>WQNJ02000546.1:52785000-57585000 GCA_016584745.2 Phylloscopus trochilus trochilus | reverse complement strand
TGCAGCACTTCTGTGCCTCCAAGAGAAACTCCCAAAAACCAGAGGAGTGCCACCAGACACCCTCCTCCCCTGAGACCTGGCTACTTCTCTGCTGCCTCAAGCACTTAGCCATCTGTGCTTCCTAACAACTCAGTGGGAGGAAATTCCACAAGTAAAAAGGAACAAAAGGAAAGAAACCCAACCCCTAACAAATTTATAGCCCATCCACAGTTTAAGGTTGTGGGCAGTTCAGTCACTTCTATTTGAGTTAGTCTTCTCCATTAAAATGTAAATGTCTTGGGACAAAGTCTACAAGAGTTACTGAGTTAATTAAGGGTCCTTGCAGAGAGGAGATGAGTGATGACCAAAACCATAGTTAGGTAAGTTCATATTGAAGTCCACGTGTCCTCCAAAAGGCTGGAAAAACATGTGCCAGAATCTTGAAAAAACCCAAATAATTTTCTAAAAGAAGTTCCTCACATTGCCTTAAGTTTACTTTCATTCTAGTTGAGTTTATCACATTTTCATTAATTGAATGCTCCAACTTGTCCTTGCCATCAGCTCAGTTGCTCTACATGTATCCTCTACATTTCTGAGTTAGTTCCCCAAAACAATCATTCAATAGGAATAACTAAAGAAACATTAAAAAGATCACTGAATTTTGTCTTTGTTCACATTCACATTAAACACACTGCAGTAAGGAAAGTAGTTTTTTTTTTAATGCAGGTAGAATGTGGTTTTGAAGTTAGAAATTAATAGAAATTTCTCCTTCATTGTGACTTAAACACAGGCATGAGTGTGCACACACATATGCATGAAACAAAAATAGCTCAGGAAAAGAGACTGAGGTTTTGAATATGTATAGAATCATCTATTCATAATAGCAATCACAATGTTTGTTAGCTTAAGGTGACATGAATAAGGCTCTACTGTATTTGGGTAACATAATTTATTAATATTAGCACTGTTTTACAAATGTGGGATTTTGTAGTATTACTTAACTGGTTTATGTAAAAAAAAAAGACTGGACTAAAATACCTGAGTGAGTAGATCTGATTTTGCATTCTGATACTAATTTTTTTTTAAATCTCTCCTGCCTTCTGGGAGGTTATGCTGGTTTTGGCTGAGGTAGTTTTCTTCATAGTAGCTGGTATGGTGCTGTTTTGGATTTGTGCTGAAGGACTGATGATATAGAGATGTTTTTGTTATTGCTGAGCAGGGCTTACACAAAGCCGAGGCCTTTTCTGCTTTCCATACTGCCACACTGGCAAGGAACGTGGGGGTGCTTGGGAGATTGGCAGGAGACACAGCCAGGACAGGTGACCTCAACTGACCAGAGGGATATTCCAGACCACATGACATCATGGTCAGTATATAAAGTGTGAGAAAGAAGGAGGAAGGGATGTTTGAAGTGATGGCATTTGTATTCCCATATAATGGTCACATGATGTGGGGCCCTGCTCTCCCGCAAATGGCTGAACACCTGCCTGCCCATGGGAAGCAGTGAATTAATTCCTTGCTTGCCTGTGTGGCTTTTGCTTTCCTTATTCATCTCTCTTCATCTCAATCCATGAGTTTTCCAGCTTTTACCCTTCCAATTCTCTTCCTGATCCTATTGGTGGGGGAGTGAGGGAATGGCTGTGTGGGGCTTGGCTGCTGGCTGGGATTAAACCATGACAGAGATACCATGTAAATGAGTAAAAATTCAGGAAGAGAAATAAAATGGATTAAAGAGAGCATACTATTCATAATGTACATAATCCTTTGTCACTGGAAACAAATCTCTCCCACTTTAAATAGAAAAATTTTATCTTGGGCTAAGTTGTTATTGAGTGACAGAGATTGTTCTTAAAAATAGGAATATGTTTGTGAAGATGTGAGATTGCTCTTTTCCTACATGAGCTCTACAGTTTAAAAAGAGAAAAGATTTGTTGCCTTGGGAACTATGGTGTCTCCTCTGCTCCCTGCAATAATTACTTTTTTCCCTTTCTTGTATTTTCTTTTTTTTTTTTTTAATTACTTGTTGCCTCTTCTATATATGCTTACAGGAACACAAGCACAAATAGACTCTGTAGTACCAATTTCAAACACTTTGCATTCATACATAAATCATTTGCAGTGTGGAAAAGTTGATGTCTGGCAAGAATTAAAAGGCACATTGAAGAGGGTGGAGACACCATGACTAAACATGCAGTCATATCTTGTAGATACATAGAACTGGAAAATCTTTTGATGATTTGGTTTCACTTGGAAATTAGATACAATGCTTATTCCTACACTACTGTAGCTGACTGTGTAAGGGCTTCTACTGCTAAGTTTGTTCAAATTATGCCAATTTAGTTAAAATTAAAATTAGTTTAAAATATAAATATTTAGAATTAATGTATTTTAATTTGCTCTGAAATAGCCTAGGGAGTGCTCCCTCTTTTGCAGAAGTAAGGCGGTGTACTGGTATATTCCTATTTTCACTAACCATCTCTCACCTAAGCTGGTGAACAAGAAGCTAGATAGTATTGTGAATGGGTTTAGTATGCTCCACCATAACTTGCATGGCCATAGATTTTGCACATCATATAGAATAGAAAGATATATTTTGGAAGAAAATCCACAATTGAATTTTATGACAAAATTTATGATCATTTAAAAATAAAACTTTGCAAACTTTTAAATGCTGTTAATAGCCATTCTTCTCCTTTACCCCAAATCTTACCTATTTGTTAAAAAGCCCAAAACATCAGAGTCATAAAAATCAAACATTAAAAACTTCAGAAATGCCACAATTAAGGGCCTTTTTGCTCTCATGTGTTCACTTATCCCATTCACACTTGTATGCTGGTGCTAGAAAATAAATCTTTGATACTGTCCTACTTTCCTCACATAGTCTCTGCTCCTCCCCACATACCTGAAACAAGGCCATACTGGTTTCTTCCCAATGATCAAATTATGTTATAGATTTTTACATAGCATACACTGTGCTTTCAAAGCCAAAGTCCAGTCAGTACAAGAGAAGAACACCAGAATTCATGGCAGGACCTATTTCTCCAGCTTCCAGATTTATAGATGAAGATGTGGCTTGGTATTGCCAGCTTCTCACCTTGTCCTCTTCCATTCAGTTGGATCCCAAACCAGAGTAATTTCTTCCTTGAAATAATCAAGTTTCACATTTGGGGTCGAACCTCCCATGCATGGGTGTTTTACAAAGCAATGAGGTCTTTATTTAATTAGAGTCTCCATGCAGGTTCAGGAAAACACAGGTCCCAGGTGCTGCAGGTACAGCTTTGACAATATCACCCAGAGAGCCTTTAGGGCCTCCATTGGAGCATCTCAGTCTTCTTAATGGACTATGGAGAGAAGGAAACTTCTTCAGTCTAGGGTACAGTCCAGTTCAGGTCCCTTACCAAGGGGATTCTAACCTAGAGAAATTAGGTGGCAAAAAATTAGTTGTCCAAAAGTGGGTGCTCTGCGTATATCCCTCACAGTGCAATTACTTGTCAGGATTAATTTTAAATGTGGTTCATAAAATGCTACTATGATACACAATCCAAAGAAAAAAAATTAAATTCAATAGCTCTTGCTATAAACTCAGTCTGCATTACCTCAGAATACTCACAGGAGAAAGCAGAACTGTCCACTGCCCCATCCCTATTCCTTCCAGGTCTCTTTACATCTACTGATTTTGGAATCACAAGCTTTTGTGCTACTATAAGGTAGAAAAAAACAGGAGAAAAAAAAATACCAAAAACCCAAACAAAAAAATAGTGTTGAGCTCTTTGTGTTTTCCTTTATACAGTGATGTCAGAGGATTGTGGAAGTGCTCTTGTTGCCAGAAGGAAGTGGAAAATTGAGACAGCACTAAGGTTGGATTTTGAAAGGATGAAATGGAAGAGCCAGTGTAAATAATTTATGAACTTATGATGACCTTCTTGACCATATATTGGCCTTCTTCACAATGAGGATGATGAAGCACTGTAACACATGTCCCAGAGTTGTGGATGTCCCATCCCTGGAAGTGTTCAAGGCTAGGTTGTCCAGGGCTCTAAGCTGTCTATTCTAGTGGAAGGTGGCCCTACCCTTGGCAGGGGGGTTGGAACTAGGTGGTCTTTATGGTCTCTTCCAACCCAAACTGTTCTATTCTATGATTTTCACATAGAAAATTCTTTGTAAATAAGAAGGAAATGCATTTCAGAGGCATTATCTGAGAAACAATTTAGAAAGTCTCAGCAAACATAAAGAATAACAAAAGGCCAGAACCCCATGGCTATTGGCTAAAAAGCATAATTCAGCCATAACACTTCATAATAATAGGGTCATCCATTTAGTTAAGTGTTATGTCATGACTCATCATATTCATGAAGCAGAAAATGCAAGGTAGAGTAGTATTTATAATCACCAAACAGCACAATTCAAATTAAATCAAAACTGTATTGAGTAGCTATATACACAAATCATACATATAGGTAGTCTGTTTATCCAGTAATTTAAATCGAGGTGCTTTAAAAAGTCAAAAAAAATAATACATAAGGTGACAAACCATTCAGTGATAGCATCCTGAACTGCTTTTCAGTCTTCAGGTTTATGCCTAGGAAGTAGAGAAGAGAGGAGAAAGAAAAGAAATTATTTTGATAGTCAGTACAACTAGCAAAAGTTCAAGTCTTCCTGGCCTCAGCACAGAGGAACAGAACACTTAGATCTTACACATTATCTACGAACACAATTCTAGAGCTCTGAACATCTCTGGGCATGGTTATGGGCAGTCTGCTCTAGGTTAGTCCTGCTTAAGCAGGTGGGTTGTATTGGATGACTTCCAGAAATCCCTTCCAACCTTAACCATTTTATGATTTCATGTTTAATCATATGTGATTTTTTTATCACAGTGCTAAGTCTTGTATTGTGTTCTTACATGAAAAGCAAAGTACAGTAACTAATTTTGAGTTTTATTGTAGAATATTAATGATATGCTTAAATTATTTCGAAAGAATTCTAGTATTTCCCAGAGTTTAAGAGGAACAGATGGCCTTTGGAAAATACTGGCAGCCAGTAGCAGCAAGATACCATCTTGATTTCATGGTACTTTTAAAATTTTCATCCACCACTTCTGTTGATCAGAAATGTTAAGTCCCACTATTGGCTGATCTCATAGCATCTCAGTTAAGAAATATGAGAGTAAGACTTTCTGTCTACATTTGCTGAACCAGAAAATACAGTCACTTCAAGATAGACATAATCAATAGGCCAAGAAAAGCATCAAGCCCCATTAGTAAACATGTATTAAGGAAGCACATGTACATACACGCTGTGACTAGTATTGATTAAACTGTCTAACACCAACGGGATGTGATGTAGTCTGTAAGGGAGGAGAATAAAACATAATGTTTGAGTGCTCTGTTAGGATCACATTGAATTTCTAGCAGTGACTACCTGTGCATCACAAGGTCTTCAAATTCTTTTTTATAAATGCAACTATATAAAAGGTATAAAGGCAGCATTTTTACTTGACTTAAATGCATTGTTACCTGGTGTTTTTATGGACAAGGTAGAAAGGCTTTGTTATTTACGTCACAGTAGAATGCATATACATTTTTTAACCCATAAGACTGTGATGTAGTCAGCATGACATTTAACTTCTATAATAGAACACAAAAAAAAAAGAGGAAGAAAAATTTTAGGAAGGCAGAAACCCAGAACATCAAAATTTTTCATGGTTAAGTTAGCATTGAGTTTAAAATTGTGGCAATAGTTTTTCACTAATCAAGACAAATTTTCTGACACAGAAAAGGCATGTTTATATTGTGTTTTATTTATTTACAGGAAGCTACATGTGACGTCATGGTGATCCATAAAATAACTTATTTTATCTACTAAAAAGACTTCGTTTATATTATTTCAGAAAAAAAAATGCAAACTGGTCTGGTATTATTAACAGTGCTTGTACATGTCTATAAAGATGCATGTTTTGAGTTGTCCCATAACAAAGAAGTATGTTTTTGCATAGGTAGCATGGAATTCAGTGTTCTTGTAGTTATGTTACACAGCTTTTGTATAAACGTGTAACTTTCGCATTTTTTTATACCAGTTGATATAACCTCCATTTCTGTGACCTTTGTAAACCCTCTTCATATATGTAGCTTAGAATGCAGAAGATGTTGGACTTTTTATTTTGCTGAGAAAGAGTAGAGATGCAATAGTCTAAGAATCAGGCTTTGAAGGAATCCCCTGAGAGGGAAATAACTGATATAAATGTGTTTCATCAGAAAAGTTATGATTTTTTTAAGAAGAAAGAATCATTGCCCCCTCTGTAGTTTTCTTTGACATTATACTTTGTATATTGCATTTTTCCTTTTTTTTCTTTTTTTTTCTTTTTCTCCACCCTTTTAATTTTTTTTCTGAGAAGCAGCAGAATATATGAGCTATTTGCACCATTTTCTTCTGATAAATGAATGTGAAAAGATAGTCATCATCATTTGGTTGTTTAAACTACAGA
Organism: Phylloscopus trochilus trochilus; assembly: GCA_016584745.2. Taxonomy (NCBI): domain Eukaryota; kingdom Metazoa; phylum Chordata; class Aves; order Passeriformes; family Phylloscopidae; genus Phylloscopus; species Phylloscopus trochilus. The sequence goes on along the minus strand of WQNJ02000546.1, from coordinate 57,578,540 downwards.
AACACACTTTTTTCCAATGTAAAACAATGTAAGCAGTGCCTTGACTTCCATTCCTTCCATTCCTTCAGTTCCAGCCTTTAATGAACATTTGAGGACAAAGCTATAAATAAATTATGTACTTTTTATCGGCAGAACAGACACTAATAAATTAATTGATGCTTTTTGGCTACTATAAGTGCTCCAAAAAGATGGTTTTTATAAGATATTTATCACCTGCCAGTCTATACATTCCACAGAATTAAAAATAATTCTTTTACATAGCAAACCTTATAATGCAGTTCAACTTTATCAATAAAACAAACACAATATTCAGCAAGGCCTTCAAGCTGTTTATTTTTGAGTTGGAACTCCTGCAGGCTAGAGATTTCCAGGACTTTATCAATTTAATAAATGGGCAATAAAATTAAAAAAAAAAATAATAAAATTATTTCTGGCCTAGTTCAGCCTTGAAAGGGATATGAAAAAGGGCATGAATTTTTTTAGGAAGATTATTGACTTAGTGCATATGGACATTGGAAATGTAGTGTTGATTTGACACAGTGATATTTTGTCACATATGTCTACCCCAACAGAATTTTTTTACAGTGGTAATAAAATCCTTTTCTCCAGGAAAGAAGTTTCCCTACTTCTCAATGCAGTGATTAAGAGTTTAACTAGCCTATATCATTTACTGCTGTCTATTCAGTGAACATTTTTATAGTTCCAAATTCAGTCCTTTTAATAGGAAAGAAATATTCACTGTTTCCAAAAAATAGCTGGTCATGGAGCTCACTGCAGCCTGTGGAGGAAAGCATGATAGAGCAACTGTCCACACAATAGCCCATGTAGGACCCCATACTAGTTCAAGTGGACTATTTCCTGAAGGAATAGTGAACCATGGAGACCCCATGCTGGAGCAGGTTTACCCTTAAGGACTGTGGTCCATGGAGAGGACACCATGCAGGAGCAGGCAAGAAATTTGAAGAGGAAGAACTAGGAGAGAGGAGCTTACTACAGTCTCACCAAAACCATCCTTTTGTGGCCTCTGGACGTTGGAGCAAGTCAGAAGTCAGAAATGAAATTGAGCCTGGGAATAAGGGATGTATGATATGATGTCTTCAGGTTTTGTCTTTTGTTCCTTTCTATCCAACTTTATTAAAATTTTTAATGAATTATTTTTCCTCAAATCATGTGTGCTTTGCCTATGATGGTAATTTGTAAGTAATGTTCTTGTCTTGATATTCTTTTTAATCTTACTTTCTCTTCCTGTTCTGTTGAGGTGGACAGTGAGAGAACAGCTAGGTTAGATGTCTGGTAGTTAGCCAAAATAAACAGACAGGAGCAATTTTCATAGGCTTTGCTGGAGGTGGACTTTGCTCTTGTCTTAGGATCCCAGTTACTAAAGAGATTCAGTCACCACATCATGACTTTTTCCTAAGGTGCTGAGCAAATAATTTGCTTTCTTGTTGCATGGGAACAGGGCTTGAAGACTTTCCCACACAACCTTAAAGAAGCTTTATGGAAACAAATGCATTATAAAAATGTGTGCACCTATATATTAAGAAGGAAATTTTTAGATGGACTGCTTACCTCACTGAACAGGAGAATCTCACTTTCTTTTTTATTTCTGCTTAGGGGTATCTCCTCTTACAGTTAGTGCTGCAGAATGTAAAGCTTTGTTTTTTATGAGATGTTAGCCTTTAAAGGTTAAAATAGAGAGACTCCAAGTCACAGGCTAACAAAATTCTAGACAAATCCACATGCCTCAAAAGTTAACAGCAACTTCACTTTGCAGGAAGTATGGGGTAAAACCTGGATGGTTTAAATCTCTGTACAAGTACTATGAAGAAATAGGAACATATTCATCTTCCATTGACTTGTGATTTTTTTTTTTTTTTTTTTTTTTTTTTTTTTTTTTTTTTTTTTGTGTGTGTGTGTGTGACTAGAACAGACAAAAATATATCTTGTGTCTTGCTCAGTGTATCTCGTCTTTTTCAGGTACTGTCTTCTCCAAGACATTTAGAGTACTCTATATTTACCACAGGAAGTTACTTAATCTAGCAGCTACTTGAAAAAAACCTAACAGTCCTTTTTTTGGGGGGGCAATACTGTAAAAGCTCTATGTAGACTGAACTAGCCAAAAGACAAGAGCCAAATCTTGCTCCAAGAACTTTGAGTCTGCAATTGAAAAAAATCCGAACAGGACAGTAGTGTAAAAGTTCAATGTAGAATGAACTAGCCAAAAGATAAGAGTCCAGATCTTGCTCCAAGAACACTGTTAGTGCAATTGAAATGACTTTTTATTTCTTCCCCAGTTTAGAATTGTTAAGCACTTCTAAATTATCTGCAAGCCTAAATAATCTACCCTCCAAAAGCATATCAGAAGCAAACAAAGAAAAAAATCCAAATATTTGTTTCACACATTTGCATAGTTCAGTTCAAGAGAACTAGTTTTATTTACCAATTTCTTTACCAATACTAAATTATAAATCCTCATGATAATAGCAATAATAAAAAGAATAATCTCTTCACCATGCTCCCTTTATCAGTTTTCTCAGGTGAAAGAATTTTAGAATATTTGAGGCAGGAAGCAAACTCTGGAGTTCATCAAGACCAATGCCCCTGCTCAAGAAAGTCAAGGACAGGAGGTGGCTCTGGATGCCATCAGGGTTTTGAATGTCTCCAAGTAAGGGCTCTCCAGCATCAGTCTCAGCAATCTGGACACCACTGGCAAGGCTCAAGCTCCACCTTCTTTAATCCCTCCTGTCAGGTATTTAAGCACATTGCTAATATACCCCTTATTCTTCTGTTTTCCACACTAAATAGCCGCATCTCTCCTAGCTTCTCCTCATAGATCAGCTACTTTAACTCCTTGATCATCCTTATGGCCCTCTAATGGACTACTTTCAGCATGTCCATGTCTTATAGTGGCAGACTCATAACTGTACCCAGCACCCCATTTGGAGTCTCACCAGTTTCTAAAGAAACATCTCTACCTTTTTGTCAAAAAACTTACATCGACTTCCAGCGGCAGTGATAAATATTAGATCACCTTCTCATTTGAGGTAAATGATGGTAGTTTCACAGAAGGGAAGTACACTTTTAATAGTTACAGACTAGCTGAAAACCTGCATCAAAATGTCATGATTTTAGGCATTTTCAAGCTATTCACTTTCTAGTGACCTTGTATCTGGTCTAAGTACAACTCTGGTACATGCTAGAATATTTGAACGCACATTTCTTTCACTACAAGTTTCAAATTACCTTTTAATGAAGGGCTGAACTGATTTTCAAATGCAATTATGTTGTTAATTAAACTGCTATTTTCTCCTCTATCCACTACTAGCTTCACATTTTCATTTTCCCGCTTTTTGGTACAATCACTGGAGTTTCTGCTTTCCTAAGTATGACAATTACTTTTACAAAAACTTGTAGAACACCACCTTCAGCATTAACTTTATGAGATTATTTCTGAAGCAGCAGTAGATCAGTTTCAGCAGTGCCATTCTGATCACCTCAGCCAGCACCCCCCGGGCAGTCTTATTTTAGTTTTCAAAGTTAATAAAGAAGTAGCATAATCTGCCTTTTAGTGAAAGTGTTAACTGAATTGAACAGGTTGGCTATAATTTTTTTTCCTGTCACTAATCTCTGCAGACAGTCTTTTTGCTTAAGTCTAGTCCTTCCTGTTCACAGATTGTGCTTCAATACCTTTACTCTATCATTAATATTTTTACAGATTAAAGTCTTCATCAGTACATCTCAGACCCGTTGACTGTTGAATCAGGACTGCCAACTGTCTGGTGTAAAGGGGGAAAAGTAGAAGTTTAAGGTAATAGTAAAACTAGGCTTCCATAGAGCAGGTTTTCACACTGAGCATTTTGTGGATTAGTGCATAGTTCACAAGTACAGTATTATGCTACCTGTTATTACAAATTATTTACTGGCACTTATGTGTTTGACATGTATGGGTAAGAGCAACAGCTAGGCTTTTAAACAAAATATGGTAGAAGTTTTTTTGGGAAAAGATTTTTCCTGAGGGTAAAATTTTATCTCTGACCTAAATTGTACTACTTAATACTACTATTTCTTTTCTCCGGCAGCAGGATGAGCACTGACTCCCAAACAAGGAACTTGGTGTTCCCTCTGATATGAACATAGGCACAAAGAACTTTTCTCAAGTGGTTGAGTGGTGCAGTTTTTATATTCCACAAGAGCCTAGCTCAAAATAAAGATGGTCCTTGTGATTTGGAAGGAAGTTTAGAAATGTTAAGTACTCTATAACCATCCCATGTTCTTCCTGTTTTGAAAATATTTGAGAGAATTTTAGTATTTTGGTTTCAACATTCATTATATAACCTTTCTATAAAGAGAGCAATGTTATAAACAAATTCTGGTTCTCTTGTTCACCTTAAGCAATATCAGAAAAGTCACTTGCATATGGAGACTCTAGCATGGAACTGGCAGATAAACCTATCTTTAGGGATTTAGAAAGAGGAAACATTGTTTAAGACTGATACTATAAATGGAAGGTTCTTTGTAGGGGACGTTCTCAATGAGTCATCCATGACCTGCTGGTCATGGAAAGAGATGCTGAGAGTTAAGATTTCCAGGTTCTGTATATGTCAATGAAAGTTGGTAAAAAAACCCTCAATTCTCAAAGATTATGGACACTGCTTTTCTCCTTGGATTTCACTAGGAACTTGGCAGTTCTCAAAACTTGAAAAAAAAATCAATTTCATTTACCATTACTTTTCCAAGCATTGAATGCTTTAGGTGCTAGAGGAATATTTTAAGTGTTAGAACTATGTAGTCTGGAAAGGAAGGAGAACCAACCTACAAAATATGGTTATTACTAAAGTGTCATACAAGGTGAATCCCTGTTGTACAGCACTTCTTCCCGATCATGATTTAGGAATGGCACTCCCTAATTTAATGACCTTCCTGCCTCCCCCCAAGATTCTCGCAAACCAAGACATTACTTGCTCACTTCTGGCAGAAGGCAGAGATTATGGGCTGAGATAAGAATAATTTACTGGAAACAGCAATAAGATAAGAAAACTATCAGTAACAGTAACCATACTGATAACAGAAGTGTACAAAAGAGAGAGTATGGTGCCCAACTCAACCACAGCCACCCCACCCAAACCACTCCCTTTGGCTGAGGTCAGTGTTACCCCACTGGTTGCTACAGCTGCTCCACCAAAAAAGAGCACGCCTCCCCCTTCCTCTCTTCTGGCGAGTGAGAGTCCCTTTCCCTTGCCTCTGGTCATGATGTAAGATGGCATTGAATAATATAATGTCTTGTACACTACTCTCAGCTCTGTGCCCTCCTGGCTACTGCGAAAAATTAACCCCATCCTTGGCTGAAATTAAGACATTCCCATATGTTGCTGTCACTCTAAAAATACCCTAAAAGGAATCTTATGAATGCAGAATCCATAATCACAGAAATTTTGGGGGGAAAAAAATGAAACACTGAGGCTTAGGCAGGAAAACTAATGACATCTTCATTTAAGATTTCCAGAACTTAATTTTTTTTTCAGATGCATAGCTGTTAAAGATTTTTTTTTCTTCTGCTTTCAATGGACATTTTAACACTTGCCAAAACTAAATAGCAGTTATGCATCAAACATTATAGATAGAAATTTTATTTTTCATTATGGTCTGCAGACCATTTTTAGGAGTAAAATTTCTGTACAGTTAACTAACTTGGTTAGACCTAACTACCATTTCTTTTTAAACTACATATTTCCAATCAGGTATCTTTTCTAATATTCAGAACACTTTGATTCATGCTTAATTCAGCAATATGCATATTTACATAGGAACTACTGTTAACAATAGCTGTTTGGTTTTTGTTTATAGTGTGTCCACATTCTGTTTACCTTGGCCTTTGCTTCTAATACAGAGACAGGCAACACTGGAACAATTTCTTGTTCTATTAAGGTGCGAAAGGCAAGCTCTGATATGTTACTACATTTTTAGTGCACAGTTGTAGCTTTGCTGTAGGCTTGAGTTATACAAAAGCGGCATAAATTACAGCAAAAAGATAGCCAGGAGAAGCTGTGCTGGTGTATATTGTGTTGCATATGCCATGACTAAAGATTCATTGGCAAAACAGCATTATATCTTGACAGAAGGGAAAAAAGGTGTTATAAAACCAATTAAGTATGTTGAAACATAAGCCAGTCTTCTCATCTGGAGAGAAAGGTTTTCAATGGCATAATATTTTAAGAGTAAATGGGGGCTCAATTCTCATCAAAACAAGGGAGACATAAAAAACCAACAGCCAAATCTGAAAATGAGTTTAAGCCACATTTTCAATGTAGCTATAAAAACATGACGGCTAACACCACAGAAGTAGGCAGCTTAAATTTAATTTTTGTTTGTTTGCAATAGGTATCAGTGGTTTATCAGTTGTTATCTACTAGAGCATGTAGGAAAAATTTAGGGAGGCCAAAGCTCAGTTTGAACTTAGAATGGCATCTTCTGTAAAGGATAATAAAAAATGTTTTTACAAATATATTAATGGTAAAAGGAAGGGTAAGACCAACCTTTGCTCTTCATTGGACAAGGGAGGGAACTTAGTATATGCAGATGAGGAGAAGGCAGAAATGCTTAATGTCTACTTTGCCTAAGTTTTTAGTGGGAAGATGACTTGCCTTCAAGACAACTGTCCTCTTGGTTTGGTCAAAGGTGTTAGGGAACAGAATAGTCCCTAAATTATCCAAGAGGAAGCAGTCAGAGAACTGCTGAAATGCTTGGATGTTCATAAATCTATGGGACCAGATGGGATCCATCCCAGGGTGATGAGGGAACTGGCAGATGAGCTTGTGAAGCCGCTCTCCATCATTTACCAACAGTCCTGGCTCACTGGTGAGGTTCTGGATGACTGGAAGCTGGCCAATGTGATATGCATTCACAAAAAGGGTGGGAAGGAGGATCCTGGTAATTACAGACCAGTCAGCCTGACCTCAGTACCTGGCAAGATAATGGAACAGTTTATATTGAGTGTCATCACACAGAATTTACAGGATGGCCAGGGTATCAGAGCCAGCCAGCATGGGTTTAGGAGGGGTAGGTCATGTTTGACCAACCTGATCTCCTTTTATGACCAGGTGACCAGACTGGTGGATACAGGGAAGGCTTTGGATGTTGTCTATTTGGACTTCAGCAAGGCCTTTGACACTGTCTCCCACAGCATACTCCTGGAAATGCTGGCAGCCCGTGGCTTGGACAGAAGCACTCATGCTGGGTTAGGAACTGGCTGCATGGCTGGGCCCAGAGAGTGGTGGTGAACAGTTCTGCATCCAGCTGGGGGCCAGTCAGTAGTGGTGTCCCTCAGGGATCTGTGCTGGCTCCAGTTCTGTTCAATATTTTTATTGACAACATGGATGAAGTTATTGAGTCATTCAGTAGTAAATTTGCAGATGACACTAAGCTGGGAGCATGTGTTGATCTGTTGGAAGGATGAAGGACTTTGCAGAGAGACCTGGAATGGTTGGATGGATGGGCAGAGTCTAACAAGATGCAGTTTAATAAGTCCAAGTGCTGGCTACACTTTGGCCACAGTAACCCCCTGCAACCTCATAGGCTGGGGATGGTGTGGCTGGACAGTGCCCAGGTGGAAAGGGGGTTCTGGTTGATAACTGACTGAACATGAGCCAGAAGTGTGCCCTGGTGGCTAAGAAGGTGAACAGCATCCTGGCCTCTATCAGGAATGGTGTGGCCAGCAGAAGCAGGGAGGTCATTCTTCCCCTGTACTTGGCTCTGGTGAGGCCACACCTTGAGTGCTGTGTCCAGTTCTGGGCCCCTCAGTTTAGGAAGGACATTGAGATGCTTGAGCACGTTCAGAGGAGGCAATGAGGCTGGTGAGGGACTTAGAGCACAAGCCCTATGAAGAACGACTGAGGGAGCTGGAGTTGTTTAGCCTGGAGAAAAGGAGACTCAGAGGTGACCTTATCACTCTCTACAACTTCCTGAAGGGTGGTTGTAGTCAGCTGGGGGTTGGTCCCTTTCTCCAGGCAGCAACTGACAGAACAAAAAGACAGTCTCAAGCGTCAAGGGAAATACAGGTTGAATATTAGGAAAAGGCTTTTCATGGAAAGAGTGATAAAGTACTGGAATGGCCTGCCTGGGAAAGTGGTAGAATTGCCATCTCTGGATGTGTTTAAAAAAAAGACTGGATGTGGCACTTGGTGCCATGTTCTAGTTGAGGTGTTAGGGCATGGGTTGGACTCAATGATCTCTTCCAACCTAGACATTCTATGATTCTGTGATTCTGTGATTTATTCACTTTTAAAACCCACCAATTGCTTTCTGTTTCTCTCAGTGGCAGATACACCTAGGCTGACTCTGCACTAGCCACCTTAGGTCACAGGCTTACGTGCCAGCAGAACAACAGTCTAGATTTCTGAATGTATTAAAAAATCTGACTGGTATTCGGAGGTTTCAAGAAGGTGGAAACCACTGTTTTCTATGACAGCTAATGATCCAAGACGCAGTTTGTCAACCATTCAAGGTGGAAACTGTGGATTTATGTTCTTATGAGCAGAAGAGGAAATGGAGAAGCCTGCTGACCTGAGGGTTTGGTGCTCTGGATTAGAGTTCTGAGTGTGGGTGGGTATAACTGTGCCTGAGATGTTTTGGTTTTCTGAGATTCTTTTCCTAGGGAATTTGCTATAAACAAGAGACATGTTTTTGTAACTGTAACTTTGTTTACATTCCTTTCCCTAGGAGGGACTTCTTCTTGATGTCCCTCTGGTCTGACCAATGTGATTGAAGAGGTTTGTCTTTCTTTCACCAATCAAATTGGTCTGTGTAGAATAGTATAAAAAGGGAGACACATCCCAAAAAACAAAGGAGTCATTTTCAGCTTTCTGAAGTCAGAGTCTGTGTCGTTGTGGTGTACAACAGCATCAGGTGGGATACAAGGCCTAGAGAAAGGTAGCCTTATGCAGAATTTCAGGTCACAAACCAATAATGTTTTAGGTGGCTAAGCAGTTAAAACTTCCATTAGTTTAATGGAGAAGAAATAAAAAAGCTGACACTGAAGTTTTGGAAGGAGTTTGGGTATTTGAAGGTAGGTATTATATTTGACTTTAGGTGTTTGTATAGTCAGTACAACTATATTAACATAGCTATAAAGTAAAGCTTTGACAATGAAGAGTTGGATGGCTGTAAGTCTCCTGTTACAGATCCAATGCTGTATAAGATATCCCATACTCTATTTTCAAAGTCATGTTTCTACTCAGGAATATATGTGGAAATGGTTCCGTTTCTCAGAAGTAAAAAGGACACATTTGAGGAGTTCCATCTGAAATACTTTTTTCTGCAGCAAGAGACTTAATATCTATCATTCATCTGTCTCCTGTAAAATTGAAAGGGTAGCAAGCAAAGTAAGAAAATCTTTGCATCGTGTTAGAATAATTCCTTAATTTTAGCACTGAAGAGTGTTAAATCTGCATTATGCTTGCTTCTGCTATTCAAACACAGAATATATTTTATAGACTAATAGCTTTTAGAATTTGTAGAAATATAAATCTATTAAAGAAATCAACATATAGGTATGTTTATCTAATACACAAAATGCATGTAAAATTCTGCATAAATCCTACTTCAGATACCTACTTCTTTTATTGAATCTGGCCGTGATGCCTAATGCCCTTATGCATCTACTACTCTGAAGTTCAGAGAATTTGCCATGTCTAATAGCCAGGCCATAAAAGAGTGACCTGCCACTCTGTGTGACAAACAGAAAAAATAGAGGCAAGAATAATGCTACTTCTTGTGATGGTTCAAAATGCAGTACAAATGACCTACCTTCTTCCTAGACTGAAGAATCATCTATATTCAATGAACAGCAATGGAAAACACAGATAAGACCAGTTAGGCTTACCAAACACTTACTCAGTAGCTTTCATCCAGAAGTAATTTTGTCCTGCAGGTCTGTAACCAGAATACTGAGGATTAAGAAGTGCTTTTTAATGATAAACTAAAGCTTTGCTTCCTGCTTTATTTTACCTTACTGGAATACTTAATGATGATGATCTTTGCAAAAATACATATGTTAAATATTAGTTCAGACACAGTACAGCAATATTTTGGTATTAGATCCAAGTTTAAAACCAGGGGCAGAAGGAGGAGAAAGCAATCTCCACCCCCTAACCTCCCACCCCCCGTCGCCAAGGTTAAGTTTATTCATGGGAACAGCTGAATTTCCCTAGTATTGACAGATGCTTTTACAAAAATAGTAATAGAGTTTGAACTTCCAAAGACCTGGTTTTAAGAATTGTCCATTAAGCTCCTAATTTCTTCTTCTTCATCAGGAAAATTAGAAATATCCTTAAAATTAAAGCAGCAATCTGACCCAAGAAACTTTGTGTGGCTTTATTATATCAATGTGGCTTTATTGTATTAATTGTTTCAAAAGGTGACAGAAGAAGCAGAGTCCCTGTTTCAGGCATTGTAAAAACTCCACTTCTAAATGACTTTTACTCTGTGAAAGGAGAACCAATAAAACTAGTAAGGTTTCTGCTGGGGATCTCACCACCATGTTATTAGTGTGATCCCTCCCCCACTCCCCCTTAATATCTTGTTCATGCTGCTAGTATGAGCCACCAATCTTCTAGACCAAACCAGAAAACTAAAGCAAAATAATGGACAGACCTTTAGGGTAAAAAAAATTAAATTTTGCTACTAACGTAAGGATAAAAAAGATGAAAATAAATAGCATTATATACATCCAATTTAAAAATTAATAGATGTAAAAAATTAAAAAATATTAGATCGATATCTGTACATAATTAGGAAGTTAGCTAATTATTTTGTCTGTTGAACCAGAACATCAACATGATACACAACACAATCACATTTTAATAGGATGCTTGTTTATTTTCAACCAGCCAATGAATGACTTTTTTTCCCTAAGTGAAAAGGTTGCTTAGAAAGTATAATAGCCTGTTGACTCCTGGGACTGCTGAACTGTGTATCATCAGGACTAAATACCTACTTGCCCCAAATGAGGTGAGGAGTGTGGCTGAGAGAATGCTGGGCTGGCTCAAAGCTGAAGACTTCGTTCAGAAACAGACTCAGTTTCATTTTTGTCTCTAACTCTCTTTGATTGCAATAAAATACCTCTTTGCCTTTTTTTTTTTTTTTTTTTTTTTTAAGGAGTGGTAAAAAGGAGATTTAGCAATAGTTACTGAAATGGCTCTGAACATCAATATTACTATAACAGGATTTTTAATTTTTTTTTTTTTTTGGTACTGTGACATCTTGACCTTTCCTTTATATAATCTGAATGAGTTTGGGTAGTTGCAACTCCATGAAGTACAGTTATCTTATGTAATAGAAAAATTTATGTGCCTATGTATTAAATTGTTTTTTCATAATACTTTGGATCAAAGTGGAGAAAAATCTCCAGTGAGCAGGCAAATGCAGTACAAGACTGAGTATCTTGCTTTTATACTTCATTGCTTTGTACTGTACTGCCAGAAAGCTATTTTTAGATCTGCTCTGCAGTTGCACAGTTGTAGCTTATATCTTGTCTAAAGGAAGCAAGGTTGACCCACTGAGACTTTGCCCTTCTCTCAAGGGCAAACTAAAATCCATTCAACTTAAATATATGCTGTAAACCCTGCACATTAATGGCAGTGATGGAAATATTATGTAGTTATTTATAACAAGATACCCATTTGGGAAAGTGAAATAGATAGGCATATTTGAGACCTATTGCCTCTTTACTCCTAAAGTTGCTGTATTTATGCCTACAGCTTGAAAGTTTGTTTTGCTGGCACCATGGCAAAGTAAGCAAATGTGTCTCCATAGAGCATATCCCTACTGCCTACAACCCCACAACAAATAGTTTGTGAAAACTAGCACAGACATTCAACCAGAACCTATAATGCCCCAAAGAAATACAGAGAAATATTTCTCATTATAGGGAATGTTTTTTGAGCACAAATGCTCATATTAGCAGGAGATAAATAAATAGTAGATTTGGAGAAAAAATGTAATTTAATCTAACTAGATATAGTTAGATGGGAATAAATACACGATTAGGATAAGCAAGAATCTACACATATCCATGATCATACACTCAAACTTTAAAATTGACTGTAGACAAAATGAAGATGTTTTATCCTGACTTTGCTCCTACAAATTTCAAAGATTCAGATAAATACTCTTTAAACATCAGCCTTTGTATTGATTTTAAAACAAGGAACCAAGGATGTGAGAAATTGGAAGGGAGGACGCAGAAATGCTGAATAAGAGATTCCTTTGAGACCTTATGTAAAATATCAGCCATGCTGTAAGGTACAAGAGCCTCTGAACTATATTATACAATCCTAGTTCTTCTAGTATTAAACAATCATTTTCTCTGGTCTTCTAAAAGTCTTCTTTTCTATGTTATGTATCCACATGTTCTGGAGTTAAAGCACTAGTATTACATCCAAAAGCAAGACCCAGTGATTTACAACGAAGTATCCAGCTGTGATATTCCCTGCTAGTCTTTGTAGGGATCCTATTTAGTCCTCACATCAAATCCACTTTGATGAAATTTATACACACACTAGATGTAGGAAATGACCTTACCAGTCTTTCAGATAAGCCATTTTGCCTCCCAATGAACTTAATGAGTCTATGAATTTGTTCTTTATCGCTTATGAGGAAAAGCAGTGAGAGGTGCAGTAACTGACAGCTAGTTATCTTGCAAGATTTTATGAGATCTGCAGCCAGCTGTCTTATAAAATGTTAAGAAAAACAGCCATAGCAAAATTCTTAGCAGTGAGACTTGAAGTTGTTGTACTGAAATTGTTGCTGTAATTCTTCTGGCTCAAAATTCTGAACAAGACTATGACTTCTCTGAAAAAAAAGATGACAGACGACAGACAACACCCACACCTAGGTTTCTGGGTTAGGAAGCTGAACACAAAGCCTTTTGCTTCATGCCTTACTATAAAAGAAGGCAGACATCATGAGTAAAAAATATAGTCATAGTAGAAAAAGTACATAAATGTAGGTGACAACACCTTGCCTCTCTTTTTATAATCCCTTATTCCTGAACTCCAGTCTCCTTTAACCAAATCCAAGCACTATCTGCATTTTGTTTGCATGTGCTTGGGGAAAACAAAAAAAAAGAGAAGGGAATATTACGTAATGAGCTCATAAGATGGCATTGCTCAGTGTGAAAAAAACAACAAACCAGAGCAGGACATGGCATTTGATGGATTTCTTGGCAGCTAGGGCTTACCATGAATGTTCATTTTTTTTTAGTTTAGCACCATGAGTGACTCTATTGCCCTTTTAGCAGTAGGAAGAAAAACCTAGGAGATCATTTTTATTCAGATAATTATAGGAAAAAAAATCAAGTGTACCCTTGAGAACATGCCTATCCAAAATTAATGGCATTAAACACACAAAATTTTAAATTAGAATGGCACATTCAGGATATAAAATGATTTTTCTGAGTTTACATAAAACTTCTAAACTCAGAGAGGCCTCTGAGAAAATTAAAAAGGTGTTTTGAGGAATTTGAAACAGTTGTGACTTTACTAACATATATCTGTTCTGGCAGAAGCATGTATTATGTATATGAATGCCCAGGATACATTTTGCTTGAAGTCCAATGCCCAGGCTGTCATATTTCTGTGACCGTTTGCTGTGTGTGAAAAGCAAGGTTCATGTGCAAACCAACCTTGAGACAGGTGCCTCAAAACAAGACTGGTAAGCAGGGACTAGGAGGAATTTCAGAGATGCAAAACTAAAATAATGCCAAAGGATTTTTAAAGTTTGTGTCAGCTTCTGTCCTACTTTACAAAACTGACCAAATTCAAACAAGCTAGTGTGCATAAACCAAAGAAAAATTTTTCCCTTCCAAAAAAAGGCCTCACCCCCCTCTAAAGACAGGAGCAGCAAAATCAATAACACTTTTGCTTTTTTGGCTATTTACTTTCTTTCTATTTAAACATGCAGTACAGACAGGATTGTGATTACCTCAATTAGAAACACCATCACACCATCATCCCATCATCTTCTCTAGCCTTCCTTCCCACACTAAATTCTGTTCAATGCTTCCTTTGATAAAAGAATGTATTTGTTTCAGTAAGAGTCCTCCCATACCCCATGCACATCGTGTCATTGCTTAGCACATCCCCCCAAGTAATCTGTAACTTCCCAAGTGGTGTCTACTGGCATCTTATCTACTGTTTACATAATTGCATTCCTGGTACTGGACATTACCTCTACTTTGTATTTATAATTGTATAAAAGGGTAGAGTACAGTACCCTTAAATTCTCCATCTTAAATTAAGAGTTTTCCTTGTTGTATTACACAGTTATCTATTCCCTTTTAACCTTGGAATTGTAAATAAAGAATTGTTCTAGTGGGTCAGATTAACGCGTTCCATGGTAGGGCAAATTTTACCCAGACCCTAGCTGACATACACTCTGGGCCCACTTTGTTTTAAAACAATTTAAGAAGCAGATCCTCCAAAATTAGTTACTTCAGCTTTAGTTTTAAGTAATCCATTTCCACCAATAAGGAGAGACAAATACAAATAGATACAAGTGAAAAAATAACAGTTGACTAAAAATCGGAACAGGCAAAAAATAATAGTAAATAATCACTAATTACAAAATTTCTGAAATCTCAGGGACTGTCTGGAGCAAAGAGAAGCTCAAAATGGTGGAGGAACCTCTCCCCAGGATGGTGGCCTCTGCAGCCCACCGTGTATGAGGAGACACTGAGGAAAGATGGCTGCAGCCTTCACCCTGGTCCTTATCGCTCTGGGCAGCAGCTCCATTAGCAAAGGCAGATGGCATGCGCTGTGGTTGGATCCACCGGTGTCATCACTGCAGCCTCCAAGACACTGGTGTTGGTGCTGCTGTCTTGGGTCTTGCCCCAATGGAGGGGAGGAAGAGAGATGGATTTTGAGTGCTGGCATGCTGTGGTCTGACCCTAACCCACTCTGGCTTCCTACTCCCAAAACGTGTTGCAAAATTCACCCTGAAACAGTTTCTGAGTGAGAAATGCATTGTCTTGGGTTGCTACTTCTGCTGCCTGGAAACCTGTCTGAAGCAATCCCCTGAGATGGAAAACCAGAGGGAGCTTCTGCCTGCGTTGCCTGTGTGCACTTTCCCGGCAAGAACCAAAAGCAAAGAGCCAAGAGAGCTCTGCTTGAGTGACCCAACTTTTTAAGAAGCCCAAGCACTTTCCCTCAGCCTCAAGGCTGGGGCTTAAAGAGGCAATAACAATTTTGGGCACAAATAGATGTGGAATACAGTAACATTTGGGGTTACCCAGGACACTCCATGACCTAATTTAGTGAATATATCTGTACTCTGTGTAGCCTTATCTCTATAATTTTGGACTTACGTTACAGATTGTCTCTAGCTCTGGATTTTGCTTTTCCTCATTGGACTTCTTGCACTGACCCTAGATGTGACTTGTTACTTCATCCTGGATGAAAGATCCCTGGATTGCCAACAGATCCTGTAACTGCTTTCAGTTTGGCTCAGCTCAGAGCTGGCAGGAGCCCTCTCAGTGAGCCCCAAATGGCACTGGGGTCACTTGCTTGGCCCCCTCATGGAGCAGCCCTATTTGTGCTGCTTTCCGATGGGATGGCTTCTGCTCTCCCCAGGCAACCATTCATTACTGTGGCACCACTAGAGCTGTTGACATGGAGCAGACACAAAAGAAGATCATCTCCTTTTCCATGTGGCCTAACTCTTACGGCTATGCTCAGGGAGGTGACCTCGTCCATTGTGACATCACTGTAAAAAATAAAAACTCAGAGAACTAAAATACCAGACTGCAACAAAGCAGTACACTGAAATGGCATGACCATCAAATGAGACCAAAGAGGGCATGTAGGACAAATAAGCAGTATCACATTCTTCTTTATTAGTTTTGATGATTTGTGTCCAAAACTTTGTCTCTTCTACTAGGAAGAAGTAGAACTTTTGTTCACTGTGCTTCTTCTGTGAAGATATTAGATTAAGGAATAAAATAGTTCCCATAACCTGCAGAAAATTTAAACATTTTCAAAAAATTCTTTTTCACAAACTAGGGAAAAAAATAAAGTCAGAATATACAAAATGTTCATGGTGTAGAAATCCTTTCTTACATATCCAAAGCATTTTTTTCTCAGTAAATCATCATGTTCTACTTCAATTTTTTTTTTTTTTTTAAGTTTAGCAATTGCAAACAGGAGTTTTACAAAACCAGATTAATTTTTTTTGTGTTATTAGTATGTTTTCTGTGCTGCCAGTTAGTGAAGTCTCTTCTTTAGCACCAGACTTTCTCAAGATCCTTAAAAATTGCTTAGGGCACCCACCTCAGCAGTGACAGTTCCAGAGCGGAACCAAGCATTTAAAAATTAGTTTGAATGGCAAACATTAGAGATG
Source organism: Phylloscopus trochilus trochilus (assembly GCA_016584745.2). Taxonomy (NCBI): domain Eukaryota; kingdom Metazoa; phylum Chordata; class Aves; order Passeriformes; family Phylloscopidae; genus Phylloscopus; species Phylloscopus trochilus. Next base: position 57,562,151 of record WQNJ02000546.1, on the reverse strand, counting down.
CTGGAGATGCAAGAGCTGTGCTATAGTCCCCAAATGCTGACATCTAACCATCACAGGCAAGGAGTAAAGAAGTTTGTCAAGGACTTGCATATGAACCTTCATCTTTATAGAGAAATACAAACTCAATGGCATGTTTCTTGTGTGAAAAGGAATCCTTTTGATATGATATTATTTGACATCTGTATGGCAATATGTATTCAAATATTTCATAAATGTGCCCATTTCTCTCCTGAGCAGAATATACACAAAAATCCAGCAATGAACAAATCAGATCGGGGGAAAAAAAAAAAAAGGGAAAACAAATAAAAAACCCAAGGTCTTGAGCAGTTTGCAGTCAGAGGCTAGATATCCCTTTAAAAAGATAAATATATAGATAGATATAGAAAAGTAAATAGATAAATATAATTTAACTTTCTGGGGGTTTTTTTGGTTGTTTTTTTGTTTGGTTAGGGTTTGTTCCTCCTCTTCAGCATTTCATGAGGCCAATCTCAGATCAAATTTCTTCTGCAAATCTTCTGGTGAAGGTTTTTCAGGGTTTGGGCCGACATTGCAGTTTCTTTGGGATCTTGTCCCAGTTGCCACGAGGAAAAAGAAAAAAGTCTTCTGCAGACCATATTTTTAATTACTAGCTTAATTCTTTTTAAAATGTTATTTATTATTTAAAGTGCTTTTTTTTGACTCTGGCTATATTTGAGTTGCATTCAAGGCCTGTCAGTTAGGAATAAAAATTGGCAGTCGAAAGACAGCCACTGTAGCTTTTAGAAAGGTCACTTATCCTTTACCTCCTTCTGTGAGAAAACATAACACCCAGGAATTGGGAGGCTAAACCAGCTGTGCTCTTTACTTATCATGACTGATACTGTGGCAGCTCTCTCCCACATGAAACAGTGTTAATTGCTAATACAGAAGTGTGCTGAGAAAAACAGAATCAAAATGCCACAACTGACACCACAAAAATTCCAATGGGGTGAGCATTCACAAATCTTAGTTTTGGGAACTAAACAGAAATATGAAATATTAATTTATGCATTCATTCTCTAGAAAAACACACTCATGTAATTTAAGAAGCACCAGTGTTTACAGAAGAAGGAATAGGAATCAGAACTTCTGTAACGGATTAATAGTCATCAGGAAATGATTTGGTGCAGTGATGATATTTTGGCAAAACATATGCTATCAGCTTTCTCTGGCATATGATGCAGATTTTACAAAACAGAGCCTTCCGTGTAGAACACCCTTTTACTGTTCAAAGTGTTTGCTATATACTTGAAAGAAATAACAGGGCAAACATAATTCCTAGAGTGAATAACAATAAAAATATTTCTTTTCTAGACCAAATAGAATTCTATACATAGATTTTTAAAAAGCATTTAACATTTTATAGAAATATATGCCAGTTGTCATAAGGAAGAAAATCCTTGAGTACCTAAGGGCTGGAAAGTACTCTTTGTTGCTGTTACTTGAAGTAAAAACTTGGGTTTTTTTGACAATAATTGCAACCAGTAGTTATTTGTTTTGGTCTTGGTTTGGGGTTGGTTTGGGTTTTGTTTGTTTGTTTGTTTTATTTTTTAACAAAACTTTACACTAAAAGGCTTCTTTTGTGTATGGTTCTAAATAGAAAACAAGTAGGGAAATTAGCTCTGTCTTCACGTAATTTGAGGAGAATCATGCTGTGATACTTTGTTGCTGGATGCTAGTTGGAATGACAGCAGACAAGCGATCTGTCACCTCCTCTCCTTTCTTTGCCACAAGCATTACCATAAAAAATGAATCACACTGGTTAGTTTGTTCTTTTCACAGATTTTACCATTAAAATATACCCTATAACAAGACATCCTGAGTTTTCTCAGGGAAATTTGCATTGTTTCCTTCAAATATCTCAGGATATATATGCCATACAGGCTGATTGTGAAACACATTGCAAACAAAATCCCATTTGTTTTTAAAGCCGCATACTTATTTCTTATGCTATGGAGCATTTTTGTATGTAGTTTTCATACAAAAGTAGGGAGAGGAGACTAAATTTGTATGAAGTTCTGCTTTGGAAGCGTGGGACTCAAGAGTTTCTTGTCCTCCAAATGACAGGGTTGCCTCTTATGTGTGGGCTAGACTATTTATAAAGTAACAGTTTTACAAAAATAGGTATTTTGAGTCTGGCATTAAAATCACCAGAAGCGGACAAGTGAGAAAAGAATTAGTAACACCAGAATCACACAGAGAAATTGATATGTGTCATGTTCAGAGCAGTAACTACTGTTATTGTGTTTTTTAATAATTTTTATAAGGGCTAAAGCACAAGAAGGTATCTCCTTATATAAAGAACATCACATCTTGTGTTAACTCAAAGAAATAAAAAATGCATATAATGGTAATATTTCTCTTTTTTTAGGTGGCCATGGAAACACAAAGTGATCACAATCACAACACCTGTGCTGTGCACTTGACTTCCCCAGTTTGCTGGTGAACAAAGTTTTATTTCATCTTGATGATGTCTAAGAGTTTATGTAGGACAAAATTGCCAACAGCTCTTTCCTTTCCTTTTGGGCCCTGTTCAATGTCTTTAGCTTTCAATTTATTTCCTATTTCAGACTGTAGTGTGTAATTTCCTGTCCTTAAAGGAAGAAACATTTGATGGAACAGATGCCCATAGCAGGAATATCTTGGGTCTACTACTCACACAAAATGATGAAGGGAATCTCTGTTTTAAAGACTTTATAAATGGCATGTCAGAATGACAATTTTAGAATTTTATCCTTCTCACCTAGTAAGGCACACTTGCTAAGATACACTGAATTTCGCTGGAGTTAGTAGTAACTATGTTTCATCTTTTCCCTGTAAATGCTTTCAAAATTTCTTCAAAGTAACATGCTTTGATCAGGATACATTTTCTGTGAATGCCTCTATAATATACTTTCAATTACATAAATAAGTACAAAGTAAAACCATAAAAGATGTGTTATCTTGTCCTTTTCCTTGAACAATATTCTGCAGATTGCTCAGTTCCAAATGCCTCATTTGTGCTGGAAAGACTGAGTTGTGCATGTGAGTAAATATTGATACTGAAAAGTAAAAAAATGTTACATGAAATGAAATGTCTTTAGCTATTCTGGACATAAGGAGGCAGAATCAATGACAATTTGGCTGTGTTTACTTACCTCAGAGTCAAAATTCAAGTAAATAGAAGAAAACAGCCAATGAAACTTGCCACAGAAACTTGCACTGGCAGTTTCCCAGAAGACCTTTTTTCTCTTTATTCCAGTAGCTCCATCTGTGTCAACAGAAAAATACCAGTTTGAGCATTAGGGTCAAACCACATTTTTAGTATTTTCTCAATTATTATCATTGCTTATGGCAGGGGTGTTGGAATTAGATGATCTTTAAGGTTCCTTCCAATCCAAAGTATTCTATGATTCTCTGATTCTACATATGTATGGTTTGTACTTTCATCCACGCTTTTGAAGTATTTCAATTATTTTGCGTATTAAAGTTGAAAATAAAAGCAGTAGTAGGCTGATAGCATCTAGTGGCATATTTACATTAGCTCTGAATGATTGTGCTTTTTCTGCAGCATCTAAATCCCACAACTCGTTGTGATACTTAATTGCAGTCAACATCCTGTTATATTAATTGTATGTGTTATTTGAATAATTTTATTATGCATTGAGATGATTTTTCTAATTTATTACTTTGTTGACTACTGCTGCAATTTTATTTTCATTATCACAGTAGGATTTTTATTGCTCAGAAATACAAAAAAATTGTAATACTTATTTTTAAGAGAAAGCAATTTCTCCTTTAAAGGTTGATTTATACTCTGGGATAATAAATTAAAGGATAAAAACCTCAAGCACCTTTCAAATCTCAAATTTAGAAATGTTGCTGAATGTGCATCAGTATATATTGTGAGAAAAAAATAAAAGAAACATGAAGTTATTTCTACATAATAAAATTTTTCTGTCTTTACCATTCCAAAAGGAGCAGATGACTTCTCACTACCATCTTTAGGCATTTAAATAAAGGTCTAAAACCAGAAATGTAAGATCACAGGATACTCAGAAGAGAGAGGCAGATGTCTACAGAATTTGTTTGAGGGCACCACAGTTGCAAAACTATCTGTTGACCCCTTCTAGCACTCTAAATAACTTATTGGAGATAGAAAACACTCTGTGAAGTGCTAGAAGATATTTGGTTGCTAAAGTAGGCACTTGTTTTAGATAGTATACATGCTCCTCTTTCCTCCACCTAGTGTATAAGTACAGATTTCTGCTTCCACATACTAGACAAGATGCTGCACTTAAAAGTATTTGAGTGAGGAAAAAGGGATTGTTGATTTTAGCTCAATGACTTACTATTTCTAGCATAAGTAGTCTCTCTCCCAGACCTAAATGATTCACTTATTCAGACAGTCATTAAGAGACCCATAGGAGGAGTCCACACTGGAGTATGTTTGTCCTGATGAACTGTAGTCCACCACAGTGGAGTGAGGAGGTGGAAAGTGTGAGTAGGCAGGAGTGGCAGAGAACAACTGAGACAAGTGATGAAGCTGATTTCCTTAAAGGGATGGATTTTATCCAGCGGGACCTTGACAAGTTTAAGGAATTAGCCTGTCTGAACACCACAATACTTAACAAGTGCAATGCCCTGAGTGTGGGTCAAGGAAAAACTCAATAACAATACCTGGGGGATGAACGGATTGAGAGCAGCCCTACGGAAGGCAACTTGAAAATACTGGTGTATGTAAAATTCGACGTGTGCTGGCAATCTGCACTTGCAGCCCAGGAAGTCAATGGTCGCCTGTGTTGCATAGAAAGAAGCGTGCCCAGTGGGTACAGGGAGGTGGTTCTCCCTCTCTATTCTGCTCTGATGAGTACTCCTTGGAGTACTGAGTCTGGCTCCGGAGTCCCAAGCACAGGAAACACACAGACCTATTAGAAGCCAGTCTAGAGATGGGCCATAAAAATAATTAGAGAATTGGAACACCACTTCTGTGAAGAAAATCTGAGAGAGTTGGGATTGTTCAGTCTAGAGATGAGAGTATTTGGGAGACCTCATTGAAGCCTTTCTTATAAGGGACCCTAAAGGGATATTGCAAGAAAGTCAGCAAGAGGCTTTTCACCAAGGCCTGTAGTGACAAGAAGAGGAAAAATAATTCTAAACTGCAAGAGAGTAAATTAAGTTTGGATATTATTTTTTTTATGCTGATGCTGGTGAGATGCTAGCACAAGTTGCCCAGAGAACTTGAGGATACCCCATGCCTAGAAGTGTTCAAGGTCAGGTTGAATGGGACTTTGAGCAACCTGGTCTAGTGAAGGATGTCCTCTGGCAGGGGAATTGGACCAGATAATTTTTGAAGATCTCTTCCAGCCCAAAACTTTATATGATTCTATGAGTCTTTTAATTCAACTCTACTTTTATAAGCAATAAATTAATTTTCCCCAAGTTGAATCTGGTTTGCTGGTATTTGATACTTGATTTTCTTGTCCTTATCTTGGCCTGCAAGCTTTTGTTTGTCTTATTTCTCCCCCTATCCTCTTGTAGAAGGGGAGTGAGAGAGCAACTGTGTGGATACTTTGCAGCCAGCCAAGACCAACCCGCTGCACCATATCTCTTGAAAACAGCCCAAATTAACCTTAACTGATATGTCTGGAATTATAAACTTGAAACAAATTTTTGTCTGCAAAATACTAATAAGAGTTTTTCTCTTTTATTAATAAACTTTTGTTGCCTGTCATGATAAAATAGATTTATTTTTAAATAAATAATAATTTATTTATTTATTTATTTAAATATTTAATATTAAAATATTTTAACTAATCAGTTGTGCCTTATAATTTTTGTTAGAAAAGTTGCACCTTTACTGCCTATTGGGAGTTTTACTACCTATATTGTGATTAACTAATATTGTCTGGCATAAAGCAAATACTTAAGGAAATCCTTAAGTGGTTGATGACAAACCTTCCATGACTGTTGTATGATGAAGCTGGGGAAAACTATTTAATCCCATGGCTGTATGTAATGTCACTGAATGAACCTACATCAAGAAACTTAATTAATATTGGCAAGCATTTTAATTTAAGTACATTCAAGCACTTCACTTTCTATCAATAGTCTTTCCTTAAAAAAAAAAAAAGGCCAAAACAAGACAGCAATATCTAAGTTTTATAAACATCTAGAAAAGAACACAGTGAAATTCTAAAGAAGTTTCAAAGTCAGGGAATAATATTATTTCATTAAATTATCCAGTGTCCTCTAAAATTCATATGAACCTTCAATTTCATGGTTTTCATTACGTTTTTGCTAATATGGTTGTTTCTTCTCCTGAGGAGAATGTTGCTGCAGAAGCTGTTTTGTATGTATTTGTATACACTCAGCTTTTTTCTTTGGACACTTTTATAATTCAACAGATATTTCAGTCAGATACATAATTTTATTCTTAAAACTGTATACACATGAAAAGAAGCAAAAAGGCTTATATCAACTGTTCAAATTAAAACTCAGCCTCCAGGCATGTCCTCATTGTGTATTAATCTGCTCATGATTATTCTACATTCCTGTGGCAAACATGTTTATACTAGCTATACTTATTCTTGCACCTCTTCTCTATAAAAGAAGGACAAAATCAAAACATCTTAAAAACTACACATTGGAGAGATTCATCTAATTTGAGCCTACATGTACCTCCTGCCATTTATTTTAGGTTCTTTATGACTAGAAACAGAATGAATGTAACTGAATGAATGAAGACAGAACCATTTCACTGAGCTAAGCATATGACAACAGGTGCCTGGAAAAATTGCTATGACAGTGTGCCAAGGAAGACATAAAAACTGCATTCTCTCATGTAAATTAGGAGGCAGAGAAAATTAATGTTGTTTTTCTTATCTAATCTTTTTCCCCATAGCTGATTTTCAGAGAATTGAAGGATCAGAAAAAATGTATTGGCAAGGAGAGGACCAAAATCGATGTTTTCGTAATAGTAGAACTGTCACATATATTGAATTCCAGGTTAGCAACAGGAAAATATGAAAAGGCTTGACTTAGATCTTCTGTTCTGCATTTGAGAACTGATTCAAATATGCAAATGGGAATAAAAAAAAATCAGTGTTCTGTGGTTCAGTTCTTTAAAAAATCCTTTCATGTAATGGTGCCGAAACCCGGGAAAAGGGGTGACTCAGCGCTGCCGACGCTCGACCGCTCCCCCACACACGACTTCGAGCGGCGAGCCGTCGGGTGTCACGCCAGACGGAGAGGAACGGCTAGAGCGGCAGGACCGACTCTAGCGTAGCGGGGACGCCCGCAGTACCGCCCAGGAGATGGACACACTGGAGTGGTTGTAAGTGAACTTTATAATCAGTGGAAGATTGGCTGTAAAGTCAAATATTTCGAGTGTGTAGTCGTCCAGCTGATGAAGTCAAGTAATTGATAGTCCCATTAATATTCTTTATAAAGAATGTCGGGACAAGTGCACAGACGCACTGGCACGTAGCGTTATAGCTACAAAGTCGGGGAAAGTACTAAAAAGAAAGAAAAAGTAACCGAAGAACAAACGCGTGGCGAGCTGCTCAAGCGTGTCTGCGAGCCACGCCAAAAATCGGTGTCGGAGCAGCGACACAGACGCCACTTAAAGATTTTTTCCGCGGTATCCAATTTGCGTCAAGAAAGCGGCGAGGGTCTTTCAAGTTCGTCATGGTCCCTCGCCCTCACACACGCACCGCCATTTACCGCGGAGTCAGCACCCGTTCCGGACGCGCGGACCGCTCGCGCATCCGCCGCGGTGCCGACCGATCAGCCCATGCTGGCCGCTGAACACGTCCGGCCACACAAAGACGGTCAAATTTGCGATTTCGGTAACAGCGACAGTTGTAAAATCCCAGATTCGGTTCGCGCAAAACCACCGCCATACGCGCCTCAAGATGGCGCCCGAGAGGGAGAAGAAGAGAGGTATGGAGACCAAATTCCCGCCACACGCAGGCGCGGTGAGACACTCGGGGAGAGTGGGGCGGGGATCACGAGCAGTGACGGGGAAGAGAGCTCACAGCCGGAGCTCCGGACATGCCCACAACTCCAGCCGAGCGCACGCCCCAAAAAGTTCATTAGTTACAGTAACAAACCCCCAGAGGGCAAGCGCAGACCCAAACACAAACGCAGACAAAAGAGAGACAAAACAGCCCACAAAAAGAACAAAAACCGAGCCAAACACAGAAGTTTCAACAAACAATAGTATGCACTCAATATACACAGATTACCATTCCTTGCACATTTCAAAGAACGCAAAAAGACAAAATCACATCGCCTGCAGTCACCAAAATCCTTCATGTACCTTATAATAAACCTGTTCATGCAGCCCAACTAATCACACTCCTGAGTCTCTTTTAGCAAGTTCGCCAGACCGACATATGCCAACTCAAACCTTGCTTCACCTACCCGTCTGCATGCTTCTAATCTTAAGCCAGTTTATCAATCAGAGCAACACTGAGACAGACAAGCTGCCAAGCCCTTCGAAGATCCACGTCGGCAAGACCAGTTATCATTGTTGTCCTCGTTCTTATGTTCAGTCCCTACCTCCTCAATAAACTAACCCAGTTTGTCATAACCCATTTAAATTCAGTCAATGTTGTGTTCTTAAAGCACAAACAGTTAAAGTAACGTGTTGTAACCAAAAGTTACACTTTATTTACTAACCAGTTTAGTTTTTACTAACCAAAGTTCAATCAGTTGTAAAAATTTTTCGTTCATGGAGAGGGGGGATATGTTGTGAGACAGGGATTCGTACGGAAGCTCACGAGATGTACGGGCAGTTAAAGACCCCGCCTCTCCACCTGTTACACATGTTATGATTATAGCGCAGTCTCCGCAGCTGTGACGTCAGCACGCTGTGTGCATATAAGAGCTGTGCGCGCGATTAATAAACGCATTTCGCAGTCCACTGCATCAGTGCTTGCTAGCGACTTGCCCGGCAGGTCTTGTGTAGTAAGTGAGTAGACCGCCGTGTTCCCTCCGGACTGGGTCCTGCTGCACCCCTGAACCGCAACAATGTAGGAATCTCAATATAGTTTACTCACAGTTTACATTACCTACACTAGAGATAAGCACTGGGTCTTCAAAAATTAGGTTGATCACAATGCAAATATGTAGTTTTGGATGCCCATATTTTCAACTGGCTCTTTAATCCAAAACCTTGAAGTATGATTTTCAGAAACATAATTTTAGATCATGTCATTTAAATAAATTTTCAGTTCTTACACTGAGTATCTTCACGTTGAAAGCCACAATTTCCTTGAATTCTAAGCATACAAATGAAGTATTGGCCTAGAGAAACTATTTTAGGCAGACACAACTAACTTATATGTTCAGTAAAGACCACAAGTACAGACAACATTTCTCAAACATTTAAGCTAGCATATGTAGGCAAGAAGGCATGTGAATAACCTCAGTATACCAACTAGCTACAAATACTTCAGTAAAAAGCTAATTACACATCATACGTCTCTTCAGCCACAGTTCTAAGGTTATTTCATACATCATCATACCCAATGTTGTTTGAAAAGACAGACCCTCTCTTTAATCACATATAATAGTGAAACCTTTGTAGCTTGAGAGTGGCGGTGAAGCATGCCATCTCCTCTTAGAAGCCACAGCTCTGACTCTTTCCTACCTCGGACAAAGAAAAAAGCTGCCCAGCAACTTTATCATGAAAGCTGTGCTTTTTGTGGCAGGTCTAAGAAGAATTTGGTTGTAGCCAATTCTGTAAGGAGAAAGTTGTTGTTCTGCTAGGGAGGGAAGGCAGAATTTCACAGGGATTCTGAGAAAGCATCCCCAAATGAGTTCCTGCCTGGGATAGTACTACACTGATACTAAGTATTTGCTTTCAGAGCATGTCTGTTGTTTCAAAATTTCTTTGACAGATTGAGTTATTTTTAAGTTACATTATGCTTCTTTGTAACCCACATTGTTTCTGTCTACAATTCTCAGTTTATTATGATATTCAGTAGTTGTTAAAAACTCTGTGATTGGATGATTGGATATATTAAAATTTTAGTGAAATTGAGTCTCTAAGGGAATCAGATGTTTCATCTGAGACATGGACAAGTCATACAAACATTAAGGGAAGCTATTCCTTCTCTCCCTGTGCCTGCATTTCCCATCACATTCACGCACATCACTAATAACACAATTTTTATCTGACAGACAATTTGAAGGCATTACTATTCTTTTGTTAATGTAAGAAAAGTGAGTTTAAAAATACATATAACAAAGAAGTTTAGTTTTGGTATGCCAAAAGCTAAGGTTGCATTGCTAGCAAGTTTTCATTGTATCTGAATAAGCACATTTGGCTTGCAGCTCCTTAGAGAGATAATGCACTGAAGTGAATTTCAATGGCCTCAGCAGATGTTTAAAGTTCTGCATGTATGGGAACAGAATAGATCTTTGCATGAATATGGAATGTTATAACCAAGGAGTTCTCAGTCAAATTTTGATCTCCTTACTAATATTGGTAAAGATAACAGGACTTTTAAATATTCAAAGGCAGAATAAAATAATTTTAGGAAATCTGAGTTACACATAAATATGAAATCTTTCAAATAAAACAACTTTCAGAACTCTTAGAAAACCTGTAGAGCAAGTCACTTGAAGCAACAGGGATGGCAGTGCTTGTTATCAGACAGATCATGATTAGTTTGATTGTGTATCATCCTACACTTAACCCCATAGTGTTGTTCTATGCTATCTGTTATGAAAAGACAGAGTTGTTCAGAAATAAAGACAGGGCTGCTGCACTGTCTTCCATCAAATTCTCCTCTTCCTCTGTCAGACCTCTGTTTAACCCTAGCCAACGAGTACCACACAAGCGGATCACATAATCCTTGCTTCCTCCCCATGCTGAACGGGAGGAGAATAGAAAAGGTAAATCTTGTTTAAGATAAGAACAATGTAATAATTGAAACAAAACAAACAAACCCAAAACCAAACAAACAAAAAACCCCACCAAAACCCAACCCATATTTACATAATGAGCATGACATTCTGTGGTATGGAGTATCCCTTTGGTCAGTTCTGGTCAGCTGTTCTGGCCATGCTCCTTGCTCCTCCCCTCCTCACTGGCAGAACACAGGAAACTCAAAAGTCCTTAAGGTAAGCTCTACCAAGCAACAATTAAAATATCAGTGCATTATCAACATTATTCAAACACTGAATCCAAAATACAGCACTGTACCAGCTACTTAGAATAGAACTCTGTCCCAACTTAAAACAGAACCTGTAGATAGTAAGGCACCCAAATAAAGAGTAAGGCTGTTATATTTCATTATGTCCAACTCTATCTCATGAGTTTCACTTGTTCTGCTGCTGTCCAGAGTCCTGAAATTAGATATTAACACTTTGAAAAGGACAGTAGAACAAAACAGCATTTTACTCTAAGGACAATAGAACAGAGCAATTGGAGCCTTGGAGAAATAGATAAAGAATGTAACTTAAGCAAACAAAGATTATGCAAGACAAGCAGGACGCCAGCTGATCTCTTTGAGACTGACCAAGTAGAAGTTATGCAAAACAATTATATTTTGCTTACTCAAAAGGGGGATTTGAGGAACAGCTACCTAAAAAGGATACTGGACTTTGAAGATCACCAAAGAAGATCCCCAAAGAACCATATTGAGGCTTCTGATAAGTGGTGGGACTATGTAAAATAAAGTAATATATATGCATCAAGGAAACAGGGAGAGCTAATGAATATGCAATTAATATGTATGATGAAAACTCTGTTCACCTGACACTTGGCACACTCGATTAGAGGAAGGTTCCTCTGAATGACCAGTTCACTGCAATAAAGAATGTCTCCTTTTAATACTCAAAACTGTAAGAAAATTTCTGTCTGACCAATTTGGGTATCAACTTCAAGTCTGAAAGTTACAATTCTGGATGCAGCTTGGATTCAGAATTGAAATCTTCTCAAATTTCATTAATTTCGTCACCAGTGATGTCTCACAGTAATGGACTGTAGGACTTCATTGACAGATACTGCCCTAATCCTAATATTTCATAGCACTTGGTATTAAATACTGTCCACCAGGTGGTGTAAACTTTGATTGTGTCCATACGGAAGCATGAAGACAGCTATTTCTTTAAAGAGACTGTGTATTCAGAACAAGTGGGGTTTTCCCAGGTCTCTCCTGGCAATGCAGCAAACAAAATATTCCAGTTTTAAACAATTACAATTTCTGCCAGCTCTTATTTTGTATAATAAACTGTAGTGACCAAGGAGGTTTTTCTACACAAATTACCAGACTTGAGCAACAAAAATCTGTGATTGTTTTGAAAAGCAGGGGTTTCTGAATTTTCTTTGAAAACGGCTTTTTTTTTTTTTTTTTTTTTTTTGAATGGTTACTCATGCACTCATAGAAGATAACCTTAAAATCCTTCACAGAGATGAGATCTTACCATTCCAGCACCAGGAGAAGTGGCAAAAGCAGTGCTATAGCACTGTCATAATTTTCTTAATGTATCTGCTAAAGCCAGTATCCATAGGTCCTGATAAGGGATGTCTGATGCTTTCTCACTAGTTGTTTTCTTTTTCCATTTTTCTACACATTTTTGACATTGAGAATTTTTTATTTGCAAGTTGAGGTTGTCTAGGAGATGGGGATAAGCCTTTTCAACAGAAACTGTGAAAAAGAGAAAGAGAAAAAATGAGTAAGAAATTGAAATGACAGCTTTGGTAATGGCTTTTTGTTCATCTAGTTAACTGTACTATAGTGTTGCTGAATGAGCAGTTTCCACTGTACCTCAGAAAAAATATGAAAGAGCAATGACTATGTATTTCTTCCCTCCTTGTAATGCTGCATATGAGGTTTTTAGTGGTGTTTCAACTTGCTGAAATAAAATTAATACCAAATGTTCCTTATGACAGAAATTGTCATTGTCTATGAAGTTTTGGAGTAGTAGTATTTATAAAAATATGTTAGCATTTAACCTTCCATGGTACCACAAGTAACCTGAGAGAAAAGTATCAGTGTGAAAAGCTCCTATCATGTCTTGCTGAATTCAGTTTTTATACTTCTTGTATCTGTTCAACTGGATCAATATAATATAAAAGCAGTTGTGTACATGCATTTTAAACTGATTTCCAAATACACCTCTTTGTGTCTCATACTTACATTTTGAAGACTGTATAGAGTCATAGAATCAGGGAATAGTTTTGGCTGGAAGGGACCTTAAATATAATTTAGTTCCAACCCCCCTGTGATGGGCAGGGACAACTTTCACTAAGCCAGATTGCTCAGAGCTGCACCCAACCTAGACTTCAACACTTTCAAAGATGAGGCATCCACAGCTTTTCTGAGCAATATCTTCTGGTATCTCATCACCCTCATAGTAAAGAATATTTTCCTAATATCTAATATAAACCTAGTCTCTGTCAGTTTGAAGCCATTCCCTTTTGTTCTGTCACCACGAGCTCTTGTAAAAAGTCCCTCCATATCTTTCTTGTAGGCTTCCTTCAGGTACTGAAAGGCTGCAATTAGGTCTCCCATAAGGGAGACCTGTCAGCCTTTCATGATAAGAGACGTGCTCCATCCCTCTAATCAACTCTGTGGTCCTCTTCTGGATGCTCTACAACAGGTTCATGTCCTTCCTGTGCTGGGGACCCCAGAGCTGGATGCAGCACTAGAGATGGGCTCTCACCAGAGCAGAGTACAGGGGCAGCAGCAGCTCACTGCTCACCTCACTGGTCAACCACCACATCCAAGTCCTTCTCAGCAGATCTGCTCTCAATGTATTCATCCCTCAGGCTGTACTGATAGTGGAGGTTTCCTTGAGTGTAGGCAGCAGCTTGCACTTGGTCTTGTTAAACCTCATGAAATTCCTATGGGCCCACTTCTTGAGCTTGTCCAGGTCCATCTGGATCCTGTCCTTCAAGTGTGTCAACTGCACCACTCAGATTAGTGCACTTGGTGAAGATGCACTTTATCTCTTTGTCTATGTCATTAATGAATATGTTAAATAGCACTGGCCTCAATAGGGATCCTGGAGGGACAACATTTTTCAGTGATGTCCATTGGGACTCTGAGCCATTGACCACTATCCTCTGGATGTGACCATTCAACCACTTTCTTAACCATCTAGCAGTCCACTCATAAATAACCTTCTCTCCAATTTGGCAAGAAGGATGTTGTGGCAGTGTCAAAGTCCTTACAGAAGTCCAGATTAATGACACTTGTACTCTTCCCTTGTCCACTGATGCAGTCACTTCATCACAGAAGGCCACTGGGTTGGAAAGGCAGGACTTGCCCTTGGTAAAACTGTGCTGATTTTCCCAAATCAGTTCCCTGTTCTCTGCGTGCCTTAGCATGGCTTCTAGGAGGACCTGTTAAAGGATCTTCCCAGGCACAGAGGTTAAGGCTGGCAGGTCAGTAGTTCCCAGGATCATCCTTTTTACCCTTTTTAAAGATGAATACAATGTTTCCCCGTTTCCAGTCATGTGGGACTTCACCTGACTGCCATGAATTTTCAAATATCATGGAGAGTGGCTTGGCAACTGCATAAGCCAATTCCCTCAGGAGTCTGGGATACATCTCATCAGATTCCATAAACATTCAGACTCCTCAGGTGGTCATGAACCTGATCTTTACATACAGTGTGAACAGTCTTATTCCCTCACTTCCCGTCCTCCTGTCCATCCACTCAAAAGGTGTGGGAAGAGATGTTGCCTTTGAAGACTGAGGCAAAAAAGCTGTTGAGTGTCCCAGCCTTCTCGTCATCCGTTGTCTTGGGTTGCAATGCAAGATGGAACCAAAAATATGCATTCTATTTGTCATCTATTGAAACTGATTGGGGAGGTTTTTTTCTTTATCTCTCCTATCACCCATTCCTTATGAATCTGGGGGGAAGGGGCAGGTGTCTTCTGATAATGGGCCAGCTGTTAAAACCATGTGGGGCAGTGTTCCTTATCTCTTCCACAACCCATCCTTCCTCTGGGGGATATCTTCTGTTAACAGGCCGTTAACTCACTGCATGACTGAAAATGTTATATCATTCCATTGTGAACTGCTCCACCCAGTGGGAGGAGCCAAGCATTCCTACCTGGATAAAACCTGAGATTCAGAACATGAGGATAGGCTGTTTCCACTGGATTCTCAGAGTCATACTGGACCCATCTCATCACCCTAGACTTTCAGAGAAAACTACACCCTTCAGGATCATCTCTGCTCCAACACAATCACATCTGTCACTACAGGAGGACTTAATTGGACCTCTACCAACACCCTGACCAACAGGTTGTCAGGTTGTATTCTGACTCTGTGTTTTCTTTTTTGTACTACTACAATTTTATTTTTAATATTCCTAGTAAAGAACAGTTCTTCTTATTCCCATATCTTTACCTGGAAGCCCGTTAATTTCAAAATTACAGTTCAGAGGGAGGGGGGTTACATTCTCCATTCCAAGGAAGGCTCTGGCTTTCCCTGGCAGACACCTGGGACAGTCTAGGTATCTTTCCAAACTGGAACATCCATTGTTACCAGGTTACATTGTTATCCATTGTATATCAGGAGGGCATACACCTTCTTTCACCTTCCTTTTCTGGTTAACACACTTGTAGAAGCCCTTCCCCTTATTCTTTGCATGCCTTTCCAGGTTCAGTTCCAGCTTTACCTTAGCCTTTCTCACCCCATCCCTACACAACCATACTTCACCTCCAGGTCATCTCTCCTAGCTTCAACTGTCTATGCATTTGCTTTTTTCCCTTTAGTTTAACCAGCAGATCTCTATTCAGCCATGCTGGGCTGTA
Organism: Phylloscopus trochilus trochilus; assembly: GCA_016584745.2. NCBI lineage: Eukaryota > Metazoa > Chordata > Aves > Passeriformes > Phylloscopidae > Phylloscopus > Phylloscopus trochilus. The sequence continues at coordinate 57,546,367 of WQNJ02000546.1, read as the reverse complement.
GGTACACAGTTTGTGGTGAATGGGAATGGGGCTGAGGTGGAGCCTCATCCCTAACAGGCTAAAACTGTGTAGGACAGGTGAACAGTATTGAAGGCAATGAAACATGGAATGCTGAGGTGTACTGACCATCACAAAAGGGTAGATAGGGCACACAGATGTAATGTATGTAAGATGAAGGGTATAAAAGGTTGTACTGGAAAGCAATAAAGTGCTGATGCTTGAGGCCTTCTTTGGTGTCAGTTGTACCTCCTCCATCACTGGGCTCTTGCCTTCCTTGACGGATTTCTTTCTCCTGGGGATTGCTACCTCTTGCATTTTGTGGATGACTTTCCCTTAAGATCTGCCAGCTCTGAGGCAGTGCCTTCAAGGGAATCCCACTGACTACCTCCCTGAAGAGCTGGAAATCTTACAGCTAGAATTCCTAAACCTTCTAGGATTCAGAGCCTTAACTATATTCCTTATATGACCCATATCCCTCAGGACTACAAACTTCACCAATGCAGGACCACTGCAGTCTAGGCTGCCTCCAATCTTTGATGTCCTCAACTAGCTTACTTTCACTGGTGAACAATAGACGCAGAAGGTATTCAATATGAAGGACCTAAGTTCTAGTTGTAATAAATACAAATTATTTACTAATTAAGAAACAGATTTCAATTCACATCTCAGTATTCAGGGACTTCAAGAAATCTTGGAGCTTAGATTTGCTTGAAGGCAATGTATGAAAGAGTTAAAACCAGCAGTATTTTCTACTTTCTATCCACAAAATTTCTTATTAGAGTAAATAAGAAGGTTTGCATATAGCTCCATATTAGCAATTAGAATCATATAGTACATATGCATGCATTAACTCCTGGAAATCCTGAAAAATCTATAATAAAAAATAATTCTAGGCACTTGTAGAGGTTATGAGCAATCTTAGACTATGTGATCATAGATTTTGATTACATTGGATAAAACATTTCCTACAAGAGATGAAAACAGGAGGCAAATTGTAATGAAGAGTGCACAAAAAAGAGAAAGGAGACAATCCCAAATCAACCCAATTTCCTTTCACTTTTAGTAAGGTTATTTAGCTTAGGCAGCTACTTCAAACAAATTGTGCTCACATGCAGGCATTATGAAACCACTCACATAGAAAATGGGATGGCACAGTAAAATGGGTAATAAACAGTGAGACTCACATCCATAAGCTACACTGAGATAAAAGAGCATATGCAAAGCTGCTGCCCATACTTCGATAGATGCAATTTATTCAAATTTAAAATTTCTCTTTGTGGGGATAGAGAGGAGCCATTGCTTTTTTGCCCTTGTGCTCCTGTTGGTGCATGCATTGCTTCAGAGGTTCTAAGGAAGAAATTTGCAGTCTTGGGGAAAGCTTCTATCTGCTTGAGCTTTGATTAACAGAAACAAAATCAAATGTTTGCTTCTTAATTCTACCTGATACCTGATCAGGCATTAATTTCACATTTACTTTATCACATCTACTACATACAGTACTGTGAATTTACTGCATGAGGTGAAGGCTGGGACAATGTCCTCCTCATAAAAATACACATATCCCACTTGCATGTATGCTTGGCACAAGGTACTGGATGTTGTTTTGACTTTCTCGAAGAAATTGTAATTTTGTAAATGATTTCATAAAGAAATGATCATTTTATGTAAAATGTAAACACTGATTTGTTCTGCCTTCAAGAAAGATATTAAAATACACAAGAACTTTGCATTCACTTAACTGTACAAAACAGCAGTTGGCACAAGGCAAAAAGAAATCCAAAAGCAAAAATCCCTAATCTGTCTACAAAAAGAGGGTTATATTGTCTGCTTTGAAATTCTACTACAGTAATTTTTTTTTCTTTTTTTGTTCTCCTTTTCTTCCTATCCTTTAGGAAGATCACTTGGGATTTGGTGGAAGAGTGAGTTTGGATGTATGAGAAATAGCTATTTATATGAGAAAATGCTGGAGATTTACAATGCTCTTGGAAAAACACTATAACCTTATTCAATGGACAGGGAAGTGGAGGCACAGCAAGCTGGTAGCTCACCGAGCAGACAAGTATCAGAATTAAAAGTGGGCATACTCAAACCACAGCTCCAAATCCTATCAGCTAGGACACTTTCTTGTCATTTGTAGTGACACACATTCATGCATTTTCCACTTCAACTTTCCCTTTAGATAAATTCCTCTGTTTCTACTGTTATCTCTTTAAGTATTTTCACAGTGTTGTGTTTTTACCCTGGTCTTAGTACACCAGTGTCATTCTTGTCACACTGTAGAGTTGCATCCCACCTAAACATGGTATGAGAAGTCTGATTGTGAGCACACTGGAACCTGTTCATTTAATTTATAACTTCAATGTTCTTTGAATGCAAACTTTTATAGTGAATGACTGTTGTAATTGATCCACTGTGAACAAAATGCTTCAATTAAGTTCATTCCTGCCCCAAAGCCTTGCCCTGGAATGAATAGATAAGAAAAAATTATTTAAGAACACAGTAATGAGCAGATCAATAATATGTACATGCAAAATGAATACAAGGTAATGAATTCTGTAAAACTGAAACCTGGGATGCAGGTTTCAGCAGCAAGATAACAGAATCTTCTTGTATTCTCTATTTTCTTCTCTATGAAACAGAGACATAGGAGGGGCTGGTTGGTGTGAAGGTTTGGTGACCTCTTATTTGTGCAACACCAGACCCTCCAGAAAAATTATGCAAGTTGTAACCAAAGTATCTAATCAAAATGCAAATTAACTACTTATTTAAGTATTCCCACTGTATCAGACCTACAGAATTGTGAGGTTGCCTATTAGCCTACCAACTTTTACATTTTAGAGGAAATTGTCCTCAAGAGGAAGATCTTTTCAACCCATAAATTCACAGATATTCCCATGCTGATAAAGGGACCTTCTGTTTCCCTTTCTGTAAGAACCCAGAAATGTAGAATGAAAATAAATAGCTTTATCAACTAGTAACCTTTGCAGCTCCTCTTATAAGTTATATCCTTCTCATTGCAGCAATAAATGTGAAATGACATTCAGCCTCTACTTTGGTCAGCCCCTATCTTCCCCTTCTACAATTATTCTTTCTGTCCCTCTTCACAGCCCATTAAAACTGAGCTTTGTGAGCTAAACCTTATTTTTTCCAAAGCAATTGCAAAGTTTTTTTAAGGTATCATTGGAAGGAAAGAAGATACAAACAACAACAACAACAACAACAACAACAACAACAAACCACAAACAAAAAGCCCCAAAACATCCCAGTCTTAAAAAACCAAATCACTACAGAGTGCTTATGAGATACAACCTGAGTTTGAAATTAAAAGCTCTTAGGAAACCTCCTATTAGGAAACCTCCTGTGAGACTTTCCATGGTGGAGCTTTAGATTAAAGCTTTTAATGAAGTTCAGCTGTAGAGCACAAAAAATGCAGGTCTATTATTGCTGTTTTGCTGAATTACCATTTATTTCATCTGATAGAAAAACAGCAAAGAACACTGGATTAACCGTAGCTATAAGAGGGCAATGTAATTTAGGCACTAATTTGCACAGCATGGAAGTTCCACCCCCACCACATTTTCTGGTCCCAGCTCTCTGATAGGAGTGAATTCCCTGGCTTCTCTTTTCAGCAACCCCATCCATGCTGGGAAGTATCAAAGCTCTTTAAGTAGATAATGGCTTCTACATGGACCGTAATGGTTCCCATTTCCATTACTGATTCTTTAAGACAGAAAAAAAAAGCAAACAAAGCAGTTACTTTTAATTTTATTAAAGTACTTGTGCATTTCCAACACTGTGGTTATCTTACATTCCGCCAACCAAGCATAGGCTCTGGAAAGAACAAATTTTATTTGAAACAAATCTAACTTCAAGTCTTTAGTCTTACCTTGAAAGACCACAAATAGCTTTATAAACTGCGGACATATAACACCTCCCTACCTCTCAGTTCTGGAACAAAAAAAATTTAAAAAGCTGTAACAAACATTGTAAAAAACATTGTAACAAACATTGTAACAAACAATAGGATATGTTTTATTTGTTGGAAACTGAAATGAAAGGCTAGGTAGATAACATGCAGTTACTCAATGGCCTGGAAAATGGGTAAGCTCTTCTAGGACTGTACAGAATCTGTCTGGTATTGAGTTAGCTGCCTTCAAAGTAACTCCTGTGGTGCTGTGAGTTGGATTTGTGCTTAAATCAGAATTGATAATACACCAGTATTTTGACTACAGTTAATTATCATTTGCACAGCATCAGTGGTTTCTCCTTTATCATTGTGCTCCACCATCCCTCCACAGAGAGTAAGCTGGGTGTCAGAAAGAAGTTGATGTCTGAGACAGCTGTCCCAATTTTTTCAAAGGGAAATTCCATAGCATATAACATCATAGTTAGCATTAAAACTGGGCTAGAGGGAGAAAGATGTGGAACTCCTTGGTTTCCAAGGTGGCCATTATGCAGAGACTGTCTGGGCATCAGTATGCTCGTGGGAGATGGCAAATGATTAGATTGTGTTGTGTACCTTTTTTTTTTCCTCTCCTTCACCTATTAAACTGTCTGTATCTTGATCCATGAGTTTATTAGTTTCAGTCTTTCTGTTCTCTCCCCTGTCCTACTTGGTTGGGCTAGGGAAGAGATCAGTAAGTTTCTGTGAGTGCTTAGCTGCTGGACAGGGCCAACTCATCACGAAAAGAAAGGAGGTAGAAAAAAAAAAGTAAATGAAAAATTATTAATTTTGTAGAATCAGTCACTTTTAGCTAAAAGGGGACGAGTTCAGAGTAGTACAGATTAAATCCTGCATAGTAGAATAGACAAATACATCAAATGAAAATCACCACAAAAGGAAATTTGTTTGCCTGGAATTTTAATTCAATGAGGAAAAAAAAAAAAACTCAAACCCAACCAAAACAAACGAAACCCCGGGACTGAAACATCAAAATATCTGGTTACAATGTACTTAGGAGAAAATTATTTTGTTCTTTCCCAAAATCTCTCTTGTATTTTGTAGTTCTTACAATGTGCAAAGATTTAAAGTCCAAATCCAAGCAAAGGTTTTGATAGCTCTCTCTTTTTACTGTTGTTTTTGATAGTAATGATTTTAGAATGTCTTGTTGTTCACTTAACTTTGGAAGAACGTCCATATAGAATTAGCTTTGAAATTAGCAGAACTTAAAATGAACAGAAAACAAGTCTTCTATTGGCATACTTTAGTTTCATCTGTCCTGGTCTTAAGTTATTCCCAATTATTTTCTGCACTTTAAAGTATATCACAGTTTTATGGTCCTAATAAAAAATAAATTTCTCTAGAAACAGTTTTTTTCTTATTTCTAGTACTTGATTTTCCAGTTTTACTGTGTTATATTTCACTCAATGTCTTCCTAACTGGCTTCCCTGTCACTTAAATGTGAACTAAACTTCAGACAAGAGTCTTTTGTTCTTAGTATAGACAGAATGTCAATGTCAATCAGTCATGTAACTAAGGAAGTTACTTTGAACCCAGCTTGACTAACATCAATGTGGCAAAATTGCCAGTGATCATAACTCCAAACCACAAAAATTCCCAGTTCAAACTTATGCTAGCTCATCTTTAATATGAATGTATTAATCTCCAGCATGCCCAGTGGGACCTCAGCTGATTCTCTGTCCTTTCCATCCAAGGCTTTCAGAATATGGCTAGTTTCTTTTTGCCTGCTTCTTTCTCTCAATCTAAAATCCTAAATACTCAACAGTGGCAGTTACATCTGTTCGTACCTCAGTTCTTTCAAGAGATCTTAGAACCTCCGTGGTATTTAACTCAGCCATCATATCTCCACTCATCCATGGTGTTTAACAGTATTTCTGTTCCCTCAAGTTCTTGCGGTATGCAAGAGATAATTCTCCAAGAGTGTCTCAGAGGTCTATGTCTTATTGAAACCCTTCCATACAGGAAATATCAGAGTGAAAAATGTTGTCATATTCCACTGCACAAAATTAAAGAGGAACTGAAGGATATACTGGGAAAGATTAATTTCTTGGTTGTGAATGGAAATATTACGTACTGAGATACCACAATCACAGCCACATACCAAGGCACATCTTCATATTAATCTTTCAAAGAGCATTCAAAAATATTTAGAAGTTCTAGCACCACCATTCCCTCTGGAACATGAATGTTTTATGTCAGCTGTAACCAGAAAGATAATAACCAGCACAAGCATTTGAAGGGAAATTACGTTTCAAGATGATAGTGCTCAGAAGCCCCATTTCCTTTACACTGCTGAAGCAGAACAAAATTTTTCTTTCACATGGCAGCCTGGATTAAAGCCATTCCTGGAAAGAAGTGCATTTTGAACTAGCTCAGTGTGATTGACTGGCCTTAAACATGATTCGTGTTTGTGTTAAAGTTCTGGCATATCAAAAGCTTCCAGCTTTTTGCCAAAAGAAGTGACAGCCGCTTTTTTTCCCCAGTCATAGCCTGAAGTTTTAGGGAAGCTATTCTGAAGCTGAAGCCTTCAAAGTCTGGTTAAAAGGAAAAAGGAACACTTTTCACATACTAGCTCACATTTTTTACTTCAACTACTTGCTTATGCACACGTACAACAAATTAACCTGCTTAATTGATGTAAGTCAGATACTAACTTGGCCAAGACATGGCATAAGATTAACCCTTTTCATGAGTGTGTGACTAGTGCAGAATTGTCACTGGCACCTACTAACTTCAGTGCTGCTGCAGTGGCTTGGAGCAGCTCAGGGTGCACCCTCAGTTTATTTGACCAGTAAAACACCCAATGTTATCATTTTGTATATAATTTTGTAGGCTTCAGTGAAGGAAATCCTGAAAAAAATAATTTATAATACACTTATCTTAGAATGACATTTATAAGATTACAGTTTTTAATACTTGTCAGATTTCCAGCTCTCTTGAGTTCAAGGAAAATTAACATGATAGGAAATTGCATAGGGAAAGGTTTACTTGTGGGGTTGCATGTGCATTCTTATCGCAAACACTGAAGAAAAAACGCTGTAAATATAGTTTCACTAGTGGAACTTCAGCATTGCTGCCTTGGCCATAATTTCAAGTTACTAGTGGGTGGAGTAGGGAAATCACTGGAAAGAGGAAATAAAAAAACAGGAAGGGTGTGTACCCACAAGGATCTTAGAATTCTTGGGAACCAGCATCTACTCTGTGCTTCCCATCTCTCTTCCTCTTGTACTTCTGTGTATTAATTTCTTGATGAATATGATTCTGAAGGCTTTGCCATTTAAGAGGAAAGAAAAAGGAGTGGTATATAGTTTCACATACCAAGTTAAGCATAATAATTAACAGTATTAATTTTTTTAGTAGTATGTAAGACCATCAGTTTTTAAGCTTAGAATTTCACAAAATACACAATTCAATCTCAGTGAAACCTCTTCCAGCAGGTTTCTCGGGTGATAAAAGATAGAACCTGGGATAAGAAGTTGAATTAGATTCTACTTCCAGGTTTACCCTTTGAATGCCTGTGGTGTAGACACAGTGGATGACTATTTCCTAATTCATGAATAGAAATAATGATATTGGCTGTCAAAAATGATCATGGAAAAACTGAGTTAAATAACTAATTATTATTATGAGGACAGCTCAAAGCAGGCAGCAAAATAGGCATTTTGCTGCTCTTGATATTGTCACCTTCAACAGCTGTTAACCCCAGTTCTTCCAAATATTCAGGTCTTCAAAACAACATGAAGTACACTGGTTTATAAGTATCAGGTTCTGACAGCAGCAAGGACATCTCTCAGCCATATCTTGGTCCTGTGCAAGTATGCGTCTCTAGTCCCACAGCTGGTTCAGCAAACAGAGTCTGCAAAATCCATCATAATGAGGGATGGAGGAGTTTCCTTTGAGTCACCTGCAGCCCTAATTCATCTCAGAAGAGTCTGGAGACATTGAATATTGAATGTTTTTGCTCACTGACAAAATGCCTACTTGATCACTGAAGTCCTCTATTTCAAGATGGTTGCTAACTAGAAATGCAGATATTCTTCTTGAGTTTCATTAGTCTGAAGCAAATGTACATTTACTTGACTGCTAAAGAGCCTGACTCCAGTCATTAACTTCTGACTTATGTTTGCCTTCTGTGATACTGGGAAATGCTCAGCTCCCAGTTGCTGTGCAGTCGCACAGCAGTCTCTCTCCCTCTACCCCTCCTCCATTTCCAGAGCTGGAGGGAAGGGACAAAGCTCTGCAGATGTGCGCTGGGTCTGGCTGGGATGAATTTAGCTCTCATCACATAATCTCATATGGTGCAGTGGTTTGAATTTGTGACTAGAACAGTGATGATAACACACCAATCTTTCAGCTGTTGTTAAGCCATGTTTGCACAGCATCAAGGCATTTCATTTTCTCCTCCCATTCTATTGGTGTGGGTTGGGGCTCCACAGGAGTGTGAGAGGGGACACAGCCAGGAGAGCTGACACAAACTGACCAAAGTGAGATTCCATACCTTACAGTGTCTACTCAGCAATGAAAACTCAATGAAGGGAGGAGGAAGAGCTGATCCTCAGTGCTATGGTCTCAATCTTCCCAAGCAGCATTTACATGTGCTGAGGCCTGGTTTCTCAGAAAGCAGATGGACATCTATCTTTCAACAGGAATAGTGAATTAACCACTAATTTGCTTTCTTTGTGTGTGCAGCTTTGTTTCACTTATTCAACTGTCCATCTAAGCCCACAAGTTTTTTTTTCACTTTTATGTTGCTGATTATCTCTCCAGTCTCACTGTCAGGAAATGAGTGAGCTACTGTTTGGGGAGGTAGCAGCTGGATGGAATCATCCCACCACAACCTGAAAGAATACACTATGAATATATACTTCCGTACACACATACTGCCTCTTCTGCCTGCCCAATTTCTCAAGGTTCAGGTCTCCAAATAGCCCTTTCTATTCATGGGACACACAGATTACAGTGCAACAGTAGAAATCAGCCTATGCAACCCAGATCAGGGAAGATTTCCATCCCATTCTGATGTAATATACATTTAACCAACTTTTCTTCACTTGAACAATCAACTCAAAGAGCAGCTTAGTTTTAATAACAGTAAATGGATGTGTACTTCTGGTAGACAAGTGGTAATTGAATGGCAGACTTATTAAACCTTTGGTTAGTGGCTTATTTCTCACACAATCAAAAAAAGTAATAAAAGAACTTTCAGTTCTGTCTGTCTAAACCTTCTGATTCTGTCTATCTAAACCCTACTATCACCATCCATCATCTATCATGCACTCAAGTAACTGTGTGTTTTTATAGCTTAGTATAACTTTAAACATATGATTCCTACAAATGCATTTCACTCAGTGATATATTATATATTCTTAAAATGGAAGAATAGTTCTTTAATAGAAAGCCTCATGAAACAGGGTTTCACTTCACACTAACTGCTGTATGGGCCCTGGTACAAGACTGAAAATTACAGGGAGGCTCTTACTAGAAGCAACAGTACAGATACTGGCAGAAGAAATTGTTATACCAAATTTCTTCATAATTTTTATTAGAAAATATAGTCTTTGTGAAAAGCTGTTAGAAATTTATAATATATATATAAATAGTGGTGACCCAGATTTTCTATTTTTAAAAATAGTGTACTGATTTTGACTGGGATAGAGTTAACTTTCTTCATCGTAGTTTGCATGGTGCTATATTTGGTATATGTGATCAAAACTGTGTTGATAACACATGGATGAGCACTGCTAATGTAGCATCAAGGCCTTTTCTATTTCTCATGTTGCCCCTCCAGTGTCTAGGCTGGGGGTGGGCAAGGGGTTGGTAGGGGACACTGCCCACAGAAGAGTTTGTACAAATTAATGAAAGAGGTATTTCATGTCATAAGATGTTGTACTGCGTGATAAAAAATGGAGGAGGGGGGAGGGGAAAGAGGGGTGACATTTAGAGACATGGTGTTTTTATTTCCAAGTAACCATTTAATATTCTTGGTGAAGCCCTGTTTTCTTGTGCAGGCTTTGCTTGCATGCCCAGATTTTTCTTTACCCATTAGTTTTCTCACTTTTACCCTTCCAATTCTCTCTGCCATCCTTCTGCATGGGAGTGACCAAGATGAACTGCCTAATAGGGTTAAACACAACAAATAATAATAGTTTTACATGTATGAGACATATCCCAAAAACCTAAAGAATTTATCAAAAAATGTCTCCTTTTCCTACCCTCTACTGACTTGTGTGTTGCCATGTGCCTTCAGAATGTAACTATGGACTAAAAAATTTGGAAAGCTGGTCTCAGCTGTAAGAATTTTATTTCTACATATTGTCCAGAGAAAGAAAATAACATAACCTCCTTTAACACACCAAAGTATATCAAAAATTTTTGCCACATCAGTTTAGCAGAAGTTGATAATCTCTATGCCCTTTATGAAGAATTTTCCAGGAAAACATATCCCAGGCTTCATATATAAATAAATTGCTTTGCATACATCACGTTTGAGCATAGAGTTTACTACTTTTGAATACAAATATTCTATAATGATCATGCTCATTTTTTCTCTGATCATAAAGCAATAAATGAAAAACCTTCAAAAAGTCAACCTGGGAATTTGTAAGTTTGTAAGTTTGTAAGTCCTAAAACTTACAAATTTCAATTTTAATTGAAGTAAATGAATGTAATTGAAAAAATGAAGAACTTAGAACACTATTTTTTTATAAAGTATGTTTGACTATTGTAAGTTATATTCCTTCTTTCTTTTACATGAATAATATATCACCTAGTCTGTTGTTTTACTTGGCTAACAACCTTGTAGACAATCAGATAATTTTCTAGAATCCTAAGAGAAATGTTTATTTATTGCTTGGGCAAAGAGTGGCACAAAAGGAGGAGGAAGGCTTCTAAATCTAGTAACAGCTTCTGCTCATGTCTAGAGCACAATGAGAGATGGATAGTCAAGCCATTTTTCATTTCTTAGATGGAGTGTTACAGGTTTGTGCAGGTAAAACAAATATCAGAATGTAGAAATATAAGAATGAAATTTCAGAAATAGTTACCTGCACTTTATCATGGGAGAAATCATAACATTATCTGCCCCTAATAGCAAACCTGCCTTTAACTTACCCTGGCATTAAATCTGACAGTAATCCAATCATTTTGCTGAATAACAAAGATGGCTCAAAGTACACCTGGTTTTCAAATATGTTTTCAGTTACACTGATACAAACATTAAAAATCCTGGATCAGTTCCTTGATCTGTTTGACCATGCAGTTCTATAAAAATTAAACCACCACAACTGAGAGGGTGTAAAGAAACATGCAAACAGTGAAAAGACAGAACAGTTCAAAGTGGGCTTGACTCCAAGGAAAGAATTCTCTGTAATGATATTCAATGAGAGCAGTGGGAATTGATGAGTTTTTCACCCTAACTGAATCCAGAGCTGATTTCAATTAGAATTCATAGCCCATGGCATTAGTGTTATCATTACTGCAAAATCACATTACAAAGGGCATAAGTTATTCAAACTAAGACTCAACGTTTTCCATAGTTTCAAGAAGGCGACTGTAATTAGAGTGTATTACTTAGAGGCTGTTAGATTAAATTACACATTCACATTCCTTTTAAAGTTGGTGAATTTTCCAGATTGAAAGAAGATGTTAGATTCAATGGTAATGAAGCAGTATTGATTGGATAGTAGTTGGGTAAGAAGAGTGAACAAAGTGATTGTTATGTCGTACATTCATTTATTGGTGACAATCAAGACAAAATTTAGAAGAACTTATCTGTGGAAGAGCTTCCCTTTTGGATCAAATCTATATTGCCTTTATAATATTAATTCCTTAAAAAAACAGAATAAGCCTCCTTAGAAAAGTAAATTTTCAAAATTTTATGGTTAAGACAATGGCATCACAGGTTATTTTCACAAGTTTATAATCTCCAGGCTATATAAAATAGAATATGTTTGCCATTTATTCAGTATCACACATCAAAAAAGTCCAATTCAAAAAAGTTTATTAGGAAAGAATTAATGATGAGGAAAAAAGCAATATTCAGAAGGAACTAACAATATTCTTCTCAGTTTAAAATATTAATATAAAGAATATGTAAAAAGCCCCATACCCTGCTCTCAATTCTGTTTGCATGTAGAATCACACACTGAAGACAATTTGGATGCCATGTTTCTTAGTTTGGAGGCTGTTGTGTGTTTGTTTGCTTGTTTTGCTTTGCTTTGCTTTGTATTTTACTTCCAAGACTCGAGCAATACTCATTTGTTTGTTTACCCTTCTAAGAATCATAAATACAGGGTTTCTTTTTTCAAAAAATTTTTCATTGCCGATTCATCAAAATGATAAATTAAGCTTTTTGTAGTCTTAGGGGTATTAAGTATAAAACAAAGTGCTAACAGCAAATACACTTGCAATCTCACATTGACTGTTATATTTTATGGAGATATTTCCTAATGATGAGTAAGAGTTTACTGAAAATATGGTTATGTTGTGCTATGTATTACCTGGAAGTTTAGTTTTGATCAAACAATGTCATAGTATAGTCCTTATTTCAGCAAGAATTCTGAACAGGGTTATTAACTGGCATTTTTCTGAAAAAAACAAACAAACAAAAAACCCCCCCAAAAAAACCCAAAAAAAACAAAAACAAAAAAAACACAACAACCACCAAAAATCCTCAAAATTAGGCAGAAGAGTAATTAATCTCAGAAGACCTCACAGAAAGTGAAATGATCAAATGACAGTAAGCAAATAACTACTGCTGAAAGTACTCAAATTAAAATGATGGAAAAATGTATTATTTATTATATATTGTTTTTAAAATGCTCTTTCCCTGACAGACAGACCAATTCCACACCCAAAATTTAGCATTAGTAATTCTCCGTTTACTGAATAGAGACCATCACTTATGCTGACAGTTAGTACGGTACTATTTTGGCTGCAGTTCTCAGTGGAACCATTTTCAGAATAACTTACTGCATGACACTGAAGAAAACACTGAGTACCTCAACACTGCATACCAAAGCAAAAAGACTTTTTTACTAGGGTAGACAGGAGAGACCCAGGGCAATTTGGGAAATGTTGCTGGAAGAGTAGCAAGAATTATGCACTTCCTTGTATGCAAAAGTGAGGGAAAAAAAAAAAAAAAGGTACTTGTTTGTGGTTGGCAATGTTTGGAATGAAGTTCTAGATGCATGCAACACTGTTCATCCCATTAAGTGTCACAGAGAGAAAAATGTGCATTGTATTCAGAAATTGGAAAGTATTTTGGCTTTCTGCTCCTTTTTCCCCAAAACCACTACAAGGCTACCTATTTTGGTTTACAGTTACTTTTCTAAGTCTCAGGCCATGTTTGCTTTTAGAAATAGACACAACAGAAAGAGGAAATAGTATTCCTTAGATTTTGTGAATCTGTGTGTGTCCTTACATCAGTGGGGATTCATACCAGTGGCATACTAACAACTGCAGCAGCCACTCTTGTTTAGTGGCATCTATAGGTCCATCCTGGGTCTAGTTTTGCCTAATATCTTAATCAATGGACTGAATGATGGGACAGCATGTACGCTCAGCTAGTCTGCAGGTGGCGTAAGAGTGGGAGAAGCAGTGATACCTCAGAGAGTTGTGCTGCCATGCAGAGGGGCTGACAGGCTGGAGGGGTGGGATGACAGGAGACCCATGAACTCCAGCAAAGAGAAATGCCAAGTCCTGCATCTGAGGAGGAACAGCCCCACACACTAGTGTATGCTGAGGGACACCCTCCTGGAAAGCAACTGGGCAGAAAATGCCCTGGGGTTCCCAGCTGAACATGAGTCAGTGATGTGCCCTTGCAGCAAAAGTTACTGGTATCCTGGGCTGCATTACACAACACAGAGCCGCACATCAACAGAGGTGATCCAGTCCCTCTCTGTATCACTGCTGAGACCACACTTGGAACACTGTGTTCTGGCTTTGCAGTACAAGAGAGACATGGGTGTGTTAGATAAATTCCAGGAAAGAGAAACAAAGATGTTCAGGAGACTGGTGCGTCTCACCGGTGAGGAAAAGCTGAAACATCTGGGACTCTTCAGCCTGGTGAAAACAAGACTCAGCAGTAAGGTTACTAATCTTGCTAAACACCTGAAGAGATGGTATAAAGAAGACAGAAACATATTCTTTTCAGTGGTGACAAGATCAGAGACACTGAGCACAATTGGAAACACAGGAGATTCCCTATGAACATCAGAAAACACTTCTTGTGTGTGAGTGTGACTGAGTACTGCCACAGGGTGCCCAAGGAGACTGTGCAGTGTCCCTCTTCAGAGAACTTCAAAAGCTCTCTGGGACACTGACTCCCTGCTTGACTGGGGATATTTGACTAATTGACATGCAGAGATCCCTTCTCACCTCAGCCATCCTGTGGTTCTGTGATTCTGTGATTCTCTGGCTGTTTCTGGAGCTCTTGGATATATAAATTCTATTAAACTGAAATAATTTTAAGTGATTAGCACAGTGGTGATTTAATATTGGATGTTTGTTCCTCTACAAGATATTCTTGAGAATAAGATCCATTAGAAGTCAGAAATCTCGTAATTAAGTTAATTGTGTCTGAGGCTTTTAAAAAGGACACAATCCATTTCTCTTTGTTTAAAAAAACTGAATACCAGAAGACACTAAAATATCTGTGATTTTACTTCTTTCTAGCAGATTCATTAATATCCTGAACTACACAGGAAATTTTGAATAGCATCTTCTCCCAATATGGTTTTGCAGTTCTTATCACCTTAACAAAAGGCTGCTGAACATATCGAGCAGCTGTAATATATTCACTGTGATGCTGACTGTTCCAGTCCCCTTTTTTTTTTTTTTACTAGAATACCAGCACAAAATACCAGCATTAAAAACAGTCCAAAAATCTAAGCCTGCATTCAAAACCACCTAGTCATTCTTTGTGGCCTTTCCATGAAAGTTTTCAAGGCTTTATGGGGCGGAATTCTCTTGGTAAAGATCTGGTAGACTTCACAATAATACATTTGAAAAGGTAATTTTGTATCATGGCAGAAAATTAATAGTTTAAGTCATCTCAAATACCAGTAGCAGTTTCAGGATAATAATGTTATCTTCTCTTTCTTGGATTTTCAGGAGATTGGCAGTTAAATAGTTCCTCTTACAGATATGATGAGAAAGAAAAAAATTCTCTCAAATTTTCTTCTTGAATAAACACAAATGTAAGTAAAATCAATAAAAAACCATGAGCTACTCAAGTAAAGTTACTGAGAAGTCCAATTACTTGAGAATAGTTAATCATTCAGAATGAAACAGGACACATGAATGGACATGATGAACATTTTTTTCTTTTAGGGAGGTCATTTTGAAGATCCATAAAATTTTACTACGTATAAATAGAAGTATTTTCTTGGGTGTTTGTTTGTTTGTTTGTTTTAACAGCAATGAGAATACATTGTATTGGAAGTACATTGTAACAACAAATCTAATGTTGAAACATTAGACACAAGTCTAGAAATCAGTCTGATTTTTTGCCACAAAATTATCATGCAGCTCTGTGTGGTTCTGGTTTCGGCAATTTTCTTCACAGTAGCTAGTATGGGGCTAGGCTTTGGATTTATGCTGACAACAGTGTTGATAATATAGAGATGCTTTTCTTATTGCTGCGCAGCACTGTCACAGCATCAAGGCCTTTCCTGCTTCTGGTACTATTCCTTCAGGTAGGACGCTGGGGCTGCACAAAGAGTGGTGAGGGAAGGCAGCCAAGGCAGCTGACCCCAAGTGACCAAAGGATTATTCTGGACCCTATGGCCTTGCGGTCATTGTGTAAAGCTGGAGGAAGAAGAAGGAATCAGGATGTTTAGAATGATAGTGTTTGCCTTCCCAAGTCACCATTCAGCATGATGGAGCCCTGCTGTCATGGGGATTGCTAAACATATGCCTACCTATGAATAAATAGTGAATAAATCCCTTGTTTTGCTTTGATTTTGTGACCAGCTTTTTCTCTAAAAACTTTTTTTATCTCAACCCATGACTTTTCACATTTTCACTCTTCCAATTCTCTCCCCTATCCCACCATGATGGAAGTGAGCAAGTTGCTGTGCAGAACTTAGTCAGTGGCTGGGGTTAAACCACAATAGGAATGAAAAATACATATTACACTTTTGCCTGAGAGTATTATACTAGGCCACTTATTTTACAAAAATTCAAAATGCCATCTTGATACAACAAAAGAAAATACCATACCTTTTCACTAGCCATTTCTATAAGAAACTGAATGCATATTTGATGAATCTTTCCTTTCTACTGAGTAGTTGCTAACATTTCTCTGAGTATCACATCCACAATTAAGAAAGAAGTTAGCTAGAGTAGTCTAGGAAGGAAATACAGAAAGGATCAGGGATGCAGTTTAGTAAAAGGAAAGCTTGACTTACAAGGAGAGACTAAAATACCAGAGTTTTCAGCCAGAAAGGAAAACACCAGCAAGAAAAAATTATAGCAGCTTTCATGGACCTAAAGGATTAATGAAGTTTCATCACCCTGCCTTTGGAGAATAATTCAAACTATGGTTACGGAAAAAGGATATTTGTAAAGTTTTATTTAATATTAGTTTATTGGGAAGCATTAGACTAGTTTGCAAAAGAAGTCTACGAAATTGCATCACAAGGAACTTCAGATATTTATTTGTCTCTCCAAGACTAAGTCAGGTAAATAACTGCCAGGAAAAGGGAAGAATGATCCTTTTAAGAAAGAGGTATGTTGCAGATGACCTTTGGAAATCCCTTTTACTTTTTTTCCTTATGAATCTATGCTTCTACTTCATTATTCTGTGCAATACCAGAAATTCTGACAGAGCTTTTAAAAAGTTAAAAAAGGACCTTACAGCAATATCACTTTTCCTAATTTTGACCCTGAAGTGTTCCCCTTCCCTCAGCCCCCCAAGGCCAGCTGCTAGCTCAGATTTAGGGAGGTTAGGGTGAGGGGAATCTTCAGGATAGGGAAATAAAACCAAAAGAGGCTCTTACCCTGAGATGTGTTCCAAGGTTTATTCCAAGAAGGGGATCCCGAGGCGAAAAAGAGCGAATCCAGAGGAACAGGGGGTTTTATCCATTTCAGGGTAGGGGGCGGGGTTACCTATGGCTAAAGGCCATAGGTCAGAGTCAAGGGGCAGGTAGGGTTTCACAGGGAGGGGATGCCAGAGGGATACAACATGACCCAAACTGGAATCAGTGTGACAAAATCCCTGTCACAAACTTGTTGAATATGAGCTTAAAATGCATTCCTGCTCCCTGTAGTAGCTTTTATCCATCTTCCAAATGGATAAAAGCTACTAGTTCTTGCTGCCAGGAGTCTGCTTGATTGTCTCTAAATGAATTCAATTATAAGTCAATAGATTCTCTGGTCTTGCAATGAGAAACCTAGAAATAGTAGGCCTATACACTTCATTGTACACAGAATCAAACCAGTTTTGTTTTGTTTAGCTTTATTCTCCTTAATAACTTCAAAACAAAACCACATTTCAATGAATAATCACCAGGTGAGACACTGATTTATTTTATGCTATACTACAATTCTTATGTCCCCTCTGACTGCTGTAGGTGGAGTGGGAGCTTCAGACAGTTTATTAGAGAAGTCCTCCCACTGAGTCACAAGGTGCAGAAAGGACCCCCTTTGTTTTCTTTTTCTAAACTCCTCAGAGAGCAGCCTGGGTGTGGCTGGATCCAATCTTAGTCAATGGTTTAAATATAAGGAGTTATAGAGCTGTGAGGAATATTTGTACAACTTTGTCCTTCAGGATTAAGGATCACAAACCAGATATATTTGTACAAAAATGAATGATTTAATGTGATAAATGATTAGGCAAAAAGATCTTAATCAGAATTATTTACTGCAGAATATAGAATACAAAACTACTAGTTTAGTAGTATAGGTATAGGTATAGTATAGTATAGTATAGTGTAGTGTAATGTCAAAACAATTATATTAAAGCAATCATATAAAGCTAGCAAAAAAACCCCAAACCCCCAAATTTTAAGTAGAGATTTATGCCCATACCAATGACTGTGGGCAAATCTCTTTCTCTCAGGATCAGGGAGAAATCTAGAGGGGCTTCCTCATCCAAAGGAGAAATTTCCACCCCCACTTCAAGAATGGATATGTTAGAAGAACCTGCCATTTGAAAGTGGGACTGGATTTTGAAGTATAGACTGGTTGACTGAGAGTTGTAGGTTTCTACACCAGCTGTGCCAGATTAGCATTTTTAGTTAAGGATGCTTTACAATATCCTGCCCCATCTTCACCTCACTATCAAGATGTTTAACTTTGGGATTGATGAGTCAGACTGATTTTAACATAACTCAGCACCAAAAGCATCATGCCACTCCCTCTCAGTTCACCAATGATAGCTCTGCAAAATAGGACATTTTTGGAGTTAACTCCATTCCAGGCAGAGCATCGTGTTACAATGACATTGTCACAATAGGGCACTTTGTATTAGGCAGAAGGTTTAAGATTCAGTCTCAAAACTGGCTGTGCTTTTATCCCCCATCCTGTGGTTTTCTCCAAGCTGACTGAGAAACCCCTGTGACATGCAGAGACAGAATGTTACTGTGAGCAGCTGAGACTGCCATAGTGACCAGCCATCATCTTGCTCCACATGCTCTCTATCTTGGTGGATTTTTTAAGAAGCTGAGAGCAGATGTCCCTTGGTAATAAAAGTTCTTCACTGAAATTTTATTGATCATGGCAGGACTTTTGAAAGATGCTTTTCTCTATGAAATAGAAAAGGCACATCCAGCATGGACTAGTATCTATTAACTTGTCTGATAAACTTTTTTTTCAACCTTGATGTGCAGAAATGCTGAAACATGCTTAGAAGCAGAACATAGCAGGAAAGACCAGTCAGGGAAAGACTAGCACGATGCTAACTAGTATTTAATAAAGTTTTAGGAACCTGGGCTTAGAAACTTTACATGCCGTTTTAAATAAATACATAAATCACCATTTTCCTTATTTCAGGGGAAGTAATAGAAACAGTCCTTCTCAGGGACATGGAGCTACACCAGCATTTTACCATGGCAAGACTGAACACAGGGCTCCAACGTGAGATGCTCTCAAGGCCACCAATGTTACATTTGCGTTCCTGAAGACCTATTGCTGGCTGCATCTTTTTTGCTACAACCTTAATGGGTAGCCAGCATGTCACACAGCTGTCAGACAGCATTAAGCCACACAAAGCTGCTCACCATAATACCTGACAGTCTGCACATCATTAACTACAGCACTATGTAACACAATCTTCAGCAGGGTGTGCTTGACCACTGCTTGAAGATGCCGTGCCATGGTTTTGACTTTATCTTCCATCTAGGCCATTCTAAACCTGGCTGATCCTACGGAGTCACTTTTTAGAACAGACTTTTTAGTAACATTTTTATTGATGCTAATGGTGCCATTCAAAAATGAAAAAGAAATAATACCTTTTTATAACATTAAAATATTCAAGGGAGAATGTTCTGAGTTTTTTCCTTCTCACACTGTAGATGGAGAGAGCAAATGTTGAAATGGAGGAAAAAATTTGCCCTTTTAGTAGCTGAATTCATTATCCTTGTTTCCAGCTATTTTTCACTTTTTTACTTTTTGAGCCATGAACATTTGAAAAATTCCGTTTCATCTTCCACTACAGACAGTTTTCAGATAGTTTCGCCACTCTATTAAAAACTATGGTGCTATGCTATGAGATTAAAAAAAATGTAATCCATCCATCACTGAGAGCATTGTTCCCACATTCTATTACTGGTTGGCAGGTGGGCAAAAAACCCAGTAAGAAACTAATATAAATTGGAAAGAATATTTAAAAGGCACTAGAAGTGTCAGTAAAGCTTTAAATATTTTACAAAAGCTGTGATCCATAGGCTTTGCCTTCAGCCAAAATCCACTCAAATAAAATAGACTTTAAAAACTCCTCTGCAATAAATAGATATCTCCTGGAGATATTCTAGCCAGCAAATCTCCACCTTTGTGTTCTGAACAAAAGGTTCAGAAAAACTTTGAAAAATCCTTCACGAAAGATAGAAGAAAATAGGAAAAGGGGTTTTTTTTTTCTACCTCTGTTAAGTTTTTCTAGTTTGCCTCACAAAAGATCTATTTTAATAGCAATGTCAGGCCAATTTGGTGTCAGCACCAAGTTCTGAAGTACATGTTCTAAAGTGCTTCTTCTCAATCCACATTTGATGCTTTGAGAGGCTACCTAGAACAGAGACTAGACAGTGTTAAAGGAATAAAATAAGTATTTATTATAAAGGCTTTCAAAGAATACACCTTGGGCAGTACAAGAGCCTGGCTAAGACTACAGCCAAGATGGACAATGTGTGACAGGTTTTCACACTTTTATAAGTTTTGGTCCATTTACATATTGGGGTTAATTGTTCAGTTACAGCTTCAGGTTATGAGGTCCCATCCTCTCAGATTGCTCCCTTCAATTCGCTGTCATTTATACTTTTTGGGCCTAAAGCTGCAATGGTGTCCTTGGTTCTCTGGCTGGAAAAGGATTGTTTTGTCTAACTACACTGTGAAGAGAACTTGCTAACACTTTAGTTCAGAGTTATATACCAAGGCAGTACAGAATCTGGATAATATGAAAGTTTAAAGTTAAGGCCTCATTTCATGCTAATCTCATAAGAAGTAAGTTTTAAAAAAAAGTGATGCTTTTCTTGATCTCAGCACAATGACAATGAACTTCTGGGAAAAGATAGCATGCAGAGAAAATAAACTCATATATATTTATTTATATTTATATTTGCTACATATACAAATTATAATATTTACAATAGAGATATTGGTAAACCTAGATGCACTTATGTTCTAGGGGTCTCTGTTTTCTGTTGTACAAGATGGAAAATTCTTGGCATTTTAAATTTAAAATTGAATAGCAATAATTTAAAGTTCATTCAAGTTAGGTGAGGTATTGTATGACTGGGGAATAGTAAAGGGTAAGAAGTGATCTTCTCAGCTAAAAATCTGGATTTTTGCTCTGAAGAAAAGATAAAACTCCAGCAAGTTGAGAGCTAAATGAGATAATAAAAGATGGCTCTACTAGAGAAAGATAATTCTGACATGAGGTACTTCCTTTCTTCAACATGTCATTTATGTTCATACAGGAAACTAGAAAAAAATAATCTCACTGGACATCTACAAATGTCTCCTATCATGCCAAGAGGAAAATAATGGTAAAGTTTAGGAAGTATGGGTTTCAGATATATGAAGTAAATGAGCAATTGGCTGAAAAAAGAGTCCAAAATTAGTTAAACTGAAAAAGGAGTTTTGAGACTATAAGGCACATACCCAACGAATTTCTCTAGAATACAATTTTGGACCAATTTTATTTGCTTTTACATTTAATAGTATTGACAAACTAGTCAATATACACTTATGCAATTTGCCATCACTTCACTTGATGAGCTGTCAATACAAAGGAGTCTTGGAGAAAGAATAGCTGACCTTGAGGATTGGAGCCATATAAATGAATGGAACTCTTTGTTATGAAACAGAGGTTCACAACCTTGGGAAGAAATAATGAGCCGAGAGCTCACTAGCTGGCAGCAGAAATAAAAATGTATACAGACTTCTTGAATTAATCACAGGAGGTGAATTGATGAAAATAAACTTTGTCCTGGCTATTAAAAAATCAAATAAAATCCATAACTAGGAGTAATATCTAGGAGGCATAAGGAAGTAAGAGAAGTGTAAGAGAGATAAGTGACAGAAAAAAAAAAAAAAGAGAAAGCAAACAGAGAAATCTCTTTGAACTCTGATTTAAATTATGAAATTCAGAACATCAAGTGAAATTATCAAAAAAAGCTCAATAAGAATATAAATTTTCACAACATGAATAATTATTATTGTGGATTTTATCACATGAATGAATTCTATGTGATGTTGTAGATGTCAGAAATATGAATAGAGTATAAGGTAGTCAAACTGGATGCAGGACACCAAGGAAAATTTCTTTAACTATGCTCCTAAAGTCATATTTTTTTTTCATATCTTTCCCAATGTTTATGTTCATAACCCATTCTCATTCTATATTTTAAAATAAAAATCTTGGCATGTTAATTTCAATTTTAGTTGCAATATAGATGTATACATATATACATCTATATATATGTGTGTATATAATAGACCTTAAAGTAAATCATCTGTACACTATTTCAAGAAGAAATTGAATCACAGACATTGAAACCTAAATATCTTATGCATCATATTATGGGGGAAGTAGTCTACAAGTATAGACTATATTTCATAATTTTAAAGGAAACATTAGTCCTACTAAGCCTCACTAATATAAAGCTCATCTCATCTTTCCCCCAACAAAACAAATCAAGCTGCAAGCACCTCCAATAGAGGAACGACACACAAAATAAAACACTAGAAGACTAAACTGAGTACCAGACTCAGTGGAGTATTAGTACCTTAAGTAGCAAGGTATATAATTTGCTGTATACAATATATGTCCTCCTTCACAAACAAATGTGCTAAATAGTATTTTGGGTTTTTTTTTCCTTTTCAGGTATTCATCTAAGATGCCCTGTCTCCTTATCTCACTCCCCTTTACAACACCGCTCTGTTATATATACTAGGTTTTGTGTTGTATGCAATTACATGTTTCCAAATTAGCTCTCTAAATCATTTTCTACCACACTTACAGTACCTAGTTTAACACCGCAGCACACCTTTTAAGAGTGTCTGTGCCCCAGCTGCAGGCTTTGGTTTTTTGCTTTGAGTAAGTATGTCTATGATAAGCTTGCTTGCTTGCTTGCTTGCATTTTGTTAGATGAGGTTGCAAATTTGCTTCCAAATTGCAGTGCTTGCAAGTACACCCACATGCTTAAGCTGTTAAATGAAATGCTTACAACACATGATTATTATGAACAATTTTAATGAGACAAAATTCAGAGGAAGACCAAGAAGTTCTGCAAAAGTTCAATATATGTAACACTGCTGCCTCCAAAGAAAGCTATTAGAAAATTTTTTGTATAGAAGGAATCAAGGTCACAACAAATACAGTGGGACATCTTGATGGGTAACTCCCTTGCCACTCCTGATGCATTATACTTACACTGAAAAGTAAAGAAACATCAGACTTAAGACCAGAAAGTATAGCTCATATTCAGTAAGAAATACAGCTCTGCTACCATAAAATCTACACAGCTCCCAAAGTAAGAAGTGGGTGATACTTTACATACTTTATAAACCTCACCCAGTTCCATCCAAAATAAATCTTTTTTATTTAGACTTTGCAGTCCCAGCCAATATTTAGTTGGGATTTATGTAATTTAGTATCAAATTCTTTTGTGATCATCATTAAGAGTTAAATTTTGCCTTTCAAATTCTGCACCTGGTCCTAATGCAGACTGAGGATAGTGAGGAGTTAAATTCCTCATTTTTGCTGCAGTCTCCTGGCTGCTTGTGTATGTTAAGTAAGTGGAGCATGAAACAGAGCAACCAAGAAAAGGAAGGAGAGAGCGGGGGAGGGAGAAAAGTTTCCTAACCACCTACTAATCTGTCTGCTCTTAAATACAACATAGTCTAAATCTGGTGGGAAATTCCATTGCTGAATTCTGAATTTTACAATTATAAATTGTCACATCATGCTCCATTCAAAGAATCTATCAAACATCCATTTCGATCAAAAGTGCACACACAAAACATTTTTTAATAACATACAAGGATGATATTAAGGACAAAGGAAAGGAAGAGATGAAGGGCACACCAATTAGTGGATCTCTATAATAGCAGTGACTTTATAAACCAAAACTCCTGAATGATCTTAAAGGCAACTGCAGTCATGCTGGAGAAGAAGGTAGAAAGAAAACAAAAATGAAAAAGAGTTACCAGCAATTCCTGCCACAGTCCCACCTACACACCCCAACACTTCTGCTCAAATAATCCTCATTTCCATGAAGAATGAGCAAAGTGCCTCAGATAAAAGGCATGTCCTACTAGACCCTTAAATCTCAAATTAAAACCAGTAGCTCTTTTACAGAAATATGGAACATTCTTTTTTCTTGCTATTCTAATGCAAAGTGGTTTTTGTGTGTGTGCATATTCAGCGAGAGGAAGAAGAGGGACAAGTACTGATCTCTTCACTCTCACATCCAGTGAGAGGACTCGAGGAAGTGGCATATATCTATGACAGGGAAATTTAGATTAGAAATCAGAAGCTTTTTCACCCAGAGGGTGACTGGGCACTGAAACAGTGCATATTCTATGATTTTATGAGGATTCTTTCAGGAGGGCAATTTGCTTCTATCTCAGCCTACAGAAGTATATGCATAGTGATGCTGTAGAAACTCATCTGCTGTAGGGAACAATTTTCTCTGATGAAGCCATATTCACTTCTTTTTGTAGAGAAATTTTGAGTTTCTTTCATTGAGATTAAGATTATAAATCTTATAGAGAGGAATGGATTAAATAAAATATGGTAACTGGAGCATTTTTACTGTTTCAGTTAGCAGAGACCTGACATGAATGAATGAGCCAGTATCTTGTATCTTGTTAACCACCTTCCATCTCCAATTTGTCTGTTATAGCGTGCTGTTACCTTCTACATTCTTGATACACACCACAGACACTGGAAAGGTATTGTGATGTGCCTGAATGTCAAATTAATCAGAACCATGACAAGAAGTGGGAGACAAGGAGTCCAAGACAGGGAGAACATTAAAAACTCTTCTCCAAAGAATCACTATACTATGGGTTCCCTCCTATCCCTATTCAGCTTGCTCCCACTCTAAACTCTTATCACACCAACATGCGCATTTATCCGTTGTCAGAAGCTTGAGTAATTTCAGCCACGATATCAATGAATGGATAGGAACTAATGTAGTCTTTCTCTCTGAATACGATGCAAAACTGTACCAGGCTAATTGGAGATAACAACAGTCTTCCTAGTCCTTCAGCAGATTTAAGATTGCACGGAGCTACATAACTTGCTATTTTTAATTTCAAGATAATTAAAATACTCCCCCCAGCCTTAAGAGTTCCCAGTGTCTCCCACAGGAAAAATAAAATAACCTTCCTTCTTTTTAATTTTTAATTGTCAATTGTTAGAATACAGATATAGATCTAATACATCAAGTGGAATAAATAGGCCACGATTGAGGACACAATTGAGGTTGCCATCCCTGGGGTTGACCTGTACCGTAAAAAGCCTCACTGACAGTGACATTGTCCCACATCTATATGGCATACCATGTTTGCTTATAAAGCAACTACTGATACATAAGCAAACCATAGGGTTCACAGTGCAAAATGAGGTTTTTTTTAAACAGATTAGTTCTGGAATCTAAAGTTAGTCTTAAGAACAGGTACAAAACAACACATTAAAATTTTCCACATATTCAAAGTAAGTGCAGTTCAAATTCAGGAATATATACCAAGAGATTTTTAAAATTAGGAAAACAATAAATGTAATAACATAAAAAAATTTTTCTAAATAATTTTAAGAACAATTGCACAAATATTAAGAAAAACAGGTCTTCAAGAATTTTAAGTTCTCATTTCTAAGTCTTAAAAGATCATTAGAGGAATGATAAGCCAAGTATTTGCACACTCTTCTAGTTTTGTTTTAATTATTCACATTGTAATCTTATATCTTATTCAAAATGTGATAGAAATATTGAATAAAATTAAGCTTAAGTCAGACCACTGAGGAAACCAATTTGAAATACCCCCATTAACTCATAAGCTAATGATAACTTCTCTCCACAAGTGCTTTTTTGATTGACTAAATACTCACTTTATGTCAGTTTTGTGGACTGTATTTCTGTAGTTTAAAGATACATCTAAGACTATACTATTACAAGCAAAGACACAGTGCTGCTTAACAATATTAGTCTGCCAGAGAAAACTAGCAAATTAGCACAATTAGACCAAAAAGCGATATGCATATATTGCCTATTTGAAAAAACAAACAACTATTCTACTTTCTTATATATTTATAATTCATCTTGGTTTTTTACCGTTTATCTAAATTTGGTTAAAATATTTGTGTTCTATCTTCCCTCCCTCATTTATTTCATTCTTTAGTTTCAACTATTTATACCACTTGATTTTCCCTCATTCTCTTCTTTTCTGCCCAAAGTTGGCTGCTGCTGAAGTGTAAATTGGTTTAGCTCTTCACATATATTTATCAAGATATCTCTGATACTTCTAACGTGTGTAACTCCTCCTTGACTTAGCTTCCCAATAGCTTGCTAGATTTGGGATCATAAATAAATGGAAATTATTTGGAAAGAGCTTACATGCCTTCTCCTTCCTCAATTGTAGTGCAGATTAAGCTGCAACCTGCAAGAGGCCTTCTGCTGACTGCAAGCTGCCAAATAACAGCTGAACAACCACCAAGTGTCACAAAGATCTGACATGACGTAAGTAATTGTGGTCATAGGGATCATTTATTTTTTCAGTCAGTTCTTATAGAGCAGTACAGTGGTCTTTCACTTCACATACGGCCTCCTACTCTTTTTAAAAAATGAATCTGTTAATACAAACCTACAGTACTTGAGTCAAGCTATACTGTGGTAATGTATGGATTCATTTGGCAGTAAATTGAGCAGCATCACAACAGGCACTGAAAGGTTCACATGATGCATGAGAAAGTTAGGTATCTCTAGAGTGATATTACTTGTAAAGAACAAATAATTAAAATACTGAGTATGTTAATATATTTCTGAAATAATAGTAGCAATTAAACTTTTTCTTTAAGTCATCCAGAATCCATGCCTTTCCAAAGAGATGTTACTGACACATACTCATTCTCAGGTTAATCCAACTATGTAAATCTAATACTGTAATTTTCATAGCAATAAAAATTATTAAAATGCAATTTATAATTTAATAATAAGAAAACCATAGCAGTAATTAAAAATTTTGAACATGAATAACCAAATAAAGGAAAACAAAAGACCAGATGGTCAAGTTATTAAAAGAAAGAATATTATTTAAATAATAAATTTAATAAAGGCCTCTTAATTTAAATAAGAGGCCTTATTTTTTTGGCAACAAGATTATTGATAAAATTAATAGTAACAATGCCATTTTTATTAAAAATTGAATTAGATGCTCAGAAACAATTTTACATTAAGTATTTTCTGTAAAGTAATGTCAAAGATATTCTTCCTATCTTGGAAACATCATCTTGTTAAAACCTAAGTCATTCCCACCAGCCTGTACTAGACTGTATCTGATGGTCTCTAGTGACACTAAACAAAAACTGCATTAAAAAACCAGTGAATTGTAGATATTGCTGTAAAAATGACACATCCCTCAGAAACCTTGTCTTTGATGAGTGTTCTCCGTCTCAGTGGGTAGAATATTTTATTTGTCTGTGCCCCTGTTACTCATAATAGATTGATGCAGACTAGATAAAAGTTCACTGCAACAAATGTAAAGCAGTTACTGTGGATCCAAAATACCAGCCAGGAGTTCCTCTGATGTATTTCCCTAGGTTGGAGTAAACCCAGACTCATTTATGTCTGAAGACCCTGTCCTGCAGTGGCAGAGTATTTTTAGATTCACCTCATGTAGTAGATCAAGTCTGATATACTTGAGTAATAACTAAATGACTGTAATAGTGCATAAAGGGAAGCATGTGTGAGAATCTTCGCAGAATACCTTTCTAGACGATAAATTTGGTAGCTACCAGGTGCTAATTTAGAAGTACGTGATTTTAAATGCACCACTTTTTAATCCCAAATTCTCCCTGTCCCAAATGGTTTCAACAATGGGAATTATTATTGACCAACTGTCCCCACTGCCAATGATTGCTGATTTTGTATCACATTTCAGTAACTAAGTTTACAGGCTTGGAAATAAAAGTCTATTTGAATTTTTGATCTGTTTTGAAGCAAAATAACCAGAACAAACAGGAGACAACAATCTGAAAAATTGAAAACTATATCAGCTACAACAACTAAGCAAAAAGTCATTTATTCCAATAGTGTAACATTGATTGAGAAAAAACATTTCTCTTCCAAAGTTCCTGTCTCTTGTTAATATAAAGTAGAAAACATCTTGATGTAGTCTTCTGAATATTTAGGTAGGTTTTTTTTTTACTGCCATTATCTTGAATGCTGTAGTATTGGCCTATCAAAAGCACTTTTACTAAATAAATCAGATCCTTTTAGTCTGCCTAAAGACAGCATACTAGATAGCATAATTTCAAGTGACTAACTTATATTTCATACCCAGAGAACATTACAATGGTAATTTTGGTAGAAAATCTGAAATGTTGATGAGAACCTGACTTTCATATCTAAGAATACGCATTTTGAAATGGAGGCTGCTTTGAAGGTATTTCAGGTTCAAAGTCCTAGATGGAGAAACCCTGCATCTGCAGTCACATTGTCCATGAGGTATCTCCCTAGTCTCAGAACATTGCTGTCCAGTAGCTGCTCAGAAGAGAGTGCTCCTCCCCTTGCTCTTTCCACAAACACTTGAGATGATGTAATAGGACAGAAGAAAGCACAGACAGAGCAGATTTCTTCTCATGACGGTGTGGACTTAAGGTTTCAGAGAGACCCCACAGCTTAACATTTCCTTGATTGCCAGATCTTAATTAATAGAGCCTTTACGATTCCGATAGACATCATGCCCAAAAATAAAAGATGATGTAACGGGAGAAGAAATTGAAGCAATTTAATCTGATTAAATACCTTGGAGTACTTTGAGAAGAAATGGAAATTTCTCACAAATAACCAGTTGTATTAAACAAAAAAAAATATCAAGTGGAAATCTTGGAAAACTAACTGAGGAAAATGTATGTCACAACTCATCTTTCCTTCCTGGTAGAAAGACAATAAAAGGATCTACATTCCATTTGTTCCCTAAACTTACTAAAGAAGCGTTTAATACTCCCCTATCTTTACTGACTTCTCTTAGCACAGGTGAGAGCATTCAAAACAAGAAATGGACAGTAGAAAATTCCCATCTCATCTCAAGTTCTTGCTTTGTTTGGGATGGATCAATTCATCTCTGAAGTGTTATTCCTTTACATTTTATGTCTATGTGGGTCAAGCCCGTAAAATAAAACAGAATTGTCATGACTGGATATCAGGCTATTTATGTCTGGCAAAGACACATTAATGAATGCCTCGGCAGCATAAAGTTCATCTGTAAATAAAATGTGGAAATCCTTGTGCAAATCCTTAATAACAACTCCTTTTTTTTTTTCTTTTTTTTTTTTCTTTTTCTTTTTTCTTTTTTTTTTTTTTCTTTTTCTTTTTTTTTTTTTTTCTTTCTCAGGCCTTTCTGATATTTGCCAGACTGGTCAGGGATGCTGTTCTCTGTATATAGTAGCATTAGTGAAAGTCAAAAGGGCATATAGAGGTGATCTGTGAAGAGGATCTATCTGTACACAGATGCAAAAAGTGAAGAAAAATCTCCTATTTTGTGTTCCACCCACAACTAGTTTTAAACATTTTGCATGCTAAATATAATTTCTGAGTATCTCAAATTGATGAGGCACATTTTCAATTAATATCAGAACTCCATTTCTGAAATATAGCACAAGTAAAAGATTACATAGTGAAGTGATGTGATATCTTGTTATGCATTATGCTGGTATTTACTTGACTGCAGAAGAATAGCAAGATAGAATTAAATGAAGAGAAAAGGGACTATAACGCAATGAAAGACACAGAAGGGGTAAAAAAAATGTAAGTAAAGCTAAGAATATCAGAAGTTTGTCTGCTTTCCCCATGTTTTTGATATTAAAACCCTTTTCCCAACATGAGTGTGATGGGTTGATGCTGGCCAAATGCCAGTGCACCCACAAAAATCATTTACTCATTTTCCTCTGCCATAGTTAAGCAGAGGAGGGAGGAAGAAAACTCATGGGGTGAGAAAAGGATTTGAAAACACTTTCAGGGCTAAACAGGCTTAAAACCTTAAAAGGTATAAAGAAAAATTTATTAACAGAACAAAAAGAGGATAATGAGAACTAAAAATAAAATTTTAGAACACCTTTCCAGCCCCCTCCTCCCCCCTCAGCCCTTCTTTCCTTCCCAGCAACAGCAGAGGAAGACAAAACATGAGATTTTTAGTCAATTTGTCACTTCTAAAGATCATTCTTCAGTTTACTTAGGGAGAGGAGTCTCTTTTGCTGTGTATGCTGGTTTGAAAGCAAAACCAGTGAGACTCCCAGTCAGAAATACAATTTAATAGGAGAAGAGAGGGAAAAAAGGGTAAAATAAAATAAATGGAACAATACAACCTGACATCCTGTTGGTCAGGGTGTTTGAAGCAGTCCAAAGGTAAGTCCTCCTGGAGCGGCAGATGTGGTTCTGTTGGAGTAGAGATGATCCTGAGAGAGAAGGGTCCGGTGATGATGAGAAGGGTCCAGTCTTCCTCCAGGAATCCAGATGAGATGTTCTTGTCAAAGCAGTGATTCCTGTAGAAACGTCTGGTAGCTCTTGTCTCCTCTGAGAGTTCAGTGGATAGAAGCTGCTTGTGAGGTCTCAAACCCTGGATTATATCCAGGTGGGAATGCTTGGCTCCTCTCCCTGGGCAGAGCACCTCACAATGGTATGATTTCATCCTATCAGTCATGCAAATGGATCCTTGATGGCCCATTAAGCAGAGATAACTTCTTCCGGGAAGGCATTGTTGGGCTCGTTAACAGAAGATAAGGAGAACACTGCCCCACCTTGGCTCCAACGGCTCATGGGGATAGAATACATACCTTGGGCACAATTTTACATTGTAACCTAGGACACTGTGTCATGGAGTCCTTCCTGTTATAAATGGGCCAGGAGACCAGCTC
The DNA here is from genome assembly GCA_016584745.2 of Phylloscopus trochilus trochilus. Classification (NCBI taxonomy): domain Eukaryota; kingdom Metazoa; phylum Chordata; class Aves; order Passeriformes; family Phylloscopidae; genus Phylloscopus; species Phylloscopus trochilus. Next base: position 57,515,612 of record WQNJ02000546.1, on the reverse strand, counting down.
CTTTGAAAAGGCCTTTATTAGAAATCAGCTCTGGGTAGAGGGCTCGAGGGGCTGCGCACACTGCCGCTGCTCCCAGTGGACACCACGGAGGAGGAGGTGCAAGTCAAATCTGCTGCTGACGCCGCAGAGTCGGGATTCCTTCCTCACGGGAGTTACCAAATAATCACCTTGGCTCGTGTGGTCTAGGGGGGTCACCCCTCTCCAGTTCCTTTCAGGTTATGGCGAGAAGGTAACAAAAAATACCTGCTACCTGCAGGTAGCTGGACGTGTGCCTCGCACAGCATTGTCCTTCTTAGGTCCAGTTTCTGTGTCGGCTCGCTGCTTTTTAGGGTTTTTTTCTAGCGTCGACTGGACTTCTGGCCATAGCCAGGCACCATGGGAGTTCCCTGATTTCCATACGGGGCGGTGTCCGCAGTTCGACGGGCAGGCAGGCAGGAAGCAGCAGGAAGCAGTGGTGGGCTCACCCGATGGGAGAGGGGGAGCCCAGAACCCATGCAGAAAGAGTACAAAACTCGGAACATAACAAGCAAAAATTCAGGGGTACAGATTCAACATGAACAGTTTAAAACAGGTAAGTAACAGTGCAACTTTAACTTTGCAGTAAACAGTATAACAGTACAACTTGGGAGTGCATAACTTGGGGCTTTTTATTTCTTTCCCTTCCCACGGGAGACAGTTTTCTGTGAACTTTTTCAACGTGGTTTTAATTTTCACAAATAGCAGTCCACCTGAAATCTGCAACATGAAGTTCCTCCCATGGCTTGCAGTCTTCTCACAACTGCTTTACGTGGACTGTTTAGTTTATGGGGTACAGTTTTTAAGGATGAGCTGTTCTACAATATAAAAGCAAGAGTCCTCTTCCTCTCTCTCTGAAAGCAAGGGTTCTCTCTCTCTGTGTTCAAGCCTCTCACCAGATCACAGCTTTTTAGCATCCAGACGCTCCAGCACGAGTGGCTTTTTCTCGTAGGCTGTGGGCGAAAGCTGCATTCCCCCATGCACTTCATGAATTATAGTGAAACAGTTTGTTGTGTTATAGTCCTTATCACAGCTTGCAGAAGAATCTCAGCTCTGATGCTTGGAGAACCTCCTCCTCTCCTTCCCTCCTTTGTACCAACCTTGGTATCGCCATTATTGTTCTCCTCACGGGTATTCACCTTTTTTCTGTTTCCTGACTCAGGGCAGAATTGGTGTCCTACCAATTGAACAAGTTCTACCAATTGAAGCAGTTTTTATAGAGCTCTGCAGTGCTGAAAAATTGATCTTATCCAGGCTCCACAATCGGGGAATTGCTCTGCTGGTCACGTGGTCTCCGCCAGCACTGCACAAGCTGTGCCGGCTGCCAGCTCCACTCTGCACCTTTTCCTCATGTGGGACACCGAGAAAAGAAAAGCTGCTGCCATCACTTTGCCTTTCTGTCCACAGCATGGCTGGTTAAAAGCAGCTAAATAAATCAAGTCCATTATGAGACATGCAGAGAGACCTGCAGCTGCGCGGTGCCATCCCAGCCACATGGTTGCCCTCAGTGCTGGGATGGCCCCCTGCAGCATGGCCCGGCAGCCGCGCCGGGATGAGGTCCCATGGCCCCCTACAAGAAGGGGGCCCAGCCTCACCAGGAAGGGGCCCCAGCTGGCACCGCCAGGAAAGGGGCCCAGCCAGACATGCCCCCCCCCCCGCCCCCCCCCACTTTTTTAGAGAGCAGGAAGCAAGAGAGGTTTGCTCGTTTGCTTCTCTAAAAAATGTTATTGTAGAGGCATTACTAGCATCTCTAATTGGCCTAGCAGTGTGCCAGTTCTCAGAGCTAGCCAGCAATTGGTTTTGCCAGGCTCGGAGGAAGCTTCTAGTGACTCCTCCGAGAGAGAATCACTTCCGTGGCTGGCTTTTCCCCTCTTCACCACAAATCAATTAATGCAAAACCAGCACAAAGAGCTACTAGACCTGCATATTTTAGAATATAAAATCCAAAAGTTTACATCTCTATAAAAATGAAGAAATGCTTCAGTGTACTTCTATCCCATGCAACATTTAAAGTATCTATTGTTAATGGTGTTTTCTTGTAGTATAAGCATTGATAGTACTGCTTTTCACACATTAGCAGAGGACAGTACTCTCCTCTGGAGACAGAGATTTTTTAAAATATCCTCCACCTCCAGCAGAATTTGTAAATGTCATTTGCGTTAGGTATCATGGATACCCTCAACATGATTTATGAACCACTAGCCTATATTAGGACTGAAAGTATAGAAATGGAAAAGAAATCCTATGGAAGAGAGGTCACACAAAGGAAGTTGGGAAGAAAAGTTTTCTAAAAAACACATGCTTGGAGAAATGAACAAGGGGTTTGAGAAAGTACTAGGAAAGCTGCCAAATTATTTGTTTGACATTAACTCACCTTCTGGTGATTCAGTTGAAGTAATTCTATCTGGTAACTTCACCTCCATTGCTCTAGCTTTGTGGGGTAAAAATTTCCTGAATTGCTAAATGGCAGAGGAGTTTGCACTGGGGTGCATTAAGCATACATATGAATCAAGAAGGAAAAGATGGATAAAAGAATGGACAAAAATGTGTTATTGTACAAGTACAGATACACTTTTACAGGTACACTGTTACACTAATTCAAAAAAAAAAAAAGAGAGAGAGATAGGGAAAGAGAATGTAATTGTCTTGCAATTACACAACAAAGTAAATGAAAGATTACTCTGGACATTATTTATTCTTTAAGGTCCTAAAGGTCCTAAAGGTGCTAAAACATAAATTCCAACATTGCATTACCTATGTTCAATAAACATATCCCAAATACTTAAAATAAATCTTTATTTCCAGCTTCTTCAGGATATGCACTATCACGAGAATATTAAATGAAAATTTATTTTCCTTTTTGTATTTCATCAGAAAAATTTCTTTGTCTGACTTTTTTAATGAAGCTATATAAATTACCTGAGACTGTCCAGTAAAAAGCTATAGAACTAGCTTGTGTGTGAGGAGCCAATTTAATTTTGATTTCTTTCTCAACACTGTCAGAGGCATGTGGGGGAGGGGTTGCACTTCTGCCATTTGCAGGAAGCAACTAGAAGATGGGAGAAATCCTTGTCTCTGGAGACACTTTGCCTGGCACCCATTTCATGTCTCACATGGGACGGGCAGTCAGCAGGGGCACACCAGACACTGCACCCTCCAGAGAGGTTCTCCAATCAGATGGTGAAAGGTCTCCACCAATGGACTGCAGTGGAAGGTTGGACTGGGCCAATGATCTCCTGCCAGCAGGCAGACTTTGGGAGCAGCCAGGGGGTATAAAAGTAACTGCATCACAAGCTCTTGGGGCCCTTTGCCCCGGCTCTAACCTGATTTTGCCTTCTTTTTTTTTTGCCCTGGCTATATAGCCTGCTTTTTGCTTTTTGGCCCTGACTCTAGCCTGCTTTTTGGCTTTTTGGCCCTTGTTTTTGCCCTTGCTGGCCCCTGCTTGCCCTTGCTCACTCGCCCTCCCTCTCGCTGGGCAATTGGCTGGACACTGGCTGATCTTTGAGCCTTGTGTCTAGTTTGTGTCCTGCCCTATAACTCCTCTCCTTCACCTGCTCCACATGTTGCCTGCCCTCTGTTCCTGTCCAATGCCCTGCCTGCCTCCAGCCTCGCTTTGCTGATCCAGCCTGCTGCCACGATCCCCACCATGACCCTGTCCAGGGTTCTGCACCAAGTGCCTGAGTGCCCACTCACCGCATATCCAGCCTCCCATCAATGTGGGAGCTGTGCCTGTGGAGCCAGGCTCCTCTCAGAGCTGCACAGGTTCCCTGGCAGGCAGCATCCACACAGCGCCTGCCACATGGATGTCGATGACACAGCCCGACCTCCTGGTAGTAACGCCTGCTTTTTCTGTGTCCCCTCTCTTTCTCTTTCCCCTCATTCTTTTTACTTTCCTTCCTCCTTTTCTGTCTTTTCTACTCTTCCATAGTAGGGCAATGCCCTTTTTGTTACCAATAAACAGTTCTCAGCTATAATATTTGTCTCGTTTGGCCTAATTTTGTGCAAGACCATCCATTTTAAAACAACTCCCTGCAGTTCCCCATAGTGGAATGCAACACTTGTGCAACATTAAATTTAAAAATTCATTTCAAAAATTTTAAGAAGTTCCATGTTGTTTTAAAAGTTGAGAAAAACATTAATCTTTCTAAGTTTTCTTGAGAATAAGTAAAGTAGGTATAACAGAAGAAAGGAGAACTCATAAATCATATTTACAAAGTAGAAAAATCCAATTGTAGCAGAGGTGTAGTAAAGAACTTGTATATTTATAATTAATATTTTACAAGGCACTCCATAGAAATGAAGAATTTTAAGACAGAGGGGTTTTTTAAAACAAATTTTTGTTGAGATAGAATACCAATTAAATTGAAAGTAAAGAATAGTAAAGAAGAATGTTGTAGTAGACTCATTCTGTATATACATCAGCCCCACTACATCACCACATAGTCTTTGACTGACATTCAATTATGAGATTGCACAAGTATTAGATGTTACAAAATATGAATTTTGATTACACATAATTTTTGATTGTTGAAATAAATTTCATAGTCACTATTTATTTGACACAGAAAAACCACCAAAAAATGAAACAAAACAAAATAAAACCAACAAAGAAAAAAAACCCAAAAACCAAAACACACAAACCTTGAAATTTTTTCTTAATAAAGAAGACCAAATGCTATACTTGCTTCTTTCCTAAACAAATATCCTTTATGACATGAGGTTATGATACTTGAACTACTGGGCAATTTTCTTCTCCAGAAACATTTGGACAAAACAAGATACTTGACTGAAAAAAAAGCCTCTTAGAAATTTACACTCTTAGAAAGTTTTTTTCATACCTGGGGATGTGGGGTTGAAAAATATGTGGAGTCTGAGTTTTACTGGGTTGTAAGATGAGTTGTCCACTAGAAGATTACCATGGAGCCTAACAGTTCTTTGATTTTATTCAGTTCTCTTCATACACAGGCCCTCAAGCTACAACAACAATATGTATGGAGTCAGACACTATTGGAAATTCCATCTAAAGGAATTCTATTATAAATATAGGAAAATTTAGATTATGTATTGACTTAATTCTACAGTGGTGGAGTAAATGTTTAGGCAGCTATCTTTGAAATTTTATCATTGGTATAGAAGATACAAGAGCAAAGCACTGTCAGTTCACAACACAAAATACTTGAATGTTTCATAATTTAAAATTTAGCTTCACTTGGCAGATTATTCTTCAGCACTGTAATTCCCTTTGATGTACTTAGGTAAACTTTATCTCAAACTACATTGAATTTGAAAGAAATGTCTAAGTAAAGAAGCAGCCGTAAGAGGAGGCAGTGTTCAAGAATAAATTACTGTCAAGGTCTAGATTATGGGAGACAGTGTGACATTTAATTGAACTGCCTCTTGGAAAGGTAACATGGTGGTCTGGAGCCACACACACTGGAGCATAACACACAATTTGGTTCACTGCAATATCTCTCCATTCCAAAATATTGCAACAACTACTATTTTAATCAGTCCATGCATACGGCATAAATATGTATTTAAAAATAGCGGCCTGATCAGTGAAATAAGGATTTGGGCTGAAGTGTTTTCCTTTTGAATTTTTTGTTTTTCCCTTTTAAGGCAGGTCAAAAAGCTTTCAATAGTTCAGCTACTTAAGGGCTACATTGCTATCAGTATTAGGGTTGTCCCTGTATAGAGTACAACACTGGCTAACACGCCTTGGTAAAACTTGCTTTTTGTGTACACAGACACACAGACACATGCATGTTCTCATTTTATAACTCAGAGCCAAACGCCTAGATTCTACCAGAAACTTCTAACAACCTCTTCACCAACAACTCTGAAGTCATCAATAGAAAAGTAGTATATTTACCTGAATTGGTACCAGGAGTGCTAGTGCAAGGGTTTGCAAATGTTGAGTGAAGAGCCAACAAGGCTCTCCTGAACCTCAGGGTGGCAGCATGATAGATATCTTTTGGGGAACCAGGGATGATGCAGCCTTAACCTCCACAGTGAGTCTTGAACAACAACCTCTGCTTCATGAGAAACAGGTTTTTTACATGCTGAAAAACACAGGAAAACAAAGCCATGCCTGGTAGGTGAAGACAGATGAAGGTATTACTCCAAAACTGCATTGCTGGTCTAAACCGACCAGTTAATATAGACACAGACCTCACAGTGGCCATTAGCTTCCTCAGAAAGAAGACAGGAAAAGCCAATAATCTACTACACAGCCCTGTCTGACTTGATGTTTACCTGACTCCTCAATCTAGATCGCAGATCAGCACTAATCCTATAATAAAGACACTGGAACGTTGGTCTTTAGAAAGAGAAGGACCTTTCTGAGCTTGCTTTACTTATTTCTAAAAATGCATGGTTTTGATCTCTCACTGTTGCTGTGAAATGCTTTAAAAGAGAAGATACATAAAAAGCTAGTCTCTAAACCTGCCCCACAATAAACAGCTTGCAATCTTAAAATTTTCTAAATTCAATGGCTGAATGATCAATATTAAATATCACAACCCATGCACACAGGCTCATGTAAAGTGTCAGCCATACCATAGATGCCTTTTATCTTCTTCCTCAGCTTTCCCATTCCCACCTAATAATAAGTGCCCACAGGTCCTCAGCATAATCCCAGCTCCTCAGGATCCTAGTAGTGAGCTGGTGCCTAGTCCATTTTGCAGACTTTTTGATTAAAATGCTACTAATCAGCTATCACTCTCTCATTGCAAGGCAGCCTTGCAGTTCATCTTTCTATGTGTATGCAGCAGTAACTATCACAATCTTCTTGAGTCAAACCAAAGAAACCCACGTAGGTGTCAGAAGGAGAAAATCTCTGTTTTGCTGATAATTTATATTAAAACATTTATTTTCTTGTCAAATGAAAAATTAAGCTAAATTCCTTTTTTAAATCAAAGTGGGTCATATTGCTTTCACAGGTATTTTGACAGGTAATCAAAGATAATTAATTTGCAAAGAAATATAAAACTATTAGATTGACGAGTCTCACTTCCTGCTGATTCAAATTTCTTTATGTTCAATAAAAGAACAAGATTTTTGGCCAATCTAAAAGTTCCAGCAGCTTACAAAAAAAGCTGCATCAGGATGAATTGGCAAAGTGACCAGCCATTATCTTACAGTATCTCCAAGAAAACTGTATATTCATACATTCATGCATATGTCAGCAGCATTTTTCAAGACAAGAGCATAGGAATACTCCTTACTAATGTAAACATAGCCAGAGTGTGAGAGACAACCCAAAGAATAAATAGCTGGGAGCTCTAGCAAATCATACAGTACTCTAGCTCACAAAGATATTACTTTGTGAGTTTATTTCTATTGGATTGTCCTCGAAGGAGAAGATGCAGAAGAATTGGTAGCTTCAGTTCCTCTTGATTCTCCAAAGATAATAAATTCTTTGTTCTTGGCTAAGTCTAAAAGAATTCCATTGCAGCAAATAAAAAGCAATGCCTTACAAAAAGCCATTCCTGACACTAATGAAGAAGTGAGGGGGCTGATAAAACCTCCAATATATTCAGCATTACTGTAATGAAATAAATTTTGCAATCAAAGCATGAAAGGGCTATGTAAAGGCATTATTTATTTATTTATTTATTTACTTATAGCCAGAAACACTCCTTCAGATATCATGTCTATCTCCACATTGCCCTAAGATTTTCCTTGAAAGTCTGGACAGATAGTATGCCATTCACAGAAATTTTCAGGTACAATAAACATTTTTAATAATTTGCTTTATTAACTCTATAATCCTCTTCTTTTGTTAAAATATCAGCAACATTTTAAAACATACACAAATGGTTCTGCTATTTGTGTTTCATCCCTTGTGAAGATCAAATTGTGAGCGAGTAGGTTTAGATAAGATATTATGTAGAAATCCTTTACTGTGAGGATGGAGAGGCACTGGAACAGGCTGCCCAGAGAAGGTATGGATGCCCCATCCTGGAAATATTTAAGGAGAGGCTGAATGGAGCTCTAAGCAACAAGGTCTAGTGAAAAGTGTCCCTGCCTATGGCATGGGAGATGGAACTAGATGATCTTTAAGGCCTCTTCCAACCCAAACCATTCTATGTTTCTACATTTCTACACGGTACTTTTTTAAGACCAGGTAGTGTTTATGCTGGAACCTACACACTAGCTGGTTAGTTCATCCCACAGCTGAGCAAGTATACATACAGTGGTGACACATCTTCCTTTCCCTTCTCACTAGAACCATCCTGGTTAAAGTAAAGGCCACAAAAATAACAAGCAATATTTTCTTCGGCTATAGAAAAAAAAATTGCCCTTTGACAAGTGGGTAAAGAGAAGAAAAGTAACTTTGGATTTTCTAGCATCTCCAGAAACACACATTCAGCAATTCTCTCTCTTTCTATGGCGACACCTTCAAAAGTTTTCCTTAATTCCCTTAACAATAACAATTTCAAATGGTGTGCTTTCCAACAGGCAACTTCTTGAAAATCCCGCATTGTCATTCACCTAAGTTCCTTAGGATTCCCTGGAAGCATCCTATAATCAGCATTGTTTATTAGCAGGACAAGTTATGTCATGAAAAAAAAAAAGGTTTCCTCCTGTTGGCATGAGAAAGAAGGAATGAGAAAGAAGGGGCAAAATAGTTGCTTTTACTTCATGAACATTATAATAGACTAGTTTCAAAGGATGGGAATAAAAACCTTCCAAATTTAACATGATAATTACTAATTACTTACACTGTCTATCATATTCAACACCCTAATTTGTAAAGTTAAACTTTCTTTAATCACTTGAGAACTGAGAATGCATTTTTATGAATGCATGTCTTTGGTACAGGCTAAGTTTAGGAGGTCTCTATCTGTTTTCTTCCATTCAGCCAATAAAAGGAAAGCAACAATAAATAATGCAAAGTTAAGAGATTAAAAATATTCTTAATTTTTTTGGTTTATTCTTTCTATACATTGGCTTAAATTTTATTTCCCTATCTCTTCCTGAGGGATTGTGGCCCTGCCTTTTCCTCTTGAAGTTTTTTTTTGGACTTTCACCTTTGGCTTACCTAAAGATGGACTGAAGTACATCAACAGATGGGATACTTAAGAAATACATACATCTCTTTTCTTTCATGGAGCAGCCTCCACATTATAGTTTATTTCTTGAAACGGTACCTTTATATTAATAGTAGTACTACTGAAATTATTTGTCTATTGGAGAAACACCAAGATTTTTATTTTTTTTAAGGCCATGCAGTATAAAAAACATCTGAACATTTAAAACAAATTGAAGCAGGAAATACCATATGGTGTGAAATGGTTGTCAAGTTCTCTTTTAGTTAGTGCACTCAAAGTGACAACTAAGTCTTTTATCGAGTGACAGAGAGCTATGTTTTCCTCAGCTGAGAATTCCTTTCAAGCCAGTAACAAGACAGAGGTCTGAAATGCAGATAATTCAGCTTCTTCTCTGCCTGAAAAGGCTCCGCTCCTATTTCACTCCAGTCATTAACTCCAATAGCACATCCTTCTGGTTTGCTCAGATGCTGCTGTGGCTGTACAACCAAGAGTGCACAGATCCACCACTGTGGGCCAGTCAATGCTGTCCTTCCTTTGGGCACAAGGTGACATGATCTATGCTCAACATATGATGCATCAAATAGAGGCAGTTCCATTATCCCTATTAAAATGAAATAATTCCTTTCCACATCCCACCTGTAGCTATTTGCAAGACTGTTGTTGCAAGACTACACCTAGAATGAAGAAAAAAACCAACAAAACAAAAAATCCAACTAAATTTTTAACCCTCCATGAAAAACTTATTTTTATACCTGCTTGCTGTTACTGACTGCCACATCAGACATAGTCATTGAGCTGTTGCATGTTTTATTCCTATTATCATCATTCAGTGCTAGTAAAATGCTAGTTTGTTGTTCCTCATCTTTTGTTGAAATATGAAGATAACACTCAACACAAGTGGGAAGGCTACATTTTGCTGTTGGGGATAAATACTCATTACATGGCATAGTATTTGTCTTACGTGAGACATGGCTAAAACCTTTATTGCAAGAGCGTCACAGCATACAGCATAGGAATTAGTGTGTCTGAAAACTGCAGTGTTTGGACCTGCTTCTGAATCTCTGGCTTTCCTTCTGATGAAACAGCCCCAATGTATAGCCTTTGTGGAAATAAGTAGCTTTAAGAAAAGAAGAAAATGCAATAGTGTATACACCTGAAAGGAATAGGGTGTGCATGATTATTTTTAGAGGTTTTTCCCAGCGAAATTTTGGTCAGCTCTTATCTTAGCTCGACACAGTTTTCCATCCTTAGAGAAAAGATGAGGGTAATATATGACTCAATCAGGAAATGCCTTTTGGGGTTTTCAGTGGATATGAACTTAAAAATGCACATACTGGCAGGTTCATGCCAGGCAAAAAAAAAAAAAAAAAAAAAAAACCAAAACAAACAAACAAACAAACAAAAAAAAAAAAACCACCAAAAAAAAACCCCACCAAAACCAAACCAAACCAAACCAAAAAACCACCACAACAAAAAAAACCCAACCAAATAGGAACATGCTTGTGACTGTTATCAAGAATTGCTTTCATGGCACTGACTTTACTATCTAAACCATATATCCAAATCTCAGTAACCATGGCTCTAGTGTTTGTGAACTCTAACTTCATCTTCTTAAAGGTATTAAAACATGGTTGCATTAAAAAAAAACCAACAAAACAAAACAAAAAAAACCCTATGGCATTAACGAGCCATTTCATTTTGCCATTACCTCTCAGTGGTCTGGAAAAATCATTTTCATTTAATAGACATTGAAAAGCTCAACCTTCTTTGATGATTCATAAAGTTATTGCAACTCTGCACTCTTTTTCTAAAACTAGACTCCTGCAAAATTATTTATAAAGGTCTTTATCTCTCCCCACTTTAAATGCATGTAAAAGACATTGCACATTTTTGTGTCACCTAAATTTCAAATAACCCATTTTTCAAACAACCTAACAGATGTCTGTCTCTTCCCCTCTAATTACATTCCTTTAGCATCAACAGCAAAGCTGTTTCTCTTTTTAAACTTCAGGAAGTAAATAACTGTAGACTCTAAGAAGTTACTATATGGTGACAAGATAAATGCTGACATATTAATGGAAATTACTGCAGATGTTTTCTATTAGTGTTTTAAATGGATTACTGTTAATGGCAGCAAAATTTAATGCTCATTTGGCCAAAGCAGAGAACATGTACATAGGGGTTTTTTGTTTGTTTTTGGTTGGTTGGTTGGTTGGTTTTGGGTTTTTTTTGTTTCTTTTTTTTTTTTTTTAATTTTTTTTTTGTTGGTGGTGTTGTTTTTGGTTTTTTTTGTGCGTATGTGTGTGTGTATGTATGTGTGTGTGTACAGTGATCAGCTGCTAGCCTGAAAGAGGAAAAATTGAGGTTTTAGACCTGGTTCCAGAAACCACAATGCAAAGTAAAATGGCATTGAGACAGAGAGCATCAAAGTGCCTTTGTCATTCTCAATATTCAATATCCAGAAAGTTTTCAGAAGAGTGATCAGCTATTGCTGATCTTTAAAGTCTTTAAGGCAACAAAAATATTAATGATTTCCAATCTTTCAATTATTATGAAAATAGATGTTTCACTGTGTTTTGAAGCTTCAGTGCACCAAACTCCATAAGGAACTTCTGCTTTCAGTGTGGGACAAGTGAGAAGAAATATCACATCTGAAGCATTTAAACTCATTTTAAAGCCCTCATATCTCTTTCTTCCTAGACAATAGTCCAATATTGTCTTTTACATGCTGATTTTTTCATCATCTTGCCTATAAAAACTTTAAATCATTTTCTCCTAAACCTGGACGCATCCTGATCTTACATATCCAAATATTTCTCTCAGGCCTTTATCCTTAGAGCAGGGCTTGCTCAGACCAAAGGTCCACCTAACTCTGTTTATTGTAGCATGACACACATGGCTGACAAAGGACAGGTAAAATGAAAGGAAATAACATACAATACTTGCCACTAATTTCATTCCAGTCTCTGGATATTTTTATATTATGGAATCATAGAATAAGATGAGTTGAAAGAGACTGATCAGGATCATAGGGTCCAACTCCAGGCCCCACACAGGACACCTGAAGAATAACACCATGTACCTGACAGTGTTGTCCAGATGTGTCTTGAATTCTACAAGGCTTGGTGCTGTGACCACTTCCCTGGGGAGCCTGCTTCAGAGTCCAACCACCCTATGGGTGAAGAACCTTTTCCTAATATCCCACCTAAATCTTCTCTGACACAGCTTCAGGCCATTCCCTCAGGTCCTGCCACTGGTCATAAGAAAGAAGAGATCAGTACCTGCCCTTCCATTTTTCCTCATGAATAAGTTATAGACTGTAGTGATGTCTTCCTTAGTTTCCTCCAGGCTGAACAAGCCAAGTGACCTCAGCTGCTCCTCATAAGAATTCTCCTCCAGACCTTTCACCATGCTTGAGGCCCTTCTCTGGACACTCTAACTGCTTAATATCTTTTTTGTATTTTATTATGCCAAAACTGTCCCTAGGACTTCAGGTGAGACCACTCCAGTGTAAAGCAGGGCAGGACAGTCACCTCCCTTGTCCAACACGTAATGCTGTGCCTGTTGTACCCCAGGACACTGCTTACTCTCCTGGCTGCCAGGGCACTGCTGACTCATGTTCAAATTCCTGTCGACCAGGACCCCCACGTTGCTTTCCACGATGCTGGTCTCCAGCCTCCTGTTCCCCAGTCTACACACACAGCCAGGGTCGCCCCATCCCAGGCTCAGAATCCAGCACTTCCCCTTAACAAATTTCTCATGGTTGGTGATTTCCCATCTCTTTCATTTGTTGATGTTTCTGTGCAGGTCCTCTCTGCCCTTGAGGGAATGGACAGTTCCTTCCAGTTATCAGAAAACTTACTTAGTATTCCTTCAAGTCCTGCATCCAGGTCATTAACAAAGATGCTGAAAAGAACCAGGCTGAGGATGGAGCCCTGTGGAGCCCCACTATGACAGGTCACCAATCTGATGTCATCCTGTTTGCTGTAACCCTTTGTGTTTGACCCATGAGCAGGTTGCTCACCCACCTCACACTGTGTTTATCCAGCTGGACATTTTGTCCAGGAGGATACTGTGTATGACAATATTGAAAACTTTGCTGAAGTCCAAAGAGGTTACATCAAATAGCTTTTCTAGATCAGTTGAGTTACTGTCTTATAGAAGGAAACCAATCTTCTAGAATGAAACAAACAGGACTTCCCCCTCATGAATCTGTACTGGCTTTGACCAATGACTGCATAGTCTGCCAGGCTTTTTTAAATACCTCCCAGAGAAATATTTTCCATTATTTTACTGGGCACTGAAGTTTGACTGACCGGTCTGTAATTTCCAGGGTCCTCCTTCTTGCTCTTCTTAAAAACTGAGACAAGGGTATTAATACATTAAGGGAAATCAGGCCACTTCTAATCCTTTCAAGGCATCATATGTACAATGGAGACACCGAACATGAAATTGGTGGAGAAATAAGAAAGGAGATGACTTCTGAGACTTTTTTGTGAATTAATGCATGCCCATGCTATTCTGCTCCTTCCCCCCTAACAGATGGGGGCACAAGTGCTGCCAGCTATGGGACATAATGCAACTGCATTCTCTTTTGTGTCCGCTTCATCTCACTTCTTTCCAAACATACATTTTCATTCTCAAGGAGACAATGAACAGCACTGAAGATAGCATGTGGTGAATGGAATGATAGCAAAACACCATGGTTATGACACTGATGTTATTGCTTCCAATATTCTCATTGTTGTCATCATTTATCTTTCTTCCTTTAGAATGTCTTTCTTTTCCGTTTACTGACTTCTTCTGTGATCAAGCACTTCAAGTCCAGCACATTTACCCATTAATTTCCATGTTGCACTCAGTGTATCTTAGAAAGGAACAGATCTAGGGACACGTGAACGTTTGTTTATTTACAACTCCATTTCCTCCATGCAACATTTTTCTGTACTCATCAGTTTTATTTTTAGTAATGAGGACAATGAACAGTAAATTCAGCACAGATTTGCACCCTCTCACTAGTCTTTACTTACCTTTTTTGCAGTTAGGAACTTCATTGTCTAAACTGCCGATAAAGGGTGGGAAGGCTCCTATAGGCTCCCTGTTTCTTAGCAATATCATAGGTAAGTTCTCATTTTTCACATGTACAGGAGATTCTCTTAATAGAGTTTGTTCTTAATCTGAAATAAATTTCAGTTATATTCTTACCTTCAGATTAGAGGGGAAAGGCTACCAGGAAGACATTCCTGTGCATGGAAAATCTTTTCATAATTTGTTTTTGAATACAAGTAGGAAAATACAACTAAACAAGGCCTTAAGAAACAAGAAAAAGTTCAATCATTTTCAGTAGCACTGTTGATAAAAATTTCTTCTAGCTCCACCTTAAAATTCTTCAAAAAATGTGATTGTAAAGGAGCTGGTTCAGAGTAGTCAGACAATAGGCCAAGTCTACAGCTTTCCACCTAACAATTTAATGTCACTCTGTTGGTTAATTTGTCTGTTGTTTCATCCTCTGGAAGGGAATAGCATTTCTGTGTTTTGGTCTGCTCAGCAACTAATATTTCAAGGTTAGAGAGGGGGATCTGCCAAGAAATATATGAAATAACCTTCTTTTTTTCTACAAGAACATTAACAATATGGTGTTTTTAAGGAAAAAGAAAAAAAAAAATCCAGTCAGGATGGCCATGTTTACAAAAACACCAAGAAAAAAAGGTCAAAATAATTTTCCAGATGGTTTGCATACCTGCTACTTTTTATCTAATAATGCCAAATAATAGAGTACGTGAAAAGCAAATTTTGATTTTCATAGGAACTTGTCGAGCTCTTAATTTCTTTTATCAGCTTTCCAGCAGAGATCAACACAAAATACGTGATAAAATATGAAATATACCTATCACCAAATGCTGTATAGCAATTCTAACACCAAATGAACGTTCTCTTACTTAAAAAAACCCAGACAAAACCAACCCTGTAGACTATACAATAGTTAAGTTCTGCTTGCAAGACTGACACAACAAAGAACCACAGGTGATGAATTGGCAAATTTCTCCCTACTATTTTTTTTAACTCTTGATTTCTTCTCTGGCTGAAAAAAAAAATGTAAGAATGGAAACTACAAGACCCTTCACTTTACATGGCTGACACATCTCACTTAGTTGTGGGGCGTTTTCTCAGGAGAAGGAGATACTATATATGAGTATGAAGGAAAAGCAACATAAAAATATTCACACTCTAATTTAAGAAAAGCAAATCTACTTCAAAAAACCCATAATTTTTCCCTCAAGAAAATGTTTCTTTAGAAAAAAAAAAAAATCAACAAAACCAAACCCCAAGAACCCCAATCTCAAACGATTTCCCAACTGACTTGGTCTGTTGATACCTTTTTTACTTCTCATGGTACTGCATTTATGTGATATTTCTGGAGAGGAAGAATAAGGACTGTAACAATTAGCATTAGAAGAAATATGGTCCATGTATGCATTTCTGCTTCATCTAAGGCTTACTCCTTCTTCTTGTATGTTGTATTCAGTTCTGTTTCCAACAGTGTTCCTGTTCCTGGGTATTCCTCAGGAGGAGAACATCACAGCTGGTGATCACAGACATATTGGACCAACTAGATACCTAAAAAAGCATCCTAATAATGAAGAGATAGGTAGATAGGCAACCATTAAAGTGAAAGAGCAAATATCTTTAGCCCAACTTCTATATTAGAAACTTTCTTAATTATTTGTAGAGATGGACTTGAAGGAATGAAGAAAAAGCCTCACATTCTCATCTGAATTTAATTTTTAAAAACATTTAGACTAAACATCGGGAGAAAAAAAAGATTTTTTTTCTCTTTTTTCTGCTTAATACTGAAGGACAGAGACGAGCAGTGCCCATTTAGTACGCTATTGCAAAATTACACTTATTTGAAACAAGGCAGCAATTCAAGAAGCCAGCAGCAAATTCTCACCTCCAAGGACTTCGGCAGAGAAATGTTTTCATTTACATTTTTCAGCTACTCTTATTGAAAAGAGTATTAAATAAATATAAGGAGGGAATCAGTGGCCAAGTGTGCTGAATTTTATATTCACCATAACTAAATGTGCTAAATGTTTGATGAAGGATATAAATAATTAGTAACACACACATACATTTTAAAAGTTTCTTTTGCTCAGGCATGCATATATCTAACATCTGAGTCTGTCATGGCACAATGTGCTCTCTTTGCTATTTCCCTTCCTTAGCCCTTTATGTGGCTAAACAGGGGACCATGTTCTTTTCCTGTGCCTGTCAAAGAAGTAGTGGACCATAATTTCACTGTATCATCTTTAATTCCTTCCACTATAGCATGGATCTATTGATGTTCATTAGCTGCTCACTGGGATTTGTATGTAGGGGAAGGCAATCCATTCATTCACATCACTATTAATGTCATCCTTGCACGGGCATAACGCCATACACATATTTTCCAAGCTCTCTTCATTTGCTTGCTCACAATGAGTCTCTATGGCACTTTTAATCACATCAGGCCTGAACTGAGAAAATATAAGGAAATTCTTTTGATTATAAAGGAAATATATATGTATATATGCATACATAGATACTCATAAAATGGAAGTTATCACATTCTCTACCACATAGCATGCAGATGTCTTAGCTGAAAGGATGTTTTAAGCACTCAGAGAAAAAGAGACTTGTACCCCTGAAAGTATTAGAGGTACGCTTTAGCACAAATGCATGCACTAAAAATAGGAAATCTATTTTGTATTTAGTCTAGCAATCTTTATATTCGGCTCGCAATGCAAAAACTAACTAAGCTGTATAAACATCTTCAAACATCTTAAAGACTCTTAAGAAAGCTGCATATTTACCATAGTTTTACTAATTTACTTACCATGAGTTACAACCACCTTGATCTGGCAATGATAGTTTTAAAGATAAAGCGGAGCCTTCTTGAATATTTTGTTTCAGTTTGCTCTGCTTTGAATTTAGCTGTTCCAGAAATTGCACTTGAAAAGAACTCTAAGAGTTTAATAAACCTAGGCTTAAGAAAAGGACCTCCAAAGGCTTAAGGGAAGGACCCCCAAAGTGATGAATTTTACTGAAAAATCTCAAAAACAAAACAAACAAACAAACAAAAACCACAAAAACACCCAAACAAACAAATAAACAAACCCACAAAAACAAAAACAAACAAATAACAAACGGGGGGTTTTCCTTTTTTTTTTTTTTTTTCCCCAAGTGACATGACAGTCAGGGCATACTCTGACTAAAAGACAGATAAGGAAATGCTACACAAAGGATGTATGATTGTCATCAAGAACAGTTTTCCTCCCCCATTTATTTTCCTTGCCTACAGCTGAAAAAGGTTGTTCTTTATCAGTTAGAGTACTCTAAGAGAACACCTGAGATCCTGTAAACAGTAAGAGATGTTGCATACGCAAGGAAAAAAAAAATAATACCTCCCCATCCTGAATGCGAAGTATTTATTACATCTACAGGGACCATGATTAGAAAGGTCTCAGAGCAGTATCACTCCATAGCAATGAAATTTGGTGTGGATATCCATAGAGCTGGTTGGTCAGAGTTATTTTCATGTATTTCCAACCACAGAAGATGGTTGGAGATATTGTTCATTCTATCAGGTGACAAAAGTGAAGTGAATGAAATGTGACCAGTTCTATAACCACTCTCACACTTCGGAAAAAATATAAATCCCTTAATTTCTTTTTCTGCCTGAAGTCAAACAAAAAGCCAATCATGAAAGTTACACTGAAACACAGAATGCAATCACTTCTTACCTGTCTATATGCAACCAGCTATTAAACATCAAAAGCTTTTGGAAAGGTTAGAATTCCTCGGAAGATTTCTTTACCTCACTGTGAAGATCTAAAAATCATAGCTAATGGCTGGATCATTTTATAATTTTAAATCATGAGAGAATGAAAAATAGTTTTACAACAAAAAAAAAAACATGGGGGAAGTGAACAGATGGATAAAACACTCCTATAAAAAGATTGGAAAGAACAATCTAAATAAAGAAATATATTCAATGAAAATCCTTAGGATGTACAGTGCCATCAATTCTGTTATTAAAAAATATAATGAAGACTAATACCAAAATTTTTACCTCCTGTAGTGTAGAAATAAGTTTTCAATATGCAGAAAAGCAATTATAAGTTTCACTAAAATAACAATGCCATATAAATAGTGCTAAGATTCAAAGTGTGGGGAGTAGGTGTGGGAGAAGACCACCAGTGATTTGTTTTGATTTTAATGAAGTACATAATTCCTCATCAATGTCATGTTTGTGTCTTTGTCTCATGAACAGGCTGTGTGCATTGAAAAGGTCATGGAGTTTGCTCATGCCTTAGGGAAGCTATTTCACATCTGAAGGATATTTGTGAAGATCAGATGCAAATAAACGATAAAGTATGTCTATTTCTGGTCAGCCAGAACATATTGTAAGCAAGCAGCAAAATTTCATATGAAAACTGCTGAGCATGGGAAAAAGCAAAGATGGGCATGTGTAACTAGAGATAAGCGTCCAATTACCAAATTTCTAGCTTTCATCAATATCTCGTAGTGCAATGTCCCCAAAATTTCTTTCTCCCCAACTCAAAAAGTCTCTTAGTTATCAAAAAAAGATACAGTAACAGGGATAATTTTAAAATGTGACCAACAAGGTCTGTGATTTTCTCTACTCCCTGTAGGATTTTTCCTTATTCAACTTAATTCCTTAATTCCTTAATTCCTCCCTGGACCATGACAAGTGATCTGGGACCAATTTGAAGCAAACCCTCAGCCACTATTAGCACAAAATAATTTAACATCATGGATGGAGCATCTTATTTACACCAGGATGTCCACCCATAATGCAAACCGGACTCTAATCTTAGCAATATCACACAACTCTTGGCTTCCAGAAATGTCAAATAGTAGCACACCACAAAGAGTCTCAGAGAGTACATCCCAATCCGTAGTACATGACAACAGAAATGAGACTGTCAGAAACTTCAGAAGTCTTGATATTAATTCAAAAAAGATGTCAACAACTTCAGCATTTACAGAATGTTTTCTTCAAACCTTCTAAGAAATGTTAGCGAAACCTAGTGAAAGAAATTTTACATTGTTTATTTTTCTGTAAAATATGCTTTAAAATACAGAAAAGTTGTCAGATGAATATGTTTCACTTTACAAAAAGTTACTACAGAAAAACAATCACTCAACAGACAGTATCTTTATGTATCTGATTTTAATTCTCTCTCATGTTTTCTGAGATTTTTGAAGATAAGGTAAATGTGCAATTATGTCCATTTCTAGCTATCAAATATGCCACACACGTTAAGGAAAGGTATTTAGTCAGCATATGGTACAAAATTTTACCTCTGCTTTGCAGAGAGTTGTGCTTTAACAGTAGTGTACTGACACATTCCATCCATTTGAATTCTATGCACTTGCATATGCACTTCTATTCATTTTCCTCAGGGGACAGACAACCCCTCAAACTTTCGCAAGTTGTCAGGATTTTGGAGTAACTTTGAAGACTTTTGATCTTACAAGCTTTTTTGGTTTTATGGGATAAATTCAGAGATCATTCAATCTGGACAAGTTTCTAAAAACACCTGAAAAATGGTGTGCTAGATGCAATGTAAAGTTCTATACTTAAATTTCTTACATTATCCTGGGTACACAGCATATTCATATAGTTTAAAAATATTTTTTAGTTTATGATATCTTATTGACACCATTATCTTGTAGGTTTTTCCTCCTAATCTTCTGAAAGCATTACTCCACCTTTTTTCAGGATGATGCCATTGAAGCATGGAGGAAGTTACACTTTTCCCTGTAATTAGCATTCTAATTGCAACATATGCCATTGGAATGAGTTTTGTGGCTTGGCATCCCATCTCCTGATACCATCAGATGATCTCAAAGAGAAAAAAAAATAGATACATAATGGAAAAAATTAATGTAATTCTCTGTCTGAGAATTTTTTCAATATATTGAAATGTACAGAGTGACCTCCTGAAGCCCCTAGAAAAATACCAAATGTATCTTGAACACATTTTTTTTCAAATGGACAAAAAATTTGGCTTCTAATATCTGCCTTCCTCTTTCCTCCTTTGGAACTCAAGACTTGTTTCAGCTCTCCATCATATGTTCAAAACATGTAATAAAGAAACTCTGAAAAGATACATGTTCACTGCACAAGAGAAACCATGACTTGTAAAAACAGCTTGTATAGGTTTTCCATTTATCTTTCAGGTGTGTTAAAACACCTAATTCTTGAGGAATAGAAGTCAATCAGATTGCATAGGGAAATTTTGAAGCAGCCCTTGTAGTTCATGGACATAAAAAATTGCCTTTTATTTAAGATCCCGAAGAACAGAAAAAACCCCAGAAGCAGCAAAACTTACTAAGACAAATTTCCCCTATGAATAGTTTAATCAGTTTTTAAGAACACAGAATCTCCCTCAGCTTCATAATACAGAGAAAAATACTGATTTCAACTTCCACAGTACATGTGCTCTAATCCATATCTTTTGTGTTATTCTTGAAAAAAGATGAAATCTGTTTGTTTTCTTCTGACATCCCTTCCAGTGCTACTCATCCCACAGAACTTTGTAAGGGTAATGCAGACTTGATTATCTATTAAAATAGTTGTAACATAATGTGCCATTAATTCATGACCAGACTCCTTGGAGCCTGGAGCTGCATTTCTGAAACTAAAGAATTTTCACTGTCCTTTGGCTTCACAGATCTGCCATATATTGTCTTTATTATCCATTCATAGTCCATGAAGTTAACTTTTACCAGTACTACATTTTCTATCCCATGCTTCTATGTTCTGATTTCTAAGAATGAATTTTCATCCTCCTTCTCAAGGCAGCATAACCATTTCTAGTAAATATCTCCCTTATGCATACTTCATGCTCTTCACATTTTAGTGATATCTAAAGTCCCCAGATTAACAACCCATGACAAGGCGTTTCTTTTGCAGCAATATCTCTTCTGGAGTTCCATGCCTGTTACAGAAATAATTTGCCAAAACAAATAAAGCAAATTATGTTCAGTACCCCCATGTTGTTTGCCTGTAGTGACAGCATAAGTCTTCATCTTTAAACAGTTCTGAACAAGAATGGATTCCAAGAATCAAAGCTTTTCCTTCTCTGCAGCTTTTTTGTAAAACAGAATCTAAATTCTTTTTTCTGTCCTCCAAGGCTGTTTTCGCAACTACAGTAACTGAAAACCCCAGGGGTTTTAGAACCACTTCCCTGACTCCCCGCTTTCCCCAGACCATTACAACAGCCAGGGAACTGAAACACTGCCCTGATTTTTGAAGTTGTTATCAGGCTACAATTGAATGAGAAACTGTACAACTGGTTCGTAAATTAAGATGTGCTACTTATCACTAATGCAACTTCAGAAAGCACCATGTAATAAAATTACTACTGAAATCAGGAAATAAATCCTGTACTTTTTATGGTTTTTTTACTTCTATTTTCTGCCTTCAAAAATGATTGCATATCTTCTTATCCATCATTCTTTTGAATTTCTTTTTCATTTAAACTACTAACAACTATATGTTCTTCCTTGTTTCCCTTTCTTTTGTTCTCTCATCTTTAGCAGTTCTTAATGTAGGTTTCCTTAACCTTTGTTATGTCAGCCTGAAACCACAGCATTCCTGTCAGTAACTCCCTTGACAAAGCCCAAGCATCCCATTTCTTGCCTTGTTTTTTCCTCCTGCTGTTTTTTCCATGACATGCCTGAGAATTGCTGTCTCCGTATTAACATTAGAAAACAACAGGCCATAAACATACCTCCTTCCAGAAGACAGAGCAATGAAATAAGTGGCAAGGGAGGATCTGCATTCTCCTTGTGGATTAAAATTTAAAATTTAATATGCATAAACTATGCAATTTAATTCACAAAACTGATACACAACTGACAAGGTAAAGAGATTAGAAAAAAATATTTTTAAGTTTCTCCTAGTATCCTTTTTCTGTTAAAGAAGTGTTGGTGTTTGGTCATTTCATGTTACTGTTATGTTCACCAGCATGTGCCAGTAAAGCTCTTTGGTGTCATACTGTCATTCTGTTGTGAGTTATCTCAGTATTGGAAAGGACACATTCTTTCTTCCCCTTCATACTTGTCATGCTGACACACAACCTGCAGCAGAGAAAGAAATTTCAGTTGTTTTTCATTACAATGGTTTAAAGCATTTGTTTCTGCAATGCATATGATGATGGAGTTTATTTCTTATTTGTACAGGCAGAAAGCAGTTTATAGCCTAAACTCCACCAATGAATAGAGGAAATCAAGACCATTTATTGTATATATTCAGTTGTTCTTCTGACTGATACTTCTGATATATTTTGGAGGCTCTGCTCCTTTTATTATATGGAAAATAAGGGCTTTAAAATAATATTAAGTGAGATGTGATTATATAATATCAATCTCACAACAGGTACTAAGTAGAAAGATTACGTAAGAGAAAATTCCAGCTACATTTTTTGCAGGGTTTGGGGGGAAGAGGTCATCTTGAAAAACACAGCAAAAATTATTTCCTTGAATATTAATGGAAGGGTTGGTATTGTACCAAGGAATGACAGCAAGTTTAAGGAAATACAATGGCAGCAATTTTTAGCTCTCTGAATATTAATAGTCTTATTTTCAAGTCATTGTCACTGTCACATTATGTAATTGTGGAAGCAGACTCTACCACTTACATCAAATAGGCATATTTTCTCTTCACTGGAAAAGCAAATCCCAGGCATGTGTACTGACAAGCTGGGAATAATGTTTGTATAAGGAGGGCAGGAAAGAGAAACAGAAGTCAATTTTTTCAGCCGTACCCTTTGGGTTACACAAAATTCTCTGTGAACATCCCTTTCACTGAAGAACCTTTACAGACCTATGAATGTGTTCTGGCACACATTTAAATTGCATTTTAGACTACAGTTAAGCAACAGCATTAAGTTTCTAAGGCAGAGAACAGATGTCACCAGTAGATCGTTACCTGTTTTCCTTTCAGTAAGAGCACTCGACATCAAATTAAGGCACATCCACTTTGCTGGGGCTCCTCTACAGTGAACTTTCTAGAATGGTGGCAGAATAATGCTGCAGAAGGCATTGAGTCAAATAAAAATATGGCAGACATATTTCACATACTCTGGTCTGCAGTATTCACAGACCAAGACTACAAGAATATACTTGAACACACAAAAAGTGAAAAAAAGAAGGAACCGTAATTAAGCTTTTTGTCTGAGTTTTTGTTTGTTGAGGGTTTTTTCTGCTCATTTTTGGTTTTGTTGCTCTTTTTTCTTGTGGTTGTATTCTTTGTTTTGAAGTATTCTAAAATGTGTGTTAACCTGAGTTTCTATTCCTCATATTAACTGCTGATGTGTGTACTTTTTTTCCTGCAGATTCAGCATAAGTCATTATCCAAGATCTCATACCCTTTTACTCCCATGCATTTAGTGGAAAAGGAAAAGCTTTCAGAGGGCTCAGAAGAAATAAAATTTACAAATCATGTTGCCAGAAAATGCTGTTTGTCAAATAAAGAATAGTCTTCAATATTTTGGGAAAGAGATTACCTACAATTCAGAGCACAAAAGTCATCAATTACTGACCAGGTTTCACACTGATGGTATTCAATTTCCAAAACTTTTATTTTCATTCAGGCTAAAATACTACAGAAAGACAATGACTGGAAATTTAAGTAAACAGAAAATAAATGGTTCAGCTGACCTGAGGTTCCAGTCAAGAGAGACACACCCAGTTTCTTACACTAGTAGACCATCATTCACTTTTAATTCTTTATCACTGACAGCTTGTGCCAAGAATGTTTTAAGTACAGAGGCAAAGCCTGACCAGTTAGTAAATGCAGAATCAAAAGAAGCATGACATGTCTATATGCTCTAAAACTGGCATGGGGAGACCCCTGTATGGTCAAATTTCCTGGAGTATGTCTTGACCTGATTCTCACAGACAAAAAGAGGTAAGTTCCCATGCATCTACAAAGTTTTACCAATGAAGATCCAGTGTAAAACTGGGAATTTGGGTTCACAGACTCTGTATATTTGCTTACCATGGAAAATCTGAACGTAACTAATCTTATTCAAACTGAAAATTATTTACTTACATCATGACTCTTTATCAAACAGATAAACAGGTAGGTGTTTTTCTAGAAGAGAGTTCTCTTCCAGGAAAACAATTATACTGGAAAATATTTGCAATTATCTGCATGCTGTAGAAAGATTTCTGAACTAGTAGTTTCAACATAACTGAACAACTATCCAAACACCTATCGCTCCTATGAACGGTTTAAGAAAAATTATGGGCAGGGATATTTGCTATCTACTCAAATTTACTTACATTACTCCCTTTGTATGAAAACCAGCAAGATTCCTTTGTGTTTGCTAGTAGGATTTCTTAGATAATGGTTTTTTTAGGAGGGTGTGTCCAACACAGTATCTAAACACATATTTGGCAACATGTTGGTCAGTTATTTAATAACCGTATTATCCAAAAGCAAGTGTCAGGGTTGTAGGATCCTCAATACCAAGCTTAATATGAATAGATCCTTCCTCAAAAGCTGAATTTGCAAATCAATTTCAAAACACTAATATATCCTAGTATATAATGACAAAAATACAAAGGCACGATAATATGCCAGGTAAACAAAAATAAAAGTATTCTGTAGAAATAGAGAAAGCAATCTGATGGTTCTGTATAAAGGCTATTTATATTAACAATACAATTTCTTTTCTTTTGCTTGAGCATCTGGAAATCAGGTTTTGTTCCCACTGAAACATGAAAAGAAACATGAAAATGATAACAGGTAACAACAGTATAGGTGTGGTACTTATATCTTTCAAGTGGCTGGGAGAAAAAGGGGAAAGAATCAGTTTGGGGAGAGATGGAGAAAACACAGTCACTCAAGTAGTGAAATTCAAGCAACAGTTATTGCTGCTCACTCTTTCCTGCTCATACATAAGGGCCAGCATATAAGAGCATCCAGTAAAAATGTTATGACTAGCTAATATGCATTGGACAGTTGTCCTAGGTTACAATGTAAAATTGTGCCCAGGGTATGTATTCTATCCCCATGAGCCGTTGGAGCCAAGGTGGGGCAGTGTTTTCCTTATCTTCTGCTAACGAGCCCAACAATGCCTTCCCGGAAGACGTTATCTCTGCTTAATGGGCCATCAAGGACCCATTGCATGACTGATAAAATGAAATCATACCATTGTGAGATGCTCTGCCCAGGGGGAGGAGCCAAGCATTCCCACCTGGATATAATCCAGGGTTTGAGACCTCAGGAGGGGCTTTTTATCCACTGGACTCCCAGAGGAGACGAGAGCTACCAGACGTTTCTACAGGAATCACTGCTTTGACGAGAACATCTCATCTGGACTGACACTACCACCCTAACTAACAGGGTGTCAGGTTGTATTCTGACTCTGTCAGTGGTTTTTTGTACCTTACTTTTATTTTATTTCACTTTCTTTTATTTCTTTTCTTTTTCCTCTTATTAAATTGTGTTTCTGACTTGGAGTTTTTCACTGGTTTTGCTTTCAAACCAGCTCAACAGTATAACATAATGTATTAGTAAAAAATAGTCTTGCTTACAGCTTTCCCTAATTCTGAAATTTAAAAGATACTTGAAACACATGGAAAATGCCAGAGGTGTGTGTTTGGTTTTGTTTGTTAGCTTCCTTGTTTGGTGGGTTGGAAATTTTATACAGTGTCTTACATTGTTAGAAAAAATTCAAATATATCCTAATAATTTTGCTACTGTACAACTTCCTAGAACACTAACACCATGTTTCTGAAGAAATTAGATGTCATCCAGGAACTGCCATTCATTGCAGTGAGTTGGAGTATGAGAACATACAGAAACAGTAACAAAAGATGCATTAGGACAATGAAACAACAAAATACAAGAAAATTAATAAAAACTGAACTATATTTATACTGCTAAAAATATTATTTTGTAACTAAAACTCAAAGTTTAACCAGAAACAAGAACTAAACAGCTGACTTGCTAAATTATAAACCAGAAGTGCAAAGACTAATACTACCAAAACAAAAAATAACATAAACTCATAAAAACACTGCTAACTGTAAAACTATTCTGAATGGGTACCTGTTGTGGTATGTTCCTAGTTTCCCTCCATTTTCCCCACAGTTGGTTCAGCCCTCAATGGTTCCCACCTTCCTTTCTGTCCATCAAACTAACCCAACCCTTTGTCCCAGAACCTTCCCTGTCAATTCCCAGATATGCTAACCCCTCAGCTATCCATCACAGTTTGAATATACCCCTTTGTCTAGAATGTTCTCTGTTCCTCAATGCCTGATTGGTACCTCAGCTTTGTATCCTCCCCTTTGTGTAACCCACTGGTTGTGACTTTCAGTACCATCCCCTGTGTCCCCAGCCACAAGGAATCCCATTGGCTGTTGTTTTGTTCCACCCATTGTACCACCCCCTGTTGAAAAGCTGCTGCACAGCAGTATCTGCTGCTCTTGTCTCCCTGACTTCCCTTGAGCAATAAACCTGTTGGAACCTCACAGAGAGAGCCTCTCTCGCACTCCTTTGTCTGGATCCTTGTCGTCTCCTCCTTTGCACAGCTTGGGGTTGCACACCCCAGAGGTTTCGCATCAGACACTGTCTGTGTCCTGTCCTGTTCCCCACTCTTGCTGTGCAGCTCCTGCTGCTATTTGGAGCTCTTGGGATCTAATAGGAGCAGATATGACAGGTAACTAAAGCTAACCCTAAACATAATAAAATAAAAAGCCAATACAAATCCTAAACATAAACCTAACCTTGAATCAAATCCAAATCTAAAAATGAAACTAAACATAAACTAATCCCTAACACTAAACAAAAGATTAAACCCTAACCCTAACTATAACCCTTACTGCAATTGACCCCAAACCCTAACTCTAACCCCTAACCCTAAACCAAATCCCAACCCTAAGATTAACCCTAATCCTAAATTTTACACTAAACTTAACTTTAACCCTAACACTAACCCTAAACCAAACCCTAACCATAATGCTAGCCCTAACACTAACACTGAATTTGACCTAAACCTAAACATAATCCTAACCCTATCATGAAACTTCAACCTGAAGCAAACCCTAATCCTAAAACTAGTCCTAAGATTAACCTTAAGCATAAGTTTAACCCAAACTGTAACCCTAACCATAACCCTATCCATAATGCTAACCATAGTCCAGACTGTAGATCTACTAGTGACCCTAACTCTAACCCTAACCCTTACCCCAACCTCACTATGAACCAAACTCCTTATCCTAACCTTAATGGTAACCCAACGGCTCCATAACACGAAACCTAATGCTAACCATAACCTAACCCTAACCCTATCCCTTAAACCTATCCCTTAAATCTAACCCTAACTCTAACCTTAGCCGTACCTCTTAACCTTAACCCTTAACTGTAATGCTAACCCTAACTCTTACCTTTACCGCAACCCTAACCCTAAATTTAACCCTAACCGCAACCCTAACTCTACCCCTAATCTTAACCATAATCCTTAAGGAGAGTTTAGGTCATTTCTTTGTGGTGGAAGGGACCCAGTGAAA
This sequence comes from Phylloscopus trochilus trochilus, assembly GCA_016584745.2. NCBI lineage: Eukaryota > Metazoa > Chordata > Aves > Passeriformes > Phylloscopidae > Phylloscopus > Phylloscopus trochilus. The sequence goes on along the minus strand of WQNJ02000546.1, from coordinate 57,487,944 downwards.
AACAATAAGGAAAAAGCTGGTTTTTTTATAGAGTAGTCACAAAGGCAACTAACTAAACATACTAACAAAGAAGGACATCGCTTCAGTCAGGAGCCCTAAATCATCCCTGATAAGCTCACTCAAAACTTCCTTTGAAGGGAGGTAGTTGGCAGGACAAAGGCACCTCGATGTGTGCAGGATAACAAAGTCAGCAGCGACTATTCAAGAAAGACTAGTCCTATGCCTGCTTATGTGTCTACCAAAAGTAATTCCCTCCAATTTAAACTGATCTTCTCTGAAAGAGCTTCAGTACCCACAATCTCCTGAACAGACCAGACCCTTGCTAGGGACATTGGGCTCACTTTGGATTCTTTAAATACAACCATCTTTGAAGTGGGACTTCTCCATCATCGATTTTTCTGATTCCTGGGAATGGTTTGATGAGTGTTGTACCAGTAATTCTTCACATTATGTATATATGTATATATGTATATATGTATATATGTATATATGTATATATGTATATATGTATATATGTATAGGTGCTCTCACAGATAAAAGTTCATAAGTATATACTTACTTCACTAGTAGGAATTATGAACTTACTTGAAATATATATAGATATTTGTTTTACTCTTGTAATACATGCTTGCTTTCCTAGTGGTAACTTTGTAATGACCTCTATATTTACTAGTGTTAGTATTGTATAAATGTGGGAATTTTTTTACTCATAGTAAAAAAAAAAAAAACTTCTTAGAAATTTCTCATAAAGAAATTCTCAGAAACCCAGACTTCTGTGACTTCGTGTACTAAAGAATTCTGAGAAACCCACAGTCACAATATGTGCCACAGATGGGGTAACCCTCATTGGTCATGTCTGTAACAGCCACAGGTTCTTAAAACCATCTGTGCCTCAGTTTTCAATGGTAAGACTGTCCTCAAGTATTGAAACATTACCCACAACAAAGGAAGAACTAGGGACCACTAAATTCATTTGTACATACAGTAGTCCATAAGTACCGGAGGGCTCTGAAGGGTGCTGGCTACTATGTAAATCCTTTGAAAGGTCATAGGAATTGGTAATGTTCCTGATGACTGAAGAAGGACAGACCCCACACCCATTTGCAGGAAGGGCAAGGCAAGATGAGGAATTTAACAAACTATGGACCAGTCAGCCTCATCTCAGTCCCTGGAAAGTTTATTAAGCAAATCCTGTTACAAACAAGCAAACAAACAAACAAATGATAGATGTAGCATAAATTTAACAAGAAGAAGTAATGGTTGACCAACATCCTTGCTTTCTGCAAGAAGGCAACTGATTTTTTGCATAAGAGACGGGATATGCATGTTGACTTAGCAAGGCCTTTGCCATGTTTATTCTTCTGTGGTGTCTATTTCCAAATTGGTGCAATATGGGCTGGATAAATGGACAATGAATGAGAGATTGCTGCACTACAACATTGAAAGGGTTGTGATCAGTGGTTTTAAGTTCAGCAGCCAATAACCAGTAAGGCTCCCCAAATCAGTCCTGGGATTTCTACTGTTAGTCTCTTCTTTAACAACTTTATAACTGCAGTCATGCAATGAAGGGATACAGAGGGTAGGAAGGAAAGGATGGTATGATGAGGAAAAGGTGTTGCTCTTCATGTGAGAAAGCAGTTGAATGTTTGGAAGCAACTCAAAAACAATAGGAACATTTTCAACTCTATGCTGTTTCTTTTGAAAGAGTATAACTCAGTTTACTTTGAATATATTCCTCACTTATATCTCATTGAGAAAAAAAGGTAGAAGAAATGCCAAGTGAAGTGAGAAATGGATGTTGCTCTCTGAAGAATTTTGCTAAGATAATTTGCTCTGAAAACTTCAAGCTTCATTCTTGGATTATACATTTAGAATCTTTTAAAATCTGTAATTTATATAAAAATGCCCAGAACACTACAGTGGTGGGAAATAGTTTATGATTTCCTTACAGGAAAAGCAGAGTGTCTCCCCCTCCAGTCACCCTCTTCTCCCACAGGCAGTCAAAGAAAAGCACTTCAAAATTATACTTCAAGGAAAAAATCTTTAAGTGCTCAGGCCTGCCTTGAGAAGTTGGTTGTATTTGTATAGAAACATAATCTGATCTGCATAAGAACAGTCCAGGTACAGAAGGGGTGAGCACTTATCACTAGAGGATGACCAAGTCAATGGATGACCATTTTTTAGCAACAAGATAGGTTTTGAGCCAGCTAAGTGAAAAGGCCAATGATCAGATCCTGCTAGGTGGGACAATGCTTTTTATTTCATCAGCATCCTCCTTTACACAGCTGACTCCCTCCCTGAGAAAGGTATTGGGACTTTCATATTCATGAGGATAGTCACATGTAGGCCTGTGTCCTAGGTTCAATGTAAAATTGTGCCCAAGGTATGTATTCTATCCCTATGAGCCGTTGGAGCCAAGGTAGGGCAGTGTTTTCCTTATCTTCTGTTAATGAGCCCAACAATGCCTTCCTGGAGGAAGTTATCTCTGTTTAATGGGCCATCAAGGACCCATTGCATCACTCATAGGATGAAATCATCCCATTGTGAGATGCTCCACCCAGGGGGAGGAGCCAAGTATTCCCACCTGGATATAATCCAGGGTTTGAGACCTCACAAGCAGCTTCTATCCACTGAACTCTCAAAGGAGACAAGAGCTACCAGTCGTTTCTACAGAAATCACTGCTTTGACAAGAACATCTCATCTGGATTCCTGGAGAAAGACTGGACCCTTCTCATCATCCCTGGACCCTTCTCTCTTAGGATCATCTCTGCTCCAGTGGAACCACATCTGCCACTCCAGGAGGATTTCCGGACTGCTTCAAACACCCTGACCAACAGGGTGTTAGGTTGTATCATTCCATTTATTTCACCTTTTTTTCCTCTCTTCTTCTATTAAATTGTATCTCTGACTGGGAGTCTCACTGGTTTTGCTTTCAAACCAGCACAGCCTGAATGGTCATCCCTTCCCATGGGGCATAACACGCTCAGTATGCTCATGTGAGAGGCAGCTGTGAAGTCATAGGTGTCATAAGCATCAAAGACTCCTGAAATGCCCCCCATACACTCATTTCTGGGACTCTCACCTTGCAGAAGACTGCACATGATCCACAGTGTTACATCAGACAGTGTAAAACTCCCCTCCACTTCCAAGAGCAGGTATCTGGGCATTCTGACCTGAACCGACTGAAACCTGTTTCCTGTGCTTTCCCACCCCTGGCTGGTCGAGCCTACAACCATCACTTTGGCCAATGGACATCAAAATTGCAACAATCAAGTCTCCTCACTTGATCCATGTGGCATCTTTCCTCTCTGCTAGCTACTCTTACAATTCCTCTCTCTCTTTCTTTCTTTTCCTTATATGTTTTCTTAGGTGACATCTTTATATTTTATGTAGATATTTACTGAAACAACTACATATTTCTTTTCCATTACAACCAAAATTTTGGAGAATAAATCCTACATATATGTAGAAATTAAAAAAACCCACTGGTTTTGTTCCACTCAAATCTGCCCTAAGGGATCTATTAACCAGAACCTCAATAACCCTCATCTTCAGTGACAGGTCCTAACATAGCCTTGAAGGACACTGACTAAGAGCACTGAGGACCTCTGTAGCTCGTCATTTATGAAGTGGCATTTATTATTATCAGCAATAGCTATTATAGAATTAGACAATATTTTACTTTCTCCTCAGAATGAAAATATGAGAGATTATCTTTGAAAAGACCAACATATTTGACCCAAAAAGGGCAATGAAGATAAGGGGTAGTGGAGATTATCTATTTCCAGATGGAGTTTATTTTCATTCTTGTCATGGATTCAATGGTGAGCAGCCATCACTGGTATCCACAGAACTAAGAGAAGAGGAATATGTTTTTTGGTTAGTGGAAAATCATCAGTCTAGGGCCAGAAAGGGAGGGCAGAAAAATGCACAATGTAATTAAAGAATTCTTAAGCATACATGCTACATTGGTTAAATTGCTGATATTTTCTAAGAAACTGAAATGCTACTCATGGGGACTTTTTTTCCTTTAAAGAGCATTTATATTTTATACCTGTACTCTCACAATATAGAGCAAAATTTAAATCTTGCAATGTCTTTGTAGGCATATGTCATGCTGCATTTTAAAATACTAGAAGAAAAACAGGTTACTTCTCTTTTTTGTTGACTGAAGGCGCAAAATAAGGGTTTTGTGTATTACAAAGACAAAGTTCTTTAGTATTCACACTATATGAACTCACAAGTGCAGCTTGGAATGAAAGCAGTGAAGCACAGGACTGAAAGATAGATTTATTAATGACTGTTTGCAATATTTAGAAACTAAGACCTGTTCTTTTATCTCTTGTGATTATGAGTATGTTCTGTTTATTTCCAGGAAAACAAAAACAAAACAAAACCCCAAACAAACAATCAAACACCCAGTACTTAAAGACCACATCATTGATTCATCATTGATTTCTTAAGTTTTAATGACACTCCATAATACAAGACAGACTGTAAGACTGACATTTCAAGTTCATAATAAGTTAGTATTTTGCATGTATTTATAAGACTGGAATATGCATTTTGTATTAATTTATATTAAAATATTACATAAATTATAAGTAAAAACATAGGTCACACTACTAAATATAGTTTGTGTCTGACTCATTTAAAAATAAATGAAAGCTCAATATACAGCCAAACTCCTTTTCCATGGAAACTCTCTTATTCCTGAGCGTATATGATAAGTTACCATAAAGTTGCTAAAAAAAGAACAAGCAACAAAAGGTTTTTTTCATTTTCCCTTAGCCAACTAAATTTACTTCTCCAGACTGGTCATCTGGGCTAACAACAGTAAGAAAGCATTTCATAGCAGATAAATGACAAGCATTAGTCTGATTTGCCTTCCTTCAAAGTAGCTCTAAAATGAAAACTCTTAAGCTCACTTCAGCCAAGTTTTTAAGATCTGTTCACACACCCACTCATCACATCTGCTATCAGCTCCACACTTTTAAGCATTCCCTCAAGCTGCAGCCTGAGTGGAGCACCAAATCTGGCTTAACGTACTGAAGCATATTAAAGATCTTGCAGTCAGTTTAAGCTTTGTGCACCCCAACCACCCTTTCCCACTTATCTGCTAGAACTGTTCCCATTCCCTGTAATTATTACTTCATGATCCAATGTATTTTCCCATTTATTGTCTCTGCAAAAAAACCTTTTTTTTTTTTTTTTTCAGATGGCTGTATCTTGAATCATATTTTTCTTTTGCAGTGGTACAAGACCTAGGTTAAACACCATACAACCCTAAGGAGGCAATAGCAGAGTCTATTTATGCCACAAATGAGTCTTCTTTCTCAAGTGCAAGCTAAAAGCATCTCCGTTTGGGTGCCATATGTTTTTAGCCCTGTAAATTATGCTCAAACTTTTTGTTGCTTTATTGTGAGTTAATAACATCTATCAATTCCAAATAGAAAATAACTGTTTTAGTGAGGAACAACTTCATGCTCAGCTTTCTGCTCTCTAGGCTATCCCTAATACTTAAGAGCTACTCTTTTTAAGGAAATCAGAGGTACCTACAAAAATAATCAGACTGACTACTTTTACTAAGACTTAGTTCTCTGTCAGACTGCTCCTAGAGAGAAAAACTCTGCTTCATCATACCTGTTTGTTTGTGGGTTTTTTGTTTTGTTGTTTGTTTTGTTGTTGTTGTTTGTTTTGTTTTGTTTTGTTTTGTTTTTCTAAATGAGCTATCAGACTAACTCACCAAGCCAGTTTGGTTAGTTTTTTGCTTTTTCAGACTTTCCATTTGAAGGCTTTGAAAGCTTCCAAAATCTACCATTAGGTGGTCAGTCTCTAGAACAGTAATGTGAACGTCCCCAAATGGCTGCTTTAATCTGGCTGTAATCCTAGATTGCCAGTAGATCAGATCCCTGGCAAGCACTCTCTTGTCAAAAAAGCCATTAATATGCTGACTCACTGGTCATTTGGACCAGCTTTGAAATCAGTAATATCATTGTAGTTCCAGGATTGGGGCTCATTTTTCTAAGACTCCTTGGCATGGAGGTCTGGCCTGAGGTCTTAGTAAATTAATTTATCATCTTGAGATGAACATGAAATGGAATAAGGCACTACTGTTTCAAACAGTGCATTTTCACTGGCTCTTCAACTTCCAGCAGTTGCTCTTCCTGCTCTGTGGTAGTTATTGGCACAGGGAAATATCCATTTTGATATCTGGTCTCGGCCCTAAAAAGCAACACTGTGCCTCAATTTTGCAAGCTTTGTAATATGTACATTTCTCTCTGACTGAGGACTGACAAATACTGAATATCAAATTTCATGCCAAACCCCAGATTTGCAATTAGATGTTATTTCTTTTCCATCAAATCATTATATGCGATGCAGGGGATCAGTAGTAGCAAGGGAGCCACAGAAAAATTGCTTCTCATTTGGACTACTTTCCACAAGGGAGGATGAACAATGAGCCAAAAAGGGCAGGGGAAATGTTTTTCCTCCTCCCCATGACCCAGCTAAAACACTAATGCTTAAGGTAAAGCTGCATAAACCTGTAGAAGATTGAAAGCTCTGTTTTGTCCCAGCATAAGTTTTCTCTCTTCATTATCAAACTTTACCATCAGTCCTCTCTGAATTTTTATTCCCTACATAAGGAATTTTCACTTAATATATATATTTCTCATGTATATTTACAGGCTTTAAAAGGTGTATATATATGTGTGTATATATATATATATTTTTTTTTTTTTTCCATTTCTGGAGAGGGAAAAGTTTTTTACAGGTTTATTACAATGTGTATCACTTGACTCCAAGCTGTGGGTTCTTAATCCCATGTTTGTGTTAGAGGTAGCATTTAAAAATTTACTGGTGGGGAAACATTTTCTTTATTGTTTATTAATTTAATGTTCCCACTGAAATCATACTACATTATTCCACTAATATATTGCATTATATTTTTAGTTGTGAACAAAAAAAATTTTTTTTGATACTTTATTCCTTTATCACTTTCTCCAGACATATCTATTTAAGAGCATTATTTCTTCAATTTATCTTCAGAATATCTGTTTTCAGTACAAAACACAATGCCAATATAGAGAAATGTAACATTTCTACTCCATCTGCCATATCCTGGAAAGAAATTGTTTTTGATTACCATCATGTTAACTATTTATATGTTGATATAATTTTCATCTTTTTTATATTAACTTGTTGAAAATATACTGTGTGTCCATGATTAAAAATATATATTTAGATAGTAATATGATACAAGAGTAACTATTTATTTGATTTAAGTTTAATTACATAAAAAATAATTGAAAGTGCCAGATTAAATGTCAGCTCATTTTCTGAACAGTGTGTTTTTCCTAAACTGTAGAAAATTAATAGAAACTTCCTCACAGGAATGATGATATTTGTGTTTTTACTGTAAAATATGGAAAGCATTCTTTTTGTTCATTTACACTCATTTTAGATTTATTTCAGACTTAGCTTATTCATCACCTTGAAAAGTGCTGATTGGTTGGAGGAGGTACGTAAAAAATCTCCTGAAGGAAAGCCACGAGCACAGTTGTCATGCCACCTATCTTTTGAACATTCCAACATAGAAATTACTTTTGAAAACTTGTAGATGTTTACCCGTTAATGTTATCTGTCACTTACCATGGTGTGAAATTTGATGATTTTTCTGCATTAGGAAGAAGTTGCTTTAAGATATCCTATACTCTTGAGACTGTAATAATGACAATTTCAGGAAGCTGGTGGGTTAGTTTCTGACCGAGACTTTCCCTAAAATGTTACCTCAATCACCAAGACAATAAGTGCCTCAGTTCCTTAACTGTTATACTTTGTCTTCTAAGGAAATGCTTAGTGTGTGAACGTGCAGCTTCATGAAGAATAAATTGCCAAACTGTTATACTCCGTACACTCTCATAGAGGAGGTGTCATCTGCTCTTTCTTTTTCAAAGTGCCTTTGCCTTCTAGCAGCTCCCAAGTCTGTGTTTGGTGACTGTCAAGTGCTACCACAGTACAGATAGTAAAGAATAAAAGAAAAATTACTAAAATAATCCAATGTAGGCTTTGTGCCTTGCAGTATTGTTTGATGAACAATAGAGGTAAAGTCACTGTAGCTCCGATTCTGCAGTTCTTTCAATCAGTCATATGAAATGCCTCAGGGGAAAAATGTTATCTATCTTCCAAACCCCTTCTATATCTCAGCACAGAGTTATTATTACTTTAACAATTCTCTATTTCCTAGGTGACCTCAACGTAGCTAGGTTTTTTTGAAAGATTTAGCTGCATTGCTGGTATACAGAGACAAACCAGTAGCCAATAACATTTTGCTGGATCAGTGAGGGAGTTATCCCTGGGGGAATTTCTGTAATGGAGACCCCCTTCACACATCAGAGTGAAAACATGACAGACATGCCACTCTGAATTGGCTACTAATACCTTTCTGGTCTGGCCACCCAGACAGCAATGAAGAAAGTCACAAGAGCAAGCAGGCAATTACCCCTGCATGCAGGAGGTACGTACACGAAGCTAGGTGGGTCCCACAAACTTGCAAACAGCTGGGAGTTTATTGTACACATAGAATAGTAATGCTTGAATGCACAGATCTTGTGTGCGGAAAAAGTAAAATTCCTAAGAGATGAGGTAGATTCTTTGGGGATTTTCTGGAAACATGTATCTGCTTGAAAAATGTGGGAATGCCCTTACGGCTGCTCTTGAATTCAGGCCCATGCTGTATGTCTTATGATGACATCATAAGACATACAGCATGGGCCTGAATTCAAGAGCAGAATTTCTTTCCCACCTCCAGAACAGTTTTCAGATTTTAGCATGTGGATATGTCCTCTCTATATACACACACACGCACACACACAGAGACACACATATTTATAATTATTTTATTTTAACATAACTAAGATAGAACTAAAATACCCTGGGTTTAGATGTGAAAACATCAAAAATTGCTTCTCATCCCTGAGTTCCTATATGAGAGATTTTAACAGAATTTCTGGTGAGATGCTGTTCTTTTCCCCACAACTGCCCATATTCAGTGAATCAATCATAAACCTTCCCAGGAACATGTAAATAAAGCCATTTTCCCTGTGAGTTTGTTTTTCACTTACATCAATAAGCAACATATCCCTTGACTATATTGCTGCAGTTTATTTAGATTCATCCATCAGTATATAAAGTAATGCATTTAGTAAACTTGACCATACAAAATGTCTTTCCCAAAAAGAAACGTTATACAGCTCCAGTCACCCAAATTCTAAGGTATGCTAAATTTTAAAAAAACCCACAAGAAAACTGAAGAAAATTAATGTTGAAGCAAAACAAAGATAAGCTTCTCCAATTAAAGTCAAACCACTGATCAAAGATTTTTGGGATAAATAATTTCCTTTTTATTGTGAATGCACCAAAACTTTCTGAACTGTTTTAAATTACTAAAGCAACTAATTGATTAACTAGTGCATGGTATACAGATAGGAGGAAAGGGAAGCATTATTGTCTTGGTTGGAAAGACAGGTATCTGACAGGGAAAGCTGGAGTTTCCCTTAGAATGGAGAATGTAAACTCCTCACCACTTCCAAATTATAATTTTGCAATTAAGAGCTTTCAGGCAAAGATTTGGGGATAGGAATAACAGTTCTTTACTAGGAATATTAACAATACAAATGTAGTGGAAAACAAAACCACCCAACCAAACAATCAAACAAACAAACAACAGTTTTGGAGAACCCTGACAGAGTCAGAGGAAATAACCTGACACCCTGTTGGTCAGGGTGTTGGAAGCAGTCCAAAGGCAGATATGGTTCTGTTGAAGTAGAGAATGATGCTGTAGAACAAGGGTCCAGTGGTGGTGAGAAGGGGTCCAGTCTTCCTCCAGGAATCGGGTGAAGCTAGGTACTTTCTATTCCTATGTCTCAGTTTTTATCCAGGTAGGAATGCTTGGCTCCCCACAGCGGGTGGAGCATCTCACAATAGGATGATGGAATGTGGATGTTCTACTTTGGTGATGTGTGCGTTTAGGGGTGTCTTAATGGCCCATTAGCAGAAAATATTCCCCTGGAGGGAGGACAGGCAGTGAAAGAGATAAGAAACACTGCCCCACCTGGTTTTAACAGTTGGCCCATTATCAAAAGGCACCCGCCCCCCTCCTCCCAGAGTTACAAGAGATAAAGAACATCTCCCCAACTGCTTTCAGCAAATGAAATAGAATACACATCTTTGGTTCCACAATCCCAAGACAATTATACAAGGAGACAAATGATCAAACATTCATTTTTTATCTTGTTCTTTTTCCAGTTTATAGTTCTGGGTAAGTTATCAGTCCTTGAATCTGGTTTGTTGCAGCCAATGTACCCTGGGCTGTGCAAAAGGAAGCATGGGCATCAGCATGAAGGAGGTGATTCTTCCTCTCATTTCTCTCATGAGGCCCCATTTGGAGTATGGCATCCAGCTCTGGCATCCTCAGCACAACAGGGATGTTGTGCTGGGCTGATGTGCTGAGCAAATCCAGAATAGGGAAATGAAAATGATCAGAGGACTGAAACACCTCTCTTATGAGGAAAGTCTGAGAGATCAGACTTGAGGCCTTTCAATACTTAAAGGGGACTTACAAGAATGATGGAGAGAGATGTTTTATCAAGGCCTCTGGGACAAGAGGCAGTGGTATTTAACAGAAAAAGAATAGATTTGGATCAGATATAAGAAGAAATTTTTATAATTAGTCTGTGAGAGTGTTGAGGAACTGGCTGGGACAGGTTGCCCAGAGAAACTGTGGATGCCCCATCATAAGAAGTTTTCAAGATTAGGTTGGACAAGGCTTTAAGCAATCTGATTGAGTGAAAGATGTCCTTGCCCATTTCAGAGAGGCTGGAACAAGAGAGACCCTTTCAAACCCAAAACATTCTCTTGATTCTCTAATCCTATATGTAAATTTGTGTTGTACATGGTGCTCTGTGTGTGCATCTACTGGCAATACATACTCAACCCTTCAAGTAGCTGCACTGGGGGGCATTCAGCATTGCTTGTCTGGGCTCCCAGATTTGGCCCATTTTCCTTAACAGTTCTGTGATTTTAAAATTACAGCAAAATTTATTTCTTATCTTCTTATGAATTTGATCACTACCTTCAATAGGGGGACTAGAGTGTAACAAATACATAGTGAAAAGTCATCCAAGATATGGCAGCCATTATTCACAATTAATGCAGAATCACAGTAGTATTCTGAAATGGAATAAATCAAACAAAGTGAATAATATCTCTGATGAAAATTATATTTAAATAGCTGGACTGTTTTATCAAATTTTTACAGTACTAATTAATGTCCAGATTACTGAATCATATTGAAAATAAACAATTGGTCAAGGCCCTGGAATAGCTCTTAACATGATCCAAAAAAAGAACACCCCAGAGCTGTAGTCCGTCAGGCCAGATTTTTGACAGAGTGCTGTTTTCTCTTCCTTTTGTGTCTCAGTGTGATCTTTTCTTGTTTGTTTCTTGCAGGCGTATGTGGATTTTTTTTTATATATAAATGAACATGTTGAAAAAGTTTTGTTTTGTAAGAATCTTCTGAAAGTATTAAACAACTTCTGGCTGTTGTAATTTGTTAATAGTGATTTCTCTGTTTTCATGATTCCATTGTCAGCAAACAGTATATAAAAATGTAATGTTACACTTAGCTTCATTTCTAACACAAACACCATTTATCTTCAGTAGGCAAGACTAGATTGTCACAGAATACCTGCTGGCAGACAAGAGTAATAAACAAGAGAAGAAAGAGATACTGAATGTAAAATCATTCCAGAATGGCCTTGTCTAATCAAAAGTTGAAAGTTCCAGCTTGGAGAAATGAGAAGTAATATGGAAGAGTTTACCTAGCTGATCCTTACTAGTTAAAATGCAGAGTACCAACCAATGTAACTGAACATCCTCAGTGCCACTGCTTTGCACTTTTCTGGACTAGAACCTCAATAAATAACAAGGTCTGAACTCACTGTGGGAACATCTGAGGCTTTCATGAACACTGGATTTAATATGAACAACCACGGTAAGTAAAAGAGAAAGCTATCCCTTTTATCCCTTGTAACTCAATGTGCTGTAACCATTCTTGTACTCCAGTGTAGACTTTCATTTTACAATGAGTGTAATGAAAAAGTGTAGTGTTTTTCTACTTTAGATCTCAAGCTCAGAGATTTTCACAGACCCACAGAATGGTTGGAAGGACCAATGGAGCTCATCTAGTCCAACCTCCCTGCTCAACCATGTTACTCATGATTGCGTCCAGACAGCTTTTGGATCTCTCCAGAGAAGGAGACCCCACAATTTTTCTGGTCAATGTGTTCCAGTGCTCAGTAACCCTGACAGTAAAGAAGTTCTTCCTCATGTTCAGATGGAACTTCCTGTGTTCCAATTTCTGTCATTGCCTCTTCTCCTGTTACTCAGCACTACTGAGAAAAGCCTGGTTCCATCCTCTAGACACCCACCCTTCAGATATTTATCGATGTGGTCCCCTCTTGGTCATCTCTTCTCAAGGCTAAACAGGCCCAGATCCCTCAGCCTTTTCTCATAAGTGAGGTGCTCCCACATCATCTTTGACCTCTACTGGACCTGCTCCAGAAGCTCCATGTCTCTCTTGTACTGAGGAGCCCAGAATTGGACACAGTGCTCCAGCTAAGTACTCACCAGGGTTTTTTTTTATGTAGAATGCAGAAAGATTTTATGCAGAAAGTGCTTAAATTCTGTTTAAGCCATTAGAAATATTTTTAAAAGCAATTCTTCCACAGCTAAAGGCTTTCTGTGATCAAAAATCCATTATGCTTTTGCCCAGATATTTTTTTGCCCTTGAAGATCACTTCAAAAACAGTGAGTATATCAACAATGTATCAGAAACATCAGAGAAGAAAGCTGAGTATGAAGCTACTTTTAAATTGTGCCTATATTTTCAGTGTTATAAACCTCTTACATTTAAAACCATACTTCCTTATTTCCTCCGCTTCCAACCCAGCCTGAAGTAATGAGGATCATATAAATGAGATTTTAAAAAATAATGTATTTAGATTATTTTATGTTAGACTGGATGGTTTATAAGCTTTAGTCTTCTCATTTTCAAGCTTTTCCTCTACAACTATGGAATCTAAGTGTTCACATTTTTCATAATGAAAGCTAAGGTTGCTCAGCAATCTTATAACTTCAGGAGCTGAGGCTTTAGAAAAAAAAATCAAATGCAACAAAATGCATGTTAAAGTCAAAGGAGTTGGCAAGACCATATTTAGTTGCTATCTAGCAGCAAAATCATGTTGAAAAATAGGTTTGTTTACAATGGATGAAACCCATGAGTATTTACAGAAAAAAATTAAGTTTACAGTAATAAAAGCAATCACATACCCATTCTGTGACTTTTCTAATCAGGGAGATTCTGCTTCTCAATTGCTATATATGCAACAAAATGACAGCAATTACATTTATATCCTGTATTACTGAAGGCAAGTGAATTTTGATTTTGCTCATATTGCCACACTTCATCCTAGTTGTGTTTGTGGTAGCCAGAATTAATGGGTCATATGAAGTCAGTGACATGCTGAGAAGAGAAATGCACTTAACTGACTTTGTTTCAAATTCACACAGGACAGTTCTTACTTTCTGATAGATATAGCATACTTTGCCACTCTTAATGACTTCTTACTTTAAACCAACTATTCTAAGTCCCCTTCGGAAAGTAAGATTTACTGCATCTTAAAAATGAAGCTTCAGACATCATGAAGTGCCTTATCAAAATATATTATATCAATACACACAGGAATATACAATTATAAGCAATCCAATAACCTGTTCTCATTGAGATATTCTATCAATGATCATAAAAAGGTGTTTATCTCTAATGTGCTTTGAGATTATGGTGAGGCTTATACAGTTCTTTTTTCAAAGAACTGAATATTCCAGTGTAGAAGAATATTCTTTATACCAACTTTCTGACACTAAGCTTTGACAGAACAAACACTGCTTGAGAACAATTCTCAGTGGCAGTACGTTTTAAGCAAGCTATGGTGTTAAGCATGAGAAAGTGAAAAGCAGGCTTTATTTCTTTGTCTACATATAAGCTCAACCTTCAAGCTATCAAAGTGCCTTAACTTTCAGTAACTTCAAATTTAAAACATGCTTTGATATTTCAAGAAGTAAAATGTGTGGACAAATGTTGCCATGCTTTCGTGCCTGCTTGTTTTGGTTTTGGGAACTCTGTTCCCAGGCACGGTGTTGATGCACAAGGTCATCTTCTGTAAACCACTGAAGCTCCCACATTTGTTCCCAGAGGAGGGGCTTTGGTGATGGTCTCTGGAAAATGACCAGTGGTTCCCAAGGGTCCCACCTCTGGGATGGGCAACTTGTAAAATGTACAAAAGGAGTCAGAAAATAAAGGTGTGGTCTCTTGCTTGCAAGAGCACCACGCAGCCTCACTGATGCACTCCCTGTCTCGTTCCTTGGCGCCGTAACCAGTTATAGACAAAACCCCCCTGAAGTACAACACATCAAAAAGAAAGACGTTAACCTATACTCAAATACAGTGCAGGGAATAAGGGGTGAAATAGTTCTCCCTAGGTATTGTACTTAGAAAGTCCCAAATAGAGCAGGACCATAAACCATCTGATCATGAGATTCGGGTTTGCTTAGTCTTTACCCCTGCTGGCCATTTTCTCTTCATGTTTGAAAGAGAGAAATTTGAGTATTTTGCCAAGATGTTAAAAATCTAGGAATCTAGCAAATTGGTATGTTGAAACTCCAGACAAGTTCTCTCAACCCGTACAGAGCAAATGCAACATCTGTACAGAAAGCATTTTCCTTGCAAACAGAGAAAGATTTGTGGGTGGCTGGAGAACATCTTGAGCATAAAGATCATGAAATGATAGTTTTCAATTCTTGGAGAAGTTAGATGGGGAATATGGAGAACTACTAATGTGGAATTCTGGAGGGCAGACTTTGGCCTGTTTAGGACCCTGGCTGAGAGGGTGCCTTGGAAGCCAGTCCTGAAAGGGCAAAGGAGTCCAGAAAGACTGGAGATTTTTCAATAAGGAATTCTTAGATGTGCAGAAGCAGACAATCCCCATGTGTCAGGAAAGATGAGATGATGGGGAAGAAGACCAGCTGAGAGCTTTGTCTGAAACTCAGGAAAAAAAAGGAGAGTTTATGACCATTGGAAGAAGGGGAAAACCACTCAAGAAGACTACAAAGATGTAATGAGATTCTGTAGGGAGAAAATCAGAAGGACCAAAGAACAGGAAGAACTTAATATGGTTTCTTCCAAAAAAAAAATTTAAAACAAAACCAAAAAACTCCAAATCCCAGTAAAAATTATTTCTTTTCATATATTTACAACAAAAGGATGGTTATGGAAAAATCTCCATCCTTTATTTATTGCAGTGGGGAAAAAAGGATAGGGACAAGATAAGCCAGCCTTCAGTTGTGTCAGGAGAAGTTTAGATTGGATATTATGAAGATTTCACCAAATAGGTTATCCATGACTGAAACAGGCTAACCAGGGAAGTGATTGAATTACCTGGAGATATTTAAGAAACACATAGATGAGTCACTTAGGAACATGGTTTAGTTGTGTACTTGGCAGTGTTGGGTTAGAGGTTGGATTCTGTGGTCTTGTCCAATCTAATGGATTCTATGATTCTATATATAACACTCTTATGGCATATCCATTATGTATGCATTTCAGAGACATTCTGAGTCTTATGCATTTGTAACCCACATTCTGGCCATGCAGATTACTCGGAAGCATAGAATAGGTGTCACAGTGCAGCTAGTCTGTAGCTGCTAGATATATTTGGCCATATCAAACCTCCAAACTCGACCAGCCTAGAAATAAAACAAGTCCCTGGGTGAGCAATGATAAGAGGGATTTAAACTCAAACAGGGACCTCAGCCAAACCTGTTCAACCCTGGATACCAACACATCACTGACCAGAGATCTGGGTGGTGCAGAAAACCCAACCAATTGACTATCCAAGTCCAGAAAATTCAAAACCCCTATTTTTTATAGGTGTGGCCATAATAAACTCAGTGCTGTTGGCTGATGAACCTTGGTGAGTTTGTGCTGTTTGTCACCAACCAACGACCCCTATTGTAATAAATAAATACTAATTCTCTGAGTAATAAATTATACTTAAGTCAGTAGTTAATATTGTAATTAAGCTTACATTTCAATAATGTATAACCTACCAAAATCCTGAAGTCATTTATCTGGTTCCTGACCTAACATAATGATTAACAGACATATGATATACTAAAGATTGCTTTGGTCTTTAAACTAGGATAATCTTAAAGTTAATAAAACGATTAGGTTCTATGATAATAACATGCATGTTCTTAAAACTCAAATTCCATTTAGATGAATCTAAGACAAATTAATTTAATTTGCAGTTAATTTGTAAGCAATTGTCCCATTAACTTTGAAGGACTGGATTGATGCTATGAGCCTAATGCTGGAAGATATCAAAAGTTCAGTGCATTGCTTCTCCTGGCAAATTCCTGTATCAATCACAAGATACTGAGAAAGGGAATAATACTGAAGTTACTTGTTTTAAAGTACACAATGTAGGAATGATTCATTCATCTTCTTAACTTTTATGAAATGATTGCATCAGAGAAGTGTTTTGTTTCTGTTAGATTAAAGTTTGGAAACACGTCCCTTCTGTCCAACAACATTGTTCAGACAGGCCAAAATATTTCATGCAAATTTACTTAGGGCACTATTTTTAGGGAATACATTTCTGAATCCCTTGCTACATTATGACATTATTGTCATAGAAGAGACAATCAGAGATGGCATAAATTTTTAGCAGCAATGGCATGCTTTAAATGCATTGCTCCAGGGATCAGCAGAAGGGATGGAAAACTAGAGTTCTGTAGCTTCTGGGGCAGTTTGAGCTGGGAGACACAATTAGTCCTGCTGGCTGTAGCCCCAGAATTATCTACTGCTCACTGTAACTGTCCAACACCTCCCTCAGCAACAAATCTGGCTTTATGAGGCTGTACTGGACAGAACAGTCAATGGGGACTGAGGCCATTTTGCCACTTCTAGGACACCTACCAGACTAAACTGCTGCCTACTTTAACTTGCCCAGAACAATTACAGAGAGATCCAAATGGAAACTGTAGTTTTTCAACCAGGAAAGTCTTAATGGATGGACTACACACAATACATAAATAAAAGAATTTTGGAGTTTTCATTTTAATCTCAGTGCTGAGCAAACCCCTGAAGTCATCCCAAAATGGATTTCTTCTCTTCTGGTCAAAATTAGCTTTAGTTTACCTGGGAAAATAAGAGTGGAGTGGTCCAGTGCAAACTTATCTGTACTTATTTCTGAAAATAGGCATAAGTAATAAAAAATCATCACAAATGCATAAAATAAGCAGGAAAATCTAATTATCTTTAAAAAGAGGAGATTCCCAGTAAGTCTTTGTGTATGTCTGTGTCTCTGTGTGTATATGTATATGTATATGTATATGTATATGTATATGTATATGTATATCTCTCTATATTCTGGAAACTTCCAGTAACTCTTTATATTCTTCAATAGACAAAATGTTCAGCATAAAGTCCATAATATACTGAATATACTGAATGAGCAATTGACTGAAGGACTAGGCTAAACTAAAAGAGCTATAGCAAATGAGAGCACATCAGGCTGGCGGCCAGTCACTAATGGACTTCTCCAGGGCCAGTGATTTTTAATTTTTTTAAGTTATCTTTATGCAGGAGTAGAGGGCCTTTTTAGTAAATTGGAGTGGAATGCCTTTTTAGTAAGTTTGCCAGTGATACTAAATTAGGAGGAGCCGTAGACTCCCTCAAAGTTAGGGAGGTCTTACAGAGAGATCTGAATAGACTGGAGAGCTGGGAAATCTCCCATCACAAAAAAAAAAAAAAAAAAAAGCAAAAAAAAAAAAAAGCAAGTGATTGCTTTTATGCAACTGAAGATAGCATGTTGATGAAAACTGGGGGACAAGAAACTGGAGAGTAGTGGTTGATGTGATTGATGGTTGAAAGTCAGTTGGCAGTGTCACCTGGCATGTGGGAGGGCTAGCTGTGACTTGGGTGCATCAAACACAGCATGGAGAAGGATTCTCCTGCTGCACACTGGTGCCATCTCAGCCACTGGTGGTGTATGCAGTTTTGAGTGGCCCAGTAAAAGAAGGACATCAAACTATCAGTGTATCCAGAGAAGGGTGACCAAGATGATGAAAGATTTCAAGGTCAGGACTTAAGAGGAGTGTCTGAGGTGACTTGGCTTGTTCAGCTTAGGAAAGAGAAGGCTAAGGGGTGACCTTGTCGCAGTCTACAACTTTCTCAGTGGGGAACAGTGGAGAGGAGGGTGCAGAACTCCTCTCTCTGATGACCGGTAATAGGACAGAAGGAAATGGGAATGAAGCTGCATCAGGGGAAACTCAGATTGGACATTAGGAAAAGGTTCTTCAGTGAGAGAGTGGTCTGTCACTGGAACAGACTCCCCAGAGAAGTGGTCATAGCACCAAGCTTGTCAAAATTCAAGCAGCATCTGTATGACTTTCTTAATGAACAGCATTGTAGGCTGTCCTGCAAGGAACAGAGAGCAGGACTGGGTGTCCCTTATGATCACTTCCAACTTGACATAATCTATGATTCTAATATTTTATATGTGTTTATAAACATAAAAATATATATTCATAATTTGTAATTTTTTATATATGTGTGTATGTACATGAAGTTGCCTGTCTTGTCTTTTCTGACTATTGGAATCCAGTCATCAAAGAAGAAGCAAAAGTAGAATTCAGGCATGCCTGACTCATATGGTTCATTTCCAAGCACTTTAGAATAGTCTCTTGAATCATTCTGGTTAATTTCTTAATTTTTTTCTCCTTTTTATTGATTTAATATTCTTTCATCCAATGAACCATCATCTTCTTGAGGCCATGATGAAATGCAACTATTAGTATGATGAAGATTTCTTCTGTGTAGTAATAAAACACTTAAAATATAATAAATACCCTAGAATTAAAAGTCTGAATTTCTCCTTTCTGCTTACATTGATTTTAAATATATTTCCCAATACTCAGAAGAGCAAAAATATCTTCCATCTCTTTTTCTTTACCTTGTTATCAAAATTGAGCTATCAGTTCTATCAAAATACATATATTATAATCAGCTGGCAAGTATGCAGTGCTTGTTTCCTATGACTGAAATTAGAAGTACTAAAATTATTTAGTTCTAAATATCTATCTTAGCTACTATTCCTCTCATATTTTTTATATGAAACTTATCCTTACACCCAGTGCGAATATATTAAAAACTCAATTTTACTTATCTTTTCGTATGGGAGTTTTAATTTCAGAATCTTCTTTTCAAGTAAACTTTGCTCTTTTAAATCCTTATCAAAATTCATCCAAAGCCAGACAGATATTTAGAGACACAAAGAACAAATCAATTACTGAACCAATGTGCCTTTTAAGATCAAAGGCAAGAATCAATTAGAACTGTGGAGATGTTGATCACAGATGAAAAAGGATACATGACAAGGCCCAAAATGACTTTCTAGAAGGCTGGTGACAAAATTGAAAAAAATAAAAATCACTCCTCTATTATTGACAAAGTTAATTTAGAAATACATAATCAAAATATTTTCAACAGAGGAGAAACTCCTTGATATCTCAGTTTTCAAAAAATTAAGCTATTTCTTTTGCCAAATTTCAAAATAATATTGGTTCTAGGAGTCTCCCAAATAAGTCTAGCAAGTCCTTACAAAGGCAAAAATCTTGGACTTTTAAGAATTAGAAGCTGAACAACAAATAGTCGTCTTCTTCTTTAAAAGAAAAAAAAAAAAGGCGCAAAACCCTGAACTTATGCATAAATATGTGATTCATAAATGCTTTCAAGTGGGAAAACTGCTCTTGAGGAGCTAACATCCAAATCCTATTTGTGACAGTAATTTTTCAGATTCCCTTGAGTCTTTGGGCCTGGAAACCTCATAGCTGAGCTGTCAGCC
The DNA here is from genome assembly GCA_016584745.2 of Phylloscopus trochilus trochilus. Classification (NCBI taxonomy): domain Eukaryota; kingdom Metazoa; phylum Chordata; class Aves; order Passeriformes; family Phylloscopidae; genus Phylloscopus; species Phylloscopus trochilus. The sequence goes on along the minus strand of WQNJ02000546.1, from coordinate 57,467,916 downwards.
AACCACTCCAGATGGTAAAAAGGGATGGGCCTTTCCTTCATTTTTTGACATTATTAGAAATAAATCATAAACAGAAAAAAGTTTTTTTAATTGGTGTTTGTTCCCTAATTTGTTGAATCATCAATTCAATTCCAATCACATTTCTAACATTTTGCCATAAGAATTATTTGGGTTGAAAAGGAATATATGTAATATATAAAAATTATATGTGTATATATTGCACATATATTTATTAATATATAATTAAAATATTTGTGAAACATAGGAAAAATGAAAAGCAAGTACAGACAGTGTCTAGTTTTTGCTGTGTTTAGTCTGACTTATAAATGTTCTCATTATTTTAACAAACTTATGCATGTCAGGAAATTAAAAACTGCAGCAAAAAATATAGCTTCATAGGAAGCCTTTATAAATAATAAAACAAACAAACAAAAAATAAAAATAAAATTAAGGAAGAAAAAGGATAGGAAAAAAAGGTGGAACTAGGAGAAAAGGTGGTAGGATTCACAGATCCAAGCTGGAATAAATGGATATGGTGAATAGTACAGGAAAATATGTCATTTACATGTTGAAGTTATAATTTGAGTAGAATTAGTTAATTCTTAGCTAATCCTGTTCAATATTGTTTATAACTCAATTGATGAATGAAAAATACATTTCAATTGTTAAACATCACAAACATTGTACAATGTTTCAGACTGAAAAATTAAAAATCCCATGTTATTTTATTGCCATATTTCCATTTCTTTATATTATTTTCTAGTTGCAGTGGAAATGCATATCACTTCATTTTTTCATCTTTGCACAATTTTTCTGATATGTAGGCTGGAAATATCTTTTTCTTCCTAAGTGGCTAGTTTCAAGTATTTATGCTGTATCCTTAATAAAAAATGTATGCTTAGATTCTACTGTGTGGTGTGAAAAGAGGCAGCAGACTTCTTGCTTAGAGTAAGAACTGAGCTAAGTTCAGCAAAATCTGGTTGTGAAAAGGTGGTACACTGGTAACAGTCCTCCATTTGTTCTGCTGCAGTATTGGCAGATTATTAGGCAACTCATCCAGCATGCAGTCTAAATCCTTGGAGCTGCAATTCTTAAGGCACATGCCACCACTGGTGCATGTAAATGAGGTATCAGATTGAAAGGGCAGTGGGTATTCGTGCCTATGATTTTCCAGTCATCTGTTTGCTGTTGCAAAATATGAGGAGAGAACCTTCTACAGCTTTTCTTGCTGGAGGATACTTTGCCATTGGTTTCTCTAGCAAGTTTCAGCCTCTAATGAGGTACACTACATTACTGATCTAATATCAGTAAATCTAAGTTACCTGTCTCTTAAGGAGACAGGTAACTTCAGGTGGCTCTTGAGGATACCTCTGTTATACTGAAGGAACAGTCATGCAAATCTCAGACTCATACATGCAATTCTGAGTAAAAACCACCAAATCTAATCAAAGCCACTCAAGAATCCGTGTATTACTTGACATGGAATGATGACAGAGAGTTAATTTCCAGCAGAACTAAAATAGCTAAGTGTAATCTGGCCATTTTTGGAAGACAACTACCCCATGAATTGCAAACTATCTTGAGAACAAGGATTGGAAGCAGTGACAGCTTACTAGTGTCTGGCATTCAGAGAGAAGGTGTGATATCAACCAGAAGGAACGGGCTCCTGAGAGCTGAAAAACATCAAATAACCTAGTTGCTTTTCACACAGAAAACTTCCATCAATAACTGAAGAAGACTTTTCTAACCTTTTATAGAGAATGGCAATGAGCTTAAAAAGAAAACAAGCAAGTTCTCTGATTTACTTATTTGGAACAGACCAATTCATCTGTCTGTAGTGTTGTTCTAACAGCCCATTGATTTTAATGGCTCATTAAAATGTATAAGTACGGTGGAAGAGGAAACAGCTAAAGAGACATTTTCAAAGGTGTAGAAAGAACACATTTATACTACTATATTGGCAGAAACAGGTACACACTTGCATAATTTAAATCAGGCAACTTAGAGTTTTAGGATTATTACCTTTAGGATTATTACCTTGCATTTCAAACAATGCAAGTAAGAATTGCATACAGAAAATATTCTTGTTGATATAGAAAGTAAGTAATGGTTTGGGACATCTAATGGTATCATGGTAATGGTCTGGGACAGTTGCTATGAGATAACAACTGCTAAATAATATCCATTTGATCAGTGATAAATCTATCAAATATCTTTAGTGGGATTTGGGATTTAAAAGTGGTATAAGTAGCTTCTCTATGTACACAAAGCAGCTTACCTGTATTCAATACAACAAGCCTTTAAAATTTAAGAGTAGCTGGTGGTTAGTATCAAATTAAGTACCATAGAATTATAGAGTTGTTATGTTTAGAAAAGACCTTTAACATCATCTGCCTTCAAGGTAGCAATACGACCATGTTCACCTTAAACCATGTTCTTAGGTGCCACATCCACATGGTTTTTGAGCACTTCCAGGGATTGTGACTCTACCACTCCACTGGTCAGTGTATTCCAATGCTTTGCAACCTATTCCATTAAGAAAATTTTTTCCTAATATCTAGTCTAACCCTCCCCATGAAACAAAGTACTAAAATGTTAGACAGATACAATCATGTTTGCTTTTGTAAAGGCAGTTGCTGTTTTTTCCTCATGATCACAGAATTGTAAAACAGTTTGGGTTGGAAGGGACCCCTAAAGAGGAATTGTGCAATTGAGTTACTGGAATAAAAGTGTCACTGATGGAAGACTGATTTGGGTTTGTGTCTGTTGGATTGTGATGGTCATCTTGTCAAGCTCTCTTTTGTCTTTCCTAACCCTGTGTGGTCTTCTCCCTTCCTCCCACAATTTCTCAACTTGGCCAAAGAGCTCCTCAACCAGCTCTTACCTCCTGTAGGCAAGATTCAAAATTCTACTCAACTTGGGAATTTTATGCTAGGTTTTCATTTTTCCTCCTTTCCTATTTCTCTGTGCCATGCAGCATGAAAGAATCCAAAGCCTTTAATGGTTACTTAATAAAATATAATGCATATTCTCTTATTCAGGTGTTTTTATCAAGGGAGAAATAGTTTCTATGGTAACTAGACAAGAAAGTTACACAAGCAATAAAAAATTGGACATTTGGGGCTTCCCATAGAGCACATAGTGATTTTATAGAGGGGAAGATAACATAATTTTCTTTATATGACTCTTAATTTATGCTGCAATAACTGCAAGGAAAATTCAATCTATATTGTCACTTATAAGCATATGACTTAAAATTATCAGGCTAATGGCTGTCTGCTCATTAAGGGACAGACACCTGAAGATATAGCATGAAAACATGAACCCCAAGACACAGGTCTCACCTTCCAGGGCTCCATCCCAGGAGTCCCCAGGGTGAAACAAGCAAGAAAGCCCCAAGGGTGGCAGCCAAAAATTATCAAAAATCTGAATGACTATGCAAGTATCTGACAGGGCACAGCTTAGACCAGCACTTCTGCAGTCTTGATGGGGCAGGGACTACAGCCCCAGGCTGAGAAATGCTGAAAGGAGCTCTTTGGCCCATGGGTGTATCTGGGGAGAGGCCCCAGGTGAGCTTGGTAAGGGCCAGGCACTGGTGCACTAAGGTCCTGACAAAAGCAAAGCATGTCACAAATGGTATTTTAGGCTATGAGGCTGCAGGACCTTAGAATGGATGGCTGTCATGGGAAATTCTGAACCAAAAACCTGTGGCAAGAGCACCCTTCCCAAATGCCTGCCAAATTATTCTCAGCTATAACAAAAGAAATACCAAAGCAATTTCAGTCTCCTTCTGGCAACTGGACACAACACATGGGTCTAGATCAAACTGTGCAATTTTCAAAACTAATTATAGCATCTAATAAAGATTTCCATGAATAATCCCAAAAACTAATTAAAAAAATGCAAAAGGTCTAATACTACTGTATTAGATTTCCTTGTCTTTCTGATTTTCAATCAGAAATTTTCCATCTTTGGTAATTAGAATTGCTCTTCCCAGTCCCCAGCATTCTCCAGGAGCTGATGGTATGGTTAGGCCTTCATCAATCAACTAGGTCACCTTACATCTTACTTTTCCATGTGGGAGATAAACTTTTTTCTTCATTTTCCTTGGAAAGGGAAACCTCATCCCTTTATTATATTAGGAGCACAGTCTTTGAACCAATAGTATCCTTGAAATAATAGTTGATTGAGAGTGTGCTAGATGGCATAGATCCAATCATGCCAGGAAGGGCAATAACACTTAAGCAACATTGTTGCTTATGTGACTGTGCTTCAGATCATGCCATGGCCTTTTTCAGTAGATCAGTGTGAACTGATAAACAGAAAGCACCAATTTTCTCTGAGTCCTGGTCTTTCACTTTGCTTGCTGCTCCAACCACAATGAAGGATGCCCAGCTCTATAGATGCGTGACAAGATTCTTCCCTGTCCCCTGAAGCTCATTTCAGCCACACATATTCACATCATTTCAGCTGGCACAATCACTTCTCTTTTTATAGAGTTCTCTTACTTCATGAGAGCATAAAGTAGTCAGGCATCTTCCCAGGAGCCTGAAAATACACTTTTTACAGCTGGGGAAGGAAACATGAAATGGCATATGTACTTTTACCTCTTATCCTGACACATTTACCTTCATGTAGGCAGGTGAGAAAGTGTTAAAAATGCAGCTACTCATTTTAAACTTCTTAGCTCTACGGCTTCACACATAGACTCAGACATTTGTATTATCATACAAAATTTGATTTCCAAGGCACTCACCAGACATTGCAACGTTTTCACAGACTGCATAAGCTTGTGAATCAAGCAGCAGTGTTATTCCCACAGAGCATAATTAGTGAATTCATATGAAAAATACCAAAGTGAAGGAATTGAAGGCAGCACCCAGCAGCTACTGTTAATGCTGTTACTGAGAGCTAATGGTAGCATAAAAGTTTGTGTTTTACTTTGTGTTTTACCAAGAACATCTGTCTCACTGGAGTATGGAGATTCCTGCTCATTGTACAAAAGGATGGTTTTTTTGTGCAGCTTGTCAAAATCTAAATTCTATGTGTTTTCTTGAGTTTTTATTGGGGTTTTTTGGATTGCTTTAAATATATTTTCTGCGGTGTTTAATATGTTTTATTCAATTATTCTCTTCCTCTGTACCACATAAATACACAAAGACCTTCATCAAAGCCTCTTTCATGATTTACATTATTACTAGCAAGAGTTGCTGTAAGCCTTGCATGTTCTCCATCTTATTTCCTCAGTCATGTAGGTTGTTGAGAGTTCTCTTGTGCTATCAGTGGAGTACATGCAGGGCAGTCAGTGGCTGGGTACAGAGGCCTGGATGCTTCAGCTGAGCCTGGACACCTGGGAAATACAGGTCTGATTTTTCAAAGCACTCTTGTTGCTATTGTGTAGCTTTAGCCACCTTTGTTATAGTTCCTCTGGTAAAAATGGGAGGAAAAATCTAGATAGTTGTGAGAGTATAAGTAGTGTTCCTGTAAAGAAAAATAATATAACTTTTTTTATCTGCCTGAGTCATGGAGCAAATTAATTATTGGAAGTGTTCAAGTAACTATTTCAGAAATTTGCTATATGTCTTTGTATTCACATGGTAAAATAAAGGATGCATTTCACTTATGGTAATACTGAGCACAAAACTTAAATGGAAGTATAATTACCTTTTATTACCTTTTTGTGAAACCTCTGCAGAGGTTTGTTCTTAACTACATCCATGAGCAAGGACATGAGTGTATTTTGTGTAACTAAAAAGATGCTGATTTCTAAAGGGAAGTGTGTTTTCTGGAGTCTTGGATCAGTATATACACCAAATAATTAAGATAGCATATTATGGAGAGATAAGTTGCACTACTTTTTTACTTTCTTGAACTTGGACAAAAAACACTGTTCCTAGTGCTCTGCACTGAACCACCTGTCTTTTCCACACGTCAGTTTATGTCTATTCATCAGTGTAAAATTAATGAGAGGAATTTGTGTACCTAATATTCCTCTCATCAGTGAGGATCAAACCTTGAGATTTGCATTTCAAAAGTACTTTTTATTGCTACTGAGAATAGTTTAGTTTTACTAGGGAGCAAGTAAATTTAATTTCCCAGTTGTAGCGTCTAGAAAATAGGATATCTAAGGAAAGACATTGCTGATCTACCAGGGAAAAAGCCAATTTCTCTCCTGAAGGAAGTTATAGCAACAACAAATCCTCAGATTTTCTGCATAATATGTCAGTTCACTACTGAAAACCTAAGATCAGACTAGCCTGCTCAGGATGTGAACATAGTTTCTTGTCCCATACATAGTTTTTCAGTATGTGGCAAAATCTGCTCTCATCATTGCTCTACACCTACATGTACTGGAGCAGTTTTTGCAGACTAAGATAAACAAAACCCCCAAAGAGGAGATTCTTTTCCCAAAAGGTTTTAAATTTTTGCAGTGCCAGTTAAAGTGCTTTCTGCAACTGTGTTGGAAGGCTGTAGCTAGTGCTGCCATAGGGAAACTCTAATGATTGTGATCAGCACATAGCCTCACCATGGCCTGCTTAGGACAAGTGTGACAGAGGATATCACAGAAAAGAAAGAGAACATCCATCTGATCATCTCCTTGCTCTATCAGCAGTCAGGCTGATTGTCTGCTTCAGCTTCCTGGACCTTATGAGAGAACTTATAACCCTTTGAAAACCTCACCTCTTTCAGACCACAGAAAAGTTCTTTGTGTCAAGCCTAAGAAAAGAGAAAATGTCTTTCTTCCCAGAAAGGCAAAATGTCAGAGAAGCAAAAAGCTACCAGACTGCAGCAAGAGTGTTCATGCAGAAGAAGAAAATTTTGTCTCTTCCATATGAACTGTTGTCTCTTCTATGCATATTGTTGCATCCAATTCTTGTATCCTCTCTCTCCCTCTCTCCCTCCGTTCCTGGTATGGAGATTACCAAAAAAGGAGTTGAACTAGCAATAACAAATTAGATTATAATACCTTCCGACAGTTAATATTCCACTCCTTGCTCCTAGTTTAAAATTTAGGCTTTTGCGAAAACATAGATAAAGTTAATTCCAAAGGACTCCTATTTCTTGGACCAATTTTTCATTAGTGTGTGTATGGGATAAAAGAGCCTTAGTCACATGGCTAGATCTTTCACTGGTGGACATCATTGCAGCTCCATTTATGTCAGACAAATGCTGTTTGTTTACAGCAGCCTCGAATAACCCAAAGGCACTCTCAAGATCCATTCTTGTATTTGCAACTTAAAAAAAATTATCATGTACCATGATGCTCACCTACTGTCAATTTTGCAAATATGGACTGATTTAATTTTCATAGAGACTATCAATAACTTTGTCTTGGATTCAAGAGATAGTGTTGTTAGTTGAAGAAATCCTGATCAGAAGACTGTTGTATATGAAAGAGGTAGTGATCCACATTGCATTTCACATAGCTGAGGCCTGCACAGTGCTGTGCTTTGTGTGTCCCATGGCTGTGGAATCACCTCATCTAAATCATTGCAGATTGAGGGTCACCACAGCAGAGAGGCTGCAGGCAGTTTCCACATGGGGTCAGCCACTATGCCAACTGCACATCCTTGCCTTTATCCCAAATTGCAGTCAGAAATTCTCATGTGAACATCCCTTTTATTTAAAATTACTACTAGAGCTGTTTTAAGAAAATCCTGTAAGGTCTTGAATGACTGGAATGAGACAACCTTTCCATGGACAATATCTGTGTAGTGTACTGTGCCATCATCGGATACCTAGGCATTGCCACTCAGTCCAGGATTCCCTTTATAGTTTTAGCTCTGAAAAAAAGCATTTGTAGGAATATTTTTTATGAAAACACTGTAATTAAACTCATCCTTAATGTAGATCAGTAGTTCGCCTGAAAATATTTCACAATTTATCACTTTTTTTTTTTTCCATTCCATAGTTAAAACTGAACCTGTGTCCATACCACATTGAGAAATTGTTGTAGGTGTGGTGTTTTGAAAAGATTTGTCCCAAATGCTTAAAGTATCACTACAGTGAGGAAAAAATGCTTTCTGGAAGTGATATCTTGATATTATTAAATTAATTAAATTTTCATTTATTCCCTGTAGCAGTTCAGTTTGACATACACAGAAAATTTTCTGCATCGTAAATACTTACTGTGACCACAAAATACTGCTTGAACAGCATTTCTGAACTCATGGGCAGGTACTTAACTACAAGATCAGGTTTTCTAGTTGTTTCCATGTTCTACAGCTTTGTGAAGCCAGCTGTCAGCAGAAGGATATTTTGCTTTCAGTATCAGTACATTTACTAATCATACACTAGTGCAGATGGTGTGGAGGCTGGGCTGTGGATGCACACAAGTAAAAGAAATTCCAGTTCCCATAAATCAGTCTTTCTTCAGAGTGCCCAGTCTCACATGCTATGTACCTCTAAGAAATACTAATTTTTCTGAGAAAACGCAAAGTCAATTCAATAAGGTCTTGAAAAATACCAGTACATCTTGTCACATACTCTAAGAAATCTCAACCAATATCCATTAAGTCTGGATGAGCTCTCTAGGTCCAGAGAAGGACCCAGAGGACTCAGAGTTTGCCAGATGATGGAGTAAGGGAAAAGTTGTTTTCTGGGTGACTGGCTCAGTGACCTGCTCCTGGAATAAGACTGGAACCTTGGAACTGCCATCTTCTTCTCCAATACATCTATCACAAAAAGATTTGAACTGGAGCCACTGGGGCCAGGTATAGAGAGATCTGCAAGAGGGTATAGCAAGTTCTGCTCCTTCATCTCCATGCATCTTTTACAATGATGCATTTGTAATATTTATTAAATGAGTGGTAATCACAGAAGCAGAACAAAAAATCTTGTTATAACCATTAGAAGGAATTGCAATTTCACATGTTTGAAGGTCTATGCCCTTCCTGTCAATTTGGAGAAATCAGAAGACACTTCAAAAACCAAATCTTTTGTAGAAAACACTAATGAACACTAATTTTAGGGCGGTTTTTTTGCTTTTATATTTTAAAAACTCTTTCTCTACATACACTCAAATCCATCTGTACTGATCCAGAAGCATGCTAGTTGGCAAATCTACTCACATAAAATTTTAACTCTAGTTTTATCCTTATCCTGACATTAATACATTTCAGTTGAAACTATTTTTGTGCAAATAACTCAGAAATGTATAAATACTTAACTTACTAATGTATAAATACTTAACAAAAGTTCAACTTCTCCATCATACTTGCTTGTGCCCTTTTCTCAGATCTCTCCTCTGTAAACACCTTTTAAACCGCATTTCAACAAGTTCAATGAGGAACAAAACTGTATCTGTTTCTAAGAGTTTGTGGAGTGGGAGATGCTTCCATCTCACAGGCTTGGTAAAGCTTTCTTCAATTAATTCTCCTCTTCCTATTGTAGTTGGATAGCAAGTAGTAAGACATAAGCAAAAAGTCCAAAGTACATTTCTAGTAGCATCATATTCCTGATAGATTTTACCTCCTGGAAACACTACAGTGAAAATTACAGACTCAGTTTTACTAAAGGATCTCAGAACTGCTCTATAGAAAAAGGACAAAAAGAAGAAGGAATCCTCTATATTTATTTACTTGCAATGATTGAGCTTAAAACAGGAAATTAAGGTACCCACACTGCCTTGCAGAACATTTTTATAGACTTTTCCATCTCTCTTCACCTAAAGCATGAGTGAAGAGTGTGGGTCAGTGAAAGATTACTTTTATTTACAACAGTTAGCAGCTAGTGAAAGACTACTTTTATTTACAACAGTTTTCATTCTAAGATGATCTTCCTATTTGGTTTCCTTATGATCCACTGCTGGACTTAATCCCTACATGTTCAAAAACCTCTTAAAAAGTGTAATATATGTGTGCAGTTGCATAGAGTTGGGCCTCTGGTGAAGCTGACTTTTCAGCTGGAATATCTGGGATTCCTTTGTGCTGATCTTCAGCTCTCCCGTTGGCCTACAATCCCTCTTCAGATTCAGGGAATCCTTTGCTGGCTGCTGAATTAAACCAGTTTAAATGGGATGGATTGATCTTCCACTCCCCCAGGAAATTTAATTTAAAACCTTCTCAACAGCTTGGCAAGACCATGATCAAACAAGCTGGAATAGAAATCCATTCTCCTAAATAATAAACATCTATGACAGAATTAGAAGTCAAGCTTTTTAACCAAAACGACAGCACAATGATCACTGACGGATAGTACTGCAAGCAGGTTCAGAAAACCAGGAAAGTATTCTCCAACATCATGACAATATCCTTTAATAGCCTCATGCTCCCTTGATGCTTTTCTGAAAATATCGTCTTCAGTTCCATGGCAGGCTGAACTTGTATACAGAGAGGAACAAGAAAGTGTCAAGATTTCAGGCCTAAATTCACTCAAAACTTCTGTTTAAAATTTAAATAGTGAATTTCATGCTGCTGGGGCATAGTGTTTTAAAAAATGCATAAACCTCTGAAAAAAACACTAACATGCCTAGTAATGGATGAAGTAATGTGTGAATCCCTGCTGCCCATTATGCTGCCATTTCTTTCTCTCTAAATAAGAATGTGGGCCATGTACCAAGGAAATGCAATATTATAAATGCATGTGAATAAACTGAAGCTGATTAACCTGGAAATATGCACTTGCCTTTTGTTCCTTTCTCTGTCTCTTTATTTCTTTCCCTCTTCTTCCTAGCACCCTTCATTCTTTTGTTCATCCTGTCTCAGTCTTCATTTCCCTTTAGTACAGCATGTTCCTTCTTTCCATGCATAGTTTTCACATTGCTTTGCCCTTTCTGCCAGCAACATTGGCTTCCTTGCTTCACCAAATCATGTCATCCTTCTTGATTTATTCTCTTAAATTGCATTCACTACACCTGAGTAATAGTAATGGGTCTCTTTAGCCTGAGGCCACACAGTATGACACAGCCTGTGTTTATACACTTAAAATCTCTTTCTTCCAAAATACAGTGATGACTGTATTTTGGAATATACAATATACTGACAGCGAGGTGCTCCTATAGTATCCTACTGATCTTTCATCTATCTCCTCACTGCTTTTCTAACCGAACACGACACAGTCTCCTCATTTCTGCTCCATTTGTAATACTTCACATACTACAGCAAAACAGATTGTTGCATGCTATCCCATCTGCCTAAATCCTTCAGTTACCATGGAGAGTGTTAGGTGCTTCTGCATGTCTCCCCCAACTTCTGCACAGTCCAAAATTCAGTGGCTCCTGGCACCATTCCTACTCCCACTTCCACTGCTTGTGTCTTGGTGCCATTCTTTGACATCCTCTGAAGCTACCTTTAGCCCAGGGTTAGTAGAGTGCAACACAAGCATGCTAACATGTTTCATAACACTGTCATAAAAAGCATATAACTTTTATGACAGTGTGAACTTACAAACCTTTTATTGCAAAATCTTTGTCAACCCTTAAAAACAAAACAAAACAAAAACAAAACAACAACAACAAATAAAAACAAAACAAAGCAACACCAAAAAACCACCCAGGATTTAAACTATATGTGTAGGGAAGAGGATGCTGGGGCAAGACTTGCTGTTGTATATGCAGGTAAAGTTTAGGCTGATTTGGCCACAAGAAGCCCACCAAATGGGGAGAACCTTTACTAATAGGGCCCATGTCATTCTCCAGATTGTGCATGGGGATTGTTTTGGAAATTCTGGCTGGCCTGGAGCAGAACTGTGATGGGGAATACACCAGCAATGCAAAAGTACTGGACAACTGCATGCCAGTGTTCGAAAATGTGTTGTGGTTTGTTTTATAAGCACAGACATAGATGTTTTGATTTGACTCGTGTACTGCCTAGAATGACAAAGTACTCTTGATTTGGGTCAGGTTCTGAACTAGTGGAATCCATGTTTTTCAGAAAAGAATATCAAAATTTGGATGAATTTTTTTGGAGCCACACATGGACTTGTATGTTTTATGTCTATTCACTTTAACTAGGCATCTGAGTCTCTTAAGTGGTTTTGGAAATCGAAACTAATTTCTTCAGTTTGGCACTAGACATATCTCCCCATCCCTCATTAAAAGTGTGATACATTGTGTTTGTATGTAAATGAGAGTATTTAAAAGAAAAGTTTGCATGGTGCCTTATAATGTGAAATAAAGGCAACTTCATATGAAATCTGTCATCCTCTCCCACTGCAGTCAAAATATAATTGTTCTTTATCTCTCAGTTTTCTTCTCATTTTTAAATTATTTATATGTATTTACTGGGAAGAGACAAAAAAAAAAAAGATTTTTTTTTTATTTTTACAGAGAAGTAACTTGTTAGTGCAGTTATCTCCCAAGTCTCATGCATAATCAAGACACTTGTATGTGATGCATCATCACTTGTGAACCAATATGAAGGGATAACCACATTCTGTGGATGTCATTTTTCCCCTCTATATCTTTGTTCAATATGCCATTCAGTGTCTATTGCTCTTCATCTTTCCCTGAATGGTATCAAATTTCTATCTTCAGTCAGCTGGTGAATCAGCCTTCAAAGAACCGGAGAATACTCAGTACAAGAATAGCCTGGTGAAACAGGTCTAACCAGTAGTTTGCTCTAGCAAGAGAATAGATCACAGAACAGTTATGCAGAATACATTTTGATGCATCAAGAGGAATACAAGGAATGGAATTTTTCATGCAAGGCATTGCTGTCATGTGAGTGTGCCAGTGGTTCAAAAGGTCTTACACTAAAATTCTAATCGAATTGTTGAAAGGTTGAGGCATTCCTTCATTTCATTTATGCCTGATAAAAGTTCATTGCTTTCCTAAATCTGATCCTAGCTAATTTCTGAAGGGGTCCATTTCTTTGCTGTTCCAAATGATTATCAGCTTTTTTTCAGGGTGCTTACTTCAAAGTGCTGGTTTAGCAGACAACTGAACTTCTATGACTGCCCACATAGATAGGTGCTACCAAAACAGATATACATGTACTTGAGATAGTATTTAGAGACCTTACCTAGTTTCTCAGACAGTTAACAGCTGTCTTTCTCCTTTCAGACAAGAATATTTCTTTTCCCAATTTCCCTTCAACAGCTCAGTCACCGTAAAATCCTGCCCTGGAAGTTCTAATCCTGATGAGGTGAACTTTTTTCTGGTCTGTCAATATTTATTGTCTTAACTTTTTCTTGCATGTCTTACTTCAGACAGTGAAAAGGCAATGGGAGTAAGAGGGATACTATATGCAACGACTGAGTTGTGAAAATGTGATTACAGAACACAGTAGCTACTGTAGATCTTCTGCAGCACTTTAGACCATTCTAAAGATGGTTACTGTGAATGAATAACACAACAAGGGCTTGTCTGAAGTTGTTCTGTATCTCTGCTGCAAAATCCTAGCTTTCATGCAGATGCATATAATATATGCACGTTTGGTATTTTTTTCCTACTGAGCAGTCCTGAAAACATCCATCAGAATCAGTACTACACAATTATATGGGGTCATGTTCTGTACTGTAGAAATAAATATTGCAGGAAGCACATATATATGTATTGATATATGTTCTTATAGGTACCGTATGCTACATTTAGTGTATGCCATGCTGTATGAAAAAACATCCCCAAAACCACTTGCAAAAAGGCCATCACTGTCACAAGAGAGAAAGACTCTCAAATATAGACTAAGGTGGTCAATTTTTGCCATACACAGGATTCTTTCTGAGTGTTTTTTTCTATTCTTTTCACATATTCATTACTTGCAGTAGCTGTAGAAATATTGCAGAAGGAATGCCTTCTTTTTGCTTTATGAAACACAGTGTTTTATCAAAAGGCAAAATGACAGGAATAACTATATTCTAGGAATCACTTTCAGATTCTGGACAATGTGTATTTGTTTTTGGTAAGATATATTTGAACATTTTAACTTTTATAATTACTCAGTATAAAAGATCATCTAACAGCTTAAATTAGGAGTTTAATTTATTACTACATCATGCAATGCACTCAGTTAAAGCTAAATGCAGGAACAGAATTTATAACACACACAATTTTAGAGGTTGTGTGAAATGGAGCCTACTCCCCCCAAGAGCATAGAGGAAACTACCTTTAGTGCATCAGTTGTCTTTTTCTCTCCTGTCTATTTTTCAAATAGCAATCCAAAAGATTTAAATGGGTGAAAGTTAGCAGTTCAAAATGAAGGTCACCAAATCAGTTTTAGACATTCTCAGAATCTAAGATAACTCCTCAGCTAACTGTCCCTCAGCTTTTAGCTAGTTAACTGATAGCTAGTTACAAATGGACCCACAAATTTAAATACTACAGAAGACCGAGAATTACTAGAGAGGCTTACAGATGGTTGCAGAACAGTGTTAGAAATCTTACAACACTTCCTCTACAGGCACATATCTTCTGCCTAGTTTTTGGGTTTGCTGCCTAATCATGCTAGCAACAAACACTTGGAAAGTTTGCTTGAAGTGCTGTAGACAAATTATCTTTCAAACAGACAAATTAGCAGTGGAGATGCACTGAAATGCTCTATAGAAACATATTTTCTTCTGAACTACTAAAAACTGTGACAATCCTGATGGCTCAGAGACATAAAAGGACATTTTTGCACTCTCAGCCTGAACTTCCATGTCTATCTCATCCGTATATGATGACTGCTGACTGTATTAATCAGTCCTGGAGGATTTGAAATATACTTTGAAACTACAGAGAGCCTTCAAGCTGCTGGACAAGTTGTCAGTGGATGTTAGACTTCAGCAATAAGCAATAAGATCTAGTGGGTGCGCGTGGTAAGTGTGGAGATTTCAACGGTAACAGCATGAACTAAATTTAGGGAACTGATGCTAACAGGCAGTACAATACACATTTACAATAGTTACTCTTAAGTATTTCAAAAATACTCCAAAAAATGGAAAAGCTGATTTCCTAAATATTTATTTAAACCATGTAACTTAAATGATGTCTCACCCTTTAGTATAAATTTAAGAGAGATTAGCAATTTGTTTAATCATTGTACCTCCTTTCATACTCTGTTGGAGACAGAAATACTGATCCAGCAGGAAATCCACAATAACCTTGAGTGGATTCTGTACTGAACAGTCTTGGAAGGTCCTTACCCTGACTGCATCCTTCTAGAGGGGACAGTGAGAAACTAGTTTGCAAATGACAGTCAACAGATGGGTGGATGATTACCTGCCTTTGTTTATAAAAAGTGGTACTGTGGAAAATAGAGTTTATGGAGGCCAGGGAGCAAGGACTGGTGTGTGACCTCTAGAATATGGAACTACGGTGCTTTTTTCAACCAACGCCAAATGTCACTCCCAAATTTCCCAGAATTAGTCCTCACACACTTCAAAGTGATGGAAACTCTTTATGTAGAGGCACTAAGTGGTTCACTGTGCATCTCAGATTGCATCTTGTCATGACAAAGAAAAAAACAAAGAAGCACCAAAGTTGTAAATATTATATTCCCATAAAACACAGTAAGTGCACAGTATTTAATACATTATTGAACACCATATATAATAAAAAAACAGTGTAAGCCAGCTTGATGAACATATAGAGTGGCATTTTCACCTTATCCATGGTAACTGAGAGTCCTTACAAGGAATTTGCGTTATTGTGGAAAACCTTTTGTATTGGTTTAGGGAAAATTAGGAGAAGAACCTCTGAGAGGAAGTCGCCTAAAACAAACCTCCACCACCCCTCCCCGCCCCCAGCCCTGGGTTTGGGAAGGAAATTCTTTGGAGAAGACAAGTGGGAAAAACCGATTTATTGACAAGAATTCTTCCCAGCACAAGAGAAAAGGAAAAGGCTCAAGTTACTGGGGCGAGGGTGCAGAGCTTCTTCCGTGGGCTCGGAGATCCTCGGAGATCCTCAGGTCAGGTCCGGAGCCGGTCCAAATCTTCGGGGGGGAGTGGCGGGGGGGGGGCGGGGGGGAAGGGGAGGGAAAAGGAAGGGAAAAAACCCAGAAACAGCAAAAAAAAACAGGCAGCAGAAAGCAAAAGTGGCTAAGGTAGCAGCAAGCGAAAGCAGCAGCAGCAGGAGCAGCAGCAGGAGCAGCAGCAGGAGCAGCAGCAGGAGCAGCAGCAGGAGCAGCAGCAGGAGCAGCAGCAGGAGCAGCAGCCAGCCAGCAAAAGCCAAGGATTGGCTGTTAGACATAACAACACAGTCCGCGATATGAGATAGCAGGCACCGTCAACCCAGGACATTCCACCCCTTATCCCATATAGTGGACACACAATAAAAACTTCCATCTCACTTACTCAGACCTTCGACACTTACACATTTCCATCCGTCTTACTTGCTCAGACCTTTGACACTTCACATATGAGTCTTACCCCACATTCAGATCCCCCTGAGGTACACATCGTGTTGTTCCATCTTTCTGCATTATCCACCATGTACAACCCAGTCCTTGAGCAGAGACAATTCCACGGATGGGTTTGCCTGTACTCGAGGTAGGGTTGATCCATACTGTCTTTCCCAACAAACCTTTAACATGGGCCACTGGAGCTTTATCTCCATCTACTACATTAAGGAGCTGAGACTGAGCAGGACCCGCTCGGTTGGTAGAACCTCGGGTATTAACTAACCAGGTAGCCTTTGCTAAATGCTGCTCCCTATTTTTTAAGGACCCCCCCGCCCAATGCTTTCAGGGTGGTTTTTAACAACCCATTGTACCTCTCCACTTTACCTGCAGCTGGTGCATGGTAGGGGATATGGTACACCCACTCGATACCATGTTCCCTAGCCCAGTTTTTAATAAGATTATTTTTAAAATGAGTCCCATTGTCTGACTCAATTCTCTCAGGCGTACCGTGTCTCCAAAGGACCTGCTTTTCAAGGCCCAGGATGGTGTTACGGGCTGTAGCGTGAGACACAGGGTAGGTTTCCAACCATCCCGTAGTGGCTTCTACCATGGTCAGCACGTAGCGCTTGCCTTGGCGGGTTTGAGCAGTGTGATGTAATCAATCTGCCAGGCCTCCCCATACTTGTACTTAGACCACCTCCCTCCATACCAGAGGGGCTTCATCCGCTTGGCTTGCTTGATGGCAGTGCATGTCTCACAGTCACGGATAACTTGAGAAATGCTGTCCATGGTTAGATCCACCCCTCGGTCTCATGCCCACTTATAGGTGGCATCTCTACCTTGGTGACCTGAGGCATCAGGGGCCCATTGTGCTAGGAACAACTCTCCCTTGTGCTCCCAGTCAAGATCTATCTTCAACTCCCCTATCTTTGCAGCTTGATCTACCTGCTGATTGTTTTGCTGCTCCTCATTAGCTCTACTTCTGGGCACATGGGCATCTACATGGCGAATCTTCACAGGTAGGTTCTCTAACCTTTCCAATATCTTTCCATTCTTCCGCAGCCCAAATTGGTTTGCCTCTACACTGCCAGTTCGCCTCTTTCCATTTCTTCAGCCATCCCCACAGAGCGTTGGTTACCATCCAAGAATCAGTATACAGATAGAGCCTTGGCCTCTGCAATATCTAGGGCCAGTTGAATGGTTTTGAGTTCAGCATATTGACTGGATCCACCCTCTCCTTCAGTGGCCTCTGCAACCTGTCGTGTGGGGCTCCATACAGCTGCTTTCCACCTCTGACTCATCCCTATGACACGGCAGGAACCATTGGTGAATAAAACGTAACGTGCTTCCTCTGCTGGCAGCTGGTTGTATGGCGGAGCTTCCTCAACTCGGGTCACTGGTTCTTGTTCTTCATCTGCCACGCTGAAACTTTCATCTTCGGGCCAGTTTGCAATTACCTCCAAAATTCCAGGGCGATTCCGTCTCCCAACTCGGGCGTGTTGTGTAATGACGCCAATCCACTTGCTCCAGGTAGCATCGGTGGCGTGGTGGGTGGAGGGAACTTTTCCTTTAAACATCCATCCCAGCACCAGTAGTCGGGGTGCCAGGAGGAGTTGTGCTTCCGTGCCAATCACCTCTGAGGCGGCTTGAACTCCTTCGTAGGTGGCCAAGATCTCCTTCTCTGTGGGAGTGTAATTGGCTTCAGACCCTCTGTAGTTTCGGCTCCAGAATCCCAGTGGCCGGCCTCGAGTCTCACCAGGCACCTTCTGCCACAGGCTCCAGGACAGACCATGGCTCCCAGCTGCAGAGTAGAGCACATTCTTTACCTCTGGTCCTGTCCTCACTGGGCCAAGGGCTACTGCATGAGTGATCTCCTGCTTGATCTGGGCAAAGGCGTGCTGCTGTTCTGGGCCCCAGTGGAAATAGTTTTTCTTGCGGGTAACCAGGTACAGAGGGCTCATAATCTGGCTGTATTCAGGGATGTGCATCCTCCAAAAGCCGATGGCCCCTAGGAAAGCTTGTGTTTCTCTCTCGTTGGTCGGCGCGCTGGCAGTGAGCGCGGGCGAGCATGGCTGCGCCCGGGTTGGAGAAGAGCAGCAAGAAGACTACAGAGAAGAAGCTTGCCGCCCGCGAGGAGGCGAAGCTGCTCGCCTCCTTCATGGGCATCATGAACGCCATGCACAAGCAGAAAACTCTTTGTGATGTCATTCTTATGGATCAAGAAAGAAAGATCCCAGCTCACCGTGTTGTGCTTGCTTCAGCCAGTCATTTTTTAACTTGATGTTTACTACAAATATGATTGAATCAAAGTCCTTTGAAGTGGAGCTAAAAGATGCAGAACCCGACATTATTGAACAGCTCGTGGAGTTTGCTTATACTGCAAGAATTTCAGTTAACAGCAATAATGTCCAGTCTCTACTAGATGCAGCAAACCAGTATCAGATTGAACCCGTGAAAAAAAATGTGTGTGGACTTTTAAAAAGAACAAGCTGATGCTTCCAATTGTCTTGGCATAAGTGTGTTAGCAGAAGGCCTGGACTGCCCGGAACTGAAAGCCACTGCAGATGATTTCATCTATCAGCATTTCACTGAGGTTTACAAGACAGATGAGTTTCTTCAGCTTGATGTTAAGCGTGTGACACATCTCCTGAACCAAGATACATTGACAGTGAGGGCAGAAGACCAGGTTTATGATGCAGCAGTGAGATGGCTGAAGTATGATGAGCCAAATCGCCAGCCGTACGTGGTTGATATTCTTGCTAAAGTCCGATTCCCTCTAATATCAAAGAACTTCTTAAGTAAAACAGTTCAGGCTGAACCACTTGTGTTCATTTGTGTTCAGCACAGTTGTGCTTCCATGCCAATCACCTCTGAGGCGGCTTGAACTCCTTCGTAGGTGGCCAAGATCTCCTTCTCTGTGGGAGTGTAATTGGCTTCAGACCCTCTGTAGCTTTGGCTCCAGAATCCCAGTGGCCGGCCTCGAGTCCCACCAGGCACCTTCTGCCACAGGCTCCAGGACAGACCATGGCTCCCAGCTGCAGAGTAGAGCACATTCTTTACCTCTGGTCCTGTCCTCACTGGGCCAAGGGCTACCGCATGAGCGATCTCCTGCTTGATCTGGTCAAAGGCATGCTGCTGTTCTGGGCCCCAGTGGAAATAGTTTTTCTTGCGGGTAACCAGGTACAGAGGGCTCATAATCTGACTGTATTCAGGGATGTGCATCCTCCAAAAGCCGATGGCCCCTAGGAAAGCTTGTGTTTCCCTCTTGTTGGTCAGTGGGGACATGGCGGTGATCTTATTGATGACCTCTGTGGGAATCTGACGCCATCCACCTTGCCATTTCACTCCCAGGAACTGGATCTCTTGGGCAGGTCCTTTGACTTTACTCTTCTTGATGGCAAAACCAGCTTCCAGGAGAATCTGAATGATCTCTCCCTTCTCAAAGACTTCCACTGCCGTGTTCCCCCACACAATGAAATCATCCATGTATTGTAGATGTTCCGGAGCCTCACCCTTTTCCAGTGCATCCTGGATCAGTCCATGGCAGATGGTGGGACTGTGCTTCCACCCCTGGGGCAGTCGATTCCAGGTGTACTGCACTCCCCTCCAGGTGAAAGCAAACTGGGGTCTGCAATCTGCTGCCAAAGGAAGAATGGAGAAAAATGCATTTGTAATATCAATGGTGACGTACCACCTCGCTGCCTTGGACTCCAGCTCGTACTGGAGTTGCAGCATGTCTGGCACGGCAGCGCTCAGTGGTGGTGTCACTTCATTCAATGCACAATAGTCCACAGTCAATCTCCAATCTCCGTCAGACTTGCGCACAGGCCAAATGGGACTGTTAAAGGGTGAGTGGGTTTTGCTAACCACGCCTTGGCTCTCCAGCTCACGGATCATCCTATGGATGAGGATCACGGCATCTCGGGTTGTTCTATACTGCCGGCGATGCACTACCGAAGTGGCAATTGGTACCTGTTGTTCTTCCCCCTTCAGGAGTCCTACTGTCAGTGGATCCTCGGACAGTCCAGGGACAGTACTCAATTGTTGATGCCCTCTGTCACCACAGTTGCCACACCAAATGCCCACCTGAGCCCCTTCAGGTCTTTGAAATACCCACTTTGGAAGTAATCTATGCCCAAAATGCATGGGGCCTCTGGGCCGGTCACAATGGGATGTTTCTTCCATTCATTTCCAGTCAGGCTCACATCTGCCTCCACCAACGTATAATCTTGTGATCCCCCAGTCACACCAGCGATGGAAACCGATTCGGCCCCTACATATCTCGATGGGACCAATGTACACTGCGAGCCAGTGTCAACCAAAGCCTTATAGTTTTGTGGCTTCAATGTGCCAGGCCAACGAACCCACACCGTCCAAAAAACACGATTTTCCCTAACCTCTACCTGGCTAGAGGCAGGGCCCCTCTAAGCCTGATTATCCTTCTTTCCTTGGGTATATGTCTTAGAGGTTCCCTCAAGGGGATCGGACAAGTCACCATCGACATCATACTTGACATCCTGACTGCAAACAACTGGAGCTGCTCTCTGTTTAGTGAGACTTCCTCTTTGAATCCTACCTTCCTTCAAATTGCGCACCCGTTGTGCCAGAGCAGCAGTAGGTTTCCCATCCCATTTCCTCATATTTTCTCCAGACTCACGCAAGAAGAACCACAACTCAGCTCGTGGGGTGTACTTTCTCTCCCCATCAAAGGGACGCCTGCGTTGGATACCAGGACCTCTAACTTGCACAGCCGAGATTTGGAGGAAGTCCTCCTTAATCTCTTCCCTGAGCTTCTTGTGATTCTCCTCTATTTTGTCTTCTAATTTCTGCAGTCGTGTTTCCACAGCTGCAATTCTGGCATGAGTTGGGCCATGTACAGCATCAGCATATGCTCGAAGGTTTTTCGCCATATCGAGCACAGTCTCATGTGTCTCCTCTCGCTTCATTATTGCCAGAGCAGAAGCGTATTCAGGTGGCCCAAGTCACACAAGTTTCCTCCACATTACAGGTGTACATGGTACCACGTCTGGATTCCTAGTTGTTATATCATCTGAAAAAATGAGCTCTGCTACTGCCATCTCTCTCAGACGTTGAATCCCCTGTTCTATGGTCCTCCACTGTGTCTGCTGCAGATAGAGATCATCTGCACACAGATATCTTTGTGCTACACCATACAGAATCCACTCCCAGAGGCTGTGAGGACTAGCCTCCCTCATCATGCCCTGGTCGATAACAGGATCAAGTGACAGCGATCCGAAATGCCTCGCCTCAGTGCCATCCATGACTGTAGCCTCCCCTGCAGCATCCCAGAGGCGAACTAACCAACTAATTATAGATTCATTGGGTTGTCGCCTGTAATCCTTTCGTAGGCCTCGAAGGTCCTTTAGGGAAAAGGAATCAATATTGGCTCCAGAATCTACACCCCTCGATGTGGTTTCTGATTTTGGTGAAGGTCCTTCTCCTGGATTATCATCATCATCATCCTCCACCTTGCAATCGGTCTTCCTTGCACACTTTCCACCTTTTGTATTAGCAGCAACAGCCCTTAGTTGAGGCCTACTGTCTGATTTAACTACTGGTCTGGAGCCTGGAATATTAGATGCAGCCTGAGTGACTGGGATGGTAACTAGTTTATCTCCCTGTTCCCTGTCTTCTATCTGCTGTCCTTCAGTATCTAGCAGAGTACAATAAACATATGCCAAGGCCCAGCTCACTGCAATAATCTTTTCCTCCTTAGTATTACCATGGCACTTCTCCTTCAAGTACCTTGCTACCTTAACTGGGTTCTGAATTTGTTCAGATGGGAGGTCCCAGATTATAGGATCAGAAAATTCCTTTAAAATTTGGCCTATATCTTCCCATTTCCCACTCCATTCAAGATTTCTCCTACTTGGCTTTGCCTCTGAATCAGAAGTCTCATTAGCCCCTTTGGAAATCACAGCTTTCATTTTATATAAACTGCAGACAGTATAGAAGACACTCACTAAATTAAATACCAGAAAGATGGACTCTCTAACACTCAGGGGAAACTGAACATTTTCTAATAGAGATATAAACAATTCATAGGAGAAGAGGGAAAACAGAGGCTGAAAAAATTCTTCCCCCACTTCTCCCCTAACAAACTGAGTGCTCAACCGTAATAACGAATCATCAAACATATTTACAGCCTTTCTGTAAATCATCACAAACAAGCCCAGCCCAATGAATATTCTGATTAGTGCCCCACAGCTACACGAACTACGTATTAGGAGCAATACCAGAGCTATTTCTGGGTAAGGAAATAGCCCTAGGTACCACAGAAATAGTAGAATCTCAAAAAACCCTAGGGACCAAAAATATTGGCAGGCTTTCACCCCAAATGACATTATGAGTCTAGAAAAAACCATCCCAATACACGCACAAAACAATTAGAATCACCAATATTATTATTATTAAGGTTTTTTCCACTTGCTTTGGTTTGTTTTCCCGGCCAATGCACCAAAAAAGGTGTATTGGTTGAGGGCAAATTAGGAGAAAAACCTCTGAGAGGAAGTCCCCTAAAACAAACCTCCACCACGCCTCCCCGCCCTCAGCCCTGGGTTTGGGAAGGAAATTCTTTGGAGGAGACAAGTGGGAAAAACCGATTTATTGACAAGAATTCTTCCCAGCACAAGAGAAAAGGAAAAGGCTCAAGTTACAGTCGGGAGAGGGTGCAGAGCTTCTTCTGTGGGCTCGGAGATCCTCAGCCTTCTCAGGTCAGGTCCGGAGCTGGTCCAAATCTTCGGGGGGGGTGGGGGAAGGGAAAAGGAAGGGAAAAAAACCAGAAACAGCGAAAAAAAACAGGCAGCAGAAAGCAAAAGTGGCTAAGGTAGCAGCAAGCGAAAGCAGCAGCAGCAGCAGGAGCAGCAGCCAGCCAGCAAAAGCCAAAAGCCAAGGATTGGCTGTTAGACATAACAACACAGCCCGCGATATGGGATAGCAGGCACCGTCAACCCAGGACACCTTTCCATAAACAATAAGTATGATGTGATCTCCTAGATCTCCTACAGAGATCCTCTGCAGATACCAGCCTTGTTTATCACACATTGTTGGAAATATTCAAATGCAAAATACTAATCCTCACCCACATAACGAGTGTTTTGGGGGGGGGGGGGGGGGGGGCGGGGAGGTGGGGGGGGAAGAAATATTATCTTTAAATCTGTATCAGAGTTGACTAAATCAGCACAAAGGCTTAGGGTTCTTTTTCCTGAAATTTTTTCCTCCTTGTCTCTGTTAATTTATAAGCACATGCACTGTATATTATACCTGTAATGAGATCCAGCCTTTATGGCAGTGTGAGATATGCTACCTAGGTGCAACCAAACCTCTGCATGAATGCACATGTATCAATGTGAGATGCATTAAATATAGTAAATCCTGATTTCATACAAAATCCTTCATCGGAGAAGAGGTAGAATAGGCTGCCAAATCAAAATTAAGTTTGAAACAAACAGTATGAGCCATCTGAAGTCTCTGAAGACCTTTTTCCTCTTTGTGAGGTTTTCATATAGTATGTCGGATCACACTAAACACCCAATTAGGGTTATTTTAGCATAACTGTAACAAAATGTTTAGAAAACACCAGAAATCAAACCCTGAAGTGTTGTTTTGTTTTTCATTGGGATTTTTGAGGGGGGGACTTCTTGGGACTTCTTTGTGGGGGAAAGGCATACCAACAACAAGCAAATTATGCCCTCTGTGAAAGGTTTATCTGAGGCAGAAAGACAGAAAAGTGAGTCTGGGCATTAACCTTCAGCTTCAGAAAAACAAACAAATGGAACGTGAGGATGGGCAAGGAGAAGCAGGATCATATCCCTCCATGCAAACTAAGTAGCAGAACGTTTGTTCCAGTCTGTCATCCTTACAAACCTCAGATTCCCTAAGGCTATATTGAAACAGCATTTGGTAGAACCTCAGTGCACTTGAATTTTCAGGCCAAGTTGTATCCACACACTGCATGCATCTGAGGAACAAATGAAAATCAGTATTTGCACACAGTTAAAAAAAAAACAAAAAAACCACATACTCTTGCATCCCCAAATCACCTCAAGAATGGAAGATTCCATAATTAGTAATTTCATCCTTCTTTCCTCACATGCTCTAGAAATATCCCGGTCCATTTAACCCTTTCCCTTCCTATCCAATTTTCAATGCATACACTCAAATGCAGATTCTTGTTCTGTCTTCCAGATTGATTTAGAAAAACTTACATTGCACTCAAAAAAATGCACATTCAATCCATGTTCATGACAGAGTTTAGCCTTGAAGTGACATTTAAATTTGGCAGCACTGAAGGATCCAGTTTTTAAAATATGAAATTTTCCACTCATTCAGCATACTCCAACTTCCAAAGTCTTGGTTTTTTTGGTAGGTCTATCAGAAATGATAGCCTTACCAGATCACCACAGCTATATGGTAGACAAGATGACTTTCAAGCCATGAGGAAGATTTTGGGTACATCTTAACTGCAGGGAAATACTTTGTTGCAATGCTAATATGAGCAGAGTACTCTCTCAGATTATGCAAGGATCATTTAACCTTCTGGAGCATTTCTATTATGTGTAAAAAAAATACAACAGTAAATTGTTTCCTTGGTTTGCTAATTCTAGCAAATGCACACTCACAAGCATCATAATATTTGTTTTTATAGGACAGATTACAAAACTGGCATATATACTGTTCTGCAGTTAATTAAAACATGAGGAAATCAGCAGCTCCAAACACTGACATCCTCATACCAATAAGATTTGGAATGTGACATTATTACATTTCAGTGAGTTACAGATTTTAACATACAAAGGCATACAGATTTGCATAGGCAGGAATGTTTTTTTATGGATTCTGCACAGTTTAGATTCCTGCAAGGAACTTTGGCCATATCAGAAATATTGATCCATGCAGTTTTCACATCCATTAGATCAGGACTGTATATGCCCTGAAAGCTGACCAAAATAATCATTAGAGCAGGAAAAAAAAAAATTGTTGGAACAAAATTTTTTTCTAACTTAAAGGAAGTCTGACCTGATTTTCAAGAACTGACATGTATCCAGAAAGAAAAATTAACAAAAAATATACAGAACAAGACAATGCACTCACTGATTTCCAAATGATTATGAACTGCCTCATAATATAATTATGTGTATAATATTACAAAAAAAAATCCAATTGCATGTTAAAATCATTCATACTTTAACTTGGTGCTATAAAATAAACCAATTATATCCAAATTCACAATCCCAATAAGAAATTATGAAGGATGACAATATTATTAAAAAATGAAGTTTTATCTATACCCGTAAAAAACAGGTTACGGCTGATTTTTTTCCAACTCCTTCAAATAATTTCAGTTCAATAAGTCTGATCATTTATGTCTTGCTTTAGATGAAGCACTGAATGATGATAGCAGGAGAGTGAGACAGTATTTGTCTTAGCATATTCAAATGTTCATGGAAGAATCATTTTCTCTCCACCTTAGCTCAGTGAAATGCGGGAAATAATCTTGTAATAAGAGAATTCTTAATGAGGATTTATAGCACACAATATTTAAGTCATCAAAGCACATTTTGTTGCTATAGTAACAATAACCCTCCACACACAATATGTAAAGAAATTTATGTGAATAGTTCTGCATTCATTCTAGACATTGGCAGGTAATCTTTTCAATCTTCTAGCTATCCTTGTGTTCAGAAGAATTTTATTTTAGTGTTTTAAAGGAGCATCTCCTTTAGAAGAGGTGAAAGCAATTGCTTCTTTTGCTATAAAAACTTCATGATATTGTGTGCTCACTCAATTGGTTAATGAAATTCAGCAAAAACCTGGATTGAGACCATATCAGAACTTAAAAGAAACAATGTGTGACTTGGTATGTCAATTATACGACATCCAGAGACTAAATTGTTGTTTCCAATGTTCATCTCAGTATCACAGGTTATGGTGGAGCATTGACAAAAAATATGGGAAGCATCAGGAGCAAATGACTGTATTTCATCAAATACAGTTGGCATTTTCTCAGAAGAGAGCTAGGAACTCCCTCCAGAAGAACATGGTGCTTTTCATGAGAGGACACTACTAGGAAATTGGTGAAGTTCTAAATTTAAAATGCCATAGCAATTCCACAATAATTCCCTAAGTGAATATTTTTATTTTCCATTCAGCACTAAAGACATTTAACAAAGTCAAAGGCCATATCAAGATGATTTAAAACTCTGTACTGCTTCCCTAGCACAACATTAGCAAGGAGGAGCTCTTATAGAGTCATTAGTGGGACTGGAAAAGCTGGGAGCAACAAAACGTCATAAACCTTTAACTCCCCAGTGAACAGAATGGACAAACGAATATGACATGTCAGAGGCACATGATGTGACAATTTGCCCAGGCAGGGCATGCAGGGAGGATGCTGTAATCTGCAGGTAAGTCCACACCTCAGGTAAGTAGTGCTCTAGGTCTCTGTCATAATGGTGGACATTCAACTCAGAACCAAAACCAGTGTCTACTGAGACAGCCCCTGAGAAGTCTGATGCTTCCACTCAGATAGATCTGAGGAAGGAAGGAAATGCCCAAGGTGGTAGCTTGCAATAGATGCTCAGTTATTTCTCCTGCAAAAAAGGCAGTAGCTGCACAGCATACACAGATTGATGACTTGCTGCAGCACATGGCCAAATTACAGGAGAAAGTTAATATGCCGTGCAGTGTTAGAGGGGCTCAAACAGAGATGGACATGTGGCTTAAGAATCATATACCCACAATGGATACCACTGAGTGTGAGGCTCCTTGGACCCCGATGACCCAAAAACCAGGGCTGCAGTTCGACCTCCACCCTCCAACATCCAGACCAAAAACAGATACAATGCTTTAAAAGCTTTAGATGTAGTCTTGGGTTATGGAAACCAAAAATGTGTATTCTATTTCATTTGTTGAAAGCAGTTGGGGAGATGGTTTTTTTTCTTTATCTCTAGTAACTCTGGGAGGGGGAGGGACGGATGCCTTCTGATAATGGGCCAGCTGTTAAAACCAGGTGGGGCAGAGTTTCTTATCTCTTTCACCACCCGTACTCC
This sequence comes from Phylloscopus trochilus trochilus, assembly GCA_016584745.2. Classification (NCBI taxonomy): domain Eukaryota; kingdom Metazoa; phylum Chordata; class Aves; order Passeriformes; family Phylloscopidae; genus Phylloscopus; species Phylloscopus trochilus. The sequence goes on along the minus strand of WQNJ02000546.1, from coordinate 57,440,585 downwards.
CTCCAGGGGGATATTTTTCTGCTAATGGGCCATTAACACATCCCCAAACTATACCCTCCCCAAAGCAGATGCTCCACCCAGTGGGGGAAGCCAACCATTCCTACCTGGATAAAAACTGAGACATAGGAACACAAGGTATCTGGTTCCACCGGATTCCCAGAGGAAGACTGGACCCTTTTCTACAGGATCATCTCTACTCTAACAGAACCACATCTGCCACTCCAGGAGGACTTACTTTTGGACTGCTTCCAACACCCTGACCAACAGGGTGTTAGGTTGTATCTCTGACTCTGTCAAGGTTCTCCAAAACTGTTGTTTGCTTGCTTGGGTTTTTTTCTACTACATTTGTATTGTTAATATTCCTAGTAAAGAACTGTTATTCCTATTCCCAAATCTTTGCCTGAAAGCCCTTAATTGAAAAATTACAATTTGGAGGGGCTGAGGGGTTTACATTCTCAGGGAAACTCTAGCTTTCCCTGGCAGATACCTGTCCTTCCAAACCAAAACAGATGTCTATGAGCAAGACCAACAAAGAGAACCTGCACTACCAGTGCATGGTGGTTACTGTAAAAAGAAATACTAAATGATCATAATGGGTGACTTTCTTTTACAGGCCACTGAGGGATACATCTGCTGGCCTTATATGTCGCAGTCGATACGTGTGGTAGTCGACATGGACACTGCACTCGCACTCGAGGTGCTTCATTAGAATTATCAGAAGGCTTTAAGCATCAGCACCTTGATATTCAAAAGTCTCCCATACCTTTCCTCTGTATTTTCCAAGAGCAGCTCCACACAGCTCTAGCTCTCTTCTTCAGCTCTGGCTCGCTCCTAGCACGGCTGCCTAACCCTGTCTGTCCTATGTACAGCAGCTTACCTCTCCTGGCCCTCGCATGACCTCCTGTCCCTAGGTCTTCACAGCACAGCGAGCAGACTCCAACTAACTACCTACCAGTTAACTCACTCTTTATCATTGCCCATGGCTGTGAGAGCAAGGCTGTTTCTACTCTAGGATAATTAACACAAGTGTAGGGTATCAGAGGGGAGACTGCCTTCAGCAGCATCTCTGTTTGTCTCCCCACACTGATAGACAGTCACAAGAAACATGCTGCCTACTGGGGCATAGGTTTCATGATGTTTTGAGTCAGCAGGAAACCTTCATGGATGGAGGGAGCTCCTAGTAAATCTCAAATGCAAGAAAGAATTGTATAGGATATGGAAAAAGGGACACATGGGAGGAACATTGTCAGGGTATGCAGGTATTTGATGAGAAAGGCCAAGGTTCACTTGGAATTGAGTCTGGCAAAGGACAGCAAAGACAACAAGATCTTTTTGCTACTGAACTTCTCCAAATAGTTCAGCAGCAAAAGGAGGAATAGAAAAAATGTGGTACCGCTGATGAATTAGATGGGTGTCCTGGTAAAGGAAGACAATGGGAAGGTAGAATCAATGAATGCCTTCTTTGCCTCAGTCTTTACTGCTGAGGTTGGCCCTCAGGAGTCCTAAGACCTCAGATGTAAGAGAAGGCCAGAGAAAGGAACACTTCTAGTTGGTCAGAGAGTTGGGTTAGCAATTGGCTAGGCAGCTTAAACACCCATAAATCCATCCATGGCCCCTGATGGGCTGCACCCATGAGTGCTGAGGCAACAGGCAAATGTGTATTTGCCACTCTCCATCATCTCTGAAAAATCATGGAGAATGGGAGAGGTGTCTGATGACTGAAGGAAGGCCAGTCGTACTCTCATCTTCAAAAAGAGCAAGAAGGGGGACCTAGGAAGCTACCAGCCAGTCAGCCTTATCTCCATCCCTGGAAAGGACATGGAACTGGTCATTCTGGAGGTCATCAACAAGCATGTAGAAAAAAAGCAGGCCATCAGGAGTAGTCAGCATGGATTCACCAAGAGGAAGTCATGCTTGATCAATCTGATAACCTTCTGTGAAGACATGAGAGGATGGGTTGATGAGTGGAGAATGGTGGATGTTGTATACCTCAACTTCAGAAAGGTTTCTGACACTGTCTCCTATAACATCCTCGTAGGAAAGCTCAAGAAATGTGGGTTAGATGAATGGACAGTGAGGTAGATCAAGTGGTGGCAGAGTTCAGAAGGTCATGATCAGTGGAGTAGAATCCAGTTGGAGGCCAGTAGTCAGTGGCATTCCCCAGGGATCAATACTGGATCCAGTCTTACTCAACCATTTTGATCAATGAACTGGATAAGAGTGTACTCTCAGGAATTTGCTGATGATAGAATACTGGTAGGTGTGGTCCATACATCTGAAGGCTGTGCTGCCATTCAGTGCGTTCTTGATAGGCTGACTGTTGGTTGGAGAGAAACCTAATAAGGTTTCTCTAACAAGGGCAAGTGTAGGGTCCTGCACCTGTGGGGAAAGAACCCCAATTACCAGTACAGGTTGGAGGATGACCTGCTAGAGAGCAGCTCTGTTGAGAAGCTGACCATAAGCCAGCAGTGCCCTTGTGGCCAGGAGAGCCAATGGTATCCTGGGGTGTCAGGAAGAGTGTGTAGCACTGTTCCACACTCTGTCCACTCTCGCGAGGACAGGCAAACAATAATTGCAACTGGTCAGTGTGGAAGAAAAAGTGGGTGACGGGTCTTAGGTGGAAAATTCAAGGGTCCTTCGTTCTTCTGTCGCAGTAAAAGAACGCCCCCAAATACAGCCCAACACTAAGACCTCAAATGAGGGCCGAGCCCAACTTATATACATGAACCATGGAACATTCTAGAAAAAATCTAACCAATCAGAACTAGTAATGCAACCCATATTAACATAATAACAGCCATGATTCCTTTCATGGGGATCTTTAACTCTCCATAACTAGAAACAGTATCCCCAAACCTAGGGTGTTGCTTTCTATTGCCTTGGGTTGATTCTGGCCATGGCTAGCTCCATCAGCAGCCAGGCCAGGCCACTGGATCTCCACATTTGTGTCCAGCAGGTCAAAGGAGGTGATCTTTCCCATCTGTTCAGTCCTAGGGAGACAACATCCCAGATGTTATGTCCACTTCTGGGTTTCTTTGTACAAGAAAGAGAAGGAGTTACTGGAGATGATCCAGCAGAGTGCCACAAAGATTATGAGGGGTCTGGAACATCTTTTTTATGAGGAGAGACTGTGGGAGGTGACCCTGTTTAGTCTAGAGAAGAGAAGAGTGAGAGAGGATCTCATTATTGCATAAAAATATCTCAAAGGTGGGCACCAAGAGGATGGTGCTAGATTCTTTTCAGTGGTGTCCAGAGACAGGACAAGGAGTAATGGCTGTAAACTTAAACACAAGAAATTTCACCTCAAGATGAGAAAGAACTTTACGCTGAGGCTGGCAGAGCACTGGCACAGGCTGCCTATGGAGGTTGTGGAGTCTACCTCTTGGAGACATTTAAAACCCACCTGGACACATTCTTGTGTAACCTGCTCTAGGTTACCCTGCCTTGGTAGGGAGGCTGGACTAGAAAATCTCCAGAGGTCCCTTCTAACCCTAACAATTCTGTGATTCTAAGAAAAGTCCATCTTGTGGAGCTACTCATAGGGATGGGTGTATGACCAAAAAGGTGTGGAGACCACTGTCATGGATTGCACACATTTGCAAATGCAAAATAGCAAACCAATGTTTCAAAGTGACACAATATGATTCAGAGGCAAATAGCAGAAAACATCATTGTTTTTTCACACTGTTTCCACTGTTCTGACAGGACTATTCTTTGTACAAGCACAGTCCTAGGTAGTCTTTGGGGCTATTTAAAAACAACAGAAAAACAAAGTGGACTCATTTAACCTGAAAGATGTGCTTATTTTTATGAAATGGCTTTTCTACAGGAGTCCAACATAAAATCTATGTGTCACAAAAATTACAGGGATGCAAAGCTGAGAGAATTTAAAAGGATCTCAGAAGAAATGCAGAAAATGCACTATCTACCTGGTAGTGAAATTTCCCAAGTCAACATAAACTAGTAACTATACAGAATTCACTCTCAAGAAAGTAAACAGTGGCAAAAGTTATATTTCTGCTTAGACAATTTAGTTATATAATTCCATGTTTCAGTAACACCTATTCTTGCTTGAACACAATTTTACCATTGATAAACAAACAACTGCTTTGGAACATCTGACTCTAAACTTTTATCTTATTTGAGGTCTAGGCTTTGAATTCTTTGAAAGCAGTGTGAGGAAAAGGTAGTACTAGAAGTGGATGACATTTTACGAGGACAAAAACTTGAAGAGGGAGTTTTGGATGAAGTGAGATTTTGTAAGAAATGAGATCAAACACTGCAAATATTCTTGGATAAAAAACTCAGGTGTTTCCATATGTTTGATTTCACTATGTCTTCAGTATTGCTTTGCTGTCTATTCTAGGTAATTTCAAGACCCTCCCCTTCTTAGCCTATCATTTCAGAATAATGGCTTTTATTTCAAAGTTGTCGGGTAATTAAAACAAATGGATTTTTTTTTTTCCAGAAGTGAGTAATTGGTGTATTAAATATCAAGCTGGAATTGTTTTTATTGGACCTAAATACATCTAAATTCATATTATTAAAAATATGCATGACAGCTTATTGCAAATTTCCTACAAATTCTCAACATGGCCAAAATCACCTCTAATATATTAAAAACAGCCCCACATTTAATAATTAATCAGAGAAGTTAAATGGGCTATAAATAAAATTCAGGAGGCTGCTAGTTTTGCTGGGATTATACACATCCACAAAACTGTTTGAGTGGTCTTATGGGGTTGAAAAGAATACTCAATGGAGAGCTGGTTCTTGTTGTGATTAATAATTGCAGAATTGAACATATTTTATATGGGTTTTGAACAAATTCCTTAACAAAAATTGACCTCTGGAGAAGTTCACATATTAAATATACAAGAAGTTTCAAAAAATGGAAAAAGTGCAATTCCTTCTGTCAAATGAATTAACTTCTGCCTTTTCTTATCCTTGACCATTAAAAAAACCTTGGACTTTTATACTTTCATAGCATAGATGAGTACTAGTGTCAGGATAAATGAGTCCTATGAACGTAACAGAATTTATGAGAGTCTTAGATGGGTCCTTGAAGAAAATTTTTCTGCAAGTGTAGTGGCTTTGAGAAAAACAATTGCGCACTGAGGCATCTTCAGCTACTTTCTCTTACCTGAAGGGCTCCCTGGAAATTTTTTCTTTAAACAATCCATCATAATCCATGCACATCGGAAACTCTCAAACAGATTTTAGTGATTTTTCTTTCTTCATAGGCCAGCATATTTTTGGGATGTGTGTGAAGATGTGTTGTGCTGCATGAAGCATCTCAGCAGTTGTTCTCAGCAGAATTGTTAAAATATTACTTGTAGTGTAGTTCTAGAATACTTAACTTGGCCTAAACACTTCTCAGTGCAGGTTTGACCTACAAAGCAGCCTGGAGGAAAAGAAAATTTGAAATACTCAATATTATAAATATTTTAAATATACAAGGTATTAATGTTTTAACACACACTCTAATGCTGTTTTCACATGGACAAAAGCTATTCTACATCACATATGTACATCATGAGACCTTAAGGGTCTCAGGTAGGGCCCAGGTGGAGGAATGATATATTCCCTTGAAACTCTTGCTTTTAGGTAAGCTCAGAATGGGGACAGAAGCCCAATATCAGAGAAGAGAGGAATCCAGTCTTCCATCAGCAAGGTGCCCACACCTAAGGAAGCAGAGCCAGGCTGAGCATCTCCAAAAGACACTGCAATATGTCCAGTTTTGGAGAGGCTTCTGGTTGTCTGATGTAGCAGGAGGTGGCAATGGTGGTGGGAAAGGGCCTACAGAATGCAGCAGGATCTGTGGGGTGTGAAATCCCATTATACCCATAGAGCATTAAAAGTATGTATTGCTCATCTGTGTAAACTGCAAATAAAGGTCATTGAAAATAACAATGCATAGGTCTTCCATTTATGTTCATGGAAATCAAGCATGCTTCCAAAGTAAACAAACATCATAATCAGAGAACGTAAGAGGTTATAGGACTGAAGGCTGCCCTTAAATGTCCTCTTTGGTTTTATTTTTTTAGTTAAGTGATACAATAGTAATATTATTCTGTGTAATTAGGAATCTGTTGCAAGACATTAGGGGTGAGATTTTTAAGGAATTTTCAGTGAGATAAAAATAATATCAAAATTCATACTTACAAATATTTATTGTCCTCTATTGCTAATTCATGAAATATCTAAATGTGCATTAATACAAATAGAGAAAAAAATGCTTTTGGGAAGGTGATAAAGGAGGATATGGTACTGGGGCTGAGAAGATCATGCTGTTCCTTTGTTTGTATTGTAGAAGAACATGTAAAAAAGGCTTTTCTAAAATCTGTGAAAGTGTAGGGATTGTCAGGAGGTTAAGGACTACTATCATTAAGATATGGTATCCTTTGAGATTTAGTTCTCCAAAGTCACAAAGATTGATAAGATGGGTCTTATTTTGCCCATTAGTATGAGGATCATACTGTTTGGATCATATCTAAGCAATTTAAAAGTTAAAGGTATGGAGCAAAGTCACAGTCCATAAAAATGCTACAAAATAATATGTGTACCACAGTCTGGAGTGTGGTTCCTCAGAAATGGACTGGTTAATCAATATGGAATTCCATGGCCTGTAGCATCGCATGGCTACTGATTTCCTTGTGTCCAGGGAGGTACAAGCTGCTGACAGGAAAACAGATGAGATTAGTCTCTGTTTTGTTAAGCTTGAGAAACCATTTTTATTTTCCCCAGGGTTGGGGAGGGAGGAAAAGATGAAGAGAGTGAGCAGGGACAAGTGCATGAGGTTATATAGGGTGTTGTAGGGACAGGGTTTTCAAAGAAGGAGTTAAGAGAGGTAAGATGACTTTAAAACAGGAGCACTCACAACTCCTCTCTTTATAAATTGGTTAAAAGGTGTGTTGAATAATTCATAATAAGGGAATTCTTGGGAATATGACTTAATGGTTTGCAAACTAAAATGAATATTATTAAGCTAAATTAATAAGCAGTAGAAAAGCATTTGAAACTTAATTACAAAGTAAGAGAAATGATGATAATTAAATGAATAAATTTTTACTTAGTGGGTTAATAGTTCAATCTCCTTTGGCTTATAATCTTCTCACCATAAGGGGTGCAGTTTCTTGATCTCCTCTCCACGAGGGGCACAGTTCTTAGTGTTTGGTCTTGGCTTTGGTAGTGGTGTTGCAAATGTTACTCTGTTTGGATTGATGATGATGACTGTGAAGCAAGGAATGGTGTAAGCAGCAGTGGTGGAGCTGGCAGCAGCACAGCAGGGCCCAGCCCTCTCTCAGGGCTGCCCAGCCCTGCCTCGCCTTCCCTGCTGTGCGGGCCTGGGGCGGGGCCAGCTGCAGCAGGGTGGCAGGAAGGGGGGAGGTAGGTGGGGGAAGGGAAGATCTGGGACCAGAAGAGAAGGACTTTGGTGGGAAAGAGGGGATCTCAAAACCGTGTGGTAAGCGCCATTTTTAGAAGGAGCGCCCAGGATGGCATGACACTGCCTTCACGGGCAGGGAATGGGGGATATGGAAAGACAGGGGAGACAAAGGAGGACACAGGACGGCGGGAGGAACTCTAGTGTACCCGCATCACCTCTGGATGGGTTCTGACCTTGTCCTGCCTTCAGGGAAAGGGGGATAAGGGTGGAGAGGGACACAGGGTGATGGGTGGTAGCAACTCCAAGCCATCCTGGCAGTTTTTACTCCTTGCCACACTCTAGGAACAAAGAATAAGGAAAGATATGGGCAGCTTCACAGAAACTGAAAACCATGGGAGTTCACAGGAGGGTGGACCACTAATTTAGGGCACCGACACTCTGCATGCAATCATCCATAATCGTCCATAAGTAGCCACCAGGGCTTTACTGTCCATAAACTGCAGCAAATGTGTCAGGAGAGTTGGTAAGAGTCCCCAGCACTGTTCTTTTTGCAGGCAGACTAGCCACTTCTAGCTCTTAAAAACTCCCTCCCATGAAGAATGAGAAGACTTTTGATGGTAGGTGTTAGTCCATCGCTTGGTCCCAGTAAGCCAATCCCCTTACTGGTTGTTTCCCTCCCTGTAAGTATTTTACCTCCGTGTAAACGGGGGTTCCACAAGGTGTAGCAGTCCATGGGTGACTTACAGGGTGCCAGTTGTTCTGTCCTCACTGGTTGCCCAGATTCTCCACCATTTGTAGCATCAGGTGGCTATTGATTTCATTGTATCCAGGGAGGTATAAACCACCAGCAGGGAAACTGACCTGTTAAGCTCAAGAATCCATTTTTATTTCCCCCAAGGCCGGGGCAGTGGGGAGAAGACGAAGTGAGTCAGCAGGGGTAGGGTCATGAGGTTATATAGAGTGTTGTAGGCGCGGGGTTTTCAAAGGAGGAGTTAACAAAGGTAAGATGACCTTAAAATGGGAGCACTCACAAAGGCCAGGTTGTGTAGGAAAGCTGGGAAACTGGTGGAATAACAGACACATTAGAAAGAAAAAATCATGAAATTACATGACTGATTTTATTTGCTTGCTTGAAAACAAGTTTTATTGAATATGGCTTATTGTTTTCCATCTATGAAATTAATTATTACTTGAAGATATTTCTGCTTTTTCTGTCATGGTTACAGAGTTAGATACAGAGCTACATATTCTTCTCATGGATCCTCCTGAATTATATTAAATAGCAATTTAAATCTCAACTATGTAAAGGTTGCATGACTTCTATGCATCCCTTCCTAAAACAAGTATTTTCTCAAAGTGACCTTTACACCTTGCATGAAATACTCAGCTATAAGATAAAGCAAGCTACAGAAACAACATGTTCTCTGGAAAAAGATAAATCATGGCCTTAAATACTGACCTTTAATCCTTAGGTAAAATACTGCAGTACAGAAAAAACCCACAGGCACAATTTAGTCCTCCTCAGTCAGGACAAAAGTCCAGACTAATCTGCAGGAATAATATGAATCCCGGGGCAATGTAGAAGAGTGGCCTTTAATTTAAACATTAAGTCTAAGAAATATGTTTTATTACACATTTTTGGGCATTTCATTAATAAGGTGCTAATAAGCTTCTTCAGATTGACTCAACTCCCAGCTTTGTCTTGAAAAGCAGAGAAAAATGTTATGCTTCCATTCCTCAAGGAGCCCTTCCGTTTTGTCACTGACTGTGGTCCCAGCCTCCAACGTCAAAGTTCAACAAGCACAAATAATGTGATTCTGACAGATTACATGAAAATTAATAAGTAAAATGGCCTAGAAAAGACGTAATAAACAGATTGCCTTTTCAAAAATCACCTTGACTTCTGCCTGATAGAGCCATGAAGCATAATCATGCTGCTTCCTGTGAAAAGAAAACAAATGTATTTCTTAAAATTACTTTTAACTGCATCTTTCTTCAAGAGCAATACACATTAAATTTTCTTCTACACATGCACAAGAGTGATACTTCACCATAAATGTTGCATCAAATATTACCAACAGCCTTGCTTGTCTATTGTAAAAAGATGCAATGGCGCTCATGCTGATACAAATACAGCTGATATGAATACTGATACAAAATACTCAGTTTTGCCCAGGCTCATAAAGCAGAAGTGGGGGATGCAAAAAAATTACACTACTAAACTGACCACAGGTATTGCATTATGTCCCCAGTGATTAAACATAGCATGCATTCCTATTATTGACAAAAATATTATTACATCTATATATTAGGCACTGGTTCACACCCCAGAATTTTGTAAAAAAGAAAGGTTTTTCAGAAAAAGTTTCTCTAATACTGGTATCCCCTTTCCTGAATGTTTGTTTTACTGGATTATTTTAACAATGTCAGCATTTAGTTACTAGAAGCTTCATGCCTTTGAATATATCTAAATAAAATTATCTGGGAAAAGATATGAGAAAAACAATGCACACTTCCATAAAGACAAGGAGATATAATTTCAAAATTACAGCAAAATTAAGGATAATATTGTAACGACAGCTAAACCAATGCAGCTATCTAAGCCAATTTAAGTGTACTATTATTCAAAACTGCAGCCATTATAAAAGAGAAATCAAAGACTGTTGTTCGCATGGTTAAGCTATGGTTCTGTCACATCAGAAAATAGTGATACATGAACAGTTTTCAAATGATAGTATGACAGGCAGGATAGGAATTGAATTTAAAGTATCTAGCTCTAGGACTGTAGTCACAAAGGTCCTGATCCCAAACTGCTTGACCTATTTCTTGACATCATCTTGCAGACTCCATTTTATGCACCATGTGTCTCATGCACCAGAACACCCACTTCATTTCAAACATGTGGTCATCTTCCTTGCAGTCAATAGACTGCTCACTTCACAATGCTTTTCTAAATCAGTCCTGGAGGATTGGGCCTTTGACTGAATGCTCTAAATATTCCCTGAATAGTTTCTCACTAGTAAAGCAAATCTCTGTTCACATTTGTGATAAAAATTTCACTTATAAAGTGGCCTAGTATCAAGGATGTAATTTTCACTGCTTTGTCTGACTAAACAGCTTTTGTCCTTTTGTATCACTGGTCACCTATACATGCTGTGTAATTATGATAAAATACTTTTTCAGTTGCAAATCAGAAAGTAGAATTGTAACCTATATGGTTCATTGCTTTAAGTTAAATGAATATGAGATCTTGAAAATGGAGCAGATTAAAATTTTTAAGATTAAAATGTTTGAATTTATACAGTGTTTATCCAATTCTGCTTTCTCTTTAAAAGAAGCAGAAAACTAAAATGATATCCCAAATACCTTGAATAATTGCATAAAAATTATCTTGAAATGGGTATCCTGTGTTGAATGCACTGTGGATGGAGAAGATGCCTGTCAAACATGGAGAGGATTAGAAGTACAATCATAACATCTGAATTTCAGTTCTACTGAAGTTTAAATGTAGTAAAAGGAGAAGACGACAGTGGTACCTTCCTCATAGAAATCTTCAGCCATTTCCGTAAAGGACAGCTTCCTTACTGTTTCACCAATTTCTTCAAAATTCACCTACAGTTTGGAGGCAAAATTCATATCTATTATCATTTTATTTAAGAACCAAACTTTGACCGTTCCTAAGGTGACCTTCCAATCTGTGGTATCATGGGCACCAAACAATATTATGAGTCTTCATAACAGATTACTCTGGAACGAAGACAGTGATACAATGTTTCTCTTGAGCATGTGTTCTGAAAAGATGGACAATACATGACATCCACAAAAAAAAATCTGTGTCAGACACACGGCAGCTAACGGTAACAGCTAACTAAAGGTGAACATTATGAGATGCATAATAATGAAGCTTATAATTTTATCAATTTTGTCTTTAATCTTTGATGTGCTTAATGGTTTTATTTTCATCCTGACTCCATGGCATATATAGCATCCAGTCGACATCAAAACAAACTGCTTGTCATTAAATATTAAATTCCTTAAGGGGTAAATCTGTAAGTCTTTAATTTCTTTTTATTTTTTCCAGCTGAAGCTGGCACCACTCAAGGCTAGAGAAACATTTGGAATCCATAACTTGAGATTAAACTAATGAGAGTTAAACTTGAGAAAGGACTGTTTAAATAATTCCCTGAGGAAAAAAATGTATGAATATGCTTACATGAGACAAAGTAGTGCCATTCATAATGAACTGGGTTTTACACCAGAGGAAAATCATAGAAACATATCATGGCTTGTGTTAGAAGGGATCTTTAAATATCATCTAGTCCAACCCTACCTGTCATGAGCAGGATCATCTTTCACTAGATCAAAAACTTTTACATGGGCAGTATTGCAGACATCACTTTGTCTGCAGTTTGCCTCACCATGCACTTATCAGTTCACCTGGGAAAATACACCAAAAAACATTTCAGAACTTTTTGAAGGTTGAAACATTTTATATAGCATTAAAAATTTGCCCATGTATTGAACAGTATTTTCTGCACAGACATTGTTTTAAAGTTATGGTCTCCAATGCATTCTTTGCTTTTGAAAAAGACCTTACATGGCTTACACACAAGTTCTTGCCGTAGACCCTGCTTAGCATTATATAGATATGTTCTGTGCACAGTGAGCCAAAAAGAGTCTTCTGTTGTCCTATTAGGTAAACTCAAGCTTGTAGCATTTCCAGTGTGGCATTCTGCAGTAAACTTTCTGAAATGTCTTCTCTGTTAACATACCTTAGCAGCTCACTATCTGGGTACCTTTGACTTGGCTGCAATACATTTCCTTATATTTCACCAGGATCTTCCTAATACTTCTGAAAGAAGCTCAGATATGAATAATGTTGCGTGTGACAACTTTTTTCTTTTTCCTTCCTACCTTATTGGACTACAAGTCTCTTCCCTTATAATACAGGAACACCTTTATTTTATTTTAAATACCACATCAATGGGGACTAGCATCATTTTCTCAACTAATAAATGATAGCTGAGCTTGACATCCCTGTAAACAAGGCAGATAGTAACCTTTCATGTAACAATTTTTGAAGTAGTCTGTCAGAAATGAGAGGGAAAAAGATACAGGTTGCAATAACAGCAGTATTCAACATGATGAGATGTGGGATATGGGGTTATAATTGTTAAAGTTTTAAGGCTTATGATCACCAGAAGGCCCTGTTGAGAAGGCACAGCTGCAGGATGGACAGTTGGCAGTTGGTTATGGGGTGAGAGATAGTTATGACTTGTGGACAGCAGACTGCAGCTCAACCAGTCAACAGGTGCCCTTATTCTGTACAGTTTTGGTTTTGCCTGGTTGAGATTAAAGGCATAAAAGAGGGGTGATTTCTACAATAAAGTGATCTCCTTCAGATGCATAAGGGGGCCTGTGTCTCTTTGTTCCCCATTGTTAGAATGAGACTGAAAATTCTCAATAATATTGTAATGGGTTAATAATTTTGCTACTGGTCATCAATTGCCATATGAGACCCGAGGATCCTATTTAGTATCAGCAGCAGAGAAGCTGTGTCATCTGGAGACACATCTGAAACTTTCTGAGTTTCCAATAAATGTAATGTATCTAGAAAGAGAAAATATCTCTCCCAGGGTGCAGACAATCATCTACTGCAGACAGTGAAAAGCGAATTATGACTGTTTCATCATATCTTTTTCAGAAAACACAACTTTTCACAAAATATGAGGCTGAGAAATACTCATTTGCAGTCTCATGTTAGGGTATTCTCAGGCCCATGTTAGCAAGCAGCTGCTAAATGAAATGGAAGTGTAGTTTTAAAAGGAATCAGACCAAGTTAATGGAATTTTCTAAGAGTCAGAACACTACAAAATGTTGTCAATTATAAGTTTACTCTTCAGTTTTAACACTGAAGTTTACATGTCTCCACTGATTTTCACTTGTTATCAGTCAGTGACTCTTAAAGGGAAGACCCATAGCACCTTCTAAATAGCTGCTAATGCAATATGCATTATATTGTTAAAATGCAGTCACAGTGTTTGCATACCATAGCTGGAACATCTCTTTGCAGAGAAGATGAGAGGATTTGGACCAGGTCATGGCATTTCAGTGTGTGAGAGGCCTTAAACCAGTGTATTTCTAAAAAATGAGTACCACGGTGTTTCCAGCATAGAAAAGAGTTTTCTCTAAAAGTTCTGGAATCACCAATGACTTTAGTCCTATAAGGAGAAGCAGAAGATGAAGACTAAGGTTTTCCTGTCTTCCTATCCCTTGGTAGATAAATCCCACCTGTACAACTTAATAAACATTACAGAAATGCAAAGGTAGATAGCATTTTTATGCATTTTAGATGAAAGAGTTGATTACATGATAATGACTTTGTGAAAGAACAACCAGAAGAAAATTCCTTTTTCTGTAGGAAACCATTGGCCAAAAAACCCCAAACCTTCCTGGCTCAACAGCTTTCTACTTCTTTTCATCCACAGCCTTTGTAGAACAAAAGTCTACCTAGTTAACCTAGACTCAAAACTCTCACTATGCCACATGAAAATGTAACCTCCTCCCCAACAAATTTGATGCATTGGCTGTCTTTGGCCCTGCTTTTGTATGAAAGTGTTATTTTTCATCAGTTCCAAACTTGAAGAGACCCTTTAATGTTTCTCCAAACTGATCTGAAAACTGGAACCCTTTAGGTACAGTACTGTCTTATTTCCAGATCGAGAACGAGTAAGCAAGAGCTAAAAATGAAGACTGACAAGACTTCTGATGACAGCAACAATGAGCGAGTATGGAGGAACCTCACAGATGAAAGGGTAGGAACTTGGAAAATTAGGAGGAAATTCTGGTAACTTATACAGTTAAGGATTTATACCTTACACTTTCAAGTTCATTCGAAAATGCTAGTTAGAGAATTTCAGCCCATGGTATCTCAATTCACTTAGAATTTTCACTGAATTATGTACAGTTACACCAGAGGTACTGCTATGGGGATAGCTTCCTAGCGTATGTATTTAAAAAATTGCCAAGAGTTTCTCTGTTCTACTTTGGTCAGAAACTGAAATTTACTATTTATTTCTCTTTTGACAGATGCTTTTTTTTTTTTCAGAAAATGCACTGCAAGAATTCAACTTTAAATGACAGAAATGGGAAATTGTTACTGGATAGAAATAGTCATAACAATACACTACTAGTAACATCCTTTCTCAATATATTGTCTGCATATATTTAAATGTCCACACATATTCACACAGTCATACTACTTACATAATTAGTCATGTCTTTGTGTTACTTTTCCTTAAAAAATTGCTTTTGACATCATGTCACTAAGTGACTAATTAATTAGTCATAAGTACTCTGTCCCCTCTAGATATTATTGTTTACTAAGATGATCATCTGGCTAGGAAGACATGAACCACGTGTGTTTGGTCATTAAATGATAGTTGACATTGAAGGTCGAAACTGAAATAGAATTCTGGAGGGTAAGAAGTCTGCCTTGATCATTAATTTAGGATATAATCTGGCAACAGTCAATTATGTTATTTATGTTCAGCTTCCCTATCTGCAAAACCAGGATACTAACACTGTTAGAACCTGTCAGAGTTTCTCCAATTCTTGTTAATAAGGACCTGAAAAATCAACCGTCTGTCATGAATCAAAAATTTATAACTAATTACCACTTCAGTAATACCATCAACAGCACATAAGTGCTACAAGTAGGTCACACAGATAATAGCCAATGTGTCGTGAAGTCTCGAAGACTATTAGCAGTATAATTCTTATTTAAGTTTAAAAAGGATTGAGCAGAGAGGCAGATCAAGGCCACACAGTAATGCAGTCATTATAGGCACAAGACCAGCAGTGATAAAACAGAAGCTCACAAGTAGAGCAAGACTTGGCCCAGTAAGAGCTTAAGTAAGAGTACAGTAACTGATTGCTGTAATTTCTACATGTTAACTCCAGGATGGAAACAAGAAAAAAGGGAGGAAAAAATCTTATCTTTGATATAGACATACAACTATTCATAGAAGCATAACTGGAAGCGATTGTTGCAGTCTGAGGATAATAGAAACTAAATTAATATCTCTTTCATGTTAAATGTTCTTGCTGCAGATTTATAAGCTTTCATAAAGAGCTCTGTTTAAGCATTGTCTTATCATAACAGTGATTAGTATGTGATCCAGAAAACATGAGAATCTAAACACGTGCTGATCACTGTAAGCACATAAGCTGTTTTAGCAACATTGTTTATATGTCAATATTATGATAGCTTTACAGGGACATCACTTCATGGTCATAACAGGTGATGTGTCAAATTAACCATATACTCCTCCTTTGTTATTCTTTCTCCAGTACTCACAAAATCTGTATACCTGGACAAAACTTTCCAAATTTTCTTCTGCAAAATTAGAAACCTGTAAGAACCTAGTTTTGTCTCTATTTTACTTTTCACTAATGAAAAATAAAATATAAAATCTTTTCCCATGCATGTATCATGAAAAAAAACCCACAGACATCAGAGATTACTTGGATTTTTTTTCCCTACCAAATATATACCTTTTCAATGCAAAAGTTTTAATATTGAGAAGATTTTAGCATGAAAAACAGTAATTTCTTTTGGAAATTTCTTTCAAAACAAACTTACTCTAGAGTAAGGTAGAAAGTTAGGTAGAAATTAGTTCCTACATTATGTTGGGGTTTGGCCCAGCCAGCCTACATGTGAGAAAACTTAGCATAAATTAATTGAAAATCCAGAATTATTTTCAGGATTCTTTATTCTTTGACAATGCAATAACTAGAGAATAATTTTTAAAAACAGACCTCATCCTTATATTTTCCATCTCCCAGGCTGGGACCTATTTTCAGGATTCTTTATTCTTTGACAATGCAATAACTAGAGAATAATTTTTAAAAACAGACCTCATCCTTATATTTTCCATCTCCCAGGCTGGGACCTGTTCCCTCCAGCTTGCTGCATTTGTAGTGTAATTCTGCATGATAGTTTATGATAGATGAACCTCAAAGAAATTAGGAATTTGGTTCATATAAATTCAGATGCAGTGCTGAAAATTCTCTGATCCAGAAACCAGGTTGATACTGGTTGATACATTTATTTTAGGAGCTTTACAGCATATCCTGGAATTAAATGGCTTATAAGATTCTGCCAATGTATTTCCCACAATTCTTGCAGAGGCATGCAGTTTTTGTCCCTACACAGCTCATGTACAGAGTTTAGGGACTGTACACAAACTCTGAAATGCACCTGTTGGACTTCAGAACAAAAGGTCATGCCCTATAAGAAGGCAGAAATGGACTTTTAATGAGCTCTGACTCCAAATAGAATATGACAAAAAATAATTTTCAACTGTTATTATTCAAAATCGTCAGGTTGTGAAAGGATGAAAAGAAGTTTACTCTTTAGAACAAGCAATCAGGCCAGTTTTGAGATTAAGACTTCTGAGAATTTTGAAAAGTGATTCAGCTTCCAAAATCATTGATACCTGCCTTCCTTTGAACTAAGTATTTGCTAAATAGTACAGGAGAGTTATTGTCCACTGGGGAACATGTTAAGATTGCCTAATTAATTTCTCTAGTAACCTAAGCTAGATCTGGGTCCTTAGAGACATAAGGAAAGCAAAGTCAAACAATGTGATCTCTCTCTTTCTCTGTCTCTGTGTATCCTTTTTTAGAGAAATTATTTAAATTATGAGAGACTATTTTAGGTCTTTGATGGAAGGCTAAATTTATTCTTCACGCTTAAGACTCCTTCTGTTAATCTTCCTTACAAAGTATATTTTTAGCTTGCCTCAATTAAAAAAAAAAAGGCCTCTAATTGCAAATGTTCTGCACTCTGAATTTGGTAGAGATTTTTCTGTTTCGTGATAGTTAACTAAAGCCAGCAGCTTGTTAATTTTGTAAAATAAAATGTGTTAAGCTTTTTAACCTCCAAGTTGTCCTTTTTCTTTTGAGAGTAAAATTTTTTCATAAACAAACATTAAGTTTCCTTTCTTCTGTAATAGAGTATTTGTATTTCTCTGGAAACTGAGTCAAGGTTTGTTATGGTATATTTTGATTACTAGTGTGATGCACTGATCTGTATGAAACATAGAAAACAAAATTCATGTTAAGACTCCAACATTTTTGTGGCTCAAAATCCATCATGTTTATGCTGAAGGCTAGATAATACATAAAAATAATTTTAAAAAAAGGCAAAAAAAAAAAAAAAAGCCTCTACCATCTGGCTGATTTGCCTGGATTAGGAGCAGGGGCATGTTATATTTGCTCTGTAGGAAGAGTAGCATCCCCAGAATGTGATGCAGATGGAAAGGTGCATAACAAGAAGACCAGTGTATACCGTGTATGCTTGGCTGCATAGCCAACTGCAACTCAATTTAATTTTACATTAATACAGAAACAGGGGAAATAGTAAAATCATGTAATAAAAACTTCTTTTGGTAAAATCTCTTGACTGAACATCCAAGAGGCAATCCAGATGGACAAAAGGAGTCCAGTAAAGCTGGACATGTTTCAAGAAGGAAATCTAAAAGACTTTCCCCACTTGCTGAAAGATGAGCTGTCAGGGAAGAAGACCAGCCTGGCTGAACAGAGAAATTTGACTAGAACTCAGGGAAAGAAGGAGAAGAGAGAGGCCACTCAGGAGTACTACAAGGATCTTGTGAGCTACACAGGGAGAAAACTAGCAGGGCCAAAGCCCAGTTAGAACCTCATATGGGTACTGCTGCAAAAAGAAAAAAAAAAAAAAAAAAAAAAAGGAAGTTTTTTATAAATATATTAGCAACAAAAAAAAAGGCTAAGGAGAATGTCCACCCTTTATTGGAAGTGTGGGGAAAAGTAATAATGAAGAATGAGCAAAAGGCTGATGTACTTAATGCTTTCATTGCCTCAGCCTTCCACAGCAAGACCAGTTGTCCTCAGGGCATCCAATCTCCTGAGCCTGAAGACAGGAACAGGGAGCAGAACGAGGGCCCAAAATCCAAGGGCAAATGGTCATTGACCTGCTACACCACTTAGACATGCACAGGTCTTCAGGGCTGGATGGGATCCACCCAAGGGTACTCAGGGTACAAAGTCACTTTCCCTCATTTGTCAGCACTCCTGGCTGACTGGGGAGATCCCGATTGGCCAGAGGTCAGCAAATGTGACACCTGTCTACAAGGTCTCGAGGAAGGTTCCAGACAAATGCAGGCCTGCCAGCCTGACTTGGGTGCCATGGAAGGTTGCCAAGCAGATCATCTTGAGTGCCATCAAAAGACACATGCAGAAGAGTCAGGTGATCAGGCCCACCTGGCATGGCTTTGGGAAAGGCAGGTCCTCCTTGACCAGCTTGATGTCATTCTAAGTCAAAGTGATCTATTTAGTGGCTGAGGGATCTGGACACACTGGAACAATGGGTTGAGAAAAAGTGGATGAAATACAGAAGAAAAGGCAGAGCCTTAGGAGCATATTGAGAGAGTTCTTATGCTTTGTTTGCCGGAGTTTTATTTGGGGTTAGAAATAGCTAAACATTTGGAAATGGCAACTACTAAAAATGATTAATCAGGCTAACATTACCATATCAATCATACTTATATGCAACAACAATTAATTTGTACATAGCTGTGAAAGCTGATTTTAAACGTGTTAAAAAATAAGTGAGTCTCAAGTTTTCCTCCAATAAATGGAGCCATTTGAGTTACAATTGTAATACTGGAATCAATTACAAAATCATATTTCATTAATAATATGTCAGGGAATAGCCTGAGCCACCCTTCTCCATGGAAAGAGAAGATTCCCCCTGAAATCTCACAAATTTCCAGATAAATTTGAGCTGCTACAAGTTTGTGAAAGAATTAATGTATATATAATCACTCCGTATTTCTTGATCTCTATTAGTCTAGAAAACCCAAGGACTTTCAACTACAAAAAAAGTCTCAGCCTCCCACTCAGGGGTCATGGTGCTGGGGTCATGGACTAGGTGTGCAATGGAGATGAAGACAAAATTCAAATTTTACCATGCTAGAAAAACTGTATGGAAAAAATATACCACAATTCAGTAAGGACAAGGTTCTGTCCTCTGCAGGATACACAGCGCATTCTCCGCAGGCCACATGTTGCCATGCTTTCGTGCCTGCTTGTTTTGGTTTTGGGAATTCTATTCTCAGGCACGGTTTTGAAGCACAAGGTCATGTTCAGTAAACAACCGAAGCTCCCACATCTGTTCCCAGAGGAGGGGCTTTGGTGATGGTCTCTGGAAAATGACCAGTGGTTCCAAGGGTCCCACCTCTGGGGTGGGCAACTTGTAAAATGTACAAAAAGGAGTCAGAAATAAAGGTGTGGTCTCTTGCCCGGGCTCTTGCCTGCAAGAGCACCATGCAGCCTTCACTGATGCCTCCCTGTCTCGTCTCTCCCCTGGCGCCGTCATCAGTTATAGCCACACAACAGAAGCTTTTGTAACACTTCTGTAGTTCTCTTGGATCTCATGTTTCAGAAAATACAGAAATAAACCATAATATGTCTAGAGTGAACAGGAACAGCTGTGTTTGACAGGAATGGCTATGTATGAGAAAACACTAAGAAACTTTAACTGTTAAGCCTAGAAGAGGTCTGATAAGTTCTTGAATTCATGCCTTAAGGAACTTTAGTTCTTTTAGCATTCTCCTTCAAAGCAACAGAGGAATGTGTCATTCTTCTATACGAGTATGAAATGGTGAGTTAAAGTGCAGGATGTTCTGATATTATGAAGACAGTTTATAACAGTACACACAATGAAGCAATGGAATACACTCACTGTAGAGAGAATTTCTGTAGAATTTTCCATCACTGAAGAAAAACTTGGAAAAAAGTTTTCAGTGAGGAAAAGCTTAAGATACATACCAAGATGATATAGACATGTATCTAGAAAAATGACCAGTGATGGAGTTAATAAGTTACCAGTAAGCCTGAAGCTGAAAGTTTGCAAAGTCAACCAAAATATCACTGAAACTAACCAATCATCAAACTGTTCTAAGGCCACCTCCAGATATCCCTGAAAAGGATAGCTGACTGCTTCTAAATTGTCAGTGATGTTTTTGTAGACTGAGAAACTTCTATGATTTAGAATTTACTTATGACAAATGCAATTCATTAAGGTTATATTTAACACAGAAGTAAATATAACAAAATTGGTGAGAAATGATAAATTGAAGGAGGAATCCTTGCTACAGACATCTGGGGTTGTAAACGCAGCAGAGGTCATATTACAATTCACTATTATAAAAGCGATGACAGAAAACAGTGAGGACTCTGCTCATTCACAGATCCTGCAGAACTCTCTGTATGACCTGAGCTCTAATACCCTTTTCTCCAGTCTAACAACTTCCTTTTTTTTTTCTTTTTTCCTGCACTGTTTCATGCAAGAGTGCCTTAGTGGGCTTGCTATGTTCAGATTATTAATTTAAGTAAATCAGAGTGTTCAGAGTGTTGCAGCTGGCTTCGTCAGAAACCCAACCTACTTAAGGCTCATCAGTTGTAAAGAAGAGGGAATAATAAATGTGGAATGAAGAGGCATCTAGATCAAATGTCTAATTTATTGGGCATGAATATGTCTCTGTTTCTAAAATAATGCAACAATAGCACAGCAGCTTTAATGCCACTGATGGGATATAAAGCTCTGTTTTACCTGACAATATTTGCATCTATGCCTTGTCCATCCCTATTCAATAGCTTACCTGGTATTGCAAGCTGAATTGCTAATGAAAGGCCTTAATCAAGATGACGGGGGAGTATCTCTGTTCATTGGTGTTCCTCTCTATCTGACAAAAACATACACATAAAAGATCCTCTGATATAAAATTTTGTCTGAAAGAAAAAAAATCACTACTTTAAAGGAGTCTTGTACATACAGGTCTACAGTAGATGGACCTGGCTCACTTTATTTGGATTTTCTCTCTTATTAGATAAACAAAGCTCTCAAGAGCCACTTGTTCTCTCTCTTTCTCAATTTAAACAGTCCATCCACATTTTGTCTTACTAAAAAGAGTGACAGCTACCAAAAATATTGTTTATAATGTTGTATTTGGCTGAACCAAGGAAGATTGCACAATACAGCCAGTGATCCATCTGTTCAATTAGACATACAATATGAAATATGTGATGAACATTTTAGGGAGAACAATGGTTTTAAGTCTAACACCAGGATTTTTCTATGTGGAATGCATTCATCAACAGATGCAAAAGATCAGAGATGATAAAAGAAAAGGTATGTGTGTTTTTCCTACATTCAGAATCTTCTTATGGGTGAAAAAAACCCATACCCCATATATAAAGGCAAGAACATATTGCTAGTATATTTGCAGTCTTAGCAGTCCAATAAAATTACTAGTAGTGATGGTAGTAGTATTGCAGGTCTAGATATTGCAGAAAGTGAATATAGACAGTTGTGTTGGTTTTGCATGGCCTGGGTTTTCATAGCTGGGGGGTCACACAGGTAGCTTCTGTGAGAAGCTGTTAGAAGCTTCCACCATGTCCAGCAGAGCCAATCAATCCCTGATGGGTCAATTAGAGATGTTGGTGATGCCTCTGTGATAACATATTTAAGAACAAAATCAAAACAAACTGGGGCACAATTTTTTTGGTAGCCAGAGAAGAGGGGGAGGTGAGAACATGTGAAGGAATCAATATGGAGACACCAAGGTAAGTAGAGAAAAAGGGGGAGGAGGTGCTCCAAGCACTGGAGCTGAGATTCCTCTGTAGGCCATGGTGAAGACCATGGTGGAGCAGCTGTGCCCCTGCAGCCCATGAGGATCCACAGGGGATGTAGAGATCCACCCACAGCCTGTGGGGGAGGTGCCCACGCCAGGGCAGGTGGATGCCTGGAGAAGGCTGTGATCCAGTGGAAGAACCAGTGAATGGAGGGGAGCCCTGCTTCCAAGCTGGAGCAGCCTGTCCTTGGAGGACTGCACCCCTGGAAGAGTGACCCACGCTGCAGCAGTTTTGGGAGGAGTGTCTGCCCATGGGAGGGACTCACAGTGCAGCAGTTTTGGGAGGACTGCTGCTTGTGAGAGTGGACCCATGCAGGAGAAGTTCACAGAGAACTGTCTCCCATGGGAAGGGACCTCACAGTGTAGCAGGGAAAGGACTCCTCTCCCAGAACAGTGGAAGAACTCAGTTGATGAAGTGACCAAAACACCCATGCCCTGTCTCCCTGCACTGTCAGTGGGAAGAAGGAAGGGGTTGGGGGAAGAAAAGGCATTTTTAAGGGCTTATTTTACTTCTCATCTTAAGTTCTCATTATCCTTCTCTGATTTTGTTAGTAATAAACCCATTTTGTACCTTTAAGTTGAGCCTGTTTTGCCCTTCAAGTGTTTTGTCCAGGTCCTTATCTCAACTCATGAACCCTTTGTTTAAATTTTTCTCTTCTCTGCCCCCAGCTGTGGCAGGGGAGAGTGAGTGAGCAGCTTTTCATGGGTGTTTTTTTTTGTTGTTTTTTTTTTTTTTTTTTTTTTTTGTTTGTTTGTTTTGTTTTGTTTGGGGTTTGTTTTTTGTTTTGGTTTGGGTTTTTTATTTGGGTTTTTTTTTTGGTTGGTGGGGTTTTTTTGTTGTTTTTTTGGGGGGGTTTTTTGTTGTTTTTGTTGTTGTTGTTGTTTTTGTGGGGTTTTGTGTTGGTTTGTTTTTTTTGGTTTTTTGTTTGGTTTTTTTTTGTGGCCTGGGGTTTGGCCAGTGTCAAACCATGAGAACAATAATTAACAATATCACTATTCATTAAAATAATTAAAATTTTCAAGTGGCATTAAATAAACCTCATAATTGGTTTCATATCCACATTTAGTGTTTTCCCCTTTATTTAATGCCACTTAAATTAATAATCTGAACTTAGCAAATCCTGCCCTTCCCTGTCCTCTGCTTGCAAAGTCAAGGGCACTGGTCTGAGTGGGGCTGGAAGCACTGCTTCAGTCTGTCTGAACAGGTGAAGGGTTCTGTAAGTTGACAGCATGTCAAGTCCTTTGCTGGGAGGATGCTGATGTCTTCTTATTCCTCAGTCAAGTCTGCTTAGGGTTGCTTTAAAATGTTTGGCAGCATGCTCTTACACCTTGCACTTTCTTTTTTAGTTTGTAAGATCACATCACACATGAATTTCATATTTGTTATGCATTTTATGTTGTTTGCTTCTATTTTACTCTGTTTGGTACCATTGAAACTGGTTTTGTTCAGCTCCATGTCTGCATGTCTTTCACAGACTATTGGAGAGTTCTGTATAGCCACAAAGTTCCTGACATCAGGAACTAAGTCTCATTTCTTATAATTCCATCTCTTCCCTGCAGCTTGTATGCCTACCTTTCAAATCTTCAGCTCTCATACCAAACCCACATACGTCTACATCACAGTGTTACGCTAAAATCAACCTCTCTGTGGACCTCTACCCCTTTGGGTCTACATTAAGGTTTTTATGGGATAGGAAATCAGAGTATTTTCCCATTTCAGTATTATAGGATAAAGAAAACAGTGATTAATTTAAATGAAAGGAATAATTGTTGCTAGTTTCTGCATTTAGTGCAGGAAAATTTCTCTAGTTTCAGAAATAAACTAAATCTTGAGATAAATACAGTATATTCAGGAGTATTCCAGGTAATAGTTTTTGATCTTTTGCATGTCTTGCAGAAGTTAACAGAAGTAAAATAGCTTACTCTAATTCTTTTTAATTACTGAATAAATCTCTAAGCACAAACCCTGCAACTAAAAGAAATAATGATTGTACCATGATTTACAAAATAAGTAGCAAATTTTTGTGAGGACATCAACACAAACTGTCATTTTCAACAAACTTAGTGCAGTCCATTACTGCTAGCAGCTTCCTCACAGCTTTTCTGTGTGCTAAATACATTCAAGAACAAGTATCCTTAATGCCACAGGTAAAAAAGGTTGGGTTTTTTTCTGCCACTCCAGAACTATAACCAACTGCATAGACATTTTTGAACAAGAATTTTTTGTTGGTACCCTTGAAACTGGTTTTGTTCAGCTCCATGTCTGCATGTCTTTCACAGACTATTGGAGAGTTCTGTATAGCCACAAAGTTCCTGACATCAGGAACTAAGTCTCATTTCTTATAATTCCATCTCTTCCCTGCAGCTTGTATGCCTACCTTTCAAATCTCCAGCTCTCATACCAAACCCACATACGTCTACATCACAGTGTTACGCTAAAATCAACCTCTCTGTGGACCTCTACCCCTTTGGGTCTACATTAAGGTTTTTATGGGATAGGAAATCAGAGTATTTTACTTAGAAGGAGAGTATTATTTAGAAGGAGAATCTTACTGTGGTATCACATTTATCTTCTAACATAACAAGAAAAGAGAAATATTTTCTATACATCACCTAAATGTCACATCTAGGAAGTAAAAAGGTGACTTTTGCACTGCATATATTTTCTACCTCTAAAAACACACCCAACCACAAGAAAAAAGGATATTTTAAAAACATACCTGGACAAATCTGAAAGTATACACTCTATTGAAACACAAACTAATTCCTTCCTGCAATAACACTATCATTTATATTAGATCTAACTGATTGATCTTGGGCCTTTAAGTGCTGGAATTGGGAAGGATTCTCATTTATATCAAAAAGGTTAGTCTCACTGTGTTTGAGGGATGTCTTAGTTTGAAAGACAGGTGTCTGATAGGGAAGGCAGAAGCCTCCCTTGGAATGCAGAATGTAAACCCCCTCCCTCTGAATTATTATGTTTGAAATTAAGTGGCTCTCAGGCAAAGACATGAAGATAAGAATAACAGTTCTTTACTAGTATGTGTACCAAGGTAAACAAAACAACAACTGCAGCATTAACAACAAAACAGAACCAGGAACCTTGTGACAGCCTTCTCAGCCGAGACAGGAAGGGATGGAGGAGAGGTTTTGAGTCACAAAACCCTGGGTCAGTCTGATCCCAGTGCCCCTGCAGGACTCTGAGGAGCACCAAGCTGGAACGGCAGGAATCCCAGGCTGGTGGATGAGATGTATCAGAAGCTCCGTGGTGGTAGCTGGATCTGTGGGATGTCCTGGCAGGGCAGGGAGTGTGGGGCATAGCAAAAAGACCCAGAGCAGTGCCAGAGAATCAGCGGGGGTGGGACAGTCGCAGCCCGGCTCCCAGCAGGGCAGGGAAAGGCGAGCTCAGGATTTGTGGGCACACGAGCAGATGGGGGTAGGTCCCTAGGACTGGACTGTGGTGGTGACAGTGAATTCTCCTCACAGTAAGCAACAGCTTGGTTGTCCTCCTTCTGATGCTGAGAGTGAGAGAGAGCAGCTGCCCCTAACTCTATCTTTTACTTGCCCTCAAAACTCGTGGTATCTTCCTCCTCAGAGACAAACTTCCAGAGATAAAAGAAGTGTAGCCAGATGCTCACTCCTCTTTCTACTTTAGCCATTTATTTTGTTTTCCTTAAGTACCTATGTCCTGGTTTAGGGCAAATTTGGGAGAAAAACCTTCAAATGGGGTCCCTCCAGAATAGCAAATCCAAGCAGCCCCTCCCCCAACTAGCTCAGGAAAAGATTTCCTTGGAGAAAAGTGGAAAAGACCTATTTATTTTAACAAGTGAAGTATCCACAAGCATAAAAAATGAATAATATGAAACAATAAAACCTTTCGCTGTTCCAAGAGATGGCAAATTCAGAAAGTCCTTGTCCTGGGGTGTAGCTCAGCTCACTCAGTCTCTTATCAGTCCCTCCTGTGCTGGAAAATGCCGAGGTCCATGCCCCGGTGGGCTGCAGGTGTGAGTTCCCAGTGCTCTTCTGGGCTTTCAGTTCAGAACAGGTTTGAAAAGTTTCAAGAAAAAGGAAAGAAAAAACAGTCCAGGGAACTTCTCTGCCTCAGCTAGCTAAAACAAACTAAAAGCAAAGGAGATATCTGTCCTGCTTTCTCTCTGTCCTGCAGACAACACAGTCCAGGAGGACAATGTGGTGGAGTGAGTGCAATTTCTGAAAACAAACTCTGTGCTTCTTTCTGTGAAGTCCTCCCGAGGCTGAAATCTGATCTTACTGTCCTTGTGTTATCTCCTCCCTTGGCCCAAACCCTAAGACTCCTTCCCTGAATACCTGATAAAACCCACAACCTGCCCCAGCTTTTCCTCTTTGTCCTTACCTCCTTCCCAGCCTGGGGTGGGGGAAATAAAATGGATTCTTGAGCTTAACAAAGAGACTTCTCCTGTTTCCCTGACGGCAGCTGTACCTCCCTGGACACCACGATCTCTGTTGCTTCACGCTGCTACAAATGATGGAGAATACATCCATAGGTGGGCAACCAGTGAAGACAGCACAACTGGCACCCCGTAAGTCACTCCCTGCGGGACCCCCATCTTAAAAAGGAAGACTCAAGAGTACCATGGCTGGAAACCAGATTGAGAGTGACCTTAAAAACATGGGGATAAAAGGCTTGGCGGGGGGGGGGGGGGGGGGGGCGGGGAGAAATACCCAGTAAGGGGACTGGCTTACTGGGACCGAGAGATGAGACTAACATCTACCATCACAAGTCTTCTCATTCTTCATGGGAGGGAGTTTTTAAGAGCTAAAAGTGGCTAGTCTGCCTGCAAAAAGGATCATGCTGGAACTCTCACCAACTGTCCTGACACATTTGCTGCAGCTTATGGATGATAAAGCCCTGGTGGCTACTTATGGACGATTATGACGTGCATGCAAAGTGTAAGTGCCCTAGATCAGTGGTCCTCCCTCCTGTGAAACTTCATGTTTTTCAGTTTCTGTGAAGCTGCCTATATCTTTCCTTACCCTTTGTTCCTAAGAGTACAGCAAGGAGTGAAAACTGCCAGGATGACTCGTAGCTGCTACCGTGTCTCTGTCACCCCGTGCCCCTCTCCACCCCTATCCCCCTTTCCCTGAAGCTAGGACAAGGTTGGAAAACGTCCAGAGGTGACGTGGGTATGCTACTGTCCTCCTTCTGTCCTGTGTCCTCCTTCATCCCCCCTGTCTTTCCATATCCCCCATTCCCTGCCCAGGAAGGCAGTGGCCACACCGTCCCAGGCGCTCCTTCTAAAAATGGTGCTTACCATACGGTTTTGAGATCCCCTCTTTCCCACCAGTCTGTCTTTTCCGGTCCCAGAGCTTCCCTTCCCCCCACCTACCTCCCCCCTTCTGCCATGGCAGCAGCTGGCCCTGCCCCAGGCCCAAGCAGGAGCTGGGCAGCCCCGAGGGCCCCTGCTGTGCCGCTGCCAGCTCCACCACTGCCGCTTCCACCATTCCTAGCTTCACAGTCATCGTCATCAATCCAACAGAGAACACCTACAACACCAGTACCAAAGCTAAGACCAAACACTAAGAACTATGCCTCTCGTGAAGAGGAGATCAAGGAACTGCACCCCTTCTGGTGAAAAGATCAAAAGCCAAGGAGATTGAACTGTTAGCTCATTAAGTGAAAATGTATTCATTTAATTCAATATTATCATTTCTGTTACTTTATCCTCTGGAATTAATTCACAAATGTTTTTCTCTGGCTTGTTAATTCAGCTTAATAATGTTCATTCTAGTTTTGTAAACCACTAAATCATATTCCCAAGAATCCCCTTGTTATAACCAATTTATAAATGGAGGAGTTGTGAAGTCCTTCCGTTTTGAGGAGGCTGAAATCTGATCTTACTGTCCTTGTGTTGTCTCCTCCCTTGACCCAAACCCTAAGACTCCTCCCCTGAATACCCAATAAAACCCACGACCCTGCCCCTGCTCTTCCTCTTTGCCCTTACCTCCTCCCCAGTCCAGGGTGGGGGAAATAAAATGGATTCTCGAGCTTAACAATGAGACTTCTCCTGTCTGTTTCCCTGCCGGCAGTTGTACCTCCCTGGACACCATGATCTCTGTTGCTTCACACTGCTACATCTCTCTCCCCGCTTCGCTCTTGGAACCAGTCTTAAAGGCACAGAACATAACATCCAACATAAACAGAACAGACCTTTGGGAATAAAAGCATTAGAAAGTCACCCTAGGACAACCGATAAGTACCCAGTAGTTAGTTCCTTAGCAACTTAGGGGAAAAATTTCTATGAGTAAAAAAGAAAGAAACCTGACCTCTAACAAAGGATTTCTTACATACCTTATATTTCCACATGCTTTCACAGTTACTTTCACACTTCTCCATCCAAATGTGCATACCCTGATGAATATGTATTTATATTTATAAATATTCCAGCTCATGAAAATGTCTTGGGTTATGTAACCAAAAAAATTTTTATTCTATTTTTCCATCCATTGAAACTGGTCAGGGAGATGTTTTCTTTATCTCTTGTATAATCCATTCCTCATAACTCCAGGGGGAAGGGGGCAGGTGCCTTCTGATAATGGGCCAGCTGTTAAAACGAGGTGAGGCAGTGTTTCTTATCTTTCCCACAACCCGTCACCCTCTGAGGGATATCTTCTTCTAATGGGCCATTAAGGCTCACCACATGACTGAAAACATTACATCATCCCATTGTGAGATGCTCCACCCAGTGGGGGGAGCCAATTCCTACCTAGATAAAAACTGGGACTCAGGAACACCAGGTATCCTGTTTTCCACCGGATTCCCAGAGGAATATCAGACCAATCTTGCCACCACTGGACCCTTTCTACAGGATCATCTCTACTCCAACAGAACTATACCTGTTACTCCAGGAGGATTTATTTGGACTGCTTCCAACACCTGAACAAC
The DNA here is from genome assembly GCA_016584745.2 of Phylloscopus trochilus trochilus. Taxonomy (NCBI): domain Eukaryota; kingdom Metazoa; phylum Chordata; class Aves; order Passeriformes; family Phylloscopidae; genus Phylloscopus; species Phylloscopus trochilus. The sequence goes on along the minus strand of WQNJ02000546.1, from coordinate 57,411,538 downwards.
AGAGTGTCAGGTCATATTTCTGACTCTGTCAGGGTTTCTAGGATTTTTTTGTTTGTTTGCTTGCTTGGTTTTTTGTACTGCTACATTTGTATTTTTAACATTCCTAGTAAAGAACTGTTATTCCTATTCCCATATAGTTTCCTGAAAGCTTCAAATTGCAAAATTATAATAATTTGGAGGGAGGGGTTTTACATTGTCCATTCCAAGGGAAGCTCCAGCTCTCCCTGGCAGATACCTGTCTTTCCTTACCAAGACAGAAAGAAGGCTAGGTGAAGGCAACTTTATAAATAGGGAAAGGTTTTGGAGATTTTCTAGAGAGTTCAAAGAAGTAATCAGAAAACAATCAACTATAGGTATAGGACAGCAATAGAAAACCTTGTGTAAAGACAGTAAAACAATTCATTTGAATACTTACAACAGGAAAATTAAGAACAATTTCATCTAATAAAAGACCGCAGAGAAGTAAAAAAGAGCAAAACTCCTTGAAAGCCCTCTTTCAAAATATGTAAAAAATATAACTTGATTTTTGCCTTGGTGTTTGTCTGCGAACACTGACATGCAAGTTATGCATGTAAAAGATGTTTGACTCTTGTATTTCAAATCTGATCATTTAGATGGCTTTTGCAATACATCTTGATGAAAATGTATTCTTGAGGCAAATTCATCACTAATACCCATTTTAGCTCACAAAAGTAATTTCATGACATATTGTGTTGCATGCCTGACTAACCCCAGGGGATGAATATTCATGGTGGTTATGAGATAGACTCTTCTAAGCTCTTGGAGCTCCCCATGGGCATCAGGCATCACAGCAGCTTCATAGATCATTTTTTTTTTAGCTAGAAATAATCTGCTGTTATGTCCTCAAAGTAAGGTGGTTTTATTTTTATCAGAAGGGTCACCAATCCCTGTGTTGAAACCTAGCATTATTGCTTAGCTAGAGACATAGTCAATTTACCAATGAAGTGCTAGAAATAGCACAACATAACTGAACAAAACAGTCCTGCCACTTCAGCTTCTCTGAAAACCTAAAAATGTCTGTCCTTCAGTGGTGTGCCACTGAGCGGTAACATATAACTAAAGGAGGATAAATCTATCACCTGTAAAGTTTGTAGTCAAACAACAGTAGTATTCATTTGTAAGCTGCAATAACTGAAGATACATTGGCATAAGCAAAATGAAAAACGGTAATTGGGAGGCAAAAATAGATTAATTCCAGTTTCCTCCACTAAGGACCCAGAGGAATCACAGGTAGAACGAGATTGTTAGATTTTGCATTCCTTTCCCTCCTATATAGCACTCTCTAATGAATTCTACAGCCAAAAATTTAAGGAGTATCCACAACTCTTCTACTTTTTCACATAGGAGAAGAAATCATAATAGAAATTTTCAGCAGAAAACTGAACTTGTGATGCTGAAAAACTGAGTATATAGAATTCAATCTAATTTGTTTATAAACCAAATAAGAGGGCTTTCTACAGCTTCATTCTTAACAATATATATCAAGATCATCTGGGTAGCCTCACAATACATGAAGAATGAAGAAAATGTATAGAAAAAATGTGCACGAAGAAAAATGGCTTTTGAAGCTCTGTATCTTTACAAAAACTTAATGCTCTACCTAGGTTGTGAAATAGGCCCAGTGTCTGCATTTGAATCTTACTGTTCCTTAAACCAAAAACCAAAAGCCTTAAACCATACCCTAAGTGATGTAACCTACCTAGGAAGCACAGAATAAGGATACAAGTGAATATTAGTATCAAACCTGTACTTTCACATAAAATATAATAGATGATGGAAAACAAAGGAATTATAAAAACTAATATGAGGATATTCTCAAAACCATAACAAGAAGTAGAGAATGGCAAACTGGCAGTCAACAGTCTATGGCAGATCTGATAAAGCCTGACTAAGATGGAAGAAATAAGTTAATCTACCTAACATCTAAGAGACCATTACAAGTGACTGGTGAGGTGGAGGAGTGAAGACAATAATAATATATCTTACCTTCCTCAAAGAGCAGTTTAGCATCAAGAAACATCAGGAAATCACTAGAATTAAGAAGAAGGTTTAAGTTCTTGTACAACACTTAGTTTGTGGTAGCAGACATGCTTAATTGGTACATCTTGCAGCTGTTGCTCTGATAATGTCTAAACACAGTACATATTTCATTGTCCATCGCTATGAAGTGCAAACTACTGAGGAGATCAAATATATTCCTTCAATACACCAGCTGAACTGGTGAGTGGGAGTACTGACAATATGTAAGAGCCAAGAAATAAAGATTTTGTCTTCCTAGCATCCTTTAGAAAATTCATAATACGAAGAAATTTTTGCTCAAATTTCTTTCAATTTATGCTTCTCTTCATAAGATTAAAGATCTTGTGGAATTTTTAAAGAATGGTTACCCATTCAAAAAAAATTTACTTGAATCTTTTTAAATTTTAAAACAGTATTTTGAATGCAAGTAAAAATTATTCAAATGACAACTTTTTAAAACATCTATGACTAAAATAAGTAATTTTTTCACATTACCAAACTAAATTTTTTAGGAAGTTATTTTTCCATAAATCTGCGCTATCCCAGTTATTTCCTCAGATCCCTATTGGAAAATCCTACACTTGAGAATAGTTCCAATGGTGTAAATCTGATTATCAGTATGGATTTTTTTTAATTTTTTGGTTTCTTTTTCCCTTCTATGATCAGTAGTTATTCTGTAATTTGTGTGCCACTATCATGTTCTCTTGATCTTTGTAGGTTTTTTAATATTCTGAAACATAAATATTCTATGTTAAATTTCCAAATGTTATTCATAATTGCTAGATTTTTATTTTATTTGTTCTTTGGTAAGCAACATCAAGTTGCCGGACAAGATTTTTTAGTTAAAAGAAATTATGCCTTGCATTCTCCTCGAGCTTGAATGGTATGATTTTCTAAAGGAAATCTTTGCCTCTTCATTTTTTCACATACATATGGCTGAAATGGATATTTGAAGTACCAGATGTTAAAAACATGCCTCTCCCATTAAACTCACTTGATCCTTCTGTTTAAATTAATCATTAAAAGCATATTCCAATTCTCTGTGGCATCTTTCTGTTTTGCATCCTGTTTCCATACTTTTCCATCCTGCTATTATCCATCCTTTGAATAATAGCTAGCAGGAGCCATGACTGTACCGACATGTGATGCAGAACATCAAGAATTAGGCTGGGAAATGAAAGCTAGTAAATAAGCCTCTAAGGTAGGCTCCCTTTTCCATGAAAGGTTGGACCACATGATCTTTTGGGGTTCTGTCCAGCCTGGGCTATTCTGCGATTCTATGACTCTAAATTACACAGTGTCTGGCATCACACAAAGCCAAGTTTCAACTGCTTCCACTGACTTTCACTGGAGATAATGAGGCAAAGTAAGCCCTTTCGGAGTCCAAAAGGCTTCATGTGTGGAGCAACTACTAGATTTTGCTCCATGACTGGGACTCCCAGGCCCAACTTCCTGCAGACAAAATTCATAGAAATTACTAATATTATTGTTATTATATGTGAAGAGAGGGAAAATCAAAATGTATGTTTGTTGTGAATAAACATCTCCTTTTTATGATGCCTGCATACCTTTAACTCATTATACTATTTTTATCATTCTAAAATCATTCAGAGTGCTAATTAGTTAATTCTCTAGCATGAAGAGTAATTTTAACACTTTGAAAATTGATTTTACTCATGTTTAATTTCCTGATAAAGCAGATCCATATCTATATGCAATCATACTTTCAATTTCTTCGCAATTAATTTTCAATTGAATTTTGCCTGTCCACTCAAACATAAATATTTATACAATATAGTTGTCTTTGAATATGTCAATATATATTAAAACTAAAACTGATTGGTAAAACCAAAAAGAAAAAAACAATTTCACAATTTCTTCCTTTTTCATTTTTCTTTATTTCTCCCTCACAACCCCCCTGATAACATTGAAGTTTAAAATAGAACACATAAAAAAGCTTTTGAAAGCATGTCAGAGCTTTTCAGATTTGGTCCTAATTTCAAAATAGGATTATGTTTTTAAACAAGGTCTGGTAGAAGTCTCCCCCTCTAAGGAAATCAAAATCACTAGCTTACTTTAAGCAGAAGCTTGCAGAGTCTTGAGCAGTTAAAGGTTTAAAGCTCTGAAAAAATTAAAATAAATGCCATCCAACCGCAGAGAGGTACTATTTAAGTCATAGATATTAGGCTCAGCTTTCTGCTTTTTTCAATATTTTAAATTATTGATAATGTAGAGTCAATAGACAAATGCTTATCTTGGGGTACATCAGTTAACCTACCTGTCTAGGAAAACATTTATAACCTTTAATCTGTTTTCTTTCTAGATAAAGGTGAACAAATGCCTTGAGTGAGATCACACTGCAATATTTCTCCATTTGTCTTGTCATAGTAACTGTAAATTTACTACAGTGAGTTTGCAGATTATTCTGAAATTGCTCCTTTTCTCTGCCCTCCCCTCTCATCAAATTAAAGTTGGTCACATCAATCAAGATTATTTGTATTGGTTGGAATTAAGACAGTAGCAGGTTAAAGAGCTTAAAAGGGACAAAAATAGAAAAGACTCTGGTGGTTGAAAAATGCTCCTCTCAATTTGGAGCTTAACACATAGAAAGTTTTAACATGAGAATACCCTCGTACTGGAAGATTGCAGCATAACAGCTGTCTCAGAGCTCTGTTATTGTGCTCTTCAGAGAAAACACTAATAACTGTTATGCCAATAACCTAGGATAATATGATTTTGAAAGCTCTTTACACCCCAAAATATGAAAATAATTCCAAAATTGATTTACTTAGTATTTGGTGTTATTTAATGCCATTAAAATCCATACATCTGCCTAGTTTTATAATAATTACTTTTCAGAATAGAAAACACTTTATAATTTGGACTTGGTTTTAGTCTTTTAAAAGTATCTTTCTATATCTGTAATAAGCTCTTGATATTCATATTTATCTATCATAGTCTTATGAGACACAGTTGCTCTATTTTTTGCTGGTCTATATTCACTCTATTTGTTGCAATCTTTCCAATGGATGAAGTAAATTTTAGTGCATTAGGCTATCATTTTTTCATCTGATCTATGCTAGAAGTTGCCTAAACCAAAACTATGTTAAGCTGCTGTAAGATTAAATAAGTAGACTAAGGGGTCATCAAGAGGTGACAGAAGAAAAGCTCGTTCTTAGCAGCTACTGATATGTTGAGCCATCATCTATAATTTTAGTTCAGAGTGTTAGAACAAGTAGAGCAGGAATAAATCTCTCTAAGAGTACACATGACGATTAGATTTGACAATCTCTCTTTTATGTCATTTTTAGCATCAGAGCAAGATCACCTGGTAATTAAGTAGAACTCAATGAACAAGATAAATGAATAGGACCTAATGAATAGACATGCATAGCAGACCTGGTTCCCCAAATTAAATATGGTGTAAATCTCACATCTTCTGATGAGCCATGAATGCTGAAAAATTAGAAATTCTTCACTACATTCTTCTATTATCACAAAACATATTTTGTTCTTAATCAGTTATTTAGCATACAAAACTACTCTTATAAAAGATGAGAAGATTGAGCAAAAGATGATCACAGGTTTGTTTACATGACATTGAGCCTGCTGGCAACAGGTGAGGTACCCTTCTCAAAGGGAAAAAAGGGATATTTGCTCAGGAGTTCACAGGTCTCACTGAGTGAGCTTTAAACTAGACTTGAAGGGGGAAGAGGATAAGAACAAGATCACTGGAGATAAGCCCATTTTGGGATGTCACTCTTTGAGGGACAGTATGTAAGCAACATAATTTAGTCTGCTGTCTCAGTAGACGTAGGCAATGGAGATCTGTGTGGCAACAAGGATGCAGGAGTTATTGATCTGAAACCATAGACACACTGGAGAATTGTCATGCAGGAATTAGAACTTCTTCACCAAAAAAAAGTGCCAGGATTTATAACCCAACTGAAGAGTACCTACACCACACACCCACCACAGGCAGCAAACAGGAGGAGCTAAAAGCTCTGGTGCACCAGAAAGGATATGCATAATTGCCATCATAGAGATGTGGTGCTGCTAACATGCTGCAATGAATGGCTGTAAACTTTTCAGAAGGGGTTGGGAAGGAAGGGGAGGTGGTGGAGTAGTCCTGTGTGTTAGTGAGTGCCTAATTTTCTGGAGATTGATGGTGGTATTTATTGGTAAAAATCAGGGACAAGACCAACAGGACAAATATCCTGATGGAACAGTGTTGTAGACCACTTCACTATGAAGAAGAGGCAGAGGAAATATTCCGTAAGTGGCTAGGAGAAGTCTCAAATTTGCAAGCCCCTGTTCCAACTTGCCGGATGTCTATTGGAAAAACAACATGTCAGAAAGGAAACAGTTCCATGAGGTTCCTAGAGTTTAGGAGACAACTTCTTGTCACAGCTAATAAGGGAGCCAACTAAGGAAGGTGTCCCTCTGAACCTGCTGTTCGTAAACAAAGAAGGACCAGTGGGTGATCTGATGATCTGATGGGTGGAGGCCATCTTGGGCACAGCAGTCACAAAAATTATAATTTTCTTCTCCAGGGGAAGTAAGGAGGGGAAAAAGCAGAACTGCCTTGTGGGGCTTCTAGAGGCTAGACATTTGCCTTCCCAGAATATTGGCCGAGACAGTCCCTTGGGAGACAATTAGGTAGGGCAAAGGAGCCCCAGAAGGCTGGACGTGCTTCCAGGAGGAAATCTTTAATGTGCAGGAACAGGCCATCCCTGTGTGCCTAAAAACCAACTGATAGGGAAGACCAATGGGGGCTAAACAGAAAAATTTGACTAGAACTCAGGGAAAGCAAGCAAATGTATCACTTTTGAAAGAAGGAGAAGAGCTCATGCAGGAGGACTACAAGGATCTTGTGAGCTACACAGGGAGAAAACTAGCAGGGCCAAAGCCCAGTTAGAACCTCATTGGTTATTGCTGCAAACAGAAAAAAAAAAGGAAGTTTTTATAAATATATTAGCAACAAAAAAAAAGGCTAAGGAGAATGTCCACCCTTTATTGGAAGTGTAGGGAAAAGTAATAATGAAGAATGAGCAAAAGGCTGATGTACTTAATGCTTTCATTGCCTCAGCCTTCCACAGCAAGACCAGTTGTCCTCAGGGCATCCAATCTCCTGAGCCTGAAGACAGGAACAGGGAGCAGAACGAGGGCCCAAAATCCAAGGGCAAATGGTCATTGACCTGCTACACCACTTAGACATGCACAGGTCTTCAGGGCTGGATGGGATCCACCCAAGGGTACTCAGGGTACAAAGTCACTTTCCCTCATTTGTCAGCACTCCTGGCTGACTGGGGAGATCCCGATTGGCCAGAGGTCAGCAAATGTGACACCTGTCTACAAGGTCTCGAGGAAGGTTCCAGACAAATGCAAGCCTGTCAGCTTGGAAAAAAGAGGGCTTATGGGGAACCTAATTTCTCTCTGCTTCGCTGCTTGACAGGAGATGGAAGAAAGGTGGCATTCAGCCTCTTCTTCCAGGTAAAAAGTGACAAAACAAGAGGAAAGGGCCTCAGCTGCATCAGAGGAGGTTTAGATCAAATCTTAGGAAAAATTTCTTCTCTTAAGGGATTTTGAGGCATTGGAACAAGCTGCCTCAAGAAGTGGTGAAATTATCAACCCTGGAAATATTTTAAAAATAAGTGGATGTGATACTTGGGGACATGGTTTAGTGTGTGGGGATACGTTGTGGTGCTGGGTTAACTGTTGGACTTGATGATATGAGAGGCCTTTTACAACCATAATGATGCTATGATTCTATGACTATGATGTGTTTTGAGACAATTTTCTGTAGCATTGGTTATTGATTCCTGAAAGGTTTAAAATAAGTACCCTAGAATATTTTTCCAATTTTTCCCTCACAGACCTAAGTGGTTTAGTATTTATATAGTTATACATACAAACATATTCCTATTCTTTGTATGTAACATAATGATGATAAGGATCATCTGTCTTGATTTAATTCTCCTTGATGTGAACAAAACAACAAACCATAGGTTCAATAACAGATTCAGAGAAGCGTGAGCAAAGTAGTTTTCTACTGCAAATATCTTACCCTAACTTGTGATTCTAATAACTTACGATAAAGGTTATTTAAAAAAAATATTTTCAAGCCAAATCAAATGTCTCTTGCCTTTTGCAGCTGTCCAAGCCCCAAATACTTCAATCCTTGTTCCAGATCTCTCTCCTAGTTCTCTTGCCACCATCTAGTTCTACATGTGTGCTTGCCCATCCCTCACTTCCAAATCACTCTTACCAGCATATTCTGTACTTGCTTCCACATTAGCATGAATAACTTTGTCAGTGGGTTACTGCTCAATACTGTTAAGAAAATAATCTAGTATTTCCCAAATGTGTAAGCTATAATTAGTAATTATGTGGAAACATGTTCTTTACAAAACATGGGGCATTACCCACCTCATAAATAAATAAATAGGTAATTATCCAAAAAAGTACAGAAATTTCACATAGAAGAAGATGATCCTTTTCCAGGGGCCCGGGCCTGCTCCAGTTTCATCTCCAGGGATGCTGCACAGGGTCTGCAAAGACTGTGGAGAGTGACCAGAGCAAGCCCCAGGCCCTGTGCAGCTTGGGCCATGTCCACTGACATCTGGCTCCCACGGCCTTGCCCGACCCCCTTGCAGAGCCCAGTTCCCTAAGCAGAGAGGAGACCAAAGCACACCCTGAAAAAGGTTCTCATCTCTGCTCCCTCCTAGATCAAGGTGCTAGGAAGGCTTCTCCAGCAGCTTGGCTTCATGACGTTTTGCAGCCTATGGAGCCTCCTGCAGGTATGCTGGCAATGTTCCTAAAAAAATAACCACTGGCAACCAAGTAGGAACCAGGTGACAGAAGCTTCTGTGGCTGTTGAGTTACAGGTGTGTCCGCAGGGAGGACTTTCCAAGCTCCTTTGCTGGTCCATGCACGCAAGCCCAGCTCCCATCGCAGGGGTGAGTTGTGTGTCCCTGCTGACCCCACAGGCTGAGCCCTGGTTTTATAGGATCCGTTCCTGGGAAAATGCAAATGCTTTGCATTAAGGTCCTCCAAGAGGGAGGAACAAACTCTGTTCTGACACCGCTGTCCCAACATCAGCACTGCTGCTGTCCCCACCTCTACTGCCACAGCAGTTGTGGTCAAGAACCGACTGCTTGCCCATTGTGGTGCTTTGCAACCACGGGGCTCTGTGACCTCTGTGTCCTCAGACCTTGCTGTGACCTTAAGGCTGGGGCAGGATATTGTGGGAATGGATCTCAAGAGGTGCTCCTCCAGTGAGGAGAGTATGTCCCTCCAGGCCGCTCTGTGGAATCTAGGTTTTTCTTGCAAGATGTGAGTTATGTGACATTGGAGAAGTGAGACATTTCATAGTTCTACCTGCAATAGCAATGTCAAGTGCAAAATTTAACTCACGTTGGTGATTCCCACAATTGCAGGTAGCACTGGCCCTGCCATGTTGACACTGAGTCTGTGCTTTGTGCTGTGCTGGCCTTCAGCCCATATTTAAAAAGTGAAGGAGTTGATGCCATAATTTATAAAAATAATGCATCACAGGCATCAGGGTAGCTGCATGCTTTAGGTGAGACCCAAACCCAGTGCACCTCTTACAGGTGTCCTCAGTCACCCTAAAATCCCCATGTGCCTTACAAGAGACCCCAGACCCCTTCTCAACTGACAGATGTCTCTTGGCCCCTGCACACCTTTGGAGATACCCCAAATTCCCTGCAAGACTTATGGGTGTCCCCAGGCCCTTGCGCAGCAGAAAGGTGACCCAAATGGCATGCATGCCTTTAGGGGGCCCAAACGTGACACTCAGGGAGCAGTGACAGGGCTGAGCCATGTTCCCTGTGTGTGTTCACCAAGTGTTCCTGGGTGGTCAGATGAGGCCTGGGGAACAAATCTCCACTCCGCTCATAAAGGATCCCAGGGTGCCACAGGCCCAGCCTCTGTTGGGCTCTGAGCTCATCTCTCAGGCTATGAAGGACTTCCTTCTGGTGCATAGTCCAGCCTCATTCCATTTTTCTCAAGGCAAGCACTTACTGATGGCTTGCCTCCTTTCCGAGGCCATGCCACTGGAGGAGGTCCTGGCCCAGGTGACCCCCATGCAGGTAATGTGCCCTCAGCCCAGGGTCACTCAGCATGGGCTCCCCCAGCCTCTTGGGGCCCCACCACTGGTCACAGCAGCCCCTGCCTGGCTCCTGCCTGCCCACACTGTGGGCATCTATGGCTGCTCCCGGACATGGAGCTCAGCCAGTGCTGGTGCCCTGTGGGCTTTGCTGGTGGTAAACACCCAGATATAGCTGTGACAACTCCATTTCTTTATTTGAACATAAAATATTGGCCAACCCCTGCCCAGGCAGACAGGGGCTGCCCCCCTTCAGTCCTGTCCGGGGAGCTGGGCCAGGGGGCTCAGGGGCAGAGGCTCTCGTTTTGGAGGTGTGGGTGTCGACTTGGCCCCAAGACGGTGCTGCAGCCACACCACGGCAGACGGGGACAGACGTGAAGAGCTGGGATGACAGGTCAATTTCTCGCTTACTGCGTTGTTTACCTGGTCTTCTGAAGGTTCACAGGAGCAGCTGTGGAGAGAGGAGGTGTCAGAGGCCCCAGCTGCTGGTGGCACACAGGGACTCTCCAGCACAGCAGGGCCCAGAGCTGGCACAGCCCCCAGCATGGCTGGAGCTGCTGTCACACCTTGGCCCAGCTGCACAGCTGGCCCTCCAGGCCCCGGCCAGCAGGGCATGGCTCTGGGCAGGGTCCCAGGCCAGAAGTGGGCTCCGGGGCACCTCTGCCTTTCCAGGGCAATCTGGTCCTGCTCTTTATCTTTCCCACCTTGCTTTGACTCTGCCTGCTGTTGCTGGGGCTGCTCTTAGCCAGGCAGCCTCAGTGGGAGGCAGCACTGGCTACAGCCCCAGCAGGCTCCCCAGGACAAGGCCCAGCAATTAAGAGGCCGATTAAAGCACTGGGCAGCAGCAGAACCCTCAGCAGTGTTATTTGGACAACCCTGACTATCCACAACTCCACAGCAGCCTCACTGGGAATGTTCCCTGACTATCAGCAGCCTTTAAAGGAAGCTGTTTGAGGCAGAGATCAGCAAAACACTCACCGTTTTCTCTTCCAGCAATACCAGATTCCGGTATAGCACATCACGAGGAAAAGACTCCCACTGGCCACAATGGCTATTAACTTAATCAAACAATTTGGTCCCCAGCAGAAAACTCTTCTCATGCTTTCCATGATATCCTCGGATTCTGTTGTGGTGCTGGCTGCATCTGCGGGAGCAATGGGGAGCGTGAGTCCGTGCTGTGCTCCAGTGCTTAGCTGGCAGCACGGTGGATACGGCCAGGACGTTCTGTGTTTCCCCCAGAGCTGAGGCCTGCAGGCACCTTGGTGCCTCTTGGCACAGGAGTGCTCAGTACCCGAACCTCTGAGCCTGCATGGCATAATTACTCTGTACCGGTCAACTCCAGGCAATACTTGTCAAAGACACGGATTGGGACAAGATTTTGGAGCTGCTCCAGGGCCCTCCCTCCTCCAAACAGCTGCCTCTCTGGATCTACCCAGAGACTGGGAAACTGCAGGGATCTCGGGGTGTGCATGGCATGTGGTGCAGTTTGGGCTCCCTGTCAGCTGATGCCACATGCCTTCCTGCAGAACCTCAGGAGAAGCTGCAGCCAGGCCAGGCTACCAAACAGCCCTGCAGGGTGTGAAAGCTGCAGAGGGGCAGTGAGGCTGCCATGGATCCCTTCCCGCTGTGCCAGGCATGTCCAGATGTGCAGAGACTCTTCTGAGCCTCAGAAGAAGGCTGAGGGACATGCACCCACCATGCTGTCTCTCCAGATCGCTAAGGATTTGGTCCAGTTGTTTGGATTCCTCTGGGGACTTTCTATCTCCTATGGGTTTTTTCTTCTTTCTCAAGGGACCTAAAGAGAAAATATTTCCATTTTCCCCTGAAAGAATCCCACAAAATCAGTACTCAGCCTGTGGGGTCAGAAGGGAAGCGCAACTCACCCCTGTGATGGGAGCTGGGCTGGTGCACAGCATCCACCAAAGGAGCTGGAAAAGTCCTCCCTGCAGGCACACCTGTAACTCAACAGTCACTGAAGCTTCTGTCACCTCTGCTGATGTGCACGGGCAGCACTAAGACGCAGGAGCGGTGAGGGGAGGGTGCAGACCGAGGGCACACATGTGCACGGCTCTGTCCGGGCACCTGCAGCGATGCTCCCCTGGCAGAGCTTTGGCTCTGAGCTGGCAGCTCTCCCAGGGGGAAGGCCTTGACCTACCCTCATCATCTTCCAAAAGCTCAGTCATGGATATGGGCTGGAAATCCAGATCATCTTCATCAACAAGGTCGTCTTCATCAATAGGATCATCATCATCATCATCATCATCAATAGGTTCATCTGCAAAGAAATCCAGGACAGAAGAGCTCCCGTGGCACTGCAGGAGATCCTCAGGCTCCCTGGGGCTGGCCAAGGAGCCACACAAGGCACAGCACCGGGGCACAGCCATGGGCCCGGCCCCTTCCCTCTCTGCTCTTCTTTGTGGCTGCACAGAGCACACAGAAGGACACCCAGTCATTGCACGTGGGAAGAGCATTGCAAGCTAAATGCTCCTTCCTCCCACTGACAGCCATCCTGGGGAATCACTGTTGGGCACAAGAGTAGGAATTTCCAGGGCAAGATTTCCAGAATCCATCAAACTTCAGAGGATCTTAAGGGAAATGACACATGAAAATTACTCTGGACAATGATTACACTTGGACAGTGATTACTATGTTAGGAAAGGGTTGCTGATAACTTACCTTCATCAAGCTCCAAGATCCTTAAACCATGGTTTACCAATGTTTCCAAATGATGGAAGTCATGATCCCAAACTAGAAGGGAGCACAGATGGGAACCATTCCATACTATGCTGTGATACCTTCTATAGAGAACTGAGCACTGCATGGGGGTTAGGTAATGCTGTGTGCCCACAATGCCAAGCAGCAGAGATGGCAGCTCAAGCCTCAGCAGGGCCCAGGCCCAGAGGCACAGCAATTACCTCCTGTGACTGTGCCTGGCATGGTCTCCCTTCCTGCAGCAGAGGCTGGCACGGAGCCACTGCTTCCTCCGGGAAACCTTGCCTTCAGCACATTGTCTCGTGCCATCTCTGGAGAAAGGAAAAGAGACAGATGGATCAGGTGGGGCTGTTCCCCAATGGGAAGGTGGCATCTTCAGAAAGCAATGCCTGTCAAAGACATGGATAAGGTTCAGGAAGTCATCCAAGCTTTGGAGCCAGGCCAGGGCCCTCCCTCAATCAACACAGCCCCTACACCACATCTACGCGACGACTGAGAAATTGCAGGGATCTCGGGGTGTGCATGGCACGTGGTGCAGTTTGGGCTCCCTGTCACGGATGCCACATGCCTTCTGGCAGAGCCTCAGGAGAAGCTGCAGCCAGGCCAGGCTGGCAAACAGCCCTGCAGGGTGTGAAAGCAGCAGCGGGGCAGCGAGGCTGCCAGGGATTCCTTCCTGCTGTGCCGGGCACGGCGTGTCCAGATTTGCAGAGAAAGGCCCCGGCTGCTGAGCCTCAGGAGAAGGCTCAGGGACATGAACCTACTACGGTGTCTCTCCAGTCCACTCAGCATCTGGCCCATGATTTTGGATGTCTCTCGGGACCTTTTGTGTCCTGTAGGTTTGTTCCTCCCTCTTGGAGGACCTTAATGCAAAGCATTTGCATTTTCCCAGGAACGGATCCTATAAAACCAGGGCTCAGTCTGTGGGGTCAGCAGGGATACACAACTCACCCCTGCGATGGGAGCTGGGCTTGCATGCATGGACCAGCAAAGGAGCTTGGAAAGTCCTCCCTGCGGACACACCTGTAACTCAAGAACCACAGAAGCTTCTGTCACCTGGTTCCTACCAGTTTGTCAGTGGTTATTTTTTTAGGAACATTGCCAGCATACCTGCAGGAGGCTCCATAGGCTGCAAAACGTCATGAAGCCAAGCTGCTGGAGAAGCCTTCCTAGCACCTTGATCTAGGAGGGAGCAGAGATGAGAACCTTTTTCAGGGTGTGCTTTGGTCTCCTCTCTGCTTAGGGAACTGGGCTCTGCAAGGGGGTCGGGTAAGGCTGTGGGAGCCAGATGTCAGTGGACATGGCCCAAGCTGCACAGGGACAGGCTCTGGTCACTCTCCACAGTCTTTGCAGGCCATGTGCAGCATCCCTGGAGATGAAACTCTGGAGTAGGTCAGGGCCCCTGGGGGCTTTCTCCGTACCAGAGGAAACCCTCCACAAACCCGGGGGAAAACCATCCCAAAGGCTTCCCAGGGAAAAGGGAGCGCTGCCCCGGGAACAGGGAGCCAGGCCGCCGGCTCACCTGCTCCCCGCACTCGCCACGGAGCAGCCTGGGCAGCCCTGGCAGACAGGGCCACTGCCAGCAGGAGCAGGAGCAAGAGGTGCCGAGCAAGGGCCATGGTGCCTTGCCCTCTGCCAGTCTCCAGCTCTTGCTTCCACCACTGTTCTGACACCGCTGTCCCAATGTCAGCACTGCTGCTGTCCCCACCTCTACTGCCACAGCAGTTGTGGTCAAGAACCGACTGCTTGCCCGTTGTGGTGCTGTGCAACCATGGGGCTCTGTGACCTCTGTGACCTCAGAGCTTGCTGTGACCTCAAGGCTGGGGCAGGATATTGTGGGAATGGATCTCAAGAGGTGCTCTTCCAGTGAGGAAAGTTTGTCCCTCCAGGCCTGCTGCATGGTGTCTCTAAGGTCTCCAAGGTGTCTTCCCTTTGGGGGTTTCTCCCTCGCCAGGGTAGGATTACCCGGCCAATCCTAAGGGGTTGATTTTAATATAAGGGGTCTCCCTGCCCCCCCTGGAAAATTCCCAGGGAGGCCATCAAAGAGATTGGCCAGAACAGAAATGGCCCACCCCTCCCCACAGGTGATTTGTCCTTAAGGCTGCCCTTCTGCCCTTGGGTGTCTCCCCTTCCCTCTCTGATTGATAGGTTCACTGCCCTTCTCCCTTCCCCCACTCCCGAGTAGAAACCCAGGGAGAGCTGCATGGTCTGTGTTCTGCCCTGGAAGTTACTGTTCAGATGTCGTGCTGGAACTGGAATAAATCTCTGGATCATACACCTAAGCAGATCCGTTTCCTGTCTTCACTGATCATCCAACCTTTCTGATAGGGTCACTCAGGATTTATCCTGCTACATTTTGCCCTGCCAACGTGGGTCTGACTCTGTCTGGAGCCTTGGGACAAACCCAGACTTATCCACGTGGTCTGTGCCTGTAGCTAGCAGTGCAAGGAGAATATCCTTGTGGGACGGACCATGAGTCTGTTCTCCCAGCACAACTACCATGGAATATTCCTGTCTAAAGCAGTGATAAACACAGGGGGAAAAAAGGAAAGAAAGAAAAACAAATAAAACTTTCAAAACATCCTCCCCTACCTCTATAAGTTTTCAGTTTTCCACACCAACATAAAAAGACAAAATGTGTAATTTCAGTCAGTTTTACCATTTAATGGTAATCTTTCACCAGTTCTTTAGGAAAGGAGTCTTTCTTGGTTCCATAGAGACATCGTCTGCAAGGACCTGAAAAGGAACCTGCAAACTATGAAATCCCACCCATTAGCAGCTTTCCCAACACTGCACATGGGCCATGTACTCAAACACACTGCAGACTGGGGTGTCACTTTTTCAAGGTATACCACTTCAGAGGCAAAGGATTTTTTCATCTCAAGGAACAGAGACTTCTTCACTACACACAGAAGGCTTTCATCTCTCTGTTCAAGCATCTCATAAAATCAATTTCACTTAGTCCATCACACATACCTTTGCTCAAAAATCTACACATAAATTAAAACAATCACCTCCCCAAATGCGTATTTTTCCATGGTTTAAAGGAATAATTTAGTCCAGCCTCCATGTTTCCAGAAATGTCCAGCCAGAAATTAGGCCACTCCTCCTCCTTTGCCTTAAATAGTCTTTTCACTCTCTCTCTTCACTGACTTCAGTTCCATCCTGTGTCTCTTTATGGTTCAATCACTGTATCTGTCCTTGCTCTGGGGAAAGGCTGGTGCTCAGAAAGGTTCATTGGCTGGCAGGAAAGAGTTAGAACTTGCCAGGCCTATGGGGCTTGCTCAAATGGCCTTGCCAAGGGAGCTGAAAATTCTCAAGTCCATGCGGGTGGAGCAGCAGTGGAGGGGCTGCTGGATTGCTTTTTTTTCTACCCCTTGATCTTGATCTTGTGGTGTGGCCACTCAGAGCTGCTCCCTGAGGCCTGAGGAAAGGGGGAGGGGGGGAAGGGGTGAGGCAACAGCAGCGGCAGCGGTGGGGGAACATTCCCCAGCCTGGCCGGTGACACGGGCAGCTGCCAGGGTTTTTCTCCCTTCCCCCGCTGCTGCTGTTCCTGGGCCCAGGCATGGCTGGCCTGCTCCCCCCCTCCCCCCACGGGCCAGCAGCTCCCAGAGGCCCGGGGCAGCAAGGCCTGCCCCGCCCAGCCCGGGTGCCAGCCTGCCCTGCCCAGCCCGGGTGCCGCAGGATGTTACATTGGTCGCTCGTCCAGGAAAAAAGAAGAGAACCCCTTGCAAAACTCTCAGCTTTATATGAGTATTACGAAAAGTAGCATTCTACTTCTCAGTGGTCAAACTACCTGACAGTTAAAAAACTGACTCCTGATAGGTCTATCCTTTCTAACAAAATCCAAACTATGTTAACCCATGACAGGGACAAATCCCCACTCTGCTCATAAACGATTCCAGGGTGCCACAGGCCCAGCTTCTGTTGGGCTCTGAGCTCATCTCTCAGGCTATGAAGGACTTCCTTCTGGTGCATAGTCCAGCCTCATTCCATTTTTCTCAAGGCAAGCACTTACTGATGGCTTGCCTCCTTTCCGAGGCCATGCCACTGGAGGAGGTCCTGGCCCAGGTGACCCCCCTGCAGGAAATGTTTAGGAAACCCTCCCTAAACCCTGGGGAAAACCATCCCCAAGGCTTCCCAGGGAAAAGGGAGTGCTGCCCCGGGAACAGGGAGCCAGGCCGCCGGCTCACCTACTCCCCACGCTTGCCACAGAGCGGCCTGGGCAGCCCTAGCAGGCAGGGCCACTGCCAGCAGCAGCAGGAGCAAGAGGCGCAGAGCAAGGGCCATGGTGCCTTGCCCTCTGCCAGTCCCCAGCTCTTGCTTCCACCACTGTCTTGACACCGCTGTCCCAATATCAGCACCGCTGCTGCCACTGCTGCCACAGCAATTGTGGTCAAGAACTGACTGCTCACTCATTGTGAGTGAGCCACACACTTGCTGTGCAACCACGGGGCTCTGGGACCTTTGTGTCCTCAGGACCTTGCTGTGACCTCAAGAAATATATGTTTGATATTATTGGAAGCAGGGAGTGTGGTGCTCTCTATATCTAGCTATACATCTTTTTCATTCAATAAACCATTTCAGAAGGCTCTGGGACAGCTTTCTTTAAGTAGGACTATACACATCTATACCTGCTGAAAGCCTGGTTCCACTGGCTCTGAGCCTGCGTTTTTATCGACCTTCACATGTTGTTACTTTTAAAAAACTCGTACTTATCTACAGAAGCAGCACTTTTCCAGCTCTTACCACCACCATTATTACCTTGCCACCGATTTCCAAGGCTCACTCAGATGTCTTGAGATGTATTTGATGAGAAAGAACTAACATTGTCAAGTCTAACAGATCTGACCAGAGCAGATTAAGTAAAACCCATTAGAGAACAAGAAGGATCTACCATGTAATTAAAGGAGCAGAATGATCTTATCAGAAGCATAAAAGCAATGCCAGCATCTCTCTTAAAATTGTTTTTTTCTCTCTAAGCCTGATGTTTAAAATTTTGCTGTTCTCCTCTATCTCTTGAACAAGTTTTTCCAAAGTTCTATTTCAGCCTTCTGTTTACCTTTTTAAATGGAGTCTCTCACCATTTTATATAAACAACTTTCTTGTTATGATAATGGTATATGCACATGTGTATACATTCTTCTCATAAGGAGGAGACTGTTGATAGACTGTTGGGTTGACCACTGTGATTGAAGAGGAAGATTTTCTTCCTCCAGTCCATGGTCACTGCGGGAATTCTATAAATGTTGAAGTCTGTAAATAGTGTCCTTTTTTTGCCTTAGATATACCAGTGTGTGAGTGTCGTTTCTTTTGTGTCAAATTACGACAGCCCAAAACATTTTATGTTGAATGACAGAATTGCCATCTTTATTTTACAGACCGAGGCATAAAGAAATTACTTGTTCAACATCAGCCAGCATGGAATGGTGCAGCCAAGACTTTGAGGGTCACAGTTCTTGGTTCAGAGTGATCCCAAAGGGCATTCAGTGAAGAGTAGTTATGAACAGAAGTGGAAAGAAAGGAGACAGACATACCCATCAATATATATTCATATATATTTCCTACACCTAAACGCATTCCATCCATAGTCTTTACAAAGTTTGCTTCCCATTGACACCTTAAATGTATTTGTTCATAGCCTTCTGGCAGTGGAGACAGACAATTACCAAGATAAACCATTTGGGATCATCACAAGAAAAAAATCCCTCAGATATTAATTCTGAAACTGAGATGACTTAATAAATATCTGTCACAAAAATACTGTCACAACCCAAGACTAATAAAAGCAGTCTTTTCTATCACATGTTTTACTTTTTGGTACTCACTACATTTTAAAGACTACCACGGGGAAGAGGATTCTAAGTGCAAAGACAAAAAGGAGCAGTAGGACAATTCTTTTTCCAGTTAATGCCATACCTATGACATTTTCTCTTGTTTTTCCTACTAGTACAAGAAGAAATAACAAGAAGTCACTTGATTGTCTCTTCCAAAACACTTCTATGTAAGAAAGGAATACTGGCAATAGTTGTCTGCAGAGAAGAAAACCATTTTGGGTCATTGTTGGTCTAGGTCTCAAGGGGTCAGATCCTAGAATTTATTATTAGAATTATCTCATCTTAGTTGATGCTATCTACCAAAACAAAAACAATGTTTGAAGATAATATTTCTTCAAATAAAATATACATCCATGGAAAAAGACCCCTTTTTCATCTCTTAAAATCCCTCCTCTTCCTCAAAATGAAATGATAAAATCCTCATATTGATAGGAAAACTCACACATTTTTATGATTATTGGTAAAGCTCTTACTGGAGATATCTCTATCACAAGTTTGATTTCAGCAACTTGTAAAATCCTAAGTCAAGCAATTCCATATATTAGTAGTTAAAAAATAATACTACTAATGATAAAAACCCCACTCCATTACATAAAAATGTAGATAAAAACTCCATTACAAATGGAAAATCCAACTAACCACACAAATACATACACTACTAACAGCATACCGTTTGCAAACTTTTTGTTGCACATTAATCACACTGCCTGTCTGAACTGTGGACAATTAAGACAGCAGCTCCTACTGTAAAGCAGATCAAATCCTCTTAAAGTTGCATATGGCCCTTTAATCTAAGTGCACTGTAGAGAGGACTTAGTTCTAGTGCTCACCCCTCATGAATCAACTCGAACTCTGTAACTGACCTCATTTGGCATCTGTCAGAAACCAAAAGCAACAGCACCCAGCTGTTCACTTTATTAAAATATACAATTGCATAAATGAAATATAAAACTATAAATGTAACTCTAATATTTTGGAAACTCAATGCTATTCAGGGGTAAAAATTCAACTCTTTATTTTTTTCTGTGATTTTAATACCTTCTGAACAAAACTTATCCAGTTCAAATTCCTGGCCCTAAGATTTTCTGCTGTGTTTTCTCATTCTGTAATAAGATTCTGTCATGGCACAGAGGATTCTTTTTCATCCTTTCTCAGGGTGAAAGAGCATCAGACAACGGAATTATTTATTAGTCAGTGTTGTTGAGATGTTAAAAAAAAAGTAATTCATCACTGAGAAAAGCATTCAGCAAGCTTTTTACCAGTGATTAGAAAAGGGATTTTAGCTTTTCATAGCATTTCTTAAAAGTTATAGTTTTTCTAACCTCCCCTGCTTCTTACCAAGAATGGTTCTTGTCCTCATTTATTGCCTGTGATCAAAAAAGGAATTATATAAGTGTCCACAATTCTTGTCCTGCTACTGGGTAGCTCACCTGTAGAAAGAGTCTTCATAGTTCAGCAAGTGGTGAGATATTTCCTTCTGTAAATAATGACAGTAGAATTTGTCATCAAAATTCAAATTTTGAAGCATCAATAGGGAAGACAATATCACAAGAAAAGAAAGTATTAGGGGAAACATAGAGATGACTGTAAAGGTTGTATTGGGGAAAAGAAAATGTATATTCATAGAATATATTGACAAAAGGCAACCATCAGGATCATCAAATCCAACTTCTGGCTGTGCACAGGACACCCCAAACCATGTGCCTGAGCATTGTTCAAAATCTTCCTGAATTCTGTCATGTGACCGCTTTCTGGGGGAGCCTGTTCCAGTGTCCAACCAAACTCTTGGGTGAAAAACCTTTTTCCTTATATGCAAAACTTCCCCCAACTCATCACAACAGATGATCATACTGCTGAGAGAAGTCTGGGCCTTTATCTGCAATGACTGAATCTGACCGCTTTTGGCTGTAGAAGAATTAGATACCTCCTCTGGTAGCCAGAGAGATCCAGAGATGTATTTCTGACACTAGAAGAGGATGAACCCTCTTGTACAGACAGGCTGGTGGTAAAAAAAGAAAAATAATAGAAGAGAAACATGAATTCATGAAGAGGAAGCTGCTAGTAAAAGGACAGGAGGAAGGTCACTGCTGCCAGAGGTCAGACACTAAGAGGGCAAGACAAATGATACTGCAGGAAGCCAGTTACAATGAACTGAGGTTCTAAAAGAGAAGAATTACCAAAGCTCTGAAAGACAATTAAGTAGAGTAAGAATAATACACTGTTATAAATGTCTCAAAACACAGGTGGGAATGAGTAAATAAGATTTAATTAGAGCGCATTAAAAATTACAAAGCAAAGGAAGGGAACAGCACTGTGAGCTTGATGGGACTCTTTCTGCCCACCAAAGGCTCAGCTCACAAAATGGCGTCCCTGCCTTTTGTACACTGAGAGTGCATCAGCCTCATTAATATTCATAACCAGTTCTTAGACATCATTCTGGCACCTCCCACAATCCATAGCTTTGCCCTTATATGTACACTTGGCTCCTCACAAGGCCTGTCAATCAGTCCTTCCATGCCTTTCATTGATGGATCATCTTGAATCCTGACTGGTGGTGCGATGTTACCCTGCCAGGCCTCCCAGCAACAAGTGCCTCCCACTTCCTGCTGCCTCTTACAAGGGGCAAGTATATGCCCTCCCCCACATGTTTTTATAGCCCTGTCAGCCAGAGCCACCAAGCAGTAATCACAAAAGGGGCAGGGAGGATTGAAGGGAGAACAGAAAAGGGTTCAAAACTATACTGAAACAACAAACATACATATCAAAAGAACTGCAAACCACAACAGAACTTCTCCCCACCATACTCAACAACTCCTCTTCATTTGCATGAGCCAATCACCACCCCTTATTCATAACAACACCAAGCCTACAAAGTTGGTTTTGAAAAGTAGATGGGATTAGGAGGCCAGTAATAGGACAGAGGAAAGACTGAGGCAGAAAAGCCCTTGGTAAGAAATATCAGAACAAATTTTATCCTTAAACAAATATATCTAGAACTCATTATTCTCTCTTCAGTGTACAAAAAAAAATCATAAATTCCTACTTCTATCCACAGATCTCTTTGAAACCACTGGAAAAGTGTGCTGTTTATTGTTGGTCCATATAGAGTATTTTTATTAGCTAATGATAAACACTTTGTACTGAACTCAAGTAGTAAAAATTTTTTCATTCGGTTTTAGGTGCCAAGTCTTCTGATGAACCTTGAAGAAAGAACTAATTGGCAACACGTAATGTAGAAAGTATAGAGTGTTGGATTGCCTTTTTGCATTATAGAAAACTGTATACAACAAAAATTATATGCAAACAAGTATGCATCTTACAGTATATTGAAAGAACATAACCACAATTATAGAGAGAAATGTTTTTGTAGACTATAAAATCTCTGTTGACATTATGTCAATGCAGTTCTTCATGGCAGAGTGCAGACAGATTTAAAACACTCCGCTTCAGCCACAATGGAGAAAAAATGCATTAACTGCACAGAGCACGATGCCAAGATTGAAAATGAGGTATTGTTCCAATATCAAATTTATTTGCTTGTCCTCTGTGACTCTTAAGGACAATCCCATAATTTTTAAATCACAGGTTAAGTCTCACTCCAGACACCAAACTGGAGTGAGAAAGCCTTCTCACAAAGAAACTAATTTTGGATTTCTAAGGATCTTTTTGATTCATTACAGTGAATTTCCTCCACTCTTTATATGTGTAACTGTGAAGGGAGAAATACTTCCTTCTGGGCTGATCTATCTCCATCTATTAATTTATATTGTTACCATCACTCTTCCATGGGGTGGCTCACAGCATATCTATGATCTAGAGAGGTCTTCACCTAAAAATCTGCAGAATCTACAGAAAGTGGGTATAGAAACAAAGCACTGATCAGAAACAGCCATCTATTGTCAAACAGTTTTAGCATTTTGTTCTAGGAATACATAAAACTGACCTGTTGCATCCGCAATGAATTCACCTATATTACTGATTCTAAATGTACAAGTAAATTCCTTACTGCCATATCACCTTCTGAAAAACTGTCCTGGGTTGATGCTACACTGTATCCCCAATCATCTGTTTGGTTTATGTTGGATCAGAGAGTAACGGGGAGAAAATGCAAAGTTTGTTTTCAGGAATCGCACAGACTGGCCTTGAGAAATGTGAGTCACTGGCGCGGAGATGCAGGTTTTTTTTTCCTTGCAGCACTCACTTTCGCTTTGCTGTAGCTAGTTTAGCTTAGTTAGGGCTGAAAAGCTTTGCAATTTTTTTTCTTTCTTTTTTTTTTTCCTCCTTTTTCTTTTTTCCCTTTTTCCACCTGTTTTTTTGGAACGGTTCAAGCCTCCCCCACACCGAGGACCCGGGAGGGGGCGCCGGGGGAGCTGACATCTGGACCCACTAGAAGCTATCCTTCGCAGCAACGTCCACCACTGCTGAAAAGAACCGAGAGGATAAACCATCTACAAGAGGGACTTTGCTTTCCATAATTCATCATCTGGTATTGTTCGATCTATTGTGCTGGGGGAGTGTTTTGCTGGTTTAATAAACAGGTTTCTTTCCACTTTCTCTCTCTGACAAGTTTTCTCCCCAACCAGCTGGGAGAGAGGAGGTGGTGGGGGGGGAAGGGTTTCCCTCGGAGTTCTCCTCCCAAATTGGCCTTAAACCATCACAAAAACCTTCTGTTAATCAGTCAAGAATCTTTCCCTGAAACCACAACCATCTGAACCCAAATTAAAATGAGCTTGAATTCTGTAAAAACAACTAATGTTTTGCAATTAATTAATTAATTTGTTCTCTTCTATTTGCTGTTATAAGAAGAGTTCATTTTAAATTATCACAGATATAAAAGGGAGGAAAGAGTAATTAAGAAAGACTCTTCTAAAATGTGATGTCATAGTTGTAAAGGTAATAAGGAATAAGGAGGTAAAGGTAAAGGGATAAGCTTCCCTCTCTCTTCATGGGCTAGACATTCCAATCTCAATTTGCTCTACCTAGACTCAGGCACTTAAATCAGGAATATTCCTTAATTTCCTCTGCAATTAGTGGTAAGATGTGATATTCTGGTAATTCACATTTTGGATGGGCTGAATCATTTTCTGGAGAGGTCTTTCCCTCCAAACCATGAGAAATTTGAGAAACTGCCTCATACAGGTGTACAGGTTCAATAGTGGCCTCCACTATTTCTTGCCTTTCTAAACCTTCGCAGAGCTAGAAATTTTGCACCTCACACCATTATGAAACTGGTAACTGTTGAGTTGTTTGTATTTGTATCCTTTTTATCAGGGGCAGAAGAGAAAGTAATACAAGAGACAAGAGAACAATTTCTGTGTTGGAATCATAGTTTAGTTCTGGAATCTGTTACCTTCAAACTGGAAGCGGGTGGCATTCAAGGCAGTTGTCCCATCAACATATTATGTGCTCTGATTTTGACAGTAACACAATGATGGCATTGCATTTTCAGGGCTGGTCTCAGACAGGATGACAGATGGCACCTCCATTGCATAGTGATGTCCCCAAAGAGATTTAAAAAACAAGTGAGTAGTTTTCAAAGATAATGTTAAAGAATAAAATGCAATGATTATTCATACAATTTAGACAAGGTAAACTTACAGCCAATAGCAGTTAATATTCACTGGAGCTCAGTCTCCATCTTTTAAATCCCTAAGCAACACCTTTTAAGGTTGAATAACTGTGAGGAGCACCAGTACCAGTATAGAAAATATGTGATGGAATAAGACCATCAAATTGAGATGTTTGCACAGCCCCTTCTGCTTTCCAGAGAATCCACACTGGCTAAAAGGCTTTTAAAATGTGTAGGAGCAGTGTGAAGTATCCGACTCTAGAATTTCACCCACAAAAATATGGAGAATCTCAATCTTGTCTGAATAAATCTTGTCTGAATGGCAATTTGATAAACAAGATAAGAAAGATACACTGAGAACCCAACATCATATCCAGCAATTATTAATTGACAGAGTTGAAAAAAGCAATAAGAAGGTCTTGTAAGGGATCTTACATTTAAAACATACATAAGACCAAGCTTTCTGTCTTCCAATACCATAGTACAAATCTGTGATGAAATATTCAGTTTTAATGAATTCTATTGAATTCTACTTTTCTGATTGTTTTGGTAAAAATGTACAGGATTAGTAAAATTCTTATATGGGAAATATTTTCCAAATTGAACTGAATTTTTCCTATGATCCTGGGCTGTTACAGCATGATACACAACACTATTCAACCAAAGACAGATAGGTAGAGCAGTCCATGACTTTGCCACACTTTTGAGTGAAATGAGCTAGGTGATTATCTCTGGGCAGCTCTGCGAGTATAAATATGCCACTAATTACTCTTTTTTCACACTTCAACATATGTTGAATGTGTTATGGCTAATAAATATGGCTAATAAATAATTCATTTGTCTGATTTTAGCATTTTTTGCTGAAGACAATTCTCTCCAGTATGAACTAGAGGATGACAATCTTGTCTCTTAAAAGTTCTTTTCTCAGTGCTTTCATTAATTTTTGAATTGTGAGGAAAAAAAGTCTAAAAGCAACATATACCAGGAAAAGTAACGAAATATCTTTCCACTTATTTAGATTTTAAGATTCAATAATCTTGATATTTTAAGCTATGTATTTCCTAAATAACCAACAGCACTTCAACCAAGAATATCCTCATCATCATCCTCATGTCAGCATCTGCCCAGCAGACCTTTAAAGGTTTGGTGTCTTACACTTTTAATATTGCTCTTCTAATGCTTTAGGAAAAAAAGCAAAGCAAAAGAAAAACTAGTGGAGACACATATTTAAAAAATAATTCTTAATTTTTGGTGGAATTTTAAGAAATGCTTAGCTAAACCTCATTGATTCAGAGTATCTACCTCTTTACTAACCATCCATTCCTCTGTACATTTAAGACTCTCCAGAATGAAATTGTCCCACTTTTGTTCACTCATCTAAATGAAATCTCTTAATTAGAAATAGAGCCTGCTTTGATTCCCTTGCCAGCTAGCAGTAAGAGATATGCCCCTCAGCTGATACTGGATTTCAACATTAAAAAACTCCTCAAATTTAAAAATGTTTATCACAACCCTGTCTAATATAATTTTCTTAATTGTAAAGTAGCACTGATAATTTAAGCTAGTTCAAAGCAACTTCAAAGCATATAATCTGGATTTTATGGACAAAATCCTTCTGTCTTCCAGAGCAGCAAGTAATATTCAATGAATGCAGCTTATGCGCTACTCAGTAATGAAATGGAAAATCAGAAAAATTGGAAAACAATTGCAGCAGGTTTTCAAATGAGGCACCAGAGAAGGAATTATAATTCAAAGCAATCTTTTTCATTGATTAAGGAAATTAAGAACCTAAGAATACACCTTAACTCATTTTTCATTTTCCCTCATTTTTATCTTATTCTTACAAAACCTCACAAACACATCAACTGAATTCTCTGAGATGCTTTAATATTTTAATAGTCCATCAGTGATGTCAAAGCCATTCAGTTTAAAGTAATAATAAGGTCAAGAAAATACATTTTCCTCAGGACATTTTAAAGGACCCATCCTAAAACTGAAGGACGCCCCAAGAGTCTGAAGGAGCTCAACAGTAAGTAGCAGTGCATACCTAATGAGACACTCACAGGAATGATGCTAAAAAAGTATCACTATGATTCCACAATCAGCTTTGATCTACAGGGAGAAATAAAAATTTGAAAATCTCATTGCTTCATCTTAGGAATGTCCTTAATCTCATTGTATTTGACAATATTTATCCTGAAAATAACAGAATGGAAAAGCATCAGAAAACTGAAGCTGTGTTCCTGTATTACTTAACTATTCCCTGCTGAACTGGCTATGAAAACTTGATTACATTGAACCTC
The DNA here is from genome assembly GCA_016584745.2 of Phylloscopus trochilus trochilus. NCBI lineage: Eukaryota > Metazoa > Chordata > Aves > Passeriformes > Phylloscopidae > Phylloscopus > Phylloscopus trochilus. Next base: position 57,384,952 of record WQNJ02000546.1, on the reverse strand, counting down.
CGAAGATGGGTTCCACAAGCAATCTAACATCCAGTACAAAGATAATAGGATACGTATCAGAGGAAGTGGATGGATGGATGGATGGATGGATGGATGGATGGATGGATGGATGGATGGATTATAACCCCTCTGTGTGTGTATGCCTTGCCCATATTTCCAAGAGCAGATGTTTCACTCAAAGCCTCAAACTCATCTTTTCTGTTGGTTAAACATCCTGTATTTTTAGACCATGATGATGATTTTTTCAAATTAAACTAAATCAACTAAATTGAATACATTGAATATGCAAAGTTCTGTGTGGAGCTATACAAATGAAATTTCATGTGCATATTACTTCAATTTGTAAGCTCCTGACACTGTTCTTTAAGTTCAGTGTACATGTAAATTAAAGGTTTTACATGACAATTACAGACTTGTCAATTTCCACTTCCAGAGAAACAACCAGAACAAATCAAGTCTGTAGCCATCTTATGGATTGCAAGGACAATGAGCAGCAAGTTCACATGACTTTGTCAAGTACAATATTATCATTCCTCTTGTGACAGAAAAAGCAACATAAGTCAAGTACCTAGCCTACTGTTAAGGCACTTAACTGATTCATATTACCTTGCGTGAACAAAATAATGGAGTATTATAGAGCTTACAAAAGAGTACAAAACTGGTTGGAAAACCCTACTTAAAATGATTACTAGTCTACATTATGCTAGAAATCCCTAAACCTTGCATGCCTTAGTATTTCTGTTGAAAACTTTGGTGATGAAAAAGACATTGTCTTTTTTAAATCCGAATGGATGCTAAGCTGAGAATTACTGTCAGGGGCAGGGTTCTAAAATTTCATTCAGAAACAACAAAAATAAAAATTGTATAAGAAAGAAAATATTTTTGTATGATTAAAATAAAGATTCTATTTTATTGAAAAGAAAGCAGTCAGGTTTCAGACAAAAAAGAAGATCCTATTTTCAATGAGAAGCTGAATAAGAATTGATCAATAATATATTACAAAATATGCTACAGAGTAAGGACAAGGATATGTATAACTATAGCATTTAATTCTTGGGGAGTTTCAAGTTATTTAAGAGTCAGAGATTATTAAGGATTGATTAGAAACTCCCTGTCAAGTGTGATAAAGCTGGTAACACACAACTGAAGTAGGGATCAGAGTAAAGGGCCTCACTCCATTCCTCTAGACTTTTATTTCTATGATTGATTTTTAAATTACCATAAATTATTTTTTTACACAATGTTTATAGCAAAGAACTACAGATTAGGACAACCTACTCAAAATTTTGAAAGGTTTAAGAGCGCATCCACACTACAATCTTTTTCTCTCAAATGAGTCAAGATGTCCAAAAGACCAAAAGTTTAATGAGATTTAGGTATTTCACTACCAAGTCTCCTGAAATATCTTCTAAGCTTCCCTTTAATTTTATCAATCAGTAGGAGTTAAAAACATGCATGAACTGTCCAAAAGCGTTGTGAGCCAAACGTGTACATTAATAAAGTAATGGATAATTTCATTTGGAATTGTCTGTTGTCTTAGTGAGGTAAATAGTAGACATTCAAATGGCTTTTAGTTATATAGTTATTATTACATTTCTTGGTTTTCCTCATTACTTGACTGTTATTGTAAAAAAAACACCAATAAACTTGAATTTTATTGATTTAAAAGGCACCTATGATACAAAATGCATTTGTAGCTAGCACTCTTCAGGAAGGCATTTCAATATGCAAATTCTATAATTCACTTTTAACCACAAACCTTTTTTAAATTGTTGCCAAATGTGTTTGGAAAATGTCAGATTTATTTGACTTGGTTTCCAGTTATTTCAACTTTTTTCATTTTTTTTTTTCATGTCTCCATGTGTCTAGTATGGCTTTTTTTTTTGCCCTGAGAAATGTCAGGTTTAGGACAAGCTTCATGCTTCATGCTGTCCTGGTATTTTTAAAATACTATCTGATTTGGATCAGCAGTGATGACCAAAATCATTAGAAAGTTCCAAAACACTGAAAATTTCTAGTGGATTTTTTTTCTCCTATCATATCATAAAATCATTGATTTTAATGTAAGAACACCAGATTTTCTGGATATTTAATTCAACAGAACATTTTCTAGTGAATTCAGTAGGATTGGACAAGACTCTACTTGTATCTTACTATGCAATACCTCCTCTACAAGCAAACTGAATTCACCAGAAAACTTACACTACTGACACAAATAATAACAGATGCATATAATGAGGAAAGTTTTTAGCCAGACTGAGAGTGGAAAAGAAATTCTATTTCAGAGTGAACATATAAATCTCTACTCTTCTAAGATCAATGGAAGACCTTTAGCAGACTTCAATTGGACCGGGATTAGCCCTCCTTTTTTTTGTTTCTCAAAGATGTTCTGAGTTCAGCTACCCTGAACATATCTTCTCCTCATCCATTGTAGAAAGAGAAATAGAGCTTTTACTTTTCTATTTTTAATAAACTGAAACTTAAACATAAAAATCTGTTGCTCGTAAAGTTATATTCTGCTGAATATAAGCATCCATGTGCTAAAACTTTTTCATTGTACTTGTAGTTGGAAATAAACTTCCATAGTGGTAATATCAGTGTGCAAAGCTTTAGTTCAGAGACAATGCTGGGTTATACTTCCTTGGGATAAAAGATTTAAAATGGACATGCCAACAAAATCTTAAACTACACTATCACTGTGTAACTCTATTGCTATAATAAGGCTTCATTTGATTTTTCATGAGAGGTATAATAAGATTAAGGCATAATCATAATTTCCACTATGACAGAAGATAAACTGCTTCTCATTGGTCTCTCAGAAACTGAAGCAGTCTATGGATCTTAAGTAATCATTTGCAGCGGCAACAGGTATATTATCATTCCAATAACACAATGTCACTGGCACTCTGATTTTCAGACACACATACTGTAGTGGTCTCTTGAGAAGCCTGAAAAACTCCTGACCCAGACAATAGGGAATAACAAGAATTAACCAGTTGCTTGAGGGATATCTTATGGATTTTGTTTTCATTTGTATTGATTTATATAAACCCTCCCAACAGGCTTATTGGTTTTTGTTAAGTGGGTACCAAAAATACATGGATTCAATGAGAACCTTTTTTTTCCCCTTTTCTGATGCTACTGTGACATTTGGAGCAAGGTAAAAGTGCTTCAGAAGTCTTCTGTCACACCTGTCAATAAATTTATTTAATCCTTCCTAATGCATTTACTGTGTAGGCAGAGTACCTTTATAATTAGATTAGAGGAAAGGTATATAGCTTGGTAGTATTACTGAATATGTCATTCCAATCTGCCCTTGTCAAGTTGTTAGGATGATTTTTATGTTTAGTTATTGCTATTAAAATTCCAGTGATGCTACTGTGCACCACTGCATTTACTTGCCAACTCATGAACCAAGCATCTTATAACCTGAATATTCAGGAAAACAGACAAGAGTACAAAGGAATTTCTACCCCATCTTGAGTAGAAAAATCACAGTAATTAGCAGGGGAAATTATCTCGAAGTGTTTAGTACAACTTCAGCTTTGACATTATTTACAGTAATTTTTATGCAAAACAACTTGCCAGTGATCATACAGGAAGCTTAAGAAAACCACCAGAATTAACCACAAATTTCTTATATCTCCTGCCAGCACTGTAATGACAAGAACATCTTCCTCTGCCCTATCAGATAAGACCATATTTCCATCATAACATCAACTGTCTGGAGTCAGACACCAAAAAACATGTATAACTCTATGAGATTGTATTAAAATTTCAGTGTAACAATATCATGTATAATTCCATTACTGTAATTCAGAAATCGACCTGCAGAAAGGCAGCCCTGAAAAGACAGGGTTTCTTGGATCCTGCAGCCTTTATGTATTCAGAGGATATTACATACCGTAAGTTAAGAAACAGTAGAGATCTGACTTTCAAGTGCCAAACATTAATGTTAGTCTTCTCTAAAGAAGTCCACATCTAAAATAAACAGAAATCACTTTAAAAACTCGTTTCAAAGTGAAACTGACCAGATGTCTCAACCTTAAAAAAAAAAAAAAAAAAAAAAAAAAAAAAAAAAAAAAAAAAGGCACCTTGATGCAATCAAATTAGTAACTAAGACTAGTACTGGGTGAATTATCTGCTAATGGAGAGAAGACATTATGCTAAACACTGAACTTGAGTGCAAATTATTCTCTTAGTTCTCAAGCAGGATTTATTTCTTAAGTCAGATATGAGTTCTCTTTAAAAATCTGTATGATGCGATCCATGCAGAGAGTTCTATAACCACGTGTTCCCAGTGCCTGACAAATACACAGTACATTTTTCCCTTAGGTATAAATGGAATTTTTTTGCAATTCAAATTGTGCACATTGCCTCTTTCCCATCCACTGTATACCACTGAAGAGACTGTCTCTGCCTTGTTTACTCCCTCTCACCAGACATCAATCCACACTGATAAAGTTCCCCTTGAGCCGCCTTCTCTTCAGGCTGAACAGTCCCAGCTCTCTCAGTCTCTCCTCATATTTCAGGTACTCCAGTCCTTTAGTAATTTTCCTGGGCCTTCACTAAATTGTCACTATTAAGTCCATGTATCTTTGGTACTGGGAAGCCTGGAACTGGATACAGTGCTGTCCACCTCTCTGCTCACTTACCTAGCCAATGCTTGATACTTTGTCTATGAGTATGTTATGGGATACAGTGTCAAAAGCCTTGTTAAAGTCAGGATAGTCCTCTTCCGTCCCTCCACCTAGGTAGTCACTTCCTCAAAAACGATGCTTGTGTTGGCCAAGCACCATTTCACTAAAGCCACAATGACTATGCCTAATCACTTTTTTGTTCTTTTTAAATTTGAAGAAGTTTTTTTAGGTTTATTGTCTCCACCACTTTCCCCAAAATAAGGGGGTTGACCAGCCTGTATTTCCTAAGATCCTCTTAGGTCTTCTTCAGGATAGGGGTCACATTTGTTTTCTTCAAGCCCTCAGAAACCTTTCCTAATTGCCACGACCTTTCAAAGGCAAATGACAATGACATTGACCAGCACTCTTTATAACTACAGATACATAATATATGGGTCCCAAACACCCAGTTTGTTTAAGTTTTCTCTAGTTTAATTTTCCTTTGCCCAGGTTTCATATTGTTGCAGGTGCCTAGCAGTCCTGAAGACAAATCCTGCTAGTAGAGAATGAGGCAAAGATGGCCTTGAGTACCTTAGTTTTCTCCATATGCTTTGTCACTAGGATTCCCATTGAGTTCAGTGCAGAAGCCCTGTTTTCGCTAGTGTGCTTTTTGTTGTCTGTGAACCTGTACAAGTACATCCTATGGTACATCCTGTTCCCCTCCAGATTCAATTCCAGATGTGTTTTGGCTGTCTTTACCCTATCTCTTCATACTTGAACAGTGTTTCTGTATTTCCTCTCTGCATATTTACCTGAAGCAACTCCAACCTATGTGTTTCTTCTTCAGTCTGAGTTTAGTTAGGAGCTGCTTGTTCAGCTGCACAGCTCTTCTGCCATTCTCCTGCACATGAGGCTGGGCAACTTTTTAATGTAGTAGAGGCTATCCTTGAAAACCTAGAAGATTTCTCAAATTCGCTTTTTCCTCCAGGATTGTCTCCCATGGCATACTTCCAAGTAGGTCCCTGAACAGACAAGTGTTTTCTTGAAGTCAAAATTTGTGATTGGTTTTACCTTGATACTTCACCTGTGGATCCTGAACTCCACTCCTGAATTCAGTCTCTGCAGCCAGATATCTCCTCCGGCTTCACATCCTTAGTCAGTTCTTTTTTTTTTTTTTTGTAAGAATGAGATCCATCGCAACATCTCCTGCACAACTTCTTGGCCACTTGTATCAGGAAGTTAGCAGAATGATCTCCAGGAACATCCTGAATTGCTCATGGCTCATGCCCTCTGTGCTGCCCTTCCATAAGATAATACTTGCCTTTTTCTTGAAGAGAGAAAGTGATTCAAATCTTTCTCCTCACAACTTTTGTGGAGCTTTGAGATAATTAAATATCTAGGAGGTATTTTCCATATATTTCAATTTATTTTTTTTTTAATTGCCCAAAGGGCTCATACTTTTAGGGGGACTTAGGAAGTATTGTCTTCTTTTCCTTATGAGATCTGATGAAAAATATTCTCACTCATGGTCATTTCACCATCACAAAATATGGTTGCATGCATAGGGAAGTTTATCAGTCAGAATTGTATTTTTATTTTTGCTTCCATACCTATCAAAAAGAGGTGTCATTTTCCCCCTAGACAGGTAATCAAATCTTCTCCCACTGCTAGTCTATAAGCTCAGACCTGAAAAAGTAGTCAGCAAGGCATTAGCTGCCTTCAGCAATTCCTTTAATCAGGAATAAGGCCTAATCTTTCTGAATTATCATATCATTGTCATAGTGTATTCTAATGAGGTTAAAGGTATGGAGTTCTTTAGCTTCTGCTAACATCTATCAGCACATAATAGTCCATTTGGCTACTGCTGATTGCAGTATCTTAAAATAATATTTCCTTTTGCTGTAGAAGCTGAAGTCTGTTTCTCTGAACTACCATTGTTCTTTACATCTGAAAATTACAATGATTTTACTGATGGGAGAATCCTATTTGCTATCATACACTAAAAAACTCTGTAGACAAAGAGCCGAAGATAGTACATATACAAACACCTCCAAAGATACCAAACTTGTCATAAAGGGCCATCAAGAAGCTATCTTCAGGAAATCATGTCTTTCAGAAATTGTGATGTTGTTTCAAAATGGCAAAAAGTTAGTATTCTGTACCAAAGACAGAATCTATAGCAAAGACTGAGTAAGCAGAACACATGGTACTGGCTAGAATTATATTCTACACCTGACATTTCTTTTCTATATGGTCTGTGAAACAAAATATGCTTTCATAGGTTAAAATCCCAGACAACTTTTTTTTTTTTTTGGTGTTAGTGAGAGCCATCTGAATATGTTCCAAATTTGGAAAAATATTTCCAGTATTTCCCAATATTTCCCTCTTATCTGCTCCTAAGGTCCCTAACAAAAGGGAATATGAGAGAAAGCTTTTGTAACAGAAATATTGAAAATATGCCAGGGGCATAACAAATAACTGGAGAATCATCAAACTTCAAAAACTCAAATTATAATTGTGAATGGTAATGTACTATCTTAGCATTAACAAAGAATTCCCTCCCACCCCCCAAATATGAGCTCTAATACCTCATCATCTTATTTTAAATAACACTGCGGCTTTTCACAGCATAAGGGAAGCACACAGTGTTTCTTCCGACTCTCACAGCTCTCACACCTAAGCCACATTTAAAGATAATCAGAAATACAATTACATAGAAAAGTATGATAAAAAGATCAGAGAATATATCCGTTCATCTGGATGCCATGCAACAGTGCAAGAAGAATGTCATATGAAACGCGATATATATATATATTTACATTTGAAACCTGAAAGTTTTTAAGTTTTTTAATGTACTTTGTCACTGAAAGAAAGGTGACCTTCCTTATGACAAAGGATACATTTTTAAACTTCTTTTTAATTACCTATAAAAATATTTTGGCTTTGACAGATGTGGATTCCCTACTATTTGCCTTACCTTGAGACACATATTGGAAATAAAACCAGGTTCTGCCATACAAGCACATCAATCACATTTTTTTTTTTATGCATAGGGCTAGAAAACATTTTCTGTAGATCTGTCTTAATTTTGGTTCAAAGCTATTTTTTTTCAAACCTCATTTAGATAATATTATTTATAGTCTATTAACTACAGTTCACTTTAGTTCTTTTATCTAAAGAAAAAAATGTAAAGAGCTCCAGTATGTACATGAAGTAAATTATTGATTAAAAATGCATTCTAATAAAATGTTTATCAGGATCTCTTCAGAGTTGTCAAGCAGGCTTTCAAAGCAGTGGTGTGTGAGTGTTGATTAAATGCCTCTTATGTGCTACATATCCATAGTATTAAGGTCAATCGAATTCTCCTCAGCAAAAGCTGGCAACTCAGATGAAATTCAGTGGGATTTAAGCAGCAGCTATTCAGGCATTGAAAGCTTACCAAATTCTGCTAGCTTTTTCCCTCGCTACAGGGATGTATAAATAGCAAGAAACAGTAAACAACCTGAACTAAAATCACCAAGCTTAACAGGCTTTAAACAGAAGATGAATATGCAGCATCTATTGCTAAACAACACTCGTTAAGCTAAGATAACCAGTTACAACCAATTACACGGCAGCACACAGATGATGAAATTCAAGCCAATGCAGAAATATTAATTCATGTTAAAAAAAAGAAATTAAATCACTATGCATCAGTCTAGCCTGGTATCTGAGCAATTTTAGCAAAGCTTTTACAGCTCCATGCCATTAGCACCCTTTTTCTGCTCCAGAACTCAGCAATGTCTTCTACTGCTCAGTCCCATCAGCTCTGTTGGTGTCAGCTGTCAGACTAGTTTCACTGGTCTCTGTGCTCAATACACATATATAAAGTTTAGTACTTCTCCTCCAAGGAAAGATTAGAAACACCAGCTTGATCCCTTTATACAGCAGAGATCAGACCCAGGCCAATAATAGGATTTTTACGTGAAGAATACCCCTTTCAGCTTCAAAGGAAATGTCTGCTGAGGGGTTGCCAGAACTTGTCACGATTTTTTTCAAGAATGTAAGACAGAGAGAAAGAGTAGAAGTGAATTAGGGATCCACACTGACATCTTGTGGACACAGAGCCAGCAAAGTGTTTCAAAGGACTTTCAGCACACCCCAATGGGGTTTTGTTTAGTCTAATAGATAAACTTGAGTAGTACAGGGAAAGCGAGATGATTTCCTGACACTTGTTAAACTGGATACTACGGAATGTACCAAACTTGTGCAGAATGTTTCACATATTGTTTCACACAATAAGTATGGGAACCTGTATATTCATAGAAAAATGTTCAAAAATTCATTTAATTTTTTTTATTCCCAAGGCTCAAGTTTAAAAATGAAACATAATTGAAAGGAAAAAAAAAGAAAGTTAAAAAACAAAACAACAAAACACTTTACAACATTTATGTGATTGTATTAGAATACAAGCAGTGATTTATCTAGGAACTTGAAGTCTATACTAATAACAAAAAATAAAACCTGGTGAAGTTAACATATTAACAGTTGACATCTGCAAAATTGTCTGTTGCATAAGCATTTTCAGATAGCAGGCAAACACTGCTGATTTGAAACAGGTCTAATGTTAAATTGTGTTTGTGTTCTGCCAATTTTTCTAGAAAAAACCCCGAACAATCTTTGAAATATCTTGGGAAAATTCTTGACAACAGCAAGTAGAATTACAAATTTTATTGAAATAAATATTCACAGGAATGGTTCCACAGACAGCAGAGGAAAATATCTTTCTTCCTGCCTTTGGAAGGAACAACATAAAAGGAAACATTTTTAATCTCAGCCTTTGGGAAAAGCAATGGTAATTCTCCCATTTCTTTCAGGGCTTCTCAATGTATTTCATTTTATACAAGGTGTGCAGAGAATACAGGGATGAAGAGGAATCTTAAACACTATGTTTTGCATGACATGTCCTGAGAGATTTGCCTCAGAGTATTATTAACATAGACACCAGAATAAAGCTGCTAGCAGGAGGAAAACACACATTGATATAGAATATGTCTCCAAGGCAATTTTTATGGTGCTAAATATTTCAATGGTGCTAAATATTGGGTCCAAAAAGCACTCTAATATAGTTCAGCCTCATAAGAATTGGCTCATTTGATGACTATTAGAAAGCACGCAGGTTGTGTCCGACAAGAGAGATGATCTGAAGATCAGGATACTCTTTGGAACACGAGCTTTATTGGTCGTGGGGAGGCAGCCTAACTGGGGAAGAGTCCAGGGATCCAGTGCAAAGAGTCCAAGAGGGCAAGAGGCAAGAGGGTCCAAGGGAAGGCGCGCAAAAAGAGGCTGCAAAGAGACCGAGCTCCTTGTTACATTCCATTTTAACCCTTTCTATCGTGAATATTCTAATGAGCATTAACCAATCACCTTAAGATACAAAACCTACAGAATCTATATATAGCCTATGGGAACTACAACATTACAATACTATTCTACATACCAAAACCTGTGAAACTCACCTTATCCCTGATACCTGAGAAGGTCCAACCTTTTATTCATCCTTTTGTCTTGGCAGGGGTGTCACTGACTCACTCAGCCAAGTCTTTTCAGCTGTCTAATCACCTTCTTCCTGTCCATGCTTACAGTTCAAATCTTGCTTTTAATTCTATTCCTCTTGTGAGTTTCATACTTTTAGAGTCTTTTACTAATAAATCATCTCTGCAGGGCCTAGCTACTTCATCCTCTCCAACAGATGACTTTAGAGGCAAAAAGATTCTGAAGTAATCATTTTATGCGGGAGCACATTCCAAGGGGTGACAAATTTTCAGCACCACCAAAGGCTTCACTTCAAATATAAGAATTTAATTAACTTTCAGCAAAAGACTTTGGAAACAGTGTGGTTCCAGTAATATTCTTCTGAATCACATAAGATTGCTTTTTATCAGATCTGTATCAAATATAGAACTTGCCTTTTCCTTTTAAAGACATTTACTCTACCTTGGTATTACCCAGGAGATCCAAGACAAAACTGAATCACTGCTCATTTACACCATATTTGGACTATGTTAATCCTGTGCTTTTCAGTTTCCTGCAGCATTCAGAAAGGATTCCTCCTTACAATCTCCCGTAAATGTATAATTTCGAGAATTTGGGGGGTGTGAAGAGACTTTTCTGTGGAGATCGTTCACAGACAGAGAAAAGACTTAAGATGGTAGACCCATCAGAGGTTTGGTTGATACATCAGGCTCACGATGCCAGTGTTGACCACATTTGGTATCCAGAGTCTCCAATTTCCCTGATATTTTATTGAAATCTGACCTTCCTTGTTCTGCTCCTCTGGCATATTTCAAGGGTTGCTATTCTTTCTTTCTGCTTGATTTTAAGCATTCCGTAGCTGCATTATGCGAGGATATGAAGATGGGATGTTCTACAGATCCTTCTTGATTAAAGCTCTATTGCAGTTACCAGTGTCCAACCAGAACTGGACTGTAGGTTCCTGTCAGCTCCTTGTGCCTGCATTGATAAGAATCTCAGCTCTTCCCTCAATTAACATCAGTTCACTTGGCATTCACAGGTGTGGCTTCTGCTGAAAAAAAAAAATAAAACCTCACAAAAAAAAAACAAACAAAAACAAAAACAACAAAAACAAACAAAAAAAACTTTGGGATTTCAACCTGTCAACAGTGAAGAATGAGAAAGGACTTAGCTGTGGGTTTTTGAATAACCCATGAGGAAAATAAAATTTTACTATATTAAACATTTCAAACGTTCACTCCACTGAGGAAAGATAATGTAGCATTTGTCTTCCACATACAGCAATTGCATGTGACAGGGATCTTCATTCTGTGTCACATGAAAGGACAGATATAGCTCACATGTATAACAAACCACAAATGATTAATGAAGGTCCTAATTTATAATTTGATAAAATTACATTTTTGGTTTATAGCTATATAGAGAAAAATAAGGGAACTTAGTTCTGCTCATAGTAATATTTCTCTACACTTTAAAGTGCAATGAAACATATCTGGATTCAGCCTATCTCAGTGTTCAGTAACTTAAGAGCCTGCCCTGCAAATAATTAATCTTTTGTCTCAACAGTTTATATATACCAGTCTGTTTATATATACCAGCCTGGGCAGTAATATTAAAGGTTTCCATGACTTTACAACTAAATCTTCAGATTAAAATATAGATTAATACCACAGCTGGTTTTTCAGCCTCAAAAACACTTCATAAGAGATGCTGTGTTTCACGTTGTTCCCTTTTGCATCCTGAATGCTCCATTTAAATGACTTATTGTCTAAGTGCCATCTTGATTCTCTGAAAACTTAACCATACACTAAACTTACAGGACCTATTCCAACAGGGTTAATGCAGTGCTTAAAGCTGGGCACATGCTGAGAAATAGATATATGAGAAAATTAATTGAAATTATGGAAACTGAAAGTAGCCATATTGTAAGTTCCAGTTAGACCAAAATATTACTTCCAAAAGCATATGACGAAAAAAGGATAAGACAGCACAAGGGAGATCCTCAGATCCCATCTCTCATCTACTGAAGTTCACTTACAGCATTTCCCCCATCTGTTTCACCACTCCAGGCATTCTGATTGTTCTAGTTTTTAATTTCAAAGATAATTGTAGACATGAATAATCTGGTTTCACTTCCATTTTTAAGGCATCCATTACTGAAAAATGAAAGAGTGTATGGCATCGCCATTAGGTTCTTATGCATATTTTCTCTTAGTTCATCAAAGATAAACATAAATGTATATACAAGTTATATCAGAAATTTGGTGTCTCTTTAAATTGTCCTCTCTCCCAATTTTAAAATTTATTTTATAATTTTACATTTTATCCATATTAAAGAGGTTATCTCCCACAAAGTTCATATGCAAATACTAAAGCTTGAAATTGTGATATTTCATGTGTTATAGAAAGTACAAGCAGTATCTTTTCCAAGAACTGCATACACTGAACACACAGTACAATATTTCTATGTGCATACCATGTCATATATGTGTAAAGAAATTCCGCTTCATTCAACCACGATAACTGCATGAGAGCACTAAAGGAACACTGTGTTTCAGATTTCAGAAAAGACAACTAGCTGGCAGTCTCAGCCTTTCCCTAAACTTTAATAGCCCTTTGGTCAAATCTCTTCCCTCACTGTGTTTGATTTTCTAAAGATTAGATAAAGTTTCAGGTTATTTGAGAACTTATTTTTCAAACCCCCTTATTCTAAGGGGATATAGACCATCAGAGACAGAGGATTGTATACAAGCAGGTCATGTAAGAAACATCAAGAAATCTAGAAAAGTGGTAGGTTTCCTCTGGCATTTTCCTCTGGCACTTCCAGATATTCTTTCTGATGGAAATGCTCCTCCATTAGTAATGGGACATGAAACATTTACATTAGAAAGGATAGCTGTAAGCACCTAGAGCAAAAAACCAGTTACATCACATTTCTTCACGAGAGCAACCATCCTACATGCGGAGAACAAATACTTTTTCGGTCTGTTGCTGGCAGCAAAACAGCAGCAGTGTGCTTTGATTAGTGCATTTAAACTAAAATTCAGAAGTGATGGAGAACCAGAAGGGTTGCAAGGCGTACCTGTGACCAAAGGCACAAGACTGATGATGCTTTCATTTGCTTAGTAAGAAAGTCTTGCAAATTTAGAAATGAGACTAGCAGCACTGAACTGCTTGCTTTTCACCATTTAAACATTATTTGGAGTCTAACTAGTCTAAGGATCTTCTGAGGGCCTGCATGCTTTGAAAGCATCCTGCAAATCTGTTGGCCTAGTGTCACAAAGGCAGCATTTCAAGAGACATCAAAAGTTTAAAAAATATGGTTTTCTTCAGTCATGCAGAAATCTGCATACAAGTGAGCAGGCATGTAGGCAGTGTTACCTCTTCTGCCAAAAACAAAACAACCGATGAATTTTAATAGATTTCACAGATTGTTACAAAAATTAAAATGATTTTCAAAGAACTCCAGAAAGCCAGCAGATTTGTACAGCAAAGTATGGTTCCAGCATCACCTTTTCACAGATGGGGACATGAAATGCAAAGGTGTGGTGTAAGCTGGCCTACCACTAAATCACAAGTCTCTACCTTCTTTGACAAGCAATGCATTCAATCACATACTGCTACAGAATCAGTCATACAATTTATACTAAATGAATGGGTAAAACTATGGCAGTCCAAGTAGTGGAGAATCTCCAGATACCCAAGTAAATATAAGTGAGCATATAAATATGGCTTATCTCAAAAACCATGGACACCAAGAAAAAGCAAAACAAAACAAAACAAAACAAAACAAAGCAAAACAAAACAGGTAAGAAAACACCTACAAATTAAAGAGTGAAAAAAAAAAAACCCTGAGATGCTATTCTGAAAACACTGGAAAAATCAGATTGATTTGAATATTGAACATGATTTGTGAGAAGAAGTAATGGGAAGACATTTATTAGGAAAAGCTCTATTTTAAAAACTGGGCTATGCTTTGTTGAGGAAAAGAAAAACTGTATCTTATTTTTTGATTTTTATATAATTTAATTTGGTAAAATTAAAATTGACATATACATGATGCAAGTCAGTCTCTCCTTTAAGTTTAAAAGAGAAAAGTATGTATTAAAATTATTCCAATGAGTTTTTACAGCTTATTAAAAGATTACAATGAAGAGTAGAGACTCATTAGACTGTGAAATAACATTCCAGTTTCTTTTAGAAAAAACTGTCTCTTTCCTTTTCTACATTATGTAAAATTTCACTTTGGTGACTTAAGGTAGTGAGAAGCCCTGACTGAGACTTTAATGAGCCCTTTTTTCCTTTCAGTCTAATTCTTGCATTTTTATTTTTGACATATGCTTAGCTATATTAAAGTCTCTCAGGAGTGAAATAGATATTAGCTACAAAAATACCAGGTCCAGTCTCCCAGGAAGAAACATTAAATTTTACATGAAAACATAAACACTATGTATTTTTTCTGTTGCCCATATTTAAACTACATTCATTGTTTGTTATTGCTGATATCCTCACTTCAAGTCAATCAGATGTTTAAGAACTGTAGAAGTAGAACATAGAGGGCACATCCAAAGGTGATTAGCAGAACACATGGGGCAAATATTAATCTAAACACAATTTTTAGGCCTGCAAAATTATCCAGAGATTGATATGGGCTAATCACTTGATTATTTCCAAAAGTATCTGTGCAAAATAACTTTAATACTAATTTATTAATACTGAAGCTTTGGGCAGTGAAGAGTAAAAATCTTTTAATTAGAATATTTATATTCTCATGTCTTTCTGAAGCAAAGAGATATCTAGCAATCTTAGGGACTCAGCCAACTCAGAACACACCGGCAGGGTTTGGTGATGTTGATTCATCTCCAAATCACCATATTTTTGTTGGGAAATTTTTAAATGTCACGCAAACAAAGAGATGACTTCTTCTGGCTTGGCCTCCATTGGGAGTGCCACTGTACGTCTTTTTCGCCACAGCCTTGTTTGCTCTCTGTCTCACCCCATAAATGCTTTCCACTGCAACTCTGGAAATTGGCCTGAAACTATCATAAGCCCTTTCCCTGATTTTCTCCCAGCTGCCCTTTGTCAGATCATAAATTAAGCTCTTCTAATGCTAGTGTAATTTGCAGTAAGACCATGTCCTGGGGTGACTTTATGATGCTTGTATCCCCAATTGCCTGTTCTGTTTATGATGAATATTAAATTCTACACCTTTAAGAGGGGTTCCGAGAGCAAAAGTGTAGAAAGAGAAGCTCACAGTTTGTTTTCAGAAGCTGCACTCACTCCTCCACATTCTTCTTCTGGACTGTGTTGTCTATGAACAGACAGTGAGAGAGAGCTCTCCCTTGCTTTTGAGTTAGTTTTTAGCTAGTTGAGGCAGAGAAGTTCCCTGTACTTTTTTTTTTCTTTTTCTTTTTCTTGGAACTGTTTAAACCTGTTCTGGACTGAAAAATCCAGAAAACACCCAAATCTTATGCCTGTGGCCCACTGGGGCCCTGGACATCATTTTCCAGTGCTGGAGGGACTGACTAGAGACTGAGCGAGCCAAGCTACACCCACGGCAAGGACTTTCTCAATTTTGCCATCTCTCTTCAGAGTGGCAAGAGGTTTTATTGTTTAATACTATTCATTTTTTTATGCTTGTGAACACTTCTTGAATAAATAGGTTTTAAACTTGTTGTGCTTGTTGAATAAATAGGTTTTTCCACTTTTTCTCAAAGGAAATCTTTTCCTGAACCAGTTGGGGAGGGGCCACTTGAATTTGCTTTCTAGAGGTACCCCATTAGGAGGTTTCTTCCCCAGATTTGCCCTAAACCAGGGCATATACATTAATTGGCACCCAACACGTAGCTCGAGAAAGTGGAAAAACCTTGTACTGATTGCATTTTGGTTGTACGTCCTCTGTATTGGAATAAAGCAGTCAGTAGACAGGTTGCAGAGATAATGTCTCTCTGGGTGGAGGACTTTGTGTGTTTCTGCTCCCTTGGATTTTCTGAGGTTTTAATACCTTTCTGGTCCCTAGGCCTATTTTCTTACCCAGAGATAGCTCCAGTATTGTCCCTAACATGTAGCTTTTACAGTAGAGGAGCACGAATTAGAATGTTTTGCTGGGTGTGGTGATAATGATTTACAGGAAGTTTGCAAAGGCACTGAAGTCTGGGTCAAGATATGTATGTGTTGGGGGTTAGATTTGTTTCTTTTTTACTTATAGAATTTTTTTCTCATAAGTTGCTAGGAAACTAACTACTGAATACTTAAAGGTATTTAAGAAAAACACAGAAGTGGTCAAAGGAGTGTAGCACCTGCCTAGACATCTTTTGGTCTCTGGGAGTTTCTCTCAGACGGGGAAGATACTGCGAGGTTTGGGGACAGTTGAAGGACAAGGCTGGGAGCAGCTGCACTCTCTCGCTCTCAGCATCAGAAGGAGGACGGACAAGCTGTTGCTTGCTGTGAGGAGAATTCACTGTCACCACCAAAGTCCATTCCTAGGAAATCTACCACCATCTGCTTGTGTGTCCAGGAATTCTGAGCTCGCCTTCTCCTGCCTTGCTGGAGCGGGACCGCTGCTGTCTAGCCCCCACTGCTTTTTCAGCACTGCTCTGGGTCTTTTTGCTATGCTGTAGCCCCACACCCCCTGCCCTGCTGGTACAGTTCCAGCTACCACCAGGGAGCTTCTGATACATCTCATCCACCAGCCTGGGATTTCTGTTTATTCCTGCCATTCCAGTTTGGTGCTCCTCAGAGTCCTGCAGGGGCACTGGGATCAGACTGCCCGAGGGTTTTGTGAAGCAAAGCCTCTCCTCCATCCCTTCCAGTCTCAGCCGAGAAGGCTGTTATAATTGGCGAGGGGACGCTCAGGAACGAGGCAGGGAGTGCATCAATGAGGCTGCGTGGAGCTCTTGCAAGCAAGAGAGCACTCCTTTATTTTCTGACTCCTTTTGTACATTTTACAAATTGCCCACCCCAGAGGTGGGACCCTTGGGAACCACTGGTCATTTTCCAGAGACCATCACCGAAGCCCCTCCTCTCGGAAGAGATGTGGGAGCTTTGGTAGTTTACTGAACATGACCTTGTGCTTCAAGACCGTGCCTGGGAACAGAGTTCCCAAAACCAAAACAAGCAGGCACGAAAGCATGGCAACATCTCACCCTTTCAGTTTATATAAAAAGAAAAGAAAAAAGAAAAATGCAGAATTTTATATCTGTTTGTGGAGAGGTCTTCGATTGAAGACTCGTAGATTTCTCCACTTGTCGGCTCTCATTCTGGTCACAGTTTCCAATTTGCCTGTTGGCTAATTTGCAGGGACTGTCCCCTGCTTTTTCCCCCTTTTTTTTTTCTTTTCTTTTTTTTTTTTTTGAAAACATGTTGTGACCAGTCGCCGAATCCTTGTCGGGTGAGATGCTGTGCCATGCAATGCAATGACCCTCGTTACAAATTTCATCCCGATCCTGCCCCCCCCCAAACCCCAGCCAAGAATCCCCCCCCCCAGAGGTCCACAACAATTCCCCTGGAATGCAAGCAAAACCACAGGGAAGAATCCCTCTGAGTCCGATCACGGGATGCTAGCTGTCGAAGCAGTGCTCCGTCCCCTCCATGCATCATGCAGGTCTCTGGAGGGGTGGTGTCAGGAAGGTACAGGATACACAACTTGGGACGTTCACCAGGCCAGGAGTGCTGTGCAGGGAGTCAGGGTGCTCGGCAGATGCGAGGCAAACATCCCAGCGCCAGTTCCCAGTCCTGAAAACAAGGGTCTGCAAAAGCACAGGTTACACGATCCCTGGAATTCCCTTGGGTATCTGAGAGAGAGCCACGAATCGCTCTCAGTCTGCTTTCTGAACAGCATAGAAGCAGACAGAGAAAACCGTGTCTCACTCTGAGCACCTGCCACGTAGGCTGGCGCCATGTCAGGGCCAAGGGAAATCTTTTGCGTTCCCAAAAAGCAGTTCTCAACACCCCATCGTTTCAGTCCCCAATCCGTATGTTGCACTTCGCTCCAGGCAGGTCTCAGCCCTCTGGAGCGCACGGTGACACGGCAGGGGTCCACAGGGACAGACGCGGGTGGAACCGCAGTCCGCGGAAGCTCGGCAGTGTTGCCAGGCAACAGAGACGCCAGCGGGCGGGCAAGCGTCGGAGCAGCGACCGGTGGAATTGCGGTACCGCCGGCTTTTGCCGGAGGGGGTCGGCGGGGCTTCTTCCGCGGCCGCGCTGCTGGGGGAGGGACCGGCCATGGCCGGCCCAGCGCAGGCTCTCCCTGCGCGCCCCCCCCGCACCCGCAGGCAGGCGGCGTTCTCGGCCGAGCTGCCCTGTCGGACCCCGCGGGGCGAGGGCGTGCAGCCCCTGCCCGTCTCCCCCGGCGGCCCCGGGACGGGGCGGCTCCGGGCGCTGCGTGGCATGTTGGGGGCGGAGTCTCCGGCCGAGCCGAGCCGGAGCGGGCTGAGGGGCGGGGGGGCATCGGGGGCAGCCCCCGCTTCCTCCTGCGGCGGCTGCAGAGAGCCGCTCCGCCCGGCACTCCCTTCTGCCTCTTTTCTGGAGGGGCAGGCACCTGGGGGATGGGCGACTCCCGTCCCCTCTTTCTCCCGGGCTTCTTTGAGCCCGGACCGCCGGGGTGGGGTCCCGGGGCGGCGCCAAGGTCTCAATGGGCTTTTTGCATGGGAAAGCGCGGCACATTGGCCGCAGGGCAGGGCGCGACGGCGTCTCGGAACCCCCTCCCCCCTCCCCCCTCCCGCGCGGGGCCGTTCGCGAGGGAGAAGGACACGGAGGGATTTGGGGACAGCACGTTCGCAGCGCTCGATTCGCAGACCGCCGTTGTGCGCCTCCGCGGCTGCCCGGGGTTTTCTGCCCCTCCTTCCCAGAAGGGGATTCACAAGGGGGGGGAAAGGACAAACCCAGGTCTTCTGAAGGCAACTTCGGGAGACTCTCCGAGCTGTCAGCAGCAGTCTGGAGACTTCGATCCTCTTCCTCTGAATCGGGAAGGGAGCTGAAAAGAAATTCTTCTCCCGACATTTCAAAAACCTTCATCGATCTTTCCCATGTTAGTGATAATTTTGTTAGCATGTCTAACTCTGCATTCACAATTTGTCCCAAGAGAGACCAAAACGACCTATACCACGCTCTTCTGGGGTTCGGGATAAAACCCTGGTTCTTCCCCCATCTGTATAGTTGTGTTAGATGTTCTGAGGTTATACCTACTTCCAGACGTGCTAGGTACAACCCCCACATCGTTAACACGTAGTTATCTTCCGGTCCTAGAGGCCGGTTCATTTTTTCAAATTTCTTCTCCCTACGGAGAGAAATAAAAATCCCTTTTTCTTTAAAAAGGGGACAAGGTATTTTTTACCTTGTTCTCGCGGCTGCAGGTCACGTCAGGGGTCACCAGATATAACTGGCGACGGGACGCTCAGGAACGAGGCAGGGAGTGCATCAATGAGGCTGCGTGGAGCTCTTGCAAGCAAGAGAGCACTCCTTTATTTTCTGACTCCTTTTGTACATTTTACAAATTGCCCACCCCAGAGGTGGGACCCTTGGGAACCACTGGTCATTTTCCAGAGACCATCACCGAAGCCCCTCCTCTCGGAAGAGATGTGGGAGCTTTGGTAGTTTACTGAACATGACCTTGTGCTTCAAGACCGTGCCTGGGAACAGAGTTCCCAAAACCAAAACAAGCAGGCACGAAAGCATGGCAACAGGCTGTCACAAGGTTCCTCGTTCTGTTTTGTTGTTAATGCCATAGTTATTGTTGTTTGGTTGCCTTGTTATACATACTAGTAAAGAAGTGCTATTCCTATCCCCATACCTTTGCCTGAGAGCCCCCTGATTTAAAACTTACAATAATTCAGAGCAAGGGGGTTTACATTCTCCATTCCAAGAGAGGCTCTGGCTTTCCCTGGCAGACACCTGTCCTTCAAACTAAGACAGCATGTTTTATGCTTTCTTCATCCTGCCCTGTGTACTAGTTCCAGTAGCCTGTTTTGGGGGTTTATTAGTAATTGCACCCAGTTTGTCAGAGAAGGAGCAGGGGATGAGGCTTTTCAGCCTTCCCTTCTTCTCCTTTGAATCTGTTATGCCACTTTTGGAGAATAGTCAATTTCCCCTGAATGTTAAAGAGATCACCTTCCTGGTATTTAATCTGGTAAGCTTCCTCTACATGGTCTGCAGCTTCTGTAGAGTGAAGGCTGAGATTTCCAGAGATGATGAGGCCCTTGACCCAGGAGCAGACCCAGGTGTGGAAAATTCTAAGTGGTGTGAAGAATGGGAGAGAATGGACCAAACCCTCATGGAATTTTCTGACCCTATAGCCTGGGACTTTCCAGGTGAACAAATACAAAACCCAGCTGAGGTGGGGAAATATCTGAAAGAGAAGTGCCACGATGATTCTAATGAGAAAAAGCTCATTGCAATAAGCTGGGCACTGGCATATGCTTATCGCACACTGCTAGATACTGTAGGGCAGCAGAGGGGCAGGGAGATAAATCAGCAGCTACCCCAGTCACTCAGGCTGCAGCCAACACCTCAGCTACTCAGGCTGTAGCTAAACCAGACAGTGAGTTTAAGCTAGCAGCTAATGCAGACAGTGAGCCTAAGCCACTGGCAGTCACCATGGGAAAGAAGCACACAAACAAAACCAATTGGCCAGTGGATGACGATCATCTGGGGAAGGACCCTCAAAACCAGCTCCTGACGCAAAATCAGAAGTCAAAGCAAGTGACACAAGATCAGAAGTCCCTATTGAGCCCTTTTCCCTGAAGGACCTTCGAGGCCTAAGAAAGGATTACACTCAACGACCTGATGAATCTATAACTAGTTGGTTAGTCTGCCTTTGGGATGCTGCAGGGGAGGCTACAGTTCTGAACAGCGGAAGCGAGGCATTTGGGATCCCTGTCACATGATCCAGTTATCAACCAAGGAGATTGGACAGTCTCTAGGCATGGATGCTGGGAAGTGTGGCATAAAGGTGGCTGTGTGCAGACAATCTCTATATCCAGCAAACCCAGTGGAAGACTATTCAATGCTTGAGAGAACTGGCAGTGGCAGAGATGGTCTTCTCAAATGACCTAAAGACTAGGAATCCAGACTTGCATTTTGCCACATTCATGATGTGGCAAAAACTTGTATGACTTGGGCCACAAGAATATGCTTCTGCTTTAGCAATAATGAAGCAGGATGACAGGCAGGAGACCATGCTCGATATGGTGAAGAAGCTCTGAGCATATGCAAATGTACATGGCCTAACACATGCAAGAATCACAGCTGTGAAAACACATCTTCAGAAATTAGAAGGTAAGATAGAGGAGAATCACAGGCAACTCAGAGGAGATGATAGTGGGCTTTTTCCAAATCTCAGCAGTACAGATCAGATGTTCTGGCAACAAATGCAGACTTCTCCCAGACAGGGTGAAAAGGTACACCCCATGAGCTGAGCTGTGGTTCTTCCTGCATGATTGTGGAGAAAACATGAGGAGGTAGGATGGAAAATCTACTGCTGCTCTAGCACAACAGGTGCTTGAACTGATGGACAGTAAGACTCAGAGAGGAAGTTCCACAAAAAGGAAGCAGCTACAGTAGCCCATAGCTGAACTGACAGGTATGATGATGATGACATGTCTGATCCCCTTGAACGAACATCCAAGACATATGCCCAGGGAAAGAAGGAAAACCAGGCTTAGAGGAGTCCTGCCTGTAGCCAGGTAGAGGCTAGGGAAAACCATGTTTTTTGGACTATGTGGATTTGTTGGCCTGGCACATTAGAGCCACAAAAATATCAGGCCTTGGTTGACACTGGTGTGTGGTGGACACTAATCCCATCGAGATAGGTGGGGATAGAATCTGCTTCTGTGACAGGGGGATCACAGGATTTTACTTTGGTGGAAGTTGATGTGAGCCTGACTAGAAATGAGTGAAAGAAACACTCTATTGTGACTAGCCCAGAGGCTCCATGCATTTTGGGCATAGGCTTTCTCCAAAGTGGGTATTTCAAAGACCCAAAGGAATTCAGGTGGGCATTCGGGAGAGCAGCTGTAGAGACAGAAGGTGTTAAGCAATTGAACACCTTGCCTGGATTATCAGAGAACCCATCTGCAGTAGGACTTCTGAAGCAGGAAGAGTGCATCGCTGACAACGGAACAACTCGAGATGTTATGATTCCCATCCACAAGATGATCTGTGAACTAGAGAACCAAGCGGTGGTCAGCAAAACCCACTCACCCTTCAACAGCCCCATCTGGCCTGTGTGCAAATCTGGAGGACAATGCAGATTGACTGTGGACTATCGTGGCTTGAATGAAGTGACACCGCCACCGAGCGCTGCCGTGCCAGACATGCTGGAACTCCAGTACGAGCTGGAGTCCAAGGCAGCAAAGTGGTACACCACAATTGACATTGCCAATGCATTTTTCTCCATTCCTTTGGCAGCAGAATGCAGGCCTCAGTTTGCCTTCACATGGAGGGGCGTGCAGTACACCTGGAACTGATTGCCCCAGCAGTGGAAGCACAGTCCCACCATCTGCCACGGACTGGTTCAGACTGCACTGGAAAAGGGTGAGGCTCCAGAACATCTGCAGTACATCAATGACATCATTGTGGGGGGGGACACTGCAGCTGAAGTGTTTGAGAAAGGAGAGAAAATCATCCAGATTCTCCTGAAAGCTGGTTTCGCCACCAAGAAGAGCAAAGTCAAGGGACCTGCTTAAGAGATCCGATTCCTGGGAGTGAAATGGCCAGGTGGAAGGCATCAGATTCCCACCAATGTTATCAAGAAGATCACAGCAATGTCTCCACCGACCAACAAGAAGGAAACACAAGCTTTCCTAGGCGCCATAAGCTTTTGGAGAATGCATATTTCTGAGTACAGCTGGATTGTAAGCTCTCTCTAACTGGTTACCTGCAAGAGGAACACTTTCCAGTGAGGCCCTAAACAGCAACACGCCTTTGCCCAGATTAAGCAGGAGATCACTCATGAGGTAGCCCTTGGCCCAGTCAGGATGGGACCAGAGGTGAAGAACGTGCTCTACTCTGCAGCCGGGAGCCATGATCTGTCCTGGAGCCTTTGGCAGAAAGTTGCCTGGTGAGACTCAAGGCCAACCACTAGGATTTTGGAGTTGAAGCTACAGAGGGTCAGAAGCCAACTACACACCCACAAAGAAGAAAATTTTACCAGCCTATGAAGGAGTCCAAGCTGCCTCAGAGGTGATTGGCACTGAAACACAACTCCTCCTGGCACCCCAACTACCGGTGCTGGGGTGAATGTTCAAAGCAGAGGTTCCCACTACCCACCATGCCACCAATGCCACATGGAGCAAGTGGATTACTCTTATCACTCAGCGTGCCCATATTGGAAAACAGAATCGCCCTGGGATTTTGGAGATAATTACAAACTGGCCGGAAGGTGAAAACTTTAGTCTCATTGATGAAGAGGAACAAGAGCAAGGGTCACAGGCTGAAGACGATCCACTGTACAACTAACTGCCCGCAGAAGAAACAAATTAAGCTGTTTTTACTGATGGTTCTTGTCACATTGTAGGGATGAAGCAAAAGTAGAAAGCAGCTGTATGGGGCCCCATGAGGACAGGTCACAGAAACTACTGAAGGAGAAGGTGGATCAAGTCAACTTGATGAACTCAAAGCTGTTCAACTGGCCCTGGACATTGCTGAATTAGAGAAGTGACCAAAGCTCTGCCTCTACACTGATTCATGGGTGATAGCCAATGCTCTGTGGGGATGGCTGGAGAAGTGAAAAAAGGCTAATTAGTACTGTAGAGGAAAACCAATTTGTGCGGCTGAAGAGTGGAAAGACATTGCTACCAGGGTTGAGAAACTACCTGTGAAAGTCCGCCATGTAGATGCCAATGTCCCCAGGAGTCGGGCTAATGAGGGGCACTGAAACCACAAGCAGGTAAATCAGGCTGCAAAAACAGAGGTGTCAAAGATAGACTTAGATTGACAACACAAGGGAGAGTTGTTCCTAGCTCGATGGGCATCTGATGCCTCAGGTCATCAGGGCAGAGATGCCACCTATAAATGGGCACAAGACCAAAGGGTGAATCTAACAATGAACAGTATTTCACAGGTTATCCATGACTGCGAGACGTGTGCTGCCATCAAGCAGGCCAAGCGGGTGAAGCCCCTCTGGTATGGTGGGTGGTGGTCCAAATATAAGTATGAGGAATGTCGCTGTGAAACACGATCAATGAGACACGGAGTCATGATCTAGAAGGCTGATGCTCCAAAAAGGGGCTGGTTTATTCTCAGAACCTATTTTTATACCTTTTTACAATGTGCCCACCTAAGAGGTGGGATCCCTGGACCCATTGGCCACACCAAGGGTCAATAAGCAAAGTCCCTCCTCAGAAGAGGGAAAAGTGAAAAACAAGATAGTTTACATAGAGTGACCTTGTTTACTGCTTCGATCCCTGGGAAAGAGTTTAAGAAGAAAGCAAACATGAGAAACAGTGACTACATCTCACCCTTTTGTTTTACAAAAAAAGAAAAAGAAAAGAAAAATGCAAAATTCAGTGTCTGCTTGTGGAGGGGCCATCCGAGTGACTATCCGCATCATCTGCATCTGAGTCATCACTCGAAGGCTCCTCCACTTGCCGACTTTCACTCTGGTCACCGTCTCCAGGTGGCCTGTTGGCCCGATTCTGCCTTTGCGATTGCAGATCAGGACGAACACACTTTGCAGGTACCCATTGTTCCCCAGTATCTGTGACAACACATGCGTACCCACAACCCAACAGCTTAAGCTCAAATGGACCTTCCCACTGATTGGTGATCAGGTTCTTCACCCGAACCTTTGCTCGAAGCTGATGCATCCCGTCCAGACCTAGTATCGAAAGGTCATGATTCAAGATGACTGGATTATTTGAGTTTTGCGGTACCGTAAGGCGATTGATGGTGTACAAGGCTTTTGCCAACCGACTCTGCGGGGGTTCACCCTGCATTCCCCATTTTTGTTTTTGGAGAACGTGCTTCAAAGTACAATGAGCACGTTCTACGATGGCTTGACCAGTTGGGGAATGTGGGATGCCAAACTTGTGTGACACACCCCACGCTCGTAGGAACTGCTGCACCTTCTGCGAGGCATAAGCAGGACCATTGTCGGTCTTCACAGTATAAGGTGTACCTAAAAAGAGAAAAGCCTGCCTCCAGTGGGCAATGACATCGCGAGCCTTCTCTCCAGTGTGAGCGGACGCCCACATAGCAGAGGAGAAGGTGTCAACAGACACATGCACATACTTGAGCCGGCCAAATTTGGCAATATGGGTGACATCGGTCTGCCAAATCTGCAAGGCCTTCAGGCCTCTGGGGTTAACCCCTGCCGGCAAGGGCACAGCCAGCGCGTGACAGTCGTCACAGGAATTGACAATGTCACGAGCCTCAGTGGGTGTCAAGTGGAACTGCTTCTCCAAAGTATGCGCATTCTGATGAAAAAATTCATGCGATGCCTTGGCTTGCGCGAGTATGTCAGGCTGAGGCCCTACCCACACGGGGTTAGCCAACTTGTCAGCCCTCGCGTTGCCTTCCGCTATGAAACCTGGCAAATTGGTGTGACTCCTTACATGTACTACAAAATAAGGATGGACTCGGGCCTGAATAGCACACCACAAGGCCTTCAGTAATTGAAACAAAGCAGGGTTACTGACTTCCCTCAAGACTGAATAGCCTAGTCGGTCAGCTATATCTGCCACGTAGGCGGAGTCCGTGACCAGATTGAAAGGAACCTCAGAAAATCGCTGAAATGCCATGACAGCAGCCTTCAATTCAACCAATTGGGCTGACCCTGCCTCATGACCTCTCAGCTCCTGCCACTCAGATCCATCCCACCAAGTGACAACGGCTTTGCCTGTTTTTCCCGAACCGTCAGTGAAGACAGTGGGTCCTTGCACCGGCTCCGAACTATTTTTGGGCCGCAAAGAGAGTTCAGCCAATTTCGCCACTTTTAGCAGCTCGTGGCTGGGCAGATGATAAGTGATCTGCCCTGAAAAATTTGCCAGAGCACTCTGCAGGGATACATCGTTTGCGAGGCTCCAGTCAAAAGTCTCCCGCTCTATGGGGATCACTATCTGTGCGGGATCTGCTCCCATCAATTGCAAACACCATAACCGGCATTTGACTATCAGGCGAGCGATCAATTCAAATAGTGAAGTCGCCGTCTTGTGCGGCTGGTGGGGCAAAAAGACCCATTCCAAAACGTGCAAGGAATCAGACCATTTGTCACTCCATTGGCCAATAATACCTGTGGGATGTAGATCTGGAATGGTAATGAACACAGTGACATCAACGGATGGATCAATACGATGGACTTGGCGAGCAGAAACAGCTCGCTGAACCTCCTCCAATGCTCTTTTGCTTCAGGGGTCAAGGTGCGTGGTCATCTTAAATCTGGGTCTCCTTTTAACATATCAAACAATGGAGACAATTGTGTCTTGGTTAGCCCCAAATACGGACGTAACCACATGATGACACCTACCAATTTTTGTGCATCATTCAATGTCTTAATTGAATGCACAAATTGCACCTCTTGATGACGAACTGTCCGTTCCAAAATTTTGACCCCCAAGTATTTCCACAGAGGTTGCTGTTGAACCTTTTCTGGAGCCACCTGAAGCCCATGAGAATGCAATGCATCGAGGAGCTGAGGGTGTATCCTCAGCAACCCCTCCTGAGTGGGCGCTGCCACCAGGATATCGTCCATATAGTGATAAAAATGGGCATCGGGGAACTGCTTACGAACTCCAGATAAGGCACGGGCCACATACCATTGGCATATGACCGGACTGTTGCGCATTCCTTGCGGCAGAACCGTCCATTGATATCTCTGTGCAGGCTCGGCATTGTTAATTGCAGGCACCGTGAAAGCAAACTTTGGCCTATCATCAGGGTGCAGAGGGATCGTAAAGAAACAATCCTTCAAATCGATGATAAGAACCGGCCAATCTGCAGGAAGCATGGTGGGTGACGGCATCCCAGGTTGCAGCGTCCCCATGCCTTCCATTGCAGCATTCACCTTGTGGAGGTCCTGTAACAACCTCCACTTCCCAGATTTCTTCTTGATACAGAAGACTGGGGTGTTCCACGGACTAGTGGAAAACTCAAGGTGACCCTGGTCCAGTTGCTCCTGGACCAATTGTCGAAGGGCAACTAATTTCTCTTGTGGAAGGGGCCACTGGCATTCCCAAACGGGTTTGTCTGTCAGCCACCGCAAAGGAGGCGTGAGACACGGTGTGCCCTTTGACACAGTGGCCCCCTTTAAAAATCCGTCCCAATGCGCACCCCCCAAGTCGCCAGGACATCCCGCCCCCAGAGGTTCGTAGCAGTTTCAGTGACGTATGGTCGAACCATTGCCGACTGTCCCTCTGAGTTTGTGATCAGCACGGGTCTCTGGCTAACAAAGCATTGCTTCATACCACCCAGTCCTGCGACGGACAACTGAACAGGATCCAGAGGCCAATGCGGGGGCCATGCAGCAGAAGAAAGGATGCAGACGTCGGCTCTCGTATCTATCAGGCCTTTGAGATGGATCTCTGAAGGGGTGGCCTCAGGAAGGTGCAGGGTACACCACATCTTGGGACGTTCATCGCTCAGGACTGCTGTCCAGTGGACTTGTGGCCGCCCAGTAGATCCAAAGCAGCCATCTCCGCGCCAGCGGTTCTCAGTCCTAGAAACAGAGGACTTAAAAGGCACAAGTTGAGCGATTCGAGTGCCCTCAGGGATAGTGACAGGGGGAGTGGGTGTCGAAACCATAGCATACAGTTGTCCCGTGTAATCCGCGTCAATCAGTCCCAGATGCACATTGATACCCTGCTGGGTAGCACTCGAGCGCCCCATGACAAAGGCGCTTTTCCCTTCACCCAGGGGTCCAAAGGCATCTAGGGGGACCGTATGTGGCTTGCAAGAGTCTATAACGACTGTTGCAGCTGTGCAGACGTCAACACCGGCTGAGCCGCAGGTGCTGGCTGCAAGCCTGCTAAGCAAGCCTGCGTCTGCATCGGGAACTGGGGGAAACTTGGTGTCTGCGCGCGTTTCCCCTGGGCGCTCCGCTTCCCGTTTCCCGAATTCTGCAGAGACTGACCGTTAGCCGCGACTGTCGCCGTGCAAACATCTGCAGTATGGTTCGGTTTTCCACACCGGGCACAGAGAAACAAGGGAGCATTCGCTCTCTGCTTTTGCTTTCCTTGTTTTTTACCAGCCTGTGCCCTCCTCTGTGTCCGCTGCCCACTGCTCTGGGGTTTCCAGTTTGACTGCAAGGCAGTAGCAAATGCAGTCATCTTGTGCTCCGTGGTGCCTACATTGGCACACACCCTGAGCATGTCCGTCACGTCCGGATCTCCAGGGAGGGCCTCAATCAGCTTTCGGCAATCGACATTAGCGTTGGCTTTCGCCAGCTGTTTGGTCAGCAGTTTCCTGCTGTATGGATCATCTATCTGCTTTTCAATTGCAGTCGAAAGCCTGTCAACAAAGGTCATAAAAGTCTCCTTCACCCCCTGGACGATGGTTGCAAAACTCTGCTTCAGGGTAGCAAAGTCGATGGTCTTCAACAATGCCGTCATGCCCGTATTCTGGCACTGTTGCAGCACCAATAGAGGGAAACACACCTGAACATCAGGGTCAGAGTACTGGCCAATCCCCATGAAAGCATCGACCCCGGCTGCGCGCCTGGGGTCCTGCTCTGGCAATTGGGTGTTTTGGGTAGCCGCTTTTAGAGCTAACTGACTCCAAGTCTGCTCAAAGACTTTGAGCTGAATTGGCCTGAACAGCACCTGAGCGATATGTCTTATATCGTATGGTGCTAAGAGATCCGCATTTAGAAGGCGGATCATCTGCATGACCTCGGGCGAGCCCAGGCCATATTTATCTACCTTTTCCCGCAAGTCCACCACAGCCTTCCATGACAACACATGGTGGGTGGCAGGCTGCCCTGTGGCAGGGTTTGCCCTGAGTACAGGAAAGGCCTGAACATCCCCTTGCAGGGTGACAGGATCTGTATGTGTCTGCTCTGTGGACATCACAGGAGCAGACAAAGATACCTGTCCCAGGTCCCTGGCAGCTGAGAGCACTGCACTGTCAGTGCCAGCAAAGCCAGATAGACCTCCTGCAGCCCCACATAAACGCCCCGCGACGTCCCACTGTCCCATCTCCAAAGCCTTGGACCTCACTTCGTCCGAGAAACGCCTAGCGTCCCTGGGCCGCACCGTGACCTGGCAAGGAGGGAGGGTCCAGTGATTCGCCAAAGAGAGAGAGCCGACTCGGGGTCCTTTGCTTCGGGCAAGCACAGAGCTCGTCTCAGCTGCGCTGCCTCCCGCCCCAAACGTGAACAATGGGGGTGGCATAGACGAAACACTCCCAGAGTCACTGGATGTTGGGGGGTATGGGGGCAACGCCGCAGCACCGGCGGCCATAGAAACCGCTGGAGCCTGCGGCTGCGGGACTACAGATGATTGACCCGGCGCAGGAGCGGGGGCTGAGGCCAGAGGGGGATCGATCCCTCCGACCCGCTGCACCGGGGGTGGGGCTTGCATGGGGGGGTGTGAGTGAACCGGCAACAGGCCGGTCCCCCACCCGCTCAGCGGCCTGAAACCCGACGCGGGCGAAAGCACTGCTGGCGCAGTCCCGTTTGTGTTGCTAAGCAACGGGAAACCCGCAAGTCCAGCGGGGGGGTGGGCAGCGGCTGACGGAGCCGCTGCCTCACTCCCGCTTTGTGCTGCCGAAAGAAGCGGTGGGGGCTGGACGCGCGGGCGCACCGCCGGCGAGAGGGAGGCGGGCTGGCCCCCCTCCGCCGCAGCGGCCGCCAGCACCGCCCCCCCGCTCGTGTGGGTGGGGTATTCTGCCAGCTGCAGAGCCGCGCTGGACACCGTGGGGCCCGAAGGGGAAACCGCAACCCCCCCACGGCTCCCGCGGCGATCCCGCGGCGGCGACGCTCCGGCTCTGCTGACCGGAGGACCTAAATCTACATCCTCCTCCCCAAAGGGACAGCGCGCGTCTCTGTCACAATGCGGGCATTGCATTGTGACTGTGCCCTCAAAACTGGCACCACTCGGCCGTGCAGTAACATGCACGCGCCTAGTTTTTGCAACGAACACCTCGGGTGTGGGCGAACCGCCCCCCCGCGCAGCATCCCTGCGGGTTGCCCAGCCCCGTTCTTGTGGGGCGGGCCCAAGGGGCGGTGCTGAGGTCCCGAACTCCACCCACCTCCGCCCGTGGGCGCCCGCCTCCAGACACGGCGAGCTGATAGATTGACGGGCGGCGGGGATGGGACGTGGCGACCGTGGGGGGGAACGAGCGGGCGTTGGGACTCGAGACTCCACCCACCCTCCGCTCGGGGGGGTAGAGGGGCGCGACTTCGGCGAGGCGGGACGAGCGGGGCGCAGCTCTTGCGGGGCGGGACGAGGGGGCGTCACAGGGACCCCGCCCCCCCCCCTTGCCCACGACCGCGCATGTCGGTGGGCAGGCTCAAAAACTCGAGCAACGAACCCGCAGAGCCCGGGGCCCACGAGGCGGAGCGCGGCGGGGTTCCGAGCCCCCTGGGCTCCCCCCACTCCCCCCGCGCAGTCGGCGTGCAGGGGGAGTCAGGGAGGGACCGCACTCGCGGCGCCCCGAGGTTCCCGATACCTCCCCACTCTTTCCAGCCGCAGTCGCCCGCGCGCGGGGGGCTCCAAGCCCCTCCTCAGAGACCGTAACCCCGGGGAGAGGCAAGGGGCGCCCCCGATACTTTTTGCCCGAGCTGATAATTTCTCGGTCCGCTGCCATCGGCGGTCTCGGGTTGTCCGTCCCTGGCTCCAGGTGGCCCCTCCAGTTCTTCCTCAGGCGATAGCTCAGCTATAGCTCCGTCGCCAGTCTCCGACGCGGGGGAACTGAGAACTGAACTAAAGAGAGAACCCTCCCGGGAACTTCCCAGGACAGTAACAACTTTCTCCCAACTCATTGCTAATACTTTTGACTTTATCTGCCCAGAATTCAATTTTTCATAGATGCGCTCTCCCAAAACGAGCCACAATGGGTTCGACAGTGCGTCATAAGCACTTGGAAATACTCCATTCATTTTTCCCCAAATATACAGGGTTATGAAATCTTCCATGGGTATCTCAATTTGGGAGCGCTCAAAATGCTTCTCCCACATCTCCAAGACCAACAGGTCTTCACTATCTAGCATAGCGGTTATCTTTCCGAGTTCCATCTCCTTGTTACAGAGAGAAACTCTTTGGCACAGCACACGGGTCGGTTTCTCACCGAAAGCCCTTTTTTTTTCTTAAAAGGCCAAGGTACAGTTTACCTGTCCCCGCGGCTGCAAATCACATCGGCGTCAACAGATGTCACTGTGGAACACGATCAATGAGACACGGAGTCATGATCTAGAAGGCTGATGCTCCAAAAAGGGGCTGGTTTATTCTCAGAACCTATTTTTATACCTTTTTACAATGTGCCCACCTAAGAGGTGGGATCCCTGGACCCATTGGCCACACCAAGGGTCAATCAGCAAAGTCCTTCCTCAGAAGAGGGAAAAGTGAAAAACAAGATAGTTTACATAGAGTGACCTTGTTTACTGCTTCGATCCCTGGGAAAGAATTTAAGGAGAAAGCAAACATGAGAAACAGTGACTACAGAGGAGGCCTGGCAGATTGATTACATCACCCTGCCCCAAACCCACCAAGGTAAGCGCTATGTGCTGACCATGGTGGAAGCCACCACTGGGTGGCTGGAGACCTACCCTGTGCCTCACGCCCCTGCCTGGAACACCATCCCAGGTCTTGAAAAGCAAGTCCTTTAGAGGCACAGTACCCCTGAGAGGATTGACTCCAACAACAGGACTCATTTCAAGAATAGCCTTATCAACATCTGGGCTAGGGAACATGGCACTGAGTGGGTGTACCATATCCCCTACGATGCACCACCTGGAAAAGTGGAGAGGTACAATGGACTGTTAAAAACCACCTTGAAAACATTGGGTGGGGGATCTTTCAAAAACTGGGAGCAGCATCTAGCAAAGGCCACTTGGTTAGTTAACACCAGAGGTTCCACTATCCAAGCAGGCCCTGCCCAATGTGAGGCCCTGCATATGGAGACAAAGTCCCAGTGGTACATGTCAGAGGTTTGTTAGGAAAGACAGTGTATAATGTATAAACATTAACAGTATGTATAAATGCATAAACAGAACAGACGGTTGGGAGTACAAGCATCATAAAGTCACCCCAGGATAAATGTCAGCCTTTCTCATATGTGTAAATAGCCCTTCTTATCCTGGATCCATTCATTTTATTCTTTCATCTCAGTAATTTTCTACCAAGATGGAAACACAGCTAGGAAAAAGAACTGGACTTTAGATCCACATAAACTCCTAAAATAAGATCCTACCAGACATTAGGGTCTTTACTGCAGGAGTAATATCTAAAACACCTTCAGCCACCAGCCATGTAACACTCAGTAGGTCCCTCTCCCTCCATGCCTCCTCTAAGAAAAGAACGTATTAGGCATTTGTTTCAGGGGACAGCTTGGTAACAAAGGAGGAAATTCCTGGGCACAGCTCATCTTTTAAGAGCATCCATACCAGACACTTCCAAGACCAGTCTTGAATCAATCATTTACAGCCACTCTGTGAAGGAGGAAAAAAATTCAAACAGGAAGGAGAAATCTCTTTAAATGCTTTCAAATTTAAGAAATAAACCAATAATTATTTTTAAAGCAGTCAAACAAGGAGTTATTATTACAATTATTAATTACTTTGGAAACATGCATTCAGTTTGCATGTGACATTAGCAACTTTGGGGGTAGCACACAAGATAAAATCTATATTTTCTCATTGCTTAGATTAAAACATCAAAAATTCTTTCACCAGTATGCAGGGAGCCTAGATACCCACACTGAAGAGACAGCTTCTTATCTCAGAGCCAGGCACCTACTTTGATATCACATACAACTTTTATTAAGCCTCACTTTTACCCTCTTCCCCAACAAGAGGCAATTTGATCTTTGTTTATGTTCTTTAGAGGGTGATGGAAGTCCGAGGAGCAGGGGTTGTGGGGAGGTCAGGAGGAGGGAGACCCTGGCAAAAGGGTCCCTATGAAGGCTATTTAACTGATATCCTGTCCTTTATGAATGAAACTAGCAGCAGCACATGCGTGCACTCAAGTCTTTGAGACTGTTTTCCGAGGGAACAATTTTATAGTTGAAGATATTTTTGTGAAATTTTCGTTTGTGTACCTGTTGAAAACCTCATAAGTCTGGACATAATCCCTTTAATAGCTATTATAAAGTAATGCATTGGCCCTGTGACATTTCCCTCTCTTTGAACTCATGACCAGTCTTCTCAGATCCAGCACTTGCTTGGAGACACAGGGCCCCAATTTGTCTTTAATCACTGGAAGTTTTGTCAAGAGTTTCATTTTTGACAGGTCTATGTTCCTAGACTTTATCTAATATTGAGGCAAATCTAAAGGATCTCAGAAGATTTATCTTTGAATGTATGTATGGTTTGCTATTCAGAGGCGCTTATCCTTACCTCATTACCCTTCCCTTCCTCATTACCCTGCAGCACTTAATGTTTTACCTCTTCTTCAAATGAAATATTTTATCTGTGTTCAAGGCAGGCAAAATTAATGTAAGCATGGCCACCTATAGGATCCAATAAGAAGGCATCAAAATGCTGACTGAGAGATGATAACAAGCAGATGTAAGCCGGTTACTTAACCCACTGTAAAATGATCCCTAGTATTCACCTGGCCATGCTTTATTAACATTGATGATACACGCACTCTTATGAATGAGGCTTTTGTTCCTACAGATTACTAAATCATGTCTCTGCATAAAATATTGCCTTGTTAAAGCTGGATAAATTCCAAAATGTGGGGAATAAGTAAATCTAGGAAAAATCTGAAAGTCAGTCCCATTGCAGGTTAAGCAAAAGATGATTGCAAAGAAGTTAGCATTTTGGTAAGTCAATTACTCAGTTTGACAAGAAATAAAAAACAACTTAGAAAAACCACTACACATTTAATTATGTTATTTTGATTAAACACTACACATTTCATCTAAGTAAATAGGAAAAGGAACAATTCTATCCTGGGACAGAGGGAGAAGCCTGGAGGTGGGTATTCAAAATGCTCACAATATAGTTTATGCCAGCCTTGTAATGTAACATAAACAGACTTCAACAACTAGAGTAATAGAGCATAGAAATTCAAACACTGAGTTTTTGATTATGGCTTGCAAAAGGAACACATAAATGAAATCACACACAATGGAAAGTATTCTTTGCAGAATAAGGAGCTCACTGCTGAATGATATTCCCTGCCATGTGCTTACACCGTTGGGGACCTAAGACTCCCAAAGGCTGGTTTTCCCTCTAAAGACTAAGACAAAGAAGATATTCGATACTTCAGTCTTTCCATCGTTAAGGAAGTGTTCTTGTCTAACCATTTAGGAGCCACTCTGGAAATAACAATCACACCACCTAAAATTTTCACTGATGGGACCCAAGCCCTTTTGCAGTGGGCAGCTCCAGTGAGCTGATGGGTCCCCACTTGACTCCCAACATACACCACATGCAGAGAGTCAGGTTTCAAAAATACATGCCTAAGACAGCTTTCCTGCCCATGTATCTAGTAATGTGAGATTCTCCATTTGAGCTGGTCAGTCTAGGCTGTATTGACAGTCAGTTGACAGTCAACAGAGGAAAATACACATTTTTAAATTGCAGTACTCTGTATCTGGTTTTGAGACATAGTACACTCAGGTGAGATTAACTTCACCTTGAACCAAGAGGTATCTATTAGGCTTAATTACTGGGCATGGGCACTCTGAAAATGTCAGACCATACATTGAAAACCTATTGGCATTTTCAAGCACTATTGCACCTGTTGACAAGATATTTTCAGTGAAAAATTACGTCCTAAGGCTGAGAAAGCACTCTTGAACTACAGTGCAAAATCACTAATCAATTTAACTTCACACTCTATTAACTTAAAGCAATGTCTTTATAAACTGACTCTGAAAAAGAAAATCTGCTCCATACCAGACACAGCACAAACAATTGTGATTTCTATACAGGAGGCTGCTGCTACATCTACAAATAACAAACTAAACCCTGTAGATCCTGTAACCATAAGATAACCAAAGCAAGAAAGACGGCTGTTTCCTGAGCTTTATCTTCTGCATGAAGCTTACCACCAGATGCCAGTCTTACACCAGAGAAATAGTTACAAGAAGGTAACTTTGCCTTTTTTTTTTTCCAAAATGGTAGCTCTGAATGCAAGATAAACTAAATTTTGAAAAAAAAATAGCAAATTATTTCAAAATATTCAAAGATTACTTCAAATGTGAGGGGGGTTTTTGTTTTGTTTGGGTTTTTTTTTCATTTTCTCTTTTGTTATTACTCTGAAGGAAAATCTTTATTTAAAATACATTACTTCTTTTAATGTGTGTTACTGAACAGAATAAGGAATTTGTGGTTTAAGGACAAGGCAATATCTGAATTTAATCACTGGGAAACTCAGACAGGTCCCCAACACTCACAAATCAAGCAGACTGCCTGCACTTCACAAGGTAATATCTGAAAGTATCTGACTAGCTCTTGTTTATGCAAAATGAAATCCTAAACAGAAGTTATTAAATCTCTTTTCCATAAGATTGAGTTCCCCTTTAAATTTCATCCCCGTGGCTCTTAAATCCTTAAAGCTCCATTCTTATGGATGACTTTGACAAGCTATGATTTATGAAGATTCCTGTTCAATACCCCATCAGAAACACTTATTTTATGCATGTGCATAAAAATATACCATCATTTTTATTTGCTTGAAATAAACAATTTATTAGTGTCTCAAATCAAATGATATGCCACATTTTATTCCCTTTCAGTGCTGCAGGGGAGATATTAAAAGGGTCTAGAGAGTTAACTAATATTAAATCTGGAACAAGTGAAGATAAAGAGCCCAAAGTCTCTAATTTACATAATTGATTAAACTGCCAAAAATTAGGACATCAGATAAAAAAGCACTATTCAACATCCAATTAAACCATTTAGTCTAAGTTAGTTCTTCTAGATCTGCTGTACAGTCAGGAAGAAAGGCACATTGACAGTTTCTCCTCTAAAAATTAAAGACTTAGAAGATACATCACTGTGTGCACAGATGCATTTTAAAATCACTGAATTGTTTGGGTTGGAAGGGATCTTCAAAAAACATCTAGTCCAGCCCCCCTACCATAGCCAGGGGCACCTTACATTAGATCAGGTTTCTCAAGGCCCCATTTAACCTGACCTTGGTCACTTCCAGGAAAGGAGCATCCACAAACGACTTGGGCAACCTGTGCCGGGTTGCCAACCTCAGTAAAAAAAATTTGTACCTTTAATTCAGTCTAAACCTACTCTCAGTTAAAATCACTACCTCTTGTCTTGTCAATACAAGCCCTTGTAGAAAGTCCTTCTCCATCTTTCTTATAGGTCCCTTTTATATACTGAAATGCTGAAATACCATCTCCCCAGAGTCTTTTCTCTAAGATGAGAAACCTCAACTCTATCAGTCTTTCCTAATAGAAGAGGTGCTCCAGATCCCTGATCATCTTCATGGCCCTCCTCTGGACTCATTCCAAGGTCCATGCTCTTATGTTTGGGGTCCTAGAGCTGGAAGCAGGTGGAGTCTCATTAAAGCAGAGGGAGAGAGCCACATCCTTCAAGCTGCTGGCCACAGTCCTTTTTGATGCAGCCAGGGATACAGTTGGCTTTCTGGGCTGCAAGTGCACATTGCCAGATTATGTTCAATTTACAACTCACCAGTATTGCCAAATATTTCTCTACAGGGCTGCTCTCAATCTATTCATCAACAAGTATCACCACCTGTATTGATCTAGGTGCAGCATATAGCATTTCTCCTTGTTGAACTTCATGACGTTCATATGGAACCAGTCTGGCAAGGTCCCTCTGGATGTCATCCTTCTCTCCAGAGTACCAAGAACACCATTCAGCTCGATGTTGCCTGCAAACTTGCTGAGTTGGCACTCAATCCCACTGTCTATGTTGTTGATAAAACTAGTAAATAGTATTAGTTGCAGTAGAGGGTCTTGAGGGATGCCATCCATTACTCTTTTTCCAGTTGGACACTGAGCCATTGACTACTACACTTTGGATGCAGCCATCCAACCAATTTTTTATCCATCTAATGTCCATCCACCAAACCTATATTTTCCCGAGGTAATAACAAGAATAATATGGGACACCACGTCAAAGGACTTAAAGAAGCCTGGGTAGATGGCATCTAAGCACTTACCTCGTTTACTGATGTAGCTGTTCCGTCACAGAGCGTCATTGGGTTAATCCAGCATGATTTGTGTTTAGTGATGCCATGTAGGCTGTCATTGATCACCTTCCTGTCATACATGGATTTTTGACATATATTTCAGGATTATCTTTTCCATGACTTGTTTCATTATCCCTTCAATGATGACTGAAGAATTCTTGACATTCAGCCTTTAGGTTTGACATTTTACTTTTAGATGGCTAGAAATAAATCTGATTATTTCTATCAAAATGTTCATTTAATGTCACAGGCTACTTTGCAGCCAAGTTCTGACAAGACACTGAACACAACTTCCTCATCTGTCTAGATCTGAGGACTAAAATAGGCTTTACACAGCAAGAAACCTTTCTCAAATACATTCACAGTGTTCCAAATACATCTGCTTGTACTTGGTATGACCAGATCTCTACAATATGTGGGATTTCTTTTTTCTTCTGTAGAACAGGGAGAAATTTCTAGAAGCTAAAGAGGAATGAAAGGTGGTATCTGGAAGGGATTTGTTCTTACAGGACAGACCAGTGTGTATGAGGGGAAGTGGGGAAACTGTTGTGCCTCTTACATTTCGAGGCCCACCACTCTGAGATCCCCCTGCTCACTGCAGCTGAATCAGCTGTGAGAGAAACCCTGCAAGAAGCTCCCCAGTGAGCCAATATCTGAGCTACTTGATTAACTTATATTAGTAATATTTTAATGCAGAGAACACCTTTAACTGCATTTAAACAATTAATAGACTCAAACCTACCTGGAATATTAAGGCACTACAGATGTATAATAAATTTTTAAAGACACTTACTATTAATTATCTAAATACAGATTTCAGTTAGAGACATATCAGAGCACAAGAGCAGAATATGATAGGAAATTAACTGCACTGAGCTTTGCTTGCAAAGTTGGGTGTTTTCAACTTAGACTCTGTATGCAATCAAGACAGAGAGAGACAATTTGTCTGGGGAGCATTGCTTTGCACCCAAACTGGAGTCAGGCTTTCAAGAGTTCTTTGCAACAATCTTCCTTTTTTTTTTTATTTTCATTTTTATTTTTATTTTCCTTTTTCTTTTTCTTTATTAGCCATAGAATGCCCAGATGCCTCACTAAACATTTTTTACATTATGTTTGTCAAATGAGGTAATTTGCATTTTCCTTTTGTCACCATCAGTAAAGCAATTGCTTCACTTACTTCCTTGGGAAGAAATAAAGCAATTTATAAGTAAATGTGCAAATCGATTATTTAAAAGAAACTATTAATTTATTTTGAATGTGGCTAGAGCAGCTAAAGTAAGCATGACAAACAAACTAGATATCCAGGGGTGGAACTCAACCACAACTCATTCTCCCTTATGAAGAGATACGTATTCTTAAAACCATTTTAAAACAACTTTCATTAGTTAAACATATGGGTTACATATCAGCTAAATGCACACAGAAACAGCTTTGTAATTCTAATACATTTCCTCCATGTTATTCAAAATCTCTGCTTTGTAAACAAAAATATGAAATTTTTTTTGTAACAAAATTTATACAGCTAATGTTGGATCCTGAACCATTAGGGAATTTTGAAATAATCTCATTCAGCATAAAGAAACTGCCACAAAACATGCTGTGTTGTTAATCAGAAGAGTATTTTCACAACTTAATTTTTGAACTATATATTTCCTGTGGATTAATTTATGTCCCTGGGAAATTTAATTTATTATTTTCAAAATTGGTAGAGGTTAAATAGATGTGTGTCAGGTCTTTTGGTTTTATTTTTTTCATTTAATATGGGAAGTTAATATTTCAGGGAGTGAATTCAATTTTGGAGAAATTTCTAACTAAGAAATAGAATATGAAAATGACTAGTGGAAAATATCCATACAAGAACATGTGTGGTCATAGCACATTTAGTGAAAACCTGCTTGAAAACAACTTGATAGATACTGTGGTATTCTGTTAAATTACACAAACATCAAATGGCATCCATTTTTCTTTTCTCATTAAAAAAAAAAGTCATTGTTTTAGGGCCAGTTTTTGCTCAGGGGTCTTTTTGATGCTAACTCTATACAGCATAATTATGTCAAGTTACTATCAATCTAATTAAAAGCAGACCTCATCAAACACACACACAAAAAAAGCCTCTCAGACTTTATTAGTTTTTCTTCAATCTAGTTGAATTATTCTAAGTTCCAAATTTTAATAACATTATGTTACTTCACTATGATGGGAGAGAGACTGTTAGTGTTGTCACAGTCCTGATTAGATATATCTATATACACTTAAACAGTGATATATTTGAAACTCCTTCTTTCAGTATGTCTTGGGCTATGGAACCAAAAATGTATATTCTATTTCATCTGTTGAAAGCAGCTGGGGAGATGTTTTTTCTTTGCCTCTTGTTATTCTGGGGCGAGGGAAGTGAGTGCCTTCTGATAATGGGCCAGCTTTTAAAACCAGGTGGGGCAGTGCTTCTTATCGCTTTCACCACCTGTCCTCCCTCCAGGGGGATATCTTCTGCTAATGGGCCATTAAGGCTCACCAAGCCATCATCCACATTCCATCATTCCATTGTGAGATGCTCCACCCAGTGGGGGGAGCCAACCATTCCTACCTAAAATAAAAACTGAGATGCAGGAACATGAAGTATCTGGTTCCACCAGATTTCCAGAGGAAGACTGGACCCTTCTTGCCTTCACTGAACCCTTTCTTTTCTCTCAGGATCATCTCTGCTCCAACAGAACCACATCTACCACTCCAGGAGTGCTTTTGGACTGCTTCCAACACCCTGACCAACAGGGTGTCAGGCTCTGACTCTAGGGTTTCTAGTATTGTTGTTTGTTTTTGTTTTCTACTACATTCGTATTGTTAATATTCCTAGTAAAGAACTGTTATTCCTATTCCCAAATCTTTGCCTAAAAGCCCTTAATTGCAAAATTATAATTTGGAGGGGGTGAGGGGTTTACATTCTCCATTCCAAGGGAAACTCCAGCTTTCCCTGGGAAATACCTGTCTTATTCAAACCAAGACATTAAATAATAAAAAGATGTCTTGCTGGGAAAAAAAATTAACAAATGGCAAAAAGTCTTGAGCCAATCTAAAGTCATGTACAATTCCTCAGTTTATGTTTCCTTTGTTTGCTATTCTATTGTTCCAATTCAATTCTTTATTAGATGGAAATTTTGCTTTTAATGACCAGAAAGACAGGAAAATTGCAAGCCTTCTTATTGTTCATGTTAGAGTCAGCTGTGGCACACGATAATATTTTTTTTCTAAGCACTGGGGTGAATGGTGGTAACTGACACAGAGCACCCTGAATTCAGCTCATGAAGTCTTGAGTGGCTTTATGCATGCACATCAGTCCCTGCAAGAACTCACTCTTGCAGATGTGAACTGAGTCAAGCAAAGCTGAAGCAAGGGCTGGTGTTGCTGCAGTAGCAATGATCGTTCGTCCAAAGAGGAAGCTCCTTTGTCCCACCTTTCAGCTTTCACCTTTTCTGCAACACAAATGCATGTGCAAGAGGACATGAGGACCACCACACATATTTTTCAGAACTCTAAACTTAGACCAAAAAGATGTAACACATTATATTCCACAATATTTGGGGAAGGCTTGGAACAGTTCCTAATTATTCTGTCAAGCTGAATGATCTAACAGAGCATTTTTCATGCATAGGTATGGATATGCTGTATTTCTCCTGTAGCAGCTATATTTTATGAGTTTTGATTTATCATTATGTATCTGTTCATTTCCACCTACTATTTAATATATAACCTCTTATTTAATTATTATGATCACAATTAATATAATAAAAAAATACTTAACCTCCCAGGACACAATATATAATTCATACATAGTATCATATTTTTGTTTCATTCTCAGCTGCAAGGGAATTTTTTTTTCTAGTAGAAATATTTAATGCACAATCCTTTAATTCTGCACATCAATCTGAATTGTATAGGTGGACAAGTCCCACAGTTTGCCAGTATTCAGGTAAATAAAAACCCCTGGTCTCATATATAATATCTCATTCTCCAAAATTCAAGTTGACAAACAATACCAGCAGCAATACATTAACCTTTCAGAAGGCAATATGAAATGACTCAGTTAGTGACCACTAGAATATTTCATTCTGAAAATCTAAAAATACATGATAGCTACATAATGCCTAAAGCACAATGAGACACCATTTCTACTGAAAATGTTCACCACGTAATACATTGCTATGTTAGTTTTGGAGTGCTGCTCTATCAGTTTCATTTACACCATAAATACACTATAATTGCAACTCTTCCTGTTAAGCCCCTTGTTCTTGCATTACACAGAAAGGTTGTGCAAGCCATAGGCCTAATTTTTAATTTCATCTTTTTTAATTCTAATTTTTAAAATTACTTTGTTTATATTAGTGCAACTGAAGTCCCATTCCATTTTCCATATGTTACTGAGTGCATCATGGAATGAGATTTTTATGGATGTCTAAGTTTTGTCTGTTATATATGTCTGTTTTAAAATTTAGATTTTTTTTTACATTTGAGGTTCTGAAAAAGTTACATATTTGCTCAACTTTTAGCTTTAGCAAAAAAGGTACCTGGTACCTTTTTTGGTACCAAATTTTAGGTGGAAAAACTTAAAATGTTAACTGGGAAAACAAAATTGTAATCTTTTTCTGCACCATCTTGGAGTTGAATTGAAGAGGTTTCAGTGTAAGAGCAGTATCAAAGAAAACTAGCTTTGTTATAGCTGCCACATAATTCTTTGAGCTACTGATTTTAATAAGCTCTTTTCTTAAAGTTAAATAAATAGCATGTCTGGGAAAACACTACAAATCTCTTACATCAGCTGTCTCATTGTATGATGAAAGTTGAACAAGTCAGAGTCCGTGTAACAACATTTTTCTTCTACGAATAAGTATTGCCTGTCTCATTAAAAAAAAAAAACACAGCATACTGAGATTTTATTGGAAATTCATCAGTCTTCTCAGAGCTGTTTAAAGGAAAATCATTGCTGAGGCTTCTGAAGAGCTCATAGCTATATGAATCTGCCATCATCTCTATCATTGCCTCTTTAAATGGTAACACTGACAGGTGTGTGTCCTTTTCTCCTTATGGATGCTAGCTGGAGTCAGGCAGAGTGTCCCAGAGCACCTCAGATACTACAGCATTCCTGAGAGAAAATAACAGACCAGAACATTTTCTCCTTCTATACCTGTATACACATTTGGAATATAAAATGTTCTTAGCTTTCCTTTCATTGCTTACTCATATTTATTAATAATGATGTAAATTTCATTCTCTTTGAAGTAAGCTTACATAAAATGAAAGAATACTTGTCTCTTTCAAGTAATTTGGTTTATTGAAGATATTACACAATTTCTTTTTTGTTTGTTTCATGTGTTATTTTTGAGGCCATTTGGGCTAAAAATTGTAAGGTTTTGTTCCTTGACTTGTGAATATTTACAGTGTAGAAAAGGTAAACTACTCCTTCTTTAAGTATAATTTTAATTTCATTAAGGTAGCTGACAACATAAAAAGTCAAAAGAAAATTTGTCATAATCTGCAACAGGGAAAAATATTCATACTGTCTGATAATGTAAAAAAGGATAAACACTAATTGGAGTGCAGTTGAAACAAAGA
The DNA here is from genome assembly GCA_016584745.2 of Phylloscopus trochilus trochilus. Classification (NCBI taxonomy): domain Eukaryota; kingdom Metazoa; phylum Chordata; class Aves; order Passeriformes; family Phylloscopidae; genus Phylloscopus; species Phylloscopus trochilus. The sequence goes on along the minus strand of WQNJ02000546.1, from coordinate 57,341,940 downwards.
TAGGAAAGATACAGCTTCCAAAATAGATATTTAACCATATTAATCTGTGAATTCTCAAGGATAACTAATTAGAGGATTGCAAAAATTAAATGAGACCCAGCATCTTAGTACAATTACTTAAAACAATCGTTTAAGATTCAAATAGAAATGGTATTGGTAATGAGTGAGAATTATTCACTCCAGGATGAGAGTTTCAGGTTTCAATAGCTCAAATCCAGAGTAATTCAGAAATAACAGTATTGACAAAAGACAGCACAGTGCAAGCAACTAAACATCTTTGTCATGCTGTGGTCCTACACCAGCTTACTGGTTTGTTTTGTTTTTTTTAATTAACACCACAAGCAAAATTAAGTATGTGCTTGTGTCATTGAAGGATATGGTCTGAAGTTTTTGAAGGATTGAAATGAAACTCAGGTTGCCTTATTCCTTGTTTCAGAAGTGAATCATCACATTCCAATATATGCTTTATAGCTGATCTTTCTGTAAGACTGCAAACAGGAAATCTAGCCACATGCAGCTTTAAGGGTGCCAGTCTTGTCAGTCTTCATCACTGAAGTATCTTGAGGAACGGTGCTCCAAAACCTTTCAGGCTGCTGGCCTCTTTTGTTTGTCTTTCCCTGAACAAGTAAAGAGAATATCTGCAGGCTTCTCAAAATCTGTTTACACCTCACTCATACAGAACTTCACTGCTATGTTATGGATATTGCTTATAATAAAATGCAAGAAGAGCTTTCAGAATCATGCCAGGAAATAGATGCTGGTTGTATCTTTAATGCTACTGGAAGATTACTGGCTAGAGAGGAGAGAAAGCAAAACTGGAAACTCGTATTTCCAGTGTTTGTTGTTGTTTTTGTTTGTTTGTTTTGTTTTATTTTGTTTTGTTTTAAAGGGGATTACACTCTCCTCCAAAAGTAATGATGTTTTTAGATGTTCTCTTTCAGTGTAAATTACACAAGACACAAAAGTTTTACATTTGATTGTCAATATTATTCTCTAACAGTAAGCTCTATGTTTCACCCAAGTGTGAGTTCTTTCACAATATTATACTGTTTCACTCATATTAAAAAGGCCATCCCTCTCTTTATTTTACAATGCTCAGCTAGTTCCTTCTTCAGAGATTGACTGCACTTATGGTGAAATAAAGGTCACACCATTACTAAATTAGAGTTGTAAGTAAAATTTATGAAAACCTGGGGGGAGTGCAGGGTAAGGTAACTCCATTCAGCCAGAAAAGACAACCTTACTGTGAACAACAAAGCTGTTTTATTGCAAAGTATGATGCAAAAATCTTGCACATTTGTCTACGATAATGAAAGGTTTTGACAAAATCCAGAATTTCTGTGGCAATTTAGTCCTCCAATCTCTTTTGGTCATAGATTTTACATTTTCGGGCAGTTTTCTCAAGAAAATTTTCCTGAGCTTTCAGACTTTACAACAACTTTGTATAAAAATAATCCTTCACTGAGCTATTATCTCCACTGTTACTTCTGTTTGGATGAAGACATAATGTAACAAAGGAAAAAAATTATCTCCCTGGAGTTCATATTTACTCAGAACGTCTTATGCACAATAATTCCAAAATCTTTTCATATGCATATTTTTCTTGCATTTACTAATAATTCTTCTCATTCTTTCTCAGTGCTTAGATTTTTCATGTATTTTGTAAATAGCTCAGACTATTTGGGGGTCACATCACTCAAGAGGTCCAGTGGTTGCATTTTACCCTGACAGAAAGAAAGTTCAAATATTTCATTGGCTATTTAATTTCACTTTCCCCCATTTCATAACAACTCTTAAAAATGCTTGAAAACAAATCTCATGAGACCACAGGAGTAGCACCTGCAGAGTAATTACAAGAAAGCTATCATGGAGAAATGAATTTTAGAGCATGTATGAAGTGAAATTAGCAGTGCATATTCCAAGCCCCAGAAGGCCTACATGGAGTACACAGCTGCCATTTAATTGAAAAACAGAGATGTTCTGAAAAAGAGAAATGTACCATATGGCTATGGCTTTCAATGAACTATTCTAGTAGATGCTCATACTTAAATGGTGGAGCTTATGAAATGAGCTGAGTAGTGAAACTGAGGGTAGAGTTACAACTAGCAAAATAAATAAAAAAAAAATTAAAAAGTATTCTAAAAGGTTAATATCTTTACAGAAGTTGCACACAATCACTCAAGACCACTAAGAACAATAAAAAGTATTCACATTTCAGGGCATTTTATGGTGTATTCTCCAGACTGAGGTATGATTTCTTGAGTTTTCTAGATGTTTATATTGCTCCAATGTACAAGATAGATTGTTGATGCCTAACAATAAACCTAGAAAAAGCTATATCATGGATGTATATAAATACAGAGCAAAGAATACTTTCTTTTTTTCTTCCCTAAAAAAATAGGGATAAAATTGAAATATTTTGCAAAGGATAGATAGTTGTCTTTCTAGGGTAGAAGTCATTAAAAACAATGATCAAAAACAATCAACATTCAGTCCCACTGGCTTTTAATATTTATTTTTAATATTTCAAACTAGTTCCATAATGTAATTTTGTATATATAAAGTAAGTAACATTTCTGTGAGAGAGAACATGGAGTTTTGACATTAAATATCCATGAAAAAGCATCATAAATTATAATATTGTATTGCTTATCGATCTACTATTTCTCTCCTTTGGAATAACAGACTTCCTTTTCCATATTTTAGACAGCCTATCAGTGTGGTTATTTACTTTAAAGATGGGATGTATTTTCAGACACTGAGCTAGGCAAATTTGCTTTTACCTTCCTTGGCACAAAGGTTTTCAAATGTATAAGATTTTTAAAATACTTTTATCTTGCTTTAAATTGTCATTAAATTCAAATGTATTAATAAAAATATTAATTATTACTTTTGCAGACATCTAAGAATCAAAAGGAAAAAATATTAAGAGATGAAAATATTTGATGCCAGTTCATTTGCCATTAAGTTTACAAATACAAAATACTGATGTGAAACCTACTGAGAAGTTGTACATAACTCAAGGTTCATAGTATTAAAAGTTAGAAGAGGCTCAGGACAAAATTTGCCTAACCTTAATTGATTTCATTCACAGAGATTCTTTAGATAGATCTGTTAGTTCCTGTAGGGTTAATAAAAGGGAATATTTGCATGTTTCCCAAAAAAGTCAAAAAGACTACAGTTGCTTAAAAAGGCCATAGTTATCAGCAGAAGAAAGTTATGCTATGCAAAAATCAGATTTTTTTTTTCTGTGCTTTGCTGGAGAAAGAGGAGATGAAAGGAATCAGGAGAAGATAGAGATGAATTATTTTGAAATAACAGCCACAGACACTAGATGGGGATAGATGTCAAACCAAAAATATTGCTTCCGAAATGCACACTTGCTGCAAAGAATCTAGGTCATTTTACCTGTAAGGAATCAACTGGGGATGCTTTATAAGTTCCCTGTGATTTCCATTTTCTTTTTATACACATGTGGAAACATTCTACTCTGGGCTGGTAAAAAATTACTATTTTTCTCTTTTTTTCCAATTTACAGCCTCTACTTCATTCATCTGAAACACAAAAGAAGAGGCTAAATAAAACATTCTTAGATTTTCACCAGCAATTCACCATCAAACTTTAAACAGAGGTTCTCCATTAGACTTAGTCTGCTTTGCCTATTACTGATACTTGAGGCTTTTCCTGCCTAGAGATGGTATTATCCCAGGTCATCTATTACACTTGAAATTTAAGGAAGTAGCTTTAATGAAAGCAAACTAGAAAGCCATTATGGTGGCTGTGCCAGCAGAATAAGAGGCTTGGTACATCAAGGTAGGTGCCCATTTACCTACTCTTCTGAGAAATTCAAAGTTTAAAGAAGAGCTTTGAAACATGGGAACAGACCAGCTCCTGTACCGGGGTTCTAGAGGTTTCTTTTTAGATGTTCTCCTTGACCTCTCCGAAAATTTTGTGTTCATATTCTCAAAAACAACTCACAGCACAAGACCCCAGAGTTTCCCATCGCCAATGTACTTCTAGGTGCTGGGGAAATCACTGATATGACAAAGCTGCAGACACTGATATGGCACAGCTGCATGGAGAAAAAGGAAAGATGTCTCCCCATTTGGGAAAGGTCAAAGTGGAAAATTCGGGGGAAATGCACAGTTGAATTTTCACTTCAGAAAAAAAATTCTGGACTTTGTCTGATCTTATGCTAAATGAGTTAAGTTAAATTGCATGCTTGAAAAAAAAAAAAAAAGATATGAAACAAAGGTCTAGAAACAGCAAGAGAACTACATAATCTTTCATACTGAACCCCGTTCCCCTCTGAAATCAAGTTTACATACACATAGACTAGACTGAGGAAACATCTTGAGAGCAGTAGAATTTTGATTTCTCTACACAAATAGTGCAGAAGTAGCATCAAGAGCTGCTGACATGGAAAAGTTAGTGTGAAACTCATTTCTAGGATTATTTTAGAATAGAAGACTATATCCAGACAGGTAGGATAGGTCTCATAACATAAACCATTTGAAATTTAAAGACAATTTTTTTCTTACATTTATTGCAAACACGGTACTGACTAGCATTTGATGTCAGATGGTCTTAAACAAAAGCACTGGAGAAAAATGAGCTAATTATTTGGATAAATGAATTCTCTAGCCTGATGTTCAGTACATCAGTGACTGCAATGTTGCCAGTGAGTCCTGACACATCCCATATAGAAAACATTATGTAATCTATAGAATGAGAAAATACAAGACTTGAGGTGCATTAATAATTGCCAGAGTGGTTATTGTCATCTGTGCAGCGGATATTTTTCAGGTAGCTGTCTGAAATAAAAAATTCTTGGCTGCGGAAGCATCCTGTGCAGCCTCTTCTCCCCCATGCAGCATCCATACTTCTCAAGTGTGCCAGAAAATCAAGGTTACATTAAAAAACTCATTTAGATTAAAAATCACCTTGAGAAGTACCCAGAGATCTTGTATTGCATAAATTAGCACTGTGTTCAAAAACGTCAGCATTTATTAAAGTCTGTGGGAAAAACTCAGGCTATGCTGTTATAACAGGCATCAAATGTAAACACAGAAAATCACTAAAATCATTCTGGCACAACCTCTTGAGCCAAAAAAAACCTTTAAATGTATTTTTTGTTGTTAAGAAGAGCAAGAAGACAGAAATCTGGCAGCTGCAGAGATAACAAAGCAGTTTGCCACAGCATTATGGCTTAACTTTTCCCACACAAAATTGCAAGCAAATGTTGACAAATGATTTGTCATAAACAGAGCAAATTTAGATCACAGTGTGGCAAACTAGGGAAAAAAGAAGGAAAGAGAAAGGAATTTTACTCTGTGATATGCCTTATCACTCACATAGTAGGATTCAACAATTTTTTCTATTTCATTCGGTTTGGGTTATTTCAAAGTTTACTTCAGCTTTCCAAGAAGAGATAACCCCAGAAAAAGGTGAAATATGTAAATACAGACTTTTATGGAAAATTACTAATTAAATATTTAAAATAACTAATTAAAATAATATAAAAGGGAGTCAGTAGAAAGAGTATTCTTGTCCTGACTGCATTAGAAAATGTTTTCTTTTTTCCTTTTCCTAGTTTCCTTTCAACATTCTTCATATTGTTGCAGTGCATTATATTCATTATATTCAAACACATATGAATAGTATTTTTCCTAAAGAGATGGAATTGGTGTGTTTTTTAACTTGATATTATTATTTACATTATATTATATTATATTATATTATATTATATTATATTATATTATATTATATTATATTTTTTTCTAAGGGAGATGGTATTCTCCATCGGCTATTCCTAAAAATTACATTTTGAGCCTTAGTATATACATGCATTTATGAGGACAGAAGGTTGTCACTCTGTCTCTTAAAAGACAGAGAGAAAGAGCCAGCACAGAGCATTAATAAATCCTGTCTGAATCCTACTCCAGAAAAAAAAAAAAAAAAAAAAAAAAAAAAAAAAAAAAAAAAAAAAAACACAAACCAGCTAGAACTGTGAATTTATGATTATTCAGCATGAAAAGCTTAATTCCTAGAAAGTTTTCATATATAGCACTTCAGTTTTTCACAGCTTTAAACATCAACAAGAAAGTAATTATGACCTCAAATTGAAAGGCATGATTTTATATATATTTATTTCCTCAGGGCAATTTGTTTCTCATTCTCCCGTGGAGGTCAGGGTAACGCTTGATTTTCTGGCTAATTAATATTCCCTTTTGTTTCCATTTTTCAAAAGATGTTGGCATCTGGAATGCACATTAGTAACTTCCAGTGACTACGCATGGCTGGAAGTAGCCTGCCATACTTTCAAACTTGTTAACTGATGTTGATTGACCATAGGTTCATTTCTCTGAGATTACATTTTTCTGAAAGCTGTATTTATGTACTTGCTGTTACTGTGAGGGAATTGATTTTGTGTCAAAAATCAGACTGGTGTCTAAAACCTACTCTAACATCTAAATAACCAAGTTATAACACAATTTCTTCCAGTTTCACAGATCTCATCTTATTTAGTCTTTCTTGAGAAGAGTTGGCCAAGAAACTGGTTTCACATTTTGAAACTTGGAGATTACTATAAAAAAAAAAATCCATTCTATATTGAGGCAATTCTGAAAATAGGGGAAAGAGACAAACCTAGGCAAATCAACCAACATAAGGATCCCTTTTTCTGGTCTTGAACAGTTTCTATTCTAAAGCAAAGAATCCTTTCCTGATGAATACTTAATTAAAAGATGGGAAGTTGATTCTAAAACATTAAGAATATATTACAGTATGAAATAACTGTAATATAAGTCTCATAAGAGAATTCTCTACCTAGAGAATTCTTCCTGGAGAATTAAGAATACAGAGGTCATTCACTGGCAAATTTCTATTCTCAAATATGCTCACAGATGTCCTTGCATCACTGATTTCCTGTCCTGCATTAAAAAACTGTGTTCCTTGGTCCTAGAAGTTAATTATCATCACTGGCAGCAGCTGTTTAAACAGCTGAACACTAGTCAGTGAACAATTTAAGTCGTGAGTTATTTTTTTTGCATTACTACTATCCTTTTCTCTGCTTATTTTCTGGACTCCATGTCCATTACATTATAAAATTCTAAATTATTCAATTATTCTTTTTCATTCAGATCTTTTTTTTTTTTTAATATCCAGATGACCTCTCAGCTGTAAGGAAGATGAGCACCTATAGTTTATCTGACATTTTTGCAACAGCAGCTGCAGTGGTTGAGTGTATCCTACAAGTGCCAAAAAAAATCAAGGAAGATCATTTGAAATGAGACAGCATGAGCAGCTCTGCTTCTTTTTGTATGCACAACAGTGGGAGTGGAGAGTAGTGGCAACGACACTCTGGCAGTTTATGTAAAACTCAAGAAGACTTAGCATCTTGATTTTCAGGTGGGAAAAAAACAGAGAAAAGATGTTTTGACTATTTTTTTTCCTAGACATTGTACAATGGTGTAACTCAGGAACAGCACTGCAGTAACAGATACGGAATGATTTGCATCCTGAGGATCTGGCTCAAACTACTCTATGTGAAACACACTGCAATTTTAAGCATTTTGCAGCTGTACTTCTTCTCAGAAAAATCAGACATCAGCTGTTTTCCAGCAGCTTTGGCTGCTGCCCTTTACCATTTCCTCTGCCACTCAAGGCCAACTGCTCACAGTTCAAGGGAAAAACACTCAGGATCTAAAATTAGTGCATTTCTCCAAAGACAGCAGAACCCTTTGAAATAATTTCCCCATAATAATATGTGATGAAAAATTTATCCCAATTTAATTTGCTCTTCAACATTTGTAATATACCATCTGGTATTTATTGCATGCCTTTGTAGAGTTCTTCACTGATTCTCCTGGTGTCTCAGCTATTTCTATGCATCCTGCCTAGGCTGAGAGATGACCACTGATTTCAGCTGGCTCCAAACCTAACACCTGATGTGAATTAACAGCAGTGGAGTTACTCTGGTGAACTTCAGCTCTGTCTGTAGCCCAAGCTGACTATTACTGACTGCTGTTTTCTTAAAAACCTTGTGAACAGTCTTTACTTCCAACATATTTTTTTTCTTAAGATGATACACAGGACTTAAAAATTTATAGAAGCTGTGTTTGTGGGATATCGGCCGGAGGGACAGGACATCCCAGACACCATGTTTTTCTATCTAAAAGAGATTTTTCCTCCAGAATTTGCAAATCCAGAGATTAGAAAATTACAAACCATAACCTATGAAGACTGCATTGACCAAAAATAAGACTAATAGAAAACCTCCTCTGATTTAAAATCGAACAATTTTATTGAAGACAGCAGAACTGCAGATGTTTAAGTGAAAGCAGAACATGAAGATTATAAAGATTAAGAATTTTTGTGTGGAATTTTTTAACTGGGGTTTCTCTACCTCTCATTTGATTAACTGGTATCACATTTTTGCATATAATCCTTGCAGTATTTGTATAGAGAGTGATAAGGTTGTTTTTTAGGCTGCATTTGCTACGTGGTAGTTAAGTCTGCAAGAGCACTTAAAATTTGTGATTTTCAACTCCTGCACTTTTGGCATTAACAATTACTTAGTGGTATTAATTTAAATAATATACTCCTCACTTCTAAACCCATTTTACCACCTAGAAACATTAATCTGTAGATGAATAAGCCCTGCTTCCTAGGAGATAAGTGAACTCTATCGGTGTTTTACAGGTCAATACACTGAGGCTCAGTAATGCTAAAGATGTTCAAGGGTGAGACAAATTTTATTACAAGAATTGAGTTCCAAAATCCATAGCATGACAGGCATCATGGGCAATTCTACACATTTCCTCATGCTCTGGCATACCCCAGGCTGCAGAGCAGCCAATCACACCATGTTCCTCACTGTCTCACAGAAACCTGGCAGAGCAGCACAGGGCATGCATGCAGATATGTGGATGTGGATGTACAGCATATGCATAATCCACTGTGTAAATAGACACTGATTAGTAGGTTTTTGTAACACGACTACACCTGTTTTGTGCATAACCACTTGCTTACCTGCTTGTCTCAAGGGATATGCATAATTTTAAATCTAAGAGTTCATCTCCAAAACCCCTTTAGCCAATATAAATCACACCCAGTGATGCCAATAGACTTGGGATTCATGCCCCACACCTCTTTCCAAGAGATAACCCTATTGGACTTCCCTCTAATGCAGCCTCAGGTCTCCTCTTCACCCTGATCCCATTGCTGTCCATGATGAGTCCTAAAGCAGGAGGAAGGCCACAGAATATCACACCATGCATGTAAAACATGATCCTAATATCAGAGGGCATCAGGTGTCAAAACCAAGGGGGTTGTGAGGGCAGCTGAGGGTCCTTGTTCCTCCAGGCTCCTCCTGCACAGGTACCTCATTCACAAACCTACTCCCTGCCTGCCAGATCGCTTCTCAGAACATAAGTCAAGACTGCGTGAACAGAAAGACTGAAAGACCACTTTAGTGCTGTGAATGATCTCTTTACAAAGGAATTGAAATGATTTAGAGAGGCCCTGTATGGAAAAAAAATGTGTTGTTGCCTAGTGTTCCTGTTCTGCAACTATATCTAAGACTTCAAAATCTACTTCTGTTCCCCAGCACCTAAACAAGGAGATTTTTTTAAAAATGAGCAAAACTCCAACCTTAGAAAGGTTGCACTACAGAAAACATTATGTGAATGTGAGACCCACCCCTGGAACTTATCAATTAGCAGAACAGTTAAATCTGTCTTGTTTAAAGCTGTGGCACACACCCAAGGGCCTATTTAAAAATATTTTCTTTTTTAAAAAGCAACCAAACTCCTAAAAACCTGAAAACAAAGCTCCACCCAAATCCCAGATATTTTTCTTAAGCCTAATTCAAGAAGTTTGTGTTAAAAAGTTCTAACAGATACAAACACACATGCACAGGCAATCTGGATACTATTGCTTTATGTGCAAGGCAAGGGATTGGGTTTGTAAATGCTCCTGATAAATGAGAGGGAATTATTCCTCTGTCTTTAGCTAGTTTCCCAAACACTTCATGCAAAGTCTAAGCTTTGCCAGTGAGTTAAGAGCAATCTGTAGCTGATGAATTCCATACAGTGCTGTAAATGATACTGATTCATCTCTACTTGCATTCCATGGACACTTTTTCTCAGGAAGGGAAAGTCCCAGACTTGTTCACTCCCTCAAATGAAATGTTAAAATTTTCTCAATTAAATCATCAAACCATTTCACAGCTGCAGATAACATTTTTTGCTAGCTTGTTTTGTAAGAGACCAGAATGGATAATCTGTCTGGGGGTTTTGTTTGAGGATTTTTTATGACAACCTTACCAGGAGCCACAGCACATCACAGCATGTCACAATATGCCCTGTGTCTTTTTGTTGCTGTTAAAAAGCAATATAAAGAATTCCATTACTTAGATAGGTGTAGGCATATGTTAATAAAAATGATTTTATTGCCTGTCTAGTTTTAATGCATTATGGTTAAGCAGCAAGCTGCTATTAGAAAAGTAAGATTTTCAAATACCATCTATAAAAATATTCATAAAAATCTTAGTAATGTTAATTAAAGAATATAAAGCTAACTCTTCCTAATGATGCCTTCCAATTTTGCAGGACTAATAAATTATAAAATGGTTATATTAACCAAAACAATTACCCTTACTCTATTTGGACACTACACATACATTTATGTACCTGCCAGGAATCAGATTTCTAAATAGATTTTTTAAAAAATCCTCAAAAAAAAACACAGTAAGAAAACATCTTAAACTCTTTAGAGATATATTGAAATTAAAATACTTTGGGAAAAAATATGAATAAGAGAAATGTGAATTGTTTATTAGTATCAGGAAAAAGGGAAGCAGGAAAAGATCCTTTCCATGGTATTATTTAGGTACAAATGCATAAATATAAATAGATATGCTTTCTATTACAGTATTATATGTGAAATTGACATATTATTTAACGTTTTACAGAAGTAAAAAGATTTTCCAAAGATTTTTCTCCCATCTAGGCCACAAGCTTACTGTGTGTATATATATATTACTGTTTTGACACACACGTTAAGAAGAAAAATACATATTTAGAAAGATAAATATTTGAAATACTGATATTTGATGAGTCGGGTTTACAAGAATGTGTTTATAGGTCTGTTTTTGTCTGAAGAATATTCTTCCATGAAAAGAGAAGTTGAGATCTATCCTTGAAGAGTCATGCTGCAGTCAGGACAAATAACTCCAAGCCCAGAAGAAATAAAGAAATAGTAGTAAATAGATGAATGACTGATATTATAATGATGGCCAAGAGTAAATCCAAAGCTGCTATACATCAACATTCTTTATTCATTAATCCCAAATTCATCGCCTATATTAGGAACATAAGAAAATTAGCCAAGACTTAGATTATTCTTCAAGGGTAGTAAAAACCTAATTAAAAACATAGGATGAAAGTACAGCATATTTTATTCAAAGGAGCCATTAAAAAGTCAGTTTTCTTAGCTCTGTTGTTCTCCTAGATCTTCTAATTCTAATAATCAGTTTGGAGAAAAAAAAAAAAAAAAACCAAAATGGATCTTTTTTTCTGGAAGTTTCTATACAACCAAGTTATTCAGACTCCACTAAAATTATTTCCCAAGACTGTAGAAAGAGTTGTTGCTGAATTCAGACTGTACATTCAGGAACATCAGGCTTGTTGTGGTGAATCTAATTTAATATGTTCAATTGTGCAAGTTTCTCTTCTTCAATCTTGTGTTGCAAATACTACAGACTCACTTCATTGTAGAAATTAACTTTCTAGCTCCCCTTTCAACTGTATCAGTATTAAGAGTGGTCTAAGGACAACATTCATTGCTTCTATAAGATGGAGAAAACAGTGTCATTTCACATTATTTTTAGTATAAAAAAGTTGAAGTGGATTTACCCATGCTTTTCCAAAATATTTCTGTTTGGGAAAAGACCAAATCTAGGCTTTAAAAATGTCTAACGACATAGTAAAATACCCTAATTTCAACATTTTAGCAGTAAGTCATAGCTGAAATGATGAATATTCATTATTTTATGAATCCATAATTTTATTTTATGAATCCATGCACACAGATATCCACTTGCAAATTATTGCATTAAATTTGAAGAAAACAACATTGGACTGAGGAGAAAAATTAATTAAGTTATGGAGTTATAAATTTAGTTGGGTATATGACCAAGGTAAATATTGTATTAATACATGCAAAATATTGCTTAATCCTCAAGTACCCTAAAATATGCAAATAAGATGTACAATCTTGTGCTATAATTGTGTACTAAATATAAAAGCGAGATGGGAAGTGTCTTTTTTTTTTTTTTCTTCGTTTCTTTAAACACCTGTTAAGGAAATCTAGATGAAATGCAGCATTGTGGTGAAAATGCCATTTAATATATGAAGAAAAAACCCAACACAACCTTCCAAACTCCCTGCTAAATATTTTTGATTTAATTAATCCAGATACTTGTATTTTAAATAAAGAGGCTGTATTTAACAGATGTTGAGGTGTATCTAGATTTCTTGCCAGCAAGAACATAAATAGCACAAATATAAGCAGCAAGACATTAGACGTATTAATTTCTACTGAAAGATGACAGAGTATAAAAGCTACAAATGCCAACCCATTTCTTTTGAAGTATGGAAAACTAATAATAGAGATTAACTGCCTTTGGGTTAAGTTTCAGAAGGCTGAACTACGCTCAAGTTCCAAGAATAGCCAAGATTTAAAAAATAATTAAAAACTTCCAGAAAGCATATCCTGCTGTTTTCAGCTTGGAAAATATGACAGCCTTTTATTTTGCTCCTCCATGTGATGTATGATATGACATGAGATTGCAGATACAACAAAGAAGTGCCTTTCCCCACTGCTTATAACCTGGCTTGTGTTTCTCACAAGTCAGATCACATTCTATAACTGGAGAAAACAGTAGAGTGCATTGCCACAGTACACATATGGACTGGGGTTTTCTGAATTCCTCTGAGTGATCAAGTGTTTTAAGATATTAAAATACTAAAATAATAATTATGACTCAAAATTCACTAAAACACCCAACAGATAAGATAATCAAGAATAACATTTAAGATTCAAATATATTATTACAGTAAATTTCTCATTTCCAACACTCAAAGACAGCAGCAATAACAAAATCCAGCAATCCAGTCTCCCAGCCAAAGTATTATAACATACACAGTATTCCAAATAATCCGCATACAGTACACGGGGAGAGATTCTGCCAATGACAGTAGTGTTAGTGTGCTTTGTCTGACAGATTAGATGGCACTTTAAATGTCATCTAATGATAAGCCATTATACTAATTTTACTATTGTCAAGATAAAAGGAAAATTTTGTCTCTACACAAAACAAGGAGTATAATCATGCCTATGATGCACATTAATTCTCACAACAAATAGTCAATAACCTAATTCTCAGTAATGTTTATTTAGATGATTGCTATTTCTCTATGCAGGAGCTGTTCTCTACATACAAAATACATAGCTTGTAGGAAAATACTACTAACAAACAAGTCTACTTTTCAAGTCAAGTAATGATAAAAAAGGTTCAAATTTTATTTTCTGAACTATCCAACGACCTGTGCAGAAAGATATTGATGCTTAGGATATACATGTCTATACTGGAAGAATTTAAAATGATGGTTTAGTTACTGTGCAACTAGAGTACTGTAATCCCCATTCTATTAAAAAAAAAATACATGCATGGGAAGAAAATGTTATCATGTCTCTTGAGAAATACGCACAATGTATCTTCCCTGCTGTAAGATTATGCAAATTCCTACTACAAAACAATAAACAACATTTCAAGAAACATCAAACTTAAATTGATGTTTCATAAATTGACAGATAGGCATTTCTAAGATTCTTCTGCAGCCCAAACATAATGATTTGAAATTTTGTGGATGCTCTAGAGGAGGATGTCTAACCTTTCGCGATCGTAAAAAAAGGAGCCACTGACTTTTCTGCTGCCTTCTGTGCCTCAAGCACAAAACATTTAAGTATCACCTTCCCCCTCTTGTGGAGTAGATGGAAGTGAAAGGTATCGTCCAAGAAGAATTGTTATGACAAGGGAAATATGAGATATACACACTTCTGTCTGAATATTTCCAAACTACTTTAGGTTATATGAAAATCTGTCCTATAATTTTTCTAGCCCTATACACATTGTAACTTAATTTTGTACTACTTTAGTACTGGAAAATATCTTAGGGGTGGCTCTCTGTTCTTTAAATCCAAAGCACATTATAAAAGACAGAGTATAAATAAAACAATTCCCAAGCCTTCCATATTAAGGAACATGTATTTCTTCTCCCTTTCTTTCAATAAAATGAACCCAGTCCAACTGTATTTTTGGGTAAGATTACAGAAAATTACACATTTCAGAAAGGTTAATTCAGCTCTATTTTAATTTCTGAACAATGGCTTGAAGTGATAAAATTTGACTTTGAATTTCTTTTCCTGAGGCAGGCAATACAGGCAACTTGGTGTTTAAAGACTAAAGTTCCAGGTCTGGGGAGAAGTCATCAGGAAACTACCTCCTTTTTTGGGAGGATGGTCGTGTTGGTTGGAGGAAACAGGGACTATTACAGAAGGTCACACGGCTAGTTATTAATTTGGAAAAGAACAACGAGACAAGTGTGTTGCCATAGCTGTGATTAATACATTGTTATATTTCATTCTTTTGAATAACATATAATCATCTGTGGTTCTCCAACAATGAAAATTGAAAATTGACAGGTTTTTTTTTTCTCTTCTCTTCTCTTCTCTTCTCTTCTCTTCTCTTCTCTTCTCTTCTCTTCTCTTCTCTTCTCTTCTCTTCTCTTCTCTTCTCTTCTCTTCTCTTCTCTTCTCTTCTCTTCTCTTCTCTTCTCTTCTCTTCCCTTCCCTTCCCTTCCCTTCCCTTCCCTTCCCTTCCCTTCCCTTCTCTCTCCTCTCCTCTCTTCTCCTCTCCTCTCCTCTCCTCTCCTCTCCTCTCCTCTCCTCTCCTCTCCTCTCCTCTCCTCTCCTCTCCTCTCCTCTCCTCTCCTCTCCCCTCCTCTCCTCTCCTCTCCTCTCCTCTCCTCTCCTCTCCTCTCCTCTCCTCTCCTCTCCTCTCCTCTCCTCTCCTCTCCTCTCCTCTCCTCTCCTCTCCTCTCCTCTCCTCTCTTCTTTTTTCTCTCCTTCTCCTTCTCCTTCTCCTTCTCCTTCTCCTTCTCCTTCTCCTTCTCCTTCTCCTTCTCCTTCTCTTCTTTTTCCTTTTCCTGGCTTTGAATAGAACCCATCAAAAAATCTCCAATGGAAAACTTGGAGGGGAAATAAAATCAATATACTCTTTCTAAGCAATGTAAAAACCTGTTTTGTCTGTATAGATGGGACATATTGCTCAAAAAAAAAAAAAAAAGCTGATTAATTTAGGCAGACATTAAATTTGTGCATATAAATAAAACATGTTGCAATTGAAAATAGTTTTCTTTGACATTCTCAAAAAATGCCCCTTGGCTAGTGGACAGTTCACTTTGTCAGGAGTTTGCAAAACCTAAAAAAGAAAAAAAAATCCGCTTGCTCTTTCAAAAGTTAGATAAAGTAATTAGCATATTATACAAATCAAAATAAGACACGGAACATATTTGTTGAGCAAAATGATCAAACACTCAAACAGCTATCACTAGTAACATGCTGGAATTGAATAATGAGTTGTAGTAGTCCACTGTCCACTGTCTTGTCTACTCTGCCTTTCTCTTATGCTATGTAACAATAAATAAAGGGTTCAGACTGCAACTGTGTGATCACATTTATCAAAATCAGATGAAACCCCACACCCCCAAACATAATAAAGATAAATGTCAAGTATTCTACTTATCACAGGTCTTCCCATGGTCCACTGATGTTTGTAACCATCTTGGCATTTTTTTGACCAGAGGGACATGGATCAACAGCCCATGAATTTGCACCACCTACTCCAGTGCCTTCTTTTGAGCTCTGAACTCCTGCTGTGATAAAAACAGTTTTAGAAGAATTGTTTACAGCAAGTATTGTACACTTTGTTTGCTATGTTGTCAAAAGAGCCAGGATAGGAGCCCACTCCAAATACAGGATGAGAGAGAGGAGATGGAAAAGGAAGATAATTGTTTCAGAGACAGTTTTCTTTAATGTATACACACACACAAAAACAAACAAACAAACAAGGTCACATTGGCTTGCCTATCATAAACTTTTCTCCTAAGCCAGGAAGACTGTAATTCTGCAACTTTAAACATTGTAAAATTACAGATATCCTTCAGCTGGAGGTCTTCCACACATACTAATAATTCAAGAGGAATGGGATTAAACAGATTATGTGTTTTGACCGTTGAAGAAAACTTGTCATAATGCCTATGTTCCATTTTAGCTAGGGAGAAATTTGGGCCATATTGTTTATGCCATTGGCAAAACACTTACATGGCCACTGGAAGAGTGCTTAAATGGAAATAGAATGCTCACAATAATTCTACAGTGGCTTCTATTTCTGCATTTTTGACTTTCCTGGTAAGTTAATGGGAAAAGAGAATTAAAAGCTTGAAAGTCCTTAGTGTGCTTCTTGTATTAAAATAGAAACCATTTCATTTCCCCCCAGAGGAAGAAATATTTATTTGTTTGTACAATATATTTTATATTCATGGGATTTTTGGTAGGAATGCTACTGTGAGAAGAACTGCCCTCCTTAAGATATATTTTCTTGCTTTCTTTTCTTGTGCCTACCTGGAAAGACCAGGTTTCTTATTATTTCAAATATAACTTGCAGTATCAGAACCATCATAGTCTGATTTATCATGAAGTATTCCCCCAATAAGCCAGGATATGATTTAAGAGTAGATTGCATGCTAGTAAACAGTCATTGCAGTTCTGTGCTTTCAGCTCAGATACTGAATATTTTAGTCACTATGACCTAAGAAACTGTTGTCTCTCAGTCCATCAGCTGTCACACAATTTAAGTCAGAGTTCAGTTTATTCCATTTCCTTAAGGAGAAGCCTCCTCTGCCTGTATTTTACACAGTCCAGGGGCACATCATCAGGAAAAGTTAGGAAGCTAGGGGTTTTTGTATGCATATCTAAGAGTTAAGTCTAAAATATTTTGACAGTACAATTGGTGTATTAAAATTACCTCTAATAATAACATCATTTCTACTTACAAGTACAAAAATCTCTCAAATTCAGTCTCCTTAGTGGCTTGGTAAATCACCTTCAAAAAAACCCAGATTTTACTTACTTTTAATTTTCTCTTTAGTGCTACATAACCATATAATCACAAGAGATTCCTTTTTACTCATCAACACTCTAGTTGTCCATGCATTGCATATGGCTAGCAAAACTCTTAGACCTCTAGAAATTTTCAGTTCCAGGATCTTACCCTGATTAAAAAAAAAAAAAAATCTTTATCATGTGCCTATTATTACAAGGTAGATAAGCATGAGCCTTTTCCTACTTGAATCTAATACTGCATGCTTTTTAATGGTTCTGAAGCATTATAAAAATTCATTCTACAATACAGAAGAACTATTCAAATAATCTTTATACTGACTTGATCCAGAAACTTAAGGTTATTTGATAACAGTCCCAATGTTTTGATGGTGTCTGGACATCAACATGTATAAATCAGTCCCATTGTACCACAGTCCGTGTCTTCTTTTATTTTTGAACTAAAAACACTTTTGTGGTAATGATATCTGTATACATTTGCATAAGTGGATCAGAAATGAGGTTATTCCAAATCTGGCAGTAATCATGTGCATAGCTACAAGGCTTGACATACAGAAATTAGAGCTCCTCTAAATTCAGCTCTGTGTGCTGCAAAGCCAGAAAAAGTAAATCAGCTTTGCCTTTATTTGTCTGTGAAGCTAAGCCTATTTTTTTTTTGTCTTTGGGTAAAACATTTTTGTCTTTGGACAAAAGGAAGATAGCTGGATTTTATAACTTCCAAGTTTTAGTGTCTGTTTTAACCAATTGTGTCAGTTGGCTTCCTCAGGTAACATTCATAAGCACCTAAGTTGTTGCTCCAAATATTCTGCTATTTATATTTGTGTTAAATTTTCACAAGGCATCTTAACCAAAGCACCTAGGCCCCGTTCTCAGCCACTATGAAGGATACTACAAAAACAGCATAACTCAACAGAAAATCTCCTCAAAACATCTCGCTCTGCTCTTTTTTCCTATTTCCCCAAAGTAGTACTCTGCTGGGTATCTATCATTACTTTTCTATCTGAATGAAAGCCCTAATTCTTTAGGTTTTTCTTCCAGCTGTCTAAAACTGGGTTACCCAGCTGGAATGACATACTGCCTTTCTGCTCTTTGTATGAACCTCTGGCAGAAAAGTAAGGTCCAACCAACACCTGTATTCAGGAAACCTGGAGTTTCTCTTTCCAAACCACTTGCCCATGCCTAAAGTCTGACATTTTATCCTATGTGATTAATATTAATGATAGTAACAAGGAAGATTTTCTTTTTCTAAACCTCCCAAAGGAGAGCACAGCAAATCAGAAACTCAGTGCAAAAACTGTAGTTCACTATGGGGCTTGATTGTAATGAACAGGTCTCTAGGAGTGAACAAGAAAACAGGAATGCCATTGCTTCATTTAAATCTCTTTTCATGCCATGAGGAAGCTCAGTTCTTTGTTCTCCATGACAATTTAATCCCTCCAGTAAACATTTTATCAAAAGCTCAAGGGCCCTCCAATCATGTCAACAGAACCGTATTCTGGAATTCTGTTACTGTTATGAAGCCAAATACTACTATCTGACAAGCAAGAAACCTTGCAATTCCTTTCTTCTCATGGTGCACTGACTCTGGCTAAATGACTTTGGGAGTGCTATTTTCTTCCATTTTTAAAAATGCAGAAGTTTTAGAGGTTCAGATGCAACAACACTTTGATAGAATTTAGCAGCTGCCATCAGTTCTTTACATTAATTTATTTGCATTGACGCGTATTAGATTTGTGCAGCCAGGTTTTCATAGGGGCTTCTGTGAGAAGCTGCTAGAAGCTTTCCCCATGTCTGAAAGCCAATGTCAGCTGGCTCCAAGAGAAACTCACTGCTGGCCAAGGCTGGGCCAACCAGGAATGACAGTAACACCTACGTGATAACATATTTAAGAAGGAAAAAAAATTGCAGAGATAAAATTGTGGCCAGAGCAGGATTCAAATATATGAGAGGAACAACTCTGCAGACACCAAAGTCAGTGGAGGAGGGGGCGGAGGTGCTCCAGACATGGGAGCTGAGATTCCTCTGCAGCCCATAGTGAAGACCATGGAGAAGCAGCTGTCCCTATGGAGTCCATGGAGGACCACAAGGATGCAGAAATCCACCTGCAGCTTGTGGAGAAACTCACGTTGGAGCAGGTGGATGCCTGAGAGGAGGCTGTGAACCTATGGGAGACCTGTGCTGGAACAGGCTCCTGTCAGGGACCTGCAGATCTGTGGAGAGCTCACACTAGAGCAGGTTTTCTGATAGAATCTGTGACCATGTGGAGGCCTCATGATGGAGCAAATTGTGCCTGAAAGGACTGCACCCCATGGATAGGGATGCATGCTGGAGCGTTAATGAAGTTAATAGCTTGTGGGAAGGACTCGTGTTGGAGAAGTTCACGGAGGGCTGTCTCCATTAATCCCACACTGGAGCAGGGGAAGGACTCCTATCCCTGAGCTGCAGCAGGAACTGTGATGAACTGGCCATAATCCCCATTCCCAGTCTCCCTGTGCCACTGTCATGAGGAGACAGAGCCTGGGAAGGAGGGAGAGGTGGCGGGAAGGTGTTTTTAAGATTTGTTTATTTCTCATTATCTGCTCTGATTTTGATCAGTAATAAATTCAATTAATTTCCCCAAGTCAGTTGTGCTTTTCCCATAGTGATAATCAGTGAGTTACCTCTACCTGTCTTTATCTCAACACATGAACCTTTCATTATATTTTCTTTCCCCTGTCTAGCTGTGGAGGGGAGTGATAAAGTGGCTTTGGTGGGTGCCTGACATCCAGCCAGGGTCAGCCCACCACAACATATCCTGAAGTTTCAAATATATTTTGCTTATCCCTTCACACACTGCTCCAAAGGAGGCATTACCTGTATAATTCTGTTTCTCATTCCATCCTGTTCATGATGCAGAAACTATATCTGTGGGCAACATTCTATTCCTCCTGACTTTTCTAGTGTTTTTACACCGAAGAAAATCCTTGGACCATAGAGCTCATTTACGAGGAGATCCTTGAGGGAACATCTTGCAAAAAAACCAACATGAAGCTGTATTGTTGTGATAATTACTGAGTTTAACATGAGAACTGCAGTGAGTAGAAAGCCACAGTGTGGGTGAGCGTCATTAAGATACAGCATTCCTGATTAATTGTTGAATTAATTGAATTCAGATGGAAGGATAGATCACAGTTCTTTGACATAATTAAGAACTCCTAGGAATAAATAGATTAAGTGGAAGAAAAATAACATTAGTGGGGTTTTTTAGGTTCTGTCCTTATCCCTTTCATTTGTGTGTGCTCTTGGAAGGGCATTCAAGCGAACACTAAGATTAAGAAATTTTTTACAGCTTACCAATAATCAGTTCTGCACATCAAATGCTACTGTTAAAGTAATATTTCTCATATTAATACTATTATGAAAATACAGCCAAATAAGAAGACTGAGTGCAAATCAACACTAACTTTGGAAGTAGCCTTTACCATGCACTACACACCTAGTAGTGTAGTCACTAGTTTTACAAACTAGTCACTAGTTTGAGTTTTACTCAATTGTAAAAGTTTTTTCCTCAACTAATTCATAATTATGAACAAGCTCAGAAAGCAAGTTGATCATAGACTGTACAAAGGCTTTCAATTTTTAAATTATAAATTTCCTATGATAGACTGATTTCCTAGTTTTGGATAACAGTTCAGTCCCTCACAGTCCAGTAGGATGCCTATGCCCTATAAGTGATAAAGAGATCAACATAGTGTCAGTTGGGAGAGATCTGGAGTAAGTGCAATAATGAATAAGCAGCATGGTGCCCTGATGGTATGGATTGCTGCAATCTCACTGGTTTATGCTTTTATATCAACTGGATATAAATGGATACTTCAGACATAAAGTATAAGTCATCTTTTCAACTAAAATTTAGATACAGACTTAGAGCTGAGTTTTGATACTATAATAATTGAGAGATTTGGCCCTGAAGCCCATTTTATTCTATTGTAAAATTCAAAGTGCTTCTTCCACTTCAATTTTGGTCAATTATAAGAAAATCAAGGACTTGCATTAAACAGAATTTGGAAAGAGCATAAATGAGATCAGTGAGCCAACCTTTCATCAGAATAGACCTGATTAACTAGGTCAGCTTCTTCCATGAAACATAAAAACATGTATTTTAGCAGACAATGTCCAATATGGCTTTTGGAACCCAAGGACTAAAAGCTGGGAGAAGGAATAAATACTAAGTGGAAAACTAAGTAAATCTTAACAGAATCTATTATAAATCTAAGTAATCTATTAAATCTTAATGTAGTAGCAGTCTCAAACAAAAGTTATCCAAACAAAAAGGTCCTAAAGGAACCTTTTATTAGAAGATATCCCTCATGTTTCATGGAGGCATCAGAAAGCCACAGCATAACGCAGTTTCCTCTCCCTCAGTAGAATCAGGCTGTATTAAGGAGGATGTGGGTTCAATTTCCTCACTCCTGCATTATACCCATTTAATATTGTCATTTGGACACAAATTTTGTCTTTGATCTTGCCAGCTATTATATAGCAAAGTAAGCTCTTTCTCCAAAAGTTTTTAGCTCCTTCATAAATAACCAGTATAAACCACATCTAATTGTGCTTTCTTTTGCTCTTAAAATATTATTATGAATAGTTATACAAGTAAGAAAAACAAGCAAAAACATTTCTGCTCTGTCCAATTCATAGTCTGGGTCTCTAAACATTACTTGGATGTTACATGTTTTGTTACACTAGTTTTGTGGTCTCACAGAGAGTCCAGGAACCTCTTCTGCTCAAAATATAATTTGTATTACAGTCCCAAGAGATGCATTCACTTTTGTGATAGAACCTCTACACTACTGTGAAGTTTTACCCTAAAACAAAAGAAAAAAACATGTCAATATTCTGACAAGTGAAATTTCCATTTTTTGTCCCAGGGAGTATCCAAAAATCTTATATGATCTGTCTACCCTGGAAAGTACAAAATCACTATTTCATTTCACTGACACCACTATCAGCTGCTTAGATCATGTTCTCAGCACCTCTATGTTGAAATTCTGAAGATATCTCTGGCTATAGCTATTTCATCACCAGGAGAATCAAGCAGTTACACAATCATCACAAGAAATAGTCTGTTTTGCAACTCTAATGCTATAAACTCCTGCCAAAACTTTTCAAATCTTTGGCAGAAAGGCCAAACTCCTCAAACTGGTTCTCAAATTGATCACTAGGCCTTAGAAATAGGTGAGTCTCACTGGTGCCATAAACCAGTTCTTTAGAGATGCTGTGCTCTATGGAAACAACATAAGTAGTCATATTGAAATATGTTTTGGCAAAATATTTTAATATGTTTGGGTAAGTCACAACAGTACTGCCAAAAGTGAACGTGATAGTCAAGACACATTTAAGTGACTCCAAATACATTTGAAAAACTCTAACTGCAACAGCTAATTGCTGGTCTGAACCTACCAAACAACCACAATGGGAGGATATAGAGCCAAACCAAGTCTCTCCTACTCTCAGTTCTACTTAGATTCAGTTTCATGTGTCACAATACAAGACAGAGTAGCACACAGCAATTTTTCTCAGATCCACATACCAAATTCAGTCAAGTGAGAAATGCAGTGGCTAACCTCAAATGATGATTTTTTTTTTAATAGGGAGAAAAGATATTGTTTGCATTTAACACTGCTAGTTTTAATACATAGCTAAAAACTTAGTAGTTCTGATTGACTGTAAATTTCAGATGGGGGAACATGACAGAATTAAGTTCCTCTAGCAGAAGTCTGAGTAATTTCACATGTGTATTTATCAATGCAAGGAAATTGATCTTTTAATTTGATTGTTAGGACAGTCATACAGAAGAGAAGAAACAAGTTTAAAATTATTTTTCTTTCTGACCTGACCTAAATGTAATTCTATACTTTCAACATCCTAAGTATGGTAATTCACTTTTCAATTGTGCCAAAATTTTTGGAGGGTCTTGATGTCATTCTAAATTCCTGTTCAGTACCAGAACACATGCAACCATTCTGTACTGTTCTTTATCTTTTTTTACCACAGTTTTAGGTGCCAGCAGGTAGTATAGGCAAGACAGTGAATTAAATTCCTTTTGTTTGTTTGTTTGTTTTTAACCAAAGTTCTGCACAAATAGCAAAATGTGCTGCTTAAATGAATTCTACAGAATATTTTTCACTTACAAACAATAGTTTCTCCTGATGGATAAATTTTTCCCGTCATCTTTAATGTGTGATTAGATATAAGTATTCTCTACATGACAGTGTATGAAAAAGATGAGGGTTTTGCACTTGGCCCAGATATATTACACAAAACTATGCAATGCCTACAAATTGTCAATGTAATTGTAGAAAATAAGCCACAAGTAAAGAGCAAGTAAACTAAATTTCTCACTTACATTTTAAATCTAAATTTCACTTCATAGGACAATATTCTAAACCACAAACTACTGCTAAAAACTCACAAGATACTAGCACCAATTTAGTAACAAGTGAATAGCCAAGAAAAAACAATAACCATAAAAAAGAGCCTAAGGATTATATTTAGCTGCTGATTTTTTACAGTGGGGTTCATTCCTGGGACTTGTGGCCCTGCAACCACAAGGTACAAGGTAAAACCAAACAAACTACATGTAGTCTCCAATTAAGAAAAAGGGCTTTCACTTTCACTACCTCCAAGAAAGTTCAATTTTATTGTACATGGGAATCTTTAGTTTAACAAACAACCATTAAGTACTTCATAAATGTTAAATGCTGGAGACCCTACATTAAACTTCTAGATGTTCTTGCTGGTTGTGATAAATTATTTGCTTGTGCTGGTGCTGCTTACAGTAGGTCACTTGCTTCTTTTGGCACTTGAACAATGCAGCACATATGCCATTTTATTCATCACTGGAGCCTGGAGCCTGGAGCTTCATCACAAGCCTGGAGCTCTGTCCTTTAGCCAGTTCTCCACAGAATTACAGAATTATTTAGGTTGAAAAAGGCCTCTGAGATCACTGAGTCTAATCTTTGACTTATCACCACCTTGTCAGCTAGATCATGGTACTAAGTTCCACATCCAGTAATTTCCTGAACACCTACAGTGATGGTGACTCTACCACCTCCCTGGGAAGTCTACTTCAATGTTTAACAACCCTTCCATGAAGAAATTCCTTCTGATGTTCTAAACACCATCAACTCGCTCATCTCACAGCTGGACACCTGGTTCCAAAGGATGTTGGGAAGGACAGTACCGAAAGCCATATTAAAACCCAGAAAAACTACATCCAGCACCCATCAGAGATGTGACCTTACTGAAGAGGGATCAAATTAGTTAAATAGGACTTTCCCTTTGTGAACTCACATTGACCATCTGATGATTTCACTGTTCTTTAAAAGTCTTTCAGTAGCTCTCAGCATGATCTTCCCCATCATTCTTCCATGTACTAATCAGTTTTGCAGAGAGTTGCACACCAGATTTACACCTCTGCAGTAAAGGAACTGTTGCAATAAATTAGGTGAGGTCTAATGATTCTGACAGATGTCACGGATCACTGCACTCGGTTTTGTGTTCAGTGGATTGTTTGCCATAATTTGAAATTATTGACCTGAAATCAAAAAACTGTGCATATAAACAGCAAGATTTAGTATCCCAGAAAAGCATATATTGATGAAAACTTCACTATATAAAGACTCTTTGTATAACATTGAGATAGTACTTTATTAATTTTAGATTATATGAGCAGAGTTGCAATCTGTGTTTTCACTTAATCTCCATTTATTTGATTAATTGAAATAAACATACACCTGTAAATCTAGAATGGAGACATTTTTCACCAGAGCAGGCAAAGAAACCACCTAATATATTAAGCCTTTAAACCTGCTTCAATTGTTGTACTGAGCCATAAATCCTGTTAAGGCAGTAAAATCAAGTATTCAGAGGACAAACAGCATCACACCTTATTCTTACAGACATTTTGCATTATTTTCTGATTATTCTGTGTGATTCCATATGAGAGAATTATGTTGTATCAGAATAATCCAAAGTTTTGGATGCCAATATTGAAAAAAATTGATTTTAGTAAGTCATAAAATGTTGGATTTGTAGTTGGGGCATATCTCTGAAATCAGAATTTTTTGTTTTGCAACCACTCCATTCCATAACTGCAAAATAAGATCCAGCAAAGAAATAGATGAGTTCAATTCTACAGATGAAGAATTGTAAGGAAAAAGATACTACACACATGAACCCAAGACAAATATAAAGATGAATAAAGAGGATTTGTTTGCTTGAGTATTTAAGGATTACAGATTTTGATTTTCAATACAATTGCCATTCATGTCCTAACAGAACAATTTCAAATCTCCAAGTATCCTGTAGCTGAGCCTAGAAAGTCCATGGTTTTCTCTTCCCTTAAGAACTATCCAAAAGCAAATTTAAGCTAGATAAACACAGTTAAAACTAAATAAAACAGATGAAAATACTGAGAAATAGATAAACACAGTTCTATACTACAGGCAACACTAATACTCACTACTACAAGATTGATTTGCATTATCTTTTGCAGTCCCACATGCAATAGGAATTTGTCCTTAGTGTGTACACCCCATATTGTCAGCAACCTGAAAATATATCTCATTTTTTATGGGCAATGCATTTAAAGAAAATCCAAGAGAGTTAGACTTGTTAAGACCAATACAGTTATAGAATCTACAGTAAAGGAACCAATATGTATTATTATAGAGGACCATAACAACCTGTCTAGTAATTAGTAATTAACTAATTATCTGATAATGAAGGTATTCTTTCATATATTCTTGCTTTAGGTTTTCAAAGGAAATGCTGTTCAGTTCTCAGCCCCAGCTGAACTACAGAGGGAAAGCAAGATCTCTCGATATTTCAAGGTAAAGCTCTCAGCTTTGGTTTGTGCAGTGTAATAGAATCAACAGTGTCAGAGGAGAGGTCTTCCTTTTCAGAATTGCCGATCTGATACTGGGAAAACTTCCAGAATATTGTTTAAGCGTAAATAATTGGTTATCAAAAAGTCTCTCTCAATAAGCATTCAGTGTAAAACCTGAGAAACTGGATGTTAAAAATTAATGTCTCATAATTTTACAAACTTCTTGCGAGGAAACACCTGGTCAAAAATGTAATCTTCTGTCCTCTGCAACCAAAAGAACCAGCAATAAGGACAAGCTGGCTTATGTCAACAGAAAGTGAGGGTAGCTTCATATCTTGTGTCTGGGAGTGCCCTGAAGTAGGAACTTGGAAAAACAATGCAAGAGTAGGACAGATTTAGATTTTTTTTCTTTTCCAATACACTTGTGTACCAAATGGCATCTCAGGGAGATTCAAAGACAGATAATGGGTACCAAGAATCACCTTATTAATTTCAGGCACATACATAGGCTTACTTTCTAGTCAATAGAGTAAAATAAATCACCAAAGCCACACAATTCCCTCATTCCTGAAGCCTATCTTCGATTAAAAAAAAAAAAAAAGTTTATACTTAAATGAATTGAATTATTTTTCAAAAGTAATTGAATTTTGAATTTTCAATGTAATTTTGCCCACCTGCTGTGGGAAATGTCACTGTACCCTTTCTCTTTAAGTTCAATATCTGGATAATTCATTTGATCCTCCTAGATTTTGCACTGTGAGATTACATAATTCCTTTATCTTACACATATTATTATTTATTTTATAGAGTTCGATTTCTAGTCAATTTTTTCATTTCTCATAAAATAGTCCTAAGGCATATACTGGCCTTTAAAAATAGGCTACAAACACCAGATCTGTAGTACTATAAAGATAAGTGAATTATCAAATTTTTAGAGTGACATAGTAACTTCTGCTTTTGTTTACTATTTAATATTAAGAACTCTCAAGAAATCATATTTTGACGTCCACTGATTATTAAGCTCATATATTTTCAGTACCTCAGAAAAATTTTATTATGTGAAATACAATTTTTTCATGTTGCTATTCAAAATAGAAAGCTCTCAAGCTGTGGGGCTACTACTAGTGAACATCAAACATTTTTATTTATATATCTCATTATATAATCTCATTATTTACCAACTAGTATTTTTAATTTTCTCTCAATCCACCTTCCCAACAAACTATTCAAACAAGATGGCATAATCTTCAGATTTGATGCTGATTTTGCACTGTGCTTTTAAACCTTTAGTGTTTGAATAGTTTGATAGCATGCAAAATTATCATAACATTCTACTCTTGTATGCTCATTTGGGCTCTCTCATAGAGTAGAGAGAAACTGTTAGATGATTCCTGCTTGACTATATTTTCATGGTACGTGAAAGATAATGGCTCCTGTATTTTTCTTTCTGTCATCAATATGATTTTAAAGTGAATAATGAAAAAACAAACAGCATTCTAACAGTAATGAAAAGTTTCTAAGCTAACCAAAATTGTTGCTCCAAATGCTCCTCATTAGTTCTCTGAAAAGCTATTGTCAAACAAAAGAAGTGGAGACCAGCTCTGAAGGCTGTTCAGAGATGTTTCGCTGTTTAGATCTTTATGAAGTATCTAAGGAGATCCTGGTGCAACAAGTGAGCCTTGCTCATCCAGAGTCACCTACCAGGTGTTGCAAGGACAATTCTCATTTCCAGCATCTAGAAATGTCCTGAGCCTACAATTTCCAAATTACATATCTCTAAATCTGAAGCCAGATACAAGAAAATATTGGATAATAATAGGACTTTGTTGGCATTCCGGCTGTCCAAATGTGGTCACTCCAAGGCCTACTGAAATATTTTCTGACTGGAAAACCACAACTACACCTGGTCCAAAACTCAAAGACTACCATCCTAGAAATTTAAATTGAAGTCTTCCTGAATGACCATAAAAATGTTATTTCAAGATGGAAAATATAAGGTTGTTTCTTGCAGAGACAAATTCATTGATACATAAACCAGGAAAACAGTTGACCACAGGAGTGCATTAGAGAAGAAGTTCTACTGCCTATAATGTTACATGAGTGCATCATTATGGCTTTTAGTCTTGTTTAGAACACTGCAGGGGAAGAGTCAAATTTTTGTTTAAAGCAGTGATGTTTAACACAGATTACCACAGAATAAATTATTAAATTCAGTGTTTCAAAAAGATCTTATATGTCCACCTCTTTATGAATAGAAGCCATCTACATCATTTTGTTTTATATTCCTGTGAATGATGACAGGTCATACAGCTTCATAATAGTATATATGTATATTTAGCCCAATCAATTCATGAACTTACTTACCTAAAACTTGGCCCCAGAAAGCATCCAGAGTTGATTTGAAGATGTCAAGAAAACCATCAAAAAACTTGCACGAAAAATCCTTATCAGTTTAAAATTATAAGACAGATATAAATGCTATTTATGTTCTGAGTCACTTACATGTAATAGATATTTATTTGTATTTTACTGTATATTTCAAACATTAATGAAAAAGATCATATAAACTTGTTTACTCATTAAATTTGAGTTACTACAGGTGGCAAATGCTCAGAGTATAATTGTGTTAATCTAAAGAAGGCTTTGTATTGCATACCTAGAACACACAGAGCACTGTCAATCAGCATCATTCCCTGCATAAAGTTGCATGCACACTTATGCTGATTTTTATAGTGAACACCTTGAATAAAACACTCAACTTGCCTTCTGGAATTCTTTCATATATTGAGACAGTTTCATTTTGCCTGACTTTTGCTAGCGAATCAGTAGCTTAGAAGTGAGGTAATAAATTAGTTAAGTAATATTTACTCCCCTGCTTCCTTGTTCCTCTTACCTAACTTGTGCCTCTTTCTCCTTGACATCTATCTTGTAAAAATCTATTCTGTAATTATGTTTCATTATTTTTTTACATAAAGCTTTTCCTGACAAGCACAAAACTTACTGGCATATTTTTTCCTGAATACGTTGTCTGCCAAAATCAATCATTCTCATCCTTATTAAGGCCTTTTGAGGTTCTTATTTTTCTTTTTTCTGCTTTGTGGCTTAAGACTTATGTGCTTCAAACTGCTCATCTAAGAGAAGCATATGCCCTCAGTATGGCTGTCATTTTCATTAAGATGCACAGACACACCATCTTTGCATTTACCCTTTTTGACTCTTGCCCTACTGTTGGGGGTTGGTTTCTTTCCTTTTGTTCCTTTTTACATGTGGAATTATCTCCCACTGAGTTGTTAGGAAGCATTGATGGCTGGGTACTTGAGACAACAGGGAGGTGGCCAAGCTTCAGGGGAGGGTCTGGTGGCACTCCTCTGGGTTTTGTGAGTGTCTCTAGGAAGGGCAGAGGTGCCACGAGAGTGAGGCAGGTAGGGGGTGGGGCTGGGGCAGCTTCTGGCTCTATGTCTCACTCTCAGTTTCGTAGGAGGACGGTTGGAGCTGCTGCTTGGGAAGGGAATTTGTTGCTCCCACCAGAGCCCAGCCCAGAGCTGTTTGCTCTGCTGTGAGCTTAGTGCTCCTCCGAGTCCTGCTAGGGCACCAGAATTGACTGCCCCAGAGGTTTGTGAAGCAAAGTCTCTCTCCCATCCCTTCCCCTCTCAGCCACCCGCCATTACCTCGTGCTCCCCAAGCCTGTGCCACAGCGCCCCCTGCAGCCGCGGAGGAATCATCGCGCCTGCCCTGCCCAGCCAGGAGCCACCAGCGCCCCTGCCGGCTGTGACCAGAGCTGCACCAAAGGGGAAAGTGCCTGTGGCTAAGAGAAGGCTGTCACTGGGTTCCTGGTTCTGTTTGTTGTTAATGCTGTAGTTATTGTTGTTTGTTTGCCTTGTATACATACTAGCAAAGAACTGTTATTCCTATTCTCATCTCTTTGCCTGAGAGCCTCTTAATTTCAAAATTATAGCAATTTGGAGGGAGGGAGTTTACATTTCTTCATTCCAAGGGAGGGTTCTGCCTTCCCTAGCAGATATCTGTCTTTCAAACCAAGAGACCTATTCAGTTGTTTTGACATTCTCTTTGTTGTTCTGTTCTAGGTCTATGCATCTATAGATGGAAAATAATTTTTAAAAATTTATAGCAGTGATTCAGTACCTATGGAGGTCTCATTACAGTGATAAAGATTTCCCAGATACTCTCAGAGAAAAATAAAAAACACTTTAAGCCACAAAAATTAATTAGGAACAGAAATCAAAATGTTGAGAAGTTTAAGCCAAGGAATTTAAGACCAACTTTGGCGTTTCAATAATTTAAAATTATCTCAGAGCAAGACTACTGTCTTTCACTGTAGAACCTGTATGTCAATCTTAGGTCTGCTTACTAAATCAAAAAATCAAATCTTTTCTTATGTCTACAGCCAAACCCATTCATAAACAAGCTCCAGATTTAAATATGAGTTCAGGAGGGCTCCTAAAATTTATACTATACCTGGCTGTACAATGAAATTTACATCCATTATCTAATAAAAAATTTACTAGATACAAAATAACAAAAAACTCAGCTCTTCAATAAGGAATATATGGGCATCAGTTTAAAGGAAGATTTTTAACGGAGATTAAAGTTTACAAGTCCAGCTTTAGGTAAAGCTTCAGCACCTGAAGGCTAGACAAAAATAACCATATTGTTTTCAAAATATCCACTGAAGCAATTGTTCATGTTTCAGTTGGCTGCAGCTACCCATCTGAGAGCAGGGAGGTGTATGGACAATTTCACAACTCAGTGGGTATTCATTGAGTGGGTGTGCCTGATGTTTAATCCCTAAATCAAGCAGAAATGGAAAAAGCTAAAATTCTCCTTCTGTACATTGCCCCTTTACATGCAGCATTTCACCTACCTATTCAGAGTATCTCCCTATCTTTACATCATTCAGAAGTATTTGATTTCCTGTCTCTATGGCCCTCTTAGGAAATTAGGAATCTCATTGTTAATTATAGCCTCAATGTTTACTTTATAAACATTTTTTCTCACGTTCGTTATCAATGTTTAGTTTGTAACCATTTTTCTTCGTGACCACTCTTTTTCTTGAATTTTTCTCTTCCTGTTGGTTACTTCCCAGATATATTTACAACAATCACATCCTTTCTCCATACACTTACCAGACAAAATAACAGAAGTTCCTTTAGTTTTCCATTTCTTCCTTCATCTGATCATTGCAGCAGCCCATCTCTATAAGTCCCCATTTTGCTTCTTTCTCATCTGGGTCCCACTACAGTCACATGACTATAGAGACTCAAAAAGTCCCATGAATACATGACCTGAATATATTGCACTAGTATGGTCATGTGAAGTGTTGTATTCCTCTGGAGAAATAGTTTTTCCCCAGAACCCCCTAAAGCCTGTAACCTTTTCGTTTGACCCTACCTTATTGACCTCTAGCCTATTGGCTTAGTGCCAGTTACCTATCCTGAGACAGAGAGTCTAGATAAACCCATGCTTCTTCCTTGTTCCCTCTCCTTGCCCTGGGACCCCTTCAAGAATAAAGCCTTGGAATTATCCTAAGGTAAGAGCCTCTTTTGAATCTTTTATCCTATCCCCTGAAATATTTCCCCCAAAAGCCCCTTAAGGAAACTGAGCTAGCACAGGAGCCCAGGGGGGCAGGCAAGGGGGGAGTACTTCAGTGAAGAAATATCAGGTGGAGAAAATAGAATTGATAATCTCATTTCAAAATAAATGTATCTTCTCCACAGATGTTGAAGAGAAAGAAAACAGAATCTGATTTCTCTTTCTATTCCCACAACTGAAGCTAATGTCGAAATTCAAAATAATTTCATGTGTCTAAGACATTGCTGAGGTGAGAACTCATTTCAGCGTGGGAGTTCACAGAGTTGGAGCATGTCAAGAGTATTTACATCCTAGTTTTGTTTTCTCTGAAGGAGTCCTACAAATATCTATCAGTTTGTACCCAGTACTTCTTCTTCTGTTGCAATTCAAATAGCAGGATTTTTATTCTAACTATTCAGTGAAATTAAGGCATCCCCTCAGGGCTCCATCCTAAGTCATGTATCAGACTGATGCAGTGAGTATGAAAGCTGTGTTTTCCTACCTACTTGCATTCAAAAAGAAGACTATGAGTGTCTTCAACAAAATCACATAAATTCTTATGCAGAAAAAAAATTTATGTCATATTTCCTGGCTGGAATGATTACTTCAGTGATCCCAAACATTCTGTTTTCTGCTCTAGATTAGGTTAGGTTTAGTTCCTTAAATTGGTCCCAGCACTAATTGGTCATAGCACTGTGGGACCTCGTAAGGCCAGGGCACCTTGCTATAAATTTCAGGTGATTCAGCAGCATCTCTTCCTCCTTGCCCCAACTCCTGAAATGCTTAAAGGTTTTTGGGAGGGATAATGCCACAGGTGGCAACAAGCCTCCTTTGACAGGGATGCTGGATTAAGTGACCTCCAGAGCTCCTTTTCACAAGAATTTCTATCTTTAAATGAACTATTTACCTCCCTGCACAATATAGCCCACTGTAAGGCCACTCCAAAACCAGTACTTATCCAAGTAAAGGGGAAAATAACAAAGCTACAGCTCTGCATCTCTTATTATTGTGTGTTTTTCTAGCATGCCCAAGTGCATGTCCAGTGTGGGTATACAGCCGAATGGACAACTGATAGAATTACATCAGACAAGGTGCAGCAAATGCTCCCAGCCTAGCCTGGATTTTGCCTTGCAGTTTTCAAGAAGCATACCAATGATTTGATGCAAGCTAAAGACTTACCAGGACCATTCTCATAATTTAATAGTAGGCAGTAGGCTTGCACCAGGTTCTTCTTGGTATAAATGCACCACTGGGTCCAGATCTTTGAATAAATCTGAATAAATTTGTGCTGAGCTTCAAATATACTTTGTTTTGTACCTTGGGTCAGAATTTACAATGAGTATAAACAAGAGTTTAATGTGTATTGGGTGTTTTCCATTGAGCTTCACTGGCCAAATTTGTTTTCCAACCAAGCTGGAGCTATTGCTGTACAGTCTCCAGCACAATTATTCACAGTATTTTTGTATGCTTTCCCTGTCTCTGTGTGTTGCTTCCTTTGACGTTTTCAATAACATCTTCAGCTTGTCCTTAGCCTTGTGGGAAACTGAAGCAAATCATCTCTCTGAACTCAGACCACACAAACAGAAGGCTGAAAGCATTGCAGTGAAACATATCTCTGAGCAAAGGCTATTCAACATAAACATACTGCCATTCAGTTCCAGGCACAAAAAAGCATAAATTCTCTTCTGACCTTTCATTCTCTTGGGGAAAAAAAAAAAAAAAAAACCAACACAAAAAAAACCAAACCAAACCAAACCAAACAAAAAAACCCCACCAAAACAAAAAAACAAACAAACAAAAAATAACCCCAAAAAACAAACCCCAACCAAACAAACAAAACAGAAGAAACTTCAACTAACACTGCTATTTCTGGGAAAAAAGAAAAAGAATATATTTGGGCCCAAGATATAAGAATATGATTTCACCCAAAGTTCTGCACATTTGGGGAATACAAATTACACTAGTGAACATAATGGAAATGCACATTCTATCAATGTTAGTAGTTAAGAGATATGCAAACTGTAACACCTGAGTCCTTGTAGCTGAGTATCAATTGGTGTTAATTATCAAAGCTCCACCAGTCCAGTGGAGATCTGTCTTCTCATAAAAGTTGAGACACTAATCCTCAGCCACTGAACTCCTGCATTATGCATCCACAACATTGGATATGGTGTTATAGAAACTGGCACATGCTCCTGGCCATGACTTTGAAGTGGTACACTCTTGGCTGATCTGAACAGTCATGTGTTCTGGGGAAAGCAGCAAGCAAGGTAGAAGGGACATTAGCACCCAGTGACCTACATACAAATACTAAATTGGACATAATTATAAGATGTAATTTCCCACAGCAAGATACTGGACTTTGGAGATCAATTCACCATGCTACTTACACAGTATTTATGAGAAACACAGCACAATCAGTGTGCTTAAACTCATGCAATCATCCCCTTTTCCCAAAGCCAAGAAAGACTTTCAACCAGGAGTTTTTGGAATGGGTGGTGAATTTTGCTGCCATCAATCTTGGCTCAAAAATATGGTCTCGGTGCTTGAAGTACAAAGCAAAAATGCATGCTGCCAGTGGTGGTGAACTCTTTTCATGCACTAGACAATTTTTGTGAGCTATGTAAGTAATAATTAGTGAGTAATACTGCACAGAAAGGTGAAGCTGCAGAAGGACGAATTTGGAGAAGACAAGAGTCCGAGCCATTGCCTGTGAGGTTAAATCACCATAGGTGCTGTGCAATGCTTAAAAACACAAGTCCAAATGTTCAGCTCTTATAAGAGCATGTTTGCACTTTTTCTGTACTATCATGACAGCTGCATCTGACTGATGAGAATTACCTAGCATTATCTCAAGGATTACTAAAAGGACCCAACAGTCCCTCATTCACCAGTCACAGAGAAGAGAACCAATTTCACATATAACCTCATCATAAAAATTCTGAAACAGAAGGCAAACATATTTTGAACTAAAATTCATAGGATGTACCCCAGCAAATGTGTAAACATCTCCTTTTTAAACTTTAAACAAATATTTAAAACACTGTCATAAAAAAAAAATCTGTCTAAAAAGCAAAATCTAAGAAATTTACTGGCAAACAATCCTCTCCCAGTGCTTAAGAAACCTGCAGCCACAGGATGGCCACAATTATTCTATTACAATGAATGTGGAAACTGCTCAAAATCTGTTATAGAGACAACTAGCACCAAAACCATGTCTTATAAGCCCAGAAAAATGAAAGTTGTTTAGGTAGGTTGTGACTAGGGAAAATTAATAAGAATAGCCTGCATTCAGGCAGCAGGATTTATGGAAGACTAACATATTACCACTCATGTTGGAACCTGTACAATACAGGGAGGCAGATTTAAAGAAAAAAAAAATCTTCATGCTTAACCTTTTAATTTCCACACATGATCCACAAAATTAGGTTTTGCTTAACTCTGTCAAAGGATTATGTGCTGCAAACTCAGGGTTGCACACAGGATACTTATGGGAAGTCACTAGTCACGTCCCAAGTAGGCATGGCAGATGGCTACTTGCCAGACACAGTCAGACCTGCTTACAAATTGCATGACTTGATACACACACAGAAACCAGCACTAATCCTGAAAAGAAAAATCCACTTCTGATTGCTATCAGCTCTCATGTTATAGAACTGATTCCAAAACAAAAACTCTTGGTAATGAAATTCCAGGTACAGAAGTCATTATACACTGGATTGAACTTGTGCTTCAAAATATCCGTGGCTTTTTGGGTTTTGCATTTTTGTTTGTTTGTTTGTGAATGATTTTCTTCCCTCCTTTGATCTGGTTGTATACTCCTTTGCCAAATTATTTTCTCTCAGAATAAAGTTCCATCAGCTTTAGTTTACAATCATGATCACAGCTGTAGCCATTTAAGAATCATCTGCAATTTTCATCACTTGACAAGATTATCAGTTCTTAATATGCTCTTGAATCATTGTTCCACATCTTCTGATATCATAAAAAATTGTATTATATTTTTGCATAGAAACCTGAGTTCCTTAATAGGAACTCAGCAGCTCTGTAAATGTGTGGACTATTGAAACAGTGTGTTTATTCTTAATACTGAAACACTGTTTCTTCTGAAACACTGGAAAATTTCCTTTCCTGTCAGAGATACAAGTTTATACTCTGCTGTGTGGTATTACCTCATATCTAAGGTAATAGAGAGGTAATAGAGATCCTGAGAAAGTAAAAAAAAATGCCAGTACTTTCACCCCAGAAGAAAGAAAAATATTTGAAAAGTTTCTTCATTGATTTTATGAACAAATGCCACTCTCCAGTGAGCTTTCAGTCATCTTATACTATGGATAGGATCTACGTTTTGTACTAGCATTTTAGAATATGGTTTTGAGATAGAACACTCAAATGTTGCATGTAAAAAGTCTCAGGGAAGCCTGTTTGGTGTCAAAGTAAAGATGTTTGAATGAATTGGGAATTGGGCACTGATGGCTTTCTTTTTCTCCCAAGTAGTTATTTCTACTCCATTTTCCCCAGCCAGGAGCAGCCCAATGTTACCATGGTTTTGAGGAGTGCTTAGCTGCTCACCAGCCTCATGAAGCTCAAAAGCTATATATGGGTCATGTCTAGTCCTTAGCACAACTCTAGACCTGACTAACAAAGAGTTTATATAAAACATGCTATTAAGAATTCCACAAAAAAAAAAAAAAAAAAAAAAAAAAGGAGACGGGAGAAGGGAGAAAGGGAGAAAGGGAGAAGGGAGAAGGGAAAGCATGTTTTCATCACAACTATGAAAATGTGGGGTTTAGCCTCTACCTTATAAAAGACAGAAAGTTTAGTGATTCAAAGAAGTTTTATGTTCTTACTTTGAAATTACTCTTAACATAGTATTGAAATGGATGAGAGCCAATTATTTTTAGTTGAAAAAAATCCATGAGATTGAAGAATATTTTTAATCCTAAAATATACATGAAAATAAAACTGGGGGATGGATATCGTTTACTTTAAAACCAATTTCTTTTCAAGAAATGCTTTCTAGAACTAATTTCCTAAAACAATATGACGTTCACTCATTTTTTTCCCTTTTGGAAAAAATAATTTTTGAAATGGAAAAATATGGGTGGCTGAACTAGGCAACAAGTAACGAAGTTTAAAAGGACCAACGTTCTCCAGCATATTTTATTATGTCAAATATTTTCCAAGGCCAAAGACCAAAGTTAACCAAATCCAGTCCTTAGGTCTGTGCACTAATCTACTGCCTCAAAACAATAAATGCAGATAATTGAAGGTATCTGCCTAACAGCTGAGAAAAAAAAAATTGTCTAAACTATTTTTTTTGCCAGCATTTCTTAGTTTTCAAGCAAAGACACCATTTAAGTTTAATCTTCTTTGTAACAGAAATGAAAATACCTATAATTTTGATTTTCAATGGTTTTATTTTAGATTAAAAAAAAAAAACCAAATATAACACTGTAGTACATAATCATCATTCTTTGCTGTTTTTGAGTAAACGTTCTGTTTTCAAGTAGGCCAAGCTGATGAAATGCCACAATGAGAATATTCTGTAAAAACACCCAGGTAGAGAAGTAATTTCCTAGCATTTCCCGGTCTAGCTTTCTCTCTCTGGCAAATTTAATCACCCATATATATAATTTATTGGCAAGAAAATATTGAAACTAAAATCACAGAATCACAAGGAAGAGATCTTCAAGATCATCGAGTCCAACCTATGTCCTAACACCTCAACTAAACCATGGTGCCGCGTGCCACATGCAGTCTTTTTTAAACACATCCATGGTTGGTGACTCCACCATCGCCTGGGAAAGACCATTCCAGTATTTTATCACTCTGTCCGTAAAAATCATTTTCCCTAATACCCAATCTATTTCCCTTGGCCCAGCTTAAGACTGTGTCCTTCCCTCTGTCGGTTGCTGCCTGGAGAAAGAAACCAACCCCCACCTGACTACAAGCATCTGCAGACAAATTTTCTCTATTTATCTGGCATAGATAATTAACTGTAAATCCATTTAATACATACTTAATCAACTGATTGCAGTGCTATTTCAGTATCATATGGTGTGATACTAAGTGCTCAGGAGAGGGTATCGATTTCTGCATTTCTTTCACACCACAACAAAATCATGTTTGTTTGGCACGGTATATTATCATTGAGCATTTAAAGCTTATATTACCATCCCACAAGAGTGGGTTAATTAACTCCCATATTACCATTTGTAATTAATTATAATATGCAAAATCATTCTTCAAATTCCCTATTATTCTAAGTTGGCAAGGTTTCAAAATGGAAAAGTAGTTAATATCTGTAAAACATTAAATCCAATTTATGGGCTAAATTTTGACTTTTGGATGAAATAAAACATTTGCCTTTGTCTAGGGTTGTGGAGCCAGGGCTGTGTATTCTATTTCATTTGTTAAAAGCAGTTGGGCAGATGTTTTTCTTTATCTCTTGTAACTCAAGGCGGGAGAGGGGCAGATGCCTTCTGATAATGGGCCAACTGTTAAAACCAGGTGGGGCAGTGTTTCTTATCTCTTTCACTGCCGGTCTTCCCTCCAGGGGGATATTTTTCTGCTACTGGGCCATTAACACCTCCACAAACTATACTCTCCCCAAAGCAGTAAATCCACCTTCCATCATCCTATTCTGAGATGCTCCATGGGGAGCCAACCATTCCTACCTGGATAAAACTGAGATGCCGGAACACGAAGGCATCTAGCTTCGCCAGATTTCTGGGAGGAAGACTGGACCCCATCTCACCATCGCCAGATCCCATCTCACCATCACCAGACCCCTTCTCACCATCACCAGACCCCTTCTCACCACCCCTGGACTCTTTTGCTACAGGATCATCTCTACTTCAACAGAACCACATCTGCCATTCCAGGAGGACTTACTTTTGGACTGCTACCAACACCCTGACCAACAGGGTGTCAGGTTATTTCCTCTGACTCCGTCAGGTTTTTTTCCAAAATTGTTGTTTGTTTGTTTGCTGGTTTGGTTGGGTAGTTTTGTTTTCTACTACATTTGTATTGTTAATATTCCTAGTAACGAACTGTTATTTCTATTCCCAAATCTTTGCCTGAAAGCCCTTAATTGCAAAATTATAATTTGGTGGGAGTGAGAGGTTTACATTCTCCATTCTAAGGGAAACCCCAGTTTTCCCTGGCAGATACCTGTCTTTCCAAACCAAGACAGCATTATTATAGTTACAAATCTTTTAAATATTACCAACAATCTGAATTAAATTTACTCAATAATATCAGGTTCACTTACTACTCTCAGTGAGAACGCAGTTTTTTCTATTCCTATTTGTGTTCAGGGATTCCCACGATTCCCATTAAGTTTGTCTATTAAAAATTGTTAATGAACTGGAATTATTTCGGTGGCTGGACCCTGGCTGGACAGAGCCAATGTGAACAGCCAGAAGACCCATTATTTCCTCATCAGTTTTAGGCTGAGGTTGTCTAACATTTCATCAACATATCTCCGAAATTGGAACAAATCAGCATGATTCTGTTGTTCTCTCTCTCTAGCCATGTGTTATCACTCTCAATCTCAGAGACTCTTATGTATTTTCTTGACTTTTTTAATGCAAAAAGGTCTCATTTGAAGCATCATTTTCCCAAAGAACACTTCCTACCTTGCAGCAAGCCCAGGCAGTGCACTTCATGTGGTGCATAAGTACTACTTGAGAAATATCATGTAAACAATACAGCTCACATTATAATTTTTCCCCAACCAAAAGAAAATAGTCAGCGTGAACATAATACAGGATATCAAGCACACACAAAAAAAAATACACTGTTCAGTTTACCTCAGCAATGTCCTATGTTGACACACAGATGTTTGGAGAATTTCATCATGGCCACCTATTCTGAAGGTCTGCATTACATCAAGGCTGTAAAACCAACTTTTCTG
This sequence comes from Phylloscopus trochilus trochilus, assembly GCA_016584745.2. Lineage (NCBI taxonomy): Eukaryota > Metazoa > Chordata > Aves > Passeriformes > Phylloscopidae > Phylloscopus > Phylloscopus trochilus. The sequence goes on along the minus strand of WQNJ02000546.1, from coordinate 57,302,311 downwards.
GTGAAATACTTGAAGTACTAAGCACAACATAGATGGTTCTTGAGAAAATCATGTCTTCCATAAACAGTACTCAATGTGTATATAAACATATACATTCTTTAAGGCACAGCTGACAGATCCCAACACCACACATATCAGTAACTTTAAGTTTTCTTTTCTTGCAAGTAGTGATTTCTTTTGCCATCAGTTTAAAGTGCAGGCTAGTTCTGTAGCAGAGGTTTTGAGTTTAACTTTACAGCAACAACTCAAACTGAAGTAGAACGTGTGTATATTTTAGCTGTGTTACTGCTGAGCATTTAAAAATTGGTGTTCAAATACAAAAGAAAAAAAACTATTACTATCATGAAAAATTACACAAATGGAAAACCCAAGACTTAGCATAGAATCTTCTCTTTTAAAAATCCTATTATTAAAATAAATTCAATCTTAGAAAGAATAAATAATCAGAAGATTTATTTTGAAGTTCTCAGTTAATCATATGACAAATAGACCATGCTTCACACTCTATACCTGAGGTATATGTAGATGTAGAAGAAAGGATTGCAGGTGACCTTGTGCCAGATAAGTCACAGCTGTACCAGAGTCACTGAAGAAGAGAAACAGCTTCGCCTTAATGGGTTGCAGCTGTGACTAATAAAGATAAGTGATAAAAGGGGTGAGTTGGCTAGTAAGGGGAGGACCTGGAGGAAGAGGATTCTGAGGAGCTCTGGGGGAGAAGGAATGACCCAGAGAAACACAAATAAGAATGAGACAAGGAAGAGAGCTGCTGCTGTAAAAGACCTGGTGTGAGGTCAGTCTAGGTCTGATGGAGTTGGAGCCTGTTGTTGGAGCCTGCAGTCATAGTTGAGTTAGGTAAAACCCTGCAGCCAGAGGTGGTAAGGAAATACTTGTGTATTCTAGCTGGAAATAACCAGCAGTCAAAGGCTGCAGTTGGACCCTATAGTAGAAGCTTGCTGTAGTCAGTCAGGATGGCTAAGCTGTAAAGAAGAGTCAACTGGGACCCTTTTCATGTTGTGAAGTAAGAGTCTCTGTCTTGGCTCGTTTATACCCCTAACCAGAGGTCTGCTGCTACAGGTACCTCATATATCTGAGGTACACTGAGGAGGAACTGGCAGTGCTAAGTGCTCAGCACTGCTTAGCTAAGGTTTTCAATGCAATTTCAATGAAAAGGCTATGTTTCTGTCCTGCTTTTAAAAGTAAGAAAGACTACACAACCATTATGCCCCTCCAAAATCTTATTTTTGTTAAATTGAAAATAGCAAAGTGAAGTCTTAATCATAAAACCTCCAGACAATAAGTAAATAAAAAGTCTAACCCTACCCATGAACAAAATGTCATGGAAGACTCCTGCTGTTTTCTTTAAATCAAACTCTTTATTCCACAGGTGAAAAATAAGCTAGTTTGAAGACTAGATAACTGCTCAATAGATACTACAGAGGCTGCTTGCAACTGCCACTTGGGATACAATTTATGTCCAGCAATTTCTCTTAAATTCAGATACCCCTTTCAGCTTTGAAGTTGTGCACCATATGCACTGTGGGTAGACTGGTGTGTCTGTTCTACCTGCAGTCTGAGCCATCTAGCAGTGTGATATAAAGACAGTTTGAAGCCCAGAACCTGAGCAGGTTCAGTACTGGTCTCAGAGAAACTGTTCAGCTTTATGGCTTAGCTTCAGTTTGTGTAGCAAATTCCTCATCTGTTGCACCTGTCAGCAAGGACTGACTCAGCATATGTTTTGCAGGATCTAAAAGGTAGATCTGAACATTTTAAAGAGAATGAATTCACCAGTCTTTTTTAAATTGTTCTTTACTGAGATAGTAGTTACAAAATAAATTTGCATTTTGAAAACAAAATAGAAGAAAAAAACTGACAGACAAGGATTTTAGGGAGAGGAAGATTTTAAATCTATATAGCATCAGATAGTAATATTCCAGCATGGAAAACATTGATTTATGACACCATGCATTATAAGAATCAAAATTAACAAATTAAAATTTTGTAGAGATACCAACATTTTCAACTACACAATTCAAAGCTTCCTACTTTTAAGATTCTGATTTTTAGGCTGGGAACCGGTCAGTGTACATCGTACAAAAGTGATCTATAAGAACATTGTTTCTGTTGAAAGCTAATTTGACCAGGGAGGATGTTAGAAGCAGATGTTTTCCAGAGGATATCCTTATCTATTGTTTTAAGCAGGTGGTCCTAGATGTCTTTGTTCAGAATATAAACAAAACTGAGACATTTAAAGTTCACTGAAAACAATCATGAAAACCTGAACAAAAGACAGAATGAGAGATGTTTAATGACTCCAAGTGCATATTTGTAAACTGGCAAGAACCATTTCATTACATCATCTTGTGCTGGGTTTTCTTTCAATAGGATTCTGAGTTTTTGATAATATTAATTGTGCTTGAGTAGAAAAACAAAACCATTCAGTAGCAACTTTGAGTAAAGGTGATTGCAGACACCTAGAAAATTAAAAGTTTCAATTGCATTGTGGTAATTTCATATCAATATCTTGAAAGGAAATATTGCTGCATAGTGGACTGAGAACAGACTTAGGGATATAGATGCATAAGCAATATGATCAGGTAATGTGCACTCACAGTCCAGAAAGTCAACTATATTCTGGGCTGCATAAAAAGAAAGATGGACAGCAGTTCAAGGAAGAGATTCTTCCTCTCTATTCTGCACTTGGGAGACCCTATCTGAAGTGTTTCATCCGGCTCTGGGATCTTTGCCACAGGAAAGCCATGGACCTGTTGCAGCAAGTCCAGATAAGGGCTGCAGAGATGATCAGAGGGCTGGAGCACCTGGTAGAGTTGGGGTTGTTCAGTCTGGAGATGAGAAGGCTAGTGGGAGACCTTATGGTACTTCCAGTACCTAAAGGGGCCTCCAAGAGAGCTGGGGAGGGACCATTTTCAAGACCATGTAAAGGGAGAATGGCTTCAAACTGAAAGAGGGAATCTTTAGATTAGACATTGGGAAGAAATTCTTTGCTGTGAGGGTGGTGAGACAATGGCACAGTTTCTTCAGTGGTGAATGCTCCATCCCTGGATCTGTTTCAGGCCAGGTTGGATGGATCTTTGGACAACCTAGTCCAATGGAAGGTGTCCCTGCTCGTGGCAAGAAGGTTGGGACTAGGTGATCTCTAATGTCCATTCTATGATTCTATGACTTATTTTAAAATCAGATGATCACAGTTGATAGCACCGCCTATCATTCTAATTCTCAAGTAATAGAAAGATGCTAAGTGAAAACTCAGATTTTTCTGCAAGTAATAAAAAAGTCTGATATTTGCCTATACTTAAACTGTTAGGCTAGGAAAAAAAATTACATGTGTAACCAACTTGCATGGTACCTTTCAATCAAAAAAATCTCAAAATTAACCCATTTTTACCCTTAAGTTGAAAAATACATCACTGGCAAACAATGACAGATACAGAGAGAAGTGTGCTCTATCAATATTATAGTTTTCTTAATTCCAATTACCAGCTTACAAAGTAGAGCAACAATGCAAAATAAAGGGTTTTATAAAAATCCCATAGAGCATCCTGTAACATCACAATACAATTTAATGTGATCTAGTCAAGTTCCTCACTTAGAGCAAGGCCAACTTGAATCTGTTATGAAGGACCTTATCCAAGTCATTTGGAATATTCCCAAGGCAGGATATTTTGCAATCACTCCGGGAAATCTGCTCCAGGGACTGATCATGCTCATGTTAGAAAACCATTTTCTTAATATTTAAATATGCTTTCCAATGTTCCACCTTGCATCGGTTGCTTGTCCCCAGTCACTGTGCACGTTCAATAAGAGCTTGTCTATTGTATTCCCTCCCAGCAGGAGCTGAAGTCAGAAATTAAATCTCCTTCAAGTCTGATCTAATCCAGTTCTCTCAGTTCCTCCCTATGTATTGTGTCCTCCTGCCCCCGTTTGTACTGGACTTCCTCCAGTATGTCACTGTCTGTCTGGTATGGGGAGTCAGAAACCAGACACAGCACTCCAGATGTGGTCTCACCAGTGCCAAACAGATGGGAAGAATCACTTCCCTGGACCTGCTGGCTACTCTGTTAGTAACGCATCCACTGTTGTCTTTTTCTGCTGTCAGGCAACACTACTAGCTTACATTCAACTTGACCACTGTAGCCCTGTGTCTTTTTCCCCTGAGAGTTACTTTCCAGCCAGATGGTTCCCAGCTTGTGCCATTGCACAGGGTTTTTCCATAACAGGTTTAGGATTTTATTTGGGCCATTTTTGGACTTTATGAATTTTCCCACAGGCCAGTCTTCAACCACGTTGAGTTCCTTTGAACAGCAACCCTGCCTTACACATACTGAAAGTACACTAATGTGCAGTATGGCTACTAGAATCCTAAAATGTTCCAAAAATTATTATTCACAGACATTGATATACTTAACAGACTGGTTTAAGGTAAGTAAGGAAGGGGGTAAGTTAATAAGTAAGGAAGGAATCCCACTGAAATAATTTGGTTTTGGTATTGATGTTCATGAGATGAGTATTTGTCTGGAGAATTTTGAGCTCCTTGCACTCATTGCATAACAAGTCTGAAGTAGAGGAAGCTTTTGGGAAAAAAGTCAGATATGACAAATCTGAGAGTTTATTAGTTAATAGACCCAACTGTCCAATCCCACCCAGATACCATCCCTCTGCAGGACAAGGGCAACATTTTCTTTCATATTTTATTTCCAATATACTTTCCACAAGAAGTTGTTTTAGGAGAGGCTTTGACAGATCTGAAGTTTACATGTGTAAACTATTCAGTCACCAGCTTTTCAGAACTTGCATGAAATTATAATTCCTTTGCTAAATCAACAAATGAATCATAAAGCATATATTTTAGATCTTAATGGGGTTCAGATTTAAGAAAAAAAGTAAGGTATAAAATATTTGAAGAGCTGCAGAACTGATTACAGAATCATACAGGCCAGTAGGAGCTATCTGCAACTAAAGAAGCGCCTGCAGCTTAGTAATTTTTGTGTTTGGATGAGAAGGTTTCTTCTTTTTGGAGAAAGAGCTAAATTTGGAAAAATAAGGACCAAAATCATTGTTATGATCAACAAATGAATATAAATTCCTCTTGAGCATTTTGCATGTTTCAAATAACAATCCTGAATGAGAAAAAATATGTAAATTCCCCAGTAGTCGTGAATTTTTTGATCAAAAGCTGGATAAATAAATTTACGTTTCTCCAGGTTCAAATCTGAAGCGTTAATTTTTTAAACAAACAAACAAAAAGTTGAATATTTATTCGAGCCTCTTTAGCTTGCTCAGAATCTAAAATACAGATTTTTTTATTTTTCTTAAGTGTTTCACTTTTTTATAAGAGTTCAGTAAAAGATGGTTGGGACAATCAAAAATATTCAATTTTAAAATAGATGGAAGACATATAGTTACTCATATTATAACTAGAAAATTCAGTGCAATAAATATTATTCCACAGAAGAGCCCTCAGAATGCAAAGGGACTTTTAAAGAGAAAAATATTGGAAATTATATGCCTTCAAAACCTTAGTAGCAATGATGATAATAGCTTCAAAAAGAAAAAGGGTTTTCTTCTACATACTTTTGCCTCAGTATCTTATTTAATATAAATTTTTAGCCTTCCCATACAGACCATACTATTAGCATTGCTACATTTAAATTTGTACATTATAATATCCTAGCTTTGAGTCTACCCAGCTATCTAAAGCATGCTGTGTAGCAGTGAACTTTCCCCTACTTATTGCCTCAGAGATTATTCAAAAGAATCACAAAACCTTTTCCAGGAGAATTATATGTACAAGGGAGCAGCAAAGTGAGAGTGGTGGCAGCAACTGGATCTTTATTTAGAGGCTCAGTAGGGCTTTATCTTCAAGATCCTAACTTGTCCAATGTAATGAAAATGTCCTTCTACTGCCTTGAGACATACTTCGATAACCAAGGATGTGCCTCAGACATGGAATACAAGAGAGACAAAACAGTGAATTAAACAGTAATTAGATGCAAACAAATATCCTAATAACAAACTTACTTCTGAAAACAGGAAATTACTTGCATTAATAGAGTAATTAAGAATGAATATGCCAAAACACCACTACAGATTAAAAACTGTTTAAAATATACATTGTTCTGCTTTGATTTTTATCAAATAGAAATTCTGAAGTCCCAGTTTCAGCCTAGGCTGTTTCATATTTCAATGATCCCATGCAAAAGATGCTGAACTTAGTATACTGAGACTTGAGCAAGTGCTCTGCTTGGCCCTCCTGGAAGCATTGTCATCTCTGGGATGGATAAGACAGATCAGCTTTTTGGGAGGTGTCTGTAAGGCTGGTAAGCAGGAAAGGTTTTACATATGTAGATCATCAGAGAAAACTTTCCAGTGTATTGGTAGAAGATAGTTAAAAAGTTCTTCTATTTCAGTTCTGGCCTTTTTGTTTCCATCAGATCAGTTCATTGAAACTAATCCAAGTAAGTTAGTCTGTCCTAGTTGGTTAATAGAGATAAGCCTCCTACTGTCATGACAAAACAAGAACCACATGTGATAATAACAAGTTTTACAAAATTCTTAACAAAGCAAAATACAAGGGAAAACAGCACTGTTGCCCCATTCGGGGAGTGAATATGAATGTATATACAAATATATTGTTAAGACCTGAAGATGCAAGGTCCTTTGAATTTAAATCATCCTAATGAATTCAAGATGAAGGGACACAAGATGTGTTCTATTGAGCAATTTTTTTTGTTCCATTTTTATATGTCATAGATTATATTTTATCTTGCATTGATAGCCTGGAAAAATTATATGCAGTTTATACACAAATTTTGTGTTAACAACTAGAAAGATTATCACATTTCATAAACACTCCTGAAATCCCTCTTAAAAAAATTCCAAACAGTTCACATCCAATCCAAAACAAACAGACACAACAGAAATGCTCCATACCTGCCTGACCTTAGAGGTCACCTACCCACATCAGCAGGAAGAATAAAAAGTAAAAAAAGTAACAACCTTTCTGACTGTGCAACTGCAAACAAACAAACAAACCCCTACTTTGGAAGTCTCTATGCTACCACTTTCTCTAAATAGTGGATGCCAAGACCACCAGAACATACTACAGACCAAACCCTCACAGCCACTGCTATGCAGCTTATCAGAACATTGTTTTGCCTCCAGGCCCCTTCCTCATAAGGGATTGAAAAAGCACACAATTGAGAAAGAAGACAGCGTGTACCTTCTGTGTAAAGCTGGTACAGCCATGGTTTCCTGTCCTGCTACTAATCTTTGTGCAATTTGAGATTCTCTGCATGCTACGGTATTTATTATCAGACTTGAACTAACAGTCAGATTGTTAGGACTCTGAATCAAGATTAGCCAGTTACATAGAGATGTCTTCCAGAAGCTTATAATTTCTTCATGTCAAGACTACTGCTGGTTGTCTGAATTAGCACACAGGCAGTGTGGTTGCACATTGCTATTTCAAAGAGGTATCAATGGGAAGAAGTCACCTTTGGAGCACAAGATACCCACTGTGATAATAGTCAATTTACATGTTCATTGTTTATTCAAATTGAGGATTAACTGCAGACTATTCTTTAGGCAGGTCCACTTCTGTGTTTCTGGACTCAGGAAACCATTTCCTCACTAGAAAGCGAAGTGTAATCATCAGCAGCAACTATATGTCATAACACAGCATCTGTTCTGGTTTTTTCCTAATGCTAAGAGTACAGCCTCTCATAATCCTGAGGTGACAAGAGGATTGACAAAGTCATTTCACTTCTCAAAAGGATATGATTGTCTCCATTTCTGAAATAATGATAGCTTCCTGCTGACGACTCCAGTAAACAGACTATTTCGGCAGTACAGATCTGAACTACATGAGAGATAACAGTACAGGACATCGTGTTTCATCAGTTCCAGATGTAACTAGTGGTTCTGTACTACTTGAGGTTTATTACAGCAGAACTAGCAATGCAACATTTTGTGCTCCTCTTTCCCCAAGGGTATACTGAAATGTATTCCCATAACACTGTGTCTTTCCATCTGTCCCAGGTTTTCCTGGGGAAGGTTGCTTGTCCAGCCTGTTCACTTAGTTCTCACAGCTTTGTGTGATTCTGCAATAGCCATGCTGTCTCTGCAATACCAAACCTCAATTTGAATAAACAATGAACATGTAATTGACTATTATCACAGTGGGCATCTTCAGAACCAGTGTTCCAAAGGTGATTTCTGCCCATTGACATCTCTTTGAAACAACAGTGTGCAACCACACTGCCTGTGTGCTATCAGACAACCAGCAGTAGTCTTTACATGTCTACATCACAGTTCAGAAAAGAGGAAGATAACAAATAATAGGTTTTCAAATTTCTCTGGCATTTTGATGTTATTCATAAGAGTGCGGTTATGAGCAACTTCTGCACATCAGGCATAAGAAATGAGGAACAAGAAGTACACACTGTACTAGCAGCTGTTTCCATAGGAACAGTAGTGAAACATCACACTTTTCCAGTTTTAAAAAAACATTCCCAGTTTCCGCCCAGTTTGACAGTGCCATTAAGAATGACAAAACTTTCTCTGTTTTGGTTTATTTTGTACAAACATTTCCTTATAATCTTAAGCAGATAGTGTCAAGACTGTCCTATTTGACAAGGTTACTCTTGTGCTCAGCCTCAAGAAGCAAAACAGAAAACTGTTTGAAATTCACTGATCAGACAGGTGAGATAAAATGTACTGTCATTCACTGTCCCTGCAACAGGTCATAAGAGACAATCATAACATTTTTTCATTATTTTAACAGGCAGCACTTTGAGACTGATTTGTCTTGTTACACAGTAATAAATTCATCCATTTGAAATTTTGAAAAGTGAAACTACACACATTATTTTGTGTATGACAAGGTTTAGGACTGGTACTCCCCAGTTTAGTGCTCCCACTGAGACTATAAACTACATGCCATTTGCTCTCTCCCTCTCCCCTCCCTCTCCCCATTCTCCCCAGTAAGGGAAAAAATAGAGGCAAAAAAGGTAAAGATCACAGGCTGAGATGAGAACAATTTACTGAACACAGCAAAGACACAAGAAAACAAAGAGTAACGGCAACAATATTATTAGCAAAAAAGAGTGATTCTCATGCAAAATGCTCCCTGGAAAGCTCAACCCCATGGCAGTCAAGCCACCCTGACTGTTCCCTCTGGCTTGGAATGGTCATTACCTAATCCCTTCCTCAGGTTCACGATCAGCATCACCAGAACATTCTCTCCACCACGCTTTCCCAATTAGAAGGAACCCCTTCTCCCTGGAAGAAACTCCCTTCCCCCCCATCCCCAGCAATGACATGAGGTGGTGTACAAAAACCTTCAAGTCCTGGCCATGCCTGTTTCCTCTGCCTACTGCAGAAATTAACTCTGTTGTGGCTGGGACCAGCATATTATACACCCATTATTCTATGCCATTAATATCATGCCTGGATCCTATCAATTCCAGCTATACATATATACATACATACACACATACATATGTACACAGACAAGCAATGAGCTTCTTTTCTATAGTCATCGGCCTTCCTCCAAGATGTCTGCTGAGTTCATTCAGTTCATGACCGTGAATTCTATCTGTCCTAGGTGTCTTCCAGGGCAGAAGGGCTCATGTGCTGTTGGATGGTTGCAAGCTTCATCAAGTGCACACAGGTCTTTGAACAAAAACAATCCCATGGATGTATTTGCCTTTGCTTGAGGCAGGACTAATCCAAACTCTCTTCCCTAACATATTTCTCATATTCACCATGGGGACCTTATCCCCTTCTGCAGTATATGGAAGTTTAAATTGGGCACGATCAGCTCAACTGGTAGAGTTCTAGTGTTAACTAACCCAGTGGCCTTCACTATATCCCAATGTTTGAAGGTCCCAGCACCTATTGCTTTCACAGTCCTATTGTTTTTTCACAGTCCACTGTAATGTTTAATTGTCCCAGAGGCTGCAGCATGGTACAGAGTATGATACACCTACTCAATACCATGCTATCTGGCCCAGGTATTTATGAGGCCATTTTTGAAATGAGTCCCCTTGTCCTACTTGCTTGATTTTGGGGTGGCATGTCCCCACAGGACTTGCTTTTCAAGACCCAGGATGCTGCTACAGGCAGTGGCATGAGGCATATATCCAGCCATCCAATGGTTGCTTCTACCATTGTGAGCATCCTTACAGACACACCGAAAATATGGTTATTATTTAAAACTACATTTAGAATTCACTGACACAAGAAATAAATCTTGCCATTCTCTGTAGTCGAGAAGTTGAATACAGGTGATGCCTTCCCAAGTGTTCTGTACCAGCACAACAATTCTGAGACATCTTTGGGCTAAAAACCCTACTAGGGGTCTATAAACACTGATGCACAGCATGTCCTTTGTGAAACTCTAAATCCTAGAATTTCCTTTCTCACAGGTCTGAATACTACTAAAACTTGGGATACATCTATTAGTCAAGAAAATATTATGCAACAACAGTGCATATTTCCTCATTTTGTCTTTATGAGCTGTCTGCTTTTTCCATCTAAAGTTATAATGTTTATATTTTGCTTTGGAAAGTTTACTAAGCTTACTATAATATTGACAAAAGTGTCCCTTTTCTTAGTAAACCACAAAGAGCAATCTGTCAAGCAAAGAAACTTTGTTTAATGCTCATTTTAATAAATCAGTATGCAGAGACTGCTCTGTATAATCAGGCTTGGATTAACAGTTTAGAAGTCACACACACAAAAAAATTAACTTTTATGCCTCTTCAAAACCAAGGAATACATGGTTCAATCATGAGAAAGATATTTCCTGTAAAAAAATCTTTTATATTTGCCAAGAACTAGAAGTCACACTGGGAATTTACAAATGAAAAGCAGAAGTCAAGTGTGTGAGTTATTTTCTCATTGTACCTGCTGTTAAGGTACACTAATGTTAACCATTTCTGCCCCCCACCCCCGCAAAAAAAAAAAAAATTTGGTTGTAACTTCTCAAGAGAGAAAAAATGCCTCAAAGCTAACTTCTTGTGTGATCATCAAATTAACTACTAAGAGTCATTATTTTGCTTTTATAAAAAATGGGCAATAAAGCAGGGATTTGAAGACTGTTAAATTGCTAGAATTTTCATCAGAGAAATGAGTCGTGAAAATATGAATCAAGCTTTTTCAGAAAAAATAGTGTAGCTGTGATATATATTCTAAACATCATTGGAGAATTGTTTTCAAAGAAAGTTTGAAAAACATTTTAACACTTTTGTTTCCAATGCACATAACAACTAAATAAAAAGTAGGATAGATAAAGGGTTCTAAGTCATACTGAACAGAGATTTTGATTCCTGTGATCCCCATTATTGAAAGGAGAGAAATCAATCAAAAAGATCTCAAACTACAGCCAAAGAGATGCATCCCTACCACTGGTAGCTGAAAACTGTGGGAGAATATGTCTCCAGATATGATGCCTTAGCTTATCCTCTTCTGTTGTCCTCTCCAGGCTGCCCAACTCCAGGGGAGATTTTGGTCTCTTCAGGGAGTGGGGAAAATTCTAACTTTTGCAAACATCCTGTTCCATTTCACCTTCTCTGGATTAAAATGAGAGATCTATGCAACTGCATTAGAACTTCCTACTCTTGAGAGGAGGACATATGAAAATGCTTTAAAAAGCACGAGGTATCCATATTTTAAGAGACTCATCTCAGACAAAATTCTTAAAGATCTTTTCACGTGAGAACTCAGGTCTGGAATTTCACAGTTGATGCCTGGTTGTCAAAAGGATAAGAAAATCCAGAATTTTAGTAACTTCTCACATTGAATTTACTGTCTAACCAGAGTATAGTTATTGTATAGTTATTCTGATGTGAACCAGACTGAGACATCATCAGACTGAGACATCAGTGTACAGTTCTTTTGCTTTATTTCATAGATTTAATGACCTCCATCCACAAAAGATCCCAGAATTAGCCGGAACCAACACAAAGCATCATGGCACACATTTATTTCCCTGTTCCTCAGAAGTGATTTATCTTGAGATTACTGCCCTCTACTCCCCAAAGCACACAGCATGCCATTAATTGAACTTCAGTATACAGAAGAACTTCAGGATTGATCTTGCCGTATATATCCCCAGCTCAAACCCACATTAGCATGTATAAAAAACTCAAAGAGCTATTTTATTTCTTGGTAACCTTTTCTATGTGAGTTTATGTTAACTTCTGAGAACAGAAGTTAACAAAAAAATGTGGCCTGCTGTATGCTTAAAGGGAACATTGTAGCAGGCGATAACAAGAACTTTGGTCTTGCTTACACTATCAATTCACAGCCGACTGTCAAGAGATCTCAACAACAAATTAGGTTGTATTCTCCAATTACAATTGTCATTCTCTCAAATACAGCTTGACCGGGGAGAAGATACTCCATCACTAAGTGTTCACCTTTCCAAAATTACCATAATCCCATAAATGTCACATCCTGATGACTCCTTATACAAGACAGTTATGTATTTGTTTATATACCTGCCCTACCAAAGAAACCCAGGGTTCAGTTGACAGCTTTGTATACATTTGTTTTTCTTCTGCAGGCTTTATTCTTGATTATTTTCATCTGCATTAAAAGAGAAGATTAACTCAAAGCACAGTGAAAAAATAAATGTATCTTCCTGTATCACAGTGATTAATTGTATCTTAGGATCTTATATTTAACGTGTGCTATTTCTCATAAGATTTCTGAAAAATGTCACACTTCTGCACAGGATTTCTCAATCTGAGATGAGATCTTGTCAAGATTCCTCCAGGGTTTCTCCCTTAGCGTAAATGACCATTAATAAAGGGAGGGGGGCTTCCTAATGTGGACACTCTTTAATGCAAAGCAAAATCCCTTTGAGATAAGTTCTTGTTGTTTCACATTCTTTAAAAAGTTGCCTTACAGAGGAATCCTAATCAAAACACTGACAGCTGTGGCCATTGCGGGAGATTGCCACTAAAGGTCTAACAGTCATTAACAATGCAGCACTCACTGTAAGGAGTATTACACTCAGTGTGTCTTGCCCTCTCTTTCAAAGCCAGCAGAGCAACACATTAATAGTACTCCTGCTCACTAAGTTAAACTTCAGTGCTCATGGAAGACAGTGAAAAAAAAAATGCATTTGGAAGGGAGGAACAAAAGAAAACTTCCATTCCTTTTTCTTTCATGGGACAAGTAGAATCAGTCTTGAAAGCTGGATCAGGCAAAATCAAAGGAATTGTACAAATTAACATTACAGATATCATTACAGAGGTTTTGATCAGCCCTCAATGGGAAGAAAAGAACTGAAAGCTGCTTACTATTTCACACGTCACAATAGCCTTTAAGCAAGCGGAAATATGTATGAGATAAGCATGTTAATCCCACACTACTATAAATTCAGTTAAACAATAAATTCCTTCGTTGTTCACAGCTGCTTGGTTGATGGGACAGTTATATAGGCTGTAAAAGAAAGACATACATAAATTAAACATTAAGATCTTTTCTTTGTTGAAATGTAAAAAAATCAAAGCACAAATCCTAGAGTGTCATTTCAATATCCTGTTCATAGAATAATATAAGTACTGGCCCAAGAATGAAATGTATGAATAGGGCAATTGCTTCCAAATCCCATAGGTATTCAAAGCTGCAAGTACAAGTAAATAGGTATATGGTCTGTTACAAATCTCTGTGAGGTTGTAATATCTTTCAAAATCCTCAAATTTGACTCATCTGGTGCAATCATCAGAAAAGTATCTTCACCTTCCTTGCCAGTGTTTGATTATTTTGTACAGAAATTCGATGACAGCTTGATTTTTTACCCGCACTGGGAGAGGCAGTTTCATGAAACCAAATCCTGAATTTTATTGCCTACCTAAAAATACCACATTCCTCAATACCGGCTTGATTATTCATCTATTTTCTCATTTTTCATACACTGGATAAGATATTCATTTGTTAAAACAACAAAAGACATAAAGCATGCACGCACATATTTCAGACAAGCTCCTTTGGCAGTAGAATATTAAAATCTGGATATAATTTAAAAGAAATAATTCTGCTTCCAGTTCAGCTCAAATGATTTTTTCAAGAAGTGCAAAATCCAAAGTGTATTTTGTCTGAAAATTATGTATTATAACACACAGCACAAGGTAAAATACAAGATAAAACATAATCTTTCATCAGCACACCATCCTAAGAATTCCTCATATTCCTTGCTTTCCAGGGCACATGTTCTGCATTTGACAAGAGCAGGCTGGAGTTTAACATATTCTTATCAGCTGTTCTACACCTCATTCGTCCTTATAAAGAGGCCCATCTTCTATATAAACCAAGCAACTCCCGCCTAACAACAGAATTATAGTCGCAGTTATCTTCTGCAAGTAACTTAAAATACTAAAAGAAACGAGAAAACAATTTCAACATAGCTTGGGCAGCAAATACAGAAGCACTTGACAACAACAAAAATCAGGTACTTATTTCTCATCAAACTTTTTGCCATCAAGTAATTACAGTGACACTGCAAACAGTGTGTAATTACGGCATGAATATTGCCCATAAATGCTTATCTTTAAAACTTCATTGTCATAGAAATTTGGAGAGAATGGAGCTGGAAGACTATTTCAGAGGTTTTATAAAAAGTGTGGACTTGTAAAAAGAGAACAAAAAACCCCAAACAAATGCATCATTATGAGACCAAATGAGATGCCATAGACATCAAAAATAGTCACATATTTAGAATATTCATAGATGAGAAGATAAAGTAGTGACCATATTTAAACATCTTAATTTCAAGTAATTTGAGCAGCTACAAAAAACAGGGAGGCTCCAATTTAATTCTTAACCCACACCTTTCAGAATCACTGTTATCACTAGGATTTTAGCTTCATGATATAGGGAGTTCAGTCACGCTTTCTGATAGCCAGATCTAAATCATGACACACATCAATAATTTATTTCAGTGATCATGCTTTCTCACTTAGCAAAGCTTTGCAAAGGCTACTTGTAAAACTAACATCTCTTAGGTAGTATTTTATCACATAATAGTAAATGTAATTTTTTAAATGTGCATCAGACTGTGCACAATAAGAGGTGTGCCATATGATAGTAAGTGGGATTCTAGAAATTTCAATACTGTTTGGACAGGAAACATGAAGCTCTGATTCTGGCAAATAAGAAGTCTAGAAGGCATACTAGATACTTTACAGGCAACATCTAATGTGGTACACATACTTGCTCCTCTCCTAAAGATTATTTTGAAGTAATTCATGTCAAGGGACATCATTAATACATTTTTATTGCTTGACACTTATATCATTTTCTACTCCTAAGTTGTCATGGCCAACTCATCTCCTGGCCTGACCAGCTTTGCACAGCTCTCTGTGCTCCTCCCCAACAGCTAAACCTACACACTGCTTGAGCCAGCAGGAATGTTCAGATTTGACTGGAACATTAAAAATTGATTATGATTTAGTTTCACAGAATATTTCTAAGCTGATTGTGGCACATAGGAAGTGCACCAAAGGTCTGACTGCCTGTTCAGAGAGTCCTGCCATCCTGCTATTCCCACAGAAAAAGATCACTTCACTGCTCCAGTGCAGCAGAAAACCCAGTTTCGGGCTTTGTCATAACACACCAGTTTCTGGTCAGATATGCTGAAGTTCTTGTGGAAGCAGTCTCAAAGATTTAGAACACCCATTTCATACCAAATGCCGACACAGAAAACCAGAATTTACTTGGAACTAAAAAAGAAAACGGATGGATATATACATTCACTTGAAATTCTTCTGTACCCAGAGCAGCAGCATGACCTCAGGGGAAAAAACAGCTGCTGTCAGAGCCCTCCCCACCACTTTCTTCTCTCTTATAATATCAACATTCCTAAAAAGCAATAATTTTAGAGCTTTAAAAAAAATAAATTTCATGTTCTACCTCAACATAGGCACTTAAAACATTGTAGTTTCCTGAAATCTATTTAATTTAGGGTAATATTCAGGCCTTGAAAGTGGCATCACATTTCTTGGCATCTATAGACAATTGTTATGCATGGCAGAGCTCTAGATACTGCATAAGAATATGCAATGTTGTCACATTTTGTGAGGTCATAACACAGTAAGGTATGCTAGAGGCAAAGCGGTCTGCCCTGTTGGGGATTGGGATTATTGTCTCATAAAAATTGCATAATGGTATTACAAGGTTTTGTCCTTGTATGGCAAACATTTAAGATGAGATTATATTCAACTTTTTTTCCTTGGTTAAAATTCTTTGTACTATTTTTCTTCAATATTTTTACTTTTCAGAAGCTTTCATAAATGTTCTGTAAATAGACAACAATGCAGGCAACAAGGAAGACAGGGTGTTCCAAATGTTCTCTCTCTTTGACTTTATAATATCCTAACCTATATTATGAATCACGGACCTGAAACACCCTGAAAACAAATTTCATAAATCTTTATTCATAAATGCTCCTTAGTAAAGAGACCAGACTCTTCTAATTTCTGCAGAACAGCTAAAACTTTACTTCTATTTAGTATCATATTAATCCATCACAACTGGATTTGCTTATAGACACATAATCCTGCTCATAAAAATGAGACCCACATGTTATTACAGTGACTCAGAGACTTAGATTCTTATTCTCTAGTGGTGTTAAACATATTGTGCTAGAAATTGTGACAGCATTTTCCTGTCATACAGTTTATACAGGTTTATTGCATTTATCCACCTCCCGTATTCTGTCAATAATTACTACTCACTGTAGTTATTTCACTATCACTTGGATCAACATTGAGCAGACTCTAGCAAACCAATGAAGCTCCAGTTTTCTAAGGTGCATAAACATTATAAACCAGTGTGGTGCAATGAGAAAAGGATACACCTTCACACTGTGTCTCTGCTGATTGTGAAATCACAGAATTGCTGAGGTTGAAAGGGACCTCTGGAGGAGGTCACCTTGTCCAAACCCTTTGCTCAATAAGGACCACCTAGACCTGGTTGCCCAGGAACATGTCCAGATGTCTTTTGAATATCACCAAAAAGGGAAACTCCACATACTCCAAGGGTGTGCTGGTGTTGGGTGAGATAGGGTTAATTTTCTAGTTGCTTGTATGAAGCTATGTTTTGGATGGAATGAAACACTTGTTTTCCAGTTTGTGCAGATCACCTCTTGTCCTGTCACTGGGAATCACTGAAGAGAGCACAGCTTCCTCTTTTTTCTTCTTTTTCATACACGTTGATAGGATCCACCCCATCAGCACTAAACATTCACTTCTTCTGGCTGAATGGTCCCAACTCTTCCAGCCTTTGCTCATAGGAGAGATACTCCAGTCCCTTCATCACCTTTGTGACTCTTCACTGGACTCTCTCCACTATGTCCATGTCTCTCTTGTATTCTGGGGGCCCAGAATACACTCCATGTGTGACCTCACCAGTGCTGAGGAGAGGGGAAGAATCATGTCCCTCAGCCTGCTTAGGGGCAGAAGGACACCATTTGCCTGGGATACCTTTAGCCTTTTTTGCCGTAAGGGCACAAGTGGCTCAGCGTCAGTTGGGGTCCATGAAGATCCCAACACCACCAAGCTGATTTCAAGCTGGGTGGCACCCAGCATGTATTGATGCATGGTGCTAAATTGCTGGTCCTAGCACCCTAGTGGTGCATAAATTTCTGGACAGATACCCCAGGGCCTCAGCAACAGACTGCAGCACAGCTCCAGTGTACTGCTGGAGGGCTCTCTGTCCAACCTGAATGTGGGCAGCTGCAAATGTGCCAAGAAGTAGGACTTCAGTCTTGGTTCCAGCAGGAGGGAAGCAACATAAAGTGCCAAAGTGAGAAGGTCAAAAGCAGCCTCCAGGAAAAGATGCAAGACAAATTATGACCAGAAATCAGCTCTTTGGCAACCAAATCACTAATGCAGGTGCGCTACTAGAACACCTGCATGTGAGTCTGCAAAAAATAATTTACAGGCTTTGGCTGTGAATACAGCATGAAGGGCTTTATTGTTGAGTATTAGCATAGCTTGCACAACTCTAGAAAGTCCTTTTGTTTTAGGATGTATTTCTTGTGTTAGTATGTAACTTTCTTGTAGTTTGATAAGAGTTTCTAGGACAGCTTTAGCCTCTGCCTAGAACCCTTTTTTTACTGGTTCTTTCCTGTCTCTCCCCCTCTGTCATGCATAATTTCCCTCTTGTCCATCATAGCATCCTTATCTTTGAAGTACAGTAATATTAGCCACTAACTTTGCTGAACTACCCTCAGGCCACCCCCGAACTTGTGTTGGATTTGTTAGAACTTAAGTGACTTAGTTTGGCATGATGTATTTGGATTGTTTTATTGGTATCTGTAACTTAGAACCCACCCCAGAATTGTAGTATTAAACCGCCCACCACCCCAGGCTCGGGGTCTCTCTCCAGAGGCACCAGCCTGGTGGCTGGGGGGATCTCCCTGACCCCTTTCCCCCCAATAAAGCCTCTGTTCCCTGGAAACTTTGAGAGAGTCCCCTCTTTCTTCAAACCAGCCATAGCAGTGTTACCCAGCTGTGTGAACCGAGCCCCCACAAAGTGACTTGCTGAGGCATGCTGGAGCTGCCCGGGAAGGCCCAGGCTGACCATCGAGCCGGGGCCAAAGCAAGCACGCATCGCAACATCTGCAAATGTCTTAGACATAACTGACCTCCTTATGAGTTAAGTGAAGGTGGCCCATCCACCTATAGATCAAAATCTATAAAATGTTGGCCCAAATTGCTGTCATGCAACATGATCTCATGTTGTTGATGCAAAATTCCCACTAAAGTCCAGGTGTCATAATTCCATGGTGTGGAATGGGCTACAGCCAACCACCACCCCCACCAGGTCTGTTATTGGCAGGTGTCTCCACCCACTGGGACCAGCACAGAGCTGGGCAGCAGCTGCACATCCAGGCACGCCACTGAGCAGCACAGAGGAATATGCTTGTTCCTCTGCAGGTCCTGTAAGACTTGACAGCACTACCCTGCAAGCTGCTGTCAGATTCTACCCAGCTTTTCTGCCCTGTGAGTAAAGGACATTAGCTGCTCATGATGTGAGCACCATCTTTTCACCCAGGAGACTATCAAAGGGATGGTGAAGCTGCTCAATAGAGTAAGAGAATCCATAATTCCCACACTGGGCAGAGGTTTACTCGGAAACCCTGGCAAGCATATAGCAGGACCACGGGAAGGTGTGGCCTCTGCAGCTGGCCCAGTAAGCAACACAGGGTCCTGTCTTAAGAGAGTAAAATTTAGTTCCCTACAGAAGCTACCAGTTTATTCCTGAGGCTGACTCAACAGCAATCTTAGTGCTTTTACTGTTGCCTGTGTTCATTAGAGGAGTGATTCAGTGCAACAAGAGTATGGCACAAAACAGGAGTTTAGAGATTCAGTTCTCCTTCAAAAATGAGCTATTTTTCCATTCTCTCCCTTTCCCATGGGTCTGTGTACTAGTTCAAAGAAAAAGGTTGAAGGTGTGTTTGAATTTGCACTACTGTTTAGTTTCCAACTGAGAAAGTCTGATGGCAGCAGTTCACTTCCAAATGACGAAAAACAAGAGAAAATAGTTTCAACTAAAAAAGATCAGCATGACAACTAAATATGTACCATAACAATTTAAATAGAATCTCCCATTAGTTTTAGAGTGCTGTAGTTCAGGGATTTCAGAATGGACTAGAGAAAAAGTAACACTTGAAATTCGTATAAAGTTTTTTCTGTCATTCAGTCATCATTACTTCTTCAAAGAGTTGTACATAAATGAAACATTTGCATGTTCTCTATTACATTCGAAAATCCTCTGTACATGCACCTGTTTATGACTTGTGTCATCTCTTAGTTGAGATGATGATTGACAGGAACAGAGATGCAGATTCTCCTTTGCACACAGAAATATTACTGTGCTGAGATGCCAATCACTTAAAGAAAAAAACCCAAAATCTTGTATCTGCAAAAGAGACAAAGGAGTATGAAGAAAGAAAATTTAATTATTTGAACTTAACTGTTCATCTTTCTCTAGAATGCAATTTTGTTTTACCCCTGCCTTTTACACCAGGAACAGAGAAACCAAAAAATGTCTGAAATTCTACAGGGAAATCATCCTAGTTCTGAAAATACTCAAGGTTTACACTGATCCCAATTATTATGCAAAACCAGGTAATTATAATTATTAAACTAGTGCCTGCATGTGCCAAGTTCAGAAACTTTCAATTTAACAGTAAGATCACAAAAAGGGAAAATAATTTGAAAAATACCATACATTAAAAATAATAAACCTTGTTTCAAAATACATTAAAAATAATTTCCTCATTTCAAAATAATTATTGCCCTAGCAATCTAAGCCAAGACATAAGCTGTCCAGCCATCATCACAACTTACAGCAATTCCAAAAGAGGACCTTCAGAGTCCACCACATTCCTGTTTTTATGTTGCAGATATCGTCAGCATCATCCAGTTATAACCTTATTACCAAAATCCAACCTCCCATATGCATTTGAAGACATGTTTACAAACAATTCCTCCATTACCTCCATAATGCCCCCTATGTTTTTGTGACCTTTACACTTCCCCTTCACCCTCCTACACTTTCTGCTGTTTCATCCTACACCACTAGTCTTCCCACCAGTACTTAAATATAAGGGCAACATACTCAACATAGTCTAAGACTTATGGAGGACTTCTCACATTTCAGATAAATGAATAAACTCCAGGGTTTCATGCATTTGTAGTGCAGGATTTAGACAGCATCCACGAAGTTTCACAGCATCAACTCTTCTGTTATCAGGAAAACTTTAATGGCTTTGCTCATATATTCCTAATACTCTTAATGATGTTCCACACTTTGTTCACTTAGTATTCCCCTCACCACTCACCTGAAACAGTTCATTATTTTATTCCTAAATAATGACCTAATCAACACACTTGGTTAAATAAAGCTTTCCTTAACTGCATAAAGGAAATAAAAATAATAAATAAAGCTATCTTTGACTGCGCAGTAAGCCTTCCTTACTAACATCTTACCCTTACAAGCCACACAGTAAACTAGAGAGGCACAGCTAAACTAATTTGCTATAGTTTCCACACTATAAAATCAGAATGAATACATCTGGGGTTCTATCATACTACATTAGCATAATCAGGTTGTCTTATTTTTTTCATTAATCTCAGAAGATAAAGCAGCCTGTTTAGGTTTCAAGAAGATCTGTATACACTTTTCTTCCTAATTTACTCTCTGATGAAGATAGGTACTTTAAGATTTAATTTCTTTAACAAAAAGTTATTTGGCCAAAATTTAACCTAGAGTAAACTTAAAACCTTCTCCATTTACCTAAGGTTTTGGTAACAGGCATGCATTAAATATCTTTCCTTTCATAAATATATTTTACCAATATCCTCAAGAAACTGCATAATGAAATTGCCTATCTATATTTTATTTAAATTGAAGTTGTAGCAGCTAATTTTAACGCATTCATTAGGATTCCTTCCATTTTTTGAACTTGAAAAGCAGCAGAAAGGAAGCACACTGAATAAGGCTCATTCGTCTATCATGAATATCTCATGTTGTAAGGACTCTATAAAAACAAATTTATTATGTTTTCATGTTCCAAATACCTAAGCAAAAAGTAATTCTCATTTCAGTTGACCCTCAGGTTAATCACACATTATAGCCATTTTTCATTTCAGTCTCATAAAATTCTCACCAAAAGGATCATTTGATGTGTTATTGAAGGGAAGAGAATGCAAAGAAGGCATTCTGAGAAGATGACTTTATTGACCATATCTTTCAGGTTGCTGCACCTCAATTTCCAAACTGTGCTGCATGTGCAAGTCCAAATGTGCAAGGAAATTGCCAGAAGGAGGTATAGCTTCTAAAAAAGAAACTGGATATGATAAACAGAAAAACTGACCTTGACATTTTTAATTTCTTACAAAAGATGTCACAAAATAAGACAATTATAAAAAACAATTGTTCCCAATACTTTTTACTAAAGCCTGAACAATTTAAGGAATCTAAATTATATTATGGATAGACTTCAGAAAGTTTTACAACAGTGTTCTAAAAATCAAAATTTGTTTAAAAATAAATGAAGGTCAAGATCCAGGATAGCATGTCATCTGACATATTCTTTAATCTTTTTTATGACAGCAAGTTTTTTAGAGTCAGATGTTGTAAAAGCAGAAACCAAAATGATTCCAAACCTGAATGCAAAAGGCAGCCCTGCTTTCTTTTGTACTTACAGAAAAAGTGCCAGGAAAGCTAGATCAAACTGCTCTAAATCAAAACTCCTTGGAGAAAAATGCAATAGGCTTGGGTAAAGACACTTATACTATATATTTGAATCAACTGAAAATTAATGCTTATATATGAACCTTAATTTTTTGCATGATCTGTAACTTTAACGGTATTGCTGAAACAAGATGGAAAAAATACTCATTTGCTATGCAGTGCTAATATAGATTAAAAGGATTACAGGGTCTACAGATCAAGACATCTTCATCTCCCACACTATTCTCCAAAAATTCTTCTCCCTGAGAAAGATAATGTCAATGACAATATGTATGGCCATCTTTCCTCTAAGTGCACAGTATCGGTTCACAGTCAACTCAAGGGCCCACAGCACACAAGTCCTTCTCTACAAAGCTATTCTCCAGCTTTCCCCAAATACTGAGGTCAACAGTATAAATGGTAACCAGAATTAATGGTAAATTTTCACCAAATAAAACTATCTTTACTGGTTCTAATAATTCAAATCACTCACTCTGAGTTATAATCTCACAAACAGTATAGCTCACAAAAAAGAGGTCACCCTGTCAGAATAGGGTTTGACCAGAAGTTTAATAAAGAATTTTTTTCCTTTGAAGTTTGTTAAAAAAACAAGAGGTAAATGACAACACAAAACTCTTAAGGCTCAACTATTCCAATTCTGAAATAGTGTTAGACTGCATCATTTCCTTATTTTTAAACAGGAAAAATTGCCTGTCCAGGACCACATTTTTTAAGTCATAATAAGTCTTTGTGGTGGATTTTCCCTCCAGTGTATAAAAAAAGCAGGGAGCTGAGGATCATCACAAGACAGGATGTTACATAGTTTGTATGAGGGAGCTAGAGCCAATATTGCGCTAATAGTGAAGTTGGCTCTGCTTTCTCCCTTTTGACTGCATGGGAAGGCAGGTCTGCTAGCTCAGGGGGAATGGAGATTACCCATCATTCTCTTGACAGAAGAAGTCAGTAATTGTCTTTCTGCCTGCACCAACACAGCAAATTGAAAATGGTCCTGCAACTCAAGTAAACAGAAAAAACTCCTTCAAAATACTTGAGGAGTAGAAATATTTCCAACAATGTGTTAAAGTGCTATTGCAAGTTCAATAGGGACTTTAGAGGTTCAAAACTGAACTGCTGTTAGGAGCTATGTAGTATGAAATATTCCATCTTCTGGATAAAGAAAAATTAGGAAGAAAAAGGGAAATTCATAGGAAATGGCAATAAAATGCATTTTAAGTCTGTTTGTTAAGTATTAAATGAACCAGACTTTCACAATGTTGCATATATATTCTGAAACATAGCTACAATCTTACAGTGCAGTTAAAAAAGGAGACGAGGAGAGAGATAATTGTAGTTACTCCTTTGTTTCTGATTTCATACTATACCCAGGCTTGCCTTTAATATTGACACTAATTTATAGATGATAGGATTTGGGGTTTTTTCAGGCACTTCCAGGAAGCCCTTTAAGCAACCTCCAGAATTAAATATTTGTGGCTGTTTATTCTCTCCACAAATAATTGCATGTAAGATTTTTATAGACTTACTCCCGCTTCTGAGAAAGTCACCTGCCCTGTTCTTTCTCCTACTCCTTTCTGTATGTAAGAAAACAGTTTTTCTTAGACACAGCTCCTGGTATTTGGAGCTGGTGAAATATATTAAACATGCCAAGCTACAGAAATTTCCCTTGTGTTGATTAAATAAGCATATAAGAAAATGATACAAGGAAGCTGTTATATTATTTGATTTGCTGTAACTAAAAACAAAAGAGCGTGGTTTGTTCTTATAACTCAATTCAGCTGCAAATGTCCATGCAATTTAATACTCTGACTAGTCAGAGCAATCACAGTTATTGCAAATTTTATTTGTGCTGTAGGCCAGACTTTGTATGTACAATTTGCCTGAAGGGAAAGGGAAGAACGGGTCATAGATACTTCTGAATGCTTTCTTAGGACAGACTGTGTACTACATATGTAAAAAAGGTATATTTTCCTGAAATATTTTAGATGCCAGGTAAGGAGCAGCATTTCCATGCATGGAAAAATGTTTTCCAGATTTTTAGTATGCATCACTCTAAGGCTGCTATTAGTGACATCCAAACCCCAGTACTTCTACTGACAAGATCACTGATTTTAAACTTCAACCTAAAAGAACAAATTCATTTATAGAAGACAGAAACAGAATCTGAAAACTATCCCTGTCTTCAGAAAATCTCTGAACATGTTTTCCTTTCCAAATGCTGGCTTAATTCTTGGAAGTAATTAGTAAGCCATGCAAGCTTGATGGAAAACATGTATAGATATGACAGGTATAAATAATAATGTTCTCCTGATATCTCACTGGGTCAACAAGTAGGTGACATACATACTATCTTGTCCTAAAGCGGTCAGAAACTGCTGACAAAGGGTTATCTATGACAGAAACAATTAATTACTGTACAGAAATTCATAAATAAGTTGAACAAAATAGAACATGAGGTACAATAGTCTAGAAATTAGGTACACCAAAAAAAGAAGTCTTTGTTGACCTTTAAAGACAGACAAATGGCTTTGCAGGCTCCAACATTACTGTGGTACACAGTTCCCATAATTAAGGTCCTCCTGTTTTCTGCAGCCCTCCTCAGGGTGCTCAGGCCAGCAGAATGACTCTAGGTAAATTCACAGGACAGAAAAAGCACATCAAGAACAGAGAACTTACTGCCTCAGTGAGAGAAGAGCCTCAGGCTGCCCCAAGCTGGGCACAGCCAATTCCAATAGCCCTTTAGCCCCTCAGTCCCACAAGACAAAACCCAGTAGAAAAATGCCGTCCATACTCACATTTACGTTCATTCATGAAAACCAGTAGATAAAGATACCAAAAGCAGGTATTCTTTTGCCTATTTTTCTCATAAATCTGGCACTGAAATCCTGTCATCCCCTCTTAGGATGTTGAAGTTGAAAGCCCAGAGATAAAGATAATACAGAATTAGAATGTTATCATGTTACTGCACCAATTAATGAGCACCATAGGTTAATAAGGCTAACTATAGATCCATCACATCATGATATTTAGCACTGCTGTTTCAGGAGAAGCTTCACTGGTAAAACCCACTGTGAATTTCTCTTGGTTCACATTTCATCACAGGGAAGAAAATGTCAAAAATGGTCAACGGAGTAACACAAATCAGCCCACAAAAAGGTTGCAGCTAGTGACCTACAAGCAGCAAGAGAATACAATCAGGTGAAGACTCTGAGACAGAATAGTACTGAGCAGAACAAGTTGCTCATTTTCTGGAGGAGAAAAAGTGTTTTTTCTTTTCAACACAGTGTCATTGCTTGTTAATCTTGATCATCCTGGCATCTCTTTTTTTTTTTTTTTTTTTTTTTTTCAAGGAAACAGTGGTAGTGAAAATCTAAATGCAGCTCAACTTTTACAAGCTGTTTGAATTTCAGACATTTTTTCCAAATATTTTTCGCTGTATTTGGGACATTTAAAAACTACTATTTTTACAGAAGCAGTAGCAATTTTAGAAATTTTAAGTTATGCCAGTGGGAATGATGCCAAGAAGAAAAACACATTATTAAGATGCATTAAGATTTAAAAATACAGCTACTTTTATTAAAATATTCTGTAAAGCCCTTGAGCTTTCTGTGTACCAAGACAAACCCACAAGTTTTAGATTTCTGCAAGGTTTGAATGTCAAACTTTGGTGAAGTAAAATGGAAGTGATGGTTTGAGAGGCTTCTCTCAGGTCAAAATTCTAGAATAGGAGTATAGTATAGGAGAACAGGCTTTCTAGGGAAGTAGAAGAAGTCACTTATCATGAAGTACTTGCTTCTCCACAGAAGGGGGTCTTAGTAGTAAAAAGGAGAAAACAACAGAATCACAAAAGGGATTCTAGGACAAATAAATAATAAAATTTCTATAACTAAATAATATTCTAGAAGGAAAACTACCAAACTGGACAAAATCACATCAGCTGAACAATTCAATAGCTTATTTTGAGATTGATGTCACCTACCATTTTCCCTAACAGCTCTGCCAAAATAATGGGCAAGTACTAATTACATGCAAGTGAGAAATCACTGATAACACAGAAAAAGATCAGAGCACTATAAGAATTAAAGGACTTTGAAGAGAGGAGTAAGGCACACTGAAATTTCAATTTATGAAATTGAAATGAAATGCAAAGCTTTTTATTAAGAGACTAGTATAAAGGGACTGACTTTATACATTCTCAGTATAACAGTAACATGCTCAACAGGAAATAACTGAAGAGGAGATGGATTTGCATGTATTGATTAGCCAAAGATAAGCAAAAGCTACCAGAATAAAGTAGTCATGAGAAAAGCAAATACCATGCTAGAATGCATCACGTGAGGTTTTACTGTTAACAATGGACATGTATTCACAGCCACTATCAAGGCTCCTCAGTTTTTCTGAAGGATGACTTCTATGGGCAATGTCCTCAGGCACATGGTGAGAATCTTAGGGCTTTGCTGTGGAGGCCCAGGAGCGGACATCAATGATCCCTGTGTTTCCCTTCCAGCTCAGGAAATTTCACAATTCTGTGATTCACTATGGCAGATAACTTCCAAGAAATTTCAGCATACAACAAAATAAGGGAAATATTCCTTGCCTTCTCTCAAGGTGCAAAGAGCATAATTCACTGTGATTTTACAACATTATAAAAATATAATTAGCATATATCTAATGTTCTACTTAGCTTTTGAAAGACAGGAAAAAAATTACTGCCCTGTGCTGGAGGAAGCTTTACGCCAAGCAGAAACCCACAGGCAGAGCTTTGCAGACACATTTCTCTTATCTGCCCTCCTTTAACCTTTTAGCTGTTCTGCTGCAGTAATTTGTCACTATTTTTGTCATAGTGTAAATAAAATTCACAAATGCTACAGCTCCACAAGAGCCCTACTTTGTGATGCAAATGGAGAGCTTCTGACAGAAACTATGTAATAAAACATGGTTCAGAGATACATCAAAATTTTTTCTCAGAGTAAATGGTTTTCAGCCATGTCATTTCAGTGTCAAGTCCCTATTTAGAGAGAAAAGTTTTGAGTAGTTTCAAGGCTTACCTATCACCTTTAAACCTTAACTAGAAGTGCTCTTTCTACTCTTGTTAGTCAAAAGGCATTTTCTCTGTTCAGGCTCAGAACATTTTTTATCTGCTCCCCAAGTCTTATAACCTTTATAAACCTCACAAACAAGGATGCCCTCTCCTCCTTGAAGTTGCATCTAATTTCAGATCCTGGATTAAAAATATGTGGTCCCACTCAACATTATTAAAAATTGCATATAATTCGATATTGCCCTAGAGGCAACATGTCTGAAACATCATCTTTTTACACTCTTGCCTGCAATTCTAAATTCAGCATATGTGTAATGATACATATGAGGGTTGTTTAGTCTGAAAAAAGGAGGCTCGGGGTGACCTTATCACTCTCTTCAGCTACTTGAAAGGTGGTTGAAGTCAGGTGGGGGTCAGCCTCTTCTCCCAGGCAACAACTGACAGAATGAGAGGACACAGTCTTGAGATGCACCAAGAGAAGTTTAGGTTAGATGTTGGAAAGAAATTCCTCACTGGAAGAGTGATTGCACACTGGAATCATCTGCCCAGGGAGGTGGCAGAGTCACTGTCCCTGGACGTGTCTATAAAAAGACTGGGGACGGGACTCAGTGCCACGGTTTAGCTGATGAGGAGGTGTCAGTTTAGGTCATAGGTGGACTTGATGATCTCAAAGGTCTTTTTCAACCAGTTCATTCTGTGATTCTGTGACTGCTCAGGGCCTTGACACAGTTTGATTTACAGCAGCCACACTACAGCTCCCAAAATTGCTCATAGTGCTCTTTCCTCTTCCCATCTTCTCACCTCACTGGTCTCCACTCTTGTCTTTGAACCACTGCTTGTTCCTACCCTTACCCAGAGATTGCAGCTTTTGCCTGCTTACTGCCTTCACCATCCCTGTCTTCTCACTCTCTTCCTAAAATGGTAACTCACTTCACCTCCCAGAACAACTTCATGACTCATGTTATTTAAATTTTATGTACTAGCATAAAAATCATATATACATTATTCAAGCAATTCGTGACCTTAAACAGGTTTCCACAGCAGAAAAAATTGTCCTTCATTTAACTTCTGAAGAGAAAAAAAAAAAAGAAGAAAACAAATCAAGCTCCCCCAAAAATGGGCAGAGCTAATGAACTACTACACTTTTATTCCTTTGTATATAAAAGGGGTCAGGATGCTTTTCTGGGTACTTCTACACTACAATAAGAGACTATTTTCAAGTTAAATAAGTATTTCTCTGTTCCATACAAATGAGAAATATTCTAAGAACAGATAGGTGTACAGTTTCTCCTGCATGTAACCTTTTTAAAGTCATTACTACGTACACCATGAGGTATTTGATGCATGAATGGTAAAAAAGCATAAAAGGAGGAAAAAATATTTTCAGCAGAAGCTTAGTTCTATGACTTTTAACTGATCACATATAATTACTATTCCTCAATAGAAGTAAAATGTAATACAATGCATGCAGCAGCAACTGTTAGATATTTTAGGACAGCCCTGAGACACTTCATGAGTAAGTGGAAAATGCAAAGTACCAACAAAATAAAGAAAAATTTAAAAAGAAAAAAAAATGTAAAAAGTAAGTTGCATTAATATTTTCAAGTGGCTCATTGAACCTAAATATTTTCCTACATGATACATGAAAATGTCCTTCAGCTGCATTCAAAGGACAACCTGCTCTCTTTGATGAGAAACCTGGAAGAAATTATTTCTACTTTTCATATTTCAAAAGAAAAATGGATTAGATCAGCAACAGGACTCTGAAAACTGCCTTCCACACCTTTTAAAGACAGCTTCTCTCAGCAAACATCCAGAAAGTAGAAAGGCTATTAACTCACAGCTTAATTTGCAAGATCTTGGTTTAGCAAGGGTTCTGCAGGAAAAGAGAAGCTCCCAAATAGTAGGGCTTGTACTGAGTAAGCCAACATCATTAATAAGTTGACATTTTGTTCCTTTCTGGTTTTGGACAGCTGAATAAACTTTGCTTCTCGTAGGTGCTGAACTGACAGGACGAACTTCAAATCCATGTCAAAGGATACATTCAGTGCCTGTAGCTCAATGTGCAGCCGCAGTGTGAGCTACAGGTTGAGCTCTGGAAAGGCAGAAGCCTGAGCCTGAGGCAAGAGTATCTGCCAATCGTTTGCATAACAACCAGCCTGGGAGTCTGTGGCCCACCCAGGTAACACTGTGTAGGGGCCAAAGACTCCAGACTTCCCCATGTTTAGATTTAGAGGGTATAAAAGCCCAGGGGTTCCTTTGTTTGGGGTCCCTCCTTGGAGGCACACAGCTTGAGCTGTTTTTTTGTGATTGCTCCAAGATTTAATTATTTTAAGGATCAGGACATCTGAGACTGATAAGGGAAATCTGGGGTTAGCCAGTGAGGAAACCCGGTCTGACGGTGCATGTGGGTTGTGTAGCTGTGAAGGGGCCCCAGTCCCAGCTTAGGTGGTGCAAGACTGGCTCCTGGATGGTTGGACAGGGAAGTTTCCTTAACAATGGGAAAGTGGCAGTACTGACACTACTTAAACTTTAGTATCATCCAGATACACACTCAAATTAGTAAGATCATAGCTGTAATAGAAAACTTCACTGTCACCAGGTCAGTTAGTGATCTCTCTTATGGCACCATAACACTTAGGCTTTAGTGATCTTAGGGAAACTTTCCTGACTGACCATTTGGGAGCCATTCTTGGAGTCCCACTTGCACCACCCCAGACTTACTGCTGGAACCGAATCACTTTTGCAGCAGGCAGCTCCAGGGAGCAGGTTGTACTGGTTTGAAAGCAAACCAGTGAGAGACTCTAAGTCAGAAAAACAATTTAATAGGAGGGAAAAAAAAGTAAAATAAAATAAAAGCAATAGTACAAAAGATCACTGACAGAGTCAGAATAAAACCTGACACCCTTCTGGGTAAGGTGGTGGCAGCAGTCCAGATGAAGTGGTCTTGTTCAAGCAGTGATCCTGTAGAGAGTTCTGGTCCTCTCAGAATCCAGTGGGTGAGGGGTCCTGTGCTGTCCCAAACCCCAGGTTATATCCAGGTGGGAATGCTTGGCTCCCCGCCCTGGGGAGAGCATCTCACAACGGGCTGATATCATTCCACCAGTCATGCAGTGGGTCCTTGATTGCCCATTAAACAGAGAGAGCTCCTGGAGGGGGTTACCTGTGAGTCATAGGGCAAGGCATTGATGGTCCATTAACAGAAGATAGTCTGGAGGGAGGGGGCAAGGGAAACACTGCTCCACCTGGTTTCAACAGCTCATGAAGATGGCGATTGAATACATACTTTGGGCACATCTTACATTGTAGCCTAGGACACAGGTCCAGCGCCCTACTTGGTTCCCACTACACATAGTCAGACAAGTTTTCCTCACTGGTTCAGTCCCAGATTTCCTATAGCAGAGGCACAGAGGTCTCGTTCCTTTCAGGAATTTAACTGTGGTGCAGCAACACGATTACAAGTCAGGCTGGGCTCCTACAGGTTTTTGTGCCCTTAGGGTCTGAGCACACGTTCCTCACACACACTTCGTGCTGCTTAAATGTCCATATGTTCCAGCGGTGATTTTGGGTTTGGGATCTTCTCGTTTATTTGGGTTCTACAGAGTATCTGGGTGACTGACCACCCAGCCCCACAGGTCCCTGTGTCCTTTGTTAGACAAAGGATTGGTGCCAGGTCATGGCTCGTTGCTGGGGGCTCCAGCCATTTCCCCTTACCCAGGGCACAACCTGCAACTTGCACTGCAGCTGCTTTCACTGGGCATATTCCTCAGCAGTGAGTTCTAGAGATATTAGGCCCATCCCATTTTTGAGTCTGAAAGAAAAGCAATACAGCTATTTTATCACAGCATGATAAAAAGCAGTCTTCTTCAACAAATCTCATGCCACATTTTCCTCACATTTTCTACTTATCCTCCACAGCTCTATAATTTTTTTATCAATCCCAAAATTTGGTCTAAATCTTTCAAGGACTATTCATAAATTCAGATTATGTACATGATGCTGAAGTTGTAGTCTACTTTTAATAGTCTCCATTCAGTATCATCTGTAATTGTGTAGCCTAATTAAAATGATTTATGGTTCAAATATTCCTTACTAATAGTTTAATTCTCTAGATAGTTTCAATAAACACTATTTTTTTACTTTAATGTACAGTTTCATATATGATATTTTAACGGCATAAATTTAAAACACCATTACAGGACTTGTATGATAATAAGACCAGAATTCTGTAAGAATGACAAATATAGTAAAATAGATAATTAGTGAAGCCTCAGAATGAATTTAACAAAATCAGTTTGAATGCTAGTCTGTTTGTTGGGGTTTTTTAACCATATGAGTTTTGTGTGATAAGGGATATTGCTTCTCTCAACAATTTGTTCTTATGCCAGTAGATCATGACTGAGAGGTCTAACTTGAAATTTTATTGTTTAAATACTATTACAATTGCATAAACCCACCTCTGTTTCAAAGAGATCTAGTTTAGGCAGCAGTGGGTCCTGAAGCTTCCCAAACCATGGTTGCAGTGACCTAATTAAACACGTCTGCATTATCTGAGACTCAAAGCCTAAGCATTGGGAAATCTATTCCAGGTACAGTCTTCTACTTACATAACACCAATCTTCTACTTAACATAAAAAGAAAATTTCATTGCTTCCAAGCAGGAAGACATGCATCAATTTCTGATAAACCAAAAATATTCTTTATTTTAGACTAAATTATTTTATCAAAATCCAATGTATGTCAAAAGGGAGTTTTCTTGCTCTCTTAAAAAATTCAGTCTTGTCAAAATCATGTTCACTGCTTGAAATTGTCTCATTGCAAAGGCAAAAAATACCCAGCCCAAAACAGCAAGAAGAAAAAACATGAAAGGCTTCTAACAGCAGCAGAGCAGTTGTTACTAATTTTGAAATCAGTTATTGTATTTTAGCATCTATACTTTTCCATTGTTTTTTGTTTTCTTTCTTTCTTTCTTAAAACACTCTCTTCATCCACTTCATGTGCTCACTGCAAATGAGCACAAGTAGAAAATCTGGGGACTGGAGACTTTATCTACTTTTTCAAGCTTTCATGAATTGGAATTTGATTTTTAGTGGCCTCAGAAATCTACAGACGAGTCTTTCATCTACCTGGAATTAGAGTTTCATGAATGGAAGTCTGAATATGAGAATTCAGGCTTACAGAGGAGGTTGGGTTTTTTTTGTTTACATGTTGTGCTGGTTTGAAAGCAAAACCAGTGAGACTCCCAGTCAGAAATACAATTTAATAGAAGAAGAGAGGAAAAAAGGTGAAATAAATGGAATGATACAACCTAACACCCTGTTGGTCAGGGTGTTTGAAGCAGTCCGGAAATCCTCCTGGAGCGGCAGATGTGGTTCCGCTGGAGCAGAGATGATCCTGAGAGAGAAAGGTCCGGTGATGATGGGAAGGGTCTAGTCTTCCTCCAGGAATCCAGATGAGATGTTCTTGTCAAAGCAGTGATTCCTGTAGAAACATCTGGTAGCTCATCTCCTCTGAGAGTTCAGTGGAGAGAAGCTGCTAGTGAGGTCTCAAACCCTGGATTATATCCAGGTGGGAATGCTTGGCTCCTCCCCCTGGGCAGAGCATCAATGGTATGATTTCATCCTATCAGTCATGCAAATGGATCCTTGATGGCCCATTAAGCAGAGATAACTTCCTCCAGGAAGGCATTGTTGGGCTCGTTAACAGAAGATAAGGAAAACACTGCCCCACCTTGGCTCCAACGGCTCATGGGGATAGAATACATACCTTGGGCACAATTTTACATTGTAACCTAGGACACATGTCTAAGTCTTGAAAAGAAAAAATCCTGTTTTTACATAATGTATTAAAATACAAACATGTCTTTCTTCCCCATTAAGAAATATGAGGGCTACGAGGAAGGTTTTTCTTCTTTTTAGCCCAGAGCTAATATTTCTCCCTTTTTCTTAATCAAAGGTACTTCGATAGTACAAATGCTGCCTATGTAGTGTTATATTCAACTCTCTTTCACAGATCATGTTCAATAAAAGTTAGATGTGTTATTTTGCAAGTGAATTTTTACTCTCTATTAATATTAATTGGTTTTGGTATGTTAAAGCTAATTAGAGGATTACACTTTTCTTAATTAGACAGCTCTATGATATTTCAACCACCAACCTGTTCCATCACTGCCTCTGATTTCACTAAAATTTCAAGCAAACAAATTAACGGCCAGTAATAGATAAAATAGAAAAGATCTTGAAAACATTTTTAATATTTTCATTAACTTGTGCTTTGAAAAAAAATCCATTCCCTTTTTTGTTAAAAAAAATAGCAATTTTAATGTTAAGGTAAGAAACTCATTGAAATACCTTCTTATATGCACAAAATTTATGTGGTTGAATGTACATTTCCCAATATCATCATCTGCATGAAAAGAAAAATTCTTTCCACATATTCTTTGTGGAGTCCAGTTTAATGTACATGAGTAAGGAGTCTCAATTCCATTTGCCTTACTAATATAGAGAAACCAGCTATACTATGACCATTTTTTCTGTTGCAGTCTTTAAGACCCTAACCATTGTTTTATTGCAGCATTACAGCTCCTTGTGGCTGAGCATATTTTCTTCAGGCTGTAACAGAGGAATCAGGAAAGTTTGTTTTGTTTCCTTCATTTTGGAACAGCTTTTGGCAGTAGCTCTAGTTACTGAAATAGCTGTATTTCAAGTGTACAAAAGCACTAGCTTATCAATGTGCATTGTCTTCAATTATATGTTCTGAAAATTAACAACCGGTGGACATTTTGAGTAACAGACATGCTGTAGCTGTATAAGAAAATGCTACAATACATCACTATACAGCCTACACCATCCATGAGTTATGTTGCTCAAGCATTTGTTATAAACAGAATCCCAAAATGCACATTTTTAGACAACTAGTCTTTCTAAGCTCAGAACATTCATAGGGATTACCCCTAGAGAAATTGGATGAAGTGGACTTCCTCTGCCTCCGTTATTTTCATCAGTCAATAATGTAATGTTAATCAGTGTCTGGCAGGAAGCCATTTCCGTGGGCAGAAAAACAGCATTTTGAATCTCTACCTTTCCAACAGTGAAACTTAACATCTTTTCAATATTTTAAACAAAAGGCAAAGATGATAAATAAAAGAACAAATGAAATTGAGCTGTTTACACACACATACGGAGTGCTTCTTCATGCCATGGCTCATAGACTCATGGAGCACCTTGCCAATGAACATGATAGTGTTAATGTTTATGTGAGCTCAAAAGAGGTCAGACAAGTTCTCTATGGAGAAACATCTTCAAAAGCTTCTCATAACAAATAAACAACCTTCATCACAGGAAATCACTAGACCTGAGATTGTATCAGCAGCATCTGCCTATTTCATTATTTCTCTAGGTGTCTACTGTTGTCAGAGAATGAAGCACTTATCTGGTCTTGCATAAGCACTGTGCTCTGAAACAGTGACTGATAAAGACACTAAGACATTTGTATAAGGCTAGGATTGCAGTGCCCAAATCCTACGCCTCAAGCTGATTTTTCCAGATCTGCAGAAAATAAGTACAAGAGTACTGTCAATTCTGGGACAAGTCTCACTCATCCCTTTGAGTTAGGAAAATTACCCTGAGGCTAAGAAGCCACCCATTAGCTGAAGAAGAATCAATTTCCCACATAATATTCCAGTTCCATTGAAAAGTTCCTCTTTAAGTCTAATGACAATACAACACTAAAGTGTAGTGGATGATGCATGAATTTGTACAGAAATTAGAGGGCTGATTTCAAGTTTATACTGTTTGTATTTCTTTTTCTCCTTATACAAATCATAATCAATTTAGAATTTCCTTCAATAAATTGAAGGAAATTTTTATTTTGAGTATTACTGATGCCTTGGTATCATCTTAGTTCAAGAATCCTTTGACAAGACAATGTCAAAAATTTGCTTTGTTTCAGGCAATTCCTTATTGTATAGTAAAGTCCAGCTGGCGCTGAGGTTCGCAGAGGGCTTCTGAGGCACCCCGAGAGTATCTCGTTAAAGACACCCTGGGGGGTCAGCGCAGCCCTGTCAGCTGGAGAGAAGGCCTCGGCAGAGAGCAGGCAGTGATTTTAGCTCAGTGATTCAGCTCAGTGATTCCAGCCCTGCTCCTGCGAGGTTTCTTCTCTGTTGCCCGGCCCGGGAGAGAGAGAGAGGGAGACTTCGTCTGGCAAATTCCGCAGAAGGTAGTTTATTATGAGGGTCCAGCGAAGGGAGCCAGGACGACAGCACTCCCTGGAAGTCCAGGGAAACCCAGGGGTTTTATAGGACACCAAAGGGGGATGGAAAGGGTACAAAGCCAATCGTTTAAGACAGATCTGCATAAAATCTCGAAGGGGCTTCTGGGTTTATCCAAAAGGTCGCCGTGACCAAAAGCTTTCCCTTATCTTAAGGGCTCTGGAAAGAGATTGTGCAATCCCTTTCAGGCTGCTCTCCAGGGCAGGGCCACCGAGGCTTTGTCCACACCCACAGTATAGTACATAGCTTCTACTTCAAATGAAGTTAAAATGAAAAACTAGTTCAAAAATCAACAACTTCCTAAAGTGTAAGAGTTATTAGATGTTCAGACAGAAGATTCTCACTGGGTATGTGCCTAATTATTTAAAAACAAACAAACAAACAAACACCCCCCACAAAATTAAACCAAAATAAGTCCTGTTTACACTGATTGCTAATGAACACTGAAGCCATATTTGTTGGGGTTTTTTTAATTATTATTTATGCTTTTTTTAATAGTTAAGGTAGGATGGTTTCACATTGCTTTACTATTTCCATATTACAGGAAAGACTTCTATTTGCATCCTGGTATTGGTTTGTTCCATCCCATTTTTGACTTCATTCAAACTGAAACATGATGAGCTTGTTCTTAAGTCATCTCACTTTGCTATAGAAAAGCAAAACAGTTTTTAAAATGTTATACAATATGTAGGCTGCTTGAGAATTCACCTACACTGTTGGGAGAAAATAAAGAAAAAGCTTTGGGGTCATATCTCACTACTTACTATCACCTCAAGTCTAAAATGGGAATGAATTACCCCGTGTATATTGTAAAGATAAGTGAGAGAAGATGAAAGGAAGGGGACCTTTCTCTTTAGCAGATGAAAAAGACACTCAAGACTTAGTTCATGATAAGCATTATCTTCAGCATTATCATCAAATGTCTTCAAAATGTAAATCACAGCTAAGATTCCCTCAATCCATTTTATGGGCTGAATTATGCGGTTGAATGCCTTGCGATACACGGTTTTAATTTTGCATTTCAGTACGCTTTACTCCTATTTTGTTTGAATTGTTTTAAATACATCTATTAAGATCTGTTTGCTTCTAGCTCCCTTTGACACTGTCTTGGTTTGGAAAGACAGGTATCTGCCAGGGAAACTGGGGTTTCCCTTAGAATGGAGAATGTAAATCCCTCACCCCACACCCCCCCCTCAAGTTATAATTTTGTAATCAAGGGCTCTCAGGCAAAGATTTTGGGGATAGGAATAACAGTTCTTTGCTAAGAATATTAACAGTACAAATGTAATAGGAAACAAAACCACCCAACCAACCAACCAACCAAACAAACAACAATTTTGGAAAACCCTGACAGAGTTTTCTGGTCAGGGTGTTGAAAGCAGTCCAAAAGTGAGTCCTTCTGAAGTGGCAGACGTGATTCTGTTGGAGTAGAGATGATCCTGTAGAAGAACAGGGTCCAGTGATGGTAAAAGGGATCCAGTGGTGGTAGGAAAGGGTCTAGTTGTGGTGGGAAGGGTCCAATGGACGAGAAGGAGTCCAGTCTTCCTCCCAGGAAATCAGGTGAAAAAACAAGCAGCTTTCCTGTCTCTGTGTCTCCGTTTATCCAGACAGCAAAACTGCCTCTCCCCCACCACTGCCAGCGAGATGTGATGTACCTCACAATAGGGTGATAGAAATGCAGATGCACCGCTCTGGGGGGGAAAGGTACAGGCTGGGAAGGTGCTAATGGCCTATTACTCAAAGGCATCAGGCCTCTCCCCCCTTGAGTTACCAGAGATAAAGAAAAGCATCTCCCCAACTGCTTTAAAACAGATGAAAATAGAATATACAAACCCTGGCTCCACAACCCAGGACAGACACACAGCATCTTACACTGCATAACATTAGAAATCCCAGTTATAGAACATTCTTCAGATTTTTTAATGTCTGCAGATGGAATTTAAATTATCAAAACGTGGAGTAATTGCAGGTCAGAAATTGGTAATCGACAGGTAGTCTGGATAGAAATGCACTGCACAAAAGAAGGTGGAGGAAATATGATGAAAACCACTTGGCTTTGATTTTGGCACTTTTGTTTTATGCACAACACCATTAAAATCCATTAGAAAAGCCAGATGAGACTAATAGTAAAAGGAGGAGAAGCATTCCTTCCCCTGTGTATGCTGGTGAGACAGATGGCCAAAGAGATCATGAGGCACAACAAGTCCAGAAACAGAGTACAGATCTGGAAGCTGCAGTTCATGCAGGAAAAGGAACAATGTGTTGAATTGGCAGGAAGGTCCCAGCCAGGCCTTCAAAAGGTCCAAAGGATAATTTTTTGGGTCTAAGGGTAATTAAATCTAAGACACTGAATTGCAGGAAGCAAATTCTTTCTTGCAAGAACAAAGTCTTCATGGAGTATCTCAGCTCTCATTTAATAAATTTGGCTTTCAGAAGTTTAAAAATCTTTTCTTTGGTATCTCAATATAACAGCTCAGGTAAAGCGAACTTAAGAGACCAGACCAGCTTTTAGAAGGTACATCTTCTCTAATATGCAATTTATTCCAGTCCACAAACAAATCCTCCAAGCTCGGCTTTGATCACAGACTAGATGTTTTGAGCCTCACCTTGAAGTCAGACTGCATATCTGCTGGAGCAGGAAAGCACAAGGGTCCTGCATGCTTATGTACTATCTTTGCTTCTTCTGACATGGTCACAACATGCAGTTGACTGTAGCCCAAGGCATCAGAGTCCAACAGACTAGGAGTGGTACTGTGGAGGTTGCCTGCAGGGACACACTTGAACAAGACTGTTCCACTTGCTTCATATTAATATGAAATTAAATCACTTCTCCAGAGGCAGTTGAACTCTAGAATAAAATTAAGATGGTATCTGGGATGGGAAATTATGCTTTCCTCAGGACTGAATTCAAAAATAAAGGCAATGAGTAATATGATGCTTAGGTGCTGTTTATCTAGAAAATACTCTGATGACGGGTGTGAACACTGTAGCTAAGAGTTTGTGTGTTCACAAGTGCTTCATAGATGATGATCAAGAGCATCATGATTCCTTTGCTTAAACACTATCTTCAGGCAGAATAAACAAGGCATCTAACCTTGCCTTTAGCAAAGACGTCTGTTGTGTCCTTGGGAAGTATGGTGTATATCACTAGTTCTTTTACTTGTGTACTCACTCGTATCTGCTAGTAGGCTAAATTCTTAATTCTTAATTTCTCACTTTTTAAGAAAGTGATGAAAAGCTGTATTTTAGGAGACACAATCTCCCCAAAAGGGAAGTTATTACTACCCAGTACTAAGAAACTCAGCAACATCCGCACGTATTTTAAGAATGATTTGGGATAACTTTGGTACTCAGCTTACAATACATCAAATTACCTACAGGTTTTAGGATGACCCAGCAATGCAAACAAGTCATCATAGAAGAAGAGGTGATTACAAATCAAGATATGTATTCATTCAGTTATGTTTGTTTCCTCACAGCAAATAAATAACTTCATTCAACAAGTAATTCAGAACACAAAATTTTCCTTCTGCAAATTAAAAATATATCTTTCACCAAAAACACTAAATTTCAACTGAAGCAATGAAGTTTATAAATTATCCCTATAAACAGGAATGCCAAAAGGTCTCACTTCTTAGAGACTTAAGTCAATGTCTTAGTTTTTCCACCCAAACACTTAGTAGTAAATGCCTGTTTTGGATCAAATGCATCAAAATATAAATGTATTTTTCTTGTAAAGAGGAGGATGGGATATCAACAAAATTATATCATGATGTAAGACACTTAACCAAAAACTACATAAAGAAAACAGTGCAGATAAGAACAGAAAACATTTAAATTAAGTCTATCTGAAGCACCAGCTGAAGCATAGAACTTAAGGCAACACAGAATACGTACAATTGAACTGAATGTCAAAGTTCATAGAATCATAGCATGTCTTAGTAATGAAAGCAGTTTACATACTTTTAAAAATTCATTATAATCTTAATTATAGTCTTCATTATAATTTTATTCATTGTAACATTTTATGAAAAAGTTCATGATAAGGTTATTATTTTAATTTACAGATAGTAAGAATTTTAACTCAGATGCCAATAGCTGGAAATGAATAATTAAAATCTTCAATGTTTTTCTTCAGCAGCTCTAAAAATGTCCTAATGTTGCCTTGGATCACCCTAAAGTGAACATAAGACAACAGCAATGTTTTGCTCTTCTTATCTATTTTTCAAAAGAAACTGTTCGTCCACATGTAGTTGGATATCAGCAAGTTGATGGTCAAAGATATTTATTAAAGTAGAAAGAAATAACAAGTTCCCTTTTGAGAAGCAGAGCTAAATTCTGGCAGTGACAAGGTTGTGGTGGGATGAGCAATTTTTTTATAGTTGGTAGCCAAAACTTTTGGATTTTGGAGCAGTATCTATGTGGGAAATTAAAAGAGAAATGCCAAGTGATTCATCCCCATGCCTATGTTTACTTACAGGTAAAATAATAAAAGAGATTAAAAAAATTTATGCAAATACTTTACTTTTTTATCTTCACTAAACCTCTCACCAAAAAATGAAAAGGCAGGAACATCAATTATCCAGTATAATTAAAAAAAAAATCTGAGGAAGAGGAAACTTACAAACCAGAGTGACAAGATGATACTAGAAGAATTCTGTTTGGACTTGTCCCCTTGTAATAAAACAAATGAGTGCATAACCAAATAGGCAAACTGCAGCAGTCATTAGCATCATGATTATTAATTTGGGAAGGAATCTGGATCAGATAAAATCATTACACCTCTGATTAGGAAATTATAGCGTGATTTTTTTACACACAAAATGCACACAAAAGACTAAATTGTTAATTTTAAGTAAATTTATTAACAAATTTCCTAGAAAAGGAAGACCTCAGAAGGTTATAATGACTGAAGCATCCAGACATTTCTAAGCAGCATTATGCTGTCTCATGATAAAACCGATATAGCAAACTACTATAACACACTGATGTCTGTATTATAGTCCTTTATATGCAAGGTTACATTAAATTAAGGATGGCATGCTAAAATTAAGTGTTCCAGAAACTCCTCTGTTAAAATATCCTTGGTCTCATTTAAAAACTAATTCACTGACTTAATAACTGTTTACAACTGCTCATTACCCTACCTCTATGAAACATTAAAAACAAATAGGTTGTGTGTGTATGTTTAGTCACAATAAATTGCAAATTTCTGAAGTGTACAAATCTGCAATACAACTAAATTAAATACTCTTCTCTGCTAAGAAGAAAAAATACCTTGCTTTTTTCCTACCAGACCTATATATATACACTATACTATTTACAGCCTGTTTCTGGCTAAGACTTACACCAATAAGTGATTTAAGAGATAAGGATGCATAGATCAGACTTCACAAGTAAATTAATCTTTCTTCCATCTTTAAATAGATTCATACACTCTGCAGGAGACATCAATTTCTTTAATTTTTCCAGCTTAGCTGGAGCCTTAGAGGAATGTTATCAGTTATCAGTCAGGGAGGTACATCAACAAGTCACTAGAGTAGTGCAAAAAAAAAAAAATAGTTCTGTCTGCACCTGTCTTTAGGTGTAAGGCATTTAAATATCACTTGTGATGCTATAGAACTCGCTATGAATGATAACTGTGTAAGATATAGCTTCCCCATGGGCTGTAAAGAGCACAAAATAAATATTTCACCCATTATTGGTGTGCTTCCATTTTAGAAACAAAATGCAACTGCTTTACCATAATATCCAGCTTTTCACAGGGAATTGAAATGCAAAAACACATTAGCAGAAGGACAAATGTGGCTGATGAGCCACCTCCATTCAAGAAGTCACAATGTGCTGCTCAAACAAGTTAAGATGGAGCAGCCTTATAGGGCTTCTATGCCTTTACAAGGCATTAGCTCTTCTGAAACAAATGTCTGTG
Source organism: Phylloscopus trochilus trochilus (assembly GCA_016584745.2). NCBI lineage: Eukaryota > Metazoa > Chordata > Aves > Passeriformes > Phylloscopidae > Phylloscopus > Phylloscopus trochilus. The sequence continues at coordinate 57,260,785 of WQNJ02000546.1, read as the reverse complement.
AAACAGCAGTTTTATTCAATTCAGTCACCAGGGAGTGCTGCTGCCACCACTGAGGGCATGGGCACATGCACAGAACAGTACCTTCCAATGCCTAAGCTCAGCAGAAACAAATATCACACCAGATACAAAATTCACACCAGAAAAAAGTAGCCATGGGATTTCACACCAGCAACGTGACAGGGAAAATCTCCTCAGATGAAAAAAAATGCACTGAAGGAGCAGGGGTGTTTTCAAGCACTCCTTAACTCCTGTGGATGGAGTTGCTTAAGCCATCGCAGATAACAAAACAACCTGGGTGACGAGCTTTCTCCATCTCTGAAAAGGTACTCGGTTTTACCAGGTTTCTTCCTCAAGTATTCTTGTTTCCATATGGTTACCAAACATTTACAAGTTGTGTTTCCCAGTTTTTGGAAACTGAATAGAAACAAGGCGTTAAAATCACCTGAGGAAAAAACTGTGAATCTCTCTACTGCTCCCCTATTTAAATTAAGCCTTTCTAAACAAACTTTAAGAAAGAACAAAATTGTTAGTCAAAGGGAAGAGCAAAAGTTCTGCATAAAGATAGGTTAGCTTTTAAATTTTTCAGTAAATATGCATTATGGACAGATTTCATTTTGAATTTCTCATACTCTGTATTTCAGTATTCCTTTATTTACTGAAAGACAGTGAAAAGAGATTCCAAAAATCACGTGCAATTTTTTTAGTCTAAATTTTATTTCCTTTCGCCTAAACTTTTTCTGAATTATCATCAGTGACACCTAAAACATTTATAACCGTCTACATAAAGAAATACTTCTCCCACTTGCACAGCTGTCATATAACTGCATCTGTTACATACAGTAATTACTCTTGGGATAGCGCTAATTTTCTTCCCACTAACCCTAACCCATAACCAATAACACATAACCCTAACGTATAGTGCGATGTTTTGAATTCAACATGAGACTGATGTTGATCACACACCAATGGCTCAGTCATTGCTCAGCAGTGCTTACCCTGAGCCAGGGGCTTTTCAGGTTCCTGGGCTCTGCCAGTGAGGAAGTGCACAAGGACCTGGGAGGGAGCATGGCCAGGACAGCTGACCCAAACTGGCCAAAGGGATATTCCAGACAACAGAACATCAAGGCCAACACATAAACTGGGGGGAGTTGGACAGGAGAGACTGATTGCTATTGATGTGCATCCATCCCTGTGCTGGGCATCAGTCACTAGGTGGTAAGCAGTGGTACTTTCTCTTTAGTTTTATTTCTCTTTCTCCTTTCCATTACAGTCATCATACTCACATCATTGATTGTGATGTGAGTATTATTAGTAGTGGTATTGTATTGTCCTTTATTTCAACTATTAAACTCTTAACCCGTGCATTTCATCTTTTTTTCTGATTCTCCTCCCCAACCCAGTAACAAAGAGAGAGAGTGAGCTAGCTGCTGCGTGATACTTAGTGACTGGCTGGGGTTAAAACACAACTAAGTCCTGTATGGATTCATTAAGCATCATTAAGTCTTGGCTGTTAACATCATTGGAGCCTTCAGAAATTACTTCTGTTTTCTAGGCCTAGATGCCTAGGAGAGGAGGTATCAATCTAACCAGGAAAACAATAAGTTATTGGAAATATGGCAGGAGAATGTTTATAGTGTTTACAGCTCAACAGTTTGCAGAGGCTGGCTTGGCTTGACTTCAGAACTTAATTAGAAATATTTTCTAATGATGAAGCTTGGAAAGTACAGATGCAGGTGACACACTGGAGATCAATAGCTTGAATGTTGGGTGTTACAAAAAAGGGAACTTGAAGCTTGTCATATTCAATTGATCAAACAAGACAGGCTGCTAAATATAAAGAAAACTGGTGATGATGTTACAAAGACAGAAACACTATGAAGAGGAGCTTTACTTCCTCTCCTATGTGAAAAATATTCCTAGAGGCAGATCTCACTGTGTTCTTCTAGGCTTGTATATAAAAATCTTACTCTCTCCTCTTAGAATTTATGTGCTTTTCAGATGGATAGATTGAACTGTTTTCATCCATTCCCAGCAGGGTAGCTAATTTGTTAACACGGCAGGAAGGATGGAGAAAAAACAAACAAAACCAGAAAACCAGAAACACTTTTTAAAATAAACAGTATTTATTTGTCCTAATAATGTCAGTGTAGTTGCAATAAAACACATTAAAAGAACTACAACAAACAGAAGAACAGATAACGTTATATTCTTTTTCTCATTAAATCCTCAAGGTCACTGTGAATATTTTCAGCTACATTCTGTTCCATGTTTTATCTGGTTGTCAACTCTCTTCAAGTTAACAGCTGAGTGAGGAGGCACAAGTAAGTACTCCCAGCCCAGCAAACAAGCAAACAATGGTTATATTAATCTGCTTTTCTTCCTCTCAGTCCTGGGACCAGCTATTCTGAAAAAAACAGAAATTTCAGAATCAAGGGGAGGAACTCCACCCTCATCCTCCCTGACAGGGGTGCACCCATGGTGGTCAGCAGCCAGGGTGTCTGCAGAATAACATCCAAGAGAGGCCATGAAAGAGGAGATGAACAGTATCAGCCTGCTCATGGGGTCTGTGCTGCTGAGAGGGTTGACAAAATCAGAGCTCTTTGAAGATGATTTCTTGTGAAATTTTTCATCATCATGAAGTTGCTTCTGTTTTAGAGGACTGAAATTGAGTCTTCTTCCTCCATCTCCACTTTTTTTTTTTTTTTTTTTTTTTTTTTTTTTTTTTTTTTTTTTTTTTTGGGAAATTAAAAGGTTTGGTGTTTGTTCTAATAGGAGAGCAATAGTAATAGTTATCAAAACAAAGTCTTTTCTTAGGAAGATGATATTGTCCCCCCAAAAAACCCAACACCTTCTCCACCAAGAAAAGAACTACTGCTACAATGAGTCAAGTGACCATCGAGGCAGAGAACCACAGATCTGCATGTGCCCCCCTTCCCCACCATCACAATTGCTTCTCAAACCACCAATCTCTTACCTTCAGCAGAAGAAAAAAAACTCAGCCTTAAATTGTTGCATCACATCATCATAGACAGAAACTTTGCTGTTAGTGGCATAAACACAGGATAGGCAGAGCATAGGCAGATCAAATGTAGGCAGCATACAGACTGTTTCTCACTAACTCAAAGCAAATCTCTTGAGAATGGAGCTATGCAGGAGAGGCCTGCACTACTGATTGTTTTGATTTGCATGGAGAATGGACAGCCATAGCAACTACCAAACCTGGCAAAAATGCCACTTTCAAACATCCTTTTCCCCATCTGGACCTCCACTGTGTGCTCTCACATCACTGAAGATCAGGTTTTTTTGGTGGAATACTACTTGCTCTTGAAGTTGCTGAACCATAGTATATCCTATCAAAAATCAGTTGTAAATGTTTACAGACTACACTGCAGCAGTGCCTCATAGTGATGAGATCCACACAATATTCCTTACAAAGCCAGTATTTTTTAACTAGCAGCCTGGTTAGTTTTCTGAAAATTTTGTCTGCAAATACACCTTCCTTAACACAGTACAGGGATAGTATATCACTGGCTTCTCAGGATAACTGAGAAGGCAAGACATGATTGCAAACAAAAGAATTCCAGCTAATGAATCATCTCATTTGAACATCTCTATTTTCATGCAGTGAGAAAAGTCAGGGGTAAGTATTCAAAACAGACGGTAAAAGGTACTGAATAAATTAAATAAATGCTATTGAGTAGCAACCTCATCTGAGAGGAGGAAGAGAAAATAATAGAAAATTTTGGCAAAAAGTCAACATGTAAGAATTTTTAATCCCAGCTCTGAAATCCAACAGTGGTTCTTTTTGGATACAACACTCTTTGCTGCCGGAAGTGTACGAGTTCTGTCCAAGAGCTGCAAACTCTGAAAATCCCACCCACGGGGCAGATGAGACATTAAGACCAAAGTTCATCTGTAAATCCCAGATCTAAGAAGTTCCATGTGAGAGAAAAATCCTTTTGGATTCTGTACTAAATCAAAAAATTTCAGTGCTACAGAATTTCCATGACAGATCTTTCCCAGCTGTCCAGCTTCTCAAAGCAGGAAGAAGGACTAAAGCAAGCTAAGAGGCCAGCTCCCAAGGGAGTCTGGAAAATCTTTGCTCTGATACAGAGAAATTATACACATAATGTGTATTTTCAACTTAGACTGTCTTTCATCAAACAAATCATAAAAATATAAAAGACCAAGTTTTCTTCAAAAATTTTGATATTGGAATGGTGTACCCTTCAAATGTTTATAACCATCTTGGAAAAAGATTCGCAACATGCAACCAGAAATTGACTGAAATGAAAAGCTACAATAAACTTCTCCAGCAAATTCAGAAGTCTAAGAAACTGAGTGGAGAGCAGATACTGATCTTACCATTTAGAAAGTAAAGGAAGGCAAGTTTTGTAGAATATTTGGCTTTTTTTTCTTCTAAGAAAATAAGTAATGAAATAGTGCAGAGAAATTAGTTTGTATATATTCAAGAGGGAATCTCTTACTGGGAGAAGAGGACAAGTGCCACTTCACTATGCGCAGACCAGCATGGTTTCTTACACAGACTAAGGTGAAGTTTTTAAAAACAATCCTAGGAAAAAACTCCTTAAGGGTGAAATAGGAGAGCCAAAGCCTCCTACAGACTTAAAGCTGCAGTGTGAAAAAACCACTCTTGCTCAGGAACACCTGCAAAGGACATCTCCAAGATTCCTCTCACTGGAATAACTTGGAGACTTTCCTCACAAACTTGTTGCAATAAAGCAGAAAGGGGAAACACAGGCCACAGATTGTTTTCAGAACAGAAAATGTCTGTAAAGAAAATGATGTGGTTGTAGCAGCAGGAAAATAGCTCGTCATTTAAACAATATTGCAAACTGTGCAAAGAGATTTTTTATACATAGGGCTGCATGCTCATCCATGCTTCTCCCTAGCCTGACATGACCCTTCTGAAGGTTTTTTTGACAGAGATTAATCACAGCCATGCCAAGGTCTTTAGACACAATCATACTGAAAAAAAGAAAAAGAAGAAAAAAAAAATCAGTTGTAGATTCCAAATCCTGAATGGACTGAAGGCCACGTAGTACATCATGTGCTCTCTGTTATAGTACCTTGAGGAAAAAGAACAAAGAAACTTCTAAAAATACCTTGTGAAGTAAAAAAAAAGAAATTATTACAATTTTTTAAAGGAAAGCTGGAAGTCTCTTGAGTGTGTAATATTTGTAAGTCAAAAGTTCTGTTCCTTGGTATACTGCACTGATGCTCTTTACATTTTCATCTGATTGATTGTGGGAGGCCTTCATATTGTGTGAAATATCAAAGGTTAGATTTTTCTCCTTGTACTTTCCTGTGCACTCTTCGTTAACTCCAAGGTATTTTCCAAATCTCATTTTAAATTGATAATATCTGAAGAATTTTACCAAATACCTAAGTTTAACTAAAGGCTTTTTCAAAGCAGACAAACTGATATTTCTTTTCTGGGGGGCAAATTGTGCAGACCTGCAGTTCAGTAAAGCATGTATCTGAATCTCAAGCCATCTGGCACTTGAGAACACACTCAAGAAATAACCACAAATCTCTGTTAAGCTGAGTGGAGGCATTGTTACTTTATTTCTGCTGGTTGCTTGTGTCCTTGTGCAACTAGAGATCCTTGCAGGGTGAAAGCTCAATACCCCAAGAGAAGCAAACACTTCCATCTTTCTCAAGGGACAAGATATAATCCAATGGCTAAGCAAGAGGAATTTAGAAAAAAGCAGGAGAGTAACATTTTGCTCTGCGAGGCTTTCTACAGAAACCTGAACAAGGACATAGAAAAGACAGATTTGCAGAGATGTTTATGGGAGAGATTCAGTTGCCTATTCCCAGGCCTACAGTGCTTTTTGGCACTGCTTAGAGCATCCCAGACACCTACATGGGCCAGTAAATGTGTGTGACACAAGACATCCTGGATGTCTGTACCCCTCTGGAGCGGCAGTCATAGGCCACACAGGCTGCTCCAAAGTGCCTGAGGTAACATCAGGTATTTTAAACAGCTGGGGTCTGAATTTTTGTAGCCTGGTGCTGACCTAGCCATTCTGGATTCCTGAATGAGATGAAGATTCTACCTTAAAAACAAAGAGAGGAGTATCTCAGACAGGAATAACCAAAACCTCATCTGAGTGTGAATCTTGCTAGAATCATGGAAACATTTAGGTTGAAAAAGACCTCTAAGTTCATTGAGTCCAACCATTAACCTAACACTGCCAAGCCCACCACTAAACCATGTCCCTAAGTGCCAAATCTACACACCTCTTTAAATATCTCCAGGGATGGTGACTCAACTCCTTGCACAGTCTTCTCCAGTGTTTCACAATGCTTTTGGTGAAGAAACTTTTCATAATATGCAACCTAAATCTCCCCTGGTGCAACTTAGACCCATTTCTTCCTGTCCTGTCACTGGTTACCTGGCTACAATCTCCTTTCAGGCACCTGTAGAAAGCAATAAAGTCCCCCCTGAGTCTCCTTTTCCAGAGGCTAAACACCTCCAGCTACCTCAACTGTTCCTCATCCAACTTGTGCTGCAGATCCTTCACCAGATTTGTTTTTCCTTCTCTGGATGTGCTGCAGCACCCCAACATCTTTCTTGTAGTGAGGGGCAAAAAGTGAGCACAGGATTCAAAGTGCAGGCTCACTAGTGCTGAGTACAGGAGGAGAGAACATCCCTAGTCCTGCTAGCAGAGCCAAATGCATTGCATGGCCATGTGTTTAATTTGGTCCTCTTCTGGCACCTAGCTCAACAATACTATCTGAGTGTGAGGAAATCTCTAGACCTCTGCTAAAGATAAGTGCTCCTGGTTTCTGCCTTAAAAGTCATAAAGGTTCACCCAAAAATGCAGCTGGATGGAAGGGGGTAATAGTAATACTACCCCTTGGATAGATACCCACTGTGGAACACAGCTACTATGAAACCAAAAAGGGTTTGGAAGAGCTTACATTCCATTTCTTCTCATGATCACTTACCCTCTGAAGCCTGACAAACCTTCACTTCTTCCCCAAACAAAGCTGCAGCCCTGGGAAGAAGCTCTCCTGGCAGCCAGGCTGGGGTGCAGCCTGCTCCCCAGGCAAGCATGAAGGTTACAGGAGAACTGAACTGGGTCTCTCACATCCTTTAACTTGCAAGTTTTTACAAGTATGACCTTTACTTCCTCCCCTATTTTTTTTTTTTTTTTTTTTAAGAGTTGAGGGAGGAGAGGGAAGCACCTGCATCTTGTTCAGGAGAATGCTTTTTGTCTGTGCTCCTCAAGTGACATTTGCCAAGGAACACCATTTCTAAATCCAGATAAGGCTTGGGAATGAACTAGGCAAGGAGCAGCTCCCTTTGGTCCCAATCTGGCCTCTGCACAAACCCAGAATAATAACTCCTCACTTACAGAGAATACAAGGAGTCAACCCTGAAATACAAAGAGGATATTTCTTGTAAGAAAGGGAGATTGTCACAATTGTATTTTGTGATTCAGATAGAACACAGATGCATGGTTTCTGTGTGACTTTCACTGGAAGCTTTGAAAAACAGCTAATTGGGCTAGTTGTCCATCTCATGTAAATGACTTTAAAATTTATCAGATACCTATATATCAGATGCATCTTTCAGCAATTAAATCAGCTATTAATTCTTGTCTTTATTAATTTAAATAGGAGTAAGAAGATAACTATGTGTGCCTATATTACTGAAGTGATCCAAGGATAAATATGTTAAAGATTTTTAAAAGCTATATAAATAACATGAATTATGGGTGAAATTTATTTCCCTGTTGAGGATAATCACTCTATTAAGAAATAAGATTATTTAATAATAATGTTAGAAACTCAGTTTTAGTTGTTAACACTTTTAATCAATAACTGGCTAAATTAGTTAAGTTTCATTAAATCTCTGATAGAAGTTTTGCTACAGAAAATGCCAACTAAGATCTTACTGGAAATACTCTCCAAATGTAACAATAACTTTATATCATCAGTAATAAAATGAAACATTTAAGTCAAACAAGCAGTCAAAGAAAAAGCATGAAACGGGAAGGACTGCTATGACCACCCTTCAAAAAGTGCCATACGTACTCACTAATGTCTCCTCCTGAATTTACAAGACTTTATTATACAAGATCACAAGCTGTTCCACCCAGGCATCTTCGCTGTCATCTGCATGTCAGTCCCTGGCTGGAAACTGCCCAGACCTTGCTTTCCTACAACCTCTCTAGGCCCAGCTGAGCTAAACCAATTTTGACCAATCTCAGTTTAATACAGCAGAATAATAATTTAAATACTGTTATCACTGTGATCCAAGAAGCTTATGGAGAAAGACTGACAGTTTACAGCTCAACTGAGTGCATGGATTTTTTTTTCTTTTATGTGTTAAGGAGAGATCCAAAAAGTGAAGTTATTTGGAATGCCTTTGCTCCATCTGAAAATAAACCTCTGCTCTCTCTGAAAATAAATCTGCATCTTCTCAGGTACTGAACTAAAATAACAGATAGGGTGCTAAGAATTAGATAAGACAGACAAAGTGCATATAAAGTGGCAAGGGATTTTAAGGGTTCTGGATGAAATGCATTTAGATGAGAACCTGTAAATACTGTGGCTCTTAAGAGCTAAATTTTGTCTGATAAAAACCTTACGTGGCCCTAGGATGTAATGTAAGCCAAAATTCCCTCCCTCCCAACTCCATGCCACTGTTCATTAGGACAGTATAACTGAACTGAAACTAATTTATTAACAATTAAAATAAAATAAGCATTGTTTAGAGAACTGGAAAAAATAATCTAGTACCATTCTTTTTTAATAATAAAACCACAAATGAGAAACCCAACTATGCTGGCAGTTAACATCCTTCAAGTGTAGAATCAAATGCTTAACAGTACTGTAAGCAACAGAAGAAAAAAGACCTTACAAAGAGATGGAATAGAACTGCAAGGAATCTGACACTACAAATGATACTAACATGTTGCATTCCTCAGGGAAGTGGTCTTTCCTCTCAAAACCCCCCTGAGATTGTAATCCTTGGTCCGACCCGACCTTTCCCTTATCTCTGACCTATGGCTTGCTGCCAGCTATCCCATCCCAGAAAGAGACTAGATAAAAAACCCCACTCCTCATGTTCTTCCTCTTTGCTCCTGAGATCCCCTTCAGGAATAAAGCCTTGGAACACACCCTGAGGTAAGGAGCCTCTTTTGGATCTTTTCCTTATTCTGAAGCCTATCCCCCTAAAGCCCCCCAAAGACTGAGCTAGCATTGCGGCCAAGGGGGGATGGAAAGGAGGGTTAAAACTTTACTAACATGTTTTTAAGAATAAATACAGATAAACACATCTCTTGATTGAACGCAATAGAAGCAGAATGAAATATATGCCTTGAAAGACAAAACATGCTAGTAAAGGGGTAAAGAAGTTCCTGTCCTGCTTGTAACACATTACTGAAAAATTAACTCCAACTAACAAGAATATGTGATTTGTTACATGAACTGTAAAACCTGCAGAAGACTCACCAATGCTTCAAAGGACTGATAAATCAAACTCTGAGATGCAGATGAAAAAATATATGGAAAGTGTTCTACCATCACTTCTATAAGCTACATATACAGTCATAAGAAACAACACAGATTTACAGGTGGTGATCTACTTTTTGTCATGGACTAAGAAATAATGAAAATTCCTTCAGATAGACCTATAAACAGGGAACATATAAGTCAGTTTAGAAACCCTGTGTAGCTTAAAGAAACTGTATATGTGTGGATAGAAGATGTGCCTATTTGGATAATCGTAACAGATATAGCAGTCTACCTCATTTAGGTACTATGCAGGTAAAGGGTGATCTGAGTATCTCAGCATAGAGTGCAGAATATAGGAGTTGAAAGAACATAGAACTTGCTAAGGACCGAATTCTCAATCATCTCTTCATTACAGCGAGGACCAGATGGCCATTATTATGCATCCTTCGTGTCCAGTACCTGTCCAGGCCTTTAATGCAGTGTATACATAACTTTAAACTCTACAGAACACTTTAGTTTGAGGTCTGGGCTTTGACACCTGTGACAGCTGTTATCACTGATAAAACACTCAAGCTAGTAGTGCCATTGGCCAACAGAGACTGGAGGGGCTGCCTCTGCCTCCTGCAGGGTTGGCCTGACCCCAGCAGTGCAGGTATCAGGTGTTTCTTCAAAGCTGAAATCAGAGCCTCATCTCCCAGACTTCAGAAAAATGCTAGCCCAGATGCACATATGTTCTCTTTCTAGCCTGTTTCTAGAAGGCATTAATCAATAGAATCCCTTCCTTTCTTCAGCTGAAGCCTACAGATTCCCAGCCACAGCGTGGGCAGAGAACCAACAGTGAGCTCCTCTCTCAGCTGAAAAGCAGTAAGCAACAGTGTTTCAGTCTGCCTAAGAAACGCGGCTTCTATCTCAGCTACGATTTGTCAGTCTCAGCTTAACTCTGTTCAGTCAGGACTTGGTTGTGAATAAGGATTCACTACTAAGGAGCTCCCGAGGCTACGGACTCAGCTTAGGGTTCTACAGTCCTGCATTTGAGGTTTCACTGTGAGTAAACAGTGATGTAGGGTCAAACCTGAGCTCTGACACAACACACACACAGTTTTCTCTCAGCCATGTGTCATGCCCAAAAGACCATTCCCTGCAGGCATAAATAACTGTAGTACAGTGGTACAGTTGCTTTGTGAGCGAGCCCAGGCGATGACTCCACTGGGTCTTGGAAAGGGCCACATTAGAAAGTCCTGCTGCAGAATCCTCAATTTCTTTGAGCCTACTCCTAAGGAGATGATTATGGCACAAAAATATGTGCCTTTATACTGGAGGAAATCTGACATAAACCAATTTCAGAGGAAGGCAAGAGCTAAATAGTGCATTATATTTCAATTCCCAACACAACAAAACACATTTTCTTTCTCATGGGCTGGGGAAAGCAAAGAGTGTGGAAGCAAAAAAGTCCCCAAGAATTACAAGTCACCAGGGACTATAAACGGAAAAAATATGACCTGGGACAAGTCCTCCCCACATGACTATAGGCATTGATTATTGTCTGCAATTCTGGGAACATCAATCTGGGAAACATACTTTTTAACAATTCACTCCATTAGTAGAAGCCATAGTCACAAGAAGTATGTAATTTAGAAGTTTTTACACTACACTGTGTGGCACAAATGAGAAACCACTTGATGTAATAGAAAAAACATGCCAGCTCTTACTGAAGCCTGTCATTTGGCTCCAGTAAGGGTGCAGGGGAATCAGATGAAGTACAAACAGGAGCCTGAGGATGAGAAGTTCGGGACATCTGTGGCATCCACAACTAAGAAAATACTGTGGCTTGCTCTTTGCACACCTGTAACAACCTCAGTTTTTCCTCTTGTCTGACCGAGGCCCAATTTCTATCATGAGTATTCAAACTAAGCTATTCTTATTCCTCAAACAGTACAAGCAAATTCAGAAGGAAGGTGTGAAATATGTATATCCTTGTTACTTCCTTCTCTGAGTGCAATAACCTCAAATAATAAGACCTCTTCCTCCCTTCTACTCTTATTTCATTTATCTACTGTGTGCTTCTTTGCTGGGTGGGTTTTACATCAAGTTTCTCTTATCATTCTTTCTACTATTGCTCCTCACATCTCATTATCCATGTGTCTCCCGAGGTCAAAAAAGAAAGACAATTCCCAAATTAGAAAATTCCACATGACTTCAACTTTTGTTCTGTTAAAATAGTATCATCTTTCCCTCTCTCCACATTTCTCAAAGTCTTACATAGGGATCTATCATTTTGCATAGTAACCTATCACATTGCTTTTCCAGCATGACCTCCCTTTTTGGGTCTTCTCATTATTAATGACTTACCTCAGGTAACCTGTGAAGGCCCTGATTCATCCTCTTATTGTTCTCTGATTATTCAGCTGCTTTCCACCCTGCAGATACTTCTTTACTGCTGATCTAAACCAAACTGTTAGTGTATCTTACACCCATTACTCCAGTGGTTCATATTTTATGGTTTGAGTCACTTTTCAAACTGTTCTGTGATGGTAATTTAAATTCTTTTATCTTCATTCTGTGGGTGTTCCCCAGAATTCTTTTATCATTTACCCGCTCTTTGGCAACCAGCATTTTTTATCTCCATTCATAGTACATGTTATCATTTGTCAGATGACTAACCATTGTATTCCTCTTGTCATTTATTTTCCTTTTATATCTTTGATTTTATCTTTGCATTTTTTTCTCTTGTTTTTCCATGGATGAAAAAATGCCTACCATAATTTTATTTACCTTAAAGCATGTATATTTCATAGCATATTGCCATGCAGCACAGAGAAACCTGACCTACCTCTGAACACAGCAGCTCAGAAAGAACAGTAGATGTGTAAATGCAACTACTTTATTCCTGATACCCAGCTTAGTTTAAGGGCAAGCTATAAGCCTACAAACTGCTGTTCTCTATACATGTGTATATATACACACATATATACACACACACACATATATATACACACACACACATATATATGTAAATATATGTGTGTACATATGTGTATATATATACACACATATATGAGATGTAAATGGAGGCTGTAGATACTTTGTTCCAGGCTTCTCGCATCCCTCATCTGGCTCATGTTTGATCACTGGTGATAACTATAGGTACCGTATCTACCCAAACTGCTACTGAGGTGATTGATGTATGGCAATGGAATGGAAACTTACACTATTCCTGCATTAAATATTTCCTGCAGGCCTCAAACAAGTGATTTACTTGAGGGACCCTGTTGTGGTGCCTCATTTTTAGTGAGAGAGTCACATTAGATAGAATATTAGTAAGTAAGGATGAGATAGTGAAGACTTTAAACATCAGACTGCTGGGAAGACCCAGGTAAGCTATTGAGGTCATTCCTAACTCGAGCTTTCTCCCGTGAGAACTAATCCCCATTCCATTTGGTAGTTAAGGAGACCACACTTCTCAGGCTGCTTTCATGCTTTGTTACGGTAGCTTGCTGTTTGTAGAGTCTGATCTCACATCTTTAGCTATGCCATACTAGCAACACCAGTTTCCTTTCAGCTTTGCCTTGTTCTCTTTTTTAACCATCGTCAAAAACATCTGTGTAATCTTTTCAGTATAGTATTTTTGCCTTCCTGTTTACCTCTTTCACACTTTTCTCAGTGTGTTTGTAATGATTAATAATTCCCATGTCATTTAAAATCATTTACCCAAGAGAAACAGCAGGCACTTCATCAGGAGCTTTTACTTTAAAAATTCCTAAAATAATTGTGCAAATTTTTTGCTGTTTATTTTTTAATAGAGAATTCATAATTCAGTTAATTCTTAAAATGAGATTAAATTGCCACAGGTTATCTTTTGTTATTTACAGACAAAATATCACATGCAGAAATAACAATTACACTTAGAAGTCATTTAATACATTTATTACATACATTATTCACATGTATACATGTACAGTTAAAAGTACAGTGACAGCCAACAGACCTAATGACTCTGTGTTAATTAATATAGACACAGGTTTAATTGATACAGATGCAATTTTCATTGGTAGAAACTCAGAATCAAAACTGAAATTTGTGTGACTGTGGAATACACAGTGCATGTTGTTTTGCATAATGTTTTCAAAAAGAAACAACATTTTCTGAGATTCTTCATAATCCAGCTCTTTTGTGTATAAAAATTTCTTTGCCACATGGATTGAAACTGTATTTTCCTGCATTGCCAGGAGAAAAAAAAACAAAAGTAGTGGAACAAAAGCAAAATCTACATGGGTAAAAAGAAGATCATCATCCTTAAATATAGTTTTAGTATAAAAGAGAGCTCTGACAAAAAAAAATTAATTCCAAATGCACGCCTGTTTTTTCAGGATGGTGGGACTGAACTAAATACAGTACAGAGTTCTATCTTTCCTGACATTCACTTTGCCTCATAGCTGGCCAATACATCCTGATAATCAGCCAACTTTCTCCCCATTCTTCCAGCACTGTTCTCTGTAAAATAATGTAATTACTTACATAATAGAGCTAATAGGGATGCTGATGTGAATGCTTTGTGCTGACAATATTTTGACCCAAGCACTATACTAAATACTACAATCAGTACAGCTACCAATCTCTCCACTAAGATTTTTTCTGTGCCTTTTCAGAAAGACAGATGTCTCTCAGGTCATATACACCATGCATACGTCAGATAGAAGCCTTTCCCAAGGCAGGTTGGGAAAGTTTCCACTGACTACAAAAGAAAAAATATAACACAAACCCACTGGTGGGTTAGTCAGTGTAAGGCAAGACCATAGAGCAGATCCTCCTGGAAATTACTCTAAGGCACATGGAAAAGAGGGATTGGTGATAGCCAATGCACCTGTACTAAGGGCAGACCATGGCCGGCAATTTTTGTGACTTTTACAATGGGATTACAGTATTGGTGGATAAGGGGGAATGACTGATATAGACTACCTGGATTTGTGTAAAGCATTCAATACTGTCATCACACAACATCCTTGGCTCTAAGACGGAGAAACAAGGATTTGACAGGTGGATAAGGAGTTGTCTAGATCCTCACACTCAGGTTGGACTGTGAGGATCCTCACACTCAGGTTGCCAAAAAACCTGGTCTACTGTAAAGTGTGTCTACCAACAGCACTAGAAGTAGGTGACCATTGAAACTAGAGGGTCTTTAAGGCCCCTTCAAACCCAAACCACTTTATTATTCTATTGTATGTTTATAATTATATGAGTCACTTAAATGTGCAAACAACACAGACAATATGTTTAATAAAAGTTATATGCTGCAGTCACGTTGTCAGCTTCTACAGAGACACGAAACTAATTCAGTTTTACTCTAGACTAAAGTACATAGACCTGTTTGTTAATGTTACAAAAGCATTATGAGAAAGTGTTTTGAGTTTGTTTTCTTCTAAAGTACTAGAACTTTAGTACTCTGCTGGCCTGTAGCAGTTGGTCAAACACACTTGTTCCTATATAAGACCTATAAAAGAGCTATAAAGGTGTGAAATAATAAAGAGTAGAATTCACTTCTTCTTTTTTGAGATTGCAAATAGGAGGACATTTTCCCATATTCAAAGAGAAAAAGATAGCCTCTTCCATGTCTCACATACCACAGGAATGTCATCTGAAACCCATCCCCTGCTCTAGTCTTGAAGTCAGCAATTAAGGCACTCCTTACAGCATGCAAGGAAGAGGAAAAAGACAGCTCCTACAAAGGCAGCAGATTATTAATTTAAAATTCTTTTTAGAAGCTTTAATCTATGTAGAGATATCTGATTTATTTTAATTTTTTTTTCCTTCTTCCTCCTCAAATTCTACTTTATTACTGCAATGTGTTCTTTACATGCATATGGGAAAGAAGGGAGAGGGGATCAACTAAAGAAATTATCTTTTTTCATTTTTGAGGTTTTAAGCAAAATTCACAAGAAAGTAAATATACCACAAAGAATTTGCTAAGAACTAGCTACATGGAAGCAGGCAAGTGCAAACTAGCTTTATGACATTTTCATTCTGTGTAAAAAGTGTGAGGATATGGATATTTACCACCATGGAAGGAATGAGTAGTTATTTTTACATCCAGATATCTAGGAACAGTTAGATAGGCTCTGTAATGTACAGGGGCAAAGACAGCTTCCTTAATCTAGTATATCTTTTTAAATCAGATTATACTCTACACAGCAAATTCCCTTGACTCCTTCAAAAACTGTACAGAAACATTAATGAGCCAAGATATTCATAGATCTGGTTAATTAATTTGAAAAGCCTAATTTTGGAGACCTATTATCCATAAAAGGTGATACTAAACAGATTTCATAAGTATACAGATGGATAATTGCAGGGATGATAGACTGCTGTTATAAAGACCTAATGTCAGAGAGATTTTTCTTCATTGCTTTACTAAATAGCTGAATCATGCTCCCTAGACTGAATATTTCTGAAGGAATATGTCAGGTGAGCAATACCAAGTCAGGTATCAGGTCTTTCAGCTGTGCTATTTGCCTCCTGATAGATGATCATCAGCAGAACAAGACAGGGAATAAACGCACATTTGCATTGTTCAGCATACCTTGTTCTGATTTGGCTGCATATTTGAACTGCAATATATAGGGCTTGGTCACTACAGAGACTCTAGTGTCACAAATATCCATGGGACACTGAGAAAAATAGAAATCAAATAAGTTATTGAAGAGAATTTTGCAGGTAATACACAAAGAGATAGCTGTAACCTCTCTTTCATTCTTGAATGTTTCCTCCCTCCTTAAATGCAAGCAATGTTTTTAATTCCAGTGGACTAGTCTTTCACAAGGCAAAGTGAATGGAATTCTGCTATTTTCTGGCAACCAGAAAATATAACAGCATATTTTTCTCAGTCCCAGGTTAGAAAAGTTGAAATAAACCACAGAAAATTCACTGATACTACATTGTGGTACACAGCAGGTGAGTGCTGTGGGTTATCTGACTGCAGTGTCACCTCTGGCAGTATGTCTTCATAGCTGCTTGTTTTAGTTCACCCAATAATCACCCATCTGTGTCATGAAAGTTATTAAGAATATTTCATAGGATTATGCGAAATCAAACAATCTGACTTCAATTGCTTTCATCCAGCCTAAATATTTGTGAAGGATTTCTTGAGCTTACACACCATGCTTTGATGCATTACAGTCACGTTTGCTGCTCTCAGCACAAACTTTGATGGGAAGGCTATTTGACCCCTGCCTTCACACTCTGCTGTAATGTTTCTTCTCAAAGGAATTAACTTTACTGTCATAAAACCAGCTGGCGCTGGGGTTCGCAGAGGGCTCTGAGGCACCCTGTATCTCGTTAAAGGCACCCTGGGGGGTCAGCGCAGCCCTGTCAGCTGGAGAGAAGGCCTCGGCAGAGAGCAGGCAGTGATTTCAGCTCAGTGATTTAGCTCAGTGATTCCAGCCCCGCTCCTGCGAGGTTTCTTCTCTGTTGACCGGCCCGGGAGAGAGAGAGGGAGACTTCATCTGGCAAATTCCGCAGAAGGTAGTTTATTATGAGGGTCCAGCGAAGGGAGCCAGGACGACAGCACTCCCTGACAGACCAGGGAAACCCAGGGGTTTTATAGGACACCAAAAGGGGATGGAAAGGGTACAAAGCCAATCGTTTAAGACAGATCTGCATAAAATCTCGAAGGGGCTTCTGGGTTTATCCAAAAGGTCGCCGTGACCAAAAGCTTACCCTTATCTTAAGGGCTCTGCAGAGAGATTGTGCAATCCCTTTCAGGCTGCTCTCCAGGGCAGAGCCACAGGGGCTTTGTCCACCCCCACACTGTCATGCTATTTTGTATGCAAATTATAACAGTATCCATAAAAGGCAGCAATTCTAGTCTCTCACCTTGAAAGGGTATTATAACTTTATTTTTAAAATTTTTATTTTAATAAAGTTTTAAAAAATTATATAGCCAAGATCTCCCCACAAATAAAGATGTTTGTGTTTTGCAGAAGTTCCTAAAGTGAAATGGAATAAACACTGGAAAATCCTGTTTCTTTATCCTTTGCAGCAGTTAACCCAGCCTGTGACATATCAAATTGACATTTTTCTCTGCCAGCAGGAGAAATTCAATTCCCAAGACCACTAGTCATCTTCAGCTACTGATTTTTAGACACCTGTTGGAAGTTAAGATTTTTCCTTTTTTTTTTTTCCTTTCTCTCATGGAATTTTTTTCCATTTGTTGCTAAGAGACAATAACAACTGGTAAAGAGAGACAAAAGATGTAGCCAAGGAGGAGGGGTGCAGCTGGCTACACTCCCATAGCTGATGGCCTTTCTCTTGGGAAGGGCAAAGATACCTCGAGATTTTGGCTGGAGGCTGAGGAACTGGGCTCAGCTCCTTGGTCTCTCTTGCTCTTGACATCAGGGGAAGCCAGGCTGTGGTCGCTGTGGGAAGACTTCACCATCACAGAGTTCCATCTCCTGCTGTCTTCTCCTACCATGGGTGAAACGCTGCTCATAAGAGCAGGCATTGGGCTGGCACCTTATTAACACACCCTACCTCACTAGAAAAGATCACCACCATCTAGTCAGGTGCCCCAGGGGAACCCCAGGACCCCGAGCCCATCCCCTCCCCAAGGGAGCCTCTCCCAGCTGTGTTTGGGAGCCCTCTCTTGTCTCTCTGAACAAGAGACATATAAGTACCATCCACAACTGATTTTACTCTTGTTTTAAAACTCAAAATATTTTTATATCCAAATGCATTATGGCAATTGCCCTACTTGTTCAATTTGCTTTGGCGATAAATACACATCACATTTAGAAGTACATGGATGTAAATAGTGCTGCCATCCAGAATTATCAGTTAAGATTTGGTTTTTTGCTTAGTAAAGAAGAAAAGAAGAACAGAGCTCTAGGGTAAGTAAGAGAACATATAGATTAAGGGGTTAGAAGTAGCTTTTTTCTTTTTTAGTACAGTGTTTTCTATGGTAGTGTATTTGTTTGCTGGGGGGTTGTCTGGGTAGATTTTTTTTATTCCTTTAAACAAAAATGAAGGCAACAGATCTGCACAATACAAGTTTTTTACAATAATTATTAATATTTGTGGAGTATATTGACAGAAAAATAATTTTTATAAAAGAACAAAACAAAAACCAATTAAAGATACAAAAATCCATCAGCAACATTCACAGGATCACAGAACTAGGTTGGAAAACACCTCTGGCATCATTGAGTCCAACCTATGACCTAACACCACCTTGTCAACTAGAATACGGCACTAAGTGCCACGTCCAATCTTTTCTTAAACACCCCCAGGGATGGTGACTCCACCACCTCCCTGGGCAGCCCAATTCCAATGCCCAATCATTCTTCCTGTGAAGACTTCTTCCTAATGTCCAGCCTAAACCTCCCTGGTGCAGCTCAAGACTGTGTCCTCTTGTCCTGTCACTGGCTATGTGGGAGAAGAGACCGACCCCCACCTGGCTACATCCTCCTTTCAGGCTGTTGTAGAGTGATAAGGTCTCCCCTGAGCCTTCTTTTCTCCAGGCTAAACATTCCCAGCTCCTTCAGCCACTTCACATAGGAATTTTGCTCCAGGCTCTTCACCAGCCTTGCTTCCCTTCTCTGGACACACTCCAGTATCTCAACATCCTTCCTAAATTGAGGGCCCCAGAACTGGATACAGCACTCAAGGTGTGGCCTCTCCAGTGCTGAGTTCAGGAAAGAATCACTTCCCTGGTCCTGCTATCTACATTATTCCTGATACAGGCCAGGATGCCATTGGCCTTCTTTGGCCACGTGGGCACACTGCTGGCTCGTGTTCAGGCTGCTGCCCATCAGTATCCTCAGGTCCCTTTCTGCCTGGGCACTGTCCAGCCACTCTCTCCCCAGCTTGTAGTGCTGCAGGGTATTGTTGTGGCCAAAGTGCAGGACCCATTACTTGGTCTTGTTTAACATCGTATTGTTGGATTTGGCCCCTGGATCCAGCCTGTACAGGTCCCTCTCAGGCACTTCTACCCTCCAGCAGATTGACGTTTGCACCCAATTTGGTGTCATCTGCAAATTTCCTAATGGTGGATGCAATCCCCTCATTCAGATCATCAGTAAAAATATTAAATAGGACAGGGCCCAACATAGATCCCTGAGGGACACCACTAATGACTGGCTACCAGCTGGATGCAGCACCATTCACCACCACTCTCTTGGCCTGCCCATGCAGCTAGTTCTTAACCCCGTGAAGGGTGCACCTGTCCAAACCATGGGCTGCCAGCTTTTCCAGGATTATTCCATGGGAAACAATGTCAAAGGCTTTGCTAAAGTCCAGGAGGACAGCCTTCCCCTCATCCACCAGGTGGGTCACCTGGTCATAAAAGGAGACCAGGTTGGTCAGGAAGGACCTGCCCCTCCCAAACCCGTGGCTGGGTCTGATTCCCCAGCCATCCTGTAGGTGCTGTATGATGGCACTCAAGATGATCTGCTCCATAACCTTGCTGGGCACCAAGGTCAGGTTGACTGGCTTGTAGTTTCCTGGCCCTGCTTACAGCCTTTCTTAAGAATGGGCATCTCCTGTGGCCCAGTCATCTGGGACCTCCCCGGTTAGCTGGGACTAAGAGCAGCTTGGAGAACTCTTCCACCAGCTCCCTCAATGCCCTAGGATGGATCCCATCTGGTCTCACAGATTTGTGAGCATCTGAGTGGCTCAGCAGGTCACTAACTGCTTCCTTCTGGATTACAGGGGTCTATTCTGCTCCCTATTCCTGTCTACTAGCTCAGGAGGCCAGGGGCAGGATGCGTCTGACTCCTGATGAACTTCTCTCAGGGTCAAAAGGGTGTAACTCCACCAGTGTATTTCTCTTTCACCCTCCCCAATGCTCCTGACCTTTCTGCTTCCCACCAGAGTGGATCCCACCAGAGTGGATTGCTCAGCTGCTCACACCACATGCAGGCCTCTTTTGCACTGTCCTCCAGTACTAGCAGCAAACTCAGACATTCCCTGCTGCCAGTGGCCTGGACAGCTACGTCCTCCTTGGAGCATTCTGCCTGGGTTAGAAGGCTCTTGCTGTCAGTAGCAGCAATGCTTTTTTGACCATTTGTAAATCATTGCTGGATCTAGTGGAGTTGAGGAAAAACCACACCAAAATAGCCAAAACTCCACACACAACACACAACCCACCACCAGGAGCTAGCAGGACGGCTGAGCCCTTCCTGCACTGCCATGCCACACCCCTGCTCCTCATGCTCCCTGGAGCCATTTAAATCTCCTCTCAATGGCCCTAGCACTGCCCCTTGCTCACCTGATAGGAGCTTCAAAGTGAAAAATACAGGAGTGGGTTGCAATTTCGATTAATGTGGTATTTACCATTACAAAAGATAAGAGATTTGTATTTAAATGTATCAAAGATACACAGTTGTGTAAATGCAAGTTTTAGAGTTAAAAATTGAATAGGTCAGAACCAAATATGAACATGATTTGACACACAGTAACACTGCTACTTTGGTAATTCATGGTCCCACTGTGACTAGCTGGTACTCTCCATGACTGCAGAACTTGATGCTATCAGTCAAAGCAACTTTCTGGCCTCATAATTTCTTATTTTATCATGGCTTTTTATTTAATGAAGTTGCTTAAAACTCTGTTCCCTGAAGCTTAAATCAGTGTAAGTGAATAGATAATCCTAAATATTCTTTGCACAAGAAAATTTTCCAAAGTTTCACAAGAAAGTTTTCAAAAAAAAAATCTTAAAATAACTGAGTAGTGGTTTCAATACATCAGGTATAATATAAGTGCCTCTATTTGTATTAATCATGTATACAGCCAAGAAGGCTTTGTAGAAACTGACTTGCCTAACACAGAAGAATATTCTTCTGCATATAAATACCACACAAAGCTTAAGGTGCTACATCAAAAATAGTAAATGCTGAACCAAGAAATGTTTCAACAGCTCAGTGTTATGTTAACATCCACCTCACATGTATCTCACTTTTCGGCACAACTTGCTATCTTCCAGAGCAAATATGTTGGCAACTTCTCATTGAAGAGGAATAAATCATTCCTCTCAATTTAATTTGCTCATTTCACTCAATTTGCTATGAAGTAGTACGGAGTCACTGTAACTAACAGTGAACTTCATGCACTTTCTCTGACTTCCGCAACCTCACAGTTCCAAGCACTTTCTCCCAGAAAAATCTGGGTTTCTTAACCAGCCTTCCTCTTATCACCCTTGCTTGCCACTTGTCCAAGTGTTTCTTTGTGGAAATGCTTTGTCAGGCCCTTCCAGGTGTCCCAGAAGGAAGATTTATAAATCCTTAGAAGCCTTCTTGAGAGCAGCCTCCCATCTCCATAGCCACTCGCCAGGGAGATGGGCCAGTCCAGGTAGTCATGAATCTGCCTCCTTTGAGGCACAAAAGCCAATGCTTTAAGCTCTGACAGCAGATTGCATCTGACCATCAACTAGCATACACTGTTTGTTTACAAAAATAAAGCAAATAAAATAGAAGATGCAAATCAAGTTCCCTCCTCTAAGCTCCTCTCATTTTAACACCAGACACTAAGTTTTCCACCACACATTCCACTGTCTCCTATACTGTTGGAATTCCTGGCTCTTTCTTGTTCCAAGGTCAGGGCGAATAAAACTCAGTAGATGTTGTTTTTGAAGTCTCACTCTGAAATTTATTATCTTTGTCTATTACAAGACTCACAAGATGTGAGCTCTCTCTACAAAGTCGAGAAAATGAGCTAAAATGGTGTCTATTCAAGGCTATTAAAGTCCCAATTATCCAATAAACAGTTGACATCTATATCATTTATGTTTCTAACCCAATTAAGATCACCTGAAACCCACAACGTGGATATCTTTCACCCAATTAGAGAAAACCATCCAGATTTGTGAAGAAGAAGGAAGAAGAAGGTGCAAAAAAGACAACTAACCCACACCCAAAGTTCTCCATGTTGGCTCCCTTATACCACCATACAGTGAAATCCCAAATCTAAGTTTTTCACCCTGTGACATCACACAATGCTATGCGAACCACACACACACTGTTTTGGTGCTATCACTTGATTTTTGAAGCCCTTTCCAAGGTCCTAGGTCAAATGAGGTGTTTACTTGAGGGTTGGCACTCTTAAATTCAGAAAGCTCAAAATTTTCAGCCTGCAGAGTTCCAACACTATACAACCCTTGAAAAAGTATTTCCATAATTTTCAATTATCTGTACATTGCTCTATTCTTCTCACTGTGACAGACTCACCAAGGACCTCTTCTCATCCGGCACACCCAGGTGTTGATATCAGAGGAGGAATCTCTCCCTCCAAAAAAACTGCCAGGTGCCACCAAAGATAGATAACTAAGGGACTATCTTACTAGTACAGAGATTATATTAAAAAAAAATGCAAGAAAGTTTAAAAAAGGTCACAAAAAATCCCTAATCAACCAAATAAACCTAAAAAAAAAATAAAAAAACCACCACAAAAAAAAACCAAACCCAAAAAAAAAAAAGCCAAAACAGGTGCTGTCATGTGAGAGTTGTAAATTTTTTATTTAAATTCAGCTCAGTACCACTCAGTACACTTTTCTGATTTTCTGTTGCCTTTCAGTGTCTAACCAAAAGGCTTGGCTGGGGATTTCCACCAGGAGAAGATGTTCTCAGCTGACATGAAAGCAGCATCTATGACCTTAATGTATGAGGGAGTATTGCCAACTCACACATTTGAGAATTACAGGTAGCTGCCTCCATGGACTTTATGCATTTCTGTACTCGAACACATCCAAATTTTAAGCCTGGAATTTGTGATAATCTCTCCTGGGGGCCTTGTGAGTTCTTCTGCCCATAGTCAACCTGGTAGCAACTATCCAGTCTGATTAAAAAATAAATAAAAGGCATGCAGATGTGCTGAACTACAAAGAATAACAGTGCTGAGGAAATATGCTTCCACTGAGGTATTACTTACTCAGATAGAATCCAGAACGTCAATTGAAACTTTTTAATTCCTGCTTATCACCCTGCAACTAAATCCTTAAATATTTGAATTTTAACTCCCCATTTATATTAGTTACCTGATTTGTATCAAGATAGTACATGAACACTTGCCACTTCATTTTTTATTAGAAGATTTTGTATTTCAAGCAAAGTGTTGGCTCCTTTTCCACTGTGGTACCTTTTCAGTTTTTCCACTGAAATGTCATAGAGCAGACAATTGTCACTAATGGAAATAAAGCAGAAACTAAAATTAGTGTCTCATTATTCAGAAAGCTTTTAATATTCTTCCCTGTGCTAAAGTAAATTGAGTTGTGGAATGATTTTGTTTTGTGGAATATCAGAGCTAATTTATTGTTTCACTGTACAAGAGATATTAAATTATACATGTATTTTAGCCTTTGAAAATACTTCAGTTTGTGACTTCCTTCCCACTCCACTAACTTGTGCTAGGCTGTAATGTTTTTAGGCATAGACTTCCTTAAAAATGATGGCTTTTTCCAGGTACAAATATTGTAATATCAGTAAATCTATATGTTGGTTTAGTTTTGGTGTTTTTTAAATACTGTAGAATTCCTTCTGAAAGGAGTGTACAAAATATGAGCTTTCTAGAATTAACATGTCACTCCTAAAGCTCAAAACTATTGAAGTTTATTAGTATAAATAAAGCAACAGACCAGAATTAATTTCCTGTTCATAAATGCAGAATCATACAATGTGAGATTACAAGGAGAAAGGACCAAGTCTTTCCTTTAACCTTTCAAATTCTAAGAATCTAGTAAACAAATCTTACTGAAGTGGCACTGTCTTGTAAATCAGCCTCTTACTACAAGCTGCTGCAAGTCTGGCTTGGGCTTTTTTCCCCCATACCCATTTATCCCAAAGCTAAAACAGTAAATAAAATCAGGCATTATATTGTTTTAAGGAGCATATCCATTCTTGCCAGAAACTGGACTGAGAAAAATCACTTGTTTATCATAAGCTACCAGAAATTTTAAAAAGTTAAAAGTTTAGAGATAATGAGAGATCTATATCTGATTGGTCCTAGTAACCCAAAAATGCCAGTCTAATGTAATTGTCTTGGCTGCATTAACTCCCTGCTGTTCCTAAGAAGACACATTTTTTTAAATCCTCTATTTTAGGATTGTATGTACCACACTTTTTGTGCTGGAATACATATGCTCAACCCAAAAGGCCAATTACAAACTAAGTCTAATACTGAATCCAACTAAAACATTATATAGCCCCATTAACTAGGATGAAATAAATTGAGCTGAACACAAACAGGTCTGTCATATTGTTGACAGCTTTGTTTTATTGGTATGCAGGACATTTGAATTTCCACAATCTAGTCCAACAGACCAAAATTGAATTAGGATTCAATCTATGTTTGAACTATGATGGTGAAACATGTGGAGGCTTCAATGATTTGTACTTGTTTCTCTTCTTAAAAAAAATAAATAAATCAGACCAATCAAAACAAATAAATTTGAGATTGAGGAATATATTAGGTAAATAGATTGTATTCCTTTTCCCTGCCTCTCCTTGCATTGAATCTCAAAATACCAACTCAATTACTCACCACCACCTGAAATCAACTTTTCATGCTGAGTTTGCTGAAGTCACATGTAATCTGCTTCACTGTAATATCTGTGGCTCCAGCATGTCCACATAACTGAAATCACAAAGTACCAGATTAGACTGAACAGCCCAGAACTGACACTAGAATGAGTAAATAAGGTACTGGAATAGAGAGCCTATTTATGCTGTTTACCCACATTTGGTGGCCTGAATATTAGAGTTTTGCTGAATAAAAATAGATAAACATTTTTAGCTTGGCCAAAACCAGAGCTGAAGTACAATAATATTGTTTTCAAATACTGAAAGAAACATGTTGATAAGTTATTAGATTCTCTCTTTATGTCCAGACAGGTCTGAAAACAATAATTGAAATCACAATATCTGTTTTTCCACAGTGAAATATAACCATTCGGTATTATATTGTGAACCCTTATCAACCTATGTTTTCAAATGTCATACTACTGCAATTTGCTATCTGGCAACTGATAAACACTTGAATTTGTTTGCAGTCATAGTCTTTTAGCTCTCCTCCACCATTTTTACTTCCCTAGACTATACCAGCTGTACTATTTCCATCTCTTCTCATCAGTCAGGGTCTTGGTGATGGTCACAGCTGCAGTTCCAGGCTGAACAGGACCTTCTAGGGTGTGGTAGATACTCAGTATTCCAGGTAGGATGCTCCAGTAGTCAGTATACACACTTTTTCATGTCTCTTTTAAGCCTGTATCTCTCATTCCTCAAATACTTCCAGCAAAGGAGACAGCATACATTTTTCTAACAGCCTGCTGTATCCCTCTCCAGACAGGTATGTAGAACACAACAGGAAGTAGTATGCTTCATCAAAGGCATAACAAGATAATTGTGTCACGGATCACCTTGTTCTCATTATAGCCTCTATTAAAAATATGATATTGTAACATTGTTTATACTTGCCTTTTTTTAAAATTCTTCTTCTTCAAGAGGAGGAGGTGCTTCAGTCCCCTCATCTTTGTGGCCCTCCACTGGACTCTCTCCAGTGTGACCATGTTTCCCTTGTTCTGGGGTGCTCAGAACTGGACACAGCACTCTACATGTGGCCTCACCAGTGCAGAGCAGAGGAAGGGGAGGACCTCCTTTGACCTGTGGGCAGCACCCATCTTAGTTCAGCCCAAGACACTCTTGGCCTCTGTTGCTGCAAGAGTGCATTTCTGCATGGTGGGCTCATTAAACTACATTTAATTATTGTAATTCCTCAGTATCTTTACTCCATTGAAAAATAATGAAAAGTTGCAGACTCGTGCACTTCTGCTTATCAGCAAAAACCTAGGCAGAGAACCTGAAGTGTCATGGGGGCTGTCTGTGAGGTGAAGCTTCTACACAAGCTACAAGGATATTCTGACACACAATAATCTGAATGTCACAAACACCTTGGACCTACATCCTGATTAGCAATATTTTAGCTTGGATTAAAAACATAATGAGTTGGTGCCTAATTTGTCCTTTACTTCATTTGTAAATGTTAGACTTTTAACATTTGTTAGGCTTTTTGACATTTTACACTTGTTGACTTTTTGACATTTTCAAATCCCACTCCAAAATAATTAGTTCTGCCAAATTTTAGTTTGCTCATTAATCTTATCTGAAAATTTTCTACCATGTAAATAAAGAAAGAGGCTTATTTTTTTTAGAATTTTTAGTGGTGTATTACAGATAACCTTTATGAAATCATTGTGGCCATTTAGGAATATTGAGGGCATTATTCATTCTGTAATATAGTTTAATAAGAAATTGCTACTTAATGGAAGCTTAAATGCTCCTTGGTAACCTATTTTGATGACTCAGAAATAAATGACCTTTTGTGAAACATCTCTGATGTAGTGTTCTATGGTCTGTTGTTATATCTAATGGCTTAGAATCTAATGGAATGTAGTTCTAAAAATTTTTAGGTTGAAAATCTCAGGCAATCCCTACAAAGGGTTTTCAGTGCCCAGATCTATGATCTTCCTGTGAGTGGAATATATTTCTAGCTGGAATTTCCACTAGTGCTATTAGGAAAAAACTATGAAGGTAAAATTTTAGTATTGTATAAACATTTATTAAGACACCCACCACAGTTTGGAATGTCTTAAAAAATTTTCATTTTCTAAAGCAGATAAATAAAGGCAATATAAAAATCTGAGTTATTAGCTGGATGAAATAACTTTATCATTCTATTCAGTAGTATTTCATTGATTCAGGCCTTCTGGCCACCACTTTCCACAGCAAACAGAAAACTTGCCATAGAAATAACCAGAGACTCGAGACCTTCTGGAGACCTTTGCACACAAGACATGCCTTTTGGTATAATGGGAGAGGTACTTATTTAATATTTATTTAATCTTTATTATACTGGATTGAATAGGTAAAGACCTTACTGCAGCATTCTACAACTACAGGATAAAAAGATTAGCCATAGTATATATTGTTAAGATTGCTTTATTTTAAGTTCTGAATGTCTGCACATTTTGCTTGACTACTAAATTAGTAATTAAATAAAATTAAACTACTAAAGTAACTAAAAGCAATTAAAACGACTAAGTTTTCCAATGACACTAGATTGGGAGGAGTTATCAGCTCCCTCAGTGGCAAGGAGGCCCTGCAGAGAGACCTCAACAAATTAAAGAGATGGGCAACCATAAGCTCTATGAAGTCAACAAGGGGAAGAGCTGGATTCTGCATCAGGGATGGAACGACCCTGGATGTGTGTATGGACTGGGGAACAAGAGGCTGGAGAGCAGCCCTGCAGGAAGGGATCTGGGGGTCCTGCTTGACAGAAAGTTGAATGTCAGTCAGCAGTGCCCTGGCAGCCAGGAGAGTCAACAGTGTCCCGGGGTGCATCAGGTACAGCATTGCCATCCAGGCAAGGGAAGGGATTGTCCCGCTCTGCTCTGTATTTTGGCTACCTCACCTCAAGTCCTGGGGGCAGTTTCAGGCACCAAAATGTAAGAAAGATATAAAGCTGTTTGAAAGTGTCCAAAGGAGGGCAGTGAAGATGGTGAACGGCCTTGAGGGGAAGCCGTGTGAGGAGCAGCTGAGGTCACTTGGTGGTTTCATCCTGGAGAAGAGGCAACTGAGAGGAGACCCCATCAGAGTCTACAACATCTTTATGAGGGGAAGAGGAGGGGCAGACACTGCTTTCTTCTCTGTGATTCCCAGTGACAGGACCTGAGAGAATGGTGTGAAGCTGTCCTAGAGGAAATTTCGGTGGATATCAGGAAAAAGTTTTCACACAGAGGATGGCTGGGCACTGGAACAGGCACTCCAGAGAAGTGGTCACAGCACCAGGCCTGAAAAAGTTCAAGAAGTGTTTGGACAACACTCTTGTGATTAATTGGATGTGATTTTGGGGGTGTCCTGTGCAGGGCCAGGAGTTGGACTCAATGATCCTCATACTCAGTCATGGACAGTTGGACTCATTCCTCCAACTCAGAATATTCTATGAAAATGAAAAATAATTTGATTTATTTTTGAATCATGAGTCTTTATGTACTAAAGCTAAAAAAAAATAGCAAAATGTTTAGGCTAAAGATTGCTTCCAATGACAAAGTTCATTTGGCACTACAGACTTCTTGAAAGTCTGTGGATTTAAGCATTTTTGGTCAGATAGCAACTTTATGAACCATTTTGTGCAACATTTTCCTTTAATCAAGTGGGGAGTTTGTTACTAAGAATCTCTACGGTTTTGAAAAAAGATATGTAACAAGAGCTAATTTATGAAATAATTTGATTGTTTTACGTAGTCTCATAGTTAACATCCAGTAACACTACTAGGACAATAGAAATTTTTGGCATAAAAACTTTATTCTTGTTTAGTACCACTAGCAGTGAAGGCAACAATAATGGAAAAGAAAATATGTAGGACTTTGCACCCTACACAAAGTCATGCTGTGTGACACAACATAGCTGTCTGTCTCAGGGTCAACCATGCTTTGAGAGAGCAGGCCCTTTTTGCAGATTCCCTGGAAGGGAATTTGCATAATGTTATTTCTTTATTTACCAATAAAAGTTTACCCCAGGCCTGACAAGGCTAATTATATTTTTGTGATTTGATATTTATTTACCACAACATTTTCCCTTTTATTTAGGTTAAGAATCATCCGACTCAACAGTTCTTTATAGATTAAGGTCTCATTCTGGAAATGTATAGATAACTTAATAAAGCAAGCTGTGATCCTTGTTGAGAGTTTGGTTTATGCTAAGTAGTAGCTGGCACATGGCTTGATCAAATAAGAGAGATATCTATGTTTTGAAACTGCCTCATCCACAAGTTAGAAAGTTACTTAACCTGCTTTCCTGCAGCTCCTTGTTTGCCCAGGCAACAGGATAGAGAAGATGAATCACATTCCCTACAGGCTTGCCAGCATGACCACAAAACATCCTTCCTTTCCAGACAGAATATCTTGGACAAAGCAGAACCTCCCTTTGCTGCAAGAAACCCATCCTGAACAAATGTTTACGTATTTAGCTTTTAAAGTAGTGTAAACAAAGGGGCTAGTTGTGACTTAAGAGCTTTATCTAAAGCAGAGAATGGCATCAGTTAAAGCAATGTTACTGTACAGGCAGCTTCAAGTTTCACTTCTGCACCCAAGGGTTGATAACTTGGATTTTTTACTATTGCTGAAACTTTGTACAGTAACTCAAGAAAATAATCCATAAATAAATTGAAAAGGAATTGTTACCAGTGCACGGTTTATAGACTTTCTGTGTTTAGAATGGTTTATTTTTATGACAGTTACATCCTGCACATGACCTAGGAGGATATCTGCAGAGGTCAGTCACAGTACATGTTAGAGATAAAAATGGATCTGTATGCACAGTTCTGACACAGGAACAAAAGGAAAAAAACTGGGAACTTAGGGAGCCTTGAAGTTCAGACTGAAGTAGACTGAGAGTAGGCTTTGTTTGGAATCACTGATATAGAATATCCTAAAACTGTAACAATTTAATTTATAAATCTTTCCTACATGTTCTGGAGAATGGGGATCACTAGATCCATGTGATTGCAACAATGAGATACTTGGCCTCTGTCCTATGGTTATTGACCATCTGAACAACAAAATGAGGGTAGGCATTAGACATTCTGTGGCACCTCTTCTTTCACCTGGTGGAAGATGCACACAGTGCAGAACTCACAGAAGGCAAGGCTGGGATATATCAATCAATAAATTGTTTTGGCAAAGGAAAATTGCCAGAGATAATATGTTTTTACTATCGTAGGTAAAAACCCAGTCTATCCTTCAGCTGTGGCTATGAATTCTCAAGCACACAGTCTAATATGAGATGGGAGATATAAAGTTTCATAATCTTATGGGGATTTCAGTTGCATAACATCCTTGAGAACTATTATTTTGTTTTGCTTCTGCAAGACAACAGTAGATTCCCTGCATGTAGAACAACACAGCACTTTGGTCCAAGACACATGTCACTTTTTCTGGCACTAACTCCTGTGCTTTCTCCTGCTTTCAGTAACTACTGAAATTTGTCCATCCTTGTCTGAGTTGTTGTGGACACTGGGGAGGGAGAGACAAAATTAAACTTTATAAGCTTTCTGTATTTAGAACAGTTTATTTCTAATGATACCTACATCCCGCGTATAAGATGATAGATCAGAGATAAAAATGGATCATTATTTTCCACAAAGACACTGGAAGTTAAACTGTCTTGTTCCTACTCTTGTCATAACCTAGTTTACAGCTGGAGAATATTAGATCAGTTTCTGTAGGAACACCATATGGATTCCTATGAATCATTACCTTCCTGAATTTTATATAGAGGTTAAAAGCTTGTTGACCAGCTTTCAAACAATAAACTAAAATTCATACTTTCCTTTTTACTTTCTGAAATAGGCTTCCTTTCTGCTTCTTGAAATATTCCTACACATGAGAAATGGAAAGATTCTACAAAGTGTGCATTGAAATAATTAGAAATTTTAATAAATTTATCAAAGTATAATTATGACTGAAAAATGATGTAGTGTTTTTATATATTTTATCTTGTACTAAAACTGTATTCTAGGGAATGTACCCATGAACATGAATGATGGGGCTTTGACTAGAAAAAGGCTTTTTTTGATCACAAAATATCTAGCTTTTAACTAATGCATATACAATTTTCCTTTTCAACTTAGAATGCTCTGAGAAAAAAAAAAACAAAAAAACCAACCGAACAACAACCAAAAAAAAAAAAAAAAAAAAAAAACAAAAACAAACCCAAAAAAACAAAACAACAAAACAAAACTCCACCAAACAAAAGAAATCCAATCAAAATAAGGTTTATTTTCCCCTTTTATTTTGTGGACAAATAGACACATGGTTTTTAAATCTTTACAGCTTCTATACACTGGATGCATTTAGACATCCTTAGTTCATTTCACATGCCTTGCACAAGCAAGGCAGCCAGAACTAAATCTTTGAATATAGAGATGCAAGCAACAGGGCAGCACATACACTTCTTCAAAGATCCTGCTCCTGAGTTAACCAGTGCCCCAGAGGTGGCAATAGTATCATCTAAAACATCCATAGCATAAGCTCTTCAGCCACTCAAAACACACAGTTCTCTGTGCTGGCAGACAGCCCTCCTAGCACAATTACCCTTAAACACCACCTTATACTCTGCCAAGAGCAAGACTGAAGCCAAGAGCAGGTGTTAAATGGCTGATTTAGCTAAATTCTCTAGCTCAGAGTACTTGTGTTGAAACTATTAAACGTCTTTGATCATCTTTTCTACACCACATCAAATTTAAGAGACATGAGTGTAGTGCAGATTAAACAAATCTAAGCACTTCTCTTTCTGACAAGTATTTAGACCTAATAGTTCCTTACTCAGAAATTCAGACAAATGATGAAAGCTATTTACATATTCATTCAAAATCTTATGCACTAAAAGAAAATATGATTTATTCTATTAGCTGAAGCTGCCAGAAAAAGAAATCCAGAGAACAGAAGCTCCTTTCACTGCCTCCGTTAGCCATTTGGCAATGTGTACATGCTCAATCTGAGACAAAAGAAGAATTTGGGAGACCACTACCCAAAGGTTTAACAACTCCCAGGGGCTGAGGAGTGTGGCCACATCTGTGTTCTGCTCACCTCCTTGGAATCTTGTCTCTGTACCACTGCTGAAACAGCAGGGAGGTGTTACAGAAATAACTTGTGCTTGAGCAGAGAAAGACAAGATATGAAGGGACTGAGGAGGAGGAGAGCAGCAGAGCCTGTAATAGAGGAGGACTGAGATCTCAAAGAAGTCAACATCATTTTGTGAAACTGAATTGAATCAAAAGCCTCGTGCCACCCCAGCTTTGGCCAAACCTTACGAGGCAGAAAATTAGCCCCTTGAGCAATCATGACTTGTTGCTAGTGACATTTCAGCTGCAAAAGTTTTCCAGTGCTGAAAATGGGTATGAGGGTCCCTCATGCTTCATTCATGAAGCTTCTTCACCTGCCATTCTTCCTTGTATAAACTTGATATCGTTAAATTAGATTGTTCCTTTTGTTTCACTTATTATCATTGTTATCATTTGTCTCCCTAATTAATGTTCCTGTGCTGAAATGGATAGTGGCATTCCTGAATAAATCAGCAAAAAATACCTCCCTGCTTCACAGCTGCATTTAGATCACATTTCTGAGTTTATGAGAGTGGGTGGCTTGGAGAACTATAAAAAAAAGTTTAATTGCTTTCAAATTTGAAAATAATGGAAACTTGAATCATCCCTCCCTAAGACTTTTTGCCTCTTTTTTTTCCAAACAAATCTGCCAAGTTTTTAAATGCTGGTTTTTTACAGCACTGAATTTGTTACAAAACATTATAATGGAATTAAATAACCATAAGCTTATTTACTGAAACAAAAAAATCTTGCTGCAGAATTAAAGCTGTGGTGTTTGATTTGATCCTTTAACATGCACTTGCAAATTGTTTTGTGTACTGCCAAAACAAGCATGCATGCAGAATATCATGTGTTGCCAAGCAGAACACATAATAATGAAAGTCTACCTCCTCTATCAAGAGAATCAAAATTTCAGATGTTTCTTCCTTAAAAATTATATGTTGCATGAGGTATTGCTCAAAAAACCATGCAATTAGCTGTGTAGTGGTGTGATTGAATAAGTGTCTCCACAGCCCTGGTGATGAATTCTGTATTTCTCTCAATATGTAGATAGTGGGTGTGACCTGGATGGAAAAATGGACTCATTTTCATGCTCTTCTATACCTTCAAGTTACCTTGGGAAGTAGGAAGGTCAGGCTGCATGGTTGGAACAAATAAAATAAAGAGTATGCATGGGGAAAATGTTCTCAGCAGGCAGCAGCTGGGAATATAAACCACTGCTCCTACTGATCCTGTTACAGCAGGAGGGTAGTACACAGGCAGGACACTAAGCCAGTGCAAAGAGGAAATAATAGTATGTTTGAGTTGGCTAGAGTTTTGCTGAAAAGAGGGCTGCTCTGTCATCCTCCACTTGTTCTCTCATTTCTGAGGTTGATTTAGGAAATCTGTCCTTGGGTGAAAAGAGCAGCTCCCTTTGCTCTCAAAGAAACAAACACTGACCAAGCCTCTTTAATCAAGGTTTATAGAAAACACTGAAACTTGATTTAATTCCAATTGCAAACTCTGTTCATGAGGTTTTCTTGTTTTAAGTTATGAACCACAATTAAGAGATTTAAATGTTTGTCACTATGTTCCTTTCTCTTACTGTCCATATGCTACAAGAACAATACAGAGGTGTTTTGATTACTATACTCTGAATTTACTTAATGCAATTACTAAATAGGTGCTCTTTAGTACTTCAGTCAGTTTTCATTTACGACTCCTGTGACAAAGTCAAGGCAAGAATAATTTTATGGAAGCAATCTGATATACTGAGATCAAGATTCCCAAATGGAGAGAGGAATACTGCAGACAGCCCTAACAACGCCATAGCACAGTCCTACCTCCTTAGAACAGATATTCCTTGTACACAATTCACAGAGGTCAGGTTTTTCTCATTACACTTTTTCAAGGACAGGGAGGGATCCTGGCTGCAGACCAAGGTGTAAGAACTCCAACTGCTTATCAACTCTGAATGTGCTTTCTTTCATGTTGCAAAACCCACTAGCCATCAACATTCACCCAGTATTTTCATGGCTATACCCTACAACATTTCAAACACATGGGATGCTTATGTGATGGGGGCACACTCTAACAACCAAATATGTGAGACCCCTCTTGTGCTCCCTCTTGGATATTTCTTGGATATTTCCTTATCACTTCTGAATTTCAGTCTGTGCTCCATTTAAACTGATATCCATGCTTTCTTGGGGGCTGAGCCTAAGGTGCTGATTGCCATGCTCTGTGTATATTTAAATCCATAGTGTGAGCAAAGGATATCTAAGAGTTTTCTATGTATTGCTCCTTTCTCTTTTTCTCTCTCTCCTGTGCTTCACAGCCTCTTCTGTTTCACCTTTATTCTCTCCTCATTTATCTTCAGGTTCTTATCCAAACCTTCACCCTGGATCATCTGCTTTCCTGGTTACTTTGATTTTGTTTCCTTTTCAAACTTAATTGGTGTTTATCCTATTCTAACACAATTCTTGATCCTGCTCCATCATGACAGGACAATAAACACCTGACAGTACACGAATGAAAGGTAAAAGATTTATCTAGACAGAAAGTCCATTTCTTTGTCCCTCTTTCCTTCTCTGTGACTATTGAAAAATTTCCTCATCGTAATGGCAAGAAAAAAACCTCTCTGAAAGTGTTGCACAACATGTCAAGGTTGAAGTAACTGATATCAGGAAACAGCTGTAAAATTAGCTCTTGTGTTTCCTAATACAACATCTATTAATAGACCTTATTATTTTTATATCCAAATGTGTTCATAAATTAAGCAAATGACACTTATTAAAGTACTTTCGTATACGGAAGCCATTTACCAATCTACTTTTTTTCATATTTCTGCTTTCTGTAAGTCCTTTTATTTAGCATCTTAAATGCAAGTATTTCTAATGTTTTAAGGAATACATGATTCAAATTGTTTGGCCAAACTCTAAGTGCTTGCTTCTTTCTTAATGACTCTTGACATCCCAGCTACTAAAGGTCATACTAAATACAAAATATCAGAGCACAGCCCAATAGATTGTTCTCAAAGTGTTTGCCCTCTACAGGCTATCATTACTGACCCATTATAAACATACTCTGTAGCTGCCTTGACAGAAAGTACATTCAAAGTGTCCTGTTTATATGCTTTGATTTTGAGAACAAAAGAATGTCCATGTAAATTCCTGTGTTTGTTTAACATACGGACATGCTAAGCAGCCACACCAGTACGTACAGAGTGAGGTAGAAAACAAGAATACGAGAAATACCTAAACAAAGCTGCTTTACTGTTGAACCTGCCTCCTTTTCTCTGTGGTCACAGCCTCCAAAAAGCAAAATGCATAACCTGAGGACTTTATCCTTTAGTCCTGTCTTGTACATCACAAGCTGCTTTGAGCCACAAGGAGGCAAATGCTAAACCCTGTCCCTCTCTTGTCAAAAGAATTATGTGTAGTTCCTATACCTCCTGTACATGTGATTCCAGATCAGAATAATCCCTGTAAAAAATTATAGAAGGGAAGGAAAATACAGGAGGGGAAGTGACCCTTTACAATGACAAACCATCCATAAATGTTGATGTGGAAATCAGTGCTCCACAATTCAGTGAAAAAGCACTTGCCTGCAATGATTGAGCCCACACAGGAGCTAAATTTTGATTCCAAACCAAAAGCTGGCATTTTCTTTTCCTACCCATTTCTCCAAGACAAGAAAAATCTCTAATGGCTACAATTACCTTTTCTCACCCACCGAAAATTCAGATTTTCAATCATCTGGCACCTACACAAAGTGGGAGATTTTCAGGTTTTTAGACACCAAGTAGTTGCCACAGTTTATGATAGCCTATTACTCAGTTAAAGAACAGTTGTTGACAGTGTCTATTGGCTAAATTTTTAATGTTCTGGATTTCTTAGCAAAGACTGACAGGTTTTAAAGATTAATTACACCTTTGCTTTCCTGGTGGGGATTATCACCTTCCCTGATAAGTGAATTCACCCGGTATAAGCCTTCACCACTCATGGCACAGTGTAATTGTAAAGACTGAGCAGCAACAAATTCAGTAGATGACACATTTTCTGTCCTGGAAAATATGTGTGGTTTAATAGGAGCAGATAACTCAGAAGGAATGTTACCAACTTTACACACAAAAT
The DNA here is from genome assembly GCA_016584745.2 of Phylloscopus trochilus trochilus. Lineage (NCBI taxonomy): Eukaryota > Metazoa > Chordata > Aves > Passeriformes > Phylloscopidae > Phylloscopus > Phylloscopus trochilus. The sequence continues at coordinate 57,224,540 of WQNJ02000546.1, read as the reverse complement.
GTCAAGAGTGTCCGAAACCAGTGGAGCTAAGCCAATATAAATTCATCATAATTCTATCCAAGTTTTCTGGTATTTTCAAATAGTTATTTGTTTTCTGTATTACTGGAGTTTTGAATAAAGAAGGTTTAGGTTAATATTTCATCCTCTAGGTCTGAGTCTCATGTGGCCTGTATAATATGTGTATACATTTATGTGTATTTTATGCATTAATGTGTATTTTAGAAGTATTTCTTGTGCAATCACAAAACAAAAATCAGTGAAAGACTTCATCCAAAGACATTGCAAAATCAGGAGTTTTGCAGGTTTCCTATCTGATATGTATTTCTCTTTTAGAACCTACTGATCCAAAGTGACCTTTATTTGCCCTCCAGAATTAATGGTAACCCCCAATTAACTGTCTCGTTGCTATACAGTATGAAAATTATCTTTCACTCATCTTACTGTATTTTCTTTCATTTTTTAATTTAGAAGGTGCTAAATATCATTAAGTATAGATGAAAATTTCAGGCATCACACATCTGGCCTATGTGGCATACTGAGAAGTCAGATCACTGTGGGAAGTGTACCAAAACAGGCCAAAAAGCAAGTCCCTTGTGAGGAAGGCCATGTGCAAAGTAAGTGGCTTCCCACAGTCAGAGATCAAACAAAACAAAAGAGTAAGGGTTCCTGGATAGTAACATTGTTTCTGTTGACTGTCTGTCTTTCTGTCTTTGCTGTACTATTTGACCACTAGAAAGTACCATAAGATTTCCCAGAGACAGATCACGGCTTAGTGACAGATCTGATAGTCACTCATTATCTGGCAATGTAACCTGGAGGTGGTGGGCTGAAGAGAAGCAGACGCTGTTGCAATTTTCAGAAAGGAAAACACAAAAATTTCTTCCTTTGCAGATAAGACTTAAAGAGTAAAAAGAGTTAGCAGGGAAGTTGAAACTGAACTGTTCCTCTGCCAGGCCCTGACTGCAATCCCATTGCTGGCAATGTACATCAGGAACTATTGTATTCTGACAGAGATCAGATGTTCAAAACTGAGCTTAAAAGTTGGTGGCACCCGGTTTGCTCACCAGTGCTGTCAAACAGTAATGAAAACCTTCCCTCACAGGTGGAAAAATAGGGCTTTTTGGTTGAAAGTCCTTTTCAGCTGTGTAACAGATCTCTTCAAGACCTCTGTTGCAGACCTATCCTACTTTGAACATGAAATGAATAATTCAGTATTCTGTAATAATTAAAGAAGCTGAGAAATCTGCCCCAAGACCTTCAAGTTTACTGTAAAAAAATTCCAGACTGGTTATTTTTTTTAATTTAAGTACCATAAAAAGACATATACAGCAGATGTGTCTTAAAAATAAATATTGTTTTGCTGTAATATAACAAAAATATTCCAGACTTTTGGAAAAAATTGAAGTTTTCACTGTTTTCGTTATCTAGTTATACATAAAATCATAGGATCATAGAATGATCTGGGTTGGAAGTTATCTTAAATATCATCTAGTTCCAATCCCCCTGCCAATTACAGGAACAATTTTCACTAAACCAGGTTGCTCCAAGCTCCATCCAGCCTGGCCTTCTACGGTTTCTCTGGTCAACCTGTTTCAGTGCCTCACCACCTTCTTAGCAAAGAATTTCTGCCTAATATCTAATCTAAACCTACTCTCTGTCTGTTAAGAGCCATTCCCCCTTGTCCTGCTACTACATGCTCTCCAAAAAAGAGCTCCCTCTATATATTTCTTGTAGACTTCCTTCAGGTAGTAGATAGGTGGTATCAGGAACCTGGGATGCAGCAATGCAGGTGGGATCTCATCAGAGGGAAACAGGTGAATCACCTCCCTTGCCCTGCTGCCCACACTGCTCTTGATGCAGCCCAGGATGTGATTTGCTTTCTGGGCTGTGAGCGCATATTACTGGTTCATATTCAGTTTTTCATCTGCCAGCAATCCCAAATGCTTCTTGGCAGGGCTGCTCTTGCAGGTTTCTGCTCATCCCCCAGCCTATACTTGTAGCAGGGGTTGCCCCAACCCACATGCAATACCTTGTACTTGGTCTTACAAAGCCTCCTGAGATTCTCAAGGGCCCACTTCTGAAACTTGTCCAGGTCCCTCAGGATGGCATCACATCCTTCAGGTCTGGCAACCACACCACTCAGCTTGGTGTCGTCTTCAAACTTGTTGAAGCTAAACTCAGTCCCTTAGTCTATACCATTAATGAAGATATTAAGTAGCACTGGTCCTAATTTGGATCCCTGAGGGACACCACTTGTCACTGATGTCCAGTGGGATTCTGAGCCTCTGACCACTACCCTGTGGATGTGATCGTACAACCACTTCCTTATCCATCTAACAGTTTGCTCATCATAGCAGTCTCTCTCCAATTTAGAGAGAAGGGTATTGTAGAAAATGGAGTCAAAAGCTTTGCAGAAGTCCAGATAAATAACCTCTAGAGCCTTTCCTTTGCCCACTGATGCAGTCACTCCGTCATAGAAGGCCACTAGGTTTGAGTTTCTTCTGCATTGTAATTAAACTATAATACTACATAGACATTTTCAATGGAGGATCTTAGGTCAATTTAGAAATGTTAGGAGGTAATCAAAGTTACGAATTTAATACCTGTAGAAAGGAAATTCATAGAGATGGTACTGCTGCTTCAGGTCCCTCACCATATCTGCATCTTGCCCACATCTTTCCACTTCTCCAGCTATTGCTATTTTCAGTTCTTATCTTCACTGCACACCTGAAACTGGGTGGAAGATTGGTTATTGCACCTTAGGTCAACTCAGCATACCATGCAAAATCTAGCCATATTTACCTCTAGTGATAGGATTTTAATCCTGCTTCATCTTGCCTAGAGATAGGGAACAATCTGCTCCCATTCACTTTATCATGACATTTCATTAAAATCAACTATAGAGATAAACAACTGTCCAGCCTTGCTAGAAACCACAGGTCTGCACACATCCTGCTACTTGAGCTTCAGGATTGCCATAGCTCAACACTAGTAAGAGACATTTTTATTAAACAAAAGTCAGTCCTCTGTAGGCAAACATTTCCAGAGAAAGGAGCTATTCATCTTTGCAACTAAAATGTTAACTTCCTTTGTCCTAGGAGTAATTTCATGTTCTCTTTCTAGCTAGCTTCTGCTTTGTCTCCTCAAAGCATCTCTTTTCATGTTTCCTATTCCCTTAAAAATGGATTGTCATTGAAAGTGTATATACAATAATTCCATGAAGAACAAAGTGAAATAAGGTATCTTCCTCACCAGTCACTGTTAAAGTAAAAATAAGTAAAAACTCAGGTAGCAAAAAATTCAAGCAATTTACTGTTGCTCCCTTTCATTCATTAAACTCCTAATCTGTAAATAGTGGTAGGGTCAATTTTTTTTCCAAATTCATAGTGAACTAATTAGAAATTTCACAAATTATGATTTTGATCCATTATGTTGAATATCAATTCAATATATTATTCAAGGAAAATGTTTTTAAGTGTTACATGGAATGCCAATTCCATTGAGCATGAAGAAATAAATATTCTAACATCAGTATCAAGTAAATTATTTAGCAGAATACAGATACTATAGCTAGTTGTTTTGCTCTTAATTTAAAGGTAATGTAAGGTAAAAGAGAGTCCACCTTAAGCGTATCTTTAAAATTTTCTTAGCTATTTCATTGCTCCACTTAAAAAAGGATATTAAAAAGTTGAGCAATCTCATGTTTAATTCTGCTTCCAGCTAAATTAAAACACAACTTTCAATCCCAAAAGAAGCAAAGCCGAATTGATTATTATTATTATACTGATTTCCTCTAGAAGAAAAGAGAACTCTGTTAAATTTACATCCTTACAAATTAAATGGAAGATCAGGAATTTTTATGTGTTTTTTTTTATTACACAACAAATATGATTAAAATATGATAAAATACAAATATGATTAAACACTAAATGTTTGGCAAAACAATGACTAAGTGAATAAATAAGTGGCCATTTTTAGTTATATACTAGAGGTTTGATTCTGATTTAAATGTTTTTGTCATACTCTCAAAGAACAGAAGCAGTGCAGTGAGTTACATGACCCATCAACATAATATGGAACAGCTGGAGTGAATTAAACATGTCTGGAAAGTGTTTGTCTTGACTATTGATCAAATATGGCAAACAAATACAACAGTTCAGAAGTAGTTAACTGGGCATTAAGCAAAATCTGTAGCTGGACATAAATTCCAGGTCAAGCTGAGCTGCACAAATAGGACTTTTTTAGAAAAAGATACCCTCTCACATCAAGGCTGGCAGGCAGTCTTGAAAGGGCTCTAACTTGCATCCCACTGGATTACTGAAGACTACTGTAGAGTTTCAGCCAAGAGTTCTCCCTTGATGCTACTCATTTAAAAGAGGTTAGGAAGAGGAATATATATATACAGTTCAATATACTCACCATTGAGTGCCAAGCGAATTCCTTTTATGCACAACCAGTTTGGCTTTCTGGCAAACAAGTGAAACAGAGAGGTATTCTGAAACCTTCAATCAGCTCTGCTTACTGCATCAAAAGGAGGAGCAATCCCTTCTTATATTCCTGATTGTGTTTTCTTGCCTACAGTATATATATATGTATAAAAATATAAGATTTCTGATAGTATATGTATATTTCTAACTCCTGTGTATTTTCAAAAACTAAGAATCAAGTACTGTTCCCATATTTTATTTAACAGAAAAAAATTGTTCATCTCATAAAGCTCTGCAAAATAATCAAGACAGCAAGACTTTGACATTATTGTTGGATAGTTCCTCTTTTAATTTCATTTCATGGCAGTCTAAAGGGTTTCAGTAAACTGGTTCAAGATTAAAATTCACTCAGATGATGCTCCAATGATCAACCTAATTTGCTGAAGTGCTTTTCAATTTTAAATGCATTTCCAAGCACGGTGCAGAGAAAATTGCAGAATCTTGTTTATGCTCATTCATTCATCAGTAAACACTTCTCTCTGACTTCCTCTTCAATGAAATCAATGTTTTGTTTTTCTCTAAAGCACAGCATTTTAGAGCGAAAATTTCTTTCTTTACTATGAAAAATCCGTTGTCATTATCATGTTTTTATATAGCACCAAAATATGTATATTGAATTTTGCAGCTCTTCTTCCCTCGAAACACATTCCAAAGTGGGAAAATGTATTACTTAACAGTGGCTGAAAGGCTTACTTTTTCACCTTAGATAGCTTCTTCCTCTCTTTAGTCACAACACAAACACTTTTTTGTGCTATAGTGTGCAGTAACTACCAGGATCCTTTCAAATCCAAATTGGACAGGCATCATTCCTAGCTGTGACAGGACCACAACCCTTGTCCTCAGAAGGCCTGGTGCAAACCCTATTTTCTTGGGGACCACTAAGTCTCATACCAGTCCTATCTCCCAGCTAGCACAGTCACAAAAGGAACAAGACAGCATCGTTTCCCAGGTCCAACCTCCCATGTGCATGCTCAAAACAGACAAAAAGCCCATGAAAGAAGTCAGTGAGAAAATGGTCTGTTCCTTGATTTCAGATCCCAGCCTGCTGCATTCAGTAAGGTGAACATCAGGGAGACTTTGGCTTTTCCCTAGGTACCTCTGTAAATCAGCTTGCTCAGAGGAAGAATCCCCATCAAACAAATTGAGAATCAGAATATGTAGGTAATTTTTTTATGCTTACTATTCTTCAACTACTCCTTGTACTACTACTTGTGAAAAATCAGTGTCAGATGCCGCCTTCTTGCACTTGTCCACCTCCACAAATACTTACAGGCTTCTCAGAAGCAGAAAGCTGCCTCATCACCTCTGGCATTAAGCATTTGGAATGTCTTTTCCAAAGTCTATCTCTGAACTGTGAAAATATTAATTTTTTGGTTTAATCTGAACAGCAAGCCACATTTGTTTATCCCTCTCCCCCTCCAAGGAGAAAGCAACACAAAGAAAGTTCACTCGGGTGTTTTTTCATGATGTTACTTTCTTGCCATCAGAGGTTATCTGAACTGTCTTTTCAGAGGTGCTTCGGAGTCACAACAAATGCCGAAGAACAAAGTTTGTGAAATAAACAAACAAACAAGTTTTTTATTACCTCATCTTCACTGGTGTGAAGATATCATATCTTCATTATGAAGATATAATATCACATGAGAATATACTAGAAAACTAATGTTCTACTGCACTATTCCTTGCCCACTGCCTTCTATTGTAACTATGTTTAACTACATAAAATAAATACTGAAGCCTACCAATACCTGAGCTGTCCATTCACTAATTTGTTGGAAGAAGTGAACTTATTTTTGACTTCCATCTATTTAATCTTTTAGTGTAAGGTGGGTACTTTGCTGATGTTACCATAACAAAGTAATAGAGTAAAAGAATAGGCATACCTGACAAGAGAAATTGCTGTTGCAGAGTTGAGCCTCTTGAGCCAGTGTAGGCTGGTGCTTAGGAATTCATTCCCAAGAATAGACATGTCAACAAAACCTAAGCACTTAAATAAACAGAAGATGTAAAAATTACACAAATGAGGAATGCCAGTTCATTTAAACAAACGAGTAAATATTTCTAGAGTATTTTCCAGCTGTTGCTTCTAGTTAATTTTTAACATGAGTTAGCACATGTGAAGGAGCAAAGTAATGAGAATAAATTATCAGTTGAACTCTGAACTAAGAAGCCTTTAGTGCTGTCTGTATTTCAGAGCAAGCTCATTGCACATATTTGGCATGTCTGTTAGAAAAAGCTATCAAATTTCTTGGACTTCCAAAAAGGTTGCAAAAATCAACCTGAAGTAATAATTGGAAAAACACACTCTTCACAGAACCTTCAAAGCAGCAACAATAACAAAGGCTACGATCTTTCACAATGAGAAATCAGCCATTGGAGTAACCCCCTCGGAAGTGATGGATTCTTCAGCATTGGAATCTTTTAAGACTAAGCTGAACAAAGTAGTCCATCCTCTCTAGACCATGTTTTTTACAAGTAACGTTGGACCAGATGATCCTTGAAATTTCCTTCCAACCTGGTATTCTGTGACTCTATGAAATAGGGTATGTGTACAAGCCAGAAAACATAAGCCAAAGAGTAGTTAAACAGCATGTTTTGTAGGTGGCATTACATTTCAATATGTTTCTCTTGGGTAAATTCTGATCTCAATCTGATTTTAACATTTTCAGACAAATTATATAATTAATTAGTAAACAAACTGAAACCCAGCATGCAACACTAGTCTTTTTTAAAGCCTTGCTTAATACTACACAGACCATATAGTTAATAAAATTATTTTATCCGGTTTTTACTTTTAACAATAAATCAATTTTGTTTTTTGCTGTTTCCACTGCTTAGTACTACTATGGTCAGAGAAATTGTCAGAAAACCCTATTTGCAGGAGGACAATATGACAGAATTTACTGTCAAGTTTTCATATTCAGCTGCCAGAAGTGAATTCAGAAAAGACAGCCACAACTTCTCCTAAAAATGAGAGTACATTTTTTAGTCCTTCTGTCTATGTCAATCTTTCCTGGTGTCTCTCTTCATGGATATATTGAAGTGTACCCCCCAGTAACTCCTTTGAAATGTCACTGCTCAGTTGTTGTCCATTAAACTGCTCTGAAACTCATGTGAGCAAGTTTCTTGTCTGCAGCAGGGGTCATCTGGACTCCTTCTTAGTCACAGTGATCTCAAACTTCATGAACTTCACACTTTTATTTTTTTTCCTTTAAGCTGTTCCATAGGAAGAACTCTTGCTCAACGCTCCTCCCCTCACTCCTTCCCCCTGCAGCAGATTCATAGAGAAATAAAATTTCTTTCAGCCTGATGTCATACCACAGCAAGACAAGTTTATGCTCTCTGCTTGCAGGCAGATGTCTCTGTAAGTGTCAAAGAATGAGTGCCTCTGATATACCTATCTCAGCAATTAAGGGGAAATACTTTTTCTCCCAGCCAATTATTTATATTATTTCTACAAACGCACTATAACTAACAGCATATGTTTAGTCACAAATATAAAACCAGAACAGTTTAATTTCCCCACAGAGCTCCAATATTGCATTTGTCAGATAGTTATCATGCTCCCTTCAATTTATCTGTTGTTCCTAATACAGGCCAGATACATTGAAGGTTCATGTGGTTTCCAAAAAGATCAGTACTCCTTGATCCCAGCCTTCAAATCAAGGCTTCACAGGGTGTTTTATCAGAGAAAGACCTCAGGACACACTGCAAACATCACCATCTGTATTTCCCCTCCTGCTCACCTGGTTGGTGATCCAAAGGGTACCTCCACTGCACAATGATCACAAGGGGCATTCCACATGCTGCCTCTGCCTTTCCAGACACTCATCTGTTCTTTAGGTCTTCTTATGTCATGCTTTCCCATTCTCCCCCATCACTTCATAATTCAAACCATTTAAATGTTTGCATTCTTTCAGCCTTTTAGCAGCTCATGCTGGAAGAATAATACTTGCAATACTTACTTTGTGGAGTTCTCATATTTTTTACATTTCCTAGTACTGTAATATTCTGCACTCTGATCTCTCAGATGTTTGAGAATGTTAATTCACAAAGGAAACAAAAAGACTTAACAAATGAAGCTTCTTCTGGCACCACCATGGTTAAGATATTTGCACTGGATTTACAAATCTGGATTTCAATAACATCAATACAAGTGGCAATACTTTCCAGAAAGGAGTACCAAATGAATATTACAAGGTGCAGTTAATGCTCTTCAACCTCGTTATTTACTCAGGTATTCTCAGTGATCATTCTTACTCACATTCAACCCCTTCGGGCAGGGAGAAGCAGCATCATTTTGGAAGGTGTTTTCAGGTAAATGAGAAATGTGTTAACTGTGTTCATTTCCACTCCTGCTCAACATTGACCCAAACATAGGTAATACTTTGACTAGTACTTCTCAGGACACGCAGGGTCACATTTGAAAAAGCCCTTCCTCGTTACTGTGCACAACTCTGCTTTCCCCAGCACTCCTACCCGGCATTTTTGGATTACATCAATGTCATCTTTTCCATATATGTTGAAAACAGGAGGGCTTAAGAAGTCCCAACCACAAGGAAAAAGATGTCATTTATGCTATCCTACACATTGCCCCTGAATTCTACTAGAAGAATAAAACATAAATTACTGCATATTTAAAAGCATTTAGCCAAGAGTGAAGCAACTGCAGGTCAGCCAAAGGCTTTATTTTCAGTTACTTGCCTCTTCCCATAATGAGCCCCACCAAGAGTCATAGGGAATTCCAGTTTCTCAGACTAGAAATACCAATGTGATAACCCTTCCAAAGAGAAGCTACTCTGATCTTTTGGGCAAAGCATAGTAAAATATAATGTTAGGGATCAATATCACCCTTTCTTCTCGTGACCCTGGGGTCCCCCTCTTTCTTCAGTGATTCCTAATGATTCAGGCACACAGAAACCACAGCAAGGCCAACAAAAGGCCTTTCTTTTACACTGCTCTGCTACAGCCTATAACAAAGCATACTGCAATACACCCTCTCACTACACTGACAGCAAAGCATTTGCAGAGAGGAGGCAGTAGCTGCAGTCACTCATCAGGTTGAGGAGATGATTTTATTTTGTGAGAGAGTGTTGCTTTCTCCTGCTTTTGCTCCTGCCCGGCTAGCAACTGCAGGAGAACTGGCAACAAGTCTCTCTGGGTCCAGGAAGGGAGGTGAGGTACAGGAGCCTTACCAGAGCTTTCCAGGAGAATTCTCTTGGCAGCGTGTAGCAGCTAATGGCAGCACACAGGCAGGCAAGGCACGACAGGCTTCCGAGGGTGTTGCTTCGACAGGGTTTATTTGGGGGTCCCACACCGTGGGGGAACGGCATGGCTCCCTGAGGAGAGCGGGAGAAGGGACGAGGAGCAAGAAAGAGCAAGCAAGGGCAGGCAAGAGGCCTTCCACCTCCTGACCTCAGCTTAAACCAGCTTTCCAGCGAGGGGGCAGATCCAAGGCTCAGACCAATGGGATACTGAGGGGAGGAGGGGTTGGGTAACAATTGGGTTACAATGAATGGCAACTTTTACAACAGTTTACAACAAGTTGGTAATGAACCGTACATTTTGGAGGAGAACAGAACCATTTAGGAAAAATGAACTACCATAAGAGAGGGTTATTTCAAATGTTTTGCAGTAAATGTAATTTAATGTCGAGTCAAGACTGTCATCCACTTGGTGGTGATGGTGTCTCTCTATGGCAGACAATAGGTAATTCTTCGGGCAAATGGCTGTGCGATAAGAATTCCTGAGTGCTCCTGAGAACTCCTGAGTCAAAAAAAAAAAAAATTCAAGATGTTCTTTCAGCCAAAACATATTGCACTAAGTAACACCTCAGATTTCCTAACCAGAGTTCTGTTTACAAAGCCACCTTGCTCAAGTATAGTTTCATCTTGCTCTTGCCCATCCAACCATTAAGCATTCTTCAAGGCAGTTTTGCAGGCACAAGTGTTGAGAATTGTGAAGAAGTATGAGTTTGTGTGCTTTTAAGATCACTGAAAGAAGACAGCAAAAGAGTAAAAGCTGTGAGACAGATGAGTAGCTTTCATCCATCAATGCTTGCCAAAGAGATACAGAAAATCTGTTCTAAAGTCTTGGGCTCTTATTCCTGGCAGTACAAGTGTACACTTCACTCTCCAGCATTAAAGTTTTGGGGATTGGTGAAAGGAAACAACTTTAAAGAAATTCATTATTAGTAACACTTCTAGTGTAATTTCCATGTACTCTGCCACTGACATTATTTGGTGGGCTAGTCATGAGAATAAAACCCATCCTCTTGAGAAAAAAACAGACTTTCAGAATAAATCTATAGAAGGAAAGGGAAATATATTTAAATCTGACTATAATTCATAGCCATGTCCAAAACAAGCCATAAAAATACCTTTGTCTTTTCATTGATTGAAAGACTTAGTGAGCACAGTAAGTTGTTAAAGAAGCGTAGAGACTTTCTGTTATGTGCCAAATGTTAATTCTGTTGAACCAAAAGAATAAACTTCCAAAAGAAGCAGAATTTGCTTCTAGGACTATGTTTTCAGAGTAAATTCCAAACCACTGTCTTCATGATACACTACCTCTTGTAGATAGGATGAATTAGATTCCATTCTGACTTAGTGCTTACTTGATGAAATGTGGTTCTTTTCTACATCTTCATTTTTAAAATTTACTCTCTCTCCTCCTTCAATTATTTCGTGTATGCCTATTTTTTCTGCATTGATATTCTTTTATTATGCATTCTTTTGTGAACATAAATCAGCATAGTTAAGAGAGTTAAGCCAGCACTATGAGTCAGTTTAAATGCATTCAGCCTGCCAGCAGTCTGATAAGATTTGTATTTGGTACCCAGTTTTGTCTTTCTGCTCAGGAAGGTCATTCAGAGCCTTAGGAGAATGATAAAACTGTTTATTCATTTTACAATATGTCCCAGGTCAGCATCTGTTCCTGATATATCTTCCAGTTTTATTGTTTAGGACAGCTATCCAAACACTGCATTGTAAAAATGTAGTTAGAATTTATAGTTTAAATGTGTCATGGCAAGAACACTGATTTATTTTTTTTTCTGTTTCTGAGGGAGTATTATATAAATATTCTTAAATCAGTAAAGTTCACTCAAATGTAGCCCAGAACAACACAGGCTTTGAATTCAATGACACATTTGTAGTTTCACCTCCATTCTTATTGTCACTTGGTCTGGCCTAGAGGCAACCTAGAGTTCTCAGACAGGAGACTGTTCTGAATTTAGCCTTTCTGGGGCAAATCCCTTTTACCATTACACAATCACTGCATGTGTTTGAAACAGTATGCACATATATTATAAATGTATATTTGAATGATGTATGTGCTTTTGCATTTTCCTCAACAAAGCAGGCAACTGCTCCATTTGATAACTGTTGGCATAACAAGGACATCAATTTGTCTCAGCAACTTCTCCCTGCAGTGTGAAAGCCAACACTCACTAGCAGCAGTCCAACAAATGGGTCTGCTCTTGAGCTGTGAACTTGATCTCTGGGTATTAATCCGCTGTCTTTTTGGTAACCCCATTCCAAAGGCAAGGAGTCACTGTGTAAAAGGACCAAGTAACCCACATATCTGTTATGGTCTTTCTAACACATAACAAAGGGCAGAGGAAGTGTGTGTCACAGCTTTCAAAGTCCAAACTAAGGAGTCTGGCATTCAAACCTTAGTTTGGGATTCAAAACCTTCTGCAAGAAAGAAAAGTCCTTCCCAAAGGAAAAAGGAGAAGAACAAGTGATATATACTTGTCACCCTAAGGAAATAAACCTGACAACAGATATTGTCATCTTTTGAAAGCAAACAGAGCATAAAGAGGTAGTTCTTCTGAAGATGAGAGCATATGAAAGCTCTGAAACTGAAACCTCATTTGATAGTCTCTATTAATTGTCCGTTTTCAAAGATCAGCACACTCTAACTCTGACCTGAATAGTGGCAGATGCACACCTGCCTCCAGGAACTATTACTTAAAAAGGTAACAGTTTTAATAATTAGGTGGAAGTAAAGGGAAAAAAGAGAGAAAGAGCAGAGAGGTAGATGTGTACATCCTTACAAGGTAACATCACACATATACTTAACAAAGACAATTATTTTTGGTGATTTTTGAAATATCTACAGTCTGTTGTATTCTTTCTAAACACAGAGTAACCTCAAACTGCTTCACAGCTTTTCATGCTACTATCTCACATCCCATTCAGTTACTGTAAATGTTTTTAAAACCCCCATTTTCAAAAAGAGAAATATAATAAATCTGTTCACTTACAGCACCTCCTAAAGGCCATGACTTGTTGTCAGTTTATTTTGGTTTGTCTTTGATGTGCAGGACAGAGAGAAGCATACGTCAAACTAAAAGTTTTGTTTGAACAGCTGAAAGTCTGGGCTGTCCTACAATGGATTTTAAATAAATGAATGGAAATGTATTTCATGACAATATCCATTAATGTATTTGTTACAGGGATGGGAAAAATGGAGAAAAACCCAGCCTATGACTGAAAGGGGAAAACCTTATAAACCCTTAATTGGTTACTAATCAAATTTTTTCTTGGTTTTGGACATAATTATTTCAAAAAATCAAGCACAATTTCATAAAATTATCTTCAATGTAAATACAAATGCATAATTCCTTTCCTAATAAAGCTATTTTTAAAAGAATATATTCACCAGTGAATAGACTGCTGCCCACTTAGGAGCTTAGTAGACAGAGTGAGATTTGTTATATCTCATACCACTACTAGAAAATTTATATTCCTCAATGAGCTCAGGAAATGTTGACAGTATTCAAACAAATTTTTCAAAACAAAATTTTGTATGATATAATTTATTTAACAATCAGGAATTTCCATATTTTTTCAAAGGATAATGAACCTAATAATGATCAGAAACTTGTAGATTAACTTTCCCATCCTTCAGGCAGCTTCTTCTCTGACTAAAATCATGTAAATTGTTAAGGGCTCCTAGATCAGAGGACTACCAGCACATACAAATACTCATTATTAAATTTCTCTACTGTCTTTGAGCTAAATAAAATAAATATATACGTGAAATGTCATCTTCAAACTTTTTTTTAATGATATTACATATCCAAGAAGAAGCTGCTATACTTCAAACAGGGCTTTACATAGGAGATTTTGCAAATTGAGAGTGGGAATCTATAAATATCTACATTTGCCTATGTGAGTGTATTTATAAAAGATCTATAGCTATAGTACTGACATAGCATACTTTTTTGTTCCAAACAAACACTGCCATGAAAGTAAGTCTCTATGAGGGGAAGCTATTTCTGTTCTCCAAAAGCATTTTACCCTACATCACTTCATCCATGCAATGTGTAATGAATAGCAGTTTGTTAGCACACAGCAGAATATATTGTCTCTGGAACAGTTTCATGCTTGTAAAACATCTATTTTCCTCTCCAATACCATTCATTCTAGAAATATAAAAGCCTAGTTACACATACATCCTCTTATTTCACTTCAATGACCCACAAAAAAAGCAATAACACTAAATACTAAAAGCTATGAACAAAATTTCTTAGATGGAAATTTAGTACTCAGCCTCTAAAATGGGAAGGAGGATATGATACAGACACCTTTAAAAGAGTCAGACTTCATTCTTACTGCTGTGTGTAAATACACAAAAACACATTACTGCACTTAGATAAATATTTAGTATTATATTCAATGACAATTGATTTACAAGATATTGTAAATTCAAGTGAAAAGCTGCCATATTTAGAGTTTCCTATAGGACAGACTGTTTCTTGCCCTGAGACAATATCTGGGCTACAGAGTGAACAAACCTTCTTTCTGCTAACTGATGATGTGTTTGATATGCAACACCAGGGAGGTGGGTGATAGAAGTCAGAATAATCTCATTATAAAAGCAGTTCAGAAATACTGAAATATGTGGGGAGACAAAAGGAGATGCTGCTGAAGGCAGTCTCCCCTCTGGTATGTTACAGCTGTGCTAATTATCCTTGAGTAGAAACAGCCTTGCCCTCACAGCCATGGGCATGATAAAGAGTGAGTTAAGTGGTAGGGAGTTCAGTTGAAGTCAGTTGGAGTCTGCTTGCCGTGCTATAAAGACCTAGGGACAGGAGGTTGTGCAAGGGCCAGAAAAGGTGAGCTGCTGTATGTAGGACAGACAGGGTTAGGCAGCTGTGCTAGGGACAGGAAGGAGAGCCAGAGCTGAAGGAGCCGTTCTTAGATGATACAAAGAAAAGGTACAGGAGACTTTTTGAATATCAAGATGCTGATACTTGAAGCCTTCTGATGATTCTAATGAAGCACCTTGAGTGCAAGTGCTGTGTCCATGTCGACTGTGACAGAAATACTGTCCACAGTTTCCAGCAAGCACTAAGCCACTTTCACAATGCCCTTCCAAGCTGGATCACTGGGTGATAACTCTTTATCCTTTAGATTCCCTATTTGTCATTTCTGGTCTTGTGGAGCTCTGAGCTCTCATACCTGACAGTTCTATAAAAGCTCTCCTCCAAAAATATGAGTGCTCTGAGGCATTCAGAGTGGTCTTACCTGTCTTAAAACTTCATCTTTCTCTCTGCAATCTGTGTGTAAAGGGGGTGCATGACCCATGTGTTGGACAAAGTATTCAATTTGCTATGAGATCTCACAGCAAAAACAGCAAAGAAATTACTAGGACATGCAGTTCTTGGCTTCATTTCTACATACTAACACTGTGATAACTCCAAAAATCTCCACCCTCTCTCAGATTATTCTCTCTTTTCTTCTAATTACTCCTTATTTTCCAGTTAGATTCTATCTCTTGCTCTTATCACAAGATGCCCCTGCCCTGTCTTGTGATCTTATTAACTTCTCTATCCTCAACACTTTCATCTCTGTTGTTCCTCTTATGTGTTCTTTTCCTTTTTTCTCCAATATTTAACTCTCCCATGTCTTCCTGAGATGATCTAACCTCCTCTGATCATCCTTATCTCTGTCCGTGAGTAACCCTAACAGCATGGAGAAGCAGTCCCACCATGTCAGAAGGTCTCAAAAAAGGGGGAAAGGATTCACAAGGAAATACTACCCAGACCCCAAAGCCCAGGCCAGCTGCAGAATAAGTTGATATGTTGAAGAGATTTGCTCTATGATAGCTGCAGGAGCACTAGGGGTGGATGGAACTCTTGTGCTGCACACAGGCATAAGACTGCACTCGTATTTCCATCAGGTTTTTAACAAACTTGTGAGGTTTTTTGCCTAAGTCCAAGTTCCTACTCCTACTCCGGTGAACTTAGGCACTAGAAATTTTCAGAATTATTACCCCTTTCCTCATGGCAAAACAAGGCTTGCTTTAGTCCAATCTCAATTTAGGAAACAATTGAGCAAAATTCAAATTCTTCTTGTCCCACTGTCAGAAGGAGGTAATTTGAGGCAGAGGGCTGCTGTGGAAGACTTCAGCTGAAAAACATGCAGCACACACACAGTGAAAAGACCCACTTCTAGATGAAACATACTTATAACCTGAAATGTCTGCCAGTGCACAGCCAAATATGGCATGCACTGTGGCTCTGGAGCTAGCATGAACACAAACATATGGCCACAGGGCAGCTCTCAGTTTGGGTGGTGGTACAAACATCTCGTGTGCAGCAGAGCCTAAGCTGAGCAACCACAGGCTGATGGGTCTGGCACTGTGGATGAGGAACATGGGACTACATGCCTTT
The DNA here is from genome assembly GCA_016584745.2 of Phylloscopus trochilus trochilus. Taxonomy (NCBI): domain Eukaryota; kingdom Metazoa; phylum Chordata; class Aves; order Passeriformes; family Phylloscopidae; genus Phylloscopus; species Phylloscopus trochilus. Next base: position 57,208,367 of record WQNJ02000546.1, on the reverse strand, counting down.
GAGGAGTGCAGAAGAAGGAGATGGTTTTCATCCCTGCTTCCCCATTGCCAGCATCAGCTCTTCACACAGTAAGTCTGAAACTAGTATTTTGTAACACATCAGCTGCTGGTTTTATTTAAACACAGCCACCCAGAACATCTGCACTATGCTGTGCTCTCCGTGAGAGTCTGTTAGCTCAAATCCAGTGACCAATGTGCTAGCAGGACCAGTGTGCCAGGAAGCACGGTCACTGAACACGTTCTCTGGGTGCAACTCTTGGCAGCTGCACCTCAGCTAAATCCTACTGGATCTAGGATTGTTAAATCCCTTCCGTGCCTGCAAGTACCTCTGTTTCGTATAGGCAGTATCATCACCCTCTCCTGTCTTTTGGCAGTGCCAAAGATACCCAAATTTTTCACTGTCCAGAAATACCTGATTTTTTTCCAACCTTTATATCCCAACACTGAATAATCCAACTTAGATTCTAAATCAATGCAACAATTAAATTTTAATCTGATACCATCTGAGAAATCCACTTTATTTTTAAGAAAATGTTCTGATCATGCAGTCATTGAGGCTTTTTTCCCCACTAGCAGTATCACTTTGCTTTCAGTTCTTTCACAAGGTAAAATAATAGTTGTATTTTTCCTTTTTCCTCATCCATTTCCCCTACAAGGTGGATCCTGAAAATACTCAGAGTTCATCCTAACTTATTACACCATTCTTCATACTACAAACATCAGGGCACAATTTCTCCATTCGGCGAAGTTAATTTCTTCATGATACAAGCAAATGCAATTCCCTGCAGACTTAGTGAGTCTGTGAAATCCATTAGTGCCAAGTGTGGATAAATTCAGCTTTGGATAAGGAAGACAAATGAAGACTGCAAAAAGAAAACCATAGGGGGCATATTGCAAGCAAAGATACTAAAAATTAGTAAGCAATACGGACTGTCTTGAATAGAATGATTTTGTATTTGGTTCAATCATCTTATCATCTGTGATAAACAGTCCAACTCTAGAATAAGCCGATCATCAACCTCTAAATGGAGTGTAGCAGCAAAGATAGAATCAGTACAATTCGAGAGACTTGAAATGATTGACAGCCAAAGCTTCCACTGAAAATTCAGAGATTAAATTTTCCTTGAAGAAAGTTAAAGAAACATTCCCTGAAGTACGTGTAGCTCCAAATTATGAAAGGTTTTGTTCTGTTTTTCACATCTTCCTGTTACAAACCTTGGGAAACAGGGTTCCTTGAGAACAGAAAATTTGACACCTGGAAGTAGGAGAAAATGAAGTCTGTTTGAGAACTAGTGGAAAACATTTGTATGCTTGGTGATAGAAATAGATATAAATAAAGCTACCAGAGAAAGGGAGAGAAATCAGGAAGCATAAGCTTAACTGTTTTAGTTGCAGTAGGCAGAAAGAATGGAAATTACTTCAGTAAGATACTGAGAAAAAGCCACAAGTTCCTGTAGACTGCAGATTTAAAGAAGGAAAAGTGAGGGTAATATAGAGTAGAATAGGTCAGCTTTTCCTCAAAGAATGCTTCCAGGAATTCAGCTAAAAATGAATGTATTAATATTACTTTTTTCTCTTGTGACAAGAGATAAGGACATGGAAGAGAAGAACCGAGGTTGCTTTGTGCAAGAAGTTGGGGGGACAGCTTCTAACTTAAGGAAATGATAGATGATGGAAAGGAAATAAGATGTAGCATTAGCATCCAGTCTTATAATCCTCAAGGCCAAACATCCTGACATGTTAGCAAGCCTGGATATCACTGGGATAACATACCATGTTTCTTCAGTAACTCTGGAAAGCAGAGAGTTCTGAAACCAATGGGGTTTTTTCTCATTGTAATGAGTTATGGCTCTGGACAAATCTTCAAAGTCCAGTTGCACACTGCTCAGTATACTTATCATCTTTGAAAGAGTTCTTGGTCCTTCTTTTCAGTATGTAAATCAGTTGGTCTTAATTAATAAATAAAAATCATATGTCTCAAGCTTTTATTTGCTTGGATTCCTGAACGCTAAAAACTTTTTAATTATAAAAGGTTGTTCACAGGTGGGACTACATGCAGAGACCCAGATGTGTTCTATACAGCATCAGCAACAGAAAACCAGGAAAACCGGTACTAAAGCTCTCCCTTTAACTCCACTGATATTCCAGAACAATATCTGGGGTTTGAATCTATATCACTCCCCCCCCACCCCAGAGATTGATGGTCAGTGAATAAAAAGAACAAAATCAGCCTAGAAAGCCAAAGGGATTTTTTTGTTTTGCAAACAAAACTTTAAAAATAACAAATTTCATGTGATTTTCAGCTGAGCGTACCCAAGCTAATTTGAAACATTTGTGAACCCTAACAACCCTTTTAACAAACACAGTTAAATTTGTTAAGAAACCTAAAAAAGGCAAGTTTCACATGATTTTTAGCAGAAGTTTGGCTGAATCTCAAATACAACACCATGATACACATAGCAACAGTGACAAAGGCATAAAACAGCAGGATTTCAAAATAGTCTTGTGGCTCTCCTCTACTGCTCAGTTTTCACATTTTTTACAAAATCAATTTCAAAACTTAAGTTCTGATCTTTCCTTGGTCTCCAACCTAATTTTCCTTTTATCTTCTCAGTTGCATCACAATATAAGGTATTTATTCCTGAAAGTCTCACAAGTCTTATATTTTGAGATTTCTAGACCAGATGAAAAATTTCAACATTTTAGATCACTTAGAGAAGTACCTTTATTAAAACTGGACAGCCGGCAGTGCATGCATATTAGTCTTCATTAATTTGTTTTCCTATATTTCTTCTTGCTGTTGAATCTCAGAATAATTTTTAGTCACATTTTAGGTACTATTCCAAGCTAGAGGCTTAGAGGTTACTACTGAATCCAGTTGTTCAAAATACACACATGGATCTATTGTGTTACCAAAAATTCCATTTGCATTTTCAAGATATACGTAAGTAGATGATTCATATAGAAATGCTGGCAAGAGTAATTTTAGAAGTTAATTTCTTACCATGATTTCTGTACCAGACCTCGACAGTTTCTCATCATCTGTATGATAAAAAAACTAAATATAAGATATAACTTAGGCCATAAGAAAGACAGATGTTCACTTTGAAAAATACAGACTTTCTATCAATATTCATTTTATTCCTTAGAGCTAATTATGAGGACTTGTTGTTGAACATAGTGAGGTTTCTGACTTTTGAGTGAACGCTTTTTAATTTAAAAACATAGTGCCTTTCAAGTATTCAAATGGTTCTTCCAAGAAACACCTCAATTCTATTTGAAGGATTGCTATTCTCCAGTGATTCAATGTCTCTATAAGCTGTAAAAAAATGATTACACTGCAATAAATACTGGGCTGCTTTATGTCTGAAGTACATAAATGTGTTTGTTACCCCAGTACAATAATAAATAGTTTTCTTTTGACTAATCATCAGCCTCACTGAAAACATCTGAAACTGTATGCCATTTTCAGACAATTTGACAGACAGATGGTAACTCTAAGAGTAAACTTCATGAAGAACTTCATGAAGCTAGATATAGGTCAAAGACACAAAGTAGAGGCTGAAGGATGACATCAAAGTGCCTGTTTCCTCTGACCAGGCAAGAAGCATGTTGATACTGTTCCATTAATATTTAGGTTACATAGGGAATAGTATATAGGATAAAGGATAAAGTTGGACATTAAGGTGTTGTGAGATGAGTGAGAAACATTGCCCCCTTAAATTATAAATATACATATATTTCTATCTCCTAGACGTTGTTTGTTTCTTCAGTTACTCAGCACTGCTTCTTCAGTAAGAGGTGATTGCAGACAGGGAGAGTGCCCAGGCAGATGGTATTAAGGGGGCAAGGAATATATGCATTTTTACAGAAAGCAGGGGACAGGAGAAAATAGATAATTGCTTAGATTATTCTAAACACTAATGTATATGAGCACAAATTACCAAGATAATCATGTTAGGAATTAGTATTTATATAATAATTTCAAACTGAAATTTTCCCATTCTTTATCTATTACATGTATTTGTGTCTGGACTCATATCTGAAATCTTAAAACCACTCAGAGTCTTCAGCACCACCACAAGGGCAGAGTAGCTCGTACCACACACTGAGAACTTCAGCAAACTGAAACCAAGTAATTTTCTTGAGATTTTGCACAAAGTCTTGCTCCCCAAGTCCCAAACTAAGCATTTAAATCAGGAAATAATGCACTTCATTAATTGCTCCATTTAAGTCCCCAGAGTTAAGTGAAATAATTTTGATCCACTGTGAAAATGCCTTATTTTCACACACATTTAAAATATTAGTGCATGTTAAAAGGAGAACAGCCATTCCATGTTCATCCCATTGGTGGTAGCTATACTGTACTTTTGTTTAGCATCCCTCCATGTTCCCTGATCATTGAGTCTTACTACAGAGCCTATTGCACTGTATGTACCAAGTGAGGTTCTGGAGAGAGCACTGGAGGGTTTTCTTGCTGTCCTAGTGAATGAGAAGGTGAGAACTTCTAATATTTCCTAATTAGATGTTTCATTTGACTAGGGTTTGTTTGAATTTAATTATTAGCACAGGTTTATATTCCAAAAAATTGGCAAAATTTCATGTAAAGAAAGAAAACATCCTGAAAAAGGGCAATTAACACTTTACAGGCATTTAAACTGAAGAAATGCTAACAAGCCACTGTCAAAAAGAATATGCAAACATGGGGTTTGCACTTGAAATCCAGTCTTTTACACTTATAACAGCAGAAACAAGGGAGAGCCTCATGGAAAAGTTCTGCTGTGGGCTAATAATATAGCTAGATTTTGTAGAGGTCAGAGAGTTAAAACAGTGCCCTTGGAGCAATTACGTATGGTAAAGAAGTAATTCTTGTGCTCCCCTATTGCTCCTATTTTTTCTTTCTTCTTAGCCACCATCTCTTTGTGTAGCATCATCTCTTTCCCAGCCTCTCTAGCATCTGTCAGAAAGTCACTTCAAATCAGTCATTGTTTAAAAGTGTTTTCTACCTCCCTTTCTGCATCTCCCTTCCCCCATCCCTATAAAATTCTTCAAATATTTCTTCAGTTGATTCTTCAGATAGTTCTTCTGAATTCAAGAAAGTGCCACAGTAGAGTCTCATGCTTTGAGAAAAGAGTTGATGCCCTGAACTATTTTCTGCAAGATGAAAAGGAAAAATCTAGTAGCCTAACAAACTCCTGCAGTCACATAGGCAGGGAATGGGCAGTCTCTGAATGTGACTTTGTCTTGGTTTGGAAAGACAGGTATTTGCCAGGGAAAGCTGGAGTTTCCCTTAGAATGGGGAATGTAAACCCCTCACCCCTGCCAAATTATAAATTTGCAATTAAGGGCTTTCAGGCAGAGATTTGGGAATAGGAATAACAGTTCTTTACTAGGAATATTAAAAATACAAATGTAGTAGAAAACAAAACCACCCAACCAAACCAGGAAACAAACAACAATTTTGGAAAACCCTGACAGAGGCAGAGCTACAACCTGGCACCCTGTTGGTCAGGGTGTTGGAAGCAGTCTAAAAGTGAGTCCTGGAGTGGCAGATGTGGTTCTGGTGGAGTAGAGATGATCCTGTAGAGAAGGGTCCAGGGGTGGTGAGAAGGGATCCAGTAATGTTGAGATGGGGTCCAGTCTTCCTCCGGGAATCGGGTGAAGCTAGATGCCTTATAATCCTATGTCTCAGTTTTTTGTCCAGGTAGGAATGGTTGGCTAACCCCACTGGGTGGAGCATCTCACAATAGGATGATGGATGGCATGTGGATGTACTGCTTTGTGGATGTACTGCTTTGGAGAGCAGAACAGCTTAGGGAGTCCTAATGGCCCATTGCGAAAAGAGATAAGAAACACTACCCCACCTGGTTTTAACAGTTGGCCCATTATCAAAAGGCACCCGCCCCCCTCCTTCCAGGGTTACAAGAGATAAAGAAAAACATCTCCCCAACTGCTTTCAGCAAATGAAATAGAATACACATTTTTGGTTCCATAAGCCAAGACAGGCTTGCTTTTGATCACCAAAACACAGATTTATTGTTTCACTCAGCAATTTTAGGGGGTAGATTTTTTGAGAAAATGTACAATCCTGGTACCTAGATTTGTTGATATTACTTCTTGATTCACAAAAATCTTACTGTCTTCGCCTTATAAAAGCAATCTGCATACTTCCTATGAAATGAATATCTCAATAGGTATCATGTTTTTCAGATTTACAATCTGAATGTTCTCCCTAAATGAATATATGTATAAGTGTATATATTTTTGACTAATAACAAAATCTAACTATGCAGATTTTTCCTGGTTTTATCATAATAGATTCTCATAAACCCTTGTACTAAATGTTTGAACCATCAGCACTCAGCTCACAGTTTGTCTGGTCATCATTCATGTTCAAAGGCACCAGAAAAGTCAAAACAAAATATTACTTTAATCCTTAGCTGTTGGTAAACAAATGTAAGGACAGAGTATATTACAGAGCTGCAACTGCATGTTCAAAGGGAAAATAAAATGTCTTTCTTATTTTTTGTTGGTTTTTTTTGGTGGGGTTTTCTGTTTTTGGGCAGGGGTTGTTTTTTTGTGGGTTTTTTGTTTTTTGTTTTTTTGGTTGGGTTTTTGGGAAGGTTGTTTTGTTTTGTTGGGGGTTTTTTTTGGCCTTTTTTTTCTGTTAAACAATTATTATTTTTAAGAGAATACTGATTGTTGAGGTAACAGGAATGAATGACATAATGACATAGTCCAGTCCAGCAAAGTCAAAATCTGGGTTGTAATCACAGTTTACAAAGCATTCTTGCAATTCAAACAACTCTTCTCATCCGATCTTCATGAAAACCTGTATGCTTGTTCACTGTAATTCTGAGCCCATTTACAGTTTCTTGCATGCCAGATGCAATGCCAGATGCATTAAGTGAAGGAGGGAGTGGGGCTTGTAAGACAGGTGAGCTTTTGTTTTGCAGGAGTTCCTGGATAGGTTACAGCTTTCCTGCCAGAGTCTGTTTGCTCTTCTCTAGTCCCTTCATTGTTCTGTTATCATTGGCTGGTCAACAGTACAGGCTGCTGATCTAACAGAACAATAAAACTCCTTTTTTTTTTTTTTTTTTTTTTTTTTTTTTTTTTTTTTTTCTTGCTCTATTTTACTTATACTTCCTCTATGTCCATACAAGTATTTGTCCAGCTTACTAAAGGGGACAGACAGGTGAAATGTAAACAGAGAACCCAGAAAGGGACAGCAGTGGTCAAATGTCTACCCATGGTTCAATTACATGAGAAATATTCAGCTTTACTGAATATTTCTTTTCAAGGAACAATAGTTGTGAGAAGTGTGTCAAATATGGCAGACTCAAAAATACAGCATGCATTGTCTATGTGTAACTCCTGATATTTCCCAAAGACAATTTCTAGCCCAAATGGGAAATTTACATCATGGAAAATGCTGCTGTTGCTTCCGGAAAAACTGCTTCTTATAAACTCCGTTCTCAAAAAAAAAAATTCTTGTGGTTTGTATTTATTGGTGCCAGATGAGTTCCAATGCATCTGATGTGTTCAGATATAGCTGTTGGGATTAAGCAGTCTTGTTATTACAGCTTGTAAGAAGCCATCAGGCCTCACTTGGCTTGACAGAACACACCTGATTTACTAAACAAAACAGTGGTACTGGAAAAGCTCTGCAAATGGAGACTTGCAGACCTTGCACACAATTTACACCACTCACAGGAAGATAATGACTCCATCATTTAGGCTACATACAAATATTTAATTATATCCAGCCTGTGGGATAAATTGTAGATCTTTTAGAGCTATTTCAAAATGAAGATTCAGTTGGATATAAATGCTGCTTTTTGCAGGGACTTCTATATCTGCAGAGAGGTAAAAGGGGAGTGGAGAGTAGCACACAGTGGATGAAGAAAGAATGCTCTTATAGGCATACACTGTTTGTGTGAATTCCATGTCCAGGAATGCATGGACTTGGTGGACAGGAAAGCAGACTGAGGGAGAGGAGGGGCCACTTGGAAGCAGTTTAAGTCAGTACTTAAAAAAACAATGTCAGCAGCTATTTTTCTCACTGACCTCACATAAATCAAGAATGGCTAAGAGTTTTGCATGCTCAGGACGCAAGTCCTGGCTCCTCTCAGTACCCTTAAACACTATTTTTGAATGGTTTTGAACAAGCCCTGAAGGCCAAAACTCGCACAAAAGCTGAATGTTTCAGGGACAATTATACACAACCAATAACTGTAAATTGCTTTAAATGCTATATTTAGTGTTGAGCATGAGCCTGTGCCATCATGAAAGCACAGAGCTCCTTCATAACATAGACACACTATTAAAGAAATGGCCAAAGAAATGAGGAGACTTCACCAGATCCTGCCAAAAGTAGTATGCTGCAATCTGAAATGCTCCCACATAGTCCACATTTAGTTGTTTAGAATGTGTTACAACATTTTAGTTGTAACAGAATGTGTGGGAACAACAATTATGTGCTAGGAGAAAATTGCTTATGATTAGCCTGAAGAAGAGTATTTCATCTTTGTGTTCAGTACAGCATTGCTTAACTAAAGAATATTATCAAAAGGGAACATATTTGCCAAGTTTTCTGAGAAATCAGAAATTCAGCGTTTGCTGGCACCGGTTAGATGTAAGACGTGAAATTTTCTTCTTCCACATATGCAACTGTCTGTATTCAACATAAAAAAAAACAAAACAAAACAAAACAAAACAAAAAAAAATCTCTAAATTATCAACAATACCTAAAATTGCACATCAATCAAAATTAATCAGATCTTATAATAGATTAAGTCTCATAATAATAATAATGCTGTTTAGAAGAAGTAATATTTACTCTTCTTTCAAGCTTTTTTCAGCTGAGATGCCTCAGGCCACTTAATCCTGAATTCATATCCTAATTTTCTGAAGAATTTATAATGTGAGTCTCTTATTTTGCTACCTAAATACAGGTTTTCATCAAAAAACTTTTAAGCTTACTTCATAAGTTACTGAACTAATGACAAAGTACACAGAACTCTGACTAGAAGTTGACCATCATTTTACAGATCCCCCAATCTCATTTTTACTTTGATCAGAATTAAAAATGGAAACACTCAGAGGAAAATTTTATGGGACTTCATTTTATCATAGAATCAAAAAATGGTGCTCAAGTCTTTTGATCAATTTTGTGGCTTTCCTCTGGACTCGTTCCAACAGGTCAACATCTTTCTTGTGCTGGGGACCCCAGAGCAGAATGCAGCACTGTGGATGAGCTCTCCAGAGCAGAGTAGAGGGAGAATGCACTCCCTCATCATGCTGGCCAAGCTGATTTGGATGCAGCCCAAGGTGTGGTTGCCTTTCTGGGCTGTGAAATTGCCGGGTCATGTTTGATTTTGAATTTTTCATCCACAAACTCTCCCAAGTCCTTCTCCTCAGGACTACTCTTAAATCATTATCCATCCATATATGTGCTTGGGATTACCCCAACCTAGCATTTTGTTTTGTTGAACTTCATGAGGTTTCACATGCCCATGTCTCAAGCCTGTCAAGGTCCCTCTGGATGCCATCCCTTCCCTTCAGTGTGTCCATTGCACCAGGTGTCTGATCAGGTTAATCTGGTCAAAACCCCTTCCACAGATGTTAATTTGTTCAGCTTTTTCAGCTTGATCAACCTTCTGTTATTTGCTTTCCCACAATCAAATTGTGTGACCCAATAGAGCCAACACGCAAATTCAAATGCTCAAATTAGCAAACTCATCTAAATTACTTTGTAGCTTCAGCAACTTCAAACCCACAGATTTTGATTCTGAGACAACAGAAATGCTCATCCTAGTCACTGTGAAGAGGAAAATTGACTACCCCAGATCAAACTGGCACACTGGGAAAGCTGCTGCCTGCCTACTGAAGGTTCAGGAATGTGCCCAGGCTGCCATGGTGCATGGCAGAAACCAGCTCAGTGCAGACCTGCATCCTGGACAGCAGACTAGAAGGAGGCAACTCCCTTAGCTGCCAGCAGTGCCACTAAAGGCTAACAAAGCCAGGCAGATCTCAGCAATCTCTCCCCAACAGGAAATTTCTTCTGTGCACAGGAATGGGTGCAGAGGGTGTGGTGTGTAGGAGGGATGAGCTCTGATCCCAGGGCAGCTTGTTGCTGGAGGTGGGAGAGAGAAAATATTGTATCCCTCATCAGTTACTTCCTTGAGCACCAGCATTCCAGCATCAAAAGCATGCTAGAACCCTTCTCTGTCACCTGCCCCATGTTGTACATCTCCAGCCTTAACATGTGGCTGTGGGGTGGCTGCAGGAGCAGGAGCAGTTGGTAGAAGATTCGGTTCTCATGGACGCTCCAGGATTCACGGGTGCCATTGCCATGCATCCCAGTGGCCAGGTGCATCTTTGGCATGAAACTGCTTTTGCAAAGCACTCAGAAGACACCAAGAAGGTCACACACCAGGTTCTTCAGATCCTTACAGTGACAGGTAGTACCTGTATTGGCAATAGGATAGGCACAACCAAGGACGTGACACCACTTTGTGCTCCACTGAAGTTTTCCTCCTCGTTGTTCTCCTCCTTTCTGCTGCTGGAGCTGTCCTGACCACCACAGCTGTTAGAGGCAAGTTTCATTTTCCTGGTCCAAAATGACCACTGCTGCCACAGAGAGGAGTGTAGCTTCTTCCACAGACAAGCCTGTGTAAGTATCCTGCTCAATACCCTGCAGCAGGCACCTTGTCTCCTGGTGCAGTGACCCTCACACTGCTGCATTTGCTGGGCCATGGCCACATGGATTAGGTGATGGGACTTCAGCCTGGGCAGGATGACCAGCACAGCCAGGAAGAGTGCAATTGACACAGCCATAGCCTGGGAGAGGTCGGAGAAATATTTTCTCAGCAGGGCTGGGTGGGAGGTAACACAAAGCAGAAGCTGCCAGGAGCTAGAGACCGGCAGGTGGGGAGGTGAGGGAGGGGCGAAGGAGCAAGGGCAGCTTACTAAAGGGGACAGACAGGTGAAATGTAAACAGAGAACCAAGAAAGGGACAGCAGTGGTCAAATGTCTACCCATGGTTCAATTACATGAGAAATATTCAGCTTTACTGAATATTTCTTTTCAAGGAACAATAGTTGTGAGAAGTGTGTCAAATATGGCAGACTCAAAAATACAGCATGCATTGTCTATGTGTAACTCCTGATATTTCCCAAAGACAATTTCTAGGGATGCAGGGATGAAAGCTGTGGGCCATTTCATAGAAGCCTTGGGGCACTGGGGTCTACAGGCTTGAAGAGGCCACAGTCCTTGGCTGAAGAAAACGCACAACCCATCCTACTCAAACCACCCTCACAGCCAATCCCTAGCTGACACCAAGCAGAGTCTCCCAAGGCCCCATCCCTGCCAGGCTACAGTGTCACATGGAGTTTTATCTTAAACAAAGTTGTAAAACTTTTTAAAACTGTTTTAAAACAAAGTTTTACCTTCCTTTCAAGTTTTAACTTCCTATCAAAACTATGGAGAATAATAGATTGTATGTGTCCACTACCAGGTGTTTGTGATGGCTTTCTCAAGATGGAAGATGCTTTTCTTGCTTACAAATAGAAATTTCAGCATTTGAGACAATGTTAAAGAGTTAAAGTAGGCTAAACAGAAATACTCAATAAAGAATAATGCATTTGTTTGTTACATTTTTAACTTAGTAGAAGTTATATGAGGAACGAACCAGAGAACTCCCCTCCTCTCATCAAACCAAACCCCATTGGTTTGATGAGAAACCAAACAATTTATCACAAAAAATCTGTATTCCTAAACATGTGAAAGATACCTTCACTATCACCCACTGAAAAATTTGGTATGTTTTTAAAATTGCCAAATATTGTATCACCCTCAAGTGAGTCCTTTTGTCTGCTTCAGGGGCCCTTGCTAATAGCTCTTACACAAGGTCCTACCTGTTCTTCATTTTCAGTGCTCATTTTCCTTAACAACATGAAGAAATAATATGAATGGCAGATGTCAAAACCACTGGTCTGAAGATAGTGATATGGTAACATTTCTGCAAAGTAGCTGGACAGTTTAAAATGCAGCTATTTTTTTTTAATTTTAGCCTAGACCTTCAAATTTGCATTGATATTTAAAGTAGAAGTCAATGCAATCTGAGTAAAGGACAGATTTTTTTCACAATTACTCAAAACATAATGGTATTTTACACCACCATTAAACCTCACTGATTCCGTGAATAAGCATCAGTAGGAAAGAGTGACAGAAACCAAACCTGAACAAGCAGCTTCCCACCAATTTTTTCTAACAGGTTTACTTATCCAGACACACAAATAACCCAAAGCTAGAGTTAATATTAGATGCTTTTTCGGAGCAACATCCAGTACTGTAGTTTTAATGTAAATATATTAATACAAACAGTGATATTTAAAATATATAGCACCTTTTTTTTCTTTTTCTTTTGTTTTGAAATAAAATGAAACAAATGTCTGCTTTTTCACATTCCCAGACTTTGTGCTTTCAGAGATAAAGTATTGTACAAAGCCTTATCCTTTTGCCAAACAATACAATGATGTGATAACAACAAAGCTGGGAACTAATCCAGGCTTTCTGAGCCAGAGATATTGTCACCCATTACTAATAGTTGGAATAGTGCTGCCCATAGCCCTGAGAGAAAAATGTGAAAGCACTAATGATATTTTTTCCATAAAGATACAAAAAATTAGCAATTAACACAGGCTCTGAATTTTGTTGGTGGCACTAACAGGGCACTTTTATTATACATATTTCGGAACAGAAAAGCTCCAAGAAAAACTGACAGTGAAGCACTCATCTCTGAAATACAAAATGTTTCACAATGTCTAGCCTGTTCCCTTTAGTGTCTCCCTGAACCACTCTGCTTCTGATTGCACTACCCACTCATTTATTCATCCCACCTCTTACCATCTCCATTTACTTTCTCCTTGACCTTCTTGATTTTTTTCTTCATTCCCCAACACTATCACCCCCTTTCAACACCCCAGTATGTAGTCTTTCATTTCTCCTTTCTGAAGTTGCCATAATTCCTAAATTTATAACATTTTAACATCTCTCTTTCCAACACTGATTACAGGAGTCCACTGCCCAAAACAAGACAATAATAGGCAGATCACAGGGAGTTTCAGGTTGGAAAAGTCTCATGTCCATCCTTTTACTCACAGCAGTCTCATGTCTGAGATCAGATTGGGTTACTCCAGGCTCTGTCCACTTGCATCTGGAAAACCTCCAAGACCAAAGATTATGCAGCATCTCTGAGCCACCTGTTCCACTGCCTGTTTCTCCTTGTGGGAAAAATAATTTCCTTATATCCACTGTGAAGCTCTCTTCTTTCAACTTATGCCTGTTATTTCACATTCTCCTGCCCTGCAGCACTGTAATCTACTCCATGACATGCCCATAGCCTCGGGGAGCTGCTGTGATATTCCATGATGCTCTGTCTTGTCCAGGCTGTAGAAGCCAAGGTGCCCCAGGCTCACCTGACAGGAAAATTCCTCTGCCCCTTCCAACCTGGAGACCAGGGTCTTTTCCACAGAGTTGCTCCCTAAACAGCCTGTGAGACTGAAAGGCATTCATGCATACCAGAGGTAGGACTTGCCGTTTGTCACTGCTGACTTTCAAAATGTTCGTCTCAATCCACCCTCTCACCTGTCTGCTTGCTGAGGTGGAAGACACGGATAATAGAAGAAGCAAGAGAAGTGATGGAGAGCAGCCTGCCCAGGGCTGAGCTCCATAATCCAGCCCTGTGTTTGAGATACAGAAATGTACAGTATGCCAAAATTTTCTTGTACACCTCTAACAATCAAGGACTGAAACTCAAGAAACAAAGACAAATTACCACAGCTCAGAGTGATGAGATGTCAGCAGGGCTGCAGCATGCCCTGCAGGGCTTGTCAGGTCAAGGTTCAAACACATCCAGACTGCCAAGAAACAGGGGAGTCAATAGTGTTGCACTGCAGGAACTCTGCGCATTCCCACGGAAAATAAAGACATGTAATTAGTTCAGATTTAGGGCCTGGTGTATGTTAGAGAAAAAGGGGAAGCTGGAAACATTCAAAGCTTCATGCAAATATCCAAATCCTTATCTAATTTGAAATACTTATTTGGAGAAAACTGGAAAACTGGCAACAGATATCAGTATCTTGTTACCAATAAATTATTAGCTATGTGGGGGAAAAAGGGCCATTTTTTAAAATGTGTGCAATAAAAGCACCACTGGCATGTTCTAGGGAGATATCTTGGAAGAAAGGAAGGATTCATTAGGCATTTAGAGCCAGAACTTGCGTTAGCACAGCTGTCCTGACTGTGTTTTTCCTATGTGTGCAGTCTCATCCCTTTCCAGATACAATAATGACTTGTTTGTACTTTATTATTTTGTAATCACAGATTTCAAAATACCATATAGATGAACCGGTCATGTAAACATCTTGGAAGACTCAAAACTGAAAATATGAAAATCAAACAGAGACAGGATATAATCCTCCATGACTTCAATAAAAATTCCAAGCATAATGGCATCTGCTCATGACAAGATAAGGTTAATTTGATCTTGTGACCAATTTGATCGAAGTTTCATGTGCCAAAGTATTTGTATGCATATTTTTATTTGCATTTATCCAATTTCTGTAGTCTGTTCATGGAATTGCATCTAGCTTTATTAAGTAATCAATTCACTAGTTACTATTAATAATCTATCAGCCATTTAGTGAAGGAAATATTCTCAAAGAGAAAGTTGCTGTAAAGCTTCTCAAGTATTTCTGTAATTTAACAGCCTAGATCTATATTTTCAGAGCCTACTCAGGCATATGTATGTCTTTGAAAATATTGGTGATCACCTAAATTCCACAACATATTTGAACTACTGCATTACTTCTGTTCTCAAAGTTCTTAGAAGTTTCTATACTATGCATGATCAGGTTTTCAAAAGCCTTTTAAATTATATAGGATGCCCATAAAGCACCTAATGCTTTTGAGACACATTTAAGTGGGACCCAACATGCTTTCAAAACTCAACCCTCAAAGTTATATTTTTTAAAAGATACAAAGACAGCTTTGTCTTCAAGTTGGCAGAAACTCACCCTTGAGCAAGGCAGGGTATTTCTGCCAACTGCCAAAGCACTGTTGGATGGGAGGCACTATGCAAAACAATTACTAGTTTTATTCAGTAGGTCCAAGGGCTGTGTTTATATGCAGAAGGCAGAAGAGAGAGTCTGCAGAAGCTCTGCAGGAAATTTTTTAAATGGACCAAGAGGAATCTATGAAGTGCTCTATCATGTGCAATTGCCATGATGATCATTTTACTGTGTCATGCAGGCTCTATCCTCATGAGTTTTATTATTGTTATTGTCATTATTTTGCTGTACTGGCCAGAAATAAGGAATTAAGAGATAAAAAAAGAAAATATGATAGGAGGGAACCCTGTTTCTGTCTCCCCTCAACAAAGGAAAGCACAGCAAGGACAGATTACATTAAATTAACAGCATCAGGAAGGTACGAGGTGGGGAGAGTGCTCCTTCCCCGTGGGACTCAGCACTATTTAGCAAGCCATTAACAGCTGCTGGCACTACTGTCCTCAGCTGCACTCTGAAGGCAACAGTCCCTCAGACTGATGTGAAGTTCCCAATGCAATCTCTTGCCATCAACATGGTGTGAAGTTATTTGGGAGCCTATTCATCTCTTTTCCATTGTTTTCTGTTAATGTGACAGCTAACGAGCGTGCAGCTTGCAAAGGCTCAAATGAGACTCAAAGCTCTTTTGGGAAGGCAGAAGCTTCTCCTAAGGAAAGCCCATGTTACTGTTTTATAAATTATTTTGCAGTGGATAATTGCTCTCTGAAGACTGAGCTGTACAGGGCCAACAGCAGAAGTATTGGGGTTTCCTAAATGATTTCCTAGAGAAGTTTCCAGTCTCCCCATCTATCACATAACACTCATATCGTTTCTAGTCAGAGCTGGTTACATGTCTTGCAATCCAAGTCTTTGGGTTTCCCTATCAGCTGGAGATAGGAAGAACAGAAATTTACCTATTGGCCACTTAGCCCACTTGCGAATATCAAAGCAGGACAACTGAAGGAAAATAAGTAAGTATACTTCTTTGTCTTATTTCCTAGTCATATGGGAAGTCAAGGAAGACTTTAGGAAATTGCATAACATTTTCATATAATGTTCCATAACACATTTTCCTTGATGCTACATAGATCCTTATCTTACTGTTAGGTCTACTGGATACTCAAGCCTGAAAATAGGCAAATGCTGGAGATCCTGCTGGAATTGTTGAATAGACCTCAGTTTATGACAGAATACAGTCCAAAATGTCTTCTGCCCCACATTGTAATCATCCAAGAGATGCTTTCCAGAAAATGGACTACTCTGTTTGGGGGTAGCTTGCAACAGATGATACAAATCATTAATTAAAATACAAAGTACTTTTATTTTTTCACAACTCCCAAGGGCCAATGTGTGAGCTGAAGTGAGGTTCCCAGTGAGGTGAGGGTGTGGATCACAGGAAAGGCTGGTCAGGGCCTTTAGGACATGTCAGAGTCCTGATAGTTTTCTCACGACTTATGGTATTTTCATTTCAAGTTAATAGCAATGTTTCCTTCCACTTTTAATGTACATGGTTATTTTTATTTACTGCTATAAACAAGGAATTATGTAGACTTTCAGCACTAAAAAAAGGATCATTAATTCAAAGATTAGGAAAAATTAAAAATAAAAGAAAATCGTCCTTAACTTCATCTTGGGGATGAGAAAAAGGGGAAAAATGACACTCTTGTGAGCTAGGGGTTAGAACACACACCCTAGAGTGTGCACCAGACAAGTCATTTAGGTCTCTTCAGTATATATTCCTTCTACTGTTAATAAGTAAAACAAAATAAACTAAGATAAATTTTAGAAATTGTGCCTATTTAATCCTTATCAACTTTAAATTTCCACTTTAGTGTATTTTTAAAGTAAAAAATAGGAAAAAATTACCATTTTTTGTGATTTGTCTGATAACAAAAACCATAGCAAGGCTGACCTGATCTCTGCAAAACCCTTCTGAAACTGATTCTTCTTCTCCTCTCAGATGTAACAAAGCAGGTTAGGATGAAAGTCTGGGACCTTTCAGTAAGGCCAAAAATAAAACAAAACAGTCTGGGAATGGACAGGATAGCATTTAGTATATGGATGTTCTCAAGCTTATGCAAATTCTTAAATAAGGAACTATAACTTCAACACTAAGTAAAAGAAGACAACCTTGGAAATACAATTTTTGGAAATGGTTGCTTGCATAATTTTTTTTTGGGATCAGCGAGAAGCTTCTAGTAAAACATCGCCACTCCCGAGAACAAACTGCAAGAAAAATTTTTCTCCCAGTATTTCAACTGAGTCATGAAGTGAATTTGTTTTTATCACTTGCCACTGCATTTTTGCCTATAGGATGGCCTAGGTTATCAGCAGTTCCATGTGAAAAACATTTATTGTTGTCTTTTTCAGAAGGGTTTTCAGAAGGGTGAGGGTGAGTGGAGTGATGTGTTATAATTTGGGGACTGCTCCAGGTTAATCCCCAGAATGAATACTGACAGGACTTTCTGTTCTTCCAGTTCAGATTTTGTCTAAGAATCCAAAATCTACCACTTATTATATATTTTCCCTTTAAAATGGATTCCTGGACAATGACAGAAGAGCTTCTGTTCTTCTCATGCCATGACATTGTTCTAGATTTTCTCCTTTACCTGGACTTCCTAAAGAAGCTTGAAAAGAGCAGCTATTAAAGGCACATGCCACAAAGTTACTATAAATCAGGTGCTGCTGATGTTACTTTTCTATCTGTATCATAACAATCTGAGAAATGAAACTGCTATATAAAATCTTGCACTTTTTTCTGCTAAAATCTGTATGAGTAGATGCTTAATCCAGAACTCAAATGAGTTCAAAGTCAGTCACCTGAGTTGGAGACCAGACAAAAAAACTTCCCTTAAGCTGCCAAGCTAGGATAAGAAGTTTTATGTCATAAAGACTCAAAAGACTAATAAATTCAGTTGTTCCTCTAAGGGATCACTGGTTTTATTGCTTTTGATCTTCTTGGTCATTTTTGCATGTTTCTCTCTTAGAATAAAGAGATCTTTTCCCTCAGAGGCCAACTTTTTTTGCACACTCATTTTCACTTTTCTGTGCTGCATTTGCCAGAACATCTGATGCCTTGGTAGTGTTAGGCACCACCTGCTAGAAGTGATGACTTCAGCCAACACTGCACAAAGATCTAAGCTCTAACCTCCGTATTTGCTCGAGAAAAGAGAAATACAGTGATCCATATTTTTTAAAGTTGACTGTTTATTTGTGTATCCCATCTTTTTCAGAAATATGAAATAAATAAGCACCATTCAGGTGGCCAGAGATTCCCTGGAACTGTAAAAAAATTTCATGTCTCTCTCCCCCTACCCAATTCAGAGAGTGGAGGGCTTCTGTTTTCCACATCCTCGCTTAGCAATTGTGACTCCTCTGGCTTAACTGGGAGAGGTCTTTTCAAGTGAACTAGTCTGCACAATTCTGCTAACAATTTCAGGCAAATTAAGGGAGTTTTCCAAAAGAAAGCACTTTCAGCTGAACGTGCCAACTATCTATTATCTCTGTTCATTTAGCTTCTAGCATTTCTTAACTGTTCAACAGATACAATAGAATCAGCAACTTATAAAGTCTCTGGAAAGACTTTCCAAGTACATTGGGCTTCAGCAGTGTCAGCAAGGCAGTGTGCAATACACCAATCCATCAGTATGAAGTGAAACATTAAATTTGAAAAAATGTCGTAACAGCCATGAAAGGGCAGCTGCATTACAAGAGTGTCCTGAAAGATGAAAGCAGCTGAACGAGATTTAGGAAAATGCAGTCAAGAGATTTGAAATTGTGAAGATTCTATTCTATTTGACTTTTTACTGTCTCTGATAGGCAAGAGATTTCATGTGAAACTATTAAAAAATTAGTAGTGAGTCACTATATCTTACCAAGAAACATTAGCTTGATGATCAAGCTGTTTTTAATTTCCTGATGCCGTCCCATTCGTATTAATGACAAGTCCTCCAGCTCCCTTCAGTCATTTATTTGTGGTTTTATCCTTCTTACAAATAGTTTTCTATATCTCTACTTAATAATTTATAAGTCAACAATGCAAATTCATTCCTTTCAATATGCTTCATAAGATAATTGCTCTGACCTTCAGTGATTGCACAAGACTGGAAGAGGGAGAGAAAAACTGCTGTTCTGTCCCACAGGAATGTGAAAATCTTCTAGCCTGAATTAAGAAGGAGAACCCAAAATCTCAGCAGAAATACTAATAGCAAAATAGCTCTTAAGTGTTTTGTTGTGTTTCTATTTTAAATAAATAAACAGTTAACTAAGCGTGGCTGTTTAAACCAAAACCTCAGATAAAAGTTATCTGCATGGTCTTTTCCTGTATTTGAAGAGTAAACAAACAGTTGTTGAAACTAGCCTTATCCTACAGGAAATTGACTTCAGCAGCTCAGCATTTTCACATGAAAAAAAGCTTTGTCCAAGCCTGTCTTGGGTCAACATTTGCACTGTAACTGAAACCTCCTTTCTTGGAGGCATGCTGCTGTAGAGACATGAGCATGAAATGATATCAAGAGTTACTTTCAGTCGATCTCAGTCTGAGCAGATAATTTCAGCAGATAAGCAAAATGCATTCAGAAATAATTGAAATAGAATTGATCACAATATAAACAATGGAAATTTCACCAAAGACTTCCAGCACAATTTCTAACAGCTAACAAAAATAAACGCCCAAAAATCAGTGTCACTCTGAATATGAAGACTGCAGGGAATAATCATTGGAGGCAAATCAAGCTGCTGAAATATATATTAAGGTCAAGAGAAGACTAGCTGTGCTTCCTGTGTCCTAGAAATGCAACATGGAGTTTTGCCAACCAAGACAGAGTTTAAATTTATTTTCTCTCTTCACCTTCCTGTAGAATGATTCCTTATGGTGAAAGATATTAAAAACAAAGTTTCTGATATCACCTCATGGTGCTGATAGACCATCACACACCATCCTCATCAGTGAAGCTCTGTATGTTACAGTAAATTTGCTTCTGTGATCATCCCTTTATTTGGTGTGCAAGCGTAACCCCTATTACTCCTGCCAGACACAATATATTCTCATCTTCTCTGGTTTTTTTCCCTGCGTTTTTGGCAAGATGTGTTTCAGTGATGGCCAGGAATCATGCTTCCTTGCAGGCCACTGCACAGCTGGTCTAAGCCCTTGTTCAGTGAGATGTTTAAAGTACATTTTTAAATGTCAATTGTGCAATGAGCTTCACGTGTTTGAAATTTTAAAGCTGTGTCAGTACCCAGATGTGTTCATGGTTAAGTGATTCATAGAGGAGGTTCAGAGAGCTAGTTGGTGCCTAGCTTTACTTTGAAAAAAAATCAAATTAATGGGATTAACTAATAAATATCACATACTGATTTAATCTGGTTCCACAAATCAGACATTCTCATTTTTTAAAAACTTCCTCTGATTTATAGTCACAAGCAGAATAAAGTCCAAAGAGGTACATGTAAAGTCTCTATGTGAAATGTATTTAAGCATATTTCAGGCTTTTAAAGGGCTAGTTGCAGAAAGCAGGAAAGAGCTGGGAGAATCAGCAGAGAGATTTCAAATATTAAAATGGGAATAATCATAGAGAACTATCTTAAATCATTTCTCTACACAAATAGCCTGCAAATGAGACATAGACCATACCACTTAAGAAACTTAGTTTTTCCTGAGTATAATCAGAAAAAATTGAGGAATTCTTGGTGCATTACTAGATGGAAGTTTTAGAATTGGGAATTACATTAAACAAAGGGTGGAGATGTACATGAAATGAGCATTCTGTGATCCAGTCATACTATACAATGTCACTTATATTTCAACAGTTCCAAATTTTACATGATTACTTTAAGGAGGCCTTCTTCAGTTGACAAGTCCAAGTACCTTTCATCTAAGAGCTTAAAAATACTGACATATTCTCTGAATTACTGTTATTGATTTTCAGGATTTGATCATCAGAGGAGCTCAAGAGGCCTGGCAGGAAATAATATGCTGGTATATAAAGGAGGTAAAAACCTAGAAAAGCTGATCTATTTACTTGAGTAAGTGATGTGACCTAGTGAATTCTGTATTGTGAGTATTGACCCTCTGCATTCTAATATTAATATTAATACCTGAGAAGAATATAGAAAATCTTTACATAACTAATGATATACAGCTTGTATGAGACAAAAACTGAAGAAGACTGATTATACATATGGAGGGAGCAGATGAGACAGTTGTACAGCCAGAGGACTCTGGCCACTTGGGAAACTGAATGCAGTCAAGAAAAGTTTTCTTTTTCTAAAAAGAATATGCAAAATTTTATGCATGTATAGGAAGAATAAAGGAAATTTTTAATTAAAAGGAGGTCTCTATGTTAGCAGTAATGAATATAAAAGATATTTTGAGTAATGTTTATTGATTATTTAAATACAAATTGTTGGTGTAATATTGTTGCTAAAAAAGAAAAAAGTGATATTTGATACACGCAGGGAAAATAATGAGTAGAGAAAGCGAACTTCTGATCCCTTTATCACTTCTAAACAATAATTAGTACTGCAAAATTGTTTTTGAAACAGAAAATGTCTCTGAGGAATGAGAAGAATGTTTATATTTTAAGGAAACCTGCCTCATAGAAAAAGATACACAAACAGACTAGGGGAAGAAGAAAAACATATGGAAGCCTAAATCCCAGCAAATGGAACACAAATTTGACAGTGTGACACTGCAGCCCAGCACTGATAAAAGCTATGTGGGTGAATGCTTGACAGGTTCAGGATTTCCATTTTATTTTTTTTCCAAAAATCTAACGACCAAGGAGAGCAACCTACTGTTGTCTGTTCTGTGTCCTCCATCACTCAAGATTCTGAAATAAATGTTGGGCTTTTCTTCTAAAATATATGCCATGGCTAAAAAGAGGAATTAATGCTGTAATGATGCAATCACTTGCATCAAGCCATCTAATCCAAAGTATCCTGTTGTTTTGCAAAGAGTATGTGTTTCTGGGCTAATTGCAGCCTTTTTATCACTGTCTCCTGGATATATCTACAGAAAATGCATCCACTGCAGCCAGAGGGTCATATACAAGGATCTTGTTCTCCTCCACACAACATATTTCTGCATCTTAACTGGGCTTTGTTCTAAATGACTCCAAATGCTCAGAGCAAAACTAAGATTTAAGATAATGAGGAGAAACTGGTCTTGTGTCAGGAAGGGTCTGCACTGCCACCCACTTTCTGGAGCACAAACTACCTACAAGATCCTAAATCTCCACCCTGGTGAATCTGAAGGTTGATTTCTGAACATGTAGGATTAATGCCTGTTGTTTCCATCACTGACATCAAAGTATTTGTTGATGAAATATTGTTCTACTATATTGTAGGATCACTCAACAAATGTAGATAGGTTATTGCAGAACCATGGACAGCATATCTCAAGAATTTAGTGAAGAGGGAAACATGAAGATTTTGGCTCTGAAATGTCTTGCTGTCTTAATTTTAAAACTTTTGTGCCTTTCTCTCATCTTTATTGAAAATTAAATGGTTTCTATAGCATGACCCTTTCTGATTAATCACTCAATCTCATTTTCCTCTTCTAAATTGCACTAGCTCATCAGAGAGATTCATTTTAGCTTCATTTGCATGTTGAGGACTAGCTGTAATTAGTTTTGATGGGTTTGTGCCTGTTTCTGAAGTTGCTCAGTTTTCTCATTTTCTTTTCTTTTCCTTTTTTTTTAATATCAACTCATTTACCTCAAAAGCAATAAAATGAATACTCACAATATTAATTGGACTATAGAGGCATTAAGGTATTTTATTCCTGGTAGTAATTTTTTCCCATTTTATTTTACCCATTTAAACAACAGTGGCAGCCCTGCAGTACAATTATTGAGAGATGGAATTCTACAGAAGCACCATTTCATGGGTTTTGTTTGCATGCTGAATAACACTGCCTTTGATCATGTTGAAGAATCACAGAATGACTGAGGTTGGAAGGGACCTCAGAGGTCACCTAGACCCTGCTCAACCAGGGTCACTGAGACCAAATTGCATAGGACCATGACCAGATGTCTTTTTAATATCTCCAGGGAGGGACACTCTACTACTAAAATTACCACCAGGAATAAATACTACCTCTCTCAGCAACCTGTGACAGTTTTTGGTTACCCTCAGAGTGAAAAAGTGTCTTTTGATGTTCAGAAGGAACCTCCCATGTTTCAGCCTTTGGTCCTGTCTCTGGGGACCACTGGAAAGAGCCTGGCTCTCTCTTCTTTGCACCCTCCATTCACAGTCATTGATGAGATCCCCCAGAACCTTCTCTTCTCCAGGCTGAACAGTCACAGGTCTCTCAGCCTTTCCTCATCAGAGAGATGCTCCTGTTCCTTTATCACCCTCATGGCCCTTCACTTGACTCTCTCCTGCACGTCCACATCTCTATAGTACTTGAGACCTCAGAACTGCTCACAACACTCCAGGTGTGATCTCACCTGAGTAGAGGAGAAGGATCACTCTCCTAAACCTGCTGGAAACACTTTGCTTAATGCAGCCCAGGATACCAGCAGGGTATTGTGGCAGGGGCACATTTCTTGCACATGGTCAACCTGATCTTTGTGAGGTCTCCCAGGCCCTGTTCTGCCACACCCCCTTCCAGACGGATGGGCCTTAGTGCTTGGGGTTGTTACTTTCATAGAGCAGACTTTGCACTTCTTGTTGAACTTCATGAGGTTCTTGTCAGCCCATTTCTGTAGCGTATTCAGGTCACTCCAGATGGCAGCACGACCCTCTGGTATACCAGCCCCCCCTCCCAGTCTTCTCTCAGCAACAAGCTCCCTGGCTTACTTTTGTCACCTATGTACTTAGAGAAGCCCCTTTTGTTGTCTTTGATGTATCTCACCAGATTCAGTTCCAGTAGGGATTTAGCTTTCCTAATCATATCTCTGCATGCTTGTATAGTGTCTCTGTATTCCTTCCAGGGTACTTGTCCCAGTTTTACCCTTTGTATGCTTCCACTTTTGTATTTAAGTTTGGCCAGGATCTTCTTGTTCATTGACGTATGCTTCCCAGCATTTGTACCTGACCTTCTAGTCACTGAGATGGACTTCTCTTTGAGTTTGGAGAAGGTGACCTTTGAATATTAACCAGCTGTCTCAGGCCACTTTTCTCTCCAGAGCATCATCCCATGAGACTCTTCCAAGCAGACATTTGAAGAGGTCAAAATCTGCTCTCCTGAAGTCTAGCATTGTGGCTTTGCTTTCTGTCCTATTCCCTGTCTACAGGATCCTGAACTTCACCATTTCATAGTGACTTATCATCCCCAGCAAAACCCTTCTTGTTATTGAGTATAAGGTCCAGCAACACCCTCTCCTCATTGGCTCCACTTTCCCACAAGTCACCTGTCATCAGTCCTTTCCAAGATCAATCACTTACGGCCTTCTGTGTTGCCCCCTCAACAGATAGTGGGATGTCTGAAATTCCCTGTAAGCAGAGAATGGTTTCTGTAAGCTGTGTCTGGTTCTCTGTTGGAGACTTCATCCTCTTGTTCTTCCTGGTCAGGAATCATGTAGCAGACATCCACTACATCATCTCCACTGATCTGCTCATTCTCCCTTCCTCATATGCTCTCATGTGGGTCATCATCCATTGCCAGACAGAGCTCTACATGCTCCGGTTTCTCTCTCACATATAGGCAAATTCACCTCTCCCCTCTTTCTCAGGTTGTCTTTCTATAAAGTCTATATTTCCCCCATGCAGGCACAGGAGTCTCTGGACAGCAGGAAGGAAGAGCTGAGCTGTTCTCTGCTCCCCAAGAGAGCTGTATGCTGGGTATCTCAGAGGTAATGGCACCTCTTGGCAAGACTGGGGAAAGCTGCAGAGCAGATGCTTGCTCTCAGGTATCTGTATCAAATCCCTTTTCTCAGAGGCTGGATGATTGATTTCAATAATCAGAGCTCCCCAGGGACAGCAATCTCTGAAAAAATAATGTTTTCATTCACTGAAAACCTAATTTTGCTCTTCCAGTAGCTTAGGCCTTATCCTGGACTTTATGGTGACAACACTCAGCTTTGCCATCTGAAGCTTTACCAGTCAGAACCCTAAATCAAATCTATTACTGCTTGAGACCTCATGTCTCTGACCACATTATTCCCTGTGTCATTTGTGTTCTTTTGTTCTCCTAATCTCCTGATTGAAAAAACAAAAAACAAACAAACAAACAAAAATTTTGAACCGGATATAAAAAGCTATTGAAGGCATCCTTATGCCTGATACCATGACTATCATTTGAGAAGGCTGGAAGCTATCTCCTAAAGCAAGTCACAAAGAAAACCAAGGCAAAGCAATCAAAGAAAGCTGTAACAGTACAGAAGGGAATTCAGTGGAGAAAAAAGAAAAGGCTCACAAAAAAAGTGGCAGGACAGGAGACATAAAGTGTGCCATTTTTTTTCACTGTCACTGTAGACAAACCACTTTTATTTGATAAGAGTTGAATAATCTCTACCAGTAATGCAATGGGAAAAAATCTCAGCAATTCTACAAAACATTAATTAGCAATTTCACAGTTTTGCTAAGTAATTTTGTATCTTTTCTCTGTTTCCACATTACCTCAGAAGAAAACTTTTTAGAAAATCTCCAAATTTAGTCATGAGTAAAACCAATGCAAGACATAAATTGCTGCAGTTGTATGTGTTGTAAGAGTTTCCAGATGCTGTGCTTCCATTTGGAAGTGAAGCTTTCCAAGAACCCTGGAGAGATGTGGACATTGGGTCCACCATTGGGTGTGATTGGATATACTCAAGTGGGCAGCAAAATTAAGATTTGCTTAGGTTAATCAGAGTTAATTAGAAGGCACCACTGATGTGTATGTTGGCTTGCTCTTCCAGAACAGAAGGGAAGTAAGAAATGTCTAGCAACATTATTTCGCTGCTGTCACCAGAGCTACAAATGTCCTCATCAAGACAATAGTTTTGTAAGGTATTGAATACACACTCACAATGGAGTAACTGAAATCTACAAGATTAAATCCAAATTGTTCAGATATCTGTAGTGCAGCAGACATGTTTCTAAAATTCCAGGTTACTGTTACAAGTACTAAAGTTTTCCTTCTTTTCTGTAATTGCATATTCCATTATTGCTACTCAGATCAGTTCTCCAATCACCCTTTTTTTAATACACGCTCAGAGGAAATGTGCATTATAGAACACTTCCGGGTCCTTCTGAGTGATGGGAATCAAAATACACCTAATAATAGCTAAAATGCTTCTTTTTGCTTGCGATAAAATGACCACTTGCTCACAACTGGAAGAGCAACAGAAAATAACAGTGGTCATATTCCAGAGGCATTACAAGGAGATGTAAATTTTCCGCTCTCATCCCCTCCACAAATTTTTCTGGAAATTGTCGAGAAAGGAAGCAGCTCTCAGATTAATTTCTTCTCCAATATGCAATCTTTTCATACAATTGCATAAATATCTACAATACAAACAAACCTATCATCTGTTATTTTTACATTATAATTTTAGGGAAAGTTTGTCACTTGAAAGCAGAATTTAAAGATCCTATCTATAACTTCAACTGCTTTTTCCTTATGCTCTCTCTCTTACTTAAATTCTTCTGCTTTATGGCTGTTCTGGCCTTGCTGTATTCTCCTGATGAAAACTGATCCACCCTCAAGCCTGTAGGGTTTGTGAAATTATTAGGTACTATGCAGAGTTATACTTTTTGGACATGTAGCAGGTCTGATTACATGCTCACTGGTCTGCAGTGGAACTAACATATAGATAATTCATATTGTTTCATTTCTAACCCACCTAGTAAGTCAGCCTTTGTGGATACATATGCAAACAGTAAGAAAATACACCACACCCTTTTCAAAGATCCCTTCTGGGAAATAAAGATTTTCTCTGCTCAACCCTTTTAATACAACTAGGTTCACACAATCCTAATGGAAGTTTGTAACTAACAAAACAGGCCAGACAGTTAAGGAAATGTTATCAAACTGAAACCAGCAGAGTTCACCCTGTCTTTGGCCTTTCCTCATTTTGATTTAAGGAAGGGAACCACAAGTGCAGTGCTTTAATTCCCAGAAGTTTCTAAGGAGCCAGGCAAATGAAAAGGGAAGTGTACAATAGAGCTTTTTGTTTGCTGTTTAACTCTTGCTTTGTCAGGCACATCCCAAGAAGAAACAAAAAATATATATATTTCCAGTTCACTTTGTTTTGTCTATTGCTTTTTTTTTTTTTTTTGTGTCCACATACATATGAATAACAATCTTTATACAGGGTTAATAACATTTTTTGATCTACATTCTAACCATTAAAAAGTTAATGCTGTTCTACTCAATTGCCCATAGAAGCAGTTCTCACTGTCTATTTTGGAAAGATATTGCAGAACTCTGCTATAACATACACTATCTCAGGAGTGTTACACACCTCCCCAAGGTGCCTGGAATCAGTCAAAATACCTTTTACATGAAATACATACAGTACCTTTCATTGGACAGGATGCTGGGCCATCTTGTCTAGACCATGCATTTGCCAAGAAAGGTTTGGACCAGGTGATCCTTGAGGTCCTCCTCCAATCTGGTATTTTATGAAACATTCTACAAACATCAGTTCAGTCACATGATCTTGGCAGTTACAAACATTATCCAATATTTAAACCCTCCAGAGTGTGATACAGGGCCACTTCCTCCCAAAGTCTGTGACTGTTATTAATGCCTCATCCTCCCTTCCTCAGGGAAGAATAATTTTAGTTGTCAATGGCATGTAACACAGGGATTTCACAGCCGCCTTTACAAAGTAAGTTGGTAGTGTCAGCTGAGATGTCATCACACAGTCAGTGGTATCTTGCCACCTTCTCAGAACAAGGACTGATAACCATGTTGGGACTTTGTCTTTCTTTCTTTGTCTGTCTGTCATTGGTAACGTCTTTCTAAACAGCACACCTCTGTGTGTGTGTCTGTGTGTGTATGTAAAGAGGATCAGGCTCCAGGCATGGAAATGTGTTCAGTAAAGATGGTAATGGACATAATTCTGGAATATAGAAAAAAATGGGGAAGGTCATTGCTTCTTACACAGGCTAGAAGGCAGGTACCAAAGAAGCCTGTCTGAAGCTTGTCAAAGTCAATTGGAGACAAAAGGAAGGATTACCTGATGAGTGGTGGGAAGAACACAAAGCGAGGATCTGTAATTTAAGAACGGACATTGAGAAAGTGATCTGGCAGCTTGGGAAAGAAGAAAAGCAAAATCCCACCAGCAATGCTCCTTCTCTCCCTCATATTTTGCCTTTCCAAACCACATAGTTCTGCGTAGCATAGCTTTCTTGTTCCCTTCCTTTTTATCCACTCTTTGCAGTTTTACTCTCAGTGCTTCCCACACATCTTTTCATTCCAGCTCTCTTTTCCATTGCTTACCTGCTTCATTTCTTTTCATTTGCTTCCCACAAACATTCATCCTTTCAGATTTCCAGTGACCCTGCCGAACTGAGTGACTGTGAAATGACCTGGATTTTAGTGGCCTCACACTCTCTGAAGCAGACTGTCTGCAAGCAAGAGTAACCTTCCAGGAGTCTGTCCTTGTTTTGGTTGACATAGTGTTAATTTTGTTCTTAGTAGCTGCTACAGGGTTGTGCTTTGGATTCAGCACAAGACAGATGTTGATCACACACCAATGGCTCAGTTGTTGCTCAGCAGTGCTTACCCTGAGCCAGGGGCTTTTCAGGTTCCTGGGCTCTGCCAGTGAGGAGCTGCACAAGGACCTGGGAGGGAGCATGGCCAGGACAGCTGACCCAAACTGGCCAGAGGGATATTCCGGACAACAGAACGTCATGTGCAGTATTTAAACTGGGGGAATTGGCTGGGTGGTGCTGATTGCTACTGGGGGACAAGCTGAGTATTGGTCAGTGGTTGGTGAGCAGCTTAATTGAGCATCACTTATTTATAAAACCACTCTAGGGTTTTATTTCTCTTTCTCTCTCCTTTTCATTATTATTGTCATTATCATTAGTATCATTAGTGGTATTATTATATTTTATTTTGTTTCAATTATTTAACTGTTCTTATCTCAATCCATGAGGTATTACCTTTTTCCTTTCAGTTTTCCTCCCTGCCAGGGTGGGGGAGTAAGCATGCCTCTGCACGGTACTTAATCGTCAGATGGAGAAAAAAAATGACTGAGCCTTAGGCAGTGAGCCTTTTGCTTTTCTGCCCTGGCTTTCTCAAGTCATTCATTCCCACAGGTTCACTTATGAACATTTCTTAACTCATGGTTTCTGTCTCCCCAGTTCCCCAGTTCCTTTTTTTCCTACTTTCAGAGAATTTTTTTGTCAAATTTACACCAAAAGATACCTTAAGACTTTTAATTCCTAGATGTATTTGGGTTCCCAGTGTTTCTTTATTGGACCTGCAGCTGAAAAGCAGGACTTACAGGCACACATGCTGGTTAGGTCTTACTACATGCAAACCCCGGTGAGGCTGGTCCCACCCTAGTGACCCTAGAGGGAGCTTTCTGTCATCTCCATAAAACATGTTGCATCCAATGATTGCCTGATTGTTTATCCACTACAATACAAGGTAAGTTCTCCTTTCTAAATTAAAACGTTTTCCTGTTAAAGCATCTCACCTAAAGGGATTTCACCAGCTTTAAAAGAACCTTTTTTAAAAGAAAGATTTTTATGTGACAAAAGCCCATTCTGTGCCTTAGGAATGCATTTGCAGAGTTGCAGATGTCAGGTTTTAAACAACCACATGCAGGACCTTAGAAGATATGATTTCAAAATAGAGTTTGTCATTCTGTAGTCTCATTCTCATTAGCCTGAGTAGGCTAGTGTAAGACCAGAGAAGCTTTTCCTGTGGAACAGCAGCAACAGGTAGAAATGGTTAGTTTTTTAACTTCTACAGACTATTAGGTTCTCTTACATTCATATAAGATCAGTAGATCTTTAATTCAGGTGTATGAAAAATAACAAAAACTGAGAATTCTACCCTTTAATCTTGCTGGGCATGTTTTTCCTCTCTCCACCTTTATGTAAGGAGCCCAATAAACCAAGAGGTGACTTCCATCACACTAGGGAAGACATTATCTTAGGTATTTTTAATCAGCTTGAATGCACAAGGAATCCCCTCCCACCTCAAACACCACAGTCTTACTCTGTTGCTTTTCCCTCTAGTTCTCATCAAAGCAACCCCAAAGCCTTCTTAAAATTTGCTTGTTTTCAAGCTGATTCTCAATACCTTTCTATTCCTTTGCTCCTTTTATCCTTGTCTGCCCTGCACTTCACAAAAGAAGACCAGAACTTCTTGTTTTCAGACAACTCTTTTTACAGTTATTTAAAAATAGCATTTCAAATGTGCTAATATGAACTTTTAGAAACTCTAACTCCTTAAATAATACTATAATCCTGAAAGCCCTTAACTATGGGGTACCATTTTGAAATTATTGTATGACACAACAATCAATTAGATCATCACACATATGAGCTAATTTCAAACAAAAACTTCTGCTTAGGAATTAATTTTCATTCTGGAGCAAGAAATATGTCAAGAAAAGTTTCAAGAAAAAAAAAACCCTTCATATGGCTAGAAATACTGGAATCATTCTATTCTCACATTTCTTTATTTTACATGAGATTATAATCTGTAAAAGAAGTTTGAAAGTCACTTCAGTATAAAAACAATATGAATTTTTTTTGATATAGCTGAAAGGTGGGGGCTTTCCCTAAATATAATGCTGTCATGTTGATATGGAAAACTTATTTTAGAGGAAGAGTAGAATTATTTGGAGAAAAACTGTCTGTCAGAAACATTTTGACTGCTGCAGAGCTCCACCAAGTGCACCCCTTGCCAGATTCTCTGGGAATGGTGAGTTAGATACTGTATTGTCTAGCTCTTTTGGAACACAGGATGGAACCACCCATACTTTAACAATCAAAAACTGGTAATGACCAGAAAAGCACTACATTTCTCCTTAGAGAAATTGCACAGACCTTAGATAATTTCTCAAATTTTAAAAAAGCAGGAAGCAAATAATTGAATACAATAAAGGTACCCAGAACATAGCAGTATGACAAGGATGGAAGCCTACAGGAGCAAAATTACTTGAAGAAAGAACAAATGTGCAAATATGTGTTATTTACAAAAACATGTCCACCTGGACTACAGAAGTTCATAGTGAATTACACCCCTGATCATTCAGATAAGTGTGTTCCTAATTTTACATGGAAATGCAGATTTTCAAGGCTATAATTCAAATAAATTGATTTAACCACTTATTTAATTGCTTAGAGACTACAGTCTGAGTTTGGGATTTTGTGAACCCAAGGAATTTGCTGGCTCAAATCCAATTTACAACTGTTATTTTTTAAAAGCTCATCCTAAATAAATACTTCAATTATAACTCAAGTTCTTTTTGAACCTGAGTTCTAACTAGGAAGTGTGAGAGGCTGAGGGGTTCCCGTATGTTGTTGAAAACTCAAGATCAGACAGCTAACTTCTGTCTCCAGAAATGGCATAGTAATAATGAAAAATCAGTCTTCCCATGAGTTTCTCATCTGGTAATGAAACCAGGAAATGCAAAAGAAATGAAGGTTCGGAACGACTCAGAAGTGATGCCTGATTTGACCCCATAGTCTCTCCAAAAGCATCAAGTATTTGGTCACTTCATCTCTGTCGTCTGCCACCTCAACTAAATGCACCTCATCCATATGTAGCACAGTATTCCCTCTATGTAAGTATCTTTGCCATTTAAAACATTTTCTTGATCCAATCAATTACAAAAATCAGAGGACTTGCTGATCTGATTCTATGGTTTGCCAAATATCTACTCAGTTAGTGTGTCTTTTCTCTAAAATTTTACAAAACCAAACCAAAGAAACCACCACCATTAACAAAAAAATCTCCACCAGACACAACAAGAAACCCCACATACAAAAAAAAAAATAAAAATTCAAAAAGCCAATAACAAAAAAATCCCCCACCACATCAGAGTAATCCTTAATTGCTTCCACTATGGTAACTCTCCTGGTCCCAGCCTCTGGTATCTCCTGCAATGGGTTTTTTTGCTGTAATTACAGGGGGCATAAGAGGTCTCAGCTGAAAGCCCTGAACAAGCTCCTCTATGTCCAGCTACCTGCAACAGCCTATATACATTTGAATCAATATTTAGATCTGCCAGAAAAGCATTTTCATTAATGAGCCCCTACTGGATTTTTTCCTCTATCACTTGACTGTTGTGATAAAACAAAATTAATTTTACAAACCATCCCCTCTGGCAACCACACCATTTTAAATAATTTTATTACTATAACATTGAACACTTGAATACCTTCAAACTTTGCTTGTGAAAAATTTAATACAGCACACAGCATCTGGAAGAGAAACAGGGAGGCTACCAGGAGGTAGCAACTCCTTTGTGCCACCAGCCAGGTCTGCCAAGGGTACCCAGCCAGTACTTGAGGACACTTAGACAACACCTGTGCTATTATTTGGAGATATGTGGGAAAAAGATATTTGATTAGGCAAGCTTTTAGCTACACATACCAGAGCTGAGGACTGATAGAGGAATATTTCTTTAATTTATTTCTGTCCTAGGTTGAAGCCAGTCTTAAAGAACTGCTTAGGTAAATGACACTTTAATTTCATCTGCCCAGTTCTAAGTGGTAAGAATCCAGAAGCAGCTAGAAAACTGAAATAATACATGAACTTTTCAAAGTCAGCTACAGCTATAAAGCAATTTCCTGATGCATTTGAAGTGGGAGAACATAACGTAATAGAAATCTCAAGTGACATTTCTGATTGACCTTGTATATGGAGAAAATCAAAGAAATTGTCCTGGAACTGTGTAGTTAGGGAGGCAATTTGCAGCTTGTGTCAACATTGGAGTATATATGAAAGTAATAAATAGTGGGGACAGAAAACCCATGGGGAGGGATGGGAAGAATAGGAGAAACACACATGCATAGGTACCTTACATCATTTGGAAGGCTGAGTTCAAAGTGGAACTCCCAGCCAACCTGCCAGCCAGAACTTTGCCACATCAAGTGGTTTTATTAAGTCTTCTGTCTGCCTGTGTCAAAGCTGCCAGGGTGAAATGCATTAGAGGGGTAGGTGTTTGATTTCTGCAACTGAGTGAGAGTGTTGTAAAACAGAAATCATTATCTGCTTGCAATACCCACACTTCAAGGAAACTTCCAAATTTATCTTACTCAGTGTTAGTTCTGTTCTTCTGTCTACTCCACCTAAATTCCCTTTATTAACTACTTCAAAGAGAAAAGTATCATTTTTTCCAGACTATGAGAAATAACAGGCTTAATGGTTAAGTCAGAAGGGACAACATCCTTTAACAAAGTAAACCCTTAAATCTGAAACATTGTTAGGTGAAGCAGCTACTGATATTCTTGATAGAGCTAACTAGAAAATGTCTATTTTCTGGATAAACTTCAATACATACTTACATCTGCTTTTGCTTTTCTTCCAAAATACTTCTAGAGTAGGCTGGGATGGAGAGTTGAGCAATTAATTTTCCATTCGGATATATTCACTTTTTTTTTTTTTTTTTTTTTTTTTTTTTTTAGTGAAAAAAGCTAGACGGTTCTCCCTTCTGTCCCACAAGATAGTGCTTCTCAGGCATTGCCACCCAGGTGTGATGGTGCATGCACTCCTCTGGGAGTTCATGGCCCAAGATGACTCAGATATGCCAGGCCTTTGTTGTTCCCATTCAAACTGCATCATCATTGAGGCTCTGCAGCTTATTGAAAAAGAACTGCCCTACTATTAGGCAGGGAACCAGGTTTCCTAGGGAACTCAGGAACCATAAATCAGTTTATAACAGCCTTACACTAGTTCAGATCTCTTTTTCAGGTCATATGTTCCAGTGTTTTATTTTACATAGTTCAGTTGGGTTTGTCACACATATACAAACACCTCCCCCGCAAAAAAGCAAAAACTATTGGAGGAAAAAGAGTCTTTGTTTCCTTAATTTCATGGGAAACCCCACAGCTTCCAGTTCCCAAAACACAGTGAAGGCATGGCATTGCCTTTGTTGTGTGTTAGTATTCTTACTGGAGTGTAAATCCCAAGGGAGTGAATTCCCCAGTGCAAGGGAAGCTGGAAGAGCAGCAGAAATTTCAACTTCTTTCTCACTTCTTTCACAAGTCTGCCCATACTTAGGTGTAGTAAAAATGGTGAAGCCTCTTCTGTCAGTATTAAGTACCCTCTCTTATGATGAGGGATGATAAGATACCATGCTTTACAACCTCAAAAGGTAAATCAGTGTTCTCAAACCTGTAGCTTTGTCTTCTTATCCCTGTATCCACAGAAACAAAACAGGTAGCTCATGAGACTGACTTCAAAATAACAAATATTGCAGAGAATTTTTTTTTCCCATTGTGACTGCTCCATACATGATGGTAACATTCAACTTGAGTTGTCAAACCCTAGGGGAGGGTTTCTTAGTTTAAGGACCTGGTTTTTCTGTTCATAGTCTTTGTTTTAACTTTTGTTGATGATGCAGATGATGCCCATTTTTTGGTGAAACCTGTATGCAATTTTAAGGGATACATGTAGGGATCACTTGGCTGTAATTTGCTCACTTGCATATCAAAAATGTTAAGTGACTTAGCTTTACTTTTAGGTGAGATTGAGTTTCAAGAAGGCAGAGTTTTCTTATTAAGAATCTAAAAAGGTCATAATCCTGTAGAAACAGCAGTCAAATAATATAATCAACTGGCAATATCAATTAACCACTTAGTTTCAATTAAATTCTCTTCCCCAAATCCTACAACATTTAAAAAGACAAAAAAAAAATCTCATTCTTAAGGGTCATGATAAGTGTTTGATTTTCAGGTAATTAAATGAATCATTTATTGGTTTAGAAAATTATTTTTCAGCCTGGGAATGATGGTTTTCTAAACCAGACCATTAACATGATTAGCCAAACAACTTCTGTGTAAAAACACAGCAAGTTTACTCCTCTGAATAGGCACATACACTGAGATTATATGTTTTGAAATGGCTGTATTCAAGCCAGCAGAGTGGTAGCAATATGAAACTAATGCAATTCAAAGCACTCAGGCTGTAGTTGGGTTAATTGATGTGGATTTCTCCCTATCCTCACCCTGCTCCTGCAACTTTTTCTTTGCATAGGTACAGTGTTGGTCACAGGTGAGGTGACTGAGAACCTCACTCCCTGACTGACTGACTGACATCTCTATGGTAACTCTAGGTACATTTCCTAGTGCTGGGCTATCTGTCTGCAGGGAATGCTGGATGTTTTCTAAGAGTTCTAACACATCTAGCCAAACTCTTAGTCTTCTTAAGTTAAAAAAAAAAATAAAATTGATTTGTAGCACTTATCTACTATATCTTCTTAATAAAAACCTGTTTGGGACAGTCCATTACTTCATTTGGAAACCACAAAAGCTTTACTTGCCTTTAATTTCTGGGTAGTTCTGTGTAGAGCCTGAGATAAAACTAATTCTAGTTCTCTGAAATTTCCCCAAAATGTCAAGTCTTTTGTGGAAAAGGTACAATTTAGGTCCTTCGCAAGGAACTTCACTGCTACTTAGATCTGCTCATATGCTTCCTGCACTCCGGGCATCAGTCAAAGAGGTATAGGAATCACACACAATTTACTCACCTAGAGCAGTGAGATGCTTCTCTCCCCAAAAAAGGGCTCATGAGGAGACCTACACTTTATGCAGATCTTCTGCTCAGATGTAAACCTCCAGCTACACCAGTAAGGATGAAATGTGAGTTTCCTGACACTACTGTAATAAATATTAGAGAGCCAATTTCATCAAAAGCGATTTATTTGCCTGAGAAATTTTCAGACAGTGAAATCGTCAAAGCTCACAATCAAGGAACAGTGCCGACACTGGGTGAAATCGCCAATACAGCCTCTGTCACAGTATTACACAAGTTTCATGAAGTGTGCCTTGTGCTGCTGGTTTTTATACAGTGTTTCCGCTGTACAGTACATGATCTCAGTACTGTCTGAGATACATATTCATGTATCTTTATTTCCCTGCTGCCACCTTGCTGAATAGATTTCCGGGCAGGGAGATGCCCCCGAGTAGTTTTACTGGAATTGGGCATTGGGATTCACCATCTTGACAATGCTGATAAGATACATACCAGTTGCCAATTGCTGGGTCGTTGGCACGCTCATCAATGGTGAAGGTCCATCTCCTCCCAGCTGCACCCTCTTTTCTTCTGCTTAATGTTATTTCCTCCTGTGCTGGCAGCAATGTCACAATCTTTTCAGGACAAGTTCTTCAAGGCATTTGTGACTTTGGCTATAAGGTTACAGTGTAGATTTTTATAAAATATATTTACCATAAATCCGAATTACATACCATGTTTATCACATCACACAAACATTATGAAAACATGAATTATTATATATTACACTACTTTGGAATTCTCTCTCTCAGAGGAAGTCACATAACTGCTTCCTTTTGCCTGTAAAAAGGATCATTTCTGACTGCAGTGCAACAGCCTGCGTAGCACATATCTGTGTCACCTTCAGAAAAAAAGGTAGTATCTGGCTAGAACATCTTTGCAGCTATACTCATATATTTTATAATAGAAAGAGAAAAGTCAGATATGTACAAGAAAATTATTAGAGGGCTAGAATGAGGAGAGACTAAAGGCTCTAATGGAGACTACAGTTTTAGGATGAGATAAATTAAAACAGACATAATAGCTGGTATTGGAATGATAAAGTATTCACTGAGAACCACTCCTTCTTATGCAGTTCAGAGCCAAGACACACTGTAGAAGTCAATATGTAGGGAGAAGGTACTGCACTCTGCGTGTTAATTATGTGAAATTTATTGCCTCAAGATATCACTGTATCTACATATTGGGAAAGCTTATAAAAAGAGATGAACATTCCAGTAAGACTTATTTAGGTAAATGATGCCAGCATTTGTATTTAGATTTATTAAAAAGACAATAAACCTTTATTTTCAAAGTCATAAATTAGGCTAACTTCCTCTGTGCTGCTTGTTCCCTAACACCTCCCTTCAGCTAATGTGATATGTTAACATAATTTACTTCTGATCTCTACACACAGGAAAGCACTTCCATGTTCCTGGAATTCAAACTGGTCAAACTATTTAAAAAAAAAATATTTATTTGAAGGTGCAATCAGTTCTTGTCCCAATCCATTTTCAAGTAAAATTCTGTAATTGACTGTACAATCACAAACCTTAGTGACATTTAGGAAGTCTTGTTTAAAAGCCCAGATTCATGTGGTTTTTCTGCGGTTATTCAGAGAGATATTTCAAGGTCTAACTAAATGGAATTGTTGATACCCGAAGCTTACCCAGCATCAAATTTAGATTGTTTCCTAGTTCTAAGTGTCTGCCTTTGCTCAATCACAAAGAGAATCCTAGGAGGTTTTTCCAGCTGTCTTGTGTATAAGTAGTTTCAAACAGATGAAAACAGGCTTCTGCCTGGTTTTAGCACAGCTTGTTCAAAACTTCCTGTGGTGATTGGTTAATTCATGTTTTTTTATGATAATGTTGTATTGGTGAAGGGTGAGTTATGTTTTTTATAATAACAGCGTTGTAATAAGTTAAGAATAAAGTTTACAGTTCTCAAGAAACTAAGAGCCCCAGACAGGTGCAGGGCTGGAGAATTTTGCAAGAGATTTCCCTCGCCTCCAAGCAGGAATCAAGGAATTGTAATACCAATGAGATGTGGAGAGCAACCCGATGATCAGCATCTGATAAGAACTGATGGCCCAGAGACGATATCTTATCTGGGACATTAAGGGTACTCCAAGAACCTCCAACACCCAGGAAATCCTTTCAGGCACTACTTCAGCTCTCCTGAATCCTATCAACCACAATATCAAGAAACAAAAGAACTTATAGAAATCCTACATTGAACATCAAGTACGGCTACTGGAAGGTTCAACATCCCCCGACTCCGGGACAGGAGAGACAAGTCAAGACATGCACACAGAGTCCAAACCCAGGAAGGGTATAAAGCTAACAGACTTGGGCTTGGGCGCTCGTGAAACCTCAGGGAGATGTGATGCAGTAGAGGCAATAAATTGTACTTTATTTAAGATTGGCTCTTGACATTTATAACAATTGCCAAGGAGAATCACGGACAAGAAATTGACAAGGCCAAACAAAGCAATCGACAGAGCCAGCGAAGCAAGGGAAGCAGTGCACACCAGGTGAAAACTTCCGAACGTGACCTCTACCGCGTCATGTCACCTCTGAGGTCTCACGAGTGCCCGAGCCCAAGTCTGTTAGCTTTATACCCTTCCTGGGTTTGGACTCTGTGTGCATGTCTTGACTTGTTTCCCTGGATGTTGAAACTTCCAGAGCTGGACTTGCTGCCCAATGCAGAATTTCTTTAGGTTCCTTTGTCTCTTGATGGTGCAGTTGATAGAATCAGGAGGACCATGGCCAGGCTTGAAAAGGTATCTTGGGTGTGTAGGAAATTTCCCAAGTACCCTTAATGTTCCAGATAGGATGTATTCTCTGGGCCATCAGTCTTTATCAGATGCCAATTGCCTTTCGCCTCTGTGGCTCTCCACCTGTCATTGGTATTATAATTTGCTGGTCCTGTCTCTGGAGATGAGGGAAATCTCTTGTAAAACTGCCAGCCCTGCACCCATTTGGGCTCTCAGTGCCTCCAGGACCTATAAACTTTATTCTTAATTTACCTATAACATTGCTATTACAAAGAACATGTTTCACCCTTCACCAATATAACATTATTATAAAAACATGAATTAATCCATCACTACAGCAATAAATTGTTTTCGTTGAGATTGGCTCATTAAATTTATAACACTTCCCAAATCAATTAATTACTAGTCTTTGATATTTAAAAAGTTCCTCATACAGGATGTGTCATACCTCGCATCCATAATGTGCTTTCATCCAGGAGATGTGATGGGTTTTACAAAGTCTGAATCTTCATGCCAGAAACTGGAACTTATTTTTAGCCCCCTTTTCCTCATATTTCATCTAGTTCTGACCAACATTTTACTAGAAAGGCAAAAAGAAATTTGGCAGACATTTTTCTTTTCATCAGTCTGAGACATATAAATGGAATACATATAAAGAATAGAGATGCAAAAGAATAAAGGTATTGTAGGCAGCAAATTATACAATTAGTAGTGCTACTTAGGCAACTTCTGAAGCTGGGATTTCCAAGTGCAAGTTTATTTTAATTTGCCTGGCACTGAACCACAGAAGATTAAATATTTTTAAAAGTTCTTACACAGGATCCACCAAACACATGCAATACTCACTGATACTACCTACTTTTGAAAACCCCAGGTGTTAATTGCTGCAGTTTTGATGTGGTGATTTCAGTTTGTTCCGATGTCTGCTTTGAATATGTTTTTTTCATGATGACAGAATTCTATTTTTGAATGCCACAGGTTTATTTGTTGAGGGACGGAGGATAATTTTCAACATTCACACTCCAAATCCATGCAAGGTCTGTGGATGGAACAAGATTATTATAAACTGTAGTTATCATTAACTTATTTTCACTTGAGAATATGGAATACAACTGAAAGTTCAGAAATTAATAACCAGTATTTGTCATCTGAGAGCAAGTAATTCAGTAAACTAAATATCTGATATCCAAAGTATGGAAAACATCATGATTAATGAATCTACCTGATGAAGCTATGTTTAAAGTTTCCCATTTACCACAAATTTGGACTGTCACACTAAGACAACATTAGGTCCACACTGAACTGCTGATACTTCTGCTTAATCCTCTTTGATTCTAAAAGACATGCAGAAGAAAAAGGTGGAGGATAATGAGTAGTATCTATGTTATTCTTGCTGAAATTCATATGAAGGGCTACACAGAATCCACTAGTGTAGGAGGTAGGTAGGAGATAAAGCAAACTGTGGGTGAGGGTCCCCAGGAAGGTGTAAAGGAGAGCAGCTTTATTGCAAAACCCAGGCCTTTTTAAGCAGGTAGGACTTTACCAGTTTTAAAACCATAGTTTTTACCATAGTTTTAAACCATAACAAACATAATTCCACCAACTGCCATACACCACGATGTGAACCATGTGATGGTTTTATAACTTGTGTTTCTACCCCTAATTCAGCTGAGTCACTTTGCCATAGTCTTTTTCTACTTAGCTGAAGCAACAAGCCTGAGCCATGATTTTACAAGGCCTTCCTTTTATAAAGCTTTACCTATATGCAACAGTAAACAATGAACTATACCATCATAAATAGCAGATTTTTTATAAAGGAGAGATTGTGGAGCAGAATAACTGATATAAAATTGCTCAATTTTATGAAAAAAAAATTCATTATCTCTTGTCATTGATATCCTTCCCCACAAGAAAAACACATGCAAACTCTTTTGTAATCATCAAGTACTCATATAGGTGGCATAACTAAAATTATTCAGGATTTATAATGTCTTAATTTAGTCATTAACCCTGTAATAATGTTACTATTAGTACTTTAAAAAAATAGTCATCAGATTTTTATACTACTGAATTTAAAAATAAGCCAATCCCACACTGAACTTACACTGGCAAATAATAACCATGGTTATAAGTAAGTCTGAATTGTACAAATCTTTACCTATTTATATTAAAAATTAGATATAAATTAAATACAAATGCAAGTGTATTAGTACTTGGTCATGACAAATGCCAACCCTCCCCATCCACTAAAGAAGTAGTACAAATATCAGGAAAGCTACATAGGTTATAAAGTTTATAAAGAGTTAAAGAAGCAGAAGAATTGCATCAAATATTGAAGCTCTGAAACACAGATTGTACAGACCAGTGTATCACCAAAAAATGGTTGTGCAGATGAGAAAATAGTAATGGTAACAAAGAAAGGGTACAAGGTACATATACTGTTCTTGCCAGTTGCTGTACAACATGAAACTAAAAAGAAATGCCCAAAGGGGTAGAAGATTATGCTTCAAGAAAATTGTTACAAAACTGCAACAGCTACAATGTATTTTGCTTATAGGAGTTTTGGCACATTTTAAAGGACCACTGATATGAGTGTCACATGAAAGTAATTTCAAAAACGTGGAGCAAAGCACATTCTTCCACAGACAAGATGCCATATAGACTGAAGCCTGTATAGAGGAGCCATAGAATCACAGAATGATTTGGCTTGGAAGGGACCTTAAAGCTATCTCAATCCAACCTCCCTGCCATGGGCAGGGACACCGTGCCCTAGGCAAGGTTGCT
Source organism: Phylloscopus trochilus trochilus (assembly GCA_016584745.2). Taxonomy (NCBI): domain Eukaryota; kingdom Metazoa; phylum Chordata; class Aves; order Passeriformes; family Phylloscopidae; genus Phylloscopus; species Phylloscopus trochilus. The sequence continues at coordinate 57,167,084 of WQNJ02000546.1, read as the reverse complement.
CAAGAGTCCCATCCAGCCTGACTTTGAACACTTCCAGGGATGGGTCACCCACAACTTCTCTGGGCAACCTGTGCCTCACCATCCCCCCAATTAATTTTTTTTTCATAATATCTAGTCTAAATCTATTCTCTTTCAGCCTCAAGCTGTATCTTCTTGTCCTGTCATGACACACTCTTGTAGTCTTTCTTCTTTCTTGTTGGCTCCCTTTAGGTACTGGAAGCCCACAGATTGTTTATCACTTCTGTCCTTTATTTTCTAGAAGTACAAAATGTCAGAGGTGACCTAGTAACTCAGTGAATCAGAGAGCAGCACAGAGTACAAACTGTTCTGAGGAGTTACATAAAGAGTTGCAAAGGATATATTTGGTCTCCGTATATTCGCTTCAGTGATTAAAAAATTACCTACAGCAGACTGGAAGAAAAAAAACATGAGAAATTATAACTCCTGGTTAAGGGATTAACTGATGAACTTTGTATAGGCAATGAAGAGGCACATGCAAACACACTAGCTAAGTAATCAGCTGTGGAACTTGTTCCTTTCTGTAAGCCTCTAACAACTTGATTTTTTCAGATATGGAAAGTCTCATCACCCTGCAAGTCTGGATCACAGGATCTAGTTTTTCAAATTCTGTTCAGCAGAAAAGGGACAGAAAGAGAGATAATTTCATTATTTTGCTATTTCAAAGTCAGTTTACTATATGCATAACTTTGAGTCAATACGATGTAAACACAGTCAGCTGAACAAAGAGAATCCTTCACATCCCAGGCAAGCAACAAAATGTAAACAGATGAAACAGGAAAGGCATAATATCAGAATGGTCATAGACACTTGAGACCCACTAACACCCTCAATCCCTAATCTTTAGCAAATTACTCCTTATGAACATTGTCTCCTTACATTACTGAGAGGAAAGAAACCTTCCTGAGACTACATTACTGAGAAAAAAGAACAGCTTATATATATGCAACCAATAGACAGCACAAAAACACCAGGTTATTAATTTGTTTATCAGTTCAGCACTGATGCTGTAATGTGGTGCTATTTCCTTAGTGTATTTTTTTATACATCCATTATTCACTTCATAAGTATATAAGGTTTCATGTTAAACTACTATTCTTTTTACAATGAGAATAATGAATATTGAAAACATTTTTGGAAAGGATGTCCGATGTTGCTGAAGGAAAGTCTTACTTCTTAACTAATGGATGTTTCCTCCTCAGTGTGCTCCAAAACAATTCTGAAAGAGACATCTCTATAAGGTGCAGTAGGTATGAGGTAAAAGATCATGCTTTGCTTTGGGATTTGCTAGGCTTCATTTTTTTTTGAGCTTTCATTTTTATTATTGTCTGTGATTTGCTTAGAAGGAAACATGGATTGCAAGTGTTTCAAATTACGTAAAACCAAATATGTAAATACACAATTCCAGTATAACATGAAGATTACAAAGATGTTCTCCAGTTTGGTCTCTTTTGTTAAGATTGCAATCTCTTATACATCTAATTGACAAAAATTTAATAAGAATATTTTTTAGCCTTTCATCTATCAAGGCAAAAAAAAATAATCTAAGACTTTTAATGCTGGGTGAAAAAGCCACTAAAAACTACTGTAGACAGCTCAGCACACTCAGACAAAGCACTAGCCAAAACAAGAGTTGTTCAAAACTGACACCACGATTTGGGACGGGTCATCACCTGCAACATACAGGTAGAAATATTATAAAAGAAAGGCCTTATAAAATCAGGCCTTCCTCTGCTGAATTACCAGCCAGCCTATAAATTCCCATAAGGAAGAATTAGAGGAATGAGAAACAGAATAACAAACTATTCTTATAGAGGAAAATAAGTTGCACCTGTAATAACAAAAGAACTGTCCCATGAGAATCCACAAAGAAATATGTAAACTCCTGAGTAAAAGAGAGATTCTTAGCACATACACACAAAAACACCTTTTAACCAATGAACTGAGTGGCAAGGAAACTACTAACCAATTGGAGTCGAACATGAGGTCTGTGAAAACTGTATAAAAATGAGTGATCTGAATAAAGATGGGGATTTTCCTGCATGAAGAAACTGAGTCCTGGCTGCTTTATTACAACAATCATCAGCTGTAAGTCCTCGGAAATAATTTACATCAGCTAAGAGCTGCAGTGGAAACATTGTTCAGTTCATGTTTAAAACCTTTCCCTCTGTCTTTGGGTTATGAAGCAAAGCAGAAGCTCTAAGCAGCAAAGCAAAGTTATGATCAGCAAAGTACCTGTTCTTTACATTATTACCTTCTGATATCAATGGCTTCCATTGGTTCTCTTCCAGAAATAAAGCTCAGGATGTGTTAATGTAAAACATATCCTCTCATTTGTCAATTCCAATGCTCAGGACTTACTAGGAATGAAAGATACCCAGTCTGTGGGCAGAAAGCTGAGAATTTGCAAACAAGATGCATGGTGAAAGTTTCCTTTGGATATAGTTGTAGACTTAGAAATAAATCACACTTTCTGAATAAAGATCCTCTTCGTCTTAAGTTGCTTAATGTCTGCAGAGCAATTTGAGGTGATAAGACTGCAGTACTTTGCAAAAAAAAAAAACAAACTATTTCTGTTTTCATCATTACTATGAATTTTCTTTTACTTTCCTTCTGTGGATCTTTGTGTCCTTTAATTGTCTTTGTCTCTCACTGTTTTTGCCTACTTAAGATTGTAAAATCTTCAAGACAGAAACTAGTACTTACCATGCCAGCTTCATTGCTTAACACTCTGTGGTCCTAACAGATACCTAGAATCTCAAAGGTTACAAATATTCTATAATGTCAAGACTAATTCTCCAAGCAGTTTCTGTTTAATGTAGATGCAAGGATTATTTTTCAACTAATGTAAAATGGTCTCTATCATGGATACAGAAACAAAATATTTTGCATTAATCTGTAATTGTAAAGCTGAAATTTTATCTGATGACTACAACTTGCATTTGCATTTGTATTATACAACTTGTGTTCATATTCAGGTAAATTGCTTTTAAGTATAGCTAGAGAGATAGGTAGCTTCTACATATAGCTTTTCCATATGTGGAAAAGATCACAGTGTGGCTCTTCTGCTCGTTTGCCATTTACAAAACTCAAAAAGAATGCGCACTTTTAAGTGAACAGGTACTTCGGATTTTAGTGCTTGCTACTCCAAGAGCAGTGGTTACTTCTCCCCACCAAATTTCTCTCCCCACAGTAGTAGGAACACTGCATTGATCTCTTCAGGATGTTTGGACAGGTTTCCATTTCAGCTCTGGCCTTTGGCTCACCTGTAACAAGGCCAATCATGCCCCAGTCTCATAGCAGTCCAACAGATTCCACTCTGGAATATTTGCCTTTGCTAACACTGCAGATAAATTTTTGCCAGCCTTTCAACTCCTTTGTTTTCTTCCACATTTGCTGACATATCTCAGCACCCATAGGTGTGATGACTTACACTGGCACACATCTGCAGGGACTGTCAGCTGCCTTTGAAACAGGTTTCTCCATCCTTGAGGAGGACTTGTTGTCCATGAGAGAACATGATAACTCTAACTGTGAACATCTCCCAAAAGCATTAAAATTGAAATAATGTTTCCCTTTTATGTTTTGAAGTTTCAGCTTTTGGCAGTTTAAGAATTTGAACCAAGGCAGATGTTAAAAATTCTCAAATGTGCAGTAACCACACTACCTTTGGATCTGGATTTTCTGAGAGAAAGCATTTTACTGGACCAAGACCATAAAGAGGGAGTTAAAGCTGACCTTCAAATATGAAATATGCAGAAAAGATGCAAATGGTGTTCTAATTCTCAGACAGACTTGTAATTATGTTAATGATTTGACTGCATTGTTCTAACAAGACTGATTCTGGGTTTGTGTGCAATATGCCCTGCATATTTCACTCAATTCTAACACTTCCTAGAAAATAGAAAATTATAGAAACTCTGACATTTATTAAATTGTGCCTTGAATAACACACATGTGACCCAGGAGGAAGATATTAATGAAAAATCTTCTTACTGGAGGAAAAAAGGTAATTTCTAGAAAGTAACAAAGGAGTCAAGCAGCCAAGAAATTCTCAGATGTACAACATATCTATTTTAGAGGTAGGTAAAGGTATAATGTGAACATGCTATGTGTGAAATAATTTCATAGGTATTGTGTACCCACACAAAATTCTTCAGTCATATTTAAGAATTTCAAGTTTTGTTTTTCTAAATAACACTTCCTTCCTACATTGTCAACAATTTCTCTTTTTAATAGCTCCATAAACAAAGCCTGAAAAAAGGTGAATAAAATTAACCAATTAATTTCATTCCAGATTTTTCCTAAAAATATATAATTAGGGGGTAGCTATACCATTGGCATATATTTGAATTTAGATGAAAGCTTACAGTTGAAATGAGGAGTAGAATAAAAGAATCAGTGCATCATCATGGTTGGAACGTTCCTCTGGATACTCTCTAGTCCAAACTTCTACTTCAAAACTTGATCTCCAGGTTACTGAGATGATATCAGTAATAATCACATTGTTTGATAACTTAACTGTTTAGTGGTAGTTACTTGAATGTCTTGGTTAACAACAGACCAGAATTTACAGCTAAAAAGCTGAGCCTTTCTAAAAAGTAAAATCTTGAAATTAAAACATAGATACTGAAAATAGGAATTTGTTTTACTTTTAATAGTGACCACAGGTCTAAAATGGAATACATGAATGTTCAAAAAGTACTAACTAGAAAGCACTAAGTAATTAGTCAAAATTCCTTGCATTTTAAAATTGGGTTTCCATATTAAAATCAGCTTTTAATGTGCCATGATTATGTTTTGCCAAACACATGAGGCAAGCTTCAAGCTGTAAACAGGAGATAATTTGTATTTATTTTCATAGCCAGATTATTATGCTCACACCCATATATTTGTTGATAATCAAAGTAACAGGCAATTCTCACCACAAATTCCATAGGCTATATCGATCTATTAATCCATAAGATTTTGCTCTTCTTTAACCCAGAGACTGTATTTTGTAGCATGTATACCCAGGCTATGGCAGTAGCAGGAGTCTGTGCACAGAGCTGCCTGTAAGCACTCTCCATGCACTACTGAAAGAGCAAGCCTTACTTACAGCAGCTGTTCAATACAGCCATGGAGGAGCAGGAAGACTGTTTCTAATTTTAAAGAGCGGAAATTTGGAGCTATAAACAATAAATGCAACAAATCTGGCCAACTCCTTGATTAGGGGAGGCTATGTAATTTAGACAGAACATACACTTGGATCAGTTGCTACTCAGGAAAAAAAGGAATCATCCTATTCCAATTTAATTTCTGTACTAATCTTAAGTAATAACAGCCATCTAAAGGTGAGGATATACAGGCAATCTTCCATTCTCTTCAGTGACTAATATAGGTAGATTCTAAATAATGAGGCCTCAAAACAGCCTTACTTTGAATGTGTTATAAGTTTTGATACAGGAAGCTGACTTCATAGACTTCTAAAAGAAGGCTAATCTGCTTTCCACCACAGCACAAAAGCTATATCTGGTTGGAGCCACTACAGGCAGTAATGATATCTTGGAACATCCACATTTACTGTAAAATCTTTTTTCAACTACAGCAGAATAATTTTGTGTTGTCACAGTTCTACCAGAAAAAGGAAAAATATAAAACGGTCTGCAAGTGCAGCTAGATGAAATCATGCTACTTAGGAAGAAACAGGATGGAAACCTCTAGAGATGTAGCTGGAAGTGTAGGGGTTTGTACTGTAAGAAAGTGAATTGAATCTTCTTGTACAGCCTGCTCTTCACCTAACTCAGAACAAGTCAGCTTGTTCTGAGGGTCTGGGCCAAATTATCAAAATGCAGTTTGGTTCTTTTGCATACTTCTCTTTGCTGATCACCTCCTATAAATAAACTCAGTAAAAAGGAAACACCCTCTAGCCTACAATTAGTGTTTTCTTTCACTAGTTCTCCCATTCACATTTCTCCTCCTGTTTTGCAAGGAGATCCATTGTGTACTTAAAGAAAAAGAGAGACACAGAATACATTTGTGTCTGGCATTGCTTTGCTTCCAGCAGTAAAAACAATAATTCTCTGTTAGACATTACAACAGGAGTGTAGTCATTACATCATTTCATTATTCCATATCCAATGATGTCTGATAAATAATGATTTTACCCAGTCTATGATTCAAAGATAGATTCAGTTCAGAAGAATTTGTTCTTGCATGTTTGTTTAAACAGAACAACAGCATGGCAATTGCTTATCTTTGCAACATTTATTCAAGAGAACAATGGTCTTGGAGGTAATTCACTATATATCTAACTTGGTTATACTGCAGGGAGCACTAAAAGAGAAAGTAGTTATTTGAGTCTGATGAAAGAGATAATATATTGACATAATGGTTCTTTTGTTTCCTTATTTCCCTGCTAATTCAATTAGAATGTAAACCTCCCCTAGTAGTAAACCAGCATAGGCTCCAGTGCCAACAGCAAGTCTGGCTTTTTGAAGACATCACATTAGCAGAGTCACAGAAGAATCGCATATTTCAAACAGGGACTCAATCAACGAGATGTTGCTATCCTTATTTGTAGAACTAAAGATACTAAAATGATTCCATTTTGCTGAAGGTTTAATGCCTTTGGAATTAGTTTCCATACTGAGATAAGGACTTTATTTCTCTTCTTAGTGCTAAAAGGAAACACCTATGTTTGTTACTCGCCTAAGAAGTATTGATTTTGTTCTCTTTTTGACAAGTTTCCTTACAAACACAAAGCTGTCCTTTCCATTTAAATAAAACCCATCGGAAATGCTATTGTGGCAATGCTGTTGTACCACTACACATAAGAATTTTCCTGTGCTATTGTTCTAAACCTTTAGGATTAATAGGTCAGTTATAAACATTTGTTTTCCAACCCCCACAGTCCTTAAAGTGGGTACTGTCTGTTTGTGTGCTGGAGTTAAGTGCATTCAGAAAGTCTGGAAGGTTCACAATGGATCAATGTATGAGCATGTCTCCTTTTGGGAACAAAACTAAACAACTCAAGTGGACTCAAGTTCAGAGGGCTCAGAGATCACCACTTTGTATCTACATAACCAGAACAACATCTTTATCATGCAGTAAACATAAAGTATTTTCATACAATCAAGTTTTTCAGTTATTTAAAAACACTTTTGTCCTTAGATAAGGGAAATCTAAAGCAGAAACTGTCCTATTCAGGATCATACACTCATTGTGAGACTTTTGTATAATCTTCCTGCAACCTACTGAGCCAATTCTAATCTCATTGATGTTGTAAGCTTTTATAAATTGCAATACTTCCCCTTTCCTCTTTACTGTATTTTTCCGTTGCTTTTACATTGTTGCCATATGATCACTCCATAATGTGATGGCATGTACTGTGTTCTTTATTACCTCCATTATCCAATGGGTTTGACTTGGATTTCTGTAGCTGTTTTTAACTTGGGCTGTTTCCATTGCTCTTCTAATGTGGCCGTATTCTTTGTATGTGTGCCAACTATGACAATGTCATCACTTATACCTATACATTTGCAATGCAACCAAATAATCCCCATTTCTTATATGTTGCTGAATCACTTGATTTTGATTAGAAAATTTTGTTCTAAAGCAGAGATACAGGAATTTGTGATAAGGGTACATATGTCTGTGGCCTCCTCATCTGTTCTGACTTAATATCTACCCCTCAGGGAACCACAGAGGTAATAAATTATGAAGACTGGCATGCCTAAAGATTAGATAGTGGTGTAGTAATACAATGAGAAAGCAAAAAGACATTGTTCTAGAACACCCTAAGAATCACTCAACCAAAAAAAATCAATGATTTTTATTGACTGAAACAGTCAGATATACTTCAATCCTGCAATTGCTTGAAGTTACCAATGCTTCACATCTTTTTCCCAACTTTACCTGCTGTGCTTTAGTAGATGCCAGGTTGTAGAATGTTTTTCTTAAGTCAGATGAAATTGAGATAACTCATTAGTTCATAGAACTGATGTTTAAGACAGCTCTTACCCTAAACTTATGATTCCTGCATTCAAGATTTGACTGTGAATTAAAAACAAAACAAAACAAAACAAAACAAAAACAACAACAAAACAACAACAACAACAACAACAAAAAACCCACAACAAACTGAAATATTTTCCTGTTTCTGGAAAACCAGGATGTGGTTCATAAACAAAAGTGCAACATTTCCACTCCCCATGTGATAGCTAAGAACTATACTTGGCCTCTTCAGTTTCACACAAAATGAACAGAACTCAAAGCCAAACATTGCGTTTGGATCCATATACTCAGCAAGTCACTAAAAACCTTTCCAGAATGTAACATTATTCCTTGCAGACTATATGAGAAAATTAAAGTTGATCTATACAGCAGTTTTGCTATCCCCATGCAGCAGTCTAAGTACAGGATATAAAGCTTATTTTACAGCTACTTCTGTCCAACTATGAACTGAAAAAATAAAACAGCTGTTCTGTAGCATTTTCTAAAAGAGAATGGGTTCCAAAGCAAAAACACTGTAAACTCACTGAGAACAGTGAAATATAGTCAAATTACATTTGGATGCAGCTTTGCCATTATAAATCCCATAGGAAATTATAGTTTGCAGATGGTAACTAAATGTCTCAATGAGATGTGATCTAAGTAGTCCAGAGAGGGGTTTCTATGAAAAGAGCAACTAAAAAAATAAAAAAGATATTACTGATTTTCTTTTCATTCCTGTTTCTCTCTCATTCATTCAAAGTCTAATTCATAAATCAACCATTACATTCCAAGGATTTTTTAATTACCATTTTTAAAAAGAAATGCAGTATTTTTTTTAAATTAACATGTTATCCTTAGGACATACCAAAATAATGTTTCATTTAATGAACTAAAATCCAGATGGGCAATGAATCTTTCTAAAATGTTTCTCTACTGCTGTCTTCATAGATTCAGAGAAATCATTTTTTGTTGTTGTTGAAGTCATTGAGTACACCCAGTCACAGTAGTCAGCAAAGTTGTGTTCTAGAATCCCAATCAAGTTTTCAAGCACTTGCATCAAAAGTACGTCAGGATTATTGTAAGTGGAAGATGTCAAATCCCTGCAAAGATCTGCTTTATTCAAAGTCCTTTAAATGCTTTTGCTCATGAAACGTACTTCAGTTTGGTACCACTGGTGATAAGAGTGGCAACAACAGCTTCACTTTCCTTCACTATTCTCTTCAACTTCATAATTTCTCTAGCCATAAGCTCATCTTCAATAAGCAGTTGTTGTATTATATCTCCAAAGTTTCCAAACAAGGACTCCTCTCTGCTAAATCAACATTTCAACAAATTTATATATCACTGCACTGTCTTTGTTCATCACTTAGCTTCTCTTGATCATTGCTGCAATTTCTTGCAGACTAACTACTGATTTATTTACTTTGGGGGGCATAGAGCACGTAAATGTTTTCCCATGCAATTGTTCACAGTTATAATTCAAGCACCATCCTAGGTATGTAACAAAGATACATTCATGAGCTTTCCAATGAAAAAAAAAAATAGATCAGGCAGATACAGATAAAGAATTCACCTCAGAAACTGTTAGACCTGATATATCCATATTACAGAAAGTCGATTGCCTTGCTTTGATGCAAGGGGAAGTGAGCACATGGAAGACTATAACATGGGATAACCCATCAGTACACAGCAACCACATTCTCAGTCTCCTACCTAGAGTTTATCTGATGCAAGAAAAAGTCACAGCTTGCATCAAGCCAAATACACTTTTCAAAAGTCCAAATAACTTTTGATTATATGTCTTTCGTAATGTAGAAGCTGACAATGGATGTGTCATTGTCAGGAAAAGGCCTGCAACTAGAAACACTGCCTCCCAGGGAAGACAAAATTCAGTTCTGCTGCAGACTGCAAACTGTGAATATCAGGATTCTGCACCACACACAACTATAAAATGCTAAAGGATGGATTTCTCAACAGGTAGCTAAAATGCTGTAAAGAACTGAAACATGAACAAACATATAAAAATCTTCAGCATGCAGCAGAAAAGGACATACTGTAGACAAAAGATTAATACAAAAACAGGATGTATGCCCTGTAAGACTTACATTTTTAATTTCTGACACAAGACACTAATATTTTTTCCTGTACAGATTGCAACATAAGTGTAGATGTTAGCAGTTCTGTATAGCAACAGAAAATATCTATTGAATTGTCCATCCAAGTAATTATAACTTGTTATCCATACACAAGCACTTAACAGTTCAAGAGAATTTTTATGTTCTTTACATAACTGAATCCATACAGCTAACTAGGAAAATACAGCTGTCCTCATTTGGGGGACCACCTCAATAGACAGGCCTACAAAATTACAGTGTGCTCTTTGGGTAAGCAAAGCAGAAGCCAAATGAGTGTTTCAGTTACTAGGAACATTAAGTCAGCAAGAGTCAATTGTCTAAAGTTTATTTGCAAAATAAAATTAGTTTTCCAATTGAAAACTAATTCACAAGAAAGAAGCTGAACTAGAAGGTAAAGAACATGTCTGTATCCAAGAGAGAATGAAACCATTGGAAGTAGTACAACAGGGTAAAAATTTGCAGAGTTAAAAAATTATTTGGAATACACAATGAACACCCAAGGGAAGATGGTCCTGGTGACAGGGCACTAGAGCTAAGTTCAGAAGGGCTTGATTCTACCATTAGCCTTAAAGGACCCTTATTTTAGGAAGCACTCAGTGTCCAGATTCTGAGAAGTTGGCCAATTTAAGGTAATGGGAAACCACACCATTTGATTCTGGAAGTTCCCTCTTTCCTTATGGGAGCAAAGTATACCCAAGATACAAGTCTGAATTTATTAGAGTATAATGTCTTCCCTAGCTCTGCTCCACATACCTCTTTCCCAAAAGATATATTAATTTATTTTCAAAAGGATCCTGAGAGAGGCAAGAAAGTCAACAGCAGTACTACAAAGCAAATAATTCACTGAGCTATCCAATCCAACCCTCTACACTCTAATGTTTTTCTTTTAACTGCTGCCAGGTTTGCATCTTTTACATTCACAGAAAGCATGTTTTCCCACATAAGTAATCTGTAAGGACCAAACTTTATTGACTATATAAATTTTATATTCATAAAATAAAAATAAAATTTAAAAAAACACCATAATTCATCACCACTTATCTTTATTTCACAGCTGCTCAGTCAAATCAGTGGTTTTATTGCAGAATAAAATTGGCATATTATGATGATGAATCACTCTTAGTCTCTGATAATTTCAGGTTATTTGTGGCCAGTGAAATGGCAACTGCTTACAAAATCACTGTAGCAACCAATTTTTGACCTTGGTTTCCCTATAATCTGCAGCATGATTTAGAAGAAAAATCACAAGGAAATTTAGGCAGGTATTAATCTAGTGGGAAATGAGGATCATGTAGATTAGGTTATGTAAGCAAGCCTGTGACCAAGCAATAAAGAAACCATCCTCACAACTCATGATCAAAAAGAAAAAAATCAGTTGCCTTACTGAGAAGTTTTGAAAATGGCGAATAAAAAGCTTAAAAGGAAAGTCAGTACCTGATCCACAGTCGTACAGAGTTTGCATTCTTCTAAAATCATATGTTACTTTTGTAAACATTGTTTCACATAACAGAGTAGCAGCATAAATATCCTGGGGAATTTGGGAGTCTGCTTAAAACAAGGCAGTCCAGGAACATAAATATGAAATCATCAAATGACTAGATTCACACACACACACACAAAAATAATAATTAAAAAAAAATAAAAAAGCCAGAAGACACACAGAAACATAGAATCACAACATGGTTTGGGTTGGAAGGGACCATCAAAGATCATCTAGTTCCATTCCCCTCCCAGGTGAAGAGGTATCTCATATTAGATGCAGTTGCTCATGGACTTTGAAAAGTTACAATGATGGGGCATGCACAATTTCTCTGGGCAACCTGTTCCAGGGTCCCACCACCCTCACCACAAAAAATCTCTTCCTTACATCTAATCTAAACCCACTTGCCTTATACATAATTTCAAGTCCTCTCAAAGACCAAAACACATTTTGTTTGCAGAGAACAAAGCATATTGCTTAATGCAGAAAGTACTTCAGATTTACAAATCTAAGTGAGCAGTAGCTACTGGTTAAAAGAGCCTTTCCATCCCCATTCTATGGATGCTTCACATACACTGCAAACACGTAAAATGTTTTTTGAAATTAACTCACTTGTAACCTGCTTGTTCTGTATGAATAAGCATTAAATGTCAGGAAAAACAGACTTACACTAAAATACCTCAGCCAGTTACTTCACAGCCAGACCAGGCTTGGATGTGTCCAGATTTTTTGGTTTGGTTTGGGTTTTTGGGGTGGGGGTTGTTTCTTTTGTTTGTTGTTGTTGGTTTTGTTTTGTTTTGTTTTGTTTTACCATCAGTAGCTTTTCTTTTGGAAAAGAAGGGGAATGCTTCAGGATGTATTTACTAAGAACTCTCTTCCCTTTCTCTAATCCTTCCTTTCACCCTCACAGAAATCTGCTATGGCTAATGAGCTAGAAGAGCTCCTTTAGGGAAAATTGCACTTCAGTTTCAGGTACAATTTTCTCTAGGCTAAATGACACTTTACTATTTTCCTCTCTGAGGTCATACTCAGGAAAGCTAGTACTTCTCCCTCTAAAATGCCTTCTCTATCTCCAGCAGTCAATGTATTTATTTCACTAGGTAAAACAAATCAAATATACTGTGTATTAAAGAGACCAAATGAAAGTTGAAAGTTATACATGAATTACAAGAAGCATTCACACAATTATTTGCTTCAACTTCAAAGCCACTCTCTGCATTATATAATTCTTTAATTTAGATTTTGAGGCAGAAACCTACATGGACTCCAAAATTACCAATGACTCCTGTATGCTTTGGTAACATTAATATTCTTGATTTCCATACAGTAAGTCAGTTTGGCTTTTGCTGCAGCTATCTATCTCAAAAAATTCCTGGGCCAATAAGTTCCACAGTTTAATCATATTATGTGTGAAAAGCCCACTAGGTTAGAATTTTGTACCTGTTGGATCTACTTAATATTTCTAGAGCTTATGTTACACACCAGGGAAGATGTGGTTAATAAAAAAATATAATCAGAAAACCAAAGACTCTTCACAGCATCTACTGCATTTCATACAAAATCTATTATGTATTCTTTGGCATACAAATAATTTATTTATTATTTTAGGGTTTTTTGGTGCGGATTTCCATCCCCTTAGAGCTGTGTTTCATTAATGGATTAACTTGGTTCATCTCAAAATTCTCCAGTATTCAGAACTATGAGTTTCACATACACACACATACACTTATAGCACACCACTCTACTACTCAACTTTTTTGACCATGGTTTTCAGCTAAATAATAGCAGTTCATGCTTTGCAGTAACCATACCAGTTTACATGGATGATGTGAAAGCAGGCGAGCATGATCAATGTTCCGTGACCCCTTTTCTTTCTTTTTTTCCCTTATGTAAGGAATAATTTCAGAAGAGTATACAACCAGGGTTATAATCAGTTACCTTAAAAGAGCATCCAAGAGATTTTGTGTGGCTTTAATAACATGTGTACAGATGCAGGACTCCCACTCTCCAGACCTATAAAACCAATAGAAAGTGGTAGGCTCCTCTATTCTATCTGTTTGCCATGGGTTTACAACCTGGGTTCCACCCTTAATGTCCTTGATACTGACTGTATTGGCAAAAATCCAAAACATGGTAACTTATTGAGAAAAGATCAAATCACTCCCCTGAGCTCAACAGTTATATTACACACCTTAAACCAAAGTTGTTTTCAGGCACCAGTGAATAAAGGGTCAAACACATCCAATATGGTCAGTATTCCATCCAAGTCCACATGGACAAACTGGTGCATAGGAAATCTGGGGAGTGCCTGGTTTGCATTCAAACATCAGTGTGAAGATGGACAGATGTCCTTCCACACCAAGGAAGGATATTCACATTAAGTATTAGTGGAGCCTCTTATGTATGATGTGGTCAGAGTGAACTTTGTCTGGGATTTCTCTTCTTTGGAACCTCCTTCAAAATACAAGCCAATTGATATAAAAAATGCCTAATTTTCTTCTAAATTACAATTATAAGACAGCTGCAGAAAAAGTGACCCTATGCCATCATGTAGGTTTCTTGTAAACCACATTGTCCTTGTCAAATGCTTGACTTTTTGTCAATCTATCCCAGTCTCAAAGGAGGACTGTAAATAGAGAGCAGTTACTGCACACTTCTGATCCACTGCAGCAGCCAGGAACCCTGCAGTTTCTTAAGAGAGAAACACATAACACGGGCACTTCTTCTCAGGCACTTTTTTTACCCCAGAGAGTGGAAATAAAACTGAGGAAGCTGATCATATGACTCTGGGAGAACTGAAATTATTGCTCTGATATGAACAGTCTTTCATGGGATCCTAAGAAACAGAATGCATTGGTGACATTAGCTGCAGTCATTAACTTTTGGGCTTGATCATCAGTCCCAGGAAATATGTGGCTTGCAGCATGCCTATATTTGCTGCTGCTGGTCTAATAAACAGTTTACCATTACAAACCATCTTCCATTTTGGAAGGCCTGTGGCTGTCTCAGATACATCATGTTTAGTGGGAGAATTTAACAGGAACTTGTACTCAGTTTTCAAAACAAGGAGAAATGTTTGACACAGGTTTCTATGATTTCAGGTGTATTTTCTGTTACTATCTGTAAAGCTGTAAGACAAGATATTGTCCGGGACAATACAGTTGCAGTTAATTTTTTCAGCCCCCTTTTTCTATGACTTTAAGTCTCATGTATTTTTTTCTTCAAAAACAAAACTTCTTAATAGGCTAGTGTCGACATAATGACTACCAGCACATAGACTAATAATTTCCACAGTGACTGATGACTAATGCAAGAAGAAGGTATCTGGTTGAAAGTTCTTCTGCAGCTGGAAATATTCCCTTGCCTTTTAATTCACTTCAGTCACCAAAAAGGGAAAAATTTCCTCACAATATTTGGGGCTGAATTTGTGACGGCACTCAAAAGACCAAATTTGGGTTCCTAATGCTGAATCAAAAATTCAACATCAGTCAAAGTCAAACCTTATTTTGGAATTGCTCTTTCTCTTCCATCAGTTTCAGAGCTGGATCCAAATTTTGCTCTATACATGTCATAGTTCTGGCATGAATCAAAGGCAGGTCAGCAGATCAACTCAAATGACTTTACTGGTGCACAAGTAGATTCTGAAGTCATTTAAGAACAAGTCAGGAAAGAACCATAGAAATGTACAAGGTTACAAGTAACTGAATCCATCAAAGATGCTAAAAGTTTGAGCAAAAATAAACAATTTCCCAGGTCAGGGATTATATGCCACCCTAGAGTACTGACTGATGGATTGTAACAGATTGCACTTTAATGTAAGTGTGCTTTCTGGCTTCTATTCAATTAAAACACTCTCAGGTTAACCAGGCAATTTAGCTCTACTGCTCTTATTACCATTAAGTAATAAACATTGAGTGACACTTGCCCTGGAGACTGCTCTTACGTTACATACTGCTAATGCACTCTTTCACTCAGATTTGTAGGGGTTTATTTCATGGGATGGAATGGGATAGAAACATCTCACTGTTGCTGGCAATCACAGGCTTGTGAAAACGACATGTCCTTTTGAGGCATGGAAGCATGTATAATAAGTTAGTCACTGTCTCCCTGGTGTCAGGGTGTCAGCAAGGGCAAGGCAGTGCACCCTCGTCCCTGTGGCACATAACAAAGTGTGGTGGCTGGGACCCACCAGGCTGCAGGGACATGCCTGGGATGTGACCTGGCTGGCAAGCTATGGGGGAAGGAAAGACCTTCTAGAGAAAACTTTACTCTTAATGTCATACTTGGTTTTCATCAAGGATGTATATTCTCTATCAGTGAAAGGTGATACTTCCCAGAAATCGTACTTTAAAAAATTGCTTGGAAACCCTAGAGCATGAATTACAAGTGAAAATCATCTCCCCTAAGAAGCAGATACATTCTCCATAAATAAAGTGCATTGCACAAGTGCAAACCAGAGCCAACTTTTGCTGGTTGCTCATCACACTGTATTGTCTGGCCATTTTCAAATTCCACCAGACAGGTAGGCATTAATTCCCTTGCCTGTACCCTTGAACACTGCTTCAAAAGAGACACCATGAACTGTATTATTTTTTTTTTTTTTTTATTCCAAGGTTTTTACTTTGGATAGTACTTTACAGAAGGGTAAAATGGTTTATCCCGTTTATAACGAATATTTGGAAGAAAAACAGCCACATTTTTCCCTCCAGCTGCATGTCCCCATGAGCAAGAATAGCATATATTCAACAAAAAGAACTATGCTCTATTTTTGTCTGTGAGCTGGGTGGTCCAGTTGTTTACTGCAGTGGCCTTTCTTCTCTGAACACTTTGATTTTAATAATAGCTTTGGGCACAACAGAATATGAGTATGACGAATTCATCCTCCATGTCCTGACTTGTGTTACAAATCCTCTATACTATATACAGTGTACTTTAATATACTAGGGAAATTTAGAAACCAAGGGAAAACATCAATCTATGACTTTTACATAAACTAATTTTACAAACATAATAAAATTTTAAATGAATACTTACATTGATTATATGATTTTTGACACACTTGTTACAGGCACTGTAAAATGTCTGTCAAGTGCTACATCAGCTGGAAACTTTGCCTTTTTTTCTCAAGAAAATATGTCTGTTACTTTTTACTTTTTCTTATATACATCTTTCTAACCTATCTAGAAGTCAAGATATTTTCCATTTGCTAACATGTATAAATACTAGCAACATTTTAAAGGAACCTTAAATGCTGCTTGGTGTATTTCTGAAGGGCAAAAATTTTTAAGACTCTGTAGACTGCACTGAGAATGAAAGAGAATTAAGAAATGCAGTGGTGGAGATAATGTTTGACAGACATTTGTTTAAAGCCATTGAATGACAATGAAGGTTAACCCCATTAAAGGAGACTGTTGAGACAGGCACATGCTGTGGTCCAACAGGAAAGTTCTTGTTCTTTGAATTCTCTGGACTCCAGCCCTTGTCATTGGACCCAAAGGAATTTGAGCCCAACAGAAAGGATGCACTGCTCACTTCTTGCCACACTTCTCCCTGAAACTTCCCATTCTGGGAACTGGGGTGATACTAACTGCAAAAAAAGGACACCTCATGTCTCCAGAGAGAGCTGACCCTTTTTGTTACTCCTCTGAGAGCCAGAGAGTCCAACTCTGATTTCTTACCATAAAGTACACTGGCAGAAAATTATCACATTCATAACACTCTATAAATACTATTCAATTAGAGAATGTAAAACAGAGTTTTGACCTATACAATTAACTCACCTCTAACCAAGTGAAATCAAAACTTCAACACTTGTGAACCTGAAGTGAGACACCCAAGTTAAAGGTAACTTGATTTTTAAGTACAGACAAACTGCAATTCTTAATCAACCTCTGTTTCAACTGCTGATAATGTTGTACTCCTGACACAAAAATGCATCATCTTTCAATTGTACTACTCTAGACTTTGTATTTCATTTCAATTCAATAGACATTCTGTGGTTCAAACTGTAATACAATAGATAACACTAGACTGTGACCAGTGACATTTGATTAAAAAAAAAAAAAAAAAAAAAAAACACACAAAACCAAAACAGGAAAAAAAACACCAAAAAACACAACCAAACAAAAAAAATCCCACCCCCCCCAAAAAAAAAAAAAAAGAAAAAAAAAAAAAAAAAACCACCCAAAAACCAACACCAAAACACACCAAAACACACCAAAAAAGACTGATGAACAATGTCAGTTTTTCAACACTGCTTTATGGTCTCTGGAACACATATTAGTTAAGCTGCACTTTTTTATAAATTTTACTTATTAGCCATGTTTCTTCTCTTGAATTTAATGTTCTTAAAACTTCTGGAACCCAGGACAACTAATGGCAGCAATCCACAGCAGGGCAAAAACATCTAACAGACTCAAATGAAACAAGTTTACATTTGGGAAACTTCAGCAGCTGACGCAGATCTAGGTCTTTGCCTTTCCAAGCATTCATCTGTTTTCCTGCTCTTTACCAGGTTTTAGTGAAAGCCTCAACTGTCATCATTAACGATCGTATTGGATGCTTCATGCAAGTAAATACTATAATGTTGATTTTTGCTCAGCAAAAGTGTTTCATTACTACACTTTTGCAGTATTAGAAGTATTTGTGACCTACTACTGCCCTTGATTTGTATTACTAAACTGTTACCCTAGAGTATACATTGACAGTACTGATTATTACACAAAACACCGTATCTTTCAGTCTTATAATCTACCACAGCATGCAGCCAGAGTCAGAAGCATTTTCCTTCACTTTTTTGCAGCTAAATAAAAATAATTTCATAGTTATTTCAGAATACATACAGCACGCAGATGGAGAGGATCCAGTGATCAATCATCACATCTGAAGTACTGAAATTATGAATAATGGTTTGATTTTCTTATGCTCTTTTTGGGAAAAGAAAATGTATGTAGTAGATTTATCAAAGTATTTTGCATTAAGTATTAAGGCTTTAGTTATTAAAAAGGACTGCCAGTTCTGCTACTCTGCTCAATAAAGTACTCCTAAAACATGTTATTTTTGCTAGTAAAACCAAACTGTTGAAAAAAACAGATAGTCTGCAGATATTCTGCCAATGTGATTGTCAAATACTGGTGTTTCCCCAAATGTTTTAAAAAATAGTTGTAGTGCCCAGATTAATTCCTAAAAAGGGTAAAATTTGCTGGCAGAGCTCTTTAAAATAAACTGGGACAAATTAGGCAGTCCAAGAGAACTGGGATTCATTCTCTGTTGACAGGAATATTCATTGCAACCACCTCATAAATATTATACCCTAAGCAAATATCTCTCCTTAGACACTCAAACTTACAGGAGTGAGCTTATTCAAAATCCCAGCATGACCATCCCAGTGCACAGGTCTCTAAGATGCTGATTCTATAAAGTTTCTATAAACTGTGACCTCAATTACTGATAGTTGTTCTTAAAAAGTATTCCCTTTGTCAAAACACAGCAAACTCAAGTCTTTCCAAGTGAGGCTTTTCAGTCTGCAGAGTGACTCCAGATAGCCCCCAAGCAGCACACTACCACAGTGCCCTACTAGGATTAAGAAGGTTTCCTTTATAATCTGACTTGGCTATTCCTTCAGGTCTGCTGGCTCTGACTGTGACCCTGACACAGAAAATAAAACAGAAAGCAAGGCACCAGTTGTCTGTGTTAATACCTCCACACCTTTGAAAAAGTATCTATGCTGACCTTAAAGGAAGTAATGTACTTTTATACAAAGTCAAAATTGCAAAATAAACCAGAGCAATAAAAAAAATTATTTAATAAACTGGCAAAATTCTTGATACTTCATAAAATAATTTGGCTTTTTTTTCCTTACCCTTCTCTCTTCATTCAGGTTAAATGCAGGTCTCTGCAAATGGCAGAGATCAACTTAAAAATCAAAGTGTAACTTTGCATGCACTATTTTATCTAGAAGCAAATATTTAGTTTAATTAGATTTCTGCAGCTCACTCAAGTCCAAGCCTCATTACAGTCATCTGAAATAAGAATGACTGAATGTGCTGTTGCTTTCAAATTTAGTTCCTATCCAAGTTCCTAACAAAAAAACCTGATTGTTCAATTCTCATGAAATACAAGTCTTTGCTTTTACAACAATTGACCAATATTATCTATCAAAATCTGAATACTTTGGTGTTACAGGAGTCTGACCAGATACAGGCATGCTCCAAGACTGGTATCAGTTGGCCTCCCCAGGTGCCTTGGTTCTAATGAAGCTCAGGCTCTGTGTTCGTATGTCTCTCCAATGGCTTCTCATGCACATAAACCAGCGGGATTTCCTCTTTGCAGTGACAGGAACCCATATGACTTTTTCTGGTTTATACAGAATTTCTTTACTCAGCAAATGCTGAGCAGATAGACCCCTCACACTCATTCATGGAGCCTCCATAATGTATACAACTATTAGCTGAAAAATAGCAGCATATTTCCCTTGCAGTTTCGTTACAGTCCTATTGAAGAGTAGGGAGAAACAAGGTACATATTTACATATATAATTAGGTTTTCTCCAGTTGTTTTTTGAATTACAAGCTAAGGTGGTTTTTAGGAGGTGAGCAATTAAATGTACCATAATTTCCTAGGATTTAAAGTGATTTTTGTCAGTGGAATTATCTGTGTTCCCACCCCCTGTCTCTACACCTATGCAGTTCTCTGGTGTGCTCTCCAAGAATAGTTCACTTAGCTTCTAAGTCATTCAACATATTTCACTTTCAAGCAGCTATGTGCTAAAAAGCTTTGACTTTGTCATTCTGAATCTTCAATGGTATTGAAACTGTCAGGCAAAAATTGTATTCTCCTGCTGTTCTGAGCAGCAGGAGAATGAAAATGACAAAAGACCCATATTAATGTTAATCATAGATGAGAAATACAATAGCATTTTTCAGAAACTTAGGGCTCTGCTCTAACAGGCACAGGCTCCTTATTTCCCCCTTCTAGCCCATTAAATTTAAAAAATTAATAACTGCAAATAAATATCCTCATGCTTTTGACGATCAAGGCTTAAGCAAAATAATGTCCAGCACTGCAGCATTACATCTTGCTGCCTTGCAAAATTCATACTTTCTTCAGTTTCCAAAAGAGCTAATGTATTGGAGCAGGTGGGCACTTGCTGTCAGGATCCACACGTGACATTTTGTCTGGCGTAGGTGACATCACCTACACCAGACAAAAATGGGCACGCCTGTTGAGCATTCATGTAAAATCATCTGGGTGCCCAGTCCACGTAGAAAGGATTTACACCATATACATTCATTTAATTGTAGGGATGCCAGAAATGAAAGAGGCTGTTGATTCCTTCTGCATGAACATTCGACAGATGCAGGCAGCATGCAGGATTTCCTTACCGTGATTTCCAACCATTCCTTACCAATGCCCCAAGGGATATTTGCTACTAATCTGCTTTGGTGAGGTCATAATCCTGAAAGGAAGTACCCATTTTTTTGTGTTCTTGTCCATGTTTGTCCTTGCCCTGAATGAGCTGTTCATCCTTTGGCCACCTGCTATTTTTCTTGAAAGAGATGACAGTCCTGTCTGCCTTTGTCTTGGTCCTGCTAGTCATCACCTTCTTCTGTTAACTCTTTGCTGAAGCTCTTATACCCCATGGAGATACACACTTCCACAGTTGTACAAAAAAATCCACTGAATGCAAAAAATCCCACAACTCACAGCAATGTCAGCTGTCACTTCTCTTTGGCCTAAATATTGCTGGGGATCAACGACTGTTCCAGTTCTAGGAAGGATTTTGAGCAAGGTCTTTCTTTTTGAATATCTTTATTCCTGAGACTCTGTTGTGATGTCAAATTAATTTGCAATTAATAAATGAGCCAGATTCTTGGTACCAGATGTGATTTTCTTGCCAATGGAAACAGGCTTTGGGGGAGAGGTAGCAAGGTCCATGTAGCAGAAATTAACCACTAACTCTCATCAACACATAGTACAACTTATGTCAAAAGGTTCAACAATTTTCACCTCCAAAGCACAGACTAGTGTCAGAATCCTCTACCCCTATTCCATGGCACATGAAATAAAAATCTACTATTTCTATTTCTTTGGATCTTACATTTTTAAAGACTCTTTGAATAAGAGATTTTAAACATGGCATTCTTTTAAAGACCACAGTACACATCTGGTGGTATGAAGTCATCAAGCTTTCTTCTTCACTTAGTACCCAGGCCATTTTATAAATTAAGCTTATGAACTAATAAGCTCACTGATATCTCTCAGGTGATGTGTTCATTAGGTGAACCTGATTTCAAATGAGTCAGAAACAGTCCAGAATTTGCCCCAAACACAACAATTACGTTGAAATGAATGTGTTTTTTTAAAAGTCAAAATTTTTGTTATGTGGTTTCCAAACCAAAGTTTTGAAACGTGCCTTGAAGCCTGCTGAAGTTTAAGTAAATGAGGATTAAAATGAAACTCCATGCAGAATACAAGATTGTTTGGTTTTGGCCACACAGAATGCTTAACCAAACAATATTTTGGATAAAATGAAAGGGCTGGGCATTTTAACTGACCACTAGTTTTGGTGGTCCAATGCATTTTAATACAGAAAATAACAGTTACATAGAAAATTAAACCAAATTGCTTAATACATTTTTTCATTATTCTTTTTTACAAAGACCGATTTCTGCAAGCATACAGAGAATTAGGAAGAGTCTTCGCAAAAATACACAGGAAACGCTTTCAAAATTGAATTCCAACATCAGAGTAATGAAAAAACAAGTTGGTGCCTTCAACCCTTGTGAAAGGATGTGAAAACAAATCAGTACCACTTATAAGAGTTAATTTATTTATATACAAGTATGTAGATAAATAATCTAGTAAATTGAGCACTTCTAATTTGATTCAAGCATGGAAAAGCTTTTAATATTCACAGACCTAAGTCTCAAACATGGAGCCAGAGTCTTAAATGAGAAAATCTAACTACAAAATAAATAAAACACAATTACTTGGCCATTCAACTGTATTTTATTTGTGTGCATAAGGGATGGAAAAATGAAAAGTCACTTGTAACAGGCATTGCACACTTGTCATAGAAGAGCATTGGACTGAAAGGTATGTCGTGAAAGGAAGGTTTGCAACACAGAGAAGTTCTTCTGTTTTGAACATATGATCTTTATTTCAACTATTACATAACTTCATAGAATAAGATTTCTTCTCTTTCCTCCTACTTCTATTCCAAGTTTTGATGCTCATACTTTAGTTCCCACACTCTTCAAAGGACAAAGAATTATTTATGTACAATACTCTGAAAGGCACCTCAAACAACAGAACACATTTATATTTATTTGTAGGATATCACTTGCACAAGTTGAAGTGAGAGTGGGGCGTATACAGTGAACACAAGTCATGAGAAATAATAATTATAAAAGAGGAAAAATAAAGAGTCTGGCATATGAAAGTTTCTTCATTACTTCTTAGTATATTTATAATCAGCCAATTTCCTCTCACATTTTCCAGCTCTGTAAAGTAAGACCTGTACATCCTTCCACAGTTTGTTAGTAAGACATAAATTCTAAGCAGCCATGCTTAAAGGAACTTTATAAACTATTTTATAACGTGGCATGATGATTTCCCTGTGCAGATAGTCTCTGGACACATCAATTGTTTCTTTGCTAGAACAATACTTCCCAGTTTTGACAATGATGATTTTGACTAGCTTTTAGGAAAAGCTGCCACCTGGTTACATCCATAATCAGTTCCTTTGCCAGTGACCTCTCCAAGTCACAAGGTTCACAGATGAAAACCTTGAGTGTCCTGCACAAAACCTCAAGAGATATCACTTCCCCCACAGTCAGTATTACACACATACAGCTTTGCAAAACTTTACCAGCCACCTTCACCCACAGGAAAGTAACTACACGTTTTGCAGACAAGGGGTTCATTTGCCTGGGAACTCTCCTGTTTCTGGGAGCTGCCTGTGAATTCCATGCTGATGAGGCTTATTGGAAGTAGAGTTTTTCACCAGCAACACTCATGGTCAAGAAAGAAACAGAGACTTGCAGCAGCAGCAGCAGCAGCAGGCAGCTCTTCATTCACAGGAGCATCTCAATATCTCACTGGTTCCATTTCAGCAGATCTGAAATTTTTATGCCACGTTCCTCTCTTCATCCTCCTTTCTTAGTGTTTAGGGAAGAAAGAAATGAAGAAAAAGCCCAGAAGAAGAACTTACACCAGGATATCACTTCTCTTGCTGCACCATACTACCAGTGTTATCATGGCACATGTCAACATGACTGGGATCAAGATCAGTGTTATAAGAATTTCATCCGGTGGATCTTCCCAGTGAACCTTTTCTGACGTACAGTTTGAAAAGAATTGTTTATGAATTCCAGTGATAAAGCCTTCTGCAAGGGGGTTTGGCCAAAAGCAACTTGCATTGTTGGCTTCACGTTCTGTGCACTGGGTGAAGTTGTCATAATACCTGGGAGTAGAAGAAAATTAAGAGAAGTTGAAATAGAATGTATATGCATATTGCACTTAGAGAAAGCTACAAGGGTGCCATACAAAATCTCTAAGAGTGTGTCTATCACGTAGGTACTGCACTGAAGGACCTCTAATGGGATCTGTGGCTACTCACTACACAGTAAGGCAGGAGAACTGACTCACATGTACTAATGCAACTGAAAGACTTCATGTGAAGTTCTGAGATCACAGATGGACAACAGTCAAACCCTGACTACAGCCAGGACCTCCTAATGCCATTTAAATACAAACAGAACTCCCCCACTAGAGACATCTACAGATACTTTTAAAAAACACACACACAAATGTGCAAAGAACAGGACATTTTGAACAAAGTACGAATATTTCATGCCTCAACTGCCACTGGACATGATGTTATGGTGAAAATTATGATATGACACTAGGACTGAACAGCAACATGCAGCACCACGTAAAAACTTTGGTTCTGTAGCAGTCTTGTGCAGTAAGAAAATAATGGAAAAATAAACACACAGAAAGTTAGCTTTTGACAAAATTCCTCTTCTTTCCAACTCCAACAAATGCCAGCAGGGAATATATAAATAAATAATTAAATTCTAATTACACGTTTGCTTATGGAAGGCTCGGAATTCCTTGTAATCCTTAACATGTTTTCAATGCTGCATGTGCTAAAATTTACCTGTCCAGGAATAACTTGTATTTTTGAGAATTGGCTACCCCTTAGGAAAAAAAAAGGGAAACAATAAGCCTAAACGAGTAATCATATGGGTTTTGTGGTGTTAAGCTGAAGACATTCAAGAAGTGAATGGATATGGGGGAGGAGATCGGAAATTAGGAAGATGAAGAGTGTCTGGTCAGTACATGAATAGGGCAAGAAATAAAGAAGCTGAATTATTGTCTGTTGCATTTATTTTAGTCCTATGTGACTCATTAAACTCACTTCAAAGGGGAATTAAAAATAGAGAGAGCAAAAATCCACATGACACCTCCAGGGACAGCATCCTATTATAGCATTTGAAGACCCTACCGTCCATATAAATAAGGTAACTCCTGATGAATTACTCGTTCTGACATTAAGTCCTACAGGGGACTAATGTTTACTCAGTCCTTTGCTTTTCAAGGAGAAGAGACATTCTGTGTTTGGACCAAGACTGAAGTCTACTGCTTACTGTCTGTCTGTCAGGGGAAATGTCTGCCTGCCCATGCTACAAGCACACAGGTTGGGAACACAGCCTGCTAAGCATCTAAATTCTCAGGGTTGTGTTCACAGAAGAAGAAAAAGCCTCACAGAAAGGCCCTTCTGCAAGTTCCTTGCAGTTCTCATTCTCAAGAAGTTTGAACAAATACTGCCTCATTCATAAACACACTGGACAATCCAACACCAAACTCCACCATGAAGATGCCTATATCCACAATATATGTATATTTTAAGGAAAACTACTAGAAAGGAAGCTTTTGTGACATCAGCACCACAGGAAAACAACAGGAAAAAAGCTAAAAATAAAATACAAGTATCAGCTGTTTGCTGTTTTAATAGTGTCATTCTTCTGTGCGACCTGATGACATCCAGTCTTTATGTCCTTGGACTAAATTAGAAGCTGGAGATGTCTAGTTGAATGTGGGAGATACAGCCCCAGAGGACCTGAGGAGCAACACATCTGAAGGCAAGGCTACAAGGTTCAGCAGGCTACAACGCAGAGATGGACGAGCATCCAGCTGCCCAGACAGGTCAGTGCTCCACCTGGCACAGACACCAGGCAAGACTCCAGAAATGCTGGACTCTGCTCCAGTCTGCTCTGGGCCATGCTCTCACGGGCACCCTTGTGCCATCAATGGCTACTGTATAGCTACCTCAATAAGAAAACCAACAATAAATCCAGGTGATTTCTGCATAAAAGTACCCTAAGCTCAAAGATTTGATGATATCATTAGTTTTTCCTCTGTGTTTAAAATCCTATAGAAAATTCAGTGCTATACCAAGAATTCTGTAGATTTTTTTTTAATGTTAGATGGTGTAAACAAAAATATTTCCCACTGATTTTCACTGCAAATACAACATAGCCAGAAAATGTTGGTTAACTGTTGCCAAAAGGCCAGATAAAAATAACTTGTGACATACACTGTATTTGAAATACTGAATCCCTAAGACCCAAAGTAGAATAAAAATGTTATCGTAGTAGTTGGAATTCCTTACAATTTTTCCTTAAAACCTTATCTTGTGTAAAAAAAAAAAAAAAAACAACACAAAAAAAACAACAAAAAATCCTACCTACACTATAACTCTTAGTTCACAGAATTGTGAGAAGGTACATGAAGGAAAATCTCAGGTACTGGAGAACTGCATGTCTGCCTGTAAAGCTGAATTCCCTTAAATATTTATGTAGTTTAGTAATTTAGAGCTTATGCACTGCAACAGAAAGTTCATATTAAAAAAGAAGATCCTCTACATGGCACTGTGGAACAGCAGCCTCAGAAAGGAGCAATTGCATTCTCATTACTACAGTATGGATGTGCTTGTAGCTGATCAATTGGTTTGCAGGTTGTTGGGCTTTTTTAAGAGGGAGCTGGGGGTTAATAGATATTTAATTCCAGTTCAATTCTCCTACGCTTTGTTCTTTCATGCCTTATGTAATTTTCTTTATTCAAATAGTAAAGGCCGGAATAGGGAACCTTTTCACTCTGTCTAACAAGTTGGTTATGACAAAGATGTCCTGGCCTCTGACTGGAGATACTTCAAGAGAAGTGCATTATAGTTACACAACTTGTGAAAGGAAAGAACAAGAAGTGGTACTTTCTACTTATTCCCAGAACAAATAACTGGCGAGCACATTGGAGCTCAAGCTCCTTCACCTCTCAGATTATAAAAGAGTGTGGGAACATTCTTATTCTTTGTGCTGAGACACAATTGCATCTCTTTCAGGCTAGCTACAAGAGACCTAGGTAGGACTCAGGAAACGGATATTCACTGGGAGCCAGGTCACAAGCTTTGTGACAAATGGGCCAAAAAACTAATATAAGTTTCAACTCAGCTAAGTAGTCCAATAGAGAAAACCCAAAATCTAAGCATAGTCTGAACAGCAAAATTCATATAAAGATGTGCTTTACCCTGGCACACCCAGGACAACTGTAGTTTCTATTCAGGAAGCAACTCCTTGGTCATACTACACATTATTAAAAATACTTTCAGAGAACACAAAAAATAATTCCTTTCAGAGCAGTCTCTAAGCTATAACACATTTGTCATGAAAGACAATTTTCAATATTCTGGAAAAATACTTCATTTTCAGAGCACACACACTTTTTCTCCTGAACTTTATCTTTCCACTAAAGCAGATAATAACAACCATGTCAATGGTTTGGTTTTGTTGTTGTTGCTGTTGAAACTGTGGAATATTTTATTTTGTGAGTATTTTACCCATGAGAAAACATATTTTTACGTATTACCTATAACCAAGAGCCTGGAGAGCAGGCAGTTATTGTGAGGAATGGTAGTGGACACATTTGCCTTAATAGGACAGTGCTTCCTGGAGTGTCCACTCAAACTAAATAGACAGCTAGGTTTATTACATGTCATCTATCTCAGGGTACACAGTTGCCTCTCACTCAGGGCATTTCTCAGTCTAAGTGGGGCTTGAATCCCATCTGTAGTTTCCCACATCTCCAGGGAGGAATGTGGTACATCCTTGCTCTTTCTTCCTCAATATCCCTCCACAGGAAAACTGCAGAGATGACTGCTTTACAAAAACACAAAACCCACAACCCCCTCCTCCACACTTTCATGAGACTAAGAAAACAGATTGTTTAATTAAGAGTTTTAACAAAACAGCATTTTCCAATGCAAAATTGTATTTGAAAGAATTCCAAACAATTCTCAAAAAGCCGAATGCCATATATATGCTACTTAAGACAAACATTTGAGGGCATTTTCTGGCTGCAGCCATAGACTCACTCTCAGTTCCAACAGGAGAATGTTTCCATCTCTCCAGCACTCATGGATAGACCACCACAGCGACACTCAGCACATAAGCAGTCAGGAATGTTTTGCAGTTGCTTAATGAGGAGGGCCAGGAATTAAAAACCAAAACACCACACTTTCACTACCCCATTTTAAATAAGTCACTTTCATGATTACTGATATAATTATAGATGGGTAGTACAAGACACACTAAGAAATTGTGAGCAATTTTTGTTATTTTGAGTCCACTAAGTACTCAGAATACAGTGAAAAATCTCTCTAGCATAATTGAGTCTTGATGCAAACTAGGTAATAGATACACCAGGGACACTCACTCCTGCTACCATACAAACCCAGATAGTAACCTAGAAGCACTGTTCCAGGACACTACAAGTCATGTGCTGCATTTTAATAAAGATGCTTTAAAACTATTTGCTTTCCCCCAGATTATTCAACCAAAAATTTCTTTATACACAGTCACATATTAAATTGAATTATCATCCTTGTAACCTCCACCCAGACCGGAATACGAAATGCAATGAAAAAATATTAACGAGAAATGTCACATGATAATAAAGGCTTTTTTACAGCATTTCCAGATGAAGTGGAGGCAGGAACTAGCAAAAAATCTCACAAAAATAAAAGGCCTATTCTTACATGAGATGCAGCCAGACTGTATAGAACTTCAGAGTGTAACAGCCTGGATGAACTTCAAATAAAGATCCAAACCTTAAGATGATCATTTCCTGCAGTTTCACCACCATATTAAAAGGACAGCTTTAATTTTATGAGTTAGGAGTCTAAAAATATGGTGGAGTATTTCTGAGATTGTCTCACTCAACATCTCTCCAAACAGGTTTGTGTCTCACCATTCTTTTAATCACATTTTTAATTTTCTGTCAAGATGAGTATTCTCACAGTCACATTTTTACCTCCCTAATCAGATCAGATCTACAGTTATGCAGCTCCAATACAGAATTCAGCCTCAAGAAAATAATGTGCTACAAAAACATAAGGAAGGAAATGGATGGGGGAGGGAGGAAACTGGTTTAATGACAAAATCATAAAGTATAGTTTATTCTCATGCCACTACATAATGGACTTTGAGACAGATTTACCTACTTGTGTCGAAAATAATAAACAGATTCTGGTATCCTTTGAAGTAATTACAGATCTCCACCCTTAATTTCACATCAACAACTGTCTGTCAAATGTAAAGTGGTTGAATAAACCTAACTAAAAATCCAAAAAAGCACAACTATTACTACATTGTTGTTAATTTCCTAAAGATACAGGCAGAAAATGTAAATATAAAGAGCAACTGTAGATGTAAGCTGTTACTTTATGTATCTAATATCTATGTCTAATGAGCAACAGAAACCACTATATTATGCAAATGTAGAACAAGGAGGTAAATGTAGCCTGACATCAGGTACTAAGTCATGAAAATCAAATATTTAGTAGCACGAGAATTTTACCAAGCCAGAAACTTCGACCGGTAAGTAGGCTTTACCTTCCATCACTCCTGACCTAGATTTTAATGATTACTTAGTTGTACATTCAGCCCATTTTTGGAGAACAACCAGTAAGAGGGGAAGTAGTCTCTGAAGCCATCACTACATCATGTCTTCAGAAGCCAATCCCATAACTCCCTTGAATGAGACAAAAATCAAAAGAGAAAGGCAAATCCTAATCCCACAAACACTTAAGTATACATATCCAACTTCTTACAAGCATAGTATTTCATAAGTAGCCATCATTGATGATGTATGGAAGATGTCCTTAACAGCATGAATAGAATCACTACATATCTACCCCTTCCAGTCAAATACATCAGGCTTGTGATTCTGTCAGGGAAATGCAAATTTTACAACCTCTTCTTATGGATCAAGTTTGGAAGTTTTTGTCAAGTTGGTTAACTAGTGAAAGCTCTTAATTTTCTTAGGCTTCTCACCAAAGGAGACAGCATGTTTCAAAGCATTGAAACACATGCTTTTGTGCACATCAATTTTTGAAATTTTACAACTAAATTTAAAATGTTTTATTATAACAAGTGAAGGGAAGCAGGAAGCATTCCAAAATTCAGATCCTATAAGACCATTTTTTGATCTCCAGTAAACACTTAGTGCTGAAAACGGCAGCTGCACAATGTCAGCTACCTCATCTGCTTTTTCTCTATTATAGTCAGTTATTTCTCTATTCAATTCAGATTACTTCACAATAACAGGGCAAAGGCAATATTTGACTAAGACCTGGATTTTTTTCTTTCCCATCAGCTGTGCATTTCTCCTCAGTGTCATTAAGAAAACCATTAGCATTTTCTGGTGCATATTCTCCTTCAAAGGCCAAGCATGACAGAGATAAGAGCCCTGAAAAGCCAGTAACATCCTTTGAAAGGAATAGTAGGAAGTAACATTCCT
Organism: Phylloscopus trochilus trochilus; assembly: GCA_016584745.2. Lineage (NCBI taxonomy): Eukaryota > Metazoa > Chordata > Aves > Passeriformes > Phylloscopidae > Phylloscopus > Phylloscopus trochilus. The sequence continues at coordinate 57,136,616 of WQNJ02000546.1, read as the reverse complement.
ACTATTTATGGTCATGTTCCATTTCAAATCAAAGTTCTGCATGCTTAGAAACAGTCAGTGGAAACACTGGAATTATTGTAGGGCATGATGCACAAGACAGCTTCCTTTAAGATTCCCTGCCAAGGAAGGGAGTCCAGGAGTCCAGGACAACTAGTATCTTGTACAGCTTAGTCCCACACCTGTTCTGCCTAGCAAAAAGAAAAAAAGGAAGCTAGTAGAGCATTACACTCAAATTTGCCACTGCAGTGATGGAGAGGCACACACGCTATCCTTGTATCTATCTCAGCTCAACTCCTTCCCAAAAGCATTTCCACCTGAGCCACCATGGATATGCACAATCCTCAGCCAAGTCAGCACGAGGGCAAGTGCTCTTGGTGCACGCAGGCATTTGGGTCAGCCACTGACACAGTAACTTGTTGAGGTCGTTCTGCTTTCTCCCAAATACACCAGTCACTTCATTCATTCACCTTGTAAAGTTTGCTACAAATAAGAGCTTATTTGTCTCCACTCTTCTCAGAATGTTCCAACTCCATGATAAAACCATCATTCCATTACTGCTTCCAAAATTAAATGCTCAGCCAGCTTCAATCCAGTCATCCAACACCTGTGGAGGAGTCTGAGTCAGGCAGGAAGTTGCTAGCTCAGAACTGCTCTGAGCTCATGCCACATTTCAGGAGCTCAAGGCTTTTATTTCCATCTAGATGAAGCAAGATGACAAGTGAACAGAGAAAATGTCACTTGAATTCAGACTGGTGCTCCACAGCTGGGCCTCCAGACAGTCACTCAAAACAAGCAACCATAAAGATAATAATTGTTCTGACCAACAGATAAAAACTTACAGGGAAAGAAATAACAGAAGGGCCCTTCTTCTTCATTCCAGCTCATACCTACAAACAACTGCTTCATATTCCATTTTTATGAGGACATTAAAGTGTCACCTGCTGAGGGGAAGCTGTTATTAGATTCCACTTAGTCCAAAGCAGCACGAATTTTCTATTTCTTCAAGTGGAAAGAAGGGAGAGAAACATCTGGTAATATACAGCTGTGAAATAGAAATCATCAGTCAATCAGGCTTACACTTTGAGAAACACCCACTGTAGCATCTCCACAGATTGAAAAATTAAAAAAAAACCCCAACAATTAATCTGCCACTAAGTCAAATTTTTCATCATCATTTTCATAACCCTCCCCACATAACTTTTATAAGCATGTAAAGAATGTACACTTTTCCTGATTATTTATGGAAAATAAACTTTTAAAAATTCCTGTAATTAAAAACACCACTCACTTTCAGAGGAGAGTGGCTGTTGTGTTCTTCTCCAAGCAGAGCAGAAATAATGGGAGTCAAAAATCAGTTGACTAATTACAGGTCTTAAGTTTCAAGATTATGTCAGCTATTGGTCTACTTAAAGAATAAATCCTTTTTGCAGTCTTGCATAATAAATGAATTATGTGAAATTGCAATCTAGGCATGGACAGTTCACAAATGAGACCAAAACTGATTAAAAATTAACCATAAAATTAGAGGAACTGTAACAACATTAGAAATTGATTTAAAACGAAGCATAAAGACCGCTAGGGAAGAAGCCTAACATAGAAAAGTTCTGCTTATCTACTATTCAAGTACATGGTTTTAGCATGACTTTGACAGCACAGCATGTTCACCACTGAATGTGGTTTTTTTCCTTTCTTATGTTTTCCACTCTTATTTGTGGTGGAAAAGACACATTTCCTCTCCTTATGTGACTTCTTGTTGGTCTTCATGGCTTCCCAAGACTGTTCCAACATCTCACACACACAAACAGAAGCAAATGGAGGACCCAAACAGCCTTACTCTTTATCCACAACTGTGTATGAAAGACTTGAGAGCTGCAAAACTCCCCGGAGTTGCTCAAGGGTAAGCCAGCAAACCTCCTAAGCAGGTGCAGAAAATATTATGTCAGGGGATTTTGGAAAATGTCCAGCCAGACTGTCTGCAGAACAAGAGCAGAGGGACCCAGCATCCTGAGACTGTCACCCGGGAAAGATAGCTGTTTCTCAGCTCCTGGATCTGTTAAGTTCACCTTTTTCTTGGGCCCAGCTAAACTCTGCCTCAGTTTGAGGAAGAATAATGTAACTTGGCACATCACCCGTGAAATGTTACAAACACTTGACATAATAATGCTATTACAGGGTCTGATAATATTTAGGCATGTAGTAGGGTATTTTCTGAGCCTTTATCAAACTCCTCTTTGGCTGATGAAAACAATTACTTATTTTCACTGTGATGGTTAAAAACCAATCCATTTCCCTGCATAGAAATAGCCAACAGCAGAAAGAATCTTACATTTTTGCACCTATTTTTGAAGTAGTAATACTAATAGTAATACCTTACCCCTGCATACTCTGCATACTGTAAATCAGCCTAGATATATTTTAGATATATATACTCTCCAGTAAATTAGATTACAGTGCAACATGGTAAATTATACATAATATATGAACCATCTTAAGGTCACTGTGCTTCTTGAGCTACCTTCCTGCAGGTAAAAATTTGACTCAGTGCCTCACTGATAACTCCCAGTCCCACAGGCAGAGAGTGAACCCAATTCTAAATGCCAGAATGCTCATTTTAACACTTTTATGTTTATTTTATAACCTTAATATGAAATGGTACATTTTAGCAGTCAGTGAAATGTAAGACAGATACTTGGATGTCTGAGAGAAAGGCAAAACATCAGTTTCTTGAAAGTTGCAAAGAATTGTGCTCATAATTATCAATGCACTATGCCTTGACAACATTTGATTTCCACTCCTTCTGTACTCAGCACTTAGAGAATTTTTTTAATTTTATGAAGCTGCAATATCTCTATTATTTTTGTAAGCACTACAGGCACGTCATACATTGCCTTCAAGTTTGTTAATGCAGCCAGTAACATGTGTCTGCCTTTTGCAGATTACACAACAGGCTAAAGAAGGTGATTTATCTAATTAAGAGTGCAGAAGACTGCATTTCTTGTCTTGGAACTACTTTCCAACATTGAATTACATACTACTCTGTAAAAATAAATAGAAATGACAGAGCCTTGGCAATTAATCATGTAAAATATTTTTTTTAGAACTATTATTACATAATAGACTTCTGTAATTGAAACAAGACCCTGAATACAAAACATATGGTATTAATTCATACCTATTGTGTTGTCAACAGTTAATCACATGAATAATACCACATGTATCCCAGAGCAACAAAACCTATTTTTTTGTCTCTGCTGAGTTGCTCTCCATTATTGTATGTTAGTGGTTGATCCACTTAGAAAACAAGAATGCAGAAACTGTTTTGCAAACCAGAAGTACCAGAAAAATTTGCATTAACTTTTCCTTTTCATAATACATTTATATTTTCATTTTCACTGCCTCTAAAAATAAACTGTCCATTATATATGCATTGCATAATTCATATCAGTCTATCAAGTTATACCATATTATTTTACCACCAAGCAACTTTACACAGAAATCTTATGCACTGTTTTGTTGGGTTTTTTTAAATACACCCTTGTATAATAAGCTCCATGAAGACTGTTTTCAATTATTGATCTTACCACAATAAAATTCAAAAAGGTCATGAAAGGTGTTGAAAAACATATTAGCTGGCAGTCCTGAGATTTAACAGCAGACTGCTTCCTAACATCAGCTTTAAATTGCTTACATTTTTTCCAAGTGACCTAGAATTATTATATTATATTAATAATTATTATTTTATTATATCTCTTTAACTATTTGTTAGTTGACTTGGAAATATGTGCACTGACATACTGATGCTACCTTGTGAGTGTAAGCTATCACCATCAGCCCAAGGCATCAACTGAAGTACACGTCAATTTGACTCACAGCACCCTTGCTAAAATATTGTTACTGGGGCCTTCAGGTGACATTGACTTCACCAGTGTTGAAAACTCTTCCAGAACTTTAAGAAAATATTGGTATTTATATCAGTGACCTCTTGGCAAATGCCAGATTTCACGCCCTTTTTGAAAAAAATAAAATACTCAGGACAAATAAATGTAACAGGTGATAAAACTTGCTGAAAAAGGCACTTGAAAAACTGAAACCTAACATTAAAAACTGAAAAGTTTTCAGCTCTTGATAATGAAAAGGTAATTATCTTCCTACTTAGCAGCAGGCTCAGAATACCCTTCTCTTTTTCTATACTAACAGAACTTTCACAAGGATTTGCGGAATTATTGATAAATTGAAGAACAGAAAGATTTGAGCTCTTAAAAACCTTGAAAAGATGAGTAATAGGCTGACAAAGCATGTTATTCTGGCATAATATGGTCATGATATTTTTTTTTTAATGGAAGACCCAATGTCTCCCATGGTTTACCAAAGAAAGAAACAGTTATCTGTGACAAATAACAAATTCCAGTTGTATCTTCTCCCTCTTCCACTGCACTGGCATCACTGAATGGTGGCTCCTGTAGACTGTGATTACAACATGTATTGTGGTATAAATAACAAATATATAGTTTTAGTTCACCAAGTCTGAGTTCTTGGTAGTTAGTGTATATAATTCAGCAGCCTCCCAAAATATTGGCAAATTTCTCCTATTCCTCTACAATAAACCCACTTACTAGTTTCAAGTGAGCTCTTCAAAGCAGGTTTTGTTTGCAAAAAGCAAGATTTTTCAGTGTTTAAAATGAAAATCCAAGAAATCTCATCAGATGAAAAACTGATAAGGTTTTGCTAGTTTGTAGCATAATGTGCCTGTAATATGCTGCAGAACAAACTGATGGCTTTGCATTTATAAGCAAAGTGGTCTGCAGGTCATCACAGAATTTAGAAATGCCAGTGTTCTTAATTTAGCATTACAATTCAGAAGTCAGAGTAATTAACTAAAAATTCAACATTCATGAATACTTTTCACCACTTGTCTTCATCATGTAAGATGGCCACAGCAAACACAGTTTTAGAAATGCATTGCTGTAATTCTGCACTAAAGGGAGAAAAAAATATCAGAAATGAGTATCCAAAGCATTTCCAATACATCACTTGGAATTATCAAATATAGACTTTATTTTCACAGCCATGTATTATATAAAATGTCTGTGCCCCTTCTTTATAATAAAGGTGATAATTATAACTGCACTAAAGAACCATATTTCAGCCTCTGCATGCATGAGAAGGAAAGCAGTTCTGGTCGATAACCGACTGAACATGAGCCAGCAGTGTGCCCTGGTGGCTAAGAAGGCCAATGGCATCCTGGCCTCTATCAGGAATAGTGTGTCCAGCAGGACCAGAGTGGTCATTCTTCCCCTGTGCTTGGCACTGGTGAGGGCACACTTTGAGTGCTGTGTCCAGCTCTGGGCCCCTCAGCTTAGGAAGGACATTGAGACATTTGAGCGCGTCCAGAGGAGGCAACGAGGCTGGTGAGGGGCTGGGAACACAAGCTCTGTGAGGAACGACTGAGGGAGCTGGGGTTGTTTAGCCTGGAGAAAAGGAGATTCAGAGGTGATCTTATCACTACAGTTTCCTGAAGGGTGGTTGCAGTCAGGTGGGAGTTGGTCTCTTTCTTCAGGCAGCAACTGACAGAATGAGAGGACAGAGTCTCAAGCTGCACCAAGGGAAATATAGGTTGGATATTAGGAAAAAGTATTTTACAGAGAGGGTAATAAAGTATTGGAATGGCCTGCCTGGGGAGGTGGTGGATTCACCATCTCTGGATATGTTTAAGAAAAGACTAGATGTGGCACTTGATGACATGGTTTAGTTGAGGTTAAGGTTGGGTTGGACTTGATGATCCTGGAGGTCTCTTCCCACCTAATGATTCTGATTCTGACAAGAGAATGAAGTATTCCTGCCTCATGTCGAACCCTGGTGTCTGAATTTAAATTAACCACTTCATTTATATTCATCAGGACATATTCTTATCTACACAATATAAAATAAAGCATTTCATATGAAAGTATGAACTGAAATACAATTCCTATGGAAGATATTCTACTACAGCCCCATTACGGGACCCAGCTGTGCCTTTGCATTAACTTCATAGCAGCTAGGATGGCTGATCCCAAAAAAGCACATGATTGTACACATTCTCAGCACAGCCCCGTAATTGGCTACTCTATGAAGTTTTATAAACTTTAGGTTTCTTTCATTCTCAATGTTTTAAATAATAGATGGCAAGCATTATTATTTCTGCAATGAAAAATTGCTATTGTCAGCTACCAGCATGATGGCAACACAAGCACTCAAATACGACATTCTTTTCCATTGTTTTACTTCCTCACACCTAGCTGATTTATAGGCTGCTTTGCTTTGCTTTTGAAAAGAAAGGCATGAGTCACAGAAGGAAAATAGTATGTTCTTGGGCTAACAATTAGCAGCCTGGTTTTGCCATTGCTGCCATGACCTCTAGGAGTTTTTAGATGGATTTTTTAGTACAAAACTACTTAAGTTTTGATATGTAAATAGGTGAAAGAAATACACAGGTAAAAAAAGATTTAAATATCAGCATCATTTTCTCAGCTTTCACTGAGAGCTTAAAAAAAAGCAGCAACTGTATCTGTATGAGAAGGAAAGACAATCCTACCGAAGACCAAATGCTGGTGTCTACCACACCAGTCCTTTATCTACACCCCACTGAACACTAAACCATAAATCAGCTGCACTGACATGAGGCAACACAAAGGGCAGGTTTACTCAACCTTCCTTCACAGAGATGCTAAAGAATACACACGGAGACACTGACTTTTTCTTCTACAAAATCTGGACTAAAAAAAAACTGGGAGGACTTACAGCTGGGTAAATGTGAGATTTTGATCACCCTTCTCAGTTAGATCTTCAGGGGGAAAATAGGTATTACTCTTCAGATGTGTACAGAACTTTAGGCAACAACATTGCAGAAAATTATCCAGAGACCAGGCAATACAATGGCCTTCTGTCGAGCAAGCACATTTGTGATTTGCAGCATTTTTATCATGACTTTGCCCAAGGTAAATCATAACCAATGTACTGGTCTGTCTACAGGTATATGGATCCCAACACAAATACAGACAACTCCCTCCTACATGACACAAATGAGAAAGGGTGTGTCTCCTTTTGATCAGTACTGTTTTGGATCTAAAATTTCATTAGCTGAAACATCCAGCTCCCAGCAGCCCCAGGTTTCCATTAGAAAAATCACATTTAAAAATCCAGAATCAAGACTTTTCTGATAATATTTGAAAGAATGGACCAAAGGTGTTGGCTTTCTGATTGTGAGACCATTACTGTGGGAACATATTAGCTCACGCCATTCAGTGGCTCACCTCAGCTGCAAAACAAACCCAGTGTTTTTTCTGAGATTTTCACTAGGGATTTGTACTGAGATTTGATGCTGAGGAATGTGCTGAGGAATACGCTGACCCTATCTGGAAGGAAACACAAGAGGTCATTACCCAGGGAATGAGAAGGCTGAGATAATCAATGACTTTTTTGCCTTGGTCTTCACTGGTAAATGCTCCAGTCAGACCACTGCAATTGCAGAAGGCAAATCAGGAATTTGGAGAATAAAGAACTACCCACAGTAGGAGAAGATCAGGTTCAAAAATATGTAAGGGACATGAAGGCCCACAAGACCTGATGAGAGGCATTTGCAGGTTCTGAAAGAACTGGCAGAGGAAGTGGTTAAGTCACTATCCATCACATTTGAAAAGTCACAACAATTCAGTGAAGTTCCCATTGGAAAAGAGGAAACAACTTTGTCCTAGGGTGACTTTATGATGCTTGTATCCCCAGTTGTCTGTTTGAGCTGTATATTAAGTTCTGTACCTTTAAAATGGTTCTGGGAGCAAAGGGGGAGAACGAAGCAGTGTTCAGTTTGTTTCGAGAAAACTGCCTGACTCCCACACGTCCTTGCTCCGAAGGTTCGTCTGAGGCATGGACAGCAGTGGGACAGAGATCTCCTGTGCTTTTAGTTAGTTTTAGCTAGCTGAGGCAGAGAAGTTCCCTGGGCTGTTATGTTTTGTTTTGTTTCCCTTTTTCTCAGGACTGTTTAAATCTGCTCTGGACTGAAAAACCCAGAGGAGCAGTGAGGGCTGGCACCTGCGGCCCGCCAGGCCTGGACCTCTAGAGGGAGTGGGGCTGGTGAGAGACTGAGTGAGCTGAGCTGCACCCACGGCAAGGACTGTCTCAGTTTGCCATCTCTCTTCGGAGCTGTGAGAGGCTTTACTGTTCCATATTATTCATTTTTTTCTGCTTGTGTGCATCTTGTTTGTTAAATAAATAGTTTTTTCCACTTTTCTCTGAGGAAGCTCTTTTCCTGGACCGGCTGGGGGGAGGGGCCGTTTGGGTTTGCTTTCCAGAGGAACCCCTTCAGAGGTTTCCTCCCAAATTTGCCCTAAACCAGGACAAACCTCCATTTTTAAAAAGAAAGATAAAAAGGAGCACCTCTCCTCTGAAGACAGGCTGAGATATTTAGGGTTGTTAAGCCTAAGAGTAGAAGAGGCTTTGTGAAGACCTTACAGCACCTTCCAACACCTAAAATGGACTAAAGAGAGCTGAGAGGGAGAGTAGTGACAGAACTAGGAGGAATAGCTTTAAACTGAGATAGGTTTGGATTAGATATTAGAAAGAAATTCTTTACTGTCTAAAATAGGTTGCCCAGAAAAGCTGTGGATGCTCCATCTCTGGAAGTATTCAGGGACAGGCTGGATGAGGCTTTGAGCAATCCGGTCTAGCAGAGGATGTCCCTGTCCACAGCTTGGAACCCAATGACCTTTAAGGTCCCTTCCAACCCAAACCACTCAGTGATTCTATGGTCTTCACAGTACATTCCTCCTCTGTAGAAGTTTTGTCATTAGCAGCTGGATGCAATCACCGATCTGTGTCTAGATCAGGCTTCCTGCAGCAGTCAGTGGGGAAGATGAAAAAACTTAGATAACCAACCAAGAAAATCACTCAGTTTGGAGGGTTTGTATATATACACTCAGCCAGAAGAGGCTCTAAGCTCCAAGCTTTAGGAAGTGCGGGCATATAATTTCATTTTGGGCTGCACATGTTTCTTCCAGAGTCTGCCTTCCCATTGATCTTAATGTGATCTGGCTTTCATGTACTATTTTACTAAGTTTCTTTGAAAACTAGGCACTTTTACAGTTAGCTTAGTTGGGCCAAACTGTAACGGGGAAACTTCCACTGACTTTAAAATTGAGCAACAGGATTACTTTTCCAAATTACATCAAATTTAGTCATACAGATTTTTTCCTTAATTCTTTTTTCAAATCCTCAGCGTCTCTACAGAACATGGGTGGACTCCCTCATCATCTTCAATGGGACTGAAACTGTTTATAGAATTAACATTTCATGTAAAGTACTGTGGGAAAACTACACTAAGGATGTACAGAAAAAAGAATAGTTGTTTACAGTGGGCACAGACCTTGGACCATGCACACAGCAAAGCACGACTTTCATCAAGTACACATATACCTGCAATGAATCTGCTTCAGACATACAATTACAGAAAAAGTTTGCCCTCTCCTATTCTGCTCTGAACTGAAATTTAAAACATCAGAAAAATCAGATTTTTAGCATCTTCCAGGTGCTGTAAAGCAATGTCACACAGCCACTGCCCCCCAGCAAATTAGGGACTCCTAGAGCTGTGAAAATAGGTAAAAAGAAATGTAGGGATTGGAGGAAGGAGTTTGTTACAATCAGTTCTTTTTCTCAAACAGAAAATCCAGATCTGCCATGTGTTACATGCACTACTTCGCTAGAAATCTCTTCCAAAACACAAATTGCTATTTCACCCTTGGACTCTAAACCCACAGCTATTCCTTGACTGGTAAACACAGAATGATTGACTGGGAGCTCCCAAAGCATCAAGTATGCAACCCTAACACTTGTGAGATGAGTGCTGCAACAGCAGTAATGGCTTGAAATAAGAGAATGTCTCTCCAATAAGGAATGTCTCACCTGTAACAGATGACACAATCTGTTTATAGATGTAATGGATCAATACTAACCTTTTAAATGAGGATTTGATGCCTTTCTATAATATATTCACTCACTCTTATAGGTTTAGAATAGTGACAACTGGGCAGATTGTGTGGCCTGTATTATGCAACAGCGCAGACATGGCCACAGCCATTCCTCTGGCCTCAAAATTACTCAAATGCTGGTAACTGCACTCAGAAATATTTGGAAAATGGTGATGCAGAAGAGAGAAGACTTCTGCTTGGGAGCAGGCCAAAAGCTTAACAAGCCACTGAAAATCATCTTTAGTACATTTTGGTCCCATATTTCCATAGGGGTTAGGCCTAGGAGACATGCAGATTTGTTTAGAGACTGTTTGTTATAGCTAAATTGTTTCCAGGATCCAGTTAGAAGTATTTGACAAATTGTTTCACGAACTAAGAATAGAAAATAATCTAAGCAGTTACAACAAGGAACATTTTTTCAGGTTCATGTAAGACAGCTCTGTGTACTCCCGCCTTCATCTGGCCACTTGCTTCAGGAATTAGTCATACCTGGCTTCTCAACTGTAGTCCCATACCAGGATTTATCTCAGCACACTAAAAAAAGTCTGACTGTTAATAATGACTTTTGGCTTGTGGATAGTAGTTGATTTTACACACTCAGATGTATTCGCTAAATATTAAGAAGATAATATAGAAATACAATACACAATTATTATATGTAATGCAGCACTGTTAACATACATGTTACTATAAGCAGACATAACAGAAATACTACACATGAAAAATAAAAACCTTCCTGAAATTTCCAGTCTTCTGGCAAATGAAAAGTATATTTGCTTTTGTTAATTCCCCATATAGCTTTCACCCACACTTTAGTCTCTGCTTATTTGCCTGCCATGTACCATAACTTTGAGTCTTTTAAACAATCTCGTATTTTCTTCTTCAGAGCTCTCTCTTAATAATCTAAAGGCCTCAGCAAAACTGTGTCTAGGCAAACTCCTCTTCTGTCAATGAACACCTCTGGCTGTGTATTGAAAGTTTTTACCTCTCTCATAAGCTGTTTGTGGCTGGCCCTCATATTCTGATGTCCAAGCTAGAAACCACTAAAACCCACCAAATCTCAATGACTTAAAATAAGTCATTAAGACTTTAATATTTTAAAATCCCACTTTGATTCCCTCATCATATTTAAGCTTTCAAATACCTTTGGACATTTTGACCCAGAGTGCTTGTATCCTAACTAGCTGTGAATCCTCACAGAAATATGCAAAATTAACAGGGAAACTTTCATCTAATAGCGCTTCTGTAAAACTTCACCTGAGAATTTACTGTTTATATGTGATCATCTAACATTTCCAGCAAGTTTAATATCAGCTGTGGAGGCTAAAACTCTCATATTGGTTGGCAGTACCAGCTGCCACACACAGAAGCCTCGTCTGTTCAAAATCAGTGAAAAGGCTGCTTTTTAAAGAACACAAGCTTGTTAAGAATGTCAGAGATGTCAGAAAATCTTAATAGTTTAATTAGGTTACAGCAAATTGGAGTCACTGCAAATTCTCTCACAAATGTTTGGCCAAATGCTGAAGCACTCCAGATAATTGCTATTTACAGTCCCATAACCAAAGGACAGCCATTTACACTGAAGAGCTAAAACTCCTCCATGAAACAAGGAATTTAGAAAATTAGCAGATTTCCATTAACTGTTACATTTCAGTATAAGTTACAAAGATTTATTTCTTAGTGAAAAGCACCATGTAGAAATTACTGTATGAAGAAACAGTTTATTTGATACAAAACTCAGTTTTAACCCACTATCTGATCCAGGCTGATTAATTGTCACTGCTGGAGGCTAGATATAAAATCAGCACAAACTAATACTACCAGGTTTAAATACCTGAATTTTAGGTGCTCGTGGCTAGACACACCACTTTTTTCATTAATTTGTCAGATTACTTCAAAGTAATAAGTGTTGCTGTCCCATCTCTCAGGGCTCCTCCAATGAGCTGGAATAAATTAGCCTCTGTGTGTCCTTGTCCATGGCAGGGGGCGTTGGAACCACAGGATCTTTACAGGCACTTCCAACCCAGGCCATTCTGTGATTCTATTTGTTTCTTACAGAATGCCTAACATCAAATAACAATGTCTATCCTCAAAAGAGTAAAAATCTTAAAAGTAGATACACATTTGCTGCTTCTTCAGTGCAATGAACCCTTATGATAAGTTTGTAATCAAAATTCTAATGCCTGATTAATCCTTCATTCAGGAGATAAATTTCAAAACAAATTTCTCCTGCTACTCTCTTCTAAAGTAGAACTTGAAAAATAAAAAAAAATTTTTTTAGAAAATGTGTATTATGTAAAAATGTAAAATATTTTTCTTCTGTAAGAGCCTTGAATTCTTCTGGTACTGCCTTCAAGGAAAAATGAGCAAAGCTTCAGGCTGATCAACTTCTTCAGAAAAATTTTCTTCTAGAGGGAATGAAAATGACACCGAATGGTGAGCACAACTGGAAAGGATAAAATGAAGGTGGATTCTTAACTCTAATTCAGAGTCTTCAGTCACCTCCAAACCTTGAAAAATTTGTGCACCAACATATGTAAATTACTGAAGAAATTTTAGCAGAAATCTTGCAAAGAACTGCCTGGTTTTCCACCTGCATTAATAAAGGCCCAGTCTAATATTTTGGCTCCTATAGGTACTTTTCACTGCTGCAAGTAATCCCATTAGTTAAGGTCACTTATCAAGTAAAACAAGGTATCAGCAAAGAAATCTTGTGATTCTAAAACAATTGTAATAAAGATAAAATGGAGCAAAATTACAGTGTTTCCCTCAAAATAAATAAAACATCTTGTACCTAGATGAGTTACAAAATTATTGTTCCACAATGTACAGATATGCATTAAATAAATTTAGCAGTGTGTATACTTTGTATACACACACTTCTCTGTCAGATTTGACTGCGATTTCTGCAAGCTGGTTTAGAAGAGCTAATCTTCTCTTGGTCTTCCCCACAGTTGGAGAGAGCTGCATGAGTGCATCTTTCCCTCCAGTGCAGTAAGATTTAAGAATCTGCCTTTTAACAGATTGCAAGATTTTAAAGCCGTCAAGGTGAGTGAATAAATGTGCTAAGAAGGAATAGCATCTAAATTGACAATATGCTGTCAGATTATGAAACATTATCAACAGGTGGAGCATTTCAACACAGGTGTTGGTGCTAAGGGAGTCATGAGGAACTGCTGCAATACAGCACTGCAGTCCAACATTTCATTATCTGTCAAGTCTGTTGGTGATCAGCTAGTAAAAGTCTTGCATATCACATGATACAACACTGAAAAGGACACAAGACCAATGATCCTACTAGAACATATCTGGGGCTCAATGACACTGTAACAGGCGTGGGGACAGCTGGCTTGGGGCTACTCTGCCTCCACAGCAGCCTCCAGAAATGGCACCAGCACAGTTTCAAATGCAGGAAGATGTCCTGCCTCAGGATGGCTAATACCACATCAGCTCTAGTTCACTTGAGTCTTGTTTTCTGAAGTGCTGAACACCTGCAGTTTCCTCTGATTTCAGCTGGTGTAGAGGGTACTCAGCGCTTCCGAAAACCAGGCATTATGCATGAGCAGACATGGTCTTAAGCAGATGCTCCACAAAGCCAAAAATGCCACCAATTTCAGAAACCCTGTTAATTTTCTCAAGATCAGAATTTGAAGTGTGCAGCTTTATGGAGGGATGTTTAAATATCTCCAGTAACTACAGAACAGGAAAAGAGACTAAAGAATAAGAATGCCACCCTCACTACTGTCAGTCTTGCAGTATTTTAGACATCTAAACAGAACGGGGGGTGCTCACTCTCTCCATGCTAGCTGGCAGGCAAAGAAACAAATGGCAGCAGATTCAATAGGACAAATCATTTTAAATTTGGATAGGGCAATTTCAGGTGAGGTGAATTTCTGAAACAGTGTCATCCTACTGAGAAAAAGTAAATCAGAGAAGAAAACTGCATTGCTGTCAAGAGAGAGAACAGCATGATTCTAAAAGCATTATTGCTTTAGTGGTTTCACAGAAAAGAAATTACTTAGGGAACATTTGCTTAAAAGGCACAGAAATATAGATTAAATGTAAACACAACTGTCTGAGGTAATGCAATACCAGCTGGTATTAAACAGCCCATTGGTTAGTTTTCATTAAAGTGGACTATTTTGCATGTTGTTTGAGTTAAGAACCAGGCATCTCTCTGTGCACATGGCCTTACTGCAGGGCTGAAGAGTTACAGCTTAGTTCTCTGCAAGTGGCAACAAGATACAGAAGGTTTTCTATTTTCTTTCTATTTTTTATATTTCTATTTTCAGAAATTTTTAGAAATTTATATTTCTATTTCTATATTTCTATTTCTATATCTATATTTCTATATTTCTATTTCAGAAATATTTTATACGCATTAGGGGAGAACTATTAAAACCTAAACTAACTCTTACATGATAAATTCTGTCAGGTTGCACCACTTTTTTGAGTCCACTTTCTTCATCATCTCTTCAAAGGATTTTCCACAGGCAGGCAACTTTTCTAACATGAGAGATTCATTGCAGAACTCAGTCTGTTGACGTGCACCTAGGAAACATCAGAAGCACCTTTAATCACAAACATTGAAACAGAAGCACAAACAAATCACTCAAATTTGTTCACATGGTCCAACTTGCCACTTACATTCTCATAAGCTTAGCATTTAATTTTCTAAGTAATTTTAGAAAACAGACAAAATACATATTTACATAAATGTGTTAAAAACATAACTTGGTACAAAAAACTAAAGGTTACCACATATAGCACTGACTTTTAAACCTAGCATAGAGGAACCTATCTAATCACTTCTCTAATCTTACTTAGGTACTACTCATACTAACTCATTACCACCCATTTGCATTTTTAGTTAAAAGCTAACTGGATCTCCCAATCCCAAATTTCAGTGTAGAAAGCATTTCTTTTCAAGCTTACACAGATGCATCACATTCAACTAACTATATTGTCGTGAAATTACTTTAACATTGGAAATATTTGTATGTCTTACCAGCTAAAACTTTCCACAATCACAGCTTTTTCTTTATTATAGCCACCACTAAAGGAATTGTCTAGAGATCAAGCCCTATGAGGAGCGGCTGATGGACCTTGGGGTTTAGTGTGGAGATATGGAGGCTCGGGAGACCTTATTGCTCTCTACAACTTCCTGAAAGGAAGCTGTAGCCAGGCACAGTTTGGTCTCTTCTCCGAAGTAACAAACGACAGAACAGCTCCAAGTTGTGCCAGTGGAGGTTTAGACTGGATATTAAGAAAAATTTCTTCACCAAAATGGGTAGAAGAGACTACCCAGGGAGGTGGTTGAGCCATCACCCCTGGAAGTACTTAAAAGATGTATAGATGTGGAACTTAGGGACAAAATTTAGTGGTGGACTTGGCAGTATTGGAGTAACAGTTGGACTCAATGATCATAGAGGTCTTTTCCAACATAAACAATTCTATAATTCTATGAATTATCTACAATTATCAAATGCTGAAATTACAGCATATAGCTACTTGCAAACAAAGAGTTA
The DNA here is from genome assembly GCA_016584745.2 of Phylloscopus trochilus trochilus. Taxonomy (NCBI): domain Eukaryota; kingdom Metazoa; phylum Chordata; class Aves; order Passeriformes; family Phylloscopidae; genus Phylloscopus; species Phylloscopus trochilus. Next base: position 57,121,093 of record WQNJ02000546.1, on the reverse strand, counting down.
ATCTTGACTTGAGCAAGCCTGTAACTTTTTCAACCTATAATGGCAACTCCAGTATATTTAGTCAGTCAAATGGTTTTCTCATCCAGCACATGCCTGCATTGGAATACAAAGATAGTATTTTGATATTTCTTATAAAATTGAAATTCTGAAAAAATTCTCTTCAAACTAATGTGTTTGATTTTGATAATACTGAAACATTTTATTTTGATCAAGCCATTAAACATGTCTTGCTTTACCTCTACAGATGTCACTATTTTGACCATTGTTCTGTATAAAAAATGCATTAACATTGAAAATTACCTGTAAGTATATGTATATAAACATCTTTAATACAAATGTCTAAATTAAATTGGTCAGAAAAAAAAATGTGTGTAATTTTTTCCCTTCACAGCAGCTCAAATCCAAGAAATGCATTTATCTGAACAAAACTAAAACCCTAACAAACTGGTATATCAGGAAATCCCCCTGAGAATTCTGGAGAAACAGCTTTTTATAAAAATAAAGCCAAGGAGAACAGACCATTTACTCCTAAAATTTTTTTTTCACTGAGAACATATTTACACCAGGGAGAGGAGGTATTTCTTTTGCTTCTATTAGTTACTTTGAAAACAGGATCCTATCACTGCTGAAAGGAGCTGGTGGTTATAATTTTGTGTGGTAACAACCAAATACATTGCCTGACACCAACTGAGGTCAAAGTTATGCAGAACTTTGCCTGGTAAGAAGAGAAGACCTCATGGCCCCATTCCTTACTATCTAGTAAAGAAAACCCCAAACTCTAAGGCAAGATCACTGGTCTCAGGCTTCACATCATAACCCAGCCATCACTCAGAAGCTTGAGCATCTCCACTTGAAATGAGGCATGTGATTGTTAAACTTGCTTGAGTGAAGATCATTTCACCCAGGAAGGAGCTGGCTGCTTTGGAGCCTGGGCAGGAGCACACTGCAATTTAACTCCAGCTCACAGCTGACTACTTAGCTGGTGGTCATTCTCTCAGTGATGCTGTATGACAAATGACAACCACCTCATTTGGCCAAATAAACACTTTGCTTTCACATATTTACCAAAATCAACAGGCCCAAAATGGAACACCCTATGCTGCACTTGAAACCACAAGTCTACAACTTCCTACAGACCGCAAACTTCTCCAGGTGTACGGCTCACTCACTGGGATCTAATCCTTGTTCCTTCATCATGCCTGACTGTCAGTGCTCTTAAAGCTGACATGAAGCTTTCATCCATGCTAGCAAAACGTCAGAACTACAATTAATCACCACTGATAGAAATGGCAAAAATTACCACACAGGCACAGCATAATTTTATTCATGGGAAGTTAACATGATAACATGAATCCTGCCTATTTAACTGTTCCTGTCAATTCATCTGGCAGCTGCAGCAGTTACCAGTTACACTTTCCACAGCTAGACCTGCAGATGAATGCTAAAGCTGTGCAAAATTCAAAACCAGATATGAAAACTGCATAGCTTGCAACTTAAATCCGGCACTGATGCTTTGATGAAAGTTACGCAAAGCTGCTCTTTCTAGAAGGGTATTCTAAACAGCCAGCTATCATTTGATTTATAACCAAATCCAACAGAGTGTAAGTTTTTCTTCCACTTTGTCACATGTGCTGACAATTTACTCCAGCCCCTTCCCAGCAGGCTGTTCGAATGGATTTTCTATGTCTTTGGTATTTTTGGTTGTCTTTATTTAAAACTTCCACGTTTTGCAGGGTCATAGAAAAAAAAAAACCTCTATCAGAGTCATTTGAGTGCAATCTGAGGACACAAAAGTTTCTGTCTAAACCCCTGACCAGAAGAGTTCAAAATCATGGATAATTCTGTGGTTTCACCATTACTATTGAGAAAGATCTTTACAAAACACTACAACAGTCCCTTTGCATACAGCCAACGGACAAGACCAGTTGTAAAAAATGCATGACTGTTGAATAATTGAGATGAGATAGGATGGAAGTGTTTCTCAAATGTTAACCATTGGCAAAACAGAAACAGAAGTTTGAATTTTTGAAGTAAAGCTCACCTGCAAATCCAAGCGTCATTAGACCATTAACTAGGAAGGGAAAAAAAAAAAAAAGAGATGAGTTAGATACCTCCACACTCTTATATAAAAAGATTAGTGCAATTACAAGCCAAGCAGAGGATAACTACTTTTCAAAAGAATATTCAAAATGCTTATTCAAACATTAGTTTCAGTTTTCTTAAAGAAAGTGTCTGGATAAAATAATGAGCATTTAGAGAAGATTATGTTTTTAAATTCCTTTTTTATCTATCCTTTATATGGCTGAGTCAGACTTGTTATGGGTCTGTATACACCACTCCTTCCTCTAGTTTCTAGTGTTAAGGAATAGGGACAGGGCAATTTTTACTTCAAGCTTCTTAAGGGTGAAAAATCTCAAGAAGTTAACACATACACTTAAAACATAGGTGTACTGCACATTCTAACATGTAGAGAAAAAAATCCTTTCAATAAGCACACACAATCACAAGTAAGCAAGTGTGCACTCTCGTTGTTAAAAGCATATTGCTGGGTTTAAGTCTCCAGCTTTTGCACAGTGATGTCGCACATTTTGAAAAACATGACAATTAAAACCTATAAGCTTCTTATGCAGAAGTTATGCTAACACAGGTACGTCGGAAGAGCATCCAAATGGAAACAGACTATACCAACAGAAGAAGCCTTCTGATTAGTGATTTGCAGTATATCCAAATGGATTAAATTAACAGAAACCCACTATGTTTGCACAGCTCCAGCCACACCCCGGATTTTGTAATAGCTAAGAGGGACATGGCTTCAATTATTTTGATGTCCCACAGACAAATAAAATTTGCTGACAAATCTTTATAGTGTTAATCTCACATCAGAAATTCAATGAATGATTTCACACAGATGGGTGCCTCCCTGTTTATACAATACACGGTACCCCAATAACATGAACCAAAATATATGTAGCAGAGTATCAGTACCAATCATTAACCTAGACCACGGTCACCAAGATGTGCCAAGCTGTCAACTGAGTTCACTGAAAATAACTGTGTACACGCATGCGAGAAGAATTTAGACCCTTCTAAGGAACATATTTTTCTTCCAGAAAAGCATTAATCTCTGTCTTAGTTACTAAGGAGCCAGAATGTACTGTGAAGAGCAGGAATCCACACATCGCAAAATTGTCCTGCATCCAAACACACAGAGATGAAACCCCATAATACACTCTGATGGCTGTATCTCTTTCACAAATAGAGCACTTTTCTTTCCAGGCTATTAGCAGATGGACTAATAAATATACTTGATTCCCTGGGCAGGTTTTTCTTGAATCCTCATTTGAAAATGTGCCTTATTGACCACAGAAGACTGAAGATCACATCAAAAGCACACACTTTACAACAAACCCGAACCCACCCATTCAGCGTAAACAGTGTAGGATGCACATAGCTACCCCAGATAACTACCCTGGAAGATCACAGACTGCACCTCCAATTCCAATTCTATCAATTCCTATCACTGTGCTCTAGATCTTACATAGTTATGGCTGCAGTAATCCTCACTAGATCACAGCGATACAAATGAAGAGAGGGTTTACAACTAGAAAGAACCAGACTGCCCCAAGTGTCAGTGAGGAAAGCTATGAAAAACCAAATACTGAATAAAGACTTACAGTTTAGTGCTCACAAATCCTCTTACCTGCAAGAAAATGTTGCCACAGTTTGTGCCTGCCATGTTTCGGTTTTTGGGAATTCTGCTCCCAGGACAGAACTGCTGAACAAGGTCATGCTTTTTGTAAACTTAAGATGTTTTCCACACGCTTTCCCATGGGAGGGACTTCGTGTGATGGTCTCTGCGAGTGACCAATGGTTCCAGGAGTCCCACCTGTAAGGTGGGTGTTTTGTAAAAAGGTATAAAATAGGTTTGGACAATAAACCTCCCAGCTCCCTTCTTGGGAGTCCAACAGCATTCTGAACGAGTCCACGCCTCCTTCTTTGTGTCCCACAACGACAAAATGTGGTTTTTTGCATTTTTTGATCCACTCATAACACAGGATGTTTTCCACCTATTCTCAACCAAAAGAGTCTGGATACCTTCAGAGAAAGGTAAAACAGCCATTCAGATTACCATGCACCACCCCTCTATTTTCTCTCCTCTGAGATACTCAACTCATAACAAAGATTTAATCAGGAGACTAAAACATGCTGAAATTCTTTCCAGTAGCTCTTTTAAGACGGAGAAAAGCTTTTTTCTTTTTTTCAGCTTTTTTCCTGAAAGGCTGATGCCATGACATCTCTCATTAGAAGATTCGTAGACGAAGCAAAAGGGGTCAGCGTTGAAAGGTGTTACCAAGACCTCAAAATAAAACAGTTGGCATACACTCCCAGCTCAACTAACATTTAGGGAGGGAAAAGGAGGTTCAGATTAACTGTACTAGCTGCCTGAACCAGCTGCTCACTTTTTTTTTCTCCACACACAGTAGCAGCATGTGTGATCATTCCTAGCATCAGTTGAATCAGATGGGAAGGGAACAACCAAGTCAGAGCCAGAGCAAGAAGTGAAGCGAAGTATCATCAAATTAAGGATGAGGAAAAATAGGTTTGAAGGGCTTTTGGAAAGAAACAGAGAAGACAAACAAAGTAGGAGAGAGTAATGGAAAAAAGAAAACTGACAAAAAACCCCAATTTTTTTATTCACAATTTTCTTTGAGATCTTGTATATGAAAAATCTCATCCTAGACCTTCACTAGAACTCTTATTATCTACTCTCTACACTCCTTCTGCAAAAAAGACATCATTCTGACACTAAAAAGAGAGTTCAAAATGAGATTCACAGCCATATGTAAATGTACAGCTGGGATACATAGGGTATCTGTCCTGTAATTTTGTCAAATATATAAGCTTTTCCTATGAAACGCAAAAATATTTCTCAATGTTTATTTTTCTTCTATATCATTGTTATTCATTTATATTTTTCCCAGAGGCTTAAAAGAAGCACTGAATGTCTGCCTTGCAACTACTTCAATAAATCTGAAGCAGCATATGAATTGCTTTGTGTTCTCCCTACTCCACCCTTCTCCAAACATGTTTTAAGAACAATTCTGAAAATGTGTAAACATATGAGTGAAATGTTACAATTTTCCCTTGTCTGAATGTTTCTTCAAGATGCTATTACAGTAAGGTATTTTGAGTGACTCCCAAACTTTCTCAGAATAATTCTTACTTTAACAGATAGAACTACTGTATGCACCTCTTAACATGCAATTACAGCAGTGCAATACATTGCATACTCTTCAAAATTTGTGATGTTTATTCAAAACCTCATTTTTATCAATCATAATTTTCATAAGCAAAAAGAGCCTTGAGCTAAACCTCATGTCAAGAGAGTACCTCTGTATCTCTTCTTAAAGGCAACCCTGTCAATTACCATCTTCTAATCTTTATCTACGGCAGGATAGATCTCCATTGGAAGTCACATACGAACAAAAGAGCTGCCTCTCTGCAGAACTTGAAGTTTCACTGATAGCAGCACATAACTGTGCAAGAACTGTCCTGACATATGGTTCACAAAAGCAAGTAAAACCAGAGGCTGAAATGGGAACTGCTGCTCTGCAATCATGCACATAAGACTTTCTGGAAAAAATAGGTGAGAGATTAATACTTTATTATTAATATAATCTATCATATCTATATATAATTTTGTCATACTGATCAAATCTCAATACCCACATTTTTTTATAAACCTGATTTTAAATACCGAATAAGCCAATCTTTCAGCAGTCCAGTGTTTCTCCAGGTATTTCTGTGCTGAATAAAGCTACCTGTTGCACAGGTACTATGGAATATCATGTTAAATTCAACAACCTTTTATGCAAACCCCAAGTCATACCATTACAGGTGCTCTAGCAGGAATGCACAGACACTTCAGGATATCTAACACAAAAGAAATTCCCCATGGAAATTATTTTTCCTATGCTCTCACACAATGTCAAGAGGCATCTTACTACATCAAAAAAAAAAAAACCAAAACCAAAAACAACACAGGTTACAATTGGAATAGGGTTTCTTTATTATCTTTTTCCTGGGCATTCATTATTTTAAGAGATTCATTTCACTGGGGTCTGTCTGAATACAGAAGGACAAGATGAGCTAACACAAGCATCACATGGTTGCCTTCCAAAGCCTTTTCTAAAACTCCTCTATTGGGGTCAAGTCAAATGTACATGGCCAAAACATGACACACTCTGAACAGGCTAAGAAATCTTACACCTTGATGGGAAAGCCCAGAAGCCACCATAAAAGTGGAAGGAAAGGGAAAATAATACTATTGGTACAAAAACTAAACCACCTGTCATTCTTTAAATAACTCTCTGCACACTATACATGGCTCAGAAGGTCGTCTTTTGTTCTCAGCTACCAACTGTCCTTTTGACACTTCTTCATAAGAGGAGTGGAAGGGGGAGAAGGGACAGAGACAGGACAAAAGAACAACACCACATAGTGTGAAAGCAACCAAGGAAATGAGGCAACTGAAGTTGACAGAGACAGGCAATGACAGGAACTCAACACAAAGGAAGGATGCCAGGAATAAACAGAAGCTTGCAATAAATATAGTACTTGAAAGAAGTGTTACACTTGCATTCAAAATTGGCCCAGAAAAAAATGTGTCAGCATATGGAGTGGCAGGAGCAAGGTAAACCTGTTGGCAGGGTGCACCAATCTGTCTCTGGGTTCAAGAAGTTTTCTTGAGAGCTAGCATAACACGGAACTCAGCTTTGCATTATCTCCTGCTTTGATGCTGATTCCTTTTTAATGCTCTTTTTAATGCTCTTTTTATCCCCTTGTGTCAATGGTATGGAAGATGCATATGGGAATATAATATATGCATAGAAATATCATGTCCAAAACTAAAAGGGCAGCTCAATGCTTACTTTATCACAGTTTGAGGCACTACATTATTGTTTTTAAATTGTGAGGGAATTTTCAGACTGTTAACTCTTTTGGACATTAGAGCCTTCTTCCTGCAGAGCAAGAAAAGCATGAAAGGAAGCAAATTAAGCCTTTTTATTTCATCAGTAGAAATCAACAGGGAATGCATCTTCAGGCATCAACTGTTCTGACCCATGTTGGTACAGAGTTCCCCAGTTTTCCAGTGACTGCAAGGAAATGTGACCACTATTTTGAACTCATGCTTTCACTGAGAATCTTTGAGAGTAACAGTACAAATTACTGTCCTTTACATTGTTTTTTGAAGTTCTCAAATCACTGCTGGCAGCATATTAATAATGCGCCACAATTTCTGAACAGTCTGTCTACTTCCAGAAGTGTTGGATGGGTTTTCTACTACTTTGAAACCAGTGTGTTCTACTTAAATGAATATATAACCAGTATTTTTAATAAAATATTTCTTTCTCTATTAATAATCAATCATTTATCAAATAAATAATTTAATTAAACATACCAGTTCAACAACTAACTTGTGAAAGATTTCTTAGCTGTACACTCAGATCTGTATTGTGCTGGAAGTTGCATGGCTCAACCTGAAATTTAACAATGTTTTTCTTCAAGCCTTTCTGTCCCATTACATTTTTGATGAAGCTAAAATATAAAATAGGTTTTTTTTTACAATCACTGACTTTCAGACAGTGAACAAACTAAATATTCCAAGAGCAGAATCAATTGCTTGAAGTAAACTTTGTTCATACTTTCACAAAAGTGGCATACACAAATGTAATCCTTGACTTGAGATCCATCCTTCCAGAAAGCAAAACTGAGGAAGGTTAAGAGGAGTACATTTGTTTCTAGACTAGAAAGAAATCTGTGGCATTGGAAACAGTTTAAATATGACATTTAGCAACAAGCACAGCATCACCAGCTGGTCCAGGGGGGTGACTGTCCCACTCTACCCAGTGCTGCTGTGGCCTCACCTCAAGCTCTGTGTGCAGCTTTGAGCATAGCAACATAAAAAATACATTAAGCTGTAAGAAAGCATCCAAAGGAGGGCTGCAAAGATCACAGAATCAGTTAGATTGGAAAAGACCTCTGAGATTATCGAGTCTAACCTATGACCTTTTCAACTAGACCAGAGCACTAAATGCCACATCCAGTCTCTTCCCAAACTCTTCCAGGGACGGTGGCTCTACCATCTCCCTGAGCAGCCCATTCCAATATCAAATCACCCTTTCTGTGAAGAAATTCTTCTTAACATCCAACCTAAACCTCCCCGACGCTGAAGTGTCCTCTTGTCCTGTCACTGGTTGCCAGGAAGAAGAGACTGACCATCTGGCTACAGCCTCCTTTCAGGCAGTTGTAGAGAGTGCTAAGATCTCCCCTGAGCCTCCTTTTTCCAGGCTTAACACCTCAGCTCCTTCAGCCACTCCTCACAGGACCTACCCTCTAGACCCTTCATCAGCTCCACTGCCCTTCTCTGGATTCGTTCTAGCACTTCAATGTCCTTGAAGTGAGAGGCCTGAAACTGCACACAGCACTAAAGGTGGGGGAGAATCACTTCCCTACTCCTGCCAGCCACACTACTTCTGATACAGGCCAGGATGTCACTGGCCTTCTTGGCCATCCTGGCTCACATTCAGCCGCTGACCAGCACCCCAGGTCCTTTTCCAGTAGGCAGTTTTCCAACCACTCTGCCCGCACCCTGCAGCGCTGCATGAGATTGTTGTGGCCTAAATGTAGGACACCTGGCCTTGTCAAACTCCAGACCTATTGATTCAGCCTGTCTAGACCCCTCACAGAGCCTTTCTATCGTCCAGCAGATCGACATTTACATCCAACTTGGTGTCATCCGCAAATTCAGTAAGTGTAGACTTGATCCACTGATCCAGATCACCATTAAAGATAATAAACAACACTGGGCCCAGCTGATCCCTGGAGAATCCCACTAGAACAAGATACCAACTGGCTGCAACACTGTTCACCAGCACCTTCTTGCCCCAGCCATCCAAGCCAGTTCTTAACCCAGCAAAGAGTGTTCCTCTCCAAGCTGTGGGCTGCTAGCTTCCCCATGAGCATGGTATACGAGTCGGTGTCAAAGGCTTTTGAAGTCCAGATGGTGAAGGGGGAAGCCATACAAGGAGCTGCTTAGGTCACTTGGCTTGTTCAGCCTGGAGGAGACGGAGGAGAGACTTTATTGTGGTCTACAACTTCCTCATGAGTGGAAGCGGAAGGCCTGGCACCAATCTCTTCTCTGTGGTACCCAGTTACAGGACCTGAGGGAATGACCTGAAACTGTGTCAGGGGAGGTCTAGGTTATTAGGAAAAGGTTCTTAACCTAGAGAACAGCTGGGCACTGAAACAGGCTCCCCCAGGAAGTGGTCACAACACCAACCCTAAAAGAGTTCCAGAAGCATTTGGACAATGCCCTAACATACTGAGATGGTGTGATTCTTGAGGCTGTCCTGTGTAAGGCCAGGAGCTGGACTTCAGCAACCCTTGTGGGTCTCTTCCAACTCAGTTATTCTATGATTCTATGATACAAAGTGGAAGGAGGAGAGTTCCAGATGATTACATACATCAGGAGGTGCCTACGGCCAGCAGAGGCAAGCATAACATTCCTAATAAACCCAAATTCACTGAATTAGCTTCTGTGTGTGTTACCTAGGACATAAGGCAAAGACTGTTATTCACCATGTTTCTATGGGCTTGCCAAAGGCTTTGTGCTCCTTGTTTCCATCTAACCTCTGCCTGCAAGAACTGATCTTCTGAGTCTTGGCATAGAGTAGTTGCCACAGAAGTGTGCAACATCTAGAACAACCAGACCATAGCTCTCCATGATTTATGACTACAGATAAACACACTTCTAGCAAATGGAAGTAAAAAATCTTTTTTTCACCCCCTAAACACCTCTACTTCTTCAGGTTCACTACAGCCTTGTGAAGCGCTGCTACTGAGTCCTCCATTTCACAAGAACTATGGAAATAATAACAGAACTAGTAAGAAGTCTGTCTAAGGTCACAAGCAGAAACCAGCAGCAGCCTTAACTACAGTATGAGCCAGCAGCAATCATGTGCTGGTACTTATTTCACCACTATCTCCTCTCAGAAAATGTTACCAAAGTAACTGAAGAACATAATCTCTCAGCCCAAAAGATAACTGTGAAATGTGTCAGCTGTGCAATTTATGGGAGAGGTACATCAACTAATGAGACAGCACAATTCTGATTCACTGCCCCCAACAGTGAGATAGCTTGCAATTACTGTTGAGAGGCACATACAACCCAGACCAGATGAGAACTGTGACAGCCCCCGAAGCTGGCCATCTGCATCCAGGACCTCAGCTTGACACTGACCTGATCACCTGGAAGCACATATTTGATCTAATGGCTGCTCATTACTGCAATCCAGATGTCTGTCATTAGTCGAAAAGGCAGGAAAACACAAAAGAGAATGTGATGTGACATAAGGTTTCCCTACGAAAAGGAAAAAAAGTCAGCACAATATAGACTTTGTTCCATACCTAACCACCTATGAAAGAGTGTGAAACACCAGTCCCTCAAGGCCAATAGAGGCTCCAGTTTGGTCTTGTAGGGTAGCCTGAAAGAGAAGTCAATCAATTTTTTTTCTTCTTTTTTTTTTTTTCTTTTTTTTAATAACTTTGGGAAGGGGAAATGACCCTTGAAGATTTCACAGACAAGGGTCACTGCACACTCCCTCCTGAGGAAGTGTTTAAAACCATGGGATACTTGAAGACATTTAAAGTTCCTTCTTCCCTGGACAGGCAGAACATTTAAATCAAGATACTACCATCACAGAAGGCCTGGGAAAATCATTTTTTCCTTTTCTGACCAGATAACAAAAATTCCCACACTGCACATCCACCTTCTCTTGATGCTGCATATACTCCTCTTGCAGATTCCTAACGCTGTTACATACCATGTTGAGGCACTACATCAACATGATTCTAGTGAAGTAATTTTTTCTTTCAATTCTATGCCTACTACAAATGTAGGGTTTTTTTTTTTTTCAGCAGCCCAGCTTGGCTACCAGGGTTCCAGAGCCCTGGATACTCACCTACATGATCACTCAATATTTTAAATGACATGTTGCCATGAAGAACTCACAAGAACAATGAAACACTAACAAAATTTCAGAGCTTCACATGTCTGCTTATAATGCTGTATATGGTACCTGCTCATAGTAGGTGTGAGTGGCTTTTTACAACAGCACCCTTGCTCCAAAGAATAAACATTGAAAACAGATCCTTGCATGGCAGCATGATCCCTGGACATCATCATTTTTCCTAGGTGTATACTGGTATATAGGAAACTGCAAAACAACAGATTATGGCATAGGAAATTATGTAGGCAAATCTACTGGAGTAAATCCACCAGGTAAAATTCCACCAGGTGCCTATCAAGCCACTCTATTACAGCCCTCCTCAGCTGGACAGGAGGAGAGAAAATATAATGAAAAGTTCATGGGTCAAGGACAGGGAGAAATCACTTAACAGCTCATGGGCAAGAGACTCAATGTGGTAAAATTAATTTCATTTATTGCCAATAAAAATCAGAGTAGGGTAATGAGAAATAAAACAAATTCTTAACATACCCTCCCCCTACCTCTCTCTTCTTCCCAAGCTTAATTGCACCTCTAATTTCTCTACCTCTTCCTCCTGGAGCAGTGCAGGGGGATTGGGAATGGGGGCTGCAGTCAGTTCATTACATATTGTCACTCCTCCCTCCTCAGGAGGATGACTCCTTACACTCTTCCCCTACTCCAGTGCTGTATCCCTTCCACAAGAGACAGCCTTCCACAAACTTCAACATGAGTTGTCCCCACAGACTGCAGTTCTTCATGAACTGCTCCAGCATGGGTCCTTACATTTGGTCTCAGGTCCTGCCAGGAGCCTGCAAACTTTCCACAAGGTCACAGCCTCCTTTGGGAACTCACATGTTTGGGAATGGGGCCCTCCAGGGGCTGTAGGTGGATCTTTTCCACCGCATGGTCCTCCATGGGCTTCAGGGGCACAGCTGCCCCACCCTCGTTGTCAGCACAGCCTGCAGGGGAATTTCAACTCTGGCCCTTCCAACACCTCCTCCCCCTCCTTCTGCACACACCAGAGTTGCTTCTGTCACGTGTTCTCACTCCACGCTTGCAGCTGCTGTTCTGCAGCAGTTTTTTTCCCTATCATAACTATGTAATCCCAAAAGTGTTCCCGCTGCCACTGATGGGCTCAGCCTTGGCCAACAGCAGACTCAACTGAATCTGTTGGTTATTCTCTACTCATCTGTAGATCAGGGTTTGTTTAGCTCCAACACTATCAGCAGGCCTGCAAAACAGTTTACCTAAATCTGCCTGCTCTCATAGTCTCAGAGATGTTCTAAGGCTGCTATTTTCTGTGCCTTTCCTCCCACATAGCAGGCAAACTTTTTCACCTAAAGCCTGAGGGAAATCCTCCTCAGGATTTTGGAGTCATGCAAGAAGTAAGTATAAAGGAGAGTAGATAAGAATGAGTACTTCCCTCCCTCTAGTTTTGCAAATGTCTCAACGATACTTTTACTCATGAAGTTATAAGGAGCTTAATCTATTTATACAGCTGTGAAGTACTACACTCTGACACCAGAAGAAATCCCTCCCATCTTCCAGATCTTTTGTAGAACAAGGTAAAGAAAGTTTTACAATAATTTCTGGACCAAGCCTAGAACATCTACTCAAAGACAGATACTCTTCATAAAGATTTCCAGTGTATATTTCAAGACTGCAAGAATCCTCCATTTCCTATAAGAGGTGTTTATTTTACATTTACAGTGCCTACCAGCACTTTTTATTTCTTTGACAAGTTTTATTCTCTAAATCACTGAATGATAAAGTATGAAGTGGCTGGGAGGAAAAGAAAACGTAAACACTGTACAGGCATATTTGGCATGGAACAGCATAAGCCATATAGCATCAAGCATCCTTATGGTGCTGCAGTGCACATTCCACCTGATCTGTACTGCTCCATCAGAAAGGTAAGACAAAGAGGAGTTAGAACCTACTTTAACTACAACTCACTGAAGATAGGAAGTCTAAAATGTCACATTATTTCACAGAGAGAGATTCCTCTGCCCATTTTCAAAAGTATTTAAATCCAAGAAAAGAGCACTAACATTTCTTTCCAAAAATTTTAAAATACAGAAAGAAAACAAGTATTTTGAGGAGCTTAATTTTCTTTTGACCTTTACTTCACCATGCTCTGACTTTTTTGCTGTTTCTGGTTTACACCGGAGCCAGTTAAATAGAAACTGGACCGATGGCTATTCCAGCAATAATATCTCTACTTCATTGTGTATCACTAAGTGTTTCATGGTAAACAATTCCCACCCCAAACATAGCTCTGCAAGTATGTTCGGCAATCACATTTACTAATGGCAAAGGTCAGCATTCCTGAATGCAAATCTATCTAGGTCCACTGGTCAAAAATAAGAGATTTACATTATTTTTTAACATGGTACAGTAAGTTCCGACTTTACATTAGCTTGAAATACAGACATAGCTTATAAAAATAAATCTAAATATTGATCTGCTTCCTAAAAATAAAACAGCAATAGAGGATATTTCACACATACTGAATGACAATTGATGACTCCATGGAAATAAAAGCTTTGAGCATCTCTTCACTGAAATCCAAAACAAATTTATTTTTCCTATTTCTCTTGAAAACATAAGCTTAATACTTTATCATTGTAAGTTTACAATACACATCGCTAAATACATTTAAAGAAACCTCTTCTAATATTAAATTGGACAAGTTATGTTCTTGGTACATGGAGATCCTTGAGGAATAAAGCTCATGAACTCAAGAGATGTGGAAAGACAGCATTACACTTGTAGCCACTTGTCAAAAACAAGCATGAAGAGAAAATCTTTCCACAGCCCCATGTGGCTACCAGACAGCAAAACCCTGACACAAAGGCTGAGATCCCCTTCAAGCAAAGGTCCACCTCCACTCCAAAGCTACAGAATGTGTGTCTGGGTATCCCAGAGACAGCCACAGCTCTTCAGACAATACCACCTGCAAGCTCATGCCACCACATCCACATCAGGAGAACAGCCCTGAGGATACCCTCCAGTCACAGAGCATCAGCAAGAAGAGAAGATTACAGATCAAAGTTTAAGTCCAAGCGCTGAAGTCTCAGAAGAAGCCTGAGCTTTGTGTCCTATTGATGACCACTTGAATGACTTCTATAAGGTTCCATTTCCTGTTCCAGTATCTTCCCATCTCTTCACAACATTTTATAGCTGTGAAATCTCTTCCCCTTTCTGCTAAAGGCAGGAGGGCCGCCCAGAAAAAAAGTCTGCACACACTGTCAAATATCAAACTATGTATTTTGAGACAGAACAACAACACAATGATATTTCAGAACAATTAGAGTCTTAAGCATGAGTGTCTCTGGATACAAAAGGATGCAAAAGGAATCTGTCACTTGTGACATTTGGAAACAAAATGATTTCACACAGTAAGTGGCAGTCATTATCGGCCAATGTTAATTACACTACTTATTCTGACACTGCCCACAGATAATGCTCTGCAAAATAAAGGCAATTTATTAGAGTGTAAAAATCTTAAGACAGATGCTTTATTGTAGGGCCCAGTGCCTCTGCCCAGTCCTTTGCTCACCCAGCTTCATCTGGTTAGATGCAAACAAGACATGCTTTCATCAGCCTGGTGCTCTGCTAGGGTTTCAGCAGTGCCTACCACATCTTCCTCTTCAGGTGAGAGTCCCCCTGGCTCAGAGCACGGGGGAGCAAGTGACACCTCATATGCAGAAGGCCATCAACGTGTCTCCATACAGGCAAAATTCTGTATTCCTGGAGACAAAGTGAAGCCAAGTGCTGTTATGCAGGCATGCCTATTGTCCAAGACAATATGGTAGATCATGTTAAGCCGCTCTGAAGACAACAAGGATTGTCTCTACCCTTTGGACCATTTCTAACAGTGCCGCTGAATTTTCTTTTGAGGTTTTTAGTAGGGAAAAAAGCTATCTCCTCTTTTCAGACTGGTTTCAATGAAGCCAACATATGAAGGGAGATTAAGCCTAAACACTTCTGAAAGGGCACCTTTCTCCTCTTCCACTTTGCTACTCCTTTCTTTCCTTATACTTGCACATTTTCACAGAAGGCCTAAGAGTCCTTCCAACAGCATTCATGTTGCTCTACATATATATTCACATTAAAATAATGTCAACTTTTTCCATTTATATTTTCCAATTTATTTCAATGCAAGCCTGGCTGTGAAGAGATTCTTATTTTAGAAAAGACAGGCTGTTTTCATAAAACACAAAATAATACACTTCAAAAATTCTGTTCTGAAATAGAATGGTTCATGTGACAGCTTTCACTGAACTAAAAGGGTGTGAATTAAAACAGGTTTCATTATGCTTGTGAAAATTAATCTCTCTGAGCCCTAAATGAAAGCACAGTTTGCTTTCTTCATGCGTCTCTCAAGTACTAATTTCAATAGCCAAGATACAGATGGTAGCAAATGGTGTTTTGTAAGACACCATTCATTGCAATTTTTTCCTTGGTAAGTCAAACTGGAAATTGATTCATTTGTCTGCAATTCAAGCCATGAATCATCTCAGTTACCAGCAGATAGATGGGAGAAACTGAAACACAAACGGTACAAAAACTACTGGTGGTGCAATGCTTAAACACAATTCAACTGACAAAACCTCCCATAGCTCCATTTGAGCTCAGCTCAAGACCCTTCCCTTCAAATCATGCAGTTTGTGTGTATCTGCACCTACAGCAGTACCTATCTCAGTGCAGAATTCTATCTCCACTTCAACAGTCTCTTGTGATTTGCCTCATAGGCAAAACAAACCTTCAGGCAAAGCCCTGAAACACCAAAGGTATTTAAAACCTTAATGAGGATGTAGATAGAGAGATCTTATTAATTTAGGAGAAAAGTTTACTAGCTAAACAGCTTCCAGGATTAGATCTCATTGCTGTAAATCAGGGTTTAAAAGCCTGTTTTCTCCTCCATACTTTCAGCCTGGAGTTACCTTCAAAAATGGAGTGCCATTCCTCCTGAGGGCTGGGGCCAAGCCAGCTGGAGACAGCATTCAATGCTCTGTGCTACCACCTGCAGTCCACTTGCCAGCACAGGGACAGTCCTGGCATTCACCCGCTCAGGGGAACTGGTATGAACCTGTCCTCTGTTGCACGTGTAGATCTTAGGAAATAAGCAACATCTTCCCGAATAAAAGAATCAGGAGGGACAGAGTGAAGGGTGGTGGGAAGAATGCTTGGATCCAACAGCAAATTGGAACACAGGCTGCATTTTCACCAGATGCTTTGCCATCAGGATGGATACTGGTGGGGTCTGCTGCCTGTGGTCCTGCTTGCCTAGTGTGGAAAAATCACATCTTTAGAAAATCAACCATCATTTTGGTAGAGAAGTGTTTTTGTTAGAACTCTGTGGTCTGTCTCGGAATAAGATGTTCTGTTTTCCAAAGGTTTATTTGTTTTACACACACACACACTCGCCTGGGTCTATTAAATTCAGAACTCCTACGACAGTATTCCCTTTCTTTGTTCCACCCTTTGCAGCTGCAGAACAGCCTGATATTCATAAGAAAATAATGGGAAAAAACCCCTTGATTTGGTTTTCAAACATTAACACGCTAAAATTGTTTCCTGTTTGGTACTGTTGTTTTCATCATTGGAATCAAAACTCTCCTGGACATATATATGCCATGTTTCACACAAGGACAGCTAAGGACCTTACAGAATTTGGACTTTTATACACAGCTTTTTCATTATTGTTTGCAGAATAGGTATAGTCTTTAAAACAGAAAGTAAAAATGTAATTGAGGCCAGGCTGTTTCCAACTGTCCAGCTGCTCACCTCTGACCAAAGCACTAATCTTGAATGACTCGTGTGAAAACAGGATTATGAAATGCAAAAACCTACTAACAATCTTTGAAATCTGCATACAAGAACTGCTCCAGATAAGGATCACACCATCTCTCTTGATAAAGGTTTTTAAAAATATTACTAGAATAATTTCTAGAATTTTAAAAATATCCAGCTTTACTCTGGTAGCATCTTTTAAATCAAACACAAATAGTACCACTGAAATGCAAGTGTTACATAAAGAATGAAGGAGAAACGTTTGGGCAGGAATTCCAAAACCTGTGTAAAAAACCCACTTTGTCTGTTAAAAGTCTTGGTCAAGCCCTTATGTTTCTTCTTACCTCAGTTTCATAGAAGTAGAATAAGAGAATTTGGTATGATAAATACAACACTGTTTCTTAGATTATTTCTTAGGTGCTTAGATTCCACAGTTAATGGGTGTCTTCTAAGTATCTACAGCTCTGCGAAGGAAATTTGAGGATTTCACCTGACAGCTGATGTTTCCAGCTCTGCCCCATTCCGGATGTTATCAGCACTTCATAGAACTGATGACATGCTTGTGTACCAAGTACCTCAGCTGATACATTCTTTCCCCTCCACATTTGGCAAATCCAACTTCTCCTACAATCACTGAGTGAAAATGCTGCCTTTTTTTTGCCATCCTCGCTAAGGATGGACAACACAACAGGTAGTTATGCATAGGGATAACGTGTCAAGAGTCCTAGGCAGAAAGATACAGAAAACAGTGGTCTGAGGTTACGGATACACAGTCCCACACCCCACCCAGGTGGGCTTCCCACTTGCCTTCAGTGAGCTTAACACTGAGAAATGGTGGTTTCACCTTAATGACAGAGGTCACAGCTCTCTGCTTAATCAAAAGAAACCATTAGGAATGACCACTCAATTAAAGTAAAAATTCTTCCAGAATAACTGGTTTTAAAACTGTGTCTGTATTCCCAAAGAAGAAACTTAGTTTTCTACCACTTTAGGCTTTTCTTCTTAAAAAACCCCTGATTTCACATCCTAGAACTCTACACTTTTTCTACTATGAAATCAGTCTCATTTCATTTGTTCTTGATTTTATCTAACCTTTCCAATTTCAAGCAAAAGTAATGCATTATCAGTTAACAGATATTCTTAAAATCTTTTATTGTGTGGGTTATTCTGTTAGGAATGGAACTAGCACAGTTAAAAATGTCTAGCACAATTGATTTATCTGTGCCTCTCTGGTGAAAAATGTCCTTCTGTAGCTTCCTGAACCACAGGGACACTGTCCTTCACTCTAGGAAATCTCTGAAAATAAATCTCCAGTGGGAAATTTTGCTTTGCAAAAATCACAGTAACATCAAGATGTCTCCCCATACAAAAAATTATTGCCTAGTTCAAGATTGCATAAATCTTTCACATGTCAAGAGAAGTGTTGGTCATCTTTTTATTCCTTTTCAGCTGAGGAGTAACAGAAATCTGAGCAACTAAGGTTAGATTTCAGAACTCCTCAAGCCACAGAGAATCAGAAACTTGTGCATGTGCACGTCATTCTTTCGACAGACCCTCTAAGGATGATGCTAATGAACACTGTCGATGTAACTGTCCATTTGTTTGTGGGTCTTTTCATAGAAATATGTGCAGTGTTTACCAGCTTTGTACTTTGGAAGAGGTTTAAAATAGCAAACAAAGTTCTGAAGTCCTCAGATACACCTTCTAAAGGTACCAGGCATGAATTTTTGTCCCTTAAGTGTGACTCACAGGCAATCAACTACATCTCTTAGTTTACTGTGCAGTGAGGACGATCAGAGCAGACTTCTGGAAACTTCAGATGACTGCAACACATTAAATCTGAGAGCCCTAAAACTACCTACCTGACAAGGAACACCATGATAGTTTCTCCAGCAGCCAAGGCACTCTAAGATCTGAAGAATATCTGTGTTTAATAACTACTTGCTTAGAACTCAACTACTCTAAGAGGAATCAGCCCTTCAGTCTGCAGGAAAAAAACCTTCCCCAAACAGCCAAACACATCTCCCCAGAATCCATGTGGGATCCAACTAACGCTAGAAGTTGAGATCGTTTTCGCTGGGGCCCGGGCGCCCTGTTCGGGGACTCCTCCGGGATATGTTGGCGCGATGCTGAAGGGCACCAGCAGCGGCCCTGAGGCTGAGCCCGGCCCCGCTGCCCGTCCGGCGCAGGCGAAACGCTCTCGCTGCGAAGCTGCCGCTCTGCTCGGGATGGAGAACTCCGGAGGGAAAGCTATCCCCGCTGCGTCCTGACCCGCCGGCAAGGGGCGCCCGGAGACCCCGTTCCAAAGGGATGCTCTAGCCAAAGTGGGGACGCTCCCACCTTCCCTGAACTTCAGCCTCACGCCCCGGCAGAAGGCACTGCTCTCGGGGACCGGCACACGCGAGGTTGCTCAGCCGGTCCCGCTGCAGCAGTCCCGCGGCAGCAGCGGCGAACCCCACCGCAAGCCGCCGGGACGCCCCCGGCCAGCCCCGACAGGCACTTACCCCAGAGCAGCAGGACGGGGAGCTGCCGCCGGCGGCTGCCCTGCGCCTCCATCCCGGAGCGGGCGGCGGCGAGCGGCCGCGGCGGACGCAGCCCGCATGGGACGGCCAGTCCGCAACTGCACAGGGCCCGAGCCCGCCTCAGCCCGCCCGCCGGGGAGCCTCCTCCTCATGCCTCGGCGTCCAGCCCCGGGCGGCGGCGGCAGCGGGGGCGGGCGCGCAGGGGAGCAGCTCCCCCGCCCCCGGGGGCTCCCAGCGCCGGCGGGGCGGACCCGGCGGCCGGGCCGGGGCAGGCACGTGTCAGTGTGCGCTGTGTGCGGCCGCAGCAGCGCGGGCGCGCCTCCCGCTCCTCCGACAGCCACGGCAGGAACGATGCTGCTCCCAGCCCATCGGTCTGTGTGGCTGCCTAGCGGGAAGGCACCTACCCGGCACGGGAAAAGGTTCCGGTTTTAAGTATCCGAGGGATTCAGGGACTCTTCGCCCCTTGCCCTGGGAGCCAGAGCAGCTTCTCCTCGTCCTATCACATCCTGGCGCTGGGGCTGAAGACATGAGGAGCTGGAGGGCCACCCGTGTAAGCCCACCTGCAGCCCTTACATGGCACCGACACGTTGGCGTGCTCAGTATTTACAGCTGAACATGGCCAGTGAGCTGGCCTGACCCCACACAGACCCAGCGCAGCCTGGCGTTCTAAGATGCTAAGTGTATTTTTATGTTGCCATTTCATCTTTGCCTGTCTCTTTTCAGAGATTGCACAGCTCCTGATTTTCATCAATATTTAAAGGCTGTGTTCATGGAGTTCTCTCTCTAGGAAATTAGCATCTCCATCAAGAAACACTAGAACGGGAAGCTGCTAAAGGCGACTTCTCTTACCTAAAAATAATAGTATTGCTCAGTAACAAAGACCCAGAGTGTTCTTCTGGGTACATGGACGCTCCACCTCAATAGCTGCCTTTTAGTAGAACATTAAATCACTGCCATTATTAAAGGTCAAATGTACCATAAAATTTCAAATTTTAAAAGAGATTTTCAGGCCACACACAAGAGCAAAGGATACTCTTGGGTATCAGGTTGTTCCCATTGCCTTTGTATGCTGGCTTAGCACATGTATGCTTACAAACACTTGTGGAGAGCGGGACCCCAACACAGGAGCAGAATTATGCACTGCATGTGCCTTTGTAACCACTGTTTTTAGTACACAACCTTTGTCTGATTTGTTCTGTTATCTAGGCTGAAGGAAATGGAAAACTTTGGAAACCACAGAGAAGGCTGGGAATCTGATGTTGAAACAGCTCTGCAGACTTTTAAGTGTGTCAGTTAGAACGAACCTCCTATCACTTGTGTGCCGTTTCTTCCACTGAGCTGGAAGCAGATCTTGTAAAATACCATAAACCATAAATAAACCATAGCTTAGGGAGATCATCCTTCAGCAGAGGGGCTGCCATTTCTGCTTTGTAAGGAGTGTTTGCAAGCTGCCCCTGCCAGAAGGAACTGCAGCAAAGTGACAAGCGTGAAGGCACATACACCACACATTTGTTATGCCATCTATGGCATCCTTTCTAACAGTAAGATCTTGATTTCCATCACAAATGCCTTTTCTTGTAAATCTGAAAATACAGTTAGTATTTTCAATAATTTAGACTGATCTGCAGAAGGTTAAGCATCGTGCTTTATATGCAATATTATATGTTTAAAATGTTTTAAAAGTACAGTATATTATACAGTATAAAGGCAATATTTTTTGTAACACACATGGGGATAATGCTGACAGGCCTTTTTACATCAATTGCGTTTGTTCTCTTCATCTGTTTCAGATGAAAAACTGGCAAAGTGAATGTTACTTCTTCCAACTCAAGATTCAGCAAGTACTTCCCATTTTGTGCTTGCAGCACATAGTTTGAAGGTGCAAACAGTAGAAGTAGAGCAAATAGACAGAATTTATAGGTAAATGCAGTAATACATGTTGCATTGGATTACAAGCCAGCTATGCTAGCTGGTATCTTCACCAATGTGATCTAAAATGAGTAAGTCTAATTCACATTTGAACAGAAGTGTGACAACATTAGAATAATTGGCAAGATGGTTCAAAAAACTGAGGCTGTTTGCAGTTTTTCAGTAAGACTGTCCACACCCCCCACCCCCCTTGTATTGCAGTAATGTGAACAGATTCACTCCAAAATTATTGCAAACATTTATGTTCTGCAAATCTGCCTCCGTAGCATCATGTACCTACATCAGCAGCAGAAATCCAATTCACCTTCAAATAAGAAATACTATAAATGCCCTTTGCTGTACAAAGCTCTGAATCCCATCCCCAAGACACACGGTAACAGTGACTTCAGAACCATAGTCTGCTTTAATTTCTAGACATACAACCTCCAGAGATCACACTGGCACTTTCTCTGATACTCTGAAGATAGTGCTGCAATCACATTACCTCAGATGTTTTCTAAAATGCTTAAATCTGCTAATAAGAGTAAAAGAAAGCATAGCGGCAGATATGTAGTTGTTGTTTCAGTACGGGAAGTTCCTGAGGAGCCCATGGTGAGAAGAGGGGGAATAAGTCAAGCTGGCCAGGACAGGTATTATTGCCAGCACTGCAGGGTTCAGAATGGTGCAGGATAAGGTAATAAACTTCCCTGCTCCAGAGCTGATCTGATTCAACAGAAACTGAAAAAAATAATAAAATAAATTAAGAAAAAGCTGGAGATATTACACTACAGAAAATAACATTGCCTTCCCTTGTCGCCTCAATAATTGGCCGAGAGAGAGGCTGCTTGCCTGTATGCTTGACTGCTTGACTTTGCCCAGTGTCAGATGAAAGCTTTCTTCACCCCTTCCTAGCAGAGCAATTTGGAATAAAAGACACATTAAGATTTCAAGACCACGTTTTAATGTGATTGCTTGCTGGACTGAGATTTGAAAAAGTAGGCTTGGTTCGCCTGTGGTTTTAAACTGAAGTAGGTCATCCTTCCTATTTAGTGTTCCTAGAAGCATGCCATTCCTGCTGCAGAAATTTAAAAAAAAAAAAAAAAAAAAAAAAAAAAAAAAAAAAAAAAAAAAAAAACACCCCACTGCAGGTTATTAAAATAATCCCTTTTTTTTTTACCATCAATATAGAAAATGTAAAAACATGATAAACCACACCCCTCCCCCTGTTAAAAAACAGCTTCCTCCTGCAGCTCAAAGGCCCCACTGTGGTTTATTGACTGTACATAATACCCAAATTTAGTTTACATTGGTCAGATGTGATGAGCTGAAACTCCATGCCTATATTATCTCAAGTGAAGGAGGAGAAGAAAGAGCAATTTTTTATGTAAAGATTTTAGACTTCTTTACATAAGAACAGTCATGAAATACAGAAGCACACAAATATCTTGCCAGCTTTCTAAAGCTTAAATTTTAAGCCATATATGGATGTGCTCTGTGATTTCAGCAGAGTTTCCATGTTCAGAGCAAAGCATCTAGGGAGTGTTCACATGTTGCAGATTGCATTCTCTTTCAAAAGTGCTGAGCTGTGAGCATTTAACACCTCTAAGACCTCTAAGGACCTTTTATTTTATATACTTAGCTCTGACATGACAGCCTTCCCACGACACAGCACGTGGACTTCATTTGAAAAAAGCAGAATATTCCATTAATTTGTTTCCATACTAGTTTCTAGTACAGTAAATTGTCTTGATTAATAAAAAAAGAAAAACAACAATAACCAAAAAAACACACTCAAGAAACTTCTGTACCCTATGCCATCAATACCAACAACTACTAAATAAAAATTGAAAACTCCACATGTGCCATGATGCAGGCCAAGGGAAAGCAGACAGGTTTTATGGAATGATGGCAACCGCCTCTTCCCTCTCTCTGGAGAGAAGCTCCCCAGTCAAAGGTCCTCCACCAAGGCACCACCCCTTGTTTTACAGCCAGCAGAGCAAAATACTCTCATCAAAAGACCCAAGTGCAAGCTGTAGGAACTGGGATGCCTTGCTCATTCCCACGTGTTGTTCTTTTACCAAAAAGAGTATCCCAAGACCACTGGTGACTATATGTCATGCACATCATAATTTTCTCTTCCTGTTCTTTTTCAACACCAGCCAAAAGCTTTGTTATAACAGAAAATCTCTGAATTTTGGCTCAGAGATGGGAAACAAATCATGCCTTCATTTTTAATGTAAATGTAAACAAAAGCAAAACGCACACAATGCTCTATTCCTTCTAGACTAAATAAAACCAAAACTAATTTTAAAGGTTTTGAACACTTCACTGTCAGTTATGTTCTACTCAGGAATGAATTTTTTTTTTTTTTTTTTTTTTGTGACAGGCTGGCTGAGCAGTTTGGAAAATGCCAGGAAAAAATATATAGATTCTCTCCCATACATGGTTGTGTCTCTGAGAAATAACTCAGCTTGGAAAATCAAGGAGAAAGATACAAGAAGAGAAATGGAAACACACACCATTGGGTTTTGTGGGTTTTTTTGTTTGTTTGTGTTTTGTTGTTTTTTTCTTTTAGAAATAGTAACACTGTTAGAATTTATTTTCATACAAAATCTTACAGAGCTGAAGGCTGAAATATATCCGAAGGAACATTTAAGAATCCTTTTATAACCATTGGAACTCAGCTGACTCCACAGAGATTGGTGAGATAGCAACATAAACCTACTGCGAGAAAAAGCAGAAAAGCCTATTCGAGTTCAGTCTGAGCACAGGATTTCTGATTCCATATGTTGGCTCTGATTAGTGCAGTTCTGAAGCAGCATCTCCTCACATGAAAACAGACTGTTGTCCTTCCTAGGTGCATGAATGATTAGCTTAAGGGCTGAGCAAGACAGATCCTAGGACACTTCTAAAATGAGAAATTCTATAAATCTCCATTCCACGGAAAAAAATGCAGCACTATATAAAACAGAAGATATTAGTATAGTAAATAGAATGTTATTTGGTGGCACAAAATGAGTGCAATACATGACATTTCTAATTATCTAGTCCTAATTCTTCGTATAATTATCCTTCTAAAGTAAAATAGAAAATAAAAAAATAAATCATAACATGCTTTCATTAAGGCTGAGTTCAACCTGCTACAGCTTTCACACGTGTTTCAGTCATAATAAATCATCCTATTTTAATCTTGCCGGCTTTACATCCCCAAGGCAACCCCGGTTCATGCACGGAACACTCACACCTTTCACTGATAATCTCACAGCATTTGCTACAAATTGCATAAAATGTGAGAGCAGGCAGAAACATTGCCTTGTGCTGTTCTACTTAACCCATTTCCCTCGAAGTGCCATGGTGCAGAGTTCCACCTTCCAGTACTTGAAGAGAGGACTCAGAGAGCTTCTCCTTCATCATGCATTCACTTTATTAGTACAACCTCCCTTACTCCTGACTGGGGAAAAAAATGCACAGTAAATACTTTCACTTGTTAATGAGAAATTTGAAAAGATTTGCTGGCAGTGTGCCTGAAGAACATCACTGATTGTGACTACCATTTAAAAAGGGGAAGGGAGGAAAGAAAGGTGGCGTTTCAGAGACACCATTGCTTGTGTTTTCCATCTCTTTCATAAATCTGCCCAGGGATTGCAAATGTGTCCATTCACAAGGGTTCTTTCACTATTTGACTACATACTTTCATGTCTTGGGATTCCCTTCAAATGATCACAGTAAAGGAAACCAGTTGTTTCCCCCACATAGGAATGAAACTACTGTTTGCATTTACAAGTGCATCAATTAAAGATTAATTGAGTTTATTGCACTTGCAGAAAGGAGAGCATCTGCTCAGGTTCTGCTGACCTCAAATGACAGAGTATCTCAGTGTGACAAGTGACCATAGCTCTCATTTGAAAAAAATGATGTTTCATCTGGGGCAGCACAAAAATAAGAACAGGTGGGAACAGTGGGTTGACAATTTATCTGGGTTGCACTCACCGTCTGCCCTATACCCAACAGCATGGTAGGCTGCTGGGACTGGTGTGCTCAATCTCTGATTCACAGAGAACCAACCTAAATTTTAAGGAAATTCCTATTATTAAGAAAAGTGTGGATTTACGCATTAGTTGGCATGAAATAATATCAATCCTCAAATGAAAGTATAAATGATAGAAGAAAGGAAATATTATCTTTTCAGATGTTTGCTTTTTATGAAAGGCTCTGTTCATCAAAAATTTCAATTTACCGGATATGTAGCCCTTCATATTGAATTGCTGTGAACATCTCTCACTATTTTTGACTCTAATAGTAGAATGATCTGCATCTCATGGAAGTATCAGTTAAGTCTTACTCAGGATCTCTTCTTACTATCACTTCTTTTTGCTTTAAATTTAGAAAAGATCAAAAACAAAACAAACAAAAAAAAGTGAGGTAACAATAGTTCCCATAACACTTTTACCAGATACTAATTTTTTTCCATGTAAGGGAAGTGAACAAATAATGTAGATGAGCAATAGTACTTTAAATAATCTAGATTAACTGACATAGACAGCTATTTTTTTAGTAGACACATATATAAAATATTCCAAAGGTGAGCTATCTTTGTCATTGTCTCCAGAGATTTTTAAGTCAGAGGAAGGATGTGAGTATGTGGATGAGAAGCACAGTAGTGTACCACTGGCCACAGGCATATTTGCCATTTCCAATTACTATATCAGCTACTGAGTTGCAACTCAGTGATTCCAGGTGGAATTTACCGCTTGATCTTAGCAGGCATTGTACAATGCTGCACTAGAGGAAGTGAGACCTATCAGAAAATATGAAAGCTCCCCAGCCCAAAAGTCAGTCCAAGATTTCAAGTTCACAATAAAGTTAAAGTGTTGAACACACCAAAGGTAAGGGATTTTTTTTTGCACTGCTGCTGCAAGAGCGTCATTTGCCTTAATCATACACTAGAGCTTGAAATAAATGTGAGTTTCAAAACCAACTTCAAACCGAATAACCCAGAACAAAAATAATTATAATATTATGTAATTATAATTCCCCAAAAGTGCTTAAAATGCATGTTGGAGGAAAAAAGAATCCTAAATATTTAACAAAAAAACCAAAACCTGTTCACACTGTAAATTAGGCAACCACTTTTAAAAGACAATATTACCTCCAAATATTTTAAACTTGCTCTGTCTTCTATACATGTGTCCCAACTCTTCCTCTATCTGAGCCATCACTGTTAACTTTTTGTCTACCTTTCAGAATACTGCTATTCTAATTCTGAATAAAGTAGAGGCCTATAATTGAGCTTGTGATGAAAGCTGGGTTCACAGTTTGATACAAAAAGTCCATTTCTTAAATGAATAAATTTTCTTTAACAGATTCTTTGTCATATTTGTTCCTTTCTGGAAGAAATAAATAAAAGGATCTGCCCTGGTTACATCTGGGATTGACTTTATTTTCCTCCTTGTGACCAGTACAGTACTGTAGGCTTGGATTCAGCATGAGACTGATGTTGATCACACATCGATGTCTCAGTCGTCGCTCAGCAGTGCTTACCCTGAGCCAGGGGCTTTTCAGGTTCCTGGGCTCTGCCAGTGAGGAAGTACACAAGGACCTGGGAGGGAGCATGGCCAGGACAGCTGACCCAAACTGGCCAGAGGGATATTCCAGACCATACGGCATCATGTCCAGTATATAAACCCGGGAGAGCTGGCTGGAAGGGGCTGATCGCTGCTGGGAGATGGGCTGGGTGGGCATCAGTCAGTGGATGATGAGCAATGGTGTTGAGCGTCACTTGTTTCTATTGGGTTTTATTACCCTTGTCTCTCTTTTCCATTACAATTTTCAGTAGAAGTAGTAGTATATTTTATTTTGTTTCCATTATTAAACTGTTCTCATCTCAGACCATGAGCATTGCCTCTTCTTTCCAATTCTCTTTCCGCTGGGGTGAGGGTAGCAAGGTAGCAGCTACATGGCTCTTACTTGCTGGAGTTAAACCACAACAGACATTTTTTGTGCCCAATGTAGAGCTCGGAGGATTGAGATAACAACAGATCTGATCAGAGCTTGTTAAAACAAATTACTTTAAGGAACTGTTGAATATGTTTAATCGTTGCTGCCCACCATGTTGTTTCATTTGCTCCCTGCATGTGTGCTCACAGGCACATTATAGAACAGTGTTCCCTGTGGTGATGATGATCATCGTTGGGGTCTGGGCTAAAGTTATAAATCTTGTTCCTTGCAGGAGTGGTTTATGACATGATAGAATCCCTGGTCAGTAGCAAAATCCTGTCTGTGCTTGGCACTGCATCACCTCTGAACCTCGGGAGCCATCTGGTGGGAACTGTTAACAATCACACCTTTTGTTGTTGTTGTTGTTGCTTGTAGCGTCAAAAGGACCTAAATTTCCTGAGTATTTCTTTAATTTGCCCATTTTGCTGAGTATGAGTATGACAGTTTGCGAGATGAGCTCAAAAAGCCCAAGTGGGAGATTGTTCTTCAGGTAAACACTACCAAGGATTTAAAAAAAATCCGTATATGTAAGAGATGGGCAAGGATGTTTTCTGCAATAACACATAGATTTACTTTTCTCAAATACTTTTTTCTGGAACTTAAAAAATGTTAATTAATTGATAGTAGAGCTTCCATTAAACTCCAAAGATGCTGATCTTCCTTAAGAAACTATGGAATGATGTGCTGTAAGTTAGAAGACTTAAGCAGGAAAGTATTAATACTATCTAGACATCATATTAATGAGTTTCCTTTATTAAAGAAATCCTTTGAAGAGAATTTTGTTCACCAGATAAGAGAAAGTAATTATTGGCGGGGAGAGGATGTGGGTCACAGGAGAAAGGATGCCATGCTCTACCAACGAGAGACACCCCGTGGTAACAGCCTGAACTGCTATTTCTGCAGTTGCCTGCGAAGAAACAGCAGAATTAATCATATACAGAGAATTAAAAATTGCTTATAAAGCCATCTCTTTTAATAATACAGGTAACAGCAGGACAGATCCGATGTAAAAGTGGCAACTTCGGTTTCCAAAATGCCACTCACAAATTTAAGCTCATCTTTAAGTTCACAAATCAAAATGTTGGTCTTTTTCATGCCTTCCTCTTCCCTTGCCTGAGGTGTGAATGTCCATGCAACTAGAGCTCTCATTCTGTCACATCCTCTATTAACTCAATTCACAATGAACACTTTTGCCATCAGTGCCAGGCACCCCCACCATCTCATCACATTAAGAAAATCCTATTGCCTTTTTTTCAAATGTCTTGTCTTCACTTAAAAGATCCTTCAAAACCCTCCCCAACTCTGCCTTTTGCTAATATCTTTGTACACTTACATTTGTATGCTAGATCTCCTACTTCCCAGACAAAGGATACGGAGGAAAATCGAGGCTTTCCTGACTGTAAGAGCCAAAAGAACACACAGACTCCGAGGTCACTACAGCTTTGGTCAGGTGTGTTGGCATGATGTACCCAAGCTGCCTGTTGAGGTTTCTTCAGCTCCTCAGCTCTACTCTGCTGCTCCCACCCAGGGGAGGCCATGCAACAGACGTGCCCCAAGAGGCAGCACGTTAACTGGCCCCCTCTCTGCCGTTAAGAAAGCAGCTGGGCCCCAGCCAAATTGCTCAAAAGAAGTTCTGCCCTCTGCAGACCAGAGGTGCTGCTCCATGCTTCTCTGCAGGTGTTCAGCGATGTGCCAGAAACAAGAGGATCAAGTAGGGCTGCTGCAAGGTAGGTAATTTTTCTAATACAGTAAAATTACAGTGAGGAAAATGGGGCATTTTATTCTTCAGAGGGTTCCCTGATAATTCCCATGTGTGTTGAAATAAGCACTGATTGCAGAACTTTTCATTGGATGTGCATGGTGTCTGTAGCTCTGGGAAGGCAAAAGATAACAGTGGTTTACATTTTCTTCCAAATCTACCAGGCCAGCTAAACATGCAGCCACTCCCTTACCTGATTTTATCAAAATGGGTGTAGCATAAATATCTAATGGAGATAGGAGGAGAGGTTAACCTGGCCTATGTTCACAAAAACTGGCTCAAGGACAAGTATATGTGCCTTTTTATTGGGAGCTTCATTGGAATGAATCTTAGACTCAACAGAAACCAATTTGATGGCAACTGAAATACACAGATAGAGAAAAAACCTCAACACTTAAAGAATCTGAAAAGATTATTTAATTCTCAAAGTATTAAAAAGGTAACTGAAAAATAACTGAAATATATATATTTTTTTCCATTAAATGAGTATTTCTGGACATAAATCGCATCAAGGTAAGCTGTAGTGTAATAAAATCAGATCAAAGTATATGGTTGAGCAGCGTCTGCATGTATTATGTTGTATTGGACACAAGAAGAGCTGGGAAGCAGCAGCAGTGAACAGTGCAGCAAGTCAGGAACCCTTCCAAGCACAGGCTCTTTTACACAAGAAGAACCTCTGGGGAAATGGACCCAAGGGAATAGCAGAGCTCACTTCCATTCCAAGCTTGCAATGGGCAAGAGAGCCAAAATATCAAACCACTGCAGAAAACAAAAAGAAACAAACAAATTAAAAAATAAATACAACTTGTATTAAGCATTAATAAAGCTTATAATGCTTCTTCAGGAGCAGGTTAGCTGGTGCTCAAAATAAAAAGTGAAATAAAAAGAAGCATAGCCAATGTTGTCTTTCAGTCCGTAAAAACTTTTACAGCAAACAAATAAAAGTCTAACAAGTAAAGCCAATGTTGTACGGTGAATCTCAGGCTAAGAGAAATCTTCAGCCCAGTGAAAAAGAGCATGGAAAAGGAAAAGGCAGCAGGTCAGTGCATGATTTCCCACAGTTCACAGAAGAGGCAATAGGAGCAAAAAAAGGAGCAATAGGAGCACTTCTGACTGAAAGACTGAAAAGGAAAAAAAAATTACCACCACCTTCATTATGAATTCCCAGAACAGATACATGCCTTTAGATGTTTGAATATTCTCAGTTCTGGAATTTAAAATGCTTTAAAGTTGGAGAGAGGTGGAGATTTCCTCATCTTCCACAGAGAGAAATAATTTCTCTTTTTTTCTAGACAGACAAGTGGTGTTCCCCTTAAAATCCAGTGACCCTATGCTGCATAAAGTCTGCACATTCTACTTGAGATTAAAACTATCCTTACAATTATTTTGCAAAAAATTCTTGGGTAAAATTAAGCAATATCAATGCAGCTGTGCATTAGACAGTAGACTATCTTTAACCTTAGTACCTGGAAGAATGATAGAAAAGGTCGTGCTGGGTGCTATTGAAAAACTTTAAAAAAATAATGTAATCATCAGTCACAGTCTACATGTTTTCTTCAAAAGTAAATCTTCTTTGTCTAGGTATAAAGCTATTTAAAAAAACCCCAACCCTGCAAAATAATGCTTACAGTTGCTGCATTTAGGATTACCCAGAGGCAGCTTTGAATCTCTGGCCACACATTTGTTGAAACAGGTGTTAAATTTCTGTTATGAATTATTATCCTACACACAATAATTTTCACACAGGGTACTTTTACTTGAAGGCAGTATGGAGAGAAGCATCAGGTACAATGTTCCTTCCCTTGTTTCTTTGCACATAGCTCATACAGTCCTGCCTGCTTTGTTGTTGACTGATGCATATTTTAAGGAGAGAAAGAGGAGCTTTGTAAACAAAGTTCATACTTATTCAGAAGAATTGACCTGTAGTTCATAAATTTGAGTTTAAGAATATTAATTTAAAAGGTGTAGGATTATATTGGGAAGCTTGTTTCGGTTTCATGTATGACAACTTTCTTGCAACAGCAGTGTTTATTTGCCTTTTTCTATTGATAGGATTTTATGTTGTTGAAATAGCTGTCTCCAAGTACCCAGCTGCTATACTGCTTCTTCCACAGTAAAAATCTTACTATCATTTTTTTCCTATTGCTTTTTTCAACTGCTCTGTGTGTGGCCAAAACATAATATGAGACTTAAATTATGAAGAGATCAGATGTAGCAAAGGTCATTTATAAAGATTTCTTACCTGTCCTTCAGTTTCATGAAGTTTTTCAAAGGAGAATATTTATTTCCTAAGTACTAGGTATTTCACTGAACTCAGTATAGTTACTTAATAGGGGAGTTTAGCAATTGCAACAGCAGAAAGCTCTTCTGGCAATTCTTAGCCTGCAAGAGAGAAAAATTTGCAAGCAACAGGAACAAAATACATCCCAGTAAATGAAATTAAAATATACTAATGAATAAAAAATACAATATGGTGAATAAAACATGGTACTGAATAAAGCATGATGAATAAAATACAAATTTAACAGTCTCTTTCTTTATATTGGAATTAAAAATTCAGCCTTTATCTTCTCTGTGATACACATTATTGCATTTTGTATTTAGAACATTTGCTTGAATATGGTGAGAATGGTTTTGGTTTTATCCTGGTTTTGTTTTTCAGGGTTTTTTTCTACATGCATCTCTTCTGTGTCTTTTAGAAATAAACCTCAAGGGACTTAGAGAATTCTTCTTCAGACACTTAAAGGAACATCATGAGCAGATGCCGTAGGAGGGAATTGAATGCAACTCCATTCACAACACATCACACATCCTCATTCCATTGACAGCTGTGTGGTTTCAGTGTTGTGGTAATTCCTGTCTGGGCAGCCTTAACTGGAGCTTAGAAGACTGTCTCCACCTCAAGGTGGTATGTAGTTATGGTTTTAGACAGCTTTCTGGATAGACAGTACAAATGGACTTGGATCCGCTCAGGTCTGAACTTAGTGAAGCTGACAATACTCCCATAAGGAAGAAAAGGGAACACCAAACAGGACTCAATCAGTATCTGCCTGTACTTGCAAAGGATAAGGTAACTTTATATGGCTAGGTCATCATAGTATTAATCCTTCTTCTCTAATGGCTGCATTCCAAGTCCTACACACATGGAAAAAGGAAGAGCAGGTCCAAACCATAATCACACTAGTGAGGCAGAAGACATGCAGGAACCCTTCTGGGAGAGGGCAGAAATCCTTGTTGCAGTAAGTCAGGTAAACACCAAAATGCTAATGGTTGTATTTAAAACCAACAATAACAACCATAATTAAGAAAGAAATTAAAGATAATAAGGTGGGATACCTGAGAGCTAAAGCTCTAAAATTGTCATAGTGGTGATTCTCACTTTGCACGAAAACCAAAGCTACCTACTTCTGCTGGACCGGGAGCTAGCATATAGACATGAGACTGAAAATGGAAGAAAGGCAGGAGTTCATGGAGTTCAGAAAAAGGAGGAAATAAAGGGGTGAACAATGGCATGAAGAAAGCAGAAAGAGAGCTACACAGACAGCAGAATTTATAAGACATCTAATTATTCTGAAATAAGAGCTGTCTATTTTGTGTGTACAGAAAAAGGCAAGGACCATCTGTGGTAGCACAGCATGTGGCAAAATGGCCAGCCTTCATCTCCAGGTACAACCTGTTAGATGGGAGGGAGGAAGAATCACTACACTGTTACAGCTATAGTACAGTGTCCTCTCCCAGCAAAAGTGCACTACTCATCCCAAAGAGCTGGACATTTGGCACAGCAAAAATCAAGCAAGTAACTTACATCTGGCTGAGAAGTCATGGGTCATCTGAGATGGAGAGAATGGCAAGGTCAGACGGAAGAAAAGGTAGGAAAAAGGCAAGGATAAAAGAACATGTGGAATTCTGTCCAAATATAAGCAAGGTCATATGGAATCCAATTCTGTCATTTACTATTCACAACTCCTTAGCTTAGCGACTTAGATTACCTTTTTATTTTTAAGTGCTCTGTAAACATAAACAGGTCATGACCATTCACTTTCAATTTAACATCATATGTTTAATCAATAAAACATGTTAGAATGTAAGGTAACATCAAAAAATCATTTGAATTCATGCTATAGAACCTGTAAGCTCTGCTTAGTACTCAGTCCATTAATTTTTGGTTTGTTTTGGCGTTTCTTTAATAAATTGGGTTAAGAGTTGTTTTCATATTCCTACTGTAGATAAACAGAAATCTTGACAAATCAGCACTGCCTAAATGAAAAAAAGCTTTTTCCTTACCCTCAGATGATGAGGCCCAGTATTATTTCAAATAAATTGTCCTGGTTATCTTAATGATAATCCTTAATACTACAATGACACCTTCAGCTCTTGCTACAAACATTCACTTTCAGTCCTGTTTGATCAAGTTTTCATGAACTGTTAAAGTATATTTAATTATATTTAATGGCAGAATATTGTGCATTAACCTAAGCTCTTTTTTTTTTTTTTTTTTTTTTTTTTTTTTTTTTTTTTTTTTTTTTTTTTTTTAAATTATCTAGAAGCTAACCAAGTCTCTAGTTTTACAGTGAGAAGCTGAGTACCTTGTTTACCACTCAGGGCCTGATTATAGTACTCTCCTCAGATGTGTGTCCCGTGGCCGTACCTGTTCTGACATCCAGTTGGCCTATTTACCTATGCTCCAATGCTGCATGTGTGGAGTCTGGGATACTGTTTACTCTGTCCCTCTAATACTTTCCTTGCACTAAAGCTTAACAAATAAATGCAATCTTTCCTTAACTGGTTGCAAGTCTGTAGAGAATACACAGTCCTGACAGGAGGCCGGCAGTGTTTTACACAGATGAGCTTCTAGTTACTCAGCAACCAGCCTTGTCTCTTTTTCACATTTTTTAAATTGGCATTGGGTTATTTTTTTTACACCTCTTTTCAACATAGTCTTTTTTTCAGTATTACCACAGTCCTAGACTTCCTTTAAAACAGCTGAAAGGAGCAGGATGCATTCTACCAGCCAAGAAGCTAATTCCAGGAAGGGAGTATCTTGGGGCCCTTACCATCTGACATGAGAGGCATGGCTGTGCAGCACTGTCCTTGTCTACCTTTCTAAAATACATGTTGCAAAAACATCAGTAGAGTCCCCACAGACTGCTTAATATTGCTTAATATTGCTGGGTAAGTGGGATGAGATCCCCTGCTGTCAGCCAGGGGTTTGCTGCCTCCTCAATATGGAATTTTACTCCTCACCAAGGACAGTGTGTAAGACAAATTCTGGATACTGAGCTTGCCTCTGCAGAAAAAAGAGGCACAGGGATATGGAGGCTGTTACACATCCTCTGTTATTGGGAATTTACTGCATAAAACACAGATTGGTGAATTCAGATTGGTGAATGAGCAGGAAATAAAAAATCAGTTTAGGTGGCCACGTGAGGATATGTGCACAATCTTTTGAAAATCCTGCTGGACTTGGGAAAGGATTTCCCTGTTTTTTCTGCAGGGCTACCAGACCAGCTGACAAAATTAAGGGAACCTGTATAACAAATCAGCCAAGCTTAAACACCTGTTTGACTTACTGAGAAAAAGTGTGTTTGTATAAAATAAAGTGTCCTCTCCTCTTCTGTGAGCAAGTAGTGCTTGTGTAAGGTGTATACAATAGATATAGCGTAAGTTACAATACCTCAGGTGATTGAAGGCTATTCAAACACTGGTAAAATTCAGCTGAAATATCAAAGAAAATTCACAACTGGTGATTGAAAGTGCACTTCTAGAAAAGACTAATTTAAGTTCTAATTTGGCAGGTCATCTCATCACCACTTTAAAATTTTACAAATTTAACTCATTTTGTTAAATGAAGTCGTGAACTTCTCTAAAGTCTCTTTGAAGGACTTGATCAAGTAAGCTCCCAGTTCATTGTTTGTCTCCTGAACAGCTGCATCGTAACTCCCAAAGAGTGGCGTTGAAGCCTTCACATCCTCTCTATTTGCTTGTAGTAAAATGAGGTTAAGCTCTTCTGCTACCCTTTCATATTTTTGGCGATCAAATCTGCAAAGACTGGCATCATCAATGGGATAGGTGATGCCAATAGGGTAGCAATCCCTTGGAACTGGGAATTCCACATTTTTCAACGTTGGCAATTCACAAAGAAATGTGAAAAGGTGTTTAAGTGCTTGGGATGACAGTGGGTTTCCAATAAACTTCAACTCCTGTAGTTTCTGACAAGGACTTAAACCTAAAATCAACATGTTGACATGAGTGTCTTGGATATTACAGTCCTCCAGGGTAAGACTCCTGAGCACTGAAGAGCAATGGCTGAGGAGTTTAAAGAATGTTGATGGGTAAAGCTCAGGTATATCATGACCACTTAGGTCCAGGGCTTCCAAGTGATTGGCATGGAAGCTATTGGCTAAAAAAGCCATATCAGCATGGTTCAAGAAGCAGTTAGAAACATCCAGCATCTTCAGTGGAGTTTTTAGTGGGCTGCAGAATTAAAGAGAAAAAAAGTTTTATGATACAAAATGTTGAAAAGCTACATTTACAAAATTTCACGCACTTAGCCACATTACGAATGCAACTATCTACCACATTATTTTTTCAAACCTCTCTTGAAAACAGAAGTATGTGCCAATAATAGCAAATATATTTTCCTCCTGAAATTAAATTCCATTATCTCCTTCTTTGCATGGCTCCACTGTGCAATTTTGGTGGGGATTAATTTATTCACATTCTATGTATCTATGTTTTAACCAGTTATATGTTGTCAAGTGTCTGTGACTGCTGAATTAAGAGCGGATCACAACTACCATAAGAGTATTGGTAACTTTCTTGTAGAAAGCTGCTATTCTTCCAGGGAATTAGGTAATTTCCATTAAGGAAGGACTAATTCCAATATGAAAACCAATCAGTATTCTGACAGGATATCTGCTTTTGTTTCTAGCTGGGTTTTTTCTGCTACATTTTTAAATGCCTAAAAGTTTTACACATTGTAGTGTTCTGGAGTTGCAAAGAGACCTTCTGATGAAGAAGGTTGGAAGAAGTGTAATGGAGATTATACTCAGATATTCACATTTAAATATAAAATAGTTCTGAAAAATTAAAATCAAGAGATCGCTTTCATATTTATTACATCTTAGTGAGCCCTCTGCCACAGGGCTCAGCTGGATCAAGAAATTTGCAATTCATTTCAATTGCATCAATCAATATATGCAGTATGCTACTCACAAATTTTAAACAAAATTACTTCTTGTATGGGAAGAATTTTAGACCAAGGTGATTTGTCTGGATAAAACTTTTATCTGCATTTTTTTTTTCTTTTTTTTTTTTTCTTTTTTTTTTCTTTTTTTTTTAAGATGCTCTGAAAAGCTTACAATTAACTTATTTTCTGTTCCAATATGAATACTGCTCACTGGTAGTTTGCTAGCTTTTTGCAAATTGCCAATTTTTCCACAGGAATTCATAATGAATATTCATATATCAGTTTTATGTGCAGTACAGAGAAACATTAGATCTTGTCTTGACATCAAGAGACACAACTAACAACTGAAATCAAAGTCTCAAATGAAAATCTAACTATTCCTCGGTCCTCCTTAAAATACAGTATCTGTGGAAAAATATATTTACTGACTGTTCTTTAGAGGACAAAAATTCACTAGATACTCTAAGAAATATTTGGAATACAACTCAGGACTTGCACCAAAGGCCAATGCAAGCTGATTAATACATAAGTTCAAATAAAAAATTGGTCTGGGTATACCAGTCTCTTATGTGGTAGCTAAAAGTATATTCTCACCAGATGGATTCTGGAAGACTAACCAAAACTGTCAGTTTTTCAAAGTGTATTAGGTATGCATTGGCTGCCATTTCTCTCCAATAAATGATGTTTCCGAGCTTCCTGCTGCCCCTTCCCCCACACAGCACAAGACAAGTAAGCACTCCCCTTACTCTCAGAGATTCCCAGCTTGCTGGTGGCACAAAGTGCTCTTTTTTACAGTGTGATTTGAAAGCAAGATGGTCACATTACCTGAGAAGTTTCTGTATTCTTCCAGTGAGTATAGAAAATGACACACTCAGCTCAGTGAGCTGTGTCATTTCACCCATCTTTTCTCCAATGTTAGTAAGCATCTGTTCATCTGTAGTTGTGAACCTCCTCACATTAAATGTTCGTGCTGGCAAGGTCAAGGACATCAATAGAGGGAAGTGGATACTGTTGAAGAGAATTTCCAAGTGTTCCATTTCCAAGTGAACATTATGAACTATTTCCAGTTTACGCAACAAAGAGGGATCAGTGAGCTTTATGATATAGAAGAATTTCTGCAAGGTCAGGTTGTCAGATCTGAATGCCACACAGCAGATTTTCAGTGGACAACTGCATTTCTTCAACAGGGCCTGCACGACCAGCTCATAGTTCCGCTCTGTAACAAACAAGTCAATTAGCACATTGATACTGATTTCAAAGGTACCTGGATTGCACTGTGCTTGTTGCAGGTAAACCAGCAGTTCTGAACAAAGCTTAGAGAGCAGCTGTGTCCTGGCCCACCTGCCCATTGTCTTCTTGCACTTACAAAACTGAACTTCAACATCTTTTATACCAGTCAGGTCGACTACTCTCAACTTTTTCATGTAGGGAGAAGACGGATTCAGCACATAGTCTCTCAGCCCTGTCAGACAGCTTTCCAAGCACACTGAGCATGTTCTATGGCTCAGGTCTTCCTGGTAGTCCAGAGTAGCTCCCAAAAGTTTTCCCACATTAAAATCAAAAAGTGGCCAGTTCTCTACCAAGTCGTGAATCACTTCCCCTTGCTCCAGTAAATAGCTGGCTTTAAAAAGAAGCGGAAAAAGATCATGGGCAACAGCACCGAGACTCTTCCTGGCAAACTCTGCATTTGACACGAATGCTTCGGCACTAATGAATCGGAGAGACTTCATTGTTGTTCTGGACTCCTTACTAGTCATAGAGAGTGACTTCTGTATTTAACTAAAGATCCTGGTTGCTTATGACCTTCTATTTTTATCTGCAGCTGCTGTTTGCTGCTAGCAGAAGCCTGGGAAGCCAGAGTGAACAGTCACATGTTGCTTTCTATTTTAGAGCTATACTGTGAGTCTGCAGTAATCATCTGTGAGATGTTAGTCTCATCTGTGAGATGAGAGCTTGTAAGCCCTCATATTTATATCAAAGATAACTCAAGTAAATACAGACCGCTACCCAGCAGGAACAGTAAGATCAGTGTAGCACACATACATGAGAATATTGCAGTATCTTTTTTATGCTATGCAAAAAAGCACTCAGAGTTCCACTTAAACACAACATGATCTATATTGCACTTTTTTTCCATGAAAGATGTTATACTAGGGATTCCCATGCTGATTTCAATGGGGATGATTTCTCAGAGTTAGCATAGAGCTTCTCCTAAAAACTACAGCTGTAACGAAAAGACTGAGGCACTACAGTCATTGAACTACAAGTGTCCCTCCATTTTACCCTTCCTGTCAGCAAGGAATAGCTGATACACTTGCTGCAGTGGAAAAGACAAAAGACTCTAGAAGAGCTCAGAGCCTTGGTGATCAGGATACTTGCTTGTGGTAGGAGACTGAACGTTGATTACAAGACAAGCAGAATAAAACAGAGCTCTGTTAAATCTCTCTCATAACTTCCCAGGCAAGCATGTTATTGTTCTTGCTTTGAGCAACAGATGGTCTTTTCTTTCCTGTTATTTGAGAAATGATGGTTCTGTTGCAATACTGAATGGGAAAACATTCAAAATCTATCCAGGCTAGGAGAAAAGCTTCTGTCACTCAGCTATCACAAGAGTAGAGATGATGTTTCTTTCTTTTAATTTGGCACTTCGTCCCAGAGGAAGCAATGATGGACACCTCCCTGACCTCTCATGTGTTTTGCTAGGCAGCCAGTGGGATGGAGACTTCCTTCAAGCTGTGCTGATCCTGCTTTTCCAGACAATTCCACATCTGTCCTGCTTTGAAAAATTCACACTACACCTCAAAGATTCAGTTTCTTTTTTCTTTTTAAGTAAAATCCTTATGGAATATTTGAATATTTATCAAAAGCAA
This sequence comes from Phylloscopus trochilus trochilus, assembly GCA_016584745.2. Lineage (NCBI taxonomy): Eukaryota > Metazoa > Chordata > Aves > Passeriformes > Phylloscopidae > Phylloscopus > Phylloscopus trochilus. The sequence continues at coordinate 57,081,998 of WQNJ02000546.1, read as the reverse complement.
AAAAAAAAAATCCCAAATATGCCTTAAATTACAGGGAAGGGACATTTTTATTAGATGGTGTCATTCTGAGGAAGCTTTTTATTTTTGCTTTTGGTTTGGTTGTTCTAATTTTGCCTTCAAATAGATGAATGGTAAAAAACATGCAAGGAGAAATGGAACCTGACAAGGTATTAAGTATTTTCCTCTCTTTTTCAACTCCAGTTGATGTGTATCAGATGTCGGTGATGTAGGTATTACAGTATTTTGTGCAACTTTATGAATGCTGAAAATGGCCACATATAACTGATCCCTGTATGACAAGAAAAAACGCACAAATTGATTGAAACTTTTGTCAGTTTAGTTTTATTGCCTTTCAAAATGGAACAAGCTAGTCCTTAAGTTTCTATTTATCTAGTAGATCTGGATGTTTTTATCTCCCAAGCTTTACGTACATTTAGTACCTAAATGTACTAACATTTGGACCTCTATCTGCTTACCTAGTACACTTGGACCTCTTTATCTGCTTACCCGGTGTATTTGGATTGACGGTCCAAAAGTTCCAAGATAAACTCTAATATTGTCCCAGGTTTTTATTAAAATACAGCAATAGGAATTCTGCCTGGTTGTGTAGGGATGGGGTCAGAAAGGCAAAGGCTTGGCTGAAGCTGAACTTGGCAAGGGAAAGAGCAATAAGGAGAGCTTCTATAGCTATAGCTAGAAGAGCTTCTAGCTATGTTGGTTGTGTATAATTTTGAGTTTAATACCCAATGGTTTGTTCCTTAACTCCCACCCCAGGGTGGGGTTTAGCCTGAGTTGTATCCACTCGTTAAGTTGTCAGTCTTCCCTGATACCTACCCCCTATTCCCAAATATTCTCTGCCAATCTTCCCTGGTACCAGCCCCTGCCTGGACTGCCCCTTTGGAAATCCCCTATTATTAGAGGCTCCGTTAGTCTGTTTATGTAAATCGCCTCCCATTATCCTCCCCATTGGTTTGTGTATTGTAATCCCTACATTGTTCCCCTCTCCCTATTAGATCCTTACCCTGAAACCTGCCCCTAAAGCAGTCCCTTAAAATCCACTGCCCTGCCCTGAGAGAGAGACTTTTGCTTTCACTTTTCTTTTAGAGATTTTTAGGTCCTAGCCTCTGCTCTTCGAGTTGTGTTTTATGTTAATAAAAGACTCTTGGAGCTGCAAGCTAGGTTCATCTCGCATTCTTTACAATGATCCACTGGCGACTGCCTGGGACAGACAGGGCCCCGGGGAAGGTGCCGCGCCCTCGTAAAGCACAGTAACATTGACATGTGTCATGACAAGCTATGGCTTCTATAGCTTTCTCTCTAAAAAAAGAGAGGTCAAAGAAAGTGTACCCTCTGATAAACACAGCTGGGAAACTGATAATAACAAACTAGGAGAAGGTCTGATTGTTTTGCCTCAGTCCCCACTGACAAATCTCTCTTCCCACACCTCTCAAGGCAGGGAGTGGGGGAGCAAAGTCCCTCCCACTGTAAAAGAAGATTGGGTTTGTGACCACTAAGGAACCTGAATGTCCAGAAGTCCATGGAAATTGACAAGATGAATCCCAGACGCCTGATGCAGTTGCCAAGCCAGTCCATACTTGAAAATTCATGGCAGTCAGGTGAAGTCTCAGGTGACTGGAAAAGGGGAAACATTGTACCCATCTTTAAAAAGCATAGAGAAGATGACCCTAGGAACTACTGGCCTGTTCGCCTCACCTCTGTGCCTAGGAAGATCCTGGAACAGGTCCTCCTAGGAGCTGTGCTAAACAGGGAGCTGATTTGGAACAATCAGCACAGCTTTACCAAGGTCCTGCCTTTCCAACCTAGTGGACTTCTGTGATGGAGTGACCACATCAGTGGAAAAGGGAAGAGCTGTGGCTGACATTTGTCAGCCATTCTGTAAGACCTTTGACATGGTCCCTGACCATCGTCTCTTTTAATCATAGAGAGATGGATTTGATGTGTGGACTGTTTAGTGGATAAGGAATTGGCTGGACAGCTGTATCTGCAAAGTATTGGTCAAGAGCTGAATGGAGTTCAGTGAGAAGTGGTGTCCCTCAGGGGTCCATATTGAGACAAGGACTGTCTCAATCAATAACCAGTGCATCCTCAGTAAATTTTCTGATGACATCAAGCTGAGTGTTACAGTTGACATGTGCAAGGGATGATATGCTATGCAGAAGGATCTGGAAGAGCTTGGAAGTGGGCTCATGGGAACCTCATGAGGTTCATCAAGACCATATGTGAGGTGCTGCACCAGGGGTTGGGGCAACTCGTTGTATCAACACAGGCATGAAAGGATTGAGAGCAGCCCTGAAGGGAAGAACCTGAATTGCTGGTGGAGATGAGTCAGCAAGGTACACTCACAGCCCAGAAAGCCAACCAACCTGGTTTCATCAAGCCAACAGTGCAAAGGAGATGATTCACTTTCAGGTCCTCTGGTGAGACCTGACCTGGAGTCTAGACTTTCATTATTTAACTGTCTAGGAGCCCTTACAGCCTTATCTCAGCATTTCTATATGAAAAACTATCCAGCTTCAGCAGTCTGTCTAACCTCGTGTTGTGGTTTAAATCCAGATGGCAACTAACTCCCATGTGGCTGCTCACTTGCTCCTCACTCCCCAGGATGGAGGATGGAGAGGATGGAGGATGGAAAAGAGAATTGTAAAACCCATGGGTTGAGATAAGAACAGTTTATTAATTGAAATAAACTAAAAAAGAAAAAAAAAAGGCAATTAAAAACTGAAACAACAATGAAATAAAACCAAAACCCCACCTCTAAACAAGATCCAAACCACATTCACGGTTCTTAGCAATAGGACCATGTTGGTTTCAACATCCCAAGAGTATTCAAATTTTTCAAAATTCCCAAATGCCATGTAATTAGCGTAGAGAAGGGGAAGATGTGGGAGAATATAGGTGTGATTATTAACAGTTCCCGCCAGATGGCTCCCGAGATTCAGAGGTGTTGCAGTGCCAAGCAGGCAGACAGGACTAGGCTCATGACCAGGGATCTATCACCTCACAAGCCATTAATACAAAGTATAACAAGATCATACCCTCAGCTCAGGCACCAAAGGTGATAAACATCACATCAGGGGACACACACTGCAATAAGCTATTACATAACACAACTCTGAGAATAAGGGCAACAGCCTTGAGACCAAATTAGGCTTACATATGCAAGTAAATCAGTAATACTGTTAATTGCTTTTCTAGGAGTGTTTATTGTGAAGCTCAGAACTATGCTACTTTCTACAGAAAATTTCTGACTTTTCAAGCTGTCATTAAAAATTTGAAAAGTCCATGACATTTGTGGTCTTAGAATCTGATCTACAGATCTGTAGATGAGATTTTACATTAGCTTCATCTACAAAGAGCTAAGGAAGTTGTTAGGCATAGCTGCACAGGACAAGTAATGCTAATGATTGAAAAAAATCATAGATTTTACAGGGTATAACATGAACATCAAAGTAATTATTTTACATGAGAGTGAAATAAAATAACAGTTTTCACTCTAAAAAAAATGCTATTAAACTTATTACAAAAAAAAGAGAGAACAATGAAGTACCACACAGTCACTCATACAAGTTGACTTTTTTTTCAGCTCAGCTCCTCTCTGTCAGAATGGTTACGTTACTTGGGTATTAATCAGGTATTTGTTAAGGTTTGATCTTTCTCTTCCATACTTAATGAACGATCATCTGGCACCAGTTGCACTCCTTTCTTGTAATATTGATGTTAGGGGAGGGAGAGAAAAAAACCCAAACCATATTTTTGTGCATCTAGTTTTTTTAATAGTGCTCTGTTGTGCTGGGTTTTTTTAGTTGGATTTGGGTGGGTGTAGAAGGAAAGAGAACATCACCTTTACCTTGTCAATCAAAACCTGCAAATCTTCTTGCAGCTTTCTTACTTCCTCCAATGAAAGATCGCCTTGATCTAAAGAGCCAAGATATTTCTCTTGCTCATTTACAAAATACAGTTTTATCTGCATAAAAAAAAAAGTTTCCCTATTCAGCAAACCAAACATACACTATTCACAGATATAGTGCATAGAAATTAGATGGTTTGTTGAAGTAAGTTAATATACTTAATATACTACCTCATATATTTCTCTCTTAAGAAATTCAACCTCCTTATGTTACAACTGAATTGGGCCAGCTTGACACATTGACCTGATGACAATAATTTGTTATGCATGCTCATGAATTGCTCATTTTATATTAATAGCACTGCACACATACAGTCTCTGAGCAGCATTGTACGATAAGCAGTGATATACATAATGTCAGATAAATTCAGCTATTTAAGCAGAGAAAAATAAGTTTAAAACTGTAGTTTGTTTAATACAATTTCTGAAAAGTAATGGTCACAATCTTCCTCAGCTGCCAAAGGCATTTATTGGACAACAGCAACAGTTTATGGACTTCCTCAGCTACTTGATTATACAACCTGGTTACAAACTCCATCTCTTTTAGATGGGGAGGAAAGATCAGCAGAATTTATCTGATGTGGACTTTGTCAGAGAGTAAACTGCATCCTTCAGGAGGCATCAATCCCTACTTTTTTAATAAATGTCATTGCAAACAAGCCAGTAACTACAAAATATAATATTTTATTCAGCTTGTCAAATTAAAATGTACCTCCTCAGAACTACAGTACATTACTATGAGTATCACACTCTATTGCTAAGATGCAAGAGAAAGAAGTTACCCTAATTGCCACTCAGAATAAAATCAAGCAAAAGCAATTTAGTTCACCCAAAATGTCTTGGACTGTTCAGTACACCACCTCAGCTCATAAATTTCAGGTAAATTCCATGATGCTAAAATAATTCCTACTAAAATTGATGCCCATTGACAGAAGTAAATTTAAGTTTTACATAAATTTATTAATTCTAAAACATAATAAATATTTATTATTTCAAAGTACCTTAGAATATCTCCTCTTACAAATTAAAAAATAATAATTACAATCTCTTCATGCAGTCTTTAGCTGAATTTAAATACTAGTTAACATAATGAAAAAAATGCCACATTAAGAACTGAACTGAGACATTAAGATGTCTCTTAAGATGCATCTTATCACTACTAATACTATTTTTAATACTAGTTTTCTGTAAACACCACTGTTATTGACACCTTAATAATTACTTTACTTTTCTTAAAATACTAATAACCAACACTTTCACCCAGTCCTACATGTATTTAATAACACAGGGATGCCATATAATGCAATTAATAATACTAGGGATGTTAAAAATTGTCCATCAACAAAACATGCAGCAATTCTTCTCTGGGTATATCATGTTCGAGTTTTTTCCATGTCATGCACTCCCATACTGCGATATGAAAAGCTATACTGAATATTCACAAGCCTCATTAGAAAGCCACTCTTGGGTTTCAAAAATAAGTATTTTAATAAAATGCAAAATTTGAAATAAAGATTGTAAATTAGTAATTCCATGGATATCTCCAGGACCTTATTTATCTTTTCACCTACCATTTATATAGCCATCTGGAGGCAATCCTGAGTAATGTGCTCTAAGGGAACGTGCTTGAGCAGGGACACTGGACTAGACGACTTCCAGAGCCTTCCTTTCAACCTTCCGCAGTCAGTCATTTTGGCATTCTGTGATTTTGTTGTATAGTTATATATTCACCTATTCCTACTTGTTGCTTTAGAGCTAATTTATGCATTAGACTATGACCTATGCTTATGGAATGGCACAAGAACAGACAAATTCCATTTCAGATCAAGAGAGAATATTCTTTCTTCCTTAAAAAAAAAAAAAAAAAAAAAAAAAAAAAAAAAAAAAAAGGAAAATATTGTATAAATGCAGGAATTTCACTTTGTATATTAACAATAAGACTCCAATTAATTCATGCTATTCATTTCGACAACAATTACTAGTGTATTTCAGAAGTTTCTGATTCTGTAAGCATTCTAAGCTTATTAAGTCTCCTCACATACTGGTTGTATAAATCAGCGAAGAGTCTCTGAAAGAGTCTGTTGCTCTGACATCGATCCAGCCACACATTAACTAGTGGAAAGTCGGGGGCAAGGAGTTTACTGCTTAGGAGACTTAAACTGCTGACCTGAGGCTTTGATTATTTTGTTTCGATGTAGTGCTTCTTCGTTTGGCCTGACCATCTACTGGGAATTTTACTGGTTGTGTTCACAATGTCACTCATCACTGATGCAACAGCCTTCCAAAAGAAACATGCAAAAGTTTTGTGCCCTTTAAAATCTATCCTTCTCAAAAGGCATCAGCATCCTCCTTTCTTACCAGATTAATAGTTTCTACATCCTGTATCGATCTTGATGGCCCTGTTTCAATACATACTAACACTAGAGGGTGATAGATACATGTAGCATAATCGAAGATAATACTGGCCCCTCCGAGCAGGCTGGGATGATACCAAGGTATTTGTAAATCAAAGTAAGCTACTGAATAAGGATGAGAAGAATTTTCTGTAAAAACAGTTACATTCCATCGTCAAGAGAAGTCTCTTTTTGATCTCTGAATGCAGGGAGACAAAGCTAACCCAATTTTCACAGAGAAGGAAGAAACTGAAATCTGCCTGCAGCTCTGCAGTTCTAAAGTCAGTATATCAGAGTAAGGCAATAAATACTTCAGATTGCACTGATAACATATAACTCCCACCATATCTTAGGAATCCTGTTACGTGTCTGCAGCTAAGAGACAGATTATCTAAAATAATCTACATGATATAAGCAGCACCTGTAGAAAACCAGGCCAAAGAATATCTGTGTCCTTCATGAAAATCTTGGCAAAGTTAACAGTGTACAAGAAAAGCACTTTCCCATTAAGCTGAAATACCAAAAAAAGACATAATAGCACTTCATACTATGTCCATTCATAGAAAGAAACAATGAAAACTGAATAGCTAGACAGAACCTTAATGAAGCCTTGCTCCTACTGTTTATGCTGGCCAACCATAGCCAGAAGTTCTGAAAAACCTAGAAGCTGTGCAAAAATAAGGTATCTAGTCAGGTCTCACAAAGATGTCACATTTCTGAACATTTTCATTCCAACAATAGTCTCTTATGCATTAACTAGAGCCAAAAAATAGATTTCCAGTACTTTGTCTCTTTTTTCAATAACTACTCATTCCTCAGTTACATCTCTGTATTAGTTAACTAATCTTTTTCCCTAACATTTATTTAAGTTGGTTGACTTGGCTTACCTGCAGAACAGGATGTGGCTCCCTTGCAGTAAGAGAACTGAGAGAGAGAGAGCTCATCTTTCCTGATGCACAGCTGTGTATTTTAGCTGGCACAGGAATATCTGAGTGGATGTGGTTTTCAAACTCAGGAAAAAATGTTTTTCCATATTCAGTGGCCATAGCAACTTCTCCAAGCAGTGCACAGTGCTCCATATCCAAGTTACTAGATGATCTGGGGTGCTGCTTCAGTCCCAGTCAGCAGAGCAGCTATATTTACTGGTGCTCCACTTTCTTATCCTCATATTCATGGTACATTTCTGAGATCAGTCTTCTGCAACAAAGCAAAGCTGAGAATAGCAGTCTGTAACCTTCAAAGAGTTCAGGGCAAAGAGTGTCAATTTGACCACTATTTTCTCTCCTGCATTGAGCTTATGTGAGAACGTGCACTTTGACATCCTGCTTCTTTTTGGATCATGCATGAATTAGATGCAAAAGAACACTAAACTAGTGACACAGAGCAACAGAGGACAGGTGAAGGACTGAAAGAGTTTTTCCTGGAAATGTTAATAGGGCAAAGCAAAGAACACAAAGAATCACAGCTCTTCCCTGACTGCAATGTTTTGCTGTCTCTGAGGTTTTTCTGGGGAACCTGCAGAATGAACTGCCTTTTCATCTAGACAGTAGGACAGACACTGAATAATCTGATACACTGGCTGATTACCTTGAACAGAGAAACCTGTTCCATTTCATGTTCCAAGGATCAAAGAGAGAAGGAACAGATGGATTGTGCAGGCTCACAAGATTCCCAGGCTCAGAGCTGGTGGCAAGCCCAAAAACAAATGCTGAAAACATTTGCAAGGGAAAAAAGCTTTCTGAAAGTTTTAAAGTAGTTCATCATCCATGTCTTTCATTTTGTTTGAAAGCATATGGTCTAGGCTTAGGCTGTTAATAAATGTTTATAGCCACTAAGTCTCACCACCAACTTACTAAAAAAGCTGTATTCCCACTTACACTGCCAGCAAATGACTTCCAATGACATGACAAGTTAAAAAAGTTCTCTTCTATGAGATTCTGCTTTTAAAGGTAACACCTATATATGACTTTGTTCTGCATGACAAACAATAATCACTTCGAATAGTTCCACACAATTTTCCTAATATAATGTATTGACACACTCCTTATTTTTTCTCTCATTTGACATACATGATTTTTAACACCTATTTCCAATTACTTCATTGCTTCATCATACTGGGAAATTAATCTTAAGTAAAACCAAATAACATAATACTTTAGCCAGAGGGTTTAAAGTTTGTTTGTAACGTTGCACATTTATGGCATCTCCTAATGCTCTTTGCATCCAAGTGAGAGCAATGAGTCACAGAATCACAGAATCATTTGGTGTAGAAAGGACCATAGGATTAAATGCCACATCCAGTTGTTTCTTGAAGACCTCCAGGGATGGTGACTCCACCACTGCCCTGGGCAGTCCATTCCAAAATTTAACAACTCTTTCAAGGAATAACTTCCTCCTGATGTCCAATCCAAACCTCTGATGACTCAGCTTGAAGCTATGTCCTCTTGTCCTGTTGCTGGTTGCCTAGGAGGAAAGACAGACCCCCACCTGGATACAACCTCCTTTCAGGCACTTGTAGAGAGCAATGAGGTACCCCTGAGCTTCCTTTTCTCCAGACTAAACAATCCAAACTCCATCAGATGCTCCTCATATGACTTACCTTCCAGAAACTTTACCAGCTCCACTGCTCTTCTCTGGACATGCTCCATCACCTCAATGACTTCCTTGGAGTGAGGGGCCCAAAACTGCATATAGGATTTGAAATGCAGCCTCACCACTCATCCTGTCCTGGTCCTGCTGGCCACACTATTTCTGATACAAGCCACACCTTCCTGACCTTCTTGTCCACCTGGGCACACACTGGCTCATATTCAGCCCACTGCCAACCAGCACCCCCAGGTCCTTTTCCACTGGGCAGGTTTCCAGTCACTCTTCATCCAGCCCGTGCAGCTGCATGGGGAGCTTGTTGTGACCAAGCATTTGGTCTTGTTGAACCACAATCCACCCATCCAGCCCATCCAAATCCCTCTGTAGAGCCTTTCTACCCTCCAGTGGATCAACACTCCCACCCAACTTAATGTGATTTGTGAATTTACTGAGAGTGCACTTGATCTCATCTAGGTCATCAATAAAGATATTAAAAAGGACTGGCCCAATACTAAGCCTCAGGGAACGCCCCCAGTGACCAGTCACAACCTGGATGTAGCACCACTCACCACATCTCTCTGGGCCCAGACATCCAGCCAGTTCTTAACCCAGCAAAGAGTGCACCTGTCTAAGCCATGGGCTGACAGCTTTTCCTGGAGCATGCTATGGGAGACAGTATCAAACTTGCTGAAGTTCAGGCAGACAACATCCGCAGCCTTTGCCTCCTCCACCAGGCAGGTCACCTGGTCATAAAAGGAGATCAGGTTAGTTAGGAAGGAAGGACCTGCCTCTCCTGAACTGCTGGCTAGGCCTGAGCCCTTGGTTGTCCTGTATGTGCCACATGATTGTACTCAAGATGATCTGTTCCATAACCCTCCTGGTTACTGGGGTCAGGCTAACAGGCCTGTAGTTCCCTGCATTCTTCTTCTGGTCCTTCTTGTGGGTGGGCATCAGATTGGCCAACCTCCAATTGTCTGGGACCTCCTGGTTAACCAGGACTGATTATAAATGATGGACAGAGGCATACTGAACCTTCCAGCAGTTCCTTCAGTATCCTTGGATGAATCCCATCTGGTCCCATAGATTTATGAGTGTCTCAGTGGCTCAGCAGGTCACCTGAATAGTAAAGAAATTCTTTACAGTCAGGTGGAATTTCTTGTGCATCCGTTTCTGCCCATTGTATCTTGTCCTATCAACTGGCACCACTGACAAGGCCTGGCTCCATCTTCTGGCACACCTCACTTGGATACTGATAGACATTGATGAGGTCTCCTCTCAGTCGCTTCTTTTTAAGGCTGAACAGAGTCAGCTCCCCTCAGCCTTGCCTCGTAAGAGAGATTCTCCAGACAGTTGATCAACTTTGTAGCTCACCCCTGGAACTGCTCCAGGAGCTCCATGTCTTGTCCTGAGGAGCACAGAAGTGGACACAGCACTTCCTGTGGCCTCACTAGGGCTGAGTAGAGGGGCAGGATCACCTCCTTGACCTGCTGACAATGCTCTTCTGAATGCACCCAAGGATACCATTGGCCTTCTTGGCCACAAGGTTGCACTGCTGGCTCATGGACAGCTTGTTGTCCTCCAGGACCCCAGGTCTTTCTCCACCGAGCTGCTTTCCAGCAGTTTGGCCCCCAGCTTGTGCCAGTGGTCAGGTTTATTCCTCCCCAGGTGCAGGACCCTGCATTTTCCCTTGTTGAATTTCTGCAGGTTCTTCTCTGCCCATCCCTCCAGCCTGTAAAGGTCCCTCTGAAGGGCTGCACAGCTCTCTGGGGTGTCAGCCACTCCTCTCAGCTTTGGGTCATCAGTGAACTTGCTGGGGAGGCATCTGCCCCTTCATCCAAATCATTGATGAACAAGTTAAACAACACTGGGCCCAGTATAGAACCCTGGGGGATACCACTAAATACAGGCCTCCAACTAGTCCTTGTGCCACTGATCATGACCCAGCAGGATCTGCTGTTCAGCCAGTAATGAATTCATCACTTCCAGGTCATGCTGGAAGTAGTGAATTCTCCAGCCCAGCCTGACAGAAGTTTCACAGAAGAGTGAGCTTGGTCTGGCACTGTAATGGTCTGATAAGTTTAACAAGTCCTGTTTCAAAGTCAGAAAACTGGACCAGAGGAAGCAGAGTAATCCAGGGTTGTGTCCCCCAGAATATTGTATCATACACAGAGTATGCCAGAATCTGTTTCTGTACTCATCATTTCTGGTTTAAAATAAAAAGGGATGGATGTTGTTATTCGTGTGGAAACACAGAGCATAAAGAGCACCTGTTCAGGAAGTAATTATCTCTGAGCAGTTGCTAAGCTTCAGGCACTCTCTTCCTTAAAGAGGAGCAAACAGTGATACTCAAGAATGGTGCCTGCCTCACAAAAAGTCACAGGAAAAGATAACAATTTCTTCAGCTCACTTTCCCACCAGCTCTCTCATCTGGAAGTGGGAGGAAAAAGGAGACAATCACAGACCTCCCAATTCCTTTTGGCACATTGTACTTATTTTCATTGGCATACATGCCAAAGAATTCCACACACAATTGGAGTGTACTGATTGGAGATAATCATACAAGATTATGCCAGCCTCATATTTCAGTAAAAACCTTTATAGGCAAATACCAAGTACTAGTCAGAGAAACACTTGCTAGTGTTGCTACATAGACTTAGCTTTTCTCTAAGCACAGTGCTTCCAGTACTTCCGACCCCTTGGATCCATCTCCTCATCAGTGGCATCTTAGAGCCTGTGTTCATCCCAGAGTTAATTGTAATTCTGGTTTTTTTGCTAGCAACAAAGTCATTTTTGAACCTTAATACCAGGCTTGATCTTGAGATAATATTTTCCAAAGGAAAGGTCCTTTGAGGCAAAAGAAATTGTTTGATCTGTTTTCTAGAGTTAAATCTTAAGTCTTTTTAACAGATATTTCAGCACATACTTTGAACTCTGAAAATGCACAAAATAGAAATAAAATTTGAGAGAGAAATCAAATAAAATTTGAGAGAAAATTAGATTTTGATTGCCTGACTTTTTCAATCCACTTAGCCTCCATTCTACATGGATGAGTAGTTGTTTCTACCTGCTAACACCAAAAAGCAGAAAAAACACTCTATCAAACACAATTCATTAGAACAAGATTCACTTACTGCCCCAAGAAGTCTCTGTGTCAAAGCAGTAGGAATTAAACTTGGTTCACCTGCTGATTAAAGCTCAAAGACAAATAAGACAAATAAGGTGGTAACTTCAGTGTTCATAGCAAGACAACTCAAAAAAAGTTCAAAATATTTCAATTCTCTCTTGAATGATCTACTGAACTTTAACTTGTCCCCCATGCTGAACTGATTTTGAACAGAGCGCTCACAGAGTATAACCACTGAACCAAGTATTGCTATACCTAGAATGTTGGTCAACAGGCATGACAGACAGATTTGTTGAACTTGCTAAATGTTGTCTTCCCCATTGTGTACCAGATGAAGGTCAAAGTTGCTGAGCTTCCCTGTGACTCCACAGAAGGTCACTACAGATAGTGCATTTTTATTTAATAGAAAATTGCTTATGCATGAAAGAAGAGCCTGAATTTTTCTCATGGCAAATATTGTATAGCAAAAATATACACTGAATCAGGCTTGAATTCACTATTTGTGTGACAACAAGTTACAAGCACTAAACACTAGCAATGTTTTGTGAATTATGGGGATATAGCAATAGAGTTGCACTACAAGGCAACCACCTGACCAATCAATAAATCCATTTTTTAAAACTTCCTCTTTAATAGCAATGTCTTTCAATACTACCAACACTTTCTTGTCCTTTAAAGCATTTTTCTGGCATTATTTTTGCTTGCACACTTTATGCACAAACTTTAGAGAGAAATAAGCACACACTTTTCTCCAACAAACATCTGTAAATACATCTGTTCTTGTATTTCAAATTTGCAATGCATATAAAATATTGTTGATTAGCTATCTTCATTTACTGAAATGTCACCCAACACAAGGCTCTCTCAAAAACCTTTATTCAAGTAACAATGTTGTTGTTCTTTGGTAAGTCATACCTGTTTGTAAAGCTAAATGCAAAGTTCCCTTAATAATAAAACACAATGGCTATAACTGAAGTGTGAAAATCTCCATTTTCTTTTTTGAAAGTGAGAAACAGCCTGTTGAATGTACTCAGTTCTAAAGCTGAGGAAAAAAGGCAGAAGGAAGGATGGTGTGTTGCCCCTTCCCTCATAACTTACACACATGGACCAAGTTACTCTTGAAGAATGTGAATGTTCTCATATTTATTTTGTTTGTCTCACAGGAAAATGGAAACCTGGATACAAAATGCAGGATTTAGCAAATTCTACCTGAACATCTTGATTACTTATCATAATCATAAAATTATCACCTACATCTATCAAAACACTTTTTGTTGCCTCAAGATCTTTTTTATGGGCACACACATCTGCTATCACTTCCCTGACTGCACTTACATTGAACATAACTTTATGTTTTAACAGCTATCAACACTTGTCTTTGGAGCTTGGGTTTGGTGATGCATCTTGAATTTTTCTTCATCCTGATTTCAATGCAAAAAGCAATTGCATAAATGGCACTTTGTCAAGACAATGCAAAGCACTGACATCCATGTCACCCTAAATTTCACTTGAAATATCTTTCAGCTTACACCATTCTTCTTTATGCAATTTTATAAACACTAAGTGCTCTCAGGAAACATTTGTCATTGCCAGTCACGCACACCTCCACTAGATTAGAGTAACTGCTTCCAAATACTGCAAAATGTTCTTCTACTGCTTCATGATGCATGTGGAGATAACTTTCTCAGTTACAAAAAAAACCACCTCAAAACAAACAAACAAACAAACAAAAACCACAACAAAAATATGCCAATACAAACAAACAAAAACAAGATAGCAACAACAATACAGCAAACAGCTCTTCCACTGCCTGGCCAGGAGCTAAAACATCCATTGGGGGATGGATCCATTGGATAGTAGAGGGTAGGCTAAAGGTAGGGAAAGGCTAAAGGCAAAGGGATAGAGAAAGGGGAGTGTGAAAGAGAAAGGGCAGGGAAAAGTTGCAGGGTACAGGAAGGATAAAACATTAAGTTTGGCCTTGAAATGCAAATGTACTTGAAATGCATGTGCACATGCACCAACCGGGTGCAGATGTACAAGAATTTGCCATTGAGACATTTGATACCCATGTACATTTAATATGGCCTCAGATGAGAACGATAAAAAATCTTTCCATGATCCAAGAGCAATATACCAATCAGAAAACAGAAGATAACAGTTTTCACTAAGTGTTGTGGTTTAACATAGTTTGTTTTTAGTTGGGGAGGGAGTTCACAAGCTGCAGAAGTGGTTCCCTGTGGGGGGAACCTTGGCAGCTTCCTTCAGGCTTGACAGAACTAACCAGCTGGTTAGTTTGGAATATTAACCCCTGTTAAACCACTTAAGAAAGCTGAACATGCCTCTGTGAAATCACAATTAAGAACGAACAAACCCCAGGAAAATCTCTCTTGCTTCCAGTCGTGGAACATGCAATTGGAGGCTGGCCAGGCTGGGTCCCGCTCCGCCCCGCAGCCAGGGCAGAGATTCTGCTGCCGTCGCCGAGTTCCAACCACGGCTGTGCTCGGCCTCGGGCGGAGCCGAGCTGGGCCCCGCTCCCGCCGCGAGCCGCTGAGCCATTCTGCCAGGGCCGTGGAAAAATCAAGCGGCTGAGAACAGAGGCAGCCCTGCAGCCCCTCGCCAAAAGCAGCCCCGCAACTGGAATTGACCGCGGCAGGGGCCAGAAAACAGCCATGCAGCCAGGGGCCGGCAGAGATCACATGGCCGTCTGCAGCCCCGGGCGAGATATTAACTCTTTGAGTGAACAGATGAAACTTGCAGACATCGATCCTCTCTCGAGTGAGAGAAAAAAGAAAGAGTGAAGACAAATGAAGAAAACAACATGGAAACACTAAGGTCAGTGAAGGAGTCAAATACCAGATGGAAGGAGAATGAGGATATGCCTTAGTCTTGGGCTGAAATTCTCTTATAAGGCTATGGTGAAGATATAATTGATACATCAGACTTTTTTTTCTCTTGTAATTCATGGAATGCATTTGGGGGGGATGTAGTATTCTAACCACAGCTATGAGTAAAGGCACCCGTGTTGAAGCAAGCAGATGCTGAAGTAGCTGTGATCCGATGAGAAGCTTGAACAAAGAGAAAGATGAAAAAGATGGGACACTTGCCCCAGGGATAGAAGAAAACCTCTGTTCACAGAAATAAAAGAAGATAATTTTTTTGTTTCTGTACTAGAACAGCTCATCCTTAAAATTGTACCCCAAAAAGCTGAAATGACCCATGGTGGTAGTTGTGGGGAACTACCAAACCATTGGAGGGACTTCACGATTGCAGATTTCCAGGCCGCTGCTATCTGTGAAAATGAAAACCACAAGATTGGTTTGTTTCTTGTGGAAAAGTCTCCATTGCATGGCAAGAGAGACTGCTTTCCCTAAGTGGACTGAAGAAAGTTTATTTTAAAAGTGGTAAACTGACTAAAAATACCAAATTTAATACCTACATTGTCAGTAGGAAAAAGAAAGAAAATTTAGGAAGAGGAAAATGTTCTGAAGGCTTATTCTAATTTATTATTATTTTTCTTTTAATTTTGCTAATAAAGT
This sequence comes from Phylloscopus trochilus trochilus, assembly GCA_016584745.2. Lineage (NCBI taxonomy): Eukaryota > Metazoa > Chordata > Aves > Passeriformes > Phylloscopidae > Phylloscopus > Phylloscopus trochilus. Next base: position 57,066,431 of record WQNJ02000546.1, on the reverse strand, counting down.
TTTCTTTATACCCTTTAAAGTTTTGATGCTCTCCTCCTAATCCTTATCTCATGGTGAAAATGAGTAAATAATTCTAACGGGTACACTGGCATTTGGCCAGCACTAAACCCATTATATTAAGCCTGTGATTTTGTCCACTTTACAATGATGAGTATTGTTATGGGACGAGGTGGCTGGTTGGACTCCATACTATCAAAATATGACAAACTTTTAGCTGAGAAATTTGTCCAGCCTTATAAACTAGTTATCCAGTCTACATACTGAGCATTTTGGCTATATATCAGTTACATATTTCCTTTTATGTGAAGGCACCAAAGTTAATCAAATTTATTTTACTTTTTTTTTTTCAGCTAGAAGCTTGATGTTAGAACATAGAAATAAAATAAATCCACATCACATCTGCAATCCACCACTGAAATTTTAATTATTCTAAAATTCTATTAGCATTTCTCTAAAGCTGCAACAAAGACCATTTGCACATAAGACTGATTTCCTTTCCTTGCACATCTAAGTGACAAAGGTAACTGCACTTTTAAACTGTTTAAACTATGTACATGTGTCACATTTTTGTTTGGTTGGGTGCTATACTTCACCCTTCATCAAATTTTTTACTCTTTTATGGCATAGAAACTACCAGGCACGTAAAATCCTGTTTATGTCAATGGAATGGAACAAAAAAAGATTTGCAACACAATATAGACACATTCTAAACCATCAAATTAGTGTATTGAAGTTTACTGTTTACTGAAGGAAATTAAAATTTTCTTTTACTCTATTCATCCTGTTTACAGTATTTTTTTTTTAAGACTTCAATGAGAAAGTCAAACCTGTTGGCAAAACCAGGACTGAAGGTTACCATTCAGGAACCAAATGGTAACACTAACCCTAACCCCTAACCCCAACCCTAACCCCAATCTAAGCCCTAACCCTAACCCTGACCCGTAGAATTATCATGGAAGAAGTGAATGTCTGAGAGTTTTAAAAAAGCCTATTGCAAAGCAGCACATGGAATTATCTTCTATTAGACTAAAATTCAGATACTCCCTCTCCACACCAAGTGTGTGAATGAATAATATATAATTACCTCTTACACTTCCTAGCCTGGTATCTTATTCTACTTATCTGATTTTTACAATATAGATACCTCTGTTTGGTCTTTCACGATTTTGCCATTCACTACTTACCACTTAAAATTACTTAAAGGCACAAAATGTTTCAGGTTCTTCAGATCATACACATTGGTTTGTCAGTCACTTGACATATTTGTTTCACAATACAAAAACCTACAAGTTCTGGCAGGTTTTGGTTAGTTCTTTGAGTTAATCTCTATATACTAAACCTTAAAGCTCAGTTGTAATTTAACAGTTAAAATGTTTAGATTGTTTTAAAAAGCATATTCTATAGTTACTTTCCAAGTAATTAGAAGACACTAAAAATAAAAGATTTATTTGAATGAAAGAAATCACATACATAGGATCCCTTATTACCTGGAAAGAGGTTATAAAAACTGAAAAACCCAAATGAAAAAGGGGTGTAAAGGATGGGAGGAAAGTGAGTATCCCATAACTGCATCACTTCAGAACGCAGAATGAAGCAGTGTGATCGATAAACTTCATTATTATCAAGTTTCAGCAAGACAAGGAGAGTTTAGAATGAGCCATGGAATGCAAAAGCTTCAGGCAGAGCAGGAATTCTTGCAGTGCAGAAGTCTTGTGTGTCAAATGGAGCTGTGGTGTTTTAGTGACAGCTTAGTAAATTATTAACACCCTGGTCTGCTGCTTAAAAAAATATTATATATTTATATTAGTTGAAAATGTGTGGCCTGCAGCTTCAAAACAGGTAGCTCTGGTTCAGCTGAAACCTGTGGGCATGAGATGTAAAGAACAGGTAATCTACCAAAGGGGAAGATATATTAAAATGAAAATAGCCAGGTTATAGAATATCGAAAAATCAAGACATGGCATGCTCTGATTTCTTGATTTTCACAGTTTAAACATAAGAACTAATAACATTGAATCTGTATGTTAAACTTGAGGAAGGGTGTCTGAAGAGGAATGAAATTGTTTAAAGGTCTTGAGATCAAGTCTGATGAGCAGGTGAAGGAGCTGGGGTGGTTCAGCCTGGAAAAACGGAGGATCAGGAGAGATCTTAATCATGCTTTCTAACTATTGACCAAGGCAGGTGTAGGGCTTTTTTTCCAAATAAGAAATTATAGAATGACAGGAAACAGCATCAAGTTGCACGAGGGGAGGTTTAGATTGGATATTAGGAAAAACTTCTTCACTGAAAGCATTGTCAAGCCCTGCAGAAGGCTCCCCAGGGAAGTCAATGGTGGAGTTGCTGTCTCTGGAGATATTTCCAAGACCCATAGGTGTGGTAATTTGGAACATGTTTTACTGGAGGGCTTGGCAGTATTAGGTTTATGGCTGGACTCAGTCTTAAAGATCTAATCACTCTAAATGATTCTATCATTCTAAGGGGAGAAAAAGTTAATGTTATTAACTAACAGTTGGTGAGCAATGTTTTTTTGTAGAACACAGGATGCTAATTCCCTAAAGTATACCTTTCAGGGGCTTATGATATGAAGAGAACTTTTGTTTTCTATAGTGATGGCAGCATAAAGATTGAAGGTCATGTTGTTTGTACATGTAAGTGGTATCATAATCACAGCATGTGGGGTCTACTTGAATATTGTAATTGGAGTCCATTTCTCCATCAAGCACTTGGAGCATGGGAGAAAGGTGAGCCCTTTTTTCTCCCAAACAAAAAAGCCATCATACCATGATGGCTTCCTAAATATTTCACATGAAACTGTAGCTGTCAGTGAGGTTATGTTCATGCCAGTGAAAGAACACTTCGAGAAAGCCTAACGATTTGGTGTGAACACAACTGCATTCAGGACTATAGGGAACGCGGTTTAAACAGGTGATCTTCGGAAAGCGCTGGAAAGCACTGCCTAGGGAAACTGCTAAACCCAGGGTTTGAGCGGTTTGAGCCCTGCCATCCCTTTTTCTGTCAGAACTTGTAGGTCTGAAACTCTGCCATCTAGAACAAGACTGTTTCCTAAAACTTGTTAATCCCAACCCTTCCAGCGCCTTTCTCGCGGAAACCAGGGAGGAGCAGCCGGAGGAGCAGCCGGAGGAGCCCGAGCGGGCTGGGTCAGCAGCCCCCAGCAGGCAGCGGGACTCACCGGGCCGGGCGGAGCCAGCTCGGAGTCGGCCGGGGGCGGCCGGAGCCCCGGCCCGGGGATGCCCTCACCCCCGGGCACTGCCGGAGCAGCCCGGAGCGCCGGGGAGAGGCGATGGCTCACGGAACAGCCCTGCCCTGCCCCTGCCGCCACTCCCACAGCCCAGCCCAATCCGTTCGGGACAGAATCCCGCCTCTCTGGCCCAACGGCTGGTTCCGTGATACAGCCCAGGCTGCCTGTAAAGCTTCGCCTCTTTTAAAGAGCTCATCTGTATCGGTGAGTAGCAGGTCCAGTAACACTTCTAATCTAACCTAACGTAATCTAATCTAATCCCATGGTTTGGACAGGAGCACTCTGTGCTGGGTCAAGAACTGGCTGGATGGCCGGGCCCAGAGAGTGGTGGTGAACGGCCCTGCATCCAGCTGGTGGCCAGTCATCTCAGGGGTCTGGGGGCACTGATGACAGCAGCTGAACATGAGCCAGCAGTGTGCCCTGGTGGCCAAGAAGGCCAATGGCATCCTGGCCTCTATCAGGAATAGTGTGTCCAGCAGGAGCAGGGAGGTCATTCTTCCACTGTACTCAGCACCGGTGAGGCCACACCTTGAGTGCTGTGTCCAGCTCTGGGCCCTTCAGTTTAGGAAGGACATTGAGATCCTTGAGCACGTCCAGAGGAGGCAACGAGGCTGGTGAGGGGCTTGGAACACAAGCTCTGTGAGAAACAACTGAAGGAGCTGGGGTTGTTTAGCGTGGAGAAAAGGAGACTCAGAAGTGACCTTATCTACAACTTCCTGAAAGGTGGTTGTAGCCAGGTGGGAGTTGGTCTCTTTCTCCAGGCAGCAACTGACAGAGTGAGAGGACACAGTCTCAAGCTGCGCCAGGGAAGGTTGGATATCAGGTAAAAGCTTTTTATGCAAAGTACTGGAACTGTCTGCCTGGGGAGGTGGTGGAGTCACCTGGATGTGTTTAAAAAAGACTAGATGGCACTTGGTGCTATGGTTTAGTTGAGGTGTTAGGGGTGTGTTAGATTTGATAATCTTGAAGGTCCCTTCCAACCTAGTGATCCTGTAATCTAATCTAATCTAATCTAAAATGAACTAAATTAAACTAAATTCAGCTAAACTAAGATAATCTTGTAATCTAGTTGAATAGTTTTAAATACAGTCTCCTGTAGTAAAATTCTAATTGTTTGCAAGGCAAACTGAAACATAGCCTCATAAAGCTACTCAAAAATTGTTTCTCTGAAACTACTTGTCCATGGATTGCTAACACCTGTCACACGCCCTGTGCTTGTCAAGGGATCTTGCTGACTAACCCTCCCATTTGCTCAATACATATTTATCATCATTAAAAGTGACTTTAACTAGAAAGTCCAATAAAGCAAAAGAAAATACTGACAATGAGGATGTGGAACTAGGTTTGTTGTTTGCAGAAAAGCCTAAGTATACATTTCTTTACATGATCTAGATGTAGGTAGTTTCTTAATGCATAACTGCTTCTTATTTACCTATTCAAGGATGTTTGAACATAAATGTAACATGAAGTGGACTCAAAGCTGGGGTGAGTCAGGTGAATGCTTGAAATGTACCACTGTTTCCTTGTTAGGTATGGCAAAAATGTAGACAAGAGCCTATGTTCTCTCATGACAGCTATTTAAGTTGATAATTTTGCACGAAGTAATTCTACTTTGTGTTCAGCCACAGTCTTTTTTTTTTTTTTTTCTCCTTTTCTGACTGTGCTGTACAAAGGTTACTTACAAACTGTCACAATATCTGATCTGCTGGTCCCTGGCTATTCAGACTCATTATTCCATTCCTGCAAACTGGTAGTGTTGCTAACAGCTATAGGTATTAGGAATCCTGGTGATATCTAGCAAAAAGGGTCTATTCGTCACACTCAGTTGCTCCCAGAAAAGTGACTGCTTGTCTCTTCATATATTTACCAAATGTATACCCAAAGTACCATTACCTTCCTTCATAATAGATTTTCTTCTAGGCCCGTCCAGTGTATCCAGATCCAACACAGCAGGACAAATTCATTCAGATTTCTTTCCAGGCGGGAATCACCATATGATTTGGAAATTCTTGAAGAAATTAGCTACATGTTACAAGGTATGGAGGAGGGTAAAAGAGGGGAAGACAGCCAACTCTTCCTTTTCTACCTTATGAAATCAGTTGTCTAGAAGGGCAGTGTTTGCATGGGAAGATATATCACAGGTTAAACTATCTCTGTACTCCTGTCTGTTTTGTGTTAGAATTAAGCATCATTCTAACATTAAGCAAAATCATGAGCAAAACCAGTTTCTGGTAATTTCAGAACTGCCATTTAAAAAAAAGTCTAAATTTTTTACAGTGCAAGCCTGTTAAAGAAATAAAACATTCCCAACACAAGGTTGTCCTCTAATGATTTGTATAAGACTGAGAGTTTCTTAAAAAGGTGTATTTGTTCCAAAAAAAGAAGGAATTATGCAATGTAAAAATTGGATTAAGAACAGTAAAAAAGACTTGCATCACTGGAAAAGTGGATTATCTTCTGTGTAAATGAGGTCCGTTTTTGTATCCATATGGTAATCATAGTGTATATTCTCAGTATTTTGCTTACTCTTGTATAATAAAAATTATTTCACTTCAGCTGTTTCTTCAGCACACCTGCATCTCGTTAGACTATTCATATGCTAATGCAGCCAAAAAATCTATTTTACAATGCTGCAGAAAGGTTACCTATCCCATGTGGTTCAGCAATCACTTCAATGATGAAACTAACACAGATCTTCCATTCACACTTTTGGCTGTTCTGTTTGTCCTGTGAAATATATTTCTACAGCAGACCTACCTGTGTTATGGTATGAGACTTTACAATCATCCTACATTTGATGCTCTCCAGCTTATCTATGTCTCAGACATTTTTTAGGTCAGCATTGTGGCCACATTCCTTAGTGATAGGACAAGAGGAAACAAGTTGCCTCAAGAAACACTGCAGACTGCAGGTTTTGATTGAGTAACAGGAAAAATTTCTTCACTGGAGAAGAAGGTTGACACTTCTGAACACTGAAAGGGAAGCATTTGAGTCACCATCTATGGAGGCATTTAAAAGACCTGGATGTGTGATCAGGGCCATGGCTTAGTGGTGGACTTGGAAGTGCTAGATTAACAGTTGGACTCATCAATCTTAAGGCTCTTTTTTAACCTAAATGATTCTGTGATCCTGAATCTATGAATTCCATCATTCTGTGAATGTCTGAATAGCTTCATTATCTTAAGAAATATCTGCAGAGTTCAATGGATTAAATTTAGGGTTGTACATTACCTGTCAGTATGATCTGGCTTTTAAACATGTCAAAGAAGTAGGAGTTTCTTGGAGTGATGTTATAAATAGTATTACTGAAACTTTTATCTGAAAAAGGCTAATTGACAAAATTATAATTGCCATTTAGTAATGATGCTGTTATTCTTTATGCATGTCAAGTGATGGATAGAATCCACCAATTTTTAACAGAAGCCAGTTATGTGCAGGAAATTCTATTTATCATGATAATCCCAGCAACGCGAACAGTATTTCTTATCACACACAAAACCTGAGCAGGTGGCAGATTTTAAATCATGTGTTGTAAAACTAAAAATAGAGAATATTTTTCCTTTTAGAACTTTTTTTTTCTCCCCAAGAATCTGCAATGAAACTGTTAGATTATGAAACACGAAGTTCATCTTCACACACACAAAGGAGCACAGAGAGGATAGTGATGGTCAAGAAACCCTTACAACTGAATAAGAGAAACTCTGACATTCTGATCCGACTTCTTCCAGGGCTGACACAGGAGAACAATCAGCCTCATTGTCTGTGTGGTGAAAGCCATTGAGATCAGTCAAGTGGATGGGCTCTCTGTATTGCCTTATAGACCAAGAAGGGATACAGGATATACAAGGAGGGATATTGGCCTGTGGGATACATCTTGGGATCCTGCCAGACATTGTATAAGATGCTTTGAATAGGAAACAAAGACAGGGAAAGGGGGAGATAAGAGTGTTTTGAGGGTGAACAACAGTAAGGAGAAAGATAATGGTATTTAGGGGACTGGTTGCATGTGAACAGGTTGCTGGTCAGTCTGCTTCTCTGGTCATGCCCTTTAATTGGTCAATGCTTCAATGCTATCCTGTCTTCTTAAAAAAATCCATTTCTGTTTCCTGGGTGAAACTCTCTCTACTCTATAGAGTAATGCTCTGAGACGGTGAGTATAGGATGATCGCAAGTTGTGCAATCATCATGTTGTTTCTTGGTACCTTACTGCAGTCACTGGATAAGTGAGTTTTATGTCTTTGTTAAAACTTCAGTGAATTTTTTTTCTCACATCTTGGCTTGTAGATCCAGGATTATTTGTGACTACATTATTTGGCATTTCTACTGCTTTTACACTGAAGGAAATGTTAGTATTAAGATGTCAGCTAAAATTGTGCATTATAGTTATCCTTTGAAAATACATATGTGTGGGTAGGAATTCAGCATTGGTTATTCGGCAGGTGATATAGTTGGGGTTTGCACCTCTCTACATTATCTATCTCCCTTTGAGGTCAGTTTTACCCATTTCAGTTTTCATAGTTTCTATTGTGAGCATTCATATGCACATACTTAGCCCACATACATTTTTTTCCCCTTCTTAGCTACTAAATACACCTTAGCAGCACTAAACTGATCCTTCTGCTTCAGACTTACCTCATTTCTGTTTTCAGTCATGAGTACAGCTACACTGCCTTCCAGCATCCCTTTTATGCATGCGCACATATGCTTTTTGAAAGCACTGCAGTATTCAGCAAGGGGTCTGAAAAGCCTCTTCGCTTGTTCATAATGCATGGAGGATCATGCTTTAAAATAAACTATAAATACCTCCTAGAGCCAGTAGGGTTTTTTGTTTATCACTTAGCTTTCCTGAAAGTTTGCTGAAACTGAAGAAATCGCTTTCTAGGACTGGCAGACCTTTGCTGCTATGATGTTGACTTGCCCTGATCCAGGTGCATAGTAATGAGATGTATCATTTATGCAAAAATTAAATTATAAATAATTGCTATGGTTATATCTCTGTATATAACTTGACAAAATATGTGCCTTTCTGCTCTGTGGATGGACATACTGGCTTATAAAATCAATTGGAATTCTGTCATTGACTACAGTGGGGCTAGAACTATACAAAAAGTGTTATAGTTGTCTGATTGAGCCTCAGGAGATCTGCCAGTTTTGTTGCTGCTTTTAGAGATTTGTGTTTTATAAATGACATGAATTATCAGCAGCACTCTATTGTCTTTTTTAACTTTGATTTGGGAGCAGAAATACATACTACTCAGAAGTCTTGAGTGCAAAGTCTTTTCTAAGTGTAGTAAGTAAATGATTCTCTAAATCACTTGCCAAAGCAGTGTGATTCCACCGAAGTGATACAATTTATTGCCAAACTTCTCATGATGATATACTATTAAAACATTTCTATAAAGACATTAGCAGAACAACTTGTTTAAAAATATATGGAGTTGACACCTTTTGCAAAGTACACACAAGTTATCTCCAAACAACAGCACTCCAAAGAGTGACAATTTAAGGCACGTGATTATTTTGCAACCTTTGTTACATAAATCTCTGACTAGATCATGTATGTGTAATACATAATTCCATATATTTCAATAACTAGGTTCACAGCTCAGAGAGACAGAATTCATCTCAATGCAGGTAACACTTCTGGGGTTTTTTAACATTGCTATATCACAGTGCAGCATAATAAACATTGTTAAAAAGAACTTTATTCATGGAGCAAAATATGTAGAAGGAACATCAAATATTTCTTCATTTCATTTTTTTGCCATAGTTACTTATTAAATAAATAGCAACTATGGAATGCCCAGCTTTCCTTTTTCTGACAGAGCATGTCACAAAAAAATGTAGAGACAGAGTTTTCAGGGAAGTAAGAACTGAACTGGCCTCACCAGAGGTGAACGAGTTGTCAACTGATTATTCCAATCTAGTAAACAAGGGCAAAAAAAAGCTGATACAGCCATATCCTCAGCAGCTCTGAATTTATATTGCTGTGATAGAAATCAGTGGTGCTTGACTGATTAAAGTGTGCTGAAGAAGTAATCGTTCACTTTCACCCACAGGTACACATACCACAGGAAATGTGAATGTACAATGAAAGAGTATGCAAACAAAGAAAAAAGTATGACAAATGATCAACTGTTATAACCTGCTCTTTTGTATTTACCTGGTAAACACTGGGAGCAATTGCCCTTCACAAAAAAAGGAACTATAATCCACTATTTTATAGTTATGAGTACATTCATTCTCAAATGTGGAAACTGGGGACATGAAAGTTTTTTCATCACATTTCAAAGTGAGAAATTACAACAAACAAAACCTTTCTGTAGAATCAATTCTATTAGAAAATCCCTTCCAGAGGCATAAGAGCTTCAGGAATTATGCAGGATATTCCAGGGAAAGGTCTCTACACTATCAGAATGGTCCATTTTATCCTTCATTTGTTTAGCTGTAGTGATGCAACAAATAGAAAATGCCTAAGGCCTTTGAAACAAAGAGGCAAGCCCTTTGTATGTAGTCTTTCCATTTTTGTTGTTTGAAATGGTGTGATGTTCCTCTCTGTTTTGTAATACTACATCTCACAGCCCCCTAAAAACATGCAGGGTCCTGCTGACTTTTCACAGAGACTGCTGCGTTTGTAAGTATGGTGGTATCTATGCATCCTCTTTTCTTTAGCCCAAAAGCCTACAAGAACAATAAAAACATATCCTGTGATTTTTAAAATTGCATACTCTTGTCTGTGCAACATTTGTGTGGTGAAAACTCCTATCAATTTACAAATGTGTCCTTGAGGTAGCCTGTACAAAAACAGATTGGTAATGGTCTAACAAGCATGCAGAAAACAGTCCACAGTGTGGTTCTCTTTCTGACTGCAGCACAGCAATGACCTCTGTACCAATAAGAAATGGAAGTTTTATTTCAAAGCCAACACCTGATGAGCATCTTGCCAATTTTGGTGTTGGTATTTAAGCATTATGCCATGAAACAGGAGGGTAGATTTTGGCACATTGCACTTTACCTGTACTAACATTTGGGATCAGTCACGGTCCTGTTACACATCTATGCCAATTACTAAAATACTTGTTCTAATTATAGTATCTAGAACAGCATTAATATGATCTATTTCATCAAAATAGTATGTTCATGTGTACTTGGTTTCACAAAAATTGTATTTACATAATTGAATTTTAACAAGACCAGCTCTGGGTGATGAAGCTTTCCAGTTAGGAACACTAATTTGATTCATTGCCCCAGATGACAGCCAAACAGGCAGCTGCTTGTGGGTTGATACCAAAAGAACCACTTCTCTGAATCTAGTCTCCAGAGGTGTATGTTTTGTATCTGTCTAGGTTTGTATATGGTATTTGCCATCATATCTCTGCAATTCACACCAGCCTAACATACAGTTTTAGCATACAGGACAAAGATAGAAAAAAGATGTGGGCATGAGTTTTGACACGTGGCTCAACTCTTCTTGGGTGTCTGGGTAAATCTCAGTTTTGATACCTGACAGAATCATCTCAAATCCATTCAAAATCTGAGTAGGTAGAGTGAAACAATCAGTAATTCCTATAGATTAAGTAAAATTTACCACATAAAGCCGCTGTCCAGGATCCAGTCTAAAACAACTCAGATACCTCCCTCCCTGAAGGTGACAGCTCATTTACAAATGGTTTACAGTGATATCAAATAGAAAGTTGGAACAGATTAGGATCACAGAAGTGGCAAAGCACTCTCCTATTAATGTCATAGAATCTTTACAATTTATACCACTGAAGATTTCAAGCCAAAATTTCAGGACTGGAATTATGCAAGGCAAAATGGCCAGAGGACTATACACAGGCATGTGGTATTACACATCTATGAGAGGTCTAAGAGTTTTCTCTCTTATTTAGTCTTCATCTGAGTTGGCTTTCACTGATGTGTCCAGCTGTCTTCAAGGTGATGTAGATCTAATTCATATGCAGTAAGTGTCTAGTGCAATCATAACTATCATTTGACAGAAAACCACGGACAAAAAAAGGACATTTCTAATACAAGTAGATATATACATGCACAGTAGCCAAACTGCCTCTGTACAATACTTTGAACCATCAACATCCTGAGTCTTTGTGGCACTTAAACCATGTGGCAAAATGCAGAACACCATCTGAGAGACCACTATCCTGATCGGCTGTTGGAAGTGATAAATTACCGGGATAATCTAACAGTATTTGGAAGGTGTCTTCCAGAGCAGCAGTAAAAATGACAAATATTTACACTTCTGGTTGAGTGAGGCTATTTAAAATTGAGCAGCTTAATTAAGAATATGAAATTATTGCCTGTGACCACACAAATTAAAACTCTGAGCTAATTCTGGATGTTTTTTCATTCCAGTGCTACTGAGTTGAGGGAGTGAAGGTGAAGGAAGGATATGGCCCTCCTGGAGTACTTGATTAAATTTCAAGATGCCAGGACTTTCCTCTCCCTGGGAAGTTTTGCATGAGAGCCAATATTCCACAATTACTCAGTGACACAAATATTCCAGAGCAGGAAAATATTTTTCTTTAGCTTGCACTTATAAAAGGCACTGATCCATTTCAATCAGAGTAGACTTAGCAGGGAAGATGCTAACCATTGGCTTCTCCTACTTTAATTTCATTTAGCATAAACACTTAATTCCATTACTGAAGCAGCAAATGCAGCCTATTCCTTTAAATGTATTTATGGCATAATGGCATAATAAACCATCTCCATGTAAAAAAAAAAACCACAAAGGATTTACCATTTGAAACGATTCTTGGTTTAGCCCTCCAAAAATAATAGATTATTTGTAACAGTCTACATGAAAAAATAACGAGGAGTCATAATTCCCCTTCACTATGCACCCTTTCATTATGAATAAGAACTTAAAAATGTAAGTGCAGCAGAAAAGCTCCAGTGTTTCTGACATCACAGGATCCCACTCCCTTTCCATCTGAAGCTATTCTAGAGAAGATCCTATGAACCAACAGGTTGCTCTTTATTTTTACAAAAGCCCCTTGTTCATCTTGTTCTTTCAATTAAGTCCTGGCTCACAACTGTGTCTCCTCCTGTTCCAAGGAATGTGGAGGGACATGGCAAGATGCTGGAAGAGATGCCAGCTTCTGAAGCTTAGGGTGATGCAGAGGTTTTGGCCTGTGGAAAGAACGTCGGCTTTGTACACGTCTGGCTGCAGCAGACCTGTAATTCCCTTCTACATCAAGCAACATTTTCTTCTCTTGAGGCTCCTTCATGTAAGAGTCTTCCAGCCCTTCAAACATAAGAAGATTATTCTCTTCTTGTGAATTCTCTGACTTGAAGCTAACTTCAGAACAATAACCTGAGTTAACTGTCTCTTTGTTATTCATATCTGTACCCGATTCCCAGAAAAGATCGGGTACATTTGGGTCACATGAAGCAATGTATTCAGAGACAGCAGAAAGAGATATATTCCCTCTGTTTTCCAATGAAGAATAGTTTTGTGTCCAAGGCATTTGAAGACAAGAGGGGAAGAAGTGGAGGGGATTCACTGAAACACTTCCATTTTGGTTTAGTTGATCATCTGAAGAGGAGTATTCTGTCATTTCAACGTCATGGTCCATATCACCTAGAGAGCACAATTAAATAGAAACATTTGTTTTCTGTTTGTACATACTTTATCTGTTAGTATGCTGGTATTGGGCTTTGGTTTTGGCTATTTTTATGAAAGTCTTATGAAAGTGAGTGGTTTAAGATTTAGGGTTTTTTTCTGAAGAACACTACTCTCTATCCAATTTTATTTTGGACAACCTGAAGTGAATTTAATAAAGTTCTTATCCTTGCTGAATGTCAGGCAAAACTTAACTCAGTGTTTAGGATGGACAACTGCCTGTTTCAGATAGGAGACTGAGCCATTGTCTGGTCACTAAGGTGTATCTTTATCTTGAAATAGTCCTGATACTCAGTAAGGAAATATTTCAGAAATTTTTGAAACAAATTGTACTCTTGCAATCAAGTAGCAGAGGGGTTGACTCCAGAGAGTAAATCTCTTATTGATCAGAATCTATGATCAGTTTTCTGTATACATTAGGTATGTAGAGAGACTTAATGTTTCCACTCTTGGCTTCCAGTTTCCATTGTTTTTAAAAACCTTTTTATTGTAATTTTAATATAATTCTCTTATTGGGAGAATTTTGTTAAGGAGATCATTCAGAGGACTGTTTCAGACAGTAATCAAGGTGTATGCTTATTAGCTTGGGAAATGTAACTTTGCAAAACACTTATTAAGAAACATAGCAGTCAAAAATCCAGTGATTTTGACATACCAAAGATACCCACAAGTGAACTTACGCATACCACTTCCTAATAATAAAGTTAATAATAAATAAAGGAATTAAATGGAGGAAAAGAACAAAAGCTAGCAAGAAAATGTTCTGTAGGTTGTATGTCAATATTCTTGTGACAATGTTCTTAGTGAGGTAAAAAACGTTAAGAGAATTTCAATGTCGATAGATGTCAAGGTGAAATTTTCCTTTTGGAATGCTGCTCATTGTTCACACTTTTGGACTGTAATTCACAGTCCTTTAACTAATCCTGTGTTTATTTTAAAACATCATTTAAAAAATAAACAAAGATGCATTATTAAGAAACTGAGTACTGAAACCAAACACAGACCTACAGGTCACTCCAGCAAAGAAAGTGATGTGCTTCCTCTAATTACCCTTGAACTAGCACATCTTCTGAAGGGACAGAAGCCAGAACAGAAGAAAAATGGAACTTCCTTTTCTACTTCTTTTCAAGTGAAATTCTTCTTATGTCAAAATTAGCAGTCTTCACTCTTAGCCTGAGGTATTTGTCTGAACAGTGTCATCAATCAGCTACAGAATACTTTCAACATACTTTTTTTTGTTGATGCACAGAGGACATTAAGACACGTATTTGTGACCATGGATTCCACAAAAGTGTATTCATAGTGACACTGACTTTTGTGTTTCATTGCACAAGCCCTGCAGTGCCCTGTGTTCTATTCAATTGTAATATCTGAACTGTGGACCTGACCCACCTCGTTTGAAGCACTGCCTGACTTAATTATAAAAATGAAGGCTGATTTTATGGTATGGAAAATTTCCACACAGCAGAAGTTAAAGGGCAACGGGGATATTAATTTAAACCAAGAGTCAATTTAATTTTAAGCCTCTGACACATTAGAAGCAACACGTTATTTGCTGCATCAGAAAGCTAAGCCTTTTTCTAGTTTCAAAATAAGGTATGGATTAAGATAAATTCACAGTTTAAGGATAAAGCTCTAAATGGAATTCTGCTTGTCCACAATTCTGTTGTGTGATATCCCCACAAGTAGACTTTTTAGTAAAAATGCATTTTAGTAAACATGATTTATTTTAAACCCCTTTCTTATGTAATTTAATGGTACATCAGCAGTGTCACTGAACAGTATTGTAGCAGTGGGGCATTTTTCTTCCTGGACCCTGGATAAACAATCTGGACAAATGTTCACAGCTAACGCATGGTTTCTTAGCAACAGAGTAAAAAAAAAATTAATCCTTTTAGTGAATTCAGGTACCAATTTTATCATCTAGGACTGACTAACCAGGAAACCTGAAGCCTCTTGAAAATGTACTATTTTCTTGGCATTTAAAATATTCAAGTGAAAACAAAGAGAAGAACCCTTATCTGCTGTAAAAGTAGCAAGACATTGGACCCCAAATAGTTGAACAGCTCTTCTGCAGAAGGAAAACAGAAAGACGTTTTGTTAATTAAGTTGGAGGGAAATAAAAGATGTTTAGTTGTACAAAGAAATCAGGAAAGAAAGAGATTTTCTGAAAGAAGAAAAAACAGAAAAATAAGTTTACTTTTCAGGATTGATAAGAAGTCTGGTTCAAAAATAAAGGTGATAATATCTTTTAAAATATTACATATGTGTTGACTCTGGGAGAAAAGATCTGGGTCGGTCCTCTGGGTCATCTGCTAGCAGGAAGGAATCTGTTGATTTATTGCTGAGCCGTATTGGAGTGAGCCGTCTGAAGTTGTCTGGAGAATATGGGAGCTGCACTCGGGCCCTTTGTGATGGTACCACAGTGTCTTCACTAGATAACCATGGTGAGAACTTCATGTAGATGCTTTGGTCATCATCAGCTGAAAATACTGGGTTATCAATTCCTAAAAAAAATTCATGGGTGACAGATAAAAGTAATCAAAATGATTTCTTGGTAATACAGCAAGATGCTTTATAAAAGGAGAAAGGCTGTTGGAAAAAATGGGTTGGTACACTGGTATGGGTGTGACTAAGTCAATACACAGACCATTACACACACATATGCCTTGGGTTTTGCTAGACATATAGTAGATTTCAATTAAAGAGAAAGCAAATTTGCAATTACGTCAGGGATATCTTGAGACAAAAAATAAAATCAATAAAAGGAATAATCAGTCCACAACTGTAAAGCAAGTTAAAAAAAAAAAAAAGCGCAGCAGAAAATAACTGCAGAAAATTCAAACCAAATCCATAAAAAAGAAATGAGATATAGGGGGAAAAAAGAAACCCGTCACCACTCCATAAGCAGATGAGTGTGAGGTAGCTATGGCAAGGCACGAAACAATCAAAAGTAAGATGTAGGATACAGATATCAAGTCTGATGAGCTTTTACATAAACATTTTGCATCTTCCCCTCTACTTATTTGTCTGTGTCTTTATAAATATACTCGGGCAGGGTCTTGAAATTTGTCATGAAACAGTGTCATGCATAAACTGCATTTAAGGGTGTCTGCCACAAGAGTATGGACACAAGTGTTTTTCTTCACTGTAAGCACCAATTACACATGAAGTAAACAGTGGCATTCTCAAAAAATTTAAACACAGAAGTGCTAAAGAGAAATACTAAATTTTAAAACTCCATAAATTGTATTATATGGTTTCTGTTATATAGTTATAAGCTTCCAATCTGATATTTTGGTGTCCTTTTAAGTCTAGAAATCAAGGGCATTGAGTGCCTCAGAAATGCTGCAAATCTGCCCTTTTCAGTAACTTCTATAAGCCTGTAAGGATGGGATTGTGAATATAATTGTGAATATAATTGTGAATATAGGAGAAATCTTGCCTGAAATATGAAGAACAAAATTTAGCACAACGAAGTTCTGATGCAAGTGAAAAACAAATCCAGAGGACTAGTGTTGACTGGTCTTGTGAGGTAAAGCAATTCTAAAATAACATTTTCTGCTGCTAGAAATAATTAGTGGCTTTAAAGCTGGTTTAGGTAGTCATGTTCACAACCACTGTCACTTTCAAATGTGACGCTCCCTGTACCTCCAGAGATCCAAAAATCTTTGTGTTAACATTAATATTAAGCAAATGTGTTTTCAGATTGAACATATAAAATCACTCAAACAAACAAACAAACCAACCAGGCTAACTAAATGCTAAACATCAGCATTTCTAGTACTTTTTTATATTTGAGAGGAAAAAACCCAAAACTTTGTAGGCAATAAATATTTTTACCAGCAGGAGTATCTGTGAAATTTTGTTTTGTCACATTAGCCAGGAAATCAACTCCTTTGCCTAGATGCAAGGTCTCATAGTCATTATTTTCTTCTGATTCAGAAAACTCCAAATCTAGGAAAAAAAAAATAAAAAGAAAAGAAAAAAAGGAAAGTGTCATTTCATTAGATATTTGTATCAGTTCTGATAGAAAATGCTATTTCCTGCTGGTTTGATGCTGTCATGGTTATCAAAAATATATCTTTAGCGAGGTTTTTCATCACTTGACACAGGTCGGCATTAGTATAATGACTAGTTTCAAACCTAATAAGGTAGAATAAGTTTTGCAACAGCTGCTGAACCGCTTGTTAAGACTATCTTCCAAATAAACTTTTTTGGTTTTAAGTAGATGATGACATCTCTATGCAGAGTTCTTTAATAAGACGATATTGAATGACCTACTGATGAGTATTCGGAAAGATCTTCCCAAGCAAAGTAGTTCTAGAATATTACACTTGGGGAACCAACCTGTACTGCCCCTCTCAGTCAAACAAAAATAACACTCAGTAAATGACTCAAAGAAGATACATAAGGAAAAATATGTTTGCTTGGAGCTAAGAGAGAAAAGATAAATCTGAGCTAAGATAAATCCCTCTCTATTTTACTTGAGTTGTCTTTGTGATCAAGGAGTTACAGGCATAAACAGAGGAAAGAACATATATCAAAGTTCAGTGGCTTTTAACCATATTTCAGTTTTGAAGTGACACGTATTATTTTATAATTTCATAACAAACATGTTAGCACCCATCACATCTTGCCATGTCTGACACCAATGCCAAAAAGATGGCTAAGAAAGGAAAGAATTTGGGGCTTTATATGCAAAACCAGTTTTTGCTGGGGATAGTCCCCTGGCTGGTCAGCTTCCTATTATACCTCCAAGCCTGACCTATGTGAGAAATCCGTTCATGAAGGATGAAGCAGTGCTGAAACTGACCTTTGACTATGTGTTCCTTCCAAAGCTACACCCTCCTTGACTTATATCATGCTTGCTTAGCCTCAACTCTGATTCCAACCCTTCTAAAATAGTGTACTTTAACTCAGATAAGAATATAATCTCAGCTACTGAATTTTATATGGCTGATGTCTTAGGTAAGACATATCCTGCTGTGATCAAAAAAAAATAGCATCTCTGTGTAGCTTATCCAAACAAAAGCTGAAAGTTCATTTATATTGTAGCCACTACATTGTTTTGTTTACAGAATATAAATGTGATATTTTTAAAATGTGAGCAAAAAAGGCCAACTAAAATTTTGTTTATCATCCAGACTCCTAAAAAACCAACTTCTAAATTAACTGATATATCACTGCGTTTAAGCATGAAACACATCATCACTCCAAGTTCTGAACTATGACTAGAAGTCCCTTTTTACTATCAGATTTGCTATGGCATATCACAAAATCTTTTAGTGATGCTTTACTGGCAATGTAGCTGGTATAATTAATTTAATGAAAACAGTCTAAGAGTCTTTTTACCTTTTTCCTTCAAAGTAAAATCTTGTACTGGATTTTCTGAAGGAATGTTTCCATTTGGTAAGACACTGCTATTTCTCTGAAAAGAAAGCAAAAAGTGACCAAAAATGCTGTCATTAGATAGCAATGGCAGTGAAATGACCCTTTGAAATAATGAGTCCAGCAAAATAACCCTGAAATCCATTGAAATCCTTGTTTCAGACTCAGAATGGATGCTACTGATTTCCCACCTACACTTAAAGTGTGTACACACAGGGTAAAAAAAAGAAACTCTTTATATGCTGTGTGTTCCCTCTCAGTTTCACACAAATTTGGTTGAATTCTCCATGCTATAGAGCTATCCTGCTACCTCTATTGTGCAAAATCTACCCACAGTGTAGTAGCATGGTTCAGGTTCTGTTGTTTTTCAAGTGATCAGAAATCTCTCACCCAGAAGAAGAGTCCCAAAGCATAGAGAAGTGCAGAATGTGAGAAGAAGCCCCTTCAGTTACCTCCTAGTTTAATCTCTTCTTGCTTAGGTCCTCTAAATTCTTAAAGTTCTATAGGACAGAGATAAATGCAGGACATAGGACCCTTCTGAATCCTCCCTACCCTTCCCACCCATTAGTTGGTATAACAGGTGGCTACATCTGGGCCCTTGTCAAAGCATTTTTACCCTTTTTTGGCCCCGGTCTCGTTTGTGGATTTTATTGAACTTCTTGGAATGGTTTATTCCTAGTTTGGTACTCTTGAAAGATTCTAAGCGCTTCCTCATTGTCCTATGGAAAATCTCCTTGTCTTGTTTGTCATCTTCACTGTGCATGATCTCATGTCGACTGTACAGGTGTTTGTGCTGTGGCCAGGAAGGGAAGACAATATTCATTTACTTAGAAATACAGATGAAAGCCCTGAGTCAATGCATTCAATCAGTGTCACGAAAAACAACTCCATAAGAAAGAATGAACTAAGACTAGTCTGAAGACATTAATGAAACTCCCATTTTTCTTTTGTCATGAAACAAGTCCAGGAATTTTAAGTGTGTACTGTCATTCAAAGTAAGCATCTCCCTACAAGTGTCTGAATCACTTCAGTTGATACGCTTCATTTAATCCTGATCAGAACCTTTGCTGGACACAGTTCTGCTTTCCACTGGCCTCAGTGATTTCAAAGGCACTAGTTCTTTTAAAAAGCCATGTTCTTAAATGAAAAATCACCCAAAGAGCCTATCTTCCTCAAGGGTGCAGATTTTGCTGTGGATTCTCTTCTTTTGAGTTTCACTCGCAGTATTGGTTCCTATTTCCTCTTAGTTTTAGATTGAAAAAGAGTCCAATGCTAGCCTCTTGCTCTCACCTCCTGCCTGGGTTTATACAGGTACTGCTGTAGGGTGTGATGAGCGAGGGTATCTTCTGTGTCCCGGATACTTTTCCTCCTCTGCTCTAAAGCTTGCATGTCAAGGCAAACTGGCCCAGCTTTTTCTCTCCTGAAGAAAAACCCAAACAGTGGTTTTTAAAATCAGTGATTGCTGAAGAGGAAGAAAAAACAGGAAGACGAATGAAAAGGAGAAACACAAGATGAAGTTTAAAAAAATAAAAAGGAAGAGTAAGAACTGACTAAATGACAATGAGAGAATAAATGCCTAATGGGAAATGTGAAAAGATCATTGGTTTCTGTCTTTCAGGGGGATGTAGCATTAATTAATGTCACAGTTTACAACACATGGTCTGTTCAGTGACAGATTCATCAAAAAGTTAAGGAAGGGGCAATTTTTTTCCTCGCCTTTCTCCTTATTTTTCCTGGAACAAACACAGAAATAACATCTAGCCCTGTATATAACAGTTGCTGAACCAAAGGTAAATGAAACAACTCTAATGTGATGTCTGCTTTATCTTACCAGCCTTTACAGAAAAAAAACTATGCATAAAATACAACATTATAAATCCATATATACCCATTTTCCGTGGGAGAAAGTATTAATTAAAGTTCAAACAAGTAGTGACTGAAGCCCCAGTAATATGCATTTTTCAATTTTTTTGCAGTGCTTCCTTTCATACACCACCCTGTCAGTCCACATTACTTACAATAAATAAGAGACAGAACTTTCCACAGTGCTTGGAAGTGGAGTGCTGAAGTCCACATTTACCATGTTGTCTGTACTTGGAGAACGTATAAATGCCAGCGAACCTCTACGTTCTCCCTGGTCATGGAAAGAAATAAGACATATTACAGCTGTAAAAATCTGGGACAAAGTGTGTATCAGAATACAGAAAATTTGTGAGACTGTATTTATGCAAATGGCACAAGAAGCATGGGAGGAGTTGTATCTAGGTAACAAATAAAAACCATTTTTCGGTTTTATGGTTTCTTTATGTTGAGTGACATTATCCCAACAAACAAAGCTATGAGAAAATCTATTCCACTCTTAAAAATTGACTTTGAAGAGGTGAATGATTTCCCGTGCCTCAATAGATTTGCAATTTTACTTTGTACAATGTTGCAAGCCAAGAACATGGGGATATACATACAGATGTTCACGTATCAACACCACCACAATATCAGTAGCATTTTCAAAGACATAACACTAAGTTTTCTGTTCTCTACCAGACTGAAAGCAGCAAATATTAAGTGGTGATAGAAGTCCACAAGACTATTAGAAAGAGGTTATGGCATGACAAGATGAGATATTGAAGACATGAGGTTTTTTTCAGTTTTAAAACTAATGTCACAGAAGTGAACTGCTGGAAAAGTTCAGTTTTATGTCTTCATACCTTTCCCCACACCTTAAGTAATCTCTTGCTTAGCTAAAACGTATCTTTTGAGTGACATTGTGGTTACAGAAGCTGAAACCATCTATGGTTTTTTGAATCACAGCAGAGAGAAATCACATAGCATGTCTCTAGATTTTAAACATTAATAATAAAGAAAAATAATCTCCCTTGCAGAACAGAGATTTTGTCTACATTTCTCCAATTTTAACTTTATTGTGTTCCCTTTACATTTTCATATACATGGAGCAAACCAAATAAATATTTTCTTTTGCAGTGATAGCCCACATACATATCACAGTATATGGGTTATCAATGAAATTAAATACACTCTGGCCTCTGCAGGCAGAAAACTTGAGGTTAATAAAATTGAATTCTAGGAGAACAGTGTCCCATCCTTTTACTTAAGTGAATCTGACTTTCTTTTCAAATCAACATTAATATTTCATACATACAGCATACCATATCATCAGTGAAAGAATTTTAGCCAGAACAAGTTATGAACCATGAGCATTTTAAGTCACTTCCCTTCAGTTGCTCTAGATTATTTTCATTTTTCTTGGCTTGAGTTCTCCACTCTCAACTGTAAGGAATTCACTTAGATTGAGATTGAACTCTCTGAACTCTTATTTATTATATAGATGCAGCATAGCAGCAGAGTTGAACAAAGAAAAAGATATAAAATCATTTTTAAACTCCTCAGTTTCTTGCAAGTAAGAAGAGAGTGAGTAGCTAGGGGAGGCAGGTCTTTACTTGTCCTGGAAGAAATGGCTTCAATTTTAATGTCAGCTTGTAATTCATAGATATTTAGTTAAAAGATGTATTGGAAAAGTGAAGAAAAAGTTGTTAAAGCAGTGTATCATTGAAGCAAATATTAAAGTGAGAAAGGTGAAATGGCTTTAGGATTCTTAACTCATGATTAATTTCTGCTGGAAGAAAATATGTTGCATAACTTCTGTAGAACTTGGAGAACTTTCAATTTCTTTTTCTATTATAATCAGATCAGTAGACATTTGCCCAATTGAATTTATCTTCAAGAAACAACATACACAAATAGCATTTGGACTAAGGTAACAAAAAACAGTTCCCTTGTGTTTTGTCTCCTAAAAAATAATTAATCTAACTTTTAGTAATCTGTCTTTACTATATGGGATCAAAAGACATTATTAGGTAAAAATTCTGATCCTAAATCTGCATGTGTTGGTGATTTATAAAGCCCTTTGCATCTGTTAAAGAGAAGAAACATTGTAACAAATCTACTGAACTGATTTGGCAATGAATCTGAACATGAGTTTGATGGTCAGCCACCTCAAAGTCATTATCCAACTTTCTTCCTCTGAAGTGTGACCCAGAAAATGTCACAAGAAAAAAAATTAGTTCTTGAGCTCAGATGGTCTAAAATCCAAATAGATAACTTACAATATCTCAAAAGGAAGAATTTGTTTGTCTTGTGAACTATTCTCCTATTCTCTTTCATACTAACATAGTTACATAGTTTCTGAATTTCATCTTGTTTTTTGAATTCAATCTCCAAAATTATATGTTTCATTGGAAGAAGACTAGAAGACTGCCTGGCTGTAACTCACTAGGGGAAAAAAAAGGCTTAGCAGAAATTTACTGATATATCACCTAACTGAAAATTAATTCAGTTGGAGATAATGGGCATGGATAGATCATAATTTTAAAGACCATTTTAAAAAATATTTGATTTAGAACTATCCTGTATCAATACTGCACATTTGTGGTTGTTTGAAGTGACTGGTTTCATACTGAAGAAGATTAAGAATTTTTACACAACTGGGCAACATGGCTGCAGTACTCCTGCAGAAGGTCAAAAACCTTCTTCAAATCTCCTTTAAAAATTTCTCCTGTCACAAGTCTTAAGTTTCCCTAACTTCATGATTCTTTGATTGCAATTCATATTTGTACTATATTTAACCCTAAATATTAAACCGTGGGGGTTATGTTTCCATTGAATTTAAGTTACCCTTCTCTTTTTTTTTTTTCTCTTCCCTTTTTTGGGTTTGTTTTGTTTTGTGTGTGATACAATTATCTGGCAGATTGAGATTAGCAGTCCCATACTTTGGCCACATAGACACATCATTTCATCATTTGGAAGTGAGCTTCCTCAAATAGATTTGTCATCACATAGAACCATTCTCCTGCAGGAGCCAGACCCTGTTGATACATTTAGAAAGACAACACCCCTCCAGAATTACAGTATTTTTTCATATAATGAATATAGAAACACAGATATTCAATAAAGTGCAACAGAAATGTACACTGAAGTAAGTACAATATACTAGTATTTGGTGATCAGGCACAATACTGAGGACTACAGCTTCTCAAATGGGCAATACTGACACTCAAAACACATTAAAAAAAAAAGAAAAAAGAAAAAAAAAAAGCAGAGCAGAGATGGAAATAGTTTTCCTTTAGGCATCTCCTGCAATATATCAACTTTTGGTTATAGTATAATTTTTTTAAAATCAAATTCCAAATGATGCTGTAATACATCAACAAGTGTTCATAAGTACCTCAGCCACATAGCTAATTGCATCCTTCAAGTTGAGCTCATGGAAAACATTAAGGATTTGGTCTCTTGATTTTTGAGCAGACCTTCTCATCAGTATTTTTCTGAGGAATTTCCTATCAAAATTGGACCACCTGATAATTTAAACAAACTGTGTTAATGGCAACAAGCAATTTTAGTTTCAAAGCATTTTTAATTTAGCATAAATAATATTTTTGGAGCTAAACACTTTGAGAAAAAGGGTGAACAGTGATATGTAAGGGATTTGTGTCTTGAAGCTTTTCAATTAGCATGTAAAGGAAGTCAGGGAAAAGCCGGCTACAGACTTATGCAGCTATCACAAATCATTTAATCAGTTCACTTACCCAACACTATTACAAGAATGCTATGATTACGGTATCCCATTTCAGAGTCAGTAACACATTTTATACTTTGGGAGATCATGCTACTTTATATTTCCACTTCTGATTATGTTTAGATTATGATTTTCTTCCCTTGTTGCTTTTCCCCAGGCATATTGTAGGACAGCCAGACCAGAAAATCAGTTCAGAATAACAGTGCCCTTCCGGAAGCTCTACCAGAGGGCCTTATTCATGCCACTGATGTACTCTGCTCTGGGGATAATAGCCATGTGTATTTTCAATGATTCACACTTCCAAAATCGTCTGTCTTGTTTAGGGCACAAAAGATTAAAGGCTGTTTACTTTCTTCTAACTTCCTCAACACTTCATCTAAAAGGCATGAGGCAACTTCGGAGACTATTGCTCAGAATGACTTTATCCATCTCACCCAATGGCCATTTTGAGTTTACAGCTTTTGATTCAGATTGCTTGCTTAAACCTTTTTATGTTAAATGTTATTCACTTAATTGATAACTATTCCTCTTCTCTGGCCAGAACATCTGACCAGCAGGCTCTAATTCAGGCTGCCACTCCTGAACCCATCCATCAGTGAGGATGCTAGGGGTTGCCATTTCTTTATAGAAGCAGCACTTCCATGTACATAGAGTCCAAAAGGCAGGCTTAAGATGGTCTCATTCAAAATACATTAGTCATCAAACAACATACTCAACCATGAATCTACATTAAGCTATAATTTCTGTTCTCACTCAAGGGGATTACTTTCTGACATGCAAGAAGTCACATGCTAATCTGCCACTTTAAAAACATAGCTCTATCTTTGAGGCAATATATCAAAACTGAGATGCATCTGCCTATATTATATATAGCCTACTGAAATTTATTCCCAAAAAGTAAACTACAAACTTAGACCAAAAGAAAGATGTTCTGAATGGAGTGCCTCAGGAAAATTCTTCACTGCATGAATGAATGAAGGGCAAAAGGAAAGTAAGGAGATTGTCTCTATAACTACTGGATGCAGATGAGCAGTTCTGCTAGAGTTCCAGCAGAGGCTAGCCTAGGAATTGTATTGTTTGGCATGTTAATGCTAAACCTAAACTAACAGACTCGGCTCTCAGAAAGCATTAGGGGTGTGCTCTGCAGAAAGCTAACATGACTACATGGCTTTTGGATTGGAATTGGCATGTTGAGTCAACAAGAGTCAGCAGGTCAAAACTGACTGCACCTATGAAGTGACCTGACTCCAGGGACAGAATGGCCTAACTTGAAATAATGCTCTTAAGGATGTTCAGATTTAGTGTCCTTTTTTTCACATTTATTCATCTAGGTATGGAAATGTGTCCATCACAAGGGTAACTCTTCACATGTACTTTAAAGGAAATGGTGTGTCTTTCAGCTGAGTAATACTGCTTCTCTCAAGATGGATCAACTAGAAACAGAGAGGATGGTTTCAGACTAATAGGCTGAAACTGTCAGAGCAATTTCAGACCACCCTCTGCCATAACTTCCAGAGGTGTTGAACACATCCTTGCAGAGATAGAATAAAGAGCTAGCATAGTTGTAGCTGAGAAGGTTTAGTGCCTCCACACATAAATAGCATTCATTAAATGTAGTATTACAAACAAAAACCAACATTAACATTCTAGGTGAAAACTTCTGCAAATTGTCGGTCCTCTAATCTTGAGAATGACCCCATCTGTGAACTGAGGCACCTGCAAAGGCATAATCTGAACTGCGGAAGAGAAAAGAAAGATTCTAGTTGTAAGGGGACAAAAATACACTGTTTTGACATTTTCTGTATTTCCAGTATTTTCAGTATGTAACCTCTTTAACTACATTTAGCACCCTTGCTTTCCCTAAGTTCACAGGCTTAAAAAGTTATAATGTACAGATAATATTTCCTAGCAGTATTTCAAAATTCCAAATTGGTTACTACTTACTTGTCTCTCAGATAATGATGCCCTATTTGTCCAGAAATGTCTTCTATAGCAGAAAGAATGTGATCAAAGGCCTAGGAAAGTGAGAGTGGAATTAATATCTTTACAGAAATAAAAAAGCATAATAAGAAAATAACTCAATTTATTTCAAGTTAGACCAGGTAACTATGTAGAATAATTTTTTGGCTGTTAAAAAAAAATTCCCATTTACAAAAGTACTAACTACTATAAGCTTTTCTTCAAAGGTCCTGAACTTTCTAGCCAGTTCTTTATAAATCCACTAAGTATTATTGAATTACAAGGGTCTTAATGAGAAGGTACTTAAACCCCTATTTTAACCTTCAATTTTAAAACTTTTATGGACTCATTTTTCCATCTCCATTTCTGCCCTATGAAGTACATCTGCCACTATTAGTGTAGGTGATTATTTCAGCTGAACCATTTCCCTGGTGATTCTTCTTAGATGTTTCAGGAGTTCATACTCTCCTCAGAGTAGTAGTAGACACTATTCTTTTGATATCTAGGGCAAAATTTCATACTGCGTATATTAGATGGCTGATAGAAATCTGGAGGCTCATAACTCTTGATTCAAACTAAGGCAGCTGCAGGTACAATTTAGCCTTTTTCTGTGTATGGTTATTAATGTTTCACTTGGAACATTGAAATGATTACTGCAGAATATACAGGTGCTAGGTTTGGAACACCACAGCTGATATTTGGCACTGATGAGGCTGTATCTCAAGTCCCGTGTTAGTTCTGGGCCCCTCATTTCAGAAAGGACACTGTCCATAGAAGGGCAAGGAAGCTGGGGAAGAGTCTGGAGCACAAGTCCTGTGAGGAGCAGCTGAGGGACCTGGGGTTGTTTAGCATGGAGAAAACGAGGCTCAGGGGAGACCTTATCACTCTCTACAACTGCCTGAAAGAAGGTTGTAGGCAGGTGGGTGTTGGCTTCTTCTGCCATGTCTCAAGTGAAAGGACAAGAGGAAATGACCCTCAGTTGTGCCAGGGGAAGTTCAGATTAGATTTCAGGAAAAAAGGTTTTCACTGAAAGTGTGGTTAGACTCTGGAATAAGTTGCCTGGGGAGGTGGTGGAGTCACTGTCTCTGGAAGTGTTCAAGAGCTGTCTGGATGTGGCACCTGGGGATATGATTTAGGGGTGGTTATGGTGGTGATGGGTTGATGGTTGGACAGGATGTTCTTGAAGATCTCTTCCAACCTTGATGATTCTGTGATGTCTTATAGTCTACCATTCTCTAACCTATATTTATATTAAAAGATTATGTTTCCTTTTACTGAATGAAAACTTTATAATGTGGTGTGGAAGTGAATTGGAAGAGTTTGTGTTTCAAAATATTCTAAAAGAGTAAAGAAATTCAGGGACATACAACATTCACACTGAATTAAAACTGTTGTCATTAATCTGGAATTTCAGTATATAATTACCCTGTACCGGACAGCAGACTATCTTTCTATGCAATATGCAAGCTACAAAGCCTGCTTTCATACCTTTTCCAAAAATTAACAGGTTTTGAGAAGGAAAAATAAATTTATTTGGACATGCTTTGCCCTAGCAATCATCAATCATCCTCCTCTTTTAGATGAAAAGAAACAAGAATATTCCATCTGTGCTGTTTCCCCAGTACTCCCAGCCCCATTGAATTCACAAGTGAAAGACCAGAACTTTCATATGAATATCCTCTCACAAGACTCAAACCAAAGAGAAACAGCAACTTAAAAATAACTTTTGAAATGTTTGAAGGATTTTGCTCTTGAAATTTGGTAGTCCACTCCCTTACAAAAAAAATACATTTTTCTCTAACAATTTTGTTTTCTCTTAAGGTGCTCTGTAAAAATCCAAAAGATACCATGAGGTTTTTTTTTAAGTATCTTACTCTGCCATGAAGTTTCTCATTCAGTTTTGGTTCTCTGTGTTCAGTTTTCTTCACTTTCAGCCACTGTACCAAAGGTTTGATAGTCAGGCCCTAAGGATTGAAACATGACAATAAATACTTGCAAGTCCTCTTAGACTTTCCTCCAGGTGGTTAAACAGAAATAAAACACATTTGTGTGTTCTTTGGTGGTTCTTATACTTTCTCAGTTGTTTTCTATTCCTTTTAGAAGATAAAACAATGCAGTACCCTCAGCTCCTATTACAAAGGTTTGAAAAGACAACATTGATGGAACAATGTATCATCTATAGGGAAAATACGGTAGTGGAAGGGTAGAAGTGTTTTCTATGCCACTGAATGTGGTGTTTTCTCCACAAATCAGGAGTTTGTGAACTAAACTTTCTGTAATACACTTCAGAAAATATTGCAAGCTGCTATATTTTCATTTAAATTACCAATTTTTCATCCAGAAAGTGCTGTTCTGTTTGGATGTTAAATACTTTCTTGTCCCACTCCTTGCTGCTATGTTTTAAAACAAGGACTAAGGCTCAGATAGATCAGCTTACTGACTGTATCTGGCCATTAAAAGCACTGTTCCCTATAGTTATTCACATGAGGTGAAGGATGTTTAATCAGATATTAACTTGGCACTATTAATACCAAGCAGCTAAGACTGAACAATTTTTAGCACAGAGGAAATTGTGTTTTGCCCCATGTGGTCCCACATGAAAACATAAAATAGGATTTTTGTTACTAAAATTACAAATTCAATTATGCTTTTAGTTCAGTGAAACAATATGCAACCTTCAGCTGAGAACTGCTTTAAGCATTCAGTACTTTTGGGGGACTCCTTCTCCTTGCAGGGAGCATGCTTAAGAAGTTAAAATTACCTGGAATATAACAGTAAAAAACACAACAATGATAGTTGTGCTGATAAACAGGTTTCTCCCTCTCACTCTATCCTTGTCCAGAAGTGCAACAAGAGCAAAGGCAACTGCTCCTCGTAGTCCACCATAGGACATCACCACCTGGTCTATTATCTCCAGCTGGACGGTTCTGTAGCGGTTAAGAATCCACGTCTGTATAACAACACCTGTAACAAAGAAATGTCCGAAGTCTAGAAATACCCTTATGGTACGTCAGTATCCCAGCTGTGTGCAACAGAAATGGTGCCACCAGACTGTCTTTATAACAACCTACACCATCTGCTTCCCCCTCTTATCACTGTGTTGCCCACTTGTACCTTCTCTTTACATGGAGCCAAAGCAATTAGGTGAAGCTGCTTCTGTGAGGCAGCAGCTCTTCTAAGAGTGCTGCCCTCTGGGCAGACACTCCAGGGAAAGTTCTGCCATGTGCTGACCTTGGAAATTCATTAAGAATAGATTTTCTAGCACTATAACCGGTGATATGCACAGGGTCAGTTAACAGAAACAGGTTAAAACAGCACTGATTTAGGGAGAAAGTGTGATACTCTTTGAAAAATCACTGAAAATTACATTTAAGTCATTGTCTTGTGAAGGATTGTTTAGTTATGCTAACACTATCTTCAGACCTATGGGTGAGATGCTGCCTGCTGCAGTAGACCTAAGGCTCTAGCTGTCTCAATGTATCCCAGAACTCCCACCATACAGAGGGAAAACAGCTTCACCACTCCTGTGACTGGCATGGCACGTGCAACAGGCCAGGGCTGTTAACCAGTGCAAAACCGATTCTTCTTTTTTCACAGAACTTTGAACTTGTGCCAAGAGAAGTGTCTTGTCTCGGAAAGAAGGGCCTCCGGAGGAGGGGACCTTGGAAATGCTACCAATCCAACTCCTCCAAGGAATGAGAGCTGCAACTATGTCAATAATTGCACAATATCAGCAGGTATTTAGTAATTTTTCAATGTCTAAAATCAATTACTTTAGTGGGTGCTTATTTTTATTGCTAAATATTTACTATTTACTTATCATCATATCTATTACAGGATTGCTAACCACTCATTCAAGGAATACAAAAAGTGTCAAAGACAAGACATGGAAAACTCTTTCAAACACCTCAGGCACATTAACAGTTACTGAGAGGCAGCTATGCTTGCCGACTATTTAGAAAAGGAGGGCAAGGAGCTAGACACTTCATTCTGCTCAGGAACTTCTAGACAGAATAAGAACACAGAAGCTAGGAAAACTGCCAGCTAGATAGATGTGTGACCTGTCATTTGAATTTAAGTCAAGACAAACAGGCAAATAAGCTAGTTGAACTTATTCCCAGGGGTAAGTACATACACCAAATTGTCATGTATGTTACTCTCTACAAGTACTTCATTCTACACCTTTTTTTTGCAATTTTAGCTAAACTACAGCAGAGCTACATAGCTGGGCAAATCATCGTTGGTATTTTGAAATGTTTGCAAAACTTACATAAATGCAGTAAATTGACAGTAGGTAATCCCTACCTGCCCCAGCCTTATTTACTCAGTTTTTCATCAGTCCCTGAGAGTTATTTCTTAAGCCAGAGAACCTGAAGTGTTATTATATATGGTCTGATATCACTGTGTGCCTAAAACCTGAAGTCAACCATAACATTAGCTTAAGACAATCTCTTTAGTGCCAAAATGAAAGAGCTCAAGGAAAGATATGGCTGACAAGAGGCACATCTTTTGTTAGGCTGCAAGTTAAAGAACGAAGTCCATTTTACTGGGAGATTTTGCCAGTACCATTTGCTGGGTCAACAAAGGGTAACCACTGAACAACTTGTGTTAACTGCTGGGCTACTCATATCCTCACACATCATCAAAAATGAAATCATGCAATATTTTCAGCATATGATAGAACTTATTGTAGAGCTTACTCTACTACTCTAACTCAAACCCAACAATAAATTCAACTAAAATAAATGGAATGTTTTAAAAGAAACAAACCCAGAACTACGAATATTTTTTGGGGAGAGGGCTAAAGATTATGTGATTGCATCAGCAGCAGTACAATGCAAGAACAGGAAGGTTACCCCCTTACCAATAACTCTATATACTGAAATGAAGACTAGAGTCAGCAGAATAAAAGCTGTATTCCAAGTCCATATATCTGGATCCACAGCTGAAATACCCAGGAACATGAAGATAATAGTTTCTGCTCCACTGGCCATCATTTTCATAGTGTATCTTACAGTTGTAGAAGACTGTTCAGATATGTTGGCCTTGACATATTTCTGACAGCAAATGCCACAGAAAGTTATCCTAGAAAAAGAAACAATTGTTCAGAAAATATATGTTGCAACATTTAATATTATTTCCATCTGTCTGTCACATGGTGATAAAAAACTGCCATTAATACCTAAGAAAAGATACATTCATTTACACTTGTGGAGTCTACCCTAGGTAAAAAGCATATCTCAAACATACATGCTGATGTGACCTCAAATGGCCTGAAGACAGCATTTCATTAGAACATAACAGACTGTAATTCTCTCCAGGTTACCATACCGCTTTCAGTGCAAACCTTGTTTTAAACTTTGTTTACATTAGACATAATCTTAAATTAATGATCTCTTTGCAGAAAGCTTTTCAGACCTTGAATACACTTACTGTATCATCTACAAACACGACAGGCAAAACTGAGAAGAAAAGTATGCCAGGAATCAATGGATACTAAGAGAAGAAAGGTCATAAAGTACTCAAGCCAAAACAGGCAACATTTAGGCAAACCTTAATGGCCAGCCAAGACAGAGAGAACAGAGAATAGTGACATTCACACAGTGCCTTAGAAAAATATTGCTTTAGTTTCAAATTATAGGGAAAGATGTCAGCACAAATGGACAAATGTTAAGTTTGAAGTGTTATTATTAACAGAGAGGAAAGAGTCATGTCTGTATTTTGCAAAGGAGTTCTCACATTGCTTAGCAGATCCTGGGAAACTTGCATTCCTTTTCAAGGCTGAATGACAGTATTAGCAAACTATAATCTAATGCAGTGAGAACATCATATTATCCAGCATAAACTCAATGAGTGTCATATTCAGTAGTTGTACCATATAATTTAGGTTTTCCTTCCAACGTTTTTAAAAGCCATATTCCATTCTCATCCCCTTCATAGGGAGTAATAAAAAGAGACTTACGCTAAGATGGCAGAAAGAGAAAGCATCTCTGCCGTGAGGTAGGACAGGTAGGAAATTAGAAACACAAATCCAGGTTCAATGATCCTCACGTGCTTGGTGAATCGACTGACCAATGAGAGCAGGAATGCAAAGAAAATGCCAACCAGTGTCCCACCGAGGCTCACCACAAAGAATGACACTGAAAAACAAAACACCTAACACAGCTTAAAAACACAGAAATATCATGGTTTGAACTAGTTCTCTTACAGAGAGAGGACAGCAAATGCCAGTAAATCACAGAAAAATTTGGAGGACACGTCAAATTCACTTCTAGGTTCAAGGCTTTTGAGCACTTGGTATGTGAATGTAGCATGCTGTAAAAACCAAGACTACTTCTGTTAAGCCTCACCATTTTACTTTTATTCAAACCCTCTGCATTTCTTTGTACTATTTTTTCCCATGCTCTGTAAACAAATGTTTTTACAAAAGCATATTATAGAATATGAGAAAGTCACTATAAAAACATTTATTCATAAGATAATTTAGTTTCATGCAATGCTTGGAATGAGAAATAGTGACTAAATTTTTGGGCAAAATTTTTTGATAGTTACTGGCAAGCATTACTTGGTGGTGATCAGTGATAAGGAGTGGCAATGCCTGTATGCTATCTATGGCTTTCCTGGAATGCAGGGAGAGCATAGGCTGAAATTAAGGAAATGCTATTAAATACAAAGAAAAGATATATATCTGTCAGATTTGGTGGTCTCAACAACTCCACATCTGTTGAATCTCCTCAAAAGAAAACAGGTTTGATTAAGTTTCACAGATATTCAGGAATATTTGTTTATTTATTTGCTTAAGATGTTTGCCTACACCATGCAAGTGTATAAATATGAGTAACAATGGAAAGGGCTGAAAAACAACACTTGCCAATTATCACTGTGGGGGACGCAGGAACGAGGCAGGGAGTGCATCAAAGAGGCTGCGTGGAGCTCTTGCAAGCAAGAGACCCCTCCTTTATTTTTCTGACTCTTTTTGTACATTTACAGAGGTGCCCACCCCAGAGGTGGGACCCTTGGGAACCACTGGTCGTTTTCCAGAGACCATCACTGAAGCCCCTCCTCTGGGAACAGATGTGGGAACTTCGGTAGTTTACAGAACATGACCTTGTGCATGAAGACCGTGCCTGGGAATAGAATTCCCAAAACCAAAACACGCAGGCACGAGCATGGCAACAGCCAATAACATAATAATTTGCTTAAAATGGTGCATATATACACCAATTTTGTGATACAGAATTCACTTCTACGTACCTATGCCTTTGAGACAGTCAATCCCCGTCACATTTGTTGCACCCATCTTAACAAAAGAGTCAAACACATTGTACAGCACCTAGAAAGAAAAGTAGACTAATTTAATAATTGCTCCTGAATTGAGCCTATTAAAATAATCTCCTTAGGGGCCTCTACATTATGAAGTCTGAAATTGTGTTTGAGTGAGGGAAATTCTGTCTGGAGGGAGAATTTTGTAAATTCTCAAAATAAAAGTAATGCAGTGGGCCAAGAAGAAACAAACAAAAAACCCCAAACAAACAAAGAAAACTCACAACATTACATTTCTCACTTCAATACATACCCAATGTATAAAAGGCATTGTTACATATAAATGTGTTTTCTAAAGCAATTCTCGCTGTAAACTCCAGGTATGTGAAAGATTCATTTACTCACATGTATAAGATAAATGAGATACTTAATAAGACAATAATAAGATGCTAATAATAAGATACTAAATTGAAATACGTTGAACATATGAAAGTTGAACATAAAAGAGAATATAATAATTGTGCTTAAACTTTTTAAATAATTGACTACAATGATTTAGCTAAAAGCAAAAAATTCACCTTATCCATACCTATGACTAAGGAGGTTTATGAGTATAATTTTTGAGACAGGCCAATTTAATCTGCTCTTAGTTCCCGCAGTGGTGAAGGAGGACTTTACTGTGGCTTTCTCAGCTTTCCTTGTTGGAGCTAAACTTGATCATTCTTATCGTATCCACCCAGTCACGGTGTATAGGTTACTTTTTTTTTTCTGTAGCAGTAGTCTTCTACATATTTATGTTTAAAGAATGCTATACCATCCACTTTCTTCTGTCTTGCAGTCTTTCTTTCTTATTTAACTCCACTGTTTCAAATTTCCTCATAGGCTATGCTTTCTAGCTCTGGATCATACTTGCTCTTCTGTTTATTCATCAATGAACAATCAAACTTTCTTTTATTTGTAGACATTTTGTGTTCATTCCACAGTAACAAAAACTCCTTTCCTTCTGAAAGTCAGTAATGTTGATACTTGAGTTCATCAGAGGTTTATTTCAATATTTGTTTCTGGCAGCATCCCAGAAATACTAATGTTACTGATATCCAAAGGCAGTTAAGTTTCTCTGGAAGCCATACTGTCATTTTCAAACTCACGTGAACAGTTAGGCTGCTGTCAATGACCTTGGAGTGCTTTGTTTCCTTGGCTGCAAAAAGTTAAGTCACTGAGCCTCGTGAACATGTCTTACCCTTCCTTGCAGATAAACAGATGCAGGAGTAGGAAATGATTCAAAAGTGAACTGAAGCTGCACAGCAACTTGACTGCACAGCATCTTTCTTCCTTAGGACTTCCTGATCCCTGACCACTAACACAGCACTACAAAAATATTGACAATTTTATTCTGGAAAAAAAAATGTGTGAAAAGAAAAGGTGTTTCAATCAAAATAAAAGAATCCCAGATTTCTACTGATATTTTTAAGTCTGTTGAAGACTTTCTAAATTTAAAAAAAAGTTTGCAAAAAAAAAACCCAAGTAGAAACTTTCTAAAATGTCACTGGTTTTTTTTTTCAGATTGGCTCTCTGTTATATATCTGCTTGATAAAATATCTGAATCTGATCAAAGTAAAACTGAGGGAGCAAGCATAAACACTTTGAAAAGTATTCTCTCTCTCACTGGCTGAGGTATGCATATAAATTATGGGCATAACACAAATATGGAGAAAAATGCATGTGCATTAAAAAACAACAGCAAAAGAAGGTTTAAAGTCCCTAGAATTAATTTCATTAAGTCATGAAAGCCCTACTTAAACAGCAAAGGCAAATAGAACATGCACCCCTGAAACTTCATTTCAAGTGTCCAACCCAGGACAACACCCAGTATGTTTTATGTCACTTACCAGCTCCAAATAGCTTTCATGCTCAAACATCTAGTGTTTGTAAGCAAGACAGAAAACACCATGAGCAGCACTACAATAGCCCATGAGTAGATACACACAGTGTTTCTTAAGAGGGGAAAAACACCTCAGAAGAAATCCCATTGGGTTGGGTTGACTTTGGGATATATAATTTACTTACCACAGTTACAGCATCATTCAGAAGTGATTCTCCAAAAACAATGATGAATAGGACTTCATTGACATGGACTTCTTCAAACACTGCCAGAACAGCTACAGGATCCACGGCAGCAATTAAGCTGCCAAAGAGGAGGAACTCCAGTAGCCCACATTCCAGTTCACCTTCAAAAACAAAGCAAATAAATTATAAGCAGAATCATCTCTTATAATCAATAGTAATGACAGACTGGGATATTACAGATAATGCCAAATACTGGAAAACAGAGATGCCAAGGTATCATCTGGAAAGAGTGTTACAGTGACTACTTAGAAAGTTCTGCACTGACTTATGTTGTATCCTACAAGTTTTGTTGGATTCAGCATTGGCCCATGTGGATCAAAGTTGTTTCTGAGAGCAGGACCAGTATTGGCCTGTTCTTGTGGCAAGACAGTTCCAGATCTAAACTGGCTTGCTATTTGTGTGTGGCATAATTTGTCTAACTTGACTAAATTATCCCAGGATAACTGAGAACTCACAAGATGTTAAGAGGGCCATACCAGCACTTCTGAAGTAAATGTTGCAAAATATTTCATGCCACAGGTCACATTTGACTTTTGGTCACTAAGAACTGCTACAGTCGTGTTTAACTGCACACAGTACAGCTGAACACCACTTGTGGCCTCCTTACTCACTGATAGGTGTGGTTAAGCCACTTGTTCCCAAATTAGAATTTATGATGCTGTTAAATTGTCTGCAAGTGGACCAAAAAAATAGATGAAGGACCAAAATGTACTTCAATATGTTTGTGTTATAGCCCCATAGGAATTTTGGCAATGATCTAAAAAGTTTCGAAACTACAAAACTCTCTTGACAGTGTAACTGAGTATTTTTTTTATCTTTCTTTTTGTTATTAAGGTTATTTTGTTCTGTTGTGCAAACAGACCAAGACAAGCATTTACTGTCATTTTAAAAGTAGCAGAAAGGCAGAGCCACAAAAATCACTTTGCTCAGCTTCCTAAATACCTTGCAAAATCTACCCTCTTCATAAAATCAAGAGTAGTAACCCAGTCATTTTTTCTGGGGAAAAGATTTCTGAACAGTAAAATTCCCTTTGTGTTCGTTAATGGATGGAGGAGGAAGCAAGGTTCATCAAGAAGTGACGGTGCCAAAAATTATATGAGGACTAGCAAAGAAGGAACAGGTTGAGGATTCATTCATTAAAACACAATGCTGAGGCCATGCCCAAAACTATCAGGCATGATTTCTACAGGTAAAGAATAAATTCATCTAATTAAATGGTTTTGAAGAACAAGTCAGACAATGACAGTCAGTAGCCGTAGCCACAGTAGTAGTGCCTCCAGAACAACATGGCCACCCCTCTAGAAAGAACTCTGAAAGGTAATTATTCAAATTCAAGATGGTTTGTGCTTAGAATATAATTGAAACAGAAACTAGATTCCAAATATTTTTGATACACATGGCATAGGCTTATTTATTCAAGAAAAGGCTGCTTATACTGCTCTCTGGGCAGTCAGAGAGATGAGTAGACAACACCCTATTATATGTGACAGTGTCAATACTCTGGTGGAGCTGCAGATGTAAATATTATCTTAGCTGCTGTCTGCCAATCAGCATATCTACAAGGTTTCCATACAGTTTGTAGAGATCTTGGTATGGCCCTGAAAACAGAAATTTATAGCTTGCACATATGTATAAGTACCCTATTTTTAAAAAAAAAAAAAAATGGTAACATTCACACTTGGGCGTATCGGGCTGTGAACAAGGACTGAGCCTATCAGTTTTAGCATGCAGTGACCTTAAGTCTGTGCCAAAAAATCTGAGAACAGCCTTGAACCTAAATCTAAGCAATGGTTCCACCAAATGTTCTCCTTCTCAGGCAGGCCTAAGGAAGGAACAAGCCAATGACAATAACTATCAGATATCAGGGTATAATAGAACTTAAGGTTTGAAAATAAATTGGCTCACTGAGATTGCTTATCTTTTTTATGTGTTACCAATTATAATCATTGGTACATTCTTTGAAGACTTGCAAAGCTAGTAAGCAAATATTTATGGGGAGATTAAGGCACATCTAGAATTCCTTCAAAGCATTGTCAAGAGGCCTGGAGTTTCTAAATCATTTTCATTTAGAGTAATAACAGCAGTTATTTTCAAATGGTACATGACCATGGCTTCCTCCAGCTCATCAGTGACACTTGTCCAAGATAAGTTCACTGGGTCCATTATGCATGCACACTCAGCATGTTGCAGCTATGACCCAGATTGTACAGGAAAAACTATTCTAAGCATTAGTCACAACCACAATACTGCAAGTGTTAGTTCTCCAGTGGACAGTGAAGAGTTCACTGCAATCACCCAGTATTACATAATTCTTCCTATTCTGTGGAAGCAAACTGATATGACTGATGGTTAATAGCTAATGTGCTAATCTTTTTATATCAGCTCTAAAGAAGGATTTCTTCATTGTTATCACCTTCTCCATTTTCCTTCTGCAAATTATAATACCTGCAAGGGGATTGAATGCCAACAAAGAGATGTTTTTTATGTTTTTGTAGGAAATCTATGCAATCCAGTTTGGATTTTGCACTCCTATATTGATGGACAGTACTACAGGCCCATTGAATGGCAAAGCTAGAAGTCATTTTGTTTTAGTTCATCTTAGTCTGTAGTAGATTTACATTTCTACATTTAAATGATACTAATTTTAGCATTATTCACTTCAGTTGTAGAACAAGTGGGATAGAAACAAAAATATGCCATAGAACTTCAACCAGAAGGTACTATGAGCACTTCTAGAAATTGAGTAACTCAGCATTCTCCTATCTTCAGCAAGTAACAGTAAGGTTTTTCACAAAGTGTGGTGGTTAGTTCTTGTTGACCTTTTGGAGGTCAACACAATAGATTTAGTGGATTAGTAAGTCTGTGTCATGTAGATATTTTAGACTCCTACTCAGCTTTGCTGGAGAATGACATAGTTTGAATCAGGGACAGCCTTGTCTGGCCTTTTTCACAGCTGAGATTAGAACTCTGGTAGGTCTTCATGGCAAAGACAGGTCCCCACAGTATACCAATAATGCTCTTTCTAAACATTAAAGTTCACCAGACATGTCAGTTTATTGTTTGCCTGTATTAACATCTCCATATTTCTCTTGTAGAGCTTTAACTGTGACCTGTGGTAGGGTCTGATTCTCCTGTGTACCTGTAAGCTCAGAGTTCTAGTATATACTGTCACTAAAAGATTTGCATACTGATGAAGCAGAACATGTAACCATCAAATCCAGCTTTTGCAGTTAGTCAAGGGTTGTTTACAGACTGGGAGGAGAATAATTTAGGCAAATTTTTCACCTAAAATAAAACGTTTTTTGGAAAACAGTCAACTTTTCCATTTCACATGTTGTAAGAAAATCAATCCTTTCTCTTTAATGACTTATAGCAACATATTTTTAAGTAATTATCAGACATTATATTTCCTAGAACAGGATTTTAAGAAAATATTTTGGTCATATTTTTTAAGTTGTTCCAAACATCTTGGATATTTAAATAAAGAAATAATTTTCAGCCTGCAGTAGCAATATGCCTGTCATATATTGTCTTCCTGAAAATATTTTAATTATAAATGTGATATTGTGGATGAAACATATTGTTTAAAGCACAGTAAACCTCTTATTTACTGAAGAAAAAGTCAAAGATTTTTGCATCTGAGCTGTCACCTTTGTATCTTCTAAGAAAATATTGTTGCTTCTAGAAGAAGAGTTAATAAGGTAAATAGCCAAAATGTATCTGTCATAGCTGTCATTACAAACATCTGCAATTACATAACATGAGTCTTAAATGAAAGTCCGTAGCAATTAACTAGTTGTTCTGTGCCTATTCTAGCAGCCCTGTGCCCTTATATCTCAGTGTAACTATTACAAAATATGTCTTAGAATCATAGAATGGTTTATGCTGGAATAGACTCCTTACACCCTCCAGTTCCAATACCTGGGACACCTTCTGCTAGACCAGGCTGCTCAGGGCCCCATCCAACCTTGCCTTGAACACTTCCAGGCATGGGGCACCCACAGCTTCTCTGGAAAAAGCACAAGCAAATAGGAAACCCTCGCTTTTTCGATTTGTCGTCTAGGAAATTGTGCGTCAGCTGCCCTTTCAAGCCCCTTTGGACTCCTCTCATTAAAATGGCTTCTTTTTTTTTTTTTTTTTTTTAGTAAGATATCTGCTACTTCATTCTGTAAAACTTCTGTATCTTCAGTTACAATCTCCAGGCTCAGAAAATGCAAGAGATGTGTAGATCATTCATGCATATATACCCATTCAGTAGCCACTTATTATTGGATAACACTTACTATAAACAAGCCTTAATTGCATTAATAATGTTAAATACAGTAATAACATTTATTATTAAATAACACTAAATATAACACATAATACTAAAGATGACTTCAGGAAGGCGCTCCCATTTCAGAGTAACTTTTAAGGTTTCTATCACAGCAGAAAGAAACAAGCCCTTTAGTGTGTATTTTTCTCCAGATGTCCATTAGCAGAAAGAATCCTGAGCTTTATCCTGAGACTATACGCACACATTTAGAGCAGGACAATATAAGAGACATGGATTCAAGTAGCTTTTATACTTTCCTAGGGAAAGATTTTTCAGGTCATTCTTAAATTTGATAAAGATGTTACAAACTGCTCCAATTAAAATTTAATTTTTCTGCCAGAAGGAGTTGTTAAACTAAGTTATCACCCATCTAACAGTATACAACAGTGGCATTCATAACTGTGCCTTCACAGCTCAAACTTACCCATTATTCCTGTCAGATAGACACCATAGAGAGATAAACCAGTTGTGGCAGCATTCCAGACTGTCCCAATGACAGCGTACAAAAGGATGGAGCCAAGATTTCCAAAGAACAATCTATTTGGCATAAAATAGCCAGCATCCAAAACAATGGGGGGCAGCAAATAGAAAAAAAATACAGTTGGTGTCAGGGAGAACGAGGCAATGTGATCTGCTGCCCATACAATGCCACCAAGGAAAAGACCAAGGACAATCAGCAGAGCACTTTCTGGAACCACCCGAGTGACTTTGTTGGACAAGTGGAAAACTGCAAGGAAACAAAAAAACAGTGAGTCAGAAATGAAATGGAGAAACAATTTGAGCAACCACTGTTGTTAGCAGGCAATTTTGACTCCACACAAACTTTTTGCTTTCATTGTGCTTAGATCCAAAAGCATGTGTGGAATTCTTGGGATACAGGCACATATAGAATAAAAGTTGAACTTCAGATTTTATCCAGCATATTTTAACTTATATGAAGCAAATATTCCATGACATTTATATCCTTCATTGGATGATCTTCTCTTAACAAGATCTGTTTAGGCGAAGATGATGTTCTGTGTAAAGCAGTAAGTGCAAGGCTGAAAAGCAAAGGGGAAGTCCTGGAAATGTATGACATCATGGTTTATTCCTTTATCTAAAAATACACATCCAGCCTCCTAATGATTGTTCTTAAAAATGATCACTTTGTTAACAGGCTTATTGGAAGATGTGATAAGGATGCTGAAAGGAGAACTAGTTTCAAGACAACTCTTTTTAAATTTATAAAGAATATTCTGATAATGTAGCCTGCAGTAGGAACAGAATGAAGCTTATATCATGGGAGATCCCTTTTGAGCCTTTTCTTCAAGACGTCCCTAAAAAGGATTTCTCATAATTCAGAGGCTTTCTGAAGGAATGGAGGCTTTAGCAGTTCTTTCAAGTATGTATTTGTAGGGAATGGTTCTGCAACAGGCTGCTTTCTTTCGTATTAAGTGTCATGAAATTTGTATGTTACAATAGTCTGTAAAATCTGTTAATAAAGACAAACTGTATATGGCATTTATCACAGCAAAACATGTAATGGTATGATTGGCAAACTATTAAACTAGCCAATAATTAGAAGGAGGGAAAATTACTGATTGCCATGAGCAAATCTAAAGAGACAGAGAGGTGGCACGACCAGACAGAAAAAAACAGACTATTTAGAGTCCATTTGTTAGGTATCAGATAAAAGAAAATAAAAAAGCAGAGAGAAGAACAGAGAGAAGTCAAGTCTACAAAGAAAGATGGAATATAAAACAGGAGGAAGAGACAGAAGTGTTTGATAATAAGTAAGGATGAGTGATTTAATTGACTTTCTCGGGATTTCTGTGAGCTTGTCCTTCAGTTTATCTTAAGTAATGATGTGTCCCAGATGGCCTGAATCCTGGTACTTTGTGAAACTGACCTAATAAATGTGGGTTTACTTACATAGCTTTGTGTTGAAAATGTGAGTTACCCTTTAGGAAGAAAATTTTAGTAAAAGCTACCAAGTTTCTCCTGGTTTGAGCATCAGCTGTTTTGAAGCTGTTATAATGCTAACATTAGCTGAGAACTAGCTTGGACAGGAACCCATCATTATGAATTACAGACTCTTAAGCCATAGTGGAAGAATCTTTCCTATGTCACCATGCAGAGATCTTAGACCAGGTTACTTTACTGAAAAAACATTGTTTTTCTTCCCATCCAAGTATTTGTTCTTGACAAACATTTACTAGTTACCTTTTAGAGTGTTTTAAGGGCCCCACTCCTGAACTGTTGGCTTTTGCCTTGGCTGCACTACACAGGCACCGTGCATCATTACATCCCATAACAATCTGGTTCCTTAAGATGTAGAACCTTCATGGTCTCATCAGAATAGAAAACATGAAAGGAAAAGTGACCACAGCCTCCCTATGCCAATAATGAGCATGAATGTAGATGTTCCTGAGTGTTTGCAGAAAAGACTTGAAAACTTGTTAGAATACAGCCAAAAAAGCGGAATTAACACAAAAGCAATTGGACATGAAAACAAACTGCATTCAGTGAAGCTGACTAAACCATGCCAGCTGTCTATGTCATCAGTGTCATGTAATCAAGAGATGAATAACACTTCTCAGAAATAAACACTCTAGATTTTCTGTTAGTTTCCTTTCTTTGTTATAAAATCCCCTGGGCTTGCATTAAAAAAGAAGAAGAGAGAGGAAATTAAATGAAGAAAAATAAACTAGCTATTATTCCATGTGTACAAATTGTGTCATTTAGCTTCTCAAAAGTCTTTCCTACTAGTCATTCTTGATTCCTTGAATTTCCAGTCAGTGAATTATCAACTAATTTATCACCTCGCAGAGAGGGGATTATCTCCTTATCCCTGAAAATGAATGTTGCTGAGCTAGTCTTACTAACCAAAGTCTGTTTTTCCTACTCTTATGTTAGCAGATAAGCCATGACTACAAGAAGTTAAAAAAAAAAATTAAAATGAACCTGTGAAGACTTTTCAGAACTAAGCATTTGGAAAAAAAAAAAAAAAAAACCACCAAAACACACCAATGCCCAGCTAAAAATTCATATTCTGTAGAATTCTCCCCTTTACAACCAAAACCAGTTTTGAATGCTGGAAAGTCAATCTGATTTTGGTTGTAACATTGCCTCCTCCTACAAGTTGCATTTTCCCAGTGAATCAGCTCTCTCTTATCTGTCTGTGTCCCCTTCAATCCACTGATTATCTGTACCAGATTTTAATACTATCAGCAATAAATTCTTCTATTCTGTTAGTTTAAGGATGCTATCCATGGACAGGAAAGTTATTGCATGAATGGGCTCTAGAGAAGCCTCTTTTCGTTTTTGTATTTGGCCCAAGCAAAATCTGAAAATCAGACCGTATTTGTTTTAAGATAACTGCCTGGCTAACTCTTCAGGCAGATCTCATGTTATATGATTGATAGAAATATGTCTATAAGCATAGAAATATGTAAAAGGAAAATACCACATCTGATGAAATTCAATAAAATAGCTTCGGACTGAGATGCAATTGGAACTTAGATTAATGTCTGAGCTCATATTTGCACCTACGCAGATTGGTTTTTTTTTTCCTGGCTATGTGTATAAAATATATTTAATCAAGATTGTACTTATGAGTAGTTATTACATTAGTAGAATTTGATAGAGATGGATTCATTCCAAATTGCCTCCTTAATATTTATTTTTGTAATTCATTATTCTGAAGCAATGTCTCTGATATTCTGAGAGTATTACAAACTCACATAATGATAGCACTTCCATTTAATAAAGCTTGCCTTTACTTGTCTAAAGGAGATCCAAAAACTGTCCCACAGAATGAATTGTGTTCCCATGACAAAGTAGAACTGGAAGCTTTAATTACACCTAAATGTCTAGCAAGAGTAGGTGTTTCACCTGACTGAGGAGCAAAATACAATCCAGCAAGGTTTGTAAACTCTTAATGGACAAGGAGTTTAATTTGATTCTGATGTGAAAGCAATTTCAACTATCAGGAAGAAAGAAAGTATGCAGTGCTGGTCAGATAAATGACTCTGTGATGGACCCAGAGATGAAATTGTCTACTTTCACCTCTGTTAATAAGGAAAATTACATCAACATTTTTTAATGAGGAGAGGGAAAGGGTGAAGGAAGAACACCTGTAGGCAGTTCATGGCATAAAAGAAATAACTGTGCACAGGGCAATTTTGTGATCTATAAATTTTAGCATTTAACATTTTAACATTTAGCATTTGGAATTCTTCTACCTAAGTCTAGATATGGTATTAAAGAAAAAGTTAAACATATGCCTCCCTTCCAGTACATGCTATACCTGGTTTGAAAGTGGGTTGGACTGGCTACTGGGTAAACTGTGTTTAAATTCAAGCTGAGCATCACCAAATTAGAAGCTTTCTACAAAATTGAGAAACAGTTGCACAGTATAAACATCCTGTGATTTTTTTTTCAGATGCTTCCTTTGAGATCCAGGAAAAGGGACTGTGGCATTTAAGCTATCTGATGACAAAGACAAAACAAATTCTAGCAATCAATGATGTGGTGTCTGGAACCACTTTCTTTTGACTCAAAGAATGAAATATACTTTAAGAAGTAAGTTGGCATTTATGGCCTTTTATAAATCCAGTAACTTAGACAAAATTCTTCTGTGGAATTTACAGCAGTCAGTGAATTATCTCTTGCTTTTTAAGACCAAGCTTTGGAGGATGTGATTCAACAGAATAAGCTTTTTCTCACTTACTCAAAGAAATGAAGAGAGGACGACTGGTTATAAGAAAGAAAAAATTAATTTTAAAATAATAAAGAATAGATACTGTACAATTAATTTTCAAGTTGTAATATTTGTAGACACCTAAAAAATTCTGAAGTAGGGTTTTCACTATTTTATTATCTCTAACAAAACCTATTTTTAATCAATACTGATTTTTTCTTATTAAAGGAAATATTTTAGTATCTTAGATCTAAATTTTTTGCAGTATTTCCAGCTGAAATGAACAATTCAAGACAGATTTACATCCTTTTGAAAATATA
Source organism: Phylloscopus trochilus trochilus (assembly GCA_016584745.2). Classification (NCBI taxonomy): domain Eukaryota; kingdom Metazoa; phylum Chordata; class Aves; order Passeriformes; family Phylloscopidae; genus Phylloscopus; species Phylloscopus trochilus. The sequence goes on along the minus strand of WQNJ02000546.1, from coordinate 57,021,880 downwards.
GCACTGCAAAACCAAAAATCTGAAACTACCTATTTAAAATACTGCTAAATTCCAGGATTTATGCAGTCATTTCAACACTATTTCAAATGAATAATTACATTTCCATTAATTTTGATAGTGTAAAATCAAGTCTCTGAAAACAGTGAAATTATTTTTGCAGCTAGTATCACTGTTCCAGTCAGTCACAAAACCTACTGCACGTGCACAGTACACAACGTGTCATCCAGAGAAATCAAGAATTGACCTATAATAATGATGGCAATTCTCTGCTGATTTTTTTTTTCCATGTCTCTTTGGATAAAATCCAAGGTCTCATAAAATAATTTATAAAATTAAAATATGGCCAGCCTTATCATTTCCACAGTTTCCGTGAAAACATAGGTATGAATCTGCAAACATTTCTAAGCCACTCCTGTCAGGGCTAGTGGCAGGCATGAGGTCTCCCATATGCATTTTTACTAGTGGTTCAAATATGCACTGACACTACCTTTTTATCTGTTTTCCAGTTCTGACTTTTTATTTTCACTTATAAAGTTGAAGTTATCATACTTCATCAAGCCATAGGTGCTTCTAATTGGAGCACCAAGATTGATTCTCTGTAGCTGATGAAAACCCTTGCCATTGACCAAAGAGAGAGCAAAACACTGCAAGCTCCTTTGTGCTTCTTTGCTTTTCAGAGATGCAAATAACAGTATCTCCAAGGCAGCACACCATCAGATTTTTTTAATAGCACAACAAAGAAACTTCTTAAGAGAAGGCATAATAAATTACACAGAAAAACATTCTGCCCAAAGGGAGAATCTTTCCTCTAAACATCTTCCAGTACCTGGACACCAACCAGCAAGCATGAAATTTTTGTATCTTACCTTATCTACCTGTTCACGTTCTCCTTGGCATTACAAAGGAATTCAATTAAAAAACTGTTTAGTTCTAACCTTTTTGCAATTTTTCCAGTGGTGCCTTCTGCAGATACATGTTATTATTTAACACACACACTCCAAAAAATTCCTATAGCATACCTGAAAAAAAAAATCTGCTTTATCTTGCCAGTATAATAGCTCAAAGTATAGTGAAATACCAGTTTGTAACCTAAATTATATCAACTGCAGCTGGTCAGTAATGTAGTTCAAGAGGCTCTGTAAAGCTCTGATCCATTGCCGTTGTATTGGTCTACCTGACTAAGACATGGCCGAATCCTCTAAAATACAGAGCATGCATTTTCAAGAAAGGATCATTTTGCTTCTCCCATCCCTAAAAGGCATGCATCCCTGGGCACTCTCTTGCTCCATAGCCCCACACTTTACTTGCAGACACGTAGTAGGTCACAGATGACTAACTAGCTGCATCTTGCCATAACAAGAAAGAAATACATTTGCCCTGTACAAGCCCCTGCAAGAGATTGCAGCATTCATGGTGTAAGAACTGTGTGTAGATGCTGGAACAGAGACAATTATGTATTTTCTATTATTTTTCCAGTTTGTTTGTTTTTTTTCATCTGCAAACTCCTTTAAAAGACTAAAGTACATTAGATTAGATTAGATTAGATTAGATTAGATTAGATTAGATTAGATTAGATTAGATTAGATTGTTTGGAGATTGTTTCCTATTAAGCTGTATAAATAGGAGCCCTGACACCTAAAAAGCAGCTGAGCAGTCACTGTTTTAAAATTACTTCTTACTCTTGCACCAAGAGTCTCACATAATCACTGAGCTTAATTGGCTTCCTCTGGTGTGTGCTGTGGTCCTCTCATGACACTGAGGGCCGTGTATCAGTCTGTGCATCACCTACTCCAGACTAACAGTGATTTTTTTCTCATAAAATGGACAGCGCAAAATTCTTAGCAAACTTCCCCATTGCAATGGTTTAGAAAATTGCTTAACAATAATGCCTGTTAGTGTTTCCCTTTTTAATCTTTGGGGAGGGGGGTGGTTATAAGAAGTTCTCTTCAGTGCTACAGTTACTTTATCTTCTGTTTATTGGGCAAATTTAATTATATGTCTACCACTTTAACCCCAAATTTCTCCAGAAGTTTTGCTAAGTCTAATCTCTACTTACTCCACTCTTTACTAAGAGAAGGTTTTTGATACAATTTCCTGTTTAACTGAACTTTTACTTGTTTATAATTCTCTTATCTTTTATTATGGCTCCCTTTACTTTTCAACAGTAATGCCCACCTACTAGTTCCCTGATAAACTTCCTGCACATGCTGTACTTGATTTCTTTATACTCTCAGCCCTTTCATTTTCTGCTCTATCCTTTAATTTTTTATTATTTTCACAGATGCACCAGTTTTGCATTCTTCAGTGCATTGACCTCAGTTGTATTGGATCTCTCTGTTAAGATGTCTTTCATGATTTGACTTCCTGAGTTTCCTACTTTAGCAAGTACAGCATTTCTTGCCTGCAGAGCCATAGGCACACCTTTTGACTAATTACAGGTGCTTATGTAGCCTGCACAGAATATCTGGGAATTCTCATCAAGAACCATAAGTACTAGAAGTACTATTTAGTTGTTTATCCAGACCTTCATTATCACCAGATCATATTTAATGATCCTCATTTCAGAGGATTATTGCTCCATCTAAGGCTATGCGAAGGTACACCACCAGCCCTCATCACAGTTAGAGACTTCATTCTGATTTCTAGCCTAAACTTGATCACAGCTATTTTATGTCCATTTTCCTTTGTGGGAGTGATATCAATTTTCTTAAATGTCTGGTTTGCCCTAATACTAATTCCTTCATTTCTTATTATATAAGGAGAGAGAAAAACATACTTTTTGTTGCTTGTCTCTGTTTTTTTAAAGTAAACGACTTCCCTTCAGTCTTCAGCTCTGTTTCAATCTGAGTTCACCTTTGTGGATTCAGAGCTACCAGAAATATAGACTGCATTCTGCATGAGTCATAGTAGAAGTGGGTCCAACAGCATTAATAATTTCCTATCACAATCTATAGTTCAGCTACATCCTGGATTCTTTATCACACTGGTGACTCACGGTCACCCTGTATTCACTTTGTACAGATGTACCTCTCTTCCCCTTCCCATTCTCATGTCAATTCCTGTCATGGCCTCTGAGTGAAACTGCTCTTGGAATTACTGTATTACAGCTCTCTCCCTAGTACTCAGGATTATATATTTTTCCTTGTACAATACCCAGATCTACCTGACTACTGATAATGCCTGCAGATATGTGTCCTCAGACACCTTCAGTAGGAAGGCCCATCTCTTTGTGCAGTGATAAATAAAAAAAAAGAGCAAGACCAGAGCCCTGCATAGCACCAGTCCAAAAACTAAACTCTGGTGACTTCCTGTGACTCTATTAGTTTCATACTTTTATCTCACCTTTTCTTTCTCCATGAAGGAACTATTTTACCCTGTTTTATTTGCGGATTAATTTAGGCTTAAACCAAAGGGAAAAAAAATCTTCCATTGTGTTCTAAGAGTGGTTCAGTTGAAGCAAGGATTCAAAGCATCAGGGAACTGCATTTCTAGTCTGTCCAGGAAGTGTTTGGGGAGACTCATCAGAACTGAAGCTGGTCATTATTATCTATATTTGCCTTTCTAATCTTTATCAACAAAGCATGCTCAGTTCTTTTTTTTTCCTGCTCAGGGGGGACTGACAGGATGTTTTATAGTCCTTTGGATTCTGTTCTGTGGACCTTGCAACAACAAATCAAATGTTGTGAATTGATGTTGCCGTTCTGAACTGTTTATATACAACAGGCAAAAATCTCTTAAGAAAATGGATTTTAAGGATTTCTTCTTAGACAAACATGAAATTATTTTATTAATCAGTACACTATGCTTTTACCCAATCTAGAAAAAAATGAGAGATTTATTGAAAAAAAATTGGAGTTATTTTATATCTGAAGAAACTCAGTGATGTAATATACATATCTTGTATAACAAGACCTAAAAGCCACTTTTGGTATTGGATTTTGGTACTGCCTTAAAATATACTGCATGAACATGCCTACTAATATTATTTATACTTAATCTTGGACATATTTTTCCTAAGCAAGGCACAAAAGTCCTTGATATGGAAGGACTGGTTTGAGTTTGGTTTAATCCAGCTCAAGAAAGCTTTCTTTATTTGTCACACATGTAATGGTCACCATTTACAAAGTGTACAGCATTGTAATGAGCTCATTAAAGAGGAGATTTTAGGTAGCTGTTCTCTGTAGGTGAACAATTAACAAAATATGTTAGCAATTAAAAATGTAACCAACATACAGGTCAAGGTTCCCAGCTGATAGGTCATAACATAATAAGATAGCCTCAAGTCAAATTTAAAGAAGTGTGTGAGTAAGCAACTATTTCCTCTATAAGCACATAGAACATAATGAAGTTTAAACAGTCAGGCAGAGTTTATCATAATTATGCCAAATAGGTTGGTTTTTTTCGGTTGGGTTTTTTTGGTTTTTTTTTTTTGTTTTTTTGTTTTTTGTGGTTTTTTTGTTGTTGTTGTTGTTGTGGTGGTGGTTTTTTTGTTGTTTTGTTTTGTTTTGTTTTTGTTTTTGTTTTTGTTTTTGTTTTTGTTTTTGTTTTTGTTTTTGTTTTTGTTTTTTTTGAAGGAGCAGTCCCACTGCAGTGCAAGTGTGGTAGCATTTGGCCCTTATGGAACTGAACGGCACTGAAAGAAAAATGGGAACAGTCAAAAATAATATTTCAAAATGAGAGCAAAGTACACATTAGAAACACCTTGAAGTATAGTAGAGGATATAAAACAGGACAGTAAAAGAATCATAAAACTGCTTCACTTGCTATGTAAAGATATTAATATTAAGTTGCAATATATTGCAACTGCTCCAGCTTTAAAATTGTCTTCAAAGATTCACTGAAAGTTTGACAGTGAAAGCATTTTATTTTAAAATACCAATCTAATTTCCAGTAACATGGGTTAAATAAAGAAATTACAAGAACTGAGTTTCACACTATAAATTTTAGATTTTTTTTCCTTTTCCCCTCTATTTTAATATGATAAATTAATTGAAACAAAGACATCCTCGTGGGAGTGTGCTGGCATCTGCTCATGCAGATTAAAAAAACTGCACAGAAATGGGTTACCAGTAATATGTGGAAGCAGTTGTTCTGTTGTATGGTAAATTGTGCAAGGAATTATGCCAAAGCCTGAATAAAAACCAGAATCAGTTCTCCCTAGTTGAGGTCTACTGTACATGAAGAAAAAGAAGATGAGAAAGAAATAATTTAATGAATACCAATAGTAGCCTGAAACTCTGAAAATGTCCTTATACGGTAGGGACTTTTCCTTCTCCTGTACTACTTCCAGCAAGGCATAGTAAGGATTGTTGCTGCTAGGAAGGGCATGAGGGACATAATTAAACCCTAAGGGCTAGGGCAAATAGCTATGAAGGCTGCTCCAAGTCATGGGGTAGGAAAGTACTTTTTCTCAGGCACTGGCAGACTGGTTTGCTTCCTGTCCCTTACATTCCACCCCAGTAAGATTTTAATTAATACAAGTGGAATAGCATGGAATTACAGTGGAAGTATTCCTGATTACAGCAGTAAATTAAATAAGCATTAGGGTATTCGGATTCACTAGCGATGCCCACGGACAAAAAAATCCCCCAACCAAACAGACACACGTATGTAAAGTAGCTCTTACTTGAAACTGAAAATAAATTTAATTTGAGAGAATTTAACAAAATATGCTGGGCTAGTTTCCATTGAAATAAATACTACTGTAACCCTTGAAAAGCTTCAGTTTTGTCAGTCATATGTTGGAGGAGAGAGTCTCTAACAGCTTGATAAGAGTTTCATGGTAGACTACAACTCCTGCACATAATTTCAGGAACTCAAATATATTGTTTATATGTGCTAGAAATTTGGTCATCTCAGATTTTCTAGGTGAGATTTTTTAAGCAAAAAGCTAGAAATATTTTTAAGAAAGACACTCCCTTGACATAAGGTGTCCAGAATGACAACAGACAAAGTCTCTTCTTCCCAAGCTCAACCCAGTTCAGCAGTATGCGCTCACAGCCTAGAAACCCACTTGTACCCCAGGCTGCATCCAAAGCAGCGTGGGCAGCAGGGCAAGGGAGGACATTTTGCCCCTCCACTCTGCTCTGGTGAGTTGCCACCTGGAGTTCTGCATCCAGCTCTGAGGTCCCCAGCAGAGGAAAGACATGGACCTGTTGGTCCAGAGGGCGGCTGGAGAACCCCTGCTATGAAGGCAGAATGTGAGAGTTGGGGTTGTTCAGCCTGAAGAAGAGAAGGCTCCAGGGAGACCTTATTGCACTATCCAGCACCTAAAGGGGAACTGCAAGAAGGCTGGAGAGGAACTATTCCCATGGACACAGTGAAAGGACATGGGGAAAATGGCCTTAAGCTGAAGCAGGGCTGATACTAGGAAGAAATTATTTGCTATAAGGGTGGTGAGGCACTGCAACAGGTTTCCAGAGAACTTGTGAACTTCCAATCCCTAGAGATGTTCAAGACCAGGCTGGATGGGGCTGTGGGTAACCTGGTCTAGGGGAAGATGTGTTTGCCCATGCAGGAGAGTTGGGACAAGATGATCTTTAAGGTCCCTTCCAACCCAAACTATGATTCCATGATTATCTAATTTTATAGGGCTGTGGAAGCATCTCAGTTAATGGTTTATGATCCCAGATCTTTGTCAGAAAATGGAGATGCAATTAAAAACTTTTGTCTATAAGAATGCTCTAGACATGATTTGTCACTTACCTGTTTCTCCATATACTATTATGGAGAATACATTATGGAATTTACTTCATGATAGAATAGCTCTTTTAACGTTAGTAGTGCTTGTCAGAAAGAATATGGTAAAGAACTGAGCAAGATGATATGTGGGAAAGAAAGTGGCAACAATTCTCATGCTACAATAGTTACACGGTACTCTTGTCGGTTAAGAAAACATCGTTTTCACCAATCAAGCCTGTGAGTTTCTGGGTTAAGCAACAGAAAACAGAGGATGTGAAATGCTTTGTTAATGAATGCACTCATTCCTGCGTATAAGAAAGTAAATTTGCTCAGAAATCCAGATGTGTGACTTATTTTCCCTTAGACTTAAGAGCAAGGTGCATTTTAGTTTATATCACTCTAATTTTTTCCTGCAAATAGCTCTGAGATACTGCTGTCATTCAGTGTGCTTTAGCATGACTTTGGATTTTTGTCCCTACAGCGTCTCCAGTAAGTAACACGTTAACTCTTAATACCTTCATTATCTCATTTGAGAGGTGACTACCCAATGGTAGCAGCAGGAAGAACTGTAAGTTTAATTACTGTCCTTATACTACAAATCATAGTGCATGGAAAATAGCTTTGATGTTTTGAAATGCAGTAGGAAGGTGGTAAAACAGCTGTTTTCTTCAGTTATGCATTTGTGTTTTGTAGTGCATGCACAGGCAAAATGAGAAAGGATAATGCAAAAAGAGGTTCACAGGGAGATTAGTTTAACATTATTTTCCACAGTGGAGAAATAAAAGGGAAGGGAACAAAACAACTGGCTAAAGCTGTATTTGAAGCCCAGCTCACAACTCAAACATTCTGGGTACTTAAGACGACTGTTTATTTCAAGAAAAAAGAAAGGTAGAAACCAGATACAAATCCCTTCCTAAGTAAAAAACATCCCAGAATGCCACATACATAGACTAAGCATGATTCTATTATATCATATATAGTACAAAGTCATATTAACATAGGATTCTTTCATTTGTACAATAATGTGCTTTATACAGTCAGATCTCTTCCAACAGGGGAAAAAAATTGCATATATTCCTAATATCGGTGCAGAAATTATACTTTGGGAGCAGTAACAATTCAGTATGAATCAAAAATCAAATGATCCACGGTAGTACCTCTTTTTACTTTTATTACCACATATATAAAAATTAAACTTCAGTTGAATGCAAAAGTAGTTAGGGTTTGAAGGTCTTTTACTCCAATCCCCCTGCAACAAGCAGGGACGTCTTACCCTAGACCAGGTTGCTCAAAGACCTGTCCAATCTGGCTTTCAGTATTTCCACAAACTGGGCCTCTATCACCTCTTAGGGTAGCCTGCTCCAGTGTTTCACCACCCCCGTCATAAAAAATGTCTTCCTTCTGTGTAGACTGAATCTTTTAGTTACAACCATTAGTCCTAGCCTATCCCAGCAGGCCCTGCTAAAAGTCTGTCCCAGTCTTTTTGTAGGCACCCTTTAAGTACTGAAAGACAACGAGGTCTCCCCAGAGCCTTCTCTTCTCCAACCGCACAACCTGAACGCTCTCAGCTTCTCTTAACAGGAGATGTGCTCTGACCTTCTCGTTGTCTGGGTGGCCTCCTCTGGACCTGCTCCAACAGGTCCCTTTCCTTCCTGTGCTGAGGACCCCAGAGCTGGACACAGTACAGGCAGGCTCTCACCAGGGCAGAGCAGAGGAAGAATCACCCCACTTTGACCTGCTGGCCATGCTGCTTTTGATGCAGCCCAGGAAAAAACAATAAAACAAAACAAGGAGCAATACCAGTGCCAGAGCAGTGCAAGAAAAAAGGTGAGTGATTCACGCATCATTGTCCACCCCTCACAGAAAACGCCCCCAGCAATACCCTGACTCCTTCTGCCTCACAATCCAACCCAGAGTGGGAACTCCCACCCTTCCCAGAAAATTATTTGAGGGGTATAGAATCACCTCCTAGCCATGCCCCTCCTGGCTACTGCAAAAATTAACGCTGTCCTAGCTGGATCCAGGATTCTGTTTTAGGCACTACAACAGAAACCCTGCCATTGGCTGTAGTACTTCTTCGCCTCCCTATAATCAGAAAGCATTTATCACATGAGGGCATATCAACAAGATTCTACTGACTTTCAACACATTACGGTCCTCCAAAATGCAACAGACAATATATGCTACACCAGACAGCAAGAGGAAAATGTAAGACCATTCTCCCTTTCATTTTCAGTGGTCTTTCCTGACACAAGCACTTCAGTACCCACACACAAGCTGAATTTCCACTTGCAGTGGCAGGTTTATCTTGGACTCCTTTTAATCTTTACTCATAAATCACAATAAACAGAAGGAAACTTCTTACTTCCTCCTGCTGTTTTTACATCCTCATACTTTCAAACACCAAACAGCATTATTCAAGTGAACATGCCTTAAAAATTATGGCTTTTAGTAAGGTCAGTTGTGCCATGTTCCTTAACAAAGTCTGAAGAACTAAGATGCTTTATTAAGTGCTCAAAAGTAATAATTTTGGTTCAAAAAAAAATTTAGCTTTTCCCTTAATTACCATTTTCTTTGGTACAAGTATTCCAGACATGAAAACAAGGTGTTCTTCTGTTTACTGAAAGGCTAGGGAACATAAGGTTCAAATAAGATTAATGTATTATGTACGAAGGCATTGCTGCTCTCCTTAAGTCCATGGTAAATGTGACAGTCCTTTTTTTTTAAGCTCATGTAAATTGTAATAACCTCACCCTCAGATCAGAGAATGTCTGAAAATTGATCAAATTAACTGGAGCAGGGGAGAGGGAAGGTGAATTACAAAATTTTATTTTTCACTGACTTCAGTGTCACATCTATCATACTGAAAAAAAAAAAAAATTGAAGTTTCTCAACTTGCTATGTTCCTTATTTCTAATACAAATTTTGGAGGAGTGTTGACTTTTTTCTTAAATTTTGTCAAGGAGAAAGTAACAAAACCAGCCTTCCTTTTCCAGACACTTCTACTGCAATAAGCAATGTAAATTTTCCCTGGTACAAGTTTCAGTCTCTGCTATAGATGTCACACAGCTACTTAGCTATCTGGCCTGAGCAAGAAACTAATCTATCTTTCATTCTTGCCTTGAATCACAAGACTTTGCTCCATGAAGCAATTGGCAGATCCAACTTCAAATGAAGTTTTATAGAATCTCTGGAAGCTGGTGGAAGGGTGGCTCCCTCATTTGAAGGAATACTTAGCATGTCACTGAGCTGAAAAATTGATGCTGCCTATTCATCTTGTCTAAATACACTGTACTCCACAGAATAATATGGAGAGCTACTGGATGAGTCCTCCTGAGGACAGATTGCCCAAGAGCAAAAACAATCTTCTTGAAGCTCTATAGGGCAAAGTCCCAAAAATCTTACATTGCAAACTCATGATAAGACTTTATGATTAACAGACATCTTGATAGAATCTGTCAGGCAGTAGTTTATGACAAAATTCTTTCAATGAATGGAAGATATTTTAACAGAAAACCTTTAATGACAGTCAAATGCTTCTCTTTGTGATAGCAAAGTAACAGAAATTGAGAAACTAATTAGTTACTACCTTTATGTTTGTTAGGCTTTGATTATAAATATGAAGATTCTTTCTCCTCTTTTTCTTGTTCTTTCACAATCTAATTCCAATGCTTTTTATGCTTACATAACAGCACCTGTAGCTTTCATCCAGCTCTTCTTCTCTTGCCTTTTATAGTACTTTTTTCATTACTGATCAGGTTCTGCTCTGCTCTGTTCAAAAGTGTTCATTTTTTAGATCTAGACTATCTTAGCTCATTACACCACAAAGATTGTGCATGCAACTTCATTTGGACTTTTGCCTATAAAGTTATTTATAATCACTTTTCTACATGGCTTCTATGGTAGCAAGTGAAACAATGGAGAAACATGAGAATAAACACAGCATATAAGCAGTAGTTCTACTTAGAAAAAACTACACTACACTATCCTCCACTAATGATCACAACAGCTGATCTGAGCAAGTAACTGAGTTCAAAATATCTTTATCTACAATTCAATAATGTTTCTTGACAAAATATCAGTTCAATAGTTGAAATGTCCTCCTATCCAGAGTCAGAGTTTTCATACCCTTTGGTGAAGTGAAATGAAGTATCATTTTGGGAAGGAATAGAAGACCATTATGGCCATAACTTTAGGGTTCTCTTTTTAGAAGGTCAAAAGCAGTCCTCTTGAGAAAGGCTCATTAAAAATGGACAAACTGAGACAAGGTTGCAAAGTGCCAGTGTAAGTGGAAGACACAGAAGTAATAGGTGCATAGTACGGAGGTGAAGCACAGAGGTGTGCTCTTCTGGCATACAGCTTGTGCACAGGAGAGGGATTTGTAGGAAACAGGGTACACTACAAACAACATCTCTGAGTTTACATGTGTTCCTGCTGACTCATTTCGCTGCTGCTTGAGCTTGGTACTACCACTTAACAGATGGCACTGCACATTCCCATCGAGTAATACTATTCATTAGAATATCAGTTCGTCTGGAGAAAGCTTTGGCTAAAATGAGAGATGAAACTCACACTGTATTGTGTAAGAGAAGGCGGAAGGGTGAGTGACATATGAGTGAAAGCCATTCATAACAGAAAGTTGAAGCCACTCTGACCAGGGAGCACCTAGCTTAAAAGAGAGATAAATTTTATGCTGGCACTTTGTCATTCCTTTATTTAACTTATGATGACATGACCACTGTGGCCACTTTATGGCCACCTTGTATTCTTCTCTTCCCTGTAGTGTGCAATTTTGTACCAGCTAGCCAAAGTACCAAATGCATACAGAAATGTTGCTTTCTTTGACCAGGTAAGATGTAGATAAAGCTCCCTCTATGTATGACCACTGCTAGTCCAAGGTTCTGCAGACCTAACTGATACAACAACTATTCTTTATGCAGACACATGAAGGACAAGAAATTTCTCGGGAGGAGTCAGCATGGTTCACCACATGAAAGTGCTTGACTAATCTGATAACAGTGAAGTGCTTGACTAACCTGATGCACCTGGAAGATGAGGGGAGAGCAGTGTCTGAGGAGTTTCTAATGAGCCGTCAATAAGGCTTTTGACGCTGCCTCCCACAACAGCCTCAGGCTGTTGCTCTAGGGGCTGGATGGGCAGACAATGAAGTGGATTGAAAACTGGATGAATGGACAGACCTTGATAGTGGTGATCAGTGGTGCCAAGTGTATTTGGAGGCTGGCAACTATAGAGGTGAACCTCGGGGGTCTGTACTGAGTCCAGTCCTGTTGAACATCTTCATTAATGATCTGAATGATGGAGCAGATAGTACCCTCAACAATTTGGCTGCTGACAGAAATTTGGGAGGAGTGGCTGATAGGCCAGAGGGTCGGGCTGCTATCCGGAGGGACCTTGACAGGCTGGAGAAATGAGCTGACAGGAACCTTGTAAAGTTTGGCAAAGAGAGGTGCAGAGTCCTGAACCTGATGAAGAACAACCCCCCACACCAGTATATGCAGGGGCCACCCAGCTGGAGAGCAGCTTGGCAGAGGTGTGCAGGTGGCCAAACACTGGCACAGGTTGCTCAGAAGGGTTGTGGAGTCTCCGTCCTTGAAAATAACCAAAAGTCGTCTGAACATGATTGTGGGCAGTGAGCTGTAGGTCACCCTGGACGAGCTGGAGCATAGGAGCAGAGGGTGCACCTTCCAACCTCAACAACCCCGTGATACTGCTGGTTTATGATTCTGTGAACTCTGAAGGAGACCCAGTATCTAAATGTTTTCCCCAGTTCACTACTGTCCCGAATTCATTCCCAGAACAAAATAGGTTGGAATATCTTAGGGCCAGAACTATTTCAGTGGAAAATCTGGGTATTTAATTCAAATCTGGATATTTAATTCAAATCTTAGAGCACTTTAAACTCTAGACTGTGCATAGATAGAAGAGCAAGTATTCAAAGACTGCTTCAGTCATTCTGGAATTAATATTTTAATCACTTAAACCACTAAATACCATTTATTAACTGAATTTCCTAAACATATATCTAAGCTGCCAAGGTCTGAAAATCTACATCTAGATATTCACCAGTTTTGGTATTTCACTGGAGTAGGATTGTAATATCTCCATACTATACGTATATTTAGTTTTATGTATGATCACATAACAACTCCACCCCCAGTACAACTGTTAGTGTATCAATATTAACATTAACATAAAGCCATCTTATACTAACTGGTATCACCTAGTTCCTGGAATATTATTATATCACCAAACCAATGTAACAAAATTAATTTTATTAAAGGAACTAGCAAGTCTCTCCAGAAGTTTACAATCTGTTTGCACTTGGGAGATTTTCATTGTGAAATCTCACTGTCTCAAGACTTTTACTGGTTTCTTAATATTTAATATTTTCCTCAAAGCTCAACTTATGAAAGTGGCTGAATCCATAAAGTTTCTAGTTTAAACTTTTGTCCCCATTTTTAAGAAACTAATTGAAGCAGAAAAAAATCATAACCACATGTTTTTGAAAACCAGTCTACAATCTACACTGAGATTTTCTTCCCTGGTGTGTGACTACTGGTAACATTTGGCTTTGACAAAAAGCAAGATCTTTTTTTCTTTCAACAGATAAAAGCAGAACTTCTCTCCTAGGCACATTTTAATGAATCCAGAATTACTGCTTCTATTTTCAGTTAATGGAAGGAGAAAACTCTCCAGATCCAACTACTTAAAACTCCTGTTATTGTGCAGGCCTTTCAGAATACCTTCCAGTTTTCTTCTGCCATGAATGAACATTAAGTATTCGTGCCTTAATTAAAAGTGTTTCCACTTGATGTCTTGCATTCTATCTTGGTCAGTTCTTCCTTGTCAGCCTGTAGTTTCAGTATTTATGACTTTACAGTGCTTTACATAGCAGCCAGTTAGGTATCAAGTCACTCCTTCCACAGGGGTAAATACTCTGCAAATTGCTTTACAAAAGGAAACGAAATATTGCAACACAGCCAATCCACCACGCTCTGTGGTTTACCAAAACTGTTTTAATGGCCTCTAGTTTTAATTGGTTGCCACTTGTCAACAAACTGAATAACAATTAAAGACTCTAGTTCTTCAGGCTATGAGTTTAACTGCACTTCTACACAGAGAAGAGAAAAATCAGAGACCTTTTCCTGAAAGAAAAAAGGAATACTCAGATAAGAAATATTCTTCTATGACTTTGGACTCAACATTTCATCTTGGAATAGAGTGAGCCATACAAAAGATACAGAAGAACTAAGTAATCCACTACCCTTTTAATTTAGAGGAATTAAAACTCTGGTAAATACAGAGGAAAGAACTCTTCTAGTTCGATTCCAAATATTTCTTAAAGCAAACTTGTAGTAAAACTACTGATTTTTGACAGGCCGGTTGTACGTGTCAAACAAAGTAATAGTTCAGGATTTCCAGCTTCCCCGCTAAGCATCTCTAACACACAAAGGACCGCAAAAACAAAGGGAGACCTCAGAACCTTCACTTGAAGAACCTCTGTACACCCGGAAGGGTTTGCGGCTTGCTCTTATTTCTTGGAGGGCTGTGGTCTGCTGCATTACCACATGAGAGATTTACAGTCACTTCGGGGGTTTAGATCGCTCATGATAATAAGTGGCTTGAGCTCTGAAGACGGTAAATCAATGGTTTCAACAATCCTAAGACTACAGTATAAAAAGGATTCCATTGTTCTGCAGAGAACGCCGAGCACTTTGCACACAGGTGCCTGAAAGTAATTGATGGCAGAGATCCTTCCTTAGGTATGCATGCCTGAACTGTATTCAATTCAGGGCCATTCTAAAAATGCCATTGTTTTCTTATGTAATTCACACAAGTTGCCATTCTACATTTGCTATTCGCCAGGGGATGTAATCTGAATCTTGTCAAATTATACTATCCTGATATCTTTTTCCCTGCTCTAAATAATTAAGACTTGAGACTTGCAAGACTTGGAGGGGGAGGGGGAAGAAGATAGATGTGTGTTACAGGGAGACAGGAAGTACAAGAAAAGGAAGAGTAAGGCACAAGAGTAAAATGGAAATAAAATGTGGGAATATGCAGTCACAGATGATAAATTTAATTTGAAAATATTCTTTTCAGATGTCCAAAACTTATAAAATTTAAAGGTACAAAGATACAAAAGGTAATTAAAAGATTTTACAGTACTTGACATTCCTATCTAGCAGGTATTCTAAACAGCACTTTGCAAAAAGAAATACAGCATCTTAAAAAAATGAAGGCACAGCAGATATATAACAGTTGCCAGCACAATTTTATAGTGTTTCTATGCATATCTGGGGAGGAAATACATATACATCTGTTCTAAGTGTGCTAACCTGTTTCAGCTTCTACTGACTTCACAATAAAGGTAAAAGAAGCATTTTTCCCATTCTTATCTTTGTCAGGATATGGGGGAAGATAGCCAAATCCAGACTTCTTAAGTCACAATGCAAAGACTTTTTCCATATTATCACTTGCTGATGAAATCAGCTTTTAACAAGATCTACAATCATGAGGAGGCCAGCAGTTTAAATTTCGCAGACCTTTGAATCCCTGACTCCATTTTCAGTTAAATACACCCAGTAAAGCTCTGCTAAGCATCCTTCAACATTTCTTCCTAATGATCTCATTTACTGAAAAACTGCCAACGGAAGAGCTAGTCTCATATTTTTTATTTTATTAAAACAATACCCTAAACCACCTTTTCTATGTAACTGACACTTTTCAGTAGCTACAGTGCCAGGAGGAGAAACTTTGGAGTCAAATGGGCTTTTGTTTTGACAGTTTGCTTTGGAGGGAGGGTTATTGATTTCTTCAAAGAAAATATTGCCTCAGGAGTCTAAATTAGATGGGTGGTTAGACCTGCATTTCAGTTCCTTCCCTAGCCCATCCCTAACATGCTTAAAATTCTCCACAGCAATTGTTTGTGTTAACAAAATACTCTAAAGAGCTCCTTTTAGTAGTTTGAGACAATGTGAAGGAGCCCATGCATGCAGAAACTAGAGCGTTTGTGGGGACCCATATCTCTAAG
The DNA here is from genome assembly GCA_016584745.2 of Phylloscopus trochilus trochilus. Classification (NCBI taxonomy): domain Eukaryota; kingdom Metazoa; phylum Chordata; class Aves; order Passeriformes; family Phylloscopidae; genus Phylloscopus; species Phylloscopus trochilus. Next base: position 57,006,144 of record WQNJ02000546.1, on the reverse strand, counting down.
CTTAGAGATCCATTGTGCTCTGCAGCTCGTGTCCTCCTGGGGTCTCAAGAGCTGATGGACTCAGCAAGTCCATCTGACACTGTATCTTCACCAGCCTTCTCCTAAATATTTTTTCACTGTTATTGAATCCGTTCTTCCCCCTCCTCCAAAGCATTGTGGCATTCCTGGAGACAGATTTACCAGCTGCCCTGGATTCAAATTTCACTCCCACTTTTTAATTTCTTATATTAAAGCCTTTAGAATTTGTGTGCAATTACACAGAAATAAATTTTAAAAAAAAAGCTTTTGTGATCTTCTTAGACTCAACATAACCTACACCAACAAAAACAGTTGGCAAGAGGCATGGCTCAGATAATGAAAAGGCTGTGTATCCTTCTTCATTCCTGTTCATAGTCACTCTCCCACCATTTCTTCCAGTTGCTTATCTGCACACACTGAGCAAAACCAGGGGACCAGACAGACAGAAAGGCTGCTTTGTAGGGCTTTTTTTTTCCACTTTGGGACAATTACTTATTCTTCTGTAAAAATGTTGAAAAAATGTTATAAAAATGTTATAATACAGAAAAAGATTTAAACTGCAAGAAGGAATTTCCCCAACATAACATCCATTGAAGATAAAGACAATTTCTATCTGTTTCCTAGGATTTTGAACAAGTATAGAAGCATGTACTAGATATCTCTCAAGTAGAAAGCATACTTTTTTCATTTTTTTCACATTGACAGGGCCTGAGAAATACCCTCAAAAAATTGTATGCAATGTTCAGTGGTAAAAAATTTCTTCTCTTAGTCATTTTTAGCTCCTGAGCTCATAAGTCCTTTCCTTCTTCTACTTGTGTCTTGGTTTGGAATAACCCAAGACAACTTGTTTTCTAACATTTTCTGATTTTCCACCAGTTTCTACCTCTTTCTGTAGAGACTTTCCTGCCAAAATACTGTTTGTGTCTTCTATGTGTCTATTTTCAAAGTTTATTTTCAAGATGTTATCCGTGACAGACATATAAAGAAGAAGGAGAGCACATGGCCAAGTGAACTTAGAAAGAACGTGACAGTATGGTCAGCGTACAAACTTTTTCATCTTGCACCAGAACTATATTGTGTAAGCCTGTTGTTTAAAAATGATACATCCTTTACCTGCAGGGCTACAGCAAGGAAATTACTGTACTGTCTGTAGCTATAAATGTACACATGTATGCATTTGAAGGTTATTCTTTTTCAGGGGTATTGCTTATTTCATCTGGAGCACAGAGATACCAGGAATTGGACACCTGAAGTCCACTAGGAGGGTTCTCAGCTGTACCACATGTACCTTCTTCATGTAGATAAGATGATTTTTCTGACTTAGATTTACAAATGTAACTAGTTTATTGGCCTCATCCCACAAGGATACTCCTCTGTAGAAATAAGACAGCCTATCAAAAGAGGAAATAAAGATCATTAGCCAAAGTAGAACATTGTGAACCTTAAGAATGTTCCACTTGAAGTGGAAGAATGAAGTGGGAATATTTAAAATAAAGAGGGTCAAATCAGATCAATTATAATATGTAAAATAGTAGATCAAGACACACCAGAAGTTTCATGGAAGGCACAACTTTTTTATTTTCTATAATGCATGAAAGCCAATTGTATGAAGACTCTTTTCCACAGTTTCATTTGTAGCAATATTTAGAGTTAACCAATAACTAGACTAAAGAGCAGGTCCCTTCTCCAAAAGTCCAAAACACTAGGCACTTCTTCATGTATTTGGATTTAAAATACAATAGTTTGTGTTGCAGAATACCTTGTACACAACATGAACATCAAGCCCCAGAAATCTGCAAAAATCTCCTAATACAAAAATGCTTCCCCCAGTCATATAACGTCATGAACTGAGACTTGTTTTTCACAAAAAATCCGAAACAAACGAACAAACAAAAACCACCAAAAAAACCCCAAACAAATTTCCAAACAACTGAAACTAAACAAATCTAAAAAAAACCCCACTAAAAACAACAAAAACCCAAATAAACACAAAACCACTAACACTATTCCAATTCAAGAGAAAGCAAAGTATTCGCATACACCTTTATCCTCAGGTATCAACTGCAATTCCTAGAACACTTTCTGCTGACCCAATTGTCTGTCATCCATCAGTAAAGTAACTCTCCCAGTCCCTGCAGCCATGGAGAAGTGAGCTTGCATGTGTAAGAACAGCTCCTCCCCTGCTGAAAAACCCACAACAAAACCAGCACTTTCACTCCACTGCAATTGACCTGCATCTACCAAGGGTAGATGTCCTATATTTTCTTTCTTGGTTCTTTTCTGTCTGCTTTTTGAATATGTAAACCTTCTCTGATTCAGCATAGGACTTCTGCAATTCAAAATCTTCTCATAGATTTCTGACCTACTTTCCAGAATCCTTAACACACCAAGGCAGACAGAAAGTTGAAAAGCTATTTTTATTAGTTTCCTTTCTCACAGGCTTATATGAACACCTTCATGATTTCTTCATTAAGAAGGTGTTGAACAGTGAATGTACATTCTTGCTTTTCTGTGTGTTGTGGCTGTTGGGTCAAGCAGAGACATTCATAGGCTCTCAGAGGGAATACAGCAGTTATCCATTGCTTCTTCAGAAACCATGTCCAGAGTAGTATAGAATCAAACAAATGTGAAGGGAGAAACAACAAAGATTGAGAGCCTTGGGGAAGAAAAGTGATGGAGCTGATGATAGGTATGATGTACTAATAAGTGACATGCTCTGTGCAGCTGTGAAAGAGGTACAAAGAATTTAAAAACAGAACTAACATCTCTCAGCTCTTGACACTAAGGGCTTTATCAAGAGTTTATATCAAGGACTTCATGGTAAAATGGCTCATATTAATCTCAACTAATCTGAATCCAGACCACTGCAATTCAAATGTAGTACAGTCTAACTGTCCTGTTCTTGGGTTCAGTGGCTTTGGACACAAACTGATATGGTTGTGCACCACTAATATTACACTGTACAACTGTGCCACATGTACAGAACAGCAAAGACTAAATAGCACAAGGCCTTAATAACTGTACTTACTTAGAAGAGTATCTCAAAAAGAAGCTTCAAAAAGGTAGCCTGTTATTTTATTCAGCAGAATTTTATAGGTACTCAGTGTTGTCAGTTGTTTCCTGTATATGGTTTCCTCAGCTTTCTAATTGCTATAGCTCATCAGTAAAAGTCAGTTAAAACATAATTGTCTTTTATGTAATCTAGGTGATGCAGCAACTGTCTGAAGACAAACTATTTACACAGTGTAGTCAAACAGGTTCAGATAAAGGTATTTTGTTATAGAGCTAAGGTTAATCAAGTAAAAGCCAAGATGCAAATATTGCTGGAAAATAATGTACAATGTTATAGCATACTACTCCTTTTTAAAAGTTTTTTAGGGTTTGGAGACATCATTTTCCATCCAGGTCTTACTATGCTTATCTTATGTGCTAGACAGAATATACCAAGATACCTTTTTACATCTTTCATTCTCTGTGGCATGAAAAATCTATGGAATGTGATTCCAATATACCAAATTAGTATTAGCAGTACAAGTTCAGGAAAGTCTTCAGTAGGATTTTCAGCTGACCTTCTGGGATAAGAGTGATTATAGAAAGGATTTATTTTAAATGAAAATGGCATTTACAGTGTCAGCCAAAGTGGAGTTCAGTTTTTAGATCCAAAGGCAAAAGGTCTGAAAGTAATAGCATCAATCAAGTAAACTACATTCCAATTAAACAGTGTGTTTTCTAGTTCAGCAAACTGCATTATTGATACAAGATTGCTTTTGGAGAAGTCACAAAGTTCAGAACTCAAGAGTTGAAGCATTCATATAAATTCATTCAAACTACACTGAATTGGCTAAATCCTCACTTTTCACTTATTCCAATTTCTCGAAGAAAATTCTGGGTGCTCTAAAGCTTGTATTTTTTTTCAGCTCCATCTGATGGTCTCCATCAGATAATACAAGTTATCTTTCTCTATAAACTATGCTCTTTCAGCAATGCACTTCAAAGCAGAGAATGGCAAGTTCATGTATGCAGTTTGCAGCGTTTATATTTGATGCTACCCGCTGATATAGCTAACAATCATAATCAGGAGAAAAGCATATCATAAAGTGCAATAGATATTGTGTAAGCAATAAGGCCCGATTTCTGTTTCACTTTCGCCAAAAAGTCTTTTCCTGGGAGCAAGAGGAACGCAAGGTCTCAAGGAATTGCAAGGGTTTACAAGAAGTCAGATGCAGAAGCCACAGTCGTGGGCGGTGAAAATGAACTAGGTAACCCCTCGAGGCTGGTGAAAATCACACTGCTAAGCACCGTGTAGGGCAGTATTATGAAATCAGGACAGAGTACAATAAACCCCCTGAAAACGGGTCAGCGGACCTATGATAAGCTTTCTTCATTTACGCTGGGTGGGAGAAAGGCAAGGGGGAAGGGAAAGGGAGAGGACATGTATTAATATGTAACTCCAGACTCACCGATTTTGGCCAAGCTGGCCACAAGTATCCAGAGTGCAATGATATACGGCTCCTTGACGTGATCCCATTTGAAAGAGACGATGGCAAAGCTTTGGTTGCTATTTTTATGGCTTTCCGAGCTTCTCTGTCCCAGCGCCGCTGGGAGAGCCATCAGCCCCAGGAGGAGCGCCACTCCAGATACCTGCCTCATCTTCAAGCCACACAACAAATTCCTGCTTCCCCTTCCCGGAGAGATCCCGCCTCTTCGGAGGTCCTTGGGGGCGAGGTCCTTGTCCCTTCGCAGCGACGCGCCCGAGGCTGAGAACGGCGGGACAGCGGGACAGCGGCGCGCGCGGCCGGTGGCAGCAGGGTCCCCTCGGGTCCCCTCGAGTCCCCTCCTGTCCCGTCCCGTCCCGGCTGCCCCAGGCCTCGCCTTGCGCGGGGTGGCAAAGGGCGGGTCAGGGGCTCCGTGCACCAGCAGATGCTTCGCGCTGGGGTCCCGCTGCCGGCCCGCAGCTGCCTTTATCAGGCTGTTGCCGATCGGGCGGAGGCGGAGCCTCCCGCCGCTCCCGCACGGGCTGCCGTGCGAGGACGGCGATGCCCTGACTGACAGAGCGCCCGGGGGTCGGCGGGCAGCTCCGCTCGGCTCCGCTGGGCCGCGGGCTCTGGGCTGTGTCCGTGCGGCCCTGGGCAGCTGGGCAGCGAACAGCAGCGGCCCGGAGCTGCGGGCGCTCGGAGCCGGGGCTGGGGCGCTCCCGCGGGCATGTCCTAGGGGAGCCCGGGCTCCGCGCCCACACCGGAGCCGGGTGCGCGGGACATCCACAGGTCTCCGTTCGGGAGCCTTGGATATTTTGTATCAGCTTCCCTCCCTCAGCCCCACTCTGCCGGCAGGTTGTCGCAGAGAAAACGCATTCTTGTCCGCTTCTCAGCCTCCCTCAAGTCTCCTGAGCTCGATCTAGCTCACCGAGGGCACAGCAGCGTTTCCCAGACCAGCTCTGCCTTCTGTCCACCAGAGAGCACGTCTTCCCACGGTGCTGGCGGAAAGGTCGCTAGCAGGCAACATTCGGCTTTCCACTTAGATCTGCTTGGAGCTGCTTATTAATATGTGCTATATTTAAAACGCTTGTTTTTTGTTTGGTTTTTGGTGGTTTTTTGTTGGTGGGTTTTTTTTTTTTTTTTTTGGTTTGGTTTGGTTTGGTTTGTTGTTGTTGTTGTTGTTGTTGTTTTGGGGGGGGTGTTGGTGGTGGGTTGTTTTTTTATTTGTTTGGGTTTTTTTAGTGTTCACACCGTGAAACCTCCCCCTAAGCCTCTTTTCCTGCTGATAACATTTGGCTGCTACGCTGGATGGTCGGTGTTACCGTGGGTCCATGGTGCTGCAGGCAGACGGACCCATGATAATCATCACCCTGCAGTAAAAGGGCAGCAAAGCATCCTGTTCCCGACAGGCAGAGCTGAGGCCCCCTTCCACACACCTCAGCAGCAGCAGCAACTCCTCTCCGCTCTTGTGTGCTCCAAAACAATCTGTGTGCAGTCGGTTCCTGCGACTTTCTGTGAAAAAAAACTACCTTTTTGTTTTCACAATATGGCAGCTAGTTTCATTAATGGTAAAAAATGAACAGCATGAAGTTGTCCTTTAAAATTATTGGAAGACAGAGAAATTATTTTGATTATGTCAATCACTAAGGAGAAAAGCTACATACTTTTTCATAGTCATCTGTCCTGCACAGACACTCTTTAAATCAATTAGCTAGTTAATTAAATCTATGCATTTCCATGGAATGTTATTGTAATTATTATCTCAAAGCAAGTGCAGGCCTCAACTTGGACCAACTATCTTCAAACAATGAAAATCTTGAGGGCTTTATTTCCTTCTTCATTATTTAAGGGAAAGGAAATTATGTGAGATTTTTTTAAGTAGGAGCGAATCTGAAGACAGAATTGGCAACTGTTTTTAGGAAGCATGACAGACAGCAAAATATTCTCCTTCACATTCAGTAAATGTTGTAGACAAAGACCTGAAGAATTCTTCAGTGTCTAACAGCAAATTCTATCTACATTATTTTTATCTTTTTCGGAGCATGACTTGGACACTCAAATGTTTAGAATTTGCTCTTAAGTTCTGTAACAAATGGCTGTGTCCACTGCCTGAGTAACATTTTTGTGGATTGCCAGTGGAGAGAGAAAATTGTAGCCAGAAGTAGGTAGCTGCTGATCATCTGTGTAACCTGTTGCTGAGCCCTGTGGAGAGTAGTAGTTCGTAGTCACTAATATGAATTCTGTTTGCTACTATTAGGAGAACCGTGATCTTCAGTAGAGACAAGCTGTCAACACTATTTTTACTGTGGCAGCTTGTTCCAAGTATCCTCATACCACAGTTAAACGTTTCAGCTAGCACTAATAAAAGGGCACCACAGTTGACAGTTATATTCATGATTTTTCCCAAATGTAGTTCCAAAAAAGTGCTAACTGGGTTAGAAAAAATCTTCCTATAGAAAGTGCTGAAGCTAGCTATGTTGTCCAGGTGGTTACTATCAATGTGTCATAGAGTAAGAATACCTGCAGCAGAGCTAGAAAAATGAGAAAGCCTCCTCCAGTGGATCTTTTCTAGAGATAAGCAAAGGCTTGGAGGAGTAGCAGTTGAGATAGTGCCTCTGACTGCCCGTAGGCAGTGTTCTACCCATAACAACAGTAACCAAAGTTACATGCAGATTCTGAGTTTGCTGGTGGAGGAAACCAGTACTAAGGAAAAGAAGTTGTCAGTACCATCTTCTAAAAACAAGGTTTACAACACCGTGTTTCTTTTAACAACAGCAAGAATAGTTCAAAGTGTATTTGTGAGTGCTTATGGAATTTTTTTAAGTTGGCAGGGTATCAAATGATTGTAGATATCAGGGAATGTTATGTAATTCATTAATATTTCAGCAGGACACAGAGAGGACAGAGGAAGGAATTGACAATTGTGAATCTCCTATAGGTACATCAACACATGATAAACCAAGAGTCCACTGAGTATACATGAGGTCATATACAAAATATCTACTTGTACAAGAATACATTTGCATATATATATTTATTATCAGAGACCATTTTCTTGCATGTTTTTTATGGAAACCCTTACATAGTTTCCTATAACCTGACTCTGTATCAGTAACAAAAAACACTGGTTAAGTATTATACTGGCAATAAAGATATCATATCACACAACAGCTGATATTTCCTGACTTCATTGCACAAGGAAAATTTCTACTTACTGTAAAAATAATGTTGTTGTGTCCTGAGTCTTTTTTTTTTTTTTTCCTTTGGTGATTGACTGAACTCCAGCACTGTCATTTCTAGAAATATTTTTGTCATTTCTAGAAATATTGTGTATGTAATGGCTTAAAGAAAAGAATTATGAATATCTTAGTATAAGTGTTACGCAAGTATCCTATATACCCTTCACATGACCTGTGTCCTGTAAAGATTACTTCTTGGCCATTTTTTCAAAGTTGATGTAAAAGAAAATTTCAGTTAAAAAAATCCCTAAAACTGTATCAGTTTTCTGCAGAAAGCACACAGTATTTCAGTTATGCTAATTTAGATGTAGAAGCTACAATCAACTTTTACTATTAGCATTTGCCACAAATCTGTTTAAGGTGATATGAAATTAAGAAGCACGTCTCTGTCAAACTGAGAACTCTCAGGAAAATAAAAAGAAATTAATAAATAGCAAATATTTGGCAAATGAAGCATGAAAAACCTTCTGATGCAACATAAACCATCATAAATCACTTATTATCACTCCTGTCTTTCCTCAAGAAAATGCACTTTTTATATTAATGTCTACTAAATGTGTAAGCAGGTTAGGATTTGAATGGAATATAGTTCCAGTACATATTTTTATGCCACAATGCCAGCTCTATACAAAGTTAAATAGAACAGTAATTATTGTGAATGGCATTGTACCAATATAACTGCACAATTTGGTGAAAATTAATGTGGTTTATATGCAGATGAATGCAGAACCACAGGAATTTAGAGTGAATTTACTTGATTCAACAGCTGACATTTTGTCAACCACTCTCCAAGTGAAATGAGTGCCACTATGTAAGTTTATGCTGCAAGGAGTTGGACAAACACTGCTGGACTAAATGATGTTGCAGAGCCCTGTGTTACAACATTATAAATATGAACCTCTGAAATTACATGAGAATGTGTATTAATTCAGCCCACACACATTGCTAAGAGTTAAAGTGAAGCAGATGAAGACTAGGGTGGGAATTAATTAATCAGAGAGGTAGTTGGAAATAGATTTGGCTGGGAAGTAGGGTGGAAGAGGAAATTAGCTGAATTCTTCATGACTCGGTTCAAGACAAGATCACTTTAAGGACAGTAAGTAAGGGGGATTCTTACCAGAACCTTCATTTTTAGCCTCAAGTATTTTTGAAATTGGCAGATATTTTAGGCAGATTGTGAGATTTTTCTGGTGTATTGTTGCTATTACTGTTTTTAATGAGCCTTCACATTTATAATAGATTTGAAGTTAATCTAGTAGGAGTGGGACAGTACAAATGACAAACATTGACACAGCCTAGGATCTTCATTAAGGAGGGTTGCCCCCATAAGGGATTATATCTGTGTGAGCTCTCAGTCTGATGAACAGAAAAGGAAATGGGACAGAAAAAGAAGTTCTTACATATCACCTGACACCTGATACTTTTTATCATTTATGTTCAGGAAAAAAACCCATGTATTTTTATAAAATACCATGTGTATTAAAAGTATTCTTTATTTTGCTTCCAATTTCAAGGAAAACTCTTCTATTGTTTATGAGTACTCTTCTGGGCTTGCTATTAGTCAAAGATGGCCACAAAGACTTCCACCTGTGACAGTCTGCATCTTCCACACCTTCCGTCTTGTACTCACCTCATTCCCATGTTATTGGCATCCCACTCATACTTCTCTGTTCTTTGTTCTCCATGTCTCTGCTCTCTTTCCTTTCCTTGCATGCCTTCTGTCAATACTCACAAAAAATCCCTAATAGTGCGACCTAAGGAACACTCAAAATGCAATTTGTGTATGATGTTTCAACCCAATACTTAAGATACAATTCTCTCTCTATACCTTCTAATTCAGCTTTGTCATTTTTCAACGCATATACTCCTTCCAGGTACTCACATCAGCCTGACCACACTACCGTTTATACCAGACACAAGACACAGGTGATTACTGGTTTCTCTAGCCATAATGGAGATGTTTTTTGCTGATCTTTAAAAATCATCATTTTGTTTTATGCTAAAAATCTGGGGGAAGACTGGGACAGAAACTATAACCACAGATTTCAGAGATCCAGTGGGGAAAAAAGGAAAATAAAGGTGCATTGTTTCTGTGTACAAGTATTCAGCTTCCTGTAGCTTAACCTGAGAGGAAAAGCAAACCAGATTCATTTCTTAGGAAAAACAGAAAGACTCTTAAATAACAAAGGCAGCTAAGCAGAATAATTTCAATTGCTAACATGCTTATTTCTTACATTTATAAGTAGACTCCGATGCTTCTTGATCTTAATTTTTGGCTAATCTATAGGGAGGAAACCTTTCATTTTCCTGGTTCTCCATATCCCATGCCTCTGTGAAATCCATCATTCCTGCCTCCCCTGCCTAGCTAAATGTGTGCATGTTCAAGTGAAAAGGTTCAGGTGATTTCACCTAAATCCGTTCCAGGATCTATACACCATCTCCAGTGCTCCTGTTTCAGCAGGCATATAGATGGACTGTTCAAAATCACCTGTGACACCTGCAGGTGGACACACCCTGACAGCCTCCCCAAAGTGTGTCCCTACCCTCCATGAATTATGTGCTGAGGTCTGCTCATCTGGCAGCATTCACTGTCCTGCAGTGATTCATACTTGTTTCAACTGGTGGGCCATGCAGTGGACGTGGACAGTTTAACCAGTATGTGAAAACCCAGGCACACAAATAAATTTACCGCCCTCTTGTAATCCAAAGCTAATTCCAGCAGAAGGTGGTCTGCCTGGGCTTGAGGGTAGTCAGTAACCTGTGAGGACAGGGCTTCCTTAAGCACCTTTGATCTGATGATAAAGCTATTCCTACCTTTAGAATGCTTCCCAATGTAAAAATTCCCAACCTAAGCCTCTCCTCTGTCATTGCACACAAAGGAATTTTCCTCTAAAATATTTCTACAAGGTAGTTGAGATTTTGTGAGTGCAAGATTTCATGTGTTTTTTCTTTATCTAAATTGTGATAAAGGAAAAAGTGAACCTTGGCTGAGGAGCAGCAATAATCTTGTAATAATTTGCGATCCTTTTGAACTTAAATCACACAAACCAAAGAGTCAAGTAATTAAATTAATTACAATGCCAAAAAAAAAAAATCTACCAACACAATCTATGGCTTAAGGTATTGATTGTGGCAATTTTATCAACAAAAAAAAACCATAAATGGCAGGTGATACTACATTGTTGTTGACATGTATTTTGAAACTTGTTGCTATTTTAAAATAATGCATTAAATGTAGAAGGGATTTTTGTTAGTTGATTCCCGTTTACTAAAATCCAAACATTTTAGTGGAACATATATATTTTTATGAATCTTTCCTTTGGAAGTCTAGAATGGTGTTCCTGGCTAAAGACATAGAGGAAGGAGAAACTTGGGAACTAACAACGTCAAGAATCTGCCTAGTTTAGTGCGAAGAGATAACCTTGCATCTCATATATTTCAGGTGAATGTCCTGATCACGACTCAGAAGATTTTAACATGGTTCTAATTTTATTTTATTCTGTAACAGAGCAAAAACAATTGCTGAAACTTCAATTTTTGAGGAAAAAAAAAAAGAAAACTACTTTTCCTCCCGTTTGGGTTGTTAAAAACAGTTATTATATTGTTACACAAATCTTCACTAAAAGTTCCAATCAATTTGGAGAAGCTTGCAGGTGTCATTTCAAATGCCAGTTTAGAAGGAATGCTGTACTTGTTTTGCAGTCCATTTGACAGTGGTGGAGCGGAACAGGGAGAGATGGCCTCTTGCTACTGGTGTAAAAAGTGAGTGACAGAGATTCTTTGAAGTCGAAGGGCACTCTACTTTGCATTGAGGGAATCTGAACTGGATTGCTGCTTATCTCCCTGAAGTTCCAAAGGCCACAAGGTGCAGAGGATACATAGCATGCATTTCCACGTTACCAAAATAGCAGCCGTAAACTAATTGACTAAGGTTAGTAAATGAGTAAGTAAACAAACAGGAAGAGGGATGGTGTCCAAATATGCAAAATAATCTGACATTATTTTTTATAACTAACTACATCACTGCTATAACAATTTTTTTGGCATCTGTTTCTTCTGTTGTTTTTTACCTTTTAAAAGAAGTCATACACTTGAAAAGAAGTTTTAATTAATCCTTCTTCAACAGATCAAAAATACTATTAAGTAAATTTTCAAGAATATTATTTAGAGTCAAAACATGATAGCTTTAAAGTGAAAACAAGAAAGAAAATGATGAGAACATCACGTTCATGAAGCTGCACAAAGAAAATTAAACAGTGGATCCAGGCTTTGTCAGATTAATGTATTTAAAACTGCTGTTTCCTACAAAGTCTCACTATTGGAAATACAGAAAAATAAGCTGAAGAGTTGCAGAGAATAAGTACGAATTTCATCTCCTACATGAAAATAAGAATCCACATAGTAATCCACATAATTTGGGAAATCTTTTTAAGTTTTAACTGTTGTACCACCTTGTTGACTCTGTTTGCAATGATGACACAGGCATGCATCCAGTTTTGGGAGCTGCTGGAAATTGTGTTCCTGGGACTAAGGATGAAATTCTATCACTTGGGTCCTGGGTGCACATTCTTGCAGTTTTCCTTCTATTTCCTTGTTGGACCTTTCAATAAGCCATTTCTCACTGCAGTGCTGAAGTGAGGTAACACTAACATCAGAGGTAATTTTTCTGGAAGGCCCTCACTAGCTTAATTTTTGTTCAGGACATCATCAAACTTTATAGACTGTACTCTTGTCTTCAAATGGGAAAACAACCATGGAAATGCAGGTAATACTGAAGACAGATACAATAAAATGAGATTATGAGGAGTGCCCTGGTCACTAAATCCAGCCTCCTGGGACTACAGGCACCACTGCATATTTCCTGCATACATTTGCCACACATTGTCTTGAAAACCTTATCTCAAATACTTTCTGCTAGTTAAACATATTCATATAATTTCTAGCCTAAACTTAATCAGAAAATTTGCAACCTATTTATATTCTTGTGTGAATACTGTCCTTTAACACTGTTTCCTCTTCTGTTGTTTTTTACCTTTTAAAAGAAATCATACACATAATCCTTCTTCAACAGAGCCAACCAGGACACGGGTAAGTGAAGTTTTGCTAAGTTTTGTAGGCTGGCAACAGTGCTTCCTCATCACCAAAAGTATGGACTGAAGCACAAGGGAATGATACTTGTTTTCAATGACTACATCCCAGAATTTATCTCAATTCTCACCCCAAAATCCAGTAATATAGCTAAGTCCTACTCTTTTCCATGGATTCCAATGCATGAACCTGTAGCTAACTGATTTTTGTATTGCTATTGTATATCTTCCTTTTCATTATATTAAAACTACCTGAGTCCTCAGTATCACCATGTCCTTTCAATACAGTCTTCCTCTATCTGGATGGCGACTCCAAACTTTGCATTATCTGCAATCAGTTGTGGATGCCAAAGGCACTAATGAAAATATGAAACAAGATGGGCTGGAAGGTGTAGGGTTGAGGTATTCCTCTTTTGGCCTTCGTCCAGCCTGAGTCTCACTCTGCTTTTTCAATAGCTGTTGTCCCCACAGACCCTTGCAGTCTACAAAAAATAGCTTAGCACCTTAACAAGATGAACAACAAAAATGTAACATACCTGCACCAAGCTGAAGTAAATAGTCACATGTCCTAAGCATATTCCCTGCAAGAGTGGGAAACCAGGATCACATTTGGGCATCAACAAAATCCTTCTTTTCCCTGTGCCACCTGTCTCATAAATATCTCTTAATTTTTCTTTCTCTGAATCCTAGAGCTCTTCAGTGTCTATCAAAGCAAGCATCTATTTTTATGTGTCCAGATTTATTTTCTTTTTTAACTACTTGTTTTAGAGAGGCAGAGAGAGAGAATGCCACCTCAACAGTGCAGTATTCTCTATCTGAAGAAACCACACAAGCTATAAGTTTTTACTTCCCTTTTGTCTTGTACAACAACTGTGACAGTCCATCTATTAGGTCAAACAATAAATCTTGGTTTATGCTAAATCAGTTTGCATTATCTTGCATCACCATGTTCTGTGCCACTGACCCAGCAACAGCTATTTTTATCCCACTCATCCATGTCAGAGCAGGGTGAAAATAACCACAGCCATGTTGAGGCAAGAAGTACCTTCTAAAGGAATCAAGTGAGCAAGCTCAGGATCTTTAATGCACTATAAAATGCTGTCTCATACAGATGTGAATACCAGCTGCATATTAAAGTTCTCACTCTTCAGCTGAATCTCTTTGAACCTCAAGGATGACATATTTGTTAATCTAAGGACACTATTTGATTCTGGCCCTACATGCACAGACATCTCAACTAGGCCGATCACCAGATCTAAGGATGAATGAAACTGCTTGCCATATTATCTCTTTATTTATTCTGGTAGTTATTTAGTCTTTAGATAAGATTGAATACTCTGGATTATCAATAATGGTAGATCTACAAGAAATATTAGTAAACATCTCCATTTCTTATTTTTCTCTTGAACAAATGGGTTTTTCTCTCACATAATAAATTATGGTAGATTAAATTTTGCTCTCTTTATATATAGATATGATTATCATAATTTAGCTGATGGTATTAATAGGGGAGACTATTCCTAAAATCATTTTTATTTTTCAGTTATATCAATAGAAGCATGCTTATAATGGTTTGTAGGCTGTGGGAGAGGAAAGAGGAAGAGGCTCAAATGTAAAAAACCTACTGAGAGAGAAGTCAATCCCAGTCAACTACTACCAAAGCACCTTCAAAACCTGCCGGCTGTTCAACATTGTAATAGGAATTGGAAAACAATGTTCAAACAAAACTCCAGGAATAAACACACAGTTTCCTTCCAACAAGAAATACCAGGGGCATAATTATCCTGTTCCTGAACTTCTCACTAAGCAACAGGTACTTGCCACTGTAAGAGAATTAGGTGACTTGTTTGAATCAGGGTGACCTTTCTTATATTCTTGTGTTCATATCTCATTTAGCTCTAGCAGTGGTGCTTATCAGTAACACTTAATGTGAAGCTTCATGACCTAGAAAATACTCTAACAAATGAAAAAGAAGCTAAACAGTGTCAGTTTCTCATTATAGGGGAGGTTTCTGAAAGGTCAGAAAGTTTCTGAAATAGAAAGCAGTAGTGTATGAGCAATACAGTCTAAAACAATTTAAATCATCAGCAGGGGTTGAGTCTAGACAATATTTTGAATGATTAGACTTCATATAAGCAAAATAAATTTTTAATAAAATTAGGAGACATTAAAGCCTGGAGAGTTGTAAAAAAATTAGGGACAGGATTTATACTTACAGTCCAGAGCTTCAGTGATTTTATTATTTACTTGAAATAATGTGACTCATGCCCACAATAACCTCTTTGCCACTCCTACATCTAATTATTAGGATTGTAGTTATGGACCGAGTGATTTTTATTTTTTTTTCCTGTTCATGAGTTTTGAGTTTATTATCCTGCAGTTTCACAGAACATTTCCTTGTTTGTGTTATTGATAGGAGGAACAAAAGATTCCACCGTTGTTTCCTGCATTATTCTACCATGTGTATTTAGAATATACACTCTTACTCACTTTTCTCTTAAACTATATAATGCTTTTGAACCTTTTATTTAGATGCAAGTATTTTTACCATGCTTCCCAGATTCCTCAGTGTAGCTTCATTCTGAATTACTACATCAATATTTTGGAGTGGGATACAATTTAATTTAATCTTACGTTATATACCTCACTTTGAAGTTAGGACCATACTGACTTCAGCATTCCCAAATCAATGGAAAGACAGAGGCAGTCCATAGAGAAACTCAGGATATTACAAAACAAAAATTAACTTCTTTCTGGAGATCCCTCTTTATGTTTAAAGTAGGGTTAAGTGGTCTAATTTCATAATTCAGCTATCCCAATGATACTTTTATTATGTGAGAAGAATGTGGACTGAAGTTAAAGATAGTAAACAAATAATTCCAAATAGGATTGTCATTTCTCTTTTTCTTTTTCCTTTCCTTGTCCTATTTTTAAAAGTGATTCTGATTTCTGTTGCATACTTGCTAGGGTTGTTTAATTTGTTAGTTTGGGGAGGGGTGGATTTTGAGTTGCCAAGAAAAGATTACATACAACCTATACAGAAGATAAGATTTACTTCAGAATTTTCTGAGTGGTTTCTCACAGTTATGCCTTTCTCTGACTAGTTTCTGTAACATAATATCGCTTGGATATTTTAAAGTGCATTATATTGGAAGTTACTACAATTTAAGTATATTTGAACTTAAACCACCTTTAACCAAGGAGTGATTGGTTTCAATAGGCTTAATTTCTAGTGTTTCAGAAGTTCTTAATTGACTGCTACAAAGAAAACCATATCAGTTGAAAACGTGAAATAGAAAGCACTATTTGAAAAACCAAAATTTCTTTGCATTTTCATAGTTGTATAAAAATGACTTGTATTTTCTTTTGAACTGATGAGAGTGTGATCCTATTTTAGATCAAATAAGACATTGCTTTAGTTTGCAAACTGAACTGCAGTCCTCAGTAAACTTTGGCAATGTAACAAATGCAACAACAACAAAGCCACTTCTACGTGTTGTTCTTCCTTGCAGCTTTGAGTTACTTCCCATATATCAAACACAAAGCCTAATATAATCTTGGTCATTCTTCTCCCTCTTGGGGGTCTTTGTAAATTGTATTGCTTTAGGAAATTGAATACAGTGACTACCCCGCCAAAATTATCACAGAGGAGTGGGGAATACACACTAAGCAAAAAGATGTGTTTAGTTGTAGGACTTCTTTTTCCTCCTGAATATTATCCTTTTGAAGTTATGTTGTTACCTAGAATATTTGAAATGTTTTAGCAGAAGCTGAAACATTCCAATCAAAAGAAAAAACAGACTTTACTGTTATGACTTTTCCTCAGAAAAAGTGTTTTATTCCACTTAATTTTGTATTATATAAATATATATATATATACATATATATTCCATCATAACAATCAAAATACTTTTTTATAGAAAATACATTTGGATGTAGATTGATAGCTCATGGCAGGAAAGCAAATTCTGCACCTGGGACTCTGTGAAGGCAGACAGCAATATTTTTGTTTGTAACCTTTGACAATCTTTTACCTGGGATCATAAATGTATCTAGAAATTAGGGCTTTTCTCTTGTAGTTACCTTTGAATTTCCCTTAAAAAATAACCCATGACGTATTAAGTATAAATAAAATATATACAGCATATATAGAATAATCATTCTCTTGATTTGCCTTAAAAATTTTTGAAAACAGAATTAATTGGTTTTTAGTCTTTTCCTGCCATGAGCTTTTTGGTGTCTGTCTATTAGTAAGATAGGTTCTGATTAAAAACTTATACCTGAGTAGGACCCAGAGTCCATTTTCATTTTTACCAGCTGTTTGTAAACATTGTGGGATAACTTGGTCTGAAGCTGATTGCTCTGTATTGAGTTCATTTTAGGCAATTAAAATTGATTAACAATCAAAGTGTTCCAGTACTATTCCACTGGATATAGTAGAAAATGAACTTTTCCTGTTATTGATTGAAATAGACAGGAAAATAAATGAAATTGCACTGATCAATAGGAACAGTAATATTTGGAAAACAAACTTCTGTTATATTAATTCCAAATGTTGATCCCCCAACACATATCACATAATTCTTACAATTTATGACAGGTCTCTAGTAAGGTACAGCTTGTTATTCTGGTAACATGTGAATAAAGAAGTAAGCTAAGATTTAGAGTAATAGAGAATGAGTTAATTTGAAAATGTTGCTGCTCAGACTACTAAAACACAGTCTGTTCTGAAGCAGGCGTGAAGTACAAAGAGTTGTCAAGTTCCCCGAAAAGCAGAGTTTGCTTACTCTTGTTCACATTTGGCTGGAAAAGCTCTGACATTCTCTTCAGTTACTTGTATTCCCAGAACCCAGAACTGTAAGGAAAGCACCCCTGATGTCTTGCAGCTGCTCAAGGAATTTAAAGTTCAGTAGCTTTCGGTTTTCTTCTAACAAATTAATAATCAGAATTGACAGGAACAACAATATCTCTGGGCAACCTGTGTGGGCATCAAAACCTGTCCTCAAGGTAGACCCCATCTGCAGGCTGCCCAGAAACCACAGACCCGTGAACCCAACATTTCATGATCCCCAGAGAGTAGAGAGAGATTAGACTCCCACGACTTTCAGAGCCAAAGCAAAAAAAAAGCCAACTGATGTTCTTCATTGAGAAATCAATATTGTCTGACAAATTTTTGTTTCATTGTAAGTTTTATTACTAACTGTATTATGAAGAGAATTTGCCAGTGAGTGAGAAGTGTCTGTGAAACTTCCTCAAGAGATCCCAGGAAAAGAAAACACTGCATATTCCTCTCTACCAAGGAAAGTTGAGGTGTAAGCTGCTTCTTCTTTTGTATCTCCTCACACAATGAAAAATCACAGAACATCACCTATGAATAGTGAGATGTCTCTATGAGATAGGGATGCAGAAATGATCGCGGTGTCATTATTTAACAATTAAATAACTACATGGCAAGGCTTTGCTGGCATTTCAGGTTTTGTCAGCCTGGATATATGGGACTGACTGTGAGTATAATTATTCTCACTTTCACACATCCCAGTTTTTAGTTGTTGTTCTTGGCATGAATGACCCGGGGTTTTGCTGTCAAGATGTAGCCACAGGATGCTCATTTACAAAACTCCTAAGAATGAGAGGAGATACAAATAAGACAGTCAGAAACCCAGGAAGGTGCAGTATAAGCAATGTGAGTAGCAAAGAAAATTGGAAAGACCTGAGATGAAAAACAGGGACATGAGGAACACAAGGCAAAAGAAAAACACTTGCTTGGGACAGCAAGAGAATGGCCTGAAATAGAAAATGGTGTGTGTGGAGGTCTAGGCACCATGGTTCTGGCACACACTTCATGTCTTGATGACTGTCCATAATTTGACCTCACTGGGAAGCAGCTTTACACTGATTCTTGTACCTGGAAGGTATCTCTAGCCTCTCAGTAGGTCATTGATGGTAGATTTTGCAATGGTAGAGACTGAAGCTGAGAACAGAGGCAGACACAACAGGAAGAAATGGGTTTTGCCCTTCCCTTCCTTTCACTGTAAGACTTGTGATACTGTTGTCCAGTTATTACAGCTGAAGGAGCATATCACATTATCAGACTTTGATGGGGGAGAGAACAAAAATCTTTTTGTTTGCAGATTTGATGAATCATGTTATCCATGCTAACACTCTTCGCACCCAAGAAATCATACTCTCTTTTAAAGGTGCAAGCAGGATTCAGCAATCCAAAACTAGTGTTCTGTTAGGAATAATTGCATACTGCTTCTGATACTCTACTAGGAAGAAACATCTTCTTCAGAAGTCAATACATACATATTTGATACTTTCTTTTTTATATTAATTTGAGCTTACTGTAAGTTCATTATTTTCAAGAGAGTGGATCAACATGCCATAGGAAAATGGCTTCTTATTGAATTTTCCAGACCTTGATTTTTTAACAGCAATAGCTGATACTATTTCCATCCAGTCTTTCTCCTCCATTTAGCATCTTCCTGGAACTGAATTGCTTCTGTTTGCATTAGACAAGTAGGCTTTGCTGGCTGTTTCTTCTACAGCTATGGTTCATATCTAAGATAATTCAGGAGCCCATTAAGAGCAGCTATTAATGAAAGCAAGATAGCTCAGCCACCCCATTCACACACTTCATTGTATTGTGTGAATGATTTACTGGTATTTGGGATTTCTCAGCTGATTTAATCACAGCCATAGAACACATCTTTAGCGAGCACTGTTGGTCAAACTCCTTTTAGCTGCCACTCCCAGAATAGTTCAAACTGCATGTCTGAGTACCACAGTTAGCCAACACCCTGGTCTTGTCAGGTACAGAAAAATTTTTTCAGGCAGAAAAAATTGCATGAGTAAACCATTTCTAGAAAAGAGCAAAACAAAAACAGGATAGCATCAATTATACAGGGATCAAGACAATGACAGGAAGAATTTTATATGATTATTAAAAATTGTAAAACTGAAAATTGCAATGAGAACAGTAACATTAAAAAATTGAAATTATCCTTTCTTCTATTATTCATTGATCAAATAAAAAGAGGTCTTAGAGCAAAACCAATAATAAGTACAGATGTTTGCTAGCCACTGTTCGCCCGTCCATTTCATTCTAATGGCTTTTCTTTTGAAAACTAGCTTTAATTTCCTTAGGCAAAGCCTGCACTATGTTTTTGCTTTTCCAGAAGCAAACTTTGTTGCTCCTGAGACTCCTCCTATTCATCTGACATCTCCTATTCATCATAGTCAAGTCAGAATTTTGAAAAATAGTAGTAGATAAAGAAATTACTGTCACTGAAGAAAGAGAGGTATGTACATGGTCTGCTGCAAGAGAAATGAAGTAGCACTAAGAGCCATTCACTTAAACCTTTTCCAGTGGTAATGTTTCCCACCTGCTGCCATAACAGATTAAGAGCCCAAATAACCACAATCTAAGTCAATCTATCTTTTAAAACAACTTAAATTGGATATTATGGAAATAGTTTAATTGGACTGAGATTTTGAGTGAATTACTTCAAATCAGGTCTTTTGGCTCCAATAAGCTTAGACAAATTAAAGCACATCGATGCTGGTATTAATGTACACTCAAACCTTTACTTAAAAATAATGTGCAAAGTGTCTTGACTTATGTAGGTGTGCTGGCAGAATCTGCAGCTGAGGAGAAACATTTTCTCAAACTGCAGAACAGAGAAATAGTGACAAGTGTTTTTAGATTTGTGAAAAGCAAAAGGAAAAAAAAAATGGTTACTGTCAGAGAGACAAGCCACACAGCTCCTTGCTTTAGAACACCATGTAACATCAGCACAGTTTCACGCTGTGGTTTCTGAGTCTGTTTGTGGCACATGAAAGCAGCTGCCAATGTTCTGCATCTCACTGGAATCAGCTTCCTAGAGTGAGCCTTCACCTTGCGCTGCTCCAGGGCTGCTGCTGTCACCGTCTGGCTTCCAAGGTCAAACAAACTGGATGAGCTAATGCTATTCAGAACTCTCACTGCATCCCTGCATGCACTGTGCTGCTCAACACATCTGCTTCCAGCAATGTTGGGTGCAGACAGCACAACTGTACTGTGGCACAAGCAGGGTATATTTATCTGGGTCCTGTGCTGTATTTCATCTCTAGTGCCCATGTATCTTACTCCTGTGAACCACTCATTAACAAACAAGTGGGAATTACTTGTGAACATCTATGGTTGTCTTTATACTGTGCCCAGGTGGAAAACACTCCAGTGCATTATTTCCACAGGAACAGAAGTACACATAAACCAGACAAAACACATTCCTGCATTTCTTAAAGTTAGTACTCAGACCCTTGAATAAAGATTGGCAGGTGCAATGTGTTCTTTCAGTACCCATTAGTAACTGGTCAGTAACTTAACAAAGGAGGACATTAAACCATTGTGTCTTTGTCGTTAAACCACATTTATCTGTTATGAAGGCTCTTGTGGAGTGAGTCACTTCTAAAAGTTACTCCCATTTTGAAGACACATTGCTATTGTTAACAGACAGTTTACAGTTTCTTTTTGTGCGGGCTTCTGCCGGTATTTTAGCGAATCTGCACAAACTGGTAAAAGATATACATATTTGTCATTCACTCTCACCCTTTTATATTTGTGGACTTCCTATAAAGACCACTTGCCAAATGGGGGTACTTAGTTGTTTAATAATTATTCTGACATCAAAGTGAGACAAAAGAGTAAGAAATTTTTCTCCAGTTGCTGTAAAAGACCAGTGCGTGGATATTCCCATCAGGAACATGTCTCCCCTACCACTGTGCAGAGTTGTTTACCACTTCATTATCTTCTGTATTTCAAGACATTGGAATATTAATGTTGTCAATGAATCAGGGAGCTGTATTGGCCATAGCCTATCATTAACCAGGGAGAGCAAAGGGCCATTTTATAACCTTTGGCTCCTACCTGGGAATTCCTCTCTGAATAACCTAACTGAAGTAATACATGTGGAGGCTTAATAATGACTTTCAGGAAGTTCTGGGATGTTAATTTTTATATTGATTAAACCTATTTGTATCGTGTAATTCTCTTAATTGTTAGTATCAGAAGACATGACAATATGCGAAATCCTCTCCAGCCTACTTCTCAAGAAAAATACTTACAATGTGCCCCAAAGCTTTACAACTACACCTGGCAGAGATGTACAGACTGGAAAATACAGGGTATTCACTCCGCTGCTTTCAGTGACCATCAGTTTAGGATATCCAGCAAATTGCCAGTGATACTGCAGATATTAACATGTAGGACTTCCCTAATGCCTGCCACAAGCCATACAGTAGCTTTGAAATAAATAGGACAAATAAACAGGACAAAATAATTGCTGAAGCAAGTCAGAAGCCTATACATGCTTCCTACTTTCAGGCAGACATCTTTTACGCAATAAAATTCCTATAACATAGAAATGCCCCACAGAAACCTTGTAGAAAATTATGGCAAAGAAGTAATTATTACTGAATATTTAAAGTAACAAATAGCATGGCAAGTATGCATTCACATTATTTTGAGCTTCATTTGGCCACATGTTGAGCCAATCAAAACTTCATAGAAGGATTTCCTCCATATGTCATGTATCAGTTAATGGCACTAAGATACACTACAACATCCACATTAGCAGCCAAATCAAAATCTGAGAAAACACTGGGAAAGTCAAGATAATAAATTACATTTGGCCTCCACAACCACATACATAAAGGAAGCAGAGCAGAATCGAAAGCTCATCACCCAAATCATGAATTCTTTAATGAATATACAATCCTACAGAGAATATGTCTTATAAAAGGAAAGTTTTCTGCAGCCCAGGTTGCCACCATCATTTTGCATCGGTTATCTGCCTCTTTGGTATTTAAAGTTCAGCCCATCTCTGGGAAAGCCAAAAAAAAAAAAAAAATGCAGTGAAACTAAATGTCATCTGCATATTTATGAAACTAGAGCTCTGGAAGCCACGGCATTTCATGTCCAACCAAGTACAATGATGCAAAATTGATTCAGGAATATCTGAACATTGGCCAGGCTTTGCTTTACACCCTTACAGTGGAAGACAGGGCCACTACTCCATTTCTTGGCTGACTGCATACAGCTAAGTGCAGAAATAAAAGCCTGGATTTGCTTCCAAAAGATACCCTCGGGCACAGCCCTAAGCAAAGGTTGGTGTTTAACCTTCCAGTGGGAGTCACAGGAGGTAATGTGTCCCAGAGCCACACCTCAGGGGCCAAACTTAAATACATTGTTTCCTCATTGCTTCAGGGGGGTAATAATTTACTACTCAATCAGTAGCATTGCCCATCATCTTGCAGCATGTATGATGTGAGGCTTAGACTGCTTCTCTTCCATGTTTTCTGTCTGTCCCCATGCTCTGAAAAGGTTGTGAATGTTGCCATGGAAGGCTGCCTGCACACAGAAAGAAATGGAAGTGTGTAAGAGACAGTCTTTCTTCCACAATTACTTTTTTAAGTGCCTAGTCCAGATAGGTCACCAGAGAATTGAATCTCCAACTGAATTTATACAAACATTCTCCACAAGACCTGGCATTTCCTTGTGGTACTTATTCACCTTTTCTATACAATTTAGATTTACTGCTTCTTTGTAATTCCTTATTTTACCTAGCTGTCGGGAAACTAATAGAAGGCAGTATTTACTTACCTGGAAAATGGTGATCAAATAAGGCTTGGAGGGAAGAAAAGCATACTTGTTCCACTCCTTTTATTTGTTTCATATGAATAACCTCAAAGAATTATATGCTGGATTTCATTTTACTATATATAGAAATTGTCAAAAATAGTTTGCAATATCTTAGGAACAAATAAATATTGAAAAATAAAAGAGAAAGCTTATAGAAGGTTGCATACTCCACTAGGACTGATAAAGTAGTTGGAATCCTAAAAGTATTGATTTAACTAAGGTTTTTTCCAAGCTTAGCCAGATACCTTAGCATCCAGAAATTCACCTTAATTTTTTGTATTGTTGGTTCCTTGCTTGGTTTTCACTTTGAAACTCATCAACCCATAAAAATTCTCCTGCTGTGAAGAAAAACTTGCTTCTATTTTACCAAAAAGACAGTGTATGTACTTCAATTCTTTCTATTAAACCTGAAAAAAAACTTTCTCTCTTTTTTTTCCCCCCCTTTTTTTGATATGCAGCAGTCTACTTGCATTATCACCTTTAAGGTAAAGGATTAAACTAATTTGAAGAAGGGAAAGCAAAACTATCCAAAAAGTTTTAGCACAAAATTGTCTTACAGATATAACCTACTTCCCTTTTCCTTTAAGAAAAAGCTGACCTTAGACTCCCTTTCTATCATGTTTTACTGATTGACAGGGTCAAACTAAGCAAAGAACTGGCTTCTCTGACTTGTTCCTACTACAGTAAGTTTTGATAGAATGCATCACCTGTTAGTTTTAGAGTTCCTCATTCTCCTGAAATGCAATTCTTTTACAGATTTGCAGAATGTTTTCCTGGGCAAAATTTGGCCCAAATACAATGGGATTCAAAACTATCATTGCTTCTAGTCTCTTGTGGTAGCCCACTTGGAGTACTGCCTTCAGCTCTGGGCCCTCAGAAGAGAAAAGACATGAATATATTGGAATGGTCCAGAGGAGGGCCACAAAGATGATCACAGGAACAGAACACCTCTCCACAGTGAGAAAAGGTTGAGAGAATTTGAGCTATTCAGCCTGTAGAAGAGAAGGCTTCAGGGAGAGTTTGTGGCAGCCTCCCAGTGCCTAACTGGGGCCTACAAGAAACCTGGAAAGGGACTTTTTTTTACCAGGGGATAATGATAGGACAACAGGGTGGTGGCTTTGAACTGAAGGAAGATAGATTTGGATTGGATATTAGGAAGAAATTCTTTGCTGTGAGGGGTAGTAAAGCACTTCTTTAGGTTGTCCAGAGAAATTACAAATTTCTACAAAGCACCTGGTTAGTGGAAAGTGTCCCTGTTCATACCAAGGAGTTTGGAACTAGATGATTCTCAAGGTCACTTCCAACCCAAATTATTCTATGATTCTTTTTAAAACCAAAGTAGTTCCTGAAATTTTGGAATACTGATCTTGTCTAATCTAGGTGCGGCTCCCTTCAAGAGGCACTATGTTCACTTACTCTTATAATTATACAGAAGGATTTAAGCCTTCCTTGTTCTTTCTATTGATCCTTTTCATTCTCTTCCTTATCTTGTTCTTATCCTTTGAAACTTGAAAAGAGCTGATGAACTAAATAATGCAGAGGGGCCATGAGATGTCAAGTACGATATGGCAGGATGCGTTAAGGTTTTAAGCTAACAATACATGGAAAAATATATGGTCTGATGTTACAATTTAATTTCCTTCTAAACCTGTAAAAGGAATGGAATTAACTGGTATGAATAAACCTGGCTTCATTTAGTCATATATATGTTCATATTTGTACCAGAACAAAATATACTTTAGAGTGATTGAAACTGCTGTCTTACTTGCCATACAGACTTCATGGCAACTGGATAACCAGAACAATTATGGCACTGCAATAGTTATGGAAAGTTATATATATGTATAATAGTTATGAAAGTGATTTGTAACCAATAGGTGATGACAGGCTTTATAACTAGGTAATATAAAATCTTGGTTTCATTTTTAAATTTTTCAGTAGACTGCTGACCTCCATTAACAACAACTGAGGAAGGACACCTTTTGTTACTTATTTTCAAGAGCTTACCCATTTAGCTGAAGTAGGAGAATTTACAAGCCTGGGCATTGCTGGAGTAAGACCATTCTTAAGAAAAGTACCTTTGATTGATCCAGTTTTGAAAGTTTTTTATTTCTCAAGTAAAACATAGGAATATGACCTCTTTCTGAATGCAAAATGTATCCAATACATTACTATTGTAAGTCATGTGCAATATAGAATCATAGAACTGTTTGGGTTGGAAGGGACCTTAAAGATCACCTCATTCCAACCCTTCTGCTATGGGCAGAGTCAACTCTCACTGGACCAGATTGCTCAGAGCCCCATCCAACCTGACCTTGAACACTTCCAGAGATGAGGCAACCACAGCTTCTCTGGGCAACATATTCCAGTGCCTCACCATTCCCACAGGAAAAAAATGCTTTCTAATATGGGGGAAAATCCCTCTCCAGATTTCCTGCAACCCCCTTTACATAATGAAAGGCTGATCAAAGCTCTCCCTGGAGATTTCTCAGTGCTGAACAATCCATTTTTCTCAGCCTGTCTTTTCAGGAGAGCTGCTCCAGCCCTCTGATCGTCTTCATGGCCCTCATCTGGACTCGCTAGCACTACTTTTATTATGCTCATACCAGTGTCAAGAAAAGAAGCACAAAATAGTCTTTATTTTGTTGTCTAATTCACTCCAGGTCTAAATCTAGATACCAAAAGTACAGCTGGATGAGTAAAATGGTCTTCCATTTATTTGTCTTTCTACAAGTACCTAAGATCTTTCCCCATACCAGATTTGGTGCATGACAGGAAGTAGTATATCAAACTTTGCCTGATCTGATAGTACACAATGGACTGGTAACCTTGAAACCAAGATTATTCCATTAGGTAAATCATCATATCCTTGTTCAAATTCCAGTGAAACAGAATTTTCTTTGTTCATTTGCCATCAGAGATGAGCAGATGTCAAACTCCAACCATTATTTTTCTGCTTTAAAGCTTCTGTCTTATAGAGGTGTATAAGGCAAAACATATTGTCAGGCTATAATCACTCTACTGTTTGGTGGGGTTTTTTTGGGGGGATGGAGGGAGAGATTAAGTTTAATACCTGAAGTACATAAGTTTGGATAATAACAATAAGTAAAATTCAACACTGAGTGTTTTCTGAATTGACAGAATATAGTGCTTTGGGGAAGCACCTATAGCTACACTTACACTATGAAAAATGGCTTGGAGTGGAAGAGGTTAGGCCAGAGGGAGAAAAAGACTGAATAAAATTATAAATACATTTGTATTTTATGCTGAATATATGTATGAGGTTGCCTGCAACAATTAACGTGCCATATTGCCGACAATTGTCCACTGCAGGGAAGTTTGATGTCTCCATGAAGGACTATGGTTGAGAAGCAGTGGGATGGCAAATTAAAGTGGTGATAAAGGGAGTACAGTCTTGCTAGCGAGAAATCTTTTTCTGATCTAAGATACTGAGAATCTGGGCTCACACAGAAAGCAAAATCAGACTAGGATGAGGCACATCTTATTGTTTTAAAGATAAGATGACTTTAAAAAATTCTTTGCTAAACTTTTATTTCCAAATTTCCAGACATGCTGTCCTTAAAGGGATTTGCCTAGAAGTATTGGAATTTTTCCTGTAATTCCACCAATGGAAACAGCAATGTTCCATATAGTCTTGCCTGGCTATCTGTCCTGCAGGGTACAAGACCACACCAGTACACAGCTGGACTTGGTCAGGCTCAAACAGATCTGCCCAGCACATTTCAACATAAATTCACATCCCTCTGTAACATCTGCCTGCTCTTCCTCACTTGCTAGCATTTTTCTAAAGTAAGATCAA
Source organism: Phylloscopus trochilus trochilus (assembly GCA_016584745.2). Lineage (NCBI taxonomy): Eukaryota > Metazoa > Chordata > Aves > Passeriformes > Phylloscopidae > Phylloscopus > Phylloscopus trochilus. The sequence continues at coordinate 56,978,824 of WQNJ02000546.1, read as the reverse complement.
ATGTCTTTCCCAGAGTTCTACTAAGCTCAACTGTCACTGTCTGTCCAGAGAAAACATACTCTGTAAAACAAACCTTATCTTATAAGCTCATCACGAAAGAAAACTAATAAACATGACCAACAAGGGCTCAAACCCATTTGTATAGAATAGTCCAACACAGGAATTCACTAACTCATTACCTAATTCGTGAAGTTTCTCAGATGTTCTTCTGAGTTAGAGTTACAATCATAACTTGAAACTCATGCACCTATGAACAAAGGAGTTACCTAGCTGATGGTGAGAATGCTTATCCTTCCTCCTTCCCCATGATGCAGGCACTCCCTATATTCCACCAAAAAGCACAAAACTTTGGGAGCCCATTTGCTGCTGGATCCACCTCAAAATTTTGGGGGCAAGCTGATGTATTTTTACCTTGCAGTTTGGAAATCTGGTCTATTTCCATCCATTTTTACTGGATTCTAAGGAAGCTTTCAGAAAACTGCTCAAGATTCTCCAGGAGATCAAAAGTTGTGGGTGATAGTGGCTGCACAATGACCTTTAGCCATTCCTGCCCAATCATACCCTGCCTATGTGTTGCCCTCATTTTGAGCTAATGGCACTGCTCCCAGCATGGCCTTAGCATGAGCTATGTGACAGCCAAAATGCGAGCAAGATTTGAGTGAACAGTCACACTCTATTTAGACAGAATTTTCTGATCATTATTCTGCTGTCAGTGGTAGGGCTACTCAAAGAAAGGTCTACATATTTCTCTACTCAGACTTGAAAATGATTTGTGAAAAAAAAATTAAAAGTTCTGGAGAACATTTTTAGAAATGGAACCCCAGCAGACATTCTTCCTTTTTTTCTGGCAAACCATATTTACTCTTTAGAAACAGAGTTTAGCAATATGCAGCCTAATGGCATTTAATTCATACCTATTTTCATTACCAATTGGTGTTGGTGAGTTCAATTCTTGCAATGCTACATAGAGTGGATGTAGAAGAAAATACAGGATTTTAACCATAATAACTGAACAGCTGAATACCATCCAACTGAGTTCAAACTGGCCTGTTCTTAATAATGATTCTGCCATTCTGCAAATTTGTTTTATAAATTCTCAAGCATGTAAGAAATTAGAAATGTGCATTAGAGCATGCTCTCTCTTGTCTCTGCAGAATAATCACTGTACTTGCTGTCTCCTTCTGTAGCTAAATACAGGGGTTTTATTACAGGGAGCCAAATTAATATTTTTTCAGCACTCAAAAGGAGAGGTCCCACTTCCTCTTTCCTCCATTTTTCTTGTCTAATCAAACACTGTTTTCACCTTCTATTAACGCTGGCACTCGTCTGCTTACACTGTGAACTTATTCAAGCTACATACACACATTTTTTTGCTCAGTTAGTGAATTGAGTCATCTTAACATGTGATCAAAGAAGTAGTGCCAAAAGCTGGGAAGAGACAACTACACAATTGAGGGCACAGAGACAGAGACCTCAGCTGCAAGGTGATGCCAATTTGGACACACACACAAACACAGAATCTCCATGAAAACTTACTTTTACTGCACTTCTTATTGTAGGCAAAGTTATTACTGGAGCAAGGCACTGTGTTGTTGATTTCACTATCACACATCATGGCTACATAGTTTTTGCATTAAAAAATCTTGTCTAGATTTGTTTCATTTTCTTTTCAACAAGTGCCAACAGCATGCAATTTGATCCTTGCCAGTTTATTTTGTAATACACTTCATGTAATGTTGCCACGATTCGTGCCTGCCATATTTTGGTTTTAGGCAATTCTGTTCCCAGGCACTTGTACTGGTAAACAAGGTCACGTACTGTAAGATATCTTGTTTTGCATATTTGTTCCCAGAGGAGGGACTTCGCGTGGTGGTCTCCGAGAGTGACCAATGGTTCCCAAAGGTCCCACCTCTAAGGTGGGCACATTTGTAAAAAGTATAAAAGAAGCCTAGAAAATAAACCTGTGGCTCCTCCTCGCTGAGGAGTCCACAGCAGCCTTTCTGAGAAACTATCACTCCCTGCCTCCATTTATTGTGTCCCACAGCGACAATGTAATCCAGTACTGTATTGGTAATTTTTTCCTAAAAAATGAGAGAAAAACTTGCAGTCATTTGTGCTGATTATAAAGAGCTTAGGTGGGGAAAAGCAGAGGGAAAGAGCTTTTATTGTTAATGGGAGACAGTGTCAAAATAAATATTCAACATGGAGAAGCAGAGTTACACAAAACCACCAAGGCACTCTTCAGCTCTCTTGGCTTATTAAATAAATGCATATAAAATACAACCAGTAATAAGATACTCAATAAGTGTGTCTCCTGAAATATTGATAACAAAATATTAAAAAAGAAGATAATGGGCTAAAACTCCTTTTTTACCTTCCCATAGGTGACTTCCTAAAGCTCAATCCTTCTCTAAGGGTCAAGGTCAATCATTTATATCTTTTAAGTGCCATATATGTCAGAGTATAGCACAACTACAGTACTATTTTCAGGGCAAAGAGCAGAGAACAGACCTGTGCGGAGCACTGAGGAGATAGCAGGTTGCAGCCTTAATAACATTAAGGTAGGCTCTGCCCTTTCAGGATTGTGATAGCTGACTCCATGCCGTTTCTGGGGAAGAGGGATAATTACTTATTTACCAGCACTGACATGAAGAAGCATGTTCCTTAAGGGATGCATTCCAGGAAATATTTGAAGTCTGAAATTACAACATATTTGGATTAGTTAGAGAAGTTTTACAGTTTTTTACCATATCCTTCTGATATATATGCTCAAAAAACCAAGATGATATAATATATTAGCATTGCAGTATAGAATACCTTTCTGCTGCAGAGGGAACAGACTTTCCAAGATATTTATTCTAACTGAAAACTAGCTAGCCAAGGGGTCAGCATTGTGGCTCTACCTCAGTGTAACCTCTGCTGCTGTGCAGTTATTCTGTGAAGCAGGGTATGTTACTTCGAGTGGAGTCTGATGCCAGTCGAGGCTCGCATTTTTGTATGGCACTGAGCTGCCCTCTGTAGACACACCAGCTTACTCAGAACTAGCTCCAGCTTTATGCATAAAGCTGCCCTCTGTGATGGAGATGTGCAAAGTTCCAGGCTTTGGATGGAAGACTCTGCTTTACCATCCAGTTAAGGTTGCATTGTACTGCAGCGTTATCTGAGGGAGCCTCTTGCCCGAGTTATGAGCCGTTTATTAAGAACACCATAGAAAGCACCAAGTTGATCTCTGCTTGCTGTTAGAAGCAGTATAATCCAAGCACTTGAAAGAGTCCTAAAGGAGTCAGGGACTCAGCAGACGTGAGAGAAGTCATGTTGCATGTATTTACTGGTAATAATAAATTATTCAGTCAGCATTAACCTGCTCATAATTGAGATAAAGCAGATAAGTGGATGGGCACAGCATTTCAAAGGCGTTCTGATAGTCCACTAGCTTGGCACATTACTTGGTTTTGGTAAAATACATGAACCATCAGTCCAGTGGAAATATGAGAGATACAGACTATAATCAAGAGACTGATAAACAGAGAAGCAAAATGAGAAAGGTGATTTTAAAGCAGCCACCCTACCATTAAAGTTGATAGAACTGTTGAGTAAAATCTGAAAAACAGGCCCACTGCTCATTAAAAAAAAACAACAACTTGGAAACTTTATATAATATCTAGCAAAGGATATTTCACTGTGTTCAACTGAAGAAAAATCCTGATAATCTCTGTTACACAAAAGCATAATGTGCAGGATACAAAACTCACAACAAGTTGAAAACAGAGATACTGTTGTTGTTTTTACTACATATTAAACATGCCGTGTATTAGCAAGAATTCACACTAAGAACATTCAAAGATGTATGCACAGAACAGGCAGCTAACCCTAATACCCATTTTGTTTCTTTTCAGAAGGCATTATCCTGTGAAGTCCTATAGCATGGACTTCCAGGTCTACAGAATTCTAGTCCATCAATATCATCATATTCAGATGTGTAAAGTGATTTGTAGGGTTTTAACCACCTGATAACAGAATATTTCCACGGGAAATCACCAAGTTAATACAGGTTTACGTCTCTTCACTACTGTTTAGCATTGTTGCAAACTTTATGATGAAGGATTAAAGACAACAGAAACACCAGGAAAATGACACCAAACCCAGAATTTGAGTCTGTCAAGCACGCTTAGGAGATGCTACATAAAAGGAAAAATAAGGTATCAGAAACAACAGACCAGATTCAAAACCAGTTAAGACATACTCAATGTCATGATACCATAACATCATGTCTAAAAGGAAATGCATCCACAAAGGAAAAATGCTTGCCAGGCACTAACACACAAGCAAAGACATAACTCAGGTGGCACATCAGGTTTAAAAAACTCAGTAGCAGCATTGACTAAGCTATTGTTTTATGCAGGAGAAATAATGTATATTATATTCAGTATATTTTAAATACCATCTCTCAGAAGGATGCTTTTCTCTCATAACTAAACTGAAGTACAGATAAAAGACATGGGTCATCTTTACACATTTGCTGACCAGCTTTTTTTTTTTTTTTACTTTTCTAGGAAGTACATGAGTCACTAATAGTTTAGAAAGTTTAAAGATCACTTTCCATTTTCCTAGATGAATTGCACAATACTGCTCACCAACACATGAATGAACAAGAATTTGAAGTTCTATTTCATGATCTAGGTTGCAGCACTATACATACAATTACTGGCAATAATTTTTTTTTTAAGCTTGAACAATAAATGATTTTTTTTTAACTTGAACAAATTATTTCCTGTAAAGTTATATGTATGCTTGTAAATGTTCTTGTATAAATTATAAGCTCTTCCGAATAGAAACATTTTCCCATTTATCATCTGTACACATCCCCTTTTAGCCAAATTCACATTACAATCCAACTAAAAATTAAAATTTTAAAAAGTGATCAATAAAGAATCTAAGTGTCTGAGTGATATGTTTCTGTCTCTGCCTATGCCTATATTTCATTTAACATAAATCTCTGGGATAAAAATGTCTGTGATTGTTGTGATGAGGATACTTAGACCCTGGGTTTTTACAAAAGGAGAAACAGAACAATACTATTACTCCCTTAATATACGGAATTTGTTAATGTGTGTGGAAAGAGGTCTAAATCATTATCACTTGCAAACCAAGATACAACGACATAAAGAGGATTGCCTAAATTGTCTACCTCAAAAATGGAGTTGAGAACAGACCAGCCCTGCTTCCTTGCCCAGTCATTGTTTATGAAACTACAAGTCCTAAGGAAGGATAGCTGCAATCAGGATGTCTGTGGTCTTAAGAAATGCAGAAGCATGTCCCAGTCATTTAACTTAATGGAGGACATGTGAGAGGAAGCCCTGTCACCAAACCCAAGCTAAACACCATCCCTCTGCCATTACTATGCACCTTAGGAGTGTAATCCAAGGTATTTTGGTAAAGTTATATCAGCTGAAAAACTGTGTCAAGAACAGGAAATTGTTTTTTACTTTTTCTAGAAAAACGCAATGCTCCAGCCAGCTTTCAGAACTGAATCCTTTGAAGTCTGACCTTAAGTATGGAAGCAGAGGTGCTCTGTCATAGCACACACAACAGGGAAAAGCTAAACTATCTAAGTGATCTAATGACAGCAGAGCTGTGGGACCTCTAACAATTCCAGAAGATAAAAAGAATTAAAAAAAAAACAACACTATTGTTCTCCGTTTGCATAATGTAAACACAAAAACCCCATCTGTAAACACAGAGAAAGGATTTCCCGCAAGTTAGGTGGGGTATTCAAAGCTTGCATCTCAAATAAATTGAGCCAAAAACGGAAGAATTCTTCGGACGTTTAGACTCTTACACAAGGGGATGTGCCTGTGTTTGTATGTGCACATGTGAGTAAAGTCCTAAGTGCTTCCTACCCCTTAATTGTTGCAGAGGTTATAGCAGTGTTTGCACAACAGCAGTTTCCTGTTACTAATATTTATGTATTTTCTTTTTGGAAGTATCAAACTGTGGAACAGGAACAATCTTGGTTTTACTGTTTGAATCACTGAATGTGCTGTCAATTGTCCTACTAGACATCAGTGAATTATATTTCTGATACTAGAATGTGAGAATATATTCATGTTGGTGTTTTAATCAACATACACTGTGGTCTCAAGAGAGTACCTGCTAACAATCTGTACAGCTTGCAATGAAACCCTCAGATCAGCAGGAGCTTGTCTGTGCAGACTTGGAAATTATTAAATGTAGTTCATGTGGAAGTTTAAAAATGCATTATTTTTCAAGCTAGCTAAACACATATTAAAATTGAACTGAATTGTATACTTTAGGAGGCCTTTTAGGAAATGGGAACAAGAATCTCCTCAAATACATGATTTTATAAAGATGGGAGTATAGTGGGGAAGAACCTTATTTAGCAAAGATGGCTTACCATTTCCCCCTTTCCCAAATCTCATGCCTTCTGGCTGCAGAATACCAACAAATTTCCAGCACTGTGATTGATCAAATCTCATTGTGGGTGGGCATATTTCCATTAGGATCCCAAGTTTCTACTAGGAGAGATGTCTGGACTGCTGCATCTCTTGTGTTCAGAGTACCAAATCAAGAAGTTCTGATTCAAAATCAGACATCTGACACAGAGAAATGTTCATAAGGCTTTGCCTCTTGTTAAAGGATTGAAAAATAAAGGTCAAAATCTCCAGTTCTCATTAAAACCTCCAATACCACGTTTGTTCAGCATTTCTGTAATCATGATCTTGCTAAAAAATATTTTGCGAAACAAAGATCTTTTGTTAAACAAAACTAAAAAATCATACATTCCACATCCACATAGAAATGGAGAGAGACTGTCTTTAAACTCTAAGGTAGTCTAATCAGAGTTGCAGCATTGCTCAAGCAGAAGTCCTTGGCTGCTTTTTGATTTCACAAACTAAGTGAATCACTCAAATAGTTGAGTTGAACACTAGTTCAACATTTTTTTTTTCCTTTTAAATAAAATAATCTTTTGCTCTATTGGTGAAAAAGCAAAACAAGGAATTTTCCTTAACTCCTGAAAGAATATGAGTTAGTGATGTGTCTACATACCTGAAAAATCTATTTTTTTCAGGAGTCAACATTTGCCTGAAACTTGTTTCGGTAGTTTCTTTGCAGATGAAATACCATACCCTTATATTAGCTGACTAGTAAATATATATATTTTTAACTGAGGTAAATACCCCTTTTTCCCACCTGTTGTTTCATTAGGTCTGCAACTGCTGTCAGCTGAGCTGCTTTCACATGTTTAACACCTGCTGAATCTGTATTCAAACTGAATGGCACAGTCCTGAGAAACAATGCTCATCTCTGAACTGTCCCAAGTGAATTCTCTGTGGTCAAGAAAAAAATGGGATTAAATAAGGCTCCAGATCCCTTTGCAAGGACTGTAGGAAAAAAAACAGCTGCTCTGCCTTAGGAATTATCAGTTACCCACCCAACTTAAAGCACCTCCAGAGTTCATGACAATGCAGGAGGAACAATACCATCTTAATCACTCTTCACCCTGGTCCCAATGTGTTTGATTGGGTTTTTAAAGAACTATGTGACAGAAAATAACACAATTAACACAGGTATAGTGTTCAATACTGAATGCTTCCAGGTACTGAGACACGCTGTAGCAGGGAGTAGCAGACTACACTGAGGATCTAGATTCATCACAGGACCCTTCTCTGCCTCACAATCACTCACAGATCACAATTATTTGCTAGTTATGCCCCATAGCACTCTGCTATGTTCATGCCTTTTCCTCATCCTAAAATATATTACAGAAAAAGAGCTGCTAATTATGTTTCCACACCTTGGGGCTAGGTGGATACACAGAATGACAGAAATAACTTAGAATCACAGAATATGCTGAGTTGCAAGGGAACCATCAGGGTCATCGAGTCCAGCTTCTGGCCCGTGTTGAAGACAGAGGCAAAGAATGCATTAACCACTTCTGTTTGTCCTTGTTTGTGAGATGGCTGTCCTTATCCTGCAATGGGCTGCAACTGTCTTTTGCCATATTTGAAAAAAACTCTTTTTTTTTTTTTGCCCCTTCAGTTTTTGTCAGCTTCATCTGTAACTGAGCTTTGGCCACACAGATTTTCTCCCTGCACTGGCAAGTAACATCCCTGTATTCTTCCCAGGTCACCTGACCTTGCTTCCACTGGACATAATCTTCCTTTTCCATCTTATTTCCAAGAGAAGATCCCTGTTCAGCCAAGCCTTCTGCCTTGTCTGCTTGACTGGTGACATTTAGGAATAAACCATCTTTTTATATCATAAAACTACTCAGAGCTGCCATAAAATGGTTTAATTTTTTTTTAGGGCAAAGTAAAAGAACCAGAATTAATTTTTAAAATTACTATAATGAAACACTTCTATGGCATTTTTGCACTTGTACCATTCCTGCATGAAGGCAGAAATTTTAGTTCTGATTCAACCTAAGTAATGTTTCTCACACGGCTGATCTTTGGAAAGTAAGAAATTCTGTCTTCCCTGGAGCAGTATGTTTATTCACATACTGCACAGTGAGCGTAAAACTCACAGTAAAAAAAAGCTCAGATGGGGTCAGAATAAAAATTATTAATTAAAAGTGTGATAATTGATAATTCATGCTTTTCATAATGTTGTTATAGTGGTGGATGGTAGTTTATATTTTTGTGATCAGTGTAAGTAAAAAAAAAATTAAACTGCACCCTTGAGAATGCCAAAAAGCCTCTCCAGCATGAAGGAGGGCTTGGAAAATTTTGCAAGAACTTTTTTCTGTCTCCAGAGAGGGGAACAAAGAAATTACATTTCCAATGGAGGGTGGAGAACAACCTGGCCGAGGATGCTCCACACCTGATAAGGACTAATGGCTCTGAGATGATATCTTATCTGGGACATTAGGAGGTGCTCAGGAATCACCCAGGAAACCCATCCAGAAGCTAGAACCTGCTTTAGAAATTTCATCAACGAGACTCTGAGGGACAAAAGAACTTATAGAAATCTCGGACTCACGTAAGCCCAGCCAGAAAAGTGTAAAACAGCTGGCTTGGGCTGGAGTCAGTGTGAAACCAGGGGGAGTGTAATGTGGTAGAGGGTTATGCTCGTGGTTTCACCCAGTGCTGGCACTGTTTCCTTAACTCGTTGGCTTTGTCTATTTTCTTTGTCCAGAATTCTTGTTGGCAAATAAATTGTTTTCTATAGAATTGGTTCTTTAAATTTATAACAAGCAGGATAGGGAGCGTTTATACAAACGGCTCTATAAACAGATTTTGGAGGCTTTAAATAGCAACAGGAGCTAGCTGACCACTAGCAGCCAACCACTCCTGCTTGGGGGTAGCAACCAACTTCCTTATTCCACCAGCTAAGTGATTTACACGTAAAGCATGGATTTATACACCTGGAGAAACATATTATCTCCAGAACAACAGTGCATTCCAACAAAGTTTGGATTTATCCTAAATATTCCTTCCAGGAAATCAAGATGTGTGTGCACATGAGATAAACACTTACCTAGGGTGGGAAAGGTGCATCTGTTGTGCCAGTGGATAACTTCTTAAAGTCTGCCAAAGCTTAAGTTCTCTTTGTGTTTCAGGAGCTTGACATTACCAGTGTCAGAAAGGTCAGACAGCCAACTGTGTAGAATGTGTGTGAAAGGACTAGTCTAGAAGCCAATGACCTGTCATATTTTTAGTCCAACAACAACTTCAAAGATACAGTGTTCATTAGAAATATGTCATTGACAGTGAAATATTCATCTAGACTGGCAAGTTGGACAAGACGTAGAACAGATTGAGTTGTCGTGGAGCAGGGTCACAGCAAATCATTTTGACATCCTGGGCTGCTTGCCAGGTCTTGCCTCAGAGAACTTTTGCTTTCTACAGGCTTGTTTGGAGCAGATGCAAGGAGAATTCAAGGCAAGTCCAGCACAATTTTTCTACCTCCTCTCTAACTCTCCACTCAGAGAAGCAAATCTTCAGCACTATGTCTGAAATAGTAGGAGCAAACCCACATTTACTGGGGATGTGGAAGATACCTAAGAGAGCGGGACAGCTGGTCACTGTTCGGGAGTCAGCTGGTTCAAAGCCAGACTTTGCCTTTACAATTACTGTGTCCACATGGAAATAACCTATTCTAGGATGCTGCTCACCAGTGACCCTTGTCTCTGTCATGCTTATCACAGCAGATGGAGCAGGACTCAGTGTGCTATGTCTGTGACCACTGTGCTGGACTTCACTCATTTTTTGTTGTCTAACTTGGTTTGTACAAAGCTTGTTGTGCACACTCCCACTTCCCAGCGGGACTAATTCATTCAAACTTGCAGCTCCTCTATCATTGGCAAAGTTTCACTTCTGTTGGTTCTCTTACCCTATTTCTTTTTCATAGCAAAGTCAGGTAGTCAGGAGGAAATTATGATGAACACAGATAATTGTTGTCAGCATATACAAAGTGGACAGTAACTTGTGAATCAGGATCACCTGCAAAGGAAGGCAGTGCTTCTGCTTCGGGCTCAGTCAATAGCAAATAATTTTACAGAGCTGATATTCGCTAAATCAAAGAAGTCTATTGATTGTTAAAATGTTTGAGGGTTTTTTTTAACTCTATATCCCAAGGTTCACAAACAGAGAAAAATCTTCTTCTGTGGTATACCAGTGTTTGGTCTGCATATGGAAAATTCACCTACAGTAATGAGATTTATAGGAAAGACCAAGACATAATACATGATACAGTCTACAAGATTGAAAGACCGAGATTTCCAAAAGCAAAAAAACCCCCACCAAAACATGTTCCCTTTGATTGCTACTGGATGTGTTCTGCAGAAGCTCAGGAGAGCAAGAAAGAACCTTGCAAAGCGAGTGGGAGAAAAGCAAGCCTGGTAAGTCAGAAAGGAGAACTCAGTAAAATGAGACAAAATCCAAAAAATGGGGAATGTACTGTACTCACATACTGATATTAATTTCAGCTTTTCATCAGAACACATTTTTTTCATAGAAGACATGTCTTAGGAATGCTACATGTTTTCTCGGCTCAGTGTACTGTTTATCATAGTTTAATCAGATTTGATAAGTGTTATAACACAATGTTATTCTGCACATTCATGCATAGTTTGTAAAACAGATCTTGTAACAAGGTTGTTTCCATATAATTTCAGAGTCTTTGAATATGTTAAGATGATGAAATAAAAGGAGGGATCAGTGATCCAAAACAGTAAGAAAAAAATGTCTTTTATTCATAAGATAATAAAAAATTAACTTATAAAAATCTCGTTGTAGGCTTTCATAGCACTATGTTCATTCAAGTGACTACTTTGGTATGTGTGTCAAGAAGTTGTCAGCCATTGCATCATCATTCATTACCCCTTCCCTCTTCATTACTCCTTCCCTCTCCCCACCCTTTCTTTTCCATGGTATTAGAGCTATAAGACAAAAAGGAGAAAAGGCTACCTTCCTCACATGCAGTTACTCCCCAGGTGTGGTGTGAAACTTCACAGTAAAAACTGGTATCCCTGCCAAGCCAGAGAAATGAATGACCACTGATAAGCTGGGTGCTCCTGTGAATATTGTAACGACACATATTGACAGTGCATTAGTGAAAAACTGAGAGTGCTCTTTGATCCTCTCAAAGATATCACTCACCCTTCTCTGTATGTCTGTCTTTAAAACTGTCACCTGAACAACACCTTTCTCAGGGAATCAGACTGAACTCAGCAGAAAGGAAGAGATGAAGCATCACGATCTGGGACAGAGTGGGACACTGTTTCTGCTAGTGTGTACTTACAGAAATGGGGAAATGCTAACAGCTGTGTGCAGTGTTCTGTGTGCAGGACAGCTGAACAGAAGCCAGGATGCAGGCAAGGTAGTAGGCAAGGCACTCAATCCATGAAACAAAAAAAGGCTGGAAAAATGTGTTAGTGCCATTAACTTATTTAAACCTCCCTACCCTCCTACACTGAAGTTGAATAACACTGTACCAATTTCTATTTACTGGATGTTACCCTATGCATTCATTTTGTTCTCTGCTTGTGCTTCAGGTTGATTCTTCAGTGTTTTCCAGGGTCTTCCAGTTCCCCATAACCCTTTAGGGTTTTCTGAGATCCAGTGTGTTTGACATTCTCATGTTTGTGTTACTGAGACTGCTAATGCCCAGTTACCAAGATATTATCAAACTTTTCATAAAAACACCAGATCACTGTAACTCTTACCCAAAATCTACTTATGAGATATTTGGCAAAACCAGATTTAATCCTATGTATTCCTTCATCTGCATAATGGTGACTCTTTATACAACTGCAGATCAGTTAAAATTCAGGTCATTCTGGTGGAAAAAATGTCTGCTCTCCAAGTTCTCAGAATATGACTCCAGCCAACATCATCTATGGCAGATGAAGCACCAAGAGCTTTGGTTTGTGAACTTCTTATGAATTCGGCACGATCACATAAAATTCTTCAGGTCAGGGTTTAAACAGCACAAAAACAATTTCTGTAACATGCCTCCAGGACAGAAAAGGTGACATGGATGGACAGAAAGCCTAGAAGCAGAAAAACAAAATAGAAAAACAACGTAGGCTTACAACATGACGTGTTTCGCAATGCAGAATCATCCATACTAATTTTGGCATAAGAAAACTTGTAATACTATTTGAGTAAAATTCCAATCATAAAAGCACAATTTAATGTCAGATAATTTACAATAAAGCATTTTAATCTGAATGTAAGATGTAAAATTAACCAACTCAGAGTAATCCACAGCAGTTTTCAAATGTAGGCACAACCCTCATAATCACCTCAGAACCAAGCAGACTTTGAGATATATTTGTCCCTAACCTGTAGTAGTTACTGTAACAACTTCATTAATTTTATACTGTCACACATTTCTAAGCAAACCAACAGATTCAAAAGGAAAATATTCAGAAAAGATTTCATGCTCAGATACAGCAAAGCGGTGACACACTTGTAAGAGATACAATTACAGATCAGTTGTGTGTTAAGGACCTGCGCGGCAACATATTTGGGTTTTACTACTGGATGTTCATAGAGTGTACTGTGATGGTGTTCATTTAGCAGCCAATAAGCCACTACTGCCATCTAGTGGAAAATATTATTAAAATACAGAAATTACATTATACTGCCAGCTAGGGATCTGAAGTACTCTTTCTGGAAATAAATTCTCGACACGTTATTGCACATAAAAACTGTGACAAGAATATTATCAGGGGCTGTTAGCTTAGATCCAGATACATTACAGATATGAAAGTATAAACAAAAGAAATTCAGCTTTAATATCAGAACTGTTGTTAAAGTTTGATTCTAAAATACCAAGTGATTGTAACTTTCACACCCATATTCTGCACAACACAGCTGTGCTGACTGCTACTCTATTGCTTATCATCCCTGTGTTTCCACTTAACTTGTGACACTCAGAATCTAAATTTATGCACTGAAATGTTGCAGTATTTCAAGTATCTCATGTTACGTTATTCCCAAGGAAATCAAGTTCTTAATTTAGTAGTTGCATGACACTCATAAATTGGTATCTTTCTGGCTATAAGTGGAAATTTTTCAGTTGTCAGTCTTACACATATGGATCTAATTTGATTTTTTTTAAAAAATCATTTTTCAAGATACACTTTCCATTCTCTGATCAGGCTTTTAACCAGGACTTTGGTTTTGCTTGGGAAAAAAAAAAAAAGGCAACAAAACCCAAGTGTCCTGACATGGCACTGTCTGATAATTAACTGGAACAAAAGAGTAGCATCTGCTGAGTAACCACCACTACTTGCTACAACATTTAAAGATGTTTAGAGATTTCCTCAGAAGGGCCCAATCCTGCCTGATCTTTATTCATTATCCCAATAATAATGAACACCAGAAACACCATAAGGTTAAATGCAGTGGCATGAAATGATTTCATTTGCAAAAAAAAACCAAAAACCACTGAACTCAGCATGCCATTCAGAGTTCAGATTACAGATTTAATGCTGCACAGCTTCAGTTAAGGCAGTGTTGACAGGCAAAGTGTGTTAACACTCCTGGTAATGATGTCAACACTGAGCTAAACATGGTGTCCTGTTGGCTTGAATGTAAGCATAAAACTTGAGCAGACATCAGAAAAACATCTCTCTCACATGGAAGATGAGACTGTCACTACTCACAAATCACTACATCTATGTTTTCTAGATGGTAGGTGCAGGAGTTCTGCCGTGTAGAATGGTGAAACTTGCATGAAGAAACAGAAATGACAAACATTTATTTGAACCTACTTTGGATTTCTTGACAACACAGGATACCTGTAAAACCTCATTACTGAGATTTAAGAAATTAATAGATGTGACTTTACTTTTCAAATGTCACAATTTTTCAAGAGAAGAATAGTGGTCGTCAAGTCCAGATTCCTACATTTGCAACAGCAAATCCTTGCCACAAGGACCACATGATCCAAGCATTTTTAGGGTAACTGATTCTAGAGCGACACTTGTTTCTAATCACCTATTTCACAAATTCAGTAAGAAATATTTTCCCTTCCTATCTTGAAGCGATATGGCATAAAATGTCTTATGACCTGCTTTAGTTTCTTGTAAATAGCCTTTATTAGCCTGCAGCTTCTGTCTAATCACTTCAAAAAGGGAGGAAAAACTGTAGTCTGCTGGTGATTTGGATAACCAGCTCTTTTGGATTTTATCTAGTAGAAATATTTAGAAAAAAATGTGTTAAAATAGTCCAGTTATACCACTGCTTTCTGGTTATTTATGCATCACTCTTCAAAATTTATTCAGTCCTGTTACAAATACACATTATATTATTGGCTTTTTGCAAATATTAAGATGAATGCTGTGTGTATAATGTTACAAAAAATTTGCCGTATGGATATGGTTTTTATTTCTGCTATCAACAAAACTTAGATACGGTAGTGGGATAGCTGATATAGTTATGCTTGAACTGTCTGCTTGGCTGCGATAACATCCAGTGAACATACAATGAAGACCCCTGCTACTGATATGCCAACTACCAGCATGTACCCTCTGAAGAAAGTATGGACCAAGGCCCAGACTAGAAGGGATAAAAAGAACTGACTAAAACCACAGCCAAGAAATGTGCATGCTCTAAAAAGGCAGACCCAGGGAGGAGACATGCTAAACAGTTCTTGGAACGTGTAAACTAGTTTGTGGGAAAGTATGAATATGCATAATGGTTTGTGAATATGCAACAGGCTGCTGTAGCAGAAAAAGTATTTAAGGAGTATCTCAGAAGATAGTAGGTGTGCTCTTGGCTAAATGCTAAGCACCCCGCAGTGCTCTTTAACTCTTTGTTTAATTATCTCTGTCTCCTATTGTCTTTTATTAAATGCTTTAAATTTTACCAGGAAAGTGAACCTCCTTTTCCACAGTCCTTTAAGCAATTTAATCAATTCTGATTTCATATTCACCGAAGTATATAGAATTTCATTAGCGGTTATCAAAGTAAAGTATTATCTCTGTCAGGAACTGAAATTGCCAAAGAAATCAAGAGAGAAAACAACAATGAAAAAGTATAAGGATTTTACTGATTTATATTTACATACATCTACACATACATATACGTATAAAATATATATGTGCATACTGGAACTGAAGTCAGACTTTAATGAAAAATGGTGAATTCTAATTTCCTGTATGATTCCAGTCACGAAATTCAGATTTTTATGAGATTTTTAGCAGGATTAGGCAAACAAACATGGAGAAATTAAAAAAATAGAAAAGGAAAGGAAAAAACCCACCTGGCTTTGATTTTTGACTAATTCTTCACCACAGTGGAGAATATAGATCTGAACTGAGAATTAGTCCCCAACATTCCAGACTTATTTTCTCTCTAGATACCAAACACAACACAGTAAGCTATACACTTGGCTTTGCAACTGAAAGATTTTAGAATTCTGAAATGACTTCCCAAGTCTCTAAATTATTTTTGGCACTGTATCATTGACCTGCAACAACACCCCTTTTTATTGAAATCAAGGCTTGTATCTGTTGAATCAAGGAAATATATTGATACTTAAATAAGGAAAGACCAAGAGAGCTGGGGTTTAGTTTAGTAGAGAAGGCTTATCAAGTGTTTATGTATATCTGAATGGTGTATACAATAACAGAGTCACAGAATGGTTTGGCTTGGCTGGGACCTTAAAGATCACCTGGTTCCAACCCCACTGCCTTGGGCAGGGATGCCACCCAGGGCCCCACCCAATGTGGCCTTGAATACTTCCAGCAATGCGGCATTCACAACTTCTGCAAGCAACCTACTCTAGTGCTTTACCACCCTTTGAGTAAAGAATTTCTCCCTAACATCTAGTCTAAACCTGCCTGCTTTTAGTCTAAAGCCATTGCCCCTTGTCCTGTTACTGGCTGCCTGTATAGAATCAGAGAATCACAGAACCGTAGAGTGATTTGGGTTGAATGTAACCTTCAGAGATCCAATACCACCCTGCCAATGGAAGGGTCTCTTACTAGATCTGGTTGCTCTGTGAAACCTTATCTAATGTTTGACCTCACCATAGCAATGCTGGTTTTTTTCTTATGTTTAAATGGTGTTTCCTGACTCAGTTTATGCCCATTGCCTGTTGTCCTTCCACTGGATACCACTGAGAAGAATCTGGTTGCATCCCTGGAGATGTTCAGAAATGACCAGACAAGATATTAAGGAATTTGCTTTAGCCAGCCATGCCTTGAACCAGGGGGGATGGGGATTTGGCACATGGCCTCAAGAGATCCCTTGTACGACATGCAAGAAACAGCCACACACAAAACAAGAACTGGCTCCTATTATGGCAAACCTCAGAAACAGACACAGGAGTGAATTCCATTCACTTACACAATCCTCAAAGTTGCTGCACTTTGTAGCATGATTTTATGATTACGTAGTGTCAGATATTTTTTGGTGTCCTTAATCTTCCTGTCTTTTTCCAACCCACACTGGTAATTGTTTCCTGGAACATGAGATGTCTGATCAAAAATATTTTAATGAGTTTGAAACTGAGGTAACACATTTGTAGCTGTTTTAATGCCAGTACTTTCAATCCACAGATTTTTTTCAAAAACATTTTGTAGACTTTTTTAACCTTACCCAGTATCTTCCAATTCTCTCTTTTTCATCTGGTCAATAAATCTTGTGTTAGGATCTTCTTAATTTTCCCCCTAAATTAGACTCTTAAGAGAAAAATGTAGTCTTTTATCTTGAATACAGTGTATTTTCTAGCTTTATTATCACTCCATTCAGAAACTGTTTTCCTGTAGGCCTTCCACATGAAGCAATTCTTTGGGGCATATTTTTCAAAGGCAAAAACAGCAGGTCAGAAATCAATCATCAAGAAAAAATATGGTCCATTGGGTCCCACTTTCCAGCAATGCCTTTGAAAATTTCCTTGCATACACTTGCATGAGACCTGCAAATGAATGTTAGAATAACAGACAGAGATTAATTTCTAACGGCTATGCACATTCTTGACGGCTAAACAAAAAATTAAGCCCATAGGAAAAGAGCACTTCATGAACAGCATGTGTCCTGAGCGAGAGAGAATGTGAGCACAACCAATAGCCAGTTGTTTTGGGGCTAAGATAACTGACATTAGAATGAGATGTTCAGATGGTGAAAATTCTGGTACTTAGTACTGTGTTTGAGTCTCTTCATTGGCAATATAACAAGCCTGTTCCTCTTTTTGCAGTAATTTATTTAAAGTTGATGACATGTTGACTGCAATAAAAATTTCTGACACAAACTTTCTATACTGCTCTGAAAAATCTAGCATTTAGCACCTGGTTCAAAACTGTGTATGCTTGCAAAAACACATCTCCAGTATAAAAAAAAAATCTTCCCTGTGCGCAGAAATACATTACAATGTCTGTTTTAACATAATGAGGTCTCCTTGGCTGGTACGTATTTGTTGGAGAAATTCTACTAAAGATAATATAAACAGCCCCAGACATTATCATCTTAAAACTGTATTTAAAGAGAAACTTTTGAACACTGGCAGAACATCAAAATACTTTATCTTGTGCTTCTTTCACAGAATAACAAGCACTAATTACTTTTAAAATCTGCATTATTTGTACAATTATGATGAATGAAACAAAATCCCACTGAATAGAACATGGATTAGACACATTAATCCTTCAGTGTATAATCAGAATGCAATTTCTACACAAATGCAGGAGACATGTTTTCTGAGTCAATCAAACAAAGAAAAAAAAAAAGAACTCTGCACAAACCCACTTTCTTTTCTTGTGAATCTTGCTTTTCCTATCAGCAACCTTTGACAGCTACCTAAAATCCTCTTTTAACCATTTTATTGCAGGGACTTCTTAGCAGCTTTATATGGAGTGGAGAATGTAAAGGATTTGGATGTCAAAAAGATTTTGGGAAAGTAACATTTCATTTTGCCATGGTTAATGTCCAGTTGAAGGCACTCTGGGAACTAACCATACTATTTTAAACTTGTGAGAGTAGCTTTTGTTTAACAAACTTGTATTGCAAAATTCTGTAATTGTAGAGATAAGTTACTGTTCTATGTCTAAACAATATTATTTTTTAAAATATTAATGATCTGTAAATTTCTTAGTCATCATATCCATTACTATGATGAACCATGGAAACATTGAAAAAAATTATTGGATTAGCACTTCTACTGATGAAAAATAGTTCGGATAAGCAACATTACATGATCAAGTATTGCTGAAAATCAGAAGATCTGCAGAGGAAAATGGTGCTGACTAGCATACCTAATGTACCTGGTATATTCACTTATAGCCATTACTTTATAGAACCTTTTTCCCCTCCTTCTTGGCAAAATTCGTACAGTTAGAATAAAATAGGAAAATATACATCTACATTTAGGGTGAATGAACAATATACATAGTAAATGCACTCTCTTTTTGATCCATTTTCATACTTACAGAACTTGAGAGTAGCATTAGACTAAAATCTGGACAAAACTTTGAAGATCTATGCCAAAAGCTTCCTGTCTGACTTAGGATAGACAGTGGTCTAAAACTGTCATCCAATCTCTGAAAGTTTTCCTTGACCATAACAAAAGAGAAGAAATCCTTCCCAGACCTACTAGCAAAAAAGTGTCAGATTGGCTGCTTTGAAGATGATAACATGAAAAAAACTGACTCTACTTTTAGAAGTTATTTTAAAGGCAATTATATTTATTTGACTCTGCTGCTTTTCAAGTTTCACCTTTGAGCTTTTGTCTTGCACCCTAATCTCAAAGTAACTGATAATGGCTCTAATAGATTGATGAGTATATTCTGTTAGCAGTAAAATACTACCCGATTTCCAAAAACTGAAAAAGAATTTAAAAACACCTACATGGACAGTCGGTCATAGATTATAATGGTGACAAAATTAGGCCCTAAACAGCTAACATAAAGAATGGCAGGTAGCCTAAAGTAGATCAAATAAAAAAGGTAAGCTGTTTGAGCTACAAAAAATCTTATATTAAAGGGAATAATTATGTTTACTATGAAAAATTAAGGGAAAAACTCTTAAAAAATCTCCTAATAAGCAGAAAGAATGCTAGGAGACAGGATGCAAGGAAATGGCATAAAGCCATGTCAGGGGAAGTTCAGATTGGGTATTAGAAAAGATATTGTCACTGTGAGGGTGACCAGGCACTGGCACAGGCTCCCCAGGGAGGTGGTCATGGCCTCAAGCTGTCAGTGCTCAACAAGTGTTTGGACAGCACTCTGATATGCTGTTCAGCTTTTAGGCTGCTTTGTGTGGAGTGGGGAGCTGGACTTAATGATTGTTGTGAGTTCCTTCCAAATCAAGATATACAGCGATTCTCTGGGTTTGGATTCACTGGACAAGTATTTTGAGTGACATGAGTATAATCCAAATAAAGGTGCTATTTAATATGTAGGAATTAAGAGAAAAAAGCACACAAGTCAGATGTTTAATGCAATTATGAATATTAATGTTGCAACTGCTTTGCTCTTTGAGTCTCTTTCCTTCCTTCTTCCTAACATCCCTTAAAAACCATAAACAGCCAAGATACAGTATATAACCTGCACTCCAAGTTATAGAGGAATATAGTAATAACCCATCTGCACATTGACAAAACTACATACATCCTGGCCCTCTGTCCCCATTCACAGTACCTGTACAGATTTTACACTTACCAGTTCTTAAGGCAGAAGATAATATAAGAAGATCAGATCTTGTGAGGAGATTTGGTTTCTTTTCTCTTTAAGAAATTCACTACTATTCAGAATCAGGTTTTTATTCTGTTCTTTACCATTAACCCAGTTCCCTCTAAACCAACAGAGACTCCCTATTTATACAGAGAGGAAATATATCAGATTCATAGTCAACATGATGTAAATATTTTGGGAAGATCAACAGAAATAAAACCAGTTAGACAATCAATGCTCAAGAGAGTTTGTCTTTATATAATTTTTTTAAAGGCTGGCAGTACAGGCAGGTAAAAAGATGAGACACTTTCAAGGCTGAAGATAGCAATGCAACATGGTTACAATTTAGAGGACGTCAAGAACTTGTTCGCAAACCCTGGGTGTAAGTTTGCTGCCTTAAACTGAAACTTTGTAAAAACTGATCGGCTGCATTCACAGACCATACACGCATTACAGCTCAAAACGTCCCCACAGCAGCTCAAAAAATTCAGGAAGGTCATCAAGTTAAAACATATTTTATTTTCCATCACAATGCAATTTTACACCAGAACGTAATTACTTTCTCACCACCAGTACCTAAAACATTTCAAGTGAGCGGTTTTCAGGGGAGGCAGTGCGGCACGGGAGGACGAGCGCAGGGATTCCGCACTGGCGAGCAGCCGGCCGCGGTTTGCGGGGCTGGAGTGCCAGGCCCGGCACTCTCCAAAGGCGCAGACCGGGCCCCTCACCTTTCCCGCCTGGAACCAGAGCCGCGCTCCCGGCCCGTTCCCGCCCGGCCCCGCGCTCCTCCCGAGCCCACAGGCCTCACTCGGCCCGCAGGGAGCGCGGCAGCGGCAGCAGCGGAGACGGCACAGCCCCGCCGTGCCAGTGCCCGCCGAGGCGGGGTGCGCGCAAGGCCGGGCGGTGGCTGCGGCCGGGAGTGTCCGGGCCGCGGCTGGAGGGGAAGCGGGGACGGAGCCCCGCTCACAGCTCCTGGCAGGGGCAGGGTCAGGGACGGGTCCGTGCTACCCCCGTGCTCCCTGGGCTCTCGCTCGCTGCAGACCTGAGCGACCGCAGTCCCTGAAATACCGGGAAATTTAATTCCCCTGACCAACGATTCATGCACTGATAAAATGACACCGCAGTAGCTCGTGTCAGCAGACCATTTAACTCAGGTTTGGAGTGTTGGCACCACAGATAACTGTCCTCTCTGGATATTTAATCATAAGTGAAAGAAATTACCCCCAGGTTATGCACTCCCGAGTTGTGCTGTTACACTGTTTTGCTGTAAAATTAAAGTTGCACTGTTACTTGCCTGTTTTAAACTGTTCATGTGGAATCTGTACCCTGAATTTCTGTTCGTTATGTCCAAGTTCTGTACCCTTTCTCCCTAAATCCTGGGCGTTCCCCTCTCCTGACGAAAGCACGCCGCCGCCGCCTTGTCGCTGCCCCCTGCTGTTTCTTGCTGCTCCCTGCCTGCCTGCCCGTCGAGCTGTGGGCTCCGCCCAATATGGAGATCAACTCCCATGGTGCCTGGCTGCAGCCGAGAGTCCAGTTAGAGCTAGAAAAACCCCTGAGACAGCGAGCCAAAAACTGGACCTAAGAAAGACAAAACTGTGCGAGGCACACGCCCAGCTAGCTGCAGGCAGCAGGTATTCTTTTGTTACTTTCTCGCCATGACCTGAAAGAAACTGGAGAGAGGTGACCCCCCTGGACCACACGAGCCAAAGCGATTCTATTGGAACCCCCATGAGGAAGGAATCCCGACTCTGCAGCAGCATCAGCGGCAGCAGATTTGACTGCACCTCCTCCTCCGTGGTGTCTTCAGGGAGCAGCGGCGACGTGCGCAGCCCCTCGGGCCCCCTACCCAGAGCTGATTTCTAATAAAGGCTTTTTCAAAGGAGCTGGTCTCCTGGCCCATTTATAACAATAAGCACTGTTCTGTGTTTTGTCCAAAAATCCAGCAGTAAGACATGCTCCCAAAGCAGAAGAAAATGCAGATAGTGTTTTGTTGGTCAAGAGTCACCAGGGAAAAAAACCTAACCACACCACAAGAACACACTAATTTTTAGCTGCTGTGTACACAATACACCAGAACAGCTATAGTTTGCTGATTAATTAAGTCCCTTGTCATCTTGCATTTTAGGTGGTAGTTTGTGTGCTGAAGGGATATAAATCTCTACCAAATCAGAATGTGTAACTTTTTATCCAGATGTACATATATCACATGAAATACTGGAAGAGAGAAACATACTTTTAAATTTGATTTCTTAATATGGTTAATTAAAAGGTAGTTGATATATGGGGGTGTTTTGGTTTTGCTGTCTTTCCTCATTGCTCTTCTTTCTCTTTTCCTCATTTTTAGTGCTGTATCTTTCAACTTTGCACCATCTCTGGTGTTTATTATCTTGTGCAGTACTACAGTTCAATTTGGTAATCCAGCAAAAAGTTCTTGCATAATTCTGGTTTTGTTGTCTGTTATTCCATGAAAGTTGATTAAATTACTACCAGAGTCAATGCAGAATAAAGCAATAGGAGAACATACCTGGAAGGATGGTTGATATAGGAGAAGGATTTAAAAATCGACTGTATGCTGTGGGTAAAAAAAAAGCCTTACCTTTCTCCTTTAAATATGTCAGAAGTCTTGGAATTCCTGCATACAAATTTCCATTGGTTCCCTTTTCATCTGTTTGCAGGTAGTGGCAGCAGCTGTTATTCGTTTTGGCTGAGCTGACATTAGTAACCTTTTACCTCTATTAGTAGATTATGGATCACAGAATCACAGAATGGTTATGGTCGGGGCCTTTAAGGATGACCTTTAAAGCTCATCTAGTTCAATCCCCTGCAACGAACAGGGATATCTTCAACTTGAGCAGGTTGCTCAGAGCCCTGCCCAAATCTGGCCTTGAATGTTCCCTTGAATGTTCACACCTACCACCTTTGTGGTCAACCTATTCCACTGTTTCACCACCCTCATCATAAAAAATTTCTTGCTTATATGTAGTCTGAATACCCTCTTTTATTTTAAAACTGTACTCTTTTTCCTATCACAGAAGGCCCTGCTAAAAAGTCTGTCCCCATTTTTCTTCTAAATCCACTTTAAGTACAAAAAGATGACAAAAAGCTCCCTGGAGCCTTCTATTCTCTAGCTGAACAACCCCAGTTCTCAATCTTTCTTCTGAGAAGAGATGTTCTACCTCTCTAACAATTTCTGTGGCCTTCCTCTGGAATCACTCCAATAGGTCCATGTCTTTTCAATGCTGGGGACCCCAGAGCTGGATGCAGCACTCCAGGTGGGATCTTACCAGAGCAAAGCATGTGAATACCTTCCTGTTGGCCACAAGGCTTTTGATACAGCCCAAGATGCAGATGCATTTAAGAGCTAACTTAATTTAGATGTACCATTGACATACTTCAGTAAATTTTGAATTGTTTCTTGAACTTTGAGTAATGTGAAATACAAAGTGTTTTCCATAACTCAATGTTTGAAAACAGAAGAGCTGTAATGCTCTAACATCCCAGGGTACTTGGAAACAACGTTCTCAGATACAGAAACTAAGCTCATTAAGGCTTATAAACTCTTCACAAAAGAAAATGTTACATGTGCAGTTAAATCAGGGGAGGGATAAAGGTAACACCTGATACACAGAGTGAGAGTAGGAGTTCACAGTTTAGAAATACATACTTTGTTTCTTGTATCCTGGCTAGATTTAACTTTGGATGCCTCCTGCACTGTATAAATAACTTTTTGTTACAGTTATTCCTAGAGAAATACTGTCATAGAGTTCAGCAGAGATAGGCCCAAGAGTACCACAAAACCCAAGGAACCACAATCCACCTGCTCTCTCATAAATTACCTCTACCAAAAAAAAAAAAAAGTTATATTTATGACTCATATGACACATCTAAAATGTTCTTTGTGGGCAAAACCCTCATATATTCAGGAACTGAGTTTTTATTGTTCTGTAGCTTCTTTCCTAAGGAAGATCAAACACAGATCTGTGTACCTTATGTGTGTTCTTCCTGTATGAGAGTGATTTAATTTGCATAATATGCACCTGCTATGAATACCTGTTTTCAAGGAAAAGCTGGAAGCATAGAGATTATTTTATCCTGGAGAGTGGATATGCAGGGTATTGAGCAAGGGCTGGATTTCTATTAAGTGGCATTTGAAAGACGTAATATTTTGCAATGGTTACCATATAATTAATATATACTGGTCCTACCATTAAAAAAAAAGGGCCAAAAATGGCCCACAAGCAGCAACAAGAAATTAAAGTTTCCTATTTTTGTTTAATACTGAATTCTTAACATACTGCGGAATAGCTTCATCGTGTATTTTGTATTAACCCAATTAAGTACTAAAATGTGTAGAAGATATTACCTGCCTTTGTTACAAATATGCTGAGGTTATGGATGTTCCCAGTCACACCCTCACCTGGCCTGCCCTTTTGCTCTGAAGTAGGTGATGTGCTATCCTTGCCTCTTTCTGACACAAGAAAACTACTCATTTTTTAAATTCTTTGAAAAAAATTAGTCACCTGAAGGCCCTAGATCTCTCTCATAATGCATTGGTTAGTTTGGAGGCAAGGACATTGGTTGGTTGAATGGTTGGTTGGTTCGTTGCTTGCTTGCTTGCTTGCTTGCTTGGAGTTTTCTTAACAACTAGGGTTGTAAAGAAACATGTTGAAAGATGAAACAAATGTTGAAAAATGTAACCAATACATACCAAGTCTTGAAATCCTATCAAAGACAAGGTTAGGACAGTGTCAGCTGTGCAGAGCAACATTGCAATAGTTACATTTTTGAAATGAGGCGCTTTCAGTGCCTAATTCCAGTTAAAACATATAACTGTAAATACGGTGGTGATTCCTGAGACATGTATCCTAAGAAGTGGGTAGGTTTCATGCTGAGGTGGTAACTGTACTTCTGCACTTGATCATCAGCATCTAAAACGTATTTTCCCGTAGTATTCAGAAGGCACTTCAGAATGCATGCACGAATTTAGTCTATTTCAAAATGAGCACCTCGCACAAACCAACTTTTGGCAGTAGTGTGAGTGGAGTTAGAGCTTGCAGAAGTATTTCAAACTTTTTTTCTTTCACAAAGATTACACTGCACCAGTGGGTGAGTATGCAAGAACATATTGCCTCTGATGTTGAACTGACAACACTTGAAGAAACTTCTCTTTAATAGCAACTGTGATTTCACAGGAACTCAAACATAGCAAATCACAGAACTCTTGGCAGCATCATGGGAATCCCAGGTGCTTCACATGGGGATCCTGAATAGTTGTTTTGATGCCATGATGATTTTTTGCCTTTTCTTTTATATACCTTTCATATGGCTTTCATGTACCTTTTATGTATCCTCAGTGTTCTTAGCATGCATACTTGTAATTCCTTAAGTCTGATAATTTAGCACAGTCCTGGTATTCTGTTAGGCCAGAAGACCAAACATCCCAGAGGCCTCACAGCTGGAGGCCAGAAAGCCCTATGCTATCTTGAGAAACCAAGGTCCTCTTTAGAATACACCCTGCAAATTAGGGTTAGGCCCCTCCAGGGGAATTCTTTGGGATGGGGAGATATTACACTATTTATTTAAGCCTGTTATTGAGGCATCTTTATTAGATATGCTAATTTGCAAGATCTATAAAATTGTATACACGATCTATCAGCTGTGTGCATTTTGGCGCATTCCACCTCGGCAAAGTGGTGCACCATAAAGATCTTTATTAAATACCAAGGTAAAAACCCTTTATCCCTTAACCTCATCTGGCTCTTAATTTTTAGGACGAAGGAAAAGGTATCAGTTTCTGTTCTCAAATTATTTTAGCTAAGTTATATATTTTTATTGAAAAAATGACATCAGTATACTACTACTTTTGAAGTTCTTCTGACTCAGGTGGGATAGCAAGTGAGTCTGTATGTGAACTGAAGCTGAGCAGTAGTGTTGCCAAACCAAATGTATCTGCTGCTTCCTCATCACAAACACTAAGGCATTTGTATGGCTGGATGCTGAAATAAATCTAACAGAATTTATATATATTTTTGAACACCAAAAAATACCCCAGTTGGTTATCTGTCACCCGGATCAGCTTTCCAGTTTGGTTAACCATAGTGATGTAAAACCTGACATATTCAAAAGATAAAATTTAGAAAATGGTATGAGAACTTGAACAGGTGACTGGAAGTGGCAAAGGAGAAAGAGCACTTAGGTTTCACATGCTGCTTTAAAAGCTGGTTGTCATGCATTACACTATTTTTTTTTGTAATTAAAATGATACTTGTTACTTTTACTTTTTATAGCTTTTTGCAATGGTAATACAAAAAAATATAATCACTATTTTTTTCCAGCTATGTAACAATGAGAATATTTTCATTAAAAAATGGAGTAAAATGAATGCCTTGCTGATGTAGCAAAGGATAACTTTTATTCCTGTATCCTCCTTGTCACAGCAGAGATCCTACCTCACTCCCTGATACGTGGCTCCTGGCCACATAGTCCTGCACATTCCTTTGCTTTCCCTCTGGCACTCATCAAACAACTCTTCAAGTCAGTTGAGTCCATTAATCCAGCAGAGAGTCTTCTTTTTCCTGATCGACTTGTTTTCTGGCAAGTTGACATGAGCTCACAAAGGAATCCAGAGAACATAAGAGTTTGTGCAAGGTAAAAAATATGTTCATTGTCAACTTCTGATTGGAAGCATGAAAAAGAGAATGAAAAAACAGGGGAAAGGATTGTCATCTCTTTCAGGGTATGCAAGCTTTTAGATCAGGCCATCTTGACACATCACAATCTCAGGCTGATGAATGCCAGTATTAAAGGAGAACAGAATTTGTAATTCAGTCTTGTTTCTCTTCCAGCTTTATGCTCATCTAAATTTAAAGGCTCTTGTTCTGGGCTACTCTGGCTTCTGTAAAATATCAAACTTCTATCATCTGGACTGTATTTTAGAAATATAAAATTAGTTCAGACTAAAGTTGTTTTGAAGTAGGGATCAAAGTAAAACTCAGAAAATACAAAATAGTACTATATTTTGCACTTCAGCTTTTATATTATTGTCCTATGAGGACATGACTTGATTAATTCACAGGTATTCACAGGTATACATAAATCCCACTTACAAATTGACAGTATACACAAATGTTTTTGAGAAGATAGCTTTATTTCCTTTTCCTTGGAAATGTTGTCTTATCTTGTGCTCACAGTAGCATCAGGGAAGAAAACTAGATTCTGTTTCCCCTGGGAAGCTGTGCTGTTTTTAATTACCTCAGGAGCTGCAAAACAAATTGCCATATTATTGCTCTGTAAACTTCCATCTGCCATCCATATTGCAGTTTATTGCTTTATTACTGATATCAAAGGCCACAGTGAAGATAGCTACATCTATTCATAGTTACTAGTATAACTAACACTGTTAACTGACTAAACAATATAGCAAGAGGTATATTTGGAGTGGAAGTCAATTGTGAGACCTTCCTATGTTTTCTATGACTTTTGTAGAGGTATTGCTGTACTATTTTTTGCAAGTAAACTTATTTGTTCAATTTTCCCTGTTACCAAATTTCAAAGCAGAGAGTTGGCATGCTTACCTTTGTATAAATGAAATCACATCATTTCAAGTGTAAGACTAAGTTAAAGAATAGCCATCATATTCAAACAGGATTCATAAGCTTTCCTAGTTGTACATGAAGTCCCAGTGCTACTGATATTAGTCATCAATTTTGGCCATGGAGCCTATTGCCAAAAATTCTTACTGTTCAACACCAACCTAAATTTTCTACATGCCTGGCTGTTGCATGTTGCTGTTCTAAATTTGTCATGCTTTCTTTATATTCCTAGATGTTCTAAAAGCATCATTAACATAAAGTCAGCAAGTTTGTTCCTAATGCTTCCTTTATAGCTCTAACATTTGCTGTCAATGCGAGATGAATTTCAGCTACTTATGTAACATAAGGGATTTTTTAAAATGGCCATCACAAAGTAACCTTTTCCTGATACACGAGTTTAAAAAAAATGAAAATCTTTTTTCTTCTGAAAAATGGCTAGATTTATATGAATTGTCAAGGTTTTGTGTACAGTTACTGTGTCAGCATCAATTTAATGTCCTACAGTGCTATTTTGAGTGCACTTACTTTTTTCATTAACATTTATTACTCACTTTAGTACTGATTCATGACATTACTGAATTAAAAGACAGCTTATCAATCAATGCCACAAAGATTTTGTGGCATTGCTCAAACTTCCTGATTTAAACATTTGTACTCCTAATTTAATCAATTCCTTTTGTAGATGATTGTTCAGTGAGTGATAAGCAAATGAAATGCATCTTTGGTGCAATTTAGCATAGATAATTCATTAAAAGGAGGTCTTCCTCAGCAACAGAATCAAACAATCGAAGTTGCAAATGCACTAATTGAAACAGTCATATTGCAATACTGTCACAGAATTTGATCTTCATTCAAAAGTAAATAGTGCAGTGAGGTGAGTTCGGGAAAAACCTGTAGTGAAACACTTAGAAAACCTACAAGACTTCACTTACTATTTGAATTTTGCCTAAATATTTTGGAAAGATAATTACACATACAGTAAGTACTGCAGCTTTGCAGTGTGGTGAACTGGTTACATACAGCTTCATGCTTCAGTGGCTGGAATGTTTCTGGTACATCACATGTCTCATTTAAAAACAGCTGTCTTGCAGCATGCTCAGCAGCACAGATATAGCAGAGACATCTAACAAGTCTCATCAGTTTCTTGTGCACTAATTCACTTTTGGAGGCACCTTTTCAGTTGGCATCCCATGTCATCAATCAGCCTCTTGACATCATTGACATCATTGGTGGACTCATTAAGACGTTAACTTTCAACACTAGCATCCTATGTTCCTGCTAGCTCATTTCGAAACCTGGAACGGGTCTGTGAACATTTTGGGAACTGAGTATCACTAGTTAGCACAGGTGAGAAAGGACTCCTCATGTATTTATAAAGGGTGGCAGCAGCTTTGTTGACATTGAAGTTAGAGAGCTCACTGAAGCATAAGTTGGACAATTGAGGACGTGCAGAGGTCCCTTACAGCCTGAATTATTTTATGATTCTAAGATACAAGCAAGTTACATACAGTGTAGGATATAAAATTTGATTTCTTCTCTGAAGACGGTGTTGGAAAATTATCAAATACATAATTGTCTTTCATTTAAATCCTATTCTGAAGTTGTAATGTGGATTAGTGGAGTCATATGCAGAACTGTGGTGAAAAACGACACAGACTGTAAGTCAGAAAAAATCATTATTGACGTCTCCAATTTATAAAATGGAAGCTGGAACACAGAGGAGATGACCAACACAAGAACAGTCATAGAAATTTCTGACAGTGTCTTTCTGACAGTGACTGAAGGAAAAAAGGCTGCAGTCTTTAGTCATTTAGTCACTTGTGAATACCTGTGGTGGGTAGCTGGCTCAGTTTTGTGCACACTGACCAAAAATTGCCTCTTGCTTCGCAGGCAGTGTGTGTGAGTGTGCTTCTGGGGCACAGGGAGGTAACAGCTTAACTAAACATAAGGTAATTTGGCCAATAACTGGAGGTAGTGTTGTGGAGGAAGACATGCACATGGGCTGTACAGAAGAGTATCTCGAGCCAATACTGGACATAATGGACACATATCCTGCAGTGGAAGTGGCAGGGAACCACAAGCCTTTTTGCCTCCTTCCTCCTGTGTGATACAAGAAATGGATGTGACCTTTGGGTTTCAGCTCAGTGTCATGCATTGGGTATTTGGTAGTTCACACTCACCCTTCTCTACTCTACCAATATCATATGGTGCAGGCTTTGGGACAAAAGGTTTTGTCTTTTTAGCAGTAAGATTTGGTGCTCTTCCAGATGTAGTAGATTGAATCTGCATAGAAATGCAAGAAGACTTTTACTAGCAAACTTAGATTTGCTTGTATCCTGTACTTCTCATTGAGGTTATTTATCAATGATTTTAAACTTTGATTTCGGGGTTACTTTCAATTATTTGTGATGACTTCTTTTTTAATAGAAAACAGTTTCTAGGTGGCAGTTAGGTCTCCAGAGCATTGCCTGTTTCTCCTATGCCTTGTGCACCACCTACTGGATTCTTTTTAATATCCTGCCAAAGATTTATCTTTTCACAGGTCCCTGAAATACAGGATTTATTTGTTTCCAAAAAGAAAACTCACAACCCTATCACTTCGTTGAAAAAATATATCTTAATTTATCACAAATGAGGCTTAATTCATGTCTTCTGTTCAGCATCCAGTTGTATTTAGCAATATCATAAAGTGTTCTTACTTTAACACATGGCATCAATATTCATAATTAATGGCATTCTGGTTGGTGTAAAATATCTGAGGAAAACAGCTACTTATTCAGTAATTAAAGCAGGAGTTGTTATATGGTCTGCCTTCTGCAGAGAACTAAACATTTTGGTTAAAATGAATTTTTTAAGACAATCTCATATTACTTCTAAAAAGAATTAGAAACACCACTTGGTCCAAAATTATCTCAGGTGATGTTTAAATGAGATCAAGCTACAGCCCAGGACGATGTAGAAGCCCAGATGATGAGTGTAATGTGTATGTCTCAAACACCAACAACCGGACAGCCATGGGAGCTTGTTCCAAGAACAAGATTTGATTGGAGAAGAGGACCATGTGGAGGTAGAGCAGGGACAAACATCCTTGTTCTAGTCCCTGGAGGCACAACAAACAAAAGACAGCATCAGTGAAGAAATAGGTGTGAACTGTTAACCAAGGACCAATCCAGCAGGAGGATATGAGACCACCCAAGACCCTTGTGACCCTCCAAACCATGCTCAGATAGGTCTGAAAGAACAGACTGCAAATGATAATTCATTTGCATAGAAAGCAAGAAACCTGTCCTCAGGGCAGGCAAAATTGATTTGTAAAAAGTATTTCCATCAAGCCCAGGCACACTGCCCCAGGACTCTGCACATCCCGTTGGCCAAACAGATGATCTCTCTCTTTCTCTTCCCCTCTTTAATTCATCTCCTCCTTTCCCTCTTCCCTCTGACCCTACCCCTTTACCCAAAACCCACTGCTGGCTTACAGAGTAAGTCAAGAACTAATATACCAATTTCCTTGCCAAGTGTGTAATTTACTAATGAAACTTTGTGGGCCCTCTGTCTTTTGTCATTCCTTTTGACCATGGGCATTTACCAATTTTGGGTGCTTCCTTCCCTATAAGGTGGGACAGCACAGAGCAGACAGACAAGAAGCTGAGGAGAGCACAAATGGGACACAGCTCAAGATGAAAGCCATTGTCAAGTGCTGTTTATGAGGATGGTGAGAATGAGAAGGCAATAACAAGCAAAGACTGCACATAGGACAAAATGCTGTGATGCTGCTTTAAGGCAGACAAGGTTTACTTAAGTAAAAGAAGATAACATCCTTCAGGATGTCTGTGTCATGGCAATTAGCTAAAGCAGGATCCCCAAATTAACATAAAACCTCACTTCATACTGCTGACAGTACCTAAGAACAGAGATGGAATTTCAAATAATGGAAAACATTTTATACCAATTTTAGTATGTACATGTATATGTATCTATTGATATGTTTTACATGTAAAGATATAAGAAAATTTAATCTTATATTTAAAAAACTGTATTTATACTTTTCATATTTTATGCTCCATCTGGTCCAGTGACGTCAACATATGAAACCTACTCTCATTGAATGTCAGTGTATGACTACAAGAATTTTTTTCCACTAAGAAACTTACAGGAAATGTTCCTTTAAAGAGTTTCCTTTGTAGTAAAAATTCAAATTAGTACTACTAACATAGAATAAACCCACCAAAATACTACTGAAAGGAAATATTTAAAAAATAATTTAATTTAGCTGGGGTAATGAACAAAATTGGTTGCCTGAATTGTTTTAATGTAAAGAACTTTAATTTCTATCAAGAATTAGCAGACATGCACATGCCTTGAGACTCAATTTGAGCAATTTAATGGGAGCTATTATCACTTAAGAAACACAACAAATCAACGTTTTTGTAACAATACAGGCAATAACAGATGTTAGTACCATTGCAAAGAAGGCCAAGTTTTTTCATGATGGTAGTGTTGATGGACAAGCCAGAAATCATCCACACTTAAAAAAAACAAAGCAAGCACCACCAATAACACCAAAATCAGTTCCAACAACCTGTCTGTGGCTGACCAGATGAAGGGCTGCTAGTAGGAAACATGCTTGTATTTAATGAGATTCCCTCCAGACAGCCTATCCAATGGCTAGTGCCTAGATCCCTATTTTCCCCTGCTGCTGGAATCTGGACATGCAAGTCTATGAAGATCACAGCTATACTTCCTCTGCTGGCACAGTCCCATGTAATCAATCCCTTCCCACCTAATGCAGACCAGCACACACTGGATCCCTTGAGTAATCAGGATTCGATGTGCAGCCAGCTGAGTAACTATCCCACAGATTCTATCACCTCCTGTGTAGAGACACACACCACACCAGACCTTGTAGCCTCCCCAGCAGTTGTTACAGACTGCTTGGTCCCTTTGGTATGTGCTTCCAGCACATTCCAGAGACACACATGTATCTGGCCCAGTCTTATGAATGCTTGGTAACTGATGCTAAAGCCCCTGCATGCTGTCTAGGTTCAGCTCAGTATCTGCTGGCAGCCAAATGATGCTATATATGCCCTCACTTGGCCTAGCTGCTGGCACCACAGGCATACAGGTTCCTGTATGGCAATTCCTGTGTCATGGCAATTAGCTAAAGCAGGATCCACAGCCTCCTGTCTAGCTGCTGGCACCACAGGTAACACTGACTTTTGTGACCCATGGTATGACTCCATCTGGTAGCAATTAGACCCCCATAAGCATGTACGTACACAGAACAGAGAATTCCCACTCCCAAGAAAATATTTAGAAATTAAATTTAATAAAACAGGGCAGCTGGCACTTAATCCAGGGCATCACCAAATAACTGCATGGACTAGGGACTAGTCCCTTACCTCTTTATTTTCCTGGGTTTGTTCCTCCCCAGACCACCCACATCCCTGCCTTTGGTTCCTTCCATATATATTCACTATTGCTGTGGAGAAGAGATTACTGAGATGGGATTTAATGAATACTTATCAATAAGATTGTGAACTTTCAATGTGCTTGGGTTAGTTTACATTATTAATAAATCAGTGCAGTGAGTTAAATAGAAAGGTGAGGAAAAAAAAAAGGCTAACTAGAAGACCTAGAAGTTAAGTCCCCTGAAGACTCAGATTTGGCAGAGGCAGCCTTTGCCTCTACACCTCTGTCTGTGCAGTCCTGACTGTGGAAGAACAGCTTGACAGAACCAGGAAAGATCAGCCTGCACATGATGTACGGACACAAGAGCAGGAGTGCGTAGCTATTGCTAGAGTAGCTACACAGACTGAAAACCAGCCCAAATAATTGTATTCCTGGAGTGAAGAGAACACATCCTAGCAGAGGAGATTATTTTCATTTTAAAGTCGTGATGTGTAAGTGGTGTGTAGGGGTGAGTGGGCATTTCTAGAGGCCCTATAGGAAAATAATAAAACCTTAACACTTTTGAAAATACAGATCTTAGTGCCTTATATTCTTACAGAGTAGAAGACTACTATCTTTCTCTATCTTAAAGGCTTTTTGAATGGTAAAGAATTTGATTTTTCCTACAGGTTCTGCTTCACTAACTTTTTTACAGTTTCAGTAACCATATGTGCTAAGAGTTAACAGGAGTGCAGGAGGGGACAGTCCATGGTCTCCATGCAAGAAGAAAAGCTATCTCAGGACACAGCTGTATTAGATTTCACTTAAAAGGCAGTTCTAAAGAAGGTTGTCTAGTGTGTGAGAACAAGGAATGTCATTTCCAGTTTGAGAACAACTACAGAAGAGACAGGTAGCTGTAAGCTGTTACGTTTCCTTGCAGTTGCTAGTCACTGGATTAGCAATTGACTGCTCCTTTTGTCAATTAACAATTGACAAATTGTCAAATTGACACTGCTATATTTCTAGAACAGCACTCTAACTTCCTTTTCTCACATTAATTATTATGCTATTACAATGTGAGGTCAATACTTTGGTCTTCTGCTTCCTGAATAAAATCATGGTATTTTTGTTACTGGAAAGCTGACTGATGTTGTTTATAGGGTCAATCAAAGGTCCATATTTGCTGTTGGATGTAACATCATTAAAACAATGTTTTATGTAGCAAATGACTTTCTTTCCTTACAAGTAAAGTATTTTCAACAGCACTTAAAGAAGCTGAGAGAAGTAATTTAGGCTTTTGCACTGAGGATCAATCTATCTTAGGCAGCTAGTTAAGAAAAATGGCTTCATCCCTGACAGATCTCATTTGGTGGATCACCATTATCATGGCTATTCCAGGATCATAC
Source organism: Phylloscopus trochilus trochilus (assembly GCA_016584745.2). Lineage (NCBI taxonomy): Eukaryota > Metazoa > Chordata > Aves > Passeriformes > Phylloscopidae > Phylloscopus > Phylloscopus trochilus. The sequence goes on along the minus strand of WQNJ02000546.1, from coordinate 56,944,289 downwards.
AAAAATCCTCAAAATACTAATGGCCAGCTTTAGTCATTACTCAAACTAGGAAAATAAATAGTGAAGAAGAAATATATTCTGCTCAGAACCAGACAGCTGCATACTCAGAGAGTATTTTGATGTAATTTATAAATTCATCAGCAACTAAATTAACATCTAAACTGTAAAATAACTGTTGCTTACAAAGTTTATCAGCAAATAACATTTACTTCAATAAATCCCAGAACTGATGTAGTAACACATTTATTGATCACTTTACCAACTAAAAATACAATTTTATACAGTCAGTCAACAGCAGTAACGTACTTTATGAGAAGCTATGCTGTAACAAAATGGTGTTCAAAGTATGGATTTCACTATAACTTGTCAAGCCAAGCTTTTACAGTGCTAATCAAAACAACTGTTGCACTTGAACTTTCCCCTAAAACATCAACAATAATGTTGCAGACAAAGTAGCTTTTCCATTGTTAATGTGGGTTTAGAATTTAACAAGACAACTTCAAAAGGTTTAAAACATCCATAACATTGTCATTACTGTAACATTCACACAGATAAAGTGATACATTTAATACTTTCTAGCATTAATAAACAGTGTAAAAATATATTGCATATATATATATATAAATTTGTTTCCTTTTCCTGAAAAAACCTAGTACAAACTAGTAGTATATGATCCCCCCTTCAAGTTTCTTTTACTTATTTTAAAGATTGAAGAGTAGTAGTTTTAAATTAACAGAAATAAAGACATGGAAATAGAGAATCACTGTTGTACTCCTCCATAACCTCTTGTCATGGTTACTATGCGTATTAACCCCTTGGTAATGGTGGTTCTATTTTTGCTAACACCAGCTAGAATTTGGAACTGGCTGCAGTGGGGATAAGATTTTGCCCAGTGTGCTTTGCACTGGATGGTGCCTGGCCCCCTTCATCAAGTGGTTAAAAATCTTTGCTTAGGACATGTTCATCTACTATAGTTAAGATTTAGAAATGCTATACTCAAGTTGTTTATTTGCAGTAATGAAAAGAAATTTCAGTGTTAAATTAGTGAGAAAAAGTAAACTTGTAAGGTTAAATGATCATGTAAAGTTTTTTACCGTGTTGAAAATTTCACAGTGAACACAGTAGGCTAGTACAGCTGCATGTTAATGTTTGCAATGCCTGCAATTAGAAATGTTGCAGGTAATTATTAGCACACAGCAGCTTCCTGGTTGATGAAAGACAAATGAAAATAAAAACAAAAACTAGTAAGCTTCACTGAAGGTTTTCATCATAGTGTACAGTGCTCCAAGGAAGACTATGTCAAGACCTAGCTCCATATCCCAACTGCTTAACAATTAAATTTTAGTTAGTGCTCTAGGTAATCAAAGACAAAACAGTTTCGCCTCCACCCTTTATAATCAGGTCCTGACAGTATGCACATACAGATTTGTGCAAATCAAGAATAAAAACATCTAAATCGAATTAGAAATTGATGTTGGAACAGCATGGACTGATAAACAAGCTAGCAAAGGAATAAAGCATAATGTGGATTAATAAATGGTTCATGACTGAACAAAATAAATCTCATTCAAAAATTATACTTCTGTATAAATATATATTTCTCCTCTAACATTTAAATCTGTGAAACATAACATCTTGCTAAGAATAAACTTCAATATATTTATCCAACATTGACCATTTCTCTGCTTTAGAAAATGTAAAGACAAATTACTTCGTATTGTAAGCATTGTACAAAAAAAATTCCCTGCTACAAGAATTTGCCAAAGCTGATATATTCTGAACCCAGCACAAAGATTAAAAACAAACACACTTTTTTGCACACTATAACTTGTTTTTGCCTATGATCTTACCTTTTCGTAAACTACAGTGCTAATGAAAGTAATTTGCCAACACAGTTTTATATTGGACATCCATTTGTAGGTTAACTGACTTTACACAAAGCCTTTGTAAAGATCTAGAATATATTTAGATTAACTATTACAGACATACACAGAATTTCAGTTGCATTAATATAACCCTATTCAACAGAGCCCAGGCTGCATTATTTCACATTACTTAATTACTTTGTTTAAAAAAAACATTTGAGCAAATGCAAGCATACAGAAACTCATCTGATGTAAACCGGAACTTATAATAATTCATTGCTGAATGCTGTGGGGATTCAGACTCCCATCTTTTTTTCTTATTCTGTTGTTCATCTATAATGTAGCTCATGATCAAGAATGCAAAGATTGGTGAACTGAGTGTACTTTTAGGGCCACATTTTTAATTTAGTTGAGTGTAACTTTTTTCATGATTCCAATGTTTTCTGAAAAATGTGCAAAGTAGTAGAAAAATCTTGCATAAAGATAACTGGAGGTAAGGGCAAATTATCATGTGCATTATTTTTCCAAATGTTTACATCAAAGCTCACTTTGTACAGTGCCATAATCTTTACAGTAACTCACAAGAAGAGATGCTGTGTAACTGTATTTGAAAATTAATTAATTGGCTATTTAGCTGCAATGGAATATGACAGTAGCTTATCATTTTTCCAAATCAGGTTAGTCAGTTAGGTAGTGCAATGTCAATTTCTATATGCAAGATTTAATGAGGGGGAAAAAAAAAGTCTCTTCTATAGCTTTGCCCTCATGTATATCCATGCCCCCAAGCAGTGCCTGTGTGCATGCACATGAATACAAAAGATAACTTCTTTTTTTAAAAAATTGTTTCAGACTACCAGAACTGCAAATGTCTGTCAAGAATGCTCAGCCAAGAGGCTGGATTCTTCCCCCTTTTATTTATGATCAGCTTACTCTTGCCAAAGTCTACCTGGGGTGGATGATCAATTAGTTTGAATGAAATACACCAATTCAAATGTTTTCTGACAACAAAATCAAGAGTTGCATCTTAAATTTGTTTTGAAGTCCACCTTCTCCATAGGGTTTTTGAAGCAATGTACCAAGGCTAATATACTGAAAAACATTAAAAAAACCCCAAATATATTAACAGATATTTGTCCCTGTAAAAATAAATTACTTTGACAATTAAGACCTGGAGGTTCTATCTGCAATATTCTTTTACTTCCAGATGCATTATTCTTAGCTGGGACATCATTCAAAACATCGGTTTTGAGTTTAATGAGCAAGCATGAATGCAGCTGCAGGTTTCCTAGTAGTTCTAGGATTCTGAAGACTTAAAAACAACAACTCTGACCATCATTTCCAGCTTATATTAAGTAAGTCAAATGAGCAACTGAATGTTAAATGATATTTTATGGGCAAACACTCCAAATACAGGAGGTACACATGTATTAATTTGTCATACTCCAGACTTTAAGAATTTCACACAAGTTTAAGTGCTGTCATTATGCTTCTGGTATTTAATTGTATAAAGGTACAAGTAAGACTTGAGTCCATAGGCAGTGTATGACACTCCTATTTCCTGTTCCCATCTCACTATACCACAGCTTTATACTTACTTACACATGATGAAAACTGTGTGTTTACACAGTGAGTGTCAACTAGCTTCACAAAGCTGGGGCAAAGGAAAATATAGGGCCCATGCAGAGCATAGTTTTAAATGGTTTCTTAAGAGCACTCAGAGGAAAGCTTGCTTTCACCCTAACTCTCTCTCCTTCTTCCTCACCATGGAGCAACTCCTCCTGTCACACTAAGTCTATGTTAGAATTGCTGAAGAGTGATTTCTCTCAGAACAGGGTAGACAGGTAAAACCATAAAAGCCTCCTTAGGTCTTTACCTTCATGCTATGAAGGGAGAATGACAACATCCCCAACCAGCCAAGCTGAACAGCATTGGCTGCAGGACGAGAGCTTGGCCCTAATAAGATTTAAGTTTTTCATCAACATTTATACAGTTTAATTACTTAAGCTGGATCCAAAGAGCATGTGTACACACACACAAACCTACACAAGTCTTGTGCATTACATTACTTAATACCAACTAAGTGACAAGCCAAGAACATAATATTCACACTACAAACAACATACACAAAGGTGTAGTTATTTTGGCACACACTCGAGGCTGACAGTCACTTAAGAGGACACATACCAGTGCAACGTTACATTTGCTCTATCATGAAGGTAAAAGGTTTGCTCTTGGCCAGTGCAAACAGAGAATTCTTATTCACAGATGACAGGCATGTGCCCCCAGAACACATGCATCTCTGAAGGCAGGGTTATGTTCTGACTACCATACATGCAGGCACAAAGAATTAAAATTCATTTCATAAATATGAAAAGCCTTAAGGAAAAAAACCTATCAATTACAACTTTAAAGTTTTGGTTTTGGAGGAATATACATGAGGATGTTCTCTACAGATGGTTACAGATGGCTGCGACACCTATCACTTCCAAACCAAACCCATAGTAGTCATTTGCCTTTTTGTTCTACCTAATTTCAGCTACCATAAAAAATATTAATTGAGCCAATAGAGGGAAAATAGGGATGACTGAAATGGTAATTGGTGAACAAAGCTTTGCATAATGCTAACAATTATCAGACTTTTAAATTTAATTGTCCGAAGTTTTAGTTTACATACTTCAATTCAAAATATCTTTGAAAGACAATCTCTATGCTGATGAAAAACACAAGCTGTGACACGTGAGTAGTTTTGACGTCTCCCTTTCCCTCCCCTAAATGAAAAGGAGGTAAGAAGTATTATAGGTTTAAAAAATAGGGGCTAAATTTTGGCTATAGTCTAATGTTCAGCATTTCCCTTGGAATTCCAAATGTTTGATTACAATTAATTATAATTGTTCATATAGGACTCATGAAACCACATGTATTTTTTAAGGTCTGCTTCTCAATAATGTTATTGTGATAGCTTGGATAACCACAAAGAACTGCAAAGAATACTTTTGGTTTTGATATTTCCATACTGATGGTTGCAAAACTCCCAGTGAAACTCTCAATTAAAGCTCATGGAGTGACTAAATGGAATTATTAAGAAGCACTAATAACAAAATTCCTTTTGACTGCTGCATATTTTACTTAAAAACTATGCTATTTTCAGAAAATTATTTGTAATGACTGTTCATTTGCCTCAGTAAGGATTTTCATTTCTTGTCCTTAGTCTTGTAAAGGTTAGATTAGGCTTCAGTAGACATACAGGTAAGGTTTGTATACTGCCACAGTATTTAAATACAGTTTGAGTTTGTTCTTTAAGGCGGTTATTTCTAAAAGCTATTGGAACCTTCTGATCACATTTCTTTTGGTATTATCTACTGTAGTGATGAAAGTAAAGATAACTAGGAACAACAGGGTTTTATAGAAGGTGTCACATAAGACAGTGCTATGTAGTGGAAGATGCTGAAAATCAGGCTGGAAATTTAGATGAAATGAATTGAGATGCCCCCAAAATAGAGAGGACAGTAAACCATCTTAGGTTCCCATGTCCTTACTTCAGTTGCTGTCTGCAGCATGGTGCTGTGGAAGAGAATATGCTCTACAACACTCTTCAGGGCTGAAAATGGGACACCTCCTCAGTTATCCCTTCCTGTCATCTTTGAGGTAAAAGCTGTACTTACTGTCCTGAGAGTTGAGGGAATAGCAGATGAGTAAGAAAACATACTTTGCCTCATTCCCAAGCAGGCCTGGAACTTAATAATCATGCAAGTATTTAGGCTTTTAATTTCCTACCCATATTAGTGGAACAGTAAGAGCACAAGTAGATAGTGAACCCCTAATATACAACTGCATAAGATGTTTTTATTCTTAGCCTTTATCTTTCACACCAAGCATAGAAAAAAGAGAAAAATCTTTACTAAGTAATATCTTCCCAGCAACAGCTTTCCTTTGTAAGTGTCACATTAGAATGACTTCTTTTCATGTACCACTTTGAGGTTTAAAACTATCAGACTGTAGAAACAAAGAAGAAAACATAAGTGTGTTCCTCAAAATAAAATACTGCTATCTGAACCATCTTCTCAGATTCTGATCCCAAGTTTACTATGCCATTGAAAGAATTTCAAAGTTTGCATCAGCTCCAAATAAAGTGCTTTGGTTCATGGCAGGGATTTTATACTGCACAAGCATGCAAAGTAAACTCTGGCAGAAGCTCAGCTCTTTACATCAGCCTCTTATAATTCAGTTTCTAGACAGTGTCAGCTTGGATCTCTCTGCACTCTCAATTCCCTTGCATGCCCTTCTATCTTATGAGTGTGCTGATCTCTCTCACTTTGAGCTAACAACTTAATAACTAATTATATCTTAAAATCTTCCTAACCAATCACTCCTCCTTTATTCTGACATTACAGACATTCTGTATTTGGATACCTGAGAAAGCCTGTCCTTCGTGTACCTAAAAGCAAAGTGTCACCCCATGTGCCAGACAAGGTGGATAGCTAGCAACAAACACCCAGGTCAACAGTGTGCTCTTGGACTCTGCAGTAGGCTGCACTTCACCCTTTAATGAGGCTGGGTCCAGAACTTCTCAGTTACCAGTGAGTTATTAATCAAGCCTTCAAGTCAAAAGGAAAAACAGGGACACTGATTTTGCCTGTAATTCAGCTGAATGATTCATCAAGGATTCATCAAGGATTCATCAAGGACTCATTGTAGGCTCAGCCATTTTATTCACTAAAAAAACAGGACTACTCTGGAGCTGGCTGCCTTCAGAAGCACAGGCACTAGGGACGAAAAAGATCTTTACATTTAGACAGTTTACCACCATGCCAGAATAATTTAGCCACTTCTGGTATCAAGTATCTTATTTTCTGCTTTAGAGTGTGACAGGTCCCCAGTGCAACACAGGAGTGGATAATATTTCACTCTTCAAGAACACTGGGTAACTCTTGAAAAGGGTTCACACTTTGCATCTTTACATACATCTAAAATCTTCCCAGGTAACCAAAGCCATCCGTGGGAAAAGCCATCCAAATCTTTATAAGAGCATGTGCTGTGTTTTGGCAAACTTCCCTCCCACTGAAAAACAAACACCAAAATAAATTATAAACAAACAAAAGGACGTCCAAGTCCACGAGAAGGCCTTGCCTTTTGTTTGCCACTGTTGTTTTGGTTTTAGGCTGATGTATGGTCTCAAAGGGTCACTGAGGGCAAGGTTACAGGCTACCACACAATATCAGCAGAACAAAAACAGTTTAAAGGCTGAAAACCAGTGCTCTCTTTCCATACATTGGACAGACTGTTCACCTGCATGGCACATGACAGCACACCCTGCTCACCTATGTTTATGTACTCTGAGTAGGATGCTTATATGGGTGGGGGGAGACCAATACTTCTATTAACTCAGAGTTGAACATGAAAATCAATGCACAAGCTCTTTTTGAAAGAAAGCAAGGCAGAACTGCAAAAAGCTGGTTTTGAATACTGAATAGCCTGTCTTTCATAACTTTAGAGAATCAGAGTAATACATCAAGGTACTTGTTCAGCTCTTGCAGAAAATTGAAATGGCCTTTTCTCTCCTTTTCAACCAATACTAAAAAAGTTATTTTTATTCCAAATAATTTCTTTTGGCATTCTGGACTCCAGCTAGGTCACACTCAGCTGCCTCTACCTTAAACCTTTGGGATGCTTCTCCTGGTAACATTGGAAAGTCATTCCTAGCAATACTATTACTCCAACGTTTGGCAGCAAGAGTGAATAGAGAATCACATCCCTTGGCTTCAAATGAATTACCATAAAATGTAGCTCCGTTATAATGGTTTGGGGTTTTTTTTGTGGGTAAATTGCACCTAATTACATAGATATTAATTGCAAATGTCCTTACTCTAAGGGGCCATAAGCCTTCCTTTAATATGGTAGAGCTTCAAGGGACTGTATGCCAACATATGTGCAAAATAACATTCATTTAATAGCAATCTGATTGGCAGTGTTTAGTCATAAACAATATTTTAAAGCATTATTAGCTTAATGCCCCCTTCACTTCCAATGCGAGGCAGTGCAAACTTGAAAACAGACTGTGAAAACCCTTAACTAGACTTCCTTAGTAATGTCTTGTTCCTCACCTCTCAGGTTAGTACAAAAGCTCCATCCAAATTCAGCCAGTCAGAACCATGCTACAGTACACACAAGAACAAGCACAAAGTATAGACAGGAGGAAAGTAAGGGCTGGTATTTTCCAACTCTTTCTGTTGACATAAAATACTTTAGAGCCTATATTGTCCTAGAAATAGCTTTTTTTTTCAGTTTTTCCATGAGTCGTATATGACAATCACAGGCTAGAACCTAGCATGTTACTACCACTTACTTCCCAATAGTATATTGTTGAATGTTTTAAGAAAAGTGCTAGATCCTATGTAAGACATTTAAAAAAACCCCTAAAACAGTAGTCAAATGAAACTGCATAAGTAATGGGATATTCTTCAGAAAGACTGCTACAAAAGATCCTCTTTTCAAGAAGTCCTCTTTGACATCATCAGGGCAACAGAACATCTAGGAATGTTTGAGATACTTTGCTTGAATTGACAAAGTGTGGTATAACTGCTCTTGACTTTGGTTTTGTTGTTTTTGGTTTGGGTTTGTTTTTTTTTTTTTTTTTCCTGAAGCTCAACAAAATTATGTATTTTTTATACCTACATATTTATTTTTGCCAATATATGCATGAGGAATGTAATGAAGTGGCATTGTGCTGCAAGTAGCTCAGATGTTGAAATCAGTTCCAGTTCCTGAAGACAACTTCTTGACAACATAGTCTCAACGTTCACAATAACCGAAACATGTGGGATTCATAACATCATCCTTACAAATATATACTCTATCCCCCTCTGTGCTGTAAACCCTCAGCCTTACTTGTTTCCTTGTACTTTATGATCGTATGTGCCTGCATGCTTATAACCAGATACATATCCTGAGTTATCCACCAGATCTTCTCGGCCAGCTTTGCCTTTTCCTTTCCCACTGGCATCAAACCTCTCTTTGTGAGAACCTGTAAATTTTGAAGTATCTGTAAGGCGTGAAACAGTTGGAGATGCAACGGTTTTCTATTGGAAGAAAAAAAAGAAACAAAAGACATATCAGAAATCAGTTATTCTAAATACAGGTACTTTTACATGCTAACAAGATTTAAATATTTGCTAATGACAAAGACTATGCAAATACCTACTCATTCCCAGCAATAGGATACAAAAGATGTTTGTTTCTTGCCATTACATACAATGACAATAATAATATAGCAGAAAAGGAAACAGCACAAATTATATCAAAACCTTTGAGAAGAGAATTTCAGTATGAGATACTTTTGATTAATAATCGAATTCTAAGCACCAAAGATACAACGAAGTTTTATCTTGACTTCACATTTTGAACCATGTTCAAAATCCATTATATCAGCAGGAAAGCATAAAACTTGGCTCCATCAATATAGTAAAAGTATTACAATACAACTAGAATTCATTGCTTCAAAAGACAATTTCATTCTAAACTCTAGGATTCATGAGAGAATTAACAAACTGGAAGGACTGGAAGTGATTTCTAATACTAGCAAATTAGCAGTCTATGAAATAGCACTGAGCAAAGAGTCCTTCTACTGAGTCATATCAGGCTTCTCAAAAATCAGTTTTGTTGTCATTGAGACAAAAATTTTGACTATAGAAACAGAAAAAAATATTTCACATAACAATATAGAAGCATGATAACCTGTGTGTTTGGACTAGGAGCAGACTCTTTGATACTTAAATTTATATTTCAAAATCAGGGGAAGAAAAAACACAGAAGACTTTTGAGCTAAAATGAACAGAGTGCTAAAATCTGGGCATCTTTTTTTATGTGCACCACCTGTCACTATCTAAAAGAAAATGAATGCTGGAGCATTCTTTGCTCAAAACACCATTGCTAAATGACCTTTAGGGAATTCTGTCTTGCAGTCTTAAGAGTACTATTTGCAGAAGTGGTTATTTTTCTATACTGAAAAAACAGGTACCAAGACAATGCTTAGGAAGAAGCATTGGTCTAATATATACAGTTTACTTGTTCATATTGACCTGGTAGCACCTTATAACCAGGAAAACTCCAAAAGCAAGACAAGGGCAATATATTCAATACGGAGTTAATTAAACTTAAAACATACTTGCTTTCCTTGTATTTAAAAAACACTACTTTACAGAAAATCAGTTTTATCTACATGTGCATACACTCTCTATAGTCACATCCACAGAGAAGTCTCAGAAACTCTAGCTGACTGCCTTTTCCTTTACCAAATTCATTCCTAGGACAGACTGCTATTCTGAGAAATTTTAATGTTAACTTAATCACTATTTGAAAAAGAAAGAGTACAGCTTCTTCTCCTCTGTTTCAAAGGTGTGGCATGAAATTCTCCTCAATACACAATCTACAATAAAAATATGAGAATTTTTGTACAGTAACATATTTAGTAACATACATACTAAAACTTGTGTGAGTGGATGGAAATGCACACATATTAACATGCAAGAAGAAACAGTAAAATGAGGATTAACAGAATGGCTCATGTCAATAATGATGTTCCCAGAAAACTATTCCCAGTGGTAAACTTGAGAAATGTGGTGTTTATACCAAGATACCTGCATTCTGATAAGACCACAACACACACGACTTATAAGGTGCATTTTTACAACAAGATGATAGGAGTGTGCCACAAAAGCCCTTCCTTTCCCTATTAATCTGTAGGGAAAACAGCAGCATGTGTCAAACCAACAAAGAAAACTGAGGATGGGCAACAGCTTAGCAGATAAAAAAATATGATCTTTTTGTTCCAAAAAACAATTAAGCAAAACCTAAAACCCCAGCACAAGGAACAGCACAAATCCAGAGCAAGAACAACAGTGATCCCACATCTGGTGGTCTTTCAGCCCAAGATGGATCAGAAGTTTTCCCGCATCACAGGAATCATAATATGTGAAATGAACTGCCTTTAATAGGCAGTAGCTGCAAGGCAAACATTTTTTCTCAAATTGTTTTTTTACTGAGTAAGAACCACAGCCTTTTCTTAAGTTGCATGTCAAGTCACTGATGTACCCTTTCCCATGTATGACACACTATTACAATTGAAATCCTGTTGATCTGCTGTTGGCAAAATTTCTATGAAATGGGAGGCTCACCTTGTTCCCAAGAATACAAAATCCAAGCAGTTTTAATTCCTTGTATATTATGCTCTCACTCCCTGAACTGATATATCTATATAAAAGATCAGAGATAAGATGCTATTACAAGGCTATGCAGAACACCTAATTTCTCCTTTTTCTTCTTCTTTTCCATCATTCTTAGGATGAACATGCATACATTAAAAAGAAAACACTCCTTTCTTTTTAAGGTTGTGTGGACATTTTTAAGGTTTCATTCAAAAAAGTCTTTGTAAATACAGAGTAGAATATACAACAACTTCATATCCAAGCAGTTAGTGGGACTATGTACCACAGAATCACACAGAAGTCCATTGGCTGAGCACTTCTGAAAAAAGCCTTGCTCCATCATTTTTGCACCCCCCCCTTCAGGTATTTATACAAATGGATAGGATTCACCCTTGAGCCTTCTCTTCTCCAGGTTACACAGACCCAGCTCCCTCAGCCTCCCCTCATAGGAGAGATGCTCCAGTCCATCTATCACCGTTATGGTCCTTCTCTGGACACTCTCCAGTAACTTGTCAGTCTTCTCCTGGGGTGCCCAGAGCTGAACGCAGGACTTCAGATGAGACTTCACCAATGCTGAGCAGAGGGGAAGAAACACCCTGTTTGCTTGGCAATACTTCTAATGCAGCTGAGATATCAGTAATATTCAGCTTGGTGTCCATGAGCACTCCCAGGTCCATTTCAAACAATCTCCTTCCCATCTGCATGACCCCTTGCATGTACTGGTGTGTGGGACTCTTCCTCACCAATTGCAGGACTTTGCACTGCTTCCTGAAGTTCCTGTCAGCCCTGATCTCCAGCCTGTCAGGTCCCTCTGGATGGCAAACATCCCAGATGGATGATCTATCAGCCACTCCTCCCAGCTCTGTGTCATCAGCCTACTCACTGAGAGTATATCACACTCCATCATGAAGATGATTAATGAAGTTGTTAAACAGGACTTGACTCAGTATGGACCCCTGGGGTACACGACTCTTTTCCAGCCTCCAACTAGACTTTGCACTACTCATCACCACCCTCAGGGCCCAACCATTCGGCCTGTTTTCAATCCACTTCAGTGTTCACCCATCCAGCCACTACAGCAAAATTTGAGGGGTTGTGAGACTCTTATAAGACCACATCAAAGACCTTACTAAAGCCCAGGTAGACACTGTACTACTCTCTTCTTCCCCTATCTACTCAGTCATTTAATTGCAGAAGTTTACAGGCTAGTCAAGCACAACTCTCCCTTGGTGATCACACTGATTACTCCTGATGACCTTCCTGCCCTTCACGTGCTCCGATATGATTTCTAGGATTAGCTGTACCATTATTTTCAGTGTCTTAATATGAAAAGTTTACCCATAAAGATTCCTCTATGAGCTGATAACTTATTTTTAGTGAACAGCCTTTATGAACTGAATGTGCAACCGTTTTTATCAAAATGGTTTTTTCTGTTTCTGAACAACAAAATCAACCAGGCAGATTAAACTGGATATTGAGCAAAAGGCAAAACCAACTGAAAGGGTGGCAGTGAGCTCATTCTTCTCTACAACCCATCTGCTCATTATTAATTGTACAAGGGCATTGGGAGGCAAATAAAAAAAAGTGAGGAGTGGGGGGAGAAAGCTGATCATACTTCTTAAGTGAAGAAAACTGTAGGAAGAAATATAGTGAAGAGCACAAAGGGCTGGATGAGAAGTTTCCACATTAGCAAATTACTACTCTCCCTTCTTTTTCACAATGAATCACATACAAATGATTCTGCCTTGTCATATAGCAATTCTGCTTTAACTGTTTACTATCTACAGTAAGGTATATAATCTCTCTAGTTACATTATTCTAAAGGCAATAAATTCCTTGGGGCCAACCTCCTCCCTCTTCCTCTGTGAGACCACAGAAGCCTTCATTTTCCATCTCTTATTTGCACATACAGTTAACCACGAAGTTTGCATATCACAGAAGTTGCCCATGAACTTCAATTTTTTTATTTTTTACTTTTTAAAAAAATTCTCTTAGGAAGAAAGTTTTACTTAACACAACAGAATCAAACATAATCATTCAGTGTTCCAAATTGAGCTTATTAATTTCTTTTGTGCAGTTTTTTCTTAGCAATTCAGTATTTTTCCTTGCCTTGTGTTGGAGTCTACAAAGAAGTGCTGCTAAGACAGCAAGGGGCTTGGAGAATGCGACATATATGGAAAAGATGATGGGAATGTGTTTATCAAGACTGAGAATAAAAAAGGGAGAGACAAATCTTATTCCTGCCCTCAACAGACTGGTTATATTAGAAACAGAGACAGTTCAGAAGTAAACAATAATGGGCTTGATTTGGAAGATATGAAATTCCAACTAGACACATGAGAATTTTTCACCACTGTGGTTGGTCATGCTTGGAAAGAGTGGGGGATTCTCTGTCCCTGAGGATAATCAAAACTTAAAATTACTAAATCACAGAACAATTTAGGTTGGAAAGACCCTTTGAATATGAGTCTTTGTCAAGCATAAAGCCCTGCTCACAGCAATGATCTAACAGGCTTACACAGAAACTTCTCCAGTCAAGGCCTGAACACCTCCAAAGTTCCACAGCCTCCATGGGCAACTTATTCCAGTGTTTGACCACATTGAATCCAGCATCTCATCTAAATTCCATGTTACCAACAGTCCAATTTCTATCTGTCTTAAACAGCCCTCATACCAAAGACAGGAAGTGAAAACTGCAGTCCTTGAACTCTGGAAACCATAACAAATGCCATATTCCTTCCTTCACCTTTCTTGAGAAAGACAACTCTGCAAACTTACCAGATTTTGCCTGCTACCTCAAGATAACTAATGAATCAAGGAGCAGTTTACTGAGCAAATAACACAATCCATTTCATTATTTTTGAGAATTTGAATTAGTTACAGAAATGTATTATCAGCCCTTAGGAAACCGAAACGAACTACAGTAAAAAGGAAATGGGAGCACATAAGTTAAGAACATGTATTTTGTCTACTGAAGTGCAGAAGTATCTAGTAGTCTGCTGAAGAAAAATATATCCATTGAAACATCTGCAGCTGCAGCAGCCTGCCTTGTTGCAGCAGGAAAACGGCATGAATTTTACGGACTCAAAAGACTCCAAAAAAATCAGCTTTTGTGTCAAAAGCCTAGAAGCATCACGTGAGGTACTGCAATCATGAAAATAAGGTAATGGTGTAAGACTGGAAGATTTCCCACACTTGCAGGTCTTTTCCTTCCAGGACAAAGCTGAGGCAAAGAAGAGGAAAGACGATTCAGTGCTGCCAAGGGAGCATTCCTCATTTTCTGTCACCACACGTTACCATCCTTTCTACAAAGCCCACAGCTCAAAGCCCAAGCAAATGCCACAAAAGCTTTGCACCTGGCACAGTGCAAAGGGCTCCACGAGCAGGACACTGCGGCACCACACGCTTGCAGCTGCACAGGGCTCACTTCTGCAGCACCACAGTCCCTGGCAAGCTTGCGAGAACTCTGTGCTGGGCGGCTCTGCACACAGCATGGCACCATTCCCAAAAGCTCTCCAGAACCATTTCCTGGGAAGGAGAAGCACCGAGAAAACCGACGGGACTTCAGGAATATCACACGTTCAAAACAGACACCAAGTGCCTCGCTTTCACAATGAAATCTTGGCTCCACTGAAACAACTTTGCCTCAAGGTATTTTCCACCGCTTGCCATTGCTGACAAAGGTTCGGGTTTGATTTAAAGCTGCTCCACAGCTTAGGCAGAAACTTAATGATGCAAAACCCTGCAGTAGGGTTTTCTGGTTGGTTTTCCTTCCTGAATTAAACATGTCCACATAGTACAGAAACAGTCCCTGCCTGCCTGAGGGACTGGCTGTGTCTTTTCAGCAACCCGTGCTGGGATTGCCTGCACTGCCAAAAACAATGGTGACAGGCAGTAGGTGAGCTGCTCTTGTTACTCCTCACTAGAAGGCTACAACACCTTAGTGACAGTACTCCTGACTACACTGTCAGCTGCAGTCAGCTTTCCTCACTGAAACTGAATGCTTTCCCTACGTTTGCTCTTCCAACCACAGAACTTCACTATCTAACAGCACATCCTCCTACAAAAAGTTGCCATGGAGATTTCTTTATCCAATTGAAGTGTTCTGGGAGCCTGCAGAATCAGCACCAACATTCAGAGTCTCTGCAAGGTTTTAAAAATTATTGATCTGCGGACAATATCCACAACCTTTGTAAAAATGAGAAACAAAAAATGACTGTAACACGGAAAAAAAATTTCAAAGGGAAAGGCTGCCCTCTTTTTTTGGGGGTGGGGAGGATTGCACCAGAACTCCCTACCAAATTTGTATTGACTTTGTTTTTAAATTCATGGGAATACATGCACATGCATTAAAAGTCTGCAGAAAGTCAGAAACAGAGACCAAGCTTCAAAAAAAGTTTGGATTCATTCATGTTCCTTTGGTTTAGCACATGCACAGACACAGCCAGACAAAAGAAAATGATAAGCAACTCCACTTCAATAATGTTGGAAAGTAACACCATTTTAACTAATCCTAGTGAGGACTTTCAATCCAGTGGTTCCCAGTAACACCACTCAGGTGATACTGCACTGTAAGTCCTAATTCAGTACCCAAGCCTTTTCACTAACTAGGAGCCCAGTCAGAGCTAGAGCAATAAACATTAAAAAGGTGCCTTATATGTGACATCACTTGCAGCAACAAATTCACAATATTCTGTCAAATCTGCCTGATCCAGGTCTAGCTCCATCTAGAGAAGACCATGTAATGTCCAGCCTTAGGGCAGATCAGGTGTTGCCTATTTAGCACCTACAAGAGACCCCTTCCTTTCCTCCTCTAAGATAAGCCCCTTAACTCCAGTTCTCCAGCATTTCAACAGTCCAAGTCACTACGTGGTCCCAATTCATGGGATCCAGCAGCCTGATTAATATGACCTTCCACAAAAACAGCGTGCCAACACTTCTCTGAGGGAGAGTTTTTCATTCTTGTTGGTGGTGAAGACAAAACAGAATGGGAAATATATTACAGTCCTTTTTTTTTATGTGAGATGTTGCTGAATCCTTCTTCATTTAATGTTACAACCAATATTTAATGAGACTCATTCCAAAGCTAGATGCTATCAACATAAGCCTTTACAAGACTACAATTCCCCTTTCTCATTCTTTTCATGTATGTCCTGAAGAGCCTCTACTCATCCAATGCGACACTCCAGTTAAAAGAGCTGTGTTAATACACCTGCACAATCCCAGTGAATCACATCTTTGCAGCTAATTTGCCCTGCTTTCCCCATACTATATGCTTTTGCGTGCAGGCATTAGAGACAGACCCCATGTCCTGCTGCATTTACAGAAGGGCAAGAACCTCCTCCGTCAGGCTTGTCACCCAGACATATCTGCTCTGCCCCTTGTGATCTTTCATCTTCAGGTTATGGTAACCTTATGGTAACTCAGTCTAATAGTCTCCTCAGCAAATTAGTAAGCCTAGTTTGTAAAGATACTCTTGTTCCACTTTGTTAGATTTATTCCACCCCTGCTGAGTAGCCTTCCATTGGGGGTTAGATTTCTTCCTTTTTTTTTTTTTTCTTATAATTTTTTTTCCATAAGTTGCTAGGACTAGCTACTAACTACTGGGTATTTATGGTTACTTAGAGCAAAACCAAGCGGCCGAGGTGGGGAGAGGAGTGTAGCACCTGGCTACACTTCTTTTATCTCTGGGAATTTCTCTCAGAAGGGGAAGATACCACGAGTTTTGGGGGCAGGTAAAGGATGGGGTGGGGGCAGCTGCTCTCTCTCCAGCTGCTCTCTCTCGCTCTCAGCATCAGAAGGAGGACAGACAAGCTGTTGCTTACTGCAGGGAGAATTCACTGTCACCAGTGGAGCCCAGTCCTAGGGACCTACCCCCATCTGCTCGTGTGCCCACAAATCCTGAACTCACCTTTCCCTGCCCCGCTGGGAGCCGGGCTATGACTGTCCCACCCCCGTCGATTCTCTGGCACTGCTCTGGGTCTTCTTGCTACGCTGTGGCCCTGCAACCCCTGCCCTGCCGGGACGTCCCAGCAATTCCAGCTACCACCACGGAGCTTCTGATACATCTCATCCACCAGCCTGGGATTCCAGCTTGGTGCTCCTCAGAGTCCTGCAGGGGCACTGGGATCAGACTGCCCCTGGGGTTTTGTGAAGCAAAACCTCTCCTCCATCCCCTTCTGTCTCGGCTGAGAAGGCTGTCACAAGGTTCCTGGCTCTGTTTGTTGTTAATGTCATAGTTACTGTTGTTTGTTTGCCTTGTTATACATACTAGTTATTCCCATCCTCATATCCTTGGCCTGAGAACCACTTGATTTCAAAATTATAATAATTTAGAGAGAGGGGGTTTACATTCTCCATTCTAAGGGAGGCTTCTGCCTTCCCTAGCAGACACCTAGCAGTCTTTCAAACTAAGACAGCCCCATTTCTCTGGTCCTAGAAGCTGTTGAAGAATCTTCAACAGAAGCCATACAGTCCACATACCCAATCTTTCCTCCTCCTGGGATTGGCAAGACAAGATCTGAGCTCCATACTCATCAACCTCACCCCTAGACCTCTGTAATTCCCCATTATATGCTCCAGGTTACCTCCAGAGCTGTACTCTGGGTACCCACAAGGAAGAGGAAGAAGAGGTCCATACATCTACAACAACCCTAGATCCTGGCACCTACCAAGCAATAAAACTCCTTAGACATCAGGTGACATCAGAAAATACATGCCTTGATCATCCATGAGAAGAATCTTCAGTAATTTTCTGTGACTGGTACCCATTACTCTTGACTCATGGTACAGCACTGTTGATAGAGTATAGTGTCATGAATTATGGAACAGGGAAGTGTAATAGCACATGAGATATTCATGATGGCAAAATCTTCTGTGACTACTAACTCCTTTCCAGATTTTCACTAACACACAGTGCATGCCTGATGTAACTCCAAATCTGTGGCCAGCTCTCATTCAACCAAGGATCCTTAAAAGAACCTGTCTGTCCCCACAGTGTGAGATAGTCAACACTATGACTCATTTTCACCCGTTTGAGTGAACACTAAATTCAGGCTCAACTGAGTCTGATGGGTCTTGTTGATCCTCACCAGTGCTCAGGATACTATAGATATTCTGAAATTGAAGAACTACAGGTGGAGCAAAGACTTTGTTGTCAGAAGCCACAAGCTTTCAGCCTTCTCTATCTCAGTAGTCTCTCTCCACTTGGTCTCCAGCTGTCATTTCTTCCTCACCTTGTGTAGCCTGGTTTTTTTCCATAAATACCCCATCAGTTTCCTCTTCATCTTCTCGCACCATCTGGAATCTCAGGACCTTGACCACAGCATATTTCCCACAAAAGTGGCCACCACCGCCCTGACCTCTGGGAAGACACAGAAGCTCTCTGAACCGTGCAACGTGGATGCTCTATTAGGACTTCTTCCTAATAGAGCCAAGGACTCTAATGTGCTAATGAAGGAGCTCTTCAGACTTCTTCTACATCTTAATGGATATCCATGTGCTGGACAGTATGTCCTGTAGCTTTTTACCACCACCACCAGACTACCACTGTATAGTCTTCAAGCAGAGCTACATAGTCCTAAGTGGAATTCCTAGGCCCCTTTGCACTTTAGCTGCAACAATTGTTTTGTCTCATTTACCACACTATGTGGATTGCACTCTGGCTTCCTTGCTCTTGCCCTAACAGGTACATTTTGATGAGAATATGATCTTGCCCATATCAACATCTCCCTGAGCACCCATCTTTTAGCTTCTAAAGTACTGTTGCTGCCGTACTGCCCTGCCACCCATACTCCTCCCACCATGAATCTGACTGGATTGAGCCCTGAAAAACCTGATCTGGCTTTAAGTTAGCCCTCTTGTGAGCAGAACGTTTCAATGAGATCATCCCAGATTCCTTGCACTTGAAATTGTTCTGTGTTTCTATTTCAAGTACCCTGATGAATATATACTGGAGCTCAACTGGTTTTATTTTAACAGCAAACAATGACCAAAGCATGGATCTGTTCCCCAGGAGGTGTAGAAATACATTCAGCACTGTTATGGCACACAGCTCTTGGTACAAGAAAAGAATGAACCTCAGTTTTGGTCTTTGTAACCTTTGTGTAGGAATGAGGACAATTAAAAGGCCCTAGACTTCATTTATATGTCTGTTTACAAGCTGTCCAAGTTACACAAACTGCACTGTATATTTTATTGACAGATCACTACCAAGTGAGCCAATAAAGCCACTGGCTTCATTAACCCTTATCACCTTCCTGTGTTTTTCTTCCTGTGTGACAAAATAAATCACACACATTCTGTTCCAAGATTAGAAAGCAGCCTAAAATTCACTTAGTTTCAATGTCTGGCTGCTGAGCCTTCTCAACCACATCAACCACAAGCACAGACTTTTGAAATTCTCAACATTGTGCAGGAGAAGAAAAAATAAACAGAAAAAGATAAAAAATCTTCTATCACTTCTATCACAACATCCACTAAAAGCCTCATTGTCTGATGCAAAGGTAAACCTTCCAACTGTCCTGCTGAAGGAGTGCTTTCCCCAGACTGCCATTTAGTCCAGACATACTGCCCCTGCTGCCTACCTCCCCAAAATACCCAGTACAGAACATAAGAAGCTAACACGCAAAATTCCCCACATGTTGCTGAAGCATTCTTATCCAGAAGCTTCACTTAATCATGCTTTCAACTCCTTCCCTAATATGTTTAGAATAATATGTCAGCAGTCACTTTAAGTTTTCTGTCTGATACCTGAACCAAATCTACATGACCTATAGAAGAGTTTTACAGAATAGGGCACACACTACATGGCATGACTAACTTAGCCTAGAATTTTTAAGAAAAGCTTAATATAACTTTATCTAACAATACAGAAGCAGCACAATGTAAAATTTCCACAATATTGACTTCCCAAAGTAAATAAAGTATTAAAAGCTCATATAGAGATTTCATATCAGCAGTCCTGGGTTGCAGGAGGAGAGTAGCCATGTATCCATTTGTTTATTTTAATGTTGCCAAGTTTGTGAGTCTTTTTTACCATCCAGGAACTAAATCAGCATGAGAAAGCAAACATGAAATTCGGTTTTACATATGCTTTGGTTTACACACACACAACCTGCAATCTCCCTCCTTTTTAAGCTCTGCATCCTGCCCCTTACTTTTCCAGGCAGCAGAAGATATTCTGATCCCCCTTTCTTTACTACTTCAACTCTCCCCAGAACTGCACATATTGAACAGTCAAGCCTCAAATGGCTGGCTCATATTCCCCCTCCACTCTTGTCCCCCTGCTGCTGGCACACTCATATACCTCTGCAGAACCTGTATGATGCTACTTTGCATTTCATCCATGTCTGCCTCACAGAAAGAGACTGTTCCCTTAGTAGAAAACACTGATCATTTCAATGTGTGCCTGCTGAAATACCAAAAATGGAATCAGGAATGAGGCCTAGAAAAATGTACACAATTTAAAGTAAGAATCCCTGAACAGATAAAGAAGTTATTCAAACTTATTAAGGTAAGTGAAGAACAAAAAGCAAGGTTCAATATTCTAAGTCTGTATAAAAATTACCACTTATTTTAAATAAGAGTAGAAGAATAACAAAATAAAATCTTGTAAAAAGCTGATTTACTTTATAACTCAAAAGAGATCTTTCCACTTGATATTTACACCGATCATTTGGAGAGAACCAGTTTCTGAAAACATTATATTTTAACTCACGGGCAAAATTTGGGAGGATCACGAATTTTAAGCAGATGAATTAAATCAACAGAACTATTCAAGCTGATGGTAAGCACTCCAGTACCTGTTAAAATACTGGATAAAAGCTTGCCTAGCCTGGGCATCTAAAAGGACAACCAAGCTTATGTACGGTATGCTTCACAGCTTCCTTTTCACATACAAAGCTTAGTAACCAGTATTTTAAAATTAAAAAGAAAGAACGCTATAACTCTGACAGACTTGGAACAAACAAGAAACAAAGACCGGGCTGCAGGATAATTATTCCCAGATTTCCAATGTTCTGGGAATCACATGGTGTAATTAAATGTATTTTAAGATACCTTTGCTTTTTGGTATTTCACAAAACACCTTAAAACTTTTTATTGAGGCTCTAATGTCATTCTACTCTTTTTGATTTGGATACACCTCTCTTCATGAGCATTTGATTGTTCTCTGCATACACAAGAGCTCTGGATATTCCTGAGGTGCTACTAGGTGATAGTACAATTCCTAAAAAGAGCAATGACAGTGCCACAGAAGAACACACAGTAGTGCAATACTCAGTTGTTGCATAGTCTTTGTTCCCATTCTGCTTAGCAATTGCTGCCTTCAGGCTCACAGAGAAATTGGATTTGTGGATTGCAGAGGGAAGCGGTGAACATAACAACACTGTAGTAGAACACAGGACAGGTAGAAACAATCTGTCCATTAGATCAGTAACATACCGTTACTCCAGTTAAACCTGGGCCTTTTCCTTCAATTAGTTTATACATTTCTTGAAGTGCTTCCTCATCACTTTTGCCTTTAAATCGCTTCTTGGAGAGTTCTTGAAGAGCTTCCTTAAACTGCTCAAAAGTAATAGTTCTTACAGACTTTCCCCTGTTGAAACACACAGCAATTGAAAGAAATTACAAGAGAGCACAAAAAGCATTTCAAGAATAGCAGAATGGTTTCAGTATACCACAGTGAACAACAGAACACACCAACAGAACAGGAAGGCCCATGCAGCCCATTTACGGTGTCAAATAAAACATACCCCAGGAATGCCACTTGTTTTTTATATGTACATCAGTAGGATAGCACTTCATAGATTTCCCTTCATGAATGTTTAGAAATAAAGAGGATATAAAGGGACTGGGTCTACTGTCAAAATGGCTGCAGCTAATAAAATTAAATACATTCTCATTTGGTTGATCACTTATAAAGCCTGCATGTATAAGACAAGAACTGAATCATCTAAGGTAAGTCTTTTTAATTACTATTTTTTATTCCTCTTTGAATAACTGGTTATCTAATTATTTATAAGTCACTATTCATGTATTCACAAATGAATAAAGAATTATTCTGCTGCTGTGTAAAGCAAACTATTGAAAAGCATTTAAAAACTTGAAATTCCTCCTCAATTGGAGACTAACAAGTTTTTTAAATGACACACTTAAATTCAATACCTGTTTTCCTTCGTAGACCATCATCTTCAAAAAACATTTAAAGGTACACAGAAAACACAATATAGTAGTCTGGTAAATTTATAAACCTCCCAGAAATTTGGAGCTGAATACTAGTTGTAGTTTTCACTAATAGGAAGACCATGTTTTCATATTAGTAAATTACTTACTTATATTTACTTTTAATGGAGAGGATTTTGCTGTACAAGTGTGTGGTGCAAATTCTGATGAATGGGAAATTCACACTTAAACAGCAGTTTACACTGTCATTCCTGCAGATCTTTTTTGGTCTATCACACCAAAGGTTGTTGATAAAACTCTTACAAAGCATTCACTATAGTGATGTGTGTAACCAAAAGGAGGTTAATGCATGTCTGTTTTCTAGCATTTCAAAATATTCCATTTAGGCAGGAGATAACGCTGCAGAGTATGCACTGTTCCACTCAATCCCCTAATATTAACCTAGTTTTAGTGTTCCTCATTTTAAAATTCAGGTATGAAGCAACAGCATCAGTGAGTTTACTCACCATTAAACAAAAACCAACTATTTTTAGTTGTTATGAATTTACAGCAGACACAAACCACATCTTTTTCTGTATTAGACTCTCTGATATTTTGAATAAGAATTTACACCTCAAAATTTAGCCATATACCTCGAACTAAAATTTAGCAGATCAAACAGAACCATTTTCAAAAAGATGCTTTGACACTTATGCTGATATAATCTCAAATAGTACCATCTTCAAAAGCAGAAAATATTTACAAAACTCTCAAAGTAAAAGCAATATTTGAGAGTCCATGTTGCTGGGAAACATGCTACTACACAAGTTTTGTTTGCTGCTTGAGCATTTCTTTTTATGTCAATTTAGAGAACATTTCACGCAAATCAGGGGAAAAAAATAACCAAGCACCACCATACAACCCAGACCAGTCCTTTCAACAGAGACAGCTGTTTATATAGGAATAAACAAGAGATGCTAGGATAGACAAAGTGTGCACTAGCAACAGAAATCTTGGGCTAGAAAAGCAGTACATAGAAATCTAGTTTTAATTCCAGTGTCAAACAGACCGTTGTGAAGAGCAATTCAGCTATACATCATGGATTTAACTTTGATATTCTCTTAGACACCTTCAGTGGTCAAATCCCTCTCACCTGGGGGACGCCTCCACTAATGAAAAGGAGAAGTGAGATTTCTGGTTTAGCAACCAACAGTTAGAAAGTGACTCCTACTTCAATTAACGAAACAAAAACGCAATTTTATCCCAGGCTTTTAAAACAAAGATAAATTGGTTATTCACAACAAAATTCATGACTAAGGGAACTCTTTACATAATTGTTCATTACTAGCATTCTTTATTTTCAGTGCAGCCCAACACATGTAGCAAACATCAGCAACCGCCACAAAATAAACTTTATTTGTTTTTTGACCAAACATTGCTGTTTGCAACTACTTGTCTGCTTTTGGTAAAGCATGTGCTGGAGTATCTCACAGAGTTAGCTGGTAAAAGAACATCATGACAGCAGAAATAAAGAATATAATCCAGCATTTCATTAATCAGAAAGACAGGTAGAATAAACTGCAATTAACTACCTGGAATTTCTCCAGGAGTCTCATTAATAGGATTAACATCCCTCTTCTGATGAAACAAGTCCAAGAACTTTTAAGCAGTGCAAGAGGTCAAGACTTCATTTTGTTTTGCCTCTCATTTAAAGAAAGAAGGCACTGGCCATCAATGCAAGGTCTCAGCATAATAACACTCTAAGGCCCTAAATTCTCTACAGACTCACAGCCAAGTCTAGCACACAGGCCTTGCCAAAGGCAGTTTTCTGTAGCACGTAGGTTTAGCTTGGATCACCAGTAAGGATCATCACAAAGGCAAAGAGAATGATCACTTTCAGCAAAACCAGCAGAAATTCATGTTGACTTGTTTATTTTTTCACAGAATATTCTGAGCTTGAAGGGACCCACAAGGACCATCGAGTTCAGCTCTTAAGTGATCAAACCCATGACCTTGTCGCTACTAGCACCACACTCTAAACAAATGAACTGATCTCAAGGTTTTATTAACACATTAAGAATTTTTGGTTGCACACTTATTAAATAGAAGAGTATTACTTTTTTGTGTGAATTAAAAGGGAAAATACATAAATATGGCTGCCAAGAGTAATAAAAAACATTTGGTCTAAGACACAGGTATACCTACCTCTCACATTTAGTCTTTTACTGTCACTTACATGGGGCAAGGAAATGAGTGGATTTTTCCACTTCAGCTTAAGGTATAAGCACAAATTGGACACATCTATGATGTGTAGTAGAATGTAGTATTGCAGCTGGACCCCAAAAGAAAACAAATGTGCATCATAGCTGATATTCTTTATCAGCAAACAACATTAATTGGAGTGATGTTAAAAACAGGACTGGAAATGAAAGAACTTCTGCAACTATGTCCCGAGTTTCCTAAATAAAACAGCTTTAATTTTGAAATTTGTTATATTTTTCTACACTCCAAAAATATCCCCTCTTGCTCCCCCATCTATTACAATATTATCAAATCCACTTGTAAAGCATCATAATTAACTCAAAAACTCTTCAGCTGCAACATATGTCAAGTAATGTGGAAAACCTTAGGAACACAACATGCTCTTGCAGTTTTGGTATGTGAGGTATGGTACATGTATGCATGTACTAGCATCTAAATTACCAAGCAGCAATCATACACCCCCCTCCTGTCTCTAAAGACAGATCTCAAAGAGCTCTGAACAGTTGCTGTTATCATGATTACTAACTAGAACAACATGCTCTCCTCTCCCCTCTACAGTCATGGGTTGAATGTATAGGAGACCACTGACTGAGCTGGTAGAAATGACAGAGGAAAAGTCTTTAAACAAACCTTGATATACACTCTCTCCAATCCAGGTTCACAAAATCATCCTAGGGATAATGACTTGCGAGTACTATTGGATGGAAAATTGGACATGAGCCAGCAACATGCACTCCCAGCCCAGAAAGCCAACAACTGTATCCTGGGCTGCATCAAAAACAGCGTGGGAGTAGAGTAAGGGAGGGGATTCTGCCCCTCTACTCTGCTCTGGTAAGAGCTTAAAACAGTGCATCCAGCCCTGGGATCCCCAGCACAGGAAAGACATTGACCTGTTGGAGTGAGTCCAGAGGACAACCACAGAGTTGATCAGAGAGAAGGAACACCATGAACATTTTTTTGCCATGAAAAAAAGTTGGGAGAGTTGAGATTGCTCAGTGGTGAAGATATGGCTCCAGGAGACCATACTGCAGCTTTTAGGGGGCTTACAAGGAAGGATGGGGGCAGGCTTTTTAGCAGAGCTCTTGTGATAGAACAAGGTAATGGTTGTAAACTAAAATAGGGTAGATTCAGACTAGACATAAGGAAGACATTCTTAGGAAGGTGGTGAAACACTGCAAGAGGTTGCACAGAGACACCCATCTCTGTAGATGGGCTCTGTAGATAGCCCATCCCTGGTCAGATGGATGGGGCTATGAGCAATCTGATATCATGGATTATGTCCCTGCTCATTGGGAGAAGGGCGAGGTGGTGGTGTTTACCTAGATGACATGTAGAAGGCTCCCTCCAACTCAAACTGTATGAAAAATTATAATACTATGAACACAGCATAACACACAAGGCTGTCATACCCCCAGTTTATTTTCACTATTTCTCACTGAAATAGTGAAAATAACTATTAAATAAGCATAATATTAAATATTATATTCAATATAATATTTATTTAAAAATAAAATATTAAACATAATATTAAATAAATATAAAATTTCAGTTTATTTTTAATGTCCTGTCCACATTCAGGAAATCCCTTCCTTGTACCAACTTTTCAGAACTCATGAACTTAAGAAAAAAACCCCAACCTATAACCCCCCAAATAAACTAATTCCTTTCTATTAAGCAATTCCTACGAAGAATCAGCTTCTTTGTGTATATTTGTAACTTGTTTTTAGAAGCTCATTATAAATATCTGGTTTCCATGGGAACAACAAAACAAATATATTCACTTCCATTTTCCAAGTGTTACAAGTTCAAACAATTTGTCTACAATTAAATACGCCAAGGGTGATCACTCAGCTTTTAACTCATCTCCTAGGTTTAGCATTCCAGAGAGTTAGTATAGAAAGAAGATAAAAAACTGTATGTTAAAAAAAAAATCAAGGCATCAGAATGAAAATTAAAACTGACCAAAAACAAGACAAAATGGAAAATAGAAACAAACAAGGGAAGGTAAGAGGGAAAAAAGGAAAAAAGGTTTTTACAAAAGTAGGTGTCATAAGCTTTGCCACTTCAATGAAAAGAACAAAATATATGAGGGACATTAATAGAAAAAAAACTTTAAAGCTCTATACTTCATTATGACACAAAGAAACCTTTATGTTTAGAAAGGATACATTCTTACATACCATTCTATTTTAAGCTCTGCTTCTTACAACAAACAGAATTACTCTAATGCATCATCCTTCAGTGGCAGAAACCATGTTCATGGTATAACAATGACAGCCTCCTGTATCTATGCCTACTTTTGGGAACAGAATGAACATACTCAGAAGAATTTCAGGAAGTTTCCCATCACTTCCCCTTCCTTGATAGGTCTTTCCACAGGTGGCCACTACATATTGGGAGATTCTGAAGTTTGAAATCCTCAGTTTGGCCTTGGGAGCCCAAGTTCACCTCTTGATGCTTTTTTATGAAAGCATCAGTTCCGTGTCTGGACATTAGCACAGTAAACAAAGTGCAAAGTATCAAACATTGGCCCAAAGTAGATTGGAGCAGCAAGTGATGCATTTTTCATTTGCAAATATTAGTACTAACAGTGCCCCAAGTTCTTAAATGTGAAAGCATACTGCTGCAAATGGATACTATGGACTTTAATACCATTTGGATTAAAAGTTGTTCACAATTTCAGCTGAAAAGCTACACAATTACTCTCCATATACCCAATACACAAAATACTTGGCTGGTATCAGAGATCTTGATCTCCACAACACTAAAACAGTTCCGTGTTAATACAACAAAGTCTATAACTTAATAGGTCCTGCTGTAATCTCCAAGTTACCAAAAGTCATCCCCAATTCCCATCACAATAGGACACTTTCCTATTTTCTTTCATTGAAGATAGGAAAGAAGATGTAGAATTACTGAGAGAAGCTTCTCTTTTTGTTAGCATGTCAGAGAGGATTACAGCAGGACACAATAACCAGGACTGTTCTACTGTGGAAATTGTCATCTACTCACAAAGGTATAGCAGGCCTGACAAGGGTCTAAAAACACCATACCTAGAAGTGGGAACCCAACAAACGTTTTTGCATAAACTCTAACAGGAGGAGTTTTGTTTGCAATTCTAAATTCACCAGAGACTTGGGTGTCTGATCAACTGAGCACTCAAGTAAAACTCAACAGCATCTTTTCTTGTAAATTAGAACAAGTTTTTGGGTACTTCCTGTATTTATTCCCTTCCCAAGGCAGTCTCATTCATTCAGGAAACAGAGTGAGGGACTACGCTGGCAAGTGCATGAGCAGCTTATTTTGTCACAGTTTCTGACTTACTGGCACAATAAGCCTGATCAGGCTATATCTGATTTGACACTATTGCTCCCACATAGGCAACTGCTAACTAATACTAAGAAATATTTCTAACTTATCAGAAGTAAACATTAAAAATTATTCAAATTAATAATATAAAGGCATCATCACTGAGAACAAGACCATTAGTCAGGTGTTTTATCCTACGGGCTAGCAAAAGGCATATTTCCTAATGACATTCAGCCCTGACTTCAAACTTTAGCTGTTTCTCTTTTATCTTAACAAACCATATTTAAAAAGTCACTACAGCTGAAACTTACTGATTTTTAAACAAAGATTTTCATTTACCACTTTACAGCAGCAACATTATTATTATTACTCTTACAGCTCAGGGCATTCACCCCTCTTTGTTTAGTAGAACAGACACTTTCTCTTCCTTCCTACTTGTAAAAACACCAAGTCTTCATAATTTGGTCTATAAGCACAATGTATGTCAATAACAATTGCTAGTGGCATTTGTACTGCACACCTTGACAATCATAAGATACCACAGAAAAATTCAAATTCCTTGAAGCAAAATAGATTTGTACCAGTCTCTGCAAAACACAACACTCATCTAACAGACGTATTTTTTTCCAAGAATGTCTGCTGTAACTTTATCACCACAAGGTCCAAGACCGTTAAACCAAGAAGCAGATTATGCTGCAGGGGTGGTGGTTTATTTTTTTTCTTTTTGTGGTTTACAATTTCCACTTTCTCCTCTCTTACACAGCTCAGAATTTCTGTGGACTATCAGCACAATTCATAGCCAAGAAGTCCCAAACTAAAGATAGGTCCCTAGGTAGCTAACCAGGTTTGTAGAATCTTGCAATCTAATGGAGTATTGAAGACATCCTGTGAAGGTCTAGTTTTTGCTATCAGTCAAGAACAGAATAAAAAAACCCTTAGATATATAGTAAAAAAAAAAAAAACCTTAAAAATGAAAAAGAGAACATTTTCTTGGATAAAACCGAGTAGTGTATGATTAACCCAAAGCACAGGCTTGTGTATAAATTTTAAAAATACAGCTGAAGACAGATGAGCAAGTGAAGAAAGTTACTTTAATACTATCAGGGTATTTGCACTGCACTAACAGCTCTAAAGAGACAGGGTTAAAAAAATTAAGGTAACAAAACAGATATCACTTCGCATCAAATTTCTGCCCAATTAATGGGTAAAACTGGCATACTAAAATTAGACATCTGTATGTTGATGCAAGCAGGAGTAATTTGGCAAATTCTGAGGAAAGAGGCACAGAAGATATTTTCAAAAACATGATCCTTTGAATGCATGGCTATTTACCACAAGTGGATTCTTTTGAGGGGAGTAGTATGACTGAAAACAAAGACATCCAGATGACTTTCACTAATAATCTAAGATAGACAGCATCTTGGCCAAGTCACTATATAGCAGTTGAACTAGATGGCTTCATATACCCCATGACCACAAGGGAATGCCATTATCAGTTTTTTAAGAAAGAAAAACAAGACAAGCCAATACAAAACGCAGTACAAAATTCTCTCAGTATATCACTGCAAATAGTCATGACTTACAGAAACCTCTCTGGGAGTGGGCCACAAGGGCAGAACACCTCAGATCATTCACTCAGGAACTGAACCTGGAATGGACAGTTTTCCCCTCTTGGTGCTTTTTGTTTCATAAATGAGCAAGGGTAAAGCAGAGTACACCTAATTTATTCTAAGTATCTGAAACTGGGACAGCTGCTAAGCTGTGAAAATCTGAAGCAAGAGGACATCAAAGGCTCACTAAACCAGCAGTTGATTAGACTTCATTGCAACTTAAATATTTTAAGCTTCTCTTATGAAAACTCTATTTTCTGATACTTGTGTTAACATGTCTCTCCTCTTGACTTCTTTTTTCTATCCTGTGTGGTTCCTATGTGCTTCACTCATAGTAAAAATTCACTTCCTTTAAAATCTGAGATTCAAAAAAAGGCAAACCCAACAGCTATGAGCCTATGAGATAAAGAGTATTGGGAAGGGAATGAAGGGGGACTGGAGAAAGAATATGACTTGGCAAAAACACTACTAAGTGAAAGCTTCCAAAAGAAAGCAAATCCCAGAATGAGTTAAAGGGGTTAAAGAGATTTAATGGGATTTACAGAGGATGAGGAAAAGAGCAAGTCCAAGCAGCCAGTAGGTCCAATAGCTATATACGGCTTAGAGGAAATGATTAAATTAGCTAAACAGAGTAGCATAATCCAATTATTTCACATTTGGGGTTTTCTTCAGTTTAAGAGAACAAAAATAATGTTACATTTGAATATTTAATCATGAAGATTAATGTAATGGTTAGCTACTGATAAGAAGTATTAGAAAAACTCTGTGAAGCCTGAAGAAAGCACATGCCCCAACTTGCATTAAAGGAGTTTGCAAGTGTATTTGGCATGACAGGTGTGGACTAGAGTTTGGAAAAAGATAGAAACATGTGCTACCAAGCAGTCTGGGAGCACTTCAGCTTTTTCTTGTTATAAAAGAGGGATATCCATCTTCTGGTTGTCAATCCTGTGGACTCTATCCAAAGAATGTAAAAACTACACACACAACAGATAAAAGACAATAATTTTATCACTCCTTAGAATGCTGTCTATTCCTGTGAAAGGAACAAATAAATGACATACAACTTGCAGATAATGTTGTTCAGTAACACAGAAATCCATCCCTTGGGAGTATGAAGGATTGATACCATTTGACAGCACAATTTGGGCGCAAGTTAAGGCATTAAAGGACATGGCACGGGTGAGTGAAATTAGCAGGAATATTAGCCAAAGTACAGAAAGACCAAAGAAATCAGGAGCAATTCAAAAAATAGGCTGCAGACAGGTCTTAGACACAAATGGTAGGGGACAAACTAGTGCTGAAGCAGAAAGATAATGCCTCAAAATCAGGTTTCTGGCATATATGCTGGTTCCTTCTCTAGAAGGCTCAATTTATTTGCTGTTTGTTTCTTGTCATCTTAAGGACATGCACTAGGCTCAGCACACACACAGACCGTAGGGGAAGGGAGCAGAAACTAACCACATACAATAATAACCAAATACAGTGCACAGCTGCCAGAGACACTGCTGAGCACATCCAAAATACAAAAATCCCAGAGGATGATGCCACAGGGCTCAATAAGCCAGCCTCAAATAAATATATTAAAGCATTTAAGAACAGTTGAAGACTTACTAAGCATTCTTAATAGCTAATCACTTCATCTGTCATTCTTCCCCAGGCTGAGCTTACCACACAAGCTAGAGCTAAGAAGCTGTTTTCATATAATAATACTTACCATTTTATCTTCAGCGAGTTGAAAAAGCTGATACAACCACTGCAATTTCAAAAGCTCTTTCTGCTGTTGAAGTCAAGGGGCTTAGGGCAAAGGCTTTACAGTTGAGAGGACAGGGCAAACAAAGAACCAGCATCACCTGTACTTTCTCCACCAGTTAAAGCAGTGCACATGAACACACCGCCTGATAATCCAGGGAAAGAAAAGTAGGATACAAAGATAAGGCATCCTTCTACAGACCACCAGCAATCCCATGTGAGCTGACATGTCTCATTCATGTCCCAGAACAAAAAAAAAAAAACCCAAACCAATCCTGGGGCAACTTCATGATGCTTGTACCCCAATTGTCTGTTCTGTTTATGCTGGATATTAAGTTCTGCACCTTTAAGACTGGTTCTGAGAGCAAAGTGGGGAGAAGACACACACAGTTTGTTTTCAGAAACTGCACTTGCTCCCCTGCATCCTTCACACAGACTGTGCTTGTCTGCAGCACGGAAATACAGTGGGAGAGAGCTCTCCTTTGTTTGTGGATAGTTTTTTTTAGCTAGCTGAGGCAGAGAAGTTCCCCAGACTGTGACTTTTCTTTTTCTTGGAACTGCTCAGCCTGCTCTCGGCTGAAAACCCAGAGAAACATGGGGAGCTCACACCTCTGGCCCACCAGGACCAGGTTGCAGCATTTTCCAGTGCAGGAGGGACTGAGTGTGCTGAGCTACACCCCACGACAAGGACTTTCTGAATTTGCCATCTCTTCAGAACAGCAAGAGGTTTTATTGTTTAATATTATTATTATTATTATTATTATTAAAATGCTTGTGAATACTTTGCTTGCTAAACAAACAGGCTTCTTCAGTTTTCTCCAAGGAAATCTTTTCCTGAACCAGTTGTGAGAGGGGTCACTTGAATTTTGTTTTTTAGAGGGACCCCCATTCGGAGATTTCCTCCCAAATTTGCCCTAAACCAGGACACCAGTATTTGGGTTTATTTTGAATCTCTCTCTTGATTTCACACCTAGTGTGAAAATATTTGTTTAAAAATTAGGCTAGTCAAAGTATAATGAAACAACACCCAATACAAATACTGTTCTAGAACATTGTGACAAGCCATGACCATGAGTAAGGTCAATGCTGCATGGCCAAACAGCCTCTAGGCAGAAGCAAATGCATTTGATTCCAAGCAGTTAATCCATAGAAACTACACAAAATTGTTTGTAAGTATAACTAGAAAAATATTCTCAAGGACAGCTTTCAGATTACTAGCTATTTTTCAGGACTTCACCTACAATACTAACCTGAATGTATATAAATACATGGCACTCAGAGATAGGAAAAGAGACACAACCTAAGGAACTTTCATGTTAGCACTCTCAGGTTTTTGGTAACCTGTAGCCTTCTTACTGCCTTCTCTCTACAAATAGTATCAATGTTTTGACTGAATCGACATTCAGGGAAGATGTTACCTTTTTTGATGAGAACAGTTAACCAAGAATAGGACATGACATTTGACAGGGGTATAAAAGCAGAATTTTTACAATAGAAAACAGAGTTACATAAGACGGTGCTGTTTTTATTAATGAGACCCAGAATAGAAAAGCTTCATATCTAAAAACTAGATATTGAATGGTTATATGGTATGACATCCTACTTAATGTAGGGAAAATTCAAACTCAGGGGGACAAAGAACAAAGGCATTATTAAATAGGATTGGACATAGTAAGATCTTAACTCCTTAAGTCTGAAGATATTAGAGCTTAAATTACACTTTCATTAAGAACTGAATTGGACCTTGAAAGTAAACCATTGTGCAAGGGACAGAATAATAACTGAATCCAATTTTTTATTATGGATCAACAGTGAGCATCCAAGCTTCTGTCTAGCAACATATTACTCTAAAAGTTTTCTCCTCTCAGTTTTTCCTTAAAATTACATTAAAATAAAAACCCACTTTTATGTGCTACTGACTTCCCTGGAATTTCTTGTTTTCCATCTCAGATATTGTGATGTTTCAGCAAAACCTCTAGCTGTGTATCCTTACAATGTCTACTATTACGAGGGATTTTTAATTGCCAGACAGGAATTTAATGACTACCAATTTTTAAGCCATTTTTCCTACATTGAGCCAATCCAGATCAGAGTAGCACGCAAAGTACAATGCAAAATGGTGGCAAGGCAAAGGGTGAGTAGAGGACATGTTTTTTAAATCACTGTGAAGCTCAAGTAAAACTACAAACACAACTTGAACTTTATTGCGTCTTCCTAAGGAGAAAGATGTTAGGGTCACTGTTTCTGTAAGGCCTCGGACAAAACTCCCATCCTAATTCAGAAATTACACTGGTCAATATAAAGAAAAGAAGTTCCTGACTGATTACAAGAAAAATTAAGGAAAAGGGATAAATAACACAATCTTAAATATTAGAGCACATTCACATACTGTTCAGGCATGACAGCTGTTTGCTAATCACCATACTGCACCAGGATACAGCAAGTTTACTTGTATTTCTTGGCCAAGAAATTCAGAAAGCACTGTCTGATAGCTGAAGTAACCAGCTCCAGGACATTTCTCCCTACCCTCCAAGTAAATTTCCAGTTGCAGACTGGTTTTCAGTGAGATTTTTGTGAGAAAGGTACAATACCATTTAATACTATACACAAGAAATATTATACATTTCTGAAATATAATTTAAACAAAGCAACACAGCTTCATATATTTGGGAACTGCAGCCAGCTCAGCGGACAAGCTCAGCAGTAAGCAACTCATTGCCTACTAAAATGCAACTATGGAAGCCAGAGCAGCAGTCTTCTAATACAAGGTGGAATTTTCCTTTAGAAATTAATTACCTAGAATTTAAAACCAAGAGTTTTATCAGATTGTCTCAATAAGAAAATATCATTGTCAGATGATTTTACAACAGCACCATTCCAGTTTTTCAAAGGATTTCACAGTTGGATTGTTTTCCATGTCAAATCACATCTAGCCTCAAAAGCAATTTCTGAACCCAGCTCAATGATAGTGAACTCTCTAAGTAAAAAAGTATGTGTTTGTGGGAGAGGTTGTTTCAGTGATCCTGATGACAGAGAGAAACACGGATGTATGTATATCTGCTAACATTTTTTGCTGGCAATATGAGAAGGTGGCAGCACTAAAAATAGACAGCTGGCGTTAACTGATGCCAGCACAATCTCAGTGTGTAAGAGTCATTGACCATGGTTGGAGATAGAAAGGTGTGAAATCAAGAATGACACACCAAGTGAAAAAAGAGAAACTACCTACAGTGTTAGTCCATATCCATAGGTCACATGCAGAGAAAGCCACAAAACCGTTTGCCATAACCAACAGTCAAGGATCAAACCACAACCTTCAAGAAAGGAGAATCTACACTGTAGTTATGCATGGAGCAGAAACCAGACATTTTCTCTTTCAAAGAAAACAAGAAATATAATAGAAATAATGAAGAAACTGCATATTTCTCCCCTACCGGAAGATTGCCTTCCCATACGAAAGGGAAAATTGGATGGTCATAGCAAAGCTCTAAATATACAGTCTCCAATCTTGGAGAATTTCCCATTCTATGTTTCTTGCAAAGGAGGTTTCACTCTATGTTAAAACAACAACATTCACAATGATGTCCTGCTCCCCACACCCTTCTTCGTGTCTTCTGAAGCAGCAAACAGAGATGCAATTGTCTGCATTGGCAGCATTCTCATTTTACAAGACAAAAAGCAAGACAGAAGAATAGGTAGACTACAGCCATAATAGTTTGTCAAACAGTTAACAAATGAGAGTAGGAGAGTATTTGAAGAGGTATCCACTTGAAGAGAACAATACTATTTTTAAAAAGTGCAGATGGGAAATGTTAAGGCTAAATTATAGAGCAGCAAAACCCCTGTAAAACACATGAGAGCACCTCATTTCCACTACAGATCCACGAGCCAATTCCATATGTCTGCTATTGCCAATGCAGAGAATATTCTCTAGCAAGTTCTTCTGCTATGCCTTTATCATTTCCCCTTACCACATCTTGTGGAGATAGATATCTACCTTTGCACATCTTAGGGAAAAAAAAATAGCTAATGCATCTGACCACTTACTTTGTATATGTCAGGAGCAATCTCTAGGCACTTTCCATCTCAACACAAGGCTGCTGCAATTGACAGTGTAACCCTCAATCTGAATGAAGATCCCCCTACTAATCATAACCAAGAACAACTGTAGGAAGCCCCAATGTATCTCACAAGTAATTAGGGCATGGCTGTGAGCTCAGAGACCGAAATAATTCAACACAGGCAAAGCACAGAGTTTGATCCATCTCCTGACAAAAAAACCCCCAACTCTAGAGAAACAGAAAGCCTGCCAAACAAGTAGTTACAGTAAAGCTACATCCAGCTTCAGAAAGAAGCCATTTTGACTCCTTGTGTCCAGAGCAGGGAACACATTTTACAAATGGAACTCTCAGTTGTGCCACAGAATCTGCAGAACAGCCCATGCCAATAATGTCTTGGCACTATGTGAAAGCTATAAACAGAGAGTGACCAAATTCTCTATGGGGATCTATCACCTCCCCTGGATTAAGGATCTGTATATAAGATCTTTACAGGGCTGACTCATGTACATCTGAGACCAACGCAAAAGAAAGGCAGAAGATTATGACAGTTCATATCAATTCAGATATTCTTTCATTTACATCACACTTCTCTACTCAAAACATGCAGAAGTTTACAATAAATGTAAATGTAAATGTAAATGTAAATGTAAATGTAAATGTAAATGTAAATGTAAATCTACACACATAGTTGCAGACACCATCATCACAAACCAAAATGATAAGGAACAATTGGGAAGACTCCAAGATTGGAATGAATGCTGGAATAAATTGTGAAAGCAGAGAAGAGACTATAAAAGAGCAAGCATATACTCTTTTCGAAATCTGTGACTTATTTAGACCAACATCCACTGAAGAAAGATACTGAGCCAATGCTGGGTAAGATTTCCTGCCCTCTTGATTTTTGCTTTGCTCAAAAGGGTACTTTCATCTACAAATACAAATTAGTACATTCTTACACTAGCAATCTTCAGCAGCTCTCAGTTACTTACATTCAGAAAACGAAGCTTCATGTTCATTTTTCCTGGACTACTATCTCAATTCTGAAAGTGTTTTCTTCAAGGCCTTTGATTTCACCAGCAGAAGCAACCAAGTATTGCTCCAAACTGTCATCCACTGACATGTTGGATGAAGAATATTCAATGTATCTACTCCCACAATGTTTTGTATAGAAGGGCAAGTTTTCTAAATAGTGGACAGTTAATAGTCCAATTAGTATTAGACGTCCATGTTCTTATTCAGAAGACTGTCAGAAAACTGTCTTATTTTCCAGGTATATACTAACTTATTTGTGAATCTTCTGAATAAGGACCACTGATGAATTTCCATGAGATCTAACTCAACACACAGCGTCTCACCTTCCCCATCAGCACTGCCAACAGGGTAGATGCCATTTGTAAGCAAGTCAAGTATATCCTCGCAACCTATAAAGCACAAAGCAAACTGGCTCTTGCAAGAAAGTAGGACGGTACAAAACCAACACAATGCCATGTATAGATACACAGTTCAGCTCTATATTTTGTGTTGCATCTACCAGCCTGTGCAGGTCTACCCTGAAACTGACAAACATCTTTGCAGGTTTACATGTTGGTCTTTTTTATTACAGAATCTCTACATTAGGAATGTTTACACAAGCAGTCAATTTGAACTAGCTTAAGTTCTTGATGAATGTACTTATAATATATTCATTTAATGTCTCACAGTAAGGATAGCAAAACGAGTAGGAATTCAATAGCAAATATTTCAGGCTAATGCTCTCCTTCAATTACTTACAGTTTAACAGGGTAGAACACAATCAAAGCAAGTTTTATGCTCTCCTGAACATCTTATCCTACACCTACAGAGTACTCTATACCTACATGTCAACAAAACTATAATATCACAGCTACAAAAGCTACTAAGCCTTTATGTCTTTCTAACCTGCAGCACTTATAGGGTGTCCAACTCTTTAGAGGCATTAGAAGCCAAATTCTCTCACACTTCAAAGCTCAAAAAACCCTCCAGATTTTCAAATGGAGCTCAACAAAGATGACAAGCAGAAATTCTAGCCACAAATCTTCTGAGTACACGCAAATCAGGTACAATCTATATGCTTCATTTTCTTAAAACAACAACATATGATAATTAGCAGTGTTACTGATCAATACTGTAGTCAATACTGTAACTCCTTTAAAAATCACTACGTATGTTGCAGAAGCTGTGCTCTTCAGCAAATTACTTCTTCCAAGATTAAGAAATCACACCTGGGGCAAGCACATATAGAAAGCTAATCCACACTTGGCCCAAGTTATTTGGGTAACTGTCTCCAGAAA
The DNA here is from genome assembly GCA_016584745.2 of Phylloscopus trochilus trochilus. Taxonomy (NCBI): domain Eukaryota; kingdom Metazoa; phylum Chordata; class Aves; order Passeriformes; family Phylloscopidae; genus Phylloscopus; species Phylloscopus trochilus. Next base: position 56,906,761 of record WQNJ02000546.1, on the reverse strand, counting down.
GTACGTCTTGTCATCTTCTTTATCTCAAAGCTTTGACAAATGGGGTTGAAAAACTTCCAAAAAGAGCAAATGTCATGTTAGATAACATCAAGTGAATGCCCCAGTATTAAAGAAGCCCAACTTTCCATGAGTAGTTCGTAAGTCTGATTGCTCTTTTATACCTCTGCTGTCTACCTCAGGTTAACCATCACTGTCCACCTCGACTATGGCTTTCACAGATTAGTACTCAAAAACAAGGAAGCCAGTGACTGGTTAACACTGTGCAGCATCTAAAAGGGAAATAAAAGGAACAATCTTCCAAGCATGCATGAGATACTGTATTGTTGGGCTAAGAACACAAAACTACATCAGGAAAGGAGTTACCAAAATTGTTCCAAATGGCCAGTGTTGACTGACACTGCAGCCAGTTGGATTTGCAAGTCAGACTCAAAACCAGAATGTTAAATCAGCACATGGAGTTCATCCTAGTCAGTACAGAAGCAGGAAAACCAGCAGCTTATTTAACTGCCTAGTACTTTCTCTATAGCTTTCTCCATCTGGTTGGAGAAGTCCCAATAGGCCTCAGTCTGTTGTCTTGAAAAAAACAAAAGGAACAAGCTAGTTCTGTGGACTTTAGTTCAACAGATTTCCCAGCTATGACATCCACTTCAGCATAATGTAAAGATCTCCCATTACTCTCAGCTGAGGTGAAATGATAAAAGAAAAGCAACCAGTCTGGAAGAGGACAGCACAACTCCTCTGTAAAGGTAAGGAAACAATTTCTATTTGATTTTACTATGAAGTCTTCCAAAAAAATCATGCTATTTATGTTTTTTTTAATAAAGGATGAACTACTGAAACACATGATCAGTGTACTGACTCTCTAAAGCATCTATTAAATTGAATATTCTTCATTGTTCTTTTTAAACTAGTACCAGGACTTACTGGGAACAAAAAACATTATTCAGATTATAGTCATTAATTTTAGATTTTCATCCACACCAGTCACTATCTCTAATAATGTCCTGAACTCAAATCTCAGACAGTTAGTTCATCACCATCTTCATCTGACATCTAGAATTAAAATTATTTCTTTCCGGATATACATAGGACAATCACCTGAGTGGCTATCAGCTACCATAGAAGGTATATATTTTCTTTTGCTGTAACTACCCTTCTGTACCTTCTCATTTTCTTCTGTTAAGACTTGAAACCTATCTCTCAACCTACAAAGCTCTTCAGACTAAAGAAATACAGAACCTATAAATGCCAAATTACATTTTCTTATTTTTCCTATTTGTAGGCTCTTTTAAGAATACCAGCTCATCTGTTAAATTTTTTGCTGAAAATTAAAAAGGTGCCCCAAAAATAAAATAAAACATCCTCCCTAGAAACCCTCTTGTAGAGCTGAAAACACTAATCAATGCATATTGCTTAGAAACCTACAAAACCTTCTGTTGGCACCATGTCAAATGCGAACAGTTGGACACATGCTGATTTCTACTTGCATTACAAATGCCCCAGTCATCTATTTCCATACAGCATCCATAACAGGAAGAAAACATAAAGAGCCAACATTTGGAAGAAAGGTCACTTACTACCTGTTTCAAATTGCAAGACAGGAAGACAGCCCACAAAGGAGTATCAAAATAGGGCTCCTTGTATTCCCCTAGTGGCACGAACCACCTTAGTGCGCAGCAGCAGTAGCTGCTGTGCACAGGAAGTGACTGGAGAGCTGATGGTAAATACTGCAGTCATCACTTTTAAGGCAGCCCATACCACAGAGGCTTGTTCTAGCAGAAGCAAACACACATCACCTTTTTGTGAAATACAGACTGCATATGATGATGAGTAAGAACTGCCCACCCTCTACTTTATGATCCTCTCATCAGTAGCTTCTTGTATTATTTTCACATTGGTCTGGGTCAGATAAACTCTCCTCTCTTAGCAATGTCAGTTCCATTCAGAAGTTTAACAAACACCACCCGAAAAAGAGTAACCAACACTTCGAATGTCACAAAGAAATTGAAAGATTAAGGAGTATCAGGGAAAGTGAAAGGGAAATGGACTGGTAGAGCTCAACCCTTCCATTTTTAAGGGAGTTCTCTGACCAAGAGTCTGAGGACTCACATGCCTCCCACTCTCAGGCAACAGAAGGGCACCTAGTAGATGAAGAGGAGTGGAAATGGGTCCCCGCTCAGGGAGGTAATAACAAAAACTCCTCCCCATCCCCCAGCCAGGTGCCACTTCAGAATAGGTATGAGGCCCTGGATCTAGAGATCTTGTCAGATAATTTAGAAGAAAGTTGTCTGCCCAGAGAGCCTCTCAATTATGGTTCATCTGTAAGACGGATCACCACCTCTAACACCAAGAAGAAAAGAAGGGTCATCATAGTAGGTGACTCCCTTCTGAGGGGAACTGAGGGCCCCATATGTTGCCTGGACCCACCCAACAGGGAGGTCTGCTGCCTCCCTGGGGCCTAGGTGAGGGATATCACTGAGAGATTTCCTGGGCTGATTCAGCCCTCTGATTATTACCCACTGCTGATACTCCAGGCTGGCAGTGATGACATTGAAAAGAGGAGTGTCAAGGCAATCAAAAGGGACTTTAGGGCACTGGGACAAGTAGTTGATAGGGCAGGAGCACAGGTAGTGTTCTGCTCAGCCCCTTTGGTGGCAGAGAAAAATGACAAAAGAAACAGGAGAACCCATATCATCAACAAGTGGCTTAAGGGTTGGTGTCATCAGCAAAATTTTGGATTCTTTGATCACGGGGAAACTTTTATGGCACGTGCTCTGCTGGAATCAGATGGGATACATCTCTCTGTTAAGGGCAGAAGGTTTTTTGCTCACCTCGTTGAGGGGGCTTTAAATTAGGTTTGAAGGGGGAAGGGGATGCAGCTGGGCTATCCGGAAGCAGGCCCAAGGGTGGTAAGGCCAAGTTAGGGGTGAAGTCAGTAGCCCAGCTGAGGTGCAGGTATACCAATGCACACAGCATGAGTAACAAACAAGAAGAGCTGGAGACCATGGTACAACAGCAGAGCTTTGATGTAGTTGCCATCACAGAAATGTGGTGGGATGACTCACATAGCTGAAGCACTGTCCTGGATGGCTACAGGCTCTTCAGAAAAGACAGGAAAGGAAGAAGAGGTGGAGGAGTGGCCCTTTATATTAAGGAGACTTTTGATGTTGTAGGAATTGAAACTAAGGAAGATGGAGTTGAAAGCCTATGGGTAAGAATTAAGGGGAAGGCCAACAAGGCTGACATCCTCCTGGGAGTCTGTTATCGTCCACACAACCAGGAAGAAGAGGTGGACAACTTATTCTATAAGCAGCTGGAGAGTGTTTCAGGATCATCAGCCCTTGTTCTTGTGGGTGACCTACCAGACATCTGCTGGGAACTTAATACAGCAGATAAGAGGCAGTCCAGGAAATTTTTAGAGTGTATGGAGGACAACTTTTTGTCGCAGCTGGTGGGTCAACCCACCAGGGGAGGGACTATGTTAGATCTGCTGTTTGCAAATAGAGATGGGCTGGTGGGAGATGTGGTGGTTGGAGGTCGCTTGGGACAGAGTGATCATGAAATAACAGAGTTCTCAATATTTGGTGAAATCAGGATGAGCACCAGTAAGACTTTTGCTTTGGACTTCCGGAGAGCAGACTTTGGTCTTTTTAGGAGACTTATCCAGAGTGTTCCTTGGGAAGCAGCCCTTAAAAACAAAGAAGTTCAGGAAATGTGGGCATGCCTCAAAACAGAGATCTTGAGAGCACAGGGACAGATTGTCCCTATGTGCCAAAAGATAAGTTGACAGGGTAAACGTCCAGCCGGGATGGGCAAGGAGGTTCTGGAGGAACTTCGAAATAAAAAGAGGATGTATCATCTTTGGAAGGACGGTCAGGTCTCTCAGGAAGTATTCAAGGGGACTGCTAGAGCATGCAGGAAAAAAATTAAGGAGGCCAAAGCTCAGTTTGAACTTAGAATGGCGACTGCTGTAAAGGATAATAAGAAATGCAGATGCGGAAAAGGCAGAAGTGCTTAATGCCTACTTTGCCTCAGTTTTTAGTGAGAAGACTACTTGCCTTCATGACAACTGTCCTCTTGGGTTGGTAGATGATGTCAGGGAACAGAATGGTTCCTGCATTATCCAAGAGGAGGCAGTCAGAGAACTGCTGAAATGCTTGGATATCCATAAATCTATGGGACCAGATGGGATCCATTCCAGGGTGATGAGGGAACTGGCAGATGAGCTTGCAAAGCCGCTCTCCATCATTTACCAACAGTCTTGGCTCACGGGCAGGGTTCCGGATGACTGGAAGCTGGCCAATGTGACACCCATTCACAAAAAGGGTGGGAATGAGGATCCTGGTAATTACAGACCAGTCAGCCTGACCTCAGTACCTGGCAAGATAATGCAACAGTTTATACTGAGTGTCATCACACAGAATTTACAGGATGGCCAGGGTATCAGAACCAGCCAGCATGGGTTTAGGAGAGGTAGGTCATGTTTGACCAACCTGATCTCCTTTTATGACCAGGTGACCAGACTGGTGGATGCAGGGAAGGCTGTGGATGTTGTTTATTTGGACTTCATCAAGGCCTTTGACAGTGTCTCCCACAGCATACTCCTGGAAAAGCTGGCAGACCGCGGCTTGGATAGGAGCACTCTTTGCTGGGTTATGAACTGACTGGATAGCCAGGCCCAGAGAGTGGTGGTGAACAGTGCTGCATCCAGCTGGGGGCCAGTCAGCAGTGGTGTCCCTCAAGGGTCTGTGCTGAGGCCAGTTCTGTTCAATATTTTTATTGATGACATAGATGAGGATATTGAGTCCTCCATCAGTAAATTTGCAGATGACACAAAGCTGGGAGCGTGTGTAGAAGGGAGGAGGGCTTTGCAGAGAGACCTGGATCAGTTGGATGGATGGGCAGAGTCCAATAAGACGAAGTTTAATAAATCCAAATGCTGAGTCCTGCACTTTGGCGACAATAAACCCCTGCAACGTCATAGGCTGGGGATGGTGTGGCTGGACAGTGCCCAGGTGGAAAGGGACCTGGGGGTTCTGATCAATAACCGACTGAACATGAGTCAGAAGTGTGCCCTGGTGGCTAAGAAGGTGAATGGCATCCTGGCCTGTATCAGGAATGGTGAGGCCAGCAGGAGCAGGGAGGTCATTCTTCCCTTGTACTTGGCACTGGTGAGGCCACACCTTGAGTGCTGTGTCCAGTTTTGGGCCCCTCAGTTTAGGAAGGACATTGAGATGCTTGAGCATGTCCAGAGGAAGCAATGAGGCTGGTGAGGGGCTTGGAACATAAACCCTATGAAGAACGACTGAAGGATCTAAGGTTGTTTAGCCTGGAGAAAAGGAGACTCAGAGGTGATCTTATCACTCTCTACAACTGCCTGAAGGGTGGTTGCAGTCAGTTGGGGGTTGGTCTCTTTCTCCAGGCAACAACTGACAGAACGAGAGGACACAGTCTTAAGCTGTGTCAAGAGAAGTATAGGTTGGATATTAGGAAAAAGTTTTTCACAGAAACAGTGATAAAGTATTGGAATGGCCTGCCCAGAGAAGTGGTGGAGTCACCATCCCTGGATGTGTTTAAGAAAAGACTGGATGTGGCACTTGGTGCCATGGTCTAGTTGAGGTGTTAGAGCACGGGTTGGGCTTGATGATCTTGAAGGTCTCTTCCACCCTAGAAATTCTGTGATTCTGTGTGATTCTGTGAAAGGAGCTAAATCCAGGGTTAAATGGTACCGCACAGGGAATTGTAATGAGTGTCATCTGTAATGACTCCTATAAAGAAGATCCTTTATAACTGAGATAGATCCCAGATGATAAGCACAGACCCATTTTGTTTTCTCACACAAATTTTTCAGTTGTGCTGCAATGAACTATTATTATGTATAATACAGTATATATACCGTATTACTGTGTAATACAGTATCATTGTATTATCTGTTGTTAACTGCAAGAAAAACAACTTCTCTTGTACACAATTATAATGATATAAAAGCTATCAGTTGCACCTTTTACATACCATTAAAATATCATATTGATGGTATAATAACTACTTGTTAGCTCATTTTTAATTTTTAAACAATATTTGCAACTAAATGGCATATAATAAAGGTCCAAGACATCTGGGCAATGAAGCAAATGATGTCATGTGTCATGAGAGTCACAGCCTGGTGCCAAAGATCACCAGTGTTCTGCAGCTGCTGATGCCCACGATCACAAATGGCACTAAGTGGTACAATGGTCTCCTGTATCAGAACAGACAAACAGATGTACTATCTCCTGCGAAGCAGATGATAGTGGTAGCTTATCCTTTCCTTTGGAGTCTTCTATGTTTTTGCCTAGAAAAAAGAGCACTCTAGAAAACTTCTTGCTATTCTGAGCATCCAACTGCCACAATCACGAAAATAAGGTAACAGAAGTATCTAGCAGTTTGCTAAAGAAAAATATATCCACTGAAACATCTGCAGCTGCAGCAGCCTGCCTTGTTGCAGCAGGAAAATGGCATGAATTTTACGGACTCAAAAGACCCCATAAAATCAGCTTTTGTGTCAAAAGCCTAGAAGCATCACGTGAGGTACTGCAATCATGAAAATAAGGTAACGGTGTAAGACTGGAAGATTTCCCACACTTGCAGGTCTTTTCCTTCCAGGACAAAGCTGAGGCAAAGAAGAGGAAAGACGATTCAGTGCTGCCAAGGGAGCATTCCTCATTTTCTGTCACCACACGTTACTATCCTTTCTACAAAGCCCACAGCTCAAAGCCCAAGCAAATGCCACAAAAGCTTTGCACCTGGCACAGTGCAAAGGGCTCCACGAGCAGGACACTGCGGCACCACACGCTTGCAGCTGCACAGGGCTCACTTCTGCAGCACCACAGTCCCTGGCAAGCTTGCGAGAACTCTGTGCTGGGCGGCTCTGCACACAGCATGGCACCATTCCCAAAAGCTCTCCAGAACCATTTCCTGGGAAGGAGAAGCACCGAGAAAACCGACGGGACTTCAGGAATATCACACGTTCAAAACAGACACCAAGTGCCTCGCTTTCACAATGAAATCTTGGCTCCACTGAAACAACTTTGCCTCAAGGTATTTTCCACCGCTTGCCATTGCTGACAAAGGTTCGGGTTTGATTTAAAGCTGCTCCACAGCTTAGGCAGAAACTTAATGATGCAAAACCCTGCAGTAGGGTTTTCTGGTTGGTTTTCCTTCCTGAATTAAACATGTCCACACAGTACAGAAACAGTCCCTGCCTGCCTGAGGGACTGGCTGTGTCTTTTCAGCAACCCGTGCTGGGATTGCCTGCACTGCCAAAAACAATGGTGACAGGCAGTAGGTGAGCTGCTCTTGTTACTCCTCACTAGAAGGCTACAACACCTTAGTGACAGTACTCCTGACTACACTGTCAGCTGCAGTCAGCTTTCCTCACTGAAACTGAATGCTTTCCCTACGTTTGCTCCTCCAACCACAGAACTTCACTATCTAACAGCACATCCTCCTACAAAAAGTTGCCATGGAGATTTCTTTATCCAATTGAAGTGTTCTGGGAGCCTGCAGAATCAGCACCAACATTCAGAGTCTCTGCAAGGTTTTAAAAATTATTGATCTGCGGACAATATCCACAACCTTTGTAAAAATGAGAAACAAAAAATGACTGTAACACGGAAAAAAAATTTCAAAGGGAAAGGCTGCCCTCTTTTTTTGGGGGTGGGGAGGATTGCACCAGAACTCCCTACCAAATTTGTATTGACTTTGTTTTTAAATTCATGGGAATACATGCACATGCATTAAAAGTCTGCAGAAAGTCAGAAACAGAGACCAAGCTTCAAAAAAAGTTTGGATTCATTCATGTTCCTTTGGTTTAGCACATGCACAGACACAGCCAGACAAAAGAAAATGATAAGCAACTCCACTTCAATAATGTCGGAAAGTAACACCATTTTAACTAATCCTAGTGAGGATTTAATCTTCAGTATTTAATGAGACTGGTTCCAAATTCAGTTGTAAAAAAGTCCTCCTAAATGTCTCAATAATGGAAAGAATACATCAATTAGGCTCTTCCAAGTCCAGCCCCTGTTGTTCTTTTAAGGAAAGAGAAATAAAAAGGTTGAAGAACGATAAACACCACGTCAGATGGAGCACACTTCCATTCACAAACGTCACATCCCAAGCAGACTACATCTAAATTCTTTTAGTAGTTTTACACACATAGGCAGATTAAATATATCTAATTACAACATACACGGTATATTAATCCTCTCTCCGAGATGAAGGATTTCTATCTCGCATCTACTTTTTGAAGTAAATAACATCTATACACACACACTTTTTTCCCTATAAAATTTCCACTCTAACTTCAGAACAAGAAGTTAATTTCTACTGCCTATACAGGAGAACAAAGAAACTTACATTTATTCCACAGGTCACCATGTACCACAACCAGCCCCCTGACCATCTTGGTGGCCTTGCACCAGGCCTGTTCCAGTTTATCAATCTCTTTCCTGCAAAGAGGAGCCCCAGACTGGGCACAGCACTCCCAATACAGTCTTACAAGTCCAAGCTGAAAGGAAGAATCACTTCCCCAGACCTCCTAACCACACCACTGACTCAGGCAGCCCAGATTATAACTACCCTTCCTTGCTGCCCCAAGTCACACTCACTACAAGGACTGTTGTCACCTCACCTTCAGAAATTTCCCATCTGTGCTGGTTTTGGCTGGAGTAGTTAATTTTCTCCACAGTGACTAGTATGAAGTGGTATTTTGGATTTGTGCTGAAAATGGTGTTTATAATATAGAGATGTTTTTGTTATTGCTGAGCAGCACTTATACAGCTTCAAGGCCTTTTCTGCTTCTCCTACTGCTCCTCCAGCAAGGAGGCTGGGGATATGTAAGGAGTTGGGAAGGGACACAGTCAGGACAGCTGACCCCAACGGACCCATGGTACATTCCATATCATATGATATCATGCTTAGCATACAAGCATTGGGAAGGAGGAAGTGGGGGATATTCAGAGTGATGGTCTTTTAGAGTCATGATTCTGCATGATGGAACTCTGCTTTTGGGGGATGGCTGAACACCTGCCTGCCCATGGGAATGGGTAAATTACTTCCTTGGTTTGTTTTGCTTGTGTGAGCGGTTTTTGCTTTTCCTCTTGAACTGTTTTTACTCAATTCATGAGTTTTCTCACTCTTATCCTTCTAACTCTCTTCTCCACCTCACCGGTGGTAGAAACAGAGAGTGGCTACATGGGGCTTATTTTCCAGCTGGGGTTAAACTATGATATTGACACCATCACCACCTCCAGAGCTGCCTCCTAGACTGCTGGCCCACTCTGCAGCCCATGCCTCACCAATTTGGTGATGATGTGACTGGGGTCAAGTCCTTGCCATAATCAATGTATACTAACTGCACCCCTTTACCACATTTCATCAGAGAAAGCAATGAGGTCAATCAGGCATAACTCATCCTTGGCAAATCCATGCTGCTTGCTTCAAATCACCTTCTTGTCCTTTGTGTGTTGAGAAAGGACTTCCAAAGGATTTACTTCATAACCCCCCCAGGGACTGAGGTTATGCTGATCAACCTGAGCTTTCCTCACTCTGTTTCTTTATGCATGGGCTGTATTCCTCCCACAAAACCTCTCCCTGCTTCCATCTCTTGTGTACCTCCTTCTCGTGGCCCAGCCCAGTCAGAAGCTCCATGTTTACTCTTGCTAGCCTGTTGTCATGCTTGCCCGACTTCTTGCACATGGGAATGACACATTCCTGTGCTCTAATGAAGCTGCCTTGAAGACCAACCAGCTCTCCTGGACACCCCTACTCTTCAGGGCAGTTTCCAGAGAGCAAATGAAGAGGCCAAGATCTGCCCTTCTGAAGTTCAGGTTTGTAGTTCTGTTGTTAATCTTGATCATTCCTCTCAGGATCTTAAACTTTACAACCACCTGGTTGCTGCAAACAAGGCTCCCTTAATCATCTTCAACTTCAATCCATGAAATTAAAATCGATGTTTAACAATCTAGAAAATGCTTGCTTGTTACTTAAGTTTATTTAGTCAGCAAAACTAATGCAGATTTCACATAGCTACTTTTATAAATAAAAAGCAGGCGGTTTTAAATTATGGTGCAATAGGCTGACCTGCAAAAAAAAAAAAAAAAAAAAACAAAAAAAAAAAAAAAAAAAAAAAAAGGAAAAAAAAAAAACCAAAAACACAACAACCAGACTTCTACCCTAAGCCAGTAGAAGTTCTTGTAGCAGACAAGTGGAATAGGCCACAAAGTGTGGCAAATACCAAGCAAGCTGCTATATATAGTACTGTGTATGACATCATGCAGCACTCCATATCAGCTGGGAAATGAATCACTCACCACTGTATCTATAGTTTTTCAAGTGATGTCTGCTCCTGCAAAATGGTGTTTTTAAAGTCCTAATCAGCAAACATCATTACAGGTATAAAATTTACCCATTATACATGCATAAAACAAGCCTATGTTATAGGAAGTGAATTTAAAACCATCCTCCTTCTCAAATGCAATCACTGCTTTACTTTTAGAATTTATGCCTCTTGGCAGAAGAGGGAGAAGAGATGCTTTGTTTTTTTAAATAAAAAAGCTTTTGAAGGATAAAGTGCAAATGGCAACATTACATTTGGGTCTTTAGGCAAGAAAGGTAATTGGATCTTAATTTCAATTAAAATATACATGTGGCAAAAAAGAACACTTTCTGTTGAAACTTATCTACATTTCTACCTAAAGATGCACAACTTCACAATTTGCCTGATACTTACTTTTGCTCTGCATGTTGTTCTATATCCACTTAAAACTTATTTCCGGATGCGGACATATTAAAGTACAAAAGTTAACTGTTATGCCTACTTCATGCATAAAGTAGGATTACAAAAATCCTTTTCTATGTCACTATCAAAAGAATGCCTCCAGTATGGATGTAGACTACAGCTTGCAACTACTAGTTGCTTCATTTATATAAAAAGACCACTTCCTACCTATTTAAATACCTCAAAAAATTAAGAGAGACTTTAGTAAAAATATTCATTAAAGACTATTTACTTCAAAGAAACCTCATGGATAGGTATTTGTTTTGAATGAGCTCAGGTGTCAAAGTACTAGTCCTTTCAAATACAATAAGAAAGCAAGAAGCATCATACTTGTTCAATACAAAGAAAAGACAACAATTATATTACAGTTGACAAATGTGGAAAGCATTCTTGCCAAGAGTTTTCTTGCCAGCTTCTCAGAGCAAACATTACCCATTTCAAGTCTTGCAGCTATGGTGAACTATTGCTGCATTAAGGCCCAGCTGTTTCCAGGTGGAAGCACTCCTGCAGAGACCTGACTGATCCAGGCTGTGGGAATTAGGCTGAACAGCCAAGTATGCAAGACAGTGAGGACAGCACACAGGTGGGTCTGCTCAAAAGTCAGGGCACAATAAAGTGTGTTGTGAAGATTTTCCATGGGAACAAAATCTTCCTTTCTCAATGAGATGGAGGAGAGTGTTCTGGCCTTTAGAATACATGGCTTCCTCAGCAACAAGCAAACATGTCAAAGCAACATCAGGAACTACTAATGGAACTGCAGAAGACAATTATGCTTCCACTTGATCTTTTATCAAGAATATTTTAGAGGGCAGGGAGTAAGGTATATTTACAAAGCTTCTGTAGCTTAACTAATCTTCAAGAACAATCCAGTATAGAACCGCAAAAATTTGTTCAAAATTTAACACATAGTAACATCAAAACAAACAAATGTTTCCGTGGAGATGACTACCTAAATAAATGCTCACAATGGATCCAAGGGCTGACGTCACCCAGGCCTGCCTGCAACCACAGTAACATGCCAGTGTAAACAGAAATATTTTTATTTTTCTATCTAATAATGTCATAGAATTAGCAGTTATATGGCAGTGCTTAAAACATATTCTTGCAGTGCTGAGTGGTAACACTTCTAAAATAAGAGGAGAGGTATTTATATCGAGGCTATTACTATTACCATGTTAACTACATACAACAAGTGGAGTATGTGTATGGCATAGCTAACATATCAAATTTCCCAGAGCAGTTGTTGATCCTCAATAAACAAAGAAATTTAAGTTCCTAAGGCAACATGCCGGAATGCTGATCAGAGCTCAGTAGCATCTATTATTCTTGGGTGTTTTGCTTTCCTTAATATAAAAATCCTGAAGTTTCTAGACTGTTGTGTCTCACTGTCTTGCTAGAATAAGAAGAATGCAGCCACATGTTGCTTTTCATACCAAATGCAGAACTCTTCAGTGCCCTTCTCCTCTGTCACCAACGACCTTGCTTTCTCTAGTGCAACAAGATTCACTAAATCCATACCTGCACTCTGCAAGCAGAATAAAAGACACACAGCCTAACTTTGGAACTCCAGAAGAGTACCAGAAAAGAAATAGTTAATGATGAAATTTTCCAAGAAAGCAGACAAGTGTTTCAGCTACTGAAAAGATGCCCATGGCATTCCCACTGTCAAGAAAAACATCCATCTTCAAATGCTATTGCATGCCTGCATATTGTATGTCTCTAAATTCAGTAGGCCCAGATTGCATTATCACTTTCCATTAAAAAACATAAAAGAAAGATGTCTATATAAATTTCAGATAGTATGTGAAAAACTAATGCTTCGAATGATCTAATATTACTAAGATATTTATACTAAACTCTTACATTTTAGTAGAAACCTGAGCTACAGGGAAACTGAAGATACTGTTGTAACAAAGTTGGAGTACTAGTTTTAGTCCTGTCACAAATACTTCAGATACAGTAATTTATGAAAACTTCCTTTCCCACAGAATATTACTGTGACTTATTCTTTGTCTTCAAGTATGGCAGGGAATTTATGGACTACTTAGAAAAATCACTTCTTATGAAGTATTTTCAGGCTTTTTTTTTTTTTTAACAATCATGTAAGCCTCATTTTTGCCATTTACAGAGAAAAGGTTTTCCTGGTACTGATTAGCAGAAGGGATTTTTACATAATTTTAAGCAAGCAACCTTAAGCTAGCTTTGAAATTAAAATTTACCCTGCAATTGGAGGTGTTGTTTTATGTAGTCCAAGGAACACACGAAGAAAGGAGTACAACATCTCAAGTGATGACCATGAAACTACAAAAGAAGAAAGCTTACTGCATAATTCCATTTACAGTTATGTACTCTTCTGTTGGCTTTGCTGCATTTTTAATTTTTTTAAAAATTTCAATCCATGAAAGATAGAACTTTGGTCAATCACTCTTCACAATTTCTTTTGCTCTTCCAGGTACAGGATGCATGGAAAGTTAGTGACATGGTAAGACATGGCTTTATTGTATGCTCTATAACCCAAAAAATAAGAACAGTTTACTCTTCTACTCATTACATAAACTGCAGTCTATTCCAACTGCATTAATGCAATCCAAATATTTGGCATAAATGTAGGTGTTTTAACTCAGCTCTCTAGGGATGCAAATCATAAATATTCATACATGTGGCTACTCTCATAAGCGGGCTTTAGCTTTTCATTTCAATTAATTCCACTTTAAAGTTCTTTGCTGCTTCGTTTCTTGTATTTTCAGAGCTGACAATTTTAACAAACATAAACTTGTATTACAATCCATCAAACCGGAAGGACTTGTGGGAATCTACAAATTACTGTTAAACAGAAATATTTAGTGGAGAGAAGTAGAGAAATCACCCAGTTTATGTATTTTCTTACCAAAGAATGTAAGTCTAGCAGTAATTCTTTCATGTCTACTACTGTGGATTCTTTGCATTAGACTATTCTTTTTTCTTATCCTCAAGTACATATAAATGTTGTGCTCACATGAAGGCCTTCCATAGACCTTTTATGCAAGATAAACAGACAAATTGCATTTCAGTCTGACCTGACATCCTCACATATTCTATGCTTGTTTTCTTATTTGTAACAAAGGTTCAATGGAATTTCTTCAACATTTATAACAACATTCAACTTAAATCTAAATGAACTAATCCCTGAAAGACAGACAAATAGGTCCCAGCTTTCAAGAAGTACTTTCTGAAGTTTTGTTCACTTGGTTTGGCAGAGGTGGAGAGCGGGTGTTAAGTCTACAAAAATGTTCATTACTTCAGAGGTAAAATCTCTCCTAGAGCAGAGCAAGTTGCCAATTGGCGAATAAAACATTATCTTTCAGTAGCTCTTAGGTAAACATATCTCTTATTAATTTTCCATGTTACTTTGCCCTATCAGCAATGTTAGTTCCTACCTATTTTGCCAGTATCTACTAGAATAATAAAAGAAGGCCAGAAAAGTTAGCAAGACAACAAAAGTGGCCTTTATACATAGTAACTCATAAATCCAAAGAACATTTCTACTAGGTAAATTATTTTCTAGTGTCTGATAAACATGTGCCATTGTCATAAACCCTAAGTATAGCTTGCTAGAAAACAATCCTGCTATGTACAGTGGCTTCCCAGTAATAGAACCAACAGAAAATATGTTTGGAAGTTCTAACACAATGCTAGATGGCAATTGTAGTTGGGTATGGGAAACGTTTTCTTAATGTCTGTTGTGTTTCCTGGCTAGCCTACAACTATCCACCAGCCCCACCCCACTGAACCACCACTTTGAAAAATTGTAAGAATCCCAGGGTAAGGCTAATCTTGTGAGACACACTTGAGCCCAAAACCAAGAGTGAAGCACAAAGCCTTCTGGTAACCATAAGCAAAATTCTAATTGATGCATGGAAGCTGCACTTTGCAGTTTTGGAGGGAGTTGGAGATTCTTTTACAGTGTTTCAGGTTTTACATTTAACATAGATGGGGAAAAACTTGGTTTGTCAAAAAACCACAGAGCTCTGCTGCAAAAAAAAGCTACTTGTAAAATAAAAATGAGTTTATTATGTAACTATGCCTGCTTTGATGCATTACCAAATATATCATTATCCTTGAGCTTAGGGTTAAATGTGAAGTAAAAGAGAAAGCAAGGAAAAACAGCTGTCTGAACATGCTCAAGAAATCCTGTATACCCAGCTTATGTTTAACCCTCCTAAGTTAAAACATATCACTAACACTTGAGTTCCTATAGCCATTAGATCTTCCCTTTTTAAAATCTAAAGCCTAAAATATCATATGTGAAATAAATGTGATCTAGACTAAAAAGAATTGCTGACACATGCACTCAAGAATAAAAATGTAAAAAACCCACAAAACCCCAACAGTTAAGAAAATGTGGAAGTATACCTACTGAAACCACACATTTGAAAAACAGACCTTCCTAATAAAGGTAGCAAATCGCAGCTCCCATATGCCACTTAAGCAATATAATTTAAAAATAATTTTAAAAGAGAAGAATATATAAAATACATGTTATATGTACATGTATGGGTTGAGGAATGAACAAAAAATTAAACAATTAAAACTAAGATACTTTTGCATTTTATGCAGTTATCTACTAAGCTATTAAATACTAGAGTGCTGGTTTTTGCTAGAGCAGAGTTAACTTTATTCACAATGGCTTGTATGGGCCTGTGTTTTGGATCTGTGCTGAGCCCAGGGTTGATAATTTAGCAATATTTTTGTTACTGCTGAGCAGGGATTGCACAGAGCCAAGGCCTATTCTGCTTTCCATACTGCCACATTGGAAAGGAATATGAGGGTGCTTGGGAAGAGACACTGCCAGGACAGGTGGCCCCAAATGACCAGAGCAATATTCCAGCCTACATGACATCATAGTCAGTAAATAAAGTGTGGGCAGGAAGGAGGAAGGGGAGGACATTTGGAGTGATGGTGTTTGTCTTCTCAGGTCACCGTTACATGTGATGGGGCCCTGCTGTCCCGGGGACGGCTGAGCACCTGCCTGCCCATGGGAAGCAGTGAATCAATTCCTTGTTTTGCTTTGCTTTTGTGCATGGCTTTTGCTTTTCCTATTAAACTGTCTTTATCTCAACCCACGAATTTTCCAGCTTTTATTCTAAATTCTCTCCCCCGTACTGCTGGTGGGGGGAGGGAGCAATCGGCTGCGTGGGGCTTGGCTGCTGGCTGGGGTTAAACCAGGACAACTACATAGAGGAAAAGATGGCGTGCCTCTTCCAAGAGAAATGACAACACTTAACAGCAGTCACAGGAGGGAGGTCTGAGAAACTGCTGAACTAGCCCTCCCTCTCAAGAGACAGAGACAAGAACCCCCAAGCTGAGCTGGGAGCATTCAACAGCAGCAAGGGGATTTGCTGACGTGCCCCAGGAGCCTCAGGTACCTGCCGCCTTACAATTCACTCCTGCACAACAGAACTGGATTCCTTCTGCCCCAACAGTCACCAGACCTGATACGTCATTTTATCTGCTAATGCTGCGCATCTGTTTATGCCATATCATGGGGTCATTCTGCCACTGAAGAGTCCATAAACTAATAGGAGAAAATAGGACTAAGGTTATATTTATCTACAGGAAATAATAAATGTTTAGGCTGATGAAAGTCAAAGAAAATTGGAAAATATCAGAGATCAAGAAAGAAACAAAACCGTACAGCATAAACATCCATTCTAAATACGCCAGTTCTCTGATGGTATATCTAACTTCATTATTACAACTTTCAAGCAAATACAAGTAGCAACTGATACAAGGACAAGAGGGTGGGACTGTGCCTATGTTGTGTTTTCAGTTATCTAGATAAGATCCCCAAGGAGAAAAGAAATAAAGAAATAAATCAAATAAGTAAGGTCATTCTAATATCATTCTATATATGATATATAGACAACTCTCAAGATTAAACGTCTTTTCTTCTCTGCCTTTCTCCACTTTGATGCAGTCTAAATGGTGAGTGCTTGTAGCAAGCACTACCTTGCAATGAAGCAATGAAGTTTGCATGTTCTCCCAGCATTACACCACAACAGTTGAGTGCACAAGCCAAGTAAGTGTTCCCTACAGGCTACAAGTACAATTAAGGGACCCCTTTTAAAAACATGTCCCTCAACACAATGACATGTGAAACAATTTAAACAATTACTGTGATAATAAAAAGCAGAAAAGTCAAGATTATAATATCAGATGTCGGGGAAATACAAAAGGTGAAAATCATCCAATTCTACACATATAGCAAAACCAAAAAACTTATTTGGGGCTTCATAAAGAACATGCCATAACAGATTAATTCCTTGTTAAGATATGTCCTTTAATATCTTCTCTCAGATTTATCTGACAAGTTTCTGACTAAGCCTGGTTTTCAACTGGGGAGAAGGTTTCACTAAAGCTCCAGTCACAAAAATAAATCAGATTGTCACTGTGGGACACAATGAAGGAGATGCGGACTCATCAGAAGGCTGTGTGGACTCCTGAGGAGGAGCCTCCAGGTTTATTTTCCAAACCTATTTTATACCTTTTTACAAGACACCCACCTTAGAGGTGGGACCCCTGGAACCACTGGTCACTCGCAGAGACCATCACGCAAAGTCCCTCCCATGGGAAAGCGTGTGGAAAACATCTCAAGTTTACAAACAGCGTGACCTTGCCCAGGAATTCTGTCTTGGGAGCAGAACTCTCAAAAACCAAAACATGACAGGCACAAACCGTGGCAACATCAGATGATCAAGATAATCCTAATTCATCACAGCCAGGAGTCACCATCCCATATTCACCATCAGTCTGGCACAGCCCTACACTTCAAACCTGAGCTGGTGTTGTGCTGGACATCATGACTGTTGTTAGAATACTGACTTTTAGTACATATCCCACCTTAGCCTCAGTCCTCTGAGTCCAAGCTTTTGCAAGATCATCCTGACATCCTGACTTCATTCAGGTATCTTTCAGGAAACACTGACAGCACTTACTGCAGTCCAGTTTATTGGAATAGCCTGCATTTATCCTGATCATATCATTCTCTTTGTATAGTATAACACCTGTGAAACTGAAGTCAATTTAAGATAACAGGTCAGGAGCTGAAAACTGTATCTTCAGACCAAGCAAGAAAATTTTGTAAAGGAACAAGAAAGATACTGATTTTTGTATCTTACAACATCAGAAGCAACAGAAGCTAAATTTACACAGTATCTACAAAACATGGAGGGGAGGGTGGAGGGGTCAGAGACAACAAAATTATGGCTGAAATTAACTTACTTGATTTTACTGAAGACAATGTCAACATCTGTGGTTGTCACATTCTTCCCATCTATGATATTGCAGTCCTTACATAGCTTTGACCAGTTCTTCCCATGCATTTCTTTTCCTGTGGCTCTCGTATCACCATGGACGGCAAATTTTCTAAAGGCCTCTTCCAGCGCACTTATTTCTCCTCCTGTAGCTCCCTCATTGGAGTTTGACTTCGCTGATTTTTCAGCCATTATGCTACAAAGAAAAGGAGGGTAAACTTACTACATTAATTTGGACTAGATTACTTTATGTCAATCTACACGCTAGAGCCCACATCACAACATAAGAAGTCCATATGAAGAATAAACAGTCTATAAAGTCAGCAAGAACTCATTACCCTCCATCATCAAACATCAGTCTAGAGAGCTATGTAACCCCCTTCCCGTCTGGGAAAAAAATCTAGTACTTAAAAAAAAAAAAAAAAAAGGCTGGGTAACAAACCAGGGATGCAAAACTAGTTACACCAACAACCAACATTACATCAGCCATAAAAAAACCCACTTAATATTTGCTCCTTGTTTTTCTTAAATGGCAATCATCACAGTCACTCTGTTGATTTGAATAGAAGTATGCCCTTTACACTTCAGGCATTACTACACTTTAGTAGGCACAACTATGTACTTATATTTCTGAAAGAAAAATAAACAGCCCTTTATTTTCTGGACTTTTGCTTTAAAATTATTTTTTACTAAAAAATTAAGTATTTTTGAAATGCAGAAAAAAAAATTAATGTTAGAACCCTTATGTTATGTAAGGGCTGACAAGTACAAGACAAGTCTCTCTTGTTATCCAGACCATTTACTTCTCAAGTTTATGCTCAAAGAACTGTAGCTGTGGAATTCATTTGGAATGAACACATCCATGATAGAGGCATGTCACCCTGTTCCTCTAAAGTTTTTCTAAAGTTCTTTCAGCCTTCTGACGTTTACCTTTTGTGGTAGAGTTTTTCACACACTTTTCATGTAAATAATGATTGTTTTGCATTCCTTTCTGGAGGAGGAGAGAATTGATGGACTGTTGGGTTGACCAGTGTGGTTGGAGAGGACAATTTTCTTCCTCCAATCCATGGTCAGTTGGAATTCTATAAATGTCGAGGTCTGTAAATAAACTGCCCCTTTTTTGCCTTGGACATCTCAGTGCGTGGGTGTTGTTCTTTTGTGTCGTATTGTGACAGAGGCATACTGAGAAGGGATGTCATTACTGCAGACGAGAACTTGCAGACTACTCCAAGTTCATATACGATAGGTTTGTCTTTTAAATGAAATCTTAAACTGAGCAATAGAATACTATTTTCAGATGTCTTCTTAAAAAAGAAAACAAACCCTTAAATGCTAGAAGCAAGTCACAGAAACCTTTGTCTTCTGCCCATGCACTCTTGGCATGTCAGAAGTAAGAGGCACGAAAAAGCCTAGATGCTAAAACGCCTAGGCGCAGGGTACACTGCCTGCCTGCCCCAAGAGCTGTGCACAGACTGTCACCACAGTCACATTGGTGGTGCTGCTACAAAGTTTTAACCCTTAAAGAGATGGTTCAAGTATCAGAAATCTGGCAAATGCTAGATAAGGGCTGGAAAGCCCATCAGACTTACCTGGCCTTTCTTCTAAAGCCCCAGCTGTATGTGGGATGTGATTAACACATGCAGAGATTGGTAGGTATTTCTAGTTTAGGTTTTATTTCCTCATCAGATAGGAAGTTATTTTGGTTTATATACTGCACATCAGTACAAATGCCTCAGGAAGGGAAGGGGCTCTCAAATTCTACCTCTTCGTGTATTGTTTAAACTGTCACTCACACTATGGCATACCCCTTCCTGCACAATGCAACAGAACTAACCATAGCTACTGCTATGCAGCAGTTATTGTTAAGCTTTTTAATTAGAAACAATCTTTTAATTAAAAACATATGAAAAGGACATTTGTCCTTCACACTTGAGCAAACCTAGCATGGCCAAAACACTACTGCCTCTTTTGAAAACACTCACGTAAAATGCTTAAATCCCTTATTATATCTTAAGCCTGGGAATCCTTCTGTTTTGTTTACACAGTCAGCCCAAGTTTTGGACAACAAACCAAAATGCTAAATTAGAATTAATATGACAGAAACTTACTAACTGTAGCCTGAGAATTGTGTGTGCACCTATGAAATGAAAAGAGAAGCACAGATGGGAAAAAAAAGCTTGAAAAAGTCAAGTTCATTGAAGTTTAAAAAGTAACCAATTCCCATTTCTATTTCCTTTGCATTCTGCCTACTGTCCAAAGAGGAATTTTACCTAAAAAAACTTATTTGAAAACATCCCAACACTGAAAATCCAAAATAAAAGCATGCATAGTAAATCCCAAGCTACTATAAACATTACAGATGCATACATTTTTTTACCAAAATGTGTCTAGATCAAATCTTCTCTTTCATCAGGCTACATTCTTTTGCTACCAAAACAGCAGTGAAAGAACATAAGAAAAAACATACAGTGTATTCAAAATACTGATACAACATATACAAAAGAGTACTTCATTAAAATCAGATCATGAAGATCTATGATATACCTCTATATTCAAGGAATATAGACTTGACCTCCAAAAGCAGAAGTCTCTTCCAAGCTTGTACCATTTCAAATCAACTGGAGCTGGAGTACAGAGCCAGAAATTTTCCAATCTAATACTAACTGGCTGGAGAAAGAGAGATAAGCAAAACATGAAGTCTGCATAGGATACGAAAAACCAAAGTTACCTTTGTATGCAAGAAATAGGACAGGAGAAGGTGGAAAATTGCCATGGTAAGGTTTGCACGGTTTGCATAATTTTGCAATTTTATCTTGTGGCAAATAAACTTTCCAAGAAATTTTCAGGGATAGCTCCTTCTTCCTTTTAGCAATTCTATTAAGAAGCTATGCTCAGAGGGAGTATCTTTAAAAGATACAACAATAGCACAGTTTACAAGCTGTAAACAAGAAAACAGATGAGCCACTCTGGCTCATCTGAAATTGGAAAATATAACTGCATGCCTACATTTTTAAGTATTCCTGAACAAAATCTTTCCTTAGCTAGCATCAGTGCCTTACTGGCCAATTTTGCTTAATGCTTTGTTGCCTATAAACCATAACTCAACTTTGCACAGCAGAATTGTGTTTTACTATCTTATACAGTCTTTAACATGATGGCTGTACCAACTGAAAGGATTTTTTACTTTCAGTAGCTAATAAATTTAAACTTTATAAACGTGTTATAGGAAAAATGCTCAAAGGAACATATTTGGCCTTCAGAAAGATAGATCCAGACTTACTTCTCTCACTCATTCGTATTGGGGTGTTTTGAGCAGTTCTGGATCAGGCAGAGTATACACAGTACAGAAAAGGCTTTAGCTTTGAATGGTGAAACCTGGTATGCAAAACAGACTCATTTCAAATAAATCCTCACCGTATAAAGCGGAAAGTCAAGGAGAGATTAAAACCAGGGCTCTGCGGTGGTTGCCAAATATTATAATGGACACTCCTTGAATCATAATTACAGTTTACTTGTTAAAATACTATGTAATAGCATGAAATATATTAAAATTGGATTTATGAAAAAATATCTAGTCTTAATTTAAGCTTTTCTTTCTTAACACTACAAATGACACAGTGTGAAGAGAACTATATTTATTAACCCACTATAACTATAAGATAAAGAACTGCACAACACAGGATATGAAATTAGACTTTGAATGGGGCCGGCTCCTTTAACTTTTTTTAGTGATTAGAGATAAGGAAAGAGATCATGTCATGTTGAAGAAATGATCTCTCAAACAGAAATAAAAAATAACCTATTTGACAAAAAATCAAGATCTAATGCCGTTTTGAGTCCTCTTTACCCTTTTTTCCTTTTTGACAAAGGAATCAAAAGGTAGATTCTGCTAGAAGTAAAGATTAGGAGTAATTTGGGACATTGCCATAGCAAGATGATAGCTGAAAGACAGAAGAAAGTGATTACTCTAGAACACCAAACCTAAAATTCAATGAAACAAAATTAAGCCACTGTTCAAAACATGAGCTGTGTAGATGCCGACTACAACTATTACAGCTAACCAAAGAAATGCCTTTGATCACCATCCAAAAAGTCTAATACATACACAATTACACTATTTCAATTTCAAGAGTCAGCAGAAAGAAGGAAGGTGGGACTAGCCACCAACACAATCCTCTCCAAATACTGCGTGCTTCAACCAAGCAGGTCCAAATCACCAAAAGCAGCCAGATAAGAAAGAGGTACAAGCAGATGCAAGAATTTAGTCTGTGAACATAGTCTGTGTCCTTTAGTAACACAAAAAAACAGTTCTTGCCCCTTCCCTCACTTTGCAATAGGTAAATAATACAGTACATTATACAGAGATTAGGCCAGGGATCTCTCATATTAACTGATGTCAGCCACTAACTTCATGACTATCTTATGCTAAATAGACTGAAAGTCTAGTGCTGTGTTCTCAGCACATGCCTAACCCATTAGAAAATGTTTTCTAATATCATCAAACTTCCTTTCAGCCAGAGACTAGAATATATACTCATCGGCAGACAGACAGCTGGGAGACCTCCACTAGATAAAGTCACTTATTAACCTGGATTCTTCCATAAAAAATGGGACAAGAAGTTATTGTTTCTGTGAATTTCAGTTGTCAATTTCTAGAGCTGTGTGAATATCCAAAGCCTCAGTACTGACCAACTGCCAACTCTACTGAAGGATTTTTATTAATTTACACTCTTTCACTTATCTGCACCCTCTCCAGGTGTCAAAAAATTTACAGGAATTCTGGTATAGCATTGATTTAGATTTGTGGGAATTGCTCTTAGAAGTAATCCATCTCTTGGCAGCAAGGAAGACACTAAATCCCAGAGTATTTTTCCCAACAATTTCAGAAGTTTATGCAACTTCTTGAATATGCATGTATCCTACCAGGTCAGAATTCACCACAACATCTTCCCTGCCCTGTCCCTGACAACTTATTAACAGATTATTTGCTCAGCAGAAAGTTTAGTATTTTTAACACAAGTTATCATCACTGCCATGCCACAGATAGGGAAACCAAAGGAGAGAGATGAAGAAACATGTCTGTTCTGCTGCCGGTATTCAGAACATCATGAAGACCCCAGGACCCATATTCTACACTAATTATTAAGGTCACATAAAGCAGATACATGAGTTTAATGACTACTCCAAGAATCAACTGACTTGATAAAGGAAATAAAAATACATTCTCACTAGCGGCAAATCTATTAAACTCCTTTAGGATTGCCACATCAAAAAACTGTTTTCTAAAAAAAAATCCCAAACCCTAAACATATATATATATATACATAAAATATATATATATAAATATATATATATATAATATATATACACACATATACATATATACACACACATATATACATATCAGCAGGATACAAAAATCTGAATGCCTGTCTTTTGGGGCTGTACCATGTACTTTTTCATCTGCTTTCTCTAGCTCACCTCTAAGAGCTTTCATTTGAAGCAAGTTTCAAGCTGTGTTTAAAAAACAGTTTTAATGGAAGTCATCTTACAACATCAACTACCACGGAAACAAGTATGAATGCAACTGTCTAAGACAGAACAACAGACTGGAACACTACAGCATTACTACAGCCTTAGGTACATTTATGTTAATGGAAAAGCGCAGTGTACTTTAAAACTGTTCATTCTTTAGAATACTTATCAATCAAGAATTTGCTAAACTGAGGTCAAATGTCTAATGTGAACTAAGGGAAACTTCCAATTCACACTTTTTAACAGCAGAATCATTCAAGAATCAAGCAGACCTCTGACTGCTAAGATTGATGAATTTGAAGAATTCAAGAGCACAATGGCACAGCTGCAATGCAGTAATGGTACTAGTAGTGTTTCCTCTTTCCTGTAACACTCACCTCTGCACAGGCCAGCCTTATTTCTCAGATGTAACACCAGTTCAACCCTCAACATGACAAGACCTCAAAGTTCTGTTTACACTGAGCATCAAGGCCATCATCTAGCTAACAACCAAAGTCTGCAGTGTACATTCCTCAGGCTCCTACAACTTAAAACGCACTATCTGTTCAGGGTCTCAGTCAGGTGTTAGCCCTAATACCTCCCTAATTTTTTAACCCTTTCTACCATACGGCCCCGACAACTAGTTTTATATGTTCAGTGTTACCTGTTTTTACCTTCCATTCTCCTGCTCATTTTTCCTACCCACCAAGTGTTGGTAAGCATGCAGGTGCTTAGGACACAATTTTTATCAGAATGTGTTACTGCACTGTTGGTAAAACTTATCCAATGCATCACAAATAGTTGCCATCCAAAATTTCTTAAGACCTTCTAGCCAATTCAAGTAAAAAAGAAAGCAACTTTTCAATGAGCAGAGAAGGTGTTATTTTTATGAGTTACTTGAATTCATAATTAATTATTAAATTGTGCAAGGCATTTGAATTTGTCTGACTGTGTCAGGTTTCTTTTAGTACTTGATCTATCTTCCCCTTGTTATAAAAACTTTACAAAATTGCAATGAAAGGGAATTCTACTTTATTTTCTCTCTGTAATTATTTATGCCAAATAAAACCAGCAGAGACAAAGTACAGCAGATGGAATCTTTTTCCCATATTTTTGCATAAACATTCAAGCTTAGGGAAGGATAAACAGATGGAGAAATACAACACTCCTCTAATAAAAAGCAATGCTTTAGACTGCTCTTAAAGCTTCCCTTAAGCTTCCTTCACAGCTACCTGTAGGAACCAGAATGAAGGCATTTCTCTTCAGAAATCTGCTCTGGTTTTATATTTCTCCACATGTGATGCTGAAGTGAATGACAGCCATCCATTTTCCTTAGCATACAACACAGAAGGCAAATGACCAGAGATCGCTGCAAAACAAGCAAAGCTAACAACTCTACCTACAGTTAAACCCATCTTTACCTAAAGAAAATGAAATCCTTTTGCAGGCTTTATGAGGAACTGCATGGCTGAACTTTGAGTCCTCTTAACAATATATGTGAATTTAGCACTATGGACAAGGGCAAGGCTGGCCAGATCATGCAGATCCATTTAGACCTTCAGCAGGACACACAGATAGTAACAGAAAAGGTATCTATTTAACCTGTCCAATGTTTCTCCTCAGCAAAACAGTATTTCAGACTGTGAACATATGCCATCACACATGCCATTAAAGGATATAACTTAGAAAACACATTATCAAGAACAGAGATTACTTTGGCTGCTGACAAATTATTGTTACTGTTGCATTTCTAAAAACTATTGCTATTCAGCTAGTTACTTGTAAAATGTCACTTGAGATACAAAACTAAGTCTCGTTCTTAGTAAATTACACTCCTCCATTTCAAAGAACCACTTCATAAACATCACCTCTTCATATAAACAAAGCACTTGTATACAGACATTACAAACCTTTATCGTTAATAGATCTAATGCAACTTATTTCTTTTAAAAAACATGACAAAAAAACCTGACAACACTTAAAAGTACACAAAAATTCTCTATCTCACTAACTCTTAAGTAGCTCCACAATATCCTGTAATACCACTGTGACACTTACAGAAGGTTTTAACTATGAAGGCAAAAGCATAAATAAGGCATCCACAACATATACATGAACCCTTAAATTATTTTTTTTCATTATGCCACAGCTCCATTTGAGAATTCCACTTTCTAAGTACTCATCTAAAGCTCTGCCGGTAGATGAATAATCTGGACACAAACATATTGTAATTTTATACACAGGCAAGGATACAAGCCAGTGTCTAGAACCACCTTCACAGGAGAAAGTGAATAAGACACCAACTAAAGCACAACAGAAGAGCAGACTCAACTGTTTAGATTAGGTATTTTTTCATGGGGCGTCAAAAAAAACTTGGAATCCCAGATCCGAAAAGAGTGGAAGACAACAGCTGCTCTCCACAGTAGTTAGTCATACAACTAATTTACAGCTCCAAATAGCATGCTAGACCTGTCATCACTTTAGAATTAGTTGAGTACAGGTTCCACTACAATTATAGAGCTTGCTTAGCCTCATTTCTTCTTATACTGTACATTGTATTCTCCCAGCCACCCCACACAGAGCAAACTCCACCTGGAACTTCCACAGAGCCCTTTCAAAATATTTCTGGAAAAAACACAAGTAATGAAGATCCACTCCATGAAAGCAGATCAAATACTGTACAGAAAGATCACTTCAAATTCCAGTAAGAGGTGGGGGGACTTGGAGTACCACCCATAAGTAAAAGTATCTAGAGAACCAACTATTGACAGGGACAGAATTAGATCTAAGAAAAACTGAGCTAACAGAGACTTGAAAACACTGTAAGATTTGTAGTTACAAAGCACTACCTCTGATCAAAGAAAGGAAGATGATATAAGAGAAGCAAAATCATGAGACAAGAGGTTTTACCGTAAGATGCTTTACAAATTACATTGGTGGGATTCTTGAGAGATCCAAATACCTCTGTAGAGAAACTGAATCACCTACTAAATGATTCTTTACTGCCAAGAACTCAACAGCTGAAAATTCAGGCTACGCAATTGCAAATTGGAAATATGACTTCTTTATGAAGAGACAATCAACCATGCCGGGTACTCAAGGTAACTTCCAATAGCTGCAAATGCTTCACGTCCTCATGTCTGCACATCAGACTGCCTTTAATATAGAAGACATATTTAGTCAAGTATCTCTGAAAGACAGACTTCTACCAAATGTAGATTATTGCTCTCAGATAACTAACTCAATATAAATAATACAAGAATCAGGTTAGACTGTCTAAAGATCCCTTATGTTCTTAAAATCTGCTACTTCACTTTTGTCTGAATCCATGAAAATAAACTAACCTTTAAGTACAGATTTTTTGCAACCACCCACAGCCTGGTCCAAAATAAGAAGGAAAATACCTCCTTTGCTAAATCAGTAAGTTTTTTCACATCTATAAGCGCTTCTAAGAGGAAGCATTTGGGTACTACTCCTTCCAATACTCAAATCAGAAGAGACAGGCCGAAACAGTTTTGTTTTTAAATTAAAAATAGACAGTGTCATCAACAATGAAAAAAGAACTTTGTGAGCAAGACCTCTTAGCATTTTCACTACTACTGCTGGAATTTTCTTAGCATTGATCCAATAACACACCATTTAAGAATTTGAACTAGGACTGCAACCCTCCGAGATTCAAGCAAAAATTATTATCTTGTTGATTCTTTTTTATTTCAAGTTTCTCTGTGCTCATTTTGTCAAATGCTCCCTATATATGAACAGTGACACAGAAGCATATTCCTGAGATTAGCCCAAACTGAGCAAAAATTAACTTCATATGATTATTTAAAACAGTAACACTGCAGATTTATTGTTATCTTTTCATCAGCCACATAATGCACTGAACCTCTGATCCACAAACTCTTGCTTGTCACCTCCTGGATTTACATCCAGGACAAGGTAAACTCATACCACAAACTCAAGACACAAAGAGGCAGGAGAAGGGTTAGGAGGAAAAGCAGGAGGGAACCTTAAGACAACTAGCAAGAGCCTAAGCTTCTCCACAGCTGCCTCAGCACCCTGAGAGAGTTAAGAATCTCTCTTGGCAGCAGCAAATTGAATTGCCCACCCATCACATATAACAACTAAGAGTAAAGAAAAACTTCCCATCTGTTTTAATGGACATACCACTGTGAGCCAAGAAAACTGAGTAGCACAGAATCAAGTCTGTTCTGCTCTGTCAGCACTTGAGATAAACACCCACTCAGGAAGAGTGTCCTGAAACCTGAGCAGGATATGCATACTTGTCCTGTAACACATGTACAGTCCCTGGGTACTTAAAGACCGTTTTTATATAGGGGCATTTTCAATGTACAGTTCTTTTCATCACTATTCCAAAGTATCCCAATAACCACTCTACAATGAAATGGGAAATTCTTGCAGTACTTCTATGTATGGGCACCTTGGGATGGGCAGAGTGATGCATTCACTCAGAAATGTCTTTTAGCTGAAGATGTAGTTGTTATTATGTATTTTTGGGCAGGGGGTTAGGCACATGAGAGGGATGAGATGAATAAAGAACTAGAACAGCTTATATAAAACACTGAGGAAAAGGAAAAATAACATGAAATACAGGAAAAACAATTTTTCTGTGCAACTGGAATTTGAAATGAAAACTCCATTTCAAAATTTTAAAATTTTATTACCTTAAATATAAAACACTGTAAAAATCAGGCAGTCTGAAGAGAATTTTTTTTCATACTGGGTTGATGTAGGGGTTTTTTTTTCTTAATTTTCAGCATTTAGTCAAGATAGATACATTCCAAAATCCCCCAAACCCAAGCCACTCACATGTCCCAAGAATAACCCTCAAATAACAGTGGGAGTCTTACATTATGCTCTACAATTCCCTTTGCTCTTACATGAGAATGAGAAAGTATACAGCTGGATAATGCACACACATACCAATGTATCCATCTTAACATCAGCTTCACTTCTCCTTTGCACCACTCACAGTGCATCTCACCACTCAGTTCCTTGTTCTCTATTTTGGATCATAATATTTAGGGGGTCATCCCCAAGTTTTTGTTCCATTATACTGGACACAACACATTAGTTAAGGTTCCTGACCATAGCTTCCAGACACTATGGCAATGCAAACAGTAAGCAAAATATTTCCGTTCAACTAACTGGCAGAGACTTTTTGAAGCACTTATGCCCACAACAGTCATGGCGGAGAAACAGTAGGTGTGGAAATTATATACCTGCATTTAATTTCAGTTAGGCACAGCATAAAAATGGGTTTTGGGGGAGCCAAAACCAAATTTTGTTGCTTGCTGAAGAGAATCCATTCCATTTATGCATGTCTACAAGCAGTACGCATGTACAAATAAAAAGGACATGACATCACTGAGTGACAGACTATGTCACAGAATGGCTGTTCTTGTTGGAATATTTGAAATATATATAATAATATATAAACATAGAGATAGATGTGAGCATGGCCACATCCTCACACCAGAGACTTACATAATTAATGTGTGTAAAGCAGGAAAACAATCTGATATTATTTTAATTTGTATTTTAGCTTATCATCAGACAGCAAGTTATCAAGGTTAAACATTGTATGTTTTATTCCCTGAAGCACTATGAGATATATTGAATGTAATTAATTGCTTCTACCTATAACGAGAATACACTTAACATAAATTAACATAACTGACTGCGTTACTTTATTTTTTCAAATTAAGCTCAACATACAAGAAGCAAAAATAGCTTCTATCACATAGCTGCCTCCTCCAGAAAGTAACTGGAATGAATATATCTACTATAAAAATTGAATAAAAAGACATTATTTTCCACCACAGTCAAGTCACAGATTAAATATGACATAGAAACAACTACTTTCTGGATGTATATTCCCATTTGTAAATATCTTTTTTTAGTTTTACAAGGGTCAAGAGCAAGCACGGCAAGAGATTCCTATGTGAATTTTATCTGCAATTTGATCCTTCCATGGCATGCTGTCTAAGCATTACACTGTACTATAATTTAATACTGGACATACGCTTCAGCAATTACAAATGATGGACTATTTAAAAGCATATAACTGTGATCCAGAAATGTACAAAGGCATTCAAAACAGTATTTTATTTTGGATTTGGGAGATAGGAAAGGTTGAATTAGGATAGAGTCTCTAAAAATATAAAGAAGTGGCTCATCACCAACGGATTAAAAAATGGCCATTGCCGTTTAAAAAATAAGTTGTATAGGTTTGATAAACAGTGATGCTATTTTAAGCCTAACATTATGAAAGTGTATAGGTATCTCTGGTTTTCCTCGAAGTTTTCACAGCACTAGAGGAAAAAAAAAACCCAAACCTTAATGTTTTATTATGATGCTAACCCTTTCCAATCCATTAAAGCATGCCATTTAGTCATGCTAGCTGAGAAAACAGTGTGACGGTGCAGTAAAACAGTCTCACATCATGTGTTTCATTTTAGGCTGGGACTTGGGTTTGCTCCTCCTCTTCTTTTCAAATTAACATGAGGAGTTATGCAACCCTCTGTAAAATCCGGAAAAAAACCTGTCCCCTCCCAAACCTGCCCATGTAGAGCCTGCAAAACATGAAGAGGGACACTGGTTATCAGCAGTATCTCCTACATGATTCGAAGCTGTCAGCGTTTAAGATGCTATTCACATGTGCGTTCAGCACCTTGTAGCATACACCCAACTCCCCCTTGGAATAACTTCACCAATGTACAAGAGCTTTTACCCAGGACTGGAGAAATATTTGCAACCGCTGGTGATCTGGCGGAGCAGGGGTTGTACTTATTTTCACACAAGCTAGCCGGGGTTATAGATTCATTCACAGGATTCTGTCTCGTCCTTGTTTTCCACCACGGAGTACATGGCTGTATACCTACAGGTATTACCCCGCAGGCGCTAAACTGTCTCCCACACCTGATGCTGGCTTTGTGGAGGACGCTATACAGCAGCGTATCTCGAAAACGAAGCCCCTCCAGCCACCGCTTGGGGATTTCAAGGAAAAAAAAAAAAAAAGAGAAACGGCAAACAGTCTCTCCGCATCGGTCTCCATAAAAGGGGACCGCTGCCTCTACACGAGCGCATGAAGCAGCAGCTGGGGCGACGGAAGCTTTGTTGTTGACTGCGGAGCATTTGGTGTGTGCGCGCAAGGTGGCTCCTTCGCGGCTCCTCCGGGAGCCGCCCGCGAGAGCAGCGCGGGGCTCGCCAGCCGCCTCAGCCAGCCTGCGGCATCGCCCAGCCACGGACCTGCTGCCGCCGGGAGCCGGGAAAACCGCCCGGGTCCCACGCTGCCTATCGCCGCGCGTCCGTCCTCGATGGCGATCGGGGGATGCGGCTGCGGAGCCCATCCCCACGGCAGGCAAAGGCACGCAGCTCCGCGCCGAGCCCCGCTCCCCGCCCGCCCCTTGTCTCCGGTTCGCGGAAGGGAGCGCAGACCATCGGAGGACAGCACGGAGGTGAACCCCAAGGAGGGACGCGGGGCCACCGCCCGCAGCCCCCCGCGGGCATTACATAACGACGGCAGCGGCCGCGCCGGGCTGGGCTCGGGCGCCCCTCCGGTGGGGGCTGGCACCGGGAGCGGGCACCGGGAGCGGGCACCGGAGCCGCCAGACCCCGGCAGCGCCGCCAGCGCCCCCTCCCCTCGCGCCTTCGGCAGCCGAGCGGCGATCGATTAGCGGCGCGATGGGAAGGAGGGAAGGGGCACGGCACACGACACGCATCCCACCCACCCCCGGCGGAGCGGCGCTCTCCCGACCCGGCCCGGGAGCGGCGCCCGCACACTCACCGCCGGCTGTGGAGGGCGGCAGGTCTGGCGGGGCTGGCCGGGCTCCGTGCGGCGCGCTCGGGAGCAGCCGCGGGTGTCCGCAGCCAGCGCGGCCGTTGCAGCGGCACCGCCCCCCCCCCACGCGGCCATTGGCGGGCGCGCGGCGCCGCCCGCCCGCCGCGAGCGCCCATAGGCGGCGCGCGCTGTCTGGCAGGGGCCGCGGCCCGCCCCCGCGCGCCGGCTGAGGGGCCGCGCGGCCGCCGCTGCCTTACATGGCCCGCTGGTGCGGCCGCGCTCCCGCCGGCCCTGTTTCCCCCGTTATCCCCGTTTCCCCCGTTATTCCCGTTATCCCTGTTTGCCCCGCCGCACGGAGCGCGGCGGCAGGTGCGCGGCGGCAGGTGGAGCCTCGCCCTGTTGGCGCATCCTGTGCCTCCCCTTCCCCACACACTAAGGGATACCGGTGTCCTCTCTGCCCTGCCGCGCGCTGGCAGGTTTGGGTCTGGACGGCCGCTCGGCTGTGCTTGAAGCTGGGATCGTCGACGTAAATGAAAAGCATGTGGAAGACTGGGCTGTGTGATGCGGCGGGTATGCAGTAAAAGCCTCACCTTCCCGTAGCTTGCCTCTCGCCCAGGAGCAGCCTGAGGCCGGCACAGTGGAGGGGTGCAGTCACAAACCTACTCTCCAAAATCCTAGAGCACAGACACAGTCCAGGTGTCAGCAGAAATCTAGTCAGCGTTCTGCACCCTCATTTGTGAATTTATAACCAGAGTCCAATGACTCTGCAGAGATTGGTGGACTGTAACATTCCAGCTGTTGTGCTGGAATGAAGTTAAAACAATCTACCTGCAGTTGGGAGGGAGGAGAGCAAAATCCTAATGTGCAATGGATTCTCAGTTTTTCAAATGCAAGGCATATATATGGCTAATTTTTAAATTGGCTGTATACGTATACTTGCCCAGGATACACAATAGTTTGCCAACTATTATAAAATTAGCTTATAAACTCTGATTTCAGAAACTTAAGGCAGTTATTGAAATGACCCAGAATGTCATAAAGAGACTTTAAAGGACCCTTCACGTTAGGGTTGAGTTTGGCTCTAGTATGAGTGAAGGTCTTATGGTAGTGTAGGGCAAATGAAGTTGTGATCTCTCATAAGAGCAAAATCAGTGTCAACTGCAAACACCTCCAAGTCCTTCTCCCCAGGGCTGCTAAAAATCCCTTTATCCCCCAGCCTGTATTGGTACCCAGCAGTGAAACTAAACATGTTCTTGGTAGGCACAGACATAAAATCTCATTTCTGCAATATGTATGTGCATATGCACATGGACAGCTACAGAGATCAAAACAGCCAGAAACACTCAGCATTCACACAAGCACGAACAGCACCAATGGCCTCATCTTGTTGCCCTTTGGCTAATCAGAATGAACAAGTATTAGGAAATATATGCATATATATATAATGTGAATTCCTCCAGGAGCTGACCTTAGATGGTCAGTCTACCCTTGGATCCACAGTGTGCCCCACTGCTGTACCCTGGACATATGAGCTCCTAAGACTTGCAATCCCACTGTAGTTGTTTTCACTCATCACCCACAGACATATACCATGATCTGCTGGATCTCCAGCAGTACCTGGATCTCCAATCTTCTCAGTGCTGTACCCTCACAAATGAACCCCTCTGCAAGGGCTGGTACAGACCTCCTCATTCACATGCACCAGGGCTCTCTCAGTAGCTGGGCTTAGACACACAGTCTGTCCAGTAACTGACTGTGGATCCCAGGTCACCCAGTTACTGGCATCTGGACACACTCTTCTCCAGATGCAACAGTCCCAGTCCAGCTGCTGGTACAGATTTCCTTGCACACAGCAGCGCATAAACATGCACACTATTGATCCCTCCTGAGCAAACACCATCCAGTATCTTAGACAGGCCCTCCTTCCAGCCTGGATCTCTGTTTTCCCCAGCTTCCTCCCACACAGGTACACACACAGACACACATGCAGCCTCTCAGCTGACCTTCAGATTTTACCTCCTCTCCATCAGCTGGCATAGACTTCTTGGTCCCTTCGGAAGTTACCTTCTCCAATCTTACTACCAGACATACTTCCTTCCCAAGCCTCTTAATCTCTTCTCTGCCTAATTTGGCTTGATATTTTCTCTCTCACTTGGTTCAATTGCTTGCCCCACAGGCACATATAATGCCTGATCTGCAGTGCAGCTTCTTGGTGCTTGCTTTTACTCACTCCAGTCTCTTCAGTTGATGACTCTGCTGAATCAGAAGCCCTATAATCCCTTGCCCACTTTCAGTTGCTGACTCTTAGACATCCATACAATCACATCCACACAGAACAGAGTCCACTCATTTAGGAAAACAGTTAGAAATGGAATTTAGGGGGGAGGCAGGACAGCAGGAGACCACTGAGTGTGAGTCATGGCCAGACTGCCCAGCAACCTGCTTACACGTGGGTAACTGCTTTTGTCCTCCTAGCCCTCTATGACCCATTTTCTCTGAGCCAAGGTAAGCCCTCTCTTCCTCTGCCTTTAGTTTTGTCCCCGCACCAGCCGAAAGATGTCTTGTGCAATCCTAAGATTCCCTGAATGTCAGAGGAGGTTCAGACTTGCTACGTGGAACCATTTCTTTACCAAGAGGATGGTCAGACCCTGGAATAAGTCTTCTGTAGAAGTTGCTGATGCCCCATGCCTATCAGTCTGTGAGGCATTTGGAAAATGTCCTTAAAAACAAGCTTTAGCTTTGAATCAGCCCTGTCTCAATCAGGCACTTGGACCTGATGAACATTCTATTGTATTCGATTCAATTTGATTCCCCTGCATTACACTGTGTGTTACAGCCTCTAGATAGTGTTGCCTTTTTCCCAACCTGGAAATAAAATTTGAGATAATTTTAGTAAGGAGGTAATATAAGAGCGGATCTTCATTTGAAGGTGCACAGAGGCAGTTATGGGAAGATATACACAGCAGCCCACCCCCCTCCCTAGGGGTGAGTACATTTTTATAGGTTTTAGGAAATTAGCATAACTGATAAAGAGCACCAATTAGGAGGACAAGAGTTGATGCAATTCCCTCCCCAGGTCAAGCCCCTTCTCTGGAGCCTGCTCCTCAGCACTGGTTGTATTTTGCCCATGAAATGTATCTCAAAGGGCTGTTCTCGGGCTTGCTTCCCAGGCAGAACTAAGATAGCATGGAGCCTTGTACCCCCCAGGGCTTGGAGCTCTGGAATTTTTGTTGTCTTTCTGCTTAGGGAAGGGTCATGGAAAATTACTGGGAAAACTAGCTACTAATACAATAGGTGAAAGAGTTACAATTATATGTGTGAAGAATACAGAGAACATATAAAAGAAAAAAAAGCAAAACCCAAACAGCATCAATAGTAACCCTGACTTCAACCCCTAAGTTTGTCTGGAGAGCCTTTCCCGACTTATCTGGTGTATTTCAAGCCTGGATGATGACCATCAGTTCTCTTTTGTGACACTCCTGAGGCTGGGACAGGGAATAGTTTTTCTGAGTTCCCCATAAAGATGAAGAGTCCCCTGCTTGATATTGTTGTTCTGTGCCAAATTTAGAGTGTGGAGATGAGCTTTTTATCAAAGACCCTAACAACATTTCTGGTCACACCTTGAAGACCCTATATTCTCAGCAAGAGGGTTTTAGAGATTTAATTTAGGAATTTAATTGAATTGAATTTAGTCATTTAGTTCCTAGTCCTGAAGTCATACTGCTGAAAATGTGGCATCATGAAGTTTTGACAAAGACAAATGAGTCACAAAAATAAATCAGTGATACCTTAGGGCATATACGTGCTGCCAACCTAATCCACGTCAGCCTCCTTCCCACCCTTCAGTTCACAGTCTATCAGGTACCTCCCTCTCAAGTGGCCAGGGCAGGGATGAGACAAAATGTTGGTTTCATTCTTTCAACTGGTGTTTGTTGTTCAAGATGGTTTTCTTTTACACCTTTGAAACAAATTTTTATAAAATTCTAATATAAAATCACAAAAAGCCATTTTTGCATTATCTGTATTTGGGTTGCATGACAACATTTGGTAGCAAGCAGTCTAAAGGGATGGCTTCCATGAGAAGATACGAGCTCCAGCTGGACCTGCTGCTGGCCAAAGCTGAGCCTAGTGGCAGCACACAGTGACAGTGTATTTAACAAGGGGAAAAAAATGCTTCACAGCAGAAGCCAATGGGTGAGAGAATGGTACAGACAACTATTCAGACCCCAAGGTCTGCAGGGGAAGAGGGAGCAGGAAGAGGTGCTCCAGACACTGGAGGAGAGATTTCCCTGCAGCCTGTGGTGCAGCCCATGGCCATACAATCACATCCACACAGAACAGAGTCCACTCATTTAGGAAAACCGTTAGAAATGGAATTTAGGGGGGAGGCAGGACAGCAGGAGACCACTGGGTGTGGGTCATGGCCAGACTGCCCAGCAACCTGCTTACACGTGAGTAACCCAGCTGTGGGCCTGCAGCCTATGGAGCAGATATCCACCCTGCAGCCTGTGGACAATCCTATGTCCAAGCAAGTGGATGCTCCCTGAAGGAACCTGTGAACCAAAGGAGAAAAAGCCCATCCTTGAGCTGGCTTCTGACAGCACCTGTGACTCCACGGAGAGGAGTCCATGGTGAAGCAGGTTTTCTGGCAGGACCTGTGACCCCATCTGGGAACCCACACTGGAGCAGCCTGTTCCTGAAGGACTGCGTCCTGTGGAAAAGACCCACACTGAAGCAGTCCATGAAGAACTGCAGACCATGGGAAGGACCTGTGTTATATAATTTTTTGAAAGACTGTCTCCCATGGGAGGTACCCCATGCTGGGGGCAGAGCATGAGGAAGAAGGGACAAAGCATTATGAACTGACCTGAATCCCCATTCCCCATCCCCCTGTACTGTTCAGGAGGAGGAAATAAAGAAGTCAAGAGTGAAGTTGAGCCCTGGAAGGAAGGAACAGTAGAAGGAACACGTTTTAAGATTTGTTTTTTATTTCATATCATCCTACTTTTGATTTGCAATAAATTAAATTAATTTCCCCACACTGAGTCTGTTTTGCCCATGACAGTTATTACTGAGTCATATCCTCGCCCTTATCTTGACCCATGAGCCTTCTGTTGCATCTCCTGATGAGACAGGGAAGTGATAGTGGGGTTGGTGGGCACCTTGCAGGCTAGCCAAGGTCAACCCAACAAATTATCACACTATCTTAATAAAGTAATGTAACTTTGGGTTCATCTTAATCCTGTATAAGGAAATTAACTTCTTCCATATTTTAAAGCAAAATTGGCAGTTCTTCATTGTCTGCATTTATTTTAATTTTTAGCTCAAGAATGCTGTCATTGGGTCCTATGTGTGCCTTGGACATTTTTCAGAAAATGAAATGCCAGCATGTATGTTGTGGATTTCTCCACCACTCAATACACTTATGTTACATAATACAATTACACTGTTATGAATAATTCCTGAGAGTTCCCAGAAGCCCTCTCTCATCCTTGCACAAAGAGTGATTTTTCTCAGTCCAGAGAAGAATCTATTCAGCTGTACACTGATGAGACTGTAGTGCTCTGCCACAGAACAGGGCCTTGCAGAAAATCCAGAGAGTAGTCCAACCCTTGATTATCTCAGTCTCCTCAGGAAGTCTATTCTCTAGCAAGAGAAAAGACCCTTGACCACAACCTGGAGATCTCACTATCTTATCCTAAGATTAGCTGCATTTCCCCAGGAGGTTAGTACAGCTGTGTTTGTAGGCTGTTGTTGTGGATGAAGGATACCATCTTTTCTTCACAGGCAAACTGTGTGGGTTCCCATGAGACCTGACCTGATGACTTTTCAGTGTGACCCAGCATTTTAAAATCTCCTTTGCTCTTCTAAGCAGACTAAATGACTGGTTGAATGTCATTGTCTCTGACACACTCTTGTTAAATACTCTCAAGCTACTGCAACAGGAGTACATATCCTTAGAACCAGGAATGGAGCAGGGTGCAGGCACTGCTTGTAACCTGGGTCCCACTGGACTTCCAGAGTACAAAATGCCTACAAGCTGCAGTTTAAGGACGAACTTTCTTGCCTCTGGTCTGATGGCAACAGACATCTTTCTACAGAGATAGAAAACTTGGTCTACATTTTCGCTTTCCTGAGCTACAGAGAGTAAGAAAAGCACAACCAGATTTCATGTTGAATTCAAGAATATTACTGATTTTAATTAACACTGCAAGAAGAACACAAATCTATTCAAAATAAAACTGTACGTATTTCCCTACTTAATTCTGTCCATGAACTAACATGCCACTTCTGTTTAAAGACAAAATCTTCTGGGAGGGATGCAGATCTCTTTCCTGCATTTGATACAGCTTCTTTTCAAGGTTCCATACTTACTGCCCTTTTCTGTTATTTCTGTGTCTAACCTCATATGAATTCTGTTCAAAGGTTTTGTTATTTTAATTTTTTTTTGTTATTTCTTCCTTCCTTGTCTGATTCTCCACAAGACATAGAATTCTTTCCTGCTTAGACAGCTCCTTTGCTAATACATTAAGCCAGTTCCACCAGAAAACTTCGTGGCCAAGATTAGTTCCCAGATTGAGAGATAAGGGATGTAATGCTGACAAAATGGTAGAATACATAAATCTTATGTTACTCAGTGGATCAGAAGACACATCCTGTCTTGAGCCAGAACTAGTAAAAGGTAAATAAAAGGATTTCTTGAGCCATCAAGGCCTGGGTAGGGAAATGTATCGCCAAGATCACATAATTATTATAAAAGGTCACTTTAGTTTACTTGTAAATTTCAAATATGATAAGTTTTAATCAGAAATTTGTGTGATAAAAGAGCATTAATTAGGTTGAAACTTCCATCAAAATTATGGAATAATTCTTTAATGCCTAGTAGCCACTTCATTTAGAAAAATAGAGGTTGTTCTGTTTTTTCCCTGTTTTAACCACTTCTTGGAATAGTTACAGAAACTAAAAATCCATCAAACCTACTCTATCTTGTGAAAATTATGTACAGCTTTCCAAGTTATACCAATAGTCATAAATATTGTCATTTGTATATCTAAGTGCAACATACATATTGTCAATATGTCCTATTACATTACACACAGTCAATTTATGTGCAGCTACATGTATAGTCATAGATACTTTACAGGAGGGTAAAACTAGCTACCTGCCAGACACCCACTAGAAGTAAAAATGTATTTCTAAGTATACGAAATTGCAAGGAATATTTAATTGCATGAACAGTGTGGCAGAAGTTCAAATTGGTAGCCAAACATGAAGAGCCATTCTCATATACAGAAAGTTTGATTTAGGACATTCTGTATTTTGCTATATTCAGTCCTGTAACTTTGTATAGAAGCTAATCTGATTATATTTAAGGAATCAGGATTTCTCATCACTTTTACTGAAATAAAAATTATTGATAAAATCATGCAGATCTGGAAGCCAGACTGCAGGAGATGTGCACATGTATTAATGAAATAACTTGATCACTCTAACAGTACAGAGCATAATCCTGCAAATGAATGGCCATGATAAAATTTTCATTTCCAAGCCTTCCATCAAAAAATGTAATGAAAAAATAAGTTTCAGTCAGAGCTTCAGAAACTGTAAAGTTTAAAACACCCTTTCTCATTCAGTCTTCTCTGTTGTACATAAACCTTTTTTGGAAGAACTCATCACATGATCTTTCTCTCAGAGGGAATGCTGTTCCAACTTCAACTACATTCTCTTCCCCAATGCCCTTCCAAAAAGTGAAAACTAACAAAAAGTGGGACAATGTGGAACAGCTGTAGGAAAGGACAAACTTTGCATCACATCCAATACTTTGTATCACAATTTAAGAAACATGGATTCCAGCAGTGTATTTTGTACAGGCTTTCCATGGAGAAGCTATCAACATTCTCAGTTTCCTTCTGCACCCGTTTTGCTCACATAAACTGGGGATAGTCCATTTTGCAGTAAGGAATCTGAGCAAGATAGAATATTGTAGCACAAAGTCATTGCTTAAAAGGAAAAAAAGGTGTTATTAAGGAAGCATTCAGTGATGTAAAGCCAGGTCTTTCATCCAGTGGATAGCTTAACTCTATGTAAAGTGACTCTGTAGTTTAAGCCACTGACTTTGTAGTTAAAGACAACACATTCAAAAGCCCATACCACTGAGCCATTTCTAAATATCTATATTCCACATAATTTCATATAATGGACAAAGACTAAAGTACTTGCTGAAGCCTTTTTAATTCTCTGATTTCTTTCTTCCTCAGTTAATCACTGAAAATCATTTTGTTGTCCCTTTTTGGTAGTTTAATCAATTTATCATGTATAGTCCCCATTTCATTCTATCTTTGTTAGTGCAGCACTTTTTCAGAGCCCTAAAATACTCTTGGGAGGGGATATAAATCACACTTCTCTTTTTGACAGGAGGGGACATGGCCAGCAGGTGGACCTCAGAACTGCAGAGAGGGTAAGCTTCAGTGAAGCCTAATCCCTGAGATTCAGCATTGCAGTTAAGATGGTAAAAAAGCTTGATGGAATTTATATGGAAATGGCCATGCTATGCTGTTTCCTTAGTGCAAGGCTTTTTCAGCGCTGCTTTGCCTTAGGTGACCTACATTTTCAAATGCTTCAGGGAGAGCTAGGAAGGTCAAAATGAAAGAGGAAATCTTTAGCAAGACTGACCACAGAACAGAAGCTTCCTGAAGAGGTACTTGCAGCAGTTAGCTGCTGGAATCTGAGACGCTGGATATTTTTTTTTTGTTCAGTCTAGCTTTAATTACTTTGTGTCAGCAAATAACAAAATATATGAAGCATTGCTCAAAGTCACCTATTCGTTCATCTCAAATGTTGCTGACTGCCCCTGGCACTAGATTCCACTAGTATTTTCTTTGTGTGAAAGTAAGAATTCTTTTACTGTGACGTTTTTTAACAGACAGCTATTGACAAGTGTTCATTGATTAGCAAATGAATTGATAAGAGATGTAGATTTGTGTTAAAACGAAGTGATTTTTATCCAAGCAGCTACCACATGTCATCTTATTTCTTGTCTAGAGAGAATAACATGAATAACATGAGCCTAACCAACAGACTTAGTTGTGATTCTTTTTTTTTTTTTTTTTTTTTTTTTTTTTTTTTTTTTTTTTTCCTACTGGTGTTAAGACAAACAGATATTTGTCAGAGCTCATCTGAATCAGTGTGAATATGTACTGGCACCAGACATGGATTTATTGAAATTCAACCTAAAATCAACATGTGAAGTTCTTGTCCCACTAAATTTAAGACCTTTATCATTAAGTTAGCATTTGATTTGCAGTTCCCTTACTTTCTCTTTTACTGTTACTTAAAAAAATTGGAAAACTTAGATTAAAGCCTGAATAAACAAAACCAACCACATCAAAACAATCTGTTCAGTACTGCTTAGGACTGTGGTTCAACAGGAGGCAAGGGGTCAAATATAAAAAGGGTTCTCAAATTCTGAGCTGTTTTTGATTTAGGTCTAATGTCTCATTTGGCTACTTGCTTGGTCTTCATCTATTGCAAATAAAAGCCAAACAACTAGAAAATAAGAAGTAAACAGTCAACTAGAGTAAAATCAGAGTGTTTTCTAGTCAATAATTACAATTAATACAATAATGTTTTCTGTTAATCAATGGAATTGGATACTGCTCTTTCCACAATAAAAGGCACAGGGAAATGCTCTGTCAAAATTTGCTGAAGCTGATCAAGTTATCCTTGTATTCAGGTGTTTAGATTAGGCTTCTTCCGCTTCTATCACCACTGCAAGAGGATGTCTGGGTAGAGTATTTGTCCACATGTCAAACAGCAAATTTTATACTCTGATGTGTCAAAGTACTGCTACTGGTGGATTATTTTGTGTCAGGCTATGAACGGGAATATCTGAGATAGGAAAATGCACTCTGCTACTTCTGCTCTAGGAATGTAAAACTCTTGTGGTGAACAGGAGCAAGTTAGTATAAGGAGGAAAAGAACTCAGGCATTAAAATGGGGTTAAATCGGGCATGCATTGCTAGAGGACATTCAAAGCCTCAAATTCTGAGGTCCTTGCTTTTTTTTTTTGTGGGGGGCTGGGGGTGGTTGGGGAGGCTGCTTTGGTTTTGTTTGTATTTTTTGTATGTGTGCACGTGGAACAGCCATACAAGTCATGTCAGAGAGAAAACAAAGCTACACTAGAGATGAGGCTTCTCCTAGAATTGTCTCAGATCACATTTAAATGCTCATGGTTGAATGATCACTAAAATCATGTCAGTTGAGTTACTCAGAGCAAACATGATGTATTTTGTCAGCTTTGTACTTTTATATTGGATGTATTTCCTATTTAGGAGAAAAAAAAGTAACTAGTTCTCTGATTGCATTACAGAGATGCAGAAAGAAAATACTTGATGTGCCACAAGGGAAAAAAACCCACAAACATCAACAGAAACCCACCCATTAGTACTAAATTATCAAACAAAAACCCTTTCAACATTGCAAATTCATTTGATATGCTCCTACACTCTTGTTACTGCGTAAGAACTTCTAATATGAGCCAGAAGAATTAATTTGTCTCATACAGCAAAGAGATGTGAAAATAACTGGAATCAAAGGGGCAACTTCTTCAGGTTTCTAAGGACATCAAAGCCCCTAAGGCAGTTGACTACAGTGTCCTCAAAGCTACGATTTAGCAGCTACCATCTCAACTGAGCTCTGTAGCTCAGTTTGCAAAGCTCTGGTTCTGTGAATTGTTACATTCCCCTGTAACCTAATGTTTCATAGATAGCTGGCTTAAAATAATATTGATTTGTTTCATTAAGTACAAATGGAAAATATTTTTTCAAAACACTATTCATCTACCAGTTGGGTAAAACAGAAAAGTGCTAAGCAAAAAACCAAAATTAAATATAAGGGTTAAAAAAAAAAGCATCATGCATGATAGAGAGAAATCTCTGTGAAAATTATTTGGCAAAGTTTTACAGTATGTAACATGGTCTATCTTTTTTCCCAAAGTAAGTCTGCAATAAAGCCGCTAAATTTGCCCTGCCGTTCTTCAAATACTGAACTACACCCAGAAGCGACTAAAAAAATTCTCAGGTTACATAATGACTGTCTCAGAACACCTCTGTCAGTTCATGTCCAGAACAGTATTTTGTAAAATAAATCAGAGCACTGTTTCATGGCCACCAGTCTGATAACCCAGTCATGTGCTTCCTCTGATAGCAAGAAGGAAAGATGAGTACACTGATTGATGCAGCTTCTTAATTTGTATTCTAGTAATTTTTAAAGTAGAACTAGTTTCACAAATAGGTATTTTTAAAGTAAAACACTTCAGAGGCTAAACTCATGATCTCTTACCTTTTTTGAGTCAAAGGGGGAAAAAAAGCACTGAGTGAAACAGATAAAATTTTCCACTATACTTCCAGGAGCAACATACAGAAGTAGCATTACAGAGAAACAGAAATATCATGACTGGTATGAATCAAGTATGAATGCAAATACATGAGTGAGCACAGAGGGGAAAAAACAAACAACAAATGCTGGTAACACCTAGATCAGTGGGTGTGTTTATCCTGCCTGGGAAACCACTTTCTTTAGACAGAGGAGCTGGTGATCCACATCACAGCTTGCATGAGCAGGCACAGAGCTGCTCTGTGCTGTGCTGCACACCCAGCATGGCCTTCAGGTTGTGCTGTGCTCTGTGTGTCCCACGTCTGCAGGGTCACCTCAGCAGCTGCTGCAGCAGAGGATTCTGCAGGCAGCTCCTGCTCCATCTGCACATCCTTGCCCATGTCCAACAGTGCAGCCAGAAGTTCTCACCTCAATAACCTTCAGGAGTAGAGTTGCTTACTTGTAAGAACATTATTAAGTATCCTGAAGGACCAAAGAGGTGGAGCTTCTGCCCACAGATGGAATCTGCCTGGCATACTGTGCCAAAGTCTGCCCAGGGTCCACCTGATGCTGTGTGCATGTGTGCTTCTCAGCATCTAAAGGGAAAAAAGGTTTACTCCCTACCTATATTCCTGTTTTTTTTCTGTCTTATTTATTCTGTCTTCTTAAAGCAGCTATTTTATTAAGCCGTTTTTTGTCAGGTCTTCCATACTGAGCTGCAGAAAGTGCCCTGCACATTCTTTCTCACCTCACCCACACTCCAGTCCTTGGTGCAGAACAGCAGGTCGTCACAGTCTTACCACACAAACATACAGTTTATCAAGATATCTAATTAGGCAAACAAAAAACCAGACTCTTGTTAGAAAAGGAGGCAAAAGGATAATTAATGAAATAGTAATGCTAGTAACACTCAGAGGTAGGACATGATGAGAAAAGCAAACTATAACAATCACTGTGAACTTAGAAAGGTACTAAAAGTATGTTCAGGAGAACCAGGACATAGTTACTGATAAGGAGTAACCCAGGACATATGCCAAGGACTTAGTAAGCAGTGCCCCTTGTTCTGCTATGTCATGGTTTAACCCCAGCTGGCAACTGAGCACCAAGCAGCCAATCACTCACTCCCTCTCCCCTTACCCCCACACCATGATGGGGAGGAAAATCAGAAAAAGATAAAACCCATGGGGTAAGAACAGTTTATTAATCAAAATAAATGTAAGTGTAATAGTAATTGATAACAATAATGAATAGCAAAATAACAAAAAAGAGAAGAAAACCCAATAGAAACAAGTGATGCACAGTACCATTCCTCTCCACCCATTGACTGATGCCCAGCCCATCTCTCAGCAGTGATCGGCCCCTCCCAGCCAAATCCCTCCAGTTTAAACACTGCACATGACGTTCTGTTGTCTGGAATATCCCTCTGGCCAGTTTGGGTCAGCTGTCCTGGCCATGCTCCCTCCCAGGCCCTTGTGCAGCTCCTCACTGGCAGATCCCAGGAACCTGAAAAGCCCCTGGCTCAGGGTAAGCACTGCTGAGCAACGACTGAGCCATCGGTGTGTGATCAACATCAGCCTCGTGCTGAATTCAAAACATCACATTGTACCAGCAACTAGGAAAAGAATTTATTCTATCCTAGAGGAAACCAGGACATGTTGCCAGAAGTAACTCTGGCCATGCCACTTGAATGTACACACCTTGGTTCTTCTGACAGAATGAGTGAAATGTAACTGAGTGAGCTAAGCGAGATGAGCTTTAAAATAAAAATCACCATCCTATTCTGTATGGTTGCACA
Source organism: Phylloscopus trochilus trochilus (assembly GCA_016584745.2). Lineage (NCBI taxonomy): Eukaryota > Metazoa > Chordata > Aves > Passeriformes > Phylloscopidae > Phylloscopus > Phylloscopus trochilus. The sequence goes on along the minus strand of WQNJ02000546.1, from coordinate 56,862,164 downwards.
CAGAGTTTTCTTACATTATATGCCACTTAATAGGTCCTCCACTGAAATTGGCCAATATAGACACAACAGGATGTAGTCACTGTTTGCTATGTTTGGGTTTTTCTTAAATTCTTTCCCAAAGATTTGAGACGGTAAACAAGGTCACTCTCTGTAAACTATCTTGTTTTTCACTTTTCCCTCTCCTAAGGAGAGACTTCGCTTGTTGACCCTTGATGTAGCCAATGAGTCCAAAGATCCCACCTCTTAGGTGGGCACATTGTAAAAAGTATAAAAATAGGTTCTGAAAATAAACCAGCCCCTTTTCAGAGCATCAGCCTTCTGAATCACGAGTCCGTGTCTCATTCATTGTGTCCCACAGCGACAACAGGATATAATAAAAAACTAGCACATATCTCCAGCTATGGAGATAGGTAAGGAGAAGAGATTTAACTGTGCTATACATGAGGGAGTGTCACAATTTAAAAACAAAAACAAACAAACAAACAAAAATGGTTTCAAAATGGACCAAAATACAGCAATAATGGCTCCACCATTCTCTGCTGGCCAGGAATGTATCTGGCCATTCTAATGAACAGGAATAGATTGGAAACCCTGGGCAATTATTGCATGATACCAGCCACAGTGCCTTCACAGATCTGCTTGAACAAGAAATACAAATATCTCAAGCCATTTCAAATTTACTTCTCTTTTAAATACACAAAAAACCTTTGATATCAACAAGGGAAAGCTGCATTTACAAGAGGCTAGATTCTGCCTGGTATGTATTCCCAAATTCATTCTCTCACTTAATTTACTACTGAATTACACATTCTTAGTGTATTGGTCAGCTTCCCCATGACCTCCAAGTAGTTCCCTCCTTTGGATCAAATGGAATACATTAGGGTACAAAGGTGTATCAGAATTCTAAATTAAATTTTGGAGGGAAAGCAAAGCTACAATCAGCACACCAAAGCAATAGAGTACCAGAAATCCTGGCCTGAAATGAGAATGAAAAATGGCATGGAAATTAGCACTTTTACAAGAGCTTTTTAGCTTGATGTGAGAACACAGAATGGCTAAAAGCTCTGTTCTTGAACACAGTGCCTCTCAGTGCCACACTATCTGCCATTAGAAAAAATCTGTGCTACTTTCTCCTAGGACACTGCATCAGAGAATATGCTGAGTTAAAAGGGACACACAAGGATCATGGAGTTCAACTCCTGGTATCTTTAGCGATTAAGCTAATTTGAAAATTATTCAGCATAATTATGCTAATAAAAAGTTATGATATACAGTTAAAGCTTAGCATTAAAGTTGAAAGCTGTTTTACAGAAGAATGTGCAAAATGCAAAGCACCACCTCAGCATTTCTCATAGGAACTTGATTTTCCCAACTCTTTCACTTTAAAAGTCACAAGAAATTCATTTACAGACATTGTGTTAATAGCTGCTGCATTGTTTGCAGAGGAATTACGTAATTTCTAGTAGAGTTTCGCAGTTGCTCTCCCACAAAAATTATTCACAAGACTAAGCTTAAAATAAAGTAAAATGGAGTTTTAGGTGAGAACAAACAAGGTTATGGAGCCTTTTCTAGAACCAGTGCCAAAGTACACTTTAAATTGGAAGTGGAAGCCCCTCTTTAAATGTTTTTGTACTACTGGAAAGAAAAAGCCACAGTCCCATTTATATCTAGGTCAGAGCCCCTCAGCAAACTGACAGCAGGCAAATCCTCTCTTTGTGGTCAATCCTTCGCGTTTTTTTTTCCCTTTGACCCCGCTCAGAAGTGATTCGAAAGCACATTATGTCATACTCTAAAGCTGCTGTTCAACCAAACTGTTTGGCTGCCAGTCTGTGACAGTCTGAGTCCTCCCCAAAGGCAACAAAGCAGAGAATATCATCTGCTTCATCATGCCCTCAGCATACTAATGTTCAGGAATAAAATAAACATATAAACCCATGCTTATTACTTCCCCACAGAACTCATGAAATCCACTAAACCCACAAAGACAGCACTGACTGCAAAGAGGAGGAAACATTTTCCTCATACACATTGACTTGAAGGCGGTTGACAGAGCTCAACAAAGTTTTTCAGTTATTTCTAGGAACAAAGAACATGCAGCATGGCACAAATAATTTTGTCAGAGGTAGTGTGGACAAGAATTTTAATTAAAAAGTGGAGCTGGGAAGTGAAGAAGTATCTCCCATGGAAAAAGAATAGAGTGTGCTTTACCACAACAATATCTCTTCAGTTAAACCCACTTGAGGGCTTCAGACTCTAGTACATTATTTATACAGTTCTTTATAGAACAACCCTTTGTCAGTGGACATTATTGTAATAATGTTCATACAGAAGTCTGCATAATCTTTCTGACTAGTCCTAGAGGGATGCCCATGAATGGAAAATCTTGGGGTAAAAAAGGCAGCAGGTATGAAAAGAAAGTAAATTACCATTTTCAGGATTGCTGTATTTTCACCACAAGAAATTAGCAAAAATAATGTGATATATTATCACATTATCACTCTTTTCAACATGGTACAAGTTCTCACCTTGTTTAGTTGGATCAATGTTGGTGTGAAATAAGACCCACTTCTTCCCCTTTAAAATATGGATAGCTAAAGTTTTAGACATCATCTGAAGAAAGATGTCTTGCTTTTTACAAGATTAAGTGTGGGGAGACAAAAGGAGATGCTGCGAAGGCAGTCTCCCTCCTGATATGTTCCACCTGTGTTAATCATCCTTGAGTAGAAACAGCCTTGCCCTCACAGCTATGGGCCTGTTAAAGAGTGAGTTAGTTGGAGTTGAAGTCAGTTGGAGTCTGCTCGCTGTGCTGTGAAGACCTAGGGACAGGAGGCTGTGCAAGGGCCAGAAAAGGTAAGATACTGTACGTAGGACAGACAGGGTTAGGTGGCCGTGCCAGGGTCAGGAAGGAGCGAGCCAGAACAGAAGGACAGCCAGAGCTTTGTGGAGCTGCTCTGAGAAGATACAGAGCAAAGGTACAGGGGAGACTTTTTGAATAACAAGATGCCTATACTTTAAGCCTTCTGATGAAGCACCTCGAGTGCGAGTGCAGTGTCTATGTCGAGTACCACCACATACATCGACTGCAACAATTAAGTACCCAGGTGCTGCTTTATCATTTTCATGCTGGATGTCAGGAAAAATATCAGAAGCTTGCCATAGGAGGGATTGTGTAGCCAGATTGCCAGAGCTACTTGGTATCTCCAGAGCTGAAACCTTTCAAGACTCACTTAGGCAAAGCTGCAGATGACCAGGGTGGTAAATATTCTGAATCATCCAGATATCCAGTATATTTATAACCTTTTGAAAACAGAACATTACAAGCAGCAGTTAAAAAAAGGAAGAAAATTATGGTACAGACAAGGGAAGAGAAAATCAAACAAACCAGGGAATTTCACAGAACTGTCATATTGGCACCATGAGCATACAGAAACATCTATGAATTCTCTCACATCTAGGACAAACAAGTCCTGATAAGACTAAGAACTGGTAATGTCAGCTATTTTTAGCCACATCTGTAGAGACAGGAACTCTTCTGGAATTGAATTTGGTAATTTAACCCCTTTGTTACTATATGATTTGACACCAGACTGGTTGTAAGCCACTGGACCATTTTAAAGATAAGGATTTTAAGGAAATTATAGGAATTTAAAACTTCAGTAGCCTTCTGGCAGAACTGCAAGAAATTTTTGGTGTGGTTCTTTCAACTCCACTTTTTCAGAGGAGTATTTTTAAAAAGCCCATGAATACTGGAACTTTAAGAGTGGTTAGAGCATCCTTCTCATGGAATACTCAATTTGGTGTTCCTTGATACTTCAAGGAATTCTTGTAAAACCAGAGAATGATCCTCTTGGACTAATATTCTGCCTCCTCAGAACTGGTCACTTAAATTTTAAGTTTACCTTTGTATTGCACACATACAGGTAAGAGAATGTGTGAAGCTCATATACAGGCATTTTTATGTTTATCTAAAACAGTAGATTGATAAGTTACTGATAGTAGTGGAAGTTGAACTCTCTGCTTATCCATGAAAGGGTTTTTCTTTCAATACCCACTGTCATTCATATATAGGTCACGTTATGACTGTAGCCTCTTATTCATCCCTTCAAATAGGACTTAGTTGCCCAAACAAAAGGAAAATCAAAAGGATTAATGGTGTCCTCTACCCAAAATGTGCTCAGTATGGTAGATGCACAACTACAAACTTAATAACAGTCTGATATTGTCTGTCCTTTGTAGTGATCATATGAAGGCAATAAACCATCTTAACTCAAGTGAAGAAAATAACTTCTTGGAAGGTGACCAGCAGATGACAAGATGCTTCTTGGTTTTTCATTCCTGCCCCCATGCTTGGACATAAGCAGAAAAAAGAGAAAGCACAGCCAAAGAGGCATAACAAACAAATCATTCTTAACAGCCATTTCTAGAACATTTACTACTCATGTAAAAACACTTACTACTCATGTAAAGAATAACCCTGGGATTGTCTTATCACAAATGATGAATTTGGGGCCAGTATGCTCCCAGAACAGAAGAGCCATGGCAAAGTAACTGGATGTTGTTCAGAATCTCCTTTTAAGACAGCATCTTACAAAGAAGGCTAATTTATTGATGGAAATTCTTTATGGCAAGGCATCAATGCAATGAAAACTTGGGAAACTCACTGAAGCATTTTTAATCAAAATATCCCATCTTAAAAAGGCTGATTGTATGTGTATTTCTCAGCTTTGTAACAGTTCCAGTCTTGGCATTTCAAAGTTTCAAGTACTGTGCATATCACTGTATTGAGGGATTATAACAAGCCAGGGGATTTACAGCCCAGACTAACAGCAGTTGGATTTCTTTGGGAGTTTAGAGCCCTGTGAGCTGTTCTGGTCCTGACTGGTGGTAGAAAGAATAGATGCAACTAAGCAGCCACATAGCTTAGAATACAGCCAACAGCTGGACTAATGAGGTCAGGGAAGGATTGATTCAGCTCATGAACGGTAAACAAAGTTTACCATTGAAGACAATGGACATAATTACCAAGCAGAGAAAACTAGAAGCCCAAAGGAGTATTTTGGTAACTTGTGAATAAACTTGTGGTATTTTCTCCAACCTCTGCTTTGTTCGCTCCAGACACAGGTGTTAATGTGTTATTTTCTTCCTTTTTGTCATTTTATTTGTTTAGAGCACAAAGTATTGGAATTTTTACAGGAAAAACTCTTGATTGCTCGCTTTCTGCAGTTCCTACAACACATTTTGACACTGGTTAATCAGTACCAAGGAGATGTTTTGAGTGAACTGAGAAGGAGCAGTCTTCTACAACCTACTAGCATAAATAAGGGCAATGAGATGTATGATCCAGTTGTCCAGTGACTACATGGTTAAAAGCATAAATTGCTTTTAATGCAAGACACAAACAGTCACCCTTGTTGTAAAGAGCAAAAGCTTCCCTTTTCTGCAAAAACATTGTTCTTACAGCAGCAAGTTATCATACTGAAGGACGTGTTTCCCCTAATTAAAGTCAATAAAATGAATGCAAGCAAAGTAGGTTTTCATGTCCACCTCTCCAATGAGTCATTCACGGGTTTAGCAGTTCATTAATGAAATCCAGCATCCTGATGATTACATGAGCTTTTTTCTCTTAGCATTAATTTTCTGAGCTGGTTTTAGTCAGATAAGTAATGAGTGTATAGTCTTTAACCTTGTTGTCAAGAAAAGCAAAGATAGGCAGGCCGTAACCATGGGACCAGGATATCAAGCATCCTAGCAACAGGGATCTACAAGCAGCAGCTGGAAAACACATTCTCCTTGCTATTTCACTGAATTATTGTGGGGTTTTATACTGAGACTACTGCATTCATTTAAAAAGATTTTTCTCCTCCCCACCCCCATGTAAACAAGTCTCATTACAAAGCTCAAAAGACGAATATTTCAAGTATAGATGAACAATTTGCACTTGGACAGCTGCCCTGTAACGATGCAACAGAACACAAGGCCTTATCTCTCTTGGATAGGGAGTGATGTCAACAGTAGCTATGTTAACAAAGAGGTCAATAATGACTAGTAAACATAACCCAAACAATTGAGTAAGTGAAGGGTAAGCCATCAGGGGCTGGTGCAGAAGAGAGGCTAGTGCTTTTACAAGGCCTTTTAAAAAATTCCTTGTTTGTTTGTATCAGGAACACACAAAGCAAGGACAGACAGCTGGACTCTTATTATTAATTGTTATAGAGAAGTTTTCATTATCTTTGCATACATTCCACAGCAATCTAGTTCCAGGTACTGCTCAGTAGAAAACCCCAACCATTCAGTCTAAAAGACTGTCAAACTGGTCTCTTGGAAGAATAATAGTCCCAGCAGCATTTTGTGAGACAGTATGTGCATACACAAGAGAAAATTAGCATTTCCACTGACCCAGTAAAGGGCAGCTATGTAGAAACATACTTCAAGCTAAATAGGTCACAATACAATGCACCAATAAACAGTTCATTTAAAAAAAAATCCAACAAAACTGCAAGCAATTATTTGTTTGTTTTCAGGTCTCCCTTGAAAAATTTGTGAAAAAATTTGTTGGCTTGCAAATTTTACTTCATGCTCTTGATAACTAATTCTTCTTTCTATGCACATTGAAAGTACATATGTTCCCAGAGGGCACAGGGCAAAAGCTACTTTTAAGAACAATGCTAAGAAAAAAGTCAAGGCTCCTCATTACTGCTCTGATTACAGACTGCATCTGAAGGCTATGAGAACTATTCAAAACAAACAACCTAACGAGTCTCTATTTAAACAAGTATCAATAAATGTCACAACTGAAAATAACACATCTTCATTTTCAGATTTATCTCTGTCTTCTTTACAGGCTTTGTCAATTAAATTGTTCAGTACTGCGCTTGCCAGGTGCTTTTCCTTATATAGAAGAAACAACCTCTAACAGTTGCCACACAAAGATGTTTTGACATCCATATGATACATAGCTTCAAACTGCTGAACACACCTTAATTCAGCTGTTTGTTGGGTGGCTGTGGTTTGAACTCCTTCTGGAATGATAGAATCTACACTTCAGTGCCTCCATGTTTTTTTACAAGCTGATCTGCTTTTATCTGGTTTTCAGGCAATATTTCTGAAGCATAAGTAAGTATATTATGACAAGAATCCTGTGAACCAGCTAAAACCAAAAAATAGCCTTTAAAACCAGTATCTACTCTATCTCAGGATTTTTTACCAAAATTCTTTAAAGGTGATCATTTACTTCTTGGGTTGTAGAATACATGAGTGCTATCAGTTGAACAACAAAGAGATGATTCCATGATGTATTTACTTGAGGTACTGCCAGAAATCCACACCTTGCACTAAAGATCTGACTCACACAGTACATGGAGGGAAAAAAAATCAATCAAACAAGCAAACAAAGAATGCTAGAAAAAATTATTAAAAAAATTCATTCTAGATGTTGAAAACAAAGGTATTAGCAATTTCTATTAAAGTAATTAAAGGGAAAAGACATTAGAAAATGAAGTTACACAGGTTTATTATTTTGTTGTTGATTTTTTAAAATAGTTCTTTCCAGTGTAAACTGTATCCTTAATCTTAGCAGATACTGCATGAAGTGCTACAGTTAACCAATCATCACAGGTGTTTACAACAAATACTTGCATATTTACTTGCATTGACAGCAATTTTCAGTTCAGTGAATATTCCAGCCACTTAGAGCTTGGCAGAAAGCCCTGTCAAAGCAGATACAAAGGCTACAAAAAGCAGGGCAACACAGAAAGTACAGTTTTTGCTTACACTCTTATGGCTGTTACATGATATTAGTCATGCAGTAATGGTGTAAATATATAAAGAGACATCAAAATGGTGACAAAATTAATTAAACTCCAGACCCTTATCCAGTCAAAGTGGCTTGAACTGAGAATACTCAAAGCCAACTGTAACCTGCTGACAAATTCTGCACACTTCACCAGTACAAAATGTGCAAGTGACTTCTGCACTGTTTGTTCCTCGAAATAGCACTTAACTGGGATTAATCAGGACTTGCAGATCTTATCAGCTTTGAAAAGGCAGTAGAACATCAAAGAATTAAATCTAAAGGAAAGACCCAGGTTACTGCGAAGAGACCTGTTACTACCTTATTCTTAGTTTGATACCTCCAGATCTTTCTCACTGAAATATCCACTTGCCCCACCCCATTCCACTCAGCCAGCTGTTCTTGCCCATGTATGTGGCAAAAGTGACTGATGACAGATAAAGTGTTGCAGAACCCACTAAAACTTTGAATTCTACAAGACAATTTCTGTCAACAGTTGGATGGTCAGAGGAGGACAATTGTTAAGACTTCCCTGTCTGACCCTACAGGAGCCACTCTGGCATCACCTGATCTGGGACCAAGGCCCCTTTGGCAGATACATCCCCCATACTCCCAGTCAGACCAGGTTTACTTACGGGCTCAGCCCCAGGTTTCCCTTAGCTGAGTCTCTGATGTCCTTAAAATAATTAAATCTTAGAGCTATAACAAAATAACAGTTCAAGCTGAGTGTGTCCAAGGAGACACTGAGCAAGAGAACCCCTGGGCTTTTATGCCCTCACAGTCTAAGCACAGGAAAGTCTGGAGTCATTGGCTCCTGAAATGTCTCTGTGTGCCAGGTCCCCAGGCAGGTCATGGCCTCTTGCCTGTGACTTGGGCTCCCACAGCTAGAGCACTCAGAGCTGTACTCCGTACATGAGCACTAAATGTACTCCTCAACACTGACCACTAACAGCTCCCCACATTGTAGGCATATTTAACACAGCAAACTCTGCTATCCATCTGGTGGTGGTCTGGCTGCTTACAACAGCCTTTAATGTGGGAGACACATGGACGAATCCATTCCTTCATTCCCACAGCAGTTACTTCCCAAGTTGAAGATACTGGAACAGATCACACATGGGTCCCTGCTAAGAAAAAGCAAACAGAAATGTTTTCTTCTGGTCCCATCCATTTTTCATCATGAAAAGAGTGTCGCTTATTAGGCAACAAAGCTCATATGGCTACATGATTACCCTCTCTGTTTCACATGATGTTTTACTGTCAGGAGAGGCTGAAATAGCCTATCTGGTACTTAAGTGAAGCAGAGAAACCCAGTATGTATCCTCATAACATAGAAAACCATTATCCTTGGTTCCATCACCATACATATGTGGAATATAACAAGTAGCAGGAAAAAAGGCAGACTGAACTACAGGATGCTCTCAAAGGTGCCTGATGCCACCACAAGAAATTTTTAATTGCAACTTTCCAGTACTTTGACAAATACTCTTCTAAAGTAGTTTACACTTACTTTAATTAACCCTTAATTTATATTCAAGACTGTGAACTGAAAACCAGAAAAGCATGTGGTTCTTGATCATCAGCAAAAGAGGCTGGAGTAACCAGAATCAGGGCTCAGGGAAGTGGACCAGTTGCTCCCTGGCCAGCCTTCCTACTGTTCAAGTTGTTAGTTAATGAAGTGCACTAATTTCAAAGTGCATTTGTACCTGCTCAAAGCTCCTACTTATTTTGAATATCAATCATCCAAGTGCCCTTTCATTTCAGTATGGGCTAAAATACACTCAGTTTAGGTGAGTTTGCACAAAAACACCCACAGTGTATCTCAACACCCTTCAGGCAAAATTGGAGAGAGTCAAGACAGTTCTTATCTTTAACAGCAGCCCAGGTTACAAGAAACAAGTTTGGCCACTTCTTTACACATATATTTGTAATCTCCTGCAGGAACAATGCCCCAGTCCCCACAAGCCGCATGGAATTTATAGGTGAACAAAACAACACTGAGCCAGATTGCAAACTACAAAAAGAACCTTTTCCTCTCAGAATTCTATTTGCACTACAGAAAAAAAATATGCAAGCACTTCCTGCATCTTCGAAGTTAAAATAATATGATCTAGATTGAAAGGACATTTACAAAACGTTATGTGTGTGGTCTCCAGAATGAAGACTATTTCCCACATTAAGATTTTAATCTTGAATCAAAGACCTGAAAAGAAGAAAGTTCACTTGTTGCTTTGTAGGAAGAATATGCAGAACCTACTGTAGTTCCACATCTTTAAAATGTGTTTTTAAACACCAACATGAAAGCAGAGAGTTCAGGTTCTCATATGCCAGTGTTTTGACACTCTTTACATAGAAACCTTCTTTATGGTTGTTTACCTCTCATTTTAAAGCAATTGTTCAATTCTGTATGTCTTGGACTAGGCAAGGTAGGAAAAATTTGATATGAAACATACAATGTCTGTTTCCAAAAAAAAAAATAATTGTGAAACATTCTTTCAATTCAACAAAGGAAATTTTAAACACTTGCCAATAACCAGGAGCAAAATAAAGAACTAACAAACAAAAATAGGTCTTCTGAGATTAGAAAGATTTTGTTTTGTTGGGATACCTTTGTCATGAAACAGCCACAACATCTACGAACAGTGTTTTGGAAAATACCACAATAGTTAATTTGTTTGCCAGAGCTTGTCAATACCTTCCATTTTCTGCGGCATAAAGTGATTTCTTTAGGCTGAGAAGCCCAGTGAAATCTCTTGCATAGGCTACAAAAGTGTTTCTAGTCCATGCTGAACTCAAGGATGGTCTAAATCTTTTCTGTAATACCACAAAATACACCTGTTATTTTCCCTGCAGTGCTGCTACTATTTCTTCTAGTAAGAATAACGTGAAACTTAACCTAAATTTTGAGCACACTCTCTGAATTTTGTTCCCATTCTCTTTTGTCAGGGTGCAAGGATGCTTTCACATTTTACCCTCTTCCTCTTGCATTGCAGTTATTGGGGCAAGCATCTTTGTAAGCATTGCCACCCACAAGGCCAGTGTTCAGCATCAAGGCATCAATATAAGAATATTTATGCCTGTGTCAAACCATCTTGGTACTGTAGGTACAGGAGCAAAAAAACCCCATCAGATTTACAGCGCTTAATTTTGTGACTGATATGTTCAGCTTCAAGTTCTCTGAAGATGGATTTAAACGCCTTTCTAATGCTTCTGTTAATATCCAGGTGATTTTCCATGTTTCTCTTACCCTTTAGAGAGGTTATTTAATTAAAGATAAGAGTATAGCTTGACAGTTTCAAACCTGTTTTTTTTTAACACAGAAAATGACTAGATATTATGTCTGCAGGTTTTCTTTGTAGCTGTAGATTTCTAGGAATTATTTCTCAGACAACATCTAAACTTTAGAAAGGCAAATCTCTTCTTTTCACCAAAATATGGGTATGTCTCTCATAAAAATAAAATAATTCTCAGTTTAGCAGAGAACTAATAATATATAAACTGCCTATCTATGATGTCAATTCTATTACTGCATCCTCATTAAATTGCCTCCAAACTGGCTCGAGATTTCTCAATGGCCCAGGCAAGACTGAAGGAGGCTGCTCTGAGGATGAGCAGAATGGATCTAAATTGTTCCCACAAACAGCAAAAGGAGGTGGTGTAATATGAGGCAAACACATGGCAAAGACCTGGAATGCTTGGCTTAGTTTTCCTACTGCTGTTTGGGGGACAAGGATACTAGCACAGATGGTAACAACTTGCTTTTTCCTTACCCTTTCCTTGCCATGTTGTATTCCTGTGCCACTCATCTCAGCTGTCCTCTCAGCAGCAGGCAAAAGGACATATCCCCAAAGACCAGAAGAGAGAAGGAATGGATAAGGTCAGTAATGCTTATTACAAGAAGATATTCAGAGAGGTACACTGCATTTTTCTTTAAGATTAAACTGTCGAAGAAGAGTGTAATTGTCTCATGCCTTTTTGACATACGTCAAAACCAGTTGCCCACTACATATGTTGTAAAATGAGAAGTTCCAATGGAAGATCTGGACACTTTCCCTCCAGAATACACTTACCTGGTCTCTCCCCCCCAGACAAGAAGCTGCAGCATTCTGGGACTAGAACAAGGAAGGGTTGCTAGTTTACCAAGACATGTATGCTGAATGATAACAATCCAGGACGTCACATCCAGTCTGTGAGGCTGGAGGCCTTTGTTCTGATTTTTGGATTGCTTCCATGACAGGAAGTTGCTTCAGTTGTTGCATTAGAGTTTTCTCAGAATCACTATAGCAACAGAAAGTCTTAAAGCAATTAAGGTTTCTGGTCTTATTAAAAATATTCATTGCATTATTGTTTTGTGCAATGATCATGAAGTTATAGTGAGATCACACACATGTTTCCTACTAGTTTCATTTCAAAATGCTGCATCAGTTCAAGGGACGAAAATACAGATTGGTTATTTCTCTGTGCTATGCAGGGTTTTCCTGTAGCACATAGCTGAGAGCAAAATAAAGCGCCAAGTTTCATAACTTTTGTCAAGTGTTGAAAATAGTTATTTTCTTCCTCAAGCCTATTGTAAACCATATTTATAAAAACAGAGTGCTAGACTCTGAAAATTAAAAAAATCACAACCTACAAAAAAATTTTATCCTCCTTTTCAGGAAAAGCAGTATTTTCCCTGTCCCTGCTTTCAGGTTTTAACTTTGGTTAAACCTTTGGAAAACTGAAAAGGATGTAAGGGAGTATATTTACTTCTAAGAGTAAAATTTCATTTATTCTGTTTAATGGAAAAGAGAGTATCAGATCAATTCATAGAATTGGAACTTTGCTTTAAATTTACATTTCTATTTAAATATCAACATCAAACCTTAATGTTATCTAACTGAAAAGTAAATATTTTTGTTTACATCAAATAACATAGCAATGTCAATTTACAGTTAATCTAAGATCTTGCTTTTTCCTCTTTCCATAAAAAATAAAACCCAACAAAATAAAAGAAAAATTAAAATTAAATTTAAAATTAAAATAAAAACTCCCTAATCCCCATTCCTTTTCAGTTTGAAATTTCAAAATGTCTCCTTTTTCTAATTAATGCAGATTAATGAAACACTAATACGTTTAAAAAGAATTCTTTGTTAATATAGTGCCAGATATGTATTTTTTAATTAAAAATTCTACTTTAAAACACATATTTATATGCTGTTTTAGCCACATATTTATATGGAATTTTTAGCTTACATCTTGACTTTTCCTACCAAGTTTAAGCATTGAGTTTTAGTGTTTTGCCATACTGCACCTAAAGATTTTCCTGAAAATTTGTCTTTACCAGCCCCAGATTTAGGTAGCAGTTCAGCAAGGAAGCCTCCCATGCTCCCGTACCTCAAAATCAACAAAATTAGGATGTGCTGATGATCTTCATCAGCCCTCAAGAGCTCTAAAACTCTGATTTCTATAAGGAAATGCAAAAACTCTGATTTCCATAAGGAAATGCAAAACAACAGGGAATTTTTAAAATTATTATTTAATGACAAAAAAATCTTGAACTGATGACATGAAATCCTCACAACACAGTGGAAGTAACAACAATTAGGCTTAAAAGATCATTTAATACTAATAAGTATTTGGAAACTTGGAAAACAAATTCTTGTAGTTAAAAAAGTCATGCCTTTACGGTTTCATGGTTTGTTTTCTTCATGTCCTCAAATGAACATTTTGCTACAAAAAGTTCTTTTTAGTTCTGACTCGATTCAGAAATGTAAAAAAGTGTCCTGTTTTCTGCTGAGTTTTCATACAAGTGTGTGGGACATATAGAAATCTCATGTTAAATAACTGAATTTACATCTTCTTCTTACTCTCTCACCACAACCTACACCCCACTATCACCCCACTTCCTTAAAAAATAAGCATTGTCTAAACTGAAACTTCTTTCTTCATGTTCTTAGATCAGGAATTGAACAAATTTAATTAATTTGATTCTGTTTGCTAGAAAATGGAAATTGATATCAACTAACATAATCTAATAGTCAGCCAGGGAATCTGTCCATTTGGGGAAAATATTAGCACTGCTTAGTTAGTTTTAAACACCCCTGTATCCCATGTCTAAAATACACTTGTTGCATATTTTCAAATAGAATACTTTTCCCAATTTGGAGTATACAAGACCATAAAAATTTAGAGCTTATTAAGACATTTTAGAAGTTAATAAATTACAATAAAAATCTAAAATAAACAACTGAGGAGAGTAAATTGCTCCGAATATGGCAAAAGAAATCTGGTAGTAAAGCAGCAAAATGACACAGGAAAAGTGACCACTATATGACAGTCTGCAGCTGTAGCTTTCAAGATACATATTGCAGGTTGAAGCATTTTACTTCACTTGAATCTTAATGAAAATTAGCTTATCTGTCTTCAAGGCCTGACATTTTACTCAGTGACCAACTATTCTTCCTTGCTGTTTAATTTCTCTGATCTTCAACCACTGTAACTGACCCAAACCCTCTGACAACAGAAGAAGGGTCAGAGATGACCAAAGGAATATTTATCTCGGGAGTATATAAATAATGATCACCAATTATTGTAGAAAAAAAAGCTTGTCTCAACACAAAGAGCACTGAGCGATATTCTTTGTGTGGGCACATGAGTGGGCCATCAGGTTGTAGGTCTTGAAGAGAGAGAGAAAAGGAAAGGAAAGGGAAAGGGAAAGGGAAAGGGAAAGGGAAAGGGAAAGGGAAAGGGAAAGGGAAAGGGAAAGGGAAAGGGAAAGGGAAAGGGAAAGGGAAAGGGAAAGGGAAAGGGAAAGGGAAAGGGAAAGGAAAGGCTTCTGTGGCAGCCAGACCAGCACTGGGGAAGTGGATACCTGGTTCAGCCCAACAGGGAGTATACAAACTGAGCAAGTGATAAAACATGTTTTTATTTGTGTCCACTTTCTCTTGTCCTGTCAGTAGGGTGAGAAGAATTGGGCTCCCTCTTCTTATCTCCCTCCTGTCAGATATTTGCACACATTGATGAGACTTCTCCAGACCAGAGTCCCATCTCTCCCAGCCTCTTCTTATCTGAGAGGTGCTCCTATCCCCTCACCATCCTTGCCAGCCTGTGCTAGAATTGCTCCTGGACGTCCATATCTCAGTTGTACTAGGGAAGAGCAGAACTGGACACAACATTCCAGATGTCTTTCACCAGTACTGATAAAAATGTTTTATGCAGCCCAGAACACAGATGGCTGCTTTAGACTTGGGGGTGTATTGCTGGCTTGTGGGCAACTGTAGGCCACCAAGGATTCCAGTGTCCCTTTCTGCAGAGATGCTTTCCATCAAGTGGGCTTCCAGCATGTAAAGGAGCATGGGGTCATTCCTCCCCAGACTGCAGGACTTTGCATTTCCCCTTGTTGAACCTTATGAGGTTCCTCTCTGCCCGGTTCTCCTGCGTGCCAAGTTGCCTCTGAATTGAAGCACATCCACCTGGTACATAACACACTCCTCGGAGCTTTGTATCACTCTGCTCCGTCATCCAGACCTTTAATGGAGATAATAAGCAGGACTGGACCCAGTATTGATCCCTGGAGTACACCACTAGCAATATATCTCCAGCTGGACTTTGTGCCACTGATCAAAACCCTGTGCATGGGTCCAGCCCTTCAGGACCTTGCTGTCCACTTCCTTTGTTCATAACTTGTCAGTTTGTCTACAAGGATATCATGTAATACTATTTGAAAGAGAAGGTGAGCAAAGGTATCCTGAACTATTGCAGAAAATTAGCAATTTTAATTGAAAGCTAAAAATCTACTTGTAGTGCAGGCTTGTTCTTAGTTTAATAACGGCCAGAGCTGAAGAACTTCAGTTTCCTCTCGTAAGAAGTTTTTAATAAAATGCAGCAACTCTGCATATAGATATTATCTGAGTGAGTTGCCTGAGAACTTGGAGGGAAACTGGTAAAGCAAGAAATTATATTTCTGAAGTTTTTCGTACAGCTGACACTTGATCTTTTATTTGGAACTGGCTTGATCTTTAAACATTAGGAATTTTCCAGAAACATCACATTTCAGCCTGATTTCATACAACACCCCTAATGGCACATTGGTTTCCTTTAGCTTTATGCATAAGGCTACAAGATTGCATTTCTAGGTGGAAAATAATTTTGCATAGAAAGCACCACAGTAGTATTATTTTTTGAGTGAGGAGTGGTCCCAGTATAGTAATAAATACACAATTTCCACAGGCAATAATTCATTTATGGCATGTTGCAGCCCAAGAGTGAGTAAATGCCTTTGAAGGACATAACAGCCTTTCTTGATTTTTTGATGATGATTTTAGGGGCTCTGGTCTGCAGGTAGAAGACTGAACATTTGTCTGTTTGCTTTACTGCAACCATCATGACTCACATTGTAGAGGTCATGCTCTTAAGAGACACTAACTGGTAAAATTTGTAGGGCCAGAAAACATTAAATATGGCAACAAGAGAAAAAAAAAGTTATATTTACAAGAACACTCTTAGAGTTCCTAAATTGGAGCTGAAAACATAAACTGAAATCTAGTTCAGAACTTGCACTAGTCTTGCTGATTTTCAGATATTCAGAGTACCAGCAGTACCAGCCAAGGGCAGTAACATGAGGCTGCTTGGCAATTTGTAAAGCCCAAAGTAGCTGGGCCTCTAGAAATACCTGAAGTAAACAGAAAATAATTAACTACCATGGGGTGTAAAAAGGTCCAACACTAGGAAGCTTGTGTTGTTACTATTCCCATCCTTTTCTTCACTTTATAAATGGATAGAGCAGTCAACTTAAGCAGTTCTACAGGCTGACTACAGAAGTAGAACCCACTTCTAGAGAGGAATAAAAAAAAAGCTTTTCTTCAAGAGTAGTATTAATCAAACTCTACCTTTCTTACAATTTTACCATTCTTCAAGCACATTATTGTGCTGGCTTCCTCTGAGAATTATCCTAGGAAATCTTTAGCAACAAACTACAACCCATCATATTTAGAAAACAAGTGGTGTTGCAAATTATCCTTCAGAACTGGATATTGCAAATGAAATAAATCTCCAGTTAACCATAATAATGTATTGTTTCACAACTGCTACAGTTGTAGGTTTTTTTAGTGGACTAGATATTGCTTGATTGTGTAATAGTGCAAAGCTATTTTAATTTAGTGCAGGTGGTGTTTAGTTTTTAAGGGGGATTTACAGCTACTCCTCTACAAATATCAGCTCAAGTTTACCAAGATACTGCTACCTACCTCCTAGGCACAGGGGTAGGAAAAAAAATTGTTAATTTTTAATTAGAAAACAGAATGTGTTTCTCTGATTAATCTGTAAGCCATAAAAAGAAAATATGTCTATTTTTTCCATCAAATAAAAAAGCATTAATGGAATGTACCTCTTCTCTCCTGAGACACCATCTTGTGCACTACATCCAGCTCCAGTGTCCCTAGCACGGGAAGGACATGGAGCTGTTGGGGTAAATCCAGAAGAGGCCACCAAGATGACTAGAGGGATGGAACACCTCTCCTATGAGGAAAGGCTGAGAGACTGGGACTGTCCAGCCTGGAGAAGGCTCCAGGGATACCTAACAGGAGCTTTCCACTACGTAAAGGGAGCCTGCAATACAGATGGAGGGAGACTTTTTACATGGCCAAGTAATGACAGGAAAGGGGGAATGGCTTCAAAGTGAAAGAGAGTAGGATTAGATTCTTTACTGTGAGTGTGATGAGGCACAGGAACAGGTTCCTCAGAGAAGCTGTGGGTGCCCCAGCCCAAGCAGTGTTCAAGGCCAGGTTGGATGGAGCTCTGAGCAACCTGGTCTAGCGGGAGGTGTCTCTGCCCTTGGCAGGGGTTTGGAACAAGATTATTTTTAAAGTCTCTTCCAACACAAGCCTTTCTAGCATTCTATGATTATACAAAATTATAGACATATCTAATTTCTTTAAAACAAACAAACAAACCAAACAAACAATCAAACCAACCAAAAACAAACACAAAAAAACCCAAACAAAAAACCAAACCAACAAACAAAAAAACCCAAAACAAACAAACCAAAAAAACCCACCAGAAAACCCCAATACACAAAACACAAAGAAGAGCACCAAAGGAAGCACATAAAAACGGAGAATCGTTTGCATTATTCTTTGCCTGAAGTACACACATGTATTACATGTACTGACATAAGACACACATACATTACAGGGTTTCATTTAAAGCACAAAGATCCACTAACTCAGACTTCTAGAAAATTATTTCTGCAGCTTTATGGTTTAGTGCAAAGATCAACAAGCCTTTCTGTACCCATCACACCCATAGCATTATAACTTTGTCAATTAGTTTCATTCTTAAATCCAGTCACAAGGCTGTCCGGAATCACAGCAGGGATACTACTGCACAGCACCACGAGTCACTGCAAGCCAGTCTGTTTGGTAGTAAACCTCAAAAATGTTGTAGTCCCTGTGCACCATTGGCTACGAGATGATTTTTTCTGAAGCCTTTCACAGCATTTCTGGCAGGAAAATAGCATGGTAAGAACAGAATGCTAGAGATAACCTCTTCTGTTATCTCAGTTGCTAAGCTATTGCTTGAGTCAGTTAACGATTCAAAGGCCAGTATAAATATTTATATTTTATTAACATTGGCCAAGCCCTAAGACAAAGGAAGCACCTTAAAACAGAGGACCTAGAGAGGCAAATAATTTGAAACAGAAGCTCCACATTACTGTTTAAGAAAGCTTGTGCACACATAAACTGTTAATCCATTCATTGTCATCACCCAGAGGATTTTGACTTTGTTTTAAAGACAGAAGTGAAGTGTTAGTTCTCCAAAAGTTATTCAGTAATTTCATCCATGAGGAACAGTGTTACAAGTTTGCTGTATGTCTTATGTCAGAAACAGTTTAACCCACATTGTGTGAACTCGGTGGGACAGGTTTCATGCTGTAGTTTAATGACCAGGAGATAAGAGAGCAAAACTCTCAGAACTCTGGCTCTGAGGCAGCAGTAAAAGAACAAGAAAATGGAAAAGAACAACCACCCCAAAGCCTTAAAAAATATTAAAAGCTTCGGATTGATTGTTCTCAAAGCACAAAAGAACCTTTGTTAGAGCTTCATTTAGTATATAATGGTATGGAAAGTTATTATTTGGAAGATCTGCCACTACTTTCAAAAGGTAGAATTTCTTTGTGCCTGATAAACGGAGTGCAGTGGTTTTTGTTCAGAGAATTCAAAATGCAACCGTATGTATGCCCAATTAAGGGTGAGGATGCTTAACTCTGGGGCTGTTTACCTGGATTAACCAAACTGACAAACAAAGAGGTGACCTGGAACCAGCTTTCTCTACTCTCAGTGGTGCCCACTCATCTTGGCTAAATGTACATATGCAGCAAAAGACACACACCCAAGGAGTGGAGGTCCAAGGAAATATACAAATCCACACAATCTCAAACAAATTTGAGGAGTTATTGTTTCCCTTCTGGGTGTCAAAATGCAAATTCCAGTAAAATAATTTCAGCTTTGCCTGTGCACAGCATGGCAGAAAGGGGTGAATGTTCACTGCTATTTTACCAAAATACTTCCTTTTTATTCTCTTCTCTCTCCCTCCTTCCTACATTTTTTTATAACAGCATGAATTGCTTTCCACAGTTTTACTCTTTCTTTGATTTTTCAATCATCAGTCCCTTAAATTATGGCCAACCTACAGATTTTTATTACTTTAGGCAACTGTTGCTCTCCTTAGATGGAGGACAGGCAGCAAGAGAGAAACACCATCTGGTTATTCACAAAAAAAATTACTCAGACTCTTCTGAAAAGAAGACCAAGGCATATCCTGCCATGTTTTCTGTATTGGAGGTTCCTAATAACAGCATCTTTTCTTCCTCTCTCTCATAGATACTTTCAAATTCTTCTGACCAGCTTCCTCATACTGTTCATAGTTTGGCAATAGAACAGAAAAGAGCATTCTAGATACCTCCAGCAATTTTTGCCTCCACTTAAGTCAAATCACTGTCACTGTGATCAAGATTTTGTCCACCATGTTGTTACAGGAAAAAGATCAAACAAGGTACAGGATACATAAGGTACCATTTTCAAATGTTTTGCTATTCATACTAATCTTGCCTGTGGACATTTAGCAGAATTTTATATTTTTTCTGTATTAGATTAGCATCATTCAATTGAGTGGGGAAAAAAAAAGACAAACATGGCTCTTTAAAAAATATTTGCATAAGATAGATATTTTAATCAGATTAATATTTTAAAGAATGAACCCTGTAAGCAGAAATGTTTAGATCCAGTATCATGCATACTATCAGCATAGAATACAGAACATATTCCAGTTTTCTCTATAAAAACCAAATATATACATGAAGTCACAGGCAGTTTTAACTTTGTTACATTACATCCATTCAACAATCAGCTAACCTAACCTTAGAAGTTCAGATGTCATATTTCTTCTGCAACCATGCTAAAGGCAAGACTGAAAGGCATGTAAAAAATTATAACTGAAGATTTGCATGGTTCAAGAAGTCCTATCATTATTGCTACTATTATTTTAAAAATACTTCCATATATGTTTGAGAAAATGAGACAGAACAAATATTATATAGTGCAAGAAAAATGCTCAGTGAGGGAAGAAGGTACATCCCAAGATATGCCTAGTCAGTGTATTTCATGCCATTGTGATTAAACCACACTGTTCAGAGCTGGGGTAGGATGGCTGTGACATCCTGGAGCATAAACCCAGCGGAGTCTGTGCTAGTCCATGTGTTTGCACAAGGTACTGAGTTCTGCTTCGCAGGGTAAATGTGAACAATGCTAGATAAAAATACAAAGCTATTCCCACTTTCTGGACTAGGAGGACCAGGGAAAAGACAAGGTTTTGAATTAAACACTTACCTAAGAGAACCAATCCCATCAGATCACTTTTCTTGTGCTTTCAAGTCAATTCTGTAGTCCCTGTTTTTCAGAACAATTAACTCTAAATCCTAATGAAGAGTTAACATTATTCTAAAACAAATCAAAGTTATTCGTACCTAACTTAAAGATATTTACAGATAGATTAGAAACAAACTGGAAGCACAGTAAGAGCTGGAAATTCCTGAAGTTTATGCAGAAGGGGAAGTGAAAAGTTCAAAGCTGATTTCTTTATAAACTGCTGAAAAAAACCTACTAGTGAATTAGGCCTTAGTTTAACAAGCATGATAAAAACACTACTAAATTGAGTCAGTTTCAAGGCAGCTACTGATACTGCAATGGTCTAATTTTACACATAAGAGAATGTGACAGACTTCTAAAAAAAGATTTGTAAAGATGCATAAAATAGATAGAAGGAGCACTTTAATCAATTTTGTACCTTGAAGCAGAAAAGTTATTTTTAGAAAAGCACTACTAAATATTTAAGAGCAGAATATCTTCTCTCTGCTTGTGAGGATACAAATTGTAGTAAAAGGTTGCTTTAATAAAAGATATGAGATTTTATATATATAATGACAGTACATGTATGAACAATTAGAATGACTATAAAATTTCATTAATATGGCAAAAAAAAAGAATAAAAATCAGAATATTCCTAAAGCCTAGAACTTGTTTCTTTAATCTAATAATTTATACATTGTCTTTGCAGAGATAAGTGTTGATTCTTGATGACATGTTCATGTTTATTTCTGTCAAAGACTGGAGCAAAATCATTCAAGTTTTTCTTTAGCACATTTTTCACTGCTGGGTCCAGTGTAACAGCAACAGGGTTAGAAAATAAGGTGATAACTGGAAGACCATTAATGTGTTAAAATAAGTTAAGAAAGTGTCAAGCGTATTAATGACAAAATTGCTCAAAGGAGAACAAACTGTGATCAGGTATGTGCCCCTTCTAAAAGTTCTGTATCAACTTACTTAAAATGTTGTTTTGTGGTTTTTTGTTTGTTTTGTTGTTGTTGTTGGTTGGTTTTGGATTTTTTCTTTCTTTTTTATTGGTAAGAGCTTCAGTATAATAAGAGAAAATGAATAAAATTATTCAGCATATCTTCCTCCTGTGCAAGTTAGACCTATGTTAATTTTGCCCCTTTCCCTCTCAGCGGCAAGAGTAGATTTTCAATATTAAGAAGGGAGAACATATTTTTTTCGGATCTTTTGATGCATACTGACTGAAAGCTAAATATCACTCTCCACCCTTTCTCAAATTTTAGGTAGCCTGTGACACGCCACAGAACTGTGTGGGTTGAAAATCAAATTAGTACTAGGAGTTAATTAATCCTCCATTATCTTCTTTCTTGCACATTTTTGAATCCTCCTCCCTGGAATCAAACCCATATGTGGCAAGGTCAGCATGCCTTCTTCAAAAAAGAAAGTAAATCTACACTCTAAAAAACCCCTCAAGCTCCATTTTTCTCCCCAACTCATCCTCATTTTTCCCCAATCACACCCTAAGACAATCATTTACTACTAAATGCTCCCTAACATTCAGAAGTAGATGAAGGGGTTGGACATTTCTGGGTGCTCTTTACAATTCTTGCAAGTCATTAGCTGGTGCAAAGAAGGCAGAGTAAAAGAAGAAAAGATGCATGAAATGCATTAAATATTTGCAATAAATTGTTATCGTGAAAGCCCAAGAAAAAAGTTACACATAAAAGCTGTGCACTCTTGGTTCATAATTCATCCCCATTCCTCCAAAAGCATTCCCTCCCTGCCAGCTTATCTCACCCTCCTTCCCACTGTTTTCTTGGCTGTTTTGCTACAGCCATCTGAGGAACCTTTTTTTCCCCTAGAGGTTGCAGTATGACCACAGCTTCCTGTGGTCGTTTTTGCTTGGTTCATCTTGCGCTAAAGAACACAAGGGCTGGTATTTCCAGAGCCCCCAGAATTCCAGTGCCAACCCCATCCTAGCTGCAGAGGTGTTCACGAGTAGTGCAAATAGCTCTAGGAAAAAGCTGATCACTCTGAGATGGTTGTCTTGTAATTCCCCACCTACCTCTAAGCCTTCTGCCCATCTGCCTGAAAACACCCAACAAAACAAAACAAAACAAAACAAAAAAAACCCAAACCAAACCAAAACAAAAAACAAAACAAAAACAAAACAAAACAAAACAAACCTCTGCATACACCTGGACCATTGTTCAGAAAAAATTATCCATGCCAGGCTTAAACTTGAGGACACCTCTTGTCCTGGTAAAAAACTGAAGTGTTTTACAGCCAGGAGAGAGAACACGTGCAAAGCTGAAAATAGTTGCCACACCATGTTTTTGTTTTGTTACCATGACAGCAATTACCAATATTTTGAAGAGAATGACTGCTCACTGACACAACATGAGGACAATGGGAAGGTGTGTTTTCTTCACCAGTCCAGGAAGTCTCATTGTGTGCCCAAATACAATTATTTCCTATGATGTCTAGGCAAAGTTATTATTCATCAGAAAGAGAATGGCAGCTAAGCTGGAGAAAAAATATCTGATTCAGAAAGGACCAGTGCAGAGAAGTTTCAGGATTTTGCCTCCTCAAATATTTGCTAAAAGAGGCAGAAATTTAAGGAAAAAAAAAGTCTCAATATTTCTTTTATTTAAATCCTCTGTCAGCTAGAACATAGAAACACTTCAGCAAATAGGTGAGAAATATCTGTTTTGCCTGCCTTTTCTTTCATACCTTTGTCAGTGTTACAATCAAAACTTCTTACTACATTCTACAGGTGATACAGACCAATTATATTTTGAAAATAGCATCAAAATGAGCATCAGAGCAGTTGGTAGGATTCTTCATGTTTTCCCAGCTTGGACCTATCTCCACCTCCAGAGAAAGAGATATACGGGAAGACCTCTGAGTGGGTCATCTGTCATGTCTTCCAAGAATTCCTGAGCAAGAAGTGCAGCATGCTGTTGGATTTACAGGTCTCTGTCTTCCTTTCCTGGATCTCTCCAGCACTGTAAGTGGTTATGGGACACAACACAGCTGACACACATCTCCTCAGCTGATAATACAGAGAATGCAAATGACAGAAAAAACACAACTGCAGGCACATCAGAGCTTCAGCAAGGCTGTTACTCATCTCTGAAGGCATGATAATCATCAGCAACCTGGTTTTTCCAGGGTAAGTTCAAAAGCAGCAAAAGCAGGGACATAAGACTGTTTTCTCAAACACATTGCAAAAGACCTTAGGCATTAGACCTACAGCTGTGCTGACTGCTCAACCTCTGTTCCAACAAGAATTATAGTGCTGTCATAAGAGTGTTCCATTGACACCATACCATTTCCTAGCAACAATCTATGTTTTGTACATAAAAAGTGAATGAACTACTGCCTATCAGTGTTTTCTTTCTCATTATGCTGTTAAACCTTTCTCCCTCTCCCATGTAAAATGAAAAGAGTCTTATTTGGACATTATGCAGAACTTCAGACTCTGTTCTGTAGTGTAATGAACTGCCAAAGAAGCAAACCTAACATAAAACAAGATATTTCATGTTATCCAAATTGACCCTTCTGAAAATAAAGTCAGTATTAGTTCATAACTCCATGACAGATTCACCAAGTTTTAATTCTGCAATGGTGAACTGAGTGCCCCATAAGCAAATGGAGAGCTGGGCATTCTGCTTCTCACAGGGCTGTTTCTGAGGGGTCTTTCCTTGCAGAAATGGCATCCAGTCTTACTTTCTGAGATTTATAGTAATTCTGATCAGTTTGGGAAAAATCATTCAACTGCAAAGCATTGCCCCCTGGCTACCAAACATTTGTGGCTCTTCTGACTCTCCCAACCCCTGCCCCTTTACTTAAAGGACCTTCAAACACACCATTCACATTTACAGTTACATCCACGCATACCCTCCTGCAACACAAACCCAGCTCATCTACATAAACTGAATTCTGCAATAGTCAAGTGAGAGTTTAAACACACTAGGAATAAATGCCTAGCCTTCCTTGTAAGGTGGATGGGCTTCTTCTCCCCTCCCCTTATCAGCATACAGATCAGCATTTACAATAGCATATTCCAGGAAGGATGGTAGAAGGGTAGGAAAAAACCAAACCAGAAAAAGCAGTGCATTTCCATCCACATGGAAGTAATGGTGTGCAGTCTCCAAATCCTACTGCGGCCAGGTAGATAAACAATGGCAAAACAACAAACACGAAAATGAGTGGCATGGTAAGAACCAGCCCTTCATTCTGGAATGTAGGGATGGAGAAATCAGGTTATTTCTGCTGGTCAGCTGTTCAAGTCTCATCTGCATAAATCTCTCATCATAGTGATGCATCTGCCAGAAAGTAAAAGAACTACATGGCTTTAAAAAATGTCTTTGTGCTTTTTCTTTTTTAATAATAAGCAAGGGAAGAATTAGAAAGTTTTTTTTATTTTTATTTTTCACCTAATATTTTCAGGCAAATTCTGTCCCTGTACTTGTGTATCTCAGAGAGTGGAGTAAAGTTGCTCCATGCTGAATCCCTGTTTACAAAGATGTTTGCTATGTGTACAATACAGTCGCAACATTCCCTTTGCTGTCAGTGAAGATGACTGTGCTAAAACATGAGATTGATGATAGACATACAAAAGAGAAAAGAATAATCACAGTAATTTTGACAATTTTACATTTTCATTGATATATTTCTACCCTGTGGAAGAGAGATCTAAGATTTTTCTTAACATGGCTTACAACCTTGGTGCAATACACTTCTTCATACAGCAGTTATTAGAGGAAAAAACAGCAAAAAATGCATTTAATTTTCTCAATTTTTTTTAGAACCCCTGGGTTGATTTTACAAAACAGCCTGGGAATTTCCCATCTATTTCAATGGCAGCATATTCCAACTGATGGGAACTCACATAAAGTTTATTGACATATGGTGCCACCTAGCTAGAAGATGTTACATGTTATGTATTACAGATTTGAACGGGGTGCCATGGACACAGAGTCATCTCCCAAATGAGCCAAACAGGAAATATCTACCAAACACACTAGAAAGGAATGGTGTTTATCTCAGATTAAGTAAATAATGATATAAGTTAAATAAACTCACAGAACTAAATCAAGTTTTTCCAATACTTAGTATTTTAATAAGACCATAAGATTAAAGGCCTTTACTGGTTAGTTCAAAGCTTTTCTGTGTATATGAACTCACCACCTGCAGAGACAAGAACAAATATGACATGACTTAGGGAATTTTTTACCCTTCAAATAAGTAAGGAAAGGACCAGCAAATTTCTTCTTAAGGCTTTGTTTTCAAATAAACCAGAATCATTCAGAAAATGCAACAGTGTACCACTGGTACAAGCATAGGCACACACACCAACAAGGAAGAGGAGCAAAAGATTCTCTTTTAGCTCAAGAATCAGTAAAAATGCACTGTGACAAACAAGTGACTGAAGGACGTTACTTCAACCACTTACTTGAAAATTTTAGCATTTGTTTACCAGAGGCTGCAAACTCAAGAGTGCAGTCTTTCTGTAAAATTTAGGAGAATGAGATTTCTCAAAGAAACCTGAAAGCTTTTCTTGCAGCATTTAGTGTCTCAGTACATTCAGCAAACAGGTTACAAGTAAATGTCTGCCACTTATGAGAAGGCACGACAGCAAGAACGTTTGTATTTGTTTCTGGGAAGAAGTTTTGCCCTAGAAGCATTTTTTCCCTGGGGAATGCAGACAGTAGGCCTAGTGAAGGGATTGTCCAGCACCCATGGAACAGCAGTTGGAGATTGCTCTGCATAACTAACACTGCTTAAGGGCCAGATAGGCTGAATAAATAAGCAAACCTCCCTCAGGCACAGAGTGCTCTCTGGTACAGTAATGATGCAAGCAACATCCAGCCTTTTACACAACCAGCTCACAGAGCCCACAAAGGCTGATCTACAGAATTTCACTGAGTTTGAATGCATTCTTCCTGAAATCCAAGGTGAAGGCATTGAATAAGATACTGCACGTTATTTCAGTTTTCAGTAGTAAACACTGCAGTTCAAACAAAAACCAAAACAAACCAGCACATTCCTCTAGAGGGGCATTTTAAAACATTCTCCTGTGGAATTTTATTCAAGAGCTAAGGCAGGCAATTCAACAGCAAGTGTTTCAATAAAGATTTCCTCACCAACTGTAATTAAAATTTAGAGTCTATTACAGGAAACAATTTATATTTACTGTATGTGAAATCAGACTTACCAGAGATCCAAAGCACATTAGTTTTAAAGACACTTTTCAACTGAAATTGTTTTGGGAAGCTGCAGACTGACACAAGGCTGTGTGTCCATGCAAATCCTTGCAGCAGATCATGCATGTCACTTCCAAGAACCCACAGTCATGATGAATCAGAATGCAGGAGCAGCAAAGGAAGCAAGCACACAGCCACACATATTCCTAACAACTCCCAGACAGAAAAACCTCGCCTTGTGCTTCCTTCAGCACTCCTGCTTGGAATGAAACAACCTTTCTATTTAGACTTTTATCAAGACTTTACTATCAGTCATCTGACTGACTTCCTGATGGTTTCCTAAAAATTGACAAGTTTTTTTGTTTGTAGCTACATGTGGCATAATTAAACTCATCTTTTGAAGCAGCACATGAATTCAACCCCAAACTCTTCAGTATTTCAGACTTAGTATAAGAAAGCAAACTTTTCCATGGCAAGAACAACAGATTTACTATACATCAAAACTGCCTTGCTATTTTTATTAATATTTACAAAATAATGTAAATTCATAACAATTGTTTGCTTGCACATAGCAATAGTACAAAACCCCTCAGTTTCAGTATTGATGTATTATAAAAGTTTTATTTTGGAATTATTGAAAAGCACACCTTATCCAGTATTTTTCCATCCTATGAGATATACACATCATATTAAAAAATACAAGTATTATCTTTTCTTTGCGTTTCAAGATACAAGGGATCACAATAACATTCATCTTTTTCAAATCCAGGGTAGAAGTTTTGTAAATGAGCATTTTACCAGAACCACCAAGTACTGTTACTCTCAAATTAAATGCTCTCTGGAGTGATTAAAAAATATTTAAAAATATGGGGAAATGTTTAAAAACAATTTGTACAGATTTTTTGCCTTAGGAGATGGAAAACACAATAATGATCCCAATTTATGTAGTTCTGTGCTCCTCCTTGGAGATGCTCAGGTCTTAACCTGAACAGTAGATCAAACACAGAACAATTATCTACAGAACCAGTTGATATTTGTACTGCAAACATTTAACGACTGCTGCCATGATTCTGGGAAAACTATCACTTATCAGTGTCTATATAATATAAATCTTTCTAACACATTATTTGCTGGTTTTCAGTCAAGATTCACACACCAGTAGATAACACTCTCCCTTAACAAACAAAATGAAAGCAATTCTTAGTACATTGCTAATGATATTATGCACTAATTAGTTTGGGGTTGGGTTTTTTATATGTTTGCCTGTTTAATCCCGTATACATGATAATATTATACAGAAATCCTCATAGAAAAGAGGACAAAAATGCCGTTTCTGTCATGGACAAAAACTTTATAAAAACATAATACAATTAAAATACAAAATAAATATAGTACATGTCAGATTAGTTACTAGTAGCATTTGAGGTTTCTGGAGACTGAAGAAATTCATAGGGATCGTGAACCATGTCTTGCTGTTCTCCAACACTCAGATGAGACGGGCTTCCTGTTGAACATAGGGGAAAAAAATCACAACTTTAAAAGTAATTAAGAGATATTTATACATATAATCAGCATGGTTATTTCACATGGTTTTTTTTAGACTTTTAAAATAAGACAGACATCTAAATGATATTTAAACAGGAGATTATGAAAAAGAAATCACAAGATTCTTAGCAATTTAGATAATTTTTGGAAAAGTAATCATTATGCTATTACTCTGAGTTGAACAATTATACAAAATGCAACTGAGTATCATCCATCCAGATGATACTCAGAAATACCTTCTCAGAAATGGCACCACATTGTTAAACAGTATGTATACTATCACCCTGTCTTATCACTGAATTTTACAGTCAACAATGAATTGCTGTTGTAGAATCCCACTTGTCACTTGTTGCACACAACTATGCTGAAATAATCACTATATACTCCTTAGGGTAACTAAAGGCATCAAATGCAATTGCTTATAGGGATTTGCCAGTGAGCTATCAATTTACTTCACCATTACTTCAATCACATCTAATCAAAAAATAGGAAATTACAATTAGTAGTCTCAGTTCCGAGGGCCAAAAGTATGTCTTGTTAGTTATCTCTGCCAGGCAATATTTAAAAAATAAAACACGATCAGTCAGCACACTGTTTAATCAGAGTAGTTTCCCACAAAGACTTATGTAAATTACAATGCAAGTTTAAACCAATTTCAAATAGAGCACAAGTACTGCAACTTCTGTGACACGGCTAACTTTACCAAGATGATGTTGGTCTCTTTCAGAAGTATTGGAGAGGGAACTCAAATTGGACGATGGCCGGGATCCCACTCTGTCAGCCTGAGCTTCATGAAGGTCCTGAAGCAGTTTAGTTGTTTCATCCAGATGTAGATGGTTATCATCATGATCAAGCTCCTTCTTCACTTTTCCTAAGAGCCACCAACCAAAACACATAATTAGCACATGTACATTGACCCATGAATTACCAAGGCACTATAAAAAAGTTCAAAACTTAACACAAGCATTGTCTACACACAAATTACTTAAATCTTGCATTTTCACTCTCACTTTTAAAAAGCAACAGCTGCAGATCTGTGCAGCATTGGAAGATGAAGAAAAAAATCCACATGCAAATGGCTGAAATGGAACTGACTCCCAGTATTTAACCAGCTGTAAGAGCTTAATTTGTCCCCCTTAGCTGTTAAATGCCAGACATGGACAGACTGGCCTGGGTTGCAAGGGACCTTAAAGGCCATCTCATTCCAACCCCCTGCCATGGGCAGAGATACCTTTCACCAGACCAGGTTGCTCAGAGCCCCATCCAACCTGACCTTGAGCACTTCCAGGGATGGGGAACCCACAACTTCTCTGGGCAATCTGTTCCAATGCCTCACCACCCTCCCAGTAAATAACACATTTATTTTGTGACAAAAGCGAGTTAGCAAGAAGATCACTTAAATATCTAACTCAAAATACAGTTAAAACAGAACATGAAATCTATGGATTCTAATCTACTGTTCTAAGAACAGTATCTTGTCCAGCTACACTGATTTTGTAGTAAGCCAAATAAAATTGGCTTGGAATTGGAAAGAACTGGACCTATGTGCCAATATATGCTATTCTTCCATATGAAGACCTAAAAAAAATCCCTTCAACTGTAAACAGGAAGATAACCTCCTTCCCTTCTCTTTCTTAAATGCTAATTTTGCAAGAATCATGATAAAAAGTAATGTCACAAACTCTCTCTGAAAGCCAACTAATCTAAGAGTATGATTATTTACAGAAAGGCGAAAGAAGAAAATATAAGCAGTTTTCAGTGGTGCATGAAATTTATAGTTAGACGGATATGTCTAAATATTATCCATAAAATGGACATTTATTCTCTTTTTACTGAACTGCAATAAAAATAGAGTGAGACAGCATAATCAGAGCTTACTATTGCTTTTTAAACTGCACCTATGTGAGAAATTTGTAGATATATTTTTTCCCTTTAAGCCTTTGATTAGTTTGGTTGTGTTTTATAATAGATAGCTTGGCCTTTTTCACATTCAGAATTAAAAGTGCCTTAAAACGTAAGCACGTTGTTTGCTTGGATTACATTTTTGAAGACATTTGATCAGCTCAGCTGCCTGCAGAAATGGCAACCGTACTTCTTGTAGTATTTAAAGGATATCAAAGGCTTGTATTTGAAACAGCATCCAAATTCTTTTACACAACTGAAGATAAAGTCTATCCAGCACCAGAAGTCTCTTCCAATTTTTGTTTTGGGATATTCTGAGTGGCAATATGATCGGGATTCACATATTTACCTAATTCCCAACTTATTTTAAAAGACATCATATGAAGCAACAAAATTTCTGAGTGAAAGCTTCGCACGGATTCTTAAAATTTATGTTACTATGAAGACAAGAACTACAAGTAAAGCTATCAAAATAATGAGGTACAAATTCTGTTTTCTTCAGCTGGACCGGAAAAGTGAGCTCAGATAACACATGGATGTCTCAAAGGAAAAACAGAGCAAGGCTTAATTTATCAGCCCTAGACTTTTACCTAGACTTTTACCTTTTACCTAGACTGTCAAATGCACACTTACTACTACTTTTCAAACAATTCTTTTAGTCTTAGCAAATCCAGCTGTCATTCTGTCTAAATGGTACAACTAAATGATGACTGATGTCTTGTATATTTAGTTACTTACCTAACGAACTTAACATAGAAATATCGAGAGAGACATCTGAATACGGCTTCATGGAGAGAAAATCCAAATCAGAAGCATTACTGTCTCCAGCAGATTCTCCAACCTATTAAAATATAAGAAACAGAAAGATTAGCAAGAATGACAAACTGTCATGTGAATTTTACAATGTTTAAGGCACAAATCCATTCTCTCTCTCAGAAGTGTTATCTCAACACCTGAGACTGGGGCATCCATAACCATCTTGGCTAACCTGAAATTCAGGGACACCTCAAAAGGTTCCAGTCAGATGACAGACCAGTCACATGAATGGCCAGGGATGTGCACAGTAGTCCAAGTCTTTTGTCTCACAATCCAGGACTGCCAAAACTCAATTACACTTACCCATGTCTCATTGTAGAACTCTAGCAACTGGAAGCATTACCACTGTCCCTCATCTTCTCCATATGTGAACATTGGATTTATTGAAATTTTTTGTACAGGGGGCCTCCTTCTTCATGGCAGCAGCTGGAGCTGGCCTCTCTAGTATTCTTCCTACACATCTGGATAATGAAATACAGCCTGCACTCTACAAATCCCTTTCCTTCCACACCCATTGCAATATTGTTAACATAATGGCACAAAGGAAGAAATCAGAGTCACTAAGCTTCAAAACCTATTCTAAGGGAAATCTCTGAGGAGCCTTGATCCAGCAGGAGAAATCAAACACTCAGTTAAACACACAACCAGATATTATCTTCTAGAAATATGAAAATGAAATCTAGCACTTATATGAAATAACTTAGTCACTTTCTACAGAAATCCACACCTTTCCACAAAACATAAAGAATATTTATAAAACTATGATTTTTTAGTTGCTATAATGTGATCCATATAATTTTTATATGAATTGCCATAGAATGCAGTGCATATCTTCTGTTGTCACAAATAATTTGCAAGATAAAACCAGTGCCACTTAAAGAAAGATTTGATTAGTAGCTGTAAAAGCATAAGATATGCATTATTTACTACTTTCTAATAGACATTTTTAATGGATGGTAAAACTGATTAATATTTAATGAGGTTTTTCCAACTTTACAGCAGGCTAAATCTCAAGTATCAATCTGCAGGTCAAGTATCTTTTTCAGATTCCTATGTGATCTTTCTGCCTCTGAGACTTAGTTATGCATGCTAAAATAAGCTGAAGAAAAACAAAACCACAAAAACAGACTGAATATCAGAGAATTGATTTTCAGTACTGCAACCGTATTATAGATAATATAATTTTAACATTCTACCTCAGATTGTGCACTGAACAAAATAATGTCTCAACACTACTTTTTTGTTTATGTTTTTTTCCCTGTTGTTTCCCTCCCCTATCCCCCAACCATTTTACCATCATCTGTTTGGAAGAATCCAGACAGGTATTACGCAACTTGTGTTCTTCTTTTATAAGAACTGGCAGAACCTAAAGAACAAAGAAATAGTTTAAGATCTTAGCATTTTATAGCTTATATTTACTAAGAATGTTCCCTGAGAATGTTTGTGTAATCTACTGGTTTTCCAAAATGAGGTGCTGGGCCATCAGAGAAAACTGCCACATTCTGTGATGTCTGAGTATAACCTTCACAAAAAAAATGAAGACCAGCTCTTCTCTAGGGCAATCACATACAGTCAGGCCAACAATTTGTACTTTACCAGGACAGCCTCTCTAGGAATAACCTAAAGCCTCTCCTTTCTCATGTAATCCACTTATCAATCTTTCCTGTATTACCACACAGAACAGAGGCACATTAAATAAACTAAAGAATTTGAATGTTGCTAGTTCAGAGGACATAACTTTTTCTACTTTAAATGCCGAAACACTTTTCCCAGTTAAAAAACCCAAACAAATAGACTGAGTATTAACATAACTTACTTTAACTTCATCCAGTGGTTTTACTGAGATGTTTCGCCTCTGGAAAGAAAGAATACCAATAATTTATATTCAACACATGAGAAAGACATCTGTCTTGTACCACCTCACACACAGAAGAAGGCCAGAAACAGCTAACCTTTTCACATATCTGTAAAACAATTAGAATGCAATAGTTGCTGTTCTTAAATATTTTAGTATTATGCATTTTAAGTAATCTTTGAGTCCCCTTATACTATTTCTTCTGCTCACAAACTTTATACTCAAATGTAGTGCCTTTGTCATTACTTCAGTAAATTCTGATCACAGATCATTAAGGTTGTACTTTCAGAGATACTAATTCTTACTCAAATGCAGCAGTAAAAAATGCTCAAGTATAAAACACTGTGTATATGACCACTGAAACACAATTGTGTAAAATGAGAATATATCTATATATGTCACAACTGATCAGCATTTTCAAGTCTAAATAGCCATTGACCATTTGAGAGGTCTTCAGAAATTCTCACCCAGAACGACACTCACAGAAAAATGTGGTAAAAGGCAAAGGCACATTTTATTTTAAAGCTAAGTTGACTGTGTTGCATATACACATTTTTATGTGTAGAAGAGTATTCAAAATATTGTCTTAACTTCTTGAACTAATCCTTTACATTTCTTCCCATTATATGTACCATCTTTTTCCCGTAGGGAAAAAAACATCCAGAAAACTCTAAAGCATAGTTGGTGTTTTTCATTCTACTGTCTCCTTACTTCCAAACACCACCCACCCTATTCCACTTCTAAGTCTGCAAAGATGTAGCATAATCTCATCTCCACCACATCAGCAAGCCTAAGTACTTTCCATCTTCCCACCCTGCCTACCTTCCTTTATTCCTCAATCTTTCAGAGTGTCTGCATTTTAAATAGCAGACAATTATTTCAAACTAAGAGTGGTTTTCAAAGTGAAGTTAACATGAAATTATCTTCAGAAATTTTGCCATTTTTTTAGCTTATTTTGTCTTGGGAATGCAAACATTCTCACTAGAATCATACACACTTCTGAGAAAACTCTCTTCTCCAATCTTAGTATAAATCTTATGAGGAAAGAGTTTTTGTAAATACGCTAAAAGCTTTCCCTGTAGACACTAAATGAATACAAAAGTTAGCACTGGGGCTGACAGACACCTGGTACAGTGATAATTAATCTGTTTTTTAACTTTACTTCCATGTTCCAAATAATTAATCCTTCCATGAGAAATATATTTTGCTTTCCAACTAAGAAAAAACCCAAAACCTTAACAAAAGCACTGCAATATAACTCAGAAGTCTGTATGTACATCATGACATCGAGTGACAAGGCTGCCCAAACTGCATCCAGTTGCTTGGTCCCTGCTATGCTGTGCATCCTGCCTCCTCCCTTCTGCAGTCACAAACTGAACCACACTGGAGAACTGACCTAGCCAGAGAAAAGGATTCCTCCTTTGTTGATTAATTTGGTTTATGGTTGCTTGAACAGCTAGAATTGCACTGCTTAAACTGACAGTGGAAAACAAAGCATCTCACACAGTATTAAAAAGCTAATAGGTTCGTTCTTATTCTGATGAATTTGTGACAGTTCAGTGCACCCAGGACACACCTGCTTTAGCTGATAAATAGTTTTGGAATGGTCACCACTAGTGATCTGGTCCAGAAGATCATCAACTATTTTCTTGCTGTAACTTCCAGCATCCTTCACAAATTCTTGTAAGCTAGCAGGAATGAAGATAAGCATCACAGAAAACATTTACTTTTGTAAAAACTACTTCAACTTAAAATATGTTTTCCCAAATACACTGCATTACACCTACATTTTCTTTTTTCTTTAACTCTTTTATGCTTCCTCAGAAAAGCAATTAAGGCTGTTAGGACATAGAGCTTATTCTTTTATTTTAATAGAAAGTAGATCTGCAACTTGTTTTTCACAAGTACCAGCAAATTTTTACCTGAACTATCACTGAGGATAGTATAGTGGGTCAAAAGACAAAATGCAAGACATAAAAAGCTTGAAATTATTTCTTTCCCTCCAAGATCAACAATTTAATACTAAGTGGCATTTTTCTTTTCAAGTAGCTTTAGCTCTTTTGAAACCCCTTGAAAAACATCATTGTTTTAAAGCCACTGATATATATGATTTGCCTTTTAAAATAATTTACTGCAGGATTTAAAGCAAAACACTAAATCTGTGGCAACCTACAATATACTGTGGTTGAAGATCCTAATAACAAGATCCATAACAACGGATGCAATAAAATAGAATAGCTTAAAAGGACAAACAGAAAACCCCCCCAAAACTTTCCCCACCGCCAAAAATCCAAAAGTAAACAAGCAAAAAACAAAAAACAAACAAACAAAAAACCAACAAAAAAGAAACAAAACAAACAAAACAAACAAACAAACAAAAAAACAAAAAAAACCAAAAAAAACCCCCACAAAAACCCCAAGAAGGATGAAAGCTAGCCTCAAATTTTATAGTGATTTATTTTAAAAATACACCTTAGAAAAAAAACCAAACAGGATTTAGAGGCTCTTAGTTGAGATCCAGTTTAAATTCTTTTGCAAAAAATTGCTATGAGAAGTTAGCCTTCCTAATAAGGAAGCCCTTACCTTAAGGCACACTGGATCCCAGTTTCATCACCATATGCTGCGTACAGGAGCTCCATCTCATCTGGTTTCAAATCATGAAATATAGAGTTGTTTTGCAAGGAAGGTGCTGTATTGGCACTGGTAAGGAAGGTTACTACATAGGTAAAAGACACAACAAATCATTAGCACAAGTGTCCCAGATCACTTGGGGAAAAAAAGAAGATTGTGCTTTTTGAAACAGATAACAGAAAGTGCCATGTATTTTTTGTCTCCAACTGAAAGCAGGAGCAGTATCTCAAGGACACTTCCAGACTCTAGATCAGCACAACTGTTTTAACCATATAAACAAACAGACTACTGAAAGATCAAAACATAAGTTATCCACCCCACACCAAGAAGAAAAAGGTTCGTGGCCACATTCCCTTTTATATTTCTACATTTTGTGTGCACCTACTTTATTGTTAGTTGCCAGTCCGTTTCTGGACAGCAAATTAGAAACTATTAAAAACTGCCAATAATACCAGGAAAAAAAATCCAGTCTGCAAAAATCTTCGTCATATGTTGCAAAAATGCAAATGACTGGAAGTTGTCTTTCAACCCTAAGTGCAATTACTATGGAAAAACTATTTCCCCCAGAGGAAATGGACTACCATTATTGGAAATCTAGTGTGGCTATAATACTAAAGTAAAATATTAATCCATAAACTGCTAATTAAATTACATTTAATAAGCAAAAAGTTCAATTTAATAAAAACTGCATTCTGCTGTTAATGAAATTATGATGTATTATAAAAATAACCAAGAGAAGTTTCATATGGAGACAGGTATAAACTGAAATTATTTTATATCAAGTAATTGCTTGAACACAAAATAAATACAAAGTTAAAACATGGGTTTTGGTATTTACCTTTATTTCTCCGTTCATCTTTGAAACCCAGTGTAGTGAAGCCAGGTAATAATTTGCTTGACAGTGAACTCAGATCCACTGGGTGAGTTTCTTCCTCTAATAATTTGATTCAAAAGAAGGCTTAGAAAAGCATTTCACGTTTACAGTTTATGACAAATAATTAGAATTTTCTATTTTAGAGTTATAATTAATAAAGACTAAATGTGTTTTAAACGATACATTTAGGGTAGGTGCTGTAATTCAAGTTCTCCATTTAAATTTCAAACACAAGCTATAAATATGCTTCCACGTCATACTCACAAGATCTATGTCTTATTTAAGTTATTTCACTTTTAAAGTATACAGCAGCATCTGTAATTATTTTATTGGCTGATTCACAAACTTTTGAGATCCAGATATTACTGAAGTGATAGAAGGAGTCTCTTGCAGTCCCTTATGTTGACTAAGGGGTTGTTTATAGAAATCCATTACCATCACTCTTTAAATGTTTTTAGTGGCATAATTTCAGAGGCATTAAATCACCTTTTTTTTTTTTTTTTTTTTTTCAGAAACAGGTAATAGTCATGATAGCAATCAAAATGCTTAATTTCATTCCAGAAAAATTTACTACCAAATGAAAAAGAATTTAGCAGGCTTGCATCTCTCAGTGTGATTAGTCAAAAGCTTTCATATATTCGTCAGTGAAACAAGTGGAAAGCTGTGAAAAAATTCTAATCAAAAGGTGCAGAGAAGGATGTGCTAAATCAACACAACAGCCAGCACCAAAAACCTATGGTATTTCATTCATTACAAATTTCCAATACTTCTGCATCTTGAGCTTGAAATTAAAGCAAAGGAAAAGCATAAAACAGTATAAATAACATAATGGCAACAGAACAAAAAAAAACCCACAAGAGAAAATATCAAGGAACTAAAGAAAAAAAATTGAGCAAAACCTCATAAACTTAAAACTGAAATTTAGCTAATGATTTAAATTAGGTAATAACAAAGTAAAAGATTATTCTCAATTTGCACCTGTGCATTGCACATTTACATAGCATTGCAGCATTTTCATTCACCTTTTGTCATTAGGTATTAACACTACAGTGAACTTGCAGTAAAAGCTTGTCTTCCAAGCCCTTTATAAAGTTGTAGGAACGTACAAGTGCATATAAGGATAGTATTTTCTCTTCTCACTGTAAACATCAGTAAAACAAAGCATCTGAAGTGTGAAAATATGAAAGGCAAACAGAAACACCTTCGGGTTGTTTGGGGACAATGATTTGGGAAACAATTAAAATAGTATTTAAAAAAAAATAACAATTTTAAAACTAATCTATACTACACAGAACCTGTATCTACAGTTCAGACTTTAAAATTTGTTAGAACATTCAAGACTAGAAATGTTTGCTTGAAAGAGTATGGCTTTTACCTTCAGCTTCTGGATCAGATGAATTTACTACACTAAATAATAAAGTTCCATCTCCATTTTTTTTCAGATAACCAATCTGTGAATAGAACCAGAAAGATACAGGAGGAATCATTCAAAACTGTTCACACTCAAAGAAGGAGATGTCCATTTACAGAGAAAACTATAAAAAGCACTTTTTAGCTGTACTGAGATACTGCACTTTGGTATTCCCTTTTTCATACGGAGAACCTTGGGTCACAACTATTTAACACCACCTAGCAAGGGTTTCATAACAGAAGACTTAGAAGCAGAAGTTCATACATCATATATACAATGCCTTATTCATCTTTCGAAACCAGATCTAAAGTTTTCACCCAAGACAAAACCAATTTCATTATCATTAGCACAGAGCCAGCCTTTCTGACTACTAAGTCTAGAACGCTCTAGAACATTCTCTTCAAAAGCAGATCTATAACTCCTATCCACAAAGTCACTACTTATTTTCAAATGCAGATTGAACTGCTTGTTTTCATGCCTCACCCACAACTTCCTCTCATTAGAAGTACTTTATGAACACACTACCAAGTTCTTCAAGAGGAAGAAGAGCTGTGACAGATCTGTTGATGCAGACAAGCACAATGTTAAAGACAGATGTGAAAGACAACAGAGCACACCAGGATCTGTAAAGTTAGAGCCAGATCTCATGGTACAAGCAAAGCTGATGTCAGAAACCAACTACACATGAATTGAGAAAAAAATACTGTAACCTCTCAATATTAAGCAAAAATGAAAACTGTTGTTTCCCTACAAAAATATTAGTAAATGCTTCCAAGGAAATCAACAATAAAACTCTCCTATTTTGTTTTATATCTCGCTCCATCTGAAAAATTTTAAAACTCTCTCTGTACAAGAGATCAAAGCTAATACTGACATACAATAAAAGGAGAGGTGAGAGACACTGGGAAGAGAAAGAACAAGAACAGTATCTTCAAATGATGGCAAGTTAGCAATGGCTGAATTCCAAGAACATGCCAGTGTTACCTAGATTCAGTGGGACATGCAGTGGGGCTGTTGAGCTGATTTAACAGCCTTAGCAATTAATTAGTTGCACACCTTGAGAAACTTCCTTGAACAGTGCAAAATTGACTGCATCAGCATGAAAGACTGGTATTGCTTTGAAGAGATTTAAAAAGTCACTCTTACTCTGAAAGTTTCCAATAGCCTTCAATCATAGCAAGTCTTCTAATTATCCAAAGAAACAGAAATACACTGAAGCTAAGTCTTCACCCACTATTCTTTGCAGTTTTACTTCATAATCCAGTTGAGCCTAAACTGACTGCATAATCAAGGCCGCTGCCCAAGAAATGGACATTTAAGTCTGAAGAAACAACACCACTTCTGTTTCAAAGTAAAGTTTCTTTTGTAATAGTTTTTAAAAAGCTGGAAAATGCAGGATGTGGACACATCCTGATTCTTCTCCTGACTGCAGTGGCCACTAGAGTGACAGAGGAGAAATGGGACCAAAGGTGAGAATAAGTCTCCATAAAATTCTAGGGTAAGAGAGTAAACGTATCTCAGTACAGATCTGTAGTGAATGCCTGGAACATTTAGTCCAATCCTAGCATAAGGAAATGAAGGAATCCACCACCATCATCACACATCACAGAGCTAAAGCACCTACAGCTAAAAAACTGATCCTTCAGAGAAAACTGCACCAACAGCACCACCAAGCTTGTCCTTCTAACCCTTGGAAGAGCACAAAATTCATATATAGGACTGTCAAACTTGCTATCTAAACCTAGTCAATAAAAGATCTTTGTATTTGGTACTCATGCTACAGCTGACAGCTACTACTTGTAAATACAAAACTACAAGAGTTTACAGACTCTCCTCATTAAAAACAGTAATTTAATACCAAAAACATGTTCATTCCTGGTGGGGGGGAGGGGAGAGGGGGAATCCTAATAGCCCTTCAACCTACACCATAGTTTGCTTTTTCTGAGGTTGCAACAATAAGAGAAGTGTGATGTAATTTTAATCACTGTTACTGTATTTTAATCACTTTCTGTGCTAAGGGCTGCAATTCACAATTGAACAACATCTCACTGTTTCCTGCAAGTGAATTTCCAAAGATGTTCAACACACAATAGAACCCAAGATCCACTTAGGACCCCCTACAGTGGCTTTCAGTGGAAACTAAATGATAGACCACAGTGGTATTGGTATTCCACACAGAACATACATCCCAGATGTTCCAGTCTCAGAAAGCCTAACAGTAAAGCCTGTTTCCTAACATGAAACAAAGCGTTCAGTAGTCAGGCACAAACTGGAACTGCAAACTGCCACGTGCAGTAGACCTTGCTGTTGGGTAGATATCGATTGATCCTATCCCGAGCTTCATCTGCTGCATGTTCCACTAGTGCCAGGACATGTTCTTCAGCAGTGCTGTCTGTCAGGCTGCACGCATTCCCCTCATGTTCAAAAATGCAGCTAAAAAAGAGAAGAAGAGGAGCTGTAGAAATTAAAAGCTAAAAAAAAGGGCTGAATTCTGGCTTTGCTTAATAGAACAATCAGTCCCACTCTTCTCCCAGTTTCAGTCTACTTCGTTTACGTGGAATTACAATCATATTATGAAGTTTTGCAGCAGAAGCTACGAACTACCAAACTACTTAACTTAAAAAATTTGATTGTTTCTGTACCTTGATGAAAATTAACTATAAAATCAAGTACAAAACAGAGATTGGGAGTAAAACTGGCACTCATACAAAGTGACTGCTGTATGCATCCTTAGTCTCCCACATGCATGAATATGCTATTTTCAAAACTTCCAAAGAAGAAGATGCAGAAAAGAAATTATGTAATGAGGGACAGAAACTGCTGATTATTAGAGAAAAAACCCAACAGGCTGCATTTATTATAATTATGTCATATAACTGCTTGCAGAAGTAGGACACAACTCCCAGTCTAACAGGGAGTCCTTTAATTCCTATGTTTTCTAGTACTGGCAATTAGCATTCCTAATCTGTATAATCTAATCTGTACACAACTGCTTGTAATAGAAATTACAGAACTGAACATTTATCTTACAGTAGATCCCTTTTCATTAAAGCTCCAAACCAATAAAATCACAGCAAATAAGCATACCCAAGGATGGAACAGGACACAACTATCACATAAAATC
The DNA here is from genome assembly GCA_016584745.2 of Phylloscopus trochilus trochilus. NCBI lineage: Eukaryota > Metazoa > Chordata > Aves > Passeriformes > Phylloscopidae > Phylloscopus > Phylloscopus trochilus. Next base: position 56,821,139 of record WQNJ02000546.1, on the reverse strand, counting down.
AGAAAAAGGTAGTATCATAAAGAGAAGTGTGAAGATATCATAGAATATGGCAGTCTTCATTATATTTTATATATAAAATAAATGTTGTACATGAAAGTATTTCAGGGCATTATATGGACATTAGACACTAGGGCCAAACACCTTAGGTACTGGGTAGAGCATCTCCTCACACCAAATCCATTTCTCTCTCCTGGGTTATCTTCTTCCATTTGCTTAGCTAAGAATTTCTCTCTGTATAGAGATTCAGATCCGATACACAAGTAAGTTTTGCTATTAAAGACAATAAAAAGATCACAGGATCATACTATTACAAGACAAATGTGTTATACTGTTTTGTTTCATTGAAACTTTAAGAAAGGGTGTACACAGCAGGAAACTCCTCAACAACTGGCACTTTCTATCACACACTACAGAATACTTAAAGAACAAGACTTTTGAGAGAATGTTCAGAAGATTGCAACATCCTAAACAAACTTTTCAAAAACTATTTAAATATTAGGATGTTCAAGTGATCAAGTCACTTCTTTCTCTATATAGAGGTCTAAGCTGCTTTAACACTTAGCAAACATTGATTTAAACTCCTTCTCTGTTTGTAAGCGTGAAATATGAAGGCAAAAATACCTGCTATTAGGTTTGATTTTCCCCTCTAAGGGTCTTACTGTTCATCAAAAAATACATTATCAATCCTACAGATACAAAAATACAAGTATTTAAAAGTTCATGTTAATTAGAAAAAAAACAAATTAATTCCAACTACTGAAGTTATATAAATATTGCAAAGAACAGAAAAGTAGAGTTATACTAAAACTGGTTGCTGAGAAACTGGTACCAGGATAAAATGAAAGGTCATAATTTTTAACTATCTGAAGGTAGTTAAGGTAAATGTTAAAGACAGAGCCACACTGTGTGGTTTGGCAGTCTCAATTTCTTGCTCTGTGACAAAGAACAAAATTACTCCTGTGGCAGAGTTTATGCAAGAATTAATGCTGGATAGCACACAAATCAAATTATTGTGTCTTCTAAAAAAATACTAACAACTAAAACCCAAAGCACCTCCCCCTCAAGACTTTTTTACAAAAACGTGCTTTCATGTCAGAAATCATATTAGAAATCACGTGATTTCTATCCACAATCCATTAAATAAAGGACAAATTACACTTTCTTAATTCTCTATGATACAGCAACAGATTAGTTTCTGTATGTTATTATTAGAATAGCTTCTACCACAGATAATTACTGTTTAAAATTTTTTTGAACATAAATGTTGCAGTCTTCTATTTCCAAAAAAACCCTAAATTAGAATACTACTACTTCTGTCAGCATTAAGGATTACAAAAATGCTGAAAGGATAAAAAATGAAAAGTGGCTGATGAGAACTCTAAAGTTCACTTCTAAAAAACATGAAACGAGGTATATTTCACTATTCATACTTTGAAGATTTACAAAGAAACCTGCAGAACGCAGAATCTACCTGATCAGATTATTTACGACATAACTAGTGATGCTCTGTGCAGTATTTTTTCCATAAAATTCCAGCTGATATAATGATCTACAATTTCAATTCACAGTCTCTCCTTGGATGCCTATGCAAGAACACCGAACAACATAAGTTGCTTGTATATCATGCTTTCTGCTAAAATCTCATAAAATAAATTGACTAAATTCAGATTTACAAAAAACTTACAGTAACATTAGGCTTTAGCCATAAAAATATGAATTTGTGACACAGGGGTCCCTATTAGCTGGAGTACTACTATTGCACTAGCAATGTATTTTCCCAAGGAGCTCAATAATATTTCACTGAGGAAATGTTATCATCTGCTCCAGAAATAATGTCCCCTACCTTCATAACCTGCCAGACAATGTTAAAGTTAGATAAAATCACTCACTGATCTGGGGCCACTTTGCCCCCCTGAAAAGAACCTCTTACATTTTGATGAGACTTCCTCAGGAAAGGAAAAAAAGGGACAAAACGCAAAAGGTGTTTGTAGCTATATCCAAAATAAAATAGCATTTTAAACCATCATGAGAAGAAACCACACATTATTTAATACAGATATAAAGAAGAATGAAAATATCTCTATAGATAGTCATTTTAAGTGAAAGAATATGCAGTCATTTTTGAATTGTTTGCTTCAAGTTAGGAATCACTGGGTTATTAAACAATTTCTATAAATAAACAAATAAAATAAAATAAAATAAAATAAAATAAAATAAAATAAAATTGCCAATTTATCCTATGGATCTCAAGGAAAAATGCTGAGTTTTTTTCCTCAGTTCTTTGCTGTTTTGTAATACTACAAAAGCTGCAACAAGCCAGTAAGAAGGCCCATTAAAACTTTTACCTAATAACTTCTTTATTTTGCTTTTTGGATTTCTTGGTAGTCTCTGCTTGTACAGGAACAACTTCAGGAACAGGTTCTTCAACTGCTGTGTCTTCATCGCCCAAAAGAGCTGCCTGCTGAGAAAAATCCATGTCCTGCATAAACGACATGCTGCGCTTCAAAGCTAACAGCCGTTCCTAGAATCAGAAAGGACAGAGCGGCAGGGACTTAACCTTTCCCTCATAGCCAAGATGCTATGATAATGGGATGGGATGGGATGGGAATGGCCATGGCCTTATTTTGTTCTTAATGTCTCGTTCCCAATGGCGATGCAACATGATTTGGTCATGGTAGCATGGCATCAGAATTTCTGCAGCCCAACTATCAAGAGACAAACAAACAAACAAACTGCATATGCAAAAACAACCATTTTACACAAAACTTACCATCACTGTGACACACACACACACACACACACACAGAGCAGCTCACACAAAAACCTTCATTTGACAAGCCAACAACTGTATTAGAGTAAAAAGTATTTGTGACACCTCTGAAAACTCCCCTACACCCAACATATTGAAAACAGTAGTGCTTTCTTGTTTATGCAGAAATAAAAGATCTTAAATAAGATCTTGCTTTCAAAGTTTCAGCCAGAAGTAGGATTTTACAGCAGAATTTAATATATGTGGATATGAACTGCTTCCAATGAACGAAGCTCTTACAGACTTCAATGGTGCAGATAAGGTTGAGAAATAAGTAAAAATCACTGGGTTATAACAAGAATGCCATCAAGCCCTGAAATATAGCAGCACTAACTGGCACTGCTATAAATCATCACAGATCAATGAAGCAACCTTTACCATTGTTACTTCATTCCTTTTTAGTATGGTAACATAAAAACCCCCAAAGTTTCTGCTTTTTGTTTTTAATAGGTCTCTTACTTTGCTCATCATCTTAAAGCCTGTGTGCAGTATCTTCTTGGCTAGCTTGTAGTAAACAGTGTCTGGTCTGTTGTAAGTCATTGCATTATCACACATCAGTTTAAAATCTGCCTGTAAAATACAAAACAGAAGAACTGTAAACATTTCAAGTCCTTTGTTAAATGACTGGCAGATACCACTCCATCTTGGCAGCTCTTTGAAGAACACAGTAATATTCTAGTAGCAGGCTCATGAACGCAAGCTAAAAGCAGAATTGCAAAGTTTGAGCCTCTTCTACCTCTTCAAGATGCTCAGTTCCCTTTAGAACTGGCTTTTGGTTATAAAAAACATGCTCTTTCCTGAATGCCGAACGTAACATCTTCTCCTTAACCAAATGGACCAAACATTGGACTGAGCCACCACAGTAACATTTTACAGCCTTTAAGCCCTCTGACTCCAATTACCAAGAACATCATAAAGACAGAAATTGAGAAGGTGACATGTAGGAGCAAACTATGGGCCAAGAAGCAGACAAAGTGTAAGTAAGCTACTTCTAGTGATGGCCTTTCAAATGTTGCAGAAAAAGCCAGTCTTTTGCTTGCCCAATTTTGAAGTAGATCCTTTTTATTCTGAAGCAAAACAAATGAGTTTTCTGCAGCACTTTGCCCCTGCTCTATATGCAGGACAGAGTTCTTGCCGACTCTACTCTTAGACAGGTTATTTATTGCCTTGTGACTAGCCTCAGCTAGTTATATCTGACAGGTAACCTTTTGAGCCGACCTTGTTTCAGAGATTAAAAACCTGCAAACTTCATTTCTGTATTAAGCTTATGGCTTTGTAGTTCTGTGTAATCAGGTACCCTCATGTATCTAGAAAGGGAGTCCAATTCCTTTTTCACCCCAACATGGGCAGACTTTCAGCAAAGTTTTATTACTCCTCTGACCACCAGCAGAACCTAAGTCTTTGGGAAAAAAATAATCTGTCAGCCTAAAAAATGCTGCCATTTTTTTTTTAGTTTCTATCCCACCAGTTTCAATACTGCAACCTTGCCTGTAACTTAACAGTCACAGAGCTCCCACCCAAACTTCCCTTTTAAGCTGTTGAATAAGAGAAAGACAATCCAGCAAGACAGAATTTAGAGACCTGAAGGAATTGCTGATGGCAATGCTATCACGAATCCTTTTTCACTATTTCCTATAAATCTCTATAGCATATTTAACAAAACAGAATAATAATCTTTGTTAAAGCACCTGTAAGAAATGTAAACCATTCTTTGCTCACCTTGCTGGACCTTTCAAAAAGAGAGCTTAACCCTGAGAAACAAGCCAATGCTCTCTTACCAAGGCTACCATTCCAACATCAGTCTAGGAGAAAGCAATTCCAAAGGCTGCTAATAATTCATGACCTTCATGAATCAGTTAAGGAAAACTCCTCTCCTTCAGGAGCAAGCGATACCATGAAAACATTTCTTACTGCACTCTCTGTAAAACCATGATGCATCTAATAAATTATTACAGCAATAACAATACACTTAATAACTAAGTTAATTTGCAAATAAACTTGCCAAGTACGTTTCTGCCAGAAGACAATTTCAAATGGTGTTCTATGAAAAACAGGATAATTAAAGATAAAAAATATTTAGTTGTTATTGACTCATATAAAAGATGCTTCAGTAGATCCACAGGTTTCTTGCAGATGGGTCCAAATTGCATTTAAATCAATCTAACAAGGTCTAGATTAAAAAAAGAGAAAGGACAAAAAAAGCACCCAGTGGTTTAAGTCTTTGTGATAGTCTTACTCCTGTTGAAGTTTAGCAGTATAAATTCCACAGAAATTTAGGAGATGTTCTTGGATTCCATAGTAATTTATAGAAGATTGTAGCAGAATCTGACAGATATTTGTAACACACTAAATATACAAAAGCGCTCAGTTCTGAAAAAAAGAGCATTAATTAATCTAAGAAAGGCTTCTAGACTTCAAAAGAATCTTCAGTTTCTTATGAGTTGTGAAATATTTAAATCTTTATTAATTCACCTTGAATTCAGTGACTGATTTGTATTCATTTGCTGCAATTTTTTCTTTCATCGTACCAAAATCCATAGGGTGTTTTATTATCATGGAATATCCAGGAGCAATGGCATCCGTGACTGGAAAAGCAAAAAACCCATGAGGATCTTTCCTAAAAATAAAAACAATACATTTAGATTTACAGCAGCAAACAAAACGATCCTTGCTTTTGTATCACATTAATGACACTACTAATAGTACTACTTAAAAAACAAAAAACACTAAAAACATTCTCATAAAACAGATCCATGTTTGAAAAAAATTCCTGACAAAGGAGAGCATTTTGATTTCACATATGTAGACTTTTTTTCAAAAAGAAATTCTTGAAAATTTTCAATAAAAATGTCTTTTAATTCAATTCAATGATCAAATGATTAATTCAAGCTAGTTCTTGTATTTCTTCATTAATTATTGTATGTTTTCTATGTCTCTACAGGCCAACTTGGTCTTTTGGCTTCTCTGGGGAAAAAAACTCAATTCTTCTTGTTCATAAGGTCCTCCAAAAATAAATACAGTGTTAATTTTTTTTAATTAGCTCTAAATTCAGCTTATTGCTATGAAATAAAAAAGGATTTTTTTTAAACATGAGGTGCAGGTTTAAGAAAACAATGAAATAAAAAGCCTCTCCAAATTCAGAAGATTATCAAGTAACTAGGTCTAAATTTGCTTTGTGTTTGACAGTGGATACTAAATAAAACAAAATTTAACTAAACAGTTCAATTTTAAAATATTGTAGAGTTGCAACTGTCTTTTAATTCCTCAACTAAGTTATTAATATTTAATAAATTTATAATGCCAATGTACTCTCTACCCAAAACACTTATTTCCCTGCCCAATGTTAGAATTGCAAAGTTGGTGATGATTTTCTTCAACTTATCTATAAAAACTACCAGGACTGACATGGTTGCAAAGGTTAACAAATATATTACAATCTAGCAAATACATTGCAGCCAGTCTCTAGGCACCACTTTCAAACAAAAAACCAGGATAAGAAGTTGCCAAGTCGCACATATAAACATGTATCAGACATGGCCAACCCAGCTATAGACACACAATAACATTTACTACCTTTGAAGCTGGCGAAGGAAGTGTTCCAGTAATTGCTGGATCGGTGTGCTCTCATTTTCAGCTGCATTTTGAGACGAAAACACAGATAAGTGCAATGAAACAGCATATGCGTGTATTTGTTTATTTAAAAATATAAATACCAGAGAGAAAGTCTTACTAAAAATACAGCTTGTACCGATCTGAAGCTGAATGTGACATGGATTTCAAGGCAGAAGCACATCAGTACCTATTTCTTCTTTTATTTTCTGAGCTTTTTTTTTCATCACATTAAAACCTAGTACCCATTAAGTCAGACATATTGCTAAGTTTATTAGCTCTAAGCATATGTATTAATAAGATTAAAGTAATTACATTATATATTTTTGCAGAAAAAGTGAAACTTGGTTGCTCAAATACTGCGGTTGGGAAATCCACATTCTTACACGTTCGCCGTGCAAGTTTAATGGTTTCTTCACCATAAACCCCACACAATTCTCTAAACCTTTCAATCACAGTGACAAAAAGATGCAGACTTGCTGGCAAGAGAAGAAACAATTACAATTTCACTTCCTGTACAGATGACACAAGAAACACTACATGTTAATTACCTGTCTCTTCAGGGAGACCAGCTCTAGTAGAGCGTGAAACATTAAAGAAGCATCAAGAATTGAAAATCCAACTCTCCATCACGATAGAGGAAAGACATTTCCTTTCTTAACCAGAATAGGTCAGGCAATTTATATGCTTTCCAATACCATCTTACAGCCAGATGAAAAGAGAATAATAACAGGAATAGTTTTTATATTGTCAGCTTTTAAGGCTACCCAGAGGCATAAAACTCTGACCTGAAAATTTCAGTTACCTTGACAGCTGATGGCCACCATTCCTCAATTTAATGTGTGGCCACAATTATAAAATTCCTTGGGATTATTTGACCAGTCAGAGGGCAGTATTCCAAAGACAAGACCCACAATAATCCTAACGACACAATTTTTTGCTACTAGGTTCCATTTTCAGGCTTATGTGTAACAGAGATCATGATGTAATTGAAAATTCTCTGAAGTACAGGTTTCCACTGAGCAATGCTAAGTTTTAATTACCAAGCAATGGCTACAGGTAGAAAAAGCAAGGCAAAATGTGAAAAGATTAAACATGCAGAAGTTGCCACACACAACTGACAAATATTTTAGTTGGTGATAAGAATTAAGGAAGTTTTGTAAATGAAAACCAGGAGTGGTGTGTGGTGTCTACAGTCTTTGGAGACACACTATCACAACTTCATTTCCATGACAATAGACATACTATAACTCCACATAGGTTAGAAAACAAAGACTACCTATAGTAGTAACAATAACAACACCTAAGAAGACTCCACAAGAGTTTTTTCCCTTGAATTAAGTGAAACTTATTTTCAGGCATTCTGATCACTGTTGTGTAAAGGAGAAGGAATTAGGGGAGCATGCAGCAATACTTTTATAAAGAGGTCTATTCTGCCCAGGAACAGAAGCCAGAGACAGATGTCCTTGGCAACGTCAGTCACCTGAAAACAAACCTACTAAAACATGGAAGCTCCAAGAGGAACATTGATTTTTCAGGCAGCAGAAAGTTCTGAATGTTGGAAAAAGTGAAGTTCAGTAAAGTTCCCTACAGCTCAATAAATATTCATGAAAATTTTGCATTTCAGTACCTCTGACAAAAACTTTGTTTTGTGTGCTTTTAAAAAGGACCAAAATAATTTAAACTTTCATACTGCTCACCTGGCTGAGTTCTGCATGCTCTGACAGGACGATCTGGAGGAGGTTCAACCTCCACCTTTTTTCCAGGATCAAAGTCATCAGTTTCTCCTTCAGTGTCACACTGTTCCTTCTCCCTTTTTCTCTTTTTCTCTTCCTAGGACAGCAGAGAGAAGACATATTTTAGAGGGACATACTTGGAATGTGCAATTCCACAGATCAAAACATAAGAAACAGTGATATTTTTAATTTGGAATACTCATTCAATATCTGAGTCATAAAATGGTTTAAACAATACTGCATAAATTTTTACTATTACCTTTTAAATTTTCTTCTCCAATTAAAACTGAACTGTTACTCTTTTGCTGCCTTTTATTTAATACAGTATTGTTCTATCATTCCTGCATGTTTATTGATAAGACAAATTCTGGAGCTATTTATATGTAAAACCGCACGATAACAAGCTACACCAGAAAGCAAAGGAAGTAAATTTCCTATTGAGTAAAGATCAATCTGTGGCTCCGCTCTCATCAATGTGTTTTTGTTGTTTGTCACATTAAACAGAAATCAGTGAAATATCTGACAACTCGGCCAACAAAAGAACCACAAGAAACAGTGGTGGCAATTAATGATCTCTTCTTGAGTTTCAAAGCAAAGGCACACCTAAATCGTTCCCAAAATCCCAAAGTCATTATTTACATTTGCACAGAAAAGCACACTTTCATTAACCTTCCTTAGACTACGGTTTTATTATTTAGCTATCCATTAGCTTAATTTGAATGCATCAATAATGAAGTTCTGGAAAGAAAAATCCAAACAATCCCCATCCCACAACTCAGTAAAGGCAACTGATACTGCAAAATCTTGTATGAAGGACAGCTGGTTTAGCTACATTTCAAGTCCCAACCTGTAATGAGAAAATTGTGCACTACCTGTGCTGTATTCAAGAGCTTCTGAACCATCCTATGAGATCTGTCACTTCCAGTTGATTTTTTTGTTAGGCTTGTATTACTTGGAATTGACAGATGTTAGCCCCAAACACACAAAAAACAGCACTGAAAAATCTGTCACACAAGAATAGTAAAACTACGTGACAGGAAAGAATTAGAAAAGCAGAAAGGTCAGGGAACTATTACTACACAAAAGAAATATTATTAAAATGAAATTATACAAGTGTGTTGTCAGTGCCTTACTGCTGATTTTAATCAAACTCCCCAACATTCAACACAGACAACTAAGGTGACGACCACACTACTTGCTACTAACAAAGCCACAAAGCCTAGCACACAGGTTACTCCAAGAGCCAACAAAGTAATGTACTACAGTACTCAACAGTGTCAATTTCAATGTCCAGTAACTTGAAACACCTCAGAAAGATAAATGCAGCCTAGATTTATCTGAATAGCTGAAAATACCCTCCCTAAAACAGTAGCAAAAGATGTTTGTGACTGGCTAAAATACAGAAGCATGCATTCAAGGCAAATAAATAAGGAAAATAAAAAGTTACAAGAAGGAAGCTTTACTTTGTTCATAGAATCATGACAAACGGTATCTCCTTTAAATGGCAAAAGTACACCAACTCACACACAAGAGTTCTCTACATTTCTGAATTGCTATCTCCAGACAATAAGCTTCTTGCAACAGGGATTTAAACAAAGTTCTGCACCAGATTTTAGACCTGATAAGCTAGCATGAAGGCTGGTGTGTCTGAATTCTAAAAATCGCAGCTTACCTTTCTCTTTCTTCTTTCCTCATCATCTAGATGCTTTTCTTTTTCCTTCTCTGACTTTTTCTTCTTTTTTTTCTTCTTTTCTTTATGTCGTTCTCGCTCATGATCTGATCTATCATCATAGTAACTAGAATCATGCCCTGACCCTGAAAGTTCAGTGACTTCACTGCCCCCAACTTTAAGAACCAGCTTTAAGGGTTTTTCCAAAGGCTTGTCCACATAATCTAAAAAAAAAATAAAATAATAATAATTAAAAAAAAATTTAAAAATTAATAAATGTGCAAGGAGCTAATAGCACACAGCAATTACAGAATCGGACTCAATTAGGTCAGAAAAGACTGCTGAGATTGAGTCCAATCTATGACCAAACACTACCGTGTCAACTAGACCATGGCACTAAGTGCCACATTCAGTCTTTTCCTTAGTACCTCTGGGATAGTAACTCCACCGCCTCCCATTCTAACACATAATCATCCTTTTTGTAAAGAAATTCTTTCCCAGTGCCCAACCTGAAGTTCCCCTAGTGCAGTTTGAGGCCATGTCCTCTTGTCCCGTCACTGGTTGCCTGGGAGAAGAGACCGACCCCCACCCGGCTACAGCCTCCTGCCAGGCAGCTGAAGAGTGATAAGGTCTCCCCTGAGCGTCGCTTTCTCCAGGCTAAACATCCCCAGCTCCAAAGCTTCTTCTAGAACTACTGCTCATAAGAATTCGCTGCAAATCAAAAATATACACCATACATTTGGAAAGAGAAACAATAGCTAAGACTAACAAATCCAAGCTAACAAACAGTCGTTCTGCACGTCTTACGTTGTGATGTTCCACAAACCCGCAAGACATAAGAGACCGCCTCTTCGGCCTCCCCTGAAAATGCAGCAAGGTCCTTGCAGAGCAAGGTGAAATCCAGCATCACTCAAGCACCACAGCGACCAGATCCTCTCAGGAGCAGCCGTGGGAAGCCCGGAGACGCTCGGGCTCACGCCCACCGCGCGCCCCGCGTTCCTCGGGCCGCCCCCGCCGCCGGCAGCTCCGGCACTCGGCGCAGGGTCTCTGCCCAGGCCCCCCAGCCAGCGCAGGGGCGCCGGGCCCCGCCGACAGCAGCGCCGGGGGAAGGGGCGGGCGCGTCCCGGGTACAAAGAGGCCCCCCCGGCCCTTACCGCTATAGGCGGTGGCGGAGGTCGAGCGCCATTCTGCCTTCTCGGCTTTGTGCTTCTTGTGCTTCTTCCCCATGGCGGAGCCGCGGCCGGCCCCGCCGGAAGCGCTGGGGCGGGCGGACCCTCCCGCCCGCCGCGGAGGAAGATCCGGGTGAGGGGCCGGCCCTGCCTCGCCCAGCGCGCCCTTTACAAACAGCGGCTGCCGGAGTGGGGAGTGCCCAGTGCCTCAGGCTCGCCTGCGCTCGCAATTCCCGTCGGTCCGGTGCGTCGCTTCCGAGGCCGTGCGTGCCTGAGGTGATTCCCTGTCCCCAGCGCTGAGGCGGGAGCGGTGCGCCCGCCCGTCCGTACGCGCGACTGCGCTCGCGGCGTGTCCCGAGGCTGTCGTCGCCATCTCCTGAGGAGGGAAGTGCTGATCCCGGTCCCGGTCCCGATCACGTACCCGGTCTTTGCGGTGGGCGGTGTGCAGCTGGACGGGGCGCCGGGAAAGGGCCATCCGTGCCTTGGACGTGTAGCAGTCGCTAGAAGTCGCTTCTCTTTGGTATCGCTTTTCCCCTAGGAGCGAGAAAGATGGATGACGCCGCTGGAGATTTGAAGCAAGCGCTCCCAAACGTGTGTGACAGAGCTCAGATCCATGTGGAAGTTCACCAGAAGTCGAGCAGGTCTCTGTTCAGAGCGTTGCTTGCTGCCACTTGTGCTTGTTTCCTCTCGGCCTCGTTCTACTCACCTCCAAGAGCCCGCAGGACCCAGAGGCCTTCTCTGTGCTCTCCAGGGAGTTTCCTCACCTGTGTCTTTTCCTAAGTTTGAACAGATATACTTCTCTGAGTTGCACCTTGTGGGTCGTGTCATCCAGTCTCATAAGTTGTTGGCCACGTTCTGGGTTTGCCCCAGTTTATCCTTGTCTCTTTTGTGTTGGTGCTCACAACTGCTCACAGTACTCCAGATGTGGTCTTACAAAGCCAGCAGATGGAAACAGCTCATCTCCCTAACATTTTCAGTCTTGGTAGCACAGCCTCAAATAAGGTTGCCCTCATTTGTAGCAGGGGTGCACTGCTGACTTATTGCCAACTTGTCCACCAATACTTGTGGGCTCTTTTCTGCAAAACCGGGTGTCATCCAGCTGGCCTCTGATCTGTTCTGTTATCTGGGTTGTGGATGGAGAGCTAAGGTTTCATGTTTACCTTTGTTGAACATCAAAAGCATCCAGTCAAACCATATTGCCTACCTACAAAGGTCCTTCTGAACAGCAGCCCTACCCTCCAGAACACTGACAGTTCTCCCTGCTTTGGTGTTATCCATAAACTTGATGCAGTTACTTTTCATCCCACTGTCAAGGATGCAAAAACAGTGCTGGTCTCAATGCTAACACTAGACAGTTCGCACTATACCGCCTTTCCCCATCCAAGTTACTGACAGCTCTGCTTAATATTTGTACTAATCACAGCCCTCTCAGCTGGACCGTCCAACCCTCCTTATCCATTTATCCAGTTCTTATCTTACCACTTTTGATATGTGTAGGATATGGGAGAGCATATGAGGTGTTAGCAAAATCAAGGTGTAAAATATCCGCTGTGCTATTTTAGTAGCTTAACAGGCTTAATAGAAATGAGAATTTGCAGTTTTAGGTGGTTGAAAATGCAAAATTAAGTTAAATGTTCAAATGGTATTCCTTTTCCTGTAGTTTTTGTCTCTTCTGGAATTCTCCTTATATTATGTGCCCATCCTGATGTTTCCGCTGTCCTAAAGTATAATTGAGCTTCCAAGCTAAGCTTACCAAATTCAGTCTGTAGCTTGAGTCTGCGTCTTTCTGGGTTTCCTACTGAACCACAGATTGCATAACTGCTTTCCATTCTTGAAGTCATCTAGCTGTCTGCTGTCTCATTCAGTAGCCCCTGATATGACCTCAAACAGAGCAAATAGTATTTGGATTATGTCTTTTAATGTACAAATTAAAAACAACTATCAAGCCTGTTGCTTTTGCAGACAGACCAAATCTGACAGGTTCTTTTTTCCTGTAGAATGTTGAGGAGGGTTGAGTGGGTTTGGGGTTTTTTTTGTGTTGGTTGATTTTTTGGGATTGGAAGTGGTTTTTTTTTTTGGTTGGTTAGGTTTTTTGGTGTGTGTGAGATGGAAGCTGTTTTCCATGAAGGCCTCATGTGTGAAATAATAATGCACACTAATTCAAATTTCCTTATAAATGTCAATGCCATAAAATAATGATGTTTCTTTCTTGTTAGTGTGGCCAAGAAAGAAGACATTAGGATGAGTGTCTTAAAGCTGTTGAACAGACACAACATCGTGTTTGGTGATTACAAGTGGACAGAGTTTGATGATGCTTTCCTTAACAACAATGTGCAGTCTGTGTCGATTGTGGATACGGAGCTGAAACTGAAGGACAGACAGGTATTCCCGGTTTGCAGCTCTGCTTACGTGCCTCTGAACTAGTTGTAGGTAGACTGGTGGTACCCTGAGGGCATAAGCAAGACAAGGTCTATAGGACCTCTTCTTAGGCTGACTAGTATGACTAGGAAAACATGGGTACATTTTTTTTGCTGCTTAGTAAGGTGTGAAGCAGAGGTGGTAGCTTCAGAGGTACGTGCCAGCTGAGAACTGTAACTTTCTTTTGTTCAACTAGCTTTGAATGAGAAATATGACGCATAACAAATGTTTTTTATGTTCATTCTAGCCTATTGACCTGAGCATAAGCAGTCTTTCTCTTCATATTTTTCATCTGAATGAAGAAGGACCAACCTCTGAAAACCTGGAAGAGGAGAATGAGGATATCACTGCAGCTCACCACTGGGTGCTACCAGCAGGTATCTGTGTGGCATTTCTGGTAGCTCTAGAGCAATAAAGAAAATATTGCAAAGGCTAGAAATGTTTATAGTTACCTGTTAAAGGTATTATTTGTATTTATTTTTTGTCTATGGAACAAATATGTTTGGACTTTTTTTCTTTATGAACAAATATATTTGGACTTTTTCCTTTGTGTTTTTGACTGAACTGCTGCAGGTGATTACAATACACATCATTTATTTTTGTAATACTTGTGGATGTGTGGAAATAACTGGTCTAAAATATATAGTCATAATCATAAGCATGCAAGTTTTTAACACTGGTGGTTGCATCCCAAGTTTTATTTAACTTGAGGACCTGCAAGAAACTCTTCACTTTAAATGTTCATTTTCCAGAGCCCACTACTGGCTTCCAGCCCCCAAGACAGTACTGCTCTTATACAAGGAACAGACAAACAAAGTGAAGAGATTTAGTCCTTGTCTTCTGGAGAGGAAAAATAAGGCTTTCCTCTGTGACAGAGCCAGGTTACTGTCTTATGCTGGGGGAAGTTGGATTCTCTGCCTGGAAGGAGAAGGACAGGTGTGAGCTTTAGCTCAGAGAGACAGTAATTTTGAGACATTTCCTTCTCTCTCCATGTTGCGAAATGCCTAACTATCCATTAGGTTTGTTTTTGGGAAGAATTAAATCTGATACATTGACATTATTGCCACAATGTTGTGATTTGTAGTTCAGTCTTTTTTGCTTTTCTTTGCTGAAAGTTAGAAGCCAACAGCTAAGAACGATTGATTCTCAAATGACAACTTTAGTTTTTTATGCATTATTCAGCCACATGGTTTTTTTGGTCCCCTACATCTTGATGTTAAAAAAAAAAAGCAAAGTTGAATGATAAAATTTGCCTTAGAACTCTCCTCCTAGCACTAGTTTTCATTTCTCCCTTGATGAAATGTAAGTTCATCCTCTACTGAGGATGGAGGGAATGATGTCTTTCATTTCATGTTAAGAAATTAACATTAATTTCTCATCACAATTATTGGAGGAAATAGGACCTGAGAAACTGCTGAATTTGTCTGTTAGAAAGGGGTGTTTGCATTATGAGAAAAATATTTTTTCCCCACAGATGCTTTACTTGCTTTCATATATCTGTTCTTAATTCTTCATTTTAATTGAGCATAATTTGAAAACTGTTTTGTGCTGCAATGATGACTTACAAGTTTCCGGATTGATTTTTCCTAAACAGGATATAATATATTGTTTTTGCAGCTGAATTCCATGGCCTTTGGGAAAGTCTTATCTATGACACTGAAGTAAAATCAAATGTAAGTTGGATATGAATAACAATTAAGAGTGCTCTAGGAGAGATAAGAGCTGAAATTAAGCCTGTCTGGAGTTTGCTGTATCCTATGGAGATATGGGTGCAGGCTGGGCAGAAGGGAATGGGAGTTTAACTTTGTTTCTCTCAGCAGCTAAACAGTTAGTGGGCTTGGCAGTAATGTCGGCCAGCACTGTTACTGTTCATGCGAATACATATTCAATGATTTGACCAGAGCTGAGTGCCCTGCCACCTGAATGCTGGCAAGACATTGGAAAGAAACAAAATACATCCATGGGGTCATTTCTAGCTTGAAGATCCTGTGCATTCATCAGAGGTTGTGATGATAGCTGCCAGAGCTTGTAGAACAGTAATACCATAATCTGAAATTTAGTAATTGTGATACAAGTAAAACCTACAAATAATTCAGTTCAGCTTCTAACTAGAGTTCTTGGACACAAATCATTCATTCATTTGCTTATTTGTAATACCATAGGTACAGTATTCTCATTTAAGTCTTTATCACCAAATATAGAAAAGCAAAACATTCCAGTGATTGTACTTCTTAATTTATAAGGTAAATGTCCATGAATATAACCACGTTTGTCTAATATATGGAATAACTTTCAAAGTCATCTGTGAAATGACAGGACTATTTAGTTAGACTTGCTGGTGTACTAAATAACAGCAAGCTGGTCACTGTTGAGTATAAGTGTATATAGGTAGACAGAAATGGTTGCTTTTAATGGCTAAAACTAGAACTACTGCTGTAAAATGGTGATGAATCTTCATTTTTTAAACCATGGAAATGCCTGAGCATGGTTTGGTTCTACGGGCTCTGAAATGGTTGCCGTGGATTTTCAAAATAGCACAGTGTCGATAGAATTTTGAAAAATATGTGGATTAAGTTCAATTATTTTTGCTGTTGTGTGATTACTCCACCTCGAGCATGAGATATTGCAGGAGCACCATTGTATTGTCCCGTCAACACGTTACAGGTAAGAGCAACAGAATGTGGTAGCACCTGTTATTATAGGTAAAAGTCATTACAGATTCACACCTGAAGCTCATATTCATTTTATTGAAAGAGTTCTCTACTTCCTAATTCTAGATAATTCTAAAATGAAACTGCAGTATTTTTCGAAGCAAGCATTCCAGGAAATATGTGCAACTTCCCTTATTTGGAAGAATGAATTCATCTATAAATTCATTGCAGTAGCTGATACAAATTCTTCAGTAAAAAGGAAATAAATGTGACAGGAAATGCTTTGTTTGGTGGGCTGACTACAACAAACTGAACAAATGTGTAGCTGTACAACATTTAAACAGGACCCAGAGTTTGAGTCTTTGACTCTCTGTTCTTAGGCAGCTTGTGTTTTATAGACGCAAAATATGTGGGACAATGAGAAATGAAATCAATCTCCCTTCTTTAAAGCATTTAATTTCTTCATTTAAAAGTTCCAGAACTCCATTTGTGTCAAGTACATGCTATTCTTATTAGAGCAAGACAGCAATTAATTTCCATCCTTTGCTGACATAAATTGCCTATGACAAAAGACATGAGCTCTTTTTTTGTTTGTTTTTGTTATGAGTACACAATAAACATTATTAGAGATTGATTCTATATGTAGTTGTATTTGCTGTTATATCTCTAATTTGTGTCCTTCTATTTGTCCTCTTTGTTTAGTTACTTGATTATGTGACAACAACATTATTATTTTCCGACAAAAATGTTGACAGCAACCTGATATCGTGGAACAGAGTTGTTTTGCTGCATGGTAAAAATGATTTGTTTTAAACCAAGTAGATTCATTGGCTGTCTGTTTATACTTTCCTTCTGGAAACTGGTACTGCAGTCCTGTGTAGTGAAATGAGGTGATACAAAAGCAGCACTGTGTTTTGCATGAATTTAAATTCTAAAATTTACAGTGCAGTGACAGCTGTGGATTTCTTAATTTTTAAGTGATATTGTTGCATTTTTACATAATGAACAAAAATAATACAGATACTGAAGATATTAGGAGGTATATATTAGTTAAACTTCTATCGCAGTGCTAAATATTTTGTTAGTGATAGCTTTGTAAAAACTTTGGGGAAGCTGGGAAAACAATCTCTGTTTTGCTGTTGACACTGTGTTCTGTTGCCAACTCTTGCTAGTTTAGTTACTGTTATTTCAGTGAAGCTGAAATCTTCAGTCAGTCCTAGTTTACCGTGGAGTTTATACCACAAAAGAGATTAGCATGAACTGAATCACTTTCCTTGCAAAATGCATCTTGTATTGATTTTATCATCAAGACTGGTATTCAAAAATAAAAGGTCATAGTGGAAATATTTATTATTGTACTTAAATTGCAACTGTCAATTTAGAAGCTTCAGGATGTTTTTGTTTGAAAGACTTTGTTTCAGACTCATACTCTGGTAACTGTGCTTGTACTTGCCTCTTTGGAGGAAGTCTTTGTGGCTCTTCCTTGGGGTATTAAGTCAGATCCAAAAGTTTTGTCCCAGAGTATAATTTCCAAGGTGATCTGGGTTGCCCCAAGGAAGAAATTTCTGGGAAAGTGGACAGCTGATCAGACTGATCATCATATGTTTCTGTTTTCCATGTTAGAAGAGTGTATTTCAGGAAGATACAGGTTTGAGTATAGCACTGATTATAGAGAATACTGATGAGCATTAGCCCTGCAGGGGTGATAACACTTTGCTTCTTGGCTGTTGAGTGTTTTAACATTATGGTGTCTGCATGGAAAATGTTATGTTAATTATACTAATAATTGGAAAATATAAAACATTAGCTCTAGGATTATAGTCAAGTAAGCAATTTTCTCAAAATACTCTGGTGTATGCAGTCATTATCTGCTGTGTTTTTACAATTAGTGCTGTAATGAAATAGTTAAAAATCTGTTAGATGTCATTAACAATCTAATGCAGACTCCATGTAATGTATGGATCTGATTTCAAACCAGGCCCTCCTGGAACTGGGAAAACTTCTCTCTGTAAAGCATTGGCTCAGAAGCTGACAATTCGACTCTCATACAGGTGATATTTTTTTGGAAATTTTTCACTTTAGCTTACTATACTTAGTTGTTCCTTTTCACTGGCCCAAGTATATTTCATATTTGCTTTCAAGTAACTTGTACCTAGTGCTAATGTGTCTTCTTTTTTGTAGTACACGAGGCTAGCAATAAAATTGGTCTGCTAGACTGATTATGGTATTTTAAGGCCTTGTAAAATGTGTAATTATTGCCCAGGTGTGTAAAAGACATTCCAGTGGCAGTACAGTAATTTTTGCTCACTTTGTATATAAATGAATATTAAAGGGCAAAGGATGAAGGAGTATTTTGGGGTTTGTATCTTCGTGTTTGATAGAGCCTGGTTTTAATAGATAGCGATTTTTTTAAACTAATTTCTTTTGTACTTGGGTTGTCTGAATGCCACAATCTGCAGAGGTCAGTTTGTATATCAGGCAGGTAATAAGAAATAGCCTAAAAGTTCATAGCAACTTAACAAATTTATATTAAAAAATAAATGTTATATAAAATACAAGGTGTAGCATAAATAATATGTAATTATTGGCATGATCTGACTTTAGCCCAAACTGAATGTTTGAAAATCACGGGCTGTATAATGTGTGGTTGAGATACTTTGTCACTTCTTGCTATTCTGAAGAAAATCTTACACAAAGAGAGGAATGAGGTGATTATCATGGTGAGAGTTACCCTGTTCTAATGAAGAAATTCAGTAGCAGTTTAATATACAGTTCTAGTGACATTTTCAGCAACATGGCAAGTTCCAGCAACAAAAATAAATCTGATAAAAAAATGTATTATATTTTGAAAGGTAAGTAATTTAAACTACTAATTCACAGAATTCCAGGGTCAGAATGTCAGGAATGAGACTTACAGGAGTTAATGATATCACTGATTTTTATTTAGAATGGAGTTGATACTTCTTTTTCTCTTCATACTTTAGGTATAAGTATGGACAGTTAATTGAGATAAACAGCCATAGCCTTTTCTCTAAATGGTTTTCTGAGGTATGTATTGATATACCTAATAAAATAAACTTTTTATTTTAGAAATTACACTGTAATTCTTCTGTTGAGCTTTTATCCTAAGTATGCGCCCCAGAGATTGCTCAGAATAATTGATGTCTTTGAGAATGCTTAAAGAGAAGTTTTATTGGGAAGTTGTTTTAAAATCCAGGTATTTACCCCTTTCAATATGATATGCCTTAGAAAGTTTGCTGGTAAGGAAATAGTTAACATATGCATATGGTGTCTTTCTAGAGTGGCAAGCTTGTAACCAAGATGTTCCAGAAGATTCAAGAGTTAGTTGATGACAGAGATGCTCTTGTATTTGTACTGATTGATGAGGTATGATTCCAATAACATTGTTGTACATAAAATATAGCAGAAAGGAAATTGATGGGAAGCAGCTGCAGTAGTGCTCATTCCTAAAGAACAATAAAAGCAAAATTGTGCTATTTCATAGGCTACATGATCGTGTCGATGAGTGAACTTTAGTCTTGACTGCTGCAGATTTGAGAGGTTTAGAAAGAATATAGTATGACTTAGCAGGCAAATTCCAGCTGAAAATTAGTTGAAACCTTGCTTGGTGAAATTTCCCTTGCTGTTATGTTACAAGTGGAATATTATATATTTTACAAGTGGAATATTATAATATATTTTGAACTTCGAAGTAGCCCAGATTTGTATTATTTGCATTTGTTGTAAAGTTCTAAAAAACATTAATATGGTTCAGCTCGTTGTTAGATTTTCTTCAAACTTCATACAAAAGCAACTTAGTAAGTATGTACTTTATTAGCTTTGTCTTATTAGATGGAGTTCCTGTGGGGAAGCTCACTCTAAATTCGGCCTATTCATTATTCTGGTAGTGTGTCACATTCCTATCTCCAAAATTGAAAATGAAAACCAGCTTCTGTTCTGCTGTCTAAACAGGAATTTCCCTCACTACACTTTTCTTCCTTGACATGCCTTTCTTTCTCCCTGAAAATTTCTACCTATCAAAAGATTTTGAAGAAGTTTTAGATGGTAGGCACAGGAATCTGAAGGTGTATTGCATTGGTTACCTATTTGCTGCCAGGACTCCAAAAGTGCAATCTTTTGGGTTTTTTTGGTGTTTGGTGATTTTGTTGTTGTTGTTGTTTTGGTTGATTGGTTTGGGGTTTTGTAGGTGGAAAGCCTCACAGCAGCCCGCAGTGCCTTCAAGGCAGGCACAGAGCCTTCAGATGCTATTCGTGTGGTCAATGCTGTACTGACACAAATAGATCAAATTAAAAGGTATTGTTTACATATTATTGCAACAGCAAAAGATAATTGACAGTTTCAGTATCCCTATTCCTGCTAAATTTCAATCCTACTTGGAATACTAAACCATATTAGTTAGTGAACTATTCTTTGTTAATGATGCTAATTTTGAAAAGAAATAGGAGTAGTCCAGCAGAATATTTTGCATGTACCCAGGTAGACAATCAAATCTATGGACAGTATGCCTCCCCTAAAAACAGGGAGCGAAAAAGGACAGATCATCATGATGTCTGCTTGGAGAACAGACATTGATGTTGAAATGGAAAACATCTTGATTAAATATTCAAATTTACAATTCTTTTCATAATCTTTTTGTGTGTGTCAGAAGCTATGCCAGTGGGTTCTAGGTAGTTAACGTATATCACTTCTGAAATAGAGTTAGAGGAACTATGGACACTTGAGAAACAGCTGAGGGAAAGAGATTGAAATAGTCTGGTGATACCTGCCCAAAACCTTCAGATTATTTAATGTAATTCCAGATTGACAAAAATGATGTGACAGCTTATTGCATAAAATTATTTGAATCATAGGAAGGAAGGTCTCAACTTGCCAATCACAAAAAGAGTTAAATCTTTTACATGTGACCTAAAGATTTTTTTTTTGCCTTGAAGGTATCCCAATGTAGTTATCCTGACTACTTCAAATATTACAGAGAAGATTGACATGGCCTTTGTAGACAGGGCTGACATAAAACAATACATTGGACCTCCATCTACTGCAGCAATATTTAGAATATATCTTTCTTGCCTGGAAGAATTGATGAAGGTAATACTTGAAAGCAAAACTGTAAAATGTCATACTTTAGTAAATTTTAAATTTTAACCATACTTCCTACGTAACAAAAATACATAAATTTCATTCCTTTTCTGTATTTCCACTCCTACTGTAAAATTTAATTTTGAATGCTTTTATTTTTCCTACAACAGTGTGTAAATCTCTTTTCTAGTGTCAAATAATATATCCTCGACAGCAGCTTCTGACACTCAGAGAGCTTGAGATGATCGGCTTTGTAGAAAATAATGTGTCAAGGTTAAGCCTTGTACTAAAAGAAATCTCAAGGTAAGATTCTGAAATTCTACTTTTTTCGTACATATATACTGAGTTATGGAATGATGTGTAAAAGTAACTAAATTCCCTAACAACTGGAGGTGTGAAACAATTCCATTTTATTTTTTGTTTGGGATAGTGCAAAAACCTACAGGAGACAAAAAGTGGAAGCAATCGCAATTTGCTAACATTTCTTAAAAGTACTGGCTTGGCCTAGTACTGCTTCTGGTTTGTGCTCTACCATTTGAAGTCCTCTTGAAAAGTTGCTGCCTGGATTAGCCTTAGGTTTCAGTGGATGTTGGGAATTGTAATGCACTTTAGCAGAAATAGCATGAGCCTTAGGTCCTGCTAAGAAAGTGTCTTGAAATGCCTTGCCATGTGCTAGATCAGTATTTAGCATGGAGATATAAGTGGACAGAAACAAGGGAGAAGGAAGTAAACTGTAAATGGACAGTGTTGTGATTTGCTGAGTATGCTGGTAGAGCAAATGATCTTTCACTGCAACACTTCTTGAAACAATAAAAATTATATTTATGATATCAAGCAATGTTTCTTTCCAAAGTGATGGTTCCTGTGAAACAAAATAATATTCATAAAGTCTAGAAAATGGGCTTTCTTTCTGTTCCTGAAGTATGCAGTCTTAACTGGTGAGGAGTGAAGTAAAAGCAAGTTTTTCCAGGCATGGAGGCTTGTATTTTACGTGCACGGAGTGGTGCTTGGAGAAGATGCAAGCATACACCAAGTGGGTGAGGTGAAGGAAACTGTGTGTAAATGGTGGATAGAAGGAGACAGGCAGTGCCCATAAAGTCCAAAAGAAAAACCAGGTTTTTTTCCCAGTCCTTCCAAAAGTGGTTGTGTCTGTACCACGCTATACAGCGGTGGTAGACATCCCCCCAAATTCATGAGACTGGCAAAACAATGTGGAGAGCCTGATGTAAGCATTGGCAGGCAGCTGTACCTGTGCTGTTGCTGCATAGCCTCCCATAAGCAGAATTTGTCTGTTCACTCCCTGCTCCTGTTAAAAGAGCTGCAAGTGACCTGTTGAATTGTCATGTGAGGTTCTTTTAGAGCAACTTAATGGAGAAACATAGGAAAAGGGAAGGCCTTATTTTAAGGGTGGATATTTAGCATTTAAGCAGCACTTGTCTGTTTTACCATAGAAAAAGTGAAGGTCTCGGTGGCCGGGTCCTGAGAAAGCTTCCTTTCCTAGCACATGCACTTTATATTCAAGTAAGTTTATTCTGTTTGTCGTATTTTGGGTTGGGTTTGAGACAGGCAGGAAGACATCTGAACACTGCCTGAAGTGAAAGATTGGTCCAAGCCTCTCTTTTAATCTAAATTGCACTTGTTTCTGTGGCTTTGTAGACTGGAAAAATTATGTGCTGCCTGTAATTTAGAATTGGATTGAAGACAGGTGGGATTGACCTGAGCATTCTACTTCTAATTAAATTCATGAAGAGTAATATTGGTGTTCTTATAATTCCTTGCTGAAAAAAACCCCAGACCTCTACCGCTTTATAAATAATAATTTACTAAAAACCTTTTTTCTAAGAAAATGCACAGTATTGTGGCTGAAAACTTTTCACAGGTTGACTTTGCTATGCTAGCTGATTTTAGATAAACTTGCAGTTTGGTTTATAGCATTTTTCAATTTTAGTGAAATTCAAATATTTCTTTTTTAAATACTATGATTTGTTTGTAAAATACTGTGTCTTCCTGTTGCTGTGGTGTGTCTAACAAAATGTTCTCTTATTTTCAGTCCCCCAGTGTTACAATGACAACGTTTCTTCAGGCCCTTTCACTTGCAGTAGACAAACAATTTGAAGAAAAAAAGAATCTTGCAGACTGCGTGTGATACTCTACTGTTTTGTAGTTGACTGTATTGTGATATTTTTCATACAAGTTGTGCTACTTTTATGCATTTGTAAAATAAAATGTCAGCACCTTAAAAAACCTGGAATGCCTCATCTGTTTTTTCAAAATATTCAGTAGTAAACACCTAAGGAAGTTCACGGCAACTTTTTGGAAACATTTATTTCAAATGTCAATAAAAGGTTTTAGTTTTAAGTCAGTTTCCGTGTTTTGCCATTACTAAAAGTGGGCAGGCTTCTGTTCCCTGTTTCTTAATCACTAACTTCCTATCCATGCATATGAAATAACAGACATGAAACTGGGAAGAATTCAAAGTGTGCAGTGACAGACCAGATCTTTCAAACTGGCATCTCTTTATCTTGAAATTTAATATCAATTATTAGGGTTTTATTTACATCAGATTCAAAAATTTAAAATCAGAAGGTCGCGTGATTGTATTTTGTAAAATTTGGGGGTTTTTATGCTTTTGAAATGACGTGAACCAGAGTGGACCATGTTTTCTCCATGAAGCATAACTAAACTGTTTTATCCCTAAATGCAAATTTGGGATAAAATGTGGAAAGCCGAACTCGGTCGCTGCAAGCGGGTGCTGGCGAACAGCCTCTGGTCACCTTGTAGAAACTCTCCCAGCACAGTGCAGAGTCCCCGTGGCTAGTTCCTTGAAATACCTTTCCTGGCAGCAGCCCAGAGCTGTACTGAGTGCAGCAGGTGTCAGGCAGTCTCCTCTCGCCGTGTAGGTGCTTCTGTTTCGTGTTTGCAGCGTGCAGAGAAGCCCTTGTGCTTGCTGCTGCTTCCAGCAAGCCAAAACGCTTTTTCAGCAACTTTCCTGCCTTTTCCACAACAGGATCAATGTCTAGCTAATTACAGTTGCCTCTGCGTAGAGCAGCTAGAGGAGCAGCTCTGCCGGCTTTCATCTGCTTCTGCATAGCTTCTGTAGGTACAGGAGCAAAAAAACCCCATCAGATTTACAGCGCTTAATTTTGTGACTGATATGTTCAGCTTCAAGTTCTCTGAAGATGGATTTAAACGCCTTTCTAATGCTTCTGTTAATATCCAGGTGATTTTCCATGTTTCTCTTACCCTTTAGAGAGCTTATTTAATTAAAGATAAGAGTATAGCTTGACAGTTTCAAACCTACTTTTTTTAAAACAGAAAATGACTAGATATTATGTCTGCAGGTTTTCTTTGTAGCTGTAGATTTCTTGGAATTATATCTCAGACAACATCAAAACTTTAGAAAGGTAAATCTCTTCTTTTCACCAAAATATGGGTATGTCTCTCATAAAAATAAAATCTCAGACAACATCTAAACGTCTTGTCAAGAACGAGAAGCTGCGTTTTGCCGAGAAAGCAGCGCTTCGCGGAACCACAGCCAGCAGCGTCTTCGGTACAGCCGCAGGTTGTGAGGAGAAGCGAAAGAGAGCCGGGGAAGAGTGTGGAAAGCCGAACTCGGTCGCTGCAAGCGGGTGCTGGCGAACAGCTTCTGGTCACCTTGTAGAAACTCTCCCAGCACAGTGCAGAGTCCCCTTGGCTAGTTCCTTGAAATAGCTTTCTGGCAGCAGCCCAGAGCTGTACTGAGTGCAGCAGGTGTCAGGCAGTCTCCTCTCGCCGTGTAGGTGCTTCTGTTTTGTGTTTGCAGCGAGCAGAGAAGCCCTCGTGCTTGCTGCTGCTTCCAGCAAGCCAAAACACCTTTGGGGCAACTTTCCTGCCTTTTCCAAAACAGGATCAATGTCTAGCTGATTTGCAGTTGCCTCTCAGTTCAGAAACGTAAGCAGAAGCTCTGCCAGCTTTCCTCTGCTTCTGCATCGGAGAGCTGTCAAGAACAAGAAGCTGCGTTTTCCCGAGAAAGCAGCGCTTCACGGAACCACAACCAGCGGCGTCTTGGGTACAGCCGCAGCTTGTGCGGAGAAGCGAAAGAGAGCCGGGGAAGAAAGTGCAAAGCCAAACTCGGTCGCTGCAAGCGGTGCTGGCGAACAGCTTCTGGTCACCTTGTAGGAACTCTCCCAGCACAGTGCAGAGTCCCCGTGGCTAGTTCCTTGAAATACCTTTCCTGGCAGCAGCCCAGAGCTGTACTGAGTGCAGCAGGTGTCAGGCAGTCTCCTCTCGCCGTGTAGGTGCTTCTGTTTTGTGTTTGCAGCGTGCAGAGAAGCCCTCGTGCTTGCTGCTGCTTCCAGCAAGCCAAAACGCTTTTGCAGCAACTTTCCTGCCTTTTCCACAACAGGATCAATGTCTAGCTGGTTTACAGTTTCCTCTGCGTAGAGCAGCTAGAGGAGCAGCTCTGCCGGCTTTTCTCTGCTTCTGCATAGCAGAGCTGTCAAGAACGAGAAGCTGCGTTTTGCCGAGAAAGCAGCGCTTCGCGGAACCACGGCCAGCAGAGTCCTGCGTACAGACGCAGCTTGTGCGGAGAAGTGAAAGAGAGCCGGGGAAGAATGTGCAGAGCCGAACTCGGTCGCTGCAAGCGGGTGCTGGCGAACAGCTTCTGGTCACCTTGTAGAAACTCTCCCAGCACAGTGCAGAGTCCCCGTGGCTAGTTCCTTGAAATACTTTTCCTGGCAGCAGCCCAGAGCTGTACTGAGTGCAGCAGGTGTCAGGCAGTCTCCTCTCGCCGTGTAGGTGCTTCTGTTTTGTGTTCGCAGCGTGCAGAAAAGCCCTCGTGATTGCTGCTGCTTCCAGCATGCCAAAACACTTTTGCAGCAACTTTCCTGCCTTTTCCCCAACAGGATCAATGTCTAGCTGATTTACAGTTGCCTCTCAGTTCAGAAACGTAAGCAGAAGCTCTGCCGGCTTTCCTGTGCTTCTGCATAGCAGAGCTGTCAAGAACGAGAAGCTGCGTTTTGCCGAGAAAGCAGCGCTTTGCGGAACCACAGCCAGCAGCGTCTTCGCTACAGGCGCAGGTTGTGCGGAGAAGCGAAAGAGAGCCGGGGAAGAATGTGCAAAGCCGAACTCGGTCGCTGCAAGTGGGTGCTGGCGAACAGCGTCTGGTCACCTTGTAGAAACTCTCCCAGCACAGTGTGGAAAGCCGAACT
Source organism: Phylloscopus trochilus trochilus (assembly GCA_016584745.2). Taxonomy (NCBI): domain Eukaryota; kingdom Metazoa; phylum Chordata; class Aves; order Passeriformes; family Phylloscopidae; genus Phylloscopus; species Phylloscopus trochilus. The sequence continues at coordinate 56,794,792 of WQNJ02000546.1, read as the reverse complement.
CGGTCGCTGCAAGCGGTGCTGGCGAACAGCTTCTGGTCACCTTGTAGAAACTCTCCCAGCACAGTGCAGAGTCCCCGTGGCTAGTTCCTTGAAATACCTTTCCTGGCAGCAGCCCAGAGCTGTACTGAGTGCAGCAGGTGTCAGGCAGTCTCCTCTCGCCGTGTAGGTGCTTCTGTTTTGTGTTTGCAGCGTGCAGAGAAGCCCTCGTGCTTGCTGCTGCTTCCAGCAAGCCAAAAGGCTTTTGCAGCAACTTTCCTGCCTTTTCCACAACAGGATCAGTGTCTAGCTGATTTACAGTTGCCTCTCAGTTCAGAAAAGTTAGGAGAAGCTCTGCCAGCTTTCCACTGCTTCTGCATAGGAGATCTGTCAAGAACGAGAAGCTGCGTTTTCCCGAGAAAGCAGCTCTTCACGGAACCACAGCCAGCGGCGTCTTGGGTACAGCCGCAAGTTGTGCGGAGAAGCGAAAGAGAGCCGGGGAAGAATGTGGAAAGCCGAACTCGGTCGCTGCAAGCGGGAGCTGGCGAGCAGCGTCTGGTCACCTTGTAGAAACTCTCCCAGGACAGTGCAGAGTCCCCGTGGCTAGTTCCTTGAAATACCTTTCCTGGCAGCAGCCCAGAGCTGTACTGAGTGCAGCAGGTGTCAGGCAGTCTCCTCTCGCCGTGTAGGTGGTTCTGTTTTGTGTTTGCAGCGTGCAGAGAAGCCCTTGTGCTTGCTGCTGCTTCCAGCAAGCCAAAACGCTTTTGCAGCAACTTTCCTGCCTTTTCCACAACAGGATCAATGTCTAGCTAATTACAGTTGCCTCTGCGTAGAGCAGCTAGAGGAGCAGCTCTGCCGGCTTTCATCTGCTTCTGCATAGCTTCTGTAAGTACAGGAGCAAAAAAAACCCATCAGATTTACAGCGCTTAATTTTGTGACTGATATGTTCAGCTTCAAGTTCTCTGAAGATGGATTTAAACGCCTTTCTAATGCTTCTGTTAATATCCAGGTGATTTTCCATGTTTCTCTTACCCTTTAGAGAGCTTATTTAATTAAAGATAAGAGTATAGCTTGACAGTTTCAAACCTACTTTTTTTAACACAGAAAATGACTAGATATTATGTCTGCAGGTTTTCTTTGTAGCTGTAGATTTCTAGGAGTTATTTCTCAGACAACATCAAAACTTTAGAAAGGTAAATCTCTTCTTTTCACCAAAATATGGGTATGTCTCTCATAAAAATAAAATCTCAGACAACATCTAAACGTCTTGTCAAGAACGAGAAGCTGCGTTTTGCCGAGAAAGCAGCGCTTCGCGGAACCACAGCCAGTAGCGTCTTCGGTACAGCCGCAGCTTGTGCGGAGAAGCGAAAGAGAGCCGGGGAAGAATGTGGAAAGCCGAACTCGGTCGCTGCAAGCGGGTGCTGGCGAACAGCTTCTGGTCACCTTCTAGAAACTCTCCCAGCACAGTGCAGAGTCCCCGTGGCTAGTTCCTTGAAATACATGCCCTGGCAGCTGCCCAGAGCTGTACTGAGTGCAGCAGGTGTCAGGCAGTCTCCTCTCGCCGTGTAGGTGCTTCTGTTTTGTGTTTGCAGCGTGCAGAGAAGCCCTCGTGCTTGCTGCTGCTTTTAGCAAGCCAAAACGCTTTTGCAGCAACTTTCCTGCCTTTTCCCCAACAGGATCAATGTCTAGCTGATTTACAGTTGCCTCACAGTTCAGAAACGTAAGCAGAAGCTCTGCCGGCTTTCCTGTGCTTCTGCATAGCAGAGCTGTCAAGAACGAGAAGCTGCGTTTTGCCGAGAAAGCAGCGCTTCGCGGAACCACAGCCAGTAGCGTCTTCGGTACAGCCGCAGGTTGTGCGGAGAAGCGAAAGAGAGCCGGGGAAGAATGTGGAAAGCCAAACTCGGTCGCTGCAAGCGGCGCTGGCGAACAGCTTCTGGTCACCTTGTAGAAACTCTCCCAGCACAGTGCAGAGTCCCTGTGGCTAGTTCCTTGAAATACATGCCCTGGCAGCAGCCCAGAGCTGTAATGAGTGCAGCAGGTGTCAGGCAGTCTCCTCTCGCCGTGTAGGTGCTTCTGTTTTGTGTTTCCAGCGAGCAGAGAAGCCCTCGTGCTTGCTGCTGCTTCCAGCAAGCCAAAACGCTTTTGCAGCAACTTTCCTGCCTTTTCCCCAACAGGATCAATGTCTAGCTGATTTACAGTTGCCTCTCAGTTCAGAAACGTAAGGAGAAGCTCTGCCAGCTTTTCTCTGCTTCTGCATAGCAGAGCTGTCAAGAACGAGAAGCTGCGTTTTGCCGAGAAAGCAGCGCTTCACGGAACCACAGCCAGCGGCGTCTTGGGTACAGCCGCAGCTTGTGCGGAGAAGCGAAACAGAGCCGGGGAAAAATGTGCAAACCTGAACTCGGTCGCTGCAAGCGGTTGCTGGCGAACAGCTTCTGGTCACCTTGTAGAAACTCTCCCAGCACAGTGCAGAGTCCCCGTGGCTAGTTCCTTGAAATACCTTTCCTGGCAGCAGCCCAGAGCTGTACTGCGTGCATCAGGTGTCAGGCAGTCTCGTCTCGCCGTGTAGGTGCTTCTGTTATGTGTTTGCAGCGAGCAGAGAAGCCCTTGTGCTTCCTGCTGCTTCCAGGAAGCCAAAAGGCTTTTGCAGCAACTTTCCTGCCTTTTCCCCAAGAGGATAAATGTCTAGCTGATTTACAGTCGCCTCTCTGTTCAGAAACGTAAGCAGAAGCTCTGCCGGCTTTCCTGTGCTTCTGCATAGCAGAGCTGTCAAGAACGAGAAGCTGCGTTTTGCCGAGAAAGCAGCGCTTCGCGGAACCACAGCCAGCGGCGTCTTCGCTACAGCCGCAGCTTGTGTGGAGAAGCGAAAGAGAGCCGGGGAAGAATGTGCAAAGCCATACCCGGTCGCTGCAAGCGGGTGCTGGCGAACAGCTTCTGGTCACCTTCTAGAAACTCTCCCAGCACAGTGTGGAAAGCCGAACTCGGTCGCTGCAAGCGGCGCTGGCGAACAGCTTCTGGTCACCTTGTAGAAACTCTCCCAGACAGTGGAGAGTCCCTGAAGCTAGTGCCTTGAAATACATGCTCTGGCAGCAGCCCAGAGCTGTACTGAGTGCAGCAGGTGTCAGGCAGTCTCCTCTATCCGTGTACGTGCTTCTGTTTTGTGTTTACAGCGAGCAGAGAAGCCCTCGTGCTTGCTGCTGCTTCCAGGAAGCCAAAACGCTTTTGCAGCAACTTTCCTGCCTTTTCCACAACAGGATCAATGTCTAGCTGATTTACAGTTGCCTCTGCGTATAGCAGCTAGAGGAGCAGCTCTGCCGGCTTTCCTCTGCTTCTACATAGCAGAGCTGTCAAGAATGAGAAGCTGTGTTTTGCCGAGAAAGCAGCGCTTCGCGGAACCACAGACATCGGCGTCTTCGCTACAGCCGCAGGTTGTGCGGAGAAGCGAAAGAGAGCCGTGGAAGAATGTGGAAAGCCGAACTCGGTCGCTGCAAGCCGGTGCTGGCGAACAGCTTCTGGTCACCTTGTAGAAAGTCTCCCAGCACAGTGCAGAGTCCCCGTGGCTAGTTCCTTGAAATACATGCCCTGGCAGCAGCCCAGAGCTGTACTGAGTGCAGCAGGTGTCAGGCAGTCTCCTCTCGCCGTGTAGGTGCTTCTGTTTTGTGTTCGCAGCGTGCAGAGAAGCCCTTGTGCTTGCTGCTGCTTCCAGCAAGCCAGAACGCTTTTGCAGCAACTTTCCAGCCTTTTCCCCAACAGAATAAATGTCTAGCTGATTTACAGTTGCCTCTCAGTTCAGAAACGTAAGCAGAAGCTCTGCCAGATTTCCTCTTCTTCTGCATAGAAGAGCTGTCAAGAACGAGAAGCTGCGTTTTGCTGAGAAAGCAGCGCTTCACGGAACCACAGCCAGCGGCGTCTTGGGTACAGCCGCAGGTTGTGCGGAGAAGCGAAAGAGAGCCGGGGAAGAATGTGCAAAGCCGAACTCGGTCGCTGCAAGCGGCGCTGGCGAACACAGTCTGGTCACCTTGTAGAAACTCTCCCAGCACAGTGCACAGTCCCCGTGGTTAGTTCCTTGAAATACATGCCCTGGCAGCAGCCCAGAGCTGTACTGAGTGCAGCAGGTGTCAGGCAGTCTCCTCTTGCCATGTAGGTACTTCTGTACAGCTCTGGGCTACTGCAAGTGCATGTATTTCAAAGCACTAGCATCGGGGACTCTCCACTGTTTTGGGGGACTTTCTACAACGTGACCAGAAGCTGTTCGAAAGCACCTGCTTGCAGCGACCGAGTTCGGCGTTCCACACTCTTCCCCGGCTCTCTTTCGCCTCTCCGCACACCAAGCGGCTCTACCGAAGAAGCTGCTGGCTGTGGTGCCGCGAAGCGCCGCTTTCTCGGCAAAAGGCAGCTTCTCGCTCTTGACAGCTCTGCTATGCAGAAGCAGAGGAAAGCCGGCAGAGCTTCTCCTCTAGCTGCTCTATGCAGAAACAACTGTAAATCAGCTAGAAATTGATCCTGTAGTGGGAAAGGCAGGAAAGTTGCTGCAAAAGCGTTTTGGCTTGCTGGAAGCAGCAGCAAGCACGAGTGCTTCTCTGCACTCTGGAAACACAAAACAGAAGCACGTAGACGGATAGAGGAGACTGCCTGACACCTGCTGCACTCAGTACAGCTCTGGGCTGCTGCCAGGACATGTATTTCAAGGCACTAGCTTCAGGGACTCTCCACTGTCTTGGGGGTGATTCTACAAGGTGACCAGAAGCTGTTCACAAGCACCTGCTTACAGCGACCGAGTTCGGCTTTACACATTCTTCCCTGGCTCTCTTTCGCCTCTCCGCACACTAAGCGGCTGTACCGAAAACGCTGCCGGCTGTGGTGCCGCGAACCGCTGCTTTCTCGGCAAAAGGCAGCTTCTCGTTCTTGACAGCTCTGCTATGCAGTAGCAGAGGAAAGCCGGCAGAGCTTCTCCTCTAGCTGCTCTACGCAGAAACAACTGTAAATCAGCTAGAAATTGATCCTGTACTGGGAACCGCAGAAAATTCGCTGCAAAAGCGTTTTCGCTTGCTGGAAGCAGCAGCAAGCACGAGTGCTTCTCTGCACATTGGAAACACAAAACAGAAGCACGCACACGGCAAGAGGAGGCTGCCGGACACCTGCTGCACTCAGTACAGCTCTGGGCTGCTGCCAGGGCATGTATTTCAAGGCACTAGCTTCAGGGACTCTCCACTGTCTTGGGGGAGTTTCTACAAGGTGACCAGAAGCTGTTCCCCAGCACCCGCTTGCAGCGACCGAGATCGGCGTTCCACACTCTTCCCCGGCTCTCTTTCGCCTCTTCGCACACCCAGCGTCTGTTCCGAGGACGCTGCTGCCTGTGGTGCCGCGAACCGCTGCTTACTCGGCAAAACGCAGCTTCTCGCTCTTGACAGCTCTGCTATGCAGAAGCAGAGGAAAGCCGCCAGAGCTTCTCCTCTAGCTGCTCTACGCAGAAAGAACTGTAAATCAGCTAGAAATTGATCCTGTAGTGGGAAAGGCAGGAAAGTTGCTGCAAATGCGTTTTGGATTTCTGGAAGCAGCAGCAAGCACGAGTGCTTCTCTGCACATTGGAAACACAAAACAGAAGCACGCACACGGCGAGAGGAGACTGCCTGACACCTGCTGCACTCAGTACAGCTCTGGGCTGCTGCCAGGAAAGGTATTTCAAGGAACTAGCCACGGGGACTCTGCACTGTGCTGGGAGAGTTTCTACAAGGTGACCAGAAGCTCTTCGCCGGCACCCGCTTGCAGCGACCGAGTTCGGCTTGCCACATTCTTCCCCGGCTCTCTTTCGCTTCTCCGCACAAGCTGCGGCTGAACCCAAGACGCCGATGGCTGCGGTTCCGCGAAGCGCTGCTTTCTCGGCAAAACACAGCTTCTCGTTCTTGACAGCTCTGCTATGCAGAAGCACAGGAAAGCCGGCAGAGCTGCTCCTCTAGCTGCTCTACGCACAGGCAACTGTAAACCAGCTAGACATTGATCCTGTTGTGGAAAAGGCAGGAAAGTTGCTGCAAAAGCGTTTTGGCTTGCTGGAAGCAGCAGCAAGCACAAGGGCTTCTCTGCACGCTGCGAACACAAAACAGAAGCACCTGCACGGCGAGAGGAGACTGCCTGACACCTGCTGCACTCAGTACAGCTCTGGGCTGCTGCCAGGGCATGTATTTCAAGGAACTAGCCACGGGGACTCTGCACTGTGCTGGGAGAGTTTCTACAAGGTGACCAGAAGCTGTTCGCCAGCACCGGCTTGCAGCGACCGAGTTTGGCTTTCCACGTTCTTCCCCGGCTCTCTTTCGCTTCTCCGTACAAGCTGCGGCTGAACCCAAGACGCCGATGGCTGCGGTTCCGCGAGGCGCTGCTTTCTCGGCAAAACACAGCTTCTCGTTCTTGACAGCTCTGCTATGCAGAAGCACAGGAAAGCCGGCAGAGCTGCTCCTCTAGCTGCTCTACGCAGAGGGAAATGTAAATCAGCTAGACATTGATCCTGTTGTGGAAACGGCAGGAAAGTTGCTGCAAAAGCGTTCTGGCTTGCTGGAAGCAGCAGCAAGCACAAGGGCTTCTCTGCACGCTGCGAACACAAAACAGAAGCACCTACACGGCGAGAGGAGACTGCCTGACACCTGCTGCACTCAGTACAGCTCTGGGCTGCTGCCAGGAAAGGTATTTCAAGGAACTAGCCACGGGGACTCTGCACTGTGCTGGGAGAGTTTCTACAAGGTGACCAGAAGCTGTTCGCCGGCACCCGCTTGCAGCGACCGAGTTCGGCTTGCCACATTCTTCCCCGGCTATCTTTCGCTTCTCCGCACAAGCTGCGGCTGAACTCAAGACGCCGATGGCTGCGGTTGCGCGAAGCGCTGCTTTCTCGGCAAAACACAGCTTCTCGTTCTTGACAGCTCTGCTATGCAGAAGAACAGGAAAGCCGGCAGAGCTGCTCCTCTAGCTGCTCTACGCACATGCAACTGTAAATCAGCTAGACATTGATCCTGTTGTGGAAAAGGCAGGAAAGTTGCTGCAAAAGCGTTTTGGCTTGCTGGAAGCAGCAGCAAGCACAAGGGCTTCTCTGCACGCTGCGAACACAAAACAGAAGCACCTACACGGCGAGAGGAGACTGCCTGACACCTGCTGCACTCAGTACAGCTCTGGGCTGCTGCCAGGGCATGTATTTCAAGGAACTAGCCACGGGGACTCTGCACTGTGCTGGGAGAGTTTCTACAAGGTGACCAGAAGCTGTTCGCCAGCACCGGCTTGCAGGGACGGAGTTCGGCTTTCCACATTCTTCCCCGGCTTACTTTCGCTTCTCCGTACAAGCTGCGGCTGAACCCAAGACGCCGATGGCTGCGGTTCCGCGAAGCGCTGCTTTCTCGGCAAAACACAGCTTCTTGTTCTTGACAGCTCTGCTATGCAGAAGCACAGGAAAGCCGGCAGAGCTGCTCCTCTAGCTGCTCTACGCAGAGGGAACTGTAAATCAGCTAGACATTGATCCTGTTGTGGAAAAGGCAGGAAAGTTGCTGAAAAAGAGTTTTGGCTTGCTGGAAGCAGCAGCAAGCACAAGGGCTTCTCTGCACGATGCGAACACAAAACAGAAGCACCTACACGGCGAGAGGAGACTGCCTGACACCTGCTGCACTCAGTACAGCTCTGGGAAACTGCAAGGGCATGTATTTCAAAGCACTACCTTTGGGGACTATCCACTGTCTTGGGGGAGTTTCTACAAGGTGACCAGAAGCTGTTCGCAAGCAGCTGCTTGCAGCGACCGAGTTTGGCTTTCCACATTATTCCCCAGCTCTCTTTCGCCTCTCCGCACACCCAGCGACTGTACGGAAGACGCTGCTAGCTGTGGTGCCGCGATGCGCTGCTTTCTCGGCAAAAGGCAGCTTCTCGCTCTTGACAGCTCTGCTATCCAGAAGCAGAGGAAAGCCGGCAGAGCTTCTCCTCTAGCTGCTCTACGCAGAAACAACTGTAAATCAGCTAGAAATTGATCCTGTAGTGGGAAAGGCAGGAAAGTTGCTGCAAATGCGTTTTGGATTGCTGGAAGCAGCAGCAAATACGTATGCTTCTGTGCACACTGAAAACACAAAACAGAAGCACGCACACGGCGAGAGGAGACTGCCTGACACCTGCTGCACTCAGTACAGCTCTGGGCTGCTGCCAGGAAAGGTATTTCAAGGAACTAGCCACGGGGACTCTGCACTGTGCTGGGAGAGTGTCTACAAGGTGACCAGAAGCTGTTCGCCAGCACCGGCTTGCAGCGACGGAGTTCGGCTTGCCACATTCTTCCCCGGCTCTCTTTCACATCTCGGTACAAGCTGCGGCTGAACCCAAGACGCCGATGGCTGCGGTTCCGCGAAGCGCTGCTTTCTCGACAAAACACAGCTTCTCGTTCTTGACAGCTCTGCTATGCAGAAGCACAGGAAAGCCGGCAGAGCTGCTCCTCTAGCTGCTCTACGCACAGGCAACTGTAAATCAGCTACACATTGATCCTGTTGTCGAAAAGGCAGGAAAGTTGCTGCAAAAGCGTTTCGGCTTGCTGGAAGCAGCAGAAAGCACAAGGGCTTCTCTGCACGCTGCGAACACAAAAGAGAAGCACCTACACGGCGAGAGGAGACTGCCTGACACCTGCTGCACTCAGTACAGCTCTGGGCTGCTGCCAGGGCATGTATTTCAAGGCACTAGCTTCGGGGACTCTACACTGTCTTGGGGGAGTTTCTACAAGGTGACCAGCAGTTGTTCGAAAGCACCTGCTTGCAGCGACGGAGTTCTGCTTTCCACATTCTTCCCCGGCTCTCTTTCGCTTCTCCGCACAAGCTGCGGCTGAACCCAAGTCGCCGATGGCTGCGGTTCCGCGAAGCGCTGCTTTCTCGGCAAAACACCGCTTCTCGTTCTTGACAGCTCTGCTATGCAGAAGCACAGGAAAGCCGGCAGAGCTGCTCCTCTAGCTGCTCTACGCAGAGGGAACTGTAAATCAGCTAGACATTGATCCTGTTGTGGAAAAGGCAGGAAAGTTTCTGAAAAAGCATTTTGGCTTGCTGGAAGCAGCAGCAAGCACAAGGGCTTCTCTGTACGCTGCGAACACAAAACAGAAGCACCTACACGGCGAGAGGAAACTGCCTGACACCTGCTGCACTCAGTACAGCTCTGGGCTGCTGCCAGGAAAGGTATTTCAAGGAACTAGCCACGGGGACTCTGCACTGTGCTGGGACAGTTTCTACAAGGTGACCAGAAGCTGTTCGCCGGCACCCGCTTGCAGCGACCGAGTTCGGCTTTCCACATTCTTCCCCGGCTCTCTTTCGCTTCTCCGCACAAGCTGCGGATGAACCCAAGACACCGATGGCTGCGGTGCCGCGAAGCGCTGCTTTCTCGGCAAAACACAGCTTCTCGTTCTTGACAGCTCTGCTATGCAGAAGTACAGGAAAGCCGGCAGAGCTGCTCCTCTAGCTGCTCTACGCAGAGGGAACTGTAAATCAGCTAGACATTGATCCTGTTGTGGAAAAGGCAGGAAAAGTGCTGCAAAAGCGTTCTGGCTTGCTGGAAGCAGCAGCAAGCACAAGGGCTTCTCTCTACGCTGCGTACACAAAACAGAAGCACGCACACGGCGAGAGGAGACTGCCTGACACCTGCTGCACTCAGTACAGCTCTGGGCTGCTGCCAGGAAAGGTATTTCAAGGAACTAGCCACGGGGACTCTGCACTGTGCTGGGAGAGTTTCTACAAGGTGACCAGAAGCTGTTCGCCAGCACCCGCATGGAGCGACCGAGTTCGGCTTTCCACATTCTTCCCCGGCTCTCTTTCGCTTCTCCGCACAAGCTGCGGCTGAACCCAAGATACCGATGGCTGCGGTTCCGCGAAGCGCTGCTTTCTCGGCAAAACACAGCTTCTCGTTCTTGACAGCTCTGCTATGCAGAAGCACAGGAAAGCCGGCAGAGCTGCTCCTCTAGCTGCTCTGCGCAGAGGGAACTGTAAATCAGCTAGACATTGATCCTGTTGTGGAAAAGGCAGGAAAGTTGCTGCAAAAGCGTTCTGGCTTGCTGGAAGCAGCAGCAAGCACAAGGGCTTCTCTGCACGCTGCGAACACAAAACAGAAGCACCTACACGGCGAGAGGAGACTGCCTGACACCTGCTGCACTCAGTACAGCTCTGGGCTGCTGCCAGGGCATGTATTTCAAGGAACTAGCTTCGGGGACTCTGCACTGTGCTGGGAGAGTTTCTACAAGGTGACCAGAAGCTGTTCGCCAGCACCCGCTTGCAGCGACCGAGTTCGGCTTGCCACATTCTTCCCCGGCTCTCTTTCGCTTCTCCGCACAAGCTGCGGCTGAACTCAAGACGCTGATGGCTGCGGTTCCGCGAAGCGCTGCTTTCTCGGCAAAACACAGCTTCTCGTTCTTGACAGCTCTGCTATGCAGCAGAACAGGAAAGCTGGCAGAGCTGCTCCTCTAGCTGCTCTACGCACATGCAACTGTAAATCAGCTAGACATTGATCCTGTTGTGGAAAAGGCAGGAAAGTTGCTGCAAAAGCGTTTTGGCTTGCTGGAAGCAGCAGCAAGCACAAGGGCTTCTCTGCACGCTGCGAACACAAAACAGAAGCACCTACACGGCGAGAGGAGACTGCCTGACACCTGCTGCACTCAGTACAGCTCTGGGCTGCTGCCAGGAAAGGTATTTCAAGGAACTAGCCACGGGGACTCTGCACTGTGCTGGGAGAGTTTCTACAAGGTGACCAGAAGCTGTTCGCCAGCACCGGCTTGCAGCGACGGAGTTCGGCTTTCCACGGTCTTCCCCGGCTTACTTTCGCTTCTCCGTACATGCTGCGGCTGAACCCAAGACGCCGATGGCTGCGGTTCCGTGAAGCGCTGCTTTCTCGGCAAAACACAGCTTCTCGTTCTTGACAGCTCTGCTATGCAGAAGCACAGGAAAGCCGGCAGAGCTGCTCCTCTAGCTGCTCTACGCAGAGGCAACTGTAAACCAGCTAGACATTGATCCTGTTGTGGAGAAGGCAGGAAAGTTGCTGAAAAAGCATTTTGGCTTCATGGAAGCAGCAGCAAGCACAAGGGCTTCTCTGTACGCTGCGAACACAAAACAGAAGCACCTACACGGCGAGAGGAGACTGCCTGACACCTGCTGCACTCAGTACAGCTCTGGGCTGCTGCCAGGAAAGGTATTTCAAGGAACTAGCCACGGGGACTCTGCACTGTGCTGGGAGAGTTTCTACAAGGTGACCAGAAGCTGTTCGCCAGCACCGGCTTGCAGCGACGGAGTTCGGCTTTCCACATTCTTCCCCGGCTCTCTTTCGCTTCTCCGTACAAGCTGCGGCTGAACCCAAGACGCCGATGGCTGCGGTTCCGCGAAGCGCTGCTTTCTCGGCAAAACACAGCTTCTCGTTCTTGACAGCTCTGCTATGCAGAAGCACAGGAAAGCCGGCAGAGCTGCTCCTCTAGCTGCTCTACGCAGAGGCAACTGTAAACCAGCTAGACATTGATCCTGTTGTGGAGAAGGCAGGAAAGTTGCTGAAAAAGCATTTTGGCTTCATGGAAGCAACAGCAAGCACAAGGGCTTCTCTGTACGCTGCGAACACAAAACAGAAGCACCTACACGGCGAGAGGAGACTGCCTGACACCTGCTGCACTCAGTACAGCTCTGGGCTGCTGCCAGGAAAGGTATTTCAAGGAACTAGCCACGGGGACTCTGCACTGTGCTGGGAGAGTTTCTACAAGGTGACCAGAAGCTGTTCACCAGCACCGGCTTGCAGCGACGGAGTTCGGTTTTCCACGGTCTTCCCCGGCTTACTTTCGCTTCTCCGTACAAGCTGCGGCTGAACCCAAGACGCCGATGGCTGCGGTTCCGCGAAGCGCTGCTTTCTCGGCAAAACACAGCTTCTCGTTCTTGACAGCTCTGCTATGCAGAAGCACAGGAAAGCCGGCAGAGCTGCTCCTCTAGCTGCTTTACGCACAGGCAACTGTAAATCAGCTAGACATTGATCCTGTTGTGGAAAAGGCAGGAAAGTTGCTGAAAAAGCATTTTGGCTTCATGGAAGCAGCAGCAAGCACAAGGGCTTCTCTGCACGCTGCGAACACAAAACAGAAGCACCTACACGGCGAGAGGAGCCTGCCTGACACCTGCTGCACTCAGTACAGCTCTGGGCTGCTGCCAGGAAAGGTATTTCAAGGAACTAGCCACGGGGACTCTGCACTGTGCTGGGAGAGTTTCTACAAGGTGACCAGAAGCTGTTCGCCAGCACCGGCTTGCAGCGACGGAGTTCGGCTTTCCACGTTCTTCCCCGGCTCTCTTTCGCTTCTCCGCACAAGCTGCGGCTGAACCGAAGACGCCGATGGCTGCGGTTCCGCGAAGCGCTGCTTTCTCGGCAAAACACAACTTCTCGTTCTTGACAGCTCTGCTATGCAGAAGCACAGGAAAGCCGGCAGAGCTGCTCCTCTAGCTGCTCTACGCAGAGGGAACTGTAAACCAGCTAGACATTGATCCTGTAGTGGAAAAGGCAGGAAAGTTGCTGCAAAAGCCTTTTGGCTTGCTGGAAGCAGCAGCAAGCACAAGGGCTTCTCTGCACGCTGCAAACACAAAACAGAAGCACCTACACGGCGAGACGAGACTGCCTGACACCTGCTGCACTCAGTACAGCTCTGGGCTGCTGCCAGGGCATGTATTTCAAGGAACTAGCCACGGGGACTCTGCACTGTGCTGGGAGAGTTTCTACAAGGTGACCAGAAGCTGTTCGCCAGCACCGGCTTGCAGCGACGGAGTTCGGCTTTCCACGTTCTTCCCCGGCTCTCTTTCGCTTCTCCGTACAAGCTGCGGCTGAACCCAAGACGCCGATGGCTGCGGTTCCGCGAAGCGCTGCTTGCTCGGCAAAACACAGCTTCTCGTTCTTGACAGCTCTGCTATGCAGAAGCACAGGAAAGCCGGCAGAGCTGCTCCTCTAGCTGCTCTACGCACAGGCAACTGTAAATCAGCTAGACATTGATCCTGTTGTGGAAAAGGCAGGAAAGTTGCTGCAAAAGCGTTTTGGCTTGCTGGAAGCAGCAGCAAGCACAAGGGCTTCTCTGCACGCTGCGAACACAAAACAGAAGCACCTACACGGCGAGAGGAGACTGCCTGACACCTGCTGCACTCAGTACAGCTCTGGCCTGCTGCCAGGGCATGTATTTCAAGGAACTAGCCACGGGGACTCTGCACTGTGCTGGGAGAGTTTCTACAAGGTGACCAGAAGCTGTTCGCCAGCACCGGCTTGCAGCGACGGAGTTCGGCTTTCCACGTTCTTCCCCGGCTCTCTTTCGCTTCTCCGTACAAGCTGCGGCTGAACCCAAGACGCCGATGGCTGCGGTTCCGCGAAGCGCTGCTTGCTCGGCAAAACACAGCTTCTCGTTCTTGACAGCTCTGCTATGCAGAAGCACAGGAAAGCCGGCAGAGCTGCTCCTCTAGCTGCTCTACGCACAGGCAACTGTAAACCAGCTAGACATTGATCCTGTTGTGGAAAAGGCAGGAAAGTTGCTGCAAAAGCGTTTTGGCTTGCTGGAAGCAGCAGCAAGCACAAGGGCTTCTCTGCACGCTGCAAACACAAAACAGAAGCACCTACACGGCGAGAGGAGACTGCCTGACACCTGCTGCACTCAGTACAGCTCTGGGCTGCTGCCAGGGCATGTATTTCAAGGAACTAGCCACGGGGACTCTGCACTGTGCTGGGAGAGTTTCTACAAGGTGACCAGAAGCTGTTCGCCAGCACCGGCTTGCAGCGACGGAGTTCGGCTTTCCACGTTCTTCCCCGGCTCTCTTTCGCCTCTCCGTACACGCTGCGGCTGAACCCAAGACGCCGATGGCTGCGGTTCCGCGAAGCGCTGCTCTGTCGGCAAAAGGTAGCTTCTCGCTCTTGACAGCTCTGCTATGCAGAAGCAGAGGAAAGCCGGCAGAGCTTCTCCTGTAGCTGCTCTATGCAGAAACAACTGTAAACCAGCTAGAAATTCATCCTGTAGTGGGAAAGGCAGAAGAGTTGCTGCAAAAGCGTTTTGGCTTGCTGGAAGCAGCAGCAAGCACGAGTGCTTCTCTGCACATTGGAAACACAAAACAGAAGCACGCACACGGCAAGAGGAGACTGCCTGACACCTGCTGCACTCAGTACAGCTCTGGGCTGCTGCCAGGGCATGTATTTCAAGGCACTAGCTTCAGGGACTCTCCACTGTCTTGGGGGTGATTCTACAAGGTGACCAGAAGCTGTTCACAAGCACCTGCTTGCAGCGACCGAGTTCGGCGTTCCACACTCTTCCCCGGCTCTCTTTCGCCTCTCCGCACACCCAGCGGCTGTACCAAAGACGCTGCTGGCTGTGGTGCGGCGAACCGCTGCTTACTCTGCAAAAGGCAGCTTCTCGCTCTTGACAGCTCTGCTATGCAGAAGCAGAGGAAAGCCGGCAGAGCTTCTTCTCTAGCTGCTCTACGCAGAAACAACTGTAAATCGGCTAGAAATTGATCCTGTAGTGGGAAAGGCAGAAAAGTTGCTGCAAAAGCGTATTGGCTTGCTGGAAGCAGCAGCAAGCACGAGTGCTTCTCTGAACATTGGAAACACAAAACAGAAGCACGCAGACGGCGAGAGGAGACTGTCTGACACCTGCTGCACTCAGTACAGCTCTGGGCTGCTGCAAGAGCATGTATTTCAAGGCACTAGCTTCGGGGACTCTCCACTGTCTTGGGGGAGTTTCTACAATGTGACCAGAAGCTGTTCACAAGCACCTGCTTGCAGCGACCGAGTTCGGCGTTCCACACTCTTCCCCGGCTCTCTTTCGCCTCTCCGCTCTCCCAGTGGCGGTACCGAAGACGCTGCTGGCTGTGGTGCCGCGAACCACTGCTTACTCGGCAAAAGGCAGCTTCTCGCTCTTGACAGCTCTGCTATGCAGAAGCAGAGGAAAGCTGGCAGAGCTTCTCCTCTAGCTGCTCTACGCAGAAACAACTGTAAATCAGCTAGAAATTGATCCTGTAGTGGGAAAGGCAGGAAAGTTGCTGCATAAGCGTATTGGCTTGCTGGAAGCAGCAGCAAGCACGAGTGCTTCTCTGCACATTGGAAACACAAAACAGAAGCACGCACACGGCAAGAGGAGACTGCCTGACACCTGCTGCACTCAGTACAGCTCTGGGCTGCTGCCAGGGCATGTAATTCAAGGCACTAGCTTCGGGGACTCTCCACTGTCATGGGGGAGATTCTACAAGGTGACCAGAAGCTGTTCGAAAGCACCTGCTTGCAGCGACCGAGTTCGGCGTTCCACACTCTTCCCCGGCTCTCTTTCGCCTCTCCGCACAACCTGCGGCTGTACCAAAGACGCTGCTGGCTGTGGTGCCGCGAACCACTGCTTACTCGGCAAAAGGCAGCTTCTCGCTCTTGACAGCTCTGCTATGCAGAAGCAGAGGAAAGCTGGCAGAGCTTCTCCTCTAGCTGCTCTACGCAGAAACAACTGTAAATCACTAGAAATTGATCCTGTAGTGGGAAAGGCAGGAAAGTTGCTGCAAAAGCGTATTGGCTTGCTGGAAGCAGCAGCAAGCACGAGTGCTTCTCTGCACATTGGAAACACAAAAAAGAAGCACGCGCACGGCAAGAGGAGACTGCCTGACACCTGCTGCACTCAGTACAGCTCTGGGCTGCTGCCAGGGCATGTATTTCAAGGCACTAGCTTCAGGGACTCTCCACTGTCTTGGGGGTGATTCTACAAGGTGACCAGAAGCTGTTCACAAGCACCTGCTTGCAGCGACCGAGTTCGGCGTTCCACACTCTTCCCCGGCTCTCTTTCGCCTCTCCGCACACCCAGCGGCTGTACCAAAGACGCTGCTGGCTGTGGTGCGGCGAACCGCTGCTTACTCTGCAAAAGGCAGCTTCTCGCTCTTGACAGCTCTGCTATGCAGAAGCAGAGGAAAGCCGGCAGAGCTTCTTCTCTAGCTGCTCTACGCAGAAACAACTGTAAATCGGCTAGAAATTGATCCTGTAGTGGGAAAGGCAGAAAAGTTGCTGCAAAAGCGTATTGGCTTGCTGGAAGCAGCAGCAAGCACGAGTGCTTCTCTGAACATTGGAAACACAAAACAGAAGCACGCAGACGGCGAGAGGAGACTGTCTGACACCTGCTGCACTCAGTACAGCTCTGGGCTGCTGCAAGAGCATGTATTTCAAGGCACTAGCTTCGGGGACTCTCCACTGTCTTGGGGGAGTTTCTACAATGTGACCAGAAGCTGTTCACAAGCACCTGCTTGCAGCGACCGAGTTCGGCGTTCCACACTCTTCCCCGGCTCTCTTTCGCCTCTCCGCTCTCCCAGTGGCGGTACCGAAGACGCTGCTGGCTGTGGTGCCGCGAACCACTGCTTACTCGGCAAAAGGCAGCTTCTCGCTCTTGACAGCTCTGCTATGCAGAAGCAGAGGAAAGCTGGCAGAGCTTCTCCTCTAGCTGCTCTACGCAGAAACAACTGTAAATCAGCTAGAAATTGATCCTGTAGTGGGAAAGGCAGGAAAGTTGCTGCATAAGCGTATTGGCTTGCTGGAAGCAGCAGCAAGCACGAGTGCTTCTCTGCACATTGGAAACACAAAACAGAAGCACGCACACGGCAAGAGGAGACTGCCTGACACCTGCTGCACTCAGTACAGCTCTGGGCTGCTGCCAGGGCATGTAATTCAAGGCACTAGCTTCGGGGACTCTCCACTGTCATGGGGGAGATTCTACAAGGTGACCAGAAGCTGTTCGAAAGCACCTGCTTGCAGCGACCGAGTTCGGCGTTCCACACTCTTCCCCGGCTCTCTTTCGCCTCTCCGCACAACCTGCGGCTGTACCAAAGACGCTGCTGGCTGTGGTGCCGCGAACCACTGCTTACTCGGCAAAAGGCAGCTTCTCGCTCTTGACAGCTCTGCTATGCAGAAGCAGAGGAAAGCTGGCAGAGCTTCTCCTCTAGCTGCTCTACGCAGAAACAACTGTAAATCACTAGAAATTGATCCTGTAGTGGGAAAGGCAGGAAAGTTGCTGCAAAAGCGTATTGGCTTGCTGGAAGCAGCAGCAAGCACGAGTGCTTCTCTGCACATTGGAAACACAAAAAAGAAGCACGCGCACGGCAAGAGGAGACTGCCTGACACCTGCTGCACTCAGTACAGCTCTGGGCTGCTGCCAGGGCATGTATTTCAAGGCACTAGCTTCAGGGACTCTCCACTGTCTTGGGGGTGATTCTACAAGGTGACCAGAAGCTGTTCACAAGCACCTGCTTGCAGCGACCGAGTTCGGCGTTCCACACTCTTCCCCGGCTCTCTTTCGCCTCTCCGCACACCCAGCGGCTGTACCAAAGACGCTGCTGGCTGTGGTGCGGCGAACCGCTGCTTACTCGGCAAAAGGCAGCTTCTCGCTCTTGACAGCTCTGCTATGCAGAAGCAGAGGAAAGCCGGCAGAGCTTCTCCTCTAGCTGCTCTACGCAGAAACAACTGTAAATCAGCTAGAAATTGATCCTGTAGTGGGAAAGGCAGGAAAGTTGCTGCAAAAGCGTATTGGCTTGCTGGAAGCAGCAGCAAGAACGAATGCTTCTCTGAACATTGGAAACACAAAACAGAAGCACGCAGACGGCGAGAGGAGACTGTCTGACACCTGCTGCACTCAGTACAGCTCTGGGCTGCTGCCAGAGCATGTATTTCAAGGCACTAGCTTCGGGGACTCTCCACTGTCTTGGGGGAGTTTCTACAATGTGACCAGAAGCTGTTCACAAGCACCTGCTTGCAGCGACCGAGTTCGGCGTTCCACACTCTTCCCCGGCTCTCTTTCGCCTCTCCGCTCTCCCAGTGGCGGTACCGAAGACGCTGCTGGCTCTGGTGCCGCGAACCACTGCTTACTCGGCAAAAGGCAGCTTCTCGCTCTTGACAGCTCTGCTATGCAGAAGCAGAAGAAAGCTGGCAGAGCTTCTCCTCTAGCTGCTCTACGCAGAAACAACTGTAAATCAGCTAGAAATTGATCCTGTAGTGGGAAAGGCAGGAAAGTTGCTGCATAAGCGTATTGGCTTCCTGGAAGCAGCAGCAAGCACGAGTGCTTCTCTGAACATTGGAAACACAAAACAGAAGCACGCACACGGCAAGAGGAGACTGCCTGACACCTGCTGCACTCAGTACAGCTCTGGGCTGCTGCCAGGGCATGTAATTCAAGGCACTAGCTTCGGGGACTCTCCACTGTCATGGGGGAGATTCTACAAGGTGACCAGAAGCTGTTCGAAAGCACCTGCTTGCAGCGACCGAGTTCGGCGTTCCACACTCTTCCCCGGCTCTCTTTCGCCTCTCCGCACAACCTGCGGCTGTACCAAAGACGCTGCTGGCTGTGGTGCCGCGAACCACTGCTTACTCGGCAAAAGGCAGCTTCTCGCTCTTGACAGCTCTGCTATGCAGAAGCAGAGGAAAGCTGGCAGAGCTTCTCCTCTAGCTGCTCTACGCAGAAACAACTGTAAATCACTAGAAATTGATCCTGTAGTGGGAAAGGCAGGAAAGTTGCTGCAAAAGCGTATTGGCTTGCTGGAAGCAGCAGCAAGCACGAGTGCTTCTCTGCACATTGGAAACACAAAAAAGAAGCACGCGCACGGCAAGAGGAGACTGCCTGACACCTGCTGCACTCAGTACAGCTCTGGGCTGCTGCCAGGGCATGTATTTCAAGGCACTAGCTTCAGGGACTCTCCACTGTCTTGGGGGTGATTCTACAAGGTGACCAGAAGCTGTTCACAAGCACCTGCTTGCAGCGACCGAGTTCGGCGTTCCACACTCTTCCCCGGCTCTCTTTCGCCTCTCCGCACACCCAGCGGCTGTACCAAAGACGCTGCTGGCTGTGGTGCGGCGAACCGCTGCTTACTCGGCAAAAGACAGCTTCTCGCTCTTGACAGCTCTGCTATGCAGAAGCAGAGGAAAGCCGGCAGAACTTCTCCTCTAGCTGCTCTACGCAGAAACAACTGTAAATCAGCTAGAAAATGATCCTGTAGTGGGAAAGGCAGAAAAGTTGCTGCAAAAGCGTTTTGGCTTGCTGGAAGCAGCAGCAAGCACGAGTGCTTCTCTGCACATTGGAAACACAAAACAGAAGCACGCAGACGGCGAGAGGAGACTGTCTGACACCTGCTGCACTCAGTACAGCTCTGGGCTGCTGCCAGAGCATGTATTTCAAGGCACTAGCTTCGGAGAGTCTCCACTGTCTTGGGGGAGTTTCTACAAGGTGACCAGAAGCTGTTCGCCAGCGCCCGCTTGCAGCGACCGAGTTCGGCTTTCCACATTCTTCCCCGGCTCTCTTTCGCTTCTCCGCACAAGCTGCGGCTGTACCCAAGACGCCGCTGGCTGTTGTTCTGCGAACCGCTGCTTTCTCGGCAAAACGCAGCTTCTCGTTCTTGACAGCTCTGCTATGCAGAAGCACAGCAAAGCCGGCAGAGCTGCTCCTCTAGCTGCTCTACGCAGAGGCAACTGTAAATCAGCTAGACATTGATCCTGTTGTGGAAAAGGCATTAAAGTTGCTGCAAAAGCGTTTTGGCTTGCTGGAAGCAGCAGCAAGCACGAGGGCTTCTCTGCTCGCTGGAAACACAAAACAGAAGCACCTACACGGCGAGAGGAGACTGCCTGACACCTGCTGCACTCAGTACAGCTCTGGGCTGCTGCCAGGAAAGGTATTTCAAGGAACTAGCCACGGGGACTCTGCACTGTGCTGGGAGACTTTCTACAAGGTGACCAGAAGCTGTTCACAAGCACCCGCTTACAGCGACCGAGTTTGGCTTTCCACATTCTTCCCCGGCTCTCTTTCGCTTCACCGAACAACCTGCGGCTGTACCCAAGATGCCGCTGGCTGTGGTTCCGGGAAGCGCTGCTTTCTCGGCAAAACGCAGCTTCTCGTTCTTGACAGCTCTGCTATGCAGAAGCACAGGAAAGCCGGCAGAGCTGCTCCTCTAGCTGCTTTACGCACAGGCAACTGTAAATCAGCTAGACATTGATCCTGTTGTGGAAAAGGCAGGAAAGTTGCTGAAAAAGCATTTTGGCTTCATGGAAGCAGCAGCAAGCACAAGGGCTTCTCTGCACGCTGCGAACACAAAACAGAAGCACCTACACGGCGAGAGGAGCCTGCCTGACACCTGCTGCACTCAGTACAGCTCTGGGCTGCTGCCAGGAAAGGTATTTCAAGGAACTAGCCACGGGGACTCTGCACTGTGCTGGGAGAGTTTCTACAAGGTGACCAGAAGCTGTTCGCCAGCACCGGCTTGCAGCGACGGAGTTCGGCTTTCCACGGTCTTCCCCGGCTCTCTTTCGCTTCTCCGCACAAGCTGCGGCTGAACCGAAGACGCTGATGGCTGCGGTTCCGCGAAGCGCTGCTTTCTCGGCAAAACACAGCTTCTCGTTCTTGACAGCTCTGCTATGCAGAAGCACAGGAAAGCCGGCAGAGCTGCTCCTCTAGCTGCTCTACGCACAGGCAACTGTAAATCAGCTAGACATTGATCCTGTTGTGGAAAAGGCAGGAAAGTTGCTGCAAAAGCGTTTTGGTTTGCTGGAAGCAGCAGCAAGCACAAGGGCTTCTCTGCACGCTGCGAACACAAAACAGAAGCACCTACACGGCGAGAGGAGACTGCCTGACACCTGCTGCACTCAGTACAGCTCTGGGCTGCTGCCAGGGCATGTATTTCAAGGAACTAGCCACGGGGACTCTGCACTGTGCTGGGAGAGTTTCTACAAGGTGACCAGAAGCTGTTCGCCAGCACCGGCTTGCAGCGACGGAGTTCGGCGTTCCACACTCTTCCCCGGCTCTCTTTCGCTTCTCCGTACAAGCTGCGGCTGAACCCAAGACGCCGATGGCTGCGGTTCCGCGAAGCGCTGCTTGCTCGGCAAAACACAGCTTCTCGTTCTTGACAGCTCTGCTATGCAGAAGCACAGGAAAGCCGGCAGAGCTGCTCCTCTAGCTGCTCTACGCACAGGCAACTGTAAATCAGCTAGACATTGATCCTGTTGTGGAAAAGGCAGGAAAGTTGCTGCAAAAGCCTTTTGGCTTGCTGGAAGCAGCAGCAAGCACAAGGGCTTCTCTGCACGCTGCGAACACAAAACAGAAGCACCTACACGGCGAGAGGAGACTGCCTGACACCTGCTGCACTCAGTACAGCTCTGGGCTGCTGCCAGGAAAGGTATTTCAAGGAACTAGCCACGGGGACTCTACACTGTGCTGGGAGAGTTTCTACAAGGTGACCAGAAGCTGTTCGCCAGCACCGGCTTGCAGCGACGGAGTTCGGCTTTCCACGTTCTTCCCCGGCTCTCTTTCGCCTCTCCGTACACGCTGCGGCTGAACCCAAGACGCCGATGGCTGCGGTTCCGCGAAGCGCTGCTCTCTCGGCAAAAGGTAGCTTCTCGCTCTTGACAGCTCTGCTATGCAGAAGCAGAGGAAAGCCGGCAGAGCTTCTCCTGTAGCTGCTCTATGCAGAAACAACTGTAAACCAGCTAGAAATTCATCCTGTAGTGGGAAAGGCAGAAGAGTTGCTGCAAAAGCGTTTTGGCTTGCTGGAAGCAGCAGCAAGCACGAGTGCTTCTCTGCACATTGGAAACACAAAACAGAAGCACGCACACGGCAAGAGGAGACTGCCTGACACCTGCTGCACTCAGTACAGCTCTGGGCTGCTGCCAGGGCATGTATTTCAAGGCACTAGCTTCAGGGACTCTCCACTGTCTTGGGGGTGATTCTACAAGGTGACCAGAAGCTGTTCACAAGCACCTGCTTGCAGCGACCGAGTTCGGCGTTCCACACTCTTCCCCGGCTCTCTTTCGCCTCTCCGCACACCCAGCGGCTGTACCAAAGACGCTGCTGGCTGTGGTGCGGCGAACCGCTGCTTACTCTGCAAAAGGCAGCTTCTCGCTCTTGACAGCTCTGCTATGCAGAAGCAGAGGAAAGCCGGCAGAGCTTCTTCTCTAGCTGCTCTACGCAGAAACAACTGTAAATCAGCTAGAAATTGATCCTGTAGTGGGAAAGGCAGAAAAGTTGCTGCAAAAGCGTTTTGGCTTGCTGGAAGCAGCAGCAAGCACGAGTGCTTCTCTGAACATTGGAAACACAAAACAGAAGCACGCAGACGGCGAGAGGAGACTGTCTGACACCTGCTGCACTCAGTACAGCTCTGGGCTGCTGCCAGAGCATGTATTTCAAGGCACTAGCTTCGGGGACTCTCCACTGTCTTGGGGGAGTTTCTACAATGTGACCAGAAGCTATTCACAAGCACCTGCTTGCAGCGACCGAGTTCGGCGTTCCACACTCTTCCCCGGCTCTCTTTCGCCTCTCCGCTCTCCCAGTGGCGGTACCGAAGACGCTGCTGGCTGTGGTGCCGCGAACCACTGATTACTCGGCAAAAGGCAGCTTCTCGTTCTTGACAGCTCTGCTATGCAGAAGCACAGGAAAGCCGGCAGAGCTGCTCCTCTAGCTGCTCTACGCACAGGCAACTGTAAATCAGCTAGACATTGATCCTGTTGTGGAAAAGGCAGGAAAGTTGCTGCAAAAGCGTTTTGGTTTGCTGGAAGCAGCAGCAAGCACAAGGGCTTCTCTGCACGCTGCGAACACAAAACAGAAGCACCTACACGGCGAGAGGAGACTGCCTGACACCTGCTGCACTCAGTACAGCTCTGGCCTGCTGCCAGGGCATGTATTTCAAGGAACTAGCCACGGGGACTCTGCACTGTGCTGGGAGAGTTTCTACAAGGTGACCAGAAGCTGTTCGCCAGCACCGGCTTGCAGCGACGGAGTTCGGCTTTCCACGTTCTTCCCCGGCTCTCTTTCGCTTCTCCGTACAAGCTGCGGCTGAACCCAAGACGCCGATGGCTGCGGTTCCGCGAAGCGCTGCTTGCTCGGCAAAACACAGCTTCTCGTTCTTGACAGCTCTGCTATGCAGAAGCACAGGAAAGCCGGCAGAGCTGCTCCTCTAGCTGCTCTACGCACAGGCAACTGTAAATCAGCTAGACATTGATCCTGTTGTGGAAAAGGCAGGAAAGTTGCTGCAAAAGCCTTTTGGCTTGCTGGAAGCAGCAGCAAGCACAAGGGCTTCTCTGCACGCTGCGAACACAAAACAGAAGCACCTACACGGCGAGAGGAGACTGCCTGACACCTGCTGCACTCAGTACAGCTCTGGGCTGCTGCCAGGAAAGGTATTTCAAGGAACTAGCCACGGGGACTCTACACTGTGCTGGGAGAGTTTCTACAAGGTGACCAGAAGCTGTTCGCCAGCACCGGCTTGCAGCGACGGAGTTCGGCTTTCCACGTTCTTCCCCGGCTCTCTTTCGCCTCTCCGTACACGCTGCGGCTGAACCCAAGACGCCAATGGCTGCGGTTCCGCGAAGCGCTGCTCTCTCGGCAAAAGGTAGCTTCTCGCTCTTGACAGCTCTGCTATGCAGAAGCAGAGGAAAGCCGGCAGAGCTTCTCCTGTAGCTGCTCTATGCAGAAACAACTGTAAACCAGCTAGAAATTCATCCTGTAGTGGGAAAGGCAGAAGAGTTGCTGCAAAAGCGTTTTGGCTTGCTGGAAGCAGCAGCAAGCACGAGTGCTTCTCTGCACATTGGAAACACAAAACAGAAGCACGCACACGGCAAGAGGAGACTGCCTGACACCTGCTGCACTCAGTACAGCTCTGGGCTGCTGCCAGGGCATGTATTTCAAGGCACTAGCTTCAGGGACTCTCCACTGTCTTGGGGGTGATTCTACAAGGTGACCAGAAGCTGTTCACAAGCACCTGCTTGCAGCGACCGAGTTCGGCGTTCCACACTCTTCCCCGGCTCTCTTTCGCCTCTCCGCACACCCAGCGGCTGTACCAAAGACGCTGCTGGCTGTGGTGCGGCGAACCGCTGCTTACTCTGCAAAAGGCAGCTTCTCGCTCTTGACAGCTCTGCTATGCAGAAGCAGAGGAAAGCCGGCAGAGCTTCTTCTCTAGCTGCTCTACGCAGAAACAACTGTAAATCAGCTAGAAATTGATCCTGTAGTGGGAAAGGCAGAAAAGTTGCTGCAAAAGCGTTTTGGCTTGCTGGAAGCAGCAGCAAGCACGAGTGCTTCTCTGAACATTGGAAACACAAAACAGAAGCACGCAGACGGCGAGAGGAGACTGTCTGACACCTGCTGCACTCAGTACAGCTCTGGGCTGCTGCCAGAGCATGTATTTCAAGGCACTAGCTTCGGGGACTCTCCACTGTCTTGGGGGAGTTTCTACAATGTGACCAGAAGCTATTCACAAGCACCTGCTTGCAGCGACCGAGTTCGACGTTCCACACTCTTCCCCGGCTCTCTTTCGCCTCTCCGCTCTCCCAGTGGCGGTACCGAAGACGCTGCTGGCTGTGGTGCCGCGAACCACTGATTACTCGGCAAAAGGCAGCTTCTCGCTCTTGACAGTTCTGCTATGCAGAAGCAGAGGAAAGCTGGCAGAGCTTCTCCTCTAGCTGCTCTACGCAGAAACAACTGTAAATCAGCTAGAAATTGATCCTGTAGTGGGAAAGGCAGGAAAGTTGCTGCATAAGCGTATTGGCTTGCTGGAAGCAGCAGCAAGCACGAGTGCTTCTCTGCACATTGGAAACACAAAACAGAAGCACGCACACGGCAAGAGGAGACTGCCTGACACCTGCTGCACTCAGTACAGCTCTGGGCTGCTGCCAGGGCATGTAATTCAAGGCACTAGCTTCGGGGACTCTCCACTGTCATGGGGGAGATTCTACAAGGTGACCAGAAGCTGTTCGAAAGCACCTGCTTGCAGCGACCGAGTTCGGCGTTCCACACTCTTCCCCGGCTCTCTTTCGCCTCTCCGCACAACCTGCGGCTGTACCAAAGACGCTGCTGGCTGTGGTGCCGCGAACCACTGCTTACTCGGCAAAAGGCAGCTTCTCGCTCTTGACAGCTCTGCTATGCAGAAGCAGAGGAAAGCTGGCAGAGCTTCTCCTCTAGCTGCTCTACGCAGAAACAACTGTAAATCACTAGAAATTGATCCTGTAGTGGGAAAGGCAGGAAAGTTGCTGCAAAAGCGTATTGGCTTGCTGGAAGCAGCAGCAAGCACGAGTGCTTCTCTGCACATTGGAAACACAAAAAAGAAGCACGCGCACGGCAAGAGGAGACTGCCTGACACCTGCTGCACTCAGTACAGCTCTGGGCTGCTGCCAGGGCATGTATTTCAAGGCACTAGCTTCAGGGACTCTCCACTGTCTTGGGGGTGATTCTACAAGGTGACCAGAAGCTGTTCACAAGCACCTGCTTGCAGCGACCGAGTTCGGCGTTCCACACTCTTCCCCGGCTCTCTTTCGCCTCTCCGCACACCCAGCGGCTGTACCAAAGACGCTGCTGGCTGTGGTGCGGCGAACCTCTGCTTACTCGGCAAAAGACAGCTTCTCGCTCTTGACAGCTCTGCTATGCAGAAGCAGAGGAAAGCCGGCAGAGCTTCTCCTCTAGCTGCTCTATGCAGAAACAACTGTAAATCAGCTAGAAATTGATCCTGTAGTGGGAAAGGCAGAAAAGTTGCTGCAAAAGCGTTTTGGCTTGCTGGAAGCAGCAGCAAGCACGAGTGCTTCTCTGCACATTGGAAACACAAAACAGAAGCACGCAGACGGCGAGAGGAGACTGTCTGACACCTGCTGCACTCAGTACAGCTCTGGGCTGCTGCCAGAGCATGTATTTCAAGGCACTAGCTTCGGAGAGTCTCCACTGTCTTGGGGGAGTTTCTACAAGGTGACCAGAAGCTGTTCGCCAGCGCCCGCTTGCAGCGACCGAGTTCGGCTTTCCACATTCTTCCCCGGCTCTCTTTCGCTTCTCCGCACAAGCTGCGGCTGTACCCAAGACGCCGCTGGCTGTTGTTCTGCGAACCGCTGCTTTCTCGGCAAAACGCAGCTTCTCGTTCTTGACAGCTCTGCTATGCAGAAGCAGAGGAAAGCCGGCAGAGCTGCTCCTCTAGCTGCTCTACGCAGAGGCAACTGTAAATCAGCTAGACATTGATCCTGTTGTGGAAAAGGCATTAAAGTTGCTGCAAAAGCGTTTTGGCTTGCTGGAAGCAGCAGCAAGCACGAGGGCTTCTCTCTACGCTGCAAACACAAAACAGAAGCACCTACACGGCGAGAGGAGACTGCCTGACACCTGCTGCACTCAGTACAGCTCTGGGCTGCTGCCAGGAAAGGTATTTCAAGGAACTAGCCACGGGGACTCTGCACTGTGCTGGGAGACTTTCTACAAGGTGACCAGAAGCTGTTCACAAGCACCCGCTTACAGCGACCGAGTTTGGCTTTCCACATTCTTCCCCGGCTCTCTTTCGCTTCACCGAACAACCTGCGGCTGTACCCAAGATGCCGCTGGCTGTGGTTCCGGGAAGCGCTGCTTTCTCGGCAAAACGCAGCTTCTCGTTCTTGACAGCTCTGCTATGCAGAAGCACAGGAAAGCCGGCAGAGCTGCTCCTCTAGATGCTCTACGTAGAGGCAACTGTAAATCAGCTAGACATTGATCCTGTTGTGGAAAAGGCAGGAAAGTTGCTGCAAAAGCGTTTTGGCTTGCTGGAAGCAGCAGCAAGCACGAGTGCTTCTCTGCACATTGGAAACACAAAACAGAAGCACGCACACGGCAAGAGGAGACTGCCTGACACCTGCTGCACTCAGTACAGCTCTGGGCTGCTGCCAGGGCATGTATTTCAAGGCACCAGCTTCGGGGACTCTCCACTGTCTTGGGGGAGTTTCTACAAGGTGACCAGAAGCTGTTCACAAGCACCTGCTTGCAGCGACCGAGTTCGGCGTTCCACACTCTTCCCCGGCTCTCTTTCGCCTCTCCGCACTCCCAGCGGCTGTACCTAAAACGCTGCTGGCTGTCGTGCCGCGAACCGCTGCTTTCTCGGCAAAACACAGCTTCTCACTCTTGACAGCTCTGCTATGCAGAAGCAGAGGAAAGCCGGCAGAGCTTCTCCTCTAGCTGCTCTACGCAGAAACAACTGTAAATCAGCTAGAAATTCATCCTGTAGTGGGAAAGGCAGAAAAGTTGCTGCAAAAGCGTTTTGGCTTGCTGGAAGCAGCAGCAAGCACGAGTGCTTCTCTGCACATTGGAAACACAAAACAGAAGCACGCAGACAGCGAGAGGACACTGTCTGACACCTGCTGCACTCAGTACAGCTCTGGGCTGCTGCCAGAGCATGTATTTCAAGGCACTAGCTTCAGGGACTCTCCACTGTCTTGGGGGTGATTCTACAAGGTGACCAGAAGCTGTTCACAAGCACCTGCTTGCAGCGACCGAGTTCGGCGTTCCACACTCTTCCCCGGCTCTCTTTCGCCTCTCCGCACACCCAGCGGCTGTACCAAAGACGCTGCTGGCTGTGGTGCGGCGAACCGCTGCTTACTCGGCAAAAGGCTGCTTCTCGCTCTTGACAGCTCTGCTATGCAGAAGCAGAGGAAAGCCGGCAGAGCTTCTCCTGTAGGTTGCTCTATGCAGAAACAACTGTAAATCAGCTAGAAATTGATCCTGTAGTGGGAAAGGCAGAAGAGTTGCTGCAAAAGCGTTCTGGCTTGCTGGAAGCAGAGCAAGCACGAGTGCTTCTCTGCGCATTGGAAACACAAAACAGAAGCACCTACACGGCGAGAGGAGACTGCCTGACACCTGCTGCACTCAGTACAGCTCTGGGCTGCTGCCAGGGCATGTATTTCAAGGCACTAGCTTCGAGGACTCTCCACTGTCTTGGGGGAGTTTCTACAAGGTGACCAGAAGCTGTTCACAAGCACCTGCTTGCAGCTACCGAGTTCGGCGTTCCACACTCTTCCCCGGCTCTCTTTCGCCTCTCTGCACTCCCAGCGGCTGTACCGAAGACTCTGCTGGCTGTGGTGCCGCGAACCGCTGCTTTCTCGGCAAAAGGCAGCTTCTCACTCTTGACAGCTCTGCTATGCAGAAGCAGAGGAAAGCCGGCAGAGCTTCTCCTCTAGCTGCTCTACGCAGAAACAACTGTAAATCAGCTAGAAATTGATCCTGTAGTGGGAAAGGCAGAAAAGTTGCTGCAAAAGCGTTTTGGCTTGCTGGAAGCAGCAGCAAGCACGAGGGCTTCTGTGTACGCTGCAAACAAAAACAGAAGCACCTACAAGGCGAGAGGAGACTGCTTGGCACCTGCTGCACTCAGTACAGCTCTGGGCTGCTGCCAGGAAAGGGATTTCAAGGAACTAGCCACGGGGACTCTGCACTGTGCTGGGAGACTTTCTACAGGATGACTAGAAGCTGTTCGCCAGCACCCGCTTGCAGCGACCGAATTCGGCTTTCCACCTTCTTCCCCGGCTCGCTTTCGCTTCTCCGCACAAGCTGCGGCTGTTTCCAAAACGCCGCAGGCTGTGGTTTCGCGAAGCTCTGCTTTCTCGGCAAAACACAGCTTCTCGTTCTTGACAGCTCTGCTATGCAGAAGCACAGGAAAGCCGGCAGAGCTGCTCCTCTAGCTGCTCTACGCAGAGGCAACTGTAAATCAGCTAGACATTGATCCTGTTGTGGAAAATGCAGGAAAGTTGCTGCAAAAGCGTTTTGGCTTGCTGGAAGCAGCAGCAAGCACGAGGGCTTCTGTGTACGCTGCAAACACAAAACAGAAGCACTTACACGGCGAAAGGAGACTGAGGAGTGAGAGGAGTGCAGCCCGACACCTGCTGCACTCAGTACAGCTCTGGGCTGCGGCCAGGAAAGGTATTTCAAGGAACTAGCCACGGGGACTCTGCACTGTGCTGTGAGAGTTTCTACAAGGTGACCAGAAGCTGTTCGCCAGCACCGGCTTGCAGCGACCGAGTTCGGCTTTCCACATTCTTCTCCGGCTCGCTTTCGCTTCTCTGTACAACCTGCGGCTGTACCCAAGACGCCGCGGGCTGTGGCTCCGCGAAGCGCTGCTTTCTCGGCATAACGCAGCTTCTCTTTCCTGACAGCTCTGCTATGCAGAAGCACAGGAAAGCCGGCAGAGCTGCTCCTCTAGCTGCTCTACGCAGAAACAACTGTAAATCAGCTAGAAATTCATCCTGTAGTGGGAAAGGCAGGAAAGTTGCTGCAAAAGCGTTTTGGCTTGCTGGAAGCAGCAGCAAGCACGAGTGCTTCTCTCCACACTGGAAACCCAAAACAGAAGCACGCAGACGGCAAGAGGAGACTGCCTGACACCTGCTGCACTCAGTACAGCTCTGGGCTGCTGCCAGGGCATGTATTTCAAGGCACTAGCTTCGGGGACTCTCCACTGTCTTGGGGGAGTTTCTACAAGGTGACCAGAAGCTGTTCACAAGCACCTGCTTGCAGCGACCGAGTTCGGCGTTCCACACTCTTCCCCGGCTCTCTTTCGCCTCTCCGCACTCCCAGCGGCTGTACCGAAGACGCTGCTGGCTGTGGTGCCGCGAATCGCTGCTTTCTCGGCAAAAGGCTGCTTCTCGCTCTTGACAGCTCTGCTATGCAGAAGCAGAAGAAAGCCGGCAGAGTTTCTCCTGTAGCTGCTCTATGCAGAAACAACTGTAAATCAGCTAGAAATTCATCCTGTAGTGGGAAAGGCAGGAAAGTTGCTGCAAAAGCGTTTTGGCTTGCTGGAAGCAGCAGCAAGCACGAGTGCTTCTCTGCATATTGGAAACACAAAACAGAAGCACGCACACGGGAAGAGGAGACTGCCTGAAACCTGCTGCACTCAGTACAGGTCTGGGCTGCGGCCAGAGCATGTATTTCAAGGCACTGGCTTCGGGGACTCTCCACAGTCTTGGGGGAGTTTCTACAAGGTGACCAGAAGCTGTTCGAAAGCACCTGCTTGAAGCGACCGAGTTCGGCGTTCCACACTCTTCCCCGGCTCTCTTTC
The DNA here is from genome assembly GCA_016584745.2 of Phylloscopus trochilus trochilus. Lineage (NCBI taxonomy): Eukaryota > Metazoa > Chordata > Aves > Passeriformes > Phylloscopidae > Phylloscopus > Phylloscopus trochilus. The sequence goes on along the minus strand of WQNJ02000546.1, from coordinate 56,765,042 downwards.
GCCTCTTCGCACACCCAGCGGCTGTACCGAAAACGCTGCTGGCTGTCGTGCCGCGAACCGCTGCTTTCTCGGCAAAAGGTAGCTTCTCGTTCTTGACAGCTCTGCTATGCAGAAGCAGAGGAAAGCCGGCAGAGCTTCTCCTCTAGCTGCTCTATGCAGAAACAACTGTAAATCAGCTAGAAATTGATCCTGTAGTGGGAAAGGCAGAAGAGTTGCTGAAAAAGCGTTTTGGCTTGCTGGAAGCAGCAGCAAGCACAAGTGCTTCTCTGCGCATTGGAAACACAAAACAGAAGCATGCACACGGCAAGAGGAGACTGCCTGACACCTGCTGCACTCAGTACAGCTCTGGGCTGCTGCCAGGGCATGTATTTCAAGGCACTAGCTTCGGGGACTCTCCACTGTCTTGGGGGAGTTTCTACAAGGTGACCAGAAGCTGTTCACAAGCACCTGCTTGCAGCGACCGAGTTCGGCGTTCCACACTCTTCCCCGGCTCTCTTTCGCCTCTCCGCACTCCCAGCGGCTGTACCGAAGACGCTGCTGGCTGTGGTGCCGCGAATCGCTGCTTTCTCGGCAAAAGGCTGCTTCTCGCTCTTGACAGCTCTGCTATGCAGAAGCAGAGGAAAGCCGGCAGAGCTTCTCCTGTAGCTGCTCTATGCAGAAACAACTGTAAATCAGCTAGAAATTCATCCTGTAGTGGGAAAGGCAGGAAAGTTGCTGCAAAAGCGTTTTGGCTTGCTGGAAGCAGCAGCAAGCACGAGTGCTTCTCTGCACATTGGAAACACAAAACAGAAGCACGCACACGGCAAGAGGAGACTGCCTGACACCTGCTGCACTCAGTACAGCTCTGGGCTGCTGCCAGAGCATGTATTTCAAGGCACTAGCTTCGGGGACTCTCCACTGTCTTGGGGGAGTTTCTACAAGGTGACCAGAAGCTGTTCGAAAGCACCTGCTTGCAGCGACCGAGTTCGGCGTTCCACACTCTTCCCCGGCTCTCTTTCGCCTCTCCGCACTCCCAGCGTCTGTACCGAAGATGCTGCTGGCTGTGGTCCCGCGAACCGCTGCTTTCTCGGCAAAAGGCAGCTTCTCGTTCTTGACAGCTCTGCTATGCAGAAGCAGAGGAAAGCCGGCAGAGCTTCTCCTCTAGCTGCTCTACGCAGAAACAACTGTAAATCAGCTAGAAATTCATCCTGTAGTGGGAAAGGCAGGAAAGTTGCTGCAAAAGCGTTTTGGCTTGCTGGAAGCAGCAGCAAGCACGAGTGCTTCTCTGCGCATTGGAAACACAAAACAGAAGCACCCACACGGCAAGAGGAGACTGCCTGACACCTGCTGCACTCAGTACAGCTCTGGGCTGCTGCCAGGGCATGTAATTCAAGGCACTAGCTTCGGGGACTCTCCACTGTCATGGGGGAGATTCTACAAGGTGACCAGAAGCTGTTCGAAAGCACCTGCTTGCAGCGACCGAGTTCGGCGTTCCACACTCTTCCCCGGCTCTCTTTCGCTTCTCCGCACAAGCTGCGGCTGAACCCAAGACGCCGATTGCTGCGGTTCCGCGAAGCGCTGCTTTCTCGGCAAAACACAGCTTCTCGTTCTTGACAGCTCTGCTATGCAGAAGTACAGGAAAGCCGGCAGAGCTGCTCCTCTAGCTGCTCTACGCACAGGCAACTGTAAATCAGCTACACATTGATCCTGTTGTGGAAAAGGCAGGAAAGTTGCTGAAAAAGCGTTTTGGCTTACTGGAAGCAGCAGCAAGCACAAGGGCTTCTCTGCACGCTGCGAACACAAAACAGAAGCACCTACACGGCGAGAGGAGACTGCCTGACACCTGCTGCACTCAGTACAGCTCTGGGCTGCTGCCAGGAAAGGTATTTCAAGGAACTAGCCACGGGGACTCTGCACTGTGCTGGGAGACTTTCTACAAGGTGACCAGAAGCTGTTCGCCAGCACCCGCTTGCAGCGACGGAGTTCGGCTTTCCACATTCTTCCCCGGCTCGCTTTCGCTTCTCCGCACAACCTGCGGCTGTACCCAAGACGCCGCGGGCTATGGCTCCGCGAAGCGCTGCTTTCTCGGCATAACGCAGCTTCTCGTTCTTGACAGCTCTGCTATGCAGAAGCACAGGAAAGCCGGCAGAGCTGCTCCTCTAGCTGCTCTACGCAGAAACAACTGTAAATCAGCTAGACATTGATCCTGTTGTGGAAAAGGCAGGAAAGTTGCTGCAAAAGCGTTTTGGCTTGCTGGAAGCAGCAGCAAGCACGAGTGCTTCTCTGCACATTGGAAACACAAAACAGAAGCACGCAGACGGCGAGAGGAGACTGTCTGACACCTGCTGCACTCAGTACAGCTCTGGGCTGCTGCCAGAGCATGTATTTCAAGGCACTAGCTTCGGGGACTCTCCACTGTCTTGGGGGAGTTTCTACAAGGTAACCAGAAGCTGTTCACAAGCACCGGCTTGCAGCGACCGAGTTCGGCGTTCCACACTCTTCCCCGGCTCTCTTTCGCCTCTCCGCTCTCCCAGTGGCGGTACTGAAGACGCTGCTGGCTGTGGTGCCGCGAACCCTTGCTTTCTCGGCAAAAGGCTGCTTCTCGCTCTTGACAGCTCTGCTATGCAGAAGCAGAGGAAAGCCGGCAGAGCTTCTCCTCTAGCTGCTCTATGCAGAAACAACTGTAAATCAGCTAGAAAATGATCCTGTAGTGGGAAAGGCAGAAAAGTTGCTGCAAAAGCGTTTTGGCTTGCTGGAAGAAACAGCAAGCACGAGTGCTTCTCTCCACACTGGAAACCCAAAACAGAAGCACGCAGACGGCAAGAGGAGACTGCCTGACACCTGCTGCACTCAGTACAGCTCTGGGCTGCTGCCAGGGCATGTAATTCAAGGCACTAGCTTCGAGGACTCTCCACTGTCTTGGGGGAGTTTCTACAAGGTGACCAGAAGCTGTTCACAAGCACCTGCTTGCAGCGACCGAGTTCGGCGTTCCACACTCTTCTCCGGCTCTCTTTCGCCTCTCCGCACACCCAGCGGCTGTACCAAAGACGCTGCTGGCTGTGGTGCGGCGAACCGCTGCTTACTCTGCAAAAGGCAGCTTCTCGCTCTTGACAGCTCTGCTATGCAGAAGCAGAGGAAAGCCGGCAGAGCTTCTTCTCTAGCTGCTCTACGCAGAAAAAACTGTAAATCAGCTAGAAATTGATCCTGTAGTGGGAAAGGCAGAAAAGTTGCTGCAAAAGCGTTTTGGCTTGCTGGAAGCAGCAGCAAGCACGAGTGCTTCTCTGCACATTGGAAACACAAAACAGAAGCACGCAGACGGCGAGAGGAGACTGTCTGACACCTGCTGCACTCAGTACAGCTCTGGGCTGCTGCCAGAGCATGTATTTCAAGGCACTAGCTTCGGGGACTCTCCACTGTCTTGGGGGAGTTTCTACAATGTGACCAGAAGCTGTTCACAAGCACCTGCTTGCAGCGACCGAGTTCGGCGTTCCACACTCTTCCCCGGCTCTCTTTCGCCTCTCCGCTCTCCCAGTGGCGGTACCGAAGACGCTGCTGGCTGTGGTGCCGCGAACCGCTGCTTTCTCAGCAAAAGGCTGCTTCTCGCTCTTGACAGCTCTGCTATGCAGAAGCAGAGGAAAGCCGGCAGAGCTTCTTCTCTAGCTGCTCTACGCAGAAACAACTGTAAATCAGCTAGAAATTGATCCTGTAGTGGGAAAGGCAGAAAAGTTGCTGCAAAAGCGTTTTGGCTTGCTGGAAGCAGCAGCAAGCACGAGTGCTTCTCTCCACACTGGAAACACAAAACAGAAGCACGAACACGGATAGAGGAGACTGCCTGACACCTGCTGCACTCAGTACAGCTCTGGGCTGCTGCCAGGGCATGTATTTCAAGGCACTAGCTTCGAGGACTCTCCACTGTCTTGGGGGAGTTTCTACAAGGTGACCAGAAGCTGTTCGAAAGCACCTGCTTGCAGCGACCGAGTTCGGCGTTCCACACTCTTCCCCGGCTCTCTTTCGCCTCTCCGCACTCCCAGCGGCTGTACCGAAAACGCTGCTGGCTGCCGTGCCGCAAACCGCGGCTTTCTCGGCAAAAGGTAGCTTCTCGCTCTTGACAGCTCTGCTATGCAGAAGCAGAGGAAAGCCGGCAGAGCTTCTCCTCTAGCTGCTCTATGCAGAAACAACTGTAAATCAGCTAGAAATTCATCCTGTAGTGGAAAAGGCAGAAGAGTTGCTGCAAAAGCGTTTTGGCTTGCTGGAAGCAGCAGCAAGCACGAGTGCTTCTCTGCGCATTGGAAACACAAAACAGAAGCACGCACACGGCAAGAGGAGACTGCCTGACACCTGCTGCACTCAGTACAGCTCTGGGCTGCTGCCAGGGCATGTATTTCAAGGCACTAGCTTCAGGGACTCTCCACTGTCTTGAGGGTGATTCTACCAGGTGACCAGAAGCTGTTCACAAGCACCTGCTTGCAGCGACCGAGTTCGGCGTTCCACACTCTTCCCCGGCTCTCTTTCGCCTCTCCGCACACCCAGCGGCTGTACCAAAGACGCTGCTGGCTGTGGTGCGGCGAACCGCTGCTTACTCGGCAAAAGGCAGCTTCTCGCTCTTGACAGCTCTGCTATGCAGAAGCAGTGGAAAGCTGGCAGAGCTTCTCCTCTAGCTGCTCTATGCAGAAACAACTGTAAATCAGCTAGAAATTGATCCTGTAGTGGGAAAGGCAGGAAAGTTGCTGCAAAAGCGTATTGGCTTGCTGGAAGCAGCAGCAAGCACGAGTGCTTCTCTGCACATTGGAAACACAAAACAGAAGCACGCACACGGCAATAGGAGACTGCCTGAAACCTGCTGCACTCAGTACAGGTCTGGGCTGCTGCCAGGGCATGTATTTCAAGGCACTAGCTTCGGGGACTCTCCACTGTCTTGGGGGAGTTTCTACAAGGTGACCAGAAGCTGTTCACAAGCACCTGCTTGCAGCGACCGAGTTCGGCGTTCCACACTCTTCCCCGGCTCTCTTTCGCCTCTCCGCACTCCCAGCGGCTGTACCGAAGACGCTGCTGGCTGTGGTGCCGCGAACCGCTGCTTTCTCGGCAAAAGGTAGCTTCTCGCTCTTGACAGCTCTGCTATGCAGAAGCAGAGGAAAGCCGGCAGAGCTTCTCCTGTAGCTGCTCTATGCAGAAACAACTGTAAATCAGCTAGAAATTCATCCTGTAGTGGGAAAGGCAGAAGAGTTGCTGCAAAAGCGTTTTGGCTTACTGGAAGCAGCAGCAAGCACGAGTGCTTCTCTGCACATTGGAAACACAAAACAGAAGCACGCACACGGCAAGAGGAGACTGCCTGACACCTGCTGCACTCAGTACAGCTCTGGGCTGCTGCCAGGGCATGTATTTCAAGGCACTAGCTTCAGGGACTCTCCACTGTCTTGGGGGTTATTCTACAAGGTGACCAGAAGCTGTTCACAAGCACCTGCTTGCAGCGACCGAGTTCGGCGTTCCACACTCTTCCCCGGCTCTCTTTCGCCTCTCCACACACCCAGCGGCTGTACCAAAGACGCTGCTGGCTGTGGTGCGGCGAACCGCTGCTTACTCTGCAAAAGGCAGCTTCTCGCTCTTGACAGCTCTGCTATGCAGAAGCAGAGGAAAGCCGGCAGAGCTTCTTCTCTAGCTGCTCTACGCAGAAACAACTGTAAATCAGCTAGAAATTGATCCTGTAGTGGGAAAGGCAGAAAAGTTGCTGCAAAAGCGTATTGGCTTGCTGGAAGCAGCAGCAAGCACGAGTGCTTCTCTGCACATTGGAAACACAAAACAGAAGCACGCAGACGGCGAGAGGAGACTGTCTGACACCTGCTGCACTCAGTACAGCTCTGGGCTGCTGCCAGAGCATGTATTTCAAGGCACTAGCTTCGGGGACTCTCCACTGTCTTGGGGGAGTTTCTACAATGTGACCAGAAGCTGTTCACAAGCACCTGCTTGCAGCGACCGAGTTCGGCGTTCCACACTCTTCCCCGGCTCTCTTTCGCCTCTCCGCACTCCCAGTGGCGGTACCGAAGACGCTGCTGGCTGTGGTGACGCGAACCGCTGCTTTCTCGGCAAAAGGCAGCTTCTCGCTCTTGACAGCTCTGCTATGCAGAAGCAGAGGAAAGCCGGCAGAGCTTCTCCTCTAGCTGCTCTACGCAGAAACAACTGTAAATCAGCTAGAAAATGATCCTGTAGTGGGAAAGGCAGAAAAGTTGCTGCAAAAGCGTTTTGGCTTGCTGGAAGCAGCAGTAAGCACGAGTGCTTCTCTGCACATTGGAAACACAAAACAGAAGCACCCACACGGCAAGAGGAGACTGCCTGACACCTGCTGCACTCAGTACAGCTCTGGGCTGCTGCCAGGGCATGTAATTCAAGGCACTAGCTTCGGGGACTCTCCACTGTCATGGGGGAGATTCTACAAGGTGACCAGAAGCTGTTCGAAAGCACCTGCTTGCAGCGACCGAGTTCGGCGTTCCACACTCTTCCCCGGCTCTCTTTCGCTTCTCCGCACAAGCTGCGGCTGAACCCAAGACGCCGATTGCTGCGGTTCCGCGAAGCGCTGCTTTCTCGGCAAAACACAGCTTCTCGTTCTTGACAGCTCTGCTATGCAGAAGCAGAGGAAAGCCGGCAGAGCTTCTCCTGTAGCTGCTCTATGCAGAAACAACTGCAAATCACTAGAAATTGATCCTGTAGTGGGAAAGGCAGGAAAGTTGCTGCAAAAGCGTATTGGCTTGCTGGAAGCAGCAGCAAGCACGAGTGCTTCTCTGCACATTGGAAACACAAAACAGAAGCACGCACACGGCAAGAGGAGACTGCCTGAAACCTGCTGCACTCAGTACAGCTCTGGGCTGCTTCCAGGGCATGTATTTCAAGGCACTAGCTTCAGGGACTCTCCACTGTCTTGGGGGTGATTCTACAAGGTGACCAGAAGCTGTTCACAAGCACCTGCTTGCAGCGACCGAGTTCGGCGTTCCACACTCTTCCCCGGCTCTCTTTCGCCTCTCCGCACTCCCAGCGGCTGTACCAAAGACACTGCTGGCTGTGGTGCGGCGAACCACTGCTTACTCTGCAAAAGGCAGCTTCTCGCTCTTGACAGCTCTGCTATGCAGAAGCAGAGGAAAGCCGGCAGAGCTTCTTCTCTAGCTGCTCTACGCAGAAACAACTGTAAATCAGCTAGAAATTGATCCTGTAGTGGGAAAGGCAGAAAAGTTGCTGCAAAAGCGTTTTGGCTTGCTGGAAGCAGCAGCAAGCACGAGTGCTTCTCTGCACATTGGAAACACAAAACAGAAGCACCCACACGGCAAGAGGAGACTGCCTGACACCTGCTGCACTCAGTACAGCTCTGGGCTGCTGCCAGGGCATGTAATTCAAGGCACTAGCTTCGGGGACTCTCCACTGTCATGGGGGAGATTCTACAAGGTGACCAGAAGCTGTTCGAAAGCACCTGCTTGCAGCGACCGAGTTCGGCGTTCCACACTCTTCCCCGGCTCTCTTTCGCTTCTCCGCACAAGCTGCGGCTGAACCCAAGACGCCGATTGCTGCGGTTCCGCGAAGCGCTGCTTTCTCGGCAAAACACAGCTTCTCGTTCTTGACAGCTCTGCTATGCAGAAGCACAGGAAAGCCGGCAGAACTGCTCCTCTAGCTGCTCTACGCACAGGCAACTGTAAATCAGCTACACATTGATCCTGTTGTGGAAAAGGCAGGAAAGTTGCTGAAAAAGCGTTTTGGCTTACTGGAAGCAGCAGCAAGCACAAGGGCTTCTCTGCACGCTGCGAACACAAAACAGAAGCACCTACACGGCGAGAGGAGACTGCCTGACACCTGCTGCACTCAGTACAGCTCTGGGCTGCTGCCAGGGCATGTAATTCAAGGCACTAGCTTCAGGGACTCTCCACTGTCTTGGGGGTGATTCTACAAGGTGACCAGAAGCTGTTCACAAGCACCTGCTTGCAGCGACCGAGTTCGGCGTTCCACACTCTTCCCCGGCTCTCTTTCGCCTCTCCGCACACCCAGCGGCTGTACCAAAGACGCTGCTGGCTGTGGTGCGGCGAACCGCTGCTTACTCTGCAAAAGGCAGCTTCTCGCTCTTGACAGCTCTGCTATGCAGAAGCACAGGAAAGCCGGTAGAGCTTCTCCTCTAGCTGCTCTACGCAGAAACAACTGTAAATCAGCTAGAAATTGATCCTGTAGTGGGAAAGGCAGGAAAGTTGCTGAAAAAGCGTTTTGGCTTGCTGGAAGCAGCAGCAAGCACGAGTGCTTCTCTGCACACTGGAAACCCAAAATAGAAGCACGCAGACAGCAAGAGGAGACTGCCTGACACCTGCTGCACTCAGTACAGCTCTGGGCTGCTGCCAGGGCATGTAATTCAAGGCACTAGCTTCGGGGACTCTCCACTGTCATGGGGGAGATTCTACAAGGTGACCAGAAGCTGTTCGAAAGCACCTGCTTGCAGCGACCGAGTTCGGCGTTCCACACTCTTCCCCGGCTCTCTTTCGCTTCTCCGCACAAGCTGCGGCTGAACCCAAGACGCCGATTGCTGCGGTTCCGCGAAGCGCTGCTTTCTCGGCAAAACACAGCTTCTCGTTCTTGACAGCTCTGCTATGCAGAAGCACTGGAAAGCCGGCAGAACTGCTCCTCTAGCTGCTCTACGCACAGGCAACTGTAAATCAGCTACACATTGATCCTGTTGTGGAAAAGGCAGGAAAGTTGCTGAAAAAGCGTTTTGGCTTACTGGAAGCAGCAGCAAGCACAAGGGCTTCTCTGCACGCTGCGAACACAAAACAGAAGCACCTACACGGCGAGAGGAGACTGCCTGACACCTGCTGCACTCAGTACAGCTCTGGGCTGCTGCCAGGGCATGTAATTCAAGGCACTAGCTTCAGGGACTCTCCACTGTCTTGGGGGTGATTCTACAAGGTGACCAGAAGCTGTTCACAAGCACCTGCTTGCAGCGACCGAGTTCGGCGTTCCACACTCTTCCCCGGCTCTCTTTCGCCTCTCCGCACACCCAGCGGCTGTACCAAAGACGCTGCTGGCTGTGGTGCGGCGAAGCGCTGCTTACTCGGCAAAAGGCAGCTTCTCGCTCTTGACAGCTCTGCTATGCAGAAGCAGAGGAAAGCCGGCAGAGCTTCTCCTCTAGCTGCTCTACGCAGAAACAACTGTAAATCAGCTAGAAATTGATCCTGTAGTGGGAAAGGCAGGAAAGTTGCTGAAAAAGCGTTTTGGCTTGCTGGAAGCAGCAGCAAGCACGAGTGCTTCTCTGCGCACTGGAAACCCAAAACAGAAGCACGCAGACGGCAAGAGGAGACTGCCTGACACCTGCTGCACTCAGTACAGCTCTGGGCTGCTGCCAGGAAAGGTATTTCAAGGAACTAGCCACGGGGACTCTGCACTGTGCTGGGAGAGATTCTACGAGGTGACCAGAAGCTGTTCACAAGCACCTGCTTGCAGCGACCGAGTTCGGCGTTCCACACTCTTCCCCGGCTCTCTTTCGCCTCTCCGCACACCCAGCGGCTGTACCAAAGACGCTGCTGGCTGTGGTGCGGCGAAGCGCTGCTTTCTCGGCAAAAGGCAGCTTCTCGCTCTTGACAGCTCTGCTATGCAGAAGCAGAGGAAAGCTGGCAGAGCTTCTCCTCTAGCTGCTCTACGCAGAAACAACTATAAATCAGCTAGAAATTGATCCTGTAGTGGGAAAGGCAGGAAAGTTGCTGAAAAAGCGTTTTGGCTTGCTGGAAGCAGCAGCAAGCACAAGGGCTTCTCTGCACATTGGAAACCCAAAACAGAAGCACGCACACGGCAAGAGGAGACTGCCTGAAACCTGCTGCACTCAGTACAGGTCTGGGCTGCGGCCAGAGCATGTATTTCAAGGCACTAGCTTCGGGGACTCTCCACTGTCTTGGGGGAGTTTCTACAAGGTGACCAGAAGCTGTTCGAAAGCACCTGCTTGCAGCGACCGAGTTCGGCATTCCACACTCTTCCCCGGCTCTCTTTCGCCTCTCCGCACTCCCAGCGGCTGTACCGAAAACGCTTCTGGCTGTCGTGCCGCGAACCGCTGCTTTCTCGGCAAAAGGTAGCTTCTCGCTCTTGACAGCTCTGCTATGCAGAAGCAGAGGAAAGCCGGCAGAGCTTCTCCTCTAGCTGCTCTATGCAGAAACAACTGTAAATCACTAGAAATTGATCCTGTAGTGGGAAAGGCAGAAAAGTTGCTGCAAAAGCGTTTTGGCTTGCTGGAAGCAGCAGCAAGCATGAGTGCTTCTCTGCACACTGGAAACCCAAAACAGAAGCACGCAGACGGCAAGAGGAGACTGCCTGACATCTGCTGCACTCAGTACAGCTCTGGGCTGCTGCCAGGGCATGTATTTCAAGACACTAGCTTCGGGGACTCTCCACTGTCTTGGGGGAGTTTCTACAAGGTGACCAGAAGCTGTTCACAAGCACCTGCTTGCAGCGACCGAGTTCGGCGTTCCACACTCTTCCCCGGCTCTCTTTCGCCTCTCCGCACTCCCAGCGGCTGTACCGAAGACGCTGCTGGCTGTGGTGCCGCGAACCGCTGCTTTCTCGGCAAAAGGCAGCTTCTCGCTCTTGACAGCTCTGCTATGCAGAAGCAGAGGAAAGCCGGCAGAGCTTCTCCTGTAGCTGCTCTATGCAGAAACAACTGTAAATCAGCTAGAAATTCATCCTGTAGTGGGAAAGGCAGGAAAGTTGCTGCAAAAGCGTTTTGGCTTGCTGGAAGCAGCAGCAAGCACGAGTGCTTCTCTGCGCATTGGAAACACAAAACAGAAGCACCTACACGGCGAGAGGAGACTGCCTGACACCTGCTGCACTCAGTACAGCTCTGGGCTGCTGCCAGGGCATGTATTTCAAGGAACTAGCCACGGGGACTCTGCACTGTGCTGGGAGAGTTTCTACAAGGTGACCAGAAGCTGTTCGCCAGCACCGGCTTGCAGCGACGGAGTTCGGCTTTCCACACTCTTCCCCGGCTCTCTTTCGCTTCTCCGCACAAGCTGCGGCTGAACCGAAGACGCCGATGGCTGCGGTTCCGCGAAGCGCTGCTTTCTCGGCAAAACACAGCTTCTCGTTCTTGACAGCTCTGCTATGCAGAAGCACAGGAAAGCCGGCAGAGCTGCTCCTCTAGCTGCTTTACGCACAGGCAACTGTAAATCAGCTAGACATTGATCCTGTTGTGGAAACGGCAGGAAAGTTGCTGCAAAAGCGTTTTGGCTTGCTGGAAGCAGCTGCAAGCACGAGGGCTTCTCTCTACTCTGCAAACACAAAACAGAAGCACCTACACGGCGAGACGAGACTGCCTGACACCTGCTGCACTCAGTACAGCTCTGGGCTGCTGCCAGGAAAGGTATTTCAAGGAACTAGCCACGGGGACTCTGCACTGTGCTGGGAGAGATTCAACAAGGTGACCAGAAGCTGTTCACAAGCACCCGCTTGCAGCGACTGAGTTCGGCTTTCCACATTCTTCCCCGGCTCGCTTTCGCTTCTCCGCACAAGCTGCGGCTGTTCCCAAGACGCCGCCGGCTGTAGTTCCGCGAAGCTCTGCTTTCTCGGCAAAACGCAGCTTCTCGTTCTTGACAGCTCTGCTATGCAGAAGCACAGGAAAGCAGGCAGAGCTGCTCCTCTAGCTGCTCTACGCAGAGGCAACTGTAAATCAGCTAGACATTGATCCTGTTGTGGAAAAGGCAGGAAAGTTGCTGCAAAAGCGTTTTGGCTTGCTGGAAGCAACAGCAAGCTCGAGGGCTTCTGTGTATACTGCAAACACAAAACAGAAGCACCTACACGGCGAGAGGAGACTGCTTGGCACCTGCTGCACTCAGTACAGCTCTGGGCTGCTGCCAGGAAAGGGATTTCAAGGAACTAGCCACGGGGACTCTGCACTGTGCTGGGAGACTTTCTACAGGGTGACTAGAAGCTGTTCGCCAGCACCCGCTTGCAGCGACCGAGTTCGGCTTTCCACATTCTTCCCCGGCTCGCTTTCGCTTCTCCGCACAAGCTGCGGCTGTTCCCAAGACGCCGCTGGCTGTGGTTCCGCGAAGCTCTGCTTTCTCGGCAAAACGCAGCTTCTCGTTCTTGACAGCTCTGCTATGCAGAAGCACAGGAAAGCCGGCAGAGCTGCTCCTCTAGCTGCTCTACGCAGAGGCAACTGTAAATCAGCTAGACATTGATCCTGTTGTGGAAAAGGCAGGAAAGTTGCTGCAAAAGCGTTTTGGCTTGCTGGAAGCAGCAGCAAGCACGAGGGCTTCTGTGTACGCTGCAAACACAAAACAGAAGCACCTACACGGCGAGAGGAGACTGAGGAGTGAGAGGAGTGCAGCCCGACACCTGCTGCACTCAGTACAGCTCTGGGCTGCGGCCAGGAAAGGTATTTCAAGGAACTAGCCACGGGGACTCTGCACTGTGCTGTGAGAGTTTCTACAAGGTGACCAGAAGCTGTTCGCCAGCACCGGCTTGCAGCGACCGAGTTCGGCTTTCCACATTCTTCTCCGGCTCGCTTTCGCTTCTCCGCACAAGCTGCCGCTGAACCCAAGACGCCGCGGGCTGTGGCTCCGCGAAGCGCTGCTTTCTCGGCATAACGCAGCTTCTCTTTCCTGACAGCTCTGCTATGCAGAAGCACAGGAAAGCCGGCAGAGCTGCTCCTCTAGCTGCTCTACGCAGAAACAACTGTAAATCAGCTAGAAATTGATCCTGTAGTGGGAAAGGCAGAAGAGTTGCTGCAAAAGCGTTTTGGCTTGCTGGAAGCAGCAGCAAGCACGAGTGCTTCTCTGCGCATTGGAAACACAAAACAGAAGCACGCACACGGCAAGAGGAGACTGCCTGACACCTGCTGCACTCAGTACAGCTCTGGGCTGCTGCCAGAGCATGTATTTCAAGGCACTAGCTTCAGGGACTCTCCACTGTCTTGGGGGTTATTCTACAAGGTGACCAGAAGCTGTTCACAAGCACCTGCTTGCAGCGACCGAGTTCGGCGTTCCACACTCTTCCCCGGCTCTCTTTCGCCTCTCCGCACACCCAGCGGCTGTACCAAAGACGCTGCTGGCTGTGGTGCGGCGAACCGCTGCTTACTCGGCAAAAGGCAGCTTCTCTCTCTTGACAGCTCTGCTATGCAGAAGCAGAGGAAAGCCGGCAGAGCTTCTCCTCTAGCTGCTCTATGCAGAAACAACTGTAAATCACTAGAAATTGATCCTGTAGTGGGAAAGGCAGGAAAGTTGCTGCAAAAGCGTTTTGGCTTGCTGGAAGCAGCAGCAAGCACGAGTGCTTCTCTGCACACTGGAAACCCAAAACAGAAGCACGCAGACGGCAAGAGGAGACTGCCTGACACCTGCTGCACTCAGTACAGCTCTGGGCTGCTGCCAGGGCATGTATTTCAAGGCACTAGCTTCGGGGACTCTCCACTGTCTTGGGGGAGTTTCTACAAGGTGACCAGAAGCTGTTCACAAGCACCTGCTTGCAGCGACCGAGTTCGGCGTTCCACACTCTTCCCCGGCTCTCTTTCGCCTCTCCGCACTCCCAGGGGCTGTACCGAAGACGCTGCTGGCTGTGGTGCCGCGAACCGCTGCTTTCTCGGCAAAAGGCAGCTTCTCGCTCTTGACAGCTCTGCTATGCAGAAGCAGAGGAAAGCCGGCAGAGCTTCTCCTGTAGCTGCTCTATGCAGAAACAACTGTAAATCAGCTAGAAATTCATCCTGTAGTGGGAAAGGCAGGAAAGTTGCTGAAAAAGCGTTTTGGCTTGCTGGAAGCAGCAGCAAGCACGAGTGCTTCTCTGCACATTGGAAACACAAAACAGAAGCACGCACACGGGAAGAGGAGACTGCCTGACACCTGCTGCACTCAGTACAGCTCTGGGCTGCTGCCAGAGCATGTATTTCAAGGCACTAGCTTCAGGGACTCTCCACTGTCTTGGGGGTGATTCTACAAGGTGACCAGAAGCTGTTCACAAGCACCTGCTTGCAGCGACCGAGTTCGGCGTTCCACACTCTTCCCCGGCTCTCTTTCGCCTCTCCGCACACCCAGCGGCTGTACCAAAGACGCTGCTGGCTGTGGTGCGGCGAACCGCTGCTTACTCTGCAAAAGGCAGCTTCTCGCTCTTGACAGCTCTGCTATGCAGAAGCAGAGGAAAGCCGGCAGAGCTTCTCCTCTAGCTGTTCTACGCAGAAACAACTGTAAATCAGCTAGAAATTGATCCTGTAGTGGGAAAGGCAGGAAAGTTGCTGAAAAAGCGTTTTGGCTTACTGGAAGCAGCAGCAAGCACGAGTGCTTCTCTGCACATTGGAAACACAAAACAGAAGCACGCACACAGCAAGAGGAGACTGCCTGACACCTGCTGCACTCAGTACAGCTCTGGGCTGCTGCCAGAGCATGTATTTCAAGGCACTAGCTTCGGGGACTCTCCACTGTCTTGGGGGAGTTTCTACAAGGTGACCAGAAGCTGTTCGAAAGCACCTGCTTGCAGCGACCGAGTTCGGCGTTCCACACTCTTCCCCGGCTCTCTTTCGCCTCTCCGCACTCCCAGTGGCGGTACCGAAAACGCTGCTGGCTGTCGTGCCGCGAACCGCTGCTTACTCTGCAAAAGGCAGCTTCTCGCTCTTGACAGCTCTGCTCTGCAGAAGCAGAGGAAAGCCGGCAGAGCTTCTCCTCTAGCTGCTCTATGCAGAAACAACTGTAAATCACTAGAAATTGATCCTGTAGTGGGAAAGGCAGAAAAGTTGCTGCAAAAGCGTTTTGGCTTGCTGGAAGCAGCAGCAAGCATGAGTGCTTCTCTGCACACTGGAAACCCAAAACAGAAGCACGGAGACAGCAAGAGGAGACTGCCTGACACCTGCTGCACTCAGTACAGCTCTGGGCTGCTGCCAGGAAAGGTATTTCAAGGAACTAGCCACGGGGACTCTGCACTGTGCTGGGAGACTTTCTACAAGGTTACCAGAAGCTGTTCGCCAGCACCCGCTTGCAGCGACCGAGTTCGGCTTTCCACTTTCTTCCCCTGCTCGCTTTCGCTTCTCCGCACAACCTGCGGCTGTACCCAAGACGCCGCGGGCTGTGGCTCCGCGAAGCGCTGCTTTCTCGGCATAACGCAGCTTCTCGTTCTTGACAGCTCTGCTATGCAGAAGCACAGGAAAGCCGGCAGAGCTGCTCCTCTAGCTGCTCTACGCATAGGCAACTGTAAATCAGCTAGACATTGATCCTGTTGTGGAAAAGGCAGGAAAGTTGCTGCAAAAGCGTTTTGGCTTGCTGGAAGCAGCAGCAAGCACAAGGGCTTCTCTGCACGCTGCAAACACAAAACAGAAGCACCTACACGGCGAGAGGAGACTGCCTGACACCTGCTGCACTCAGTACAGCTCTGGGCTGCTGCCAGGAAAGGGATTTCAAGGAACTAGCCACGGGGACTCTGCACTGTGCTGGGAGAGATTCAACAAGGTGACCAGAAGCTGTTCGCCAGCACCGGCTTGCAGCGACCGAGTTCGGCTTTCCACATTCTTCTCCGGCTCGCTTTCGCTTCTCCGCACAAGCTGCGGCTGTTCCCAAGACGCCGCCGGCTTTAGTTCCGCGAAGCTCTGCTTTCTCGGCAAAACGCAGCTTCTCGTTCTTGACAGCTCTACTATGCAGAAGCACAGGAAAGCCGGCAGAGCTGCTCCTCTAGCTGCTCTACGCAGAGGCAACTGTAAATCAGCTAGACATTGATCCTGTTGTGGAAAAGGCAGGAAAGTTGCTGCAAAAGCGTTTTGGCTTGCTGGAAGCAACAGCAAGCTCGAGGGCTTCTATGTATACTGCAAACACAAAACAGAAGCACCTACACGGCGAGAGGAGACTGCTTGGCACCTGCTGCACTCAGTACAGCTCTGGGCTGCTGCCAGGAAAGGGATTTCAAGGAACTAGCCACGGGGACTCTGCACTGTGCTGGGAGACTTTCTACAGGGTGACTAGAAGCTGTTCGCCAGCACCCGCTTGCAGCGACCGAGTTCGGCTTTCCACATTCTTCCCCGGCTCGCTTTCGCTTCTCCGCACAAGCTGCGGCTGTTCCCAAGACGCCGCTGGCTGTGGTTCCGCGAAGCTCTGCTTTCTCGGCAAAACGCAGCTTCTCGTTCTTGACAGCTCTGCTATGCAGAAGCACAGGAAAGCCGGCAGAGCTGCTCCTCTAGCTGCTCTACGCAGAGGCAACTGTAAATCAGCTAGACATTGATCCTGTTGTGGAAAAGGCAGGAAAGTTGCTGCAAAAGCGTTTTGGCTTGCTGGAAGCAGCAGCAAGCACGAGGGCTTCTGTGTACGCTGCAAACACAAAACAGAAGCACCTACACGGCGAGAGGAGACTGAGGAGTGAGAGGAGTGCAGCCCGACACCTGCTGCACTCAGTACAGCTCTGGGCTGCGGCCAGGAAAGGTATTTCAAGGAACTAGCCACGGGGACTCTGCACTGTGCTGTGAGAGTTTCTACAAGGTGACCAGAAGCTGTTCGCCAGCACCGGCTTGCAGCGACCGAGTTCGGCTTTCCACATTCTTCTCCGGCTCGCTTTCGCTTCTCCGCACAAGCTGCCGCTGAACCCAAGACGCCGCGGGCTGTGGCTCCGCGAAGCGCTGCTTTCTCGGCATAACGCAGCTTCTCTTTCCTGACAGCTCTGCTATGCAGAAGCACAGGAAAGCCGGCAGAGCTGCTCCTCTAGCTGCTCTACGCAGAAACAACTGTAAATCAGCTAGAAATTGATCCTGTAGTGGGAAAGGCAGAAGAGTTGCTGCAAAAGCGTTTTGGCTTGCTGGAAGCAGCAGCAAGCACGAGTGCTTCTCTGCGCATTGGAAACACAAAACAGAAGCACGCACACGGCAAGAGGAGACTGCCTGACACCTGCTGCACTCAGTACAGCTCTGGGCTGCTGCCAGAGCATGTATTTCAAGGCACTAGCTTCAGGGACTCTCCACTGTCTTGGGGGTTATTCTACAAGGTGACCAGAAGCTGTTCACAAGCACCTGCTTGCAGCGACCGAGTTCGGCGTTCCACACTCTTCCCCGGCTCTCTTTCGCCTCTCCGCACACCCAGCGGCTGTACCAAAGACGCTGCTGGCTGTGGTGCGGCGAACCGCTGCTTACTCGGCAAAAGGCAGCTTCTCTCTCTTGACAGCTCTGCTATGCAGAAGCAGAGGAAAGCCGGCAGAGCTTCTCCTCTAGCTGCTCTATGCAGAAACAACTGTAAATCACTAGAAATTGATCCTGTAGTGGGAAAGGCAGGAAAGTTGCTGCAAAAGCGTTTTGGCTTGCTGGAAGCAGCAGCAAGCACGAGTGCTTCTCTGCACACTGGAAACCCAAAACAGAAGCACGCAGACGGCAAGAGGAGACTGCCTGACACCTGCTGCACTCAGTACAGCTCTGGGCTGCTGCCAGGGCATGTATTTCAAGGCACTAGCTTCGGGGACTCTCCACTGTCTTGGGGGAGTTTCTACAAGGTGACCAGAAGCTGTTCACAAGCACCTGCTTGCAGCGACCGAGTTCGGCGTTCCACACTCTTCCCCGGCTCTCTTTCGCCTCTCCGCACTCCCAGGGGCTGTACCGAAGACGCTGCTGGCTGTGGTGCCGCGAACCGCTGCTTTCTCGGCAAAAGGCAGCTTCTCGCTCTTGACAGCTCTGCTATGCAGAAGCAGAGGAAAGCCGGCAGAGCTTCTCCTGTAGCTGCTCTATGCAGAAACAACTGTAAATCAGCTAGAAATTCATCCTGTAGTGGGAAAGGCAGGAAAGTTGCTGAAAAAGCGTTTTGGCTTGCTGGAAGCAGCAGCAAGCACGAGTGCTTCTCTGCACATTGGAAACACAAAACAGAAGCACGCACACGGGAAGAGGAGACTGCCTGACACCTGCTGCACTCAGTACAGCTCTGGGCTGCTGCCAGAGCATGTATTTCAAGGCACTAGCTTCAGGGACTCTCCACTGTCTTGGGGGTGATTCTACAAGGTGACCAGAAGCTGTTCACAAGCACCTGCTTGCAGCGACCGAGTTCGGCGTTCCACACTCTTCCCCGGCTCTCTTTCGCCTCTCCGCACACCCAGCGGCTGTACCAAAGACGCTGCTGGCTGTGGTGCGGCGAACCGCTGCTTACTCTGCAAAAGGCAGCTTCTCGCTCTTGACAGCTCTGCTATGCAGAAGCAGAGGAAAGCCGGCAGAGCTTCTCCTCTAGCTGTTCTACGCAGAAACAACTGTAAATCAGCTAGAAATTGATCCTGTAGTGGGAAAGGCAGGAAAGTTGCTGAAAAAGCGTTTTGGCTTACTGGAAGCAGCAGCAAGCACGAGTGCTTCTCTGCACATTGGAAACACAAAACAGAAGCACGCACACAGCAAGAGGAGACTGCCTGACACCTGCTGCACTCAGTACAGCTCTGGGCTGCTGCCAGAGCATGTATTTCAAGGCACTAGCTTCGGGGACTCTCCACTGTCTTGGGGGAGTTTCTACAAGGTGACCAGAAGCTGTTCGAAAGCACCTGCTTGCAGCGACCGAGTTCGGCGTTCCACACTCTTCCCCGGCTCTCTTTCGCCTCTCCGCACTCCCAGCGGCGGTACCGAAAACGCTGCTGGCTGTCGTGCCGCGAACCGCTGCTTACTCTGCAAAAGGCAGCTTCTCGCTCTTGACAGCTCTGCTCTGCAGAAGCAGAGGAAAGCCGGCAGAGCTTCTCCTCTAGCTGCTCTATGCAGAAACAACTGTAAATCACTAGAAATTGATCCTGTAGTGGGAAAGGCAGAAAAGTTGCTGCAAAAGCGTTTTGGCTTGCTGGAAGCAGCAGCAAGCATGAGTGCTTCTCTGCACACTGGAAACCCAAAACAGAAGCACGGAGACAGCAAGAGGAGACTGCCTGACACCTGCTGCACTCAGTACAGCTCTGGGCTGCTGCCAGGAAAGGTATTTCAAGGAACTAGCCACGGGGACTCTGCACTGTGCTGGGAGACTTTCTACAAGGTTACCAGAAGCTGTTCGCCAGCACCCGCTTGCAGCGACCGAGTTCGGCTTTCCACTTTCTTCCCCTGCTCGCTTTCGCTTCTCCGCACAACCTGCGGCTGTACCCAAGACGCCGCGGGCTGTGGCTCCGCGAAGCGCTGCTTTCTCGGCATAACGCAGCTTCTCGTTCTTGACAGCTCTGCTATGCAGAAGCACAGGAAAGCCGGCAGAGCTGCTCCTCTAGCTGCTCTACGCATAGGCAACTATAAATCAGCTAGACATTGATCCTGTTGTGGAAAAGGCAGGAAAGTTGCTGCAAAAGCGTTTTGGCTTGCTGGAAGCAGCAGCAAGCACAAGGGCTTCTCTGCACGCTGCAAACACAAAACAGAAGCACCTACACGGCGAGAGGAGACTGCCTGACACCTGCTGCACTCAGTACAGCTCTGGGCTGCTGCCAGGAAAGGGATTTCAAGGAACTAGCCACGGGGACTCTGCACTGTGCTGGGAGAGATTCAACAAGGTGACCAGAAGCTGTTCGCCAGCACCGGCTTGCAGCGACCGAGTTCGGCTTTCCACATTCTTCTCCGGCTCGCTTTCGCTTCTCCGCACAAGCTGCGGCTGTTCCCAAGACGCCGCCGGCTTTAGTTCCGCGAAGCTCTGCTTTCTCGGCAAAACGCAGCTTCTCGTTCTTGACAGCTCTACTATGCAGAAGCACAGGAAAGCCGGCAGAGCTGCTCCTCTAGCTGCTCTACGCAGAGGCAACTGTAAATCAGCTAGACATTGATCCTGTTGTGGAAAAGGCAGGAAAGTTGCTGCAAAAGCGTTTTGGCTTGCTGGAAGCAACAGCAAGCTCGAGGGCTTCTGTGTATACTGCAAACACAAAACAGAAGCACCTACACGGCGAGAGGAGACTGCTTGGCACCTGCTGCACTCAGTACAGCTCTGGGCTGCTGCCAGGAAAGGGATTTCAAGGAACTAGCCACGGGGACTCTGCACTGTGCTGGGAGACTTTCTACAGGGTGACTAGAAGCTGTTCGCCAGCACCCGCTTGCAGCGACCGAGTTCGGCTTTCCACATTCTTCCCCGGCTCGCTTTCGCTTCTCCGCACAAGCTGCGGCTGTTCCCAAGACGCCGCTGGCTGTGGTTCCGCGAAGCTCTGCTTTCTCGGCAAAACGCATCTTCTCGTTCTTGACAGCTCTGCTATGCAGAAGCACAGGAAAGCCGGCAGAGCTGCTCCTCTAGCTGCTCTACGCAGAGGCAACTGTAAATCAGCTAGACATTGATCCTGTTGTGGAAAAGGCAGGAAAGTTGCTGCAAAAGCGTTTTGGCTTGCTGGAAGCAGCAGCAAGCACAAGGGCTTCTGTGTACGCTGCAAACACAAAACAGAAGCACCTACACGGCGAGAGGAGACTGAGGAGTGAGAGGAGTGCAGCCCGACACCTGCTGCACTCAGTACAGCTCTGGGCTGCGGCCAGGAAAGGTATTTCAAGGAACTAGCCACGGGGACTCTGCACTGTGCTGTGAGAGTTTCTACAAGGTGACCAGAAGCTGTTCGCCAGCACCGGCTTGCAGCGACCGAGTTCGGCTTTCCACATTCTTCTCCGGCTCGCTTTCGCTTCTCCGCACAAGCTGCCGCTGAACCCAAGACGCCGCGGGCTGTGGCTCCGCGAAGCGCTGCTTTCTCGGCATAACGCAGCTTCTCTTTCCTGACAGCTCTGCTATGCAGAAGCACAGGAAAGCCGGCAGAGCTGCTCCTCTAGCTGCTCTACGCAGAAACAACTGTAAATCAGCTAGAAATTGATCCTGTAGTGGGAAAGGCAGGAAAGTTGCTGAAAAAGCGTTTTGGCTTGCTGGAAGCAGCAGCAAGCACGAGTGCTTCTCTGCACATTGGAAACACAAAACAGAAGCACGCACACGGCAAGAGGAGACTGCCTGACACCTGCTGCACTCAGTACAGCTCTGGGCTGCTGCCAGAGCATGTATTTCAAGGCACTAGCTTCAGGGACTCTCCACTGTCTTGGGGGTGATTCTACAAGGTGACCAGAAGCTGTTCACAAGCACCTGCTTGCAGCGACCGAGTTCGGCGTTCCACACTCTTCCCCGGCTCTCTTTCGCCTCTCCGCACACCCAGCGGCTGTACCAAAGACGCTGCTGGCTGTGGTGCCGCGAACCGCTGCTTACTCGGCAAAAGGCAGCTTCTCGCTCTTGACAGCTCTGCTATGCAGAAGCAGTGGAAAGCTGGCAGAGCTTCTCCTCTAGCTGCTCTATGCAGAAACAACTGTAAATCAGCTAGAAATTGATCCTGTAGTGGGAAAGGCAGGAAAGTTGCTGCAAAAGCGTATTGGCTTGCTGGAAGCAGCAGCAAGCACGAGTGCTTCTCTGCACATTGGAAACACAAAACAGAAGCACGCACACGGCAAGAGGAGACTGCCTGAAACCTGCTGCACTCAGTACAGGTCTGGGCTGCTGCCAGGGCATGTATTTCAAGGCACTAGCTTCGGGGACTCTCCACTGTCTTGGGGGAGTTTCTACACGGTGACCAGAAGCTGTTCACAAGCACCTGCTTGCAGCGACCGAGTTCGGCGTTCCACACTCTTCCCCGGCTCTCTTTCGCCTCTCCGCACTCCCAGCGGCTGTACCGAAGACGCTGCTGGCTGTGGTGCCGCGAACCGCTGCTTTCTCGGCAAAAGGTAGCTTCTCGCTCTTGACAGCTCTGCTATGCAGAAGCAGAGGAAAGCCGGCAGAGCTTCTCCTGTAGCTGCTCTATGCAGAAACAACTGTAAATCAGCTAGAAATTCATCCTGTAGTGGGAAAGGCAGAAGAGTTGCTGCAAAAGCGTTTTGGCTTACTGGAAGCAGCAGCAAGCACGAGTGCTTCTCTGCACATTGGAAACACAAAACAGAAGCACGCACACGGCAAGAGGAGACTGCCTGACACCTGCTGCACTCAGTACAGCTCTGGGCTGCTGCCAGGGCATGTATTTCAAGGCACTAGCTTCAGGGACTCTCCACTGTCTTGGGGGTGATTCTACAAGGTGACCAGAAGCTGTTCACAAGCACCTGCTTGCAGCGACCGAGTTCGGCGTTCCACACTCTTCCCCGGCTCTCTTTCGCCTCTCCACACACCCAGCGGCTGTACCAAAGACGCTGCTGGCTGTGGTGCGGCGAACCGCTGCTTACTCTGCAAAAGGCAGCTTCTCGCTCTTGACAGCTCTGCTATGCAGAAGCAGAGGAAAGCCGGCAGAGCTTCTTCTCTAGCTGCTCTACGCAGAAACAACTGTAAATCAGCTAGAAATTGATCCTGTAGTGGGAAAGGCAGAAAAGTTGCTGCAAAAGCGTATTGGCTTGCTGGAAGCAGCAGCAAGCACGAGTGCTTCTCTGCACATTGGAAACACAAAACAGAAGCACGCAGACGGCGAGAGGAGACTGTCTGACACCTGCTGCACTCAGTACAGCTCTGGGCTGCTGCCAGAGCATGTATTTCAAGGCACTAGCTTCGGGGACTCTCCACTGTCTTGGGGGAGTTTCTACAATGTGACCAGAAGCTGTTCACAAGCAGCTGCTTGCAGCGACCGAGTTCGGCGTTCCACACTCTTCCCCGGCTCTCTTTCGCCTCTCCGCTCTCCCAGTGGCGGTACCGAAGACGCTGCTGGCTGTGGTGCCGCGAACCGCTGCTTTCTCGGCAAAAGGCAGCTTCTCGCTCTTGACAGCTCTGCTATGCAGAAGCAGAGGAAAGCCGGCAGAGCTTCTCCTCTAGCTGCTCTACGCAGAAACAACTGTAAATCAGCTAGAAAATGATCCTGTAGTGGGAAAGGCAGAAAAGTTGCTGCAAAAGCGTTTTGGCTTGCTGGAAGCAGCAGTAAGCACGAGTGCTTCTCTGCACATTGGAAACACAAAACAGAAGCACCCACACGGCAAGAGGAGACTGCCTGACACCTGCTGCACTCAGTACAGCTCTGGGCTGCTGCCAGGGCATGTAATTCAAGGCACTAGCTTCGGGGACTCTCCACTGTCATGGGGGAGATTCTACAAGGTGACCAGAAGCTGTTCGAAAGCACCTGCTTGCAGCGACCGAGTTCGGCGTTCCACACTCTTCCCCGGCTCTCTTTCGCTTCTCCGCACAAGCTGCGGCTGAACCCAAGACGCCGATTGCTGCGGTTCCGCGAAGCGCTGCTTTCTCGGCAAAACACAGCTTCTCGTTCTTGACAGCTCTGCTATGCAGAAGCACAGGAAAGCCGGCAGAACTGCTCCTCTAGCTGCTCTACGCACAGGCAACTGTAAATCAGCTACACATTGATCCTGTTGTGGAAAAGGCAGGAAAGTTGCTGAAAAAGCGTTTTGGCTTACTGGAAGCAGCAGCAAGCACAAGGGCTTCTCTGCACGCTGTGAACACAAAACAGAAGCACCTACACGGCGAGAGGAGACTGCCTGACACCTGCTGCACTCAGTACAGCTCTGGGCTGCTGCCAGGGCATGTAATTCAAGGCACTAGCTTCAGGGACTCTCCACTGTCTTGGGGGTGATTCTACAAGGTGACCAGAAGCTGTTCACAAGCACCTGCTTGCAGCGACCGAGTTCGGCGTTCCACACTCTTCCCCGGCTCTCTTTCGCCTCTCCGCACTCCCAGCGGCTGTACCGAAAACGCTGCTGGCTGTCGTGCCGCGAACCGCTGCTTTCTCGGCAAAAGGTAGCTTCTCGCTCTTGACAGCTCTGCTATGCAGAAGCAGAGGAAAGCCGGCAGAGCTTCTCCTCTAGCTGCTCTATGCAGAAACAACTGTAAATCACCAGAAATTGGTCCTGTTGTGGGAAAGGCAGAAAAGTTGCTGCAAAAGCGTTTTGGCTTGCTGGAAGCAGCAGCAAGCATGAGTGCTTCTCTGCACACTGGAAACCCAAAACAGAAGCACGCAGACGGCAAGAGGAGACTGCCTGACACCTGCTGCACTCAGTTCAGCTCTGGGCTGCTGCCAGGGCATGTATTTCAAGGCACTAGCTTCGGGGACTCTCCACTGTCTTGGGGGAGTTTCTACAAGGTGACCAGAAGCTGTTCACAAGCACCTGCTTGCAGCGACCGAGTTCGGCGTTCCACACTCTTCCCCGGCTCTCTTTCGCCTCTCCGCACTCCCAGCGGCTGTACCGAAGACGCTGCTGGCTGTGGTGCCGCGAACCACTGCTTTCTCGGCAAAAGGCAGCTTCTCGCTCTTGACAGCTCTGCTATGCAGAATCAGTGGAAAGCTGGCAGAGCTTCTCCTCTAGCTGCTCTACGCAGAAACAACTGTAAATCAGCTAGAAATTGATCCTGTAGTGGGAAAGGCAGGAAAGTTGCTGCAAAAGCGTTTTGGCTTGCTGGAAGCAGCAGCAAGCACAAGGGCTTCTCTGCACGCTGCGAACAGAAAACAGAAGCACCTACACGGCGAGAGGAGACTGCCTGACACCTGCTGCACTCAGTACAGCTCTGGGCTGCTGCCAGGGCATGTATTTCAAGGAACTAGCCACGGGGACTCTGCACTGTGCTGGGAGACTTTCTACAAGGTGACCAGAAGCTGTTCGCCAGCACCGGCTTGCAGCGACCGAGTTCGGTTTTCCACGTTCTTCCCCGGCTCTCTTTCGCTTCTCCGTACAAGCTGCGGCTGAACCCAAGACGCCGATGGCTGCGGTTCGGCGAAGCGCTGCTTGCTCGGCAAAACACAGCTTCTCGTTCTTGACAGCTCTGCTATGCAGAAGCACAGGAAAGCCGGCAGAGCTACTCCTCTAGCTGCTCTACGCACAGGCAACTGTTAATCAGCTAGACATTGATCCTGTTGTGGAAAAGGCAGGAAAGTTGCTGCAAAAGCCTTTTGGCTTGCTGGAAGCAGCAGCAAGCACAAGGGCTTCTCTGCACGCTGCGAACACAAAACAGAAGCACCTACACGGCGAGAGGAGACTGCCTGACACCTGCTGCACTCAGTACAGCTCTGGGCTGCTGCCAGGGCATGTATTTCAAGGAACTAGCAACGGGGACTCTGCACTGTGCTGGGAGAGTTTCTACAAGGTGACCAGAAGCTGTTCACAAGCACCTGCTTACAGCGACCGAGTTCGGCGTTCCACACTCTTCTCCGGCTCTCTTTCGCCGCTCCGCACACCCAGCGGCTGTACCAAAGACGCTGCTGGCTGTGGTGCGGCGAACCGCTGCTTACTCGGCAAAAGGCAGCTTCTCGCTCTTGACAGCTCTGCTATGCAGAAGCAGAGGAAAGCCGGCAGAGCTTCTCCTCTAGCTGCTCTATGCAGAAACAACTGTAAATCACTAGAAATTGATCCTGTAGTGGGAAAGGCAGAAAAGTTGCTGCAAAAGCGTTTTGGCTTGCTGGAAGCAGCAGCAAGCATGAGTGCTTCTCTGCACACTGGAAACCCAAAACAGAAACACGCACACGGCAAGAGGAGACTGCCTGACACCTGCTGCACTCAGTACAGCTCTGGGCTGCTGCCAGGGCATGTATTTTAAGGCACTAGCTTCGGGGACTCTCCACTGTCTTGGGGGAGTTTCTACAATGTGACCAGAAGCTGTTCACAAGCACCTGCTTGCAGCGACCGAGTTCGGCGTTCCACACTCTTCCCCGGCTCTCTTTCGCCTCTCCGCTCTCCCAGTGGCGGTACCGAAGACGCTGCTGGCTGTGGTGCCGCGAACCGCTGCTTTCTCGGCAAAAGGCTGCTTCTCGCTCTTGACAGCTCTGCTATGCAGAAGCAGAGGAAAGCCGGCAGAGCTTCTCCTCTAGCTGCTCTACGCAGAAACAACTGTAAATCAGCTAGAAAATGATCCTGTAGTGGGAAAGGCAGAAAAGTTGCTGCAAAAGCGTTTTGGCTTGCTGGAAGCAGCAGCAAGCACGAGTGCTTCTCTGCACATTGGAAACACAAAACAGAAGCACCCACACGGCAAGAGGAGACTGCCTGACACCTGCTGCACTCAGTACAGCTCTGGGCTGCTGCCAGGGCATGTAATTCAAGGCACTAGCTTCGGGGACTCTCCACTGTCATGGGGGAGATTCTACAAGGTGACCAGAAGCTGTTCGAAAGTACCTGCTTGCAGCGACCGAGTTCGGCGTTCCACACTCTTCCCCGGCTCTCTTTCGCTTCTCCGCACAAGCTGCGGCTGAACCCAAGACGCCGATTGCTGCGGTTCCGCGAAGCGCTGCTTTCTCGGCAAAACACAGCTCCTCGTTCTTGACAGCTCTGCTATGCAGAAGCACTGGAAAGCCGGCAGAGCTGCTCCTCTAGCTGCTCTACGCACAGGCAACTGTAAATCAGCTACACATTGATCCTGTTGTGGAAAAGGCAGGAAAGTTGCTGAAAAAGCGTTTTGGCTTACTGGAAGCAGCAGCAAGCACAAGGGCTTCTCTGCACGCTGCGAACACAAAACAGAAGCACCTACACGGCGAGAGGAGACTGCCTGACACCTGCTGCACTCAGTACAGCTCTGGGCTGCTGCCAGGGCATGTAATTCAAGGCACTAGCTTCAGGGACTCTCCACTGTCTTGGGGGTGATTCTACAAGGTGACCAGAAGCTGTTCACAAGCACCTGCTTGCAGCGACCGAGTTCGGCGTTCCACACTCTTCCCCGGCTCTCTTTCGCCGCTCCGCACACCCAGCGGCTGTACCAAAGACGCTGCTGGCTGTGGTGCGGCGAACCGCTGCTTACTCTGCAAAAGGCAGCTTCTCGCTCTTGACAGCTCTGCTATGCAGAAGCAGAGGAAAGCCGGCAGAGCTTCTTCTCTAGCTGCTCTACGCAGAAACAACTGTAAATCACTAGAAATTGATCCTGTAGTGGGAAAGGCAGAAAAGTTGCTGCAAAAGCGTTTTGGCTTGCTGGAAGCAGCAGCAAGCACGAGTGCTTCTCTGCACATTGGAAACACAAAACAGAAGCACGCAGACGGCGAGAAGAGACTGTCTGACACCTGCTGCACTCAGTACAGCTCTGGGCTGCTGCCAGAGCATGTATTTCAAGGCACTAGCTTCGGGGACTCTCCAATGTCTTGGGGGAGTTTCTACAATGTGACCAGAAGCTGTTCACAAGCACCTGCTTGCAGCGACCGAGTTCGGCGTTCCACACTCTTCCCCGGCTTTCTTTCGCCTCTCCGCTCTCCCAGTGGCGGTACCGAAGACGCTGCTGGCTGTGGTGCTGCGAACCGCTGCTTTCTCGGCAAAAGGCTGCTTCTCGCTCTTGACAGCTCTGCTATGCAGAAGCAGAGGAAAGCCGGCAGAGCTTCTCCTCTAGCTGCTCTACGCAGAAACAACTGTAAATCAGCTAGAAATTGATCCTGTAGTGGGAAAGGCAGAAAAGTTGCTGCAAAAGCATTTTGGCTTGCTGGAAGCAGCAGCAAGCACGAGTGCTTCTCTCCACACTGGAAACACAAAACAGAAGCACGAACACGGATAGAGGAGACTGCCTGACACCTGCTGCACTCAGTACAGCTCTGGGCTGCTGCCAGGGCATGTATTTCAAGGCACTAGCTTCGAGGACTCTCCACTGTCTTGGGGGAGTTTCTACAAGGTGACCAGAAGCTGTTCGAAAGCACCTGCTTGCAGCGACCGAGTTCGGCGTTCCACACTCTTCCCCGGCTCTCTTTCGCCTCTCCGCACTCCCAGCGGCTGTACCGAAAACGCTGCTGGCTGTCGTGCCGCGAACCGCTGCTTTCTCGGCAAAAGGTAGCTTCTCGCTCTTGACAGCTCTGCTATGCAGAAGCAGAGGAAAGCCGGCAGAGCTTCTCCTCTAGCTGCTCTATGCAGAAAAAACTGTAAATCACTAGAAATTGATCCTGTAGTGGGAAAGGCAGAAAAGTTGCTGCAAAAGCGTTTTGGCTTGCTGGAAGCAGCAGCAAGCATGAGTGCTTCTCTGCGCACTGGAAACCCAAAACAGAAGCACGCAGACGGCAAGAGGAGACTGTCTGACACCTGCTGCACTCAGTACAGCTCTGGGCTGCTGCCAGGAAAGGTATTTCAAGGAACTAGCCACGGGGACTCTGCACTGTGCTGGGAGAGATTCTACAAGGTGACCAGAAGCTGTTCACAAGCACCTGCTTGCAGCGACCGAGTTCGGCGTTCCACACTCTTCCCCGGCGCTCTTTCACCTCTCCGCACTCCCAGCGGCTGTACCGAAGACGCTGCTGGCTGTGGTGCCGCAAACCGCTGCTTACTCGGCAAAAGGCAGCTTCTCGCTCTTGACAGCTCTGCTATGCAGAAGCAGAGGAAAGCCGGCAGAGCTTCTCCTCTAGCTGCTCTATGCAGAAACAACTGTAAATCAGCTAGAAATTCATCCTGTAGTGGAAAAGGCAGAAGAGTTGCTGCAAAAGCGTTTTGGCTTGCTGGAAGCAGCAGCAAGCACGAGTGCTTCTCTGCGCATTAGAAACACAAAACAGAAGCACGCACACGGCAAGAGGAGACTGCCTGACACCTGCTGCACTCAGTACAGCTCTGGGCTGCTGCCAGGGCATGTATTTCAAGGCACTAGCTTCAGGGACTCTCCACTGTCTTGAGGGTGATTCTACAATGTGTCCAGAAGCTGTTCACAAGCACCTGCTTGCAGCGACCGAGTTCGGCGTTCCACACTCTTCCCCGGCTCTCTTTCGCCTCTCCGCACACCCAGCGGCTGTACCAAAGACGCTGCTGGCTGTGGTGCGGCGAACCGCTGCTTACTCGGCAAAATCAGCTTCTCGCTCTTGACAGCTCTGCTATGCAGAAGCAGTGGAAAGCTGGCAGAGCTTCTCCTCTAGCTGCTCTACGCACAAACAACTGTAAATCAGCTAGAAATTGATCCTGTAGTGGGAAAGGCAGAAAAGTTGCTGCAAAAGCGTTTTGACTTGCTGGAAGCAGCAGCAAGCACGAGTGCTTCTCTGCACATTGGAAACACAAAACAGAAGCACCCACACGGCAAGAGGAGACTGCCTGACATCTGCTGCACTCAGTACAGCTCTGGGCTGCTGCCAGGGCATGTAATTCAAGGCACTAGCTTCGGGGACTCTCCACTGTCATGGGGGAGATTCTACAAGGTGACCAGAAGCTGTTCGAAAGCACCTGCTTGCAGCGACCGAGTTCGGCGTTCCACACTCTTCCCCGGCTCTCTTTCGCTTCTCCGCACAAGCTGCGGCTGAACCCAAGACGCCGATTGCTGCGGTTCCGCGAAGCGCTGCTGTCTCGGCAAAACACAGCTCCTCGTTCTTGACAGCTCTGCTATGCAGAAGCACTGGAAAGCCGGCAGAGCTGCTCCTCTAGCTGCTCTACGCACAGGCAACTGTAAATCAGCTACACATTGATCCTGTTGTGGAAAAGGCAGGAAAGTTGCTGAAAAAGCGTTTTGGCTTACTGGAAGCAGCAGCAAGCACAAGGGCTTCTCTGCACGCTGCGAACACAAAACAGAAGCACCTACACGGCGAGAGGAGACTGCCTGACACCTGCTGCACTCAGTACAGCTCTGGGCTGCTGCCAGGGCATGTAATTCAAGGCACTAGCTTAAGGGACTCTCCACTGTCTTGGGGGTGATTCTACAAGGTGACCAGAAGCTGTTCACAAGCACCTGCTTGCAGCGACCGAGTTCGGCGTTCCACACTCTTCCCCGGCTCTCTTTCGCCTCTCCGCACACCCAGCGGCTGTACCAAAGACGCTGCTGGCTGTGGTGCGGCGAACCGCTGCTTTCTCGGCAAAACACAGCTTCTCGCTCTTGACAGCTCTCCTATGCAGAAGCAGAGGAAAGCCGGCAGAGCTTCTCCTCTAGCTGCTCTACGCAGAAACAACTGTAAATCAGCTAGAAATTGATCCTGTAGTGGGAAAGGCAGGAAAGTTGCTGAAAAAGCGTTTTGGCTTGCTGGAAGCAGCAGCAAGCACGAGTGCTTCTCTGCACATTGGAAACACAAAACAGAAGCACGCACACGGGAAGAGGAGACTGCCTGACACCTGCTGCACTCAGTACAGCTCTGGGCTGCTGCCAGAGCATGTATTTCAAGGCACTAGCTTCGGGGACTCTCCACTGTCTTGGGGGAGTTTCTACAAGGTGACCAGAAGCTGTTCGAAAGCACCTGCTTGCAGCGACCGAGTTCGGCGTTCCACACTCTTCCCCGGCTCTCTTTCGCCTCTCCGCACTCCCAGCGGCTGTACCGAAAACGCTGCTGGCTGTCGTGCCGCGAACCGCTGCTTTCTCGGCAAAAGGTAGCTTCTCGCTCTTGACAGCTCTGCTATGCAGAAGCAGAGGAAAGCCGGCAGAGCTTCTCCTCTAGCTGCTCTATGCAGAAACAACTGTAAATCACTAGAAATTGATCCTGTAGTGGGAAAGGCAGAAAAGTTGCTGCAAAAGCGTTTTGGCTTGCTGGAAGCAGCAGCAAGCATGAGTGCTTCTCTGCGCACTGGAAACCCAAAACAGAAGCACGCAGACGGCAAGAGGAGACTGTCTGACACCTGCTGCACTCAGTACAGCTCTGGGCTGCTGCCAGGAAAGGTATTTCAAGGAACTAGCCACGGGGACTCTGCACTGTGCTGGGAGAGATTCTACAAGGTGACCAGAAGCTGTTCACAAGCACCTGCTTGCAACGACCGAGTTCGGCGTTCCACACTCTTCCCCGGCTCTCTTTCACCTCTCCGCACTCCCAGCGGCTGTACCGAAGACGCTGCTGGCTGTGGTGCCGCGAACCGCTGCTTTCTCGGCAAAAGGCAGCTTCTCGCTCTTGACAGCTCTGCTATGCAGAAGCAGAGGAAAGCCGGCAGAGCTTCTCCTCTAGCTGCTCTATGCAGAAACAACTGTAAATCAGCTAGAAATTCATCCTGTAGTGGAATAGGCAGAAGAGTTGCTGCAAAAGCGTTTTGGCTTGCTGGAAGCAGCAGCAAGCACGAGTGCTTCTCTGCGCATTAGAAACACAAAACAGAAGCACGCACACGGCAAGAGGAGACTGCCTGACACCTGCTGCACTCAGTACAGCTCTGGGCTGCTACCAGGGCATTTATTTCAAGGCACTAGCTTCAGGGACTCTCCACTGTCTTCAGGGTGATTCTACAATGTGACCAGAAGCTGTTCACAAGCACCTGCTTGCAGCGACCGAGTTCGGCGTTCCACACTCTTCCCCGGCTCTCTTTCGCCTCTCCGCACACCCAGCGGCTGTACCAAAGACGCTGCTGGCTGTGGTGCGGCGAACCGCTGCTTACTCGGCAAAAGGCAGCTTCTCGCTCTTGACAGCTCTGCTATGCAGAAGCAGTGGAAAGCTGGCAGAGCTTCTCCTCTAGCTGCTCTACGCAGAAACAACTGTAAATCAGCTAGAAATTGATCCTGTAGTGGGAAAGGCAGGAAAGTTGCTGCAAAAGCGTATTGGCTTGCTGGAAGCAGCAGCAAGCACGAGTGCTTCTCTGCACATTGGAAACACAAAACAGAAGCACCCACACGGCAAGAGGAGACTGCCTGAAACCTGCTGCACTCAGTACAGCTCTGGGCTGCTGCCAGGGCATGTATTTCAAGGCACTAGCTTCGGGGACTCTCCACTGTCTTGGGGGAGTTTCTACAATGTGACCAGAAGCTGTTCACAAGCACCTGCTTGCAGCGACCGAGTTCGGCGTTCCACACTCTTCCCCGGCTCTCTTTCGCTTCTCCGCACAAGCTGCGGCTGAACCCAAGACGCCGATTGCTGCGGTTCCGCGAAGCGCTGCTTTCTCGGCAAAACACAGCTCCTCGTTCTTGACAGCTCTGCTATGCAGAAGCACTGGAAAGCCGGCAGAGCTGCTCCTCTAGCTGCTCTACGCACAGGCAACTGTAAATCAGCTACACATTGATCCTGTTGTGGAAAAGGCAGGAAAGTTGCTGAAAAAGCCTTTTGGCTTACTGGAAGCAGCAGCAAGCACAAGGGCTTCTCTGCACGCTGCGAACACAAAACAGAAGCACCTACACGGCGAGAGGAGACTGCCTGACACCTGCTGCACTCAGTACAGCTCTGGGCTGCTGCCAGGGCATGTAATTCAAGGCACTAGCTTCAGGGACTCTCCACTGTCTTGGGGGTGATTCTACAAGGTGACCAGAAGCTGTTCACAAGCACCTGCTTGCAGCGACCGAGTTCGGCGTTCCACACTCTTCCCCGGCTCTCTTTCGCCTCTCCGCACACCCAGCGGCTGTACCAAAGACGCTGCTGGCTGTGGTGCGGCGAACCGCTGCTTTCTCGGCAAAACACAGCTTCTCGCTCTTGACAGCTCTGCTATGCAGAAGCAGAGGAAAGCCGGCAGAGCTTCTCCTCTAGCTGCTCTACGCAGAAACAACTGTAAATCAGCTAGAAATTGATCCTGTAGTGGGAAAGGCAGGAAAGTTGCTGAAAAAGCGTTTTGGCTTGCTGGAAGCAGCAGCAAGCACGAGTGCTTCTCTGCACATTAGAAACACAAAACAGAAGCACGCACACGGGAAGAGGAGACTGCCTGAAACCTGCTGCACTCAGTACAGCTCTGGGCTGCTGCCAGAAAAGGTATTTCAAGGAACTAGCCACGGGGACTCTGCACTGTGCTGGGAGAGATTCTACAAGGTGACCAGAAGCTGTTCACAAGCACCTGCTTGCAGCGACCGAGTTCGGCGTTCCACACTCTTCCCCGGCTCTCTTTCGCCTCTCCGCACTCCCAGCGGCTGTACCGAAGTCGCTGCTGGCTGTGGTGCGGCGAACAGCTGCTTTCTCGGCAAAAGGCTGCTTCTCGCTCTTGACAGCTCTGCTATGCAGAAGCAGAGGAAAGCCGGCAGAGCTTCTCCTCTAGCTGCTCTACGCAGAAACAACTGTAAATCAGCTAGAAAATGATCCTGTAGTGGGAAAGGCAGAAAAGTTGCTGCAAAAGCGTTTTGGCTTGCTGGAAGCAGCAGTAAGCACGAGTGCTTCTCTGCACATTGGAAACACAAAACAGAAGCACCCACACGGCAAGAGGAGACTGCCTGACACCTGCTGCACTCAGTACAGCTCTGGGCTGCTGCCAGGGCATGTAATTCAAGGCACTAGCTTCAGGGACTCTCCACTGTCTTGGGGGTGATTCTACAAGGTGACCAGAAGCTGTTCACAAGCACCTGCTTGCAGCGACCGAGTTCGGCGTTCCACACTCTTCCCCGGCTCTCTTTCGCCTCTCCGCACACCCAGCGGCTGTACCAAAGACGCTGCTGGCTGTGGTGCGGCGAACCGCTGCTTTCTCGGCAAAACACAGCTTCTCGCTCTTGACAGCTCTGCTATGCAGAAGCAGAGGAAAGCCGGCAGAGCTTCTCCTCTAGCTGCTCTACGCAGAAACAACTGTAAATCAGCTCGAAATTGATCCTGTAGTGGGAAAGGCAGGAAAGTTGCTGCAAAAGCGTTTTGGCTTGCTGGAAGCAGCAGCAAGCACGAGTGCTTCTCTGCACATTGGAAACACAAAACAGAAGCACGCACACGGGAAGAGGAGACTGCCTGACACCTGCTGCACTCAGTACAGCTCTGGGCTGCTGCCAGAGCATGTATTTCAAGGCACTAGCTTCGGGGACTCTCCACTGTCTTGGGGGAGTTTCTACAAGGTGACCAGAAGCTGTTCGAAAGCACCTGCTTGCAGCGACCGAGTTCGGCGTTCCACACTCTTCCCCGGCTCTCTTTCGCCTCTCCGCACTCCCAGCGGCGGTACCGAAAACGCTGCTGGCTGTCGTGCCGCGAACCGCTGCTTTCTCGGCAAAAGGTAGCTTCTCGCTCTTGACAGCTCTGCTATGCAGAAGCAGAGGAAAGCCGGCAGAGCTTCTCCTCTAGCTGCTCTATGCAGAAACAACTGTAAATCACTAGAAATTGATCCTGTAAGGATCAGAAAGGCAGAAAAGTTGCTGCAAAAGCGTTTTGGCTTGCTGGAAGCAGCAGCAAGCATGAGTGCTTCTCTGCGCACTGGAAACCCAAAACAGAAGCACGCAGACGGCAAGAGGAGACTGCCTGACACCTGCTGCACTCAGTACAGCTCTGGGCTGCTGCCAGGAAAGGTATTTCAAGGAACTAGCCACGGGGACTCTGCACTGTGCTGGGAGAGATTCTACAAGGTGACCAGAAGCTGTTCACAAGCACCTGCTTGCAGCGACCGAGTTCGGCGTTCCACACTCTTCTCCGGCTCTCTTTCGCCGCTCCGCACACCCAGCGGCTGTACCAAAGACGCTGCTGGCTGTGGTGCGGCGAACCGCTGCTTACTCGGCAAAAGGCAGCTTCTCGCTCTTGACAGCTCTGCTATGCAGAAGCAGAGGAAAGCCGGCAGAGCTTCTCCTCTAGCTGCTCTATGCAGAAACAACTGTAAATCACTAGAAATTGATCCTGTAGTGGGAAAGGCAGGAAAGTTGCTGCAAAAGCGTTTTGGCTTGCTGGAAGCAGCAGCAAGCATGAGTGCTTCTCTGCACACTGGAAACCCAAAACAGAAGCACGCACACGGCAAGAGGAGACTGCCTGACACCTGCTGCACTCAGTACAGCTCTGGGCTGCTGCCAGGGCATGTATTTTAAGGCACTAGCTTCGGGGACTCTCCACTGTCTTGGGGGAGTTTCTACAATGTGACCAGAAGCTGTTCACAAGCACCTGCTTGCAGCGACCGAGTTCGGCGTTCCACACTCTTCCCCGGCTCTCTTTCGCCTCTCCGCACTCCCAGCGGCTGTACCGAAGACGCTGCTGGCTGTGGTGCCGCGAACCGCTGCTTTCTCGGCAAAAGGCACCTTCTCGCTCTTGACAGCTCTGCTATGCAGAAGCAGAGGAAAGCCGGCAGAGCTTCTCCTGTAGCTGCTCTATGCAGAAACAACTGTAAATCAGCTAGAAATTCATCCTGTAGTGGGAAAGGCAGAAGAGTTGCTGCAAAAGCGTTTTGGCTTGCTGGAAGCAGCAGCAAGCACGAGTGCTTCTCTGCGCATTGGAAACACAAAACAGAAGCACGCACACAGCAAGAGGAGACTGCCTGACACCTGCTGCACTCAGTACAGCTCTGGGCTGCTGCCAGGGCATGTATTTCAAGGCACTAGCTTCAGGGACTCTCCACTGTCTTGGGGGTGATTCTACAAGGTGACCAGAAGCTGTTCACAAGCACCTGCTTGCAGCGACCGAGTTCGGCGTTCCACACTCTTCCCCGGCTCTCTTTCACCTCTCCGCACTCCCAGCGGCTGTACCGAAGACGCTGCTGGCTGTGGTGCCGCGAACCGCTGCTTTCTCGGCAAAAGGCAGCTTCTCGCTCTTGACAGCTCTGCTATGCAGAAGCAGAGGAAAGCCGGCAGAGCTTCTCCTCTAGCTGCTCTATGCAGAAACAACTGTAAATCAGCTAGAAATTGATCCTGTAGTGGAAAAGGCAGAAGAGTTGCTGCAAAAGGGTTTTGGCTTGCTGGAAGCAGCAGCAAGCACGAGTGCTTCTCTGCGCATTAGAAACACAAAACAGAAGCACGCACACGGCAAGAGGAGACTGCCTGAAACCTGCTGCACTCAGTACAGCTCTGGGCTGCTGCCAGGAAAGGTATTTCAAGGAACTAGCCACGGGGACTCTGCACTGTGCTGGGAGAGATTCTACAAGGTGACCAGAAGCTGTTCACAAGCACCTGCTTGCAGCGACCGAGTTCGGCGTTCCACACTCTTCTCCGGCTCTCTTTCGCCGCTCCGCACACCCAGCGGCTGTACCAAAGACGCTGCTGGCTGTGGTGCGGCGAACCGCTGTTTACTCGGCAAAAGGCAGCTTCTCGCTCTTGACAGCTCTGCTATGCAGAAGCAGAGGAAAGCCGGCAGAGCTTCTCCTCTAGCTGCTCTATGCAGAAACAACTGTAAATCACTAGAAATTGATCCTGTAGTGGGAAAGGCAGAAAAGTTGCTGCAAAAGCGTTTTGGCTTGCTGGAAGCAGCAGCAAGCGTGAGTGCTTCTCTGCACACTGGAAACCCAAAACAGAAGCACGCACACGGCAAGAGGAGACTGCCTGAAACCTGCTGCACTCAGTACAGGTCTGGGCTGCTGCCAGGGCATGTATTTCAAGGCACTAGCTTCGGGGACTCTCCACTGTCTTGGGGGAGTTTCTACAAGGTGACCAGAAGCTGTTCACAAGCACCTGCTTGCAGCGACCGAGTTCGGCGTTCCACACTCTTCCCCGGCTCTCTTTCGCCTCTCCGCACACCCAGCGGCTGTACCGAAGACGCTGCTGGCTGTGGTGCGGCGAACCGCTGCTTACTCGGCAAAAGGCAGCTTCTCGCTCTTGACAGCTCTGCTATGCAGAAGCAGTGGAAAGCTGGCAGAGCTTCTCCTGTAGCTGCTCTACGCAGAAACAACTGTAAATCAGCTAGAAATTGATCCTGTAGTGGGAAAGGCAGGAAAGTTGCTGCAAAAGCGTATTGGCTTGCTGGAAGCAGCAGCAAGCACGAGTGCTTCTCTGCACATTGGAAACACAAAACAGAAGCACGCACTCGGCAAGAGGAGACTGCCTGAAACCTGCTGCACTCAGTACAGGTCTGGGCTGCTGCCAGGGCATGTATTTCAAGGCACTAGCTTCGGGGACTCTCCACTGTCATGGGGGAGTTTCTACAAGGTGACCAGAAGCTGTTCACAAGCACCTGCTTGCAGCGACCGAGTTCGGCGTTCCACACTCTTCCCCGGCTCTCTTTCGCCTCTCCGCACACCCAGCGGCTGTACCAAAGACGCTGCTGGCTGTGGTGCCGCGAACCGCTGCTTTCTCGGCAAAAGGCAGCTTCTCGCTCTTGACAGCTCTGCTATGCAGAAGCAGAGGAAAGCCGGCAGAGCTTCTCCTCTAGCTGCTCTACGCAGAAACAACTGTAAATCAGCTAGAAAATGATCCTGTAGTGGGAAAGGCAGGAAAGTTGCTGCAAAAGCGTTTTGGCTTGCTGGAAGCAGCAGCAAGCATGAGTGCTTCTCTGCACATTGGAAACACAAAACAGAAGCACCCACACGGCAAGAGGAGACTGCCTGACACCTGCTGCACTCAGTACAGCTCTGGGCTGCTGCCAGGGCATGTACTTCAAGGCACTAGCTTCAGGGACTCTCCACTGTCTTGGGGGTGATTCTACAAGGTGACCAGAAGCTGTTCACAAGCACCTGCTTGCAGCGACCGAGTTCGGCGTTCCACACTCTTCCCCGGCTCTCTTTCGCCTCTCCGCACACCCAGCGGCTGTACCAAAGACGCTGCTGGCTGTGGTGCGGCGAACCGCTGCTTTCTCGGCAAAACACAGCTTCTCGCTCTTGACAGCTCTGCTATGCAGAAGCAGTGGAAAGCTGGCAGAGCTTCTCCTCTAGCTGCTCTACGCAGAAACAACTGTAAATCAGCTAGAAATTGATCCTGTAGTGGGAAAGGCAGGAAAGTAGCTGCAAAAGCGTATTGGCTTGCTGGAAGCAGCAGCAAGCACGTGTGCTTCTCTGCACATTGGAAACACAAAACAGAAGCACGCACACGGCAAGAGGAGACTGCCTGAAACCTCTGCACTCAGTACAGGTCTGGGCTGCTGCCAGGGCATGTATTTCAAGGCACTAGCTTCGGGGACTCTCCACTGTCTTGGGGGAGTTTCTACAAGGTGACCAGAAGCTGTTCACAAGCACCTGCTTGCAGCGACCGAGTTCGGCGTTCCACACTCTTCCCCGGCTCTCTTTCGCCTCTCCGCACACCCAGCGGCTGTACCAAAGACGCTGCTGGCTGTGGTGCGGCGAACCGCTGCTTTCTCGGCAAAAGGCTGCTTCTCGCTCTTGACAGCTCTGCTATGCAGAAGCACAGGAAAGCCGGCAGAGCTTCTCCTCTAGCTGCTCTACGCAGAAACAACTGTAAATCAGCTAGAAAATGATCCTGTAGTGGGAAAGGCAGAAAAGTTGCTGCAAAAGCGTTTTGGCTTGCTGGAAGCAGCAGCAAGCACGAGTGCTTCTCTGCACATTGGAAACACAAAACAGAAGCACCCACACGGCAAGAGGAGACTGCCTGACACCTGCTGCACTCAGTACAGCTCTGAGCTGCTGCCAGGGCATGTAATTCAAGGCACTAGCTTCGGGGACTCTCCACTGACATGGGGGAGATTCTACAAGGTGACCAGAAGCTGTTCGCCAGCACCGGCTTGCAGCGACCGAGTTCGGCGTTCCACACTCTTCCCCGGCTCTCTTTCGCTTCTCCGCACAAGCTGCGGCTGAACCCAAGACGCCGATTGCTGCGGTTCCGCGAAGCGCTGCTTTCTCGGCAAAACACAGCTCCTCGTTCTTGACAGCTCTGCTATGCAGAAGCACTGGAAAGCCGGCAGAGCTGCTCCTCTAGCTGCTCTACGCACAGGCAACTGTAAATCAGCTACACATTGATCCTGTTGTGGAAAAGGCAGGAAAGTTGCTGAAAAAGCGTTTTGGCTTACTGGAAGCAGCAGCAAGCACAAGGGCTTCTCTGCACGCTGCGAACACAAAACAGAAGCACCTACACGGCGAGAGGAGACTGCCTGACACCTGCTGCACTCAGTACAGCTCTGGGCTGCTGCCAGGAAAGGTATTTCAAGAAACTAGCCACGGGGACTCTGCACTGTGCTGGGAGAGATTCTACAAGGTGACCAGAAGCTGTTCACAAGCACCTGCTTGCAGCGACCGAGTTCGGCGTTCCACACTCTTCTCCGGCTCTCTTTCGCCGCTCCGCACACCCAGCGGCTGTACCAAAGACGCTGCTGGCTGTGGTGCCGCGAACCGCTGCTTTCTCGGCAAAAGGCTGCTTCTCGCTCTTGACAGCTCTGCTATGCAGAAGCAGAGGAAAGCCGGCAGAGCTTCTCCTCTAGCTGCTCTACGCAGAAACAACTGTAAATCAGCTAGAAAATGATCCTGTAGTGGGAAAGGCAGAAAAGTTGCTGCAAAAGCGTTTTGGCTTGCTGGAAGCAGCAGCAAGCACGAGTGCTTCTCTGCACATTGGAAACACAAAACAGAAGCACCCACACGGCAAGAGGAGACTGCCTGACACCTGCTGCACTCAGTACAGCTCTGGGCTGCTGCCAGGGCATGTAATTCAAGGCACTAGCTTCGGGGACTCTCCACTGACATGGGGGAGATTCTACAAGGTGACCAGAAGCTGTTCGCCAGCACCGGCTTGCAGCGACCGAGTTCGGCGTTCCACACTCTTCCCCGGCTCTCTTTCGCTTCTCCGCACAAGCTGCGGCTGAACCCAAGACGCCGATTGCTGCGGTTCCGCGAAGCGCTGCTTTCTCGGCAAAACACAGCTCCTCGTTCTTGACAGCTCTGCTATGCAGAAGCACTGGAAAGCCGGCAGAGCTGCTCCTCTAGCTGCTCTACGCACAGGCAACTGTAAATCAGCTACACATTGATCCTGTTGTGGAAAAGGCAGGAAAGTTGCTGAAAAAGCGTTTTGGCTTACTGGAAGCAGCAGCAAGCACAAGGGCTTCTCTGCACGCTGCGAACACAAAACAGAAGCACCTACACGGCGAGAGGAGACTGCCTGACACCTGCTGCACTCAGTACAGCTCTGGGCTGCTGCCAGGAAAGGTATTTCAAGGAACTAGCCACGGGGACTCTGCACTGTGCTGGGAGAGATTCTACAAGGTGACCAGAAGCTGTTCACAAGCACCTGCTTGCAGCGACCGAGTTCGGCGTTCCACACTCTTCTCCGGCTCTCTTTCGCCGCTCCGCACACCCAGCGGCTGTACCAAAGACGCTGCTGGCTGTGGTGCGGCGAACCGCTGCTTACTCGGCAAAAGGCAGCTTCTCGCTCTTGACAGCTCTGCTATGCAGAAGCAGAGGAAAGCCGGCAGAGCTTCTCCTCTAGCTGCTCTATGCAGAAACAACTGTAAATCACTAGAAATTGATCCTGTAGTGGGAAAGGCAGAAAAGTTGCTGCAAAAGCGTTTTGGCTTGCTGGAAGCAGCAGCAAGCATGAGTGCTTCTCTGCACACTGGAAACCCAAAACAGAAGCACGCACACGGCAAGAGGAGACTGCCTGACACCTGCTGCACTCAGTACAGCTCTGGGCTGCTGCCAGGGCATGTATTTTAAGGCACTAGCTTCGGGGACTCTCCACTGTCTTGGGGGAGTTTCTACAAGGTGACCAGAAGCTGTTCACAAGCACCTGCTTGCAGCGACCGAGTTCGGCGTTCCACACTCTTCCCCGGCTCTCTTTCGCCTCTCCGCACTCCCAGCGGCTGTACCGAAGACGCTGCTGGCTGTGGTGCCGCGAACCGCTGCTTTCTCGGCAAAAGGCAGCTTCTCGCTCTTGACAGCTCTGCTATGCAGAAGCAGAGGAAAGCCGGCAGAGCTTCTCCTGTAGCTGCTCTATGCAGAAACAACTGTAAATCAGCTAGAAATTCATCCTGTAGTGGGAAAGGCAGAAGAGTTGCTGCAAAAGCGTTTTGGCTTGCTGGAAGCAGCAGCAAGCACGAGTGCTTCTCTGCGCATTGGAAACACAAAACAGAAGAACGCACACGGCAAGAGGAGACTGCCTGACACCTGCTGCACTCAGTACAGCTCTGGGCTGCTGCCAGGGCATGTATTTCAAGGCACTAGCTTCAGGGACTCTCCACTGTCTTGGGGGTGATTCTACAAGGTGACCAGAAGCTGTTCACAAGCACCTGCTTGCAGCGACCGAGTTCGGCGTTCCACACTCTTCCCCGGCTCTCTTTCGCCTCTCCGCACACCCAGCGGCTGTACCAACGACGCTGCTGGCTGTGGTGCGGCGAACCGCTGCTTACTCGGCAAAAGGCAGCTTCTCGCTCTTGACAGCTCTGCTATGCAGAAGCAGAGGAAAGCCGGCAGAGCTTCTCCTCTAGCTGCTCTACGCAGAAACAACTGTAAATCAGCTAGAAATTGATCCTGTAGTGGGAAAGGCAGGAAAGTTGCTGCAAAAGCGTTTTGGCTTGCTGGAAG
This sequence comes from Phylloscopus trochilus trochilus, assembly GCA_016584745.2. Lineage (NCBI taxonomy): Eukaryota > Metazoa > Chordata > Aves > Passeriformes > Phylloscopidae > Phylloscopus > Phylloscopus trochilus. The sequence continues at coordinate 56,724,337 of WQNJ02000546.1, read as the reverse complement.
CAGCAGCAAGCACGAGTGCTTCTCTGCACATTGGAAACACAAAACAGAAGCACGCACACGGGAAGAGGAGACTGCCTGAAACCTGCTGCACTCAGTACAGCTCTGGGCTGCTGCCCGGGCATGTATTTCAAGGCACTAGCTTCGGGGACTCTCCACTGTCTTGGGGGAGTTTCTACAAGGTGACCAGAAGCTGTTCACAAGCACCTGCTTGCAGCGACCGAGTTCGGCGTTCCACACTCTTCCCCGGCTCTCTTTCGCCTCTCCGCACACCCAGCGGCTGTACCAAAGACGCTGCTGGCTGTGGTGCCGCGAACCGCTGCTTTCTCGGCAAAAGGCTGCTTCTCGCTCTTGACAGCTCTGCTATGCAGAAGCAGAGGAAAGCCGGCAGAGCTTCTCCTCTAGCTGCTCTACGCAGAAACAACTGTAAATCAGCTAGAAAATGATCCTGTAGTGGGAAAGGCAGAAAAGTTGCTGCAAAAGCGTTTTGGCTTGCTGGAAGCAGCAGCAAGCACGAGTGCTTCTCTGCACATTGGAAACACAAAACAGAAGCACCCACACGGCAAGAGGAGACTGCCTGACACCTGCTGCACTCAGTACAGCTCTGGGCTGCTGCCAGGGCATGTAATTCAAGGCACTAGCTTCAGGGACTCTCCACTGTCTTGGGGGTGATTCTACAAGGTGACCAGAAGCTGTTCACAAGCACCTGCTTGCAGCGACCGAGTTCGGCGTTCCACACTCTTCCCCGGCTCTCTTTCGCCTCTCCGCACACCCAGCGGCTGTACCAAAGACGCTGCTGGCTGTGGTGCGGCGAACCGCTGCTTTCTCGGCAAAACACAGCTTCTCGCTCTTGACAGCTCTGCTATGCAGAAGCAGAGGAAAGCCGGCAGAGCTTCTCCTCTAGCTGCTCTACGCAGAAACAACTGTAAATCAGCTAGAAATTGATCCTGTAGTGGGAAAGGCAGGAAAGTTGCTGAAAAAGCGTTTTGGCTTGCTGGAAGCAGCAGCAAGCACGAGTGCTTCTCTGCACATTGGAAACACAAAACAGAAGCACGCACACGGGAAGAGGAGACTGCCTGACACCTGCTGCACTCAGTACAGCTCTGGGCTGCTGCCAGAGCATGTATTTCAAGGCACTAGCTTTGGGGACTCTCCACTGTCTTGGGGGAGTTTCTACAAGGTGACCAGAAGCTGTTCGAAAGCACCTGCTTGCAGCGACCGAGTTCGGCGTTCCACAGTCTTCCCCGGCTCTCTTTCGCCTCTCCGCACTCCCAGCGGCGGTACCGAAAACGATGCTGGCTGTCGTGCCGCGAACCGCTGCTTTCTCGGCAAAAGATAGCTTCTCGCTCTTGACAGCTCTGCTATGCAGAAGCAGAGGAAAGCCGGCAGAGCTTCTCCTCTAGCTGCTCTACGCAGAAACAACTGTAAATCAGCTAGAAATTGATCCTGTAGTGGGAAAGGCAGGAAAGTTGCTGCAAAAGCGTTTTGGCTTGCTGGAAGCAGCAGCAAGCACGAGTGCTTCTCTGCACATTGGAAACACAAAACAGAAGCACGCACACGGCAAGAGGAGACTGCCTGAAACCTGCTGCACTCAGTACAGCTCTGGGCTGCTGCCAGAGCATGTATTTCAAGGCACTAGCTTCGGGGACTCTCCACTGTCTTGGGGGAGTTTCTACAATGTGACCAGAAGCTGTTCACAAGCACCTGCTTGCAGCGACCGAGTTCGGCGTTCCACACTCTTCCCCGGCTCTCTTTCGCCTCTCCGCTCTCCCAGTGGCGGTACCGAAGACGCTGCTGGCTGTGGTGCCGCGAACCGCTGCTTTCTCGGCAAAAGGCTGCTTCTCGCTCTTGACAGCTCTGCTATGCAGAAGCAGAGGAAAGCCGGCAGAGCTTCTCCTCTAGCTGCTCTACGCAGAAACAACTGTAAATCAGCTAGAAAATGATCCTGTAGTGGGAAAGGCAGAAAAGTTGCTGCAAAAGCGTTTTGGCTTGCTGGAAGCAGCAGCAACCACGAGTGCTTCTCTGCACATTGGAAACACAAAACAGAAGCACCCACACGGCAAGAGGAGACTGCCTGACACCTGCTGCACTCAGTACAGCTCTGGGCTGCTGCCAGGGCATGTATTTTAAGGCACTAGCTTCGGGGACTCTCCACTGTCTTGGGGGAGTTTCTACAAGGTGACCAGAAGCTGTTCACAAGCACCTGCTTGCAGCGACCGAGTTCGGCGTTCCACACTCTTCCCCGGCTCTCTTTCGCCTCTCCGCACACCCAGCGGCTGCACCAAAGACGCTGCTGGCTGTGGTGCCGCGAACCGCTGCTTTCTCGGCAAAAGGCTGCTTCTCGCTCTTGACAGCTCTGCTATGCAGAAGCAGAGGAAAGCCGGCAGAGCTTCTCCTCTAGCTGCTCTATGCAGAAACAACTGTAAATCACTAGAAATTGATCCTGTAGTGGGAAAGGCAGAAAAGTTGCTGCAAAAGCGTTTTGGCTTGCTGGAAGCAGCAGCAAGCATGAGTGCTTCTCTGCGCACTGGAAACCCAAAACAGAAGCACGCAGACGGCAAGAGGAGACTGCCTGACACCTGCTGCACTCAGTACAGCTCTGGGCTGCTGCCAGGAAAGGTATTTCAAGGAACTAGCCACGGGGACTCTGCACTGTGCTGGGAGAGATTCTACAAGGTGACCAGAAGCTGTTCACAAGCATCTGCTTGCAGCGACCGAGTTCGGCGTTCCACACTCTTCTCCGGCTCTCTTTCGCCGCTCCGCACACCCAGCGGCTGTACCAAAGACGCTGCTGGCTGTGGTGCGGCGAACCGCTGCTTACTCGGCAAAAGGCAGCTTCTCGCTCTTGACAGCTCTGCTATGCAGAAGCAGAGGAAAGCCGGCAGAGCTTCTCCTCTAGCTGCTCTATGCAGAAACAACTGTAAATCACTAGAAATTGATCCTGTAGTGGGAAAGGCAGAAAAGTTGCTGCAAAAGCGTTTTGGCTTGCTGGAAGCAGCAGCAAGCATGAGTGCTTCTCTGCACACTGGAAACCCAAAACAGAAGCACGCACACGGCAAGAGGAGACTGCCTGACACCTGCTGCACTCAGTACAGCTCTGGGCTGCTGCCAGGGCATGTATTTTAAGGCACTAGCTTCGGGGACTCTCCACTGTCTTGGGGGAGTTTCTACAAGGTGACCAGAAGCTGTTCACAAGCACCTGCTTGCAGCGACCGAGTTCGGCGTTCCACACTCTTCCCCGGCTCTCTTTCGCCTCTCCGCACACCCAGCGGCTGTACCGAAGACGCTGCTGGCTGCGGTGCGGCGAACCGCTGCTTACTCGGCAAAAGGCAGCTTCTCGCTCTTGACAGCTCTGCTATGCAGAAACAGAGGAAAGCTGGCAGAGCTTCTCCTCTAGCTGCTCTACGCAGAAACAACTGTAAATCAGCTAGAAATTGATCCTGTAGTGGGAAAGGCAGGAAAGTTGCTGCAAAAGCGTATTGGCTTGCTGGAAGCAGCAGCAAGCACGAGTGCTTCTCTGCACATTGGAAACACAAAACAGAAGCACGCACACGGGAAGAGGAGACTGCCTGAAACCTGCTGCACTCAGTACAGCTCTGGGCTGCTGCCAGAGCATGTATTTCAAGGCACTAGCTTCGGGGACTCTCCACTGTCTTGGGGGAGTTTCTACAAGGTGACCAGAAGCTGTTCACAAGCACCTGCTTGCAGCGACCGAGTTCGGCGTTCCACACTCTTCCCCGGCTCTCTTTCGCCTCTCCGCTCTCCCAGTGGCGGTACCGAAGACGCTGCTGGCTGTGGTGCCGCGAACCGCTGCTTTCTCGGCAAAAGGCTGCTTCTCGCTCTTGACAGCTCTGCTATGCAGAAGCAGAGGAAAGCCGGCAGAGCTTCTCCTCTAGCTGCTCTACGCAGAAACAACTGTAAATCAGCTAGAAAATGATCCTGTAGTGGGAAAGGCAGAAAAGTTGCTGCAAAAGCGTTTTGGCTTGCTGGAAGCAGCAGCAAGCACGAGTGCTTCTCTGCACATTGGCAACACAAAACAGAAGCACCCACACGGCAAGAGGAGACTGCCTGACACCTGCTGCACTCAGTACAGCTCTGGGCTGCTGCCAGGGCATGTATTTTAAGGCACTAGCTTCGGGGACTCTCCACTGTCTTGGGGGAGTTTCTACAATGTGACCAGAAGCTGTTCACAAGCACCTGCTTGCAGCGACCGAGTTCGGCGTTCCACACTCTTCCCCGGCTCTCTTTCGCCTCTCCGCACTCCCAGCGGCGGTACCGAAAACGATGCTGGCTGTCGTGCCGCGAACCGCTGCTTTCTCGGCAAAAGGTAGCTTCTCGCTCTTGACAGCTCTGCTATGCAGAAGCAGAGGAAAGCCGGCAGAGCTTCTCCTCTAGCTGCTCTATGCAGAAACAACTGTAAATCACTAGAAATTGATCCTGTAGTGGGAAAGGCAGAAAAGTTGCTGCAAAAGCGTTTTGGCTTGCTGGAAGCAGCAGCAAGCATGAGTGCTTCTCTGCGCACTGGAAACCCAAAACAGAAGCACGCAGACGGCAAGAGGAGACTGCCTGACACCTGCTGCACTCAGTACAGCTCTGGGCTGCTGCCAGGAAAGGTATTTCAAGGAACTAGCCACGGGGACTCTCCACTGTCATGGGGGAGATTCTACAAGGTGACCAGAAGCTGTTCGAAAGCACCTGCTTGCAGCGACCGAGTTCGGCGTTCCACACTCTTCCCCGGCTCTCTTTCGCTTCTCCGCACAAGCTGCTGCTGAACCCAAGACGCCGATTGCTGCGGTTCCGCGAAGCGCTGCTTTCTCGGCAAAACACAGCTCCTCGTTCTTGACAGCTCTGCTATGCAGAAGCACTGGAAAGCCGGCAGAGCTGCTCCTCTAGCTGCTCTACGCACAGGCAACTGTAAATCAGCTACACATTGATCCTGTTGTGGAAACGGCAGGAAAGTTGCTGAAAAAGCGTTTTGGCTTACTGGAAGCAGCAGCAAGCACAAGGGCTTCTCTGCACGCTGCGAACACAAAACAGAAGCACCTACACGGCGAGAGGAGACTGCCTGACACCTGCTGCACTCAGTACAGCTCTGGGCTGCTGCCAGGGCATGTATTTCAAGGCACTAGCTTCGGGGACTCTCCACTGTCTTGGGGGAGTTTCTACAAGGTGACCAGAAGCTGTTCACAAGCACCTGCTTGCAGCGACCGAGTTCGGCGTTCCACACTCTTCTCCGGCTCTCTTTCGCCGCTCCGCACACCCAGCGGCTGTACCAAAGACGCTGCTGGCTGTGGTGCGGCGAACCGCTGCTTACTCGGCAAAAGGCAGCTTCTCGCTCTTGACAGCTCTGCTATGCAGAAGCAGAGGAAAGCCGGCAGAGCTTCTCCTCTAGCTGCTCTATGCAGAAACAACTGTAAATCACTAGAAATTGATCCTGTAGTGGGAAAGGCAGAAAAGTTGCTGAAAAAGCGTTTTGGCTTGCTGGAAGCAGCAGCAAGCATGAGTGCTTCTCTGCACACTGGAAACCCAAAACAGAAGCACGCACACGGCAAGAGGAGACTGCCTGACACCTGCTGCACTCAGTACAGCTCTGGGCTGCTGCCAGGGCATGTATTTTAAGGCACTAGCTTCGGGGACTCTCCACTGTCTTGGGGGAGTTTCTACAAGGTGACCAGAAGCTGTTCACAAGCACCTGCTTGCAGCGACCGAGTTCGGCGTTCCACACTCTTCCCCGGCTCTCTTTCGCCTCTCCGCACTCCCAGCAGCTGTACCGAAGACGCTGCTGGCTGTGGTGCCGCGAACCGCTGCTTTCTCGGCAAAAGGCAGCTTCTCGCTCTTGACAGCTCTGCTATGCAGAAGCAGAGGAAAGCCGGCAGAGCTTCTCCTGTAGCTGCTCTATGCAGAAACAACTGTAAATCAGCTAGAAATTCATCCTGTAGTGGGAAAGGCAGAAGAGTTGCTGCAAAAGCGTTTTGGCTTGCTGGAAGCAGCAGCAAGCACGAGTGCTTCTCTGCGCATTGGAAACACAAAACAGAAGAACGCAGACGGCAAGAGGAGACTGCCTGACACCTGCTGCACTCAGTACAGCTCTGGGCTGCTGCCAGGGCATGTATTTCAAGGCACTAGCTTCAGGGACTCTCCACTGTCTTGGGGGTGATTCTACAAGGTGACCAGAAGCTGTTCACAAGCACCTGCTTGCAGCGACCGAGTTCGGCGTTCCACACTCTTCCCCGGCTCTCTTTCGCCTCTCCGCACACCCAGCGGCTGTACCAACGACGCTGCTGGCTGTGGTGCGGCGAACCGCTGCTTACTCGACAAAAGGCAGCTTCTCGCTCTTGACAGCTCTGCTATGCAGAAGCAGAGGAAAGCCGGCAGAGCTTCTCCTCTAGCTGCTCTACGCAGAAACAACTGTAAATCAGCTAGAAATTGATCCTGTAGTGGGAAAGGCAGGAAAGTTGCTGCAAAAGCGTTTTGGCTTGCTGGAAGCAGCAGCAAGCACGAGTGCTTCTCTGCACATTGGAAACACAAAACAGAAGCACGCACACGGGAAGAGGAGACTGCCTGAAACCTGCTGCACTCAGTACAGCTCTGGGCTGCTGCCAGAGCATGTATTTCAAGGCACTAGCTTCGGGGACTCTCCACTGTCTTGGGGGAGTTTCTACAATGTGACCAGAAGCTGTTCACAAGCACCTGCTTGCAGCGACCGAGTTCGGCGTTCCACACTCTTCCCCGGCTCTCTTTCGCCTCTCCGCTCTCCCAGTGGCGGTACCGAAGACGCTGCTGGCTGTGGTGCCGCGAACCGCTGCTTTCTCGGCAAAAGGCTGCTTCTCGCTCTTGACAGCTCTGCTATGCAGAAGCAGAGGAAAGCCGGCAGAGCTTCTCCTCTAGCTGCTCTACGCAGAAACAACTGTAAATCAGCTAGAAAATGATCCTGTAGTGGGAAAGGCAGAAAAGTTGCTGCAAAAGCGTTTTGGCTTGCTGGAAGCAGCAGCAAGCACGAGTGCTTCTCTGCACATTGGAAACACAAAACAGAAGCACCCACACGGCAAGAGGAGACTGCCTGACACCTGCTGCACTCAGTACAGCTCTGGGCTGCTGCCAGGGCATGTATTTTAAGGCACTAGCTTCGGGGACTCTCCACTGTCTTGGGGGAGTTTCTACAAGGTGACCAGAAGCTGTTCACAAGCACCTGCTTGCAGCGACCGAGTTCGGCGTTCCACACTCTTCCCCGGCTCTCTTTCGCCTCTCCGCACTCCCAGCGGCGGTACCGAAAACGATGCTGGCTGTCGTGCCGCGAACCGCTGCTTTCTCGGCAAAAGGTAGCTTCTCGCTCTTGACAGCTCTGCTATGCAGAAGCAGAGGAAAGCCGGCAGAGCTTCTCCTCTAGCTGCTCTATGCAGAAACAACTGTAAATCACTAGAAATTGATCCTGTAGTGGGAAAGGCAGAAAAGTTGCTGCAAAAGCGTTTTGGCTTGCTGGAAGCAGCAGCAAGCATGAGTGCTTCTCTGCGCACTGGAAACCCAAAACAGAAGCACGCAGACGGCAAGAGGAGACTGCCTGACACCTGCTGCACTCAGTACAGCTCTGGGCTGCTGCCAGGAAAGGTATTTCAAGGAACTAGCCACGGGGACTCTGCACTGTGCTGGGAGAGATTCTACAAGGTGACCAGAAGCTGTTCACAAGCACCTGCTTGCAGCGACCGAGTTCGGCGTTCCACACTCTTCTCCGGCTCTCTTTCGCCGCTCCGCACACCCAGCGGCTGTACCAAAGACGCTGCTGGCTGTGGTGCGGCGAACCGCTGCTTACTCGGCAAAAGGCAGCTTCTCGCTCTTGACAGCTCTGCTATGCAGAAGCAGAGGAAAGCCGGCAGAGCTTCTCCTGTAGCTGCTCTATGCAGAAACAACTGTAAATCAGCTAGAAATTCATCCTGTAGTGGGAAAGGCAGAAGAGTTGCTGCAAAAGCGTTTTGGCTTGCTGGAAGCAGCAGCAAGCACGAGTGCTTCTCTGCGCATTGGAAACACAAAACAGAAGCACGCACACGGCAAGAGGAGACTGCCTGACACCTGCTGCACTCAGTACAGCTCTGGGCTGCTGCCAGGGCATGTATTTCAAGGCACTAGCTTCAGGGACTCTCCACTGTCTTGGGGGTGATTCTACAAGGTGACCAGAAGCTGTTCACAAGCACCTGCTTGCAGCGACCGAGTTCGGCGTTCCACACTCTTCCCCGGCTCTCTTTCGCCTCTCCGCACACCCAGCGGCTGTACCAAAGACGCTGCTGGCTGTGGTGCGGCGAACCGCTGCTTACTCGGCAAAAGGCAGCTTCTCGCTCTTGACAGCTCTGCTATGCAGAAGCAGAGGAAAGCTGGCAGAGCTTCTCCTCTAGCTGCTCTACGCAGAAACAACTGTAAATCAGCTAGAAATTGATCCTGTAGTGGGAAAGGCAGGAAAGTTGCTGCAAAAGCGTTTTGGCTTGCTGGAAGCAGCAGCAAGCACGAGTGCTTCTCTGCACATTGGAAACACAAAACAGAAGCACGCACACGGGAAGAGGAGACTGCCTGAAACCTGCTGCACTCAGTACAGCTCTGGGCTGCTGCCAGAGCATGTATTTCAAGGCACTAGCTTCGGGGACTCTCCACTGTCTTGGGGGAGTTTCTACAATGTGACCAGAAGCTGTTCACAAGCACCTGCTTGCAGCGACCGAGTTCGGCGTTCCACACTCTTCCCCGGCTCTCTTTCGCCTCTCCGCTCTCCCAGTGGCGGTACCGAAGACGCTGCTGGCTGTGGTGCCGCGAACCGCTGCTTTCTCGGCAAAAGGCTGCTTCTCGCTCTTGACAGCTCTGCTATGCAGAAGGAGAGGAAAGCCGGCAGAGCTTCTCCTCTAGCTGCTCTACGCAGAAACAACTGTAAATCAGCTAGAAAATGATCCTGTAGTGGGAAAGGCAGGAAAGTTGCTGCAAAAGCGTTTTGGCTTGCTGGAAGCAGCAGCAAGCACGAGTGCTTCTCTGCACATTGGAAACACAAAACAGAAGCACCCACACGGCAAGAGGAGACTGCCTGACACCTGCTGCACTCAGTACAGCTCTGGGCTGCTGCCAGGGCATGTATTTTAAGGCACTAGCTTCGGGGACTCTCCACTGTCTTGGGGGAGTTTCTACAAGGTGACCAGAAGCTGTTCATAAGCACCTGCTTGCAGCGACCGAGTTCGGCGTTCCACACTCTTCCCCGGCTCTCTTTCGCCTCTCCGCACACCCAGCGGCTGTACCGAAGACGCTGCTGGCTGTGGTGCGGCGAACCGCTGCTTACTCGGCAAAACACAGCTTCTCGCTCTTGACAGCTCTGCTATGCAGAAGCAGAGGAAAGCTGGCAGAGCTTCTCCTCTAGCTGCTCTACGCAGAAACAACTGTAAATCAGCTAGAAATTGATCCTGTAGTGGGAAAGGCAGGAAAGTTGCTGCAAAAGCGTTTTGGCTTGCTGGAAGCAGCAGCAAGCACGAGTGCTTCTCTGCACATTGGAAACACAAAACAGAAGCACGCACACGGGAAGAGGAGACTGCCTGAAACCTGCTGCACTCAGTACAGCTCTGGGCTGCTGCCAGGGCATGTATTTCAAGGCACTAGCTTCGGGGACTCTCCACTGTCTTGGGGGAGTTTCTACAAGGTGACCAGAAGCTGTTCACAAGCACCTGCTTGCAGCGACCGAGTTCGGCGTTCCACACTCTTCCCCGGCTCTCTTTCGCCTCTCCGCTCTCCCAGTGGCGGTACCGAAGACGCTGCTGGCTGTGGTGCCGCGAACCGCTGCTTTCTCGGCAAAAGGCTGCTTCTCGCTCTTGACAGCTCTGCTATGCAGAAGCAGAGGAAAGCCGGCAGAGCTTCTCCTCTAGCTGCTCTACGCAGAAACAACTGTAAATCAGCTAGAAAATGATCCTGTAGTAGGAAAGGCAGAAAAGTTGCTGCAAAAGCGTTTTGGCTTGCTGGAAGCAGCAGCAAGCACGAGTGCTTCTCTGCACATTGGAAACACAAAACAGAAGCACCCACACGGCAAGAGGAGACTGCCTGAAACCTGCTGCACTCAGTACAGCTCTGGGCTGCTGCCAGGGCATGTATTTTAAGGCACTAGCTTCGGGGACTCTCCACTGTCTTGGGGGAGTTTCTACAAGGTGACCAGAAGCTGTTCACAAGCACCTGCTTGCAGCGACCGAGTTCGGCGTTCCACACTCTTCCCCGGCTCTCTTTCGCCTCTCCGCACTCCCAGCGGCGGTACCGAAAACGATGCTGGCTGTCGTGCCGCGAACCGCTGCTTTCTCGGCAAAAGGTAGCTTCTCGCTCTTGACAGCTCTGCTATGCAGAAGCAGAGGAAAGCCGGCAGAGCTTCTCCTCTAGCTGCTCTATGCAGAAACAACTGTAAATCACTAGAAATTGATCCTGTAGTGGGAAAGGCAGAAAAGTTGCTGCAAAAGCGTTTTGGCTTGCTGGAAGCAGCAGCAAGCACGAGTGCTTCTCTGCGCACTGGAAACCCAAAACAGAAGCACGCAGACGGCAAGAGGAGACTGCCTGACACCTGCTGCACTCAGTACAGCTCTGGGCTGCTGCCAGGAAAGGTATTTCAAGGAACTAGCCACGGGGACTCTGCACTGTGCTGGGAGAGATTCTACAAGGTGACCAGAAGCTGTTCACAAGCACCTGCTTGCAGCGACCGAGTTCGGCGTTCCACACTCTTCTCCGGCTCTCTTTCGCCGCTCCGCACACCCAGCGGCTGTACCAAAGACGCTGCTGGCTGTGGTGCGGCGAACCGCTGCTTACTCGGCAAAAGGCAGCTTCTCGCTCTTGACAGCTCTGCTATGCAGAAGCAGAGGAAAGCCGGCAGAGCTTCTCCTCTAGCTGCTCTATGCAGAAACAACTGTAAATCACTAGAAATTGATCCTGTAGTGGGAAAGGCAGAAAAGTTGCTGCAAAAGCGTTTTGGCTTGCTGGAAGCAGCAGCAAGCATGAGTGCTTCTCTGCACACTGGAAACCCAAAACAGAAGCACGCAGACGGCAAGAGGAGACTGCCTGACACCTGCTGCACTCAGTACAGCTCTGGGCTGCTGCCAGGGCATGTATTTTAAGGCACTAGCTTCGGGGACTCTCCACTGTCTTGGGGGAGTTTCTACAAGGTGACCAGAAGCTGTTCACAAGCACCTGCTTGCAGCGACCGAGTTCGGCGTTCCACACTCTTCCCCGGCTCTCTTTCGCCTCTCCGCACACCCAGCGGCTGTACCGAAGACGCTGCTGGCTGTGGTGCGGCGAACCGCTGCTTACTCGGCAAAAGGCAGCTTCTCGCTCTTGACAGCTCTGCTATGCAGAAGCAGTGGAAAGCTGGCAGAGCTTCTCCTCTAGCTGCTCTACGCAGAAACAACTGTAAATCAGCTAGAAATTGATCCTGTAGTGGGAAAGGCAGGAAAGTTGCTGCAAAAGCGTATTGGCTTGCTGGAAGCAGCAGCAAGCACGAGTGCTTCTCTGCACATTGGAAACACAAAACAGAAGCACGCACACGGCAAGAGGAGACTGCCTGAAACCTGCTGCACTCAGTACAGGTCTGGGCTGCTGCCAGGGCATGTATTTCAAGGCACTAGCTTCGGGGACTCTCCACTGTCTTGGGGGAGTTTCTACAAGGTGACCAGAAGCTGTTCACAAGCACCTGCTTGCAGCGACCGAGTTCGGCGTTCCACACTCTTCCCCGGCTCTCTTTCGCCTCTCCGCACACCCAGCGGCTGTACCAAAGACGCTGCTGGCTGTGGTGCCGCGAACCGCTGCTTACTCGGCAAAAGGCAGCTTCTCGCTCTTGACAGCTCTGCTATGCAGAAGCAGAGGAAAGCTGGCAGAGCTTCTCCTCTAGCTGCTCTACGCAGAAACAACTGTAAATCAGCTAGAAATTGATCCTGTAGTGGGAAAGGCAGGAAAGTTGCTGAAAAAGCGTTTTGGCTTGCTGGAAGCAGCAGCAAGCACGAGTGCTTCTCTGCACATTGGAAACACAAAACAGAAGCACGCACACGGCAAGAGGAGACTGCCTGAAACCTGCTGCACTCAGTACAGCTCTGGGCTGCTGCCAGAGCATGTATTTCAAGGCACTAGCTTCGGGGACTCTCCACTGTCTTGGGGGAGTTTCTACAATGTGACCAGAAGCTGTTCACAAGCACCTGCTTGCAGCGACCGAGTTCGGCGTTCCACACTCTTCCCCGGCTCTCTTTCGCCTCTCCGCTCTCCCAGTGGCGGTACCGAAGACGCTGCTGGCTGTGGTGCCGCGAACCGCTGCTTTCTCGGCAAAAGGCTGCTTCTCGCTCTTGACAGCTCTGCTATGCAGAAGCAGAGGAAAGCCGGCAGAGCTTCTCCTCTAGCTGCTCTACGCAGAAACAACTGTAAATCAGCTAGAAAATGATCCTGTAGTGGGAAAGGCAGAAAAGTTGCTGCAAAAGCGTTTTGGCTTGCTGGAAGCAGCAGCAAGCACGAGTGCTTCTCTGCACATTGGCAACACAAAACAGAAGCACGCACACGGGAAGAGGAGACTGCCTGACACCTGCTGCACCAGTACAGCTCTGGGCTGCTGCCAGAGCATGTATTTCAAGGCACTAGCTTCGGGGACTCTACACTGTCTTGGGGGAGTTTCTACAAGGTGACCAGAAGCTGTTCACAAGCACCTGCTTGCAGCGACCGAGTTCGGCGTTCCACACTCTTCCCCGGCTCTCTTTCGCCTCTCCGCACTCCCAGCGGCGGTACCGAAAACGATGCTGGCTGTCGTGCCGCGAACCGCTGCTTTCTCGGCAAAAGGTAGCTTCTCGCTCTTGACAGCTCTGCTATGCAGAAGCAGAGGAAAGCCGGCAGAGCTTCTCCTCTAGCTGCTCTATGCAGAAACAACTGTAAATCACTAGAAATTGATCCTGTAGTGGGAAAGGCAGAAAAGTTGCTGCAAAAGCGTTTTGGCTTGCTGGAAGCAGCAGCAAGCATGAGTGCTTCTCTGCGCACTGGAAACCCAAAACAGAAGCACGCAGACGGCAAGAGGAGACTGCCTGACACCTGCTGCACTCAGTACAGCTCTGGGCTGCTGCCAGGAAAGGTATTTCAAGGAACTAGCCACGGGGACTCTGCACTGTGCTGGGAGAGATTCTACAAGGTGACCAGAAGCTGTTCACAAGCACCTGCTTGCAGCGACCGAGTTCGGCGTTCCACACTCTTCTCCGGCTCTCTTTCGCCGCTCCGCACACCCAGCGGCTGTACCAAAGACGCTGCTGGCTGTGGTGCGGCGAACCGCTGCTTACTCGGCAAAAGGCAGCTTCTCGCTCTTGACAGCTCTGCTATGCAGAAGCAGAGGAAAGCCGGCAGAGCTTCTCCTCTAGCTGCTCTATGCAGAAACAACTGTAAATCACTAGAAATTGATCCTGTAGTGGGAAAGGCAGAAAAGTAGCTGCAAAAGCGTTTTGGCTTGCAGGAAGCAGCAGCAAGCATGAGTGCTTCTCTGCACACTGGAAACCCAAAACAGAAGCACGCACACGGCAAGAGGAGACTGCCTGACACCTGCTGCACTCAGTACAGCTCTGGGCTGCTGCCAGGGCATGTATTTTAAGGCACTAGCTTCGGGGACTCTCCACTGTCTTGGGGGAGTTTCTACAAGGTGACCAGAAGCTGTTCACAAGCACCTGCTTGCAGCGACCGAGTTCGGCGTTCCACACTCTTCCCCGGCTCTCTTTCGCCTCTCCGCACACCCAGCGGCTGTACCGAAGACGCTGCTGGCTGTGGTGCGGCGAACCGCTGCTTACTCGGCAAAAGGCAGCTTCTCGCTCTTGACAGCTCTGCTATGCAGAAGCAGTGGAAAGCTGGCAGAGCTTCTCCTCTAGCTGCTCTACGCAGAAACAACTGTAAATCAGCTAGAAATTGATCCTGTAGTGGGAAAGGCAGGAAAGTTGCTGCAAAAGCGTTTTGGCTTGCTGGAAGCAGCAGCAAGCACGAGTGCTTCTCTGCACATTGGAAACACAAAACAGAAGCACGCACACGGCAAGAGGAGACTGCCTGAAACCTGCTGCACTCAGTACAGCTCTGGGCTGCTGCCAGGGCATGTATTTCAAGGCACTAGCTTCGGGGACTCTCCACTGTCTTGGGGGAGTTTCTACAAGGTGACCAGAAGCTGTTCACAAGCACCTGCTTGCAGCGACCGAGTTCGGCGTTCCACACTCTTCCCCGGCTCTCTTTCGCCTCTCCGCACACCCAGCGGCTGTACCAAAGACGCTGCTGGCTGTGGTGCCGCGAACCGCTGCTTTCTCGGCAAAAGGCTGCTTCTCGCTCTTGACAGCTCTGCTATGCAGAAGCAGAGGAAAGCCGGCAGAGCTTCTCCTCTAGCTGCTCTACGCAGAAACAACTGTAAATCAGCTAGAAAATGATCCTGTAGTGGGAAAGGCAGAAAAGTTGCTGCAAAAGCGTTTTGGCTTGCTGGAAGCAGCAGCAAGCACGAGTGCTTCTCTGCACATTGGAAACACAAAACAGAAGCACCCACACGGCAAGAGGAGACTGCCTGACACCTGCTGCACTCAGTACAGCTCTGGGCTGCTGCCAGGGCATGTAATTCAAGGCACTAGCTTCAGGGACTCTCCACTGTCTTGGGGGTGATTCTACAAGGTGACCAGAAGCTGTTCACAAGCACCTGCTTGCAGCGACCGAGTTCGGCGTTCCACACTCTTCCCCGGCTCTCTTTCGCCTCTCCGCACACCCAGCGGCTGTACCAAAGACGCTGCTGGCTGTGGTGCGGCGAACCGCTGCTTTCTCGGCAAAACACAGCTTCTCGCTCTTGACAGCTCTGCTATGCAGAAGCAGAGGAAAGCCGGCAGAGCTTCTCCTCTAGCTGCTCTACGCAGAAACAACTGTAAATCAGCTAGAAATTGATCCTGTAGTGGGAAAGGCAGGAAAGTTGCTGAAAAAGCGTTTTGGCTTGCTGGAAGCAGCAGCAAGCACGAGTGCTTCTCTGCACATTGGAAACACAAAACAGAAGCACGCACACGGGAAGAGGAGACTGCCTGACACCTGCTGCACTCAGTACAGCTCTGGGCTGCTGCCAGAGCATGTATTTCAAGGCACTAGCTTCGGGGACTCTCCACTGTCTTGGGGGAGTTTCTACAAGGTGACCAGAAGCTGTTCGAAAGCACCTGCTTGCAGCGACCGAGTTCGGCGTTCCACACTCTTCCCCGGCTCTCTTTCGCCTCTCCGCACTCCCAGCGGCGGTACCGAAAACGATGCTGGCTGTCGTGCCGCGAACCGCTGCTTTCTCGGCAAAAGGTAGTTTCTCGCTCTTGACAGCTCTGCTATGCAGAAGCAGAGGAAAGCCGGCAGAGCTTCTCCTCTAGCTGCTCTATGCAGAAACAACTGTAAATCACTAGAAATTGATCCTGTAGTGGGAAAGGCAGAAAAGTTGCTGCAAAAGCGTTTTGGCTTGCTGGAAGCAGCAGCAAGCACGAGTGCTTCTCTGCGCACTGGAAACCCAAAACAGAAGCACGCAGACGGCAAGAGGAGACTGCCTGACACCTGCTGCACTCAGTACAGCTCTGGGCTGCTGCCAGGAAAGGTATTTCAAGGAACTAGCCACGGGGACTCTGCACTGTGCTGGGAGAGATTCTACAAGGTGACCAGAAGCTGTTCACAAGCACCTGCTTGCAGCGACCGAGTTCGGCGTTCCACACTCTTCTCCGGCTCTCTTTCGCCGCTCCGCACACCCAGCGGCTGTACCAAAGACGCTGCTGGCTGTGGTGCGGCGAACCGCTGCTTACTCGGCAAAAGGCAGCTTCTCGCTCTTGACAGCTCTGCTATGCAGAAGCAGAGGAAAGCCGGCAGAGCTTCTCCTGTAGCTGCTCTATGCAGAAACAACTGTAAATCAGCTAGAAATTCATCCTGTAGTGGGAAAGGCAGAAGAGTTGCTGCAAAAGCGTTTTGGCTTGCTGGAAGCAGCAGCAAGCACGAGTGCTTCTCTGCGCATTGGAAACACAAAACAGAAGCACGCACACGGCAAGAGGAGACTGCCTGACACCTGCTGCACTCAGTACAGCTCTGGGCTGCTGCCAGGGCATGTAATTCAAGGCACTAGCTTCAGGGACTCTCCACTGTCTTGGGGGTGATTCTACAAGGTGACCAGAAGCTGTTCACAAGCACCTGCTTGCAGCGACCGAGTTCGGCGTTCCACACTCTTCCCCGGCTCTCTTTCGCCTCTCCGCACACCCAGCGGCTGTACCAAAGACGCTGCTGGCTGTGGTGCGGCGAACCGCTGCTTACTCGGCAAAAGGCAGCTTCTCGCTCTTGACAGCTCTGCTATGCAGAAGCAGAGGAAAGCTGGCAGAGCTTCTCCTCTAGCTGCTCTACGTAGAAACAACTGTAAATCAGCTAGAAATTGATCCTGTAGTGGGAAAGGCAGGAAAGTTGTTGCAAAAGCGTTTTGGCTTGCTGGAAGCAGCAGCAAGCACGAGTGCTTCTCTGCACATTGGAAACACAAAACAGAAGCACGCACACGGGAAGAGGAGACTGCCTGAAACCTGCTGCACTCAGTACAGCTCTGGGCTGCTGCCAGAGCATGTATTTCAAGGCACTAGCTTCGGGGACTCTCCACTGTCTTGGGGGAGTTTCTACAAGGTGACCAGAAGCTGTTCACAAGCACCTGCTTGCAGCGACCGAGTTCGGCGTTCCACACTCTTCCCCGGCTCTCTTTCGCCTCTCCGCTCTCCCAGTGGCGGTACCGAAGACGCTGCTGGCTGTGGTGCCGCGAACCGCTGCTTTCTCGGCAAAAGGCTGCTTCTCGCTCTTGACAGCTCTGCTATGCAGAAGGAGAGGAAAGCCGGCAGAGCTTCTCCTCTAGCTGCTCTATGCAGAAACAACTGTAAATCAGCTAGAAAATGATCCTGTAGTGGGAAAGGCAGGAAAGTTGCTGCAAAAGCGTTTTGGCTTGCTGGAAGCAGCAGCAAGCACGAGTGCTTCTCTGCACATTGGAAACACAAAACAGAAGCACCCACACGGCAAGAGGAGACTGCCTGACACCTGCTGCACTCAGTACAGCTCTGGGCTGCTGCCAGGGCATGTATTTTAAGGCACTAGCTTCGGGGACTCTCCACTGTCTTGGGGGAGTTTCTACAAGGTGACCAGAAGCTGTTCACAAGCACCTGCTTGCAGCGACCGAGTTCGGCGTTCCACACTCTTCCCCGGCTCTCTTTCGCCTCTCCGCACACCCAGCGGCTGTATCGAAGACGCTGCTGGCTGTGGTGCGGCGAACCGCTGCTTACTCGGCAAAACACAGCTTCTCGCTCTTGACAGCTCTGCTATGCAGAAGCAGAGGAAAGCTGGCAGAGCTTCTCCTCTAGCTGCTCTACGCAGAAACAACTGTAAATCAGCTAGAAATTGATCCTGTAGTGGGAAAGGCAGGAAAGTTGCTGCAAAAGCGTTTTGGCTTGCTGGAAGCAGCAGCAAGCACGAGTGCTTCTCTGCACATTGGAAACACAAAACAGAAGCACGCACACGGGAAGAGGAGACTGCCTGAAACCTGCTGCACTCAGTACAGCTCTGGGCTGCTGCCAGAGCATGTATTTCAAGGCACTAGCTTCGGGGACTCTCCACTGTCTTGGGGGAGTTTCTACAAGGTGACCAGAAGCTGTTCACAAGCACCTGCTTGCAGCGACCGAGTTCGGCGTTCCACACTCTTCCCCGGCTCTCTTTCGCCTCTCCGCTCTCCCAGTGGCGGTACCGAAGACGCTGCTGGCTGTGGTGCCGCGAACCGCTGCTTTCTCGGCAAAAGGCTGCTTCTCGCTCTTGACAGCTCTGCTATGCAGAAGCAGAGGAAAGCCGGCAGAGCTTCTCCTCTAGCTGCTCTACGCAGAAACAACTGTAAATCAGCTAGAAAATGATCCTGTAGTGGGAAAGGCAGAAAAGTTGCTGCAAAAGCGTTTTGGCTTGCTGGAAGCAGCAGCAAGCACGAGTGCTTCTCTGCACATTGGAAACACAAAACAGAAGCACGCACACGGCAAGAGGAGACTGCCTGAAACCTGCTGCACTCAGTACAGGTCTGGGCTGCTGCCAGGGCATGTATTTTAAGGCACTAGCTTCGGGGACTCTCCACTGTCTTGGGGGAGTTTCTACAAGGTGACCAGAAGCTGTTCACAAACACCTGCTTGCAGCGACCGAGTTCGGCGTTCCACACTCTTCCCCGGCTCTCTTTCGCCTCTCCGCACTCCCAGCGGCGGTACCGAAAACGATGCTGGCTGTCGTGCCGCGAACCGCTGCTTTCTCGGCAAAAGGTAGCTTCTCGCTCTTGACAGCTCTGCTATGCAGAAGCAGAGGAAAGCCGGCAGAGCTTCTCCTCTAGCTGCTCTATGCAGAAACAACTGTAAATCACTAGAAATTGATCCTGTAGTGGGAAAGGCAGAAAAGTTGCTGCAAAAGCGTTTTGGCTTGCTGGAAGCAGCAGCAAGCACGAGTGCTTCTCTGCGCACTGGAAACCCAAAACAGAAGCACGCAGACGGCAAGAGGAGACTGCCTGACACCTGCTGCACTCAGTACAGCTCTGGGCTGCTGCCAGGAAAGGTATTTCAAGGAACTAGCCACGGGGACTCTGCACTGTGCTGGGAGAGATTCTACAAGGTGACCAGAAGCTGTTCACAAGCACCTGCTTGCAGCGACCGAGTTCGGCGTTCCACACTCTTCTCCGGCTCTCTTTCGCCGCTCCGCACACCCAGCGGCTGTACCAAAGACGCTGCTGGCTGTGGTGCGGCGAACCGCTGCTTACTCGGCAAAAGGCAGCTTCTCGCTCTTGACAGCTCTGCTATGCAGAAGCAGAGGAAAGCCGGCAGAGCTTCTCCTCTAGCTGCTCTATGCAGAAACAACTGTAAATCACTAGAAATTGATCCTGTAGTGGGAAAGGCAGAAAAGTTGCTGCAAAAGCGTTTTGGCTTGCTGGAAGCAGCAGCAAGCATGAGTGCTTCTCTGCACACTGGAAACCCAAAACAGAAGCACGCACACGGCAAGAGGAGACTGCCTGACACCTGCTGCACTCAGTACAGCTCTGGGCTGCTGCCAGGGCATGTATTTTAAGGCACTAGCTTCGGGGACTCTCCACTGTCTTGGGGGAGTTTCTACAAGGTGACCAGAAGCTGTTCACAAGCACCTGCTTGCAGCGACCGAGTTCGGCGTTCCACACTCTTCCCCGGCTCTCTTTCGCCTCTCCGCACACCCAGCGGCTGTACCGAAGACGCTGCTGGCTGTGGTGCCGCGAACCGCTGCTTACTCGGCAAAAGGCAGCTTCTCGCTCTTGACAGCTCTGCTATGCAGAAGCAGTGGAAAGCTGGCAGAGCTTCTCCTCTAGCTGCTCTACGCAGAAACAACTGTAAATCAGCTAGAAATTGATCCTGTAGTGGGAAAGGCAGGAAAGTTGCTGCAAAAGCGTATTGGCTTGCTGGAAGCAGCAGCAAGCACGAGTGCTTCTCTGCACATTGGAAACACAAAACAGAAGCACGCACACGGCAAGAGGAGACTGCCTGAAACCTGCTGCACTCAGTACAGGTCTGGGCTGCTGCCAGGGCATGTATTTCAAGGCACTAGCTTCGGGGACTCTCCACTGTCTTGGGGGAGTTTCTACAAGGTGACCAGAAGCTGTTCACAAGCACCTGCTTGCAGCGACCGAGTTCGGCGTTCCACACTCTTCCCCGGCTCTCTTTCGCCTCTCCGCACACCCAGCGGCTGTACCAAAGACGCTGCTGGCTGTGGTGCCGCGAACCGCTGCTTACTCGGCAAAAGGCAGCTTCTCGCTCTTGACAGCTCTGCTATGCAGAAGCAGTGGAAAGCTGGCAGAGCTTCTCCTGTAGCTGCTCTACGCAGAAACAACTGTAAATCAGCTAGAAATTGATCCTGTAGTGGGAAAGGCAGGAAAGTTGCTGCAAAAGCGTTTTGGCTTGCTGGAAGCAGCAGCAAGCACGAGTGCTTCTCTGCACATTGGAAACACAAAACAGAAGCACGCACACGGGAAGAGGAGACTGCCTGAAACCTGCTGCACTCAGTACAGCTCTGGGCTGCTGCCAGAGCATGTATTTCAAGGCACTAGCTTCGGGGACTCTCCACTGTCTTGGGGGAGTTTCTACAATGTGACCAGAAGCTGTTCACAAGCACCTGCTTGCAGCGACCGAGTTCGGCGTTCCACACTCTTCCCCGGCTCTCTTTCGCCTCTCCGCTCTCCCAGTGGCGGTACCGAAGACGCTGCTGGCTGTGGTGCCGCGAACCGCTGCTTTCTCGGCAAAAGGCTGCTTCTCGCTCTTGACAGCTCTGCTATGCAGAAGCAGAGGAAAGCCGGCAGAGCTTCTCCTCTAGCTGCTCTACGCAGAAACAACTGTAAATCAGCTAGAAAATGATCCTGTAGTGGGAAAGGCAGAAAAGTTGCTGCAAAAGCGTTTTGGCTTGCTGGAAGCAGCAGCAAGCACGAGTGCTTCTCTGCACATTGGCAACACAAAACAGAAGCACGCACACGGGAAGAGGAGACTGCCTGACACCTGCTGCACCAGTACAGCTCTGGGCTGCTGCCAGAGCATGTATTTCAAGGCACTAGCTTCGGGGACTCTACACTGTCTTGGGGGAGTTTCTACAAGGTGACCAGAAGCTGTTCACAAGCACCTGCTTGCAGCGACCGAGTTCGGCGTTCCACACTCTTCCCCGGCTCTCTTTCGCCTCTCCGCACTCCCAGCGGCGGTACCGAAAACGATGCTGGCTGTCGTGCCGCGAACCGCTGCTTTCTCGGCAAAAGGTAGCTTCTCGCTCTTGACAGCTCTGCTATGCAGAAGCAGAGGAAAGCCGGCAGAGCTTCTCCTCTAGCTGCTCTATGCAGAAACAACTGTAAATCACTAGAAATTGATCCTGTAGTGGGAAAGGCAGAAAAGTTGCTGCAAAAGCGTTTTGGCTTGCTGGAAGCAGCAGCAAGCATGAGTGCTTCTCTGCGCACTGGAAACCCAAAACAGAAGCACGCAGACGGCAAGAGGAGACTGCCTGACACCTGCTGCACTCAGTACAGCTCTGGGCTGCTGCCAGGAAAGGTATTTCAAGGAACTAGCCACGGGGACTCTGCACTGTGCTGGGAGAGATTCTACAAGGTGACCAGAAGCTGTTCACAAGCACCTGCTTGCAGCGACCGAGTTCGGCGTTCCACACTCTTCTCCGGCTCTCTTTCGCCGCTCCGCACACCCAGCGGCTGTACCAAAGACGCTGCTGGCTGTGGTGCGGCGAACCGCTGCTTACTCGGCAAAAGGCAGCTTCTCGCTCTTGACAGCTCTGCTATGCAGAAGCAGAGGAAAGCTGGCAGAGCTTCTCCTCTAGCTGCTCTACGCAGAAACAACTGTAAATCAGCTAGAAATTGATCCTGTAGTGGGAAAGGCAGGAAAGTTGCTGCAAAAGCGTTTTGGCTTGCTGGAAGCAGCAGCAAGCACGAGTGCTTCTCTGCACATTGGAAACACAAAACAGAAGCACGCACACGGGAAGAGGAGACTGCCTGAAACCTGCTGCACTCAGTACAGCTCTGGGCTGCTGCCAGAGCATGTATTTCAAGGCACTAGCTTCGGGGACTCTCCACTGTCTTGGGGGAGTTTCTACAAGGTGACCAGAAGCTGTTCACAAGCACCTGCTTGCAGCGACCGAGTTCGGCGTTCCACACTCTTCCCCGGCTCTCTTTCGCCTCTCCGCTCTCCCAGTGGCGGTACCGAAGACGCTGCTGGCTGTGGTGCCGCGAACCGCTGCTTTCTCGGCAAAAGGCTGCTTCTCGCTCTTGACAGCTCTGCTATGCAGAAGCAGAGGAAAGCCGGCAGAGCTTCTCCTCTAGCTGCTCTACGCAGAAACAACTGTAAATCAGCTAGAAAATGATCCTGTAGTGGGAAAGGCAGAAAAGTTGCTGCAAAAGCGTTTTGGCTTGCTGGAAGCAGCAGCAAGCACGAGTGCTTCTCTGCACATTGGAAACACAAAACAGAAGCACCCACACGGCAAGAGGAGACTGCCTGAAACCTGCTGCACTCAGTACAGCTCTGGGCTGCTGCCAGGGCATGTATTTTAAGGCACTAGCTTCGGGGACTCTCCACTGTCTTGGGGGAGTTTCTACAAGGTGACCAGAAGCTGTTCACAAGCACCTGCTTGCAGCGACCGAGTTCGGCGTTCCACACTCTTCCCCGGCTCTCTTTCGCCTCTCCGCACTCCCAGCGGCGGTACCGAAAACGATGCTGGCTGTCGTGCCGCGAACCGCTGCTTTCTCGGCAAAAGGTAGCTTCTCGCTCTTGACAGCTCTGCTATGCAGAAGCAGAGGAAAGCCGGCAGAGCTTCTCCTCTAGCTGCTCTATGCAGAAACAACTGTAAATCACTAGAAATTGATCCTGTAGTGGGAAAGGCAGAAAAGTTGCTGCAAAAGCGTTTTGGCTTGCTGGAAGCAGCAGCAAGCACGAGTGCTTCTCTGCGCACTGGAAACCCAAAACAGAAGCACGCAGACGGCAAGAGGAGACTGCCTGACACCTGCTGCACTCAGTACAGCTCTGGGCTGCTGCCAGGAAAGGTATTTCAAGGAACTAGCCACGGGGACTCTGCACTGTGCTGGGAGAGATTCTACAAGGTGACCAGAAGCTGTTCACAAGCACCTGCTTGCAGCGACCGAGTTCGGCGTTCCACACTCTTCTCCGGCTCTCTTTCGCCGCTCCGCACACCCAGCGGCTGTACCAAAGACGCTGCTGGCTGTGGTGCGGCGAACCGCTGCTTACTCGGCAAAAGGCAGCTTCTCGCTCTTGACAGCTCTGCTATGCAGAAGCAGAGGAAAGCCGGCAGAGCTTCTCCTCTAGCTGCTCTATGCAGAAACAACTGTAAATCACTAGAAATTGATCCTGTAGTGGGAAAGGCAGAAAAGTTGCTGCAAAAGCGTTTTGGCTTGCTGGAAGCAGCAGCAAGCATGAGTGCTTCTCTGCACACTGGAAACCCAAAACAGAAGCACGCACACGGCAAGAGGAGACTGCCTGACACCTGCTGCACTCAGTACAGCTCTGGGCTGCTGCCAGGGCATGTATTTTAAGGCACTAGCTTCGGGGACTCTCCACTGTCTTGGGGGAGTTTCTACAAGGTGACCAGAAGCTGTTCACAAGCACCTGCTTGCAGCGACCGAGTTCGGCGTTCCACACTCTTCCCCGGCTCTCTTTCGCCTCTCCGCACACCCAGCGGCTGTACCGAAGACGCTGCTGGCTGTGGTGCCGCGAACCGCTGCTTACTCGGCAAAAGGCAGCTTCTCGCTCTTGACAGCTCTGCTATGCAGAAGCAGTGGAAAGCTGGCAGAGCTTCTCCTCTAGCTGCTCTACGCAGAAACAACTGTAAATCAGCTAGAAATTGATCCTGTAGTGGGAAAGGCAGGAAAGTTGCTGCAAAAGCGTATTGGCTTGCTGGAAGCAGCAGCAAGCACGAGTGCTTCTCTGCACATTGGAAACACAAAACAGAAGCACGCACACGGCAAGAGGAGACTGCCTGAAACCTGCTGCACTCAGTACAGGTCTGGGCTGCTGCCAGGGCATGTATTTCAAGGCACTAGCTTCGGGGACTCTCCACTGTCTTGGGGGAGTTTCTACAAGGTGACCAGAAGCTGTTCACAAGCACCTGCTTGCAGCGACCGAGTTCGGCGTTCCACACTCTTCCCCGGCTCTCTTTCGCCTCTCCGCACACCCAGCGGCTGTACCAAAGACGCTGCTGGCTGTGGTGCCGCGAACCGCTGCTTACTCGGCAAAAGGCAGCTTCTCGCTCTTGACAGCTCTGCTATGCAGAAGCAGTGGAAAGCTGGCAGAGCTTCTCCTGTAGCTGCTCTACGCAGAAACAACTGTAAATCAGCTAGAAATTGATCCTGTAGTGGGAAAGGCAGGAAAGTTGCTGCAAAAGCGTTTTGGCTTGCTGGAAGCAGCAGCAAGCACGAGTGCTTCTCTGCACATTGGAAACACAAAACAGAAGCACGCACACGGGAAGAGGAGACTGCCTGAAACCTGCTGCACTCAGTACAGCTCTGGGCTGCTGCCAGAGCATGTATTTCAAGGCACTAGCTTCGGGGACTCTCCACTGTCTTGGGGGAGTTTCTACAATGTGACCAGAAGCTGTTCACAAGCACCTGCTTGCAGCGACCGAGTTCGGCGTTCCACACTCTTCCCCGGCTCTCTTTCGCCTCTCCGCTCTCCCAGTGGCGGTACCGAAGACGCTGCTGGCTGTGGTGCCGCGAACCGCTGCTTTCTCGGCAAAAGGCTGCTTCTCGCTCTTGACAGCTCTGCTATGCAGAAGCAGAGGAAAGCCGGCAGAGCTTCTCCTCTAGCTGCTCTACGCAGAAACAACTGTAAATCAGCTAGAAAATGATCCTGTAGTGGGAAAGGCAGAAAAGTTGCTGCAAAAGCGTTTTGGCTTGCTGGAAGCAGCAGCAAGCACGAGTGCTTCTCTGCACATTGGCAACACAAAACAGAAGCACGCACACGGGAAGAGGAGACTGCCTGACACCTGCTGCACCAGTACAGCTCTGGGCTGCTGCCAGAGCATGTATTTCAAGGCACTAGCTTCGGGGACTCTACACTGTCTTGGGGGAGTTTCTACAAGGTGACCAGAAGCTGTTCACAAGCACCTGCTTGCAGCGACCGAGTTCGGCGTTCCACACTCTTCCCCGGCTCTCTTTCGCCTCTCCGCACTCCCAGCGGCGGTACCGAAAACGATGCTGGCTGTCGTGCCGCGAACCGCTGCTTTCTCGGCAAAAGGTAGCTTCTCGCTCTTGACAGCTCTGCTATGCAGAAGCAGAGGAAAGCCGGCAGAGCTTCTCCTCTAGCTGCTCTATGCAGAAACAACTGTAAATCACTAGAAATTGATCCTGTAGTGGGAAAGGCAGAAAAGTTGCTGCAAAAGCGTTTTGGCTTGCTGGAAGCAGCAGCAAGCATGAGTGCTTCTCTGCGCACTGGAAACCCAAAACAGAAGCACGCAGACGGCAAGAGGAGACTGCCTGACACCTGCTGCACTCAGTACAGCTCTGGGCTGCTGCCAGGAAAGGTATTTCAAGGAACTAGCCACGGGGACTCTGCACTGTGCTGGGAGAGATTCTACAAGGTGACCAGAAGCTGTTCACAAGCACCTGCTTGCAGCGACCGAGTTCGGCGTTCCACACTCTTCTCCGGCTCTCTTTCGCCGCTCCGCACACCCAGAGGCTGTACCAAAGACGCTGCTGGCTGTGGTGCGGCGAACCGCTGCTTACTCGGCAAAAGGCAGCTTCTCGCTCTTGACAGCTCTGCTATGCAGAAGCAGAGGAAAGCCGGCAGAGCTTCTCCTCTAGCTGCTCTATGCAGAAACAACTGTAAATCACTAGAAATTGATCCTGTAGTGGGAAAGGCAGAAAAGTAGCTGCAAAAGCGTTTTGGCTTGCAGGAAGCAGCAGCAAGCATGAGTGCTTCTCTGCACACTGGAAACCCAAAACAGAAGCACGCACACGGCAAGAGGAGACTGCCTGACACCTGCTGCACTCAGTACAGCTCTGGGCTGCTGCCAGGGCATGTATTTTAAGGCACTAGCTTCGGGGACTCTCCACTGTCTTGGGGGAGTTTCTACAAGGTGACCAGAAGCTGTTCACAAGCACCTGCTTGCAGCGACCGAGTTCGGCGTTCCACACTCTTCCCCGGCTCTCTTTCGCCTCTCCGCACACCCAGCGGCTGTACCGAAGACGCTGCTGGCTGTGGTGCGGCGAACCGCTGCTTACTCGGCAAAAGGCAGCTTCTCGCTCTTGACAGCTCTGCTATGCAGAAGCAGTGGAAAGCTGGCAGAGCTTCTCCTCTAGCTGCTCTACGCAGAAACAACTGTAAATCAGCTAGAAATTGATCCTGTAGTGGGAAAGGCAGGAAAGTTGCTGCAAAAGCGTATTGGCTTGCTGGAAGCAGCAGCAAGCACGAGTGCTTCTCTGCACATTGGAAACACAAAACAGAAGCACGCACACGGCAAGAGGAGACTGCCTGAAACCTGCTGCACTCAGTACAGCTCTGGGCTGCTGCCAGGGCATGTATTTCAAGGCACTAGCTTCGGGGACTCTCCACTGTCTTGGGGGAGTTTCTACAAGGTGACCAGAAGCTGTTCACAAGCACCTGCTTGCAGCGACCGAGTTCGGCGTTCCACACTCTTCCCCGGCTCTCTTTCGCCTCTCCGCACACCCAGCGGCTGTACCAAAGACGCTGCTGGCTGTGGTGCCGCGAACCGCTGCTTTCTCGGCAAAAGGCTGCTTCTCGCTCTTGACAGCTCTGCTATGCAGAAGCAGAGGAAAGCCGGCAGAGCTTCTCCTCTAGCTGCTCTACGCAGAAACAACTGTAAATCAGCTAGAAAATGATCCTGTAGTGGGAAAGGCAGAAAAGTTGCTGCAAAAGCGTTTTGGCTTGCTGGAAGCAGCAGCAAGCACGAGTGCTTCTCTGCACATTGGAAACACAAAACAGAAGCACCCACACGGCAAGAGGAGACTGCCTGACACCTGCTGCACTCAGTACAGCTCTGGGCTGCTGCCAGGGCATGTAATTCAAGGCACTAGCTTCAGGGACTCTCCACTGTCTTGGGGGTGATTCTACAAGGTGACCAGAAGCTGTTCACAAGCACCTGCTTGCAGCGACCGAGTTCGGCGTTCCACACTCTTCCCCGGCTCTCTTTCGCCTCTCCGCACACCCAGCGGCTGTACCAAAGACGCTGCTGGCTGTGGTGCGGCGAACCGCTGCTTTCTCGGCAAAACACAGCTTCTCGCTCTTGACAGCTCTGCTATGCAGAAGCAGAGGAAAGCCGGCAGAGCTTCTCCTCTAGCTGCTCTACGCAGAAACAACTGTAAATCAGCTAGAAATTGATCCTGTAGTGGGAAAGGCAGAAAAGTTGCTGCAAAAGCGTTTTGGCTTGCTGGAAGCAGCAGCAAGCACGAGTGCTTCTCTGCACATTGGAAACACAAAACAAAAGCACGCACACGGCAAGAGGAGACTGCCTGACACCTGCTGCACTCAGTACAGCTCTGGGCTGCTGCCAGGGCATGTATTTTAAGGCACTAGCTTCGGGGACTCTCCACTGTCTTGGGGGAGATTCTACAAGGTGACCAGAAGCTGTTCACAAGCACCTGCTTGCAGCGACCGAGTTCGGCGTTCCACACTCTTCCCCGGCTCTCTTTCACCTCTCCGCACTCCCAGCGGCTGTACCGAAGACGCTGCTGGCTGTGGTGCCGCGAACCGCTGCTTTCTCGGCAAAAGGCAGCTTCTCGCTCTTGACAGCTCTGCTATGCAGAAGCAGAGGAAAGCCGGCAGAGCTTCTCCTCTAGCTGCTCTATGCAGAAACAACTGTAAATCAGCTAGAAATTCATCCTGTAGTGGAAAAGGCAGAAGAGTTGCTGCAAAAGCGTTTTGGCTTGCTGGAAGCAGCAGCAAGCACGAGTGCTTCTCTGCGCATTAGAAACACAAAACAGAAGCACGCACACGGCAAGAGGAGACTGCCTGACACCTGCTGCACTCAGTACAGCTCTGGGCTGCTGCCAGGGCATGTATTTCAAGGCACTAGCTTCAGGGACTCTCCACTGTCTTGAGGGTGATTCTACAAGGTGACCAGAAGCTGTTCACAAGCACCTGCTTGCAGCGACCGAGTTCGGCGTTCCACACTCTTCCCCGGCTCTCTTTCGCCTCTCCGCACACCCAGCGGCTGTACCGAAGTCGCTGCTGGCTGTTGTGCGGCGAACCGCTGCTTACTCGGCAAAAGGCAGCTTCTCGCTCTTGACAGCTCTGCTATGCAGAAGCAGTGGAAAGCTGGCAGAGCTTCTCCTCTAGCTGCTCTACGCAGAAACAACTGTAAATCAGCTAGAAATTGATCCTGTAGTGGGAAAGGCAGGAAAGTTGCTGCAAAAGCGTATTGGCTTGCTGGAAGCAGCAGCAAGCACGAGTGCTTCTCTGCACTTTGGAAACACAAAACAGAAGCACGCACACGGCAAGAGGAGACTGCCTGAAACCTGCTGCACTCAGTACAGGTCTGGGCTGCTGCCAGGGCATGTATTTCAAGGCACTAGCTTCGGGGACTCTCCACTGTCTTGGGGGAGTTTCTACAAGGTGACCAGAAGCTGTTCACAAGCACCTGCTTGCAGCGACCGAGTTCGGCGTTCCACACTCTTCCCCGGCTCTCTTTCGCCTCTCCGCACACCCAGCGGCTGTACCAAAGACGCTGCTGGCTGTGGTGCCGCGAACCGCTGCTTTCTCGGCAAAAGGCTGCTTCTCGCTCTTGACAGCTCTGCTATGCAGCAGCAGAGGAAAGCCGGCAGAGCTTCTCCTCTAGCTGCTCTACGCAGAAACAACTGTAAATCAGCTAGAAAATGATCCTGTAGTGGGAAAGGCAGAAAAGTTGCTGCAAAAGCGTTTTGGCTTGCTGGAAGCAGCAGCAAGCACGAGTGCTTCTCTGCACATTGGAAACACAAAACAGAAGCACGCACACGGGAAGAGGAGACTGCCTGACACCTGCTGCACCAGTACAGCTCTGGGCTGCTGCCAGAGCATGTATTTCAAGGCACTAGCTTCGGGGACTCTACACTGTCTTGGGGGAGTTTCTACAAGGTGACCAGAAGCTGTTCACAAGCACCTGCTTGCAGCGACCGAGTTCGGCGTTCCACACTCTTCCCCGGCTCTCTTTCGCCTCTCCGCACTCCCAGCGGCGGTACCGAAAACGATGCTGGCTGTCGTGCCGCGAACCGCTGCTTTCTCGGCAAAAGGTAGCTTCTCGCTCTTGACAGCTCTGCTATGCAGAAGCAGAGGAAAGCCGGCAGAGCTTCTCCTCTAGCTGCTCTATGCAGAAACAACTGTAAATCACTAGAAATTGATCCTGTAGTGGGAAAGGCAGAAAAGTTGCTGCAAAAGCGTTTTGGCTTGCTGGAAGCAGCAGCAAGCACGAGTGCTTCTCTGCGCACTGGAAACCCAAAACAGAAGCACGCAGACGGCAAGAGGAGACTGCCTGACACCTGCTGCACTCAGTACAGCTCTGGGCTGCTGCCAGGAAAGGTATTTCAAGGAACTAGCCACGGGGACTCTGCACTGTGCTGGGAGAGATTCTACAAGGTGACCAGAAGCTGTTCACAAGCACCTGCTTGCAGCGACCGAGTTCGGCGTTCCACACTCTTCTCCGGCTCTCTTTCGCCGCTCCGCACACCCAGCGGCTGTACCAAAGACGCTGCTGGCTGTGGTGCGGCGAACCGCTGCTTACTCGGCAAAAGGCAGCTTCTCGCTCTTGACAGCTCTGCTATGCAGAAGCAGAGGAAAGCCGGCAGAGCTTCTCCTCTAGCTGCTCTATGCAGAAACAACTGTAAATCACTAGAAATTGATCCTGTAGTGGGAAAGGCAGAAAAGTAGCTGCAAAAGCGTTTTGGCTTGCAGGAAGCAGCAGCAAGCATGAGTGCTTCTCTGCACACTGGAAACCCAAAACAGAAGCACGCACACGGCAAGAGGAGACTGCCTGACACCTGCTGCACTCAGTACAGCTCTGGGCTGCTGCCAGGGCATGTATTTTAAGGCACTAGCTTCGGGGACTCTCCACTGTCTTGGGGGAGTTTCTACACGGTGACCAGAAGCTGTTCACAAGCACCTGCTTGCAGCGACCGAGTTCGGCGTTCCACACTCTTCCCCGGCTCTCTTTCGCCTCTCCGCACACCCAGCGGCTGTACCGAAGACGCTGCTGGCTGTGGTGCGGCGAACCGCTGCTTACTCGGCAAAAGGCAGCTTCTCGCTCTTGACAGCTCTGCTATGCAGAAGCAGTGGAAAGCTGGCAGAGCTTCTCCTCTAGCTGCTCTACGCAGAAACAACTGTAAATCAGCTAGAAATTGATCCTGTAGTGGGAAAGGCAGGAAAGTTGCTGCAAAAGCGTATTGGCTTGCTGGAAGCAGCAGCAAGCACGAGTGCTTCTCTGCACATTGGAAACACAAAACAGAAGCACGCACACGGCAAGAGGAGACTGCCTGAAACCTGCTGCACTCAGTACAGGTCTGGGCTGCTGCCAGGGCATGTATTTCAAGGCACTAGCTTCGGGGACTCTCCACTGTCTTGGGGGAGTTTCTACAAGGTGACCAGAAGCTGTTCACAAGCACCTGCTTGCAGCGACCGAGTTCGGCGTTCCACACTCTTCCCCGGCTCTCTTTCGCCTCTCCGCACACCCAGCGGCTGTACCAAAGACGCTGCTGGCTGTGGTGCCGCGAACCGCTGCTTTCTCGGCAAAAGGCTGCTTCTCGCTCTTGACAGCTCTGCTATGCAGAAGCAGAGGAAAGCCGGCAGAGCTTCTCCTCTAGCTGCTCTACGCAGAAACAACTGTAAATCAGCTAGAAAATGATCCTGTAGTGGGAAAGGCAGAAAAGTTGCTGCAAAAGCGTTTTGGCTTGCTGGAAGCAGCAGCAAGCACGAGTGCTTCTCTGCACATTGGAAACACAAAACAGAAGCACCCACACGGCAAGAGGAGACTGCCTGACACCTGCTGCACTCAGTACAGCTCTGGGCTGCTGCCAGGGCATGTAATTCAAGGCACTAGCTTCAGGGACTCTCCACTGTCTTGGGGGTGATTCTACAAGGTGACCAGAAGCTGTTCACAAGCACCTGCTTGCAGCGACCGAGTTCGGCGTTCCACACTCTTCCCCGGCTCTCTTTCGCCTCTCCGCACACCCAGCGGCTGTACCAAAGACGCTGCTGGCTGTGGTGCGGCGAACCGCTGCTTTCTCGGCAAAACACAGCTTCTCGCTCTTGACAGCTCTGCTATGCAGAAGCAGAGGAAAGCCGGCAGAGCTTCTCCTCTAGCTGCTCTACGCAGAAACAACTGTAAATCAGCTAGAAATTGATCCTGTAGTGGGAAAGGCAGAAAAGTTGCTGAAAAAGCGTTTTGGCTTGCTGGAAGCAGCAGCAAGCACGAGTGCTTCTCTGCACATTGGAAACACAAAACAGAAGCACGCACACGGCAAGAGGAGACTGCCTGACACCTGCTGCACTCAGTACAGCTCTGGGCTGCTGCCAGGGCATGTATTTTAAGGCACTAGCTTCGGGGACTCTCCACTGTCTTGGGGGAGTTTCTACAAGGTGACCAGAAGCTGTTCACAAGCACCTGCTTGCAGCGACCGAGTTCGGCGTTCCACACTCTTCCCCGGCTCTCTTTCACCTCTCCGCACTCCCAGCGGCTGTACCGAAGACGCTGCTGGCTGTGGTGCCGCGAACCGCTGCTTTCTCGGCAAAAGGCAGCTTCTCGCTCTTGACAGCTCTGCTATGCAGAAGCAGAGGAAAGCCGGCAGAGCTTCTCCTCTAGCTGCTCTATGCAGAAACAACTGTAAATCAGCTAGAAATTCATCCTGTAGTGGAAAAGGCAGAAGAGTTGCTGCAAAAGCGTTTTGGCTTGCTGGAAGCAGCAGCAAGCACGAGTGCTTCTCTGCGCATTAGAAACACAAAACAGAAGCACGCACACGGCAAGAGGAGACTGCCTGACACCTGCTGCACTCAGTACAGCTCTGGGCTGCTGCCAGGGCATGTATTTCAAGGCACTAGCTTCAGGGACTCTCCACTGTCTTGAGGGTGATTCTACAAGGTGACCAGAAGCTGTTCACAAGCACCTGCTTGCAGCGACCGAGTTCGGCGTTCCACACTCTTCCCCGGCTCTCTTTCGCCTCTCCGCACACCCAGCGGCTGTACCGAAGTCGCTGCTGGCTGTGGTGCGGCGAACCGCTGCTTACTCGGCAAAAGGCAGCTTCTCGCTCTTGACAGCTCTGCTATGCAGAAGCAGTGGAAAGCTGGCAGAGCTTCTCCTCTAGCTGCTCTACGCAGAAACAACTGTAAATCAGCTAGAAATTGATCCTGTAGTGGGAAAGGCAGGAAAGTTGCTGCAAAAGCGTATTGGCTTGCTGGAAGCAGCAGCAAGCACGAGTGCTTCTCTGCACATTGGAAACACAAAACAGAAGCACGCACACGGCAAGAGGAGACTGCCTGAAACCTGCTGCACTCAGTACAGGTCTGGGCTGCTGCCAGGGCATGTATTTCAAGGCACTAGCTTCGGGGACTCTCCACTGTCTTGGGGGAGTTTCTACAAGGTGACCAGAAGCTGTTCACAAGCACCTGCTTGCAGCGACCGAGTTCGGCGTTCCACACTCTTCCCCGGCTCTCTTTCGCCTCTCCGCACACCCAGCGGCTGTACCAAAGACGCTGCTGGCTGTGGTGCCGCGAACCGCTGCTTTCTCGGCAAAAGGCTGCTTCTCGCTCTTGACAGCTCTGCTATGCAGAAGCAGAGGAAAGCCGGCAGAGCTTCTCCTCTAGCTGCTCTACGCAGAAACAACTGTAAATCAGCTAGAAAATGATCCTGTAGTGGGAAAGGCAGAAAAGTTGCTGCAAAAGCGTTTTGGCTTGCTGGAAGCAGCAGCAAGCACGAGTGCTTCTCTGCACATTGGAAACACAAAACAGAAGCACCCACACGGCAAGAGGAGACTGCCTGACACCTGCTGCACTCAGTACAGCTCTGGGCTGCTGCCAGGGCATGTAATTCAAGGCACTAGCTTCGGGGACTCTCCACTGACATGGGGGAGATTCTACAAGGTGACCAGAAGCTGTTCGCCAGCACCGGCTTGCAGCGACGGAGTTCGGCGTTCCACACTCTTCCCCGGCTCTCTTTCGCTTCTCCGCACAAGCTGCGGCTGAACCCAAGACGCCGATTGCTGCGGTTCCGCGAAGCGCTGCTTTCTCGGCAAAACACAGCTCCTCGTTCTTGACAGCTCTGCTATGCAGAAGCACTGGAAAGCCGGCAGAGCTGCTCCTCTAGCTGCTCTACGCACAGGCAACTGTAAATCAGCTACACATTGATCCTGTTGTGGAAAAGGCAGGAAAGTTGCTGAAAAAGCGTTTTGGCTTACTGGAAGCAGCAGCAAGCACAAGGGCTTCTCTGCACGCTGCGAACACAAAACAGAAGCACCTACACGGCGAGAGGAGACTGCCTGACACCTGCTGCACTCAGTACAGCTCTGGGCTGCTGCCAGGGCATGTAATTCAAGGCACTAGCTTCAGGGACTCTCCACTGTCTTGGGGGTGATTCTACAAGGTGACCAGAAGCTGTTCACAAGCACCTGCTTGCAGCGACGGAGTTCGGCGTTCCACACTCTTCCCCGGCTCTCTTTCGCCTCTCCGCACACCCAGCGGCTGTACCAAAGACGCTGCTAGCTGTGGTGCGGCGAACCGCTGCTTTCTCGGCAAAACACAGCTTCTCGCTCTTGACAGCTCTGCTATGCAGAAGCAGAGGAAAGCCGGCAGAGCTTCTCCTCTAGCTGCTCTACGCAGAAACAACTGTAAATCAGCTAGAAATTGATCCTGTAGTGGGAAAGGCAGGAAAGTTGCTGCAAAAGCGTATTGGCTTGCTGGAAGCAGCAGCAAGCACGAGTGCTTCTCTGCACATTGGAAACACAAAACAGAAGCACGCACACGGCAAGAGGAGACTGCCTGAAACCTGCTGCACTCAGTACAGGTCTGGGCTGCTGCCAGGGCATGTATTTCAAGGCACTAGCTTCGGGGACTCTCCACTGTCTTGGGGGAGTTTCTACAAGGTGACCAGAAGCTGTTCACAAGCACCTGCTTGCAGCGACCGAGTTCGGCGTTCCACACTCTTC
The DNA here is from genome assembly GCA_016584745.2 of Phylloscopus trochilus trochilus. Lineage (NCBI taxonomy): Eukaryota > Metazoa > Chordata > Aves > Passeriformes > Phylloscopidae > Phylloscopus > Phylloscopus trochilus. Next base: position 56,690,685 of record WQNJ02000546.1, on the reverse strand, counting down.
CCCGGCTCTCTTTCGCCTCTCCGCACACCCAGCGGCTGTACCAAAGACGCTGCTGGCTGTGGTGCCGCGAACCGCTGCTTTCTCGGCAAAAGGCTGCTTCTCGCTCTTGACAGCTCTGCTATGCAGAAGCAGAGGAAAGCCGGCAGAGCTTCTCCTCTAGCTGCTCTACGCAGAAACAACTGTAAATCAGCTAGAAAATGATCCTGTAGTGGGAAAGGCAGAAAAGTTGCTGCAAAAGCGTTTTGGCTTGCTGGAAGCAGCAGCAAGCACGAGTGCTTCTCTGCACATTGGAAACACAAAACAGAAGCACCCACACGGCAAGAGGAGACTGCCTGACACCTGCTGCACTCAGTACAGCTCTGGGCTGCTGCCAGGGCATGTAATTCAAGGCACTAGCTTCGGGGACTCTCCACTGACATGGGGGAGATTCTACAAGGTGACCAGAAGCTGTTCGCCAGCACCGGCTTGCAGCGACGGAGTTCGGCGTTCCACACTCTTCCCCGGCTCTCTTTCGCTTCTCCGCACAAGCTGCGGCTGAACCCAAGACGCCGATTGCTGCGGTTCCGCGAAGCGCTGCTTTCTCGGCAAAACACAGCTCCTCGTTCTTGACAGCTCTGCTATGCAGAAGCACTGGAAAGCCGGCAGAGCTGCTCCTCTAGCTGCTCTACGCACAGGCAACTGTAAATCAGGTACACATTGATCCTGTTGTGGAAAAGGCAGGAAAGTTGCTGAAAAAGCGTTTTGGCTTACTGGAAGCAGCAGCAAGCACAAGGGCTTCTCTGCACGCTGCGAACACAAAACAGAAGCACCTACACGGCGAGAGGAGACTGCCTGACACCTGCTGCACTCAGTACAGCTCTGGGCTGCTGCCAGGGCATGTAATTCAAGGCACTAGCTTCAGGGACTCTCCACTGTCTTGGGGGTGATTCTACAAGGTGACCAGAAGCTGTTCACAAGCACCTGCTTGCAGCGACCGAGTTCGGCGTTCCACACTCTTCCCCGGCTCTCTTTCGCCTCTCCGCACACCCAGCGGCTGTACCAAAGACGCTGCTGGCTGTGGTGCGGCGAACCGCTGCTTTCTCGGCAAAACACAGCTTCTCGCTCTTGACAGCTCTGCTATGCAGAAGCAGAGGAAAGCCGGCAGAGCTTCTCCTCTAGCTGCTCTACGCAGAAACAACTGTAAATCAGCTAGAAATTGATCCTGTAGTGGGAAAGGCAGGAAAGTTGCTGAAAAAGCGTTTTGGCTTGCTGGAAGCAGCAGCAAGCACGAGTGCTTCTCTGCACATTGGAAACACAAAACAGAAGCACGCACACGGCAAGAGGAGACTGCCTGACACCTGCTGCACTCAGTACAGCTCTGGGCTGCTGCCAGGGCATGTATTTTAAGGCACTAGCTTCGGGGACTCTCCACTGTCTTGGGGGAGTTTCTACAAGGTGACCAGAAGCTGTTCACAAGCACCTGCTTGCAGCGACCGAGTTCGGCGTTCCACACTCTTCCCCGGCTCTCTTTCGCCTCTCCGCACTCCCAGCGGCTGTACCGAAGACGCTGCTGGCTGTGGTGCCGCGAACCGCTGCTTTCTCGGCAAAAGGCAGCTTCTCGCTCTTGACAGCTCTGCTATGCAGAAGCAGAGGAAAGCCGGCAGAGCTTCTCCTCTAGCTGCTCTATGCAGAAACAACTGTAAATCAGCTAGAAATTCATCCTGTAGTGGAAAAGGCAGAAGAGTTGCTGCAAAAGCGTTTTGGCTTGCTGGAAGCAGCAGCAAGCACGAGTGCTTCTCTGCGCATTAGAAACACAAAACAGAAGCACGCACACGGCAAGAGGAGACTGCCTGACACCTGCTGCACTCAGTACAGCTCTGGGCTGCTGCCAGGGCATGTATTTCAAGGCACTAGCTTCAGGGACTCTCCACTGTCTTGAGGGTGATTCTACAAGGTGACCAGAAGCTGTTCACAAGCACCTGCTTGCAGCGACCGAGTTCGGCGTTCCACACTCTTCCCCGGCTCTCTTTCGCCTCTCCGCACACCCAGCGGCTGTACCGAAGTCGCTGCTGGCTGTGGTGCGGCGAACCGCTGCTTACTCGGCAAAAGGCAGCTTCTCGCTCTTGACAGCTCTGCTATGCAGAAGCAGTGGAAAGCTGGCAGAGCTTCTCCTCTAGCTGCTCTACGCAGAAACAACTGTAAATCAGCTAGAAATTGATCCTGTAGTGGGAAAGGCAGGAAAGTTGCTGCAAAAGCGTATTGGCTTGCTGGAAGCAGCAGCAAGCACGAGTGCTTCTCTGCACATTGGAAACACAAAACAGAAGCACGCACACGGCAAGAGGAGACTGCCTGAAACCTGCTGCACTCAGTACAGCTCTGGGCTGCTGCCAGGGCATGTAATTCAAGGCACTAGCTTCGGGGACTCTCCACTGACATGGGGGAGATTCTACAAGGTGACCAGAAGCTGTTCGCCAGCACCGGCTTGCAGCGACGGAGTTCGGCGTTCCACACTCTTCCCCGGCTCTCTTTCGCTTCTCCGCACAAGCTGCGGCTGAACCCAAGACGCTGCTGGCTGTGGTGCGGCGAACCGCTGCTTTCTCGGCAAAACACAGCTCCTTGTTCTTGACAGCTCTGCTATGCAGAAGCACTGGAAAGCCGGCAGAGCTGCTCCTCTAGCTGCTCTACGCACAGGCAACTGTAAATCAGCTACACATTGATCCTGTTGTGGAAAAGGCAGGAAAGTTGCTGAAAAAGCGTTTTGGCTTACTGGAAGCAGCAGCAAGCACAAGGGCTTCTCTGCACGCTGCGAACACAAAACAGAAGCACCTACACGGCGAGAGGAGACTGCCTGACACCTGCTGCACTCAGTACAGCTCTGGGCTGCTGCCAGGGCATGTATTTCAAGGCACTAGCTTCAGGGACTCTCCACTGTCTTGGGGGTGATTCTACAAGGTGACCAGAAGCAGTTCACAAGCACCTGCTTGCAGCGACCGAGTTCGGCGTTCCACACTCTTCCCCGGCTCTCTTTCGCCTCTCCGCACACCCAGCGGCTGTACCAAAGACGCTGCTGGCTGTGGTGCGGCGAACCGCTGCTTACTCGGCAAAAGGCAGCTTCTCGCTCTTGACAGCTCTGCTATGCAGAAGCAGAGGAAAGCTGGCAGAGCTTCTCCTCTAGCTGCTCTACGCAGAAACAACTGTAAATCAGCTAGAAATTGATCCTGTAGTGGGAAAGGCAGGAAAGTTGCTGCAAAAGCGTTTTGGCTTGCTGGAAGCAGCAGCAAGCACGAGTGCTTCTCTGCACATTGGAAACACAAAACAGAAGCACGCACACGGGAAGAGGAGACTGCCTGAAACCTGCTGCACTCAGTACAGGTCTGGGCTGCGGCCAGAGCATGTATTTCAAGGCACTAGCTTCGGGGACTCTCCACTGTCTTGGGGGAGTTTCTACAAGGTGACCAGAAGCTGTTCGAAAGCACCTGCTTGAAGCGACCGAGTTCGGCGTTCCACACTCTTCCCCGGCTCTCTTTCGCCTCTCCGCTCTCCCAGTGGCGGTACCGAAGACGCTGCTGGCTGTGGTGCCGCGAACCGCTGCTTTCTCGGCAAAAGGCTGCTTCTCGCTCTTGACAGCTCTGCTATGCAGAAGCAGAGGAAAGCCGGCAGAGCTTCTCCTGTAGCTGCTCTACGCAGAAACAACTGTAAATCAGCTAGAAAATGATCCTGTAGTGGGAAAGGCAGAAAAGTTGCTGCAAAAGCGTTTTGGCTTGCTGGAAGCAGCAGCAAGCACGAGTGCTTCTCTGCACATTGGAAACACAAAACAGAAGCACGCACACGGGAAGAGGAGACTGCCTGACACCTGCTGCACTCAGTACAGCTCTGGGCTGCTGCCAGGGCATGTATTTTAAGGCACTAGCTTCGGGGACTCTCCACTGTCTTGGGGGAGTTTCTACAAGGTGACCAGAAGCTGTTCACAAGCACCTGCTTGCAGCGACCGAGTTCGGCGTTCCACACTCTTCCCCGGCTCTCTTTCGCCTCTCCGCACTCCCAGCGGCGGTACCGAAAACGATGCTGGCTGTCGTGCCGCGAACCGCTGCTTTCTCGGCAAAAGGTAGCTTCTCGCTCTTGACAGCTCTGCTATGCAGAAGCAGAGGAAAGCCGGCAGAGCTTCTCCTCTAGCTGCTCTATGCAGAAACAACTGTAAATCACTAGAAATTGATCCTGTAGTGGGAAAGGCAGAAAAGTTGCTGCAAAAGCGTTTTGGCTTGCTGGAAGCAGCAGCAAGCATGAGTGCTTCTCTGCGCACTGGAAACCCAAAACAGAAGCACGCAGACGGCAAGAGGAGACTGCCTGACACCTGCTGCACTCAGTACAGCTCTGGGCTGCTGCCAGGGCATGTAATTCAAGGCACTAGCTTCGGGGACTCTCCACTGACATGGGGGAGATTCTACATGGTGACCAGAAGCTGTTCGCCAGCACCGGCTTGCAGCGACGGAGTTCGGCGTTCCACACTCTTCCCCGGCTCTCTTTCGCTTCTCCGCACAAGCTGCGGCTGAACCCAAGACGCCGATTGCTGCGGTTCCGCGAAGCGCTGCTTTCTCGGCAAAACACAGCTCCTCGTTCTTGACAGCTCTGCTATGCAGAAGCACTGGAAAGCCGGCAGAGCTGCTCCTCTAGCTGCTCTACGCACAGGCAACTGTAAATCAGCTACACATTGATCCTGTTGTGGAAAAGGCAGGAAAGTTGCTGAAAAAGCGTTTTGGCTTACTGGAAGCAGCAGCAAGCACAAGGGCTTCTCTGCACGCTGCGAACACAAAACAGAAGCACCTACACGGCGAGAGGAGACTGCCTGACACCTGCTGCACTCAGTACAGCTCTGGGCTGCTGCCAGGGCATGTAATTCAAGGCACTAGCTTCAGGGACTCTCCACTGTCTTGGGGGTGATTCTACAAGGTGACCAGAAGCTGTTCACAAGCACCTGCTTGCAGCGACCGAGTTCGGCGTTCCACACTCTTCCCCGGCTCTCTTTCGCCTCTCCGCACACCCAGCGGCTGTACCAAAGACGCTGCTGGCTGTGGTGCGGCGAACCGCTGCTTACTCGGCAAAAGGCAGCTTCTCGCTCTTGACAGCTCTGCTATGCAGAAGCAGAGGAAAGCTGGCAGAGCTTCTCCTCTAGCTGCTCTACGCAGAAACAACTGTAAATCAGCTAGAAATTGATCCTGTAGTGGGAAAGGCAGGAAAGTTGCTGCAAAAGCGTTTTGGCTTGCTGGAAGCAGCAGCAAGCACGAGTGCTTCTCTGCACATTGGAAACACAAAACAGAAGCACGCACACGGGAAGAGGAGACTGCCTGACACCTGCTGCACTCAGTACAGGTCTGGGCTGCGGCCAGAGCATGTATTTCAAGGCACTAGCTTCGGGGACTCTCCACTGTCTTGGGGGAGTTTCTACAAGGTGACCAGAAGCTGTTCGAAAGCCCTGCTTGAAGCGACCGAGTTCGGCGTTCCACACTCTTCCCCGGCTCTCTTTCGCCTCTCCGCACTCCCAGCGGCTGTACCGAAAACGCTGCTGGCTGTCGTGTCGCGAACCGCTGCTTTCTCGGCAAAAGGTAGCTTCTCGCTCTTGACAGCTCTGCTATGCAGAAGCAGAGGAAAGCCGGCAGAGCTTCTCCTCTAGCTGCTCTATGCAGAAACAACTGTAAATCACTAGAAATTGATCCTGTAGTGGGAAAGGCAGAAAAGTTGCTGCAAAAGCGTTTTGGCTTGCTGGAAGCAGCAGCAAGCATGAGTGCTTCTCTGCACACTGGAAACCCAAAACAGAAGCACGCAGACGGCAAGAGGAGACTGCCTGACACCTGCTGCACTCAGTACAGCTCTGGGCTGCTGCCAGGGCATGTATTTCAAGGCACTAGCTTCGGGGACTCTCCACTGTCTTGGGGGAGTTTCTACAATGTGACCAGAAGCTGTTCACAAGCACCTGCTTGCAGCGACCGAGTTCGGCGTTCCACACTCTTCCCCGGCTCTCTTTCGCCTCTCCGCTCTCCCAGTGGCGGTACCGAAGACGCTGCTGGCTGTGGTGCCGCGAACCGCTGCTTTCTCGGCAAAAGGCTGCTTCTCGCTCTTGACAGCTCTGCTATGCAGAAGCAGAGGAAAGCCGGCAGAGCTTCTCCTGTAGCTGCTCTACGCAGAAACAACTGTAAATCAGCTAGAAAATGATCCTGTAGTGGGAAAGGCAGAAAAGTTGCTGCAAAAGCGTTTTGGCTTGCTGGAAGCAGCAGCAAGCACGAGTGCTTCTCTGCACATTGGAAACACAAAACAGAAGCACGCACACGGGAAGAGGAGACTGCCTGACACCTGCTGCACTCAGTACAGCTCTGGGCTGCTGCCAGGGCATGTATTTTAAGGCACTAGCTTCGGGGACTCTCCACTGTCTTGGGGGAGTTTCTACAAGGTGACCAGAAGCTGTTCACAAGCACCTGCTTGCAGCGACCGAGTTCGGCGTTCCACACTCTTCCCCGGCTCTCTTTCGCCTCTCCGCACTCCCAGCGGCGGTACCGAAAACGATGCTGGCTGTCGTGCCGCGAACCGCTGCTTTCTCGGCAAAAGGTAGCTTCTCGCTCTTGACAGCTCTGCTATGCAGAAGCAGAGGAAAGCCGGCAGAGCTTCTCCTCTAGCTGCTCTATGCAGAAACAACTGTAAATCACTAGAAATTGATCCTGTAGTGGGAAAGGCAGAAAAGTTGCTGCAAAAGCGTTTTGGCTTGCTGGAAGCAGCAGCAAGCATGAGTGCTTCTCTGCGCACTGGAAACCCAAAACAGAAGCACGCAGACGGCAAGAGGAGACTGCCTGACACCTGCTGCACTCAGTACAGCTCTGGGCTGCTGCCAGGGCATGTAATTCAAGGCACTAGCTTCGGGGACTCTCCACTGACATGGGGGAGATTCTACATGGTGACCAGAAGCTGTTCGCCAGCACCGGCTTGCAGCGACGGAGTTCGGCGTTCCACACTCTTCCCCGGCTCTCTTTCGCTTCTCCGCACAAGCTGCGGCTGAACCCAAGACGCCGATTGCTGCGGTTCCGCGAAGCGCTGCTTTCTCGGCAAAACACAGCTCCTCGTTCTTGACAGCTCTGCTATGCAGAAGCACTGGAAATCCGGCAGAGCTGCTCCTCTAGCTGCTCTACGCACAGGCAACTGTAAATCAGCTACACATTGATCCTGTTGTGGAAAAGGCAGGAAAGTTGCTGAAAAAGCGTTTTGGCTTACTGGAAGCAGCAGCAAGCACAAGGGCTTCTCTGCACGCTGCGAACACAAAACAGAAGCACCTACACGGCGAGAGGAGACTGCCTGACACCTGCTGCACTCAGTACAGCTCTGGGCTGCTGCCAGGGCATGTAATTCAAGGCACTAGCTTCAGGGACTCTCCACTGTCTTGGGGGTGATTCTACAAGGTGACCAGAAGCTGTTCACAAGCACCTGCTTGCAGCGACCGAGTTCGGCGTTCCACACTCTTCCCCGGCTCTCTTTCGCCTCTCCGCACACCCAGCGGCTGTACCAAAGACGCTGCTGGCTGTGGTGCGGCGAACCGCTGCTTACTCGGCAAAAGGCAGCTTCTCGCTCTTGACAGCTCTGCTATGCAGAAGCAGAGGAAAGCTGGCAGAGCTTCTCCTCTAGCTGCTCTACGCAGAAACAACTGTAAATCAGCTAGAAATTGATCCTGTAGTGGGAAAGGCAGGAAAGTTGCTGCAAAAGCGTTTTGGCTTGCTGGAAGCAGCAGCAAGCACGAGTGCTTCTCTGCACATTGGAAACACAAAACAGAAGCACGCACACGGGAAGAGGAGACTGCCTGACACCTGCTGCACTCAGTACAGGTCTGGGCTGCGGCCAGAGCATGTATTTCAAGGCACTAGCTTCGGGGACTCTCCACTGTCTTGGGGGAGTTTCTACAAGGTGACCAGAAGCTGTTCGAAAGCCCTGCTTGAAGCGACCGAGTTCGGCGTTCCACACTCTTCCCCGGCTCTCTTTCGCCTCTCCGCACTCCCAGCGGCTGTACCGAAAACGCTGCTGGCTGTCGTGTCGCGAACCGCTGCTTTCTCGGCAAAAGGTAGCTTCTCGCTCTTGACAGCTCTGCTATGCAGAAGCAGAGGAAAGCCGGCAGAGCTTCTCCTCTAGCTGCTCTATGCAGAAACAACTGTAAATCACTAGAAATTGATCCTGTAGTGGGAAAGGCAGAAAAGTTGCTGCAAAAGCGTTTTGGCTTGCTGGAAGCAGCAGCAAGCATGAGTGCTTCTCTGCACACTGGAAACCCAAAACAGAAGCACGCAGACGGCAAGAGGAGACTGCCTGACACCTGCTGCACTCAGTACAGCTCTGGGCTGCTGCCAGGGCATGTATTTCAAGGCACTAGCTTCGGGGACTCTCCACTGTCTTGGGGGAGTTTCTACAAGGTGACCAGAAGCTGTTCACAAACACCTGCTTGCAGCGACCGAGTTCGGCGTTCCACACTCTTCCCCGGCTCTCTTTCGCCTCTCCGCACTCCCAGCGGCTGTACCTAAAACGCTGCTGGCTGTGGTGCCGCGAACCGCTGCTTTCTCGGCAAAAGGCAGCTTCTCGCTCTTGACAGCTCTGCTATGCAGAAGCAGAGGAAAGCCGGCAGAGCTTCTCCTCTAGCTGCTCTACGCAGAAACAACTGTAAATCACTAGAAATTGATCCTGTAGTGGGAAAGGCAGAAAAGTTGCTGCAAAAGCGTTTTGGCTTGCTGGAAGCAGCAGCAAGCACGAGTGCTTCTCTGCACATTGGAAACACAAAACAGAAGCACGCACACGGCAAGAGGAGACTGCCTGAAACCTGCTGCACTCAGTACAGGTCTGGGCTGCTGCCAGGGCATGTATTTCAAGGCACTAGCTTCAGGGACTCTCCACTGTCTTGGGGGAGTTTCTACAAGGTGACCAGAAGCTGTTCACAAGCACCTGCTTGCAGCGACCGAGTTCGGCGTTCCACACTCTTCCCCGGCTCTCTTTCGCCTCTCCGCTCTCCCAGTGGCGGTACCGAAGACGCTGCTGGCTGTGGTGCCGCGAACCGCTGCTTTCTCGGCAAAAGGCTGCTTCTCCCTCTTGACAGCTCTGCTATGCAGAAGCAGTGGAAAGCCGGCAGAGCTTCTCCTCTAGCTGCTCTACGCAGAAACAACTGTAAATCAGCTAGAAAATGATCCTGTAGTGGGAAAGGCAGAAAAGTTGCTGCAAAAGCGTTTTGGCTTGCTGGAAGCAGCAGCAAGCACGAGTGCTTCTCTGCACATTGGAAACACAAAACAGAAGCACCCACACGGCAAGAGGAGACTGCCTGACACCTGCTGCACTCAGTACAGCTCTGGGCTGCTGCCAGGGCATGTAATTCAAGGCACTAGCTTCGGGGACTCTCCACTGTCATGGGGGAGATTCTACAAGGTGACCAGAAGCTGTTCGAAAGCACCTGCTTGCAGCGACCGAGTTCGGCGTTCCACACTCTTCCCCGGCTCTCTTTCGCTTCTCCGCACAAGCTGCTGCTGAACCCAAGACGCCGATTGCTGCGGTTCCGCGAAGCGCTGCTTTCTCGGCAAAACACAGCTCCTCGTTCTTGACAGCTCTGCTATGCAGAAGCACTGGAAAGCCGGCAGAGCTGCTCCTCTAGCTGCTCTACGCACAGGCAACTGTAAATCAGGTACACATTGATCCTGTTGTGGAAAAGGCAGGAAAGTTGCTGAAAAAGCGTTTTGGCTTACTGGAAGCAGCAGCAAGCACAAGGGCTTCTCTGCACGCTGCGAACACAAAACAGAAGCACCTACACGGCGAGAGGAGACTGCCTGACACCTGCTGCACTCAGTACAGCTCTGGGCTGCTGCCAGGGCATGTATTTCAAGGCACTAGCTTCGGGGACTCTCCACTGTCTTGGGGGAGATTCTACAAGGTGACCAGAAGCTGTTCACAAGCACCTGCTTGCAGCGACCGAGTTCGGCGTTCCACACTCTTCTCCGGCTCTCTTTCGCCGCTCCGCACACCCAGCGGCTGTACCAAAGACGCTGCTGGCTGTGGTGCGGCGAACCGCTGCTTACTCGGCAAAAGGCAGCTTCTCGCTCTTGACAGCTCTGCTATGCAGAAGCAGAGGAAAGCCGGCAGAGCTTCTCCTCTAGCTGCTCTATGCAGAAACAACTGTAAATCACTAGAAATTGATCCTGTAGTGGGAAAGGCAGAAAAGTTGCTGCAAAAGCGTTTTGGCTTGCTGGAAGCAGCAGCAAGCATGAGTGCTTCTCTGCACACTGGAAACCCAAAACAGAAGCACGCACACGGCAAGAGGAGACTGCCTGACACCTGCTGCACTCAGTACAGCTCTGGGCTGCTGCCAGGGCATGTATTTTAAGGCACTAGCTTCGGGGACTCTCCACTGTCTTGGGGGAGTTTCTACAAGGTGACCAGAAGCTGTTCACAAGCACCTGCTTGCAGCGACCGAGTTCGGCGTTCCACACTCTTCCCCGGCTCTCTTTCGCCTCTCCGCACTCCCAGCAGCTGTACCGAAGACGCTGCTGGCTGTGGTGCCGCGAACCGCTGCTTTCTCGGCAAAAGGCAGCTTCTCGCTCTTGACAGCTCTGCTATGCAGAAGCAGAGGAAAGCCGGCAGAGCTTCTCCTCTAGCTGCTCTACGCAGAAACAACTGTAAATCAGCTAGAAATTGATCCTGTAGTGGGAAAGGCAGAAAAGTTGCTGCAAAAGCGTTTTGGCTTGCTGGAAGCAGCAGCAAGCACGAGTGCTTCTCTGCACATTGGAAACACAAAACAGAAGCACCCACACGGCAAGAGGAGACTGCCTGACACCTGCTGCACTCAGTACAGCTCTGGGCTGCTGCCAGGGCATGTATTTTAAGGCACTAGCTTCGGGGACTCTCCACTGTCTTGGGGGAGTTTCTACAAGGTGACCAGAAGCTGTTCACAAGCACCTGCTTGCAGCGACCGAGTTCGGCGTTCCACACTCTTCCCCGGCTCTCTTTCGCCTCTCCGCACTCCCAGCGGCGGTACCGAAAACGATGCTGGCTGTCGTGCCGCGAACCGCTGCTTTCTCGGCAAAAGGTAGCTTCTCGCTCTTGACAGCTCTGCTATGCAGAAGCAGAGGAAAGCCGGCAGAGCTTCTCCTCTAGCTGCTCTATGCAGAAACAACTGTAAATCACTAGAAATTGATCCTGTAGTGGGAAAGGCAGAAAAGTTGCTGCAAAAGCGTTTTGGCTTGCTGGAAGCAGCAGCAAGCATGAGTGCTTCTCTGCGCACTGGAAACCCAAAACAGAAGCACGCAGACGGCAAGAGGAGACTGCCTGACACCTGCTGCACTCAGTACAGCTCTGGGCTGCTGCCAGGAAAGGTATTTCAAGGAACTAGCCACGGGGACTCTGCACTGTGCTGGGAGAGATTCTACAAGGTGACCAGAAGCTGTTCACAAGCACCTGCTTGCAGCGACCGAGTTCGGCGTTCCACACTCTTCTCCGGCTCTCTTTCGCCGCTCCGCACACCCAGCGGCTGTACCAAAGACGCTGCTGGCTGTGGTGCGGCGAACCGCTGCTTACTCGGCAAAAGGCAGCTTCTCGCTCTTGACAGCGCTGCTATGCAGAAGCAGAGGAAAGCCGGCAGAGCTTCTCCTCTAGCTGCTCTATGCAGAAACAACTGTAAATCACTAGAAATTGATCCTGTAGTGGGAAAGGCAGAAAAGTTGCTGCAAAAGCGTTTTGGCTTGCTGGAAGCAGCAGCAAGCACGAGTGCTTCTCTGCACATTGGAAACACAAAACAGAAGCACGCACACGGCAAGAGGAGACTGCCTGAAACCTGCTGCCCTCAGTACAGGTCTGGGCTGCTGCCAGGGCATGTATTTCAAGGCACTAGCTTCGGGGACTCTCCACTGTCTTGGGGGAGTTTCTACAAGGTGACCAGAAGCTGTTCACAAGCACCTGCTTGCAGCGACCGAGTTCGGCGTTCCACACTCTTCCCCGGCTCTCTTTCGCCTCTCCGCACACCCAGCGGCTGTACCAAAGACGCTGCTGGCTGTGGTGCCGTGAACCGCTGCTTTCTCGGCAAAAGGCTGCTTCTCGCTCTTGACAGCTCTGCTATGCAGAAGCAGAGGAAAGCCGGCAGAGCTTCTCCTCTAGCTGCTCTACGCAGAAACAACTGTAAATCAGCTAGAAAATGATCCTGTAGTGGGAAAGGCAGAAAAGTTGCTGCAAAAGCGTTTTGGCTTGCTGGAAGCAGCAGCAAGCACGAGTGCTTCTCTGCACATTGGAAACACAAAACAGAAGCACCCACACGGCAAGAGGAGACTGCCTGACACCTGCTGCACTCAGTACAGCTCTGGGCTGCTGCCAGGGCATGTAATTCAAGGCACTAGCTTCAGGGACTCTCCACTGTCTTGGGGGTGATTCTACAAGGTGACCAGAAGCTGTTCACAAGCACCTGCTTGCAGCGACCGAGTTCGGCGTTCCACACTCTTCCCCGGCTCTCTTTCGCCTCTCCGCACACCCAGCGGCTGTACCAAAGACGCTGCTGGCTGTGGTGCGGCGAACCGCTGCTTTCTCGGCAAAACACAGCTTCTCGCTCTTGACAGCTCTGCTATGCAGAAGCAGAGGAAAGCCGGCAGAGCTTCTCCTCTAGCTGCTCTACGCAGAAACAACTGTAAATCAGCTAGAAATTGATCCTGTAGTGGGAAAGGCAGGAAAGTTGCTGAAAAAGCGTTTTGGCTTGCTGGAAGCAGCAGCAAGCACGAGTGCTTCTCTGCACATTGGAAACACAAAACAGAAGCACGCACACGGGAAGAGGAGACTGCCTGACACCTGCTGCACTCAGTACAGCTCTGGGCTGCTGCCAGAGCATGTATTTCAAGGCACTAGCTTTGGGGACTCTCCACTGTCTTGGGGGAGTTTCTACAATGTGACCAGAAGCTGTTCGAAAGCACCTGCTTGCAGCGACCGAGTTCGGCGTTCCACAGTCTTCCCCGGCTCTCTTTCGCCTCTCCGCACTCCCAGCGGCGGTACCGAAAACGATGCTGGCTGTCGTGCCGCGAACCGCTGCTTTCTCGGCAAAAGATAGCTTCTCGCTCTTGACAGCTCTGCTATGCAGAAGCAGTGGAAAGCCGGCAGAGCTTCTCCTCTAGCTGCTCTACGCAGAAACAACTGTAAATCAGCTAGAAAATGATCCTGTAGTGGGAAAGGCAGAAAAGTTGCTGCAAAAGCGTTTTGGCTTGCTGGAAGCAGCAGCAAGCACGAGTGCTTCTCTGCACATTGGAAACACAAAACAGAAGCACCCACACGGCAAGAGGAGACTGCCTGACACCTGCTGCACTCAGTACAGCTCTGGGCTGCTGCCAGGGCATGTAATTCAAGGCACTAGCTTCGGGGACTCTCCACTGACATGGGGGAGATTCTACAAGGTGACCAGAAGCTGTTCGCCAGCACCGGCTTGCAGCGACCGAGTTCGGCGTTCCACACTCTTCCCCGGCTCTCTTTCGCTTCTCCGCACAAGCTGCGGCTGAACCCAAGACGCCGATTGCTGCGGTTCCGCGAAGCGCTGCTTTCTCGGCAAAACCGAGCTCCTCGTTCTTGACAGCTCTGCTATGCAGAAGCACTGGAAAGCCGGCAGAGCTGCTCCTCTAGCTGCTCTACGCACAGGCAACTGTAAATCAGCTACACATTGATCCTGTTGTGGAAAAGGCAGGAAAGTTGCTGAAAAAGCGTTTTGGCTTACTGGAAGCAGCAGCAAGCACAAGGGCTTCTCTGCACGCTGCGAACACAAAACAGAAGCACCTACACGGCGAGAGGAGACTGCCTGACACCTGCTGCACTCAGTACAGCTCTGGGCTGCTGCCAGGGCATGTAATTCAAGGCACTAGCTTCAGGGACTCTCCACTGTCTTGGGGGTGATTCTACAAGGTGACCAGAAGCTGTTCACAAGCACCTGCTTGCAGCGACCGAGTTCGGCGTTCCACACTCTTCCCCGGCTCTCTTTCGCCTCTCCGCACACCCAGCGGCTGTACCAAAGACGCTGCTGGCTGTGGTGCGGCGAAGCGCTGCTTTCTCGGCAAAACACAGCTTCTCGCTCTTGACAGCTCTGCTATGCAGAAGCAGAGGAAAGCCGGCAGAGCTTCTCCTCTAGCTGCTCTACGCAGAAACAACTGTAAATCAGCTAGAAATTGATCCTGTAGTGGGAAAGGCAGGAAAGTTGCTGAAAAAGCGTTTTGGCTTGCTGGAAGCAGCAGCAAGCACGAGTGCTTCTCTGCACATTGGAAACACAAAACAGAAGCACGCACACGGGAAGAGGAGACTGCCTGACACCTGCTGCACTCAGTACAGCTCTGGGCTGCTGCCAGAGCATGTATTTCAAGGCACTAGCTTCGGGGACTCTCCACTGTCTTGGGGGAGTTTCTACAAGGTGACCAGAAGCTGTTCGAAAGCACCTGCTTGCAGCGACCGAGTTCGGCGTTCCACACTCTTCCCCGGCTCTCTTTCGCCTCTCCGCACTCCCAGCGGCGGTACCGAAAACGATGCTGGCTGTCGTGCCGCGAACCGCTGCTTTCTCGGCAAAAGGTAGCTTCTCGCTCTTGACAGCTCTGCTATGCAGAAGCAGAGGAAAGCCGGCAGAGCTTCTCCTCTAGCTGCTCTATGCAGAAACAACTGTAAATCACTAGAAATTGATCCTGTAGTGGGAAAGGCAGAAAAGTTGCTGCAAAAGCGTTTTGGCTTGCTGGAAGCAGCAGCAAGCACGAGTGCTTCTCTGCGCACTGGAAACCCAAAACAGAAGCACGCAGACGGCAAGAGGAGACTGCCTGACACCTGCTGCACTCAGTACAGCTCTGGGCTGCTGCCAGGAAAGGTATTTCAAGGAACTAGCCACGGGGACTCTGCACTGTGCTGGGAGAGATTCTACAAGGTGACCAGAAGCTGTTCACAAGCACCTGCTTGCAGCGACCGAGTTCGGCGTTCCACACTCTTCTCCGGCTCTCTTTCGCCGCTCCGCACACCCAGCGGCTGTACCAAAGACGCTGCTGGCTGTGGTGCCGCGAACCGCTGCTTACTCGGCAAAAGGCAGCTTCTCGCTCTTGACAGCTCTGCTATGCAGAAGCAGAGGAAAGCCGGCAGAGCTTCTCCTGTAGCTGCTCTATGCAGAAACAACTGTAAATCAGCTAGAAATTCATCCTGTAGTGGGAAAGGCAGAAGAGTTGCTGCAAAAGCGTTTTGGCTTGCTGGAAGCAGCAGCAAGCACGAGTGCTTCTCTGCGCATTGGAAACACAAAACAGAAGCACGCACACGGCAAGAGGAGACTGCCTGACACCTGCTGCACTCAGTACAGCTCTGGGCTGCTGCCAGGGCATGTATTTCAAGGCACTAGCTTCAGGGACTCTCCACTGTCTTGGGGGTGATTCTACAAGGTGACCAGAAGCTGTTCACAAGCACCTGCTTGCAGCGACCGAGTTCGGCGTTCCACACTCTTCCCCGGCTCTCTTTCGCCTCTCCGCACACCCAGCGGCTGTACCAAAGACGCTGCTGGCTGTGGTGCGGCGAACCGCTGCTTACTCGGCAAAAGGCTGCTTCTCGCTCTTGACAGCTCTGCTATGCAGAAGGAGAGGAAAGCCGGCAGAGCTTCTCCTCTAGCTGCTCTACGCAGAAACAACTGTAAATCAGCTAGAAAATGATCCTGTAGTGGGAAAGGCAGGAAAGTTGCTGCAAAAGCGTTTTGGCTTGCTGGAAGCAGCAGCAAGCACGAGTGCTTCTCTGCACATTGGAAACACAAAACAGAAGCACCCACACGGCAAGAGGAGACTGCCTGACACCTGCTGCACTCAGTACAGCTCTGGGCTGCTGCCAGGGCATGTATTTTAAGGCACTAGCTTCGGGGACTCTCCACTGTCTTGGGGGAGTTTCTACAAGGTGACCAGAAGCTGTTCATAAGCACCTGCTTGCAGCGACCGAGTTCGGCGTTCCACACTCTTCCCCGGCTCTCTTTCGCCTCTCCGCACACCCAGCGGCTGTACCGAAGACGCTGCTGGCTGTGGTGCGGCGAACCGCTGCTTACTCGGCAAAACACAGCTTCTCGCTCTTGACAGCTCTGCTATGCAGAAGCAGAGGAAAGCTGGCAGAGCTTCTCCTCTAGCTGCTCTACGCAGAAACAACTGTAAATCAGCTAGAAATTGATCCTGTAGTGGGAAAGGCAGGAAAGTTGCTGCAAAAGCGTTTTGGCTTGCTGGAAGCAGCAGCAAGCACGAGTGCTTCTCTGCACATTGGAAACACAAAACAGAAGCACGCACACGGGAAGAGGAGACTGCCTGAAACCTGCTGCACTCAGTACAGCTCTGGGCTGCTGCCAGGGCATGTATTTCAAGGCACTAGCTTCGGGGACTCTCCACTGTCTTGGGGGAGTTTCTACAAGGTGACCAGAAGCTGTTCACAAGCACCTGCTTGCAGCGACCGAGTTCGGCGTTCCACACTCTTCCCCGGCTCTCTTTCGCCTCTCCGCTCTCCCAGTGGCGGTACCGAAGACGCTGCTGGCTGTGGTGCCGCGAACCGCTGCTTTCTCGGCAAAAGGCTGCTTCTCGCTCTTGACAGCTCTGCTATGCAGAAGCAGAGGAAAGCCGGCAGAGCTTCTCCTCTAGCTGCTCTACGCAGAAACAACTGTAAATCAGCTAGAAAATGATCCTGTAGTGGGAAAGGCAGAAGAGTTGCTGCAAAAGCGTTTTGGCTTGCTGGAAGCAGCAGCAAGCACGAGTGCTTCTCTGCACATTGGAAACACAAAACAGAAGCACCCACACGGCAAGAGGAGACTGCCTGAAACCTGCTGCACTCAGTACAGCTCTGGGCTGCTGCCAGGGCATGTATTTTAAGGCACTAGCTTCGGGGACTCTCCACTGTCTTGGGGGAGTTTCTACAAGGTGACCAGAAGCTGTTCACAAGCACCTGCTTGCAGCGACCGAGTTCGGCGTTCCACACTCTTCCCCGGCTCTCTTTCGCCTCTCCGCACTCCCAGCGGCGGTACCGAAAACGATGCTGGCTGTCGTGCCGCGAACCGCTGCTTTCTCGGCAAAAGGTAGCTTCTCGCTCTTGACAGCTCTGCTATGCAGAAGCAGAGGAAAGCCGGCAGAGCTTCTCCTCTAGCTGCTCTATGCAGAAACAACTGTAAATCACTAGAAATTGATCCTGTAGTGGGAAAGGCAGAAAAGTTGCTGCAAAAGCGTTTTGGCTTGCTGGAAGCAGCAGCAAGCACGAGTGCTTCTCTGCGCACTGGAAACCCAAAACAGAAGCACGCAGACGGCAAGAGGAGACTGCCTGACACCTGCTGCACTCAGTACAGCTCTGGGCTGCTGCCAGGAAAGGTATTTCAAGGAACTAGCCACGGGGACTCTGCACTGTGCTGGGAGAGATTCTACAAGGTGACCAGAAGCTGTTCACAAGCACCTGCTTGCAGCGACCGAGTTCGGCGTTCCACACTCTTCTCCGGCTCTCTTTCGCCGCTCCGCACACCCAGCGGCTGTACCAAAGACGCTGCTGGCTGTGGTGCGGCGAACCGCTGCTTACTCGGCAAAAGGCAGCTTCTCGCTCTTGACAGCTCTGCTATGCAGAAGCAGAGGAAAGCCGGCAGAGCTTCTCCTCTAGCTGCTCTATGCAGAAACAACTGTAAATCACTAGAAATTGATCCTGTAGTGGGAAAGGCAG
The DNA here is from genome assembly GCA_016584745.2 of Phylloscopus trochilus trochilus. Lineage (NCBI taxonomy): Eukaryota > Metazoa > Chordata > Aves > Passeriformes > Phylloscopidae > Phylloscopus > Phylloscopus trochilus. Next base: position 56,673,012 of record WQNJ02000546.1, on the reverse strand, counting down.
AAAAGTTGCTGCAAAAGCGTTTTGGCTTGCTGGAAGCAGCAGCAAGCATGAGTGCTTCTCTGCACACTGGAAACCCAAAACAGAAGCACGCAGACGGCAAGAGGAGACTGCCTGACACCTGCTGCACTCAGTACAGCTCTGGGCTGCTGCCAGGGCATGTATTTTAAGGCACTAGCTTCGGGGACTCTCCACTGTCTTGGGGGAGTTTCTACAAGGTGACCAGAAGCTGTTCACAAGCACCTGCTTGCAGCGACCGAGTTCGGCGTTCCACACTCTTCCCCGGCTCTCTTTCGCCTCTCCGCACACCCAGCGGCTGTACCGAAGACGCTGCTGGCTGTGGTGCCGCGAACCGCTGCTTTCTCGGCAAAAGGCAGCTTCTCGCTCTTGACAGCTCTGCTATGCAGAAGCAGTGGAAAGCTGGCAGAGCTTCTCCTCTAGCTGCTCTACGCAGAAACAACTGTAAATCAGCTAGAAATTGATCCTGTAGTGGGAAAGGCAGGAAAGTTGCTGCAAAAGCGTATTGGCTTGCTGGAAGCAGCAGCAAGCACGAGTGCTTCTCTGCACATTGGAAACACAAAACAGAAGCACGCACACGGCAAGAGGAGACTGCCTGAAACCTGCTGCACTCAGTACAGGTCTGGGCTGCTGCCAGGGCATGTATTTCAAGGCACTAGCTTCGGGGACTCTCCACTGTCTTGGGGGAGTTTCTACAAGGTGACCAGAAGCTGTTCACAAGCACCTGCTTGCAGCGACCGAGTTCGGCGTTCCACACTCTTCCCCGGCTCTCTTTCGCCTCTCCGCACACCCAGCGGCTGTACCAAAGACGCTGCTGGCTGTGGTGCCGCGAACCGCTGCTTACTCGGCAAAAGGCAGCTTCTCGCTCTTGACAGCTCTGCTATGCAGAAGCAGTGGAAAGCTGGCAGAGCTTCTCCTGTAGCTGCTCTACGCAGAAACAACTGTAAATCAGCTAGAAATTGATCCTGTAGTGGGAAAGGCAGGAAAGTTGCTGCAAAAGCGTTTTGGCTTGCTGGAAGCAGCAGCAAGCACGAGTGCTTCTCTGCACATTGGAAACACAAAACAGAAGCACGCACACGGGAAGAGGAGACTGCCTGAAACCTGCTGCACTCAGTACAGCTCTGGGCTGCTGCCAGAGCATGTATTTCAAGGCACTAGCTTCGGGGACTCTCCACTGTCTTGGGGGAGTTTCTACAATGTGACCAGAAGCTGTTCACAAGCACCTGCTTGCAGCGACCGAGTTCGGCGTTCCACACTCTTCCCCGGCTCTCTTTCGCCTCTCCGCACTCCCAGCGGCGGTACCGAAAACGATGCTGGCTGTCGTGCCGCGAACCGCTGCTTTCTCGGCAAAAGGTAGCTTCTCGCTCTTGACAGCTCTGCTATGCAGAAGCAGAGGAAAGCCGGCAGAGCTTCTCCTCTAGCTGCTCTATGCAGAAACAACTGTAAATCACTAGAAATTGATCCTGTAGTGGGAAAGGCAGAAAAGTTGCTGCAAAAGCGTTTTGGCTTGCTGGAAGCAGCAGCAAGCATGAGTGCTTCTCTGCGCACTGGAAACCCAAAACAGAAGCACGCAGACGGCAAGAGGAGACTGCCTGACACCTGCTGCACTCAGTACAGCTCTGGGCTGCTGCCAGGAAAGGTATTTCAAGGAACTAGCCACGGGGACTCTGCACTGTGCTGGGAGAGATTCTACAAGGTGACCAGAAGCTGTTCACAAGCACCTGCTTGCAGCGACCGAGTTCGGCGTTCCACACTCTTCTCCGGCTCTCTTTCGCCGCTCCGCACACCCAGCGGCTGTACCAAAGACGCTGCTGGCTGTGGTGCGGCGAACCGCTGCTTACTCGGCAAAAGGCAGCTTCTCGCTCTTGACAGCTCTGCTATGCAGAAGCAGAGGAAAGCTGGCAGAGCTTCTCCTCTAGCTGCTCTATGCAGAAACAACTGTAAATCACTAGAAATTGATCCTGTAGTGGGAAAGGCAGAAAAGTAGCTGCAAAAGCGTTTTGGCTTGCAGGAAGCAGCAGCAAGCATGAGTGCTTCTCTGCACACTGGAAACCCAAAACAGAAGCACGCACACGGCAAGAGGAGACTGCCTGACACCTGCTGCACTCAGTACAGCTCTGGGCTGCTGCCAGGGCATGTATTTTAAGGCACTAGCTTCGGGGACTCTCCACTGTCTTGGGGGAGTTTCTACAAGGTGACCAGAAGCTGTTCACAAGCACCTGCTTGCAGCGACCGAGTTCGGCGTTCCACACTCTTCCCCGGCTCTCTTTCGCCTCTCCGCACACCCAGCGGCTGTACCGAAGACGCTGCTGGCTGTGGTGCCGCGAACCGCTGCTTACTCGGCAAAAGGCAGCTTCTCGCTCTTGACAGCTCTGCTATGCAGAAGCAGTGGAAAGCTGGCAGAGCTTCTCCTCTAGCTGCTCTACGCAGAAACAACTGTAAATCAGCTAGAAATTGATCCTGTAGTGGGAAAGGCAGGAAAGTTGCTGCAAAAGCGTATTGGCTTGCTGGAAGCAGCAGCAAGCACGAGTGCTTCTCTGCACATTGGAAACACAAAACAGAAGCACGCACACGGCAAGAGGAGACTGCCTGAAACCTGCTGCACTCAGTACAGGTCTGGGCTGCTGCCAGGGCATGTATTTCAAGGCACTAGCTTCGGGGACTCTCCACTGTCTTGGGGGAGTTTCTACAAGGTGACCAGAAGCTGTTCACAAGCACCTGCTTGCAGCGACCGAGTTCGGCGTTCCACACTCTTCCCCGGCTCTCTTTCACCTCTCCGCACACCCAGCGGCTGTACCAAAGACGCTGCTGGCTGTGGTGCCGCGAACTGCTGCTTTCTCGGCAAAAGGCTGCTTCTCGCTCTTGACAGCTCTGCTATGCAGAAGCAGAGGAAAGCCGGCAGAGCTTCTCCTCTAGCTGCTCTACGCAGAAACAACTGTAAATCAGCTAGAAAATGATCCTGTAGTGGGAAAGGCAGAAAAGTTGCTGCAAAAGCGTTTTGGCTTGCTGGAAGCAGCAGCAAGCACGAGTGCTTCTCTGCACATTGGAAACACAAAACAGAAGCACGCACACGGGAAGAGGAGACTGCCTGACACCTGCTGCACTCAGTACAGCTCTGGGCTGCTGCCAGGGCATGTAATTCAAGGCACTAGCTTCAGGGACTCTCCACTGTCTTGGGGGTGATTCTACAAGGTGACCAGAAGCTGTTCACAAGCACCTGCTTGCAGCGACCGAGTTCGGCGTTCCACACTCTTCCCCGGCTCTCTTTCGCCTCTCCGCACACCCAGCGGCTGTACCAAAGACGCTGCTGGCTGTGGTGCGGCGAACCGCTGCTTTCTCGGCAAAACACAGCTTCTCGCTCTTGACAGCTCTGCTATGCAGAAGCAGAGGAAAGCCGGCAGAGCTTCTCCTCTAGCTGCTCTACGCAGAAACAACTGTAAATCAGCTAGAAATTGATCCTGTAGTGGGAAAGGCAGAAAAGTTGCTGCAAAAGCGTTTTGGCTTGCTGGAAGCAGCAGCAAGCACGAGTGCTTCTCTGCACATTGGAAACACAAAACAGAAGCACGCACACGGCAAGAGGAGACTGCCTGACACCTGCTGCACTCAGTACAGCTCTGGGCTGCTGCCAGGGCATGTATTTTAAGGCACTAGCTTCGGGGACTCTCCACTGTCTTGGGGGAGTTTCTACAAGGTGACCAGAAGCTGTTCACAAGCACCTGCTTGCAGCGACCGAGTTCGGCGTTCCACACTCTTCCCCGGCTCTCTTTCACCTCTCCGCACTCCCAGCGGCTGTACCGAAGACGCTGCTGGCTGTGGTGCCGCGAACCGCTGCTTTCTCGGCAAAAGGCAGCTTCTCGCTCTTGACAGCTCTGCTATGCAGAAGCAGAGGAAAGCCGGCAGAGCTTCTCCTCTAGCTGCTCTATGCAGAAACAACTGTAAATCAGCTAGAAATTCATCCTGTAGTGGAAAAGGCAGAAGAGTTGCTGCAAAAGCGTTTTGGCTTGCTGGAAGCAGCAGCAAGCACGAGTGCTTCTCTGCGCATTAGAAACACAAAACAGAAGCACGCACACGGCAAGAGGAGACTGCCTGACACCTGCTGCACTCAGTACAGCTCTGGGCTGCTGCCAGGGCATGTATTTCAAGGCACTAGCTTCAGGGACTCTCCACTGTCTTGAGGGTGATTCTACAAGGTGACCAGAAGCTGTTCACAAGCACCTGCTTGCAGCGACCGAGTTCGGCGTTCCACACTCTTCCCCGGCTCTCTTTCGCCTCTCCGCACACCCAGCGGCTGTACCGAAGACGCTGCTGGCTGTGGTGCCGCGAACCGCTGCTTACTCGGCAAAAGGCAGCTTCTCGCTCTTGACAGCTCTGCTATGCAGAAGCAGTGGAAAGCTGGCAGAGCTTCTCCTCTAGCTGCTCTACGCAGAAACAACTGTAAATCAGCTAGAAATTGATCCTGTAGTGGGAAAGGCAGAAAAGTTGCTGCAAAAGCGTATTGGCTTGCTGGAAGCAGCAGCAAGCACGAGTGCTTCTCTGCACATTGGAAACACAAAACAGAAGCACGCACACGGCAAGAGGAGACTGCCTGAAACCTGCTGCACTCAGTACAGGTCTGGGCTGCTGCCAGGGCATGTATTTCAAGGCACTAGCTTCGGGGACTCTCCACTGTCTTGGGGGAGTTTCTACAAGGTGACCAGAAGCTGTTCACAAGCACCTGCTTGCAGCGACCGAGTTCGGCGTTCCACACTCTTCCCCGGCTCTCTTTCGCCTCTCCGCACACCCAGCGGCTGTACCAAAGACGCTGCTGGCTGTGGTGCCGCGAACCGCTGCTTTCTCGGCAAAAGGCTGCTTCTCGCTCTTGACAGCTCTGCTATGCAGAAGCAGAGGAAAGCCGGCAGAGCTTCTCCTCTAGCTGCTCTACGCAGAAACAACTGTAAATCAGCTAGAAAATGATCCTGTAGTGGGAAAGGCAGAAAAGTTGCTGCAAAAGCGTTTTGGCTTGCTGGAAGCAGCAGCAAGCACGAGTGCTTCTCTGCACATTGGAAACACAAAACAGAAGCACCCACACGGCAAGAGGAGACTGCCTGACACCTGCTGCACTCAGTACAGCTCTGGGCTGCTGCCAGGGCATGTAATTCAAGGCACTAGCTTCGGGGACTCTCCACTGACATGGGGGAGATTCTACAAGGTGACCAGAAGCTGTTCGCCAGCACCGGCTTGCAGCGACGGAGTTCGGCGTTCCACACTCTTCCCCGGCTCTCTTTCGCTTCTCCGCACAAGCTGCGGCTGAACCCAAGACGCTGCTGGCTGTGGTGCGGCGAACCGCTGCTTTCTCGGCAAAACACAGCTCCTTGTTCTTGACAGCTCTGCTATGCAGAAGCACTGGAAAGCCGGCAGAGCTGCTCCTCTAGCTGCTCTACGCACAGGCAACTGTAAATCAGCTACACATTGATCCTGTTGTGGAAAAGGCAGGAAAGTTGCTGAAAAAGCGTTTTGGCTTACTGGAAGCAGCAGCAAGCACAAGGGCTTCTCTGCACGCTGCGAACACAAAACAGAAGCACCTACATGTCGAGAGGAGACTGCCTGACACCTGCTGCACTCAGTACAGCTCTGGGCTGCTGCCAGGGCATGTATTTCAAGGCACTAGCTTCAGGGACTCTCCACTGTCTTGGGGGTGATTCTACAAGGTGACCAGAAGCAGTTCACAAGCACCTGCTTGCAGCGACCGAGTTCGGCGTTCCACACTCTTCCCCGGCTCTCTTTCGCCTCTCCGCACACCCAGCGGCTGTACCAAAGACGCTGCTGGCTGTGGTGCGGCGAACCGCTGCTTACTCGGCAAAAGGCAGCTTCTCGCTCTTGACAGCTCTGCTATGCAGAAGCAGAGGAAAGCCGGCAGAGCTTCTCCTCTAGCTGCTCTACGCAGAAACAACTGTAAATCAGCTAGAAATTGATCCTGTAGTGGGAAAGGCAGGAAAGTTGCTGCAAAAGCGTTTTGGCTTGCTGGAAGCAGCAGCAAGCACGAGTGCTTCTCTGCACATTGGAAACACAAAACAGAAGCACGCACACGGGAAGAGGAGACTGCCTGAAACCTGCTGCACTCAGTACAGGTCTGGGCTGCGGCCAGAGCATGTATTTCAAGGCACTAGCTTCGGGGACTCTCCACTGTCTTGGGGGAGTTTCTACAAGGTGACCAGAAGCTGTTCGAAAGCACCTGCTTGAAGCGACCGAGTTCGGCGTTCCACACTCTTCCCCGGCTCTCTTTCGCCTCTCCGCTCTCCCAGTGGCGGTACCGAAGACGCTGCTGGCTGTGGTGCCGCGAACCGCTGCTTTCTCGGCAAAAGGCTGCTTCTCGCTCTTGACAGCTCTGCTATGCAGAAGCAGAGGAAAGCCGGCAGAGCTTCTCCTGTAGCTGCTCTACGCAGAAACAACTGTAAATCAGCTAGAAAATGATCCTGTAGTGGGAAAGGCAGAAAAGTTGCTGCAAAAGCGTTTTGGCTTGCTGGAAGCAGCAGCAAGCACGAGTGCTTCTCTGCACATTGGAAACACAAAACAGACGCACGCACACGGGAAGAGGAGACTGCCTGACACCTGCTGCACTCAGTACAGCTCTGGGCTGCTGCCAGGGCATGTATTTTAAGGCACTAGCTTCGGGGACTCTCCACTGTCTTGGGGGAGTTTCTACAAGGTGACCAGAAGCTGTTCACAAGCACCTGCTTGCAGCGACCGAGTTCGGCGTTCCACACTCTTCCCCGGCTCTCTTTCGCCTCTCCGCACTCCCAGCGGCGGTACCGAAAACGATGCTGGCTGTCGTGCCGCGAACCGCTGCTTTCTCGGCAAAAGGTAGCTTCTCGCTCTTGACAGCTCTGCTATGCAGAAGCAGAGGAAAGCCGGCAGAGCTTCTCCTCTAGCTGCTCTATGCAGAAACAACTGTAAATCACTAGAAATTGATCCTGTAGTGGGAAAGGCAGAAAAGTTGCTGCAAAAGCGTTTTGGCTTGCTGGAAGCAGCAGCAAGCATGAGTGCTTCTCTGCGCACTGGAAACCCAAAACAGAAGCACGCAGACGGCAAGAGGAGACTGCCTGACACCTGCTGCACTCAGTACAGCTCTGGGCTGCTGCCAGGGCATGTAATTCAAGGCACTAGCTTCGGGGACTCTCCACTGACATGGGGGAGATTCTACATGGTGACCAGAAGCTGTTCGCCAGCACCGGCTTGCAGCGACGGAGTTCGGCGTTCCACACTCTTCCCCGGCTCTCTTTCGCTTCTCCGCACAAGCTGCGGCTGAACCCAAGACGCCGATTGCTGCGGTTCCGCGAAGCGCTGCTTTCTCGGCCAAACACAGCTCCTCGTTCTTGACAGCTCTGCTATGCAGAAGCACTGGAAAGCCGGCAGAGCTGCTCCTCTAGCTGCTCTACGCACAGGCAACTGTAAATCAGCTACACATTGATCCTGTTGTGGAAAAGGCAGGAAAGTTGCTGAAAAAGCGTTTTGGCTTACTGGAAGCAGCAGCAAGCACAAGGGCTTCTCTGCACGCTGCGAACACAAAACAGAAGCACCTACACGGCGAGAGGAGACTGCCTGACACCTGCTGCACTCAGTACAGCTCTGGGCTGCTGCCAGGGCATGTAATTCAAGGCACTAGCTTCAGGGACTCTCCACTGTCTTGGGGGTGATTCTACAAGGTGACCAGAAGCTGTTCACAAGCACCTGCTTGCAGCGACCGAGTTCGGCGTTCCACACTCTTCCCCGGCTCTCTTTCGCCTCTCCGCACACCCAGCGGCTGTACCAAAGACGCTGCTGGCTGTGGTGCGGCGAACCGCTGCTTACTCGGCAAAAGGCAGCTTCTCGCTCTTGACAGCTCTGCTATGCAGAAGCAGAGGAAAGCTGGCAGAGCTTCTCCTCTAGCTGCTCTACGCAGAAACAACTGTAAATCAGCTAGAAATTGATCCTGTAGTGGGAAAGGCAGGAAAGTTGCTGCAAAAGCGTTTTGGCTTGCTGGAAGCAGCAGCAAGCACGAGTGCTTCTCTGCACATTGGAAACACAAAACAGAAGCACGCACACGGGAAGAGGAGACTGCCTGACACCTGCTGCACTCAGTACAGGTCTGGGCTGCGGCCAGAGCATGTATTTCAAGGCACTAGCTTCGGGGACTCTCCACTGTCTTGGGGGAGTTTCTACAAGGTGACCAGAAGCTGTTCGAAAGCCCTGCTTGAAGCGACCGAGTTCGGCGTTCCACACTCTTCCCCGGCTCTCTTTCGCCTCTCCGCACTCCCAGCGGCTGTACCGAAAACGCTGCTGGCTGTCGTGTCGCGAACCGCTGCTTTCTCGGCAAAAGGTAGCTTCTCGCTCTTGACAGCTCTGCTATGCAGAAGCAGAGGAAAGCCGGCAGAGCTTCTCCTCTAGCTGCTCTATGCAGAAACAACTGTAAATCACTAGAAATTGATCCTGTAGTGGGAAAGGCAGAAAAGTTGCTGCAAAAGCGTTTTGGCTTGCTGGAAGCAGCAGCAAGCATGAGTGCTTCTCTGCACACTGGAAACCCAAAACAGAAGCACGCAGACGGCAAGAGGAGACTGCCTGATACCTGCTGCACTCAGTACAGCTCTGGGCTGCTGCCAGGGCATGTATTTCAAGGCACTAGCTTCGGGGACTCTCCACTGTCTTGGGGGAGTTTCTACAATGTGACCAGAAGCTGTTCACAAGCACCTGCTTGCAGCGACCGAGTTCGGCGTTCCACACTCTTCCCCGGCTCTCTTTCGCCTCTCCGCTCTCCCAGTGGCGGTACCGAAGACGCTGCTGGCTGTGGTGCCGCGAACCGCTGCTTTCTCGGCAAAAGGCTGCTTCTCGCTCTTGACAGCTCTGCTATGCAGAAGCAGAGGAAAGCCGGCAGAGCTTCTCCTGTAGCTGCTCTACGCAGAAACAACTGTAAATCAGCTAGAAAATGATCCTGTAGTGGGAAAGGCAGAAAAGTTGCTGCAAAAGCGTTTTGGCTTGCTGGAAGCAGCAGCAAGCACGAGTGCTTCTCTGCACATTGGAAACACAAAACAGAAGCACGCACACGGGAAGAGGAGACTGCCTGACACCTGCTGCACTCAGTACAGCTCTGGGCTGCTGCCAGGGCATGTATTTTAAGGCACTAGCTTCGGGGACTCTCCACTGTCTTGGGGGAGTTTCTACAAGGTGACCAGAAGCTGTTCACAAGCACCTGCTTGCAGCGACCGAGTTCGGCGTTCCACACTCTTCCCCGGCTCTCTTTCGCCTCTCCGCACTCCCAGCGGCGGTACCGAAAACGATGCTGGCTGTCGTGCCGCGAACCGCTGCTTTCTCGGCAAAAGGTAGCTTCTCGCTCTTGACAGCTCTGCTATGCAGAAGCAGAGGAAAGCCGGCAGAGCTTCTCCTCTAGCTGCTCTATGCAGAAACAACTGTAAATCACTAGAAATTGATCCTGTAGTGGGAAAGGCAGAAAAGTTGCTGCAAAAGCGTTTTGGCTTGCTGGAAGCAGCAGCAAGCATGAGTGCTTCTCTGCGCACTGGAAACCCAAAACAGAAGCACGCAGACGGCAAGAGGAGACTGCCTGACACCTGCTGCACTCAGTACAGCTCTGGGCTGCTGCCAGGGCATGTAATTCAAGGCACTAGCTTCGGGGACTCTCCACTGACATGGGGGAGATTCTACATGGTGACCAGAAGCTGTTCGCCAGCACCGGCTTGCAGCGACGGAGTTCGGCGTTCCACACTCTTCCCCGGCTCTCTTTCGCTTCTCCGCACAAGCTGCGGCTGAACCCAAGACGCCGATTGCTGCGGTTCCGCGAAGCGCTGCTTTCTCGGCAAAACACAGCTCCTCGTTCTTGACAGCTCTGCTATGCAGAAGCACTGGAAATCCGGCAGAGCTGCTCCTCTAGCTGCTCTACGCACAGGCAACTGTAAATCAGCTACACATTGATCCTGTTGTGGAAAAGGCAGGAAAGTTGCTGAAAAAGCGTTTTGGCTTACTGGAAGCAGCAGCAAGCACAAGGGCTTCTCTGCACGCTGCGAACACAAAACAGAAGCACCTACACGGCGAGAGGAGACTGCCTGACACCTGCTGCACTCAGTACAGCTCTGGGCTGCTGCCAGGGCATGTAATTCAAGGCACTAGCTTCAGGGACTCTCCACTGTCTTGGGGGTGATTCTACAAGGTGACCAGAAGCTGTTCACAAGCACCTGCTTGCAGCGACCGAGTTCGGCGTTCCACACTCTTCCCCGGCTCTCTTTCGCCTCTCCGCACACCCAGCGGCTGTACCAAAGACGCTGCTGGCTGTGGTGCGGCGAACCGCTGCTTACTCGGCAAAAGGCAGCTTCTCGCTCTTGACAGCTCTGCTATGCAGAAGCAGAGGAAAGCTGGCAGAGCTTCTCCTCTAGCTGCTCTACGCAGAAACAACTGTAAATCAGCTAGAAATTGATCCTGTAGTGGGAAAGGCAGGAAAGTTGCTGCAAAAGCGTTTTGGCTTGCTGGAAGCAGCAGCAAGCACGAGTGCTTCTCTGCACATTGGAAACACAAAACAGAAGCACGCACACGGGAAGAGGAGACTGCCTGACACCTGCTGCACTCAGTACAGGTCTGGGCTGCGGCCAGAGCATGTATTTCAAGGCACTAGCTTCGGGGACTCTCCACTGTCTTGGGGGAGTTTCTACAAGGTGACCAGAAGCTGTTCGAAAGCCCTGCTTGAAGCGACCGAGTTCGGCGTTCCACACTCTTCCCCGGCTCTCTTTCGCCTCTCCGCACTCCCAGCGGCTGTACCGAAAACGCTGCTGGCTGTCGTGTCGCGAACCGCTGCTTTCTCGGCAAAAGGTAGCTTCTCGCTCTTGACAGCTCTGCTATGCAGAAGCAGAGGAAAGCCGGCAGAGCTTCTCCTCTAGCTGCTCTATGCAGAAACAACTGTAAATCACTAGAAATTGATCCTGTAGTGGGAAAGGCAGAAAAGTTGCTGCAAAAGCGTTTTGGCTTGCTGGAAGCAGCAGCAAGCATGAGTGCTTCTCTGCACACTGGAAACCCAAAACAGAAGCACGCAGACGGCAAGAGGAGACTGCCGGACACCTGCTGCACTCAGTACAGCTCTGGGCTGCTGCCAGGGCATGTATTTCAAGGCACTAGCTTCGGGGACTCTCCACTGTCTTGGGGGAGTTTCTACAAGGTGACCAGAAGCTGTTCACAAACACCTGCTTGCAGCGACCGAGTTCGGCGTTCCACACTCTTCCCCGGCTCTCTTTCGCCTCTCCGCACTCCCAGCGGCTGTACCTAAAACGCTGCTGGCTGTGGTGCCGCGAACCGCTGCTTTCTCGGCAAAAGGCAGCTTCTCGCTCTTGACAGCTCTGCTATGCAGAAGCAGAGGAAAGCCGGCAGAGCTTCTCCTCTAGCTGCTCTACGCAGAAACAACTGTAAATCACTAGAAATTGATCCTGTAGTGGGAAAGGCAGAAAAGTTGCTGCAAAAGCGTTTTGGCTTGCTGGAAGCAGCAGCAAGCACGAGTGCTTCTCTGCACATTGGAAACACAAAACAGAAGCACGCACACGGCAAGAGGAGACTGCCTGAAACCTGCTGCACTCAGTACAGGTCTGGGCTGCTGCCAGGGCATGTATTTCAAGGCACTAGCTTCAGGGACTCTCCACTGTCTTGGGGGAGTTTCTACAAGGTGACCAGAAGCTGTTCACAAGCACCTGCTTGCAGCGACCGAGTTCGGCGTTCCACACTCTTCCCCGGCTCTCTTTCGCCTCTCCGCTCTCCCAGTGGCGGTACCGAAGACGCTGCTGGCTGTGGTGCCGCGAACCGCTGCTTTCTCGGCAAAAGGCTGCTTCTCCCTCTTGACAGCTCTGCTATGCAGAAGCAGTGGAAAGCCGGCAGAGCTTCTCCTCTAGCTGCTCTACGCAGAAACAACTGTAAATCAGCTAGAAAATGATCCTGTAGTGGGAAAGGCAGAAAAGTTGCTGCAAAAGCGTTTTGGCTTGCTGGAAGCAGCAGCAAGCACGAGTGCTTCTCTGCACATTGGAAACACAAAACAGAAGCACCCACACGGCAAGAGGAGACTGCCTGACACCTGCTGCACTCAGTACAGCTCTGGGCTGCTGCCAGGGCATGTAATTCAAGGCACTAGCTTCGGGGACTCTCCACTGTCATGGGGGAGATTCTACAAGGTGACCAGAAGCTGTTCGAAAGCACCTGCTTGCAGCGACCGAGTTCGGCGTTCCACACTCTTCCCCGGCTCTCTTTCGCTTCTCCGCACAAGCTGCTGCTGAACCCAAGACGCCGATTGCTGCGGTTCCGCGAAGCGCTGCTTTCTCGGCAAAACACAGCTCCTCGTTCTTGACAGCTCTGCTATGCAGAAGCACTGGAAAGCCGGCAGAGCTGCTCCTCTAGCTGCTCTACGCACAGGCAACTGTAAATCAGCTACACATTGATCCTGTTGTGGAAACGGCAGGAAAGTTGCTGAAAAAGCGTTTTGGCTTACTGGAAGCAGCAGCAAGCACAAGGGCTTCTCTGCACGCTGCGAACACAAAACAGAAGCACCTACACGGCGAGAGGAGACTGCCTGACACCTGCTGCACTCAGTACAGCTCTGGGCTGCTGCCAGGGCATGTATTTCAAGGCACTAGCTTCGGGGACTCTCCACTGTCTTGGGGGAGTTTCTACAAGGTGACCAGAAGCTGTTCACAAGCACCTGCTTGCAGCGACCGAGTTCGGCGTTCCACACTCTTCTCCGGCTCTCTTTCGCCGCTCCGCACACCCAGCGGCTGTACCAAAGACGCTGCTGGCTGTGGTGCGGCGAACCGCTGCTTACTCGGCAAAAGGCAGCTTCTCGCTCTTGACAGCTCTGCTATGCAGAAGCAGAGGAAAGCCGGCAGAGCTTCTCCTCTAGCTGCTCTATGCAGAAACAACTGTAAATCACTAGAAATTGATCCTGTAGTGGGAAAGGCAGAAAAGTTGCTGAAAAAGCGTTTTGGCTTGCTGGAAGCAGCAGCAAGCATGAGTGCTTCTCTGCACACTGGAAACCCAAAACAGAAGCACGCACACGGCAAGAGGAGACTGCCTGACACCTGCTGCACTCAGTACAGCTCTGGGCTGCTGCCAGGGCATGTATTTTAAGGCACTAGCTTCGGGGACTCTCCACTGTCTTGGGGGAGTTTCTACAAGGTGACCAGAAGCTGTTCACAAGCACCTGCTTGCAGCGACCGAGTTCGGCGTTCCACACTCTTCCCCGGCTCTCTTTCGCCTCTCCGCACTCCCAGCAGCTGTACCGAAGACGCTGCTGGCTGTGGTGCCGCGAACCGCTGCTTTCTCGGCAAAAGGCAGCTTCTCGCTCTTGACAGCTCTGCTATGCAGAAGCAGAGGAAAGCCGGCAGAGCTTCTCCTGTAGCTGCTCTATGCAGAAACAACTGTAAATCAGCTAGAAATTCATCCTGTAGTGGGAAAGGCAGAAGAGTTGCTGCAAAAGCGTTTTGGCTTGCTGGAAGCAGCAGCAAGCACGAGTGCTTCTCTGCGCATTGGAAACACAAAACAGAAGCACCCACACGGCAAGAGGAGACTGCCTGACACCTGCTGCACTCAGTACAGCTCTGGGCTGCTGCCAGGGCATGTATTTCAAGGCACTAGCTTCAGGGACTCTCCACTGTCTTGGGGGTGATTCTACAAGGTGACCAGAAGCTGTTCACAAGCACCTGCTTGCAGCGACCGAGTTCGGCGTTCCACACTCTTCCCCGGCTCTCTTTCGCCTCTCCGCACACCCAGCGGCTGTACCAACGACGCTGCTGGCTGTGGTGCGGCGAACCGCTGCTTACTCGGCAAAAGGCAGCTTCTCGCTCTTGACAGCTCTGCTATGCAGAAGCAGAGGAAAGCCGGCAGAGCTTCTCCTCTAGCTGCTCTACGCAGAAACAACTGTAAATCAGCTAGAAATTGATCCTGTAGTGGGAAAGGCAGGAAAGTTGCTGCAAAAGCGTTTTGGCTTGCTGGAAGCAGCAGCAAGCACGAGTGCTTCTCTGCACATTGGAAACACAAAACAGAAGCACGCACACGGGAAGAGGAGACTGCCTGAAACCTGCTGCACTCAGTACAGCTCTGGGCTGCTGCCAGAGCATGTATTTCAAGGCACTAGCTTCGGGGACTCTCCACTGTCTTGGGGGAGTTTCTACAATGTGACCAGAAGCTGTTCACAAGCACCTGCTTGCAGCGACCGAGTTCGGCGTTCCACACTCTTCCCCGGCTCTCTTTCGCCTCTCCGCTCTCCCAGTGGCGGTACCGAAGACGCTGCTGGCTGTGGTGCCGCGAACCGCTGCTTTCTCGGCAAAAGGCTGCTTCTCGCTCTTGACAGCTCTGCTATGCAGAAGCAGAGGAAAGCCGGCAGAGCTTCTCCTCTAGCTGTTCTACGCAGAAACAACTGTAAATCAGCTAGAAAATGATCCTGTAGTGGGAAAGGCAGAAAAGTTGCTGCAAAAGCGTTTTGGCTTGCTGGAAGCAGCAGCAAGCACGAGTGCTTCTCTGCACATTGGAAACACAAAACAGAAGCACCCACACGGCAAGAGGAGACTGCCTGACACCTGCTGCACTCAGTACAGCTCTGGGCTGCTGCCAGGGCATGTATTTTAAGGCACTAGCTTCGGGGACTCTCCACTGTCTTGGGGGAGTTTCTACAAGGTGACCAGAAGCTGTTCACAAGCACCTGCTTGCAGCGACCGAGTTCGGCGTTCCACACTCTTCCCCGGCTCTCTTTCGCCTCTCCGCACTCCCAGCGGCGGTACCGAAAACGATGCTGGCTGTCGTGCCGCGAACCGCTGCTTTCTCGGCAAAAGGTAGCTTCTCGCTCTTGACAGCTCTGCTATGCAGAAGCAGAGGAAAGCCGGCAGAGCTTCTCCTCTAGCTGCTCTATGCAGAAACAACTGTAAATCACTAGAAATTGATCCTGTAGTGGGAAAGGCAGAAAAGTTGCTGCAAAAGCGTTTTGGCTTGCTGGAAGCAGCAGCAAGCATGAGTGCTTCTCTGCGCACTGGAAACCCAAAACAGAAGCACGCAGACGGCAAGAGGAGACTGCCTGACACCTGCTGCACTCAGTACAGCTCTGGGCTGCTGCCAGGAAAGGTATTTCAAGGAACTAGCCACGGGGACTCTGCACTGTGCTGGGAGAGATTCTACAAGGTGACCAGAAGCTGTTCACAAGCACCTGCTTGCAGCGACCGAGTTCGGCGTTCCACACTCTTCTCCGGCTCTCTTTCGCCGCTCCGCACACCCAGCGGCTGTACCAAAGACGCTGCTGGCTGTGGTGCGGCGAACCGCTGCTTACTCGGCAAAAGGCAGCTTCTCGCTCTTGACAGCGCTGCTATGCAGAAGCAGAGGAAAGCCGGCAGAGCTTCTCCTCTAGCTGCTCTATGCAGAAACAACTGTAAATCACTAGAAATTGATCCTGTAGTGGGAAAGGCAGAAAAGTTGCTGCAAAAGCGTTTTGGCTTGCTGGAAGCAGCAGCAAGCATGAGTGCTTCTCTGCACACTGGAAACCCAAAACAGAAGCACGCACACGGCAAGAGGAGACTGCCTGACACCTGCTGCACTCAGTACAGCTCTGGGCTGCTGCCAGGGCATGTATTTCAAGGCACTAGCTTCAGGGACTCTCCACTGTCTTGGGGGAGTTTCTACAAGGTGACCAGAAGCTGTTCACAAGCACCTGCTTGCAGCGACCGAGTTCGGCGTTCCACACTCTTCCCCGGCTCTCTTTCGCCTCTCCGCACACCCAGCGGCTGTACCGAAGACGCTGCTGGCTGTGGTGCCGCGAACCGCTGCTTACTCGGCAAAAGGCAGCTTCTCGCTCTTGACAGCTCTGCTATGCAGAAGCAGTGGAAAGCTGGCAGAGCTTCTCCTCTAGCTGCTCTACGCAGAAACAACTGTAAATCAGCTAGAAATTGATCCTGTAGTGGGAAAGGCAGGAAAGTTGCTGCAAAAGCGTATTGGCTTGCTGGAAGCAGCAGCAAGCACGAGTGCTTCTCTGCACATTGGAAACACAAAACAGAAGCACGCACACGGCAAGAGGAGACTGCCTGAAACCTGCTGCACTCAGTACAGGTCTGGGCTGCTGCCAGGGCATGTATTTCAAGGCACTAGCTTCGGGGACTCTCCACTGTCTTGGGGGAGTTTCTACAAGGTGACCAGAAGCTGTTCACAAGCACCTGCTTGCAGCGACCGAGTTCGGCGTTCCACACTCTTCCCCGGCTCTCTTTCGCCTCTCCGCACACCCAGCGGCTGTACCAAAGACGCTGCTGGCTGTGGTGCGGCGAACCGCTGCTTTCTCGGCAAAACACAGCTTCTCGCTCTTGACAGCTCTGCTATGCAGAAGCAGAGGAAAGCCGGCAGAGCTTCTCCTCTAGCTGCTCTACGCAGAAACAACTGTAAATCAGCTAGAAATTGATCCTGTAGTGGGAAAGGCAGGAAAGTTGCTGAAAAAGCGTTTTGGCTTGCTGGAAGCAGCAGCAAGCACGAGTGCTTCTCTGCACATTGGAAACACAAAACAGAAGCACGCACACGGGAAGAGGAGACTGCCTGACACCTGCTGCACTCAGTACAGCTCTGGGCTGCTGCCAGAGCATGTATTTCAAGGCACTAGCTTTGGGGACTCTCCACTGTCTTGGGGGAGTTTCTACAATGTGACCAGAAGCTGTTCGAAAGCACCTGCTTGCAGCGACCGAGTTCGGCGTTCCACAGTCTTCCCCGGCTCTCTTTCGCCTCTCCGCACTCCCAGCGGCGGTACCGAAAACGATGCTGGCTGTCGTGCCGCGAACCGCTGCTTTCTCGGCAAAAGATAGCTTCTCGCTCTTGACAGCTCTGCTATGCAGAAGCAGAGGAAAGCCGGCAGAGCTTCTCCTCTAGCTGCTCTACGCAGAAACAACTGTAAATCAGCTAGAAAATGATCCTGTAGTGGGAAAGGCAGAAAAGTTGCTGCAAAAGCGTATTGGCTTGCTGGAAGCAGCAGCAAGCACGAGTGCTTCTCTGCACATTGGAAACACAAAACAGAAGCACCCACACGGCAAGAGGAGACTGCCTGACACCTGCTGCACTCAGTACAGCTCTGGGCTGCTGCCAGGGCATGTAATTCAAGGCACTAGCTTCGGGGACTCTCCACTGACATGGGGGAGATTCTACAAGGTGACCAGAAGCTGTTCGCCAGCACCGGCTTGCAGCGACCGAGTTCGGCGTTCCACACTCTTCCCCGGCTCTCTTTCGCTTCTCCGCACAAGCTGCGGCTGAACCCAAGACGCCGATTGCTGCGGTTCCGCGAAGCGCTGCTTTCTCGGCAAAACCGAGCTCCTCGTTCTTGACAGCTCTGCTATGCAGAAGCACTGGAAAGCCGGCAGAGCTGCTCCTCTAGCTGCTCTACGCACAGGCAACTGTAAATCAGCTACACATTGATCCTGTTGTGGAAAAGGCAGGAAAGTTGCTGAAAAAGCGTTTTGGCTTACTGGAAGCAGCAGCAAGCACAAGGGCTTCTCTGCACGCTGCGAACACAAAACAGAAGCACCTACACGGCGAGAGGAGACTGCCTGACACCTGCTGCACTCAGTACAGCTCTGGGCTGCTGCCAGGGCATGTAATTCAAGGCACTAGCTTCAGGGACTCTCCACTGTCTTGGGGGTGATTCTACAAGGTGACCAGAAGCTGTTCACAAGCACCTGCTTGCAGCGACCGAGTTCGGCGTTCCACACTCTTCCCCGGCTCTCTTTCGCCTCTCCGCACACCCAGCGGCTGTACCAAAGACGCTGCTGGCTGTGGTGCGGCGAACCGCTGCTTTCTCGGCAAAACACAGCTTCTCGCTCTTGACAGCTCTGCTATGCAGAAGCAGAGGAAAGCCGGCAGAGCTTCTCCTCTAGCTGCTCTACGCAGAAACAACTGTAAATCAGCTAGAAATTGATCCTGTAGTGGGAAAGGCAGGAAAGTTGCTGAAAAAGCGTTTTGGCTTGCTGGAAGCAGCAGCAAGCACGAGTGCTTCTCTGCACATTGGAAACACAAAACAGAAGCACGCACACGGGAAGAGGAGACTGCCTGACACCTGCTGCACTCAGTACAGCTCTGGGCTGCTGCCAGAGCATGTATTTCAAGGCACTAGCTTCGGGGACTCTCCACTGTCTTGGGGGAGTTTCTACAAGGTGACCAGAAGCTGTTCGAAAGCACCTGCTTGCAGCGACCGAGTTCGGCGTTCCACACTCTTCCCCGGCTCTCTTTCGCCTCTCCGCACTCCCAGCGGCGGTACCGAAAACGATGCTGGCTGTCGTGCCGCGAACCGCTGCTTTCTCGGCAAAAGGTAGCTTCTCGCTCTTGACAGCTCTGCTATGCAGAAGCAGAGGAAAGCCGGCAGAGCTTCTCCTCTAGCTGCTCTATGCAGAAACAACTGTAAATCACTAGAAATTGATCCTGTAGTGGGAAAGGCAGAAAAGTTGCTGCAAAAGCGTTTTGGCTTGCTGGAAGCAGCAGCAAGCACGAGTGCTTCTCTGCGCACTGGAAACCCAAAACAGAAGCACGCAGACGGCAAGAGGAGACTGCCTGACACCTGCTGCACTCAGTACAGCTCTGGGCTGCTGCCAGGAAAGGTATTTCAAGGAACTAGCCACGGGGACTCTGCACTGTGCTGGGAGAGATTCTACAAGGTGACCAGAAGCTGTTCACAAGCACCTGCTTGCAGCGACCGAGTTCGGCGTTCCACACTCTTCTCCGGCTCTCTTTCGCCGCTCCGCACACCCAGCGGCTGTACCAAAGACGCTGCTGGCTGTGGTGCGGCGAACCGCTGCTTACTCGGCAAAAGGCTGCTTCTCGCTCTTGACAGCTCTGCTATGCAGAAGGAGAGGAAAGCCGGCAGAGCTTCTCCTCTAGCTGCTCTACGCAGAAACAACTGTAAATCAGCTAGAAAATGATCCTGTAGTGGGAAAGGCAGGAAAGTTGCTGCAAAAGCGTTTTGGCTTGCTGGAAGCAGCAGCAAGCACGAGTGCTTCTCTGCACATTGGAAACACAAAACAGAAGCACCCACACGGCAAGAGGAGACTGCCTGACACCTGCTGCACTCAGTACAGCTCTGGGCTGCTGCCAGGGCATGTATTTTAAGGCACTAGCTTCGGGGACTCTCCACTGTCTTGGGGGAGTTTCTACAAGGTGACCAGAAGCTGTTCATAAGCACCTGCTTGCAGCGACCGAGTTCGGCGTTCCACACTCTTCCCCGGCTCTCTTTCGCCTCTCCGCACACCCAGCGGCTGTACCGAAGACGCTGCTGGCTGTGGTGCGGCGAACCGCTGCTTACTCGGCAAAACACAGCTTCTCGCTCTTGACAGCTCTGCTATGCAGAAGCAGAGGAAAGCTGGCAGAGCTTCTCCTCTAGCTGCTCTACGCAGAAACAACTGTAAATCAGCTAGAAATTGATCCTGTAGTGGGAAAGGCAGGAAAGTTGCTGCAAAAGCGTTTTGGCTTGCTGGAAGCAGCAGCAAGCACGAGTGCTTCTCTGCACATTGGAAACACAAAACAGAAGCACGCACACGGGAAGAGGAGACTGCCTGAAACCTGCTGCACTCAGTACAGCTCTGGGCTGCTGCCAGGGCATGTATTTCAAGGCACTAGCTTCGGGGACTCTCCACTGTCTTGGGGGAGTTTCTACAAGGTGACCAGAAGCTGTTCACAAGCACCTGCTTGCAGCGACCGAGTTCGGCGTTCCACACTCTTCCCCGGCTCTCTTTCGCCTCTCCGCTCTCCCAGTGGCGGTACCGAAGACGCTGCTGGCTGTGGTGCCGCGAACCGCTGCTTTCTCGGCAAAAGGCTGCTTCTCGCTCTTGACAGCTCTGCTATGCAGAAGCAGAGGAAAGCCGGCAGAGCTTCTCCTCTAGCTGCTCTACGCAGAAACAACTGTAAATCAGCTAGAAAATGATCCTGTAGTGGGAAAGGCAGAAAAGTTGCTGCAAAAGCGTTTTGGCTTGCTGGAAGCAGCAGCAAGCACGAGTGCTTCTCTGCACATTGGAAACACAAAACAGAAGCACCCACACGGCAAGAGGAGACTGCCTGAAACCTGCTGCACTCAGTACAGCTCTGGGCTGCTGCCAGGGCATGTATTTTAAGGCACTAGCTTCGGGGACTCTCCACTGTCTTGGGGGAGTTTCTACAAGGTGACCAGAAGCTGTTCACAAGCACCTGCTTGCAGCGACCGAGTTCGGCGTTCCACACTCTTCCCCGGCTCTCTTTCGCCTCTCCGCACTCCCAGCGGCGGTACCGAAAACGATGCTGGCTGTCGTGCCGCGAACCGCTGCTTTCTCGGCAAAAGGTAGCTTCTCGCTCTTGACAGCTCTGCTATGCAGAAGCAGAGGAAAGCCGGCAGAGCTTCTCCTCTAGCTGCTCTATGCAGAAACAACTGTAAATCACTAGAAATTGATCCTGTAGTGGGAAAGGCAGAAAAGTTGCTGCAAAAGCGTTTTGGCTTGCTGGAAGCAGCAGCAAGCACGAGTGCTTCTCTGCGCACTGGAAACCCAAAACAGAAGCACGCAGACGGCAAGAGGAGACTGCCTGACACCTGCTGCACTCAGTACAGCTCTGGGCTGCTGCCAGGAAAGGTATTTCAAGGAACTAGCCACGGGGACTCTGCACTGTGCTGGGAGAGATTCTACAAGGTGACCAGAAGCTGTTCACAAGCACCTGCTTGCAGCGACCGAGTTCGGCGTTCCACACTCTTCTCCGGCTCTCTTTCGCCGCTCCGCACACCCAGCGGCTGTACCAAAGACGCTGCTGGCTGTGGTGCGGCGAACCGCTGCTTACTCGGCAAAAGGCAGCTTCTCGCTCTTGACAGCTCTGCTATGCAGAAGCAGAGGAAAGCCGGCAGAGCTTCTCCTCTAGCTGCTCTATGCAGAAACAACTGTAAATCACTAGAAATTGATCCTGTAGTGGGAAAGGCAGAAAAGTTGCTGCAAAAGCGTTTTGGCTTGCTGGAAGCAGCAGCAAGCATGAGTGCTTCTCTGCACACTGGAAACCCAAAACAGAAGCACGCAGACGGCAAGAGGAGACTGCCTGACACCTGCTGCACTCAGTACAGCTCTGGGCTGCTGCCAGGGCATGTATTTTAAGGCACTAGCTTCGGGGACTCTCCACTGTCTTGGGGGAGTTTCTACAAGGTGACCAGAAGCTGTTCACAAGCACCTGCTTGCAGCGACCGAGTTCGGCGTTCCACACTCTTCCCCGGCTCTCTTTCGCCTCTCCGCACACCCAGCGGCTGTACCAAAGACGCTGCTGGCTGTGGTGCGGCGAACCGCTGCTTTCTCGGCAAAACACAGCTTCTCGCTCTTGACAGCTCTGCTATGCAGAAGCAGAGGAAAGCCGGCAGAGCTTCTCCTCTAGCTGCTCTACGCAGAAACAACTGTAAATCAGCTAGAAATTGATCCTGTAGTGGGAAAGGCAGGAAAGTTGCTGAAAAAGCGTTTTGGCTTGCTGGAAGCAGCAGCAAGCACGAGTGCTTCTCTGCACATTGGAAACACAAAACAGAAGCACGCACACGGGAAGAGGAGACTGCCTGACACCTGCTGCACTCAGTACAGCTCTGGGCTGCTGCCAGAGCATGTATTTCAAGGCACTAGCTTCGGGGACTCTCCACTGTCTTGGGGGAGTTTCTACAAGGTGACCAGAAGCTGTTCGAAAGCACCTGCTTGCAGCGACCGAGTTCGGCGTTCCACACTCTTCCCCGGCTCTCTTTCGCCTCTCCGCACTCCCAGCGGCGGTACCGAAAACGATGCTGGCTGTCGTGCCGCGAACCGCTGCTTTCTCGGCAAAAGGTAGCTTCTCGCTCTTGACAGCTCTGCTATGCAGAAGCAGAGGAAAGCCGGCAGAGCTTCTCCTCTAGCTGCTCTATGCAGAAACAACTGTAAATCACTAGAAATTGATCCTGTAGTGGGAAAGGCAGAAAAGTTGCTGCAAAAGCGTTTTGGCTTGCTGGAAGCAGCAGCAAGCACGAGTGCTTCTCTGCGCACTGGAAACCCAAAACAGAAGCACGCAGACGGCAAGAGGAGACTGCCTGACACCTGCTGCACTCAGTACAGCTCTGGGCTGCTGCCAGGAAAGGTATTTCAAGGAACTAGCCACGGGGACTCTGCACTGTGCTGGGAGAGATTCTACAAGGTGACCAGAAGCTGTTCACAAGCACCTGCTTGCAGCGACCGAGTTCGGCGTTCCACACTCTTCTCCGGCTCTCTTTCGCCGCTCCGCACACCCAGCGGCTGTACCAAAGACGCTGCTGGCTGTGGTGCGGCGAACCGCTGCTTACTCGGCAAAAGGCAGCTTCTCGCTCTTGACAGCTCTGCTATGCAGAAGCAGAGGAAAGCCGGCAGAGCTTCTCCTCTAGCTGCTCTATGCAGAAACAACTGTAAATCACTAGAAATTGATCCTGTAGTGGGAAAGGCAGAAAAGTTGCTGCAAAAGCGTTTTGGCTTGCTGGAAGCAGCAGCAAGCATGAGTGCTTCTCTGCACACTGGAAACCCAAAACAGAAGCACGCAGACGGCAAGAGGAGACTGCCTGACACCTGCTGCACTCAGTACAGCTCTGGGCTGCTGCCAGGGCATGTATTTTAAGGCACTAGCTTCGGGGACTCTCCACTGTCTTGGGGGAGTTTCTACAAGGTGACCAGAAGCTGTTCACAAGCACCTGCTTGCAGCGACCGAGTTCGGCGTTCCACACTCTTCCCCGGCTCTCTTTCGCCTCTCCGCACACCCAGCGGCTGTACCGAAGACGCTGCTGGCTGTGGTGCCGCGAACCGCTGCTTACTCGGCAAAAGGCAGCTTCTCGCTCTTGACAGCTCTGCTATGCAGAAGCAGTGGAAAGCTGGCAGAGCTTCTCCTCTAGCTGCTCTACGCAGAAACAACTGTAAATCAGCTAGAAATTGATCCTGTAGTGGGAAAGGCAGGAAAGTTGCTGCAAAAGCGTATTGGCTTGCTGGAAGCAGCAGCAAGCACGAGTGCTTCTCTGCACATTGGAAACACAAAACAGAAGCACGCACACGGCAAGAGGAGACTGCCTGAAACCTGCTGCACTCAGTACAGGTCTGGGCTGCTGCCAGGGCATGTATTTCAAGGCACTAGCTTCGGGGACTCTCCACTGTCTTGGGGGAGTTTCTACAAGGTGACCAGAAGCTGTTCACAAGCACCTGCTTGCAGCGACCGAGTTCGGCGTTCCACACTCTTCCCCGGCTCTCTTTCGCCTCTCCGCACACCCAGCGGCTGTACCAAAGACGCTGCTGGCTGTGGTGCCGCGAACCGCTGCTTACTCGGCAAAAGGCAGCTTCTCGCTCTTGACAGCTCTGCTATGCAGAAGCAGTGGAAAGCTGGCAGAGCTTCTCCTGTAGCTGCTCTACGCAGAAACAACTGTAAATCAGCTAGAAATTGATCCTGTAGTGGGAAAGGCAGGAAAGTTGCTGCAAAAGCGTTTTGGCTTGCTGGAAGCAGCAGCAAGCACGAGTGCTTCTCTGCACATTGGAAACACAAAACAGAAGCACGCACACGGGAAGAGGAGACTGCCTGAAACCTGCTGCACTCAGTACAGCTCTGGGCTGCTGCCAGAGCATGTATTTCAAGGCACTAGCTTCGGGGACTCTCCACTGTCTTGGGGGAGTTTCTACAATGTGACCAGAAGCTGTTCACAAGCACCTGCTTGCAGCGACCGAGTTCGGCGTTCCACACTCTTCCCCGGCTCTCTTTCGCCTCTCCGCTCTCCCAGTGGCGGTACCGAAGACGCTGCTGGCTGTGGTGCCGCGAACCGCTGCTTTCTCGGCAAAAGGCTGCTTCTCGCTCTTGACAGCTCTGCTATGCAGAAGCAGAGGAAAGCCGGCAGAGCTTCTCCTCTAGCTGCTCTACGCAGAAACAACTGTAAATCAGCTAGAAAATGATCCTGTAGTGGGAAAGGCAGAAAAGTTGCTGCAAAAGCGTTTTGGCTTGCTGGAAGCAGCAGCAAGCACGAGTGCTTCTCTGCACATTGGCAACACAAAACAGAAGCACGCACACGGGAAGAGGAGACTGCCTGACACCTGCTGCACCAGTACAGCTCTGGGCTGCTGCCAGAGCATGTATTTCAAGGCACTAGCTTCGGGGACTCTACACTGTCTTGGGGGAGTTTCTACAAGGTGACCAGAAGCTGTTCACAAGCACCTGCTTGCAGCGACCGAGTTCGGCGTTCCACACTCTTCCCCGGCTCTCTTTCGCCTCTCCGCACTCCCAGCGGCGGTACCGAAAACGATGCTGGCTGTCGTGCCGCGAACCGCTGCTTTCTCGGCAAAAGGTAGCTTCTCGCTCTTGACAGCTCTGCTATGCAGAAGCAGAGGAAAGCCGGCAGAGCTTCTCCTCTAGCTGCTCTATGCAGAAACAACTGTAAATCACTAGAAATTGATCCTGTAGTGGGAAAGGCAGAAAAGTTGCTGCAAAAGCGTTTTGGCTTGCTGGAAGCAGCAGCAAGCATGAGTGCTTCTCTGCGCACTGGAAACCCAAAACAGAAGCACGCAGACGGCAAGAGGAGACTGCCTGACACCTGCTGCACTCAGTACAGCTCTGGGCTGCTGCCAGGAAAGGTATTTCAAGGAACTAGCCACGGGGACTCTGCACTGTGCTGGGAGAGATTCTACAAGGTGACCAGAAGCTGTTCACAAGCACCTGCTTGCAGCGACCGAGTTCGGCGTTCCACACTCTTCTCCGGCTCTCTTTCGCCGCTCCGCACACCCAGCGGCTGTACCAAAGACGCTGCTGGCTGTGGTGCGGCGAACCGCTGCTTACTCGGCAAAAGGCAGCTTCTCGCTCTTGACAGCTCTGCTATGCAGAAGCAGAGGAAAGCTGGCAGAGCTTCTCCTCTAGCTGCTCTACGCAGAAACAACTGTAAATCAGCTAGAAATTGATCCTGTAGTGGGAAAGGCAGGAAAGTTGCTGCAAAAGCGTATTGGCTTGCTGGAAGCAGCAGCAAGCACGAGTGCTTCTCTGCACATTGGAAACACAAAACAGAAGCACGCACACGGCAAGAGGAGACTGCCTGAAACCTGCTGCACTCAGTACAGCTCTGGGCTGCTGCCAGGGCATGTATTTCAAGGCACTAGCTTCGGGGACTCTCCACTGTCTTGGGGGAGTTTCTACAAGGTGACCAGAAGCTGTTCACAAGCACCTGCTTGCAGCGACCGAGTTCGGCGTTCCACACTCTTCCCCGGCTCTCTTTCGCCTCTCCGCACACCCAGCGGCTGTACCAAAGACGCTGCTGGCTGTGGTGCCGCGAACCGCTGCTTTCTCGGCAAAAGGCTGCTTCTCGCTCTTGACAGCTCTGCTATGCAGAAGCAGAGGAAAGCCGGCAGAGCTTCTCCTCTAGCTGCTCTACGCAGAAACAACTGTAAATCAGCTAGAAAATGATCCTGTAGTGGGAAAGGCAGAAAAGTTGCTGCAAAAGCGTTTTGGCTTGCTGGAAGCAGCAGCAAGCACGAGTGCTTCTCTGCACATTGGAAACACAAAACAGAAGCACCCACACGGCAAGAGGAGACTGCCTGACACCTGCTGCACTCAGTACAGCTCTGGGCTGCTGCCAGGGCATGTAATTCAAGGCACTAGCTTCAGGGACTCTCCACTGTCTTGGGGGTGATTCTACAAGGTGACCAGAAGCTGTTCACAAGCACCTGCTTGCAGCGACCGAGTTCGGCGTTCCACACTCTTCCCCGGCTCTCTTTCGCCTCTCCGCACACCCAGCGGCTGTACCAAAGACGCTGCTGGCTGTGGTGCGGCGAACCGCTGCTTTCTCGGCAAAACACAGCTTCTCGCTCTTGACAGCTCTGCTATGCAGAAGCAGAGGAAAGCCGGCAGAGCTTCTCCTCTAGCTGCTCTACGCAGAAACAACTGTAAATCAGCTAGAAATTGATCCTGTAGTGGGAAAGGCAGGAAAGTTGCTGAAAAAGCGTTTTGGCTTGCTGGAAGCAGCAGCAAGCACGAGTGCTTCTCTGCACATTGGAAACACAAAACAGAAGCACGCACACGGGAAGAGGAGACTGCCTGACACCTGCTGCACTCAGTACAGCTCTGGGCTGCTGCCAGAGCATGTATTTCAAGGCACTAGCTTCGGGGACTCTCCACTGTCTTGGGGGAGTTTCTACAAGGTGACCAGAAGCTGTTCGAAAGCACCTGCTTGCAGCGACCGAGTTCGGCGTTCCACACTCTTCCCCGGCTCTCTTTCGCCTCTCCGCACTCCCAGCGGCGGTACCGAAAACGATGCTGGCTGTCGTGCCGCGAACCGCTGCTTTCTCGGCAAAAGGTAGCTTCTCGCTCTTGACAGCTCTGCTATGCAGAAGCAGAGGAAAGCCGGCAGAGCTTCTCCTCTAGCTGCTCTATGCAGAAACAACTGTAAATCACTAGAAATTGATCCTGTAGTGGGAAAGGCAGAAAAGTTGCTGCAAAAGCGTTTTGGCTTGCTGGAAGCAGCAGCAAGCACGAGTGCTTCTCTGCGCACTGGAAACCCAAAACAGAAGCACGCAGACGGCAAGAGGAGACTGCCTGACACCTGCTGCACTCAGTACAGCTCTGGGCTGCTGCCAGGAAAGGTATTTCAAGGAACTAGCCACGGGGACTCTGCACTGTGCTGGGAGAGATTCTACAAGGTGACCAGAAGCTGTTCACAAGCACCTGCTTGCAGCGACCGAGTTCGGCGTTCCACACTCTTCTCCGGCTCTCTTTCGCCGCTCCGCACACCCAGCGGCTGTACCAAAGACGCTGCTGGCTGTGGTGCGGCGAACCGCTGCTTACTCGGCAAAAGGCAGCTTCTCGCTCTTGACAGCTCTGCTATGCAGAAGCAGAGGAAAGCCGGCAGAGCTTCTCCTGTAGCTGCTCTATGCAGAAACAACTGTAAATCAGCTAGAAATTCATCCTGTAGTGGGAAAGGCAGAAGAGTTGCTGCAAAAGCGTTTTGGCTTGCTGGAAGCAGCAGCAAGCACGAGTGCTTCTCTGCACACTGGAAACCCAAAACAGAAGCACGCAGACGGCAAGAGGAGACTGCCTGACACCTGCTGCACTCAGTACAGCTCTGGGCTGCTGCCAGGAAAGGTATTTCAAGGAACTAGCCACGGGGACTCTGCACTGTGCTGGGAGAGATTCTACAAGGTGACCAGAAGCTGTTCACAAGCACCTGCTTGCAGCGACCGAGTTCGGCGTTCCACACTCTTCCCCGGCTCTCTTTCGCCTCTCCGCACACCCAGCGGCTGTACCGAAGACGCTGCTGGCTGTGGTGCCGCGAACCGCTGCTTACTCGGCAAAAGGCAGCTTCTCGCTCTTGACAGCTCTGCTATGCAGAAGCAGTGGAAAGCTGGCAGAGCTTCTCCTCTAGCTGCTCTACGCAGAAACAACTGTAAATCAGCTAGAAATTGATCCTGTAGTGGGAAAGGCAGGAAAGTTGCTGCAAAAGCGTATTGGCTTGCTGGAAGCAGCAGCAAGCACGAGTGCTTCTCTGCACATTGGAAACACAAAACAGAAGCACGCACACGGCAAGAGGAGACTGCCTGAAACCTGCTGCACTCAGTACAGGTCTGGGCTGCTGCCAGGGCATGTATTTCAAGGCACTAGCTTCGGGGACTCTCCACTGTCTTGGGGGAGTTTCTACAAGGTGACCAGAAGCTGTTCACAAGCACCTGCTTGCAGCGACCGAGTTCGGCGTTCCACACTCTTCCCCGGCTCTCTTTCGCCTCTCCGCACACCCAGCGGCTGTACCAAAGACGCTGCTGGCTGTGGTGCCGCGAACCGCTGCTTACTCGGCAAAAGGCAGCTTCTCGCTCTTGACAGCTCTGCTATGCAGAAGCAGTGGAAAGCTGGCAGAGCTTCTCCTGTAGCTGCTCTACGCAGAAACAACTGTAAATCAGCTAGAAATTGATCCTGTAGTGGGAAAGGCAGGAAAGTTGCTGCAAAAGCGTTTTGGCTTGCTGGAAGCAGCAGCAAGCACGAGTGCTTCTCTGCACATTGGAAACACAAAACAGAAGCACGCACACGGGAAGAGGAGACTGCCTGAAACCTGCTGCACTCAGTACAGCTCTGGGCTGCTGCCAGAGCATGTATTTCAAGGCACTAGCTTCGGGGACTCTCCACTGTCTTGGGGGAGTTTCTACAATGTGACCAGAAGCTGTTCACAAGCACCTGCTTGCAGCGACCGAGTTCGGCGTTCCACACTCTTCCCCGGCTCTCTTTCGCCTCTCCGCTCTCCCAGTGGCGGTACCGAAGACGCTGCTGGCTGTGGTGCCGCGAACCGCTGCTTTCTCGGCAAAAGGCTGCTTCTCGCTCTTGACAGCTCTGCTATGCAGAAGCAGAGGAAAGCCGGCAGAGCTTCTCCTCTAGCTGCTCTACGCAGAAACAACTGTAAATCAGCTAGAAAATGATCCTGTAGTGGGAAAGGCAGAAAAGTTGCTGCAAAAGCGTTTTGGCTTGCTGGAAGCAGCAGCAAGCACGAGTGCTTCTCTGCACATTGGCAACACAAAACAGAAGCACGCACGCGGGAAGAGGAGACTGCCTGACACCTGCTGCACCAGTACAGCTCTGGGCTGCTGCCAGAGCATGTATTTCAAGGCACTAGCTTCGGGGACTCTACACTGTCTTGGGGGAGTTTCTACAAGGTGACCAGAAGCTGTTCACAAGCACCTGCTTGCAGCGACCGAGTTCGGCGTTCCACACTCTTCCCCGGCTCTCTTTCGCCTCTCCGCACTCCCAGCGGCGGTACCGAAAACGATGCTGGCTGTCGTGCCGCGAACCGCTGCTTTCTCGGCAAAAGGTAGCTTCTCGCTCTTGACAGCTCTGCTATGCAGAAGCAGAGGAAAGCCGGCAGAGCTTCTCCTCTAGCTGCTCTATGCAGAAACAACTGTAAATCACTAGAAATTGATCCTGTAGTGGGAAAGGCAGAAAAGTTGCTGCAAAAGCGTTTTGGCTTGCTGGAAGCAGCAGCAAGCACGAGTGCTTCTCTGCGCACTGGAAACCCAAAACAGAAGCACGCAGACGGCAAGAGGAGACTGCCTGACACCTGCTGCACTCAGTACAGCTCTGGGCTGCTGCCAGGAAAGGTATTTCAAGGAACTAGCCACGGGGACTCTGCACTGTGCTGGGAGAGATTCTACAAGGTGACCAGAAGCTGTTCACAAGCACCTGCTTGCAGCGACCGAGTTCGGCGTTCCACACTCTTCTCCGGCTCTCTTTCGCCGCTCCGCACACCCAGCGGCTGTACCAAAGACGCTGCTGGCTGTGGTGCGGCGAACCGCTGCTTACTCGGCAAAAGGCAGCTTCTCGCTCTTGACAGCTCTGCTATGCAGAAGCAGAGGAAAGCCGGCAGAGCTTCTCCTCTAGCTGCTCTATGCAGAAACAACTGTAAATCACTAGAAATTGATCCTGTAGTGGGAAAGGCAGAAAAGTAGCTGCAAAAGCGTTTTGGCTTGCAGGAAGCAGCAGCAAGCATGAGTGCTTCTCTGCACACTGGAAACCCAAAACAGAAGCACGCACACGGCAAGAGGAGACTGCCTGACACCTGCTGCACTCAGTACAGCTCTGGGCTGCTGCCAGGGCATGTATTTTAAGGCACTAGCTTCGGGGACTCTCCACTGTCTTGGGGGAGTTTCTACAAGGTGACCAGAAGCTGTTCACAAGCACCTGCTTGCAGCGACCGAGTTCGGCGTTCCACACTCTTCCCCGGCTCTCTTTCGCCTCTCCGCACACCCAGCGGCTGTACCGAAGACGCTGCTGGCTGTGGTGCGGCGAACCGCTGCTTACTCGGCAAAAGGCAGCTTCTCGCTCTTGACAGCTCTGCTATGCAGAAGCAGTGGAAAGCTGGCAGAGCTTCTCCTCTAGCTGCTCTACGCAGAAACAACTGTAAATCAGCTAGAAATTGATCCTGTAGTGGGAAAGGCAGGAAAGTTGCTGCAAAAGCGTTTTGGCTTGCTGGAAGCAGCAGCAAGCACGAGTGCTTCTCTGCACATTGGAAACACAAAACAGAAGCACGCACACGGCAAGAGGAGACTGCCTGAAACCTGCTGCACTCAGTACAGCTCTGGGCTGCTGCCAGGGCATGTATTTCAAGGCACTAGCTTCGGGGACTCTCCACTGTCTTGGGGGAGTTTCTACAAGGTGACCAGAAGCTGTTCACAAGCACCTGCTTGCAGCGACCGAGTTCGGCGTTCCACACTCTTCCCCGGCTCTCTTTCGCCTCTCCGCTCTCCCAGTGGCGGTACCGAAGACGCTGCTGGCTGTGGTGCCGCGAACCGCTGCTTTCTCGGCAAAAGGCTGCTTCTCGCTCTTGACAGCTCTGCTATGCAGAAGCAGAGGAAAGCCGGCAGAGCTTCTCCTCTAGCTGCTCTACGCAGAAACAACTGTAAATCAGCTAGAAAATGATCCTGTAGTGGGAAAGGCAGAAAAGTTGCTGCAAAAGCGTTTTGGCTTGCTGGAAGCAGCAGCAAGCACGAGTGCTTCTCTGCACATTGGAAACACAAAACAGAAGCACCCACACGGCAAGAGGAGACTGCCTGACACCTGCTGCACTCAGTACAGCTCTGGGCTGCTGCCAGGGCATGTAATTCAAGGCACTAGCTTCAGGGACTCTCCACTGTCTTGGGGGTGATTCTACAAGGTGACCAGAAGCTGTTCACAAGCACCTGCTTGCAGCGACCGAGTTCGGCGTTCCACACTCTTCCCCGGCTCTCTTTCGCCTCTCCGCACACCCAGCGGCTGTACCAAAGACGCTGCTGGCTGTGGTGCGGCGAACCGCTGCTTTCTCGGCAAAACACAGCTTCTCGCTCTTGACAGCTCTGCTATGCAGAAGCAGAGGAAAGCCGGCAGAGCTTCTCCTCTAGCTGCTCTACGCAGAAACAACTGTAAATCAGCTAGAAATTGATCCTGTAGTGGGAAAGGCAGAAAAGTTGCTGCAAAAGCGTTTTGGCTTGCTGGAAGCAGCAGCAAGCACGAGTGCTTCTCTGCACATTGGAAACACAAAACAGAAGCACGCACACGGCAAGAGGAGACTGCCTGACACCTGCTGCACTCAGTACAGCTCTGGGCTGCTGCCAGGGCATGTATTTTAAGGCACTAGCTTCGGGGACTCTCCACTGTCTTGGGGGAGTTTCTACAAGGTGACCAGAAGCTGTTCACAAGCACCTGCTTGCAGCGACCGAGTTCGGCGTTCCACACTCTTCCCCGGCTCTCTTTCACCTCTCCGCACTCCCAGCGGCTGTACCGAAGACGCTGCTGGCTGTGGTGCCGCGAACCGCTGCTTTCTCGGCAAAAGGCAGCTTCTCGCTCTTGACAGCTCTGCTATGCAGAAGCAGAGGAAAGCCGGCAGAGCTTCTCCTCTAGCTGCTCTATGCAGAAACAACTGTAAATCAGCTAGAAATTCATCCTGTAGTGGAAAAGGCAGAAGAGTTGCTGCAAAAGCGTTTTGGCTTGCTGGAAGCAGCAGCAAGCACGAGTGCTTCTCTGCGCATTAGAAACACAAAACAGAAGCACGCACACGGCAAGAGGAGACTGCCTGACACCTGCTGCACTCAGTACAGCTCTGGGCTGCTGCCAGGGCATGTATTTCAAGGCACTAGCTTCAGGGACTCTCCACTGTCTTGAGGGTGATTCTACAAGGTGACCAGAAGCTGTTCACAAGCACCTGCTTGCAGCGACCGAGTTCGGCGTTCCACACTCTTCCCCGGCTCTCTTTCGCCTCTCCGCACACCCAGCGGCTGTACCGAAGTCGCTGCTGGCTGTGGTGCGGCGAACCGCTGCTTACTCGGCAAAAGGCAGCTTCTCGCTCTTGACAGCTCTGCTATGCAGAAGCAGTGGAAAGCTGGCAGAGCTTCTCCTCTAGCTGCTCTACGCAGAAACAACTGTAAATCAGCTAGAAATTGATCCTGTAGTGGGAAAGGCAGGAAAGTTGCTGCAAAAGCGTATTGGCTTGCTGGAAGCAGCAGCAAGCACGAGTGCTTCTCTGCACATTGGAAACACAAAACAGAAGCACGCACACGGGAAGAGGAGACTGCCTGAAACCTGCTGCACTCAGTACAGGTCTGGGCTGCTGCCAGGGCATGTATTTCAAGGCACTAGCTTCGGGGACTCTCCACTGTCTTGGGGGAGTTTCTACAAGGTGACCAGAAGCTGTTCACAAGCACCTGCTTGCAGCGACCGAGTTCGGCGTTCCACACTCTTCCCCGGCTCTCTTTCGCCTCTCCGCACTCCCAGCGGCTGTACCGAAAACGCTGCTGGCTGTGGTGCCGCGAACCGCTGCTTTCTCGGCAAAAGGCTGCTTCTCGCTCTTGACAGCTCTGCTATGCAGAAGCAGAGGAAAGCCGGCAGAGCTTCTCCTCTAGCTGCTCTACGCAGAAACAACTGTAAATCAGCTAGAAAATGATCCTGTAGTGGGAAAGGCAGAAAAGTTGCTGCAAAAGCGTTTTGGCTTGCTGGAAGCAGCAGCAAGCACGAGTGCTTCTCTGCACATTGGAAACACAAAACAGAAGCACCCACACGGCAAGAGGAGACTGCCTGACACCTGCTGCACTCAGTACAGCTCTGGGCTGCTGCCAGGGCATGTAATTCAAGGCACTAGCTTCAGGGACTCTCCACTGTCTTGGGGGTGATTCTACAAGGTGACCAGAAGCTGTTCACAAGCACCTGCTTGCAGCGACCGAGTTCGGCGTTCCACACTCTTCCCCGGCTCTCTTTCGCCTCTCCGCACACCCAGCGGCTGTACCAAAGACGCTGCTGGCTGTGGTGCGGCGAACCGCTGCTTTCTCGGCAAAACACAGCTTCTCGCTCTTGACAGCTCTGCTATGCAGAAGCAGAGGAAAGCCGGCAGAGCTTCTCCTCTAGCTGCTCTACGCAGAAACAACTGTAAATCAGCTAGAAATTGATCCTGTAGTGGGAAAGGCAGAAAAGTTGCTGCAAAAGCGTTTTGGCTTGCTGGAAGCAGCAGCAAGCACGAGTGCTTCTCTGCACATTGGAAACACAAAACAGAAGCACGCACACGGCAAGAGGAGACTGCCTGACACCTGCTGCACTCAGTACAGCTCTGGGCTGCTGCCAGGGCATGTATTTTAAGGCACTAGCTTCGGGGACTCTCCACTGTCTTGGGGGAGTTTCTACAAGGTGACCAGAAGCTGTTCACAAGCACCTGCTTGCAGCGACCGAGTTCGGCGTTCCACACTCTTCCCCGGCTCTCTTTCACCTCTCCGCACTCCCAGCGGCTGTACCGAAGACGCTGCTGGCTGTGGTGCCGCGAACCGCTGCTTTCTCGGCAAAAGGCAGCTTCTCGCTCTTGACAGCTCTGCTATGCAGAAGCAGAGGAAAGCCGGCAGAGCTTCTCCTCTAGCTGCTCTATGCAGAAACAACTGTAAATCAGCTAGAAATTCATCCTGTAGTGGAAAAGGCAGAAGAGTTGCTGCAAAAGCGTTTTGGCTTGCTGGAAGCAGCAGCAAGCACGAGTGCTTCTCTGCGCATTAGAAACACAAAACAGAAGCACGCACACGGCAAGAGGAGACTGCCTGACACCTGCTGCACTCAGTACAGCTCTGGGCTGCTGCCAGGGCATGTATTTCAAGGCACTAGCTTCAGGGACTCTCCACTGTCTTGAGGGTGATTCTACAAGGTGACCAGAAGCTGTTCACAAGCACCTGCTTGCAGCGACCGAGTTCGGCGTTCCACACTCTTCCCCGGCTCTCTTTCGCCTCTCCGCACACCCAGCGGCTGTACCGAAGTCGCTGCTGGCTGTGGTGCGGCGAACCGCTGCTTACTCGGCAAAAGGCAGCTTCTCGCTCTTGACAGCTCTGCTATGCAGAAGCAGTGGAAAGCTGGCAGAGCTTCTCCTCTAGCTGCTCTACGCAGAAACAACTGTAAATCAGCTAGAAATTGATCCTGTAGTGGGAAAGGCAGGAAAGTTGCTGCAAAAGCGTATTGGCTTGCTGGAAGCAGCAGCAAGCACGAGTGCTTCTCTGCACATTGGAAACACAAAACAGAAGCACGCACACGGGAAGAGGAGACTGCCTGAAACCTGCTGCACTCAGTACAGGTCTGGGCTGCTGCCAGGGCATGTATTTCAAGGCACTAGCTTCGGGGACTCTCCACTGTCTTGGGGGAGTTTCTACAAGGTGACCAGAAGCTGTTCACAAGCACCTGCTTGCAGCGACCGAGTTCGGCGTTCCACACTCTTCCCCGGCTCTCTTTCGCCTCTCCGCACTCCCAGCGGCTGTACCGAAAACGCTGCTGGCTGTGGTGCCGCGAACCGCTGCTTTCTCGGCAAAAGGCTGCTTCTCGCTCTTGACAGCTCTGCTATGCAGAAGCAGAGGAAAGCCGGCAGAGCTTCTCCTCTAGCTGCTCTACGCAGAAACAACTGTAAATCAGCTAGAAAATGATCCTGTAGTGGGAAAGGCAGAAAAGTTGCTGCAAAAGCGTTTTGGCTTGCTGGAAGCAGCAGCAAGCACGAGTGCTTCTCTGCACATTGGAAACACAAAACAGAAGCACCCACACGGCAAGAGGAGACTGCCTGACACCTGCTGCACTCAGTACAGCTCTGGGCTGCTGCCAGGGCATGTAATTCAAGGCACTAGCTTCAGGGACTCTCCACTGTCTTGGGGGTGATTCTACAAGGTGACCAGAAGCTGTTCACAAGCACCTGCTTGCAGCGACCGAGTTCGGCGTTCCACACTCTTCCCCGGCTCTCTTTCGCCGCTCCGCACACCCAGCGGCTGTACCAAAGACGCTGCTGGCTGTGGTGCGGCGAAGCGCTGCTTTCTCGGCAAAACACAGCTTCTCGCTCTTGACAGCTCTGCTATGCAGAAGCACTGGAAAGCCGGCAGAGCTGCTCCTCTAGCTGCTCTACGCACAGGCAACTGTAAATCAGGTACACATTGATCCTGTTGTGGAAAAGGCAGGAAAGTTGCTGAAAAAGCGTTTTGGCTTACTGGAAGCAGCAGCAAGCACAAGGGCTTCTCTGCACGCTGCGAACACAAAACAGAAGCACCTACACGGCGAGAGGAGACTGCCTGACACCTGCTGCACTCAGTACAGCTCTGGGCTGCTGCCAGGGCATGTAATTCAAGGCACTAGCTTCAGGGACTCTCCACTGTCTTGGGGGTGATTCTACAAGGTGACCAGAAGCTGTTCACAAGCACCTGCTTGCAGCGACCGAGTTCGGCGTTCCACACTCTTCCCCGGCTCTCTTTCGCCTCTCCGCACACCCAGCGGCTGTACCAAAGACGCTGCTGGCTGTGGTGCGGCGAAGCGCTGCTTTCTCGGCAAAACACAGCTTCTCGCTCTTGACAGCTCTGCTATGCAGAAGCAGAGGAAAGCCGGCAGAGCTTCTCCTCTAGCTGCTCTACGCAGAAACAACTGTAAATCAGCTAGAAATTGATCCTGTAGTGGGAAAGGCAGGAAAGTTGCTGAAAAAGCGTTTTGGCTTGCTGGAAGCAGCAGCAAGCACGAGTGCTTCTCTGCACATTGGAAACACAAAACAGAAGCACGCACACGGGAAGAGGAGACTGCCTGACACCTGCTGCACTCAGTACAGCTCTGGGCTGCTGCCAGAGCATGTATTTCAAGGCACTAGCTTCGGGGACTCTCCACTGTCTTGGGGGAGTTTCTACAAGGTGACCAGAAGCTGTTCACAAGCACCTGCTTGCAGCGACCGAGTTCGGCGTTCCACACTCTTCCCCGGCTCTCTTTCGCCTCTCCGCACTCCCAGCGGCGGTACCGAAAACGATGCTGGCTGTCGTGCCGCGAACCGCTGCTTTCTCGGCAAAAGGTAGCTTCTCGCTCTTGACAGCTCTGCTATGCAGAAGCAGAGGAAAGCCGGCAGAGCTTCTCCTCTAGCTGCTCTATGCAGAAACAACTGTAAATCACTAGAAATTGATCCTGTAGTGGGAAAGGCAGAAAAGTTGCTGCAAAAGCGTTTTGGCTTGCTGGAAGCAGCAGCAAGCATGAGTGCTTCTCTGCGCACTGGAAACCCAAAACAGAAGCACGCAGACGGCAAGAGGAGACTGCCTGACACCTGCTGCACTCAGTACAGCTCTGGGCTGCTGCCAGGAAAGGTATTTCAAGGAACTAGCCACGGGGACTCTGCACTGTGCTGGGAGAGATTCTACAAGGTGACCAGAAGCTGTTCACAAGCACCTGCTTGCAGCGACCGAGTTCGGCGTTCCACACTCTTCTCCGGCTCTCTTTCGCCGCTCCGCACACCCAGCGGCTGTACCAAAGACGCTGCTGGCTGTGGTGCGGCGAACCGCTGCTTACTCGGCAAAAGGCAGCTTTTCGCTCTTGACAGCTCTGCTATGCAGAAGCAGAGGAAAGCCGGCAGAGCTTCTCCTCTAGCTGCTCTATGCAGAAACAACTGTAAATCACTAGAAATTGATCCTGTAGTGGGAAAGGCAGAAAAGTTGCTGCAAAAGCGTTTTGGCTTGCTGGAAGCAGCAGCAAGCATGAGTGCTTCTCTGCACACTGGAAACCCAAAACAGAAGCACGCACACGGCAAGAGGAGACTGCCTGACACCTGCTGCACTCAGTACAGCTCTGGGCTGCTGCCAGGGCATGTATTTTAAGGCACTAGCTTCGGGGACTCTCCACTGTCTTGGGGGAGTTTCTACAAGGTGACCAGAAGCTGTTCACAAGCACCTGCTTGCAGCGACCGAGTTCGGCGTTCCACACTCTTCCCCGGCTCTCTTTCGCCTCTCCGCACTCCCAGCGGCTGTACCGAAGACGCTGCTGGCTGTGGTGCCGCGAACCGCTGCTTTCTCGGCAAAACACAGCTTCTCGCTCTTGACAGCTCTGCTATGCAGAAGCAGAGGAAAGCCGGCAGAGCTTCTCCTGTAGCTGCTCTATGCAGAAACAACTGTAAATCAGCTAGAAATTGATCCTGTAGTGGGAAAGGCAGAAGAGTTGCTGCAAAAGCGTTTTGGCTTGCTGGAAGCAGCAGCAAGCACGAGTGCTTCTCTGCGCATTGGAAACACAAAACAGAAGCACGCACACGGCAAGAGGAGACTGCCTGACACCTGCTGCACTCAGTACAGCTCTGGGCTGCTGCCAGGGCATGTATTTCAAGGCACTAGCTTCAGGGACTCTCCACTGTCTTGGGGGTGATTCTACAAGGTGACCAGAAACTGTTCACAAGCACCTGCTTGCAGCGACCGAGTTCGGCGTTCCACACTCTTCCCCGGCTCTCTTTCGCCTCTCCGCACACCCAGCGGCTGTACCAAAGACGCTGCTGGCTGTGGTGCGGCGAACCGCTGCTTTCTCGGCAAAAGGCTGCTTCTCGCTCTTGACAGCTCTGCTATGCAGAAGCAGAGGAAAGCCGGCAGAGCTTCTCCTCTAGCTGCTCTACGCAGAAACAACTGTAAATCAGCTAGAAAATGATCCTGTAGTGGGAAAGGCAGAAAAGTTGCTGCAAAAGCGTTTTGGCTTGCTGGAAGCAGCAGCAAGCACGAGTGCTTCTCTGCACATTGGAAACACAAAACAGAAGCACCCACACGGCAAGAGGAGACTGCCTGACACCTGCTGCACTCAGTACAGCTCTGGGCTGCTGCCAGGGCATGTATTTTAAGGCACTAGCTTCGGGGACTCTCCACTGTCTTGGGGGAGTTTCTACAAGGTGACCAGAAGCTGTTCACAAGCACCTGCTTGCAGCGACGGAGTTCGGCGTTCCACACTCTTCCCCGGCTCTCTTTCGCTTCTCCGCACAAGCTGCGGCTGAACCCAAGACGCCGATTGCTGCGGTTCCGCGAAGCGCTGCTTTCTCGGCAAAACACAGCTCCTCGTTCTTGACAGCTCTGCTATGCAGAAGCACTGGAAAGCCGGCAGAGCTGCTCCTCTAGCTGCTCTACGCACAGGCAACTGTAAATCAGCTACACATTGATCCTGTTGTGGAAAAGGCAGGAAAGTTGCTGAAAAAGCGTTTTGGCTTGCTGGAAGCAGCAGCAAGCACAAGGGCTTCTCTGCACGCTGCGAACACAAAACAGAAGCACCTACACGGCGAGAGGAGACTGCCTGACACCTGCTGCACGCAGTACAGCTCTGGGCTGCTGCCAGGGCATGTAATTCAAGGCACTAGCTTCAGGGACTCTCCACTGTCTTGGGGGTGATTCTACAAGGTGACCAGAAGCTGTTCACAAGCACCTGCTTGCAGCGACCGAGTTCGGCGTTCCACACTCTTCCCCGGCTCTCTTTCGCCTCTCCGCACACCCAGCGGCTGTACCGAAGACGCTGCTGGCTGTGGTGCGGCGAACCGCTGCTTTCTCGGCAAAACACAGCTTCTCGCTCTTGACAGCTCTGCTATGCAGAAGCAGAGGAAAGCCGGAAGAGCTTCTCCTCTAGCTGCTCTACGCAGAAACAACTGTAAATCAGCTAGAAATTGATCCTGTAGTGGGAAAGGCAGGAAAGTTGCTGCAAAAGCGTATTGGCTTGCTGGAAGCAGCAGCAAGCACGAGTGCTTCTCTGCACATTGGAAACACAAAACAGAAGCACGCACACGGGAAGAGGAGACTGCCTGAAACCTGCTGCACTCAGTACAGCTCTGGGCTGCTGCCAGAGCATGTATTTCAAGGCACTAGCTTCGGGGACTCTCCACTGTCTTGGGGGAGTTTCTACAAGGTGACCAGAAGCTGTTCACAAGCACCTGCTTGCAGCGACCGAGTTCGGCGTTCCACACTCTTCCCCGGCTCTCTTTCGCCTCTCCGCTCTCCCAGTGGCGGTACCGAAGACGCTGCTGGCTGTGGTGCCGCGAACCGCTGCTTTCTCGGCAAAAGGCTGCTTCTCGCTCTTGACAGCTCTGCTATGCAGAAGCAGAGGAAAGCCGGCAGAGCTTCTCCTCTAGCTGCTCTACGCAGAAACAACTGTAAATCAGCTAGAAAATGATCCTGTAGTGGGAAAGGCAGAAAAGTTGCTGCAAAAGCGTTTTGGCTTGCTGGAAGCAGCAGCAAGCACGAGTGCTTCTCTGCACATTGGAAACACAAAACAGAAGCACGCAGACGGCAAGAGGAGACTGCCTGACACCTGCTGCACTCAGTACAGCTCTGGGCTGCTGCCAGAGCATGTATTTCAAGGCACTAGCTTCGGGGACTCTCCACTGTCTTGGGGGAGTTTCTACAAGGTGACCAGAAGCTGTTCACAAGCACCTGCTTGCAGCGACCGAGTTCGGCGTTCCACACTCTTCCCCGGCTCTCTTTCGCCTCTCCGCACTCCCAGCGGCGGTACCGAAAACGATGCTGGCTGTCGTGCCGCGAACCGCTGCTTTCTCGGCAAAAGGTAGCTTCTCGCTCTTGACAGCTCTGCTATGCAGAAGCAGAGGAAAGCCGGCAGAGCTTCTCCTCTAGCTGCTCTATGCAGAAACAACTGTAAATCACTAGAAATTGATCCTGTAGTGGGAAAGGCAGAAAAGTTGCTGCAAAAGCGTTTTGGCTTGCTGGAAGCAGCAGCAAGCATGAGTGCTTCTCTGCGCACTGGAAACCCAAAACAGAAGCACGCAGACGGCAAGAGGAGACTGCCTGACACCTGCTGCACTCAGTACAGCTCTGGGCTGCTGCCAGGAAAGGTATTTCAAGGAACTAGCCACGGGGACTCTGCACTGTGCTGGGAGAGATTCTACAAGGTGACCAGAAGCTGTTCACAAGCACCTGCTTGCAGCGACCGAGTTCGGCGTTCCACACTCTTCCCCGGCTCTCTTTCGCCGCTCCGCACACCCAGCGGCTGTACCAAAGACGCTGCTGGCTGTGGTGCGGCGAACCGCTGCTTACTCGGCAAAAGGCAGCTTCTCGCTCTTGACAGCTCTGCTATGCAGAAGCAGAGGAAAGCCGGCAGAGCTTCTCCTCTAGCTGCTCTATGCAGAAACAACTGTAAATCACTAGAAATTGATCCTGTAGTGGGAAAGGCAGAAAAGTTGCTGCAAAAGCGTTTTGGCTTGCTGGAAGCAGCAGCAAGCATGAGTGCTTCTCTGCACACTGGAAACCCAAAACAGAAGCACGCACACGGCAAGAGGAGACTGCCTGACACCTGCTGCACTCAGTACAGCTCTGGGCTGCTGCCAGGGCATGTATTTTAAGGCACTAGCTTCGGGGACTCTCCACTGTCTTGGGGGAGTTTCTACAAGGTGACCAGAAGCTGTTCACAAGCACCTGCTTGCAGCGACCGAGTTCGGCGTTCCACACTCTTCCCCGGCTCTCTTTCGCCTCTCCGCACACCCAGCGGCTGTACCGAAGACGCTGCTGGCTGTGGTGCGGCGAACCGCTGCTTACTCGGCAAAAGGCAGCTTCTCGCTCTTGACAGCTCTGCTATGCAGAAGCAGTGGAAAGCTGGCAGAGCTTCTCCTCTAGCTGCTCTACGCAGAAACAACTGTAAATCAGCTAGAAATTGATCCTGTAGTGGGAAAGGCAGGAAAGTTGCTGCAAAAGCGTATTGGCTTGCTGGAAGCAGCAGCAAGCACGAGTGCTTCTCTGCACATTGGAAACACAAAACAGAAGCACGCACACGGCAAGAGGAGACTGCCTGAAACCTGCTGCACTCAGTACAGCTCTGGGCTGCTGCCAGGGCATGTATTTCAAGGCACTAGCTTCGGGGACTCTCCACTGTCTTGGGGGAGTTTCTACAAGGTGACCAGAAGCTGTTCACAAGCACCTGCTTGCAGCGACCGAGTTCGGCGTTCCACACTCTTCTCCGGCTCTCTTTCGCCTCTCCGCACACCCAGCGGCTGTACCAAAGACGCTGCTGGCTGTGGTGCCGCGAACCGCTGCTTTCTCGGCAAAAGGCTGCTTCTCGCTCTTGACAGCTCTGCTATGCAGAAGCAGAGGAAAGCCGGCAGAGCTTCTCCTCTAGCTGCTCTACGCAGAAACAACTGTAAATCAGCTAGAAAATGATCCTGTAGTGGGAAAGGCAGAAAAGTTGCTGCAAAAGCGTTTTGGCTTGCTGGAAGCAGCAGCAAGCACGAGTGCTTCTCTGCACATTGGAAACACAAAACAGAAGCACCCACACGGCAAGAGGAGACTGCCTGACACCTGCTGCACTCAGTACAGCTCTGGGCTGCTGCCAGGGCATGTAATTCAAGGCACTAGCTTCAGGGACTCTCCACTGTCTTGGGGGTGATTCTACAAGGTGACCAGAAGCTGTTCACAAGGACCTGCTTGCAGCGACCGAGTTCGGCGTTCCACACTCTTCCCCGGCTCTCTTTCGCCTCTCCGCACACCCAGCGACTGTACCAAAGACGCTGCTGGCTGTGGTGCGGCGAACCGCTGCTTTCTCGGCAAAACACAGCTTCTCGCTCTTGACAGCTCTGCTATGCAGAAGCAGAGGAAAGCCGGCAGAGCTTCTCCTCTAGCTGCTCTACGCAGAAACAACTGTAAATCAGCTAGAAATTGATCCTGTAGTGGGAAAGGCAGGAAAGTTGCTGAAAAAGCGTTTTGGCTTGCTGGAAGCAGCAGCAAGCACGAGTGCTTCTCTGCACATTGGAAACACAAAACAGAAGCACCTACACGGCGAGAGGAGACTGCCTGACACCTGCTGCACTCAGTACAGCTCTGGGCTGCTGCCAGAGCATGTATTTCAAGGCACTAGCTTCGGGGACTCTCCACTGTCTTGGGGGAGTTTCTACAAGGTGACCAGAAGCTGTTCGAAAGCACCTGCTTGCAGCGACCGAGTTCGGCGTTCCACACTCTTCCCCGGCTCTCTTTCGCCTCTCCGCACTCCCAGCGGCGGTACCGAAAACGATGCTGGCTGTCGTGCCGCGAACCGCTGCTTTCTCGGCAAAAGGTAGCTTCTCGCTCTTGACAGCTCTGCTATGCAGAAGCAGAGGAAAGCCGGCAGAGCTTCTCCTCTAGCTGCTCTATGCAGAAACAACTGTAAATCACTAGAAATTGATCCTGTAGTGGGAAAGGCAGAAAAGTTGCTGCAAAAGCGTTTTGGCTTGCTGGAAGCAGCAGCAAGCATGAGTGCTTCTCTGCGCACTGGAAACCCAAAACAGAAGCACGCAGACGGCAAGAGGAGACTGCCTGACACCTGCTGCACTCAGTACAGCTCTGGGCTGCTGCCAGGAAAGGTATTTCAAGGAACTAGCCACGGGGACTCTGCACTG
Source organism: Phylloscopus trochilus trochilus (assembly GCA_016584745.2). Taxonomy (NCBI): domain Eukaryota; kingdom Metazoa; phylum Chordata; class Aves; order Passeriformes; family Phylloscopidae; genus Phylloscopus; species Phylloscopus trochilus. The sequence continues at coordinate 56,630,930 of WQNJ02000546.1, read as the reverse complement.
TGCTGGGAGAGATTCTACAAGGTGACCAGAAGCTGTTCACAAGCACCTGCTTGCAGCGACCGAGTTCGGCGTTCCACACTCTTCTCCGGCTCTCTTTCGCCGCTCCGCACACCCAGCGGCTGTACCAAAGACGCTGCTGGCTGTGGTGCGGCGAACCGCTGCTTACTCGGCAAAAGGCAGCTTCTCGCTCTTGACAGCGCTGCTATGCAGAAGCAGAGGAAAGCCGGCAGAGCTTCTCCTCTAGCTGCTCTATGCAGAAACAACTGTAAATCACTAGAAATTGATCCTGTAGTGGGAAAGGCAGAAAAGTTGCTGCAAAAGCGTTTTGGCTTGCTGGAAGCAGCAGCAAGCATGAGTGCTTCTCTGCACACTGGAAACCCAAAACAGAAGCACGCACACGGCAAGAGGAGACTGCCTGACACCTGCTGCACTCAGTACAGCTCTGGGCTGCTGCCAGGGCATGTATTTTAAGGCACTAGCTTCGGGGACTCTCCACTGTCTTGGGGGAGTTTCTACAAGGTGACCAGAAGCTGTTCACAAGCACCTGCTTGCAGCGACCGAGTTCGGCGTTCCACACTCTTCCCCGGCTCTCTTTCGCCTCTCCGCACTCCCAGCGGCTGTACCGAAGACGCTGCTGGCTGTGGTGCCGCGAACCGCTGCTTTCTCGGCAAAAGGCAGCTTCTCGCTCTTGACAGCTCTGCTATGCAGAAGCAGAGGAAAGCCGGCAGAGCTTCTCCTGTAGCTGCTCTATGCAGAAACAACTGTAAATCAGCTAGAAATTCATCCTGTAGTGGGAAAGGCAGAAGAGTTGTTGCAAAAGCGTTTTGGCTTGCTGGAAGCAGCAGCAAGCACGAGTGCTTCTCTGCGCATTGGAAAGACAAAACAGAAGCACGCACACGGCAAGAGGAGACTGCCTGACACCTGCTGCACTCAGTACAGCTCTGGGCTGCTGCCAGGGCATGTATTTCAAGGCACTAGCTTCAGGGACTCTCCACTGTCTTGGGGGTGATTCTACAAGGTGACCAGAAGCTGTTCACAAGCACCTGCTTGCAGCGACCGAGTTCGGCGTTCCACACTCTTCCCCGGCTCTCTTTCGCCTCTCCGCACACCCAGCGGCTGTACCAAAGACGCTGCTGGCTGTGGTGCGGCGAACCGCTGCTTACTCGGCAAAAGGCAGCTTCTCGCTCTTGACAGCTCTGCTATGCAGAAGCAGAGGAAAGCTGGCAGAGCTTCTCCTCTAGCTGCTCTACGCAGAAACAACTGTAAATCAGCTAGAAATTGATCCTGTAGTGGGAAAGGCAGGAAAGTTGCTGCAAAAGCGTTTTGGCTTGCTGGAAGCAGCAGCAAGCATGAGTGCTTCTCTGCACATTGGAAACACAAAACAGAAGCACGCACACGGGAAGAGGAGACTGCCTGAAACCTGCTGCACTCAGTACAGCTCTGGGCTGCTGCCAGAGCATGTATTTCAAGGCACTAGCTTCGGGGACTCTCCACTGTCTTGGGGGAGTTTCTACAATGTGACCAGAAGCTGTTCACAAGCACCTGCTTGCAGCGACCGAGTTCGGCGTTCCACACTCTTCCCCGGCTCTCTTTCGCCTCTCCGCTCTCCCAGTGGCGGTACCGAAGACGCTGCTGGCTGTGGTGCCGCGAACCGCTGCTTTCTCGGCAAAAGGCTGCTTCTCGCTCTTGACAGCTCTGCTATGCAGAAGCAGAGGAAAGCCGGCAGAGCTTCTCCTCTAGCTGCTCTACGCAGAAACAACTGTAAATCAGCTAGAAAATGATCCTGTAGTGGGAAAGGCAGGAAAGTTGCTGCAAAAGCGTTTTGGCTTGCTGGAAGCAGCAGCAAGCACGAGTGCTTCTCTGCACATTGGAAACACAAAACAGAAGCACCCACACGGCAAGAGGAGACTGCCTGACACCTGCTGCACTCAGTACAGCTCTGGGCTGCTGCCAGGGCATGTATTTTAAGGCACTAGCTTCGGGGACTCTCCACTGTCTTGGGGGAGTTTCTACAAGGTGACCAGAAGCTGTTCACAAGCACCTGCTTGCAGCGACCGAGTTCGGCGTTCCACACTCTTCCCCGGCTCTCTTTCGCCTCTCCGCACACCCAGCGGCTGTACCGAAGACGCTGCTGGCTGTGGTGCGGCGAACCGCTGCTTACTCGGCAAAACACAGCTTCTCGCTCTTGACAGCTCTGCTATGCAGAAGCAGAGGAAAGCTGGCAGAGCTTCTCCTCTAGCTGCTCTACGCAGAAACAACTGTAAATCAGCTAGAAATTGATCCTGTAGTGGGAAAGGCAGGAAAGTTGCTGCAAAAGCGTTTTGGCTTGCTGGAAGCAGCAGCAAGCACGAGTGCTTCTCTGCACATTGGAAACACAAAACAGAAGCACCCACACGGCAAGAGGAGACTGCCTGACACCTGCTGCACTCAGTACAGCTCTGGGCTGCTGCCAGGAAAGGTATTTCAAGGAACTAGCCACGGGGACTCTGCACTGTGCTGGGAGAGATTCTACAAGGTGACCAGAAGCTGTTCACAAGCACCTGCTTGCAGCGACCGAGTTCGGCGTTCCACACTCTTCTCCGGCTCTCTTTCGCCGCTCCGCACACCCAGCGGCTGTACCAAAGACGCTGCTGGCTGTGGTGCGGCGAACCGCTGCTTACTCGGCAAAAGGCAGCTTCTCGCTCTTGACAGCTCTGCTATGCAGAAGCAGAGGAAAGCCGGCAGAGCTTCTCCTCTAGCTGCTCTATGCAGAAACAACTGTAAATCACTAGAAATTGATCCTGTAGTGGGAAAGGCAGAAAAGTTGCTGCAAAAGCGTTTTGGCTTGCTGGAAGCAGCAGCAAGCATGAGTGCTTCTCTGCACACTGGAAACCCAAAACAGAAGCACGCACACGGCAAGAGGAGACTGCCTGACACCTGCTGCACTCAGTACAGCTCTGGGCTGCTGCCAGGGCATGTATTTTAAGGCACTAGCTTCGGGGACTCTCCACTGTCTTGGGGGAGTTTCTACAAGGTGACCAGAAGCTGTTCACAAGCACCTGCTTGCAGCGACCGAGTTCGGCGTTCCACACTCTTCCCCGGCTCTCTTTCGCCTCTCCGCTCTCCCAGTGGCGGTACCGAAGACGCTGCTGGCTGTGGTGCCGCGAACCGCTGCTTTCTCGGCAAAAGGCTGCTTCTCGCTCTTGACAGCTCTGCTATGCAGAAGCAGAGGAAAGCCGGCAGAGCTTCTCCTCTAGCTGCTCTACGCAGAAACAACTGTAAATCAGCTAGAAAATGATCCTGTAGTGGGAAAGGCAGAAAAGTTGCTGCAAAAGCGTTTTGGCTTGCTGGAAGCAGCAGCAAGCACGAGTGCTTCTCTGCACATTGGAAACACAAAACAGAAGCACCCACACGGCAAGAGGAGACTGCCTGACACCTGCTGCACTCAGTACAGCTCTGGGCTGCTGCCAGGGCATGTATTTTAAGGCACTAGCTTCGGGGACTCTCCACTGTCTTGGGGGAGTTTCTACAAGGTGACCAGAAGCTGTTCACAAGCACCTGCTTGCAGCGACCGAGTTCGGCGTTCCACACTCTTCCCCGGCTCTCTTTCGCCTCTCCGCACTCCCAGCGGCGGTACCGAAAACGATGCTGGCTGTCGTGCCGCGAACCGCTGCTTTCTCGGCAAAAGGTAGCTTCTCGCTCTTGACAGCTCTGCTATGCAGAAGCAGAGGAAAGCCGGCAGAGCTTCTCCTCTAGCTGCTCTATGCAGAAACAACTGTAAATCACTAGAAATTGATCCTGTAGTGGGAAAGGCAGAAAAGTTGCTGCAAAAGCGTTTTGGCTTGCTGGAAGCAGCAGCAAGCATGAGTGCTTCTCTGCGCACTGGAAACCCAAAACAGAAGCACGCAGACGGCAAGAGGAGACTGCCTGACACCTGCTGCACTCAGTACAGCTCTGGGCTGCTGCCAGGAAAGGTATTTCAAGGAACTAGCCACGGGGACTCTGCACTGTGCTGGGAGAGATTCTACAAGGTGACCAGAAGCTGTTCACAAGCACCTGCTTGCAGCGACCGAGTTCGGCGTTCCACACTCTTCTCCGGCTCTCTTTCGCCGCTCCGCACACCCAGCGGCTGTACCAAAGACGCTGCTGGCTGTGGTGCGGCGAACCGCTGCTTACTCGGCAAAAGGCAGCTTCTCGCTCTTGACAGCTCTGCTATGCAGAAGCAGAGGAAAGCCGGCAGAGCTTCTCCTCTAGCTGCTCTATGCAGAAACAACTGTAAATCACTAGAAATTGATCCTGTAGTGGGAAAGGCAGAAAAGTTGCTGCAAAAGCGTTTTGGCTTGCTGGAAGCAGCAGCAAGCATGAGTGCTTCTCTGCACACTGGAAACCCAAAACAGAAGCACGCACACGGCAAGAGGAGACTGCCTGACACCTGCTGCACTCAGTACAGCTCTGGGCTGCTGCCAGGGCATGTATTTTAAGGCACTAGCTTCGGGGACTCTCCACTGTCTTGGGGGAGTTTCTACAAGGTGACCAGAAGCTGTTCACAAGCACCTGCTTGCAGCGACCGAGTTCGGCGTTCCACACTCTTCCCCGGCTCTCTTTCGCCTCTCCGCACACCCAGCGGCTGTACCGAAGACGCTGCTGGCTGTGGTGCGGCGAACCGCTGCTTACTCGGCAAAAGGCAGCTTCTCGCTCTTGACAGCTCTGCTATGCAGAAGCAGAGGAAAGCCGGCAGAGCTTCTCCTCTAGCTGCTCTACGCAGAAACAACTGTAAATCAGCTAGAAATTGATCCTGTAGTGGGAAAGGCAGGAAAGTTGCTGCAAAAGCGTATTGGCTTGCTGGAAGCAGCAGCAAGCACGAGTGCTTCTCTGCACATTGGAAACACAAAACAGAAGCACGCACACGGCAAGAGGAGACTGCCTGAAACCTGCTGCACTCAGTACAGGTCTGGGCTGCTGCCAGGGCATGTATTTCAAGGCACTAGCTTCGGGGACTCTCCACTGTCTTGGGGGAGTTTCTACAAGGTGACCAGAAGCTGTTCACAAGCACCTGCTTGCAGCGACCGAGTTCGGCGTTCCACACTCTTCCCCGGCTCTCTTTCACCTCTCCGCACACCCAGCGGCTGTACCAAAGACGCTGCTGGCTGTGGTGCCGCGAACCGCTGCTTTCTCGGCAAAAGGCTGCTTCTCGCTCTTGACAGCTCTGCTATGCAGAAGCAGAGGAAAGCCGGCAGAGCTTCTCCTCTAGCTGCTCTACGCAGAAACAACTGTAAATCAGCTAGAAAATGATCCTGTAGTGGGAAAGGCAGAAAAGTTGCTGCAAAAGCGTTTTGGCTTGCTGGAAGCAGCAGCAAGCACAAGGGCTTCTCTGCACATTGGAAACACAAAACAGAAGCACCCACACGGCAAGAGGAGACTGCCTGACACCTGCTGCACTCAGTACAGCTCTGGGCTGCTGCCAGGGCATGTAATTCAAGGCACTAGCTTCAGGGACTCTCCACTGTCTTGGGGGTGATTCTACAAGGTGACCAGAAGCTGTTCACAAGCACCTGCTTGCAGCGACCGAGTTCGGCGTTCCACACTCTTCCCCGGCTCTCTTTCGCCTCTCCGCACTCCCAGCGGCGGTACCGAAAACGATGCTGGCTGTCGTGCCGCGAACCGCTGCTTTCTCGGCAAAAGGTAGCTTCACGCTCTTGACAGCTCTGCTATGCAGAAGCAGAGGAAAGCCGGCAGAGCTTCTCCTCTAGCTGCTCTATGCAGAAACAACTGTAAATCACTAGAAATTGATCCTGTAGTGGGAAAGGCAGAAAAGTTGCTGCAAAAGCGTTTTGGCTTGCTGGAAGCAGCAGCAAGCATGAGTGCTTCTCTGCGCACTGGAAACCCAAAACAGAAGCACGCAGACGGCAAGAGGAGACTGCCTGACACCTGCTGCACTCAGTACAGCTCTGGGCTGCTGCCAGGAAAGGTATTTCAAGGAACTAGCCACGGGGACTCTGCACTGTGCTGGGAGAGATTCTACAAGGTGACCAGAAGCTGTTCACAAGCACCTGCTTGCAGCGACCGAGTTCGGCGTTCCACACTCTTCTCCGGCTCTCTTTCGCCGCTCCGCACACCCAGCGGCTGTACCAAAGACGCTGCTGGCTGTGGTGCGGCGAACCGCTGCTTACTCGGCAAAAGGCAGCTTCTCGCTCTTGACAGCTCTGCTATGCAGAAGCAGAGGAAAGCCGGCAGAGCTTCTCCTCTAGCTGCTCTATGCAGAAACAACTGTAAATCACTAGAAATTGATCCTGTAGTGGGAAAGGCAGAAAAGTTGCTGCAAAAGCGTTTTGGCTTGCTGGAAGCAGCAGCAAGCATGAGTGCTTCTCTGCACACTGGAAACCCAAAACAGAAGCACGCACACGGCAAGAGGAGACTGCCTGACACCTGCTGCACTCAGTACAGCTCTGGGCTGCTGCCAGGGCATGTATTTTAAGGCACTAGCTTCGGGGACTCTCCACTGTCTTGGGGGAGTTTCTACAAGGTGACCAGAAGCTGTTCACAAGCACCTGCTTGCAGCGACCGAGTTCGGCGTTCCACACTCTTCCCCGGCTCTCTTTCGCCTCTCCGCTCTCCCAGTGGCGGTACCGAAGACGCTGCTGGCTGTGGTGCCGCGAACCGCTGCTTTCTCGGCAAAAGGCTGCTTCTCGCTCTTGACAGCTCTGCTATGCAGAAGCAGAGGAAAGCCGGCAGAGCTTCTCCTCTAGCTGCTCTACGCAGAAACAACTGTAAATCAGCTAGAAAATGATCCTGTAGTGGGAAAGGCAGAAAAGTTGCTGCAAAAGCGTTTTGGCTTGCTGGAAGCAGCAGCAAGCACGAGTGCTTCTCTGCACATTGGAAACACAAAACAGAAGCACCCACACGGCAAGAGGAGACTGCCTGACACCTGCTGCACTCAGTACAGCTCTGGGCTGCTGCCAGGGCATGTATTTTAAGGCACTAGCTTCGGGGACTCTCCACTGTCTTGGGGGAGTTTCTACAAGGTGACCAGAAGCTGTTCACAAGCACCTGCTTGCAGCGACCGAGTTCGGCGTTCCACACTCTTCCCCGGCTCTCTTTCGCCTCTCCGCACTCCCAGCGGCGGTACCGAAAACGATGCTGGCTGTCGTGCCGCGAACCGCTGCTTTCTCGGCAAAAGGTAGCTTCTCGCTCTTGACAGCTCTGCTATGCAGAAGCAGAGGAAAGCCGGCAGAGCTTCTCCTCTAGCTGCTCTATGCAGAAACAACTGTAAATCACTAGAAATTGATCCTGTAGTGGGAAAGGCAGAAAAGTTGCTGCAAAAGCGTTTTGGCTTGCTGGAAGCAGCAGCAAGCATGAGTGCTTCTCTGCGCACTGGAAACCCAAAACAGAAGCACGCAGACGGCAAGAGGAGACTGCCTGACACCTGCTGCACTCAGTACAGCTCTGGGCTGCTGCCAGGAAAGGTATTTCAAGGAACTAGCCACGGGGACTCTGCACTGTGCTGGGAGAGATTCTACAAGGTGACCAGAAGCTGTTCACAAGCACCTGCTTGCAGCGACCGAGTTCGGCGTTCCACACTCTTCTCCGGCTCTCTTTCGCCGCTCCGCACACCCAGCGGCTGTACCAAAGACGCTGCTGGCTGTGGTGCGGCGAACCGCTGCTTACTCGGCAAAAGGCAGCTTCTCGCTCTTGACAGCTCTGCTATGCAGAAGCAGAGGAAAGCCGGCAGAGCTTCTCCTCTAGCTGCTCTATGCAGAAACAACTGTAAATCACTAGAAATTGATCCTGTAGTGGGAAAGGCAGAAAAGTTGCTGCAAAAGCGTTTTGGCTTGCTGGAAGCAGCAGCAAGCATGAGTGCTTCTCTGCACACTGGAAACCCAAAACAGAAGCACGCACACGGCAAGAGGAGACTGCCTGACACCTGCTGCACTCAGTACAGCTCTGGGCTGCTGCCAGGGCATGTATTTTAAGGCACTAGCTTCGGGGACTCTCCACTGTCTTGGGGGAGTTTCTACAAGGTGACCAGAAGCTGTTCACAAGCACCTGCTTGCAGCGACCGAGTTCGGCGTTCCACACTCTTCCCCGGCTCTCTTTCGCCTCTCCGCACACCCAGCGGCTGTACCGAAGACGCTGCTGGCTGTGGTGCGGCGAACCGCTGCTTACTCGGCAAAAGGCAGCTTCTCGCTCTTGACAGCTCTGCTATGCAGAAGCAGAGGAAAGCCGGCAGAGCTTCTCCTCTAGCTGCTCTACGCAGAAACAACTGTAAATCAGCTAGAAATTGATCCTGTAGTGGGAAAGGCAGGAAAGTTGCTGCAAAAGCGTATTGGCTTGCTGGAAGCAGCAGCAAGCACGAGTGCTTCTCTGCACATTGGAAACACAAAACAGAAGCACGCACACGGCAAGAGGAGACTGCCTGAAACCTGCTGCACTCAGTACAGGTCTGGGCTGCTGCCAGGGCATGTATTTCAAGGCACTAGCTTCGGGGACTCTCCACTGTCTTGGGGGAGTTTCTACAAGGTGACCAGAAGCTGTTCACAAGCACCTGCTTGCAGCGACCGAGTTCGGCGTTCCACACTCTTCCCCGGCTCTCTTTCGCCTCTCCGCACACCCAGCGGCTGTACCAAAGACGCTGCTGGCTGTGGTGCCGCGAACCGCTGCTTTCTCGGCAAAAGGCTGCTTCTCGCTCTTGACAGCTCTGCTATGCAGAAGCAGAGGAAAGCCGGCAGAGCTTCTCCTCTAGCTGCTCTACGCAGAAACAACTGTAAATCAGCTAGAAAATGATCCTGTAGTGGGAAAGGCAGAAAAGTTGCTGCAAAAGCGTTTTGGCTTGCTGGAAGCAGCAGCAAGCACAAGGGCTTCTCTGCACATTGGAAACACAAAACAGAAGCACCCACACGGCAAGAGGAGACTGCCTGACACCTGCTGCACTCAGTACAGCTCTGGGCTGCTGCCAGGGCATGTAATTCAAGGCACTAGCTTCAGGGACTCTCCACTGTCTTGGGGGTGATTCTACAAGGTGACCAGAAGCTGTTCACAAGCACCTGCTTGCAGCGACCGAGTTCGGCGTTCCACACTCTTCCCCGGCTCTCTTTCGCCTCTCCGCACTCCCAGCGGCGGTACCGAAAACGATGCTGGCTGTCGTGCCGCGAACCGCTGCTTTCTCGGCAAAAGGTAGCTTCACGCTCTTGACAGCTCTGCTATGCAGAAGCAGAGGAAAGCCGGCAGAGCTTCTCCTCTAGCTGCTCTATGCAGAAACAACTGTAAATCACTAGAAATTGATCCTGTAGTGGGAAAGGCAGAAAAGTTGCTGCAAAAGCGTTTTGGCTTGCTGGAAGCAGCAGCAAGCATGAGTGCTTCTCTGCGCACTGGAAACCCAAAACAGAAGCACGCAGACGGCAAGAGGAGACTGCCTGACACCTGCTGCACTCAGTACAGCTCTGGGCTGCTGCCAGGAAAGGTATTTCAAGGAACTAGCCACGGGGACTCTGCACTGTGCTGGGAGAGATTCTACAAGGTGACCAGAAGCTGTTCACAAGCACCTGCTTGCAGCGACCGAGTTCGGCGTTCCACACTCTTCTCCGGCTCTCTTTCGCCGCTCCGCACACCCAGCGGCTGTACCAAAGACGCTGCTGGCTGTGGTGCGGCGAACCGCTGCTTACTCGGCAAAAGGCAGCTTCTCGCTCTTGACAGCGCTGCTATGCAGAAGCAGAGGAAAGCCGGCAGAGCTTCTCCTCTAGCTGCTCTATGCAGAAACAACTGTAAATCACTAGAAATTGATCCTGTAGTGGGAAAGGCAGAAAAGTTGCTGCAAAAGCGTTTTGGCTTGCTGGATGCAGCAGCAAGCATGAGTGCTTCTCTGCACACTGGAAACCCAAAACAGAAGCACGCACACGGCAAGAGGAGACTGCCTGACACCTGCTGCACTCAGTACAGCTCTGGGCTGCTGCCAGGGCATGTATTTTAAGGCACTAGCTTCGGGGACTCTCCACTGTCTTGGGGGAGTTTCTACAAGGTGACCAGAAGCTGTTCACAAGCACCTGCTTGCAGCGACCGAGTTCGGCGTTCCACACTCTTCCCCGGCTCTCTTTCGCCTCTCCGCACTCCCAGCGGCTGTACCGAAGACGCTGCTGGCTGTGGTGCCGCGAACCGCTGCTTTCTCGGCAAAAGGCAGCTTCTCGCTCTTGACAGCTCTGCTATGCAGAAGCAGAGGAAAGCCGGCAGAGCTTCTCCTGTAGCTGCTCTATGCATAAACAACTGTAAATCAGCTAGAAATTCATCCTGTAGTGGGAAAGGCAGGAAAGTTGCTGCAAAAGCGTTTTGGCTTGCTGGAAGCAGCAGCAAGCACGAGTGCTTCTCTGCGCATTGGAAACACAAAACAGAAGCACGCACACGGCAAGAGGAGACTGCCTGACACCTGCTGCACTCAGTACAGCTCTGGGCTGCTGCCAGGGCATGTATTTCAAGGCACTAGCTTCAGGGACTCTCCACTGTCTTGGGGGTGATTCTACAAGGTGACCAGAAGCTGTTCACAAGCACCTGCTTGCAGCGACCGAGTTCGGCGTTCCACACTCTTCCCCGGCTCTCTTTCGCCTCTCCGCACACCCAGCGGCTGTACCAAAGACGCTGCTGGCTGTGGTGCGGCGAACCGCTGCTTACTCGGCAAAAGGCAGCTTCTCGCTCTTGACAGCTCTGCTATGCAGAAGCAGAGGAAAGCTGGCAGAGCTTCTCCTCTAGCTGCTCTACGCAGAAACAACTGTAAATCAGCTAGAAATTGATCCTGTAGTGGGAAAGGCAGGAAAGTTGCTGCAAAAGCGTTTTGGCTTGCTGGAAGCAGCAGCAAGCACGAGTGCTTCTCTGCACATTGGAAACACAAAACAGAAGCACGCACACGGGAAGAGGAGACTGCCTGAAACCTGCTGCACTCAGTACAGCTCTGGGCTGCTGCCAGAGCATGTATTTCAAGGCACTAGCTTCGGGGACTCTCCACTGTCTTGGGGGAGTTTCTACAATGTGACCAGAAGCTGTTCACAAGCACCTGCTTGCAGCGACCGAGTTCGGCGTTCCACACTCTTCCCCGGCTCTCTTTCGCCTCTCCGCTCTCCCAGTGGCGGTACCGAAGACGCTGCTGGCTGTGGTGCCGCGAACCGCTGCTTTCTCGGCAAAAGGCTGCTTCTCGCTCTTGACAGCTCTGCTATGCAGAAGCAGAGGAAAGCCGGCAGAGCTTCTCCTCTAGCTGCTCTACGCAGAAACAACTGTAAATCAGCTAGAAAATGATCCTGTAGTGGGAAAGGCAGGAAAGTTGCTGCAAAAGCGTTTTGGCTTGCTGGAAGCAGCAGCAAGCACGAGTGCTTCTCTGCACATTGGAAACACAAAACAGAAGCACCCACACGGCAAGAGGAGACTGCCTGACACCTGCTGCACTCAGTACAGCTCTGGGCTGCTGCCAGGGCATGTATTTTAAGGCACTAGCTTCGGGGACTCTCCACTGTCTTGGGGGAGTTTCTACAAGGTGACCAGAAGCTGTTCACAAGCACCTGCTTGCAGCGACCGAGTTCGGCGTTCCACACTCTTCTCCGGCTCTCTTTCGCCGCTCCGCACACCCAGCGGCTGTACCAAAGACGCTGCTGGCTGTGGTGCGGCGAACCGCTGCTTACTCGGCAAAAGGCAGCTTCTCGCTCTTGACAGCTCTGCTATGCAGAAGCAGAGGAAAGCCGGCAGAGCTTCTCCTCTAGCTGCTCTATGCAGAAACAACTGTAAATCACTAGAAATTGATCCTGTAGTGGGAAAGGCAGAAAAGTTGCTGCAAAAGCGTTTTGGCTTGCTGGAAGCAGCAGCAAGCATGAGTGCTTCTCTGCACACTGGAAACCCAAAACAGAAGCACGCACACGGCAAGAGGAGACTGCCTGACACCTGCTGCACTCAGTACAGCTCTGGGCTGCTGCCAGGGCATGTATTTTAAGGCACTAGCTTCGGGGACTCTCCACTGTCTTGGGGGAGTTTCTACAAGGTGACCAGAAGCTGTTCACAAGCACCTGCTTGCAGCGACCGAGTTCGGCGTTCCACACTCTTCCCCGGCTCTCTTTCGCCTCTCCGCACACCCAGCGGCTGTACCGAAGACGCTGCTGGCTGTGGTGCGGCGAACCGCTGCTTACTCGGCAAAAGGCAGCTTCTCGCTCTTGACAGCTCTGCTATGCAGAAGCAGTGGAAAGCTGGCAGAGCTTCTCCTCTAGCTGCTCTACGCAGAAACAACTGTAAATCAGCTAGAAATTGATCCTGTAGTGGGAAAGGCAGGAAAGTTGCTGCAAAAGCGTATTGGCTTGCTGGAAGCAGCAGCAAGCACGAGTGCTTCTCTGCACATTGGAAACACAAAACAGAAGCACGCACACGGCAAGAGGAGACTGCCTGAAACCTGCTGCACTCAGTACAGCTCTGGGCTGCTGCCAGGGCATGTATTTCAAGGCACTAGCTTCGGGGACTCTCCACTGTCTTGGGGGAGTTTCTACAAGGTGACCAGAAGCTGTTCACAAGCACCTGCTTGCAGCGACCGAGTTCGGCGTTCCACACTCTTCCCCGGCTCTCTTTCGCCTCTCCGCACACCCAGCGGCTGTACCAAAGACGCTGCTGGCTGTGGTGCCGCGAACCGCTGCTTTCTCGGCAAAAGGCTGCTTCTCGCTCTTGACAGCTCTGCTATGCAGAAGCAGAGGAAAGCCGGCAGAGCTTCTCCTCTAGCTGCTCTACGCAGAAACAACTGTAAATCAGCTAGAAAATGATCCTGTAGTGGGAAAGGCAGAAAAGTTGCTGCAAAAGCGTTTTGGCTTGCTGGAAGCAGCAGCAAGCACGAGTGCTTCTCTGCACATTGGAAACACAAAACAGAAGCACCCACACGGCAAGAGGAGACTGCCTGACACCTGCTGCACTCAGTACAGCTCTGGGCTGCTGCCAGGGCATGTAATTCAAGGCACTAGCTTCAGGGACTCTCCACTGTCTTGGGGGTGATTCTACAAGGTGACCAGAAGCTGTTCACAAGGACCTGCTTGCAGCGACCGAGTTCGGCGTTCCACACTCTTCCCCGGCTCTCTTTCGCCTCTCCGCACACCCAGCGGCTGTACCAAAGACGCTGCTGGCTGTGGTGCCGCGAACCGCTGCTTTCTCGGCAAAAGGCTGCTTCTCGCTCTTGACAGCTCTGCTATGCAGAAGCAGAGGAAAGCCGGCAGAGCTTCTCCTCTAGCTGCTCTACGCAGAAACAACTGTAAATCAGCTAGAAAATGATCCTGTAGTGGGAAAGGCAGAAAAGTTGCTGCAAAAGCGTTTTGGCTTGCTGGAAGCAGCAGCAAGCACGAGTGCTTCTCTGCACATTGGAAACACAAAACAGAAGCACCCACACGGCAAGAGGAGACTGCCTGACACCTGCTGCACTCAGTACAGCTCTGGGCTGCTGCCAGGGCATGTAATTCAAGGCACTAGCTTCAGGGACTCTCCACTGTCTTGGGGGTGATTCTACAAGGTGACCAGAAGCTGTTCACAAGCACCTGCTTGCAGCGACCGAGTTCGGCGTTCCACACTCTTCCCCGGCTCTCTTTCGCCTCTCCGCACACCCAGCGGCTGTACCAAAGACGCTGCTGGCTGTGGTGCGGCGAACCGCTGCTTTCTCGGCAAAACACAGCTTCTCGCTCTTGACAGCTCTGCTATGCAGAAGCAGAGGAAAGCCGGCAGAGCTTCTCCTCTAGCTGCTCTACGCAGAAACAACTGTAAATCAGCTAGAAATTGATCCTGTAGTGGGAAAGGCAGGAAAGTTGCTGCAAAAGCGTATTGGCTTGCTGGAAGCAGCAGCAAGCACGAGTGCTTCTCTGCACATTGGAAACACAAAACAGAAGCACGCACACGGCAAGAGGAGACTGCCTGAAACCTGCTGCACTCAGTACAGGTCTGGGCTGCTGCCAGGGCATGTATTTCAAGGCACTAGCTTCGGGGACTCTCCACTGTCTTGGGGGAGTTTCTACAAGGTGACCAGAAGCTGTTCACAAGGACCTGCTTGCAGCGACCGAGTTCGGCGTTCCACACTCTTCCCCGGCTCTCTTTCGCCTCTCCGCACACCCAGCGGCTGTACCAGAGACGCTGCTGGCTGTGGTGCCGCGAACCGCTGCTTTCTCGGCAAAAGGTAGCTTCTCGCTCTTGACAGCTCTGCTATGCAGAAGCAGAGGAAAGCCGGCAGAGCTTCTCCTCTAGCTGCTCTACGCAGAAACAACTGTAAATCAGCTAGAAAATGATCCTGTAGTGGGAAAGGCAGAAAAGTTGCTGCAAAAGCTTTTTGGCTTGCTGGAAGCAGCAGCAAGCACGAGTGCTTCTCTGCACATTGGAAACACAAAACAGAAGCACCCACACGGCAAGAGGAGACTGCCTGACACCTGCTGCACTCAGTACAGCTCTGGGCTGCTGCCAGGGCATGTAATTCAAGGCACTAGCTTCGGGGACTCTCCACTGACATGGGGGAGATTCTACAAGGTGACCAGAAGCTGTTCGCCAGCACCGGCTTGCAGCGACGGAGTTCGGCGTTCCACACTCTTCCCTGGCTCTCTTTCGCTTCTCCGCACAAGCTGCGGCTGAACCCAAGACGCCGATTGCTGCGGTTCCGCGAAGCGCTGCTTTCTCGGCAAAACACAACTCCTCGTTCTTGACAGCTCTGCTATGCAGAAGCACTGGAAAGCCGGCAGAGCTGCTCCTCTAGCTGCTCTACGCACAGGCAACTGTAAATCAGGTACACATTGATCCTGTTGTGGAAAAGGCAGGAAAGTTGCTGAAAAAGCGTTTTGGCTTACTGGAAGCAGCAGCAAGCACAAGGGCTTCTCTGCACGCTGCGAACACAAAACAGAAGCACCTACACGGCGAGAGGAGACTGCCTGACACCTGCTGCACTCAGTACAGCTCTGGGCTGCTGCCAGGGCATGTAATTCAAGGCACTAGCTTCAGGGACTCTCCACTGTCTTGGGGGTGATTCTACAAGGTGACCAGAAGCTGTTCACAAGCACCTGCTTGCAGCGACCGAGTTCGGCGTTCCACACTCTTCCCCGGCTCTCTTTCGCCTCTCCGCACACCCAGCGGCTGTACCAAAGACGCTGCTGGCTGTGGTGCGGCGAACCGCTGCTTTCTCGGCAAAACACAGCTTCTCGCTCTTGACAGCTCTGCTATGCAGAAGCAGAGGAAAGCCGGCAGAGCTTCTCCTCTAGCTGCTCTACGCAGAAACAACTGTAAATCAGCTAGAAATTGATCCTGTAGTGGGAAAGGCAGGAAAGTTGCTGAAAAAGCGTTTTGGCTTGCTGGAAGCAGCAGCAAGCACGAGTGCTTCTCTGCACATTGGAAACACAAAACAGAAGCACGCACACGGGAAGAGGAGACTGCCTGACACCTGCTGCACTCAGTACAGCTCTGGGCTGCTGCCAGAGCATGTATTTCAAGGCACTAGCTTCGGGGACTCTCCACTGTCTTGGGGGAGTTTCTACAAGGTGACCAGAAGCTGTTCACAAGCACCTGCTTGCAGCGACCAAGTTCGGCGTTCCACACTCTTCCCCGGCTCTCTTTCGCCTCTCCGCACTCCCAGCGGTGGTACCGAAAACGATGCTGGCTGTCGTGCCGCGAACCGCTGCTTTCTCGGCAAAAGGTAGCTTCTCGCTCTTGACAGCTCTGCTATGCAGAAGCAGAGGAAAGCCGGCAGAGCTTCTCCTCTAGCTGCTCTATGCAGAAACAACTGTAAATCACTAGAAATTGATCCTGTAGTGGGAAAGGCAGAAAAGTTGCTGCAAAAGCGTTTTGGCTTGCTGGAAGCAGCAGCAAGCATGAGTGCTTCTCTGCGCACTGGAAACCCAAAACAGAAGCACGCAGACGGCAAGAGGAGACTGCCTGACACCTGCTGCACTCAGTACAGCTCTGGGCTGCTGCCAGGAAAGGTATTTCAAGGAACTAGCCACGGGGACTCTGCACTGTGCTGGGAGAGATTCTACAAGGTGACCAGAAGCTGTTCACAAGCACCTGCTTGCAGCGACCGAGTTCGGCGTTCCACACTCTTCTCCGGCTCTCTTTCGCCGCTCCGCACACCCAGCGGCTGTACCAAAGACGCTGCTGGCTGTGGTGCGGCGAACCGCTGCTTACTCGGCAAAAGGCAGCTTCTCGCTCTTGACAGCTCTGCTATGCAGAAGCAGAGGAAAGCCGGCAGAGCTTCTCCTCTAGCTGCTCTATGCAGAAACAACTGTAAATCACTAGAAATTGATCCTGTAGTGGGAAAGGCAGAAAAGTTGCTGCAAAAGCGTTTTGGCTTGCTGGAAGCAGCAGCAAGCATGAGTGCTTCTCTGCACACTGGAAACCCAAAACAGAAGCACGCACACGGCAAGAGGAGACTGCCTGACACCTGCTGCACTCAGTACAGCTCTGGGCTGCTGCCAGGGCATGTATTTTAAGGCACTAGCTTCGGGGACTCTCCACTGTCTTGGGGGAGTTTCTACAAGGTGACCAGAAGCTGTTCACAAGCACCTGCTTGCAGCGACCGAGTTCGGCGTTCCACACTCTTCCCCGGCTCTCTTTCGCCTCTCCGCACTCCCAGCGGCTGTACCGAAGACGCTGCTGGCTGTGGTGCCGCGAACCGCTGCTTTCTCGGCAAAACACAGCTTCTCGCTCTTGACAGCTCTGCTATGCAGAAGCAGAGGAAAGCCGGCAGAGCTTCTCCTCTAGCTGCTCTACGCAGAAACAACTGTAAATCAGCTAGAAATTGATCCTGTAGTGGGAAAGGCAGAAGAGTTGCTGCAAAAGCGTTTTGGCTTGCTGGAAGCAGCAGCAAGCACGAGTGCTTCTCTGCGCATTGGAAACACAAAACAGAAGCACGCACACGGCAAGAGGAGACTGCCTGACACCTGCTGCACTCAGTACAGCTCTGGGCTGCTGCCAGGGCATGTATTTCAAGGCACTAGCTTCAGGGACTCTCCACTGTCTTGGGGGTGATTCTACAAGGTGACCAGAAGCTGTTCACAAGCACCTGCTTGCAGCGACCGAGTTCGGCGTTCCACACTCTTCCCCGGCTCTCTTTCGCCTCTCCGCACACCCAGCGGCTGTACCAAAGACGCTGCTGGCTGTGGTGCGGCGAACCGCTGCTTTCTCGGCAAAAGGCTGCTTCTCGCTCTTGACAGCTCTGCTATGCAGAAGCAGAGGAAAGCCGGCAGAGCTTCTCCTCTAGCTGCTCTACGCAGAAACAACTGTAAATCAGCTAGAAAATGATCCTGTAGTGGGAAAGGCAGAAAAGTTGCTGCAAAAGCGTTTTGGCTTGCTGGAAGCAGCAGCAAGCACGAGTGCTTCTCTGCACATTGGAAACACAAAACAGAAGCACCCACACGGCAAGAGGAGACTGCCTGACACCTGCTGCACTCAGTACAGCTCTGGGCTGCTGCCAGGGCATGTATTTTAAGGCACTAGCTTCGGGGACTCTCCACTGTCTTGGGGGAGTTTCTACAAGGTGACCAGAAGCTGTTCACAAGCACCTGCTTGCAGCGACCGAGTTCGGCGTTCCACACTCTTCCCCGGCTCTCTTTCGCTTCTCCGCACAAGCTGCGGCTGAACCCAAGACGCCGATTGCTGCGGTTCCGCGAAGCGCTGCTTTCTCGGCAAAACACAGCTCCTCGTTCTTGACAGCTCTGCTATGCAGAAGCACTGGAAAGCCGGCAGAGCTGCTCCTCTAGCTGCTCTACGCACAGGCAACTGTAAATCAGCTACACATTGATCCTGTTGTGGAAAAGGCAGGAAAGTTGCTGAAAAAGCGTTTTGGCTTACTGGAAGCAGCAGCAAGCACAAGGGCTTCTCTGCACGCTGCGAACACAAAACAGAAGCACCTACACGGCGAGAGGAGACTGCCTGACACCTGCTGCACTCAGTACAGCTCTGGGCTGCTGCCAGGGCATGTAATTCAAGGCACTAGCTTCAGGGACTCTCCACTGTCTTGGGGGTGATTCTACAAGGTGACCAGAAGCTGTTCACAAGCACCTGCTTGCAGCGACCGAGTTCGGCGTTCCACACTCTTCCCCGGCTCTCTTTCGCCTCTCCGCACTCCCAGCGGCTGTACCGAAGACGCTGCTGGCTGTGGTGCCGCGAACCGCTGCTTTCTCGGCAAAAGGCAGCTTCTCGCTCTTGACAGCTCTGCTATGCAGAAGCAGAGGAAAGCCGGCAGAGCTTCTCCTGTAGCTGCTCTATGCAGAAACAACTGTAAATCAGCTAGAAATTCATCCTGTAGTGGGAAAGGCAGAAGAGTTGCTGCAAAAGCGTTTTGGCTTGCTGGAAGCAGCAGCAAGCACGAGTGCTTCTCTGCGCATTGGAAACACAAAACAGAAGCACGCACACGGCAAGAGGAGACTGTCTGACACCTGCTGCACTCAGTACAGCTCTGGGCTGCTGCCAGGGCATGTATTTCAAGGCACTAGCTTCAGGGACTCTCCACTGTCTTGGGGGTGATTCTACAAGGTGACCAGAAGCTGTTCACAAGCACCTGCTTGCAGCGACCGAGTTCGGCGTTCCACACTCTTCCCCGGCTCTCATTCGCCTCTCCGCACACCCAGCGGCTGTACCAAAGACGCTGCTGGCTGTGGTGCGGCGAACCGCTGCTTACTCGGCAAAAGGCAGCTTCTCGCTCTTGACAGCTCTGCTATGCAGAAGCAGAGGAAAGCTGGCAGAGCTTCTCCTCTAGCTGCTCTACGCAGAAACAACTGTAAATCAGCTAGAAATTGATCCTGTAGTGGGAAAGGCAGAAAAGTTGCTGCAAAAGCGTTTTGGCTTGCTGGAAGCAGCAGCAAGCACGAGTGCTTCTCTGCACATTGGAAACACAAAACAGAAGCACGCAGACGGCGAGAGGAGACTGTCTGACACCTGCTGCACTCAGTACAGCTCTGGGCTGCTGCCAGGGCATGTATTTCAAGGCACTAGCTTCGGGGACTCTCCACTGTCTTGGGGGAGTTTCTACAATGTGACCAGAAGCTGTTCACAAGCACCTGCTTGCAGCGACCGAGTTCGGCGTTCCACACTCTTCCCCGGCTCTCTTTCGCCTCTCCGCTCTCCCAGTGGCGGTACCGAAGACGCTGCTGGCTGTGGTGCCGCGAACCGCTGCTTTCTCGGCAAAAGGCTGCTTCTCGCTCTTGACAGCTCTGCTATGCAGAAGCAGAGGAAAGCCGGCAGAGCTTCTCCTCTAGCTGCTCTACGCAGAAACAACTGTAAATCAGCTAGAAAATGATCCTGTAGTGGGAAAGGCAGAAAAGTTGCTGCAAAAGCGTTTTGGCTTGCTGGAAGCAGCAGCAAGCACGAGTGCTTCTCTGCACATTGGAAACACAAAACAGAAGCACCCACACGGCAAGAGGAGACTGCCTGACACCTGCTGCACTCAGTACAGCTCTGGGCTGCTGCCAGGGCATGTAATTCAAGGCACTAGCTTCGGGGACTCTCCACTGTCATGGGGGAGATTCTACAAGGTGACCAGAAGCTGTTCGAAAGCACCTGCTTGCAGCGACCGAGTTCGGCGTTCCACACTCTTCCCCGGCTCTCTTTCGCTTCTCCGCACAAGCTGCGGCTGAACCCAAGACGCCGATTGCTGCGGTTCCGCCAAGCGCTGCTTTCTCGGCAAAACACAGCTCCTCGTTCTTGACAGCTCTGCTATGCAGAAGCACTGGAAAGCCGGCAGAGCTGCTCCTCTAGCTGCTCTACGCACAGGCAACTGTAAATCAGCTACACATTGATCCTGTTGTGGAAAAGGCAGGAAAGTTGCTGAAAAAGCGTTTTGGCTTACTGGAAGCAGCAGCAAGCACAAGGGCTTCTCTGCACGCTGCGAACACAAAACAGAAGCACCTACACGGCGAGAGGAGACTGCCTGACACCTGCTGCACTCAGTACAGCTCTGGGCTGCTGCCAGGGCATGTAATTCAAGGCACTAGCTTCAGGGACTCTCCACTGTCTTGGGGGTGATTCTACAAGGTGACCAGAAGCTGTTCACAAGCACCTGCTTGCAGCGACCGAGTTCGGCGTTCCACACTCTTCCCCGGCTCTCTTTCGCCTCTCCGCACTCCCAGCGGCTGTACCGAAGACGCTGCTGGCTGTGGTGCCGCGAACCGCTGCTTTCTCGGCAAAAGGCAGCTTCTCGCTCTTGACAGCTCTGCTATGCAGAAGCAGAGGAAAGCCGGCAGAGCTTCTCCTGTAGCTGCTCTATGCAGAAACAACTGTAAATCAGCTAGAAATTCATCCTGTAGTGGGAAAGGCAGAAGAGTTGCTGCAAAAGCGTTTTGGCTTGCTGGAAGCAGCAGCAAGCACGAGTGCTTCTCTGCGCATTGGAAACACAAAACAGAAGCACGCACACGGCAAGAGGAGACTGTCTGACACCTGCTGCACTCAGTACAGCTCTGGGCTGCTGCCAGGGCATGTATTTCAAGGCACTAGCTTCAGGGACTCTCCACTGTCTTGGGGGTGATTCTACAAGGTGACCAGAAGCTGTTCACAAGCACCTGCTTGCAGCGACCGAGTTCGGCGTTCCACACTCTTCCCCGGCTCTCATTCGCCTCTCCGCACACCCAGCGGCTGTACCAAAGACGCTGCTGGCTGTGGTGCGGCGAACCGCTGCTTACTCGGCAAAAGGCAGCTTCTCGCTCTTGACAGCTCTGCTATGCAGAAGCAGAGGAAAGCTGGCAGAGCTTCTCCTCTAGCTGCTCTACGCAGAAACAACTGTAAATCAGCTAGAAATTGATCCTGTAGTGGGAAAGGCAGAAAAGTTGCTGCAAAAGCGTTTTGGCTTGCTGGAAGCAGCAGCAAGCACGAGTGCTTCTCTGCACATTGGAAACACAAAACAGAAGCACGCAGACGGCGAGAGGAGACTGTCTGACACCTGCTGCACTCAGTACAGCTCTGGGCTGCTGCCAGGGCATGTATTTCAAGGCACTAGCTTCGGGGACTCTCCACTGTCTTGGGGGAGTTTCTACAATGTGACCAGAAGCTGTTCACAAGCACCTGCTTGCAGCGACCGAGTTCGGCGTTCCACACTCTTCCCCGGCTCTCTTTCGCCTCTCCGCTCTCCCAGTGGCGGTACCGAAGACGCTGCTGGCTGTGGTGCCGCGAACCGCTGCTTTCTCGGCAAAAGGCTGCTTCTCGCTCTTGACAGCTCTGCTATGCAGAAGCAGAGGAAAGCCGGCAGAGCTTCTCCTCTAGCTGCTCTACGCAGAAACAACTGTAAATCAGCTAGAAAATGATCCTGTAGTGGGAAAGGCAGAAAAGTTGCTGCAAAAGCGTTTTGGCTTGCTGGAAGCAGCAGCAAGCACGAGTGCTTCTCTGCACATTGGAAACACAAAACAGAAGCACCCACACGGCAAGAGGAGACTGCCTGACACCTGCTGCACTCAGTACAGCTCTGGGCTGCTGCCAGGGCATGTAATTCAAGGCACTAGCTTCGGGGACTCTCCACTGTCATGGGGGAGATTCTACAAGGTGACCAGAAGCTGTTCGAAAGCACCTGCTTGCAGCGACCGAGTTCGGCGTTCCACACTCTTCCCCGGCTCTCTTTCGCTTCTCCGCACAAGCTGCGGCTGAACCCAAGACGCCGATTGCTGCGGTTCCGCCAAGCGCTGCTTTCTCGGCAAAACACAGCTCCTCGTTCTTGACAGCTCTGCTATGCAGAAGCACTGGAAAGCCGGCAGAGCTGCTCCTCTAGCTGCTCTACGCACAGGCAACTGTAAATCAGCTACACATTGATCCTGTTGTGGAAAAGGCAGGAAAGTTGCTGAAAAAGCGTTTTGGCTTACTGGAAGCAGCAGCAAGCACAAGGGCTTCTCTGCACGCTGCGAACACAAAACAGAAGCACCTACACGGCGAGAGGAGACTGCCTGACACCTGCTGCACTCAGTACAGCTCTGGGCTGCTGCCAGGGCATGTAATTCAATGCACTAGCTTCAGGGACTCTCCACTGTCTTGGGGGTGATTCTACAAGGTGACCAGAAGCTGTTCACAAGCACCTGCTTGCAGCGACCGAGTTCGGCGTTCCACACTCTTCCCCGGCTCTCTTTCGCCTCTCCGCACACCCAGCGGCTGTACCAAAGACGCTGCTGGCTGTGGTGCGGCGAACCGCTGCTTTCTCGGCAAAACACAGCTTCTCGCTCTTGACAGCTCTGCTATGCAGAAGCAGAGGAAAGCCGGCAGAGCTTCTCCTCTAGCTGCTCTACGCAGAAACAACTGTAAATCAGCTAGAAATTGATCCTGTAGTGGGAAAGGCAGGAAAGTTGCTGAAAAAGCGTTTTGGCTTGCTGGAAGCAGCAGCAAGCACGAGTGCTTCTCTGCACATTGGAAACACAAAACAGAAGCACGCACACGGCAAGAGGAGACTGCCTGACACCTGCTGCACTCAGTACAGCTCTGGGCTGCTGCCAGGGCATGTATTTCAAGGCACTAGCTTCGGGGACTCTCCACTGTCTTGGGGGAGTTTCTACAAGGTGACCAGAAGCTGTTCGAACGCACCTGCTTGCAGCGACCGAGTTCGGCGTTCCACACTCTTCCCCGGCTCTCTTTCGCCTCTCCGCACTCCCAGCGGCGGTACCGAAAACGATGCTGGCTGTCGTGCCGCGAACCGCTGCTTTCTCGGCAAAAGGTAGCTTCTCGCTCTTGACAGCTCTGCTATGCAGAAGCAGAGGAAAGCCGGCAGAGCTTCTCCTCTAGCTGCTCTATGCAGAAACAACTGTAAATCACTAGAAATTGATCCTGTAGTGGGAAAGGCAGAAAAGTTGCTGCAAAAGCGTTTTGGCTTGCTGGAAGCAGCAGCAAGCATGAGTGCTTCTCTGCACACTGGAAACCCAAAACAGAAGCACGCAGACGGCAAGAGGAGACTGCCTGACACCTGCTGCACTCAGTACAGCTCTGGGCTGCTGCCAGGGCATGTATTTCAAGGCACTAGCTTCGGGGACTCTCCACTGTCTTGGGGGAGTTTCTACAAGGTGACCAGAAGCTGTTCACAAGCACCTGCTTGCAGCGACCGAGTTCGGCGTTCCACACTCTTCCCCGGCTCTCATTCGCCTCTCCGCACACCCAGCGGCTGTACCAAAGACGCTGCTGGCTGTGGTGCGGCGAACCGCTGCTTACTCGGCAAAAGGCAGCTTCTCGCTCTTGACAGCTCTGCTATGCAGAAGCAGAGGAAAGCTGGCAGAGCTTCTCCTCTAGCTGCTCTACGCAGAAACAACTGTAAATCAGCTAGAAATTGATACTGTAGTGGGAAAGGCAGAAAAGTTGCTGCAAAAGCGTTTTGGCTTGCTGGAAGCAGCAGCAAGCACGAGTGCTTCTCTGCACATTGGAAACACAAAACAGAAGCACGCACACGGGAAGAGGAGACTGCCTGACACCTGCTGCACTCAGTACAGCTCTGGGCTGCTGCCAGAGCATGTATTTCAAGGCACTAGCTTCGGGGACTCTCCACTGTCTTGGGGGAGTTTCTACAATGTGACCAGAAGCTGTTCACAAGCACCTGCTTGCAGCGACCGAGTTCGGCGTTCCACACTCTTCCCCGGCTCTCTTTCGCCTCTCCGCTCTCCCAGTGGCGGTACCGAAGACGCTGCTGGCTGTGGTGCCGCGAACCGCTGCTTTCTCGGCAAAAGGCTGCTTCTCGCTCTTGACAGCTCTGCTATGCAGAAGCAGAGGAAAGCCGGCAGAGCTGCTCCTCTAGCTGCTCTACGCAGAAACAACTGTAAATCAGCTAGAAAATGATCCTGTAGTGGGAAAGGCAGAAAAGTTGCTGCAAAAGCGTTTTGGCTTGCTGGAAGCAGCAGCAAGCACGAGTGCTTCTCTGCACATTGGAAACACAAAACAGAAGCACCCACACGGCAAGAGGAGACTGCCTGACACCTGCTGCACTCAGTACAGCTCTGGGCTGCTGCCAGGGCATGTAATTCAAGGCACTAGCTTCGGGGACTCTCCACTGTCATGGGGGAGATTCTACAAGGTGACCAGAAGCTGTTCGAAAGCACCTGCTTGCAGCGACCGAGTTCGGCGTTCCACACTCTTCCCCGGCTCTCTTTCGCTTCTCCGCACAAGCTGCGGCTGAACCCAAGACGCCGATTGCTGCGGTTCCGCGAAGCGCTGCTTTCTCGGCAAAACACAGCTCCTCGTTCTTGACAGCTCTGCTATGCAGAAGCACTGGAAAGCCGGCAGAGCTGCTCCTCTAGCTGCTCTACGCACAGGCAACTGTAAATCTGCTACACATTGATCCTGTTGTGGAAAAGGCAGGAAAGTTGCTGAAAAAGCGTTTTGGCTTACTGGAAGCAGCAGCAAGCACAAGGGCTTCTCTGCACGCTGCGAACACAAAACAGAAGCACCTACACGGCGAGAGGAGACTGCCTGACACCTGCTGCACTCAGTACAGCTCTGGGCTGCTGCCAGGGCATGTAATTCAATGCACTAGCTTCAGGGACTCTCCACTGTCTTGGGGGTGATTCTACAAGGTGACCAGAAGCTGTTCACAAGCACCTGCTTGCAGCGACCGAGTTCGGCGATCCAAACTCTTCCCCGGCTCTCTTTCGCCTCTCCGCACACCCAGCGGCTGTACCGAAGACGCTGCTGGCTGTGGTGCGGCGAACCGCTGCTTTCTCGGCAAAACACAGCTTCTCGCTCTTGACAGCTCTGCTATGCAGAAGCAGAGGAAAGCCGGCAGAGCTTCTCCTCTAGCTGCTCTACGCAGAAACAACTGTAAATCAGCTAGAAATTGATCCTGTAGTGGGAAAGGCAGGAAAGTTGCTGAAAAAGCGTTTTGGCTTGCTGGAAGCAGCAGCAAGCATGAGTGCTTCTCTGCACACTGGAAACCCAAAACAGAAGCACGCAGACGGCAAGAGGAGACTGCCTGACACCTGCTGCACTCAGTACAGCTCTGGGCTGCTGCCAGGGCATGTATTTCAAGGCACTAGCTTCGGGGACTCTCCACTGTCTTGGGGGAGTTTCTACAAGGTGACCAGAAGCTGTTCACAAGCACCTGCTTGCAGCGACCGAGTTCGGCGTTCCACACTCTTCCCCGGCTCTCTTTCGCCTCTCCGCACTCCCAGCGGCTGTACCGAAGACGCTGCTGGCTGTGGTGCCGCGAACCGCTGCTTTCTCGGCAAAAGGCAGCTTCTCGCTCTTGACAGCTCTGCTATGCAGAAGCAGAGGAAAGCCAGCAGAGCTTCTCCTGTAGCTGCTCTATGCAGAAACAACTGTAAATCACTAGAAATTCATCCTGTAGTGGGAAAGGCAGAAGAGTTGCTGCAAAAGCGTTTTGGCTTGCTGGAAGCAGCAGCAAGCACGAGTGCTTCTCTGCGCATTGGAAACACAAAACAGAAGCACGCACACGGCAAGAGGAGACTGCCTGACACCTGCTGCACTCAGTACAGCTCTGGGCTGCTGCCAGGGCATGTATTTCAAGGCACTAGCTTCAGGGACTCTCCACTGTCTTGGGGGTGATTCTACAAGGTGACCAGAAGCTGTTCACAAGCACCTGCTTGCAGCGACCGAGTTCGGCGTTCCACACTCTTCCCCGGCTCTCTTTCGCCTCTCCGCACACCCAGCGGCTGTACCAAAGACGCTGCTGGCTGTGGTGCGGCGAACCGCTGCTTTCTCGGCAAAAGGCTGCTTCTCGCTCTTGACAGCTCTGCTATGCAGAAGCAGAGGAAAGCCGGCAGAGCTTCTCCTCTAGCTGCTCTACGCAGAAACAACTGTAAATCAGCTAGAAAATGATCCTGTAGTGGGAAAGGCAGAAAAGTTGCTGCAAAAGCGTTTTGGCTTGCTGGAAGCAGCAGCAAGCACGAGTGCTTCTCTGCACATTGGAAACACAAAACAGAAGCACCCACACGGCAAGAGGAGACTGCCTGACACCTGCTGCACTCAGTACAGCTCTGGGCTGCTGCCAGGGCATGTATTTTAAGGCACTAGCTTCGGGGACTCTCCACTGTCTTGGGGGAGTTTCTACAAGGTGACCAGAAGCTGTTCACAAGCACCTGCTTGCAGCGACCGAGTTCGGCGTTCCACACTCTTCCCCGGCTCTCTTTCGCTTCTCCGCACAAGCTGCGGCTGAACCCAAGACGCCGATTGCTGCGGTTCCGCGAAGCGCTGCTTTCTCGGCAAAACACAGCTCCTCGTTCTTGACAGCTCTGCTATGCAGAAGCACTGGAAAGCCGGCAGAGCTGCTCCTCTAGCTGCTCTACGCACAGGCAACTGTAAATCAGCTACACATTGATCCTGTTGTGGAAAAGGCAGGAAAGTTGCTGAAAAAGCGTTTTGGCTTACTGGAAGCAGCAGCAAGCACAAGGGCTTCTCTGCACGCTGCGAACACAAAACAGAAGCACCTACACGGCGAGAGGAGACTGCCTGACACCTGCTGCACTCAGTACAGCTCTGGGCTGCTGCCAGGGCATGTAATTCAAGGCACTAGCTTCAGGGACT
This sequence comes from Phylloscopus trochilus trochilus, assembly GCA_016584745.2. Lineage (NCBI taxonomy): Eukaryota > Metazoa > Chordata > Aves > Passeriformes > Phylloscopidae > Phylloscopus > Phylloscopus trochilus. Next base: position 56,604,506 of record WQNJ02000546.1, on the reverse strand, counting down.
CTCCACTGTCTTGGGGGTGATTCTACAAGGTGACCAGAAGCTGTTCACAAGCACCTGCTTGCAGCGACCGAGTTCGGCGTTCCACACTCTTCCCCGGCTCTCTTTCGCCTCTCCGCACTCCCAGCGGCTGTACCGAAGACGCTGCTGGCTGTGGTGCCGCGAACCGCTGCTTTCTCGGCAAAAGGCAGCTTCTCGCTCTTGACAGCTCTGCTATGCAGAAGCAGAGGAAAGCCGGCAGAGCTTCTCCTGTAGCTGCTCTATGCAGAAACAACTGTAAATCAGCTAGAAATTCATCCTGTAGTGGGAAAGGCAGAAGAGTTGCTGCAAAAGCGTTTTGGCTTGCTGGAAGCAGCAGCAAGCACGAGTGCTTCTCTGCACATTGGAAACACAAAACAGAAGCACGCACACGGCAAGAGGAGACTGTCTGACACCTGCTGCACTCAGTACAGCTCTGGGCTGCTGCCAGGGCATGTATTTCAAGGCACTAGCTTCAGGGACTCTCCACTGTCTTGGGGGTGATTCTACAAGGTGACCAGAAGCTGTTCACAAGCACCTGCTTGCAGCGACCGAGTTCGGCGTTCCACACTCTTCCCCGGCTCTCATTCGCCTCTCCGCACACCCAGCGGCTGTACCAAAGACGCTGCTGGCTGTGGTGCCGCGAACCGCTGCTTACTCGGCAAAAGGCAGCTTCTCGCTCTTGACAGCTCTGCTATGCAGAAGCAGAGGAAAGCTGGCAGAGCTTCTCCTCTAGCTGCTCTACGCAGAAACAACTGTAAATCAGCTAGAAATTGATCCTGTAGTGGGAAAGGCAGAAAAGTTGCTGCAAAAGCGTTTTGGCTTGCTGGAAGCAGCAGCAAGCACGAGTGCTTCTCTGCACATTGGAAACACAAAACAGAAGCACGCAGACGGCGAGAGGAGACTGTCTGACACCTGCTGCACTCAGTACAGCTCTGGGCTGCTGCCAGGGCATGTATTTCAAGGCACTAGCTTCGGGGACTCTCCACTGTCTTGGGGGAGTTTCTACAATGTGACCAGAAGCTGTTCACAAGCACCTGCTTGCAGCGACCGAGTTCGGCGTTCCACACTCTTCCCCGGCTCTCTTTCGCCTCTCCGCTCTCCCAGTGGCGGTACCGAAGACGCTGCTGGCTGTGGTGCCGCGAACCGCTGCTTTCTCGGCAAAAGGCAGCTTCTCGCTCTTGACAGCTCTGCTATGCAGAAGCAGAGGAAAGCCGGCAGAGCTTCTCCTCTAGCTGCTCTACGCAGAAACAACTGTAAATCAGCTAGAAAATGATCCTGTAGTGGGAAAGGCAGAAAAGTTGCTGCAAAAGCGTTTTGGCTTGCTGGAAGCAGCAGCAAGCACGAGTGCTTCTCTGCACATTGGAAACACAAAACAGAAGCACCCACACGGCAAGAGGAGACTGCCTGACACCTGCTGCACTCAGTACAGCTCTGGGCTGCTGCCAGGGCATGTAATTCAAGGCACTAGCTTCGGGGACTCTCCACTGTCATGGGGGAGATTCTACAAGGTGACCAGAAGCTGTTCGAAAGCACCTGCTTGCAGCGACCGAGTTCGGCGTTCCACACTCTTCCCCGGCTCTCTTTCGCTTCTCCGCACAAGCTGCGGCTGAACCCAAGACGCCGATTGCTGCGGTTCCGCCAAGCGCTGCTTTCTCGGCAAAACACAGCTCCTCGTTCTTGACAGCTCTGCTATGCAGAAGCACTGGAAAGCCGGCAGAGCTGCTCCTCTAGCTGCTCTACGCACAGGCAACTGTAAATCAGCTACACATTGATCCTGTTGTGGAAAAGGCAGGAAAGTTGCTGAAAAAGCGTTTTGGCTTACTGGAAGCAGCAGCAAGCACAAGGGCTTCTCTGCACGCTGCGAACACAAAACAGAAGCACCTACACGGCGAGAGGAGACTGCCTGACACCTGCTGCACTCAGTACAGCTCTGGGCTGCTGCCAGGGCATGTAATTCAAGGCACTAGCTTCAGGGACTCTCCACTGTCTTGGGGGTGATTCTACAAGGTGACCAGAAGCTGTTCACAAGCACCTGCTTGCAGCGACCGAGTTCGGCGTTCCACACTCTTCCCCGGCTCTCTTTCGCCTCTCCGCACTCCCAGCGGCTGTACCGAAGACGCTGCTGGCTGTGGTGCCGCGAACCGCTGCTTTCTCGGCAAAAGGCAGCTTCTCGCTCTTGACAGCTCTGCTATGCAGAAGCAGAGGAAAGCCGGCAGAGCTTCTCCTGTAGCTGCTCTATGCAGAAACAACTGTAAATCAGCTAGAAATTCATCCTGTAGTGGGAAAGGCAGAAGAGTTGCTGCAAAAGCGTTTTGGCTTGCTGGAAGCAGCAGCAAGCACGAGTGCTTCTCTGCGCATTGGAAACACAAAACAGAAGCACGCACACGGCAAGAGGAGACTGTCTGACACCTGCTGCACTCAGTACAGCTCTGGGCTGCTGCCAGGGCATGTATTTCAAGGCACTAGCTTCAGGGACTCTCCACTGTCTTGGGGGTGATTCTACAAGGTGACCAGAAGCTGTTCACAAGCACCTGCTTGCAGCGACCGAGTTCGGCGTTCCACACTCTTCCCCGGCTCTCATTCGCCTCTCCGCACACCCAGCGGCTGTACCAAAGACGCTGCTGGCTGTGGTGCGGCGAACCGCTGCTTACTCGGCAAAAGGCAGCTTCTCGCTCTTGACAGCTCTGCTATGCAGAAGCAGAGGAAAGCTGGCAGAGCTTCTCCTCTAGCTGCTCTACGCAGAAACAACTGTAAATCAGCTAGAAATTGATCCTGTAGTGGGAAAGGCAGAAAAGTTGCTGCAAAAGCGTTTTGGCTTGCTGGAAGCAGCAGCAAGCACGAGTGCTTCTCTGCACATTGGAAACACAAAACAGAAGCACGCAGACGGCGAGAGGAGACTGTCTGACACCTGCTGCACTCAGTACAGCTCTGGGCTGCTGCCAGGGCATGTATTTCAAGGCACTAGCTTCGGGGACTCTCCACTGTCTTGGGGGAGTTTCTACAATGTGACCAGAAGCTGTTCACAAGCACCTGCTTGCAGCGACCGAGTTCGGCGTTCCACACTCTTCCCCGGCTCTCTTTCGCCTCTCCGCTCTCCCAGTGGCGGTACCGAAGACGCTGCTGGCTGTGGTGCCGCGAACCGCTGCTTTCTCGGCAAAAGGCTGCTTCTCGCTCTTGACAGCTCTGCTATGCAGAAGCAGAGGAAAGCCGGCAGAGCTTCTCCTCTAGCTGCTCTACGCAGAAACAACTGTAAATCAGCTAGAAAATGATCCTGTAGTGGGAAAGGCAGAAAAGTTGCTGCAAAAGCGTTTTGGCTTGCTGGAAGCAGCAGCAAGCACGAGTGCTTCTCTGCACATTGGAAACACAAAACAGAAGCACCCACACGGCAAGAGGAGACTGCCTGACACCTGCTGCACTCAGTACAGCTCTGGGCTGCTGCCAGGGCATGTAATTCAAGGCACTAGCTTCGGGGACTCTCCACTGTCATGGGGGAGATTCTACAAGGTGACCAGAAGCTGTTCGAAAGCACCTGCTTGCAGCGACCGAGTTCGGCGTTCCACACTCTTCCCCGGCTCTCTTTCGCTTCTCCGCACAAGCTGCGGCTGAACCCAAGACGCCGATTGCTGCGGTTCCGCCAAGCGCTGCTTTCTCGGCAAAACACAGCTCCTCGTTCTTGACAGCTCTGCTATGCAGAAGCACTGGAAAGCCGGCAGAGCTGCTCCTCTAGCTGCTCTACGCACAGGCAACTGTAAATCTGCTACACATTGATCCTGTTGTGGAAAAGGCAGGAAAGTTGCTGAAAAAGCGTTTTGGCTTACTGGAAGCAGCAGCAAGCACAAGGGCTTCTCTGCACGCTGCGAACACAAAACAGAAGCACCTACACGGCGAGAGGAGACTGCCTGACACCTGCTGCACTCAGTACAGCTCTGGGCTGCTGCCAGGGCATGTAATTCAATGCACTAGCTTCAGGGACTCTCCACTGTCTTGGGGGTGATTCTACAAGGTGACCAGAAGCTGTTCACAAGCACCTGCTTGCAGCGACCGAGTTCGGCGATCCAAACTCTTCCCCGGCTCTCTTTCGCCTCTCCGCACACCCAGCGGCTGTACCGAAGACGCTGCTGGCTGTGGTGCGGCGAACCGCTGCTTTCTCGGCAAAACACAGCTTCTCGCTCTTGACAGCTCTGCTATGCAGAAGCAGAGGAAAGCCGGCAGAGCTTCTCCTCTAGCTGCTCTACGCAGAAACAACTGTAAATCAGCTAGAAATTGATCCTGTAGTGGGAAAGGCAGGAAAGTTGCTGAAAAAGCGTTTTGGCTTGCTGGAAGCAGCAGCAAGCATGAGTGCTTCTCTGCACACTGGAAACCCAAAACAGAAGCACGCAGACGGCAAGAGGAGACTGCCTGACACCTGCTGCACTCAGTACAGCTCTGGGCTGCTGCCAGGGCATGTATTTCAAGGCACTAGCTTCGGGGACTCTCCACTGTCTTGGGGGAGTTTCTACAAGGTGACCAGAAGCTGTTCACAAGCACCTGCTTGCAGCGACCGAGTTCGGCGTTCCACACTCTTCCCCGGCTCTCTTTCGCCTCTCCGCACTCCCAGCGGCTGTACCGAAGACGCTGCTGGCTGTGGTGCCGCGAACCGCTGCTTTCTCGGCAAAAGGCAGCTTCTCGCTCTTGACAGCTCTGCTATGCAGAAGCAGAGGAAAGCCGGCAGAGCTTCTCCTGTAGCTGCTCTATGCAGAAACAACTGTAAATCACTAGAAATTCATCCTGTAGTGGGAAAGGCAGAAGAGTTGCTGCAAAAGCGTTTTGGCTTGCTGGAAGCAGCAGCAAGCACGAGTGCTTCTCTGCGCATTGGAAACACAAAACAGAAGCACGCACACGGCAAGAGGAGACTGCCTGACACCTGCTGCACTCAGTACAGCTCTGGGCTGCTGCCAGGGCATGTATTTCAAGGCACTAGCTTCAGGGACTCTCCACTGTCTTGGGGGTGATTCTACAAGGTGACCAGAAGCTGTTCACAAGCACCTGCTTGCAGCGACCGAGTTCGGCGTTCCACACTCTTCCCCGGCTCTCTTTCGCCTCTCCGCACACCCAGCGGCTGTACCAAAGACGCTGCTGGCTGTGGTGCGGCGAACCGCTGCTTACTCGGCAAAAGGCAGCTTCTCGCTCTTGACAGCTCTGCTATGCAGAAGCAGAGGAAAGCTGGCAGAGCTTCTCCTCTAGCTGCTCTACGCAGAAACAACTGTAAATCAGCTAGAAATTGATCCTGTAGTGGGAAAGGCAGGAAAGTTGCTGAAAAAGCGTTTTGGCTTGCTGGAAGCAGCAGCAAGCACGAGTGCTTCTCTGCACATTGGAAACACAAAACAGAAGCACGCACACGGGAAGAGGAGACTGCCTGAAACCTGCTGCACTCAGTACAGCTCTGGGCTGCTGCCAGAGCATGTATTTCAAGGCACTAGCTTCGGGGACTCTCCACTGTCTTGGGGGAGTTTCTACAAGGTGACCAGAAGCTGTTCACAAGCACCTGCTTGCAGCGACCGAGTTCGGCGTTCCACACTCTTCCCCGGCTCTCTTTCGCCTCTCCGCTCTCCCAGTGGCGGTACCGAAGACGCTGCTGGCTGTGGTGCCGCGAACCGCTGCTTTCTCGGCAAAAGGCTGCTTCTCGCTCTTGACAGCTCTGCTATGCAGAAGCAGAGGAAAGCCGGCAGAGCTTCTCCTCTAGCTGCTCTACGCAGAAACAACTGTAAATCAGCTAGAAAATGATCCTGTAGTGGGAAAGGCAGAAAAGTTGCTGCAAAAGCGTTTTGGCTTGCTGGAAGCAGCAGCAAGCACGAGTGCTTCTCTGCACATTGGAAACACAAAACAGAAGCACCCACACGGCAAGAGGAGACTGCCTGACACCTGCTGCACTCAGTACAGCTCTGGGCTGCTGCCAGGGCATGTAATTCAAGGCACTAGCTTCGGGGACTCTCCACTGTCATGGGGGAGATTCTACAAGGTGACCAGAAGCTGTTCGAAAGCACCTGCTTGCAGCGACCGAGTTCGGCGTTCCACACTCTTCCCCGGCTCTCTTTCGCTTCTCCGCACAAGCTGCGGCTGAACCCAAGACGCCGATTGCTGCGGTTCCGCGAAGCGCTGCTTTCTCGGCAAAACACAGCTCCTCGTTCTTGACAGCTCTGCGATGCAGAAGCACTGGAAAGCCGGCAGAGCTGCTCCTCTAGCTGCTCTACGCACAGGCAACTGTAAATCTGCTACACATTGATCCTGTTGTGGAAAAGGCAGGAAAGTTGCTGAAAAAGCGTTTTGGCTTACTGGAAGCAGCAGCAAGCACAAGGGCTTCTCTGCACGCTGCGAACACAAAACAGAAGCACCTACACGGCGAGAGGAGACTGCCTGACACCTGCTGCACTCAGTACAGCTCTGGGCTGCTGCCAGGGCATGTAATTCAAGGCACTAGCTTCAGGGACTCTCCACTGTCTTGGGGGTGATTCTACAAGGTGACCAGAAGCTGTTCACAAGCACCTGTTTGCAGCGACCGAGTTCGGCGATCCAAACTCTTCCCCGGCTCTCTTTCGCCTCTCCGCACACCCAGCGGCTGTACCGAAGACGCTGCTGGCTGTGGTGCGGCGAACCGCTGCTTTCTCGGCAAAACACAGCTTCTCGCTCTTGACAGCTCTGCTATGCAGAAGCAGAGGAAAGCCGGCAGAGCTTCTCCTCTAGCTGCTCTACGCAGAAACAACTGTAAATCAGCTAGAAATTGATCCTGTAGTGGGAAAGGCAGGAAAGTTGCTGCAAAAGCGTTTTGGCTTGCTGGAAGCAGCAGCAAGCATGAGTGCTTCTCTGCACACTGGAAACCCAAAACAGAAGCACGCAGACGGCAAGAGGAGACTGCCTGACACCTGCTGCACTCAGTACAGCTCTGGGCTGCTGCCAGGGCATGTATTTCAAGGCACTAGCTTCGGGGACTCTCCACTGTCTTGGGGGAGTTTCTACAAGGTGACCAGAAGCTGTTCACAAGCACCTGCTTGCAGCGACCGAGTTCGGCGTTCCACACTCTTCCCCGGCTCTCTTTCGCCTCTCCGCACTCCCAGCGGCGGTACCGAAAACGATGCTGGCTGTCGTGCCGCGAACCGCTGCTTTCTCGGCAAAATGTAGCTTCTCGCTCTTGACAGCTCTGCTATGCAGAAGCAGAGGAAAGCCGGCAGAGCTTCTCCTCTAGCTGCTCTATGCAGAAACAACTGTAAATCACTAGAAATTGATCCTGTAGTGGGAAAGGCAGAAAAGTTGCTGCAAAAGCGTTTTGGCTTGCTGGAAGCAGCAGCAAGCATGAGTGCTTCTCTGCACACTGGAAACCCAAAACAGAAGCACGCAGACGGCAACAGGAGACTGCCTGACACCTGCTGCACTCAGTACAGCTCTGGGCTGCTGCCAGGGCATGTATTTCAAGGCACTAGCTTCGGGGACTCTCCACTGTCTTGGGGGAGTTTCTACAATGTGACCAGAAGCTGTTCACAAGCACCTGCTTGCAGCGACCGAGTTCGGCGTTCCACACTCTTCCCCGGCTCTCTTTCGCATCTCCGCTCTCCCAGTGGCGGTACCGAAGACGCTGCTGGCTGTGGTGCCGCGAACCGCTGCTTTCTCGGCAAAAGGCTGCTTCTCGCTCTTGACAGCTCTGCTATGCAGAAGCAGAGGAAAGCCGGCAGAGCTTCTCCTGTAGCTGCTCTATGCAGAAACAACTGTAAATCAGCTAGAAATTCATCCTGTAGTGGGAAAGGCAGAAGAGTTGCTGCAAAAGCGTTTTGGCTTGCTGGAAGCAGCAGCAAGCACGAGTGCTTCTCTGCGCATTGGAAACACAAAACAGAAGCACGCACACGGCAAGAGGAGACTGCCTGACACCTGCTGCACTCAGTACAGCTCTGGGCTGCTGCCAGGGCATGTATTTCAAGGCACTAGCTTCAGGGACTCTCCACTGTCTTGGGGGTGATTCTACAAGGTGACCAGAAGCTGTTCACAAGCACCTGCTTGCAGCGACCGAGTTCGGCGTTCCACACTCTTCCCCGGCTCTCATTCGCCTCTCCGCACACCCAGCGGCTGTACCAAAGACGCTGCTGGCTGTGGTGCGGCGAACCGCTGCTTACTCGGCAAAAGGCAGCTTCTCGCTCTTGACAGCTCTGCTATGCAGAAGCAGAGGAAAGCTGGCAGAGCTTCTCCTCTAGCTGCTCTACGCAGAAACAACTGTAAATCAGCTAGAAATTGATCCTGTAGTGGGAAAGGCAGAAAAGTTGCTGCAAAAGCGTTTTGGCTTGCTGGAAGCAGCAGCAAGCACGAGTGCTTCTCTGCACATTGGAAACACAAAACAGAAGCACGCAGACGGCGAGAGGAGACTGCCTGACACCTGCTGCACTCAGTACAGCTCTGGGCTGCTGCCAGAGCATGTATTTCAAGGCACTAGCTTCGGGGACTCTCCACTGTCTTGGGGGAGTTTCTACAATGTGACCAGAAGCTGTTCACAAGCACCTGCTTGCAGCGACCGAGTTCGGCGTTCCACACTCTTCCCCGGCTCTCTTTCGCCTCTCCGCTCTCCCAGTGGCGGTACCGAAGACGCTGCTGGCTGTGGTGCCGCGAACCGCTGCTTTCTCGGCAAAAGGCTGCTTCTCGCTCTTGACAGCTCTGCTATGCAGAAGCAGAGGAAAGCCGGCAGAGCTTCTCCTCTAGCTGCTCTACGCAGAAACAACTGTAAATCAGCTAGAAAATGATCCTGTAGTGGGAAAGGCAGAAAAGTTGCTGCAAAAGCGTTTTGGCTTGCTGGAAGCAGCAGCAAGCACGAGTGCTTCTCTGCACATTGGAAACACAAAACAGAAGCACCCACACGGCAAGAGGAGACTGCCTGACACCTGCTGCACTCAGTACAGCTCTGGGCTGCTGCCAGGGCATGTAATTCAAGGCACTAGCTTCGGGGACTCTCCACTGTCATGGGGGAGATTCTACAAGGTGACCAGAAGCTGTTCAAAAGCACCTGCTTGCAGCGACCGAGTTCGGCGTTCCACACTCTTCCCCGGCTCTCTTTCGCTTCTCCGCACAAGCTGCGGCTGAACCCAAGACGCCGATTGCTGCGGTTCCGCGAAGCGCTGCTTTCTCGGCAAAACACAGCTCCTCGTTCTTGACAGCTCTGCTATGCAGAAGCACAGGAAAGCCGGCAGAGCTGCTCCTCTAGCTGCTCTACGCACAGGCGACTGTAAATCAGCTACACATTGATCCTGTTGTGGAAAAGGCAGGAAAGTTGCTGAAAAAGCGTTTTGGCTTACTGGAAGCAGCAGCAAGCACAAGGGCTTCTCTGCACGCTGCGAACACAAAACAGAAGCACCTACACGGCGAGAGGAGACTGCCTGACACCTGCTGCACTCAGTACAGCTCTGGGCTGCTGCCAGGGCATGTAATTCAAGGCACTAGCTTCGGGGACTCTCCACTGTCTTGGGGGAGTTTCTACAAGGTGACCAGAAGCTGTTCGAAAGCACCTGCTTGCAGCGACCGAGTTCGGCGTTCCACACTCTTCCCCGGCTCTCTTTCGCCTCTCCGCTCTCCCAGTGGCGGTACCGAAGACGCTGCTGGCTGTGGTGCGGCGAACCGCTGCTTTCTCGGCAAAACACAGCTTCTCGCTCTTGACAGCTCTGCTATGCAGAAGCAGAGGAAAGCCGGCAGAGCTTCTCCTCTAGCTGCTCTACGCAGAAACAACTGTAAATCAGCTAGAAATTGATCCTGTAGTGGGAAAGGCAGGAAAGTTGCTGAAAAAGCGTTTTGGCTTGCTGGAAGCAGCAGCAAGCACGAGTGCTTCTCTGCACATTGGAAACACAAAACAGAAGCACCCACACGGCAAGAGGAGACTGCCTGACACCTGCTGCACTCAGTACAGCTCTGGGCTGCTGCCAGGGCATGTATTTTAAGGCACTAGCTTCGGGGACTCTCCACTGTCTTGGGGGAGTTTCTACAAGGTGACCAGAAGCTGTTCACAAGCACCTGCTTGCAGCGACCGAGTTCGGCGTTCCACACTCTTCCCCGGCTCTCTTTCGCCTCTCCGCACTCCCAGCGGCTGTACCGAAGACGCTGCTGGCTGTGGTGCCGCGAACCGCTGCTTTCTCGGCAAAAGGCTGCTTCTCGCTCTTGACAGCTCTGCTATGCAGAAGCAGAGGAAAGCCGGCAGAGCTTCTCCTGTAGCTGCTCTATGCAGAAACAACTGTAAATCAGCTAGAAATTCATCCTGTAGTGGGAAAGGCAGAAGAGTTGCTGCAAAAGCGTTTTGGCTTGCTGGAAGCAGCAGCAAGCACGAGTGCTTCTCTGCGCATTGGAAATACAAAACAGAAGCACGCACACGGCAAGAGGAGACTGCCTGACACCTGCTGCACTCAGTACAGCTCTGGGCTGCTGCCAGGGCATGTATTTCAAGGCACTAGCTTCAGGGACTCTCCACTGTCTTGGGGGTGATTCTACAAGGTGACCAGAAGCTGTTCGAAAGCACCTGCTTGCAGCGACCGAGTTCGGCGTTCCACACTCTTCCCCGGCTCTCTTTCGCTTCTCCGCACAAGCTGCGGCTGAACCCAAGACGCCGATTGCTGCGGTTCCGCGAAGCGCTGCTTTCTCGGCAAAACACAGCTCCTCGTTCTTGACAGCTCTGCGATGCAGAAGCACTGGAAAGCCGGCAGAGCTGCTCCTCTAGCTGCTCTACGCACAGGCAACTGTAAATCAGCTACACATTGATCCTGTTGTGGAAAAGGCAGGAAAGTTGCTGAAAAAGCGTTTTGGCTTACTGGAAGCAGCAGCAAGCACAAGGGCTTCTCTGCACGCTGCGAACACAAAACAGAAGCACCTACACGGCGAGAGGAGACTGCCTGACACCTGCTGCACTCAGTACAGCTCTGGGCTGCTGCCAGGGCATGTAATTCAAGGCACTAGCTTCAGGGACTCTCCACTGTCTTGGGGGTGATTCTACAAGGTGACCAGAAGCTGTTCACAAGCACCTGCTTGCAGCGACCGAGTTCGGCGTTCCACACTCTTCCCCGGCTCTCTTTCGCCTCTCCGCACTCCCAGCGGCTGTACCGAAGACGCTGCTGGCTGTGGTGCCGCGAACCGCTGCTTTCTCGGCAAAAGGCTGCTTCTCGCTCTTGACAGCTCTGCTATGCAGAAGCAGAGGAAAGCCGGCAGAGCTTCTCCTGTAGCTGCTCTATGCAGAAACAACTGTAAATCAGCTAGAAATTCATCCTGTAGTGGGAAAGGCAGAAGAGTTGCTGCAAAAGCGTTTTGGCTTGCTGGAAGCAGCAGCAAGCACGAGTGCTTCTCTGCGCATTGGAAACACAAAACAGAAGCACGCACACGGCAAGAGGAGACTGCCTGACACCTGCTGCACTCAGTACAGCTCTGGGCTGCTGCCAGGGCATGTATTTCAAGGCACTAGCTTCGGGGACTCTCCACTGTCTTGGGGGTGATTCTACAAGGTGACCAGAAGCTGTTCACAAGCACCTGCTTGCAGCGACCGAGTTCGGCGTTCCACACTCTTCCCCGGCTCTCTTTCGCCTCTCCGCACACCCAGCGGCTGTACCAAAGACGCTGCTGGCTGTGGTGCGGCGAACCGCTGCTTACTCGGCAAAAGGCAGCTTCTCGCTCTTGACAGCTCTGCTATGCAGAAGCAGAGGAAAGCTGGCAGAGCTTCTCCTCTAGCTGCTCTACGCAGAAACAACTGTAAATCAGCTAGAAATTGATCCTGTAGTGGGAAAGGCAGGAAAGTTGCTGCAAAAGCGTTTTGGCTTGCTGGAAGCAGCAGCAAGCACGAGTGCTTCTCTGCACATTGGAAACACAAAACAGAAGCACGCACACGGGAAGAGGAGACTGCCTGAAACCTGCTGCACTCAGTACAGCTCTGGGCTGCTGCCAGAGCATGTATTTCAAGGCACTAGCTTCGGGGACTCTCCACTGTCTTGGGGGAGTTTCTACAATGTGACCAGAAGCTGTTCACAAGCACCTGCTTGCAGCGACCGAGTTCGGCGTTCCACACTCTTCCCCGCCTCTCTTTCGCCTCTCCGCACTCCCAGCGGCGGTACCGAAAACGATGCTGGCTGTCGTGCCGCGAACCGCTGCTTTCTCGGCAAAAGGTAGCTTCTCGCTCTTGACAGCTCTGCTATGCAGAAGCAGAGGAAAGCCGGCAGAGCTTCTCCTCTAGCTGCTCTATGCAGAAACAACTGTAAATCACTAGAAATTGATCCTGTAGTGGGAAAGGCAGAAAAGTTGCTGCAAAAGCGTTTTGGCTTGCTGGAAGCAGCAGCAAGCATGAGTGCTTCTCTGCACACTGGAAACCCAAAACAGAAGCACGCAGACGGCAAGAGGAGACTGCCTGACACCTGCTGCACTCAGTACAGCTCTGGGCTGCTGCCAGGGCATGTATTTTAAGGCACTAGCTTCGGGGACTCTCCACTGTCTTGGGGGAGTTTCTACAAGGTGACCAGAAGCTGTTCACAAGCACCTGCTTGCAGCGACCGAGTTCGGCGTTCCACACTCTTCCCCGGCTCTCTTTCGCCTCTCCGCACTCCCAGCGGCTGTACCGAAGACGCTGCTGGCTGTGGTGCCGCGAACCGCTGCTTTCTCGGCAAAAGGCAGCTTCTCGCTCTTGACAGCTCTGCTATGCAGAAGCAGAGGAAAGCCGGCAGAGCTTCTCCTGTAGCTGCTCTATGCAGAAACAACTGTAAATCAGCTAGAAATTCATCCTGTAGTGGGAAAGGCAGAAGAGTTGCTGCAAAAGCGTTTTGGCTTGCTGGAAGCAGCAGCAAGCACGAGTGCTTCTCTGCGCATTGGAAACACAAAACAGAAGCACGCACACGGCAAGAGGAGACTGCCTGACACCTGCTGCACTCAGTACAGCTCTGGGCTGCTGCCAGGGCATGTATTTCAAGGCACTAGCTTCAGGGACTCTCCACTGTCTTGGGGGTGATTCTACAAGGTGACCAGAAGCTGTTCACAAGCACCTGCTTGCAGCGACCGAGTTCGGCGTTCCACACTCTTCCCCGGCTCTCTTTCGCCTCTCCGCTCTCCCAGTGGCGGTACCGAAGACGCTGCTGGCTGTGGTGCCGCGAACCGCTGCTTTCTCGGCAAAAGGCTGCTTCTCGCTCTTGACAGCTCTGCTATGCAGAAGCAGAGGAAAGCCGGCAGAGCTTCTCCTCTAGCTGCTCTACGCAGAAACAACTGTAAATCAGCTAGAAAATGATCCTGTAGTGGGAAAGGCAGAAAAGTTGCTGCAAAAGCGTTTTGGCTTGCTGGAAGCAGCAGCAAGCACGAGTGCTTCTCTGCACATTGGAAACACAAAACAGAAGCACCCACACGGCAAGAGGAGACTGCCTGACACCTGCTGCACTCAGTACAGCTCTGGGCTGCTGCCAGGGCATGTAATTCAAGGCACTAGCTTCGGGGACTCTCCACTGTCATGGGGGAGATTCTACAAGGTGACCAGAAGCTGTTCGAAAGCACCTGCTTGCAGCGACCGAGTTCGGCGTTCCACACTCTTCCCCGGCTCTCTATCGCTTCTCCGCACAAGCTGCGGCTGAACCCAAGACGCCGATTGCTGCGGTTCCGCGAAGCGCTGCTTTCTCAGCAAAACACAGCTCCTCGTTCTTGACAGCTCTGCTATGCAGAAGCACTGGAAAGCCGGCAGAGCTGCTACTCTAGCTGCTCTACGCACAGGCGACTGTAAATCAGCTACACATTGATCCTGTTGTGGAAAAGGCAGGAAAGTTGCTGAAAAAGCGTTTTGGCTTACTGGAAGCAGCAGCAAGCACAAGGGCTTCTCTGCACGCTGCGAACACAAAACAGAAGCACCTACACGGCGAGAGGAGACTGCCTGACACCTGCTGCACTCAGTACAGCTCTGGGCTGCTGCCAGGGCATGTATTTTAAGGCACTAGCTTCGGGGACTCTCCACTGTCTTGGGGGAGTTTCTACAAGGTGACCAGAAGCTGTTCACAAGCACCTGCTTGCAGCGACCGAGTTCGGCGTTCCACACTCTTCCCCGGCTCTCTTTCGCCTCTCCGCACTCCCAGCGGCTGTACCGAAGACGCTGCTGGCTGTGGTGCCGCGAACCGCTGCTTTCTCGGCAAAAGGCAGCTTCTCGCTCTTGACAGCTCTGCTATGCAGAAGCAGAGGAAAGCCGGCAGAGCTTCTCCTGTAGCTGCTCTATGCAGAAACAACTGTAAATCAGCTAGAAATTCATCCTGTAGTGGGAAAGGCAGAAGAGTTGCTGCAAAAGCGTTTTGGCTTGCTGGAAGCAGCAGCAAGCACGAGTGCTTCTCTGCGCATTGGAAATACAAAACAGAAGCACGCACACGGCAAGAGGAGACTGCCTGACACCTGCTGCACTCAGTACAGCTCTGGGCTGCTGCCAGGGCATGTATTTCAAGGCACTAGCTTCAGGGACTCTCCACTGTCTTGGGGGTGATTCTACAAGGTGACCAGAAGCTGTTCACAAGCACCTGCTTGCAGCAACCGAGTTCGGCGTTCCACACTCTTCCCCGGCTCTCTTTCGCCTCTCCGCACACCCAGCGGCTGTACCAAAGACGCTGCTGGCTGTGGTGCGGCGAACCGCTGCTTACTCGGCAAAAGGCAGCTTCTCGCTCTTGACAGCTCTGCTATGCAGAAGCAGAGGAAAGCCGGCAGAGCTTCTCCTCTAGCTGCTCTACGCAGAAACAACTGTAAATCAGCTAGAAATTGATCCTGTAGTGGGAAAGGCAGGAAAGTTGCTGCAAAAGCGTTTTGGCTTGCTGGAAGCAGCAGCAAGCACGAGTGCTTCTCTGCACATTGGAAACACAAAACAGAAGCACGCACACGGGAAGAGGAGACTGCCTGAAACCTGCTGCACTCAGTACAGGTCTGGGCTGCGGCCAGAGCATGTATTTCAAGGCACTAGCTTCGGGGACTCTCCACTGTCTTGGGGGAGTTTCTACAAGGTGACCAGAAGCTGTTCACAAGCACCTGCTTGCAGCGACCGAGTTCGGCGTTCCACACTCTTCCCCGCCTCTCTTTCGCCTCTCCGCACTCCCAGCGGCTGTACCGAAAACGCTGCTGGCTGTCGTGTCGCGAACCGCTGCTTTCTCGGCAAAAGGTAGCTTCTCGCTCTTGACAGCTCTGCTATGCAGAAGCAGAGGAAAGCCGGCAGAGCTTCTCCTCTAGCTGCTCTATGCAGAAACAACTGTAAATAACTAGAAATTGATCCTGTAGTGGGAAAGGCAGAAAAGTTGCTGCAAAAGCGTTTTGGCTTGCTGGAAGCAGCAGCAAGCATGAGTGCTTCTCTGCACATTGGAAACCCAAAACAGAAGCACGCAGACGGCAAGAGGAGACTGCCTGACACCTGCTGCACTCAGTACAGCTCTGGGCTGCTGCCAGGAAAGGTATTTCAAGGAACTAGCCACGGGGACTCTCCACTGTGCTGGGAGAGATTCTACAAGGTGACCAGAAGCTGTTCACAAGCACCTGCTTGCAGCGACCGAGTTCGGCGTTCCACACTCTTCCCCGGCTCTCTTTCGCCGCTCCGCACACCCAGCGGCTGTACCAAAGACGCTGCTGGCTGTGGTGCGGCGAACCGCTGCTTACTCGGCAAAAGGCAGCTTCTCGCTCTTGACAGCGCTGCTATGCAGAAGCAGAGGAAAGCCGGCAGAGCTTCTCCTCTAGCTGCTCTATGCAGAAACAACTGTAAATCACTAGAAATTGATCCTGTAGTGGGAAAGGCAGAAAAGTTGCTGCAAAAGGGTTTTGGCTTGCTGGAAGCAGCAGCAAGCATGAGTGCTTCTCTGCACACTGGAAACCCAAAACAGAAGCACGCACACGGCAAGAGGAGACTGCCTGACACCTGCTGCACTCAGTACAGCTCTGGGCTGCTGCCAGGGCATGTATTTCAAGGCACTAGCTTCAGGGACTCTCCACTGTCTTGGGGGTGATTCTACAAGGTGACCAGAAGCTGTTCACAAGCACCTGCTTGCAGCGACCGAGTTCGGCGTTCCACACTCTTCCCCGGCTCTCTTTCGCCTCTCCGCACACCCAGCGGCTGTACCAAAGACGCTGCTGGCTGTGGTGCGGCGAACCGCTGCTTACTCGGCAAAAGGCAGCTTCTCGCTCTTGACAGCTCTGCTATGCAGAAGCAGAGGAAAGCTGGCAGAGCTTCTCCTCTAGCTGCTCTACGCAGAAACAACTGTAAATCAGCTAGAAATTGATCCTGTAGTGGGAAAGGCAGGAAAGTTGCTGCAAAAGCGTTTTGGCTTGCTGGAAGCAGCAGCAAGCACGAGTGCTTCTCTGCACATTGGAAACACAAAACAGAAGCACGCACACGGGAAGAGGAGACTGCCTGAAACCTGCTGCACTCAGTACAGCTCTGGGCTGCTGCCAGAGCATGTATTTCAAGGCACTAGCTTCGGGGACGCTCCACTGTCTTGGGGGAGTTTCTACAATGTGACCAGAAGCTGTTCACAAGCACCTGCTTGCAGCGACCGAGTTCGGCGTTCCACACTCTTCCCCGCCTCTCTTTCGCCTCTCCGCACTCCCAGCGGCGGTACCGAAAACGATGCTGGCTGTCGTGCCGCGAACCGCTGCTTTCTCGGCAAAAGGTAGCTTCTCGCTCTTGACAGCTCTGCTATGCAGAAGCAGAGGAAAGCCGGCAGAGCTTCTCCTGTAGCTGCTCTATGCAGAAACAACTGTAAATCAGCTAGAAATTCATCCTGTAGTGGGAAAGGCAGAAGAGTTGCTGCAAAAGCGTTTTGGCTTGCTGGAAGCAGCAGCAAGCACGAGTGCTTCTCTGCGCATTGGAAACACAAAACAGAAGCACGCACACGGCAAGAGGAGACTGCCTGACACCTGCTGCACTCAGTACAGCTCTGGGCTGCTGCCAGGGCATGTATTTCAAGGCACTAGCTTCAGGGACTCTCCACTGTCTTGGGGGTGATTCTACAAGGTGACCAGAAGCTGTTCACAAGCACCTGCTTGCAGCGACCGAGTTCGGCGTTCCACACTCTTCCCCGGCTCTCATTCGCCTCTCCGCACACCCAGCGGCTGTACCAAAGACGCTGCTGGCTGTGGTGCGGCGAACCGCTGCTTACTCGGCAAAAGGCAGCTTCTCGCTCTTGACAGCTCTGCTATGCAGAAGCAGAGGAAAGCTGGCAGAGCTTCTCCTCTAGCTGCTCTACGCAGAAACAACTGTAAATCAGCTAGAAATTGATCCTGTAGTGGGAAAGGCAGAAAAGTTGCTGCAAAAGCGTTTTGGCTTGCTGGAAGCAGCAGCAAGCACGAGTGCTTCTCTGCACATTGGAAACACAAAACAGAAGCACGCAGACGGCGAGAGGAGACTGTCTGACACCTGCTGCACTCAGTACAGCTCTGGGCTGCTGCCAGAGCATGTATTTCAAGGCACTAGCTTCGGGGACTCTCCACTGTCTTGGGGGAGTTTCTACAATGTGACCAGAAGCTGTTCACAAGCACCTGCTTGCAGCGACCGAGTTCGGCGTTCCACACTCTTCCCCGGCTCTCTTTCGCCTCTCCGCTCTCCCTGTGGCGGTACCGAAGACGCTGCTGGCTGTGGTGCCGCGAACCGCTGCTTTCTCGGCAAAACACAGCTTCTCGCTCTTGACAGCTCTGCTATGCAGAAGCAGAGGAAAGCCGGCAGAGCTTCTCCTCTAGCTGCTCTACGCAGAAACAACTGTAAATCAGCTAGAAATTGATCCTGTAGTGGGAAAGGCAGGAAAGTTGCTGAAAAAGCGTTTTGGCTTGCTGGAAGCAGCAGCAAGCACGAGTGCTTCTCTGCGCATTGGAAACACAAAACAGAAGCACGCACACGGCAAGAGGAGACTGCCTGACACCTGCTGCACTCAGTACAGCTCTGGGCTGCTGCCAGAGCATGTATTTTAAGGCACTAACTTCGGGGACTCTCCACTGTCTTCGGGGAGTTTCTACAAGGTGACCAGAAGCTGTTCGAAAGCACCTGCTTGCAGCGACCGAGTTCGGCGTTCCACACTCTTCCCCGGCTCTCTTTCGCTTCTCCGCACAAGCTGCGGCTGAACCCAAGACGCCGATTGCTGCGGTTCCGCGAAGCGCTGCTTTCTCGGCAAAACACAGCTCCTTGTTCTTGACAGCTCTGCTATGCAGAAGCACTGGAAAGCCGGCAGAGCTGCTCCTCTAGCTGCTCTACGCACAGGCAACTGTAAATCAGCTACACATTGATCCTGTTGTGGAAAAGGCAGGAAAGTTGCTGAAAAAGCGTTTTGGCTTACTGGAAGCAGCAGCAAGCACAAGGGCTTCTCTGCACGCTGCGAACACAAAACAGAAGCACCTACACGGCGAGAGGAGACTGCCTGACACCTGCTGCACTCAGTACAGCTCTGGGCTGCTGCCAGGGCATGTAATTCAAGGCACTAGCTTCAGGGACTCTCCACTGTCTTGGGGGTGATTCTACAAGGTGACCAGAAGCTGTTCACAAGCACCTGCTTGCAGCGACCGAGTTCGGCGTTCCACACTCTTCCCCGGCTCTCTTTCGCCTCTCCGCACACCCAGCGGCTGTACCAAAGACGCTGCTGGCTGTGGTGCGGCGAACCGCTGCTTACTCTGCAAAAGGCAGCTTCTCGCTCTTGACAGCTCTGCTATGCAGAAGCAGAGGAAAGCTGGCAGAGCTTCTCCTCTAGCTGCTCTACGCAGAAACAACTGTAAATCAGCTAGAAATTGATCCTGTAGTGGGAAAGGCAGGAAAGTTGCTGCAAAAGCGTTTTGGCTTGCTGGAAGCAGCAGCAAGCACGAGTGCTTCTCTGCACATTGGAAACACAAAACAGAAGCACGCACACGGGAAGAGGAGACTGCCTGAAACCTGCTGCACTCAGTACAGGTCTGGGCTGCGGCCAGAGCATGTATTTCAAGGCACTAGCTTCGGGGACTCTCCACTGTCTTGGGGGAGTTTCTACAAGGTGACCAGAAGCTGTTCGAAAGCACCTGCTTGAAGCGACCGAGTTCGGCGTTCCACACTCTTCCCCGGCTCTCTTTCGCCTCTCCGCACTCCCAGCGGCTGTACCGAAAACGCTGCTGGCTGTCGTGTCGCGAACCGCTGCTTTCTCGGCAAAAGGTAGCTTCTCGCTCTTGACAGCTCTGCTATGCAGAAGCAGAGGAAAGCCGGCAGAGCTTCTCCTCTAGCTGCTCTATGCAGAAACAACTGTAAATCAGCTAGAAATTGATCCTGTAGTGGGAAAGGCAGAAAAGTTGCTGCAAAAGCGTTTTGGCTTGCTGGAAGCAGCAGCAAGCATGAGTGCTTCTCTGCACACTGGAAACCCAAAACAGAAGCACGCAGACGGCAAGAGGAGACTGCCTGACACCTGCTGCACTCAGTACAGCTCTGGGCTGCTGCCAGGGCATGTATTTCAAGGCACTAGCTTCGGGGACTCTCCACTGTCTTGGGGGAGTTTCTACAAGGTGACCAGAAGCTGTTCACAAACACCTGCTTGCAGCGACCGAGTTCGGCGTTCCACACTCTTCCCCGGCTCTTTTTCGCCTCTCCGCTCTCCCAGTGGCGGTACCGAAGACGCTGCTGGCTGTGGTGCGGCGAACCGCTGCTTACTCTGCAAAAGGCAGCTTCTCGCTCTTGACAGCTCTGCTATGCAGAAGCAGAGGAAAGCCGGCAGAGCTTCTTCTCTAGCTGCTCTACGCAGAAACAACTGTAAATCAGCTAGAAATTGATCCTGTAGTGGGAAAGGCAGAAAAGTTGCTGCAAAAGCGTTTTGGCTTGCTGGAAGCAGCAGCAAGCACGAGTGCTTCTCTGCACATTGGAAACACAAAACAGAAGCACGCAGACGGCAAGAGGAGACTGCCTGACACCTGCTGCACTCAGTACAGCTCTGGGCTGCTGCCAGAGCATGTATTTCAAGGCACTAGCTTCGGGGACTCTCCACTGTCTTAGGGGAGTTTCTACAATGTGACCAGAAGCTGTTCGAAAGCACCTGCTTGCAGCGACCGAGTTCGGCGTTCCACACTCTTCCCCAGCTCTCTTTCGCCTCTCCGCTCTCCCAGTGGCGGTACCGAAGTCGCTGCTGGCTGTGGTGCCGCGAACCGCTGCTTTCTCGGCAAAAGGCTGCTTCTCCCTCTTGACAGCTCTGCTATGCAGAAGCAGAGGAAAGCCGGCAGAGCTTCTCCTCTAGCTGCTCTACGCAGAAACAACTGTAAATCAGCTAGAAAATGATCCTGTAGTGGGAAAGGCAGAAAAGTTGCTGCAAAAGCGTTTTGGCTTGCTGGAAGCAGCAGCAAGCACGAGTGCTTCTCTGCACATTGGAAACACAAAACAGAAGCACCCACACGGCAAGAGGAGACTGCCTGACACCTGCTGCACTCAGTACAGCTCTGGGCTGCTGCCAGGGCATGTAATTCAAGGCACTAGCTTCGGGGACTCTCCACTGTCATGGGGGAGATTCTACAAGGTGACCAGAAGCTGTTCGAAAGCACCTGCTTGCAGCGACCGAGTTCGGCGTTCCACACTCTTCCCCGGCTCTCTTTCGCTTCTCCGCACAAGCTGCGGCTGAACCCAAGACGCCGATTGCTGCGGTTCCGCGAAGCGCTGCTTTCTCGGCAAAACACAGCTCCTCGTTCTTGACAGCTCTGCTATGCAGAAGCACAGGAAAGCCGGCAGAGCTGCTCCTCTAGCTGCTCTACGCACAGGCAACTGTAAATCAGCTACACATTGATCCTGTTGTGGAAAAGGCAGGAAAGTTGCTGAAAAAGCGTTTTGGCTTACTGGAAGCAGCAGCAAGCACAAGGGCTTCTCTGCACGCTGCGAACACAAAACAGAAGCACCTACACGGCGAGAGGAGACTGCCTGACACCTGCTGCACTCAGTACAGCTCTGGGCTGCTGCCAGGGCATGTAATTCAAGGCACTAGCTTCAGGGACTCTCCACTGTCTTGGGGGTGATTCTACAAGGTGACCAGAAGCTGTTCACAAGCACCTGCTTGCAGCGACCGAGTTCGGCGTTCCACACTCTTCCCCGGCTCTCTTTCGCCTCTCCGCACACCCAGCGGCTGTACCAAAGACGCTGCTGGCTGTGGTGCCGCGAACCGCTGCTTTCTCGGCAAAACACAGCTTCTCGCTCTTGACAGCTCTGCTATGCAGAAGCAGAGGAAAGCCGGCAGAGCTTCTCCTCTAGCTGCTCTACGCAGAAACAACTGTAAATCAGCTAGAAATTGATCCTGTAGTGGGAAAGGCAGGAAAGTTGCTGAAAAAGCGTTTTGGCTTGCTGGAAGCAGCAGCAAGCACGAGTGCTTCTCTGCACATTGGAAACACAAAACAGAAGCACCCACACGGCAAGAGGAGACTGCCTGACACCTGCTGCACTCAGTACAGCTCTGGGCTGCTGCCAGGGCATGTATTTTAAGGCACTAGCTTCGGGGACTCTCCACTGTCTTGGGGGAGTTTCTACAAGGTGACCAGAAGCTGTTCACAAGCACCTGCTTGCAGCGACCGAGTTCGGCGTTCCACACTCTTCCCCGGCTCTCTTTCGCCTCTCCGCACTCCCAGCGGCTGTACCGAAGACGCTGCTGGCTGTGGTGCCGCGAACCGCTGCTTTCTCGGCAAAAGGCAGCTTCTCGCTCTTGACAGCTCTGCTATGCAGAAGCAGAGGAAAGCCGGCAGAGCTTCTCCTGTAGCTGCTCTATGCAGAAACAACTGTAAATCAGCTAGAAATTCATCCTGTAGTGGGAAAGGCAGAAGAGTTGCTGCAAAAGCGTTTTGGCTTGCTGGAAGCAGCAGCAAGCACGAGTGCTTCTCTGCGCATTGGAAATACAAAACAGAAGCACGCACACGGCAAGAGGAGACTGCCTGACACCTGCTGCACTCAGTACAGCTCTGGGCTGCTGCCAGGGCATGTATTTCAAGGCACTAGCTTCAGGGACTCTCCACTGTCTTGGGGGTGATTCTACAAGGTGACCAGAAGCTGTTCACAAGCACCTGCTTGCAGCAACCGAGTTCGGCGTTCCACACTCTTCCCCGGCTCTCTTTCGCCTCTCCGCACACCCAGCGGCTGTACCAAAGACGCTGCTGGCTGTGGTGCGGCGAACCGCTGCTTACTCGGCAAAAGGCAGCTTCTCGCTCTTGACAGCTCTGCTATGCAGAAGCAGAGGAAAGCCGGCAGAGCTTCTCCTCTAGCTGCTCTACGCAGAAACAACTGTAAATCAGCTAGAAATTGATCCTGTAGTGGGAAAGGCAGGAAAGTTGCTGCAAAAGCGTTTTGGCTTGCTGGAAGCAGCAGCAAGCACGAGTGCTTCTCTGCACATTGGAAACACAAAACAGAAGCACGCACACGGGAAGAGGAGACTGCCTGAAACCTGCTGCACTCAGTACAGGTCTGGGCTGCGGCCAGAGCATGTATTTCAAGGCACTAGCTTCGGGGACTCTCCACTGTCTTGGGGGAGTTTCTACAAGGTGACCAGAAGCTGTTCACAAGCACCTGCTTGCAGCGACCGAGTTCGGCGTTCCACACTCTTCCCCGGCTCTCTTTCGCCTCTCCGCACTCCCAGCGGCTGTACCGAAAACGCTGCTGGCTGTCGTGTCGCGAACCGCTGCTTTCTCGGCAAAAGGTAGCTTCTCGCTCTTGACAGCTCTGCTATGCAGAAGCAGAGGAAAGCCGGCAGAGCTTCTCCTCTAGCTGCTCTATGCAGAAACAACTGTAAATCACTAGAAATTGATCCTGTAGTGGGAAAGGCAGAAAAGTTGCTGCAAAAGCGTTTTGGCTTGCTGGAAGCAGCAGCAAGCATGAGTGCTTCTCTGCACACTGGAAACCCAAAACAGAAGCACGCAGACGGCAAGAGGAGACTGCCTGACACCTGCTGCACTCAGTACAGCTCTGGGCTGCTGCCAGGGCATGTATTTCAAGGCACTAGCTTCGGGGACTCTCCACTGTCTTGGGGGAGTTTCTACAAGGTGACCAGAAGCTGTTCACAAACACCTGCTTGCAGCGACCGAGTTCGGCGTTCCACACTCTTCCCCGGCTCTCTTTCGCCTCTCCGCTCTCCCAGTGGCGGTACCGAAGACGCTGCTGGCTGTGGTGCCGCGAACCGCTGCTTTCTCGGCAAAAGGCTGCTTCTCGCTCTTGACAGCTCTGCTATGCAGAAGCAGAGGAAAGCCGGCAGAGCTTCTCCTCTAGCTGCTCTACGCAGAAACAACTGTAAATCAGCTAGAAAATGATCCTGTAGTGGGAAAGGCAGAAAAGTTGCTGCAAAAGCGTTTTGGCTTGCTGGAAGCAGCAGCAAGCACGAGTGCTTCTCTGCGCATTGGAAACACAAAACAGAAGCACCCACACGGCAAGAGGAGACTGCCTGACACCTGCTGCACTCAGTACAGCTCTGGGCTGCTGCCAGGGCATGTAATTCAAGGCACTAGCTTCGGGGACTCTCCACTGTCATGGGGGAGATTCTACAAGGTGACCAGAAGCTGTTCGCCAGCACCGGCTTGCAGCGACCGAGTTCGGCGTTCCACACTCTTCCCCGGCTCTCTTTCGCTTCTCCGCACAAGCTGCGGCTGAACCCAAGACGCCGATTGCTGCGGTTCCGCGAAGCGCTGCTTTCTCGGCAAAACACAGCTCCTCGTTCTTGACAGCTCTGCTATGCAGAAGCACTGGAAAGCTGGCAGAGCTTCTCCTCTAGCTGCTCTACGCACAGGCAACTGTAAATCAGCTACACATTGATCCTGTTGTGGAAAAGGCAGGAAAGTTGCTGAAAAAGCGTTTTGGCTTACTGGAAGCAGCAGCAAGCACAAGGGCTTCTCTGCACGCTGCGAACACAAAACAGAAGCACCTACACGGCGAGAGGAGACTGCCTGACACCTGCTGCACTCAGTACAGCTCTGGGCTGCTGCCAGGGCATGTAATTCAAGGCACTAGCTTCAGGGACTCTCCACTGTCTTGGGGGTGATTCTACAAGGTGACCAGAAGCTGTTCACAAGCACCTGCTTGCAGCGACCGAGTTCGGCGTTCCACACTCTTCCCCGGCTCTCTTTCGCCTCTCCGCACACCCAGCGGCTGTACCAAAGACGCTGCTGGCTGTGGTGCGGCGAACCGCTGCTTACTCTGCAAAAGGCAGCTTCTCGCTCTTGACAGCTCTGCTATGCAGAAGCAGAGGAAAGCCGGCAGAGCTTCTTCTCTAGCTGCTCTACGCAGAAACAACTGTAAATCAGCTAGAAATTGATCCTGTAGTGGGAAAGGCAGAAAAGTTGCTGCAAAAGCGTTTTGGCTTGCTGGAAGCAGCAGCAAGCACGAGTGCTTCTCTACACATTGGAAACACAAAACAGAAGCACGCAGACGGCAAGAGGAGACTGCCTGACACCTGCTGCACTCAGTACAGCTCTGGGCTGCTGCCAGGGCATGTATTTCAAGGCACTAGCTTCGGGGACTCTCCACTGTCTTGGGGGAGTTTCTACAAGGTGACCAGAAGCTGTTCGAAAGCACCTGCTTGCAGCGACCGAGTTCGGCGTTCCACACTCTTCCCCGGCTCTCTTTCGCCTCTCCGCTCTCCCAGTGTCGGTACCGAAGACGCTGCTGGCTGTGGTGCCGCAAACCGCTGCTTTCTCGGCAAAAGGCTGCTTCTCCCTCTTGACAGCTCTGCTATGCAGAAGCAGAGGAAAGCCGGCAGAGCTTCTCCTCTAGCTGCTCTACGCAGAAACAACTGTAAATCAGCTAGAAAATGATCCTGTAGTGGGAAAGGCAGAAAAGTTGCTGCAAAAGCGTTTTGGCTTGCTGGAAGCAGCAGCAAGCACGAGTGCTTCTCTGCACTTTGGAAACACAAAACAGAAGCACCCACACGGCAAGAGGAGACTGCCTGACACCTGCTGCACTCAGTACAGCTCTGGGCTGCTGCCAGGGCATGTAATTCAAGGCACTAGCTTCGGGGACTCTCCACTGTCATGGGGGAGATTCTACAAGGTGACCAGAAGCTGTTCGAAAGCACCTGCTTGCAGCGACCGAGTTCGGCGTTCCACACTCTTCCCCGGCTCTCTTTCGCTTCTCCGCACAAGCTGCGGCTGAATCCAAGACGCCGATTGCTGCGGTTCCGCGAAGCGCTGCTTTCTCGGCAAAACACAGCTCCTCGTTCTTGACAGCTCTGCTATGCAGAAGCACTGGAAAGCCGGCAGAGCTGCTCCTCTAGCTGCTCTACGCACAGGCAACTGTAAATCAGCTACACATTGATCCTGTTGTGGAAAAGGCAGGAAAGTTGCTGAAAAAGCGTTTTGGCTTACTGGAAGCAGCAGCAAGCACAAGGGCTTCTCTGCACGCTGCGAACACAAAACAGAAGCACCTACACGGCGAGAGGAGACTGCCTGACACCTGCTGCACTCAGTACAGCTCTGGGCTGCTGCCAGGGCATGTAATTCAAGGCACTAGCTTCAGGGACTCTCCACTGTCTTGGGGGTGATTCTACAAGGTGACCAGAAGCTGTTCACAAGCACCTGCTTGCAGCGACCGAGTTCGGCGTTCCACACTCTTCCCCGGCTCTCTTTCGCCTCTCCGCACTCCCAGCGGCTGTACCGAAGACGCTGCTGGCTGTGGTGCCGCGAACCGCTGCTTTCTCGGCAAAAGGCAGCTTCTCGCTCTTGACAGCTCTGCTATGCAGAAGCAGAGGAAAGCCGGCAGAGCTTCTCCTGTAGCTGCTCTATGCAGAAACAACTGTAAATCAGCTAGAAATTCATCCTGTAGTGGGAAAGGCAGAAGAGTTGCTGCAAAAGCGTTTTGGCTTGCTGGAAGCAGCAGCAAGCACGAGTGCTTCTCTGCGCATTGGAAACACAAAACAGAAGCACGCACACGGCAAGAGGAGACTGCCTGACACCTGCTGCACTCAGTACAGCTCTGGGCTGCTGCCAGGGCATGTATTTCAAGGCACTAGCTTCAGGGACTCTCCACTGTCTTGGGGGTGATTCTACAAGGTGACCAGAAGCTGTTCACAAGCACCTGCTTGCAGCGACCGAGTTCGGCGTTCCACACTCTTCCCCGGCTCTCTTTCGCCTCTCCGCACACCCAGCGGCTGTACCAAAGACGCTGCTGGCTGTGGTGCGGCGAACCGCTGCTTACTCGGCAAAAGGCAGCTTCTCGCTCTTGACAGCTCTGCTATGCAGAAGCAGAGGAAAGCTGGCAGAGCTTCTCCTCTAGCTGCTCTACGCAGAAACAACTGTAAATCAGCTAGAAATTGATCCTGTAGTGGGAAAGGCAGGAAAGTTGCTGCAAAAGCGTTTTGGCTTGCTGGAAGCAGCAGCAAGCACGAGTGCTTCTCTGCACATTGGAAACACAAAACAGAAGCACGCACACGGGAAGAGGAGACTGCCTGAAACCTGCTGCACTCAGTACAGCTCTGGGCTGCTGCCAGAGCATGTATTTCAAGGCACTAGCTTCGGGGACTCTCCACTGTCTTGGGGGAGTTTCTACAATGTGACCAGAAGCTGTTCACAAGCACCTGCTTGCAGCGACCGAGTTCGGCGTTCCACACTCTTCCCCGCCTCTCTTTCGCCTCTCCGCACTCCCAGCGGCGGTACCGAAAACGATGCTGGCTGTCGTGCCGCGAACCGCTGCTTTCTCGGCAAAAGGTAGCTTCTCGCTCTTGACAGCTCTGCTATGCAGAAGCAGAGGAAAGCCGGCAGAGCTTCTCCTCTAGCTGCTCTATGCAGAAACAACTGTAAATCACTAGAAATTGATCCTGTAGTGGGAAAGGCAGAAAAGTTGCTGCAAAAGCGTTTTGGCTTGCTGGAAGCAGCAGCAAGCATGAGTGCTTCTCTGCACACTGGAAACCCAAAACAGAAGCACGCAGACGGCAAGAGGAGACTGCCTGACACCTGCTGCACTCAGTACAGCTCTGGGCTGCTGCCAGGGCATGTATTTTAAGGCACTAGCTTCGGGGACTCTCCACTGTCTTGGGGGAGTTTCTACAAGGTGACCAGAAGCTGTTCACAAGCACCTGCTTGCAGCGACCGAGTTCGGCGTTCCACACTCTTCCCCGGCTCTCTTTCGCCTCTCCGCACTCCCAGCGGCTGTACCGAAGACGCTGCTGGCTGTGGTGCCGCGAACCGCTGCTTTCTCGGCAAAAGGCAGCTTCTCGCTCTTGACAGCTCTGCTATGCAGAAGCAGAGGAAAGCCGGCAGAGCTTCTCCTGTAGCTGCTCTATGCAGAAACAACTGTAAATCAGCTAGAAATTCATCCTGTAGTGGGAAAGGCAGAAGAGTTGCTGCAAAAGCGTTTTGGCTTGCTGGAAGCAGCAGCAAGCACGAGTGCTTCTCTGCGCATTGGAAACACAAAACAGAAGCACGCACACGGCAAGAGGAGACTGCCTGACACCTGCTGCACTCAGTACAGCTCTGGGCTGCTGCCAGGGCATGTATTTCAAGGCACTAGCTTCAGGGACTCTCCACTGTCTTGGGGGTGTTTCTACAAGGTGACCAGAAGCTGTTCACAAGCACCTGCTTGCAGCGACCGAGTTCGGCGTTCCACACTCTTCCCCGGCTCTCATTCGCCTCTCCGCACACCCAGCGGCTGTACCAAAGACGCTGCTGGCTGTGGTGCGGCGAACCGCTGCTTACTCGGCAAAAGGCAGCTTCTCGCTCTTGACAGCTCTGCTATGCAGAAGCAGAGGAAAGCTGGCAGAGCTTCTCCTCTAGCTGCTCTACGCAGAAACAACTGTAAATCAGCTAGAAATTGATCCTGTAGTGGGAAAGGCAGAAAAGTTGCTGCAAAAGCGTTTTGGCTTGCTGGAAGCAGCAGCAAGCACGAGTGCTTCTCTGCACATTGGAAACACAAAACAGAAGCACGCAGACGGCGAGAGGAGACTGTCTGACACCTGCTGCACTCAGTACAGCTCTGGGCTGCTGCCAGAGCATGTATTTCAAGGCACTAGCTTCGGGGACTCTCCACTGTCTTGGGGGAGTTTCTACAATGTGACCAGAAGCTGTTCACAAGCACCTGCTTGCAGCGACCGAGTTCGGCGTTCCACACTCTTCCCCGGCTCTCTTTCGCCTCTCCGCTCTCCCAGTGGCGGTACCGAAGACGCTGCTGGCTGTGGTGCCGCGAACCGCTGCTTTCTCGGCAAAAGGCTGCTTCTCGCTCTTGACAGCTCTGCTATGCAGAAGCAGAGGAAAGCCGGCAGAGCTTCTCCTCTAGCTGCTCTACGCAGAAACAACTGTAAATCAGCTAGAAAATGATCCTGTAGTGGGAAAGGCAGAAAAGTTGCTGCAAAAGCGTTTTGGCTTGCTGGAAGCAGCAGCAAGCACGAGTGCTTCTCTGCACATTGGAAACACAAAACAGAAGCACCCACACGGCAAGAGGAGACTGCCTGACACCTGCTGCACTCAGTACAGCTCTGGGCTGCTGCCAGGGCATGTAATTCAAGGCACTAGCTTCGGGGACTCTCCACTGTCATGGGGGAGATTCTACAAGGTGACCAGAAGCTGTTCGAAAGCACCTGCTTGCAGCGACCGAGTTCGGCGTTCCACACTCTTCCCCGGCTCTCTATCGCTTCTCCGCACAAGCTGCGGCTGAACCCAAGACGCCGATTGCTGCGGTTCCGCGAAGCGCTGCTTTCTCAGCAAAACACAGCTCCTCGTTCTTGACAGCTCTGCTATGCAGAAGCACTGGAAAGCCGGCAGAGCTGCTCCTCTAGCTGCTCTACGCACAGGCGACTGTAAATCAGCTACACATTGATCCTGTTGTGGAAAAGGCAGGAAAGTTGCTGAAAAAGCGTTTTGGCTTACTGGAAGCAGCAGCAAGCACAAGGGCTTCTCTGCACGCTGCGAACAAAAAACAGAAGCACCTACACGGCGAGAGGAGACTGCCTGACACCTGCTGCACTCAGTACAGCTCTGGGCTGCTGCCAGGGCATGTATTTTAAGGCACTAGCTTCGGGGACTCTCCACTGTCTTGGGGGAGTTTCTACAAGGTGACCAGAAGCTGTTCACAAGCACCTGCTTGCAGCGACCGAGTTCGGCGTTCCACACTCTTCCCCGGCTCTCTTTCGCCTCTCCGCACACCCAGCGGCTGTACCAAAGACGCTGCTGGCTGTGGTGCCGCGAACTGCTGCTTTCTCGGCAAAAGGCAGCTTCTCGCTCTTGACAGCTCTGCTATGCAGAAGCAGAGGAAAGCCGGCAGAGCTTCTCCTGTAGCTGCTCTATGCAGAAACAACTGTAAATCAGCTAGAAATTCATCCTGTAGTGGGAAAGGCAGAAGAGTTGCTGCAAAAGCGTTTTGGCTTGCTGGAAGCAGCAGCAAGCACGAGTGCTTCTCTGCGCATTGGAAACACAAAACAGAAGCACGCACACGGCAAGAGGAGACTGCCTGACACCTGCTGCACTCAGTACAGCTCTGGGCTGCTGCCAGGGCATGTATTTCAAGTCACTAGCTTCAGGGACTCTCCACTGTCTTGGGGGTGATTCTACAAGGTGACCAGAAGCTGTTCACAAGCACCTGCTTGCAGCGACCGAGTTCGGCGTTCCACACTCTTCCCCGGCTCTCTTTCGCCTCTCCGCACACCCAGCGGCTGTACCAAAGACGCTGCTGGCTGTGGTGCGGCGAACCGCTGCTTTCTCGGCAAAACACAGCTTCTCGCTCTTGACAGCTCTGCTATGCAGAAGCAGAGGAAAGCCGGCAGAGCTTCTCCTCTAGCTGCTCTACGCAGAAACAACTGTAAATCAGCTAGAAATTGATCCTGTAGTGGGAAAGGCAGGAAAGTTGCTGAAAAAGCGTTTTGGCTTGCTGGAAGCAGCAGCAAGCACGAGTGCTTCTCTGCACATTGGAAACACAAAACAGAAGCACGCACACGGCAAGAGGAGACTGCCTGACACCTGCTGCACTCAGTACAGCTCTGGGCTGCTGCCAGGGCATGTATTTCAAGGCACTAGCTTCGGGGACTCTCCACTGTCTTGGGGGAGTTTCTACAAGGTGACCAGAAGCTGTTCGAACGCACCTGCTTGCAGCGACCGAGTTCGGCGTTCCACACTCTTCCCCGGCTCTCTTTCGCCTCTCCGCACTCCCAGCGGCGGTACCGAAAACGATGCTGGCTGTCGTGCCGCGAACCGCTGCTTTCTCGGCAAAAGGTAGCTTCTCGCTCTTGACAGCTCTGCTATGCAGAAGCAGAGGAAAGCCGGCAGAGCTTCTCCTCTAGCTGCTCTATGCAGAAACAACTGTAAATCACTAGAAATTGATCCTGTAGTGGGAAAGGCAGAAAAGTTGCTGCAAAAGCGTTTTGGCTTGCTGGAAGCAGCAGCAAGCATGAGTGCTTCTCTGCACACTGGAAACCCAAAACAGAAGCACGCACACGGCAAGAGGAGACTGCCTGACACCTGCTGCACTCAGTACAGCTCTGGGCTGCTGCCAGGGCATGTATTTTAAGGCACTAGCTTCGGGGACTCTCCACTGTCTTGGGGGAGTTTCTACAAGGTGACCAGAAGCTGTTCACAAGCACCTGCTTGCAGCGACCGAGTTCGGCGTTCCACACTCTTCCCCGGCTCTCTTTCGCCTGTCCGCACTCCCAGCGGCTGTACCGAAGACGCTGCTGGCTGTGGTGCCGCGAACCGCTGCTTTCTCGGCAAAAGGCAGCTTCTCGCTCTTGACAGCTCTGCTATGCAGAAGCAGAGGAAAGCCGGCAGAGCTTCTCCTGTAGCTGCTCTATGCAGAAACAACTGTAAATCAGCTAGAAATTCATCCTGTAGTGGGAAAGGCAGAAGAGTTGCTGCAAAAGCGTTTTGGCTTGCTGGAAGCAGCAGCAAGCACGAGTGCTTCTCTGCGCATTGGAAACACAAAACAGAAGCACGCACACGGCAAGAGGAGACTGCCTGACACCTGCTGCACTCAGTACAGCTCTGGGCTGCTGCCAGGGCATGTATTTCAAGGCACTAGCTTCAGGGACTCTCCACTGTCTTGGGGGTGATTCTACAAGGTGACCAGAAGCTGTTCACAAGCACCTGCTTGCAGCGACCGAGTTCGGCGTTCCACACTCTTCCCCGGCTCTCATTCGCCTCTCCGCACACCCAGCGGCTGTACCAAAGACGCTGCTGGCTGTGGTGCGGCGAACCGCTGCTTACTCGGCAAAAGGCAGCTTCTCGCTCTTGACAGCTCTGCTATGCAGAAGCAGAGGAAAGCTGGCAGAGCTTCTCCTCTAGCTGCTCTACGCAGAAACAACTGTAAATCAGCTAGAAATTGATCCTGTAGTGGGAAAGGCAGAAAAGTTGCTGCAAAAGCGTTTTGGCTTGCTGGAAGCAGCAGCAAGCACGAGTGCTTCTCTGCACATTGGAAACACAAAACAGAAGCACGCAGACGGCGAGAGGAGACTGTCTGACACCTGCTGCACTCAGTACAGCTCTGGGCTGCTGCCAGAGCATGTATTTCAAGGCACTAGCTTCGGGGACTCTCCACTGTCTTGGGGGAGTTTCTACAATGTGACCAGAAGCTGTTCACAAGCACCTGCTTGCAGCGACCGAGTTCGGCGTTCCACACTCTTCCCCGGCTCTCTTTCGCCTCTCCGCTCTCCCAGTGGCTGTACCGAAGACGCTGCTGGCTGTGGTGCCGCGAACCGCTGCTTTCTCGGCAAAAGGCTGCTTCTCGCTCTTGACAGCTCTGCTATGCAGAAGCAGAGGAAAGCCGGCAGAGCTTCTCCTCTAGCTGCTCTACGCAGAAACAACTGTAAATCAGCTAGAAAATGATCCTGTAGTGGGAAAGGCAGAAAAGTTGCTGCAAAAGCGTTTTGGCTTGCTGGAAGCAGCAGCAAGCACGAGTGCTTCTCTGCACATTGGAAACACAAAACAGAAGCACCCACACGGCAAGAGGAGACTGCCTGACACCTGCTGCACTCAGTACAGCTCTGGGCTGCTGCCAGGGCATGTATTTCAAGGCACTAGCTTCGGGGACTCTCCACTGTCATGGGGGAGATTCTACAAGGTGACCAGAAGCTGTTCGAAAGCACCTGCTTGCAGCGACCGAGTTCGGCGTTCCGCACTCTTCCCCGGCTCTCTTTCGCTTCTCCGCACAAGCTGCGGCTGAACCCAAGACGCCGATTGCTGCGGTTCCGCGAAGCGCTGCTTTCTCGGCAAAACACAGCTCCTCATTCTTGACAGCTCTGCTATGCAGAAGCACTGGAAAGCCGGCAGAGCTGCTCCTCTAGCTGCTCTACGCACAGGCGACTGTAAATCAGCTACACATTGATCCTGTTGTGGAAAAGGCAGGAAAGTTGCTGAAAAAGCGTTTTGGCTTACTGGAAGCAGCAGCAAGCACAAGGGCTTCTCTGCACGCTGCGAACACAAAACAGAAGCACCTACACGGCGAGAGGAGACTGCCTGACACCTGCTGCACTCAGTACAGCTCTGGGCTGCTGCCAGGGCATGTAATTCAAGGCACTAGCTTCGGGGACTCTCCACTGTCTTGGGGGAGTTTCTACAAGGTGACCAGAAGCTGTTCGAAAGCACCTGCTTGCAGCGACCGAGTTCGGCGTTCCACACTCTTCCCCGGCTCTCTTTCGCCTCTCCGCTCTCCCAGTGGCGGTACCGAAGACGCTGCTGGCTGTGGTGCCGCGAACCGCTGCTTTCTCGGCAAAACACAGCTTCTCGCTCTTGACAGCTCTGCTATGCAGAAGCAGAGGAAAGCCGGCAGAGCTTCTCCTCTAGCTGCTCTACGCAGAAACAACTGTAAATCAGCTAGAAATTGATCCTGTAGTGGGAAAGGCAGGAAAGTTGCTGAAAAAGCGTTTTGGCTTGCTGGAAGCAGCAGCAAGCACGAGTGCTTCTCTGCGCATTGGAAACACAAAACAGAAGCACGCAGACGGCAAGAGGAGACTGCCTGACACCTGCTGCACTCAGTACAGCTCTGGGCTGCTGCCAGAGCATGTATTTCAAGGCACTAGCTTCGGGGACTCTCCACTGTCTTGGGGGAGTTTCTACAATGTGACCAGAAGCTGTTCGAAAGCACCTGCTTGCAGCGACCGAGTTCGGCGTTCCACACTCTTCCCCAGCTCTCTTTCGCCTCTCCGCTCTCCCAGTGGCGGTACCGAAGACGCTGCTGGCTGTGGTGCCGCGAACCGCTGCTTTCTCGGCAAAAGGCAGCTTCTCCCTCTTGACAGCTCTGCTATGCAGAAGCAGAGGAAAGCCGGCAGAGCTTCTCCTCTAGCTGCTCTACGCAGAAACAACTGTAAATCAGCTAGAAAATGATCCTGTAGTGGGAAAGGCAGAAAAGTTGCTGCAAAAGCGTTTTGGCTTGCTGGAAGCAGCAGCAAGCACGAGTGCTTCTCTGCACATTGGAAACACAAAACAGAAGCACCCACACGGCAAGAGGAGACTGCCTGACACCTGCTGCACTCAGTACAGCTCTGGGCTGCTGCCAGGGCATGTATTTCAAGGCACTAGCTTCAGGGACTCTCCACTGTCATGGGGGAGATTCTACAAGGTGACCAGAAGCTGTTCGAAAGCACCTGCTTGCAGCGACCGAGTTCGGCGTTCCACACTCTTCCCCGGCTCTCTTTCGCTTCTCCGCACAAGCTGCGGCTGAACCCAAGACGCCGATTGCTGCGGTTCCGCGAAGCGCTGCTTTCTCGGCAAAACACAGCTCCTCGTTCTTGACAGCTCTGCTATGCAGAAGCACTGGAAAGCCGGCAGAGCTGCTCCTCTAGCTGCTCTACGCACAGGCAACTGTAAATCAGCTACACATTGATCCTGTTGTGGAAAAGGCAGGAAAGTTGCTGAAAAAGCGTTTTGGCTTACTGGAAGCAGCAGCAAGCACAAGGGCTTCTCTGCACGCTGCGAACACAAAACAGAAGCACC
Source organism: Phylloscopus trochilus trochilus (assembly GCA_016584745.2). Lineage (NCBI taxonomy): Eukaryota > Metazoa > Chordata > Aves > Passeriformes > Phylloscopidae > Phylloscopus > Phylloscopus trochilus. The sequence continues at coordinate 56,570,678 of WQNJ02000546.1, read as the reverse complement.
TACACGGCGAGAGGAGACTGCCTGACACCTGCTGCACTCAGTACAGCTCTGGGCTGCTGCCAGGGCATGTATTTTAAGGCACTAGCTTCGGGGACTCTCCACTGTCTTGGGGGAGTTTCTACAAGGTGACCAGAAGCTGTTCACAAGCACCTGCTTGCAGCGACCGAGTTCGGCGTTCCACACTCTTCCCCGGCTCTCTTTCGCCTCTCCGCACTCCCAGCGGCTGTACCGAAGACGCTGCTGGCTGTGGTGCCGCGAACCGCTGCTTTCTCGGCAAAAGGCAGCTTCTCGCTCTTGACAGCTCTGCTATGCAGAAGCAGAGGAAAGCCGGCAGAGCTTCTCCTGTAGCTGCTCTATGCAGAAACAACTGTAAATCAGCTAGAAATTCATCCTGTAGTGGGAAAGGCAGAAGAGTTGCTGCAAAAGCGTTTTGGCTTGCTGGAAGCAGCAGCAAGCACGAGTGCTTCTCTGCGCATTGGAAATACAAAACAGAAGCACGCACACGGCAAGAGGAGACTGCCTGACACCTGCTGCACTCAGTACAGCTCTGGGCTGCTGCCAGGGCATGTATTTCAAGGCACTAGCTTCAGGGACTCTCCACTGTCTTGGGGGTGATTCTACAAGGTGACCAGAAGCTGTTCACAAGCACCTGCTTGCAGCGACCGAGTTCGGCGTTCCACACTCTTCCCCGGCTCTCTTTCGCCTCTCCGCACACCCAGCGGCTGTACCAAAGACGCTGCTGGCTGTGGTGCGGCGAACCGCTGCTTACTCGGCAAAAGGCAGCTTCTCGCTCTTGACAGCTCTGCTATGCAGAAGCAGAGGAAAGCTGGCAGAGCTTCTCCTCTAGCTGCTCTACGCAGAAACAACTGTAAATCAGCTAGAAATTGATCCTGTAGTGGGAAAGGCAGGAAAGTTGCTGCAAAAGCGTTTTGGCTTGCTGGAAGCAGCAGCAAGCACGAGTGCTTCTCTGCACATTGGAAACACAAAACAGAAGCACGCACACGGGAAGAGGAGACTGCCTGACACCTGCTGCACTCAGTACAGGTCTGGGCTGCGGCCAGAGCATGTATTTCAAGGCACTAGCTTCGGGGACTCTCCACTGTCTTGGGGGAGTTTCTACAAGGTGACCAGAAGCTGTTCGAAAGCACCTGCTTGAAGCGACCGAGTTCGGCGTTCCACACTCTTCCCCGGCTCTCTTTCGCCTCTCCGCACTCCCAGCGGCTGTACCGAAAACGCTGCTGGCTGTCGTGTCGCGAACCGCTGCTTTCTCGGCAAAAGGTAGCTTCTCGCTCTTGACAGCTCTGCTATGCAGAAGCAGAGGAAAGCCGGCAGAGCTTCTCCTCTAGCTGCTCTATGCAGAAACAACTGTAAATCACTAGAAATTGATCCTGTAGTGGGAAAGGCAGAAAAGTTGCTGCAAAAGCGTTTTGGCTTGCTGGAAGCAGCAGCAAGCATGAGTGCTTCTCTGCACACTGGAAACCCAAAACAGAAGCACGCAGACGGCAAGAGGAGACTGCCTGACACCTGCTGCACTCAGTACAGCTCTGGGCTGCTGCCAGGGCATGTATTTCAAGGCACTAGCTTCGGGGACTCTCCACTGTCTTGGGGGAGTTTCTACAAGGTGACCAGAAGCTGTTCACAAACACCTGCTTGCAGCGACCGAGTTCGGCGTTCCACACTCTTCCCCGGCTCTCTTTCGCCTCTCCGCTCTCCCAGTGGCGGTACCGAAGACGCTGCTGGCTGTGGTGCCGCGAACCGCTGCTTTCTCGGCAAAAGTCTGCTTCTCGCTCTTGACAGCTCTGCTATGCAGAAGCAGAGGAAAGCTGGCAGAGCTTCTCCTCTAGCTGCTCTACGCAGAAACAACTGTAAATCAGCTAGAAAATGATCCTGTAGTGGGAAAGGCAGAAAAGTTGCTGCAAAAGCGTTTTGGCTTGCTGGAAGCAGCAGCAAGCACGAGTGCTTCTCTGCGCATTGGAAACACAAAACAGAAGCACCCACACGGCAAGAGGAGACTGCCTGACACCTGCTGCACTCAGTACAGCTCTGGGCTGCTGCCAGGGCATGTAATTCAAGGCACTAGCTTCGGGGACTCTCCACTGACATGGGGGAGATTCTACAAGGTGACCAGAATCTGTTCGCCAGCACCGGCTTGCAGCGACCGAGTTCGGCGTTCCACACTCTTCCCCGGCTCTCTTTCGCTTCTCCGCACAAGCTGCGGCTGAACCCAAGACGCCGATTGCTGCGGTTCCGCGAAGCGCTGCTTTCTCGGCAAAACACAGCTCCTCGTTCTTGACAGCTCTGCTATGCAGAAGCACTGGAAAGCCGGCAGAGCTTCTCCTCTAGCTGCTCTACGCACAGGCAACTGTAAATCAGCTACACATTGATCCTGTTGTGGAAAAGGCAGGAAAGTTGCTGAAAAAGCGTTTTGGCTTACTGGAAGCAGCAGCAAGCACAAGGGCTTCTCTGCACGCTGCGAACACAAAACAGAAGCACCTACACGGCGAGAGGAGACTGCCTGACACCTGCTGCACTCAGTACAGCTCTGGGCTGCTGCCAGGGCATGTAATTCAAGGCACTAGCTTCAGGGACTCTCCACTGTCTTGGGGGTGATTCTACAAGGTGACCAGAAGCTGTTCACAAGCACCTGCTTGCAGCGACCGAGTTCGGCGTTCCACACTCTTCCCCGGCTCTCTTTCGCCTCTCCGCACACCCAGCGGCTGTACCAAAGACGCTGCTGGCTGTGGTGCGGCGAACCGCTGCTTACTCTGCAAAAGGCAGCTTCTCGCTCTTGACAGCTCTGCTATGCAGAAGCAGAGGAAAGCCGGCAGAGCTTCTTCTCTAGCTGCTCTACGCAGAAACAACTGTAAATCAGCTCGAAATTGATCCTGTAGTGGGAAAGGCAGAAAAGTTGCTGCAAAAGCGTTTTGGCTTGCTGGAAGCAGCAGCAAGCACGAGTGCTTCTCTGCACATTGGAAACACAAAACAGAAGCACGCAGACGGCAAGAGGAGACTGCCTGACACCTGCTGCACTCAGTACAGCTCTGGGCTGCTGCCAGGGCATGTATTTCAAGGCACTAGCTTCGGGGACTCTCCACTGTCTTGGGGGAGTTTCTACAAGGTGACCAGAAGCTGTTCACAAGCACCTGCTTGCAGCGACCGAGTTCGGCGTTCCACACTCTTCCCCGGCTCTCTTTCGCCTCTCCGCTCTCCCAGTGGCGGTACCGAAGACGCTGCTGGCTGTGGTGCCGCAAACCGCTGCTTTCTCGGCAAAAGGCTGCTTCTCGCTCTTGACAGCTCTGCTATGCAGAAGCAGAGGAAAGCCGGCAGAGCTTCTCCTCTAGCTGCTCTACGCAGAAACAACTGTAAATCAGCTAGAAAATGATCCTGTAGTGGGAAAGGCAGAAAAGTTGCTGCAAAAGCGTTTTGGCTTGCTGGAAGCAGCAGCAAGCACGAGTGCTTCTCTGCACTTTGGAAACACAAAACAGAAGCACCCACACGGCAAGAGGAGACTGCCTGACACCTGCTGCACTCAGTACAGCTCTGGGCTGCTGCCAGGGCATGTAATTCAAGGCACTAGCTTCGGGGACTCTCCACTGTCATGGGGGAGATTCTACAAGGTGACCAGAAGCTGTTCGAAAGCACCTGCTTGCAGCGACCGAGTTCGGCGTTCCACACTCTTCCCCGGCTCTCTTTCGCTTCTCCGCACAAGCTGCGGCTGAACCCAAGACGCCGATTGCTGCGGTTCCGCGAAGCGCTGCTTTCTCGGCAAAACACAGCTCCTCGTTCTTGACAGCTCTGCTATGCAGAAGCACTGGAAAGCCGGCAGAGCTGCTCCTCTAGCTGCTCTACGCACAGGCGACTGTAAATCAGCTACACATTGATCCTGTTGTGGAAAAGGCAGGAAAGTTGCTGAAAAAGCGTTTTGGCTTACTGGAAGCAGCAGCAAGCACAAGGGCTTCTCTGCACGCTGCGAACACAAAACAGAAGCACCTACACGGCGAGAGGAGACTGCCTGACACCTGCTGCACTCAGTACAGCTCTGGGCTGCTGCCAGGGCATGTAATTCAAGGCACTAGCTTCGGGGACTCTCCACTGTCTTGGGGGAGTTTCTACAAGGTGACCAGAAGCTGTTCGAAAGCACCTGCTTGCAGCGACCGAGTTCGGCGTTCCACACTCTTCCCCGGCTCTCTTTCGCCTCTCCGCTCTCCCAGTGGCGGTACCGAAGACGCTGCTGGCTGTGGTGCCGCGAACCGCTGCTTTCTCGGCAAAACACAGCTTCTCGCTCTTGACAGCTCTGCTATGCAGAAGCAGAGGAAAGCCGGCAGAGCTTCTCCTCTAGCTGCTCTACGCAGAAACAACTGTAAATCAGCTAGAAATTGATCCTGTAGTGGGAAAGGCAGGAAAGTTGCTGAAAAAGCGTTTTGGCTTGCTGGAAGCAGCAGCAAGCACGAGTGCTTCTCTGCGCATTGGAAACACAAAACAGAAGCACGCACACGGCAAGAGGAGACTGCCTGACACCTGCTGCACTCAGTACAGCTCTGGGCTGCTGCCAGAGCATGTATTTTAAGGCACTAACTTCGGGGACTCTCCACTGTCTTCGGGGAGTTTCTACAAGGTGACCAGAAGCTGTTCGAAAGCACCTGCTTGCAGCGACCGAGTTCGGCGTTCCACACTCTTCCCCGGCTCTCTTTCGCCTCTCCGCTCTCCCAGTGGCGGTACCGAAGACGCTGCTGGCTGTGGTGCCGCGAACCGCTGCTTTCTCGGCAAAAGGCTGCTTCTCCCTCTTGACAGCTCTGCTATGCAGAAGCAGAGGAAAGCCGGCAGAGCTTCTCCTGTAGCTGCTCTATGCAGAAACAACTGTAAATCAGCTAGAAATTCATCCTGTAGTGGGAAAGGCAGAAGAGTTGCTGCAAAAGCGTTTTGGCTTGCTGGAAGCAGCAGCAAGCACGAGTGCTTCTCTGCGCATTGGAAATACAAAACAGAAGCACGCACACGGCAAGAGGAGACTGCCTGACACCTGCTGCACTCAGTACAGCTCTGGGCTGCTGCCAGGGCATGTATTTCAAGGCACTAGCTTCAGGGACTCTCCACTGTCTTGGGGGTGATTCTACAAGGTGACCAGAAGCTGTTCACAAGCACCTGCTTGCAGCGACCGAGTTCGGCGTTCCACACTCTTCCCCGGCTCTCTTTCGCCTCTCCGCACACCCAGCGGCTGTACCAAAGACGCTGCTGGCTGTGGTGCGGCGAACCGCTGCTTACTCGGCAAAAGGCAGCTTCTCGCTCTTGACAGCTCTGCTATGCAGAAGCAGAGGAAAGCTGGCAGAGCTTCTCCTCTAGCTGCTCTACGCAGAAACAACTGTAAATCAGCTAGAAATTGATCCTGTAGTGGGAAAGGCAGGAAAGTTGCTGCAAAAGCGTTTTGGCTTGCTGGAAGCAGCAGCAAGCACGAGTGCTTCTCTGCACATTGGAAACACAAAACAGAAGCACGCACACGGGAAGAGGAGACTGCCTGACACCTGCTGCACTCAGTACAGGTCTGGGCTGCGGCCAGAGCATGTATTTCAAGGCACTAGCTTCGGGGACTCTCCACTGTCTTGGGGGAGTTTCTACAAGGTGACCAGAAGCTGTTCGAAAGCACCTGCTTGAAGCGACCGAGTTCGGCGTTCCACACTCTTCCCCGGCTCTCTTTCGCCTCTCCGCACTCCCAGCGGCTGTACCGAAAACGCTGCTGGCTGTCGTGTCGCGAACCGCTGCTTTCTCGGCAAAAGGTAGCTTCTCGCTCTTGACAGCTCTGCTATGCAGAAGCAGAGGAAAGCCGGCAGAGCTTCTCCTCTAGCTGCTCTATGCAGAAACAACTGTAAATCACTAGAAATTGATCCTGTAGTGGGAAAGGCAGAAAAGTTGCTGCAAAAGCGTTTTGGCTTGCTGGAAGCAGCAGCAAGCATGAGTGCTTCTCTGCACACTGGAAACCCAAAACAGAAGCACGCAGACGGCAAGAGGAGACTGCCTGACACCTGCTGCACTCAGTACAGCTCTGGGCTGCTGCCAGGGCATGTATTTCAAGGCACTAGCTTCGGGGACTCTCCACTGTCTTGGGGGAGTTTCTACAAGGTGACCAGAAGCTGTTCACAAACACCTGCTTGCAGCGACCGAGTTCGGCGTTCCACACTCTTCCCCGGCTCTCTTTCGCCTCTCCGCTCTCCCAGTGGCGGTACCGAAGACGCTGCTGGCTGTGGTGCCGCGAACCGCTGCTTTCTCGGCAAAAGTCTGCTTCTCGCTCTTGACAGCTCTGCTATGCAGAAGCAGAGGAAAGCTGGCAGAGCTTCTCCTCTAGCTGCTCTACGCAGAAACAACTGTAAATCAGCTAGAAAATGATCCTGTAGTGGGAAAGGCAGAAAAGTTGCTGCAAAAGCGTTTTGGCTTGCTGGAAGCAGCAGCAAGCACGAGTGCTTCTCTGCGCATTGGAAACACAAAACAGAAGCACCCACACGGCAAGAGGAGACTGCCTGACACCTGCTGCACTCAGTACAGCTCTGGGCTGCTGCCAGGGCATGTAATTCAAGGCACTAGCTTCGGGGACTCTCCACTGACATGGGGGAGATTCTACAAGGTGACCAGAATCTGTTCGCCAGCACCGGCTTGCAGCGACCGAGTTCGGCGTTCCACACTCTTCCCCGGCTCTCTTTCGCTTCTCCGCACAAGCTGCGGCTGAACCCAAGACGCCGATTGCTGCGGTTCCGCGAAGCGCTGCTTTCTCGGCAAAACACAGCTCCTCGTTCTTGACAGCTCTGCTATGCAGAAGCACTGGAAAGCCGGCAGAGCTTCTCCTCTAGCTGCTCTACGCACAGGCAACTGTAAATCAGCTACACATTGATCCTGTTGTGGAAAAGGCAGGAAAGTTGCTGAAAAAGCGTTTTGGCTTACTGGAAGCAGCAGCAAGCACAAGGGCTTCTCTGCACGCTGCGAACACAAAACAGAAGCACCTACACGGCGAGAGGAGACTGCCTGACACCTGCTGCACTCAGTACAGCTCTGGGCTGCTGCCAGGGCATGTAATTCAAGGCACTAGCTTCAGGGACTCTCCACTGTCTTGGGGGTGATTCTACAAGGTGACCAGAAGCTGTTCACAAGCACCTGCTTGCAGCGACCGAGTTCGGCGTTCCACACTCTTCCCCGGCTCTCTTTCGCCTCTCCGCACACCCAGCGGCTGTACCAAAGACGCTGCTGGCTGTGGTGCGGCGAACCGCTGCTTACTCTGCAAAAGGCAGCTTCTCGCTCTTGACAGCTCTGCTATGCAGAAGCAGAGGAAAGCCGGCAGAGCTTCTTCTCTAGCTGCTCTACGCAGAAACAACTGTAAATCAGCTCGAAATTGATCCTGTAGTGGGAAAGGCAGAAAAGTTGCTGCAAAAGCGTTTTGGCTTGCTGGAAGCAGCAGCAAGCACGAGTGCTTCTCTGCACATTGGAAACACAAAACAGAAGCACGCAGACGGCAAGAGGAGACTGCCTGACACCTGCTGCACTCAGTACAGCTCTGGGCTGCTGCCAGGGCATGTATTTCAAGGCACTAGCTTCGGGGACTCTCCACTGTCTTGGGGGAGTTTCTACAAGGTGACCAGAAGCTGTTCACAAGCACCTGCTTGCAGCGACCGAGTTCGGCGTTCCACACTCTTCCCCGGCTCTCTTTCGCCTCTCCGCTCTCCCAGTGGCGGTACCGAAGACGCTGCTGGCTGTGGTGCCGCAAACCGCTGCTTTCTCGGCAAAAGGCTGCTTCTCGCTCTTGACAGCTCTGCTATGCAGAAGCAGAGGAAAGCCGGCAGAGCTTCTCCTCTAGCTGCTCTACGCAGAAACAACTGTAAATCAGCTAGAAAATGATCCTGTAGTGGGAAAGGCAGAAAAGTTGCTGCAAAAGCGTTTTGGCTTGCTGGAAGCAGCAGCAAGCACGAGTGCTTCTCTGCACTTTGGAAACACAAAACAGAAGCACCCACACGGCAAGAGGAGACTGCCTGACACCTGCTGCACTCAGTACAGCTCTGGGCTGCTGCCAGGGCATGTAATTCAAGGCACTAGCTTCGGGGACTCTCCACTGTCATGGGGGAGATTCTACAAGGTGACCAGAAGCTGTTCGAAAGCACCTGCTTGCAGCGACCGAGTTCGGCGTTCCACACTCTTCCCCGGCTCTCTTTCGCTTCTCCGCACAAGCTGCGGCTGAACCCAAGACGCCGATTGCTGCGGTTCCGCGAAGCGCTGCTTTCTCGGCAAAACACAGCTCCTCGTTCTTGACAGCTCTGCTATGCAGAAGCACTGGAAAGCCGGCAGAGCTGCTCCTCTAGCTGCTCTACGCACAGGCGACTGTAAATCAGCTACACATTGATCCTGTTGTGGAAAAGGCAGGAAAGTTGCTGAAAAAGCGTTTTGGCTTACTGGAAGCAGCAGCAAGCACAAGGGCTTCTCTGCACGCTGCGAACACAAAACAGAAGCACCTACACGGCGAGAGGAGACTGCCTGACACCTGCTGCACTCAGTACAGCTCTGGGCTGCTGCCAGGGCATGTAATTCAAGGCACTAGCTTCGGGGACTCTCCACTGTCTTGGGGGAGTTTCTACAAGGTGACCAGAAGCTGTTCGAAAGCACCTGCTTGCAGCGACCGAGTTCGGCGTTCCACACTCTTCCCCGGCTCTCTTTCGCCTCTCCGCTCTCCCAGTGGCGGTACCGAAGACGCTGCTGGCTGTGGTGCCGCGAACCGCTGCTTTCTCGGCAAAACACAGCTTCTCGCTCTTGACAGCTCTGCTATGCAGAAGCAGAGGAAAGCCGGCAGAGCTTCTCCTCTAGCTGCTCTACGCAGAAACAACTGTAAATCAGCTAGAAATTGATCCTGTAGTGGGAAAGGCAGGAAAGTTGCTGAAAAAGCGTTTTGGCTTGCTGGAAGCAGCAGCAAGCACGAGTGCTTCTCTGCGCATTGGAAACACAAAACAGAAGCACGCACACGGCAAGAGGAGACTGCCTGACACCTGCTGCACTCAGTACAGCTCTGGGCTGCTGCCAGAGCATGTATTTTAAGGCACTAACTTCGGGGACTCTCCACTGTCTTCGGGGAGTTTCTACAAGGTGACCAGAAGCTGTTCGAAAGCACCTGCTTGCAGCGACCGAGTTCGGCGTTCCACACTCTTCCCCGGCTCTCTTTCGCCTCTCCGCTCTCCCAGTGGCGGTACCGAAGACGCTGCTGGCTGTGGTGCCGCGAACCGCTGCTTTCTCGGCAAAAGGCTGCTTCTCCCTCTTGACAGCTCTGCTATGCAGAAGCAGAGGAAAGCCGGCAGAGCTTCTCCTCTAGCTGCTCTACGCAGAAACAACTGTAAATCAGCTAGAAAATGATCCTGTAGTGGGAAAGGCAGAAAAGTTGCTGCAAAAGCGTTTTGGCTTGCTGGAAGCAGCAGCAAGCACGAGTGCTTCTCTGCACATTGGAAACACAAAACAGAAGCACCCACACGGCAAGAGGAGACTGCCTGACACCTGCTGCACTCAGTACAGCTCTGGGCTGCTGCCAGGGCATGTAATTCAAGGCACTAGCTTCGGGGACTCTCCACTGTCATGGGGGAGATTCTACAAGGTGACCAGAAGCTGTTCGAAAGCACCTGCTTGCAGCGACCGAGTTCGGCGTTCCACACTCTTCCCCGGCTCTCTTTCGCTTCTCCGCACAAGCTGCGGCTGAACCCAAGACGCCGATTGCTGCGGTTCCGCGAAGCGCTGCTTTCTCGGCAAAACACAGCTCCTTGTTCTTGACAGCTCTGCTATGCAGAAGCACTGGAAAGCCGGCAGAGCTGCTCCTCTAGCTGCTCTACGCACAGGCAACTGTAAATCAGCTACACATTGATCCTGTTGTGGAAAAGGCAGGAAAGTTGCTGAAAAAGCGTTTTGGCTTACTGGAAGCAGCAGCAAGCACAAGGGCTTCTCTGCACGCTGCGAACACAAAACAGAAGCACCTACACGGCGAGAGGAGACTGCCTGACACCTGCTGCACTCAGTACAGCTCTGGGCTGCTGCCAGGGCATGTAATTCAAGGCACTAGCTTCAGGGACTCTCCACTGTCTTGGGGGTGATTCTACAAGGTGACCAGAAGCTGTTCACAAGCACCTGCTTGCAGCGACCGAGTTCGGCGTTCCACACTCTTCCCCGGCTCTCTTTCGCCTCTCCGCACACCCAGCGGCTGTACCAAAGACGCTGCTGGCTGTGGTGCGGCGAACCGCTGCTTACTCTGCAAAAGGCAGCTTCTCGCTCTTGACAGCTCTGCTATGCAGAAGCAGAGGAAAGCTGGCAGAGCTTCTCCTCTAGCTGCTCTACGCAGAAACAACTGTAAATCAGCTAGAAATTGATCCTGTAGTGGGAAAGGCAGGAAAGTTGCTGCAAAAGCGTTTTGGCTTGCTGGAAGCAGCAGCAAGCACGAGTGCTTCTCTGCACATTGGAAACACAAAACAGAAGCACGCACACGGGAAGAGGAGACTGCCTGAAACCTGCTGCACTCAGTACAGGTCTGGGCTGCGGCCAGAGCATGTATTTCAAGGCACTAGCTTCGGGGACTCTCCACTGTCTTGGGGGAGTTTCTACAAGGTGACCAGAAGCTGTTCGAAAGCACCTGCTTGAAGCGACCGAGTTCGGCGTTCCACACTCTTCCCCGGCTCTCTTTCGCCTCTCCGCACTCCCAGCGGCTGTACCGAAAACGCTGCTGGCTGTCGTGTCGCGAACCGCTGCTTTCTCGGCAAAAGGTAGCTTCTCGCTCTTGACAGCTCTGCTATGCAGAAGCAGAGGAAAGCCGGCAGAGCTTCTCCTCTAGCTGCTCTATGCAGAAACAACTGTAAATCAGCTAGAAATTGATCCTGTAGTGGGAAAGGCAGAAAAGTTGCTGCAAAAGCGTTTTGGCTTGCTGGAAGCAGCAGCAAGCACGAGTGCTTCTCTGCACATTGGAAACACAAAACAGAAGCACCCACACGGCAAGAGGAGACTGCCTGACACCTGCTGCACTCAGTACAGCTCTGGGCTGCTGCCAGGGCATGTAATTCAAGGCACTAGCTTCGGGGACTCTCCACTGTCATGGGGGAGATTCTACAAGGTGACCAGAAGCTGTTCGAAAGCACCTGCTTGCAGCGACCGAGTTCGGCGTTCCACACTCTTCCCCGGCTCTCTTTCGCTTCTCCGCACAAGCTGCGGCTGAACCCAAGACGCCGATTGCTGCGGTTCCGCGAAGCGCTGCTTTCTCGGCAAAACACAGCTCCTCGTTCTTGACAGCTCTGCTATGCAGAAGCACTGGAAAGCCGGCAGAGCTGCTCCTCTAGCTGCTCTACGCACAGGCGACTGTAAATCAGCTACACATTGATCCTGTTGTGGAAAAGGCAGGAAAGTTGCTGAAAAAGCGTTTTGGCTTACTGGAAGCAGCAGCAAGCACAAGGGCTTCTCTGCACGCTGCGAACACAAAACAGAAGCACCTACACGGCGAGAGGAGACTGCCTGACACCTGCTGCACTCAGTACAGCTCTGGGCTGCTGCCAGGGCATGTAATTCAAGGCACTAGCTTCGGGGACTCTCCACTGTCTTGGGGGAGTTTCTACAAGGTGACCAGAAGCTGTTCGAAAGCACCTGCTTGCAGCGACCGAGTTCGGCGTTCCACACTCTTCCCCGGCTCTCTTTCGCCTCTCCGCTCTCCCAGTGGCGGTACCGAAGACGCTGCTGGCTGTGGTGCCGCGAACCGCTGCTTTCTCGGCAAAACACAGCTTCTCGCTCTTGACAGCTCTGCTATGCAGAAGCAGAGGAAAGCCGGCAGAGCTTCTCCTCTAGCTGCTCTACGCAGAAACAACTGTAAATCAGCTAGAAATTGATCCTGTAGTGGGAAAGGCAGGAAAGTTGCTGAAAAAGCGTTTTGGCTTGCTGGAAGCAGCAGCAAGCACGAGTGCTTCTCTGCGCATTGGAAACACAAAACAGAAGCACGCACACGGCAAGAGGAGACTGCCTGACACCTGCTGCACTCAGTACAGCTCTGGGCTGCTGCCAGAGCATGTATTTTAAGGCACTAACTTCGGGGACTCTCCACTGTCTTCGGGGAGTTTCTACAAGGTGACCAGAAGCTGTTCGAAAGCACCTGCTTGCAGCGACCGAGTTCGGCGTTCCACACTCTTCCCCGGCTCTCTTTCGCCTCTCCGCTCTCCCAGTGGCGGTACCGAAGACGCTGCTGGCTGTGGTGCCGCGAACCGCTGCTTTCTCGGCAAAAGGCTGCTTCTCCCTCTTGACAGCTCTGCTATGCAGAAGCAGAGGAAAGCCGGCAGAGCTTCTCCTCTAGCTGCTCTACGCAGAAACAACTGTAAATCAGCTAGAAAATGATCCTGTAGTGGGAAAGGCAGAAAAGTTGCTGCAAAAGCGTTTTGGCTTGCTGGAAGCAGCAGCAAGCACGAGTGCTTCTCTGCACATTGGAAACACAAAACAGAAGCACCCACACGGCAAGAGGAGACTGCCTGACACCTGCTGCACTCAGTACAGCTCTGGGCTGCTGCCAGGGCATGTAATTCAAGGCACTAGCTTCGGGGACTCTCCACTGTCATGGGGGAGATTCTACAAGGTGACCAGAAGCTGTTCGAAAGCACCTGCTTGCAGCGACCGAGTTCGGCGTTCCACACTCTTCCCCGGCTCTCTTTCGCTTCTCCGCAAAAGCTGCGGCTGAACCCAAGACGCCGATTGCTGCGGTTCCGCGAAGCGCTGCTTTCTCGGCAAAACACAGCTCCTTGTTCTTGACAGCTCTGCTATGCAGAAGCACTGGAAAGCCGGCAGAGCTGCTCCTCTAGCTGCTCTACGCACAGGCAACTGTAAATCAGCTACACATTGATCCTGTTGTGGAAAAGGCAGGAAAGTTGCTGAAAAAGCGTTTTGGCTTACTGGAAGCAGCAGCAAGCACAAGGGCTTCTCTGCACGCTGCGAACACAAAACAGAAGCACCTACACGGCGAGAGGAGACTGCCTGACACCTGCTGCACTCAGTACAGCTCTGGGCTGCTGCCAGGGCATGTAATTCAAGGCACTAGCTTCAGGGACTCTCCACTGTCTTGGGGGTGATTCTACAAGGTGACCAGAAGCTGTTCACAAGCACCTGCTTGCAGCGACCGAGTTCGGCGTTCCACACTCTTCCCCGGCTCTCTTTCGCCTCTCCGCACACCCAGCGGCTGTACCAAAGACGCTGCTGGCTGTGGTGCGGCGAACCGCTGCTTACTCTGCAAAAGGCAGCTTCTCGCTCTTGACAGCTCTGCTATGCAGAAGCAGAGGAAAGCTGGCAGAGCTTCTCCTCTAGCTGCTCTACGCAGAAACAACTGTAAATCAGCTAGAAATTGATCCTGTAGTGGGAAAGGCAGGAAAGTTGCTGCAAAAGCGTTTTGGCTTGCTGGAAGCAGCAGCAAGCACGAGTGCTTCTCTGCACATTGGAAACACAAAACAGAAGCACGCACACGGGAAGAGGAGACTGCCTGAAACCTGCTGCACTCAGTACAGGTCTGGGCTGCGGCCAGAGCATGTATTTCAAGGCACTAGCTTCGGGGACTCTCCACTGTCTTGGGGGAGTTTCTACAAGGTGACCAGAAGCTGTTCGAAAGCACCTGCTTGAAGCGACCGAGTTCGGCGTTCCACACTCTTCCCCGGCTCTCTTTCGCCTCTCCGCACTCCCAGCGGCTGTACCGAAAACGCTGCTGGCTGTCGTGTCGCGAACCGCTGCTTTCTCGGCAAAAGGTAGCTTCTCGCTCTTGACAGCTCTGCTATGCAGAAGCAGAGGAAAGCCGGCAGAGCTTCTCCTCTAGCTGCTCTATGCAGAAACAACTGTAAATCAGCTAGAAATTGATCCTGTAGTGGGAAAGGCAGAAAAGTTGCTGCAAAAGCGTTTTGGCTTGCTGGAAGCAGCAGCAAGCATGAGTGCTTCTCTGCACACTGGAAACCCAAAACAGAAGCACGCAGACGGCAAGAGGAGACTGCCTGACACCTGCTGCACTCAGTACAGCTCTGGGCTGCTGCCAGGGCATGTATTTCAAGGCACTAGCTTCGGGGACTCTCCACTGTCTTGGGGGAGTTTCTACAAGGTGACCAGAAGCTGTTCACAAACACCTGCTTGCAGCGACCGAGTTCGGCGTTCCACACTCTTCCCCGGCTCTTTTTCGCCTCTCCGCTCTCCCAGTGGCGGTACCGAAGACGCTGCTGGCTGTGGTGCGGCGAACCGCTGCTTACTCTGCAAAAGGCAGCTTCTCGCTCTTGACAGCTCTGCTATGCAGAAGCAGAGGAAAGCCGGCAGAGCTTCTTCTCTAGCTGCTCTACGCAGAAACAACTGTAAATCAGCTAGAAATTGATCCTGTAGTGGGAAAGGCAGAAAAGTTGCTGCAAAAGCGTTTTGGCTTGCTGGAAGCAGCAGCAAGCACGAGTGCTTCTCTGCACATTGGAAACACAAAACAGAAGCACGCAGACGGCAAGAGGAGACTGCCTGACACCTGCTGCACTCAGTACAGCTCTGGGCTGCTGCCAGAGCATGTATTTCAAGGCACTAGCTTCGGGGACTCTCCACTGTCTTGGGGGAGTTTCTACAATGTGACCAGAAGCTGTTCGAAAGCACCTGCTTGCAGCGACCGAGTTCGGCGTTCCACACTCTTCCCCAGCTCTCTTTCGCCTCTCCGCTCTCCCAGTGGCGGTACCGAAGACGCTGCTGGCTGTGGTGCCGCGAACCGCTGCTTTCTCGGCAAAAGGCAGCTTCTCCCTCTTGACAGCTCTGCTATGCAGAAGCAGAGGAAAGCCGGCAGAGCTTCTCCTCTAGCTGCTCTACGCAGAAACAACTGTAAATCAGCTAGAAAATGATCCTGTAGTGGGAAAGGCTGAAAAGTTGCTGCAAAAGCGTTTTGGCTTGCTGGAAGCAGCAGCAAGCACGAGTGCTTCTCTGCACATTGGAAACACAAAACAGAAGCACCCACACGGCAAGAGGAGACTGCCTGACACCTGCTGCACTCAGTACAGCTCTGGGCTGCTGCCAGGGCATGTAATTCAAGGCACTAGCTTCGGGGACTCTCCACTGTCATGGGGGAGATTCTACAAGGTGACCAGAAGCTGTTCGAAAGCACCTGCTTGCAGCGACCGAGTTCGGCGTTCCACACTCTTCCCCGGCTCTCTTTCGCTTCTCCGCACAAGCTGCGGCTGAACCCAAGACGCCGATTGCTGCGGTTCCGCGAAGCGCTGCTTTCTCGGCAAAACACAGCTCCTCGTTCTTGACAGCTCTGCTATGCAGAAGCACTGGAAAGCCGGCAGAGCTGCTCCTCTAGCTGCTCTACGCACAGGCAACTGTAAATCAGCTACACATTGATCCTGTTGTGGAAAAGGCAGGAAAGTTGCTGAAAAAGCGTTTTGGCTTACTGGAAGCAGCAGCAAGCACAAGGGCTTCTCTGCACGCTGCGAACACAAAACAGAAGCACCTACACGGCGAGAGGAGACTGCCTGACACCTGCTGCACTCAGTACAGCTCTGGGCTGCTGCCAGGGCATGTATTTTAAGGCACTAGCTTCGGGGACTCTCCACTGTCTTGGGGGAGTTTCTACAAGGTGACCAGAAGCTGTTCACAAGCACCTGCTTGCAGCGACCGAGTTCGGCGTTCCACACTCTTCCCCGGCTCTCTTTCGCCTCTCCGCACTCCCAGCGGCTGTACCGAAGACGCTGCTGGCTGTGGTGCCGCGAACCGCTACTTTCTCGGCAAAAGGCAGCTTCTCGCTCTTGACAGCTCTGCTATGCAGAAGCAGAGGAAAGCCGGCAGAGCTTCTCCTGTAGCTGCTCTATGCAGAAACAACTGTAAATCAGCTAGAAATTCATCCTGTAGTGGGAAAGGCAGAAGAGTTGCTGCAAAAGCGTTTTGGCTTGCTGGAAGCAGCAGCAAGCACGAGTGCTTCTCTGCGCATTGGAAATACAAAACAGAAGCACGCACACGGCAAGAGGAGACTGCCTGACACCTGCTGCACTCAGTACAGCTCTGGGCTGCTGCCAGGGCATGTATTTCAAGGCACTAGCTTCAGGGACTCTCCACTGTCTTGGGGGTGATTCTACAAGGTGACCAGAAGCTGTTCACAAGCACCTGCTTGCAGCGACCGAGTTCGGCGTTCCACACTCTTCCCCGGCTCTCTTTCGCCTCTCCGCACACCCAGCGGCTGTACCAAAGACGCTGCTGGCTGTGGTGCGGCGAACCGCTGCTTACTCGGCAAAAGGCAGCTTCTCGCTCTTGACAGCTCTGCTATGCAGAAGCAGAGGAAAGCTGGCAGAGCTTCTCCTCTAGCTGCTCTACGCAGAAACAACTGTAAATCAGCTAGAAATTGATCCTGTAGTGGGAAAGGCAGGAAAGTTGCTGCAAAAGCGTTTTGGCTTGCTGGAAGCAGCAGCAAGCACGAGTGCTTCTCTGCACATTGGAAACACAAAACAGAAGCACGCACACGGGAAGAGGAGACTGCCTGAAACCTGCTGCACTCAGTACAGGTCTGGGCTGCGGCCAGAGCATGTATTTCAAGGCACTAGCTTCGGGGACTCTCCACTGTCTTGGGGGAGTTTCTACAAGGTGACCAGAAGCTGTTCGAAAGCACCTGCTTGAAGCGACCGAGTTCGGCGTTCCACACTCTTCCCCGGCTCTCTTTCGCCTCTCCGCACTCCCAGCGGCTGTACCGAAAACGCTGCTGGCTGTCGTGTCGCGAACCGCTGCTTTCTCGGCAAAAGGTAGCTTCTCGCTCTTGACAGCTCTGCTATGCAGAAGCAGAGGAAAGCCGGCAGAGCTTCTCCTCTAGCTGCTCTATGCAGAAACAACTGTAAATCACTAGAAATTGATCCTGTAGTGGGAAAGGCAGAAAAGTTGCTGCAAAAGCGTTTTGGCTTGCTGGAAGCAGCAGCAAGCATGAGTGCTTCTCTGCACACTGGAAACCCAAAACAGAAGCACGCAGACGGCAAGAGGAGACTGCCTGACACCTGCTGCACTCAGTACAGCTCTGGGCTGCTGCCAGGGCATGTATTTCAAGGCACTAGCTTCGGGGACTCTCCACTGTCTTGGGGGAGTTTCTACAAGGTGACCAGAAGCTGTTCACAAACACCTGCTTGCAGCGACCGAGTTCGGCGTTCCACACTCTTCCCCGGCTCTCTTTCGCCTCTCCGCTCTCCCAGTGGCGGTACCGAAGACGCTGCTGGCTGTGGTGCCGCGAACCGCTGCTTTCTCGGCAAAAGGTAGCTTCTCGCTCTTGACAGCTCTGCTATGCAGAAGCAGAGGAAAGCCGGCAGAGCTTCTCCTCTAGCTGCTCTATGCAGAAACAACTGTAAATCAGCTAGAAATTGATCCTGTAGTGGGAAAGGCAGAAAAGTTGCTGCAAAAGCGTTTTGGCTTGCTGGAAGCAGCAGCAAGCACGAGTGCTTCTCTGCACATTGGAAACACAAAACAGAAGCACCCACACGGCAAGAGGAGACTGCCTGACACCTGCTGCACTCAGTACAGCTCTGGGCTGCTGCCAGGGCATGTAATTCAAGGCACTAGCTTCGGGGACTCTCCACTGTCATGGGGGAGATTCTACAAGGTGACCAGAAGCTGTTCGAAAGCACCTGCTTGCAGCGACCGAGTTCGGCGTTCCACACTCTTCCCCGGCTCTCTTTCGCTTCTCCGCACAAGCTGCGGCTGAACCCAAGACGCCGATTGCTGCGGTTCCGCGAAGCGCTGCTTTCTCGGCAAAACACAGCTCCTCGTTCTTGACAGCTCTGCTATGCAGAAGCACTGGAAAGCCGGCAGAGCTGCTCCTCTAGCTGCTCTACGCACAGGCGACTGTAAATCAGCTACACATTGATCCTGTTGTGGAAAAGGCAGGAAAGTTGCTGAAAAAGCGTTTTGGCTTACTGGAAGCAGCAGCAAGCACAAGGGCTTCTCTGCACGCTGCGAACACAAAACAGAAGCACCTACACGGCGAGAGGAGACTGCCTGACACCTGCTGCACTCAGTACAGCTCTGGGCTGCTGCCAGGGCATGTAATTCAAGGCACTAGCTTCGGGGACTCTCCACTGTCTTGGGGGAGTTTCTACAAGGTGACCAGAAGCTGTTCGAAAGCACCTGCTTGCAGCGACCGAGTTCGGCGTTCCACACTCTTCCCCGGCTCTCTTTCGCCTCTCCGCTCTCCCAGTGGCGGTACCGAAGACGCTGCTGGCTGTGGTGCCGCGAACCGCTGCTTTCTCGGCAAAACACAGCTTCTCGCTCTTGACAGCTCTGCTATGCAGAAGCAGAGGAAAGCCGGCAGAGCTTCTCCTCTAGCTGCTCTACGCAGAAACAACTGTAAATCAGCTAGAAATTGATCCTGTAGTGGGAAAGGCAGGAAAGTTGCTGAAAAAGCGTTTTGGCTTGCTGGAAGCAGCAGCAAGCACGAGTGCTTCTCTGCGCATTGGAAACACAAAACAGAAGCACGCACACGGCAAGAGGAGACTGCCTGACACCTCCTGCACTCAGTACAGCTCTGGGCTGCTGCCAGAGCATGTATTTTAAGGCACTAACTTCGGGGACTCTCCACTGTCTTCGGGGAGTTTCTACAAGGTGACCAGAAGCTGTTCGAAAGCACCTGCTTGCAGCGACCGAGTTCGGCGTTCCACACTCTTCCCCGGCTCTCTTTCGCCTCTCCGCTCTCCCAGTGGCGGTACCGAAGACGCTGCTGGCTGTGGTGCCGCGAACCGCTGCTTTCTCGGCAAAAGGCTGCTTCTCCCTCTTGACAGCTCTGCTATGCAGAAGCAGAGGAAAGCCGGCAGAGCTTCTCCTCTAGCTGCTCTACGCAGAAACAACTGTAAATCAGCTAGAAAATGATCCTGTAGTGGGAAAGGCAGAAAAGTTGCTGCAAAAGCGTTTTGGCTTGCTGGAAGCAGCAGCAAGCACGAGTGCTTCTCTGCACATTGGAAACACAAAACAGAAGCACCCACACGGCAAGAGGAGACTGCCTGACACCTGCTGCACTCAGTACAGCTCTGGGCTGCTGCCAGGGCATGTAATTCAAGGCACTAGCTTCGGGGACTCTCCACTGTCATGGGGGAGATTCTACAAGGTGACCAGAAGCTGTTCGAAAGCACCTGCTTGCAGCGACCGAGTTCGGCGTTCCACACTCTTCCCCGGCTCTCTTTCGCTTCTCCGCAAAAGCTGCGGCTGAACCCAAGACGCCGATTGCTGCGGTTCCGCGAAGCGCTGCTTTCTCGGCAAAACACAGCTCCTTGTTCTTGACAGCTCTGCTATGCAGAAGCACTGGAAAGCCGGCAGAGCTGCTCCTCTAGCTGCTCTACGCACAGGCAACTGTAAATCAGCTACACATTGATCCTGTTGTGGAAAAGGCAGGAAAGTTGCTGAAAAAGCGTTTTGGCTTACTGGAAGCAGCAGCAAGCACAAGGGCTTCTCTGCACGCTGCGAACACAAAACAGAAGCACCTACACGGCGAGAGGAGACTGCCTGACACCTGCTGCACTCAGTACAGCTCTGGGCTGCTGCCAGGGCATGTAATTCAAGGCACTAGCTTCAGGGACTCTCCACTGTCTTGGGGGTGATTCTACAAGGTGACCAGAAGCTGTTCACAAGCACCTGCTTGCAGCGACCGAGTTCGGCGTTCCACACTCTTCCCCGGCTCTCTTTCGCCTCTCCGCACACCCAGCGGCTGTACCAAAGACGCTGCTGGCTGTGGTGCGGCGAACCGCTGCTTACTCTGCAAAAGGCAGCTTCTCGCTCTTGACAGCTCTGCTATGCAGAAGCAGAGGAAAGCTGGCAGAGCTTCTCCTCTAGCTGCTCTACGCAGAAACAACTGTAAATCAGCTAGAAATTGATCCTGTAGTGGGAAAGGCAGGAAAGTTGCTGCAAAAGCGTTTTGGCTTGCTGGAAGCAGCAGCAAGCACGAGTGCTTCTCTGCACATTGGAAACACAAAACAGAAGCACGCACACGGGAAGAGGAGACTGCCTGAAACCTGCTGCACTCAGTACAGGTCTGGGCTGCGGCCAGAGCATGTATTTCAAGGCACTAGCTTCGGGGACTCTCCACTGTCTTGGGGGAGTTTCTACAAGGTGACCAGAAGCTGTTCGAAAGCACCTGCTTGAAGCGACCGAGTTCGGCGTTCCACACTCTTCCCCGGCTCTCTTTCGCCTCTCCGCACTCCCAGCGGCTGTACCGAAAACGCTGCTGGCTGTCGTGTCGCGAACCGCTGCTTTCTCGGCAAAAGGTAGCTTCTCGCTCTTGACAGCTCTGCTATGCAGAAGCAGAGGAAAGCCGGCAGAGCTTCTCCTCTAGCTGCTCTATGCAGAAACAACTGTAAATCAGCTAGAAATTGATCCTGTAGTGGGAAAGGCAGAAAAGTTGCTGCAAAAGCGTTTTGGCTTGCTGGAAGCAGCAGCAAGCATGAGTGCTTCTCTGCACACTGGAAACCCAAAACAGAAGCACGCAGACGGCAAGAGGAGACTGCCTGACACCTGCTGCACTCAGTACAGCTCTGGGCTGCTGCCAGGGCATGTATTTCAAGGCACTAGCTTCGGGGACTCTCCACTGTCTTGGGGGAGTTTCTACAAGGTGACCAGAAGCTGTTCACAAACACCTGCTTGCAGCGACCGAGTTCGGCGTTCCACACTCTTCCCCGGCTCTTTTTCGCCTCTCCGCTCTCCCAGTGGCGGTACCGAAGACGCTGCTGGCTGTGGTGCGGCGAACCGCTGCTTACTCTGCAAAAGGCAGCTTCTCGCTCTTGACAGCTCTGCTATGCAGAAGCAGAGGAAAGCCGGCAGAGCTTCTTCTCTAGCTGCTCTACGCAGAAACAACTGTAAATCAGCTAGAAATTGATCCTGTAGTGGGAAAGGCAGAAAAGTTGCTGCAAAAGCGTTTTGGCTTGCTGGAAGCAGCAGCAAGCACGAGTGCTTCTCTGCACATTGGAAACACAAAACAGAAGCACGCAGACGGCAAGAGGAGACTGCCTGACACCTGCTGCACTCAGTACAGCTCTGGGCTGCTGCCAGAGCATGTATTTCAAGGCACTAGCTTCGGGGACTCTCCACTGTCTTGGGGGAGTTTCTACAATGTGACCAGAAGCTGTTCGAAAGCACCTGCTTGCAGCGACCGAGTTCGGCGTTCCACACTCTTCCCCAGCTCTCTTTCGCCTCTCCGCTCTCCCAGTGGCGGTACCGAAGACGCTGCTGGCTGTGGTGCCGCGAACCGCTGCTTTCTCGGCAAAAGGCAGCTTCTCCCTCTTGACAGCTCTGCTATGCAGAAGCAGAGGAAAGCCGGCAGAGCTTCTCCTCTAGCTGCTCTACGCAGAAACAACTGTAAATCAGCTAGAAAATGATCCTGTAGTGGGAAAGGCAGAAAAGTTGCTGCAAAAGCGTTTTGGCTTGCTGGAAGCAGCAGCAAGCACAAGGGCTTCTCTGCACATTGGAAACACAAAACAGAAGCACCCACACGGCAAGAGGAGACTGCCTGACACCTGCTGCACTCAGTACAGCTCTGGGCTGCTGCCAGGGCATGTAATTCAAGGCACTAGCTTCGGGGACTCTCCACTGTCATGGGGGAGATTCTACAAGGTGACCAGAAGCTGTTCGAAAGCACCTGCTTGCAGCGACCGAGTTCGGCGTTCCACACTCTTCCCCGGCTCTCTTTCGCTTCTCCGCACAAGCTGCGGCTGAACCCAAGACGCCGATTGCTGCGGTTCCGCGAAGCGCTGCTTTCTCGGCAAAACACAGCTCCTCGTTCTTGACAGCTCTGCTATGCAGAAGCACTGGAAAGCCGGCAGAGCTGCTCCTCTAGCTGCTCTACGCACAGGCAACTGTAAATCAGCTACACATTGATCCTGTTGTGGAAAAGGCAGGAAAGTTGCTGAAAAAGCGTTTTGGCTTACTGGAAGCAGCAGCAAGCACAAGGGCTTCTCTGCACGCTGCGAACACAAAACAGAAGCACCTACACGGCGAGAGGAGACTGCCTGACACCTGCTGCACTCAGTACAGCTCTGGGCTGCTGCCAGGGCATGTATTTTAAGGCACTAGCTTCGGGGACTCTCCACTGTCTTGGGGGAGTTTCTACAAGGTGACCAGAAGCTGTTCACAAGCACCTGCTTGCAGCGACCGAGTTCGGCGTTCCACACTCTTCCCCGGCTCTCTTTCGCCTCTCCGCACTCCCAGCGGCTGTACCGAAGACGCTGCTGGCTGTGGTGCCGCGAACCGCTACTTTCTCGGCAAAAGGCAGCTTCTCACTCTTGACAGCTCTGCTATGCAGAAGCAGAGGAAAGCCGGCAGAGCTTCTCCTGTAGCTGCTCTATGCAGAAACAACTGTAAATCAGCTAGAAATTCATCCTGTAGTGGGAAAGGCAGAAGAGTTGCTGCAAAAGCGTTTTGGCTTGCTGGAAGCAGCAGCAAGCACGAGTGCTTCTCTGCGCATTGGAAATACAAAACAGAAGCACGCACACGGCAAGAGGAGACTGCCTGACACCTGCTGCACTCAGTACAGCTCTGGGCTGCTGCCAGGGCATGTATTTCAAGGCACTAGCTTCAGGGACTCTCCACTGTCTTGGGGGTGATTCTACAAGGTGACCAGAAGCTGTTCACAAGCACCTGCTTGCAGCGACCGAGTTCGGCGTTCCACACTCTTCCCCGGCTCTCTTTCGCCTCTCCGCACACCCAGCGGCTGTACCAAAGACGCTGCTGGCTGTGGTGCGGCGAACCGCTGCTTACTCGGCAAAAGGCAGCTTCTCGCTCTTGACAGCTCTGCTATGCAGAAGCAGAGGAAAGCTGGCAGAGCTTCTCCTCTAGCTGCTCTACGCAGAAACAACTGTAAATCAGCTAGAAATTGATCCTGTAGTGGGAAAGGCAGGAAAGTTGCTGCAAAAGCGTTTTGGCTTGCTGGAAGCAGCAGCAAGCACGAGTGCTTCTCTGCACATTGGAAACACAAAACAGAAGCACGCACACGGGAAGAGGAGACTGCCTGAAACCTGCTGCACTCAGTACAGGTCTGGGCTGCGGCCAGAGCATGTATTTCAAGGCACTAGCTTCGGGGACTCTCCACTGTCTTGGGGGAGTTTCTACAAGGTGACCAGAAGCTGTTCGAAAGCACCTGCTTGAAGCGACCGAGTTCGGCGTTCCACACTCTTCCCCGGCTCTCTTTCGCCTCTCCGCACTCCCAGCGGCTGTACCGAAAACGCTGCTGGCTGTCGTGTCGCGAACCGCTGCTTTCTCGGCAAAAGGTAGCTTCTCGCTCTTGACAGCTCTGCTATGCAGAAGCAGAGGAAAGCCGGCAGAGCTTCTCCTCTAGCTGCTCTATGCAGAAACAACTGTAAATCACTAGAAATTGATCCTGTAGTGGGAAAGGCAGAAAAGTTGCTGCAAAAGCGTTTTGGCTTGCTGGAAGCAGCAGCAAGCATGAGTGCTTCTCTGCACACTGGAAACCCAAAACAGAAGCACGCAGACGGCAAGAGGAGACTGCCTGACACCTGCTGCACTCAGTACAGCTCTGGGCTGCTGCCAGGGCATGTATTTCAAGGCACTAGCTTCGGGGACTCTCCACTGTCTTGGGGGAGTTTCTACAAGGTGACCAGAAGCTGTTCACAAACACCTGCTTGCAGCGACCGAGTTCGGCGTTCCACACTCTTCCCCGGCTCTCTTTCGCCTCTCCGCTCTCCCAGTGGCGGTACCGAAGACGCTGCTGGCTGTGGTGCCGCGAACCGCTGCTTTCTCGGCAAAAGTCTGCTTCTCGCTCTTGACAGCTCTGCTATGCAGAAGCAGAGGAAAGCCGGCAGAGCTTCTCCTCTAGCTGCTCTACGCAGAAACAACTGTAAATCAGCTAGAAAATGATCCTGTAGTGGGAAAGGCAGAAAAGTTGCTGCAAAAGCGTTTTGGCTTGCTGGAAGCAGCAGCAAGCACGAGTGCTTCTCTGCGCATTGGAAACACAAAACAGAAGCACGCACACGGGAAGAGGAGACTGCCTGAAACCTGCTGCACTCAGTACAGGTCTGGGCTGCTGCCAGGGCATGTAATTCAAGGCACTAGCTTCGGGGACTCTCCACTGACATGGGGGAGATTCTACAAGGTGACCAGAATCTGTTCGCCAGCACCGGCTTGCAGCGACCGAGTTCGGCGTTCCACACTCTTCCCCGGCTCTCTTTCGCTTCTCCGCACAAGCTGCGGCTGAACCCAAGACGCCGATTGCTGCGGTTCCGCGAAGCGCTGCTTTCTCGGCAAAACACAGCTCCTCGTTCTTGACAGCTCTGCTATGCAGAAGCACTGGAAAGCCGGCAGAGCTTCTCCTCTAGCTGCTCTACGCACAGGCAACTGTAAATCAGCTACACATTGATCCTGTTGTGGAAAAGGCAGGAAAGTTGCTGAAAAAGCGTTTTGGCTTACTGGAAGCAGCAGCAAGCACAAGGGCTTCTCTGCACGCTGCGAACACAAAACAGAAGCACCTACACGGCGAGAGGAGACTGCCTGACACCTGCTGCACTCAGTACAGCTCTGGGCTGCTGCCAGGGCATGTAATTCAAGGCACTAGCTTCAGGGACTCTCCACTGTCTTGGGGGTGATTCTACAAGGTGACCAGAAGCTGTTCACAAGCACCTGCTTGCAGCGACCGAGTTCGGCGTTCCACACTCTTCCCCGGCTCTCTTTCGCCTCTCCGCACACCCAGCGGCTGTACCAAAGACGCTGCTGGCTGTGGTGCGGCGAACCGCTGCTTACTCTGCAAAAGGCAGCTTCTCGCTCTTGACAGCTCTGCTATGCAGAAGCAGAGGAAAGCCGGCAGAGCTTCTTCTCTAGCTGCTCTACGCAGAAACAACTGTAAATCAGCTAGAAATTGATCCTGTAGTGGGAAAGGCAGAAAAGTTGCTGCAAAAGCGTTTTGGCTTGCTGGAAGCAGCAGCAAGCACGAGTGCTTCTCTGCACATTGGAAACACAAAACAGAAGCACGCAGACGGCAAGAGGAGACTGCCTGACACCTGCTGCACTCAGTACAGCTCTGGGCTGCTGCCAGGGCATGTATTTCAAGGCACTAGCTTCGGGGACTCTCCACTGTCTTGGGGGAGTTTCTACAAGGTGACCAGAAGCTGTTCACAAGCACCTGCTTGCAGCGACCGAGTTCGGCGTTCCACACTCTTCCCCGGCTCTCTTTCGCCTCTCCGCTCTCCCAGTGGCGGTACCGAAGACGCTGCTGGCTGTGGTGCCGCAAACCGCTGCTTTCTCGGCAAAAGGCTGCTTCTCCCTCTTGACAGCTCTGCTATGCAGAAGCAGAGGAAAGCCGGCAGAGCTTCTCCTCTAGCTGCTCTACGCAGAAACAACTGTAAATCAGCTAGAAAATGATCCTGTAGTGGGAAAGGCAGAAAAGTTGCTGCAAAAGCGTTTTGGCTTGCTGGAAGCAGCAGCAAGCACGAGTGCTTCTCTGCACATTGGAAACACAAAACAGAAGCACGCACACGGGAAGAGGAGACTGCCTGAAACCTGCTGCACTCAGTACAGGTCTGGGCTGCGGCCAGAGCATGTATTTCAAGGCACTAGCTTCGGGGACTCTCCACTGTCTTGGGGGAGTTTCTACAAGGTGACCAGAAGCTGTTCGAAAGCACCTGCTTGAAGCGACCGAGTTCGGCGTTCCACACTCTTCCCCGGCTCTCTTTCGCCTCTCCGCACTCCCAGCGGCTGTACCGAAAACGCTGCTGGCTGTCGTGTCGCGAACCGCTGCTTTCTCGGCAAAAGGTAGCTTCTCGCTCTTGACAGCTCTGCTATGCAGAAGCAGAGGAAAGCCGGCAGAGCTTCTCCTCTAGCTGCTCTATGCAGAAACAACTGTAAATCACTAGAAATTGATCCTGTAGTGGGAAAGGCAGAAAAGTTGCTGCAAAAGCGTTTTGGCTTGCTGGAAGCAGCAGCAAGCATGAGTGCTTCTCTGCACACTGGAAACCCAAAACAGAAGCACGCAGACGGCAAGAGGAGACTGCCTGACACCTGCTGCACTCAGTACAGCTCTGGGCTGCTGCCAGGGCATGTATTTCAAGGCACTAGCTTCGGGGACTCTCCACTGTCTTGGGGGAGTTTCTACAAGGTGACCAGAAGCTGTTCACAAACACCTGCTTGCAGCGACCGAGTTCGGCGTTCCACACTCTTCCCCGGCTCTCTTTCGCCTCTCCGCTCTCCCAGTGGCGGTACCGAAGACGCTGCTGGCTGTGGTGCCGCGAACCGCTGCTTTCTCGGCAAAAGTCTGCTTCTCGCTCTTGACAGCTCTGCTATGCAGAAGCAGAGGAAAGCCGGCAGAGCTTCTCCTCTAGCTGCTCTACGCAGAAACAACTGTAAATCAGCTAGAAAATGATCCTGTAGTGGGAAAGGCAGAAAAGTTGCTGCAAAAGCGTTTTGGCTTGCTGGAAGCAGCAGCAAGCACGAGTGCTTCTCTGCGCATTGGAAACACAAAACAGAAGCACGCACACGGGAAGAGGAGACTGCCTGAAACCTGCTGCACTCAGTACAGGTCTGGGCTGCTGCCAGGGCATGTAATTCAAGGCACTAGCTTCGGGGACTCTCCACTGACATGGGGGAGATTCTACAAGGTGACCAGAATCTGTTCGCCAGCACCGGCTTGCAGCGACCGAGTTCGGCGTTCCACACTCTTCCCCGGCTCTCTTTCGCTTCTCCGCACAAGCTGCGGCTGAACCCAAGACGCCGATTGCTGCGGTTCCGCGAAGCGCTGCTTTCTCGGCAAAACACAGCTCCTCGTTCTTGACAGCTCTGCTATGCAGAAGCACTGGAAAGCCGGCAGAGCTTCTCCTCTAGCTGCTCTACGCACAGGCAACTGTAAATCAGCTACACATTGATCCTGTTGTGGAAAAGGCAGGAAAGTTGCTGAAAAAGCGTTTTGGCTTACTGGAAGCAGCAGCAAGCACAAGGGCTTCTCTGCACGCTGCGAACACAAAACAGAAGCACCTACACGGCGAGAGGAGACTGCCTGACACCTGCTGCACTCAGTACAGCTCTGGGCTGCTGCCAGGGCATGTAATTCAAGGCACTAGCTTCAGGGACTCTCCACTGTCTTGGGGGTGATTCTACAAGGTGACCAGAAGCTGTTCACAAGCACCTGCTTGCAGCGACCGAGTTCGGCGTTCCACACTCTTCCCCGGCTCTCTTTCGCCTCTCCGCACACCCAGCGGCTGTACCAAAGACGCTGCTGGCTGTGGTGCGGCGAACCGCTGCTTACTCTGCAAAAGGCAGCTTCTCGCTCTTGACAGCTCTGCTATGCAGAAGCAGAGGAAAGCCGGCAGAGCTTCTTCTCTAGCTGCTCTACGCAGAAACAACTGTAAATCAGCTAGAAATTGATCCTGTAGTGGGAAAGGCAGAAAAGTTGCTGCAAAAGCGTTTTGGCTTGCTGGAAGCAGCAGCAAGCACGAGTGCTTCTCTGCACATTGGAAACACAAAACAGAAGCACGCAGACGGCAAGAGGAGACTGCCTGACACCTGCTGCACTCAGTACAGCTCTGGGCTGCTGCCAGGGCATGTATTTCAAGGCACTAGCTTCGGGGACTCTCCACTGTCTTGGGGGAGTTTCTACAAGGTGACCAGAAGCTGTTCACAAGCACCTGCTTGCAGCGACCGAGTTCGGCGTTCCACACTCTTCCCCGGCTCTCTTTCGCCTCTCCGCTCTCCCAGTGGCGGTACCGAAGACGCTGCTGGCTGTGGTGCCGCAAACCGCTGCTTTCTCGGCAAAAGGCTGCTTCTCCCTCTTGACAGCTCTGCTATGCAGAAGCAGAGGAAAGCCGGCAGAGCTTCTCCTCTAGCTGCTCTACGCAGAAACAACTGTAAATCAGCTAGAAAATGATCCTGTAGTGGGAAAGGCAGAAAAGTTGCTGCAAAAGCGTTTTGGCTTGCTGGAAGCAGCAGCAAGCACGAGTGCTTCTCTGCACTTTGGAAACACCAAACAGAAGCACCCACACGGCAAGAGGAGACTGCCTGACACCTGCTGCACTCAGTACAGCTCTGGGCTGCTGCCAGGGCATGTAATTCAAGGCACTAGCTTCGGGGACTCTCCACTGTCATGGGGGAGATTCTACAAGGTGACCAGAAGCTGTTCGAAAGCACCTGCTTGCAGCGACCGAGTTCGGCGTTCCACACTCTTCCCCGGCTCTCTTTCGCTTCTCCACACAAGCTGCGGCTGAACCCAAGACGCCGATTGCTGCGGTTCCGCCAAGCGCTGCTTTCTCGGCAAAACACAGCTCCTCGTTCTTGACAGCTCTGCTATGCAGAAGCACTGGAAAGCCGGCAGAGCTGCTCCTCTAGCTGCTCTACGCACAGGCAACTGTAAATCAGCTACACATTGATCCTGTTGTGGAAAAGGCAGGAAAGTTGCTGAAAAAGCGTTTTGGCTTACTGGAAGCAGCAGCAAGCACAAGGGCTTCTCTGCACGCTGCGAACACAAAACAGAAGCACCTACACGGCGAGAGGAGACTGCCTGACACCTGCTGCACTCAGTACAGCTCTGGGCTGCTGCCAGGGCATGTAATTCAAGGCACTAGCTTCAGGGACTCTCCACTGTCTTGGGGGTGATTCTACAAGGTGACCAGAAGCTGTTCACAAGCACCTGCTTGCAGCGACCGAGTTCGGCGTTCCACACTCTTCCCCGGCTCTCTTTCGCCTCTCCGCACTCCCAGCGGCTGTACCGAAGACGCTGCTGGCTGTGGTGCCGCGAACCGCTGCTTTCTCGGCAAAAGGCAGCTTCTCGCTCTTGACAGCTCTGCTATGCAGAAGCAGAGGAAAGCCGGCAGAGCTTCTCCTGTAGCTGCTCTATGCAGAAACAACTGTAAATCAGCTAGAAATTCATCCTGTAGTGGGAAAGGCAGAAGAGTTGCTGCAAAAGCGTTTTGGCTTGCTGGAAGCAGCAGCAAGCACGAGTGCTTCTCTGCGCATTGGAAACACAAAACAGAAGCACGCACACGGCAAGAGGAGACTGCCTGACACCTGCTGCACTCAGTACAGCTCTGGGCTGCTGCCAGGGCATGTATTTCAAGGCACTAGCTTCAGGGACTCTCCACTGTCTTGGGGGTGATTCTACAAGGTGACCAGAAGCTGTTCACAAGCACCTGCTTGCAGCGACCGAGTTCGGCGTTCCACACTCTTCCCCGGCTCTCTTTCGCCTCTCCGCACACCCAGCGGCTGTACCAAAGACGCTGCTGGCTGTGGTGCGGCGAACCGCTGCTTACTCGGCAAAAGGCAGCTTCTCGCTCTTGACAGCTCTGCTATGCAGAAGCAGAGGAAAGCTGGCAGAGCTTCTCCTCTAGCTGCTCTACGCAGAAACAACTGTAAATCAGCTAGAAATTGATCCTGTAGTGGGAAAGGCAGGAAAGTTGCTGCAAAAGCGTTTTGGCTTGCTGGAAGCAGCAGCAAGCACGAGTGCTTCTCTGCACATTGGAAACACAAAACAGAAGCACGCACACGGGAAGAGGAGACTGCCTGACACCTGCTGCACTCAGTACAGGTCTGGGCTGCGGCCAGAGCATGTATTTCAAGGCACTAGCTTCGGGGACTCTCCACTGTCTTGGGGGAGTTTCTACAAGGTGACCAGAAGCTGTTCGAAAGCATTTGCTTGAAGCGACCGAGTTCGGCGTTCCACACTCTTCCCCGGCTCTCTTTCGCCTCTCCGCACTCCCAGCGGCTGTACCGAAAACGCTGCTGGCTGTCGTGTCGCGAACCGCTGCTTTCTCGGCAAAAGGTAGCTTCTCGCTCTTGACAGCTCTGCTATGCAGAAGCAGAGGAAAGCCGGCAGAGCTTCTCCTCTAGCTGCTCTATGCAGAAACAACTGTAAATCACTAGAAATTGATCCTGTAGTGGGAAAGGCAGAAAAGTTGCTGCAAAAGCGTTTTGGCTTGCTGGAAGCAGCAGCAAGCATGAGTGCTTCTCTGCACACTGGAAACCCAAAACAGAAGCACGCACACGGCAAGAGGAGACTGCCTGAAACCTGCTGCACTCAGTACAGGTCTGGGCTGCTGCCAGGGCATGTATTTCAAGGCACTACCTTCGGGTACTCTCCACTGTCTTGGGGGAGTTTCTACAAGGTGACCAGAAGCTGTTCACAAGCACCTGCTTGCAGCGACCGAGTTCGGCGTTCCACACTCTTCCCCGGCTCTCTTTCGCCTCTCCGCACACCCAGCGGCTGTACCGAAGACGCTGCTGGCTGTGGTGCCGCGAACCGCTGCTTACTCTGCAAAAGGCAGCTTCTCGCTCTTGACAGCTCTGCTATGCAGAAGCAGAGGAAAGCCGGCAGAGCTTCTTCTCTAGCTGCTCTACGCAGAAACAACTGTAAATCAGCTAGAAATTGATCCTGTAGTGGGAAAGGCAGAAAAGTTGCTGCAAAAGCGTTTTGGCTTGCTGGAAGCAGCAGCAAGCACGAGTGCTTCTCTGCACATTGGAAACACAAAACAGAAGCACGCAGACGGCGAGAGGAGACTGTCTGACACCTGCTGCACTCAGTACAGCTCTGGGCTGCTGCCAGAGCATGTATTTCAAGGCACTAGCTTCGGGGACTCTCCACTGTCTTGGGGGAGTTTCTACAATGTGACCAGAAGCTGTTCACAAGCACCTGCTTGCAGCGACCGAGTTCGGCGTTCCACACTCTTCCCCGGCTCTCTTTCGCCTCTCCGCTCTCCCAGTGGCGGTACCGAAGACGCTGCTGGCTGTGGTGCCGCGAACCGCTGCTTTCTCGGCAAAGGGCTGCTTCTCGCTCTTGACAGCTCTGCTATGCAGAAGCAGAGGAAAGCCGGCAGAGCTTCTCCTCTAGCTGCTCTACGCAGAAACAACTGTAAATCAGCTAGAAAATGATCCTGTAGTGGGAAAGGCAGAAAAGTTGCTGCAAAAGCGTTTTGGCTTGCTGGAAGCAGCAGCAAGCACGAGTGCTTCTCTGCACATTGGAAACACAAAACAGAAGCACCCACACGGCAAGAGGAGACTGCCTGACACCTGCTGCACTCAGTACAGCTCTGGGCTGCTGCCAGGGCATGTAATTCAAGGCACTAGCTTCGGGGACTCTCCACTGTCATGGGGGAGATTCTACAAGGTGACCAGAAGCTGTTCGAAAGCACCTGCTTGCAGCGACCGAGTTCGGCGTTCCACACTCTTCCCCGGCTCTCTTTCGCTTCTCCGCACAAGCTGCGGCTGAACCCAAGACGCCGATTGCTGCGGTTCCGCGAAGCGCTGCTTTCTCGGCAAAACACAGCTCCTCGTTCTTGACAGCTCTGCTATGCAGAAGCACTGGAAAGCCGGCAGAGCTGCTCCTCTAGCTGCTCTACGCACAGGCAACTGTAAATCAGCTACACATTGATCCTGTTGTGGAAAAGGCAGGAAAGTTGCTGAAAAAGCGTTTTGGCTTACTGGAAGCAGCAGCAAGCACAAGGGCTTCTCTGCACGCTGCGAACACAAAACAGAAGCGCCTACACGGCGAGAGGAGACTGCCTGACACCTGCTGCACTCAGTACAGCTCTGGGCTGCTGCCAGGGCATGTAATTCAAGGCACTAGCTTCAGGGACTCTCCACTGTCTTGGGGGTGATTCTACAAGGTGACCAGAAGCTGTTCACAAGCACCTGCTTGCAGCGACCGAGTTCGGCGTTCCACACTCTTCCCCGGCTCTCTTTCGCCTCTCCGCACACCCAGCGGCTGTACCAAAGACGCTGCTGGCTGTGGTGCGGCGAACCGCTGCTTACTCGGCAAAAGGCAGCTTCTCGCTCTTGACAGCTCTGCTATGCAGAAGCAGAGGAAAGCTGGCAGAGCTTCTCCTCTAGCTGCTCTACGCAGAAACAACTGTAAATCAGCTAGAAATTGATCCTGTAGTGGGAAAGGCAGAAAAGTTGCTGCAAAAGCGTTTTGGCTTGCTGGAAGCAGCAGCAAGCATGAGTGCTTCTCTGCACACTGGAAACCCAAAACAGAAGCACGCACACGGCAAGAGGAGACTGCCTGACACCTGCTGCACTCAGTACAGCTCTGGGCTGCTGCCAGGGCATGTATTTT
Organism: Phylloscopus trochilus trochilus; assembly: GCA_016584745.2. Lineage (NCBI taxonomy): Eukaryota > Metazoa > Chordata > Aves > Passeriformes > Phylloscopidae > Phylloscopus > Phylloscopus trochilus. Next base: position 56,538,673 of record WQNJ02000546.1, on the reverse strand, counting down.
AAGGCACTAGCTTCGGGGACTCTCCACTGTCTTGGGGGAGTTTCTACAAGGTGACCAGAAGCTGTTCACAAGCACCTGCTTGCAGCGACCGAGTTCGGCGTTCCACACTCTTTCCCGGCTCTCTTTCGCCTCCCCGCACTCCCAGCGGCTGTACCGAAGACGCTGCTGGCTGTGGTGCCGCGAACCGCTGCTTTCTCGGCAAAAGGCAGCTTCTCGCTCTTGACAGCTCTGCTATGCAGAAGCAGAGGAAAGCCGGCAGAGCTTCTCCTGTAGCTGCTCTATGCAGAAACAACTGTAAATCAGCTAGAAATTCATCCTGTAGTGGGAAAGGCAGAAGAGTTGCTGCAAAAGCGTTTTGGCTTGCTGGAAGCAGCAGCAAGCACGAGTGCTTCTCTGCGCATTGGAAACACAAAACAGAAGCACGCACACGGCAAGAGGAGACTGCCTGACACCTGCTGCACTCAGTACAGCTCTGGGCTGCTGCCAGGGCATGTATTTCAAGGCACTAGCTTCAGGGACTCTCCACTGTCTTGGGGGTGATTCTACAAGGTGACCAGAAGCTGTTCACAAGCACCTGCTTGCAGCGACCGAGTTCGGCGTTCCACACTCTTCCCCGGCTCTCTTTCGCCTCTCCGCACACCCAGCGGCTGTACCAAAGACGCTGCTGGCTGTGGTGCGGCGAACCGCTGCTTACTCGGCAAAAGGCAGCTTCTCGCTCTTGACAGCTCTGCTATGCAGAAGCAGAGGAAAGCTGGCAGAGCTTCTCCTCTAGCTGCTCTACGCAGAAACAACTGTAAATCAGCTAGAAATTGATCCTGTAGTGGGAAAGGCAGGAAAGTTGCTGCAAAAGCGTTTTGGCTTGCTGGAAGCAGCAGCAAGCACGAGTGCTTCTCTGCACATTGGAAACACAAAACAGAAGCACGCACACGGGAAGAGGAGACTGCCTGACACCTGCTGCACTCAGTACAGGTCTGGGCTGCGGCCAGAGCATGTATTTCAAGGCACTAGCTTCGGGGACTCTCCACTGTCTTGGGAAAGTTTCTACAAGGTGACCAGAAGCTGTTCGAAAGCACCTGCTTGAAGCGACCGAGTTCGGCGTTCCACACTCTTCCCCGGCTCTCTTTCGCCTCTCCGCACTCCCAGCGGCTGTACCGAAAACGCTGCTGGCTGTGGTGCGGCGAACCGCTGCTTTCTTGGCAAAAGGTAGCTTCTCGCTCTTGACAGCTCTGCTATGCAGAAGCACAGCAAAGCCGGCAAAGCTTCTCCTCTAGCTGCTCTATGCAGAAACAACTGTAAATCACTAGAAATTGATCCTGTAGTGGGAAAGGCAGAAAAGTTGCTGCAAAAGCGTTTTGGCTTGCTGGAAGCAGCAGCAAGCATGAGTGCTTCTCTGCACACTGGAAACCCAAAACAGAAGCACGCAGACGGCAAGAGGAGACTGCCTGACACCTGCTGCACTCAGTACAGCTCTGGGCTGCTGCCAGGGCATGTATTTCAAGGCACTAGCTTCGGGGACTCTCCACTGTCTTGGGGGAGTTTCTACAAGGTGACCAGAAGCTGTTCACAAACACCTGCTTGCAGCGACCGAGTTCGGCGTTCCACACTCTTCCCCGGCTCTCTTTCGCCTCTCCGCACTCCCAGCGGCTGTACCTAAAACGCTGCTGGCTGTGGTGCCGCGAACCGCTGCTTTCTCGGCAAAAGGCAGCTTCTCGCTCTTGACAGCTCTGCTATGCAGAAGCAGTGGAAAGCTGGCAGAGCTTCTCCTCTAGCTGCTCTACGCAGAAACAACTGTAAATCAGCTAGAAATTGATCCTGTAGTGGGAAAGGCAGGAAAGTTGCTGCAAAAGCGTATTGGCTTGCTGGAAGAAGCAGCAAGCACGAGTGCTTCTCTGCACATTGGAAACACAAAACAGAAGCACGCACACGGCAAGAGGAGACTGCCTGAAACCTGCTGCACTCAGTACAGGTCTGGGCTGCTGCCAGGGCATGTATTTCAAGGCACTAGCTTCGGGGACTCTCCACTGTCTTGGGGGAGTTTCTACAAGGTGACCAGAAGCTGTTCACAAGCACCTGCTTGCAGCGACCGAGTTCGGCGTTCCACACTCTTCCCCGGCTCTCTTTCGCCTCTCCGCACTCCCAGCGGCTGTACCGAAGACGCTGCTGGCTGTGGTGCCGCGAACCGCTGCTTTCTCGGCAAAAGGCAGCTTCTCGCTCTTGACAGCTCTGCTATGCAGAAGCAGAGGAAAGCCGGCAGAGCTTCTCCTGTAGCTGCTCTGTGCAGAAACAACTGTAAATCAGCTAGAAATTCATCCTGTAGTGGGAAAGGCAGAAGAGTTGCTGAAAAAGCGTTTTGGCTTGCTGGAAGCAGCAGCAAGCACGAGTGCTTCTCTGCGCATTGGAAACACAAAACAGAAGCACGCACACGGCAAGAGGAGACTGCCTGACACCTGCTGCACTCAGTACAGCTCTGGGCTGCTGCCAGGGCATGTATTTCAAGGCACTAGCTTCAGGGACTCTCCACTGTCTTGGGGGTGATTCTACAAGGTGACCAGAAGCTGTTCACAAGCACCTGCTTGCAGCGACCGAGTTCGGCGTTCCACACTCTTCCCCGGCTCTCTTTCGCCTCTCCGCTCTCCCAGTGGCGGTACCGAAGACGCTGCTGGCTGTGGTGCCGCGAACCGCTGCTTTCTCGGCAAAAGGCTGCTTCTCGCTCTTGACAGCTCTGCTATGCAGAAGCAGAGGAAAGCCGGCAGAGCTTCTCCTCTAGCTGCTCTACGCAGAAACAACTGTAAATCAGCTAGAAAATGATCCTGTAGTGGGAAAGGCAGAAAAGTTGCTGCAAAAGCGTTTTGGCTTGCTGGAAGCAGCAGCAAGCACGAGTGCTTCTCTGCACATTGGAAACACAAAACAGAAGCACCCACACGGCAAGAGGAGACTGCCTGACACCTGCTGCACTCAGTACAGCTCTGGGCTGCTGCCAGGGCATGTAATTCAAGGCACTAGCTTCGGGGACTCTCCACTGTCATGGGGGAGATTCTACAAGGTGACCAGAAGCTGTTCGAAAGCACCTGCTTGCAGCGACCGAGTTCGGCGTTCCACACTCTTCCCCGGCTCTCTTTCGCTTCTCCGCACAAGCTGCGGCTGAACCCAAGACGCCGATTGCTGCGGTTCCGCGAAGCGCTGCTTTCTCGGCAAAACACAGCTCCTCGTTCTTGACAGCTCTGCTATGCAGAAGCACTGGAAAGCCGGCAGAGCTGCTCCTCTAGCTGCTCTACGCACAGGCAACTGTAAATCAGCTACACATTGATCCTGTTGTGGAAAAGGCAGGAAAGTTGCTGAAAAAGCGTTTTGGCTTACTGGAAGCAGCAGCAAGCACAAGGGCTTCTCTGCACGCTGCGAACACAAAACAGAAGCACCTACACGGCGAGAGGAGACTGCCTGACACCTGCTGCACTCAGTACAGCTCTGGGCTGCTGCCAGGGCATGTAATTCAAGGCACTAGCTTCAGGGACTCTCCACTGTCTTGGGGGTGATTCTACAAGGTGACCAGAAGCTGTTCACAAGCACCTGCTTGCAGCGACCGAGTTCGGCGTTCCACACTCTTCCCCGGCTCTCTTTCGCCTCTCCGCACACCCAGCGGCTGTACCAAAGACGCTGCTGGCTGTGGTGCGGCGAACCGCTGCTTACTCGGCAAAAGGCAGCTTCTCGCTCTTGACAGCTCTGCTATGCAGAAGCAGAGGAAAGCTGGCAGAGCTTCTCCTCTAGCTGCTCTACGCAGAAACAACTGTAAATCAGCTAGAAATTGATCCTGTAGTGGGAAAGGCAGGAAAGTTGCTGCAAAAGCGTTTTGGCTTGCTGGAAGCAGCAGCAAGCACGAGTGCTTCTCTGCACATTGGAAACACAAAACAGAAGCACGCACACGGGAAGAGGAGACTGCCTGAAACCTGCTGCACTCAGTACAGGTCTGGGCTGCGGCCAGAGCATGTATTTCAAGGCACTAGCTTCGGGGACTCTCCACTGTCTTGGGGGAGTTTCTACAAGGTGACCAGAAGCTGTTCGAAAGCACCTGCTTGAAGCGACCGAGTTCGGCGTTCCACACTCTTCCCCGCTCTCTTTCGCCTCTCCGCACTCCCAGCGGCTGTACCGAAAACGCTGCTGGCTGTCGTGTCGCGAACCGCTGCTTTCTCGGCAAAAGGTAGCTTCTCGCTCTTGACAGCTCTGCTATGCAGAAGCAGAGGAAAGCCGGCAGAGCTTCTCCTCTAGCTGCTCTACGCAGAAACTGTAAATCACTAGAAATTGATCCTGTAGTGGGAAAGGCAGAAAAGTTGCTGCAAAAGCGTTTTGGCTTGCTGGAAGCAGCAGCAAGCATGAGTGCTTCTCTGCACACTGGAAACCCAAAACAGAAGCACGCAGACGGCAAGAGGAGACTGCCTGACACCTGCTGCACTCAGTACAGCTCTGGGCTGCTGCCAGGGCATGTAATTCAAGGCACGAGCTTCGGGGACTCTCCACTGACATGGGGGAGATTCTACAAGGTGACCAGAAGCTGTTCGCCAGCACCGGCTTGCAGCGACCGAGTTCGGCGTTCCACACTCTTCCCCGGCTCTCTTTTGCTTCTCCGCACAAGCTGCGGCCGAACCCAAGACGCCGATTGCTGCGGTTCCGCGAAGCGCTGCTTTCTCGGCAAAACACAGCTCCTCGTTCTTGACAGCTCTGCTATGCAGAAGCACTGGAAAGCCGGCAGAGCTGCTCCTCTAGCTGCTCTACGCACAGGCAACTGTAAATCAGCTAGAAATTGATCCTGTTGTGGAAAAGGCACGAAAGTTCCTGAAAAAGCGTTTTGGCTTACTGGAAGCAGCAGCAAGCACAAGGGCTTCTCTGCACGCTGCGAACACAAAACAGAAGCACCTACACGGCGAGAGGAGACTGCCTGACACCTGCTGCACTCAGTACAGCTCTGGGCTGCTGCCAGGGCATGTAATTCAAGGCACTAGCTTCAGGGACTCTCCACTGTCTTGGGGGTGATTCTACAAGGTGACCAGAAGCTGTTCACAAGCACCTGCTTGCAGCGACCGAGTTCGGCGTTCCACACTCTTCCCCGGCTCTCTTTCGCCTCTCCGCACACCCAGCGGCTGTACCAAAGACGCTGCTGGCTGTGGTGCGGCGAACCGCTGCTTACTCGGCAAAAGGCAGCTTCTCGCTCTTGACAGCTCTGCTATGCAGAAGCAGAGGAAAGCTGGCAGAGCTTCTCCTCTAGCTGCTCTACGCAGAAACAACTGTAAATCAGCTAGAAATTGATCCTGTAGTGGGAAAGGCAGGAAAGTTGCTGCAAAAGCGTTTTGGCTTGCTGGAAGCAGCAGCAAGCACGAGTGCTTCTCTGCACACTGGAAACCCAAAACAGAAGCACGCAGACGGCAAGTGGAGACTGCCTGACACCTGCTGCACTCAGTACAGCTCTGGGCTGCTGCCAGGGCATGTATTTCAAGGCACTAGCTTCGGGGACTCTCCACTGTCTTGGGGGAGTTTCTACAAGGTGACCAGAAGCTGTTCACAAACACCTGCTTGCAGCGACCGAGTTCGGCGTTCCACACTCTTCCCCGGCTCTCTTTCGCCTCTCCGCACACCCAGCGGCTGTACCTAAAACGCTGCTGGCTGTGGTGCCGCGAAACGCTGCTTACTCTGCAAAAGGCAGCTTCTCGCTCTTGACAGCTCTGCTATGCAGAAGCAGTGGAAAGCTGGCAGAGCTTCTCCTCTAGCTGCTCTACGCAGAAACAACTGTAAATCAGCTAGAAATTGATCCTGTAGTGGGAAAGGCAGGAAAGTTGCTGCAAAAGCGTATTGGCTTGCTGGAAGCAGCAGCAAGCACGAGTGCTTCTCTGCACATTGGAAACACAAAACAGAAGCACGCACACGGGAAGAGGAGACTGCCTGAAACCTGCTGCACTCAGTACAGGTCTGGGCTGCTGCCAGGGCATGTATTTCAAGGCACTAGCTTCGGGGACTCTCCACTGTCTTGGGGGAGTTTCTACAAGGTGACCAGAAGCTGTTCACAAGCACCTGCTTGCAGCGACCGAGTTCGGCGTTCCACACTCTTCCCCGGCTCTCTTTCGCCTCTCCGCACACCCAGCGGCTGTACCAAAGACGCTGCTGGCTGTGGTGCGGCGAACCGCTGCTTACTCTGCAAAAGGCAGCTTCTCGCTCTTGACAGCTCTGCTATGCAGAAGCAGAGGAAAGCCGGCAGAGCTTCTTCTCTAGCTGCTCTACGCAGAAACAACTGTAAATCAGCTAGAAAATGATCCTGTAGTGGGAAAGGCAGAAAAGTTGCTGCAAAAGCGTTTTGGCTTGCTGGAAGCAGCAGCAAGCACGAGTGCTTCTCTGCACATTGGAAACACAAAACAGAAGCACGCACACGGCAAGAGGAGACTGCCTGAAACCTGCTGCACTCAGTACAGGTCTGGGCTGCTGCCAGGGCATGTATTTCAAGGCACTAGCTTAGGGGACTCTCCACTGTCTTGGGGGAGTTTCTACAAGGTGACCAGAAGCTGTTCACAAGCACCTGCTTGCAGCGACCGAGTTCGGCGTTCCACACTCTTCCCCGGCTCTCTTTCGCCTCTCCGCTCTCCCAGTGGCGGTACCGAAGACGCTGCTGGCTGTGGTGCCGCGAACCGCTTCTTTCTCGGCAAAAGGCTGCTTCTCGCTCTTGACAGCTCTGCTATGCAGAAGCAGAGGAAAGCCGGCAGAGCTTCTCCTCTAGCTGCTCTACGCAGAAACAACTGTAAATCAGCTAGAAAATGATCCTGTAGTGGGAAAGGCAGAAAAGTTGCTGCAAAAGCGTTTTGGCTTGCTGGAAGCAGCAGCAAGCACGAGTGCTTCTCTGCACATTGGAAACACAAAACAGAAGCACCCACACGGCAAGAGGAGACTGCCTGACACCTGCTGCACTCAGTACAGCTCTGGGCTGCTGCCAGGGCATGTAATTCAAGGCACTAGCTTCGGGGACTCTCCACTGTCATGGGGGAGATTCTACAAGGTGACCAGAAGCTGTTCGAAAGCACCTGCTTGCAGCGACCGAGTTCGGCGTTCCACACTCTTCCCCGGCTCTCTTTCGCTTCTCCGCACAAGCTGCGGCTGAACCCAAGACGCCGATTGCTGCGGTTCCGCGAAGCGCTGCTTTCTCGGCAAAACACAGCTCCTCGTTCTTGACAGCTCTGCTATGCAGAAGCACTGGAAAGCCGGCAGAGCTGCTCCTCTAGCTGCTCTACGCACAGGCAACTGTAAATCAGCTACACATTGATCCTGTTGTGGAAAAGGCAGGAAAGTTGCTGAAAAAGCGTTTTGGCTTACTGGAAGCAGCAGCAAGCACAAGGGCTTCTCTGCACGCTGCGAACACAAAACAGAAGCACCTACACGGCGAGAGGAGACTGCCTGACACCTGCTGCACTCAGTACAGCTCTGGGCTGCTGCCAGGGCATGTAATTCAAGGCACTAGCTTCAGGGACTCTCCACTGTCTTGGGGGTGATTCTACAAGGTGACCAGAAGCTGTTCACAAGCACCTGCTTGCAGCGACCGAGTTCGGCGTTCCACACTCTTCCCCGGCTCTCTTTCGCCTCTCCGCACACCCAGCGGCTGTACCAAAGACGCTGCTGGCTGTGGTGCGGCGAAGCGCTGCTTTCTCGGCAAAACACAGCTTCTCGCTCTTGACAGCTCTGCTATGCAGAAGCAGAGGAAAGCCGGCAGAGCTTCTCCTCTAGCTGCTCTACGCAGAAACAACTGTAAATCAGCTAGAAATTGATCCTGTAGTGGGAAAGGCAGGAAAGTTGCTGAAAAAGCGTTTTGGCTTGCTGGAAGCAGCAGCAAGCACGAGTGCTTCTCTGCACATTGGAAACACAAAACAGAAGCACGCACATGGGAAGAGGAGACTGCCTGACACCTGCTGCACTCAGTACAGCTCTGGGCTGCTGCCAGAGCATGTATTTCAAGGCACTAGCTTCGGGGACTCTCCACTGTCTTGGGGGAGTTTCTACAAGGTGACCAGAAGCTGTTCGAAAGCACCTGCTTGCAGAGACCGAGTTCGGCGTTCCACACTCTTCCCCGGCTCTCTTTCGCCTCGCCGCACACCCAGCGGCTGTACCTAAAACGCTGCTGGCTGTGGTGCCGCGAACCGCTGCTTTCTCGGCAAAAGGCAGCTTCTCGCTCTTGACAGCTCTGCTATGCAGAAGCAGTGGAAAGCTGGCAGAGCTTCTCCTCTAGCTGCTCTACGCAGAAACAACTGTAAATCAGCTAGAAATTGATCCTGTAGTGGGAAAGGCAGGAAAGTTGCTGCAAAAGCGTATTGGCTTGCTGGAAGCAGCAGCAAGCACGAGTGCTTCTCTGCACATTGGAAACACAAAACAGAAGCACGCACACGGGAAGAGGAGACTGCCTGAAACCTGCTGCACTCAGTACAGCTCTGGGCTGCTGCCAGGGCATGTATTTCAAGGCACTAGCTTCGGGGACTCTCCACTGTCTTGGGGGAGTTTCTACAAGGTGACCAGAAGCTGTTCACAAGCACCTGCTTGCAGCGACCGAGTTCGGCGTTCCACACTCTTCCCCGGCTCTCTTTCGCCTCTCCGCACACCCAGCGGCTGTACCAAAGACGCTGCTGGCTGTGGTGCGGCGAACCGCTGCTTACTCGGCAAAAGGCAGCTTCTCGCTCTTGACAGCTCTGCTATGCAGAAGCAGAGGAAAGCCGGCAGAGCTTCTTCTCTAGCTGCTCTACGCAGAAACAACTGTAAATCAGCTAGAAAATGATCCTGTAGTGGGAAAGGCAGAAAAGTTGCTGCAAAAGCGTTTTGGCTTGCTGGAAGCAGCAGCAAGCACGAGTGCTTCTCTGCACATTGGAAACACAAAACAGAAGCACGCACACGGGAAGAGGAGACTGCCTGAAACCTGCTGCACTCAGTACAGGTCTGGGCTGCGGCCAGAGCATGTATTTCAAGGCACTAGCTTCGGGGACTCTCCACTGTCTTGGGGGAGTTTCTACAAGGTGACCAGAAGCTGTTCACAAGCACCTGCTTGCAGCGACCGGGTTCGGCGTTCCACACTCTTCCCCGGCTCTCTTTCGCCTCTCCGCTCTCCCAGTGGCGGTACCGAAGACGCTGCTGGCTGTGGTGCCGCGAACCGCTTCTTTCTCGGCAAAAGGCAGCTTCTCGCTCTTGACAGCTCTGCTATGCAGAAGCAGTGGAAAGCTGGCAGAGCTTCTCCTCTAGCTGCTCTACGCAGAAACAACTGTAAATCAGCTAGAAATTGATCCTGTAGTGGGAAAGGCAGGAAAGTTGCTGCAAAAGCGTATTGGCTTGCTGGAAGCAGCAGCAAGCACGAGTGCTTCTCTGCACATTGGAAACACAAAACAGAAGCACGCACACGGCAAGAGGAGACTGCCTGACACCTGCTGCACTCAGTACAGGTCTGGGCTGCTGCCAGGGCATGTATTTCAAGGCACTAGCTTCGGGGACTCTCCACTGTCTTGGGGGAGTTTCTACAAGGTGACCAGAAGCTGTTCACAAGCACCTGCTTGCAGCGACCGAGTTCGGCGTTCCACACTCTTCCCCGGCTCTCTTTCGCCTCTCCGCACACCCAGCGGCTGTACCAAAGACGCTGCTGGCTGTGGTGCGGCGAACCGCTGCTTCCTCTGCAAAAGGCAGCTTCTCGCTCTTGACAGCTCTGCTATGCAGAAGCAGAGGAAAGCCGGCAGAGCTTCTTCTCTAGCTGCTCTACGCAGAAACAACTGTAAATCAGCTAGAAATTGATCCTGTAGTGGGAAAGGCAGAAAAGTTGCTGCAAAAGCGTTTTGGCTTGCTGGAAGCAGCAGCAAGCATGAGTGCTTCTCTGCACATTGGAAACACAAAACAGAAGCACGCAGACGGCGAGAGGAGACTGTCTGACACCTGCTGCACTCAGTACAGCTCTGGGCTGCTGCCAGAGCATGTATTTCAAGGCACTAGCTTCGGGGACTCTCCACTGTCTTGGGGGAGTTTCTACAATGTGACCAGAAGCTGTTCACAAGCACCTGCTTGCAGCGACCGAGTTCGGCGTTCCACACTCTTCCCCGGCTCTCTTTCGCCTCTCCGCTCTCCCAGTGGCGGTACCGAAGACGCTGCTGGCTGTGGTGCCGCAAACCGCTGCTTTCTCGGCAAAAGGCTGCTTCTCGCTCTTGACAGCTCTGCTATGCAGAAGCAGAGGAAAGCCGGCAGAGCTTCTCCTCTAGCTGCTCTACGCAGAAACAACTGTAAATCAGCTAGAAAATGATCCTGTAGTGGGAAAGGCAGAAAAGTTGCTGCAAAAGCGTTTTGGCTTGCTGGAAGCAGCAGCAAGCACGAGTGCTTCTCTGCACATTGGAAACACAAAACAGAAGCACCCACACGGCAAGAGGAGACTGCCTGACACCTGCTGCACTCAGTACAGCTCTGGGCTGCTGCCAGGGCATGTAATTCAAGGCACTAGCTTCGGGGACTCTCCACTGTCATGGGGGAGATTCTACAAGGTGACCAGAAGCTGTTCGAAAGCACCTGCTTGCAGCGACCGAGTTCGGCGTTCCACACTCTTCCCCGGCTCTCTTTCGCCTCTCCGCACTCCCAGCGGCTGTACCGAAGACGCTGCTGGCTGTCGTGTCGCGAACCGCTGCTTTCTCGGCAAAAGGTAGCTTCTCGCTCTTGACAGCTCTGCTATGCAGAAGCAGAGGAAAGCCGGCAGAGCTTCTCCTCTAGCTGCTCTATGCAGAAACAACTGTAAATCACTAGAAATTGATCCTGTAGTGGGAAAGGCAGAAAAGTTGCTGCAAAAGCGTTTTGGCTTGCTGGAAGCAGCAGCAAGCATGAGTGCTTCTCTGCACACTGGAAACCCAAAACAGAAGCACGCAGACGGCAAGAGGAGACTGCCTGACACCTGCTGCACTCAGTACAGCTCTGGGCTGCTGCCAGGGCATGTATTTCAAGGCACTAGCTTCGGGGACTCTCCACTGTCTTGGGGGAGTTTCTACAAGGTGACCAGAAGCTGTTCACAAACACCTGCTTGCAGCGACCGAGTTCGGCGTTCCACACTCTTCCCCGGCTCTCTTTCGCCTCTCCGCACTCCCAGCGGCTGTACCTAAAACGCTGCTGGCTGTGGTGCCGCGAACCGCTGCTTTCTCGGCAAAAGGCAGCTTCTCGCTCTTGACAGCTCTGCTATGCAGAAGCAGTGGAAAGCTGGCAGAGCTTCTCCTCTAGCTGCTCTACGCAGAAACAACTGTAAATCAGCTAGAAATTGATCCTGTAGTGGGAAAGGCAGGAAAGTTGCTGCAAAAGCGTATTGGCTTGCTGGAAGCAGCAGCAAGCACGAGTGCTTCTCTGCACATTGGAAACACAAAACAGAAGCACGCACACGGGAAGAGGAGACTGCCTGAAACCTGCTGCACTCAGTAGAGGTCTGGGCTGCTGCCAGGGCATGTATTTCAAGGCACTAGCTTCGGGGACTCTCCACTGTCTTGGGGGAGTTTCTACAAGGTGACCAGAAGCTGTTCACAAGCACCTGCTTGCAGCGACCGAGTTCGGCGTTCCACACTCTTCCCCGGCTCTCTTTCGCCTCTCCGCTCTCCCAGTGGCGGTACCGAAGACGCTGCTGGCTGTGGTGCGGCGAACCGCTGCTTTCTCGGCAAAAGGCTGCTTCTCGCTCTTGACAGCTCTGCTATGCAGAAGCAGAGGAAAGCCGGCAGAGCTTCTCCTCTAGCTGCTCTACGCAGAAACAACTGTAAATCAGCTAGAAAATGATCCTGTAGTGGGAAAGGCAGAAAAGTTGCTGCAAAAGCGTTTTGGCTTGCTGGAAGCAGCAGCAAGCACGAGTGCTTCTCTGCACATTGGAAACACAAAACAGAAGCACCCACACGGCAAGAGGAGACTGCCTGACACCTGCTGCACTCAGTACAGCTCTGGGCTGCTGCCAGGGCATGTAATTCAAGGCACTAGCTTCGGGGACTCTCCACTGTCATGGGGGAGATTCTACAAGGTGACCAGAAGCTGTTCGAAAGCACCTGCTTGCAGCGACCGAGTTCGGCGTTCCACACTCTTCCCCGGCTCTCTTTCGCCTCTCCGCACACCCAGCGGCTGTACCAAAGACGCTGCTGGCTGTGGTGCGGCGAACCGCTGCTTACTCTGCAAAAGGCAGCTTCTCGCTCTTGACAGCTCTGCTATGCAGAAGCAGAGGAAAGCTGGCAGAGCTTCTTCTCTAGCTGCTCTACGCAGAAACAACTGTAAATCAGCTAGAAATTGATCCTGTTGTGGAAAAGGCAGGAAAGTTGCTGAAAAAGCGTTTTGGCTTACTGGAAGCAGCAGCAAGCACAAGGGCTTCTCTGCACGCTGCGAACACAAAACAGAAGCACCTACACGGCGAGAGGAGACTGCCTGACACCTGCTGCACTCAGTACAGCTCTGGGCTGCTGCCAGGGCATGTAATTCAAGGCACTAGCTTCAGGGACTCTCCACTGTCTTGGGGGTGATTCTACAAGGTGACCAGAAGCTGTTCACAAGCACCTGCTTGCAGCGACCGAGTTCGGCGTTCCACACTCTTCCCCGGCTCTCTTTCGCCTCTCCGCACACCCAGCGGCTGTACCAAAGACGCTGCTGGCTGTGGTGCGGCGAACCGCTGCTTTCTCGGCAAAAGGCAGCTTCTCGCTCTTGACAGCTCTGCTATGCAGAAGCACAGGAAAGCCGGCAGAGCTTCTCCTCTAGCTGCTCTACGCAGAAACAACTGTAAATCAGCTCGAAATTGATCCTGTAGTGGGAAAGGCAGGAAAGTTGCTGAAAAAGCGTTTTGGCTTGCTGGAAGCAGCAGCAAGCACGAGTGCTTCTCTGCACATTGGAAACACAAAACAGAAGCACGCACACGGGAAGAGGAGACTGCCTGAAACCTGCTGCACTCAGTAGAGGTCTGGGCTGCTGCCAGGGCATGTATTTCAAGGCACTAGCTTCGGGGACTCTCCACTGTCTTGGGGGAGTTTCTACAAGGTGACCAGAAGCTGTTCACAAGCACCTGCTTGCAGCGACCGAGTTCGGCGTTCCACACTCTTCCCCGGCTCTCTTTCGCCTCTCCGCACACCCAGCGGCTGTACCAAAGACGCTGCTTGCTGTGGTGCCGCGAACCGCTGCTTACTCTGCAAAAGGCAGCTTCTCGCTCTTGACAGCTCTGCTATGCAGAAGCAGAGGAAAGCCGGCAGAGCTTCTTCTCTAGCTGCTCTACGCAGAAACAACTGTAAATCAGCTCGAAATTCATCCTGTAGTGGGAAAGGCAGGAAAGTTGCTGCAAAAGCGTATTGGCTTGCTGGAAGCAGCAGCAAGCACGAGTGCTTCTCTGCACATTGGAAACACAAAACAGAAGCACGCACACGGCAAGAGGAGACTGCCTGAAACCTGCTGCACTCAGTAGAGGTCTGGGCTGCTGCCAGGGCATGTATTTCAAGGCACTAGCTTCGGGGACTCTCCACTGTCTTGGGGGAGTTTCTACAAGGTGACCAGAAGCTGTTCACAAGCACCTGCTTGCAGCGACCGAGTTCGGCGTTCCACACTCTTCCCCGGCTCTCTTTCGCCTCTCCGCTCTCCCAGTGGCGGTACCGAAGACGCTGCTGGCTCTGGTGCCGCGAACCGCTGCTTTCTCGGCAAAAGGCTGCTTCTCGCTCTTGACAGCTCTGCTATGCAGAAGCAGAGGAAAGCCGGCAGAGCTTCTCCTCTAGCTGCTCTACGCAGAAACAACTGTAAATCAGCTAGAAAATGATCCTGTAGTGGGAAAGGCAGAAAAGTTGCTGCAAAAGCGTTTTGGCTTGCTGGAAGCAGCAGCAAGCACGAGTGCTTCTCTGCACATTGGAAACACAAAACAGAAGCACCCACACGGCAAGAGGAGACTGCCTGACACCTGCTGCACTCAGTACAGCTCTGGGCTGCTGCCAGGGCATGTAATTCAAGGCACTAGCTTCGGGGACTCTCCACTGTCATGGGGGAGATTCTACAAGGTGACCAGAAGCTGTTCGAAAGCACCTGCTTGCAGCGACCGAGTTCGGCGTTCCACACTCTTCCCCGGCTCTCTTTCGCTTCTCCGCACAAGCTGCGGCTGAACCCAAGACGCCGATTGCTGCGGTTCCGCGAAGCGCTGCTTTCTCGGCAAAACACAGCTCCTCGTTCTTGACAGCTCTGCTATGCAGAAGCACTGGAAAGCCGGCAGAGCTGCTCCTCTAGCTGCTCTACGCACAGGCAACTGTAAATCAGCTACACATTGATCCTGTTGTGGAAAAGGCAGGAAAGTTGCTGAAAAAGCGTTTTGGCTTACTGGAAGCAGCAGCAAGCACAAGGGCTTCTCTGCACGCTGCGAACACAAAACAGAAGCACCTACACGGCGAGAGGAGACTGCCTGACACCTGCTGCACTCAGTACAGCTCTGGGCTGCTGCCAGGGCATGTAATTCAAGGCACTAGCTTCAGGGACTCTCCACTGTCTTGGGGGTGATTCTACAAGGTGACCAGAAGCTGTTCACAAGCACCTGCTTGCAGCGACCGAGTTCGGCGTTCCACACTCTTCCCCGGCTCTCTTTCGCCTCTCCGCACACCCAGCGGCTGTACCAAAGACGCTGCTGGCTGTGGTGCGGCGAACCGCTGCTTTCTCGGCAAAACACAGCTTCTCGCTCTTGACAGCTCTGCTATGCAGAAGCAGAGGAAAGCCGGCAGAGCTTCTCCTCTAGCTGCTCTACGCAGAAACAACTGTAAATCAGCTAGAAATTGATCCTGTAGTGGGAAAGGCAGGAAAGTTGCTGCAAAAGCGTATTGGCTTGCTGGAAGCAGCAGCAAGCACGAGTGCTTCTCTGCACATTGGAAACACAAAACAGAAGCACGCACACGGCAAGAGGAGACTGCCTGAAACCTGCTGCACTCAGTAGAGGTCTGGGCTGCTGCCAGGGCATGTATTTCAAGGCAATAGCTTCGGGGACTCTCCACTGTCTTGGGGGAGTTTCTACAAGGTGACCAGAAGCTGTTCACAAGCACCTGCTTGCAGCGACCGAGTTCGGCGTTCCACACTCTTCCCCGGCTCTCTTTCGCCTCTCCGCACTCCCAGCGGCGGTACCGAAAACGATGCTGGCTGTCGTGCCGCGAACCGCTGCTTTCTCGGCAAAAGGTAGCTTCTCGCTCTTGACAGCTCTGCTATGCAGAAGCAGAGGAAAGCCGGCAGAGCTTCTCCTCTGGCTGCTCTATGCAGAAACAACTGTAAATCACTAGAAATTGATCCTGTAGTGGGAAAGGCAGAAAAGTTGCTGCAAAAGCGTTTTGGCTTGCTGGAAGCAGCAGCAAGCATGAGTGCTTCTCTGCACACTGGAAACCCAAAACAGAAGCACGCAGACGGCAAGAGGAGACTGCCTGACACCTGCTGCACTCAGTACAGCTCTGGGCTGCTGCCAGGGCATGTATTTTAAGGCACTAGCTTCGGGGACTCTCCACTGTCTTGGGGGAGTTTCTACAAGGTGACCAGAAGCTGTTCACAAGCACCTGCTTGCAGCGACCGAGTTCGGCGTTCCACACTCTTCCCCGGCTCTCTTTCGCCTCTCCGCACTCCCAGCGGCTGTACCGAAGACGCTGCTGGCTGTGGTGCCGCGAACCGCTGCTTTCTCGGCAAAAGGCAGCTTCTCGCTCTTTACAGCTCCTCGCTCTTGACAGCTCTGCTATGCAGAAGCAGTGGAAAGCTGGCAGAGCTTCTCCTCTAGCTGCTCTACGCAGAAACAACTGTAAATCAGCTAGAAATTGATCCTGTAGTGGGAAAGGCAGGAATGTTGCTGCAAAAGCGTATTGGCTTGCTGGAAGCAGCAGCAAGCACGAGTGCTTCTCTGCACATTGGAAACACAAAACAGAAGCACGCACACGGCAAGAGGAGACTGCCTGAAACCTGCTGCACTCAGTAGAGGTCTGGGCTGCTGCCAGGGCATGTATTTCAAGGCACTAGCTTCGGGGACTCTCCACTGTCTTGGGGGAGTTTCTACAAGGTGACCAGAAGCTGTTCACAAGCACCTGCTTGCAGCGACCGAGTTCGGCGTTCCACACTCTTCCCCGGCTCTCTTTCGCCTCTCCGCACACCCAGCGGCTGTACCAAAGACGCTGCTGGCTGTGGTGCGGCGAACCGCTGCTTACTCTGCAAAAGGCAGCTTCTCGCTCTTGACAGCTCTGCTATGCAGAAGCAGAGGAAAGCTGGCAGAGCTTCTTCTCTAGCTGCTCTACGCAGAAACAACTGTAAATCAGCTAGAAATTGATCCTGTAGTGGGAAAGGCAGAAAAGTTGCTGCAAAAGCGTTTTGGCTTGCTGGAAGCAGCAGCAAGCACGAGTGCTTCTCTGCACATTGGAAACACAAAACAGAAGCACGCAGACGGCGAGAGGAGACTGTCTGACACCTGCTGCACTCAGTACAGCTCTGGGCTGCTGCCAGAGCATGTATTTCAAGGCACTAGCTTCGGGGACTCTCCACTGTCTTGGGGGAGTTTCTACAATGTGACCAGAAGCTGTTCACAAGCACCTGCTTGCAGCGACCGAGTTCGGCGTTCCACACTCTTCCCCGGCTCTCTTTCGCCTCTCCGCTCTCCCAGTGGCGGTACCGAAGACGCTGCTGGCTGTGGTGCCGCGAACCGCTGCTTTCTCGGCAAAAGGCTGCTTCTCGCTCTTGACAGCTCTGCTATGCAGAAGCAGAGGAAAGCCGGCAGAGCTTCTCCTCTAGCTGCTCTACGCAGAAACAACTGTAAATCAGCTAGAAAATGATCCTGTAGTGGGAAAGGCAGAAAAGTTGCTGCAAAAGCGTTTTGGCTTGCTGGAAGCAGCAGCAAGCATGAGTGCTTCTCTGCACATTGGAAACACAAAACAGAAGCACCCACACGGCAAGAGGAGACTGCCTGACACCTGCTGCACTCAGTACAGCTCTGGGCTGCTGCCAGGGCATGTAATTCAAGGCACTAGCTTCGGGGACTCTCCACTGTCATGGGGGAGATTCTACAAGGTGACCAGAAGCTGTTCGAAAGCACCTGCTTGCAGCGACCGAGTTCGGCGTTCCACACTCTTCCCCGGCTCTCTTTCGCTTCTCCGCACAAGCTGCGGCTGAACCCAAGACGCCGATTGCTGCGGTTCCGCGAAGCGCTGCTTTCTCGGCAAAACACAGCTCCTCGTTCTTGACAGCTCTGCTATGCAGAAGCACTGGAAAGCCGGCAGAGCTGCTCCTCTAGCTGCTCTACGCACAGGCAACTGTAAATCAGCTACACATTGATCCTGTTGTGGAAAAGGCAGGAAAGTTGCTGAAAAAGCGTTTTGGCTTACTGGAAGCAGCAGCAAGCACGAGTGCTTCTCTGCACATTGGAAACACAAAACAGAAGCACCTACACGGCGAGAGGAGACTGCCTGACACCTGCTGCACTCAGTACAGCTCTGGGCTGCTGCCAGGGCATGTAATTCAAGGCACTAGCTTCAGGGACTCTCCACTGTCTTGGGGGTGATTCTACAAGGTGACCAGAAGCTGTTCACAAGCACCTGCTTGCAGCGACCGAGTTCGGCGTTCCACACTCTTCCCCGGCTCTCTTTCGCCTCTCCGCACACCCAGCGGCTGTACCAAAGACGCTGCTGGCTGTGGTGCGGCGAACCGCTGCTTTCTCGGCAAAACACAGCTTCTCGCTCTTGACAGCTCTGCCATGCAGAAGCACAGGAAAGCCGGCAGAGCTTCACCTCTAGCTGCTCTACGCAGAAACAACTGTAAATCAGCTCGAAATTGATCCTGTAGTGGGAAAGGCAGAAAAGTTGCTGCAAAAGCGTTTTGGCTTGCTGGAAGCAGCAGCAAGCATGAGTGCTTCTCTGCACACTGGAAACCCAAAACAGAAGCACGCAGACGGCAAGAGGAGACTGCCTGACACCTGCTGCACTCAGTACAGCTCTGGGCTGCTGCCAGGGCATGTATTTCAAGGCACTAGCTTCGGGGACTCTCCACTGTCTTGGGGGAGTTTCTACAAGGTGACCAGAAGCTGTTCACAAACACCTGCTTGCAGCGACCGAGTTCGGCGTTCCACACTCTTCCCCGGCTCTCTTTCGCCTCTCCGCACTCCCAGCGGCTGTACCTAAAACGCTGCTGGCTGTGGTGCCGCGAACCGCTGCTTTCTCGGCAAAAGGCAGCTTCTCGCTCTTGACAGCTCTGCTATGCAGAAGCAGTGGAAAGCTGGCAGAGCTTCTCCTCTAGCTGCTCTACGCAGAAACAACTGTAAATCAGCTAGAAATTGATCCTGTAGTGGGAAAGGCAGGAAAGTTGCTGCAAAAGCGTATTGGCTTGCTGGAAGCAGCAGCAAGCACGAGTGCTTCTCTGCACATTGGAAACACAAAACAGAAGCACGCACACGGGAAGAGGAGACTGCCTGAAACCTGCTGCACTCAGTACAGGTCTGGGCTGCTGCCAGGGCATGTATTTCAAGGCACTAGCTTCGGGGACTCTCCACTGTCTTGGGGGAGTTTCTACAAGGTGACCAGAAGCTGTTCACAAGCACCTGCTTGCAGCGACCGAGTTCGGCGTTCCACACTCTTCCCCGGCTCTCTTTCGCCTCTCCGCACACCCAGCGGCTGTACCAAAGACGCTGCTGGCTGTGGTGCGGCGAACCGCTGCTTACTCTGCAAAAGGCAGCTTCTCGCTCTTGACAGCTCTGCTATGCAGAAGCAGAGGAAAGCCGGCAGAGCTTCTTCTCTAGCTGCTCTACGCAGAAACAACTGTAAATCAGCTAGAAAATGATCCTGTAGTGGGAAAGGCAGAAAAGTTGCTGCAAAAGCGTTTTGGCTTGCTGGAAGCAGCAGCAAGCACGAGTGCTTCTCTGCACATTGGAAACACAAAACAGAAGCACGCACACGGGAAGAGGAGACTGCCTGAAACCTGCTGCACTCAGTACAGGTCTGGGCTGCGGCCAGAGCATGTATTTCAAGGCACTAGCTTCGGGGACTCTCCACTGTCTTGGGGGAGTTTCTACAAGGTGACCAGAAGCTGTTCGAAAGCACCTGCTTGAAGCGACCGAGTTCGGCGTTCCACACTCTTCCCCGGCTCTCTTTCGCCTCTCCGCACTCCCAGCGGCTGTACCGAAAACGCTGCTGGCTGTCGTGTCGCGAACCGCTGCTTTCTCGGCAAAAGGTAGCTTCTCGCTCTTGACAGCTCTGCTATGCAGAAGCAGAGGAAAGCCGGCAGAGCTTCTCCTCTAGCTGCTCTATGCAGAAACAACTGTAAATCACTAGAAATTGATCCTGTAGTGGGAAAGGCAGAAAAGTTGCTGCAAAAGCGTTTTGGCTTGCTGGAAGCAGCAGCAAGCATGAGTGCTTCTCTGCACACTGGAAACCCAAAACAGAAGCACGCAGACGGCAAGAGGAGACTGCCTGACACCTGCTGCACTCAGTAGAGGTCTGGGCTGCTGCCAGGGCATGTATTTCAAGGCACTAGCTTCGGGGACTCTCCACAGTCTTGGGGGAGTTTCTACAAGGTGACTAGAAGCTGTTCACAAACACCTGCTTGCAGCGACCGAGTTCGGCGTTCCACACTCTTCCCCGGCTCTCTTTCGCCTCTCCGCACTCCCAGCGGCTGTACCTAAAACGCTGCTGGCTGTGGTGCCGCGAACCGCTGCCTTCTCGGCAAAAGGCAGCTTCTCGCTCTTGACAGCTCTGCTATGCAGAAGCAGTGGAAAGCTGGCAGAGCTTCTCCTCTAGCTGCTCTACGCAGAAACAACTGTAAATCAGCTAGAAATTGATCCTGTAGTGGGAAAGGCAGGAAAGTTGCTGCAAAAGCGTATTGGCTTGCTGGAAGCAGCAGCAAGCACGAGTGCTTCTCTGCACATTGGAAACACAAAACAGAAGCACGCACACGGCAAGAGGAGACTGCCTGAAACCTGCTGCACTCAGTAGAGGTCTGGGCTGCTGCCAGGGCATGTATTTCAAGGCACTAGCTTCGGGGACTCTCCACTGTCTTGGGGGAGTTTCTACAAGGTGACCAGAAGCTGTTCACAAGCACCTGCTTGCAGCGACCGAGTTCGGCGTTCCACACTCTTCCCCGGCTCTCTTTCGCCTCTCCGCACACCCAGCGGCTGTACCAAAGACGCTGCTGGCTGTGGTGCGGCGAACCGCTGCTTACTCTGCAAAAGGCAGCTTCTCGCTCTTGACAGCTCTGCTATGCGGAAGCAGAGGAAAGCCGGCAGAGCTTCTTCTCTAGCTGCTCTACGCAGAAACAACTGTAAATCAGCTAGAAATTGATCCTGTAGTGGGAAAGGCAGAAAAGTTGCTGCAAAAGCGTTTTGGCTTGCTGGAAGGAGCAGCAAGCACGAGTGCTTCTCTGCACATTGGAAACACAAAACAGAAGCACGCAGACGGCAAGAGGAGACTGTCTGACACCTGCTGCACTCAGTACAGCTCTGGGCTGCTGCCAGAGCATGTATTTCAAGGCACTAGCTTCGGGGACTCTCCACTGTCTTGGGGGAGTTTCTACAATGTGACCAGAAGCTGTTCACAAGCACCTGCTTGCAGCGACCGAGTTCGGCGTTCCACACTCTTCCCCGGCTCTCTTTCGCCTCTCCGCTCTCCCAGTGGCGGTACCGAAGACGCTGCTGGCTGTGGTGCCGCGAACCGCTGCTTTCTCGGCAAAAGGCTGCTTCTCGCTCTTGACAGCTCTGCTATGCAGAAGCAGAGGAAAGCCGGCAGAGCTTCTCCTCTAGCTGCTCTACGCAGAAACAACTGTAAATCAGCTAGAAAATGATCCTGTAGTGGGAAAGGCAGAAAAGTTGCTGCAAAAGCGTTTTGGCTTGCTGGAAGCAGCAGCAAGCACGAGTGCTTCTCTGCACATTGGAAACACAAAACAGAAGCACCCACACGGCAAGAGGAGACTGCCTGACACCTGCTGCACTCAGTACAGCTCTGGGCTGCTGCCAGGGCATGTAATTCAAGGCACTAGCTTCGGGGACTCTCCACTGTCATGGGGGAGATTCTACAAGGTGACCAGAAGCTGTTCGAAAGCACCTGCTTGCAGCGACCGAGTTCGGCGTTCCACACTCTTCCCCGGCTCTCTTTCGCTTCTCCGCACAAGCTGCGGCTGAACCCAAGACGCCGATTGCTGCGGTTCCGCGAAGCGCTGCTTTCTCGGCAAAACACAGCTCCTCGTTCTTGACAGCTCTGCTATGCAGAAGCACTGGAAAGCCGGCAGAGCTGCTCCTCTAGCTGCTCTACGCACAGGCAACTGTAAATCAGCTACACATTGATCCTGTTGTGGAAAAGGCAGGAAAGTTGCTGAAAAAGCGTTTTGGCTTACTGGAAGCAGCAGCAAGCACAAGGGCTTCTCTGCACGCTGCGAACACAAAACAGAAGCACCAACACGGCGAGAGGAGACTGCCTGACACCTGCTGCACTCAGTACAGCTCTGGGCTGCTGCCAGGGCATGTAATTCAAGGCACTAGCTTCAGGGACTCTCCACTGTCTTGGGGGTGATTCTACAAGGTGACCAGAAGCTGTTCACAAGCACCTGCTTGCAGCGACCGAGTTCGGCGTTCCACACTCTTCCCCGGCTCTCTTTCGCCTCTCCGCACACCCAGCGGCTGTACCAAAGACGCTGCTGGCTGTGGTGCGGCGAACCGCTGCTTTCTCGGCAAAACACAGCTTCTCGCTCTTGACAGCTCTGCTATGCAGAAGCAGAGGAAAGCCGGCAGAGCTTCTCCTCTAGCTGCTCTACGCAGAAACAACTGTAAATCAGCTAGAAATTGATCCTGTAGTGGGAAAGGCAGGAAAGTTGCTGAAAAAGCGTTTTGGCTTGCTGGAAGCAGCAGCAAGCACGAGTGCTTCTCTGCACATTGGAAACCCAAAACAGAAGCACGCAGACGGCAAGAGGAGACTGCCTGACACCTGCTGCACTCAGTACAGCTCTGGGCTGCTGCCAGGGCATGTATTTTAAGGCACTAGCTTCGGGGACTCTCCACTGTCTTGGGGGAGTTTCTACAAGGTGACCAGAAGCTGTTCGAACGCACCTGCTTGCAGCGACCGAGTTCGGCGTTCCACACTCTTCCCCGGCTCTCTTTCGCCTCTCCGCACTCCCAGCGGCGGTACCGAAAACGATGCTGGCTGTCGTGCCGCGAACCGCTGCTTTCTCGGCAAAAGGTAGCTTCTCGCTCTTGACAGCTCTGCTATGCAGAAGCAGAGGAAAGCCGGCAGAGCTTCTCCTCTAGCTGCTCTATGCAGAAAAAACTGTAAATCACTAGAAATTGATCCTGTAGTGGGAAAGGCAGAAAAGTTGCTGCAAAAGCGTTTTGGCTTGCTGGAAGCAGCAGCAAGCATGAGTGCTTCTCTGCACACTGGAAACCCAAAACAGAAGCACGCAGACGGCAAGAGGAGACTGCCTGACACCTGCTGCACTCAGTACAGCTCTGGGCTGCTGCCAGGGCATGTATTTTAAGGCACTAGCTTCGGGGACTCTCCACTGTCTTGGGGGAGTTTCTACAAGGTGACCAGAAGCTGTTCACAAGCACCTGCTTGCAGCGACCGAGTTCGGCGTTCCACACTCTTCCCCGGCTCTCTTTCGCCTCTCCGCACTCC
This sequence comes from Phylloscopus trochilus trochilus, assembly GCA_016584745.2. Lineage (NCBI taxonomy): Eukaryota > Metazoa > Chordata > Aves > Passeriformes > Phylloscopidae > Phylloscopus > Phylloscopus trochilus. The sequence continues at coordinate 56,516,069 of WQNJ02000546.1, read as the reverse complement.
CAGCGGCTGTACCGAAGACGCTGCTGGCTGAGGTGCCGCGAACCGCTGCTTTCTCGGCAAAAGGCAGCTTCTCGCTCTTGACAGCTCTGCTATGCAGAAGCAGAGGAAAGCTGGCAGAGCTTCTCCTCTAGCTGCTCTACGCAGAAACAACTGTAAATCAGCTAGAAATTGATCCTGTAGTGGGAAAGGCAGGAAAGTTGCTGCAAAAGCGTTTTGGCTTGCTGGAAGCAGCAGCAAGCACGAGTGCTTCTCTGCACATTGGAAACACAAAACAGAAGCACGCACACGGGAAGATGAGACTGCCTGAAACCTGCTGCACTCAGTACAGCTCTGGGCTGCGGCCAGAGCATGTATTTCAAGGCACTAGCTTCGGGGACTCTCCACTGTCTTGGGAAAGTTTCTACAAGGTGACCAGAAGCTGTTCGAAAGCACCTGCTTGAAGCGACCGAGTTCGGCGTTCCACACTCTTCCCCGGCTCTCTTTCGCCTCTCCGCACTCCCAGCGGCTGTACCGAAAACGCTCCTGGCTGTGGTGCCGCGAACCGCTGCTTTCTCGGCAAAAGGTAGCTTCTCGCTCTTGACAGCTCTGCTATGCAGAAGCAGAGGAAAGCCGGCAGAGCTTCTCCTCTAGCTGCTCTATGCAGAAACAACTGTAAATCACTAGAAATTGATCCTGTAGTGGGAAAGGCAGAAAAGTTGCTGCAAAAGCGTTTTGGCTTGCTGGAAGCAGCAGCAAGCATGAGTGCTTCTCTGCACACTGGAAACCCAAAACAGAAGCACGCAGACGGCAAGAGGAGACTGCCTGACACCTGCTGCACTCAGTACAGCTCTGGGCTGCTGCCAGGACATGTATTTCAAGGCACTAGCTTCGGGGACTCTCCACTGTCTTGGGGGAGTTTCTACAAGGTGACCAGAAGCTGTTCACAAACACCTGCTTGCAGCGACCGAGTTCGGCGTTCCACACTCTTCCCCGGCTCTCTTTCGCCTCTCCGCACTCCCAGCGGCTGTACCGAAGACGCTGCTGGCTGTGGTGCCGCGAACCGCTGCTTTCTCGGCAAAAGGCAGCTTCTCGCTCTTGACAGCTCTGCTATGCAGAAGCAGTGGAAAGCTGGCAGAGCTTCTCCTCTAGCTGCTCTACGCAGAAACAACTGTAAATCAGCTAGAAATTGATCCTGTAGTGGGAAAGGCAGGAAAGTTGCTGCAAAAGCGTATTGGCTTGCTGGAAGCAGCAGCAAGCACGAGTGCTTCTCTGCACATTGGAAACACAAAACAGAAGCACGCACACGGCAAGAGGAGACTGCCTGAAACCTGCTGCACTCAGTACAGGTCTGGGCTGCTGCCAGGGCATGTATTTCAAGGCACTAGCTTCGGGGACTCTCCACTGTCTTGGGGGAGTTTCTACAAGGTGACCAGAAGCTGTTCACAAGCACCTGCTTGCAGCGACCGAGTTCGGCGTTCCACACTCTTCCCCGGCTCTCTTTCGCCTCTCCGCTCTCCCAGTGGCGGTACCGAAGACGCTGCTGGCTGTGGTGCCGCGAACCGCTGCTTTCTCGGCAAAAGGCTGCTTCTCGCTCTTGACAGCTCTGCTATGCAGAAGCAGAGGAAAGCCGGCAGAGCTTCTCCTCTAGCTGCTCTACGCAGAAACAACTGTAAATCAGCTAGAAAATGATCCTGTAGTGGGAAAGGCAGAAAAGTTGCTGCAAAAGCGTTTTGGCTTGCTGGAAGCAGCAGCAAGCACGAGTGCTTCTCTGCACATTGGAAACACAAAACAGAAGCACCCACACGGCAAGAGGAGACTGCCTGACACCTGCTGCACTCAGTACAGCTCTGGGCTGCTGCCAGGGCATGTAATTCAAGGCACTAGCTTCGGGGACTCTCCACTGTCATGGGGGAGATTCTACAAGGTGACCAGAAGCTGTTCGAAAGCACCTGCTTGCAGCGACCGAGTTCGGCGTTCCACACTCTTCCCCGGCTCTCTTTCGCCTCTCCGCACACCCAGCGGCTGTACCAAAGACGCTGCTGGCTGTGGTGCGGCGAACCGCTGCTTACTCTGCAAAAGGCAGCTTCTCGCTCTTGACAGCTCTGCTATGCAGAAGCAGAGGAAAGCTGGCAGAGCTTCTTCTCTAGCTGCTCTACGCAGAAACAACTGTAAATCAGCTAGAAATTGATCCTGTTGTGGAAAAGGCAGGAAAGTTGCTGAAAAAGCGTTTTGGCTTACTGGAAGCAGCAGCAAGCACAAGGGCTTCTCTGCACGCTGCGAACACAAAACAGAAGCACCTACACGGCGAGAGGAGACTGCCTGACACCTGCTGCACTCAGTACAGCTCTGGGCTGCTGCCAGGGCATGTAATTCAAGGCACTAGCTTCAGGGACTCTCCACTGTCTTGGGGGTGATTATACAAGGTGACCAGAAGCTGTTCACAAGCACCTGCTTGCAGCGACCGAGTTCGGCGTTCCACACTCTTCCCCGGCTCTCTTTCGCCTCTCCGCACACCCAGCGGCTGTACCAAAGACGCTGCTGGCTGTGGTGCGGCGAACCGCTGCTTTCTCGGCAAAAGGCAGCTTCTCGCTCTTGACAGCTCTGCTATGCAGAAGCACAGGAAAGCCGGCAGAGCTTCTCCCCTAGCTGCTCTACGCAGAAACAACTGTAAATCAGCTCGAAATTGATCCTGTAGTGGGAAAGGCAGGAAAGTTGCTGAAAAAGCGTTTTGGCTTGCTGGAAGCAGCAGCAAGCACGAGTGCTTCTCTGCACATTGGAAACACAAAACAGAAGCACGCACACGGGAAGAGGAGACTGCCTGACACCTGCTGCACTCAGTACAGCTCTGGGCTGCTGCCAGAGCATGTATTTCAAGGCACTAGCTTCGGGGACACTCCACTGTCTTGGGGGAGTTTCTACAAGGTGACCAGAAGCTGTTCGAAAGCACCTGCTTGCAGAGACCGAGTTCGGCGTTCCACACTCTTCCCCGGCTCTCTTTCGCCTCTCCGCACTCCCAGCGGCGGTACCGAAAACGATGCTGGCTGTCGTGCCGCGAACCGCTGCTTTCTCGGCAAAAGGTAGCTTCTCGCTCTTGACAGCTCTGCTATGCAGAAGCAGAGGAAAGCCGGCAGAGCTTCTCCTCTAGCTGCTCTATGCAGAAACAACTGTAAATCACTAAAAATTGATCCTGTAGTGGGAAAGGCAGAAAAGTTGCTGCAAAAGCGTTTTGGCTTGCTGGAAGCAGCAGCAAGCATGAGTGCTTCTCTGCACACTGGAAACCCAAAACAGAAGCACGCAGACGGCAAGAGGAGACTGCCTGACACCTGCTGCACTCAGTACAGGTCTGGGCTGCTGCCAGGGCATGTATTTCAAGGCACTAGCTTCGGGGACTCTCCACTGTCTTGGGGGAGTTTCTACAAGGTGACCAGAAGCTGTTCACAAACACCTGCTTGCAGCGACCGAGTTCGGCGTTCCACACTCTTCCCCGGCTCTCTTTCGCCTCTCCGCACACCCAGCGGCTGTACCAAAGACGCTGCTGGCTGTGGTGCGGCGAACCGCTGCTTACTCTGCAAAAGGCAGCTTCTCGCTCTTGACAGCTCTGCTATGCAGAAGCAGAGGAAAGCTGGCAGAGCTTCTTGTCTAGCTGCTCTACGCAGAAACAACTGTAAATCAGCTAGAAATTTATCCTGTAGTGGGAAAGGCAGAAAAGTTGCTGCAAAAGCATTTTGGCTTGCTGGAAGCAGCAGCAAGCACGAGTGCTTCTCTGCACATTGGAAACACAAAACAGAAGCACGCAGACGGCGAGAGGAGACTGTCTGACACCTGCTGCACTCAGTACAGCTCTGGGCTGCTGCCAGAGCATGTATTTCAAGGCACTAGCTTCGGGGACTCTCCACTGTCTTGGGGGAGTTTCTACAATGTGACCAGAAGCTGTTCACAAGCACCTGCTTGCAGCGACCGAGTTCGGCGTTCCACACTCTTCCCCGGCTCTCTTTCGCCTCTCCGCTCTCCCAGTGGCGGTACCGAAGACGCTGCTGGCTGTGGTGCCGCGAACCGCTGCTTTCTCGGCAAAAGGCTGCTTCTCGCTCTTGACAGCTCTGCTATGCAGAAGCAGAGGAAAGCCGGCAGAGCTTCTCCTCTAGCTGCTCTACGCAGAAACAACTGTAAATCAGCTAGAAAATGATCCTGTAGTGGGAAAGGCAGAAAAGTTGCTGCAAAAGCGTTTTGGCTTGCTGGAAGCAGCAGGAAGCACGAGTGCTTCTCTGCACATTGGAAACACAAAACAGAAGCACGCACACGGGAAGAGGAGACTGCCTGAAACCTGCTGCACTCAGTACAGCTCTGGGCTGCTGCCAGGGCATGTATTTCAAGGCACTAGCTTCGGGGACTCTCCACTGTCTTGGGGGAGTTTCTACAAGGTGACCAGAAGCTGTTCACAAGCACCTGCTTGCAGCGACCGAGTTCGGCATTCCACACTCTTCCCCGGCTCTCTTTCGCCTCTCCGCACACCCAGCGGCTGTACCAAAGACGCTGCTGGCTGTGGTGCGGCGAACCGCTGCTTACTCTGCAAAAGGCAGCTTCTCGCTCTTGACAGCTCTGCTATGCAGAAGCAGAGGAAAGCCGGCAGAGCTTCTTCTCTAGCTGCTCTACGCAGAAACAACTGTAAATCACTAGAAATTGATCCTGTAGTGGGAAAGGCAGAAAAGTTGCTGCAAAAGCGTTTTGGCTTGCTGGAAGCAGCAGCAAGCATGAGTGCTTCTCTGCACACTGGAAACCCAAAACAGAAGCACGCAGACGGCAAGAGGAGACTGCCTGACACCTGCTGCACTCAGTACAGCTCTGGGCTGCTGCCAGGGCATGTATTTCAAGGCACTAGCTTCGGGGACTCTCCACTGTCTTGGGGGAGTTTCTACAAGGTGACCAGAAGCTGTTCACAAACACCTGCTTGCAGCGACCGAGTTCGGCGTTCCACACTCTTCCCCGGCTCTCTTTCGCCTCTCCGCACTCCCAGCGGCTGTACCTAAAACGCTGCTGGCTGTGGTGCCGCGAACCGCTGCTTTCTCGGCAAAAGGCAGCTTCTCGCTCTTGACAGCTCTGCTATGCAGAAGCAGTGGAAAGCTGGCAGAGCTTCTCCTCTAGCTGCTCTACGCAGAAACAACTGTAAATCAGCTAGAAATTGATCCTGTAGTGGGAAAGGCAGGAAAGTTGCTGCAAAAGCGTATTGGCTTGCTGGAAGCAGCAGCAAGCACGAGTGCTTCTCTGCACATTGGAAACACAAAACAGAAGCACGCACACGGCAAGAGGAGACTGCCTGAAACCTGCTGCACTCAGTACAGGTCTGGGCTGCTGCCAGGGCATGTATTTCAAGGCACTAGCTTCGGGGACTCTCCACTGTCTTGGGGGAGTTTCTACAAGGTGACCAGAAGCTGTTCACAAGCACCTGCTTGCAGCGACCGAGTTCGGCGTTCCACACTCTTCCCCGGCTCTCTTTCGCCTCTCCGCCCTCCCAGTGGCGGTACCGAAGACGCTGCTGGCTGTGGTGCCGCGAACCGCTGCTTTCTCGGCAAAAGGCTGCTTCTCCCTCTTGACAGCTCTGCTATGCAGAAGCAGAGGAAAGCCGGCAGAGCTTCTCCTCTAGCTGCTCTACGCAGAAACAACTGTAAATCAGCTAGAAAATGATCCTGTAGTGGGAAAGGCAGAAAAGTTGCTGCAAAAGCGTTTTGGCTTGCTGGAAGCAGCAGCAAGCACGAGTGCTTCTCTGCACATTGGAAACACAAAACAGAAGCACCCACACGGCAAGAGGAGACTGCCTGACACCTGCTGCACTCAGTACAGCTCTGGGCTGCTGCCAGGGCATGTAATTCAAGGCACTAGCTTCGGGGTCTCTCCACTGTCATGGGGGAGATTCTACAAGGTGACCAGAAGCTGTTCGAAAGCACCTGCTTGCAGCGACCGAGTTCGGCGTTCCACACTCTTCCCCGGCTCTCTTTCGCCTCTCCGCACACCCAGCGGCTGTACCAAAGACGCTGCTGGCTGTGGTGCGGCGAACCGCTGCTTACTCTGCAAAAGGCAGCTTCTCGCTCTTGACAGCTCTGCTATGCAGAAGCAGAGGAAAGCCGGCAGAGCTTCTTCTCTAGCTGCTCTACGCAGAAACAACTGTAAATCAGCTAGAAAATGATCCTGTAGTGGGAAAGGCAGAAAAGTTGCTGCAAAAGCGTTTTGGCTTGCTGGAAGCAGCAGCAAGCACGAGTGCTTCTCTGCACATTGGAAACACAAAACAGAAGCACGCACACGGGAAGAGGAGACTGCCTGAAACCTGCTGCACTCAGTACAGGTCTGGGCTGCGGCCAGAGCATGTATTTCAAGGCACTAGCTTCGGGGACTCTCCACTGTCTTGGGGGAGTTTCTACAAGGTGACCAGAAGCTGTTCGAAAGCACCTGCTTGAAGCGACCGAGTTCGGCGTTCCACACTCTTCCCCGGCTCTCTTTCGCCTCTCCGCACTCCCAGCGGCTGTACCGAAGACGCTGCTGGCTGTCGTGTCGCGAACCGCTGCTTTCTCGGCAAAAGGTAGCTTCTCGCTCTTGACAGCTCTGCTATGCAGAAGCAGAGGAAAGCCGGCAGAGCTTCTCCTCTAGCTGCTCTATGCAGAAACAACTGTAAATCACTAGAAATTGATCCTGTAGTGGGAAAGGCAGAAAAGTTGCTGCAAAAGCGTTTTGGCTTGCTGGAAGCAGCAGCAAGCATGAGTGCTTCTCTGCACACTGGAAACCCAAAACAGAAGCACGCAGACGGCAAGAGGAGACTGCCTGACACCTGCTGCACTCAGTACAGCTCTGGGCTGCTGCCAGGGCATGTATTTCAAGGCACTAGCTTCGGGGACTCTCCACTGTCTTGGGGGAGTTTCTACAAGGTGACCAGAAGCTGTTCACAAACACCTGCTTGCAGCGACCGAGTTCGGCGTTCCACACTCTTCCCCGGCTCTCTTTCGCCTCTCCGCACTCCCAGCGGCTGTACCTAAAACGCTGCTGGCTGTGGTGCCGCGAACCGCTGCTTTCTCGGCAAAAGGCAGCTTCTCGCTCTTGACAGCTCTGCTATGCAGAAGCAGTGGAAAGCTGGCAGAGCTTCTCCTCTAGCTGCTCTACGCAGAAACAACTGTAAATCAGCTAGAAATTGATCCTGTAGTGGGAAAGGCAGGAAAGTTGCTGCAAAAGCGTATTGGCTTGCTGGAAGCAGCAGCAAGCACGAGTGCTTCTCTGCACATTGGAAACACAAAACAGAAGCACGCACACGGCAAGAGGAGACTGCCTGAAACCTGCTGCACTCAGTAGAGGTCTGGGCTGCTGCCAGGGCATGTATTTCAAGGCACTAGCTTCGGGGACTCTCCACTGTCTTGGGGGAGTTTCTACAAGGTGACCAGAAGCTGTTCACAAGCACCTGCTTGCAGCGACCGAGTTCGGCGTTCCACACTCTTCCCCGGCTCTCTTTCGCCTCTCCGCTCTCCCAGTGGCGGTACCGAAGACGCTGCTGGCTGTGGTGCGGCGAACCGCTGCTTTCTCGGCAAAAGGCTGCTTCTCGCTCTTGACAGCTCTGCTATGCAGAAGCAGAGGAAAGCCGGCAGAGCTTCTCCTCTAGCTGCTCTACGCAGAAACAACTGTAAATCAGCTAGAAAATGATCCTGTAGTGGGAAAGGCAGAAAAGTTGCTGCAAAAGCGTTTTGGCTTGCTGGAAGCAGCAGCAAGCACGAGTGCTTCTCTGCACATTGGAAACACAAAACAGAAGCACCCACACGGCAAGAGGAGACTGCCTGACACCTGCTGCACTCAGTACAGCTCTGGGCTGCTGCCAGGGCATGTAATTCAAGGCACTAGCTTCGGGGACTCTCCACTGTCATGGGGGAGATTCTACAAGGTGACCAGAAGCTGTTCGAAAGCACCTGCTTGCAGCGACCGAGTTCGGCGTTCCACACTCTTCCCCGGCTCTCTTTCGCTTCTCCGCACAAGCTGCGGCTGAACCCAAGACGCCGATTGCTGCGGTTCCGCGAAGCGCTGCTTTCTCGGCAAAACACAGCTCCTCGTTCTTGACAGCTCTGCTATGCAGAAGCACTGGAAAGCCGGCAGAGCTGCTCCTCTAGCTGCTCTACGCACAGGCAACTGTAAATCAGCTACACATTGATCCTGTTGTGGAAAAGGCAGGAAAGTTGCTGAAAAAGCGTTTTGGCTTACTGGAAGCAGCAGCAAGCACAAGGGCTTCTCTGCACGCTGCGAACACAAAACAGAAGCACCTACACGGCGAGAGGAGACTGCCTGACACCTGCTGCACTCAGTACAGCTCTGGGCTGCTGCCAGGGCATGTAATTCAAGGCACTAGCTTCAGGGACTCTCCACTGTCTTGGGGGTGATTCTACAAGGTGACCAGAAGCTGTTCACAAGCACCTGCTTGCAGCGACCGAGTTCGGCGTTCCACACTCTTCCCCGGCTCTCTTTCGCCTCTCCGCACACCCAGCGGCTGTACCAAAGACGCTGCTGGCTGTGGTGCGGCGAACCGCTGCTTTCTCGGCAAAACGCAGCTTCTCGCTCTTGACAGCTCTGCTATGCAGAAGCAGAGGAAAGCCGGCAGAGCTTCTCCTCTAGCTGCTCTACGCAGAAACAACTGTAAATCAGCTAGAAATTGATCCTGTAGTGGGAAAGGCAGGAAAGTTGCTGCAAAAGCGTTTTGGCTTGCTGGAAGCAGCAGCAAGCACGAGTGCTTCTCTGCACATTGGAAACACAAAACAGAAGCACGCACACGGGAAGAGGAGACTGCCTGACACCTGCTGCACTCAGTACAGCTCTGGGCTGCTGCCAGGGCATGTGTTTCAAGGCACTAGCTTCGGGGACTCTCCACTGTCTTGGGGGAGTTTCTACAAGGTGACCAGAAGCTGTTCGAAAGCACCTGCTTGCAGCGACCGAGTTCGGCGTTCCACACTCTTCCCCGGCTCTCTTTCGCCTCTCCGCACTCCCAGCGGCGGTACCGAAAACGATGCTGGCTGTCGTGCCGCGAACCGCTGCTTTCTCGGCAAAAGGTAGCTTCTCGCTCTTGACAGCTCTGCTATGCAGAAGCAGAGGAAAGCCGGCAGAGCTTCTCCTCTAGCTGCTCTATGCAGAAACAACTGTAAATCACTAGAAATTGATCCTATAGTGGGAAAGGCAGAAAAGTTGCTGCAAAAGCGTTTTGGCTTGCTGGAAGCAGCAGCAAGCATGAGTGCTTCTCTGCACACTGGAAACCCAAAACAGAAGCACGCAGACGGCAAGAGGAGACTGCCTGACACCTGCTGCACTCAGTACAGCTCTGGGCTGCTGCCAGGGCATGTATTTTAAGGCACTAGCTTCGGGGACTCTCCACTGTCTTGGGGGAGTTTCTACAAGGTGACCAGAAGCTGTTCACAAGCACCTGCTTGCAGCGACCGAGTTCGGCGTTCCACACTCTTCCCCGGCTCTCTTTCGCCTCTCCGCACTCCCAGCGGCTGTACCGAAGACGCTGCTGGCTGTGGTGCCGCGAACCGCTCCTTTCTCGGCAAAAGGCAGCTTCTCGCTCTTGACAGCTCCTCGCTCTTGACAGCTCTGCTATGCAGAAGCAGTGGAAAGCTGGCAGAGCTTCTCCTCTAGCTGCTCTACGCAGAAACAACTGTAAATCAGCTAGAAATTGATCCTGTAGTGGGAAAGGCAGGAAAGTTGCTGCAAAAGCGTATTGGCTTGCTGGAAGCAGCAGCAAGCACGAGTGCTTCTCTGCACATTGGAAACACAAAACAGAAGCACGCACACGGCAAGAGGAGACTGCTTGAAACCTGCTGCACTCAGTAGAGGTCTGGGCTGCTGCCAGGGCATGTATTTCAAGGCACTAGCTTCGGGGACTCTCCACTGTCTTGGGGGAGTTTCTACAAGGTGACCAGAAGCTGTTCACAAGCACCTGCTTGCAGCGACCGAGTTCGGCGTTCCACACTCTTCCCCGGCTCTCTTTCGCCTCTCCGCACACCCAGCGGCTGTACCAAAGACGCTGCTGGCTGTGGTGCGGCGAACCGCTGCTTACTCTGCAAAAGGCAGCTTCTCGCTCTTGACAGCTCTGCTATGCAGAAGCAGAGGAAAGCTGGCAGAGCTTCTTCTCTAGCTGCTCTACGCAGAAACAACTGTAAATCAGCTAGAAATTGATCCTGTAGTGGGAAAGGCAGAAAAGTTGCTGCAAAAGCGTTTTGGCTTGCTGGAAGCAGCAGCAAGCACGAGTGCTTCTCTGCACATTGGAAACACAAAACAGAAGCACGCAGACGGCGAGAGGAGACTGTCTGACACCTGCTGCACTCAGTACAGCTCTGGGCTGCTGCCAGAGCATGTATTTCAAGGCACTAGCTTCGGGGACTCTCCACTGTCTTGGGGGAGTTTCTACAATGTGACCAGAAGCTGTTCACAAGCACCTGCTTGCAGCGACCGAGTTCGGCGTTCCACACTCTTCCCCGGCTCTCTTTCGCCTCTCCGCACACCCAGCGGCTGTACCAAAGACGCTGCTGGCTGTGGTGCGGCGAACCGCTGCTTTCTCGGCAAAACACAGCTTCTCGCTCTTGACAGCTCTGCTATGCAGAAGCAGAGGAAAGCCGGCAGAGCTTCTCCTCTAGCTGCTCTACGCAGAAACAACTGTAAATCAGCTCGAAATTGATCCTGTAGTGGGAAAGGCAGAAAAGTTGCTGCAAAAGCGTTTTGGCTTGCTGGAAGCAGCAGCAAGCATGAGTGCTTCTCTGCACACTGGAAACCCAAAACAGAAGCACGCAGACGGCAAGAGGAGACTGCCTGACACCTGCTGCACTCAGTACAGCTCTGGGCTGCTGCCAGGGCATGTATTTCAAGGCACTAGCTTCGGGGACTCTCCACTGTCTTGGGGGAGTTTCTACAAGGTGACCAGAAGCTGTTCACAAACACCTGCTTGCAGCGACCGAGTTCGGCGTTCCACACTCTTCCCCGGCTCTCTTTCGCCTCTCCGCACTCCCAGCGGCTGTACCTAAAACGCTGCTGGCTGTGGTGCCGCGAACCGCTGCTTTCTCGGCAAAAGGCAGCTTCTCGCTCTTGACAGCTCTGCTATGCAGAAGCAGTGGAAAGCTGGCAGAGCTTCTCCTCTAGCTGCTCTACGCAGAAACAACTGTAAATCAGCTAGAAATTGATCCTGTAGTGGGAAAGGCAGGAAAGTTGCTGCAAAAGCGTATTGGCTTGCTGGAAGCAGCAGCAAGCACGAGTGCTTCTCTGCACATTGGAAACACAAAACAGAAGCACGCACACGGCAAGAGGAGACTGCCTGAAACCTGCTGCACTCAGTAGAGGTCTGGGCTGCTGCCAGGGCATGTATTTCAAGGCACTAGCTTCGGGGACTCTCCACTGTCTTGGGGGAGTTTCTACAAGGTGACCAGAAGCTGTTCACAAGCACCTGCTTGCAGCGACCGAGTTCGGCGTTCCACACTCTTCCCCGGCTCTCTTTCGCCTCTCCGCACACCCAGCGGCTGTACCAAAGACGCTGCTGGCTGTGGTGCGGCGAACCGCTGCTTACTCTGCAAAAGGCAGCTTCTCGCTCTTGACAGCTCTGCTATGCAGAAGCAGAGGAAAGCCGGCAGAGCTTCTTCTCTAGCTGCTCTACGCAGAAACAACTGTAAATCAGCTAGAAAATGATCCTGTAGTGGGAAAGGCAGAAAAGTTGCTGCAAAAGCGTTTTGGCTTGCTGGAAGCAGCAGCAAGCACGAGTGCTTCTCTGCACATTGGAAACACAAAACAGAAGCACGCACACGGGAAGAGGAGACTGCCTGAAACCTGCTGCACTCAGTACAGGACTGGGCTGCGGCCAGAGCATGTATTTCAAGGCACTAGCTTCGGGGACTCTCCACTGTCTTGGGGGAGTTTCTACAAGGTGACCAGAAGCTGTTCGAAAGCACCTGCTTGAAGCGACCGAGTTCGGCGTTCCACACTCTTCCCCGGCTCTCTTTCGCCTCTCCGCACACCCAGCGGCTGTACCGAAAACGCTGCTGGCTGTCGTGTCGCGAACCGCTGCTTTCTCGGCAAAAGGCTGCTTCTCGCTCTTGACAGCTCTGCTATGCAGAAGCAGAGGAAAGCCGGCAGAGCTTCTCCTCTAGCTGCTCTACGCAGAAACAACTGTAAATCAGCTAGAAATTGATCCTGTAGTGGGAAAGGCAGAAAAGTTGCTGCAAAAGCGTTTTGGCTTGCTGGAAGGAGCAGCAAGCACGAGTGCTTCTCTGCACATTGGAAACACAAAACAGAAGCACGCAGACGGCAAGAGGAGACTGTCTGACACCTGCTGCACTCAGTACAGCTCTGGGCTGCTGCCAGAGCATGTATTTCAAGGCACTAGCTTCGGGGACTCTCCACTGTCTTGGGGGAGTTTCTACAAGGTGACCAGAAGCTGTTCACAAGCACCTGCTTGCAGCGACCGAGTTCGGCGTTCCACACTCTTCCCCGGCTCTCTTTCGCCTCTCCGCTCTCCCAGTGGCGGTACCGAAGACGCTGCTGGCTGTGGTGCCGCGAACCGCTGCTTTCTCGGCAAAAGGCTGCTTCTCGCTCTTGACAGCTCTGCTATGCAGAAGCAGAGGAAAGCCGGCAGAGCTTCTCCTCTAGCTGCTCTACGCAGAAACAACTGTAAATCAGCTAGAAATTGATCCTGTAGTGGGAAAGGCAGGAAAGTTGCTGCAAAAGCGTATTGGCTTGCTGGAAGCAGCAGCAAGCACGAGTGCTTCTCTGCACATTGGAAACACAAAACAGAAGCACGCACACGGCAAGAGGAGACTGCCTGAAACCTGCTGCACTCAGTAGAGGTCTGGGCTGCTGCCAGGGCATGTATTTCAAGGCACTAGCTTCGGGGACTCTCCACTGTCTTGGGGGAGTTTCTACAAGGTGACCAGAAGCTGTTCGAACGCACCTGCTTGCAGCGACCGAGTTCGGCGTTCCACACTCTTCCCCGGCTCTCTTTCGCCTCTCCGCACTCCCAGCGGCGGTACCGAAAACGATGCTGGCTGTCGTGCCGCGAACCGCTGCTTTCTCGGCAAAAGGTAGCTTCTCGCTCTTGACAGCTCTGCTATGCAGAAGCAGAGGAAAGCCGGCAGAGCTTCTCCTCTAGCTGCTCTATGCAGAAACAACTGTAAATCACTAGAAATTGATCCTGTAGTGGGAAAGGCAGAAAAGTTGCTGCAAAAGCGTTTTGGCTTGCTGGAAGCAGCAGCAAGCATGAGTGCTTCTCTGCACACTGGAAACCCAAAACAGAAGCACGCAGACGGCAAGAGGAGACTGCCTGACACCTGCTGCATTCAGTACAGCTCTGGGCTGCTGCCAGGGCATGTATTTTAAGGCAGTAGCTTCGGGGACTCTCCACTGTCTTGGGGGAGTTTCTACAAGGTGACCAGAAGCTGTTCACAAGCACCTGCTTGCAGCGACCGAGTTCGGCGTTCCACACTCTTCCCCGGCTCTCTTTCGCCTCTCCGCACTCCCAGCGGCTGTACCGAAGACGCTGCTGGCTGTGGTGCCGCGAACCGCTGCTTTCTCGGCAAAAGGCAGCTTCTCGCTCTTGACAGCTCCTCGCTCTTGACAGCTCTGCTATGCAGAAGCAGTGGAAAGCTGGCAGAGCTTCTCCTCTAGCTGCTCTACGCAGAAACAACTGTAAATCAGCTAGAAATTGATCCTGTAGTGGGAAAGGCAGGAAAGTTGCTGCAAAAGCGTATTGGCTTGCTGGAAGCAGCAGCAAGCACGAGTGCTTCTCTGCACATTGGAAACACAAAACAGAAGCACGCACACGGCAAGAGGAGACTGCCTGAAACCTGCTGCACTCAGTAGAGGTCTGGGCTGCTGCCAGGGCATGTATTTCAAGGCACTAGCTTCGGGGACTCTCCACTGTCTTGGGGGAGTTTCTACAAGGTGACCAGAAGCTGTTCACAAGCACCTGCTTGCAGCGACCGAGTTCGGCGTTCCACACTCTTCCCCGGCTCTCTTTCGCCTCTCCGCTCTCCCAGTGGCGGTACCGAAGACGCTGCTGGCTGTGGTGCCGCGAACCGCTGCTTTCTCGGCAAAAGGCTGCTTCTCGCTCTTGACAGCTCTGCTATGCAGAAGCAGAGGAAAGCCGGCAGAGCTTCTCCTCTAGCTGCTCTACGCAGAAACAACTGTAAATCAGCTAGAAAATGATCCTGTAGTGGGAAAGGCAGAAAAGTTGCTGCAAAAGCGTTTTGGCTTGCTGGAAGCAGCAGCAAGCACGAGTGCTTCTCTGCACATTGGAAACACAAAACAGAAGCACCCACACGGCAAGAGGAGACTGCCTGACACCTGCTGCACTCAGTACAGCTCTGGGCTGCTGCCAGGGCATGTAATTCAAGGCACTAGCTTCGGGGACTCTCCACTGTCATGGGGGAGATTCTACAAGGTGACCAGAAGCTGTTCGAAAGCACCTGCTTGCAGCGACCGAGTTCGGCGTTCCACACTCTTCCCCGGCTCTCTTTCGCTTCTCCGCACAAGCTGCGGCTGAAACCAAGACGCCGATTGCTGCGGTTCCGCGAAGCGCTGCTTTCTCGGCAAAACACAGCTCCTCGTTCTTGACAGCTCTGCTATGCAGAAGCACTGGAAAGCCGGCAGAGCTGCTCCTCTAGCTGCTCTACGCACAGGCAACTGTAAATCAGCTACACATTGATCCTGTTGTGGAAAAGGCAGGAAAGTTGCTGAAAAAGCGTTTTGGCTTACTGGAAGCAGCAGCAAGCACGAGTGCTTCTCTGCACATTGGAAACACAAAACAGAAGCACCTACACGGCGAGAGGAGACTGCCTGACACCTGCTGCATTCAGTACAGCTCTGGGCTGCTGCCAGGGCATGTAATTCAAGGCACTAGCTTCAGGGACTCTCCACTGTCTTGGGGGTGATTCTACAAGGTGACCAGAAGCTGTTCACAAGCACCTGCTTGCAGCGACCGAGTTCGGCGTTCCACACTCTTCCCCGGCTCTCTTTCGCCTCTCCGCACACCCAGCGGCTGTACCAAAGACGCTGCTGGCTGTGGTGCGGCGAACCGCTGCTTTCTCGGCAAAACACAGCTTCTCGCTCTTGACAGCTCTGCTATGCAGAAGCACAGGAAAGCCGGCAGAGCTTCTCCTCTAGCTGCTCTACGCAGAAACAACTGTAAATCAGCTCGAAATTGATCCTGTAGTGGGAAAGGCAGAAAAGTTGCTGCAAAAGCGTTTTGGCTTGCTGGAAGCAGCAGCAAGCATGAGTGCTTCTCTGCACACTGGAAACCCAAAACAGAAGCACGCAGACGGCAAGAGGAGACTGCCTGACACCTGCTGCACTCAGTACAGCTCTGGGCTGCTGCCAGGGCATGTATTTCAAGGCACTAGCTTCGGGGACTCTCCACTGTCTTGGGGGAGTTTCTACAAGGTGACCAGAAGCTGTTCACAAACACCTGCTTGCAGCGACCGAGTTCGGCGTTCCACACTCTTCCCCGGCTCTCTTTCGCCTCTCCGCACTCCCAGCGGCTGTACCTAAAACGCTGCTGGCTGTGGTGCCGCGAACCGCTGCTTTCTCGGCAAAAGGCAGCTTCTCGCTCTTGACAGCTCTGCTATGCAGAAGCAGTGGAAAGCTGGCAGAGCTTCTCCTCTAGCTGCTCTACGCAGAAACAACTGTAAATCAGCTAGAAATTGATCCTGTAGTGGGAAAGGCAGGAAAGTTGCTGCAAAAGCGTATTGGCTTGCTGGAAGCAGCAGCAAGCACGAGTGCTTCTCTGCACATTGGAAACACAAAACAGAAGCACGCACACGGGAAGAGGAGACTGCCTGAAACCTGCTGCACTCAGTAGAGGTCTGGGCTGCTGCCAGGGCATGTATTTCAAGGCACTAGCTTCGGGGACTCTCCACTGTCTTGGGGGAGTTTCTACAAGGTGACCAGAAGCTGTTCACAAGCACCTGCTTGCAGCGACCGAGTTCGGCGTTCCACACTCTTCCCCGGCTCTCTTTCGCCTCTCCGCACACCCAGCGGCTGTACCAAAGACGCTGCTGGCTGTGGTGCGGCGAACCGCTGCTTACTCTGCAAAAGGCAGCTTCTCGCTCTTGACAGCTCTGCTATGCAGAAGCAGAGGAAAGCCGGCAGAGCTTCTTCTCTAGCTGCTCTACGCAGAAACAACTGTAAATCAGCTAGAAATTGATCCTGTAGTGGGAAAGGCAGGAAAGTTGCTGAAAAAGCGTTTTGGCTTGCTGGAAGCAGCAGCAAGCACGAGTGCTTCTCTGCACATTGGAAACACAAAACAGAAGCACGCACACGGGAAGAGGAGACTGCCTGAAACCTGCTGCACTCAGTACAGGTCTGGGCTGCGGCCAGAGCATGTATTTCAAGGCACTAGCTTCGGGGACTCTCCACTGTCTTGGGGGAGTTTCTACAAGGTGACCAGAAGCTGTTCGAAAGCACCTGCTTGCAGCGACCGAGTTCGGCGTTCCACACTCTTCCCCGGCTCTCTTTCGCCTCTCCGCACACCCAGCGGCTGTACCGAAAACGCTGCTGGCTGTCGTGTCGCGAACCGCTGCTTTCTCGGCAAAAGGTAGCTTCTCGCTCTTGACAGCTCTGCTATGCAGAAGCAGAGGAAAGCCGGCAGAGCTTCTCCTCTAGCTGCTCTATGCAGAAACAACTGTAAATCACTAGAAATTGATCCTGTAGTGGGAAAGGCAGAAAAGTTGCTGCAAAAGCGTTTTGGCTTGCTGGAAGCAGCAGCAAGCATGAGTGCTTCTCTGCACACTGGAAACCCAAAACAGAAGCACGCAGACGGCAAGAGGAGACTGCCTGACACCTGCTGCACTCAGTAGAGGTCTGGGCTGCTGCCAGGGCATGTATTTCAAGGCACTAGCTTCGGGGACTCTCCACTGTCTTGCGGGAGTTTCTACAAGGTGACTAGAAGCTGTTCACAAACACCTGCTTGCAGCGACCGAGTTCGGCGTTCCACACTCTTCCCCGGCTCTCTTTCGCCTCTCCGCACTCCCAGCGGCTGTACCTAAAACGCTGCTGGCTGTGGTGCCGCGAACCGCTGCCTTCTCGGCAAAAGGCAGCTTCTCGCTCTTGACAGCTCTGCTATGCAGAAGCAGTGGAAAGCTGGCAGAGCTTCTCCTCTAGCTGCTCTACGCAGAAACAACTGTAAATCAGCTAGAAATTGATCCTGTAGTGGGAAAGGCAGGAAAGTTGCTGCAAAAGCGTATTGGCTTGCTGGAAGAAGCAGCAAGCACGAGTGCTTCTCTGCACATTGGAAACACAAAACAGAAGCACGCACACGGCAAGAGGAGACTGCCTGAAACCTGCTGCACTCAGTAGAGGTCTGGGCTGCTGCCAGGGCATGTATTTCAAGGCACTAGCTTCGGGGACTCTCCACTGTCTTGGGGGAGTTTCTACAAGGTGACCAGAAGCTGTTCACAAGCACCTGCTTGCAGCGACCGAGTTCGGCGTTCCACACTCTTCCCCGGCTCTCTTTCGCCTCTCCGCACACCCAGCGGCTGTACCAAAGACGCTGCTGGCTGTGGTGCGGCGAACCGCTGCTTACTCTGCAAAAGGCAGCTTCTCGCTCTTGACAGCTCTGCTATGCAGAAGCAGAGGAAAGCCGGCAGAGCTTCTTCTCTAGCTGCTCTACGCAGAAACAACTGTAAATCAGCTAGAAATTGATCCTGTAGTGGGAAAGGCAGAAAAGTTGCTGCAAAAGCGTTTTGGCTTGCTGGAAGCAGCAGCAAGCACGAGTGCTTCTCTGCACATTGGAAACACAAAACAGAAGCACGCAGACGGCAAGAGGAGACTGTCTGACACCTGCTGCACTCAGTACAGCTCTGGGCTGCTGCCAGAGCATGTATTTCAAGGCACTAGCTTCGGGGACTCTCCACTGTCTTGGGGGAGTTTCTACAATGTGACCAGAAGCTGTTCACAAGCACCTGCTTGCAGCGACCGAGTTCGGCGTTCCACACTCTTCCCCGGCTCTCTTTCGCCTCTCCGCTCTCCCAGTGGCGGTACCGAAGACGCTGCTGGCTGTGGTGCCGCGAACCGCTGCTTTCTCGGCAAAAGGCTGCTTCTCGCTCTTGACAGCTCTGCTATGCAGAAGCAGAGGAAAGCCGGCAGAGCTTCTCCTCTAGCTGCTCTACGCAGAAACAACTGTAAATCAGCTAGAAAATGATCCTGTAGTGGGAAAGGCAGAAAAGTTGCTGCAAAAGCGTTTTGGCTTGCTGGAAGCAGCAGCAAGCACGAGTGCTTCTCTGCACATTGGAAACACAAAACAGAAGCACCCACACGGCAAGAGGAGACTGCCTGACACCTGCTGCACTCAGTACAGCTCTGGGCTGCTGCCAGAGCATGTAATTCAAGGCACTAGCTTCGGGGACTCTCCACTGTCATGGGGGAGATTCTACAAGGTGACCAGAAGCTGTTCGAAAGCACCTGCTTGCAGCGACCGAGTTCGGCGTTCCACACTCTTCCCCGGCTCTCTTTCGCTTCTCCGCACAAGCTGCGGCTGAACCCAAGACGCCGATTGCTGCGGTTCCGCGAAGCGCTGCTTTCTCGGCAAAACACAGCTCCTCGTTCTTGACAGCTCTGCTATGCAGAAGCACTGGAAAGCCGGCAGAGCTGCTCCTCTAGCTGCTCTACGCACAGGCAACTGTAAATCAGCTACACATTGATCCTGTTGTGGAAAAGGCAGGAAAGTTGCTGAAAAAGCGTTTTGGCTTACTGGAAGCAGCAGCAAGCACAAGGGCTTCTCTGCACGCTGCGAACACAAAACAGAAGCACCTACACGGCGAGAGGAGACTGCCTGACACCTGCTGCACTCAGTACAGCTCTGGGCTGCTGCCAGGGCATGTAATTCAAGGCACTAGCTTCAGGGACTCTCCACTGTCTTGGGGGTGATTCTACAAGGTGACCAGAAGCTGTTCACAAGCACCTGCTTGCAGCGACCGAGTTCGGCGTTCCACACTCTTCCCCGGCTCTCTTTCGCCTCTCCGCACACCCAGCGGCTGTACCAAAGATGCTGCTGGCTGTGGTGCGGCGAACCGCTGCTTTCTCGGCAAAAGGCAGCTTCTCGCTCTTGACAGCTCTGCTATGCAGAAGCAGAGGAAAGCCGGCAGAGCTTCTCCTCTAGCTGCTCTACGCAGAAACAACTGTAAATCAGCTAGAAATTGATCCTGTAGTGGGAAAGGCAGGAAAGTTGCTGAAAAAGCGTTTTGGCTTGCTGGAAGCAGCAGCAAGCACGAGTGCTTCTCTGCACATTGGAAACACAAAACAGAAGCACGCACACGGCAAGAGGAGACTGCCTGACACCTGCTGCACTCAGTACAGCTCTGGGCTGCTGCCAGGGCATGTATTTCAAGGCACTAGCTTCGGGGACTCTCCACTGTCTTGGGGGAGTTTCTACAAGGTGACCAGAAGCTGTTCGAACGCACCTGCTTGCAGCGACCGAGTTCGGCGTTCCACACTCTTCCCCGGCTCTCTTTCGCCTCTCCGCACTCCCAGCGGCGGTACCGAAAACGATGCTGGCTGTCGTGCCGCGAACCGCTGCTTTCTCGGCAAAAGGTAGCTTCTCGCTCTTGACAGCTCTGCTATGCAGAAGCAGAGGAAAGCCGGCAGAGCTTCTCCTCTAGCTGCTCTATGCAGAAACAACTGTAAATCACTAGAAATTGATCCTGTAGTGGGAAAGGCAGAAAAGTTGCTGCAAAAGCGTTTTGGCTTGCTGGAAGCAGCAGCAAGCATGAGTGCTTCTCTGCACACTGGAAACCCAAAACAGAAGCACGCACACGGCAAGAGGAGACTGCCTGACACCTGCTGCACTCAGTACAGCTCTGGGCTGCTGCCAGGGCATGTATTTTAAGGCACTAGCTTCGGGGACTCTGCACTGTCTTGGGGGAGTTTCTACAAGGTGACCAGAAGCTGTTCACAAGCACCTGCTTGCAGCGACCGAGTTCGGCGTTCCACACTCTTCCCCGGCTCTCTTTCGCCTCTCCGCACTCCCAGCGGCTGTACCGAAGACGCTGCTGGCTGTGGTGCCGCGAACCGCTGCTTTCTCGGCAAAAGGCAGCTTCTCGCTCTTGACAGCTCTGCTATGCAGAAGCAGAGGAAAGCTGGCAGAGCTTCTCATCTAGCTGCTCTACGCAGAAACAACTGTAAATCAGCTAGAAATTGATCCTGTAGTGGGAAAGGCAGGAAAGTTGCTGCAAAAGCGTTTTGGCTTGCTGGAAGCAGCAGCAAGCACGAGTGCTTCTCTGCACATTGGAAACACAAAACAGAAGCACGCACACGGGAAGAGGAGACTGCCTGAAACCTGCTGCACTCAGTACAGGTCTGGGCTGCGGCCAGAGCATGTATTTCAAGGCACTAGCTTCGGGGACTCTCCACTGTCTTGGGAAAGTTTCTACAAGGTGACCAGAAGCTGTTCGAAAGCACCTGCTTGAATCGACCGAGTTCGGCGTTCCACACTCTTCCCCGGCTCTCTTTCGCCTCTCCGCACTCCCAGCGGCTGTACCGAAAACGCTGCTGGCTGTGGTGCGGCGAACCGCTGCTTTCTCGGCAAAAGGTAGCTTCTCGCTCTTGACAGCTCTGCTATGCAGAAGCAGAGGAAAGCCGGCAGAGCTTCTCCTCTAGCTGCTCTATGCAGAAACAACTGTAAATCACTAGAAATTGATCCTGTAGTGGGAAAGGCAGAAAAGTTGCTGCAAAAGCGTTTTGGCTTGCTGGAAGCAGCAGCAAGCATGAGTGCTTCTCTGCACACTGGAAACCCAAAACAGAAGCACGCAGACGGCAAGAGGAGACTGCCTGACACCTGCTGCACTCAGTACAGCTCTGGGCTGCTGCCAGGACATGTATTTCAAGGCACTAGCTTCGGGGACTCTCCACTGTCTTGGGGGAGTTTCTACAAGGTGACCAGAAGCTGTTCACAAACACCTGCTTGCAGCGACCGAGTTCGGCGTTCCACACTCTTCCCCGGCTCTCTTTCGCCTCTCCGCACTCCCAGCGGCTGTACCGAAGACGCTGCTGGCTGTGGTGCCGCGAACCGCTGCTTTCTCGGCAAAAGGCAGCTTCTCGCTCTTGACAGCTCTGCTATGCAGAAGCAGTGGAAAGCTGGCAGAGCTTCTCCTCTAGCTGCTCTACGCAGAAACAACTGTAAATCAGCTAGAAATTGATCCTGTAGTGGGAAAGGCAGGAAAGTTGCTGCAAAAGCGTATTGGCTTGCTGGAAGCAGCAGCAAGCACGAGTGCTTCTCTGCACATTGGAAACACAAAACAGAAGCACGCACACGGCAAGAGGAGACTGCCTGAAACCTGCTGCACTCAGTACAGGTCTGGGCTGCTGCCAGGGCATGTATTTCAAGGCACTAGCTTCGGGGACTCTCCACTGTCTTGGGGGAGTTTCTACAAGGTGACAAGAAGCTGTTGACAAGCACCTGCTTGCAGCGACCGAGTTCGGCGTTCCACACTCTTCCCCGGCTCTCTTTCGCCTCTCCGCACACCCAGCGGCTGTACCAAAGACGCTGCTGGCTGTGGTGCGGCGAACCGCTGCTTACTCTGCAAAAGGCAGCTTCTCGCTCTTGACAGCTCTGCTATGCAGAAGCAGAGGAAAGCTGGCAGAGCTTCTTCTCTAGCTGCTCTACGCAGAAACAACTGTAAATCAGCTAGAAATTGATCCTGTAGTGGGAAAGGCAGAAGAGTTGCTGCAAAAGCGTTTTGGCTTGCTGGAAGCAGCAGCAAGCACGAGTGCTTCTCTGCACATTGGAAACACAAAACAGAAGCACGCAGACGGCGAGAAGAGACTGTCTGACACCTGCTGCACTCAGTACAGCTCTGGGCTGCTGCCAGAGCATGTATTTCAAGGCACTAGCTTCGGGGACTCTCCACTGTCTTGGGGGAGTTTCTACAATGTGACCAGAAGCTGTTCACAAGCACCTGCTTGCAGCGACCGAGTTCGGCGTTCCACACTCTTCCCCGGCTCTCTTTCGCCTCTCTGCTCTCCCAGTGGCGGTACCGAAGACGCTGCTGGCTGTGGTGCCGCGAACCGCTGCTTTCTCGGCAAAAGGCTGCTTCTCGCTCTTGACAGCTCTGCTATGCAGAAGCAGAGGAAAGCCGGCAGAGCTTCTCCTCTAGCTGCTCTACGCAGAAACAACTGTAAATCAGCTAGAAAATGATCCTGTAGTGGGAAAGGCAGAAAAGTTGCTGCAAAAGCGTTTTGGCTTGCTGGAAGCAGCAGCAAGCACGAGTGCTTCTCCGCACATTGGAAACACAAAACAGAAGCACCCACACGGCAAGAGGAGACTGCCTGACACCTGCTGCACTCAGTACAGCTCTGGGCTGCTGCCAGGGCATGTAATTCAAGGCACTAGCTTCGGGGACTCTCCACTGTCATGGGGGAGATTCTACAAGGTGACCAGAAGCTGTTCGAAAGCACCTGCTTGCAGCGACCGAGTTCGGCGTTCCACACTCTTCCCCGGCTCTCTTTCGCTTCTCCGCACAAGCTGCGGCTGAACCCAAGACGCCGATTGCTGCGGTTCCGCGAAGCGCTGCTTTCTCGGCAAAACACAGCTCCTCGTTCTTGACAGCTCTGCTATGCAGAAGCACTGGAAAGCCGGCAGAGCTGCTCCTCTAGCTGCTCTACGCACAGGCAACTGTAAATCAGCTACACATTGATCCTGTTGTGGAAAAGGCAGGAAAGTTGCTGAAAAAGCGTTTTGGCTTACTGGAAGCAGCAGCAAGCACGAGTGCTTCTCTGCACATTGGAAACACAAAACAGAAGCACCTACACGGCGAGAGGAGACTGCCTGACACCTGCTGCACTCAGTACAGCTCTGGGCTGCTGCCAGGGCATGTAATTCAAGGCACTAGCTTCAGGGACTCTCCACTGTCTTGGGGGTGATTCTACAAGGTGACCAGAAGCTGTTCACAAGCACCTGCTTGCAGCGACCGAGTTCGGCGTTCCACACTCTTCCCCGGCTCTCTTTCGCCTCTCCGCACACCCAGCGGCTGTACCAAAGACGCTGCTGTCTGTGGTGCGGCGAACCGCTGCTTTCTCGGCAAAACACAGCTTCTCGCTCTTGACAGCTCTGCTATGCAGAAGCAGAGGAAAGCCGGCAGAGCTTCTCCTCTAGCTGCTCTACGCAGAAACAACTGTAAATCAGCTAGAAATTGATCCTGTAGTGGGAAAGGCAGGAAAGTTGCTGAAAAAGCGTTTTGGCTTGCTGGAAGCAGCAGCAAGCACGAGTGCTTCTCTGCACATTGGAAACACAAAACAGAAGCACGCACACGGGAAGAGGAGACTGCCTGACACCTGCTGCACTCAGTACAGCTCTGGGCTGCTGCCAGAGCATGTATTTCAAGGCACTACCTTCGGGGACTCTCCACTGTCTTGGGGGAGTTTCTACAAGGTGACCAGAAGCTGTTCGAAAGCACCTGCTTGCAGAGACCGAGTTCGGCGTTCCACACTCTTCCCCGGCTCTCTTTCGCCTCTCCGCACTCCCAGCGGCGGTACCGAAAACGATGCTGGCTGTCGTGCCGCGAACCGCTGCTTTCTCGGCAAAAGGTAGCTTCTCGCTCTTGACAGCTCTGCTATGCAGAAGCACTGGAAAGCCGGCAGAGCTGCTCCTCTAGCTGCTCTATGCAGAAACAACTGTAAATCACTAGAAATTGATCCTGTAGTGGGAAAGGCAGAAAAGTTGCTGCAAAAGCGTTTTGGCTTGCTGGAAGCAGCAGCAAGCATGAGTGCTTCTCTGCACACTGGAAACCCAAAACAGAAGCACGCAGACGGCAAGAGGAGACTGCCTGACACCTGCTGCACTCAGTACAGCTCTGGGCTGCTGCCAGGGCATGTATTTCAAGGCACTAGCTTCGGGGACTCTCCACTGTCTTGGGGGAGTTTCTACAAGGTGACCAGAAGCTGTTCACAAACACCTGCTTGCAGCGACCGAGTTCGGCGTTCCACACTCTTCCCCGGCTCTCTTTCGCCTCTCCGCACTCCCAGCGGCTGTACCGAAAACGCTGCTGGCTGTGGTGCCGCGAACCGCTGCTTTCTCGGCAAAAGGCAGCTTCTCGCTCTTGACAGCTCTGCTATGCAGAAGCAGTGGAAAGCTGGCAGAGCTTCTCCTCTAGCTGCTCTACGCAGAAACAACTGTAAATCAGCTAGAAATTGATCCTGTAGTGGGAAAGGCAGGGAAGTTGCTGCAAAAGCGTATTGGCTTGCTGGAAGCAGCAGCAAGCACGAGTGCTTCTCTGCACATTGGAAACACAAAACAGAAGCACGCACACGGCAAGAGGAGACTGCCTGAAACCTGCTGCACTCAGTACAGGTCTGGGCTGCTGCCAGGGCATGTATTTCAAGGCACTAGCTTCGGGGACTCTCCACTGTCTTGGGGGAGTTTCTACAAGGTGACCAGAAGCTGTTCACAAGCACCTGCTTGCAGCGACCGAGTTCGGCGTTCCACACTCTTCCCCGGCTCTCTTTCGCCTCTCCGCACACCCAGCGGCTGTACCAAAGACGCTGCTGGCTGTGGTGCGGCGAACCGCTGCTTACTCTGCAAAAGGCAGCTTCTCGCTCTTGACAGCTCTGCTATGCAGAAGCAGAGGAAAGCCGGCAGAGCTTCTTCTCTAGCTGCTCTACGCAGAAACAACTGTAAATCAGCTAGAAAATGATCCTGTAGTGGGAAAGGCAGAAAAGTTGCTGCAAAAGCGTTTTGGCTTGCTGGAAGCAGCAGCAAGCACGAGTGCTTCTCTGCACATTGGAAACACAAAACAGAAGCACGCACACGGCAAGAGGAGACTGCCTGAAACCTGCTGCACTCAGTACAGGTCTGGGCTGCGGCCAGAGCATGTATTTCAAGGCACTAGCTTCGGGGACTCTCCACTGTCTTGGGGGAGTTTCTACAAGGTGACCAGAAGCTGTTCGAAAGCACCTGCTTGAAGGGACCGAGTTCGGCGTTCCACACTCTTCCCCGGCTCTCTTTCGCCTCTCCGCACTCCCAGCGGCTGTACCGAAAACGCTGCTGGCTGTCGTGTCGCGAACCGCTGCTTTCTCGGCAAAAGGTAGCTTCTCGCTCTTGACAGCTCTGCTATGCAGAAGCAGAGGAAAGCCGGCAGAGCTTCTCCTCTAGCTGCTCTATGCAGAAACAACTGTAAATCAGCTAGAAATTGATCCTGTAGTGGGAAAGGCAGAAAAGTTGCTGCAAAAGCGTTTTGGCTTGCTGGAAGCAGCAGCAAGCATGAGTGCTTCTCTGCACACTGGAAACCCAAAACAGAAGCACGCAGACGGCAAGAGGAGACTGCCTGACACCTGCTGCACTCAGTACAGCTCTGGGCTGCTGCCAGGGCATGTATTTCAAGGCACTAGCTTCGGGGACTCTCCACTGTCTTGGGGGAGTTTCTACAAGGTGACCAGAAGCTGTTCACAAACACCTGCTTGCAGCGACCGAGTTCGGCGTTCCACACTCTTCCCCGGCTCTCTTTCGCCTCTCCGCACTCCCAGCGGCTGTACCTAAAACGCTGCTGGCTGTGGTGCCGCGAACCGCTGCTTTCTCGGCAAAAGGCAGCTTCTCGCTCTTGACAGCTCTGCTATGCAGAAGCAGTGGAAAGCTGGCAGAGCTTCTCCTCTAGCTGCTCTACGCAGAAACAACTGTAAATCAGCTAGAAATTGATCCTGTAGTGGGAAAGGCAGGAAAGTTGCTGCAAAAGCGTATTGGCTTGCTGGAAGCAGCAGCAAGCACGAGTGCTTCTCTGCACATTGGAAACACAAAACAGAAGCACGCACACGGCAAGAGGAGACTGCCTGAAACCTGCTGCACTCAGTAGAGGTCTGGGCTGCTGCCAGGGCATGTATTTCAAGGCACTAGCTTCGGGGACTCTCCGCTGTCTTGGGGGAGTTTCTACAAGGTGACCAGAAGCTGTTCACAAGCACCTGCTTGCAGCGACCGAGTTCGGCGTTCCACACTCTTCCCCGGCTCTCTTTCGCCTCTCCGCACTCCCAGCGGCGGTACCGAAAACGATGCTGGCTGTCGTGCCGCGAACCGCTGCTTTCTCGGCAAAAGGTAGCTTCTCGCTCTTGACAGCTCTGCTATGCAGAAGCAGAGGAAAGCCGGCAGAGCTTCTCCTCTAGCTGCTCTATGCAGAAACAACTGTAAATCACTAGAAATTGATCCTGTAGTGGGAAAGGCAGAAAAGTTGCTGCAAAAGCGTTTTGGCTTGCTGGAAGCAGCAGCAAGCATGAGTGCTTCTCTGCACACTGGAATCCCAAAACAGAAGCACGCAGACGGCAAGAGGAGACTGCCTGACATCTGCTGCACTCAGTACAGCTCTGGGCTGCTGCCAGGGCATGTATTTTAAGGCACTAGCTTCGGGGACTCTCCACTGTCTTGGGGGAGTTTCTACAAGGTGACCAGAAGCTGTTCACAAGCACCTGCTTGCAGCGACCGAGTTCGGCGTTCCACACTCTTCCCCGGCTCTCTTTCGCCTCTCCGCACTCCCAGCGGCTGTACCGAAGACGCTGCTGGCTGTGGTGCCGCGAACCGCTGCTTTCTCGGCAAAAGGCAGCTTCTCGCTCTTGACAGCTCTGCTATGCAGAAGCAGAGGAAAGCCGGCAGAGCTTCTCCTGTAGCTGCTCTATGCAGAAACAACTGTAAATCAGCTAGAAATTCATCCTGTAGTGGGAAAGGCAGAAGAGTTGCTGCAAAAGCGTTTTGGCTTGCTGGAAGCAGCAGCAAGCACGAGTGCTTCTCTGCGCATTGGAAACACAAAACAGAAGCACGCACACGGCAAGAGGAGACTGCCTGACACCTGCTGCACTCAGTACAGCTCTGGGCTGCTGCCAGGGCATGTATTTCAAGGCACTAGCTTCAGGGACTCTCCACTGTCTTGGGGGAGTTTCTACAAGGTGACCAGAAGCTGTTCACAAGCACCTGCTTGCAGCGACCGAGTTCGGCGTTCCACACTCTTCCCCGGCTCTCTTTCGCTTCTCCGCACACCCAGCGGCTGTACCAAAGACGCTGCTGGCTGTCGTGCCGCGAACCGCTGCTTACTCGGCAAAAGGCAGCTTCTCGCTCTTGACAGCTCTGCTATGCAGAAGCAGAGGAAAGCTGGCAGAGCTTCTCCTCTAGCTGCTCTACGCAGAAACAACTGTAAATCAGCTAGAAATTGATCCTGTAGTGGGAAAGGCAGGAAAGTTGCTGCAAAAGCGTTTTGGCTTGCTGGAAGCAGCAGCAAGCACGAGTGCTTCTCTGCACATTGGAAACACAAAACAGAAGCACGCACACGGGAAGAGGAGACTGCCTGAAACCTGCTGCACTCAGCACAGCTCTGGGCTGCGGCCAGAGCATGTATTTCAAGGCACTAGCTTCGGGGACTCTCCACTGTCTTGGGAAAGTTTCTACAAGGTGACCAGAAGCTGTTCGAAAGCACCTGCTTGCAGCGACCGAGTTCGGCGTTCCACACTCTTCCCCGGCTCTCTTTCGCCTCTCCGCACTCCCAGCGGCTGTACCGAAAACGCTGCTGGCTGTCGTGTCGCGAACCGCTGCTTTCTCGGCAAAAGGTAGCTTCTCGCTCTTGACAGCTCTGCTATGCAGAAGCAGAGGAAAGCCGGCAGAGCTTCTCCTCTAGCTGCTCTATGCAGAAACAACTGTAAATCACTAGAAATTGATCCTGTAGTGGGAAAGGCAGAAAAGTTGCTGCAAAAGCGTTTTGGCTTGCTGGAAGCAGCAGCAAGCATGAGTGCTTCTCTGCACACTGGAAACACAAAACAGAAGCACGCACACGGCAAGAGGAGACTGCCTGACACCTGCTGCACTCAGTACAGCTCTGGGCTGCTGCCAGGAAAGGTATTTCAAGGAACTAGCCACAGGGACTCTGCACTGTGCTGGGAGAGATTCTACAAGGTGACCAGAAGCTGTTCACAAGCACCTGCTTGCAGCGACCGAGTTCGGCGTTCCACACTCTTCTCCGGCTCTCTTTCGCCGCTCCGCACACCCAGCGGATGTACCAAAGACGCTGCTGGCTGTGGTGCGGCGAACCGCTGCTTACTCGGCAAAAGGCAGATTCTCGCTCTTGACAGCTCTGCTATGCAGAAGCAGAGGAAAGCCGGCAGAGCTTCTCCTGTAGCTGCTCTATGCAGAAACAACTGTAAACCAGCTAGAAATTCATCCTGTAGTGGGAAAGGCAGAAGAGTTGCTGCAAAAGCGTTTTGGCTTGCTGGAAGCAGCAGCAAGCACGAGTGCTTCTCTGCACATTGGAAACACAAAACAGAAGCACGCACACGGCAAGAGGAGACTGCCTGACACCTACTGCACTCAGTACAGGTCTGGGCTGCTGCCAGGGCATGTATTTCAAGGCACTAGCTTCAGGGACTCTCCACTGTCTTGGGGGTGATTCTACAAGGTGACCAGAAGCTGTTCACAAGCACCTGCTTGCAGCGACCGAGTTCGGCGTTCCACACTCTTCCCCGGCTCTCTTTCGCCTCTCCGCACACCCAGCGGCTGTACCAAAGACGCTGCTGGCTGTGGTGCGGCGAACCGCTGCTTACTCTGCAAAAGGCAGCTTCTCGCTCTTGACAGCTCTGCTATGCAGAAGCAGAGGAAAGCCGGCAGAGCTTCTTCTCTAGCTGCTCTACGCAGAAACAACTGTAAATCAGCTAGAAATTGATCTTGTAGTGGGAAAGGCAGAAAAGTTGCTGCAAAAGCGTTTTGGCTTGCTGGAAGCAGCAGCAAGCACGAGTGCTTCTCTGCGCATTGGAAACCCAAAACAGAAGCACGCAGACGGCAAGAGGAGACTGCCTGACACCTGCTGCACTCAGTACAGGTCTGGGCTGCGGCCAGAGCATGTATTTCAAGGCACTAGCTTCGGGGACTCTCCACTGTCTTGGGGGAGTTTCTACAAGGTGACCAGAAGCTGTTCGAAAGCACCTGCTTGAAGCGACCGAGTTCGGCGTTCCACACTCTTCCCCGGCTCTCTTTCGCCTCTCCGCACTCCCAGCGGCTGTACCGAAAACGCTGCTGGCTGTCGTGTCGCGAACCGCTGCTTTCTCGGCAAAAGGTAGCTTCTCGCTCTTGACAGCTCTGCTATGCAGAAGCAGAGGAAATCCGGCAGAGCTTCTCCTCTAGCTGCTCTATGCAGAAACAACTGTAAATCACTAGAAATTGATCCTGTAGTGGGAAAGGCAGGAAAGTTGCTGAAAAAGCGTATTGGCTTGCTGGAAGCAGCAGCAAGCACGAGTGCTTCTCTGCACATTGGAAACACAAAACAGAAGCACGCACACGGCAAGAGGAGACTGCCTGAAACCTGCTGCACTCAGTACAGGTCTGGGCTGCTGCCAGGGCATGTATTTCAAGGCACTAGCTTCAGGGACTCTCCACTGTCTTGGGGGAGTTTCTACAAGGTGACCAGAAGCTGTTCACAAGCACCTGCTTGCAGCGACCGAGTTCGGCGTTCCACACTCTTCCCCGGCTCTCTTTCGCCTCTCCGCACACCCAGCGGCTGTACCAAAGACGCTGCTGGCTGTGGTGCGGCGAACCGCTGCTAACTCTGCAAAAGGCAGCTTCTCGCTCTTGACAGCTCTGCTATGCAGAAGCAGAGGAAAGCCGGCAGAGCTTCTTCTCTAGCTGCTCTACGCAGAAACAACTGTAAATCAGCTAGAAATTGATCCTGTAGTGGGAAAGGCAGAAAAGTTGCTGCAAAAGCGTTTTGGCTTGCTGGAAGCAGCAGCAAGCACGAGTGCTTCTCTGCACATTGGAAACACAAAACAGAAGCACGCAGACGGCAAGAGGAGACTGTCTGACACCTGCTGCACTCAGTACAGCTCTGGGCTGCTGCCAGAGCATGTATTTCAAGGCACTAGCTTCGGGGACTCTCCACTGTCTTGGGGGAGTTTCTACAATGTGACCAGAAGCTGTTCACAAGCACCTGCTTGCAGCGACCGAGTTCGGCGTTCCACACTCTTCCCCGGCTCTCTTTCGCCTCTCCGCACACCCAGCGGCTGTACCAAAGACGCTGCTGGCTGTGGTGCGGCGAACCGCTGCTTTCTCGGCAAAACACAGCTTCTCGCTCTTGACAGCTCTGCTATGCAGAAGCAGAGGAAAGCCGGCAGAGCTTCTCCTCTAGCTGCTCTACGCAGAAACAACTGTAAATCAGCTAGAAATTGATCCTGTAGTGGGAAAGGCAGGAAAGTTGCTGCAAAAGCGTTTTGGCTTGCTGGAAGCAGCAGCAAGCACGAGTGCTTCTCTGCACATTGGAAACACAAAACAGAAGCACGCACACGGCAAGAGGAGACTGCCTGACACCTGCTGCACTCAGTACAGCTCTGGGCTGCTGCCAGGGCATGTATTTCAAGGCACTAGCTTCGGGGACTCTCCACTGTCTTGGGGGAGTTTCTACAAGGTGACCAGAAGCTGTTCACAAACACCTGCTTGCAGCGACCGAGTTCGGCGTTCCACACTCTTCCCCGGCTCTCTTTCGCCTCTCCGCACTCCCAGCGGCTGTACCGAAGACGCTGCTGGCTGTGGTGCCGCGAACCGCTGCTTTCTCGGCAAAAGGCAGCTTCTCGCTCTTGACAGCTCTGCTATGCAGAAGCAGTGGAAAGCTGGCAGAGCTTCTCCTCTAGCTGCTCTACGCAGAAACAACTGTAAATCAGCTAGAAATTGATCCTGTAGTGGGAAAGGCAGGAAAGTTGCTGCAAAAGCGTTTTGGCTTGCTGGAAGCAGCAGCAAGCACGAGTGCTTCTCTGCACATTGGAAACACAAAACAGAAGCACGCACACGGCAAGAGGAGACTGCCTGAAACCTGCTGCACTCAGTACAGGTCTGGGCTGCTGCCAGGGCATGTAATTCAAGGCACTAGCTTCGGGGACTCTCCACTGTCATGGGGGAGATTCTACAAGGTGACCAGAAGCTGTTCGAAAGCACCTGCTTGCAGCGACCGAGTTCGGCGTTCCACACTCTTCCCCGGCTCTCTTTCGCTTCTCCGCACAAGCTGCGGCTGAACCCAAGACGCCGATTGCTGCGGTTCCGCAAAGCGCTGCTTTCTCGGCAAAACACAGCTCCTCGTTCTTGACAGCTCTGCTATGCAGAAGCACTGGAAAGCCGGCAGAGCTGCTCCTCTAGCTGCTCTACGCACAGGCAACTGTAAATCAGCTACACATTGATCCTGTTGTGGAAAAGGCAGGAAAGTTGCTGAAAAAGCGTTTTGGCTTACTGGAAGCAGCAGCAAGCACAAGGGCTTCTCTGCACGCTGCGAACACAAAACAGAAGCACCTACACGGCAAGAGGAGACTGCCTGACACCTGCTGCACTCAGTACAGCTCTGGGCTGCTGCCAGGGCATGTATTTCAACGCACTAGCTTCGGGGACTCTCCACTGTCTTGGGGGAGTTTCTACAAGGTGACCAGAAGCTGTTCGAACGCACCTGCTTGCAGCGACCGAGTTCGGCGTTCCACACTCTTCCCCGGCTCTCTTTCGCCTCTCCGCACTCCCAGCGGCGGTACCGAAAACGATGCTGGCTGTCGTGCCGCGAACCGCTGCTTTCTCGGCAAAAGGTAGCTTCTCGCTCTTGACAGCTCTGCTATGCAGAAGCAGAGGAAAGCCGGCAGAGCTTCTCCTCTAGCTGCTCTATGCAGAAACAACTGTAAATCACTAGAAATTGATCCTGTAGTGGGAAAGGCAGAAAAGTTGCTGCAAAAGCGTTTTGGCTTGCTGGAAGCAGCAGCAAGCATGAGTGCTTCTCTGCACACTGGAAACCCAAAACAGAAGCACGCAGACGGCAAGAGGAGACTGCCTGACACCTGCTGCACTCAGTACAGCTCTGGGCTGCTGCCAGGGCATGTATTTCAAGGCACTAGCTTCGGGGACTCTCCACTGTCTTGGGGGAGTTTCTACAAGGTGACCAGAAGCTGTTCACAAGCACCTGCTTGCAGCGACCGAGTTCGGCGTTCCACACTCTTCCCCGGCTCTCTTTCGCCTCTCCGCACTCCCAGCGGCTGTACCGAAGACGCTGCTGGCTGTGGTGCCGCGAACCGCTGCTTTCTCGGCAAAAGGCAGCTTCTCGCTCTTGACAGCTCTGCTATGCAGAAGCAGAGGAAAGCCGGCAGAGCTTCTCCTGTAGCTGCTCTATGCAGAAACAACTGTAAATCAGCTAGAAATTCATCCTGTAGTGGGAAAGGCAGAAAAGTTGCTGCAAAAGCGTTTTGGCTTGCTGGAAGCAGCAGCAAGCACGAGTGCTTCTCTGCGCATTGGAAACACAAAACAGAAGCACGCACACGGCAAGAGGAGACTGCCTTACA
The DNA here is from genome assembly GCA_016584745.2 of Phylloscopus trochilus trochilus. Lineage (NCBI taxonomy): Eukaryota > Metazoa > Chordata > Aves > Passeriformes > Phylloscopidae > Phylloscopus > Phylloscopus trochilus. The sequence goes on along the minus strand of WQNJ02000546.1, from coordinate 56,483,804 downwards.
CCTGCTGCACTCAGTACAGCTCTGGGCTGCTGCCAGGGCATGTATTTCAAGGCACTAGCTTCATGGACTCTCCACTGTCTTGGGGGTGATTCTACAAGGTGACCAGAAGCTGTTCACAAGCACCTGCTTGCAGCGACCGAGTTCGGCGTTCCACACTCTTCCCCGGCTCTCTTTCGCCTCTCCGCACACCCAGCGGCTGTACCAAAGACGCTGCTGGCTGTGGTGCGGCGAACCGCTGCTTACTCTGCAAAAGGCAGCTTCTCGCTCTTGACAGCTCTGCTATGCAGAAGCAGAGGAAAGCTGGCAGAGCTTCTCCTCTAGCTGCTCTACGCAGAAACAACTGTAAATCAGCTAGAAATTGATCCTGTAGTGGGAAAGGCAGGAAAGTTGCTGCAAAAGCGTTTTGGCTTGCTGGAAGCAGCAGCAAGCACGAGTGCTTCTCTGCACATTGGAAACACAAAACAGAAGCACGCACACGGCAAGAGGAGAATGCCTGACACCTGCTGCACTCAGTACAGCTCTGGGCTGCTGCCAGGGCATGTAATTCAAGGCACTAGCTTCTGGGACTCTCCACTGTCATGGGGGAGATTCTACAAGGTGACCAGAAGCTGTTCGAAAGCACCTGCTTGCAGCGACCGAGTTCGGCGTTCCACACTCTTCCCCGGCTCTCTTTCGCTTCTCCGCACAAGCTGCGGCTGAACCCATGACGCCGATTGCTGCGGTTCCGCGAAGCGCTGCTTTCTCGGCAAAACACAGCTCCTCGTTCTTGACAGCTCTGCTATGCAGAAGCACTGGAAAGCCGGCAGAGCTGCTCCTCTAGCTGCTCTACGCACAGGCAACTGTAAATCAGCTACACATTGATCCTGTTGTGGAAAAGGCAGGAAAGTTGCTGAAAAAGCGTTTTGGCTTACTGGAAGCAGCAGCAAGCACAAGGGCTTCTCTGCACGCTGCGAACACAAAACAGAAGCACCTACACGGCAAGAGGAGACTGCCTGACACCTGCTGCACTCAGTACAGCTCTGGGCTGCTGCCAGGGCATGTAATTCAAGGCACTAGCTTCAGGGACTCTCCACTGTCTTGGGGGTGATTCTACAAGGTGACCAGAAGCTGTTCGAACGCACCTGCTTGCAGCGACCGAGTTCGGCGTTCCACACTCTTCCCCGGCTCTCTTTCGCCTCTCCGCACACCCAGCGGCTGTACCAAAGACGCTGCTGGCTGTGGTGCGGCGAACCGCTGCTTTCTCGGCAAAACACAGCTTCTCGCTCTTGACAGCTCTGCTATGCAGAAGCAGAGGAAAGCCGGCAGAGCTTCTCCTCTAGCTGCTCTACGCAGAAACAACTGTAAATCAGCTAGAAATTGATCCTGTAGTGGGAAAGGCAGGAAAGTTGCTGAAAAAGCGTTTTGGCTTGTTGGAAGCAGCAGCAAGCACGAGTGCTTCTCTGCACATTGGAAACACAAAACAGAAGCACGCACACGGCAAGAGGAGACTGCCTGACACCTGCTGCACTCAGTACAGCTCTGGGCTGCTGCCAGGGCATGTAATTCAAGGAACTAGCCACAGGGACTCTGCACTGTGCTGGGAGAGATTCTACAAGGTGACCAGAAGCTGTTCACAAGCACCTGCTTGCAGCGACCGAGTTCGGCGTTCCACACTCTTCTCCGGCTCTCTTTCACCGCTCCGCACACCCAGCGGATGTACCAAAGACGCTGCTGGCTGTGGTGCGGCGAACCGCTGCTTACTCGGCAAAAGGCAGATTCTCGCTCTTGACAGCTCTGCTATGCAGAAGCAGAGGAAAGCCGGCAGAGCTTCTCCTGTAGCTGCTCTATGCAGAAACAACTGTAAACCAGCTAGAAATTCATCCTGTAGTGGGAAAGGCAGAAGAGTTGCTGCAAAAGCGTTTTGGCTTGCTGGAAGCAGCAGCAAGCACGAGTGCTTCTCTGCACATTGGAAACACAAAACAGAAGCACGCACACGGCAAGAGGAGACTGCCTGACACCTACTGCACTCAGTACAGCTCTGGGCTGCTGCCAGGGCATGTATTTCAAGGCACTAGCTTCAGGGACTCTCCACTGTCTTGGGGGTGATTCTACAAGGTGACCAGAAGCTGTTCACAAGCACCTGCTTGCAGCGACCGAGTTCGGCGTTCCACACTCTTCCCCGGCTCTCTTTCGCCTCTCCGCACACCCAGCGGCTGTACCAAAGACGCTGCTGGCTGTGGTGCGGCGAACCGCTGCTTACTCTGCAAAAGGCAGCTTCTCGCTCTTGACAGCTCTGCTATGCAGAAGCAGAGGAAAGCCGGCAGAGCTTCTTCTCTAGCTGCTCTACGCAGAAACAACTGTAAATCAGCTAGAAATTGATCCTGTAGTGGGAAAGGCAGAAAAGTTGCTGCAAAAGCGTTTTGGCTTGCTGGAAGCAGCAGCAAGCACGAGTGCTTCTCTGCACATTGGAAACACAAAACAGAAGCACGCAGACGGCGAGAGGAGACTGTCTGACACCTGCTGCACTCAGTACAGCTCTGGGCTGCTGCCAGAGCATGTATTTCAAGGCACTAGCTTCGGGGACTCTCCACTGTCATGGGGGAGTTTCTACAATGTGACCAGAAGCTGTTCACAAGCACCTGCTTGCAGCGACCGAGTTCGGCGTTCCACACTCTTCCCCGGCTCTCTTTCGCCTCTCCGCACTCCCAGCGGCTGTACCGAAGACGCTGCTGGCTGTGGTGCCGCGAACCGCTGCTTTCTCGGCAAAAGGCAGCTTCTCGCTCTTGACAGCTCTGCTATGCAGAAGCAGAGGAAAGCCGGCAGAGCTTCTCCTGTAGCTGCTCTATGCAGAAACAACTGTAAATCACTAGAAATTGATCCTGTAGTGGGAAAGGCAGAAAAGTTGCTGCAAAAGCGTTTTGGCTTGCTGGAAGCAGCAGCAAGCATGAGTGCTTCTCTGCACACTGGAAACCCAAAACAGAACCACGCAGACGGCAAGAGGAGACTGCCTGACACCTGCTGCACTCAGTACAGCTCTGGGCTGCTGCCAGGGCATGTATTTCAAGGCACTAGCTTCGGGGACTCTCCACTGTCTTGGGGGAGTTTCTACAAGGTGACCAGAAGCTGTTCACAAGCACCTGCTTGCAGCGACCGAGTTCGGCGTTCCACACTCTTCCCCGGCTCTCTTTCGCCTCTCCGCACTCCCAGCGGCTGTACCGAAGACGCTGCTGGCTGTGGTGCCGCGAACCGCTGCTTTCTCGGCAAAAGGCAGCTTCTCGCTCTTGACAGCTCTGCTATGCAGAAGCAGTGGAAAGCTGGCAGAGCTTCTCCTCTAGCTGCTCTACGCAGAAACAACTGTAAATCAGCTAGAAATTGATCCTGTAGTGGGAAAGGCAGGAAAGTTGCTGCAAAAGCGTATTGGCTTGCTGGAAGCAGCAGCAAGCACGAGTGCTTCTCTGCACATTGGAAACACAAAACAGAAGCACGCACACGGCAAGAGGAGACTGCCTGAAACCTGCTGCACTCAGTACAGGTCTGGGCTGCTGCCAGGGCATGTAATTCAAGGCACTAGCTTCGGGGACTCTCCACTGTCATGGGGGAGATTCTACAAGGTGACCAGAAGCTGTTCGAAAGCACCTGCTTGCAGCGACCGAGTTCGGCGTTCCACACTCTTCCCCGGCTCTCTTTCGCTTCTCCGCACAAGCTGCGGCTGAACCCAAGACGCCGATTGCTGCGGTTCCGCGAAGCGCTGCTTTCTCGGCAAAACACAGCTCCTCGTTCTTGACAGCTCTGCTATGCAGAAGCACTGGAAAGCCGGCAGAGCTGCTCCTCTAGCTGCTCTACGCACAGGCAACTGTAAATCAGCTACACATTGATCCTGTTGTGGAAAAGGCAGGAAAGTTGCTGAAAAAGCGTTTTGGCTTACTGGAAGCAGCAGCAAGCACAAGGGCTTCTCTGCACGCTGCGAACACAAAACAGAAGCACCTACACGGCAAGAGGAGACTGCCTGACACCTGCTGCACTCAGTACAGCTCTGGGCTGCTGCCAGGGCATGTATTTCAAGGCACTAGCTTCGGGGACTCTCCACTGTCTTGGGGGAGTTTCTACAAGGTGACCAGAAGCTGTTCGAACGCACCTGCTTGCAGCGACCGAGTTCGGCGTTCCACACTCTTCCCCGGCTCTCTTTCGCCTCTCCGCACTCCCAGCGGCGGTACCGAAAACGATGCTGGCTGTCGTGCCGCGAACCGCTGCTTTCTCGGCAAAAGGTAGCTTCTCGCTCTTGACAGCTCTGCTATGCAGAAGCAGAGGAAAGCCGGCAGAGCTTCTCCTCTAGCTGCTCTATGCAGAAACAACTGTAAATCACTAGAAATTGATCCTGTAGTGGGAAAGGCAGAAAAGTTGCTGCAAAAGCGTTTTGGCTTGCTGGAAGCAGCAGCAAGCATGAGTGCTTCTCTGCACACTGGAAACCCAAAACAGAAGCACGCAGACGGCAAGAGGAGACTGCCTGACACCTGCTGCACTCAGTACAGCTCTGGGCTGCTGCCAGGGCATGTATTTCAAGGCACTAGCTTCGGGGACTCTCCACTGTCTTGGGGGAGTTTCTACAAGGTGACCAGAAGCTGTTCACAAGCACCTGCTTGCAGCGACCGAGTTCGGCGTTCCACACTCTTCCCCGGCTCTCTTTCGCCTCTCCGCACTCCCAGCGGCTGTACCGAAGACGCTGCTGGCTGTGGTGCCGCGAACCGCTGCTTTCTCGGCAAAAGGCAGCTTCTCGCTCTTGACAGCTCTGCTATGCAGAAGCAGAGGAAAGCCGGCAGAGCTTCTCCTGTAGCTGCTCTATGCAGAAACAACTGTAAATCAGCTAGAAATTCATCCTGTAGTGGGAAAGGCAGAAAAGTTGCTGCAAAAGCGTTTTGGCTTGCTGGAAGCAGCAGCAAGCACGAGTGCTTCTCTGCGCATTGGAAACACAAAACAGAAGCACGCACACGGCAAGAGGAGACTGCCTGACACCTGCTGCACTCAGTACAGCTCTGGGCTGCTGCCAGGGCATGTATTTCAAGGCACTAGCTTCATGGACTCTCCACTGTCTTGGGGGTGATTCTACAAGGTGACCAGAAGCTGTTCACAAGCACCTGCTTGCAGCGACCGAGTTCGGCGTTCCACACTCTTCCCCGGCTCTCTTTCGCCTCTCCGCACACCCAGCGGCTGTACCAAAGACGCTGCTGGCTGTGGTGCGGCGAACCGCTGCTTACTCTGCAAAAGGCAGCTTCTCGCTCTTGACAGCTCTGCTATGCAGAAGCAGAGGAAAGCTGGCAGAGCTTCTCCTCTAGCTGCTCTACGCAGAAACAACTGTAAATCAGCTAGAAATTGATCCTGTAGTGGGAAAGGCAGGAAAGTTGCTGCAAAAGCGTTTTGGCTTGCTGGAAGCAGCAGCAAGCACGAGTGCTTCTCTGCACATTGGAAACACAAAACAGAAGCACGCACACGGCAAGAGGAGAATGCCTGACACCTGCTGCACTCAGTACAGCTCTGGGCTGCTGCCAGGGCATGTAATTCAAGGCACTAGCTTCTGGGACTCTCCACTGTCATGGGGGAGATTCTACAAGGTGACCAGAAGCTGTTCGAAAGCACCTGCTTGCAGCGACCGAGTTCGGCGTTCCACACTCTTCCCCGGCTCTCTTTCGCTTCTCCGCACAAGCTGCGGCTGAACCCATGACGCCGATTGCTGCGGTTCCGCGAAGCGCTGCTTTCTCGGCAAAACACAGCTCCTCGTTCTTGACAGCTCTGCTATGCAGAAGCACTGGAAAGCCGGCAGAGCTGCTCCTCTAGCTGCTCTACGCACAGGCAACTGTAAATCAGCTACACATTGATCCTGTTGTGGAAAAGGCAGGAAAGTTGCTGAAAAAGCGTTTTGGCTTACTGGAAGCAGCAGCAAGCACAAGGGCTTCTCTGCACGCTGCGAACACAAAACAGAAGCACCTACACGGCAAGAGGAGACTGCCTGACACCTGCTGCACTCAGTACAGCTCTGGGCTGCTGCCAGGGCATGTAATTCAAGGCACTAGCTTCAGGGACTCTCCACTGTCTTGGGGGTGATTCTACAAGGTGACCAGAAGCTGTTCACAAGCACCTGCTTGCAGCGACCGAGTTCGGCGTTCCACACTCTTCCCCGGCTCTCTTTCGCCTCTCCGCACACCCAGCGGCTGTACCAAAGACGCTGCTGGCTGTGGTGCGGCGAACCGCTGCTTTCTCGGCAAAACACAGCTTCTCGCTCTTGACAGCTCTGCTATGCAGAAGCAGAGGAAAGCCGGCAGAGCTTCTCCTCTAGCTGCTCTACGCAGAAACAACTGTAAATCAGCTAGAAATTGATCCTGTAGTGGGAAAGGCAGGAAAGTTGCTGAAAAAGCGTTTTGGCTTGTTGGAAGCAGCAGCAAGCACGAGTGCTTCTCTGCACATTGGAAACACAAAACAGAAGCACGCACACGGCAAGAGGAGACTGCCTGACACCTGCTGCACTCAGTACAGCTCTGGGCTGCTGCCAGGGCATGTAATTCAAGGAACTAGCCACAGGGACTCTGCACTGTGCTGGGAGAGATTCTACAAGGTGACCAGAAGCTGTTCACAAGCACCTGCTTGCAGCGACCGAGTTCGGCGTTCCACACTCTTCTCCGGCTCTCTTTCACCGCTCCGCACACCCAGCGGATGTACCAAAGACGCTGCTGGCTGTGGTGCGGCGAACCGCTGCTTACTCGGCAAAAGGCAGATTCTCGCTCTTGACAGCTCTGCTATGCAGAAGCAGAGGAAAGCCGGCAGAGCTTCTCCTGTAGCTGCTCTATGCAGAAACAACTGTAAACCAGCTAGAAATTCATCCTGTAGTGGGAAAGGCAGAAGAGTTGCTGCAAAAGCGTTTTGGCTTGCTGGAAGCAGCAGCAAGCACGAGTGCTTCTCTGCACATTGGAAACACAAAACAGAAGCACGCACACGGCAAGAGGAGACTGCCTGACACCTACTGCACTCAGTACAGGTCTGGGCTGCTGCCAGGGCATGTATTTCAAGGCACTAGCTTCAGGGACTCTCCACTGTCTTGGGGGTGATTCTACAAGGTGACCAGAAGCTGTTCACAAGCACCTGCTTGCAGCGACCGAGTTCGGCGTTCCACACTCTTCCCCGGCTCTCTTTCGCCTCTCCGCACACCCAGCGGCTGTACCAAAGACGCTGCTGGCTGTGGTGCGGCGAACCGCTGCTTTCTCGGCAAAAGGCAGCTTCTCGCTCTTGACAGCTCTGCTATGCAGAAGCAGAGGAAAGCCGGCAGAGCTTCTTCTCTAGCTGCTCTACGCAGAAACAACTGTAAATCAGCTAGAAATTGATCCTGTAGTGGGAAAGGCAGAAAAGTTGCTGCAAAAGCGTTTTGGCTTGCTGGAAGCAGCAGCAAGCACGAGTGCTTCTCTGCACATTGGAAACACAAAACAGAAGCACGCAGACGGCGAGAGGAGACTGTCTGACACCTGCTGCACTCAGTACAGCTCTGGGCTGCTGCCAGAGCATGTATTTCAAGGCACTAGCTTCGGGGACTCTCCACTGTCATGGGGGAGTTTCTACAATGTGACCAGAAGCTGTTCACAAGCACCTGCTTGCAGCGACCGAGTTCGGCGTTCCACACTCTTCCCCGGCTCTCTTTCGCCTCTCCGCACTCCCAGCGGCTGTACCGAAGACGCTGCTGGCTGTGGTGCCGCGAACCGCTGCTTTCTCGGCAAAAGGCAGCTTCTCGCTCTTGACAGCTCTGCTATGCAGAAGCAGAGGAAAGCCGGCAGAGCTTCTCCTGTAGCTGCTCTATGCAGAAACAACTGTAAATCACTAGAAATTGATCCTGTAGTGGGAAAGGCAGAAAAGTTGCTGCAAAAGCGTTTTGGCTTGCTGGAAGCAGCAGCAAGCATGAGTGCTTCTCTGCACACTGGAAACCCAAAACAGAAGCACGCAGACGGCAAGAGGAGACTGCCTGACACCTGCTGCACTCAGTACAGCTCTGGGCTGCTGCCAGGGCATGTATTTCAAGGCACTAGCTTCATGGACTCTCCACTGTCTTGGGGGTGATTCTACAAGGTGACCAGAAGCTGTTCACAAGCACCTGCTTGCAGCGACCGAGTTCGGCGTTCCACACTCTTCCCCGGCTCTCTTTCGCCTCTCCGCACACCCAGCGGCTGTACCAAAGACGCTGCTGGCTGTGGTGCGGCGAACCGCTGCTTACTCTGCAAAAGGCAGCTTCTCGCTCTTGACAGCTCTGCTATGCAGAAGCAGAGGAAAGCTGGCAGAGCTTCTCCTCTAGCTGCTCTACGCAGAAACAACTGTAAATCAGCTAGAAATTGATCCTGTAGTGGGAAAGGCAGGAAAGTTGCTGCAAAAGCGTTTTGGCTTGCTGGAAGCAGCAGCAAGCACGAGTGCTTCTCTGCACATTGGAAACACAAAACAGAAGCACGCACACGGCAAGAGGAGAATGCCTGACACCTGCTGCACTCAGTACAGCTCTGGGCTGCTGCCAGGGCATGTAATTCAAGGCACTAGCTTCTGGGACTCTCCACTGTCATGGGGGAGATTCTACAAGGTGACCAGAAGCTGTTCGAAAGCACCTGCTTGCAGCGACCGAGTTCGGCGTTCCACACTCTTCCCCGGCTCTCTTTCGCTTCTCCGCACAAGCTGCGGCTGAACCCATGACGCCGATTGCTGCGGTTCCGCGAAGCGCTGCTTTCTCGGCAAAACACAGCTCCTCGTTCTTGACAGCTCTGCTATGCAGAAGCACTGGAAAGCCGGCAGAGCTGCTCCTCTAGCTGCTCTACGCACAGGCAACTGTAAATCAGCTACACATTGATCCTGTTGTGGAAAAGGCAGGAAAGTTGCTGAAAAAGCGTTTTGGCTTACTGGAAGCAGCAGCAAGCACAAGGGCTTCTCTGCACGCTGCGAACACAAAACAGAAGCACCTACACGGCAAGAGGAGACTGCCTGACACCTGCTGCACTCAGTACAGCTCTGGGCTGCTGCCAGGGCATGTAATTCAAGGCACTAGCTTCAGGGACTCTCCACTGTCTTGGGGGTGATTCTACAAGGTGACCAGAAGCTGTTCACAAGCACCTGCTTGCAGCGACCGAGTTCGGCGTTCCACACTCTTCCCCGGCTCTCTTTCGCCTCTCCGCACACCCAGCGGCTGTACCAAAGACGCTGCTGGCTGTGGTGCGGCGAACCGCTGCTTTCTCGGCAAAACACAGCTTCTCGCTCTTGACAGCTCTGCTATGCAGAAGCAGAGGAAAGCCGGCAGAGCTTCTCCTCTAGCTGCTCTACGCAGAAACAACTGTAAATCAGCTAGAAATTGATCCTGTAGTGGGAAAGGCAGGAAAGTTGCTGAAAAAGCGTTTTGGCTTGTTGGAAGCAGCAGCAAGCACGAGTGCTTCTCTGCACATTGGAAACACAAAACAGAAGCACGCACACGGCAAGAGGAGACTGCCTGACACCTGCTGCACTCAGTACAGCTCTGGGCTGCTGCCAGGGCATGTAATTCAAGGAACTAGCCACAGGGACTCTGCACTGTGCTGGGAGAGAATCTACAAGGTGACCAGAAGCTGTTCACAAGCACCTGCTTGCAGCGACCGAGTTCGGCGTTCCACACTCTTCTCCGGCTCTCTTTCACCGCTCCGCACACCCAGCGGATGTACCAAAGACGCTGCTGGCTGTGGTGCGGCGAACCGCTGCTTACTCGGCAAAAGGCAGATTCTCGCTCTTGACAGCTCTGCTATGCAGAAGCAGAGGAAAGCCGGCAGAGCTTCTCCTGTAGCTGCTCTATGCAGAAACAACTGTAAACCAGCTAGAAATTCATCCTGTAGTGGGAAAGGCAGAAGAGTTGCTGCAAAAGCGTTTTGGCTTGCTGGAAGCAGCAGCAAGCACGAGTGCTTCTCTGCACATTGGAAACACAAAACAGAAGCACGCACACGGCAAGAGGAGACTGCCTGACACCTACTGCACTCAGTACAGCTCTGGGCTGCTGCCAGGGCATGTATTTCAAGGCACTAGCTTCAGGGACTCTCCACTGTCTTGGGGGTGATTCTACAAGGTGACCAGAAGCTGTTCACAAGCACCTGCTTGCAGCGACCGAGTTCGGCGTTCCACACTCTTCCCCGGCTCTCTTTCGCCTCTCCGCACACCCAGCGGCTGTACCAAAGACGCTGCTGGCTGTGGTGCGGCGAACCGCTGCTTACTCTGCAAAAGGCAGCTTCTCGCTCTTGACAGCTCTGCTATGCAGAAGCAGAGGAAAGCCGGCAGAGCTTCTTCTCTAGCTGCTCTACGCAGAAACAACTGTAAATCAGCTAGAAATTGATCCTGTAGTGGGAAAGGCAGAAAAGTTGCTGCAAAAGCGTTTTGGCTTGCTGGAAGCAGCAGCAAGCACGAGTGCTTCTCTGCACATTGGAAACACAAAACAGAAGCACGCAGACGGCGAGAGGAGACTGTCTGACACCTGCTGCACTCAGTACAGCTCTGGGCTGCTGCCAGAGCATGTATTTCAAGGCACTAGCTTCGGGGACTCTCCACTGTCATGGGGGAGTTTCTACAATGTGACCAGAAGCTGTTCACAAGCACCTGCTTGCAGCGACCGAGTTCGGCGTTCCACACTCTTCCCCGGCTCTCTTTCGCCTCTCCGCACTCCCAGCGGCTGTACCGAAGACGCTGCTGGCTGTGGTGCCGCGAACCGCTGCTTTCTCGGCAAAAGGCAGCTTCTCGCTCTTGACAGCTCTGCTATGCAGAAGCAGAGGAAAGCCGGCAGAGCTTCTCCTGTAGCTGCTCTATGCAGAAACAACTGTAAATCACTAGAAATTGATCCTGTAGTGGGAAAGGCAGAAAAGTTGCTGCAAAAGCGTTTTGGCTTGCTGGAAGCAGCAGCAAGCATGAGTGCTTCTCTGCACACTGGAAACCCAAAACAGAAGCACGCAGACGGCAAGAGGAGACTGCCTGACACCTGCTGCACTCAGTACAGCTCTGGGCTGCTGCCAGGGCATGTATTTCAAGGCACTAGCTTCGGGGACTCTCCACTGTCTTGGGGGAGTTTCTACAAGGTGACCAGAAGCTGTTCACAAGCACCTGCTTGCAGCGACCGAGTTCGGCGTTCCACACTCTTCCCCGGCTCTCTTTCGCCTCTCCGCACTCCCAGCGGCTGTACCGAAAACGCTGCTGGCTGTGGTGCCGCTAACCGCTGCTTTCTCGGCAAAAGGCAGCTTCTCGCTCTTGACAGCTCTGCTATGCAGAAGCAGAGGAAAGCCGGCAGAGCTTCTCCTGTAGCTGCTCTATGCAGAAACAACTGTAAATCAGCTAGAAATTCATCCTGTAGTGGGAAAGGCAGAAAAGTTGCTGCAAAAGCGTTTTGGCTTGCTGGAAGCAGCAGCAAGCACGAGTGCTTCTCTGCGCATTGGAAACACAAAACAGAAGCACGCACACGGCAAGAGGAGACTGCCTGACACCTGCTGCACTCAGTACAGCTCTGGGCTGCTGCCAGGGCATGTAATTCAAGGCACTAGCTTCGGGGACTCTCCACTGTCATGGGGGAGATTCTACAAGGTGACCAGAAGCTGTTCGAAAGCACCTGCTTGCAGCGACCGAGTTCGGCGTTCCACACTCTTCCCCGGCTCTCTTTCGCCTCTCCGCACTCCCAGCGGCTGTACCGAAGACGCTGCTGGCTGTGGTGCCGCGAACCGCTGCTTACTCGGCAAAAGGCAGATTCTCGCTCTTGACAGCTCTGCTATGCAGAAGCAGAGGAAAGCCCGCAGAGCTGCTCCTCTAGCTGCTCTACGCACAGGCAACTGTAAATCAGCTACACATTGATCCTGTTGTGGAAAAGGCAGGAAAGTTGCTGCAAAAGCGTTTTGGCTTACTGGAAGCAGCAGCAAGCACGAGTGCTTCTCTGCACATTGGAAACACAAAACAGAAGCACGCACACGGCAAGAGGAGACTGCCTGACACCTGCTGCACTCAGTACAGCTCTGAGCTGCTGCCAGGAAAGGTATTTCAATGAACTAGCCACAGGGACTCTGCACTGTGCTGGGAGAGATTCTACAAGGTGACCAGAAGCTGTTCACAAGCACCTGCTTGCAGCGACCGAGTTCGGCGTTCCACACTCTTCTCCGGCTCTCTTTCGCCGCTCCGCACACCCAGCGGATGTACCAAAGACGCTGCTGGCTGTGGTGCGGCGAACCGCTGCTTACTCGGCAAAAGGCAGATTCTCGCTCTTGACAGCTCTGCTATGCAGAAGCAGAGGAAAGCCGGCAGAGCTTCTCCTCTAGCTGCTCTACGCAGAAACAACTGTAAATCAGCTAGAAATTGATCCTGTAGTGGGAAAGGCAGGAAAGTTGCTGAAAAAGCGTTTTGGCTTGCTGGAAGCAGCAGCAAGCACGAGTGCTTCTCTGCACATTGGAAACACAAAACAGAAGCACGCACACGGCAAGAGGAGACTGCCTGACACCTACTGCACTCAGTACAGCTCTGGGCTGCTGCCAGGGCATGTATTTCAAGGCACTAGCTTCAGGGACTCTCCACTGTCTTGGGGGTGATTCTACAAGGTGACCAGAAGCTGTTCACAAGCACCTGCTTGCAGCGACCGAGTTCGGCGTTCCACACTCTTCCCCGGCTCTCTTTCGCTTCTCCGCACAAGCTGCGGCTGAACCCAAGACGCCGATTGCTGCGGTTCCGCGAAGCGCTGCTTTCTCGGCAAAACACAGCTCCTCGTTCTTGACAGCTCTGCTATGCAGAAGCACTGGAAAGCCGGCAGAGGTGGTCCTTTAGCTGCTCTACGCACAGACAACTGTAAATCAGCTACACATTGATCCTGTTGTGGAAAAGGCAGGAAAGTTGCTGAAAAAGCGTTTTGGCTTACTGGAAGCAGCAGCAAGCACAAGGGCTTCTCTGCACGCTGCGAACACAAAACAGAAGCACCTACACGGCGAGAGGAGACTGCCTGAAACCTGCTGCACTCAGTACAGGTCTGGGCTGCTGCCAGGGCATGTATTTCAAGGCACTAGCTTCGGGGACTCTCCACTGTCTTGGGGGAGTTTCTACAAGGTGACCAGAAGCTGTTCACAAGCACCTGCTTGCAGCGACCGAGTTCGGCGTTCCACACTCTTCCCCGGCTCTCTTTCGCCTCTCCGCACACCCAGCGGCTGTACCAAAGACGCTGCTGGCTGTGGTGCGGCGAACCGCTGCTTACTCTGCAAAAGGCAGCTTCTCGCTCTTGACAGCTCTGCTATGCAGAAGCAGAGGAAAGCCGGCAGAGCTTCTTCTCTAGCTGCTCTACGGAGAAACAACTGTAAATCAGCTAGAAATTGATCCTGTAGTGGGAAAGGCAGAAAAGTTGCTGCAAAAGCGTTTTGGCTTGCTGGAAGCAGCAGCAAGCACGAGTGCTTCTCTGCACATTGGAAACACAAAACAGAAGCACGCAGACGGCGAGAGGAGACTGTCTGACACCTGCTGCACTCAGTACAGCTCTGGGCTGCTGCCAGAGCATGTATTTCAAGGCACTAGCTTCGGGGACTCTCCACTGTCTTGGGGGAGTTTCTACAAGGTGACCAGAAGCTGTTCACAAGCTCCTGCTTGCAGCGACCGAGTTCGGCGTTCCACACTCTTCCCCGGCTCTCTTTCGCCTCTCCGCACACCCAGCGGCTGTACCAAAGACGCTGCTGGCTGTGGTGCGGCCAACCGCTGCTTTCTCGGCAAAACACAGCTTCTCGCTCTTGACAGCTCTGCTATGCAGAAGCAGAGGAAAGCCGGCAGAGCTTCTCCTCTAGCTGCTCTACGCAGAAACAACTGTAAATCAGCTAGAAATTGATCCTGTAGTGGGAAAGGCAGGAAAGTTGCTGAAAAAGCGTTTTGGCTTGCTGGAAGCAGCAGCAAGCACGAGTGCTTCTCTGCACATTGGAAACACAAAACAGAAGCACGCACACGGCAAGAGGAGACTGCCTGACACCTGCTGCACTCAGTACAGCTCTGGGCTGCTGCCAGGGCATGTATTTCAAGGCACTAGCTTCAGGGACTCTCCACTGTCTTGGGGGAGTTTCTACAAGGTGACCAGAAGCTGTTCGAACGCACCTGCTTGCAGCGACCGAGTTCGGCGTTCCACACTCTTCCCCGGCTCTCTTTCGCCTCTCCGCACTCCCAGCGGCGGTACCGAAAACGATGCTGGCTGTCGTGCCGCGAACCGCTGCTTTCTCGGCAAAAGGTAGCTTCTCGCTCTTGACAGCTCTGCTATGCAGAAGCAGAGGAAAGCCGGCAGAGCTTCTCCTCTAGCTGCTCTATGCAGAAACAACTGTAAATCACTAGAAATTGATCCTGTAGAGGGAAGGCAGAAAAGTTGCTGCAAAAGCGTTTTGGCTTGCTGGAAGCAGCAGCAAGCACGAGTGCTTCTCTGCGCATTGGAAACACAAAACAGAAGCACGCAGACGGCGAGAGGAGACTGCCTGACACCTGCTGCACTCAGTACAGCTCTGGGCTGCTGCCAGGGCATGTATTTCAAGGCACTAGCTTCAGGGACTCTCCACTGTCTTGGGGGTGATTCTACAAGGTGACCAGAAGCTGTTCACAAGCACCTGCTTGCAGCGACCGAGTTCGGCGTTCCACACTCTTCCCCGGCTCTCTTTCGCCTCTCCGCACACCCAGCGGCTGTACCAAAGACGCTGCTGGCTGTGGTGCGGCGAACCGCTGCTTACTCTGCAAAAGGCAGCTTCTCGCTCTTGACAGCTCTGCTATGCAGAAGCAGAGGAAAGCTGGCAGAGCTTCTCCTCTAGCTGCTCTACGCAGAAACAACTGTAAATCAGCTAGAAATTGATCCTGTAGTGGGAAAGGCAGGAAAGTTGCTGCAAAAGCGTTTTGGCTTGCTGGAAGCAGCAGCAAGCACGAGTGCTTCTCTGCACATTGGAAACACAAAACAGAAGCACGCACACGGGAAGAGGAGACTGCCTGACACCTGCTGCACTCAGTACAGCTCTGGGCTGCTGCCAGGGCATGTATTTCAAGGCACTAGCTTCGGGGACTCTCCACTGTCTTGGGGGAGTTTCTACAAGGTGACCAGAAGCTGTTCACAAGCACCTGCTTGCAGCGACCGAGTTCGGCGTTCCACACTCTTCCCCGGCTCTCTTTCGCCTCTCCGCACACCCAGCGGCTGTACCAAAGACGCTGCTGGCTGTGGTGCGGCGAACCGCTGCTTACTCTGCAAAAGGCAGCTTCTCGCTCTTGACAGCTCTGCTATGCAGAAGCAGAGGAAAGCCGGCAGAGCTTCTTCTCTAGCTGCTCTACGCAGAAACAACTGTAAATCAGCTAGAAATTGATCCTGTAGTGGGAAAGGCAGAAAAGTTGCTGCAAAAGCGTTTTGGCTTGCTGGAAGCAGCAGCAAGCACGAGTGCTTCTCTGCACATTGGAAACACAAAACAGAAGCACGCAGACGGCGAGAGGAGACTGTCTGACACCTGCTGCACTCAGTACAGCTCTGGGCTGCTGCCAGAGCATGTATTTCAAGGCACTAGCTTCGGGGACTCTCCACTGTCTTGGGGGAGTTTCTACAATGTGACCAGAAGCTGTTCACAAGCACCTGCTTGCAGCGACCGAGTTCGGCGTTCCACACTCTTCCCCGGCTCTCTTTCGCCTCTCCGCACTCCCAGCGGCGGTACCGAAAACGATGCTGGCTGTCGTGCCGCGAACCGCTGCTTTCTCGGCAAAAGGTAGCTTCTCGC
This sequence comes from Phylloscopus trochilus trochilus, assembly GCA_016584745.2. NCBI lineage: Eukaryota > Metazoa > Chordata > Aves > Passeriformes > Phylloscopidae > Phylloscopus > Phylloscopus trochilus. The sequence goes on along the minus strand of WQNJ02000546.1, from coordinate 56,468,076 downwards.
TCTTGACAGCTCTGCTATGCAGAAGCAGAGGAAAGCCGGCAGAGCTTCTCCTCTAGCTGCTCTATGCAGAAACAACTGTAAATCACTAGAAATTGATCCTGTAGAGGGAAAGGCAGAAAAGTTGCTGCAAAAGCGTTTTGGCTTGCTGGAAGCAGCAGCAAGCACGAGTGCTTCTCTGCGCATTGGAAACACAAAACAGAAGCACGCAGACGGCGAGAGGAGACTGCCTGACACCTGCTGCACTCAGTACAGCTCTGGGCTGCTGCCAGGGCATGTATTTCAAGGCACTAGCTTCAGGGACTCTCCACTGTCTTGGGGGAGTTTCTACAAGGTGACCAGAAGCTGTTCACAAGCACCTGCTTGCAGCGACCGAGTTCGGCGTTCCACACTCTTCCCCGGCTCTCTTTCGCCTCTCCGCACACCCAGCGGCTGTACCAAAGACGCTGCTGGCTGTGGTGCGGCGAACCGCTGCTTACTCTGCAAAAGGCAGCTTCTCGCTCTTGACAGCTCTGCTATGCAGAAGCAGAGGAAAGCTGGCAGAGCTTCTCCTCTAGCTGCTCTACGCAGAAACAACTGTAAATCAGCTAGAAATTGATCCTGTAGTGGGAAAGGCAGGAAAGTTGCTGCAAAAGCGTTTTGGCTTGCTGGAAGCAGCAGCAAGCACAAGGGCTTCTCTGCACATTGGAAACACAAAACAGAAGCACGCACACGGCAAGAGGAGACTGCCTGACACCTGCTGCACTCAGTACAGCTCTGGGCTGCTGCCAGGGCATGTAATTCAAGGCACTAGCTTCAGGGACTCTCCACTGTCATGGGGGAGATTCTACAAGGTGACCAGAAGCTGTTCGAAAGCACCTGCTTGCAGCGACCGAGTTCGGCGTTCCACACCCTTCCCCGGCTCTCTTTCGCTTCTCCGCACAAGCTGCGGCTGAACCCAAGACGCCGATTGCTGCGGTTCCGCGAAGCGCTGCTTTCTCGGCAAAACACAGCTCCTCGTTCTTGACAGCTCTGCTATGCAGAAGCACTGGAAAGCCGGCAGAGCTGCTCCTCTAGCTGCTCTACGCACAGGCAACTGTAAATCAGCTACACATTGATCCTGTTGTGGAAAAGGCAGGAAAGTTGCTGAAAAAGCGTTTTGGCTTGCTGGAAGCAGCAGCAAGCACGAGTGCTTCTCTGCACATTGGAAACACAAAACAGAAGCACGCACACGGGAAGAGGAGACTGCCTGACACCTGCTGAACTCAGTACAGGTCTGGGCTGCGGCCAGAGCATGTATTTCAAGGCAGTAGCTTCGGGGACTCTCCACTGTCTTGGGAAAGTTTCTACAAGGTGACCAGAAGCTGTTCGAAAGCACCTGCTTGAAGCGACCGAGTTCGGCGTTCCACACTCTTCCCCGGCTCTCTTTCGCCTCTCCGCACTCCCAGCGGCTGTACCGAAAACGCTGCTGGCTGTGGTGCGGCGAACCGCTGCTTTCTCGGCAAAAGGTAGCTTCTCGCTCTTGACAGCTCTGCTATGCAGAAGCAGAGGAAAGACGGCAGAGCTTCTCCTCTAGCTGCTCTATGCAGAAACAACTGTAAATCACTAGAAATTGATCCTGTAGTGGGAAAGGCAGAAAAGTTGCTGCAAAAGCGTTTTGGCTTGCTGGAAGCAGCAGCAAGCATGAGTGCTTCTCTGCACACTGGAAACCCAAAACAGAAGCACGCAGACGGCAAGAGGAGACTGCCTGACACCTGCTGCACTCAGTACAGCTCTGGGCTGCTGCCAGGACATGTATTTCAAGGCACTAGCTTCGGGGACTCTCCACTGTCTTGGGGGAGTTTCTACAAGGTGACCAGAAGCTGTTCACAAACACCTGCTTGCAGCGACCGAGTTCGGCGTTCCACACTCTTCCCCGGCTCTCTTTCGCCTCTCCGCACTCCCAGCGGCTGTACCAAAGACGCTGCTGGCTGTGGTGCCGCGAACCGCTGCTTTCTCGGCAAAAGGTAGCTTCTCGCTCTTGACAGCTCTGCTATGCAGAAGCAGTGGAAAGCTGGCAGAGCTTCTCCTCTAGCTGCTCTACGCAGAAACAACTGTAAATCAGCTAGAAATTCATCCTGTAGTGGGAAAGGCAGGAAAGTTGCTGCAAAAGCGTATTGGCTTGCTGGAAGCAGCAGCAAGCACGAGTGCTTCTCTGCACATTGGAAACACAAAACAGAAGCACGCACACGGCAAGAGGAGACTGCCTGAAACCTGCTGCACTCAGTACAGCTCTGGGCTGCTGCCAGGGCATGTATTTCAAGGCAGTAGCTTCGGGGACTCTCCACTGTCTTGGGGGAGTTTCTACAAGGTGACCAGAAGCTGTTCACAAGCACCTGCTTGCAGCGACCGAGTTCGGCGTTCCACACTCTTCCCCGGCTCTCTTTCGCCTCTCCGCACACCCAGCGGCTGTACCAAAGACGCTGCTGGCTGTGGTGCGGCGAACCGCTGCTTACTCTGCAAAAGGCAGCTTCTCGCTCTTGACAGCTCTGCTATGCAGAAGCAGAGGAAAGCCGGCAGAGCTTCTTCTCTAGCTGCTCTACGCAGAAACAACTGTAAATCAGCTAGAAATTGATCCTGTAGTGGGAAAGGCAGAAAAGTTGCTGCAAAAGCGTTTTGGCTTGCTGGAAGCAGCAGCAAGCACGAGTGCTTCTCTGCATATTGGAAACACAAAACAGAAGCACGCAGACGGCGAGAGGAGACTGTCTGACACCTGCTGCACTCAGTACAGCTCTGGGCTGCTGCCAGAGCATGTATTTCAAGGCACTAGCTTCGGGGACTCTCCACTGTCTTGGGGGAGTTTCTACAATGTGACCAGAAGCTGTTCACAAGCACCTGCTTGCAGCGACCGAGTTCGGCGTTCCACACTCTTCCCCGGCTCTCTTTCGCCTCTCCGCTCTCCCAGTGGCGGTACCGAAGACGCTGCTGGCTGTGGTGCCGCGAACCGCTGCTTTCTCGGCAAAAGGCTGCTTCTCGCTCTTGACAGCTCTGCTATGCAGAAGCAGAGGAAAGACGGCAGAGCTTCTCCTCTAGCTGCTCTACGCAGAAACAACTGTAAATCAGCTAGAAATTGATCCTGTAGTGGGAAAGGCAGGAAAGTTGCTGAAAAAGCGTTTTGGCTTGCTGGAAGCAGCAGCAAGCACGAGTGCTTCTCTGCACATTGGAAACACAAAACAGAAGCACGCACACGGCAAGAGGAGACTGCCTGACACCTGCTGCACTCAGTACAGCTCTGGGCTGCTGCCAGGAAAGGTATTTCAAGGAACTAGCCACAGGGACTCTGCACTGTGCTGGGAGAGATTCTACAAGGTGACCAGAAGCTGTTCATAAGCACCTGCTTGCAGCGACCGAGTTCGGCGTTCCACACTCTTCTCCGGCTCTCTTTCGCCGCTCCGCACACCCAGCGGATGTACCAAAGACGCTGCTGGCTGTGGTGCGGCGAACCGCTGCTTACTCGGCAAAAGGCAGATTCTCGCTCTTGACAGCTCTGCTATGCAGAAGCAGAGGAAAGCCGGCAGAGCTTCTCCTGTAGCTGCTCTATGCAGAAACAACTGTAAACCAGCTAGAAATTCATCCTGTAGTGGGAAAGGCAGAAGAGTTGCTGCAAAAGCGTTTTGGCTTGCTGGAAGCAGCAGCAAGCACGAGTGCTTCTCTGCACATTGGAAACACAAAACAGAAGCACGCACACGGCAAGAGGAGACTGCCTGACACCTACTGCACTCAGTACAGGTCTGGGCTGCTGCCAGGGCATGTATTTCAAGGCACTAGCTTCAGGGACTCTCCACTGTCTTGGGGGTGATTCTACAAGGTGACCAGAAGCTGTTCACAAGCACCTGCTTGCAGCGACCGAGTTCGGCGTTCCACACTCTTCCCCGGCTCTCTTTCGCCTCTCCGCACACCCAGCGGCTGTACCAAAGACGCTGCTGGCTGTGGTGCGGCGAACCGCTGCTTACTCTGCAAAAGGCAGCTTCTCGCTCTTGACAGCTCTGCTATGCAGAAGCAGAGGAAAGCCGGCAGAGCTTCTTCTCTAGCTGCTCTACGCAGAAACAACTGTAAATCAGCTAGAAAATGATCCTGTAGTGGGAAAGGCAGAAAAGTTGCTGCAAAAGCGTTTTGGCTTGCTGGAAGCAGCAGCAAGCACGAGTGCTTCTCTGCACATTGGAAACACAAAACAGAAGCACGCAGACGGCGAGAGGAGACTGTCTGACACCTGCTGCACTCAGTACAGCTCTGGGCTGCTGCCAGAGCATGTATTTCAAGGCACTAGCTTCGGGGACTCTCCACTGTCTTGGGGGAGTTTCTACAAGGTGACCAGAAGCTGTTCGAACGCACCTGCTTGCAGCGACCGAGTTCGGCGTTCCACACTCTTCCCCGGCTCTCTTTCGCCTCTCCGCTCTCCCAGTGGCGGTACCGAAGACGCTGCTGGCTGTGGTGCCGCGAACCGCTGCTTTCTCGGCAAAAGGCAGCTTCTCGCTCTTGACAGCTCTGCTATGCAGAAGCAGAGGAAAGCCGGCAGAGCTTCTCCTCTAGCTGCTCTACGCAGAAACAACTGTAAATCAGCTAGAAAATGATCCTGTAGTGGGAAAGGCAGAAAAGTTGCTGCAAAAGCGTTTTGGCTTGCTGGAAGCAGCAGCAAGCACGAGTGCTTCTCCGCACATTGGAAACACAAAACAGAAGCACCCACACGGCAAGAGGAGACTGCCTGACACCTGCTGCACTCAGTACAGCTCTGGGCTGCTGCCAGGGCATGTAATTCAAGGCACTAGCTTCGGGGACTCTCCACTGTCATGGGGGAGATTCTACAAGGTGACCAGAAGCTGTTCGAAAGCACCTGCTTGCAGCGACCGAGTTCGGCGTTCCACACTCTTCCCCGGCTCTCTTTCGCCTCTCCGCACAACCTGCGGCTGTACCAAAGACGCTGCTGACTGTGGTGCCGCGAACCACTGCTTACTCGGCAAAAGGCAGCTTCTCGCTCTTGACAGCTCTGCTATGCAGAAGCAGAGGAAAGCTGGCAGAGCTTCTCCTCTAGCTGCTCTACGCAGAAACAACTGTAAATCAGCTAGAAATTGATCCTGTAGTGGGAAAGGCAGGAAAGTTGCTGCAAAAGCGTTTTGGCTTGCTGGAAGCAGCAGCAAGCACGAGTGCTTCTCTGCACATTGGAAACACAAAACAGAAGCACGCACACGGGAAGAGGAGACTGCCTGACACCTGCTGAACTCAGTACAGGTCTGGGCTGCGGCCAGAGCATGTATTTCAAGGCAGTAGCTTCGGGGACTCTCCACTGTCTTGGGGGAGTTTCTACAAGGTGACCAGAAGCTGTTCGAAAGCACCTGCTTGAAGCGACCGAGTTCGGCGTTCCACACTCTTCCCCGGCTCTCTTTCGCCTCTCCGCACTCCCAGCGGCTGTACCGAAAACGCTGCTGGCTGTGGTGCGGCGAACCGCTGCTTTCTCGGCAAAAGGTAGCTTCTCGCTCTTGACAGCTCTGCTATGCAGAAGCAGAGGAAAGCCGGCAGAGCTTCTCCTCTAGCTGCTCTATGCAGAAACAACTGTAAATCACTAGAAATTGATCCTGTAGTGAGAAAGGCAGAAAAGTTGCTGCAAAAGCGTTTTGGCTTGCTGGAAGCAGCAGCAAGCATGAGTGCTTCTCTGCACACTGGAAACCCAAAACAGAAGCACGCAGACGGCAAGAGGAGACTGCCTGACACCTGCTGCACTCAGTACAGCTCTGGGCTGCTGCCAGGACATGTATTTCAAGGCACTAGCTTCGGGGACTCTCCACTGTCTTGGGGGAGTTTCTACAAGGTGACCAGAAGCTGTTCACAAACACCTGCTTGCAGCGACCGAGTTCGGCGTTCCACACTCTTCCCCGGCTCTCTTTCGCCTCTCCGCACTCCCAGCGGCTGTACCGAAGACGCTGCTGGCTGTGGTGCCGCGAACCGCTGCTTTCTCGGCAAAAGGCAGCTTCTCGCTCTTGACAGCTCTGCTATGCAGAAGCAGTGGAAAGTTGGCAGAGCTTCTCCTCTAGCTGCTCTACGCAGAAACAACTGTAAATCAGCTAGAAATTCATCCTGTAGTGGGAAAGGCAGGAAAGTTGCTGCAAAAGCGTATTGGCTTGCTGGAAGCAGCAGCAAGCACGAGTGCTTCTCTGCACATTGGAAACACAAAACAGAAGCACGCACACGGCAAGAGGAGACTGCCTGACAGCTACTGCACTCAGTACAGCTCTGGGCTGCTGCCAGGGCATGTATTTCAAGGCACTAGCTTCAGGGACTCTCCACTGTCTTGGGGGTGATTCTACAAGGTGACCAGAAGCTGTTCACAAGCACCTGCTTGCAGCGACCGAGTTCGGCGTTCCACACTCTTCCCCGGCTCTCTTTCGCCTCTCCGCTCTCCCAGTGGCGGTACCGAAGACGCTGCTGGCTGTGGTGCCGCGAACCGCTGCTTTCTCGGCAAAAGGCTGCTTCTCGCTCTTGACAGCTCTGCTATGCAGAAGCAGAGGAAAGCCGGCAGAGCTTCTCCTCTAGCTGCTCTACGCAGAAACAACTGTAAATCAGCTAGAAATTGATCCTGTAGTGGGAAAGGCAGGAAAGTTGCTGAAAAAGCGTTTTGGCTTGCTGGAAGCAGCAGCAAGCACGAGTGCTTCTCTGCACATTGGAAACACAAAACAGAAGCACGCACACGGCAAGAGGAGACTGCCTGACACCTGCTGCACTCAGTACAGCTCTGGGCTGCTGCCAGGAAAGGTATTTCAAGGAACTAGCCACAGGGACTCTGCACTGTGCTGGGAGAGATTCTACAAGGTGACCAGAAGCTGTTCACAAGCACCTGCTTGCAGCGACCGAGTTCGGCGTTCCACACTCTTCTCCGGCTCTCTTTCGCCGCTCCGCACACCCAGCGGATGTACCAAAGACGCTGCTGGCTGTGGTGCGGCGAACCGCTGCTTACTCGGCAAAAGGCAGATTCTCGCTCTTGACAGCTCTGCTATGCAGAAGCAGAGGAAAGCCGGCAGAGCTTCTCCTGTAGCTGCTCTACGCAGAAACAACTGTAAACCAGCTAGAAATTCATCCTGTAGTGGGAAAGGCAGAAGAGTTGCTGCAAAAGCGTTTTGGCTTGCTGGAAGCAGCAGCAAGCACGAGTGCTTCTCTGCACATTGGAAACACAAAACAGAAGCACGCACACGGCAAGAGGAGACTGCCTGACACCTACTGCACTCAGTACAGGTCTGGGCTGCTGCCAGGGCATGTATTTCAAGGCACTAGCTTCAGGGACTCTCCACTGTCTTGGGGGTGATTCTACAAGGTGACCAGAAGCTGTTCACAAGCACCTGCTTGCAGCGACCGAGTTCGGCGTTCCACACTCTTCCCCGGCTCTCTTTCGCCTCTCCGCACACCCAGCGGCTGTACCAAAGACGCTGCTGGCTGTGGTGCGGCGAACCGCTGCTTACTCTGCAAAAGGCAGCTTCTCGCTCTTGACAGCTCTGCTATGCAGAAGCAGAGGAAAGCCGGCAGAGCTTCTTCTCTAGCTGCTCTACGCAGAAACAACTGTAAATCAGCTAGAAAATGATCCTGTAGTGGGAAAGGCAGAAAAGTTGCTGCAAAAGCGTTTTGGCTTGCTGGAAGCAGCAGCAAGCACGAGTGCTTCTCTGCACATTGGAAACACAAAACAGAAGCACGCAGACGGCGAGAGGAGACTGTCTGACACCTGCTGCACTCAGTACAGCTCTGGGCTGCTGCCAGAGCATGTATTTCAAGGCACTAGCTTCGGGGACTCTCCACTGTCTTGGGGGAGTTTCTACAAGGTGACCAGAAGCTGTTCGAACGCACCTGCTTGCAGCGACCGAGTTCGGCGTTCCACACTCTTCCCCGGCTCTCTTTCGCCTCTCCGCTCTCCCAGTGGCGGTACCGAAGACGCTGCTGGCTGTGGTGCCGCGAACCGCTGCTTTCTCGGCAAAAGGCAGCTTCTCGCTCTTGACAGCTCTGCTATGCAGAAGCAGAGGAAAGCCGGCAGAGCTTCTCCTCTAGCTGCTCTACGCAGAAACAACTGTAAATCAGCTAGAAAATGATCCTGTAGTGGGAAAGGCAGAAAAGTTGCTGCAAAAGCGTTTTGGCTTGCTGGAAGCAGCAGCAAGCACGAGTGCTTCTCCGCACATTGGAAACACAAAACAGAAGCACCCACACGGCAAGAGGAGACTGCCTGACACCTGCTGCACTCAGTACAGCTCTGGGCTGCTGCCAGGGCATGTAATTCAAGGCACTAGCTTCGGGGACTCTCCACTGTCATGGGGGAGATTCTACAAGGTGACCAGAAGCTGTTCGAAAGCACCTGCTTGCAGCGACCGAGTTCGGCGTTCCACACTCTTCCCCGGCTCTCTTTCGCCTCTCCGCACAACCTGCGGCTGTACCAAAGACGCTGCTGACTGTGGTGCCGCGAACCACTGCTTACTCGGCAAAAGGCAGCTTCTCGCTCTTGACAGCTCTGCTATGCAGAAGCAGAGGAAAGCTGGCAGAGCTTCTCCTCTAGCTGCTCTACGCAGAAACAACTGTAAATCAGCTAGAAATTGATCCTGTAGTGGGAAAGGCAGGAAAGTTGCTGCAAAAGCGTTTTGGCTTGCTGGAAGCAGCAGCAAGCACGAGTGCTTCTCTGCACATTGGAAACACAAAACAGAAGCACGCACACGGGAAGAGGAGACTGCCTGACACCTGCTGAACTCAGTACAGGTCTGGGCTGCGGCCAGAGCATGTATTTCAAGGCAGTAGCTTCGGGGACTCTCCACTGTCTTGGGGGAGTTTCTACAAGGTGACCAGAAGCTGTTCGAAAGCACCTGCTTGAAGCGACCGAGTTCGGCGTTCCACACTCTTCCCCGGCTCTCTTTCGCCTCTCCGCACTCCCAGCGGCTGTACCGAAAACGCTGCTGGCTGTGGTGCGGCGAACCGCTGCTTTCTCGGCAAAAGGTAGCTTCTCGCTCTTGACAGCTCTGCTATGCAGAAGCAGAGGAAAGCCGGCAGAGCTTCTCCTCTAGCTGCTCTATGCAGAAACAACTGTAAATCACTAGAAATTGATCCTGTAGTGAGAAAGGCAGAAAAGTTGCTGCAAAAGCGTTTTGGCTTGCTGGAAGCAGCAGCAAGCATGAGTGCTTCTCTGCACACTGGAAACCCAAAACAGAAGCACGCAGACGGCAAGAGGAGACTGCCTGACACCTGCTGCACTCAGTACAGCTCTGGGCTGCTGCCAGGACATGTATTTCAAGGCACTAGCTTCGGGGACTCTCCACTGTCTTGGGGGAGTTTCTACAAGGTGACCAGAAGCTGTTCACAAACACCTGCTTGCAGCGACCGAGTTCGGCGTTCCACACTCTTCCCCGGCTCTCTTTCGCCTCTCCGCACTCCCAGCGGCTGTACCGAAGACGCTGCTGGCTGTGGTGCCGCGAACCGCTGCTTTCTCGGCAAAAGGCAGCTTCTCGCTCTTGACAGCTCTGCTATGCAGAAGCAGTGGAAAGCTGGCAGAGCTTCTCCTCTAGCTGCTCTACGCAGAAACAACTGTAAATCAGCTAGAAATTCATCCTGTAGTGGGAAAGGCAGGAAAGTTGCTGCAAAAGCGTATTGGCTTGCTGGAAGCAGCAGCAAGCACGAGTGCTTCTCTGCACATTGGAAACACAAAACAGAAGCACGCACACGGCAAGAGGAGACTGCCTGACAGCTACTGCACTCAGTACAGCTCTGGGCTGCTGCCAGGGCATGTATTTCAAGGCACTAGCTTCAGGGACTCTCCACTGTCTTGGGGGTGATTCTACAAGGTGACCAGAAGCTGTTCACAAGCACCTGCTTGCAGCGACCGAGTTCGGCGTTCCACACTCTTCCCCGGCTCTCTTTCGCCTCTCCGCACACCCAGCGGCTGTACCAAAGACGCTGCTGGCTGTGGTGCGGCGAACCGCTGCTTACTCTGCAAAAGGCAGCTTCTCGCTCTTGACAGCTCTGCTATGCAGAAGCAGAGGAAAGCCGGCAGAGCTTCTTCTCTAGCTGCGCTACGCAGAAACAACTGTAAATCAGCTAGAAATTGATCCTTTAGTGGGAAAGGCAGAAAAGTTGCTGCAAAAGCGTTTTGGCTTGCTGGAAGCAGCAGCAAGCACGAGTGCTTCTCTGCACATTGGAAACACAAAACAGAAGCACGCAGACGGCGAGAGGAGACTGTCTGACACCTGCTGCACTCAGTACAGCTCTGGGCTTCTGCCAGAGCATGTATTTCAAGGCACTAGCTTCGGGGACTCTCCACTGTCTTGGGGGAGTTTCTACAAGGTGACCAGAAGCTGTTCACAAGCACCTGCTTGCAGCGACCGAGTTCGGCGTTCCACACTCTTCCCCGGCTCTCTTTCGCCTCTCCGCTCTCCCAGTGGCGGTACCGAAGACGCTGCTGGCTGTGGTGCCGCGAACCGCTGCTTTCTCGGCAAAAGGCAGCTTCTCGCTCTTGACAGCTCTGCTATGCAGAAGCAGAGGAAAGCCGGCAGAGCTTCTCCTCTAGCTGCTCTACGCAGAAACAACTGTAAATCAGCTAGAAAATGATCCTGTAGTGGGAAAGGCAGAAAAGTTGCTGCAAAAGCGTTTTGGCTTGCTGGAAGCAGCAGCAAGCACGAGTGCTTCTCCGCACATTGGAAACACAAAACAGAAGCACGCAGACGGCAAGAGGAGACTGCCTGACACCTGCTGCACTCAGTACAGCTCTGGGCTGCTGCCAGGGCATGTAAGTCAAGGCACTAGCTTCGGGGACTCTCCACTGTCATGGGGGAGATTCTACAAGGTGACCAGAAGCTGTTCGAAAGCACCTGCTTGCAGCGACCGAGTTCGGCGTTCCACACTCTTCCCCGGCTCTCTTTCGCCTCTCCGCACAACCTGCGGCTGTACCAAAGACGCTGCTGACTGTGGTGCCGCGAACCACTGCTTACTCGGCAAAAGGCAGCTTCTCACTCTTGACAGCTCTGCTATGCAGAAGCAGAGGAAAGCTGGCAGAGCTTCTCCTCTAGCTGCTCTACGCAGAAACAACTGTAAATCAGCTAGAAATTGATCCTGTAGTGGGAAAGGCAGGAAAGTTGCTGCAAAAGCGTTTTGGCTTGCTGGAAGCAGCAGCAAGCACGAGTGCTTCTCTGCACATTGGAAACACAAAACAGAAGCACGCACACGGGAAGAGGAGACTGCCTGACACCTGCTGAACTCAGTACAGGTCTGGGCTGCGGCCAGAGCATGTATTTCAAGGCAGTAGCTTCGGGGACTCTCCACTGTCTTGGGAAAGTTTCTACAAGGTGACCAGAAGCTGTTCGAAAGCACCTGCTTGAAGCGACCGAGTTCGGCGTTCCACACTCTTCCCCGGCTCTCTTTCGCCTCTCCGCACTCCCAGCGGCTGTACCGAAAACGCTGCTGGCTGTGGTGCGGCGAACCGCTGCTTTCTCGGCAAAAGGTAGCTTCTCGCTCTTGACAGCTCTGCTATGCAGAAGCAGAGGAAAGCCGGCAGAGCTTCTCCTCTAGCTGCTCTATGCAGAAACAACTGTAAATCACTAGAAATTGATCCTGTAGTGGGAAAGGCAGAAAAGTTGCTGCAAAAGCGTTTTGGCTTGCTGGAAGCAGCAGCAAGCATGAGTGCTTCTCTGCACACTGGAAACCCAAAACAGAAGCACGCAGACGGCAAGAGGAGACTGCCTGACACCTGCTGCACTCAGTACAGCTCTGGGCTGCTGCCAGGACATGTATTTCAAGGCACTAGCTTCGGGGACTCTCCACTGTCTTGGGGGAGTTTCTACAAGGTGACCAGAAGCTGTTCACAAACACCTGCTTGCAGCGACCGAGTTCGGCGTTCCACACTCTTCCCCGGCTCTCTTTCGCCTCTCCGCACTCCCAGCGGCTGTACCGAAGACGCTGCTGGCTGTGGTGCCGCGAACCGCTGCTTTCTCGGCAAAAGGCAGCTTCTCGCTCTTGACAGCTCTGCTATGCAGAAGCAGTGGAAAGCTGGCAGAGCTTCTCCTCTAGCTGCTCTACGCAGAAACAACTGTAAATCAGCTAGAAATTCATCCTGTAGTGGGAAAGGCAGGAAAGTTGCTGCAAAAGCGTATTGGCTTGCTGGAAGCAGCAGCAAGCACGAGTGCTTCTCTGCACATTGGAAACACAAAACAGAAGCACGCACACGGCAAGAGGAGACTGCCTGAAACCTGCTGCACTCAGTACAGCTCTGGGCTGCTGCCAGGGCATGTATTTCAAGGCACTAGCTTCGGGGACTCTCCACTGTCTTGGGGGAGTTTCTACAAGGTGACCAGAAGCTGTTCACAAGCACCTGCTTGCAGCGACCGAGTTCGGCGTTCCACACTCTTCCCCGGCTCTCTTTCGCCTCTCCGCACACCCAGCGGCTGTACCAAAGACGCTGCTGGCTGTGGTGCGGCGAACCGCTGCTTACTCTGCAAAAGGCAGCTTCTCGCTCTTGACAGCTCTGCTATGCAGAAGCAGAGGAAAGCCGGCAGAGCTTCTTCTCTAGCTGCTCTACGCAGAAACAACTGTAAATCAGCTAGAAATTGATCCTGTAGTGGGAAAGGCAGAAAAGTTGCTGCAAAAGCGTTTTGGCTTGCTGGAAGCAGCAGCAAGCACGAGTGCTTCTCTGCACATTGGAAACACAAAACAGAAGCACGCCGACGGCGAGAGGAGACTGTCTGACACCTGCTGCACTCAGTACAGCTCTGGGCTGCTGCCAGAGCATGTATTTCAAGGCACTAGCTTCGGGGACTCTCCACTGTCTTGGGGGAGTTTCTACAATGTGACCAGAAGCTGTTCACAAGCACCTGCTTGCAGCGACCGAGTTCGGCGTTCCACACTCTTCCCCGGCTCTCTTTCGCCTCTCCGCTCTCCCAGTGGCGGTACCGAAGACGCTGCTGGCTGTGGTGCCGCGAACCGCTGCTTTCTCGGCAAAAGGCTGCTTCTCGCTCTTGACAGCTCTGCTATGCAGAAGCAGAGGAAAGCCGGCAGAGCTTCTCCTCTAGCTGCTCTACGCAGAAACAACTGTAAATCAGCTAGAAATTGATCCTGTAGTGGGAAAGGCAGGAAAGTTGCTGAAAAAGCGTTTTGGCTTGCTGGAAGCAGCAGCAAGCACGTGTGCTTCTCTGCACATTGGAAACACAAAACAGAAGCACGCACACGGCAAGAGGAGACTGCCTGACACCTGCTGCACTCAGTACAGCTCTGGGCTGCTGCCAGGAAAGGTATTTCAAGGAACTAGCCACAGGGACTCTGCACTGTGCTGGGAGAGATTCTACAAGGTGACCAGAAGCTGTTCACAAGCACCTGCTTGCAGCGACCGAGTTCGGCGTTCCACACTCTTCTCCGGCTCTCTTTCGCCGCTCCGCACACCCAGCGGATGTACCAAAGACGCTGCTGGCTGTGGTGCGGCGAACCGCTGCTTACTCGGCAAAAGGCAGATTCTCGCTCTTGACAGCTCTGCTATGCAGAAGCAGAGGAAAGCCGGCAGAGCTTCTCCTGTAGCTGCTCTATGCAGAAACAACTGTAAATCAGCTAGAAATTCATCCTGTAGTGGGAAAGGCAGAAGAGTTGCTGCAAAAGCGTTTTGGCTTGCTGGAAGCAGCAGCAAGCACGAGTGCTTCTCTGCACATTGGAAACACAAAACAGAAGCACGCACACGGCAAGAGGAGACTGCCTGACACCTACTGCACTCAGTACAGCTCTGGGCTGCTGCCAGGGCATGTATTTCAAGGCACTAGCTTCAGGGACTCTCCACTGTCTTGGGGGTGATTCTACAAGGTGACCAGAAGCTGTTCACAAGCACCTGCTTGCAGCGACCGAGTTCGGCGTTCCACACTCTTCCCCGGCTCTCTTTCGCCTCTCCGCACACCCAGCGGCTGTACCAAAGACGCTGCTGGCTGTGGTGCGGCGAACCGCTGCTTACTCTGCAAAAGGCAGCTTCTCGCTCTTGACAGCTCTGCTATGCAGAAGCAGAGGAAAGCCGGCAGAGCTTCTTCTCTAGCTGCTCTACGCAGAAACAACTGTAAATCAGCTAGAAATTGATCCTGTAGTGGGAAAGGCAGAAAAGTTGCTGCAAAAGCGTTTTGGCTTGCTGGAAGCAGCAGCAAGCACGAGTGCTTCTCTGCACATTGGAAACACAAAACAGAAGCACGCAGACGGCGAGAGGAGACTGTCTGACACCTGCTGCACTCAGTACAGCTCTGGGCTGCTGCCAGAGCATGTATTTCAAGGCACTAGCTTCGGGGACTCTCCACTGTCTTGGGGGAGTTTCTACAAGGTGACCAGAAGCTGTTCGAACGCACCTGCTTGCAGCGACCGAGTTCGGCGTTCCACACTCTTCCCCGGCTCTCTTTCGCCTCTCCGCTCTCCCAGTGGCGGTACCGAAGACGCTGCTGGCTGTGGTGCCGCGAACCGCTGCTTTCTCGGCAAAAGGCAGCTTCTCGCTCTTGACAGCTCTGCTATGCAGAAGCAGAGGAAAGCCGGCAGAGCTTCTCCTCTAGCTGCTCTACGCAGAAACAACTGTAAATCAGCTAGAAAATGATCCTGTAGTGGGAAAGGCAGAAAAGTTACTGCAAAAGCGTTTTGGCTTGCTGGAAGCAGCAGCAAGCACGAGTGCTTCTCCGCACATTGGAAACACAAAACAGAAGTACCCACACGGCAAGAGGAGACTGCCTGACACCTGCTGCACTCAGTACAGCTCTGGGCTGCTGCCAGGGCATGTAATTCAAGGCACTAGCTTCGGGGACTCTCCACTGTCATGGGGGAGATTCTACAAGGTGACCAGAAGCTGTTCGAAAGCACCTGCTTGCAGCGACCGAGTTCGGCGTTCCACACTCTTCCCCGGCTCTCTTTCGCCTCTCCGCACAACCTGCGGCTGTACCAAAGACGCTGCTGACTGTGGTGCCGCGAACCACTGCTTACTCGGCAAAAGGCAGCTTCTCGCTCTTGACAGCTCTGCTATGCAGAAGCAGAGGAAAGCTGGCAGAGCTTCTCCTCTAGCTGCTCTACGCAGAAACAACTGTAAATCAGCTAGAAATTGATCCTGTAGTGGGAAAGGCAGAAAAGTTGCTGCAAAAGCGTTTTGGCTTGCTGGAAGCAGCAGCAAGCACGAGTGCTTCTCTGCACATTGGAAACACAAAACAGAAGCACGCACACGGGAAGAGGAGACTGCCTGACACCTGCTGAACTCAGTACAGGTCTGGGCTGCGGCCAGAGCATGTATTTCAAGGCAGTAGCTTCGGGGACTCTCCACTGTCTTGGGAAAGTTTCTACAAGGTGACCAGAAGCTGTTCGAAAGCACCTGCTTGCAGCGACCGAGTTCGGCGTTCCACACTCTTCCCCGGCTCTCTTTCGCCTCTCCGCACACCCAGCGGCTGTACCGAAGACGCTGCTGGCTGTGGTGCCGCGAACCGCTGCTTTCTCGGCAAAAGGCAGCTTCTCGCTCTTGACAGCTCTGCTATGCAGAAGCAGTGGAAAGCTGGCAGAGCTTCTCCTCTAGCTGCTCTACGCAGAAACAACTGTAAATCAGCTAGAAATTCATCCTGTAGTGGGAAAGGCAGGAAAGTTGCTGCAAAAGCGTATTGGCTTGCTGGAAGCAGCAGCAAGCACGAGTGCTTCTCTGCACATTGGAAACACAAAACAGAAGCACGCACACGGCAAGAGGAGACTGCCTGAAACCTGCTGCACTCAGTACAGCTCTGGGCTGCTGCCAGGGCATGTATTTCAAGGCACTAGCTTCGGGGACTCTCCACTGTCTTGGGGGAGTTTCTACAAGGTGACCAGAAGCTGTTCACAAGCACCTGCTTGCAGCGACCGAGTTCGGCGTTCCACACTCTTCCCCGGCTCTCTTTCGCCTCTCCGCACACCCAGCGGCTGTACCAAAGACGCTGCTGGCTGTGGTGCCGCGAACCGCTGCTTACTCTGCAAAAGGCAGCTTCTCGCTCTTGACAGCTCTGCTATGCAGAAGCAGAGGAAAGCTGGCAGAGCTTCTTCTCTAGCTGCTCTACGCAGAAACAACTGTAAATCAGCTAGAAATTGATCCTGTAGTGGGAAAGGCAGAAAAGTTGCTGCAAAAGCGTTTTGGCTTGCTGGAAGCAGCAGCAAGCACGAGTGCTTCTCTGCACATTGGAAACACAAAACAGAAGCACGCAGACGGCGAGAGGAGACTGTCTGACACCTGCTGCACTCAGTACAGCTCTGGGCTGCTGCCAGAGCATGTATTTCAAGGCACTAGCTTCGGGGACTCTCCACTGTCTTGGGGGAGTTTTTACAATGTGACCAGAAGCTGTTCACAAGCACCTGCTTGCAGCGACCGAGTTCGGCGTTCCACACTCTTCCCCGGCTCTCTTTCGCCTCTCCGCTCTCCCAGTGGCGGTACCGAAGACGCTGCTGGCTGTGGTGCCGCGAACCGCTGCTTTCTCGGCAAAAGGCTGCTTCTCGCTCTTGACAGCTCTGCTATGCAGAAGCAGAGGAAAGCCGGCAGAGCTTCTCCTCTAGCTGCTCTACGCAGAAAAAACTGTAAACCAGCTAGAAATTGATCCTGTAGTGGGAAAGGCAGAAAAGTTGCTGCAAAAGCGTTTTGGCTTGCTGGAAGCAGCAGCAAGCACGAGTGCTTCTCTGCACATTGGAAACACAAAACAGAAGCACCCACACGGCAAGAGGAGACTGCCTGACACCTGCTGCACTCAGTACAGCTCTGGGCTGCTGCCAGGGCATGTAATTCAAGGCACTAGCTTCGGGGACTCTCCACTGTCATGGGGGAGATTCTACAAGGTGACCAGAAGCTGTTCGAAAGCACCTGCTTGCAGCGACCGAGTTCGGCGTTCCACACTCTTCCCCGGCTCTCTTTCGCTTCTCCGCACAAGCTGCGGCTGAACCCAAGACGCCGATTGCTGCGGTTCCGCGAAGCGCTGCTTTCTCGGCAAAACACAGCTCCTCGTTCTTGACAGCTCTGCTATGCAGAAGCACTGGAAAGCCGGCAGAGGTGGTCCTCTAGCTGCTCTACGCACAGACAACTGTAAATCAGCTACACATTGATCCTGTTGTGGAAAAGGCAGGAAAGTTGCTGAAAAAGCGTTTTGGCTTACTGGAAGCAGCAGCAAGCACAAGGGCTTCTCTGCACGCTGCGAACACAAAACAGAAGCACCTACACGGCGAGAGGAGACTGCCTGACACCTGCTGCACTCGGTACAGCTCTGGGCTGCTGCCAGGGCATGTAATTCAAGGCACTAGCTTCAGGGACTCTCCACTGTCTTGGGGGTGATTCTACAAGGTGACCAGAAGCTGTTCACAAGCACCTGCTTGCAGCGACCGAGTTCGGCGTTCCACACTCTTCCCCGGCTCTCTTTCGCCTCTCCGCACACCCAGCGGCTGTACCAAAGACGCTGCTGGCTGTGGTGCGGCGAACCGCTGCTTTCTCGGCAAAACACAGCTTCTCGCTCTTGACAGCTCTGCTATGCAGAAGCAGAGGAAAGCCGGCAGAGCTTCTCCTCTAGCTGCTCTACGCAGAAACAACTGTAAATCAGCTAGAAATTGATCCTGTAGTGGGAAAGGCAGGAAAGTTGCTGAAAAAGCGTTTTGGCTTGCTGGAAGCAGCAGCAAGCACGAGTGCTTCTCTGCACATTGGAAACACAAAACAGAAGCACGCACACGGGAAGAGGAGACTGCCTGACACCTGCTGCACTCAGTGCAGCTCTGGGCTGCTGCCAGAGCATGTATTTCAAGGCACTAGCTTCGGGGACTCTCCACTGTCTTGGGGGAGTTTCTACAAGGTGACCAGAAGCTGTTCGAAAGCACCTGCTTGCAGAGACCGAGTTCGGCGTTCCACACTCTTCCCCGGCTCTCTTTCGCCTCTCCGCACTCCCAGCGGCGGTACCGAAAACGATGCTGGCTGTCGTGCCGCGAACCGCTGCTTTCTCTGCAAAAGGCTGCTTCTCGCTCTTGACAGCTCTGCTATGCAGAAGCAGAGGAAAGCCGGCAGAGCTTCTCCTCTAGCTGCTCTACGCAGAAACAACTGTAAATCAGCTAGAAAATGATCCTGTAGTGGGAAAGGCAGAAAAGTTGCTGCAAAAGCGTTTTGGCTTGCTGGAAGCAGCAGCAAGCATGAGTGCTTCTCTGCACACTGGAAACCCAAAACAGAAGCACGCAGACGGCAAGAGGAGACTGCCTGACACCTGCTGCACTCAGTACAGCTCTGGGCTGCTGCCAGGGCATGTATTTCAAGGCACAAGCTTCGGGGACTCTCCACTGTCTTGGGGGAGTTTCTACAAGGTGACCAGAAGCTGTTCACAAGCACCTGCTTGCAGCGACCGAGTTCGGCGTTCCACACTCTTCCCCGGCTCTCTTTCGCCTCTCCGCACACCCAGCGGCTGTACCAAAGACGCTGCTGGCTGTGGTGCCGCGAACCGCTGCTTACTCTGCAAAAGGCAGCTTCTCGCTCTTGACAGCTCTGCTATGCAGAAGCAGAGGAAAGCTGGCAGAGCTTCTTCTCTAGCTGCTCTACGCAGAAACAACTGTAAATCAGCTAGAAATTGATCCTGTAGTGGGAAAGGCAGAAAAGTTGCTGCAAAAGCGTTTTGGCTTGCTGGAAGCAGCAGCAAGCACGAGTGCTTCTCTGCACATTGGAAACACAAAACAGAAGCACGCAGACGGCGAGAGGAGACTGTCTGACACCTGCTGCACTCAGTACAGCTCTGGGCTGCTGCCAGAGCATGTATTTCAAGGCACTAGCTTCGGGGACTCTCCACTGTCTTGGGGGAGTTTTTACAATGTGACCAGAAGCTGTTCACAAGCACCTGCTTGCAGCGACCGAGTTCGGCGTTCCACACTCTTCCCCGGCTCTCTTTCGCCTCTCCGCTCTCCCAGTGGCGGTACCGAAGACGCTGCTGGCTGTGGTGCCGCGAACCGCTGCTTTCTCGGCAAAAGGCTGCTTCTCGCTCTTGACAGCTCTGCTATGCAGAAGCAGAGGAAAGCCGGCAGAGCTTCTCCTCTAGCTGCTCTACGCAGAAAAAACTGTAAACCAGCTAGAAATTGATCCTGTAGTGGGAAAGGCAGAAAAGTTGCTGCAAAAGCGTTTTGGCTTGCTGGAAGCAGCAGCAAGCACGAGTGCTTCTCTGCACATTGGAAACACAAAACAGAAGCACCCACACGGCAAGAGGAGACTGCCTGACACCTGCTGCACTCAGTACAGCTCTGGGCTGCTGCCAGGGCATGTAATTCAAGGCACTAGCTTCGGGGACTCTCCACTGTCATGGGGGAGATTTTACAAGGTGACCAGAAGCTGTTCGAAAGCACCTGCTTGCAGCGACCGAGTTCGGCGTTCCACACTCTTCCCCGGCTCTCTTTCGCTTCTCCGCACAAGCTGCGGCTGAACCCAAGACGCCGATTGCTGCGGTTCCGCGAAGCGCTGCTTTCTCGGCAAAACACAGCTCCTCGTTCTTGACAGCTCTGCTATGCAGAAGCACTGGAAAGCCGGCAGAGGTGGTCCTCTAGCTGCTCTACGCACAGACAACTGTAAATCAGCTACACATTGATCCTGTTGTGGAAAAGGCAGGAAAGTTGCTGAAAAAGCGTTTTGGCTTACTGGAAGCAGCAGCAAGCACAAGGGCTTCTCTGCACGCTGCGAACACAAAACAGAAGCACCTACACGGCGAGAGGAGACTGCCTGACACCTGCTGCACTCGGTACAGCTCTGGGCTGCTGCCAGGGCATGTAATTCAAGGCACTAGCTTCAGGGACTCTCCACTGTCTTGGGGGTGATTCTACAAGGTGACCAGAAGCTGTTCACAAGCACCTGCTTGCAGCGACCGAGTTCGGCGTTCCACACTCTTCCCCGGCTCTCTTTCGCCTCTCCGCACACCCAGCGGCTGTACCAAAGACGCTGCTGGCTGTGGTGCGGCGAACCGCTGCTTTCTCGGCAAAACACAGCTTCTCGCTCTTGACAGCTCTGCTATGCAGAAGCAGAGGAAAGCCGGCAGAGCTTCTCCTCTAGCTGCTCTACGCAGAAACAACTGTAAATCAGCTAGAAATTGATCCTGTAGTGGGAAAGGCAGGAAAGTTGCTGAAAAAGCGTTTTGGCTTGCTGGAAGCAGCAGCAAGCACGAGTGCTTCTCTGCACATTGGAAACACAAAACAGAAGCACGCACACGGGAAGAGGAGACTGCCTGACACCTGCTGCACTCAGTGCAGCTCTGGGCTGCTGCCAGAGCATGTATTTCAAGGCACTAGCTTCGGGGACTCTCCACTGTCTTGGGGGAGTTTCTACAAGGTGACCAGAAGCTGTTCGAAAGCACCTGCTTGCAGAGACCGAGTTCGGCGTTCCACACTCTTCCCCGGCTCTCTTTCGCCTCTCCGCACTCCCAGCGGCGGTACCGAAAACGATGCTGGCTGTCGTGCCGCGAACCGCTGCTTTCTCTGCAAAAGGCTGCTTCTCGCTCTTGACAGCTCTGCTATGCAGAAGCAGAGGAAAGCCGGCAGAGCTTCTCCTCTAGCTGCTCTACGCAGAAACAACTGTAAATCAGCTAGAAAATGATCCTGTAGTGGGAAAGGCAGAAAAGTTGCTGCAAAAGCGTTTTGGCTTGCTGGAAGCAGCAGCAAGCATGAGTGCTTCTCTGCACACTGGAAACCCAAAACAGAAGCACGCAGACGGCAAGAGGAGACTGCCTGACACCTGCTGCACTCAGTACAGCTCTGGGCTGCTGCCAGGGCATGTATTTCAAGGCACAAGCTTCGGGGACTCTCCACTGTCTTGGGGGAGTTTCTACAAGGTGACCAGAAGCTGTTCACAAGCACCTGCTTGCAGCGACCGAGTTCGGCGTTCCACACTCTTCCCCGGCTCTCTTTCGCCTCTCCGCACACCCAGCGGCTGTACCAAAGACGCTGCTGGCTGTGGTGCCGCGAACCGCTGCTTTCTCGGCAAAAGGCAGCTTCTCGCTCTTGACAGCTCTGCTATGCAGAAGCAGTGGAAAGCTGGCAGAGCTTCTCCTCTAGCTGCTCTACGCAGAAACAACTGTAAATCAGCTAGAAATTCATCCTGTAGTGGGAAAGGCAGGAAAGTTGCTGCAAAAGCGTATTGGCTTGCTGGAAGCAGCAGCAAGCACGAGTGCTTCTCTGCACATTGGAAACACAAAACAGAAGCACGCACACGGCAAGAGGAGACTGCCTGAAACCTGCTGCACTCAGTACAGGTCTGGGCTGCTGCCAGGGCATGTATTTCAAGGCACTAGCTTCGGGGACTCTCCACTGTCTTGGGGGAGTTTCTACAAGGTGACCAGAAGCTGTTCACAAGCACCTGCTTGCAGCGACCGAGTTCGGCGTTCCACACTCTTCCCCGGCTCTCTTTCGCCTCTCCGCACACCCAGCGGCTGTACCAAAGACGCTGCTGGCTGTGGTGCGGCGAACCGCTGCTTACTCTGCAAAAGGCAGCTTCTCGCTCTTGACAGCTCTGCTATGCAGAAGCAGAGGAAAGCCGGCAGAGCTTCTCCTCTAGCTGCTCTATGCAGAAACAACTGTAAATCACTAGAAATTGATCCTGTAGAGGGAAAGGCAGAAAAGTTGCTGCAAAAGCGTTTTGGCTTGCTGGAAGCAGCAGCAAGCATGAGTGCTTCTCTGCACACTGGAAACCCAAAACAGAAGCACGCAGACGGCAAGAGGAGACTGCCTGACACCTGCTGCACTCAGTACAGCTCTGGGCTGCTGCCAGGGCATGTATTTCAAGGCACTAGCTTCGGGGACTCTCCACTGTCTTGGGGGAGTTTCTACAAGGTGACCAGAAGCTGTTCACAAGCACCTGCTTGCAGCGACCGAGTTCGGCGTTCCACACTCTTCCCCGGCTCTCTTTCGCCTCTCCGCACACCCAGCGGCTGTACCAAAGACGCTGCTGGCTGTGGTGCCGCGAACCGCTGCTTTCTCGGCAAAAGGCAGCTTCTCGCTCTTGACAGCTCTGCTATGCAGAAGCAGTGGAAAGCTGGCAGAGCTTCTCCTCTAGCTGCTCTACGCAGAAACAACTGTAAATCAGCTAGAAATTCATCCTGTAGTGGGAAAGGCAGGAAAGTTGCTGCAAAAGCGTATTGGCTTGCTGGAAGCAGCAGCAAGCACGAGTGCTTCTCTGCACATTGGAAACACAAAACAGAAGCACGCACACGGCAAGAGGAGACTGCCTGAAACCTGCTGCACTCAGTACAGCTCTGGGCTGCTGCCAGGGCATGTATTTCAAGGCACTAGCTTCGGGGACTCTCCACTGTCTTGGGGGAGTTTCTACAAGGTGACCAGAAGCTGTTCACAAGCACCTGCTTGCAGCGACCGAGTTCGGCGTTCCACACTCTTCCCCGGCTCTCTTTCGCCTCTCCGCACACCCAGCGGCTGTACCAAAGACGCTGCTGGCTGTGGTGCGGCGAACCGCTGCTTACTCTGCAAAAGGCAGCTTCTCGCTCTTGACAGCTCTGCTATGCAGAAGCAGAGGAAAGCCGGCAGAGCTTCTTCTCTAGCTGCTCTACGCAGAAACAACTGTAAATCAGCTAGAAATTGATCCTGTAGTGGGAAAGGCAGAAAAGTTGCTGCAAAAGCGTTTTGGCTTGCTGGAAGCAGCAGCAAGCACGAGTGCTTCTCTGCACATTGGAAACACAAAACAGAAGCACGCAGACGGCGAGAGGAGACTGTCTGACACCTGCTGCACTCAGTACAGCTCTGGGCTGCTGCCAGAGCATGTATTTCAAGGCACTAGCTTCGGGGACTCTCCACTGTCTTGGGGGAGTTTCTACAATGTGACCAGAAGCTGTTCACAAGCACCTGCTTGCAGCGACCGAGTTCGGCGTTCCACACTCTTCCCCGGCTCTCTTTCGCCTCTCCGCACTCCCAGCGGCGGTACCGAAAACGATGCTGGCTGTCGTGCCGCGAACCGCTGCTTTCTCGGCAAAAGGTAGCTTCTCGCTCTTGACAGCTCTGCTATGCAGAAGCAGAGGAAAGCCGGCAGAGCTTCTCCTCTAGCTGCTCTATGCAGAAACAACTGTAAATCACTAGAAATTGATCCTGTAGTGGGAAGGCAGAAAAGTTGCTGCAAAAGCGTTTTGGCTTGCTGGAAGCAGCAGCAAGCACGAGTGCTTCTCTGCGCATTGGAAACACAAAACAGAAGCACGCAGACGGCGAGAGGAGACTGCCTGACACCTGCTGCACTCAGTACAGCTCTGGGCTGCTGCCAGGGCATGTATTTCAAGGCACTAGCTTCAGGGACTCTCCACTGTCTTGGGGGTGATTCTACAAGGTGACCAGAAGCTGTTCACAAGCACCTGCTTGCAGCGACCGAGTTCGGCGTTCCACACTCTTCCCCGGCTCTCTTTCGCCTCTCCGCACACCCAGCGGCTGTACCAAAGACGCTGCTGGCTGTGGTGCGGCGAACCGCTGCTTACTCTGCAAAAGGCAGCTTCTCGCTCTTGACAGCTCTGCTATGCAGAAGCAGAGGAAAGCTGGCAGAGCTTCTCCTCTAGCTGCTCTACGCAGAAACAACTGTAAATCAGCTAGAAATTGATCCTGTAGTGGGAAAGGCAGGAAAGTTGCTGCAAAAGCGTATTGGCTTGCTGGAAGCAGCAGCAAGCACGAGTGCTTCTCTGCACATTGGAAACACAAAACAGAAGCACGCACACGGCAAGAGGAGACTGCCTGAAACCTGCTGCACTCAGTACAGCTCTGGGCTGCTGCCAGGGCATGTATTTCAAGGCACTAGCTTCGGGGACTCTCCACTGTCTTGGGGGAGTTTCTACAAGGTGACCAGAAGCTGTTCACAAGCACCTGCTTGCAGCGACCGAGTTCGGCGTTCCACACTCTTCCCCGGCTCTCTTTCGCCTCTCCGCACACCCAGCGGCTGTACCAAAGACGCTGCTGGCTGTGGTGCGGCGAACCGCTGCTTACTCTGCAAAAGGCAGCTTCTCGCTC
This sequence comes from Phylloscopus trochilus trochilus, assembly GCA_016584745.2. Classification (NCBI taxonomy): domain Eukaryota; kingdom Metazoa; phylum Chordata; class Aves; order Passeriformes; family Phylloscopidae; genus Phylloscopus; species Phylloscopus trochilus. The sequence goes on along the minus strand of WQNJ02000546.1, from coordinate 56,444,130 downwards.
TTGACAGCTCTGCTATGAAGAAGCAGAGGAAAGCCGGCAGAGCTTCTTCTCTAGCTGCTCTACGCAGAAACAACTGTAAATCAGCTAGAAATTGATCCTGTAGTGGGAAAGGCAGAAAAGTTGCTGCAAAAGCGTTTTGGCTTGCTGGAAGCAGCAGCAAGCACGAGTGCTTCTCTGCACATTGGAAACACAAAACAGAAGCACGCAGACGGCGAGAGGAGACTGTCTGACACCTGCTGCACTCAGTACAGCTCTGGGCTGCTGCCAGAGCATGTATTTCAAGGCACTAGCTTCGGGGACTCTCCACTGTCTTGGGGGAGTTTCTACAAGGTGACCAGAAGCTGTTCACAAGCACCTGCTTGCAGCGACCGAGTTCGGCGTTCCACACTCTTCCCCGGCTCTCTTTCGCCTCTCCGCACTCCCAGCGGCGGTACCGAAAACGATGCTGGCTGTCGTGCCGCGAACCGCTGCTTTCTCGGCAAAAGGTAGCTTCTCGCTCTTGACAGCTCTGCTATGCAGAAGCAGAGGAAAGCCGGCAGAGCTTCTCCTCTAGCTGCTCTATGCAGAAACAACTGTAAATCACTAGAAATTGATCCTGTAGAGGGAAAGGCAGAAAAGTTGCTGCAAAAGCGTTTTGGCTTGCTGGAAGCAGCAGCAAGCACGAGTGCTTCTCTGCGCATTGGAAACACAAAACAGAAGCACGCAGACGGCGAGAGGAGACTGCCTGACACCTGCTGCACTCAGTACAGCTCTGGGCTGCTGCCAGGGCATGTATTTCAAGGCACTAGCTTCAGGGACTCTCCACTGTCTTGGGGGTGATTCTACAAGGTGACCAGAAGCTGTTCACAAGCACCTGCTTGCAGCGACCGAGTTCGGCGTTCCACACTCTTCCCCGGCTCTCTTTCGCCTCTCCGCACACCCAGCGGCTGTACCAAAGACGCTGCTGGCTGTGGTGCGGCGAACCGCTGCTTACTCTGCAAAAGGCAGCTTCTCGCTCTTGACAGCTCTGCTATGCAGAAGCAGAGGAAAGCTGGCAGAGCTTCTCCTCTAGCTGCTCTACGCAGAAACAACTGTAAATCAGCTAGAAATTGATCCTGTAGTGGGAAAGGCAGGAAAGTTGCTGCAAAAGCGTTTTGGCTTGCTGGAAGCAGCAGCAAGCACGAGTGCTTCTCTGCACATTGGAAACACAAAACAGAAGCACGCACACGGGAAGAGGAGACTGCCTGACACCTGCTGCACTCAGTACAGCTCTGGGCTGCTGCCAGGGCATGTAATTCAAGGCACTAGCTTCAGGGACTCTCCACTGTCATGGGGGAGATTCTACAAGGTGACCAGAAGCTGTTCGAAAGCACCTGCTTGCAGCGACCGAGTTCGGCGTTCCACACCCTTCCCCGGCTCTCTTTCGCTTCTCCGCACAAGCTGCGGCTGAACCCAAGACGCCGATTGCTGCGGTTCCGCGAAGCGCTGCTTTCTCGGCAAAACACAGCTCCTCGTTCTTGACAGCTCTGCTATGCAGAAGCACTGGAAAGCCGGCAGAGCTGCTCCTCTAGCTGCTCTACGCACAGGCAACTGTAAATCAGCTACACATTGATCCTGTTGTGGAAAAGGCAGGAAAGTTGCTGAAAAAGCGTTTTGGCTTGCTGGAAGCAGCAGCAAGCACGAGTGCTTCTCTGCACATTGGAAACACAAAACAGAAGCACGCACACGGGAAGAGGAGACTGCCTGACACCTGCTGAACTCAGTACAGGTCTGGGCTGCGGCCAGAGCATGTATTTCAAGGCAGTAGCTTCGGGGACTCTCCACTGTCTTGGGAAAGTTTCTACAAGGTGACCAGAAGCTGTTCGAAAGCACCTGCTTGAAGCGACCGAGTTCGGCGTTCCACACTCTTCCCCGGCTCTCTTTCGCCTCTCCGCACTCCCAGCGGCTGTACCGAAGACGCTGCTGGCTGTGGTGCCGCGAACCGCTGCTTTCTCGGCAAAAGGCAGCTTCTCGCTCTTGACAGCTCTGCTATGCAGAAGCAGTGGAAAGCTGGCAGAGCTTCTCCTCTAGCTGCTCTACGCAGAAACAACTGTAAATCAGCTAGAAATTCATCCTGTAGTGGGAAAGGCAGGAAAGTTGCTGCAAAAGCGTATTGGCTTGCTGGAAGCAGCAGCAAGCACGAGTGCTTCTCTGCACATTGGAAACACAAAACAGAAGCACGCACACGGCAAGAGGAGACTGCCTGAAACCTGCTGCACTCAGTACAGCTCTGGGCTGCTGCCAGGGCATGTATTTCAAGGCAGTAGCTTCGGGGACTCTCCACTGTCTTGGGGGAGTTTCTACAAGGTGACCAGAAGCTGTTCACAAGCACCTGCTTGCAGCGACCGAGTTCGGCGTTCCACACTCTTCCCCGGCTCTCTTTCGCCTCTCCGCACACCCAGCGGCTGTACCAAAGACGCTGCTGGCTGTGGTGCGGCGAACCGCTGCTTACTCTGCAAAAGGCAGCTTCTCGCTCTTGACAGCTCTGCTATGCAGAAGCAGAGGAAAGCCGGCAGAGCTTCTTCTCTAGCTGCTCTACGCAGAAACAACTGTAAATCAGCTAGAAATTGATCCTGTAGTGGGAAAGGCAGAAAAGTTGCTGCAAAAGCGTTTTGGCTTGCTGGAAGCAGCAGCAAGCACGAGTGCTTCTCTGCACATTGGAAACACAAAACAGAAGCACGCAGACGGCGAGAGGAGACTGTCTGACACCTGCTGCACTCAGTACAGCTCTGGGCTGCTGCCAGAGCATGTATTTCAAGGCACTAGCTTCGGGGACTCTCCACTGTCTTGGGGGAGTTTCTACAATGTGACCAGAAGCTGTTCACAAGCACCTGCTTGCAGCGACCGAGTTCGGCGTTCCACACTCTTCCCCGGCTCTCTTTCGCCTCTCCGCTCTCCCAGTGGCGGTACCGAAGACGCTGCTGGCTGTGGTGCCGCGAACCGCTGCTTTCTCGGCAAAAGGCTGCTTCTCGCTCTTGACAGCTCTGCTATGCAGAAGCAGAGGAAAGCCGGCAGAGCTTCTCCTCTAGCTGCTCTACGCAGAAACAACTGTAAATCACTAGAAATTGATCCTGTAGTGGGAAAGGCAGGAAAGTTGCTGAAAAAGCGTTTTGGCTTGCTGGAAGCAGCAGCAAGCACGAGTGCTTCTCTGCACATTGGAAACACAAAACAGAAGCACGCACACGGCAAGAGGAGACTGCCTGACACCTGCTGCACTCAGTGCAGCTCTGGGCTGCTGCCAGGAAAGGTATTTCAAGGAACTAGCCACAGGGACTCTGCACTGTGCTGGGAGAGATTCTACAAGGTGACCAGAAGCTGTTCACAAGCACCTGCTTGCAGCGACCGAGTTCGGCGTTCCACACTCTTCTCCGGCTCTCTTTCGCCGCTCCGCACACCCAGCGGATGTACCAAAGACGCTGCTGGCTGTGGTGCGGCGAACCGCTGCTTACTCGGCAAAAGGCAGATTCTCGCTCTTGACAGCTCTGCTATGCAGAAGCAGAGGAAAGCCGGCAGAGCTTCTCCTGTAGCTGCTCTATGCAGAAACAACTGTAAACCAGCTAGAAATTCATCCTGTAGTGGGAAAGGCAGAAGAGTTGCTGCAAAAGCGTTTTGGCTTGCTGGAAGCAGCAGCAAGCACGAGTGCTTCTCTGCACATTGGAAACACAAAACAGAAGCACGCACACGGCAAGAGGAGACTGCCTGACACCTACTGCACTCAGTACAGGTCTGGGCTGCTGCCAGGGCATGTATTTCAAGGCACTAGCTTCAGGGACTCTCCACTGTCTTGGGGGTGATTCTACAAGGTGACCAGAAGCTGTTCACAAGCACCTGCTTGCAGCGACCGAGTTCGGCGTTCCACACTCTTCCCCGGCTCTCTTTCGCCTCTCCGCACACCCAGCGGCTGTACCAAAGACGCTGCTGGCTGTGGTGCGGCGAACCGCTGCTTACTCTGCAAAAGGCAGCTTCTCGCTCTTGACAGCTCTGCTATGCAGAAGCAGAGGAAAGCCGGCAGAGCTTCTTCTCTAGCTGCTCTACGCAGAAACAACTGTAAATCAGCTAGAAAATGATCCTGTAGTGGGAAAGGCAGAAAAGTTGCTGCAAAAGCGTTTTGGCTTGCTGGAAGCAGCAGCAAGCACGAGTGCTTCTCTGCACATTGGAAACACAAAACAGAAGCACGCAGACGGCGAGAGGAGACTGTCTGACACCTGCTGCACTCAGTACAGCTCTGGGCTGCTGCCAGAGCATGTATTTCAAGGCACTAGCTTCGGGGACTCTCCACTGTCTTGGGGGAGTTTCTACAAGGTGACCAGAAGCTGTTCGAACGCACCTGCTTGCAGCGACCGAGTTCGGCGTTCCACACTCTTCCCCGGCTCTCTTTCGCCTCTCCGCTCTCCCAGTGGCGGTACCGAAGACGCTGCTGGCTGTGGTGCCGCGAACCGCTGCTTTCTCGGCAAAAGGCAGCTTCTCGCTCTTGACAGCTCTGCTATGCAGAAGCAGAGGAAAGCCGGCAGAGCTTCTCCTCTAGCTGCTCTACGCAGAAACAACTGTAAATCAGCTAGAAAATGATCCTGTAGTGGGAAAGGCAGAAAAGTTGCTGCAAAAGCGTTTTGGCTTGCTGGAAGCAGCAGCAAGCACGAGTGCTTCTCCGCACATTGGAAACACAAAACAGAAGCACCCACACGGCAAGAGGAGACTGCCTGACACCTGCTGCACTCAGTACAGCTCTGGGCTGCTGCCAGGGCATGTAAGTCAAGGCACTAGCTTCGGGGACTCTCCACTGTCATGGGGGAGATTCTACAAGGTGACCAGAAGCTGTTCGAAAGCACCTGCTTGCAGCGACCGAGTTCGGCGTTCCACACTCTTCCCCGGCTCTCTTTCGCCTCTCCGCACAACCTGCGGCTGTACCAAAGACGCTGCTGACTGTGGTGCCGCGAACCACTGCTTACTCGGCAAAAGGCAGCTTCTCGCTCTTGACAGCTCTGCTATGCAGAAGCAGAGGAAAGCTGGCAGAGCTTCTCCTCTAGCTGCTCTACGCAGAAACAACTGTAAATCAGCTAGAAATTGATCCTGTAGTGGGAAAGGCAGGAAAGTTGCTGCAAAAGCGTTTTGGCTTGCTGGAAGCAGCAGCAAGCACGAGTGCTTCTCTGCACATTGGAAACACAAAACAGAAGCACGCACACGGGAAGAGGAGACTGCCTGACACCTGCTGAACTCAGTACAGGTCTGGGCTGCGGCCAGAGCATGTATTTCAAGGCAGTAGCTTCGGGGACTCTCCACTGTCTTGGGAAAGTTTCACAAGGTGACCAGAAGCTGTTCGAAAGCACCTGCTTGAAGCGACCGAGTTCGGCGTTCCACACTCTTCCCCGGCTCTCTTTCGCCTCTCCGCACTCCCAGCGGCTGTACCGAAAACGCTGCTGGCTGTGGTGCGGCGAACCGCTGCTTTCTCGGCAAAAGGTAGCTTCTCGCTCTTGACAGCTCTGCTATGCAGAAGCAGAGGAAAGCCGGCAGAGCTTCTCCTCTAGCTGCTCTATGCAGAAACAACTGTAAATCACTAGAAATTGATCCTGTAGTGGGAAAGGCAGAAAAGTTGCTGCAAAAGCGTATTGGCTTGCTGGAAGCAGCAGCAAGCACGAGTGCTTCTCTGCACATTGGAAACACAAAACAGAAGCACGCACACGGCAAGAGGAGACTGCCTGAAACCTGCTGCACTCAGTACAGCTCTGGGCTGCTGCCAGGGCATGTATTTCAAGGCACTAGCTTCGGGGACTCTCCACTGTCTTGGGGGAGTTTCTACAAGGTGACCAGAAGCTGTTCACAAACACCTGCTTGCAGCGACCGAGTTCGGCGTTCCACACTCTTCCCCGGCTCTCTTTCGCCTCTCCGCACACCCAGCGGCTGTACCAAAGACGCTGCTGGCTGTGGTGCGGCGAACCGCTGCTTACTCTGCAAAAGGCAGCTTCTCGCTCTTGACAGCTCTGCTATGCAGAAGCAGAGGAAAGCCGGCAGAGCTTCTTCTCTAGCTGCTCTACGCAGAAACAACTGTAAATCAGCTAGAAATTGATCCTGTAGTGGGAAAGGCAGAAAAGTTGCTGCAAAGCGTTTTGGCTTGCTGGAAGCAGCAGCAAGCACGAGTGCTTCTCTGCACATTGGAAACACAAAACAGAAGCACGCAGACGGCGAGAGGAGACTGTCTGACACCGGCTGCACTCAGTACAGCTCTGGGCTGCTGCCAGAGCATGTATTTCAAGGCACTAGCTTCGGGGACTCTCCACTGTCTTGGGGGAGTTTCTACAATGTGACCAGAAGCTGTTCACAAGCACCTGCTTGCAGCGACCGAGTTCGGCGTTCCACACTCTTCCCCGGCTCTCTTTCGCCTCTCCGCTCTCCCAGTGGCGGTACCGAAGACGCTGCTGGCTGTGGTGCCGCGAACCGCTGCTTTCTCGGCAAAAGGCTGCTTCTCGCTCTTGACAGCTCTGCTATGCAGAAGCAGAGGAAAGCCGGCAGAGCTTCTCCTCTAGCTGCTCTACGCAGAAACAACTGTAAATCAGCTAGAAATTGATCCTGTAGTGGGAAAGGCAGAAAAGTTGCTGCAAAAGCGTTTTGGCTTGCTGGAAGCAGCAGCAAGCATGAGTGCTTCTCTGCACACTGGAAACCCAAAACAGAAGCACGCACACGGCAAGAGGAGACTGCCTGACACCTGCTGCACTCAGTACAGCTCTGGGCTGCTGCCAGGACATGTATTTCAAGGCACTAGCTTCGGGGACTCTCCACTGTCTTGGGGGAGTTTCTACAAGGTGACCAGAAGCTGTTCACAAACACCTGCTTGCAGCGACCGAGTTCGGCGTTCCACACTCTTCCCCGGCTCTCTTTCGCCTCTCCGCACTCCCAGCGGCTGTACCGAAGACGCTGCTGGCTGTGGTGCCGCGAACCGCTGCTTTCTCGGCAAAAGGCAGCTTCTCGCTCTTGACAGCTCTGCTATGCAGAAGCAGTGGAAAGCTGGCAGAGCTTCTCCTCTAGCTGCTCTACGCAGAAACAACTGTAAATCAGCTAGAAATTCATCCTGTAGTGGGAAAGGCAGGAAAGTTGCTGCAAAAGCGTATTGGCTTGCTGGAAGCAGCAGCAAGCACGAGTGCTTCTCTGCACATTGGAAACACAAAACAGAAGCACGCACACGGCAAGAGGAGACTGCCTGAAACCTGCTGCACTCAGTACAGCTCTGGGCTGCTGCCAGGGCATGTATTTCAAGGCACTAGCTTCGGGGACTCTCCACTGTCTTGGGGGAGTTTCTACAAGGTGACCAGAAGCTGTTCACAAGCACCTGCTTGCAGCGACCGAGTTCGGCGTTCCACACTCTTCCCCGGCTCTCTTTCGCCTCTCCGCACACCCAGCGGCTGTACCAAAGACGCTGCTGGCTGTGGTGCGGCGAACCGCTGCTTACTCTGCAAAAGGCAGCTTCTCGCTCTTGACAGCTCTGCTATGCAGAAGCAGAGGAAAGCCGGCAGAGCTTCTTCTCTAGCTGCTCTACGCAGAAACAACTGTAAATCAGCTAGAAATTGATCCTGTAGTGGGAAAGGCAGAAAAGTTGCTGCAAAAGCGTTTTGGCTTGCTGGAAGCAGCAGCAAGCACGAGTGCTTCTCTGCACATTGGAAACACAAAACAGAAGCACGCAGACGGCGAGAGGAGACTGTCTGACACCTGCTGCACTCAGTACAGCTCTGGGCTGCTGCCAGAGCATGTATTTCAAGGCACTAGCTTCGGGGACTCTCCACTGTCTTGGGGGAGTTTCTACAATGTGACCAGAAGCTGTTCACAAGCACCTGCTTGCAGCGACCGAGTTCGGCGTTCCACACTCTTCCCCGGCTCTCTTTCGCCTCTCCGCACTCCCAGCGGCGGTACCGAAAACGATGCTGGCTGTCGTGCCGCGAACCGCTGCTTTCTCGGCAAAAGGTAGCTTCTCGCTCTTGACAGCTCTGCTATGCAGAAGCAGAGGAAAGCCGGCAGAGCTTCTCCTCTAGCTGCTCTATGCAGAAACAACTGTAAATCACTAGAAATTGATCCTGTAGAGGGAAGGCAGAAAAGTTGCTGCAAAAGCGTTTTGGCTTGCTGGAAGCAGCAGCAAGCACGAGTGCTTCTCTGCGCATTGGAAACACAAAACAGAAGCACGCAGACGGCGAGAGGAGACTGCCTGACACCTGCTGCACTCAGTACAGCTCTGGGCTGCTGCCAGGGCATGTATTTCAAGGCACTAGCTTCAGGGACTCTCCACTGTCTTGGGGGTGATTCTACAAGGTGACCAGAAGCTGTTCACAAGCACCTGCTTGCAGCGACCGAGTTCGGCGTTCCACACTCTTCCCCGGCTCTCTTTCGCCTCTCCGCACACCCAGCGGCTGTACCAAAGACGCTGCTGGCTGTGGTGCGGCGAACCGCTGCTTACTCTGCAAAAGGCAGCTTCTCGCTCTTGACAGCTCTGCTATGCAGAAGCAGAGGAAAGCTGGCAGAGCTTCTCCTCTAGCTGCTCTACGCAGAAACAACTGTAAATCAGCTAGAAATTGATCCTGTAGTGGGAAAGGCAGGAAAGTTGCTGCAAAAGCGTATTGGCTTGCTGGAAGCAGCAGCAAGCACGAGTGCTTCTCTGCACATTGGAAACACAAAACAGAAGCACGCACACGGCAAGAGGAGACTGCCTGAAACCTGCTGCACTCAGTACAGCTCTGGGCTGCTGCCAGGGCATGTATTTCAAGGCACTAGCTTCGGGGACTCTCCACTGTCTTGGGGGAGTTTCTACAAGGTGACCAGAAGCTGTTCACAAGCACCTGCTTGCAGCGACCGAGTTCGGCGTTCCACACTCTTCCCCGGCTCTCTTTCGCCTCTCCGCACACCCAGCGGCTGTACCAAAGACGCTGCTGGCTGTGGTGCGGCGAACCGCTGCTTACTCTGCAAAAGGCAGCTTCTCGCTCTTGACAGCTCTGCTATGAAGAAGCAGAGGAAAGCCGGCAGAGCTTCTTCTCTAGCTGCTCTACGCAGAAACAACTGTAAATCAGCTAGAAATTGATCCTGTAGTGGGAAAGGCAGAAAAGTTGCTGCAAAAGCGTTTTGGCTTGCTGGAAGCAGCAGCAAGCACGAGTGCTTCTCTGCACATTGGAAACACAAAACAGAAGCACGCAGACGGCGAGAGGAGACTGTCTGACACCTGCTGCACTCAGTACAGCTCTGGGCTGCTGCCAGAGCATGTATTTCAAGGCACTAGCTTCGGGGACTCTCCACTGTCTTGGGGGAGTTTCTACAAGGTGACCAGAAGCTGTTCACAAGCACCTGCTTGCAGCGACCGAGTTCGGCGTTCCACACTCTTCCCCGGCTCTCTTTCGCCTCTCCGCACTCCCAGCGGCGGTACCGAAAACGATGCTGGCTGTCGTGCCGCGAACCGCTGCTTTCTCGGCAAAAGGTAGCTTCTCGCTCTTGACAGCTCTGCTATGCAGAAGCAGAGGAAAGCCGGCAGAGCTTCTCCTCTAGCTGCTCTATGCAGAAACAACTGTAAATCACTAGAAATTGATCCTGTAGAGGGAAAGGCAGAAAAGTTGCTGCAAAAGCGTTTTGGCTTGCTGGAAGCAGCAGCAAGCACGAGTGCTTCTCTGCGCATTGGAAACACAAAACAGAAGCACGCAGACGGCGAGAGGAGACTGCCTGACACCTGCTGCACTCAGTACAGCTCTGGGCTGCTGCCAGGGCATGTATTTCAAGGCACTAGCTTCAGGGACTCTCCACTGTCTTGGGGGTGATTCTACAAGGTGACCAGAAGCTGTTCACAAGCACCTGCTTGCAGCGACCGAGTTCGGCGTTCCACACTCTTCCCCGGCTCTCTTTCGCCTCTCCGCACACCCAGCGGCTGTACCAAAGACGCTGCTGGCTGTGGTGCGGCGAACCGCTGCTTACTCTGCAAAAGGCAGCTTCTCGCTCTTGACAGCTCTGCTATGCAGAAGCAGAGGAAAGCTGGCAGAGCTTCTCCTCTAGCTGCTCTACGCAGAAACAACTGTAAATCAGCTAGAAATTGATCCTGTAGTGGGAAAGGCAGGAAAGTTGCTGCAAAAGCGTTTTGGCTTGCTGGAAGCAGCAGCAAGCACGAGTGCTTCTCTGCACATTGGAAACACAAAACAGAAGCACGCACACGGGAAGAGGAGACTGCCTGACACCTGCTGCACTCAGTACAGCTCTGGGCTGCTGCCAGGGCATGTAATTCAAGGCACTAGCTTCAGGGACTCTCCACTGTCATGGGGGAGATTCTACAAGGTGACCAGAAGCTGTTCGAAAGCACCTGCTTGCAGCGACCGAGTTCGGCGTTCCACACCCTTCCCCGGCTCTCTTTCGCTTCTCCGCACAAGCTGCGGCTGAACCCAAGACGCCGATTGCTGCGGTTCCGCGAAGCGCTGCTTTCTCGGCAAAACACAGCTCCTCGTTCTTGACAGCTCTGCTATGCAGAAGCACTGGAAAGCCGGCAGAGCTGCTCCTCTAGCTGCTCTACGCACAGGCAACTGTAAATCAGCTACACATTGATCCTGTTGTGGAAAAGGCAGGAAAGTTGCTGAAAAAGCGTTTTGGCTTGCTGGAAGCAGCAGCAAGCACGAGTGCTTCTCTGCACATTGGAAACACAAAACAGAAGCACGCACACGGGAAGAGGAGACTGCCTGACACCTGCTGAACTCAGTACAGGTCTGGGCTGCGGCCAGAGCATGTATTTCAAGGCAGTAGCTTCGGGGACTCTCCACTGTCTTGGGAAAGTTTCTACAAGGTGACCAGAAGCTGTTCGAAAGCACCTGCTTGAAGCGACCGAGTTCGGCGTTCCACACTCTTCCCCGGCTCTCTTTCGCCTCTCCGCACTCCCAGCGGCTGTACCGAAGACGCTGCTGGCTGTGGTGCCGCGAACCGCTGCTTTCTCGGCAAAAGGCAGCTTCTCGCTCTTGACAGCTCTGCTATGCAGAAGCAGTGGAAAGCTGGCAGAGCTTCTCCTCTAGCTGCTCTACGCAGAAACAACTGTAAATCAGCTAGAAATTCATCCTGTAGTGGGAAAGGCAGGAAAGTTGCTGCAAAAGCGTATTGGCTTGCTGGAAGCAGCAGCAAGCACGAGTGCTTCTCTGCACATTGGAAACACAAAACAGAAGCACGCACACGGCAAGAGGAGACTGCCTGAAACCTGCTGCACTCAGTACAGCTCTGGGCTGCTGCCAGGGCATGTATTTCAAGGCAGTAGCTTCGGGGACTCTCCACTGTCTTGGGGGAGTTTCTACAAGGTGACCAGAAGCTGTTCACAAGCACCTGCTTGCAGCGACCGAGTTCGGCGTTCCACACTCTTCCCCGGCTCTCTTTCGCCTCTCCGCACACCCAGCGGCTGTACCAAAGACGCTGCTGGCTGTGGTGCGGCGAACCGCTGCTTACTCTGCAAAAGGCAGCTTCTCGCTCTTGACAGCTCTGCTATGCAGAAGCAGAGGAAAGCCGGCAGAGCTTCTTCTCTAGCTGCTCTACGCAGAAACAACTGTAAATCAGCTAGAAATTGATCCTGTAGTGGGAAAGGCAGAAAAGTTGCTGCAAAAGCGTTTTGGCTTGCTGGAAGCAGCAGCAAGCACGAGTGCTTCTCTGCACATTGGAAACACAAAACAGAAGCACGCAGACGGCGAGAGGAGACTGTCTGACACCTGCTGCACTCAGTACAGCTCTGGGCTGCTGCCAGAGCATGTATTTCAAGGCACTAGCTTCGGGGACTCTCCACTGTCTTGGGGGAGTTTCTACAATGTGACCAGAAGCTGTTCACAAGCACCTGCTTGCAGCGACCGAGTTCGGCGTTCCACACTCTTCCCCGGCTCTCTTTCGCCTCTCCGCTCTCCCAGTGGCGGTACCGAAGACGCTGCTGGCTGTGGTGCCGCGAACCGCTGCTTTCTCGGCAAAAGGCTGCTTCTCGCTCTTGACAGCTCTGCTATGCAGAAGCAGAGGAAAGCCGGCAGAGCTTCTCCTCTAGCTGCTCTACGCAGAAACAACTGTAAATCACTAGAAATTGATCCTGTAGTGGGAAAGGCAGGAAAGTTGCTGAAAAAGCGTTTTGGCTTGCTGGAAGCAGCAGCAAGCACGAGTGCTTCTCTGCACATTGGAAACACAAAACAGAAGCACGCACACGGCAAGAGGAGACTGCCTGACACCTGCTGCACTCAGTACAGCTCTGGGCTGCTGCCAGGAAAGGTATTTCAAGGAACTAGCCACAGGGACTCTGCACTGTGCTGGGAGAGATTCTACAAGGTGACCAGAAGCTGTTCACAAGCACCTGCTTGCAGCGACCGAGTTCGGCGTTCCACACTCTTCTCCGGCTCTCTTTCGCCGCTCCGCACACCCAGCGGATGTACCAAAGACGCTGCTGGCTGTGGTGCGGCGAACCGCTGCTTACTCGGCAAAAGGCAGATTCTCGCTCTTGACAGCTCTGCTATGCAGAAGCAGAGGAAAGCCGGCAGAGCTTCTCCTGTAGCTGCTCTATGCAGAAACAACTGTAAACCAGCTAGAAATTCATCCTGTAGTGGGAAAGGCAGAAGAGTTGCTGCAAAAGCGTTTTGGCTTGCTGGAAGCAGCAGCAAGCACGAGTGCTTCTCTGCACATTGGAAACACAAAACAGAAGCACGCACACGGCAAGAGGAGACTGCCTGACACCTACTGCACTCAGTACAGGTCTGGGCTGCTGCCAGGGCATGTATTTCAAGGCACTAGCTTCAGGGACTCTCCACTGTCTTGGGGGTGATTCTACAAGGTGACCAGAAGCTGTTCACAAGCACCTGCTTGCAGCGACCGAGTTCGGCGTTCCACACTCTTCCCCGGCTCTCTTTCGCCTCTCCGCACACCCAGCGGCTGTACCAAAGACGCTGCTGGCTGTGGTGCGGCGAACCGCTGCTTACTCTGCAAAAGGCAGCTTCTCGCTCTTGACAGCTCTGCTATGCAGAAGCAGAGGAAAGCCGGCAGAGCTTCTTCTCTAGCTGCTCTACGCAGAAACAACTGTAAATCAGCTAGAAAATGATCCTGTAGTGGGAAAGGCAGAAAAGTTGCTGCAAAAGCGTTTTGGCTTGCTGGAAGCAGCAGCAAGCACGAGTGCTTCTCTGCACATTGGAAACACAAAACAGAAGCACGCAGACGGCGAGAGGAGACTGTCTGACACCTGCTGCACTCAGTACAGCTCTGGGCTGCTGCCAGAGCATGTATTTCAAGGCACTAGCTTCGGGGACTCTCCACTGTCTTGGGGGAGTTTCTACAAGGTGACCAGAAGCTGTTCGAACGCACCTGCTTGCAGCGACCGAGTTCGGCGTTCCACACTCTTCCCCGGCTCTCTTTCGCCTCTCCGCTCTCCCAGTGGCGGTACCGAAGACGCTGCTGGCTGTGGTGCCGCGAACCGCTGCTTTCTCGGCAAAAGGCAGCTTCTCGCTCTTGACAGCTCTGCTATGCAGAAGCAGAGGAAAGCCGGCAGAGCTTCTCCTCTAGCTGCTCTACGCAGAAACAACTGTAAATCAGCTAGAAAATGATCCTGTAGTGGGAAAGGCAGAAAAGTTGCTGCAAAAGCGTTTTGGCTTGCTGGAAGCAGCAGCAAGCACGAGTGCTTCTCCGCACATTGGAAACACAAAACAGAAGCACCCACACGGCAAGAGGAGACTGCCTGACACCTGCTGCACTCAGTACAGCTCTGGGCTGCTGCCAGGGCATGTAAGTCAAGGCACTAGCTTCGGGGACTCTCCACTGTCATGGGGGAGATTCTACAAGGTGACCAGAAGCTGTTCGAAAGCACCTGCTTGCAGCGACCGAGTTCGGCGTTCCACACTCTTCCCCGGCTCTCTTTCGCCTCTCCGCACAACCTGCGGCTGTACCAAAGACGCTGCTGACTGTGGTGCCGCGAACCACTGCTTACTCGGCAAAAGGCAGCTTCTCGCTCTTGACAGCTCTGCTATGCAGAAGCAGAGGAAAGCTGGCAGAGCTTCTCCTCTAGCTGCTCTACGCAGAAACAACTGTAAATCAGCTAGAAATTGATCCTGTAGTGGGAAAGGCAGGAAAGTTGCTGCAAAAGCGTTTTGGCTTGCTGGAAGCAGCAGCAAGCACGAGTGCTTCTCTGCACATTGGAAACACAAAACAGAAGCACGCACACGGGAAGAGGAGACTGCCTGACACCTGCTGAACTCAGTACAGGTCTGGGCTGCGGCCAGAGCATGTATTTCAAGGCAGTAGCTTCGGGGACTCTCCACTGTCTTGGGAAAGTTTCACAAGGTGACCAGAAGCTGTTCGAAAGCACCTGCTTGAAGCGACCGAGTTCGGCGTTCCACACTCTTCCCCGGCTCTCTTTCGCCTCTCCGCACTCCCAGCGGCTGTACCGAAAACGCTGCTGGCTGTGGTGCGGCGAACCGCTGCTTTCTCGGCAAAAGGTAGCTTCTCGCTCTTGACAGCTCTGCTATGCAGAAGCAGAGGAAAGCCGGCAGAGCTTCTCCTCTAGCTGCTCTATGCAGAAACAACTGTAAATCACTAGAAATTGATCCTGTAGTGGGAAAGGCAGAAAAGTTGCTGCAAAAGCGTATTGGCTTGCTGGAAGCAGCAGCAAGCACGAGTGCTTCTCTGCACATTGGAAACACAAAACAGAAGCACGCACACGGCAAGAGGAGACTGCCTGAAACCTGCTGCACTCAGTACAGCTCTGGGCTGCTGCCAGGGCATGTATTTCAAGGCACTAGCTTCGGGGACTCTCCACTGTCTTGGGGGAGTTTCTACAAGGTGACCAGAAGCTGTTCACAAACACCTGCTTGCAGCGACCGAGTTCGGCGTTCCACACTCTTCCCCGGCTCTCTTTCGCCTCTCCGCACACCCAGCGGCTGTACCAAAGACGCTGCTGGCTGTGGTGCGGCGAACCGCTGCTTACTCTGCAAAAGGCAGCTTCTCGCTCTTGACAGCTCTGCTATGCAGAAGCAGAGGAAAGCCGGCAGAGCTTCTTCTCTAGCTGCTCTACGCAGAAACAACTGTAAATCAGCTAGAAATTGATCCTGTAGTGGGAAAGGCAGAAAAGTTGCTGCAAAGCGTTTTGGCTTGCTGGAAGCAGCAGCAAGCACGAGTGCTTCTCTGCACATTGGAAACACAAAACAGAAGCACGCAGACGGCGAGAGGAGACTGTCTGACACCGGCTGCACTCAGTACAGCTCTGGGCTGCTGCCAGAGCATGTATTTCAAGGCACTAGCTTCGGGGACTCTCCACTGTCTTGGGGGAGTTTCTACAATGTGACCAGAAGCTGTTCACAAGCACCTGCTTGCAGCGACCGAGTTCGGCGTTCCACACTCTTCCCCGGCTCTCTTTCGCCTCTCCGCTCTCCCAGTGGCGGTACCGAAGACGCTGCTGGCTGTGGTGCCGCGAACCGCTGCTTTCTCGGCAAAAGGCTGCTTCTCGCTCTTGACAGCTCTGCTATGCAGAAGCAGAGGAAAGCCGGCAGAGCTTCTCCTCTAGCTGCTCTACGCAGAAACAACTGTAAATCAGCTAGAAATTGATCCTGTAGTGGGAAAGGCAGAAAAGTTGCTGCAAAAGCGTTTTGGCTTGCTGGAAGCAGCAGCAAGCATGAGTGCTTCTCTGCACACTGGAAACCCAAAACAGAAGCACGCACACGGCAAGAGGAGACTGCCTGACACCTGCTGCACTCAGTACAGCTCTGGGCTGCTGCCAGGACATGTATTTCAAGGCACTAGCTTCGGGGACTCTCCACTGTCTTGGGGGAGTTTCTACAAGGTGACCAGAAGCTGTTCACAAACACCTGCTTGCAGCGACCGAGTTCGGCGTTCCACACTCTTCCCCGGCTCTCTTTCGCCTCTCCGCACTCCCAGCGGCTGTACCGAAGACGCTGCTGGCTGTGGTGCCGCGAACCGCTGCTTTCTCGGCAAAAGGCAGCTTCTCGCTCTTGACAGCTCTGCTATGCAGAAGCAGTGGAAAGCTGGCAGAGCTTCTCCTCTAGCTGCTCTACGCAGAAACAACTGTAAATCAGCTAGAAATTCATCCTGTAGTGGGAAAGGCAGGAAAGTTGCTGCAAAAGCGTATTGGCTTGCTGGAAGCAGCAGCAAGCACGAGTGCTTCTCTGCACATTGGAAACACAAAACAGAAGCACGCACACGGCAAGAGGAGACTGCCTGAAACCTGCTGCACTCAGTACAGCTCTGGGCTGCTGCCAGGGCATGTATTTCAAGGCACTAGCTTCGGGGACTCTCCACTGTCTTGGGGGAGTTTCTACAAGGTGACCAGAAGCTGTTCACAAGCACCTGCTTGCAGCGACCGAGTTCGGCGTTCCACACTCTTCCCCGGCTCTCTTTCGCCTCTCCGCACACCCAGCGGCTGTACCAAAGACGCTGCTGGCTGTGGTGCGGCGAACCGCTGCTTACTCTGCAAAAGGCAGCTTCTCGCTCTTGACAGCTCTGCTATGCAGAAGCAGAGGAAAGCCGGCAGAGCTTCTTCTCTAGCTGCTCTACGCAGAAACAACTGTAAATCAGCTAGAAATTGATCCTGTAGTGGGAAAGGCAGAAAAGTTGCTGCAAAAGCGTTTTGACTTGCTGGAAGCAGCAGCAAGCACGAGTGCTTCTCTGCACATTGGAAACACAAAACAGAAGCACGCAGACGGCGAGAGGAGACTGTCTGACACCTGCTGCACTCAGTACAGCTCTGGGCTGCTGCCAGAGCATGTATTTCAAGGCACTAGCTTCGGGGACTCTCCACTGTCTTGGGGGAGTTTCTACAATGTGACCAGAAGCTGTTCACAAGCACCTGCTTGCAGGGACCGAGTTCGGCGTTCCACACTCTTCCCCGGCTCTCTTTCGCCTCTCCGCTCTCCCAGTGGCGGTACCGAAGACGCTGCTGGCTGTGGTGCCGCGAACCGCTGCTTTCTCGGCAAAAGGCTGCTTCTCGCTCTTGACAGCTCTGCTATGCAGAAGCAGAGGAAAGCCGGCAGAGCTTCTCCTCTAGCTGCTCTACGCAGAAACAACTGTAAATCAGCTAGAAATTGATCCTGTAGTGGGAAAGGCAGGAAAGTTGCTGAAAAAGCGTTTTGGCTTGCTGGAAGCAGCAGCAAGCACGAGTGCTTCTCTGCACATTGGAAACACAAAACAGAAGCACGCACACGGCAAGAGGAGACTGCCTGACACCTGCTGCACTCAGTACAGCTCTGGGCTGCTGCCAGGAAAGGTATTTCAAGGAACTAGCCACAGGGACTCTGCACTGTGCTGGGAGAGATTCTACAAGGTGACCAGAAGCTGTTCACAAGCACCTGCTTGCAGCGACCGAGTTCGGCGTTCCACACTCTTCTCCGGCTCTCTTTCGCCGCTCCGCACACCCAGCGGATGTACCAAAGACGCTGCTGGCTGTGGTGCGGCGAACCGCTGCTTACTCGGCAAAAGGCAGATTCTCGCTCTTGACAGCTCTGCTATGCAGAAGCAGAGGAAAGCCGGCAGAGCTTCTCCTGTAGCTGCTCTATGCAGAAACAACTGTAAACCAGCTAGAAATTCATCCTGTAGTGGGAAAGGCAGAAGAGTTGCTGCAAAAGCGTTTTGGCTTGCTGGAAGCAGCAGCAAGCACGAGTGCTTCTCTGCACATTGGAAACACAAAACAGAAGCACGCACACGGCAAGAGGAGACTGCCTGACACCTACTGCACTCAGTACAGCTCTGGGCTGCTGCCAGGGCATGTATTTCAAGGCACTAGCTTCAGGGACTCTCCACTGTCTTGGGGGTGATTCTACAAGGTGACCAGAAGCTGTTCACAAGCACCTGCTTGCAGCGACCGAGTTCGGCGTTCCACACTCTTCCCCGGCTCTCTTTCGCCTCTCCGCACACCCAGCGGCTGTACCAAAGACGCTGCTGGCTGTGGTGCGGCGAACCGCTGCTTACTCTGCAAAAGGCAGCTTCTCGCTCTTGACAGCTCTGCTATGCAGAAGCAGAGGAAAGCCGGCAGAGCTTCTTCTCTAGCTGCTCTACGCAGAAACAACTGTAAATCAGCTAGAAATTGATCCTGTAGTGGGAAAGGCAGAAAAGTTGCTGCAAAAGCGTTTTGGCTTGCTGGAAGCAGCAGCAAGCACGAGTGCTTCTCTGCACATTGGAAACACAAAACAGAAGCACGCAGACGGCGAGAGGAGACTGTCTGACACCTGCTGCACTCAGTACAGCTCTGGGCTGCTGCCAGAGCATGTATTTCAAGGCACTAGCTTCGGGGACTCTCCACTGTCTTGGGGGAGTTTCTACAAGGTGACCAGAAGCTGTTCGAAAGCACCTGCTTGCAGCGACCGAGTTCGGCGTTCCACACTCTTCCCCGGCTCTCTTTCGCCTCTCCGCTCTCCCAGTGGCGGTACCGAAGACGCTGCTGGCTGTGGTGCCGCGAACCGCTGCTTTCTCGGCAAAAGGCAGCTTCTCGCTCTTGACAGCTCTGCTATGCAGAAGCAGAGGAAAGCCGGCAGAGCTTCTCCTCTAGCTGCTCTACGCAGAAACAACTGTAAATCAGCTAGAAAATGATCCTGTAGTGGGAAAGGCAGAAAAGTTGCTGCAAAAGCGTTTTGGCTTGCTGGAAGCAGCAGCAAGCACGAGTGCTTCTCCGCACATTGGAAACACAAAACAGAAGCACCCACACGGCAAGAGGAGACTGCCTGACACCTGCTGCACTCAGTACAGCTCTGGGCTGCTGCCAGGGCATGTAAGTCAAGGCACTAGCTTCGGGGACTCTCCACTGTCATGGGGGAGATTCTACAAGGTGACCAGAAGCTGTTCGAAAGCACCTGCTTGCAGCGACCGAGTTCGGCGTTCCACACTCTTCCCCGGCTCTCTTTCGCCTCTCCGCACAACCTGCGGCTGTACCAAAGACGCTGCTGACTGTGGTGCCGCGAACCACTGCTTACTCGGCAAAAGGCAGCTTCTCGCTCTTGACAGCTCTGCTATGCAGAAGCAGAGGAAAGCTGGCAGAGCTTCTCCTCTAGCTGCTCTACGCAGAAACAACTGTAAATCAGCTAGAAATTGATCCTGTAGTGGGAAAGGCAGGAAAGTTGCTGCAAAAGCGTTTTGGCTTGCTGGAAGCAGCAGCAAGCACGAGTGCTTCTCTGCACATTGGAAACACAAAACAGAAGCACGCACACGGGAAGAGGAGACTGCCTGACACCTGCTGAACTCAGTACAGGTCTGGGCTGCGGCCAGAGCATGTATTTCAAGGCAGTAGCTTCGGGGACTCTCCACTGTCTTGGGAAAGTTTCACAAGGTGACCAGAAGCTGTTCGAAAGCACCTGCTTGAAGCGACCGAGTTCGGCGTTCCACACTCTTCCCCGGCTCTCTTTCGCCTCTCCGCACTCCCAGCGGCTGTACCGAAAACGCTGCTGGCTGTGGTGCGGCGAACCGCTGCTTTCTCGGCAAAAGGTAGCTTCTCGCTCTTGACAGCTCTGCTATTCAGAAGCAGAGGAAAGCCGGCAGAGCTTCTCCTCCAGCTGCTCTATGCAGAAACAACTGTAAATCACTAGAAATTGATCCTGTAGTGGGAAAGGCAGAAAAGTTGCTGCAAAAGCGTTTTGGCTTGCTGGAAGCAGCAGCAAGCATGAGTGCTTCTCTGCACACTGGAAACCCAAAACAGAAGCACGCAGACGGCAAGAGGAGACTGCCTGACACCTGCTGCACTCAGTACAGCTCTGGGCTGCTGCCAGGACATGTATTTCAAGGCACTAGCTTCGGGGACTCTCCACTGTCTTGGGGGAGTTTCTACAAGGTGACCAGAAGCTGTTCACAAACACCTGCTTGCAGCGACCGAGTTCGGCGTTCCACACTCTTCCCCGGCTCTCTTTCGCCTCTCCGCACTCCCAGCGGCTGTACCGAAGACGCTGCTGGCTGTGGTGCCGCGAACCGCTGCTTTCTCGGCAAAAGGCAGCTTCTCGCTCTTGACAGCTCTGCTATGCAGAAGCAGTGGAAAGCTGGCAGAGCTTCTCCTCTAGCTGCTCTACGCAGAAACAACTGTAAATCAGCTAGAAATTCATCCTGTAGTGGGAAAGGCAGGAAAGTTGCTGCAAAAGCGTATTGGCTTGCTGGAAGCAGCAGCAAGCACGAGTGCTTCTCTGCACATTGGAAACACAAAACAGAAGCACGCACACGGCAAGAGGAGACTGCCTGAAACCTGCTGCACTCAGTACAGCTCTGGGCTGCTGCCAGGGCATGTATTTCAAGGCACTAGCTTCGGGGACTCTCCACTGTCTTGGGGGAGTTTCTACAAGGTGACCAGAAGCTGTTCACAAGCACCTGCTTGCAGCGACCGAGTTCGGCGTTCCACACTCTTCCCCGGCTCTCTTTCGCCTCTCCGCACACCCAGCGGCTGTACCAAAGACGCTGCTGGCTGTGGTGCGGCGAACCGCTGCTTACTCTGCAAAAGGCAGCTTCTCGCTCTTGACAGCTCTGCTATGCAGAAGCAGAGGAAAGCCGGCAGAGCTTCTTCTCTAGCTGCTCTACGCAGAAACAACTGTAAATCAGCTAGAAATTGATCCTGTAGTGGGAAAGGCAGAAAAGTTGCTGCAAAAGCGTTTTGGCTTGCTGGAAGCAGCAGCAAGCACGAGTGCTTCTCTGCACATTGGAAACACAAAACAGAAGCACGCAGACGGCGAGAGGAGACTGTCTGACACCTGCTGCACTCAGTACAGCTCTGGGCTGCTGCCAGAGCATGTATTTCAAGGCACTAGCTTCGGGGACTCTCCACTGTCTTGGGGGAGTTTCTACAATGTGACCAGAAGCTGTTCACAAGCACCTGCTTGCAGCGACCGAGTTCGGCGTTCCACACTCTTCCCCGGCTCTCTTTCGCCTCTCCGCTCTCCCAGTGGCGGTACCGAAGACGCTGCTGGCTGTGGTGCCGCGAACCGCTGCTTTCTCGGCAAAAGGCTGCTTCTCGCTCTTGACAGCTCTGCTATGCAGAAGCAGAGGAAAGCCGGCAGAGCTTCTCCTCTAGCTGCTCTACGCAGAAACAACTGTAAATCAGCTAGAAATTGATCCTGTAGTGGGAAAGGCAGGAAAGTTGCTGAAAAAGCGTTTTGGCTTGCTGGAAGCAGCAGCAAGCACGAGTGCTTCTCTGCACATTGGAAACACAAAACAGAAGCACGCACACGGCAAGAGGAGACTGCCTGACACCTGCTGCACTCAGTACAGCTCTGGGCTGCTGCCAGGAAAGGTATTTCAAGGAACTAGCCACAGGGACTCTGCACTGTGCTGGGAGAGATTCTACAAGGTGACCAGAAGCTGTTCACAAGCACCTGCTTGCAGCGACCGAGTTCGGCGTTCCACACTCTTCTCCGGCTCTCTTTCGCCGCTCCGCACACCCAGCGGATGTACCAAAGACGCTGCTGGCTGTGGTGCGGCGAACCGCTGCTTACTCGGCAAAAGGCAGATTCTCGCTCTTGACAGCTCTGCTATGCAGAAGCAGAGGAAAGCCGGCAGAGCTTCTCCTGTAGCTGCTCTATGCAGAAACAACTGTAAACCAGCTAGAAATTCATCCTGTAGTGGGAAAGGCAGAAGAGTTGCTGCAAAAGCGTTTTGGCTTGCTGGAAGCAGCAGCAAGCACGAGTGCTTCTCTGCACATTGGAAACACAAAACAGAAGCACGCACACGGCAAGAGGAGACTGCCTGACACCTACTGCACTCAGTACAGCTCTGGGCTGCTGCCAGGGCATGTATTTCAAGGCACTAGCTTCAGGGACTCTCCACTGTCTTGGGGGTGATTCTACAAGGTGACCAGAAGCTGTTCACAAGCACCTGCTTGCAGCGACCGAGTTCGGCGTTCCACACTCTTCCCCGGCTCTCTTTCGCCTCTCCGCACACCCAGCGGCTGTACCAAAGACGCTGCTGGCTGTGGTGCGGCGAACCGCTGCTTACTCTGCAAAAGGCAGCTTCTCGCTCTTGACAGCTCTGCTATGCAGAAGCAGAGGAAAGCCGGCAGAGCTTCTTCTCTAGCTGCTCTACGCAGAAACAACTGTAAATCAGCTAGAAATTGATCCTGTAGTGGGAAAGGCAGAAAAGTTGCTGCAAAAGCGTTTTGGCTTGCTGGAAGCAGCAGCAAGCACGAGTGCTTCTCTGCACATTGGAAACACAAAACAGAAGCACGCAGACGGCGAGAGGAGACTGTCTGACACCTGCTGCACTCAGTACAGCTCTGGGCTGCTGCCAGAGCATGTATTTCAAGGCACTAGCTTCGGGGACTCTCCACTGTCTTGGGGGAGTTTCTACAAGGTGACCAGAAGCTGTTCGAAAGCACCTGCTTGCAGCGACCGAGTTCGGCGTTCCACACTCTTCCCCGGCTCTCTTTCGCCTCTCCGCTCTCCCAGTGGCGGTACCGAAGACGCTGCTGGCTGTGGTGCCGCGAACCGCTGCTTTCTCGGCAAAAGGCAGCTTCTCGCTCTTGACAGCTCTGCTATGCAGAAGCAGAGGAAAGCCGGCAGAGCTTCTCCTCTAGCTGCTCTACGCAGAAACAACTGTAAATCAGCTAGAAAATGATCCTGTAGTGGGAAAGGCAGAAAAGTTGCTGCAAAAGCGTTTTGGCTTGCTGGAAGCAGCAGCAAGCACGAGTGCTTCTCCGCACATTGGAAACACAAAACAGAAGCACCCACACGGCAAGAGGAGACTGCCTGACACCTGCTGCACTCAGTACAGCTCTGGGCTGCTGCCAGGGCATGTAAGTCAAGGCACTAGCTTCGGGGACTCTCCACTGTCATGGGGGAGATTCTACAAGGTGACCAGAAGCTGTTCGAAAGCACCTGCTTGCAGCGACCGAGTTCGGCGTTCCACACTCTTCCCCGGCTCTCTTTCGCCTCTCCGCACAACCTGCGGCTGTACCAAAGACGCTGCTGACTGTGGTGCCGCGAACCACTGCTTACTCGGCAAAAGGCAGCTTCTCGCTCTTGACAGCTCTGCTATGCAGAAGCAGAGGAAAGCTGGCAGAGCTTCTCCTCTAGCTGCTCTACGCAGAAACAACTGTAAATCAGCTAGAAATTGATCCTGTAGTGGGAAAGGCAGGAAAGTTGCTGCAAAAGCGTTTTGGCTTGCTGGAAGCAGCAGCAAGCACGAGTGCTTCTCTGCACATTGGAAACACAAAACAGAAGCACGCACACGGGAAGAGGAGACTGCCTGACACCTGCTGAACTCAGTACAGGTCTGGGCTGCGGCCAGAGCATGTATTTCAAGGCAGTAGCTTCGGGGACTCTCCACTGTCTTGGGAAAGTTTCACAAGGTGACCAGAAGCTGTTCGAAAGCACCTGCTTGAAGCGACCGAGTTCGGCGTTCCACACTCTTCCCCGGCTCTCTTTCGCCTCTCCGCACTCCCAGCGGCTGTACCGAAAACGCTGCTGGCTGTGGTGCGGCGAACCGCTGCTTTCTCGGCAAAAGGTAGCTTCTCGCTCTTGACAGCTCTGCTATTCAGAAGCAGAGGAAAGCCGGCAGAGCTTCTCCTCCAGCTGCTCTATGCAGAAACAACTGTAAATCACTAGAAATTGATCCTGTAGTGGGAAAGGCAGAAAAGTTGCTGCAAAAGCGTTTTGGCTTGCTGGAAGCAGCAGCAAGCATGAGTGCTTCTCTGCACACTGGAAACCCAAAACAGAAGCACGCAGACGGCAAGAGGAGACTGCCTGACACCTGCTGCACTCAGTACAGCTCTGGGCTGCTGCCAGGACATGTATTTCAAGGCACTAGCTTCGGGGACTCTCCACTGTCTTGGGGGAGTTTCTACAAGGTGACCAGAAGCTGTTCACAAACACCTGCTTGCAGCGACCGAGTTCGGCGTTCCACACTCTTCCCCGGCCCTCTTTCGCCTCTCCGCACTCCCAGCGGCTGTACCGAAGACGCTGCTGGCTGTGGTGCCGCGAACCGCTGCTTTCTCGGCAAAAGGCAGCTTCTCGCTCTTGACAGCTCTGCTATGCAGAAGCAGTGGAAAGCTGGCAGAGCTTCTCCTCTAGCTGCTCTACGCAGAAACAACTGTAAATCAGCTAGAAATTCATCCTGTAGTGGGAAAGGCAGGAAAGTTGCTGCAAAAGCGTATTGGCTTGCTGGAAGCAGCAGCAAGCACGAGTGCTTCTCTGCACATTGGAAACACAAAACAGAAGCACGCACACGGCAAGAGGAGACTGCCTGAAACCTGCTGCACTCAGTACAGCTCTGGGCTGCTGCCAGGGCATGTATTTCAAGGCACTAGCTTCGGGGACTCTCCACTGTCTTGGGGGAGTTTCTACAAGGTGACCAGAAGCTGTTCACAAGCACCTGCTTGCAGCGACCGAGTTCGGCGTTCCACACTCTTCCCCGGCTCTCTTTCGCCTCTCCGCACACCCAGCGGCTGTACCAAAGACGCTGCTGGCTGTGGTGCGGCGAACCGCTGCTTACTCTGCAAAAGGCAGCTTCTCGCTCTTGACAGCTCTGCTATGCAGAAGCAGAGGAAAGCCGGCAGAGCTTCTTCTCTAGCTGCTCTACGCAGAAACAACTGTAAATCAGCTAGAAATTGATCCTGTAGTGGGAAAGGCAGAAAAGTTGCTGCAAAAGCGTTTTGGCTTGCTGGAAGCAGCAGCAAGCACGAGTGCTTCTCTGCACATTGGAAACACAAAACAGAAGCACGCAGACGGCGAGAGGAGACTGTCTGACACCTGCTGCACTCAGTACAGCTCTGGGCTGCTGCCAGAGCATGTATTTCAAGGCACTAGCTTCGGGGACTCTCCACTGTCTTGGGGGAGTTTCTACAATGTGACCAGAAGCTGTTCACAAGCACCTGCTTGCAGCGACCGAGTTCGGCGTTCCACACTCTTCCCCGGCTCTCTTTCGCCTCTCCGCTCTCCCAGTGGCGGTACCGAAGACGCTGCTGGCTGTGGTGCCGCGAACCGCTGCTTTCTCGGCAAAAGGCTGCTTCTCGCTCTTGACAGCTCTGCTATGCAGAAGCAGAGGAAAGCCGGCAGAGCTTCTCCTCTAGCTGCTCTACGCAGAAACAACTGTAAATCAGCTAGAAATTGATCCTGTAGTGGGAAAGGCAGGAAAGTTGCTGAAAAAGCGTTTTGGCTTGCTGGAAGCAGCAGCAAGCACGAGTGCTTCTCTGCACATTGGAAACACAAAACAGAAGCACGCACACGGCAAGAGGAGACTGCCTGACACCTGCTGCACTCAGTACAGCTCTGGGCTGCTGCCAGGAAAGGTATTTCAAGGAACTAGCCACAGGGACTCTGCACTGTGCTGGGAGAGATTCTACAAGGTGACCAGAAGCTGTTCACAAGCACCTGCTTGCAGCGACCGAGTTCGGCGTTCCACACTCTTCTCCGGCTCTCTTTCGCCGCTCCGCACACCCAGCGGATGTACCAAAGACGCTGCTGGCTGTGGTGCGGCGAACCGCTGCTTACTCGGCAAAAGGCAAATTCTCGCTCTTGACAGCTCTGCTATGCAGAAGCAGAGGAAAGCCGGCAGAGCTTCTCCTGTAGCTGCTCTATGCAGAAACAACTGTAAACCAGCTAGAAATTCATCCTGTAGTGGGAAAGGCAGAAGAGTTGCTGCAAAAGCGTTTTGGCTTGCTGGAAGCAGCAGCAAGCACGAGTGCTTCTCTGCACATTGGAAACACAAAACAGAAGCACGCACACGGCAAGAGGAGACTGCCTGACACCTACTGCACTCAGTACAGCTCTGGGCTGCTGCCAGGGCATGTATTTCAAGGCACTAGCTTCAGGGACTCTCCACTGTCTTGGGGGTGATTCTACGAGGTGACCAGAAGCTGTTCACAAGCACCTGCTTGCAGCGACCGAGTTCGGCGTTCCACACTCTTCCCCGGCTCTCTTTCGCCTCTCCGCACACCCAGCGGCTGTACCAAAGACGCTGCTGGCTGTGGTGCGGCGAACCGCTGCTTACTCTGCAAAAGGCAGCTTCTCGCTCTTGACAGCTCTGCTATGCAGAAGCAGAGGAAAGCCGGCAGAGCTTCTTCTCTAGCTGCTCTACGCAGAAACAACTGTAAATCAGCTAGAAATTGATCCTGTAGTGGGAAAGGCAGAAAAGTTGCTGCAAAAGCGTTTTGGCTTGCTGGAAGCAGCAGCAAGCACGAGTGCTTCTCTGCACATTGGAAACACAAAACAGAAGCACGCAGACGGCGAGAGGAGACTGTCTGACACCTGCTGCACTCAGTACAGCTCTGGGCTGCTGCCAGAGCATGTATTTCAAGGCAGTAGCTTCGGGGACTCTCCACTGTCTTGGGGGAGTTTCTACAAGGTGACCAGAAGCTGTTCGAACGCACCTGCTTGCAGCGACCGAGTTCGGCGTTCCACACTCTTCCCCGGCTCTCTTTCGCCTCTCCGCTCTCCCAGTGGCGGTACCGAAGACGCTGCTGGCTGTGGTGCCGCGAACCGCTGCTTTCTCGGCAAAAGGCAGCTTCTCGCTCTTGACAGCTCTGCTATGCAGAAGCAGAGGAAAGCCGGCAGAGCTTCTCCTCTAGCTGCTCTACGCAGAAACAACTGTAAATCAGCTAGAAAATGATCCTGTAGTGGGAAAGGCAGAAAAGTTGCTGCAAAAGCGTTTTGGCTTGCTGGAAGCAGCAGCAAGCACGAGTGCTTCTCCGCACATTGGAAACACAAAACAGAAGTACCCACACGGCAAGAGGAGACTGCCTGACACCTGCTGCACTCAGTACAGCTCTGGGCTCCTGCCAGGGCATGTAATTCAAGGCACTAGCTTCGGGGACTCTCCACTGTCATGGGGGAGATTCTACAAGGTGACCAGAAGCTGTTCGAAAGCACCTGCTTGCAGCGACCGAGTTCGGCGTTCCACACTCTTCCCCGGCTCTCTTTCGCCTCTCCGCACAACCTGCGGCTGTACCAAAGACGCTGCTGACTGTGGTGCCGCGAACCACTGCTTACTCGGCAAAAGGCAGCTTCTCGCTCTTGACAGCTCTGCTATGCAGAAGCAGAGGAAAGCTGGCAGAGCTTCTCCTCTAGCTGCTCTACGCAGAAACAACTGTAAATCAGCTAGAAATTGATCCTGTAGTGGGAAAGGCAGGAAAGTTGCTGCAAAAGCGTTTTGGCTTGCTGGAAGCAGCAGCAAGCACGAGTGCTTCTCTGCACATTAGAAACACAAAACAGAAGCACGCACACGGGAAGAGGAGACTGCCTGACACCTGCTGAACTCAGTACAGGTCTGGGCTGCGGCCAGAGCATGTATTTCAAGGCAGTAGCTTCGGGGACTCTCCACTGTCTTGGGAAAGTTTCTACAAGGTGACCAGAAGCTGTTCGAAAGCAGTTGCTTGAAGCGACCGAGTTCGGCGTTCCACACTCTTCCCCGGCTCTCTTTCGCCTCTCCGCACTCCCAGCGGCTGTACCGAAAACGCTGCTGGCTGTGGTGCGGCGAACCGCTGCTTTCTCGGCAAAAGGTAGCTTCTCGCTCTTGACAGCTCTGCTATGCAGAAGCAGAGGAAAGCCGGCAGAGCTTCTCCTCTAGCTGCTCTATGCAGAAACAACTGTAAATCACTAGAAATTGATCCTGTAGTGGGAAAGGCAGAAAAGTTGCTGCAAAAGCGTTTTGGCTTGCTGGAAGCAGCAGCAAGCATGAGTGCTTCTCTGCACACTGGAAACCCAAAACAGAAGCACGCAGACGGCAAGAGGAGACTGCCTGACACCTGCTGCACTCAGTACAGCTCTGGGCTGCTGCCAGGACATGTATTTCAAGGCACTAGCTTCGGGGACTCTCCACTGTCTTGGGGGAGTTTCTACAAGGTGACCAGAAGCTGTTCACAAGCACCTGCTTGCAGCGACCGAGTTCGGCGTTCCACACTCTTCCCCGGCTCTCTTTCGCCTCTCCGCACACCCAGCGGCTGTACCGAAGACGCTGCTGGCTGTGGTGCCGCGAACCGCTGCTTTCTCGGCAAAAGGCAGCTTCTCGCTCTTGACAGCTCTGCTATGCAGAAGCAGTGGAAAGCTGGCAGAGCTTCTCCTCTAGCTGCTCTACGCAGAAACAACTGTAAATCAGCTAGAAATTCATCCTGTAGTGGGAAAGGCAGGAAAGTTGCTGCAAAAGCGTATTGGCTTGCTGGAAGCAGCAGCAAGCACGAGTGCTTCTCTGCACATTGGAAACACAAAACAGAAGCACGCACACGGCAAGAGGAGACTGCCTGAAACCTGCTGCACTCAGTACAGCTCTGGGCTGCTGCCAGGGCATGTATTTCAAGGCACTAGCTTCGGGGACTCTCCACTGTCTTGGGGGAGTTTCTACAAGGTGACCAGAAGCTGTTCACAAGCACCTGCTTGCAGCGACCGAGTTCGGCGTTCCACACTCTTCCCCGGCTCTCTTTCGCCTCTCCGCACACCCAGCGGCTGTACCAAAGACGCTGCTGGCTGTGGTGCGGCGAACCGCTGCTTACTCTGCAAAAGGCAGCTTCTCGCTCTTGACAGCTCTGCTATGCAGAAGCAGAGGGAAGCTGGCAGAGCTTCTTCTCTAGCTGCTCTACGCAGAAACAACTGTAAATCAGCTAGAAATTGATCCTGTAGTGGGAAAGGCAGAAAAGTTGCTGCAAAAGCGTTTTGGCTTGCTGGAAGCAGCAGCAAGCACGAGTGCTTCTCTGCACATTGGAAACACAAAACAGAAGCACGCCGACGGCGAGAGGAGACTGTCTGACACCTGCTGCACTCAGTACAGCTCTGGGCTGCTGCCAGAGCATGTATTTCAAGGCACTAGCTTCGGGGACTCTCCACTGTCTTGGGGGAGTTTTTACAATGTGACCAGAAGCTGTTCACAAGCACCTGCTTGCAGCGACCGAGTTCGGCGTTCCACACTCTTCCCCGGCTCTCTTTCGCCTCTCCGCTCTCCCAGTGGCGGTACCGAAGACGCTGCTGGCTGTGGTGCCGCGAACCGCTGCTTTCTCGGCAAAAGGCTGCTTCTCGCTCTTGACAGCTCTGCTATGCAGAAGCAGAGGAAAGCCGGCAGAGCTTCTCCTCTAGCTGCTCTACGCAGAAACAACTGTAAACCAGCTAGAAATTCATCCTGTAGTGGGAAAGGCAGAAAAGTTGCTGCAAAAGCGTTTTGGCTTGCTGGAAGCAGCAGCAAGCACGAGTGCTTCTCTGCACATTGGAAACACAAAACAGAAGCACCCACACGGCAAGAGGAGACTGCCTGACACCTGCTGCACTCAGTACAGCTCTGGGCTGCTGCCAGGGCATGTAATTCAAGGCACTAGCTTCGGGGACTCTCCACTGTCATGGGGGAGATTCTACAAGGTGACCAGAAGCTGTTCGAAAGCACCTGCTTGCAGCGACCGAGTTCGGCGTTCCACACTCTTCCCCGGCTCTCTTTCGCTTCTCCGCACAAGCTGCGGCTGAACCCAAGACGCCGATTGCTGCGGTTCCGCGAAGCGCTGCTTTCTCGGCAAAACACAGCTCCTCGTTCTTGACAGCTCTGCTATGCAGAAGCACTGGAAAGCCGGCAGAGGTGGTCCTCTAGCTGCTCTACGCACAGACAACTGTAAATCAGCTACACATTGATCCTGTTGTGGAAAAGGCAGGAAAGTTGCTGAAAAAGCGTTTTGGCTTACTGGAAGCAGCAGCAAGCACAAGGGCTTCTCTGCACGCTGCGAACACAAAACAGAAGCACCTACACGGCGAGAGGAGACTGCCTGACACCTGCTGCACTCGGTACAGCTCTGGGCTGCTGCCAGGGCATGTAATTCAAGGCACTAGCTTCAGGGACTCTCCACTGTCTTGAGGGTGATTCTACAAGGTGACCAGAAGCTGTTCACAAGCACCTGCTTGCAGCGACCGAGTTCGGCGTTCCACACTCTTCCCCGGCTCTCTTTCGCCTCTCCGCACACCCAGCGGCTGTACCAAAGACGCTGCTGGCTGTGGTGCGGCGAACCGCTGCTTTCTCGGCAAAACACAGCTTCTCGCTCTTGACAGCTCTGCTATGCAGAAGCAGAGGAAAGCCGGCAGAGCTTCTCCTCTAGCTGCTCTACGCAGAAACAACTGTAAATCAGCTAGAAATTGATCCTGTAGTGGGAAAGGCAGGAAAGTTGCTGAAAAAGCGTTTTGGCTTGCTGGAAGCAGCAGCAAGCACGAGTGCTTCTCTGCACATTGGAAACACAAAACAGAAGCACGCACACGGGAAGAGGAGACTGCCTGACACCTGCTGCACTCAGTGCAGCTCTGGGCTGCTGCCAGAGCATGTATTTCAAGGCACTAGCTTCGGGGACTCTCCACTGTCTTGGGGGAGTTTCTACAAGGTGACCAGAAGCTGTTCGAAAGCACCTGCTTGCAGAGACCGAGTTCGGCGTTCCACACTCTTCCCCGGCTCTCTTTCGCCTCTCCGCACTCCCAGCGGCGGTACCGAAAACGATGCTGGCTGTCGTGCCGCGAACCGCTGCTTTCTCGGCAAAAGGCTGCTTCTCGCTCTTGACAGCTCTGCTATGCAGAAGCAGAGGAAAGCCGGCAGAGCTTCTCCTCTAGCTGCTCTACGCAGAAACAACTGTAAATCAGCTAGAAAATGATCCTGTAGTGGGAAAGGCAGAAAAGTTGCTGCAAAAGCGTTTTGGCTTGCTGGAAGCAGCAGCAAGCATGAGTGCTTCTCTGCACACTGGAAACCCAAAACAGAAGCACGCAGACGGCAAGAGGAGACTGCCTGACACCTGCTGCACTCAGTACAGCTCTGGGCTGCTGCCAGGGCATGTATTTCAAGGCACAAGCTTCGGGGACTCTCCACTGTCTTGGGGGAGTTTCTACAAGGTGACCAGAAGCTGTTCACAAGCACCTGCTTGCAGCGACCGAGTTCGGCGTTCCACACTCTTCCCCGGCTCTCTTTCGCCTCTCCGCACACCCAGCGGCTGTACCAAAGACGCTGCTGGCTGTGGTGCCGCGAACCGCTGCTTTCTCGGCAAAAGGCAGCTTCTCGCTCTTGACAGCTCTGCTATGCAGAAGCAGTGGAAAGCTGGCAGAGCTTCTCCTCTAGCTGCTCTACGCAGAAACAACTGTAAATCAGCTAGAAATTGATCCTGTAGTGGGAAAGGCAGGAAAGTTGCTGCAAAAGCGTATTGGCTTGCTGGAAGCAGCAGCAAGCACGAGTGCTTCTCTGCACATTGGAAACACAAAACAGAAGCACGCACACGGCAAGAGGAGACTGCCTGAAACCTGCTGCACTCAGTACAGCTCTGGGCTGCTGCCAGGGCATGTATTTCAAGGCACTAGCTTCGGGGACTCTCCACTGTCTTGGGGGAGTTTCTACAAGGTGACCAGAAGCTGTTCACAAGCACCTGCTTGCAGCGACCGAGTTCGGCGTTCCACACTCTTCCCCGGCTCTCTTTCGCCTCTCCGCACACCCAGCGGCTGTACCAAAGACGCTGCTGGCTGTGGTGCGGCGAACCGCTGCTTACTCTGCAAAAGGCAGCTTCTCGCTCTTGACAGCTCTGCTATGCAGAAGCAGAGGAAAGCTGGCAGAGCTTCTTCTCTAGCTGCTCTACGCAGAAACAACTGTAAATCAGCTAGAAATTGATCCTGTAGTGGGAAAGGCAGAAAAGTTGCTGCAAAAGCGTTTTGGCTTGCTGGAAGCAGCAGCAAGCACGAGTGCTTCTCTGCACATTGGAAACACAAAACAGAAGCACGCAGACGGCGAGAGGAGACTGTCTGACACCTGCTGCACTCAGTACAGCTCTGGGCTGCTGCCAGAGCATGTATTTCAAGGCACTAGCTTCGGGGACTCTCCACTGTCTTGGGGGAGTTTTTACAATGTGACCAGAAGCTGTTCACAAGCACCTGCTTGCAGCGACCGAGTTCGGCGTTCCACACTCTTCCCCGGCTCTCTTTCGCCTCTCCGCTCTCCCAGTGGCGGTACCGAAGACGCTGCTGGCTGTGGTGCCGCGAACCGCTGCTTTCTCGGCAAAAGGCTGCTTCTCGCTCTTGACAGCTCTGCTATGCAGAAGCAGAGGAAAGCCGGCAGAGCTTCTCCTCTAGCTGCTCTACGCAGAAACAACTGTAAACCAGCTAGAAATTCATCCTGTAGTGGGAAAGGCAGAAAAGTTGCTGCAAAAGCGTTTTGGCTTGCTGGAAGCAGCAGCAAGCACGAGTGCTTCTCTGCACATTGGAAACACAAAACAGAAGCACCCACACGGCAAGAGGAGACTGCCTGACACCTGCTGCACTCAGTACAGCTCTGGGCTGCTGCCAGGGCATGTAATTCAAGGCACTAGCTTCGGGGACTCTCCACTGTCATGGGGGAGATTCTACAAGGTGACCAGAAGCTGTTCGAAAGCACCTGCTTGCAGCGACCGAGTTCGGCGTTCCACACTCTTCCCCGGCTCTCTTTCGCTTCTCCGCACAAGCTGCGGCTGAACCCAAGACGCCGATTGCTGCGGTTCCGCGAAGCGCTGCTTTCTCGGCAAAACACAGCTCCTCGTTCTTGACAGCTCTGCTATGCAGAAGCACTGGAAAGCCGGCAGAGGTGGTCCTCTAGCTGCTCTACGCACAGACAACTGTAAATCAGCTACACATTGATCCTGTTGTGGAAAAGGCAGGAAAGTTGCTGAAAAAGCGTTTTGGCTTACTGGAAGCAGCAGCAAGCACAAGGGCTTCTCTGCACGCTGCGAACACAAAACAGAAGCACCTACACGGCGAGAGGAGACTGCCTGACACCTGCTGCACTCGGTACAGCTCTGGGCTGCTGCCAGGGCATGTAATTCAAGGCACTAGCTTCAGGGACTCTCCACTGTCTTGGGGGTGATTCTACAAGGTGACCAGAAGCTGTTCACAAGCACCTGCTTGCAGCGACCGAGTTCGGCGTTCCACACTCTTCCCCGGCTCTCTTTCGCCTCTCCGCACACCCAGCGGCTGTACCAAAGACGCTGCTGGCTGTGGTGCGGCGAACCGCTGCTTTCTCGGCAAAACACAGCTTCTCGCTCTTGACAGCTCTGCTATGCAGAAGCAGAGGAAAGCCGGCAGAGCTTCTCCTCTAGCTGCTCTACGCAGAAACAACTGTAAATCAGCTAGAAATTGATCCTGTAGTGGGAAAGGCAGGAAAGTTGCTGAAAAAGCGTTTTGGCTTGCTGGAAGCAGCAGCAAGCACGAGTGCTTCTCTGCACATTGGAAACACAAAACAGAAGCACGCACACGGGAAGAGGAGACTGCCTGACACCTGCTGCACTCAGTGCAGCTCTGGGCTGCTGCCAGAGCATGTATTTCAAGGCACTAGCTTCGGGGACTCTCCACTGTCTTGGGGGAGTTTCTACAAGGTGACCAGAAGCTGTTCGAAAGCACCTGCTTGCAGAGACCGAGTTCGGCGTTCCACACTCTTCCCCGGCTCTCTTTCGCCTCTCCGCACTCCCAGCGGCGGTACCGAAAACGATGCTGGCTGTCGTGCCGCGAACCGCTGCTTTCTCGGCAAAAGGCTGCTTCTCGCTCTTGACAGCTCTGCTATGCAGAAGCAGAGGAAAGCCGGCAGAGCTTCTCCTCTAGCTGCTCTACGCAGAAACAACTGTAAATCAGCTAGAAAATGATCCTGTAGTGGGAAAGGCAGAAAAGTTGCTGCAAAAGCGTTTTGGCTTGCTGGAAGCAGCAGCAAGCATGAGTGCTTCTCTGCACACTGGAAACCCAAAACAGAAGCACGCAGACGGCAAGAGGAGACTGCCTGACACCTGCTGCACTCAGTACAGCTCTGGGCTGCTGCCAGGGCATGTATTTCAAGGCACAAGCTTCGGGGACTCTCCACTGTCTTGGGGGAGTTTCTACAAGGTGACCAGAAGCTGTTCACAAGCACCTGCTTGCAGCGACCGAGTTCGGCGTTCCACACTCTTCCCCGGCTCTCTTTCGCCTCTCCGCACACCCAGCGGCTGTACCAAAGACGCTGCTGGCTGTGGTGCCGCGAACCGCTGCTTTCTCGGCAAAAGGCAGCTTCTCGCTCTTGACAGCTCTGCTATGCAGAAGCAGTGGAAAGCTGGCAGAGCTTCTCCTCTAGCTGCTCTACGCAGAAACAACTGTAAATCAGCTAGAAATTGATCCTGTAGTGGGAAAGGCAGGAAAGTTGCTGCAAAAGCGTATTGGCTTGCTGGAAGCAGCAGCAAGCACGAGTGCTTCTCTGCACATTGGAAACACAAAACAGAAGCACGCACACGGCAAGAGGAGACTGCCTGAAACCTGCTGCACTCAGTACAGCTCTGGGCTGCTGCCAGGGCATGTATTTCAAGGCACTAGCTTCGGGGACTCTCCACTGTCTTGGGGGAGTTTCTACAAGGTGACCAGAAGCTGTTCACAAGCACCTGCTTGCAGCGACCGAGTTCGGCGTTCCACACTCTTCCCCGGCTCTCTTTCGCCTCTCCGCACACCCAGCGGCTGTACCAAAGACGCTGCTGGCTGTGGTGCGGCGAACCGCTGCTTACTCTGCAAAAGGCAGCTTCTCGCTCTTGACAGCTCTGCTATGCAGAAGCAGAGGAAAGCCGGCAGAGCTTCTTCTCTAGCTGCTCTACGGAGAAACAACTGTAAATCAGCTAGAAATTGATCCTGTAGTGGGAAAGGCAGAAAAGTTGCTGCAAAAGCGTTTTGGCTTGCTGGAAGCAGCAGCAAGCACGAGTGCTTCTCTGCACATTGGAAACACAAAACAGAAGCACGCAGACGGCGAGAGGAGACTGTCTGACACCTGCTGCACTCAGTACAGCTCTGGGCTGCTGCCAGAGCATGTATTTCAAGGCACTAGCTTCGGGGACTCTCCACTGTCTTGGGGGAGTTTCTACAAGGTGACCAGAAGCTGTTCACAAGCACCTGCTTGCAGCGACCGAGTTCGGCGTTCCACACTCTTCCCCGGCTCTCTTTCGCCTCTCCGCACACCCAGCGGCTGTACCAAAGACGCTGCTGGCTGTGGTGCGGCGAACCGCTGCTTTCTCGGCAAAACACAGCTTCTCGCTCTTGACAGCTCTGCTATGCAGAAGCAGAGGAAAGCCGGCAGAGCTTCTCCTCTAGCTGCTCTACGCAGAAACAACTGTAAATCAGCTAGAAATTGATCCTGTAGTGGGAAAGGCAGGAAAGTTGCTGAAAAAGCGTTTTGGCTTGCTGGAAGCAGCAGCAAGCACGAGTGCTTCTCTGCACATTGGAAACACAAAACAGAAGCACGCACACGGCAAGAGGAGACTGCCTGACACCTGCTGCACTCAGTACAGCTCTGGGCTGCTGCCAGGGCATGTATTTCAAGGCACTAGCTTCGGGGACTCTCCACTGTCTTGGGGGAGTTTCTACAAGGTGACCAGAAGCTGTTCGAACGCACCTGCTTGCAGCGACCGAGTTCGGCGTTCCACACTCTTCCCCGGCTCTCTTTCGCCTCTCCGCACTCCCAGCGGCGGTACCGAAAACGATGCTGGCTGTCGTGCCGCGAACCGCTGCTTTCTCGGCAAAAGGTAGCTTCTCGCTCTTGACAGCTCTGCTATGCAGAAGCAGAGGAAAGCCGGCAGAGCTTCTCCTCTAGCTGCTCTATGCAGAAACAACTGTAAATCACTAGAAATTGATCCTGTAGAGGGAAAGGCAGAAAAGTTGCTGCAAAAGCGTTTTGGCTTGCTGGAAGCAGCAGCAAGCATGAGTGCTTCTCTGCACACTGGAAACCCAAAACAGAAGCACGCAGACGGCAAGAGGAGACTGCCTGACACCTGCTGCACTCAGTACAGCTCTGGGCTGCTGCCAGGGCATGTATTTCAAGGCACTAGCTTCGGGGACTCTCCACTGTCTTGGGGGAGTTTCTACAAGGTGACCAGAAGCTGTTCACAAGCACCTGCTTGCAGCGACCGAGTTCGGCGTTCCACACTCTTCCCCGGCTCTCTTTCGCCTCTCCGCACACCCAGCGGCTGTACCAAAGACGCTGCTGGCTGTGGTGCCGCGAACCGCTGCTTTCTCGGCAAAAGGCAGCTTCTCGCTCTTGACAGCTCTGCTATGCAGAAGCAGTGGAAAGCTGGCAGAGCTTCTCCTCTAGCTGCTCTACGCAGAAACAACTGTAAATCAGCTAGAAATTCATCCTGTAGTGGGAAAGGCAGGAAAGTTGCTGCAAAAGCGTATTGGCTTGCTGGAAGCAGCAGCAAGCACGAGTGCTTCTCTGCACATTGGAAACACAAAACAGAAGCACGCACACGGCAAGAGGAGACTGCCTGAAACGTGCTGCACTCAGTGCAGCTCTGGGCTGCTGCCAGGGCATGTATTTCAAGGCACTAGCTTCGGGGACTCTCCACTGTCTTGGGGGAGTTTCTACAAGGTGACCAGAAGCTGTTCACAAGCACCTGCTTGCAGCGACCGAGTTCGGCGTTCCACACTCTTCCCCGGCTCTCTTTCGCCTCTCCGCACACCCAGCGGCTGTACCAAAGACGCTGCTGGCTGTGGTGCGGCGAACCGCTGCTTACTCTGCAAAAGGCAGCTTCTCGCTCTTGACAGCTCTGCTATGCAGAAGCAGAGGAAAGCCGGCAGAGCTTCTTCTCTAGCTGCTCTACGCAGAAACAACTGTAAATCAGCTAGAAATTGATCCTGTAGTGGGAAAGGCAGAAAAGTTGCTGCAAAAGCGTTTTGGCTTGCTGGAAGCAGCAGCAAGCACGAGTGCTTCTCTGCACATTGGAAACACAAAACAGAAGCACGCAGACGGCGAGAGGAGACTGTCTGACACCTGCTGCACTCAGTACAGCTCTGGGCTGCTGCCAGAGCATGTATTTCAAGGCACTAGCTTCGGGGACTCTCCACTGTCTTGGGGGAGTTTCTACAATGTGACCAGAAGCTGTTCGAACGCACCTGCTTGCAGCGACCGAGTTCGGCGTTCCACACTCTTCCCCGGCTCTCTTTCGCCTCTCCGCACTCCCAGCGGCGGTACCGAAAACGATGCTGGCTGTGGTGCGGCGAACCGCTGCTTTCTCGGCAAAACACAGCTTCTCGCTCTTGACAGCTCTGCTATGCAGAAGCAGAGGAAAGCCGGCAGAGCTTCTCCTCTAGCTGCTCTATGCAGAAACAACTGTAAATCACTAGAAATTGATCCTGTAGAGGGAAAGGCAGAAAAGTTGCTGCAAAAGCGTTTTGGCTTGCTGGAAGCAGCAGCAAGCACGAGTGCTTCTCTGCGCATTGGAAACACAAAACAGAAGCACGCAGACGGCGAGAGGAGACTGCCTGACACCTGCTGCACCCAGTACAGCTCTGGGCTGCTGCCAGGGCATGTATTTCAAGGCACTAGCTTCAGGGACTCTCCACTGTCTTGGGGGTGATTCTACAAGGTGACCAGAAGCTGTTCACAAGCACCTGCTTGCAGCGACCGAGTTCGGCGTTCCACACTCTTCCCCGGCTCTCTTTCGCCTCTCCGCACACCCAGCGGCTGTACCAAAGACGCTGCTGGCTGTGGTGCGGCGAACCGCTGCTTACTCTGCAAAAGGCAGCTTCTCGCTCTTGACAGCTCTGCTATGCAGAAGCAGAGGAAAGCTGGCAGAGCTTCTCCTCTAGCTGCTCTACGCAGAAACAACTGTAAATCAGCTAGAAATTGATCCTGTAGTGGGAAAGGCAGGAAAGTTGCTGCAAAAGCGTTTTGGCTTGCTGGAAGCAGCAGCAAGCACGAGTGCTTCTCTGCACATTGGAAACACAAAACAGAAGCACGCACACGGGAAGAGGAGACTGCCTGACACCTGCTGCACTCAGTACAGCTCTGGGCTGCTGCCAGGGCATGTAATTCAAGGCACTAGCTTCAGGGACTCTCCACTGTCATGGGGGAGATTCTACAAGGTGACCAGAAGCTGTTCGAAAGCACCTGCTTGCAGCGACCGAGTTCGGCGTTCCACACCCTTCCCCGGCTCTCTTTCGCTTCTCCGCACAAGCTGCGGCTGAACCCAAGACGCCGATTGCTGCGGTTCCGCGAAGCGCTGCTTTCTCGGCAAAACACAGCTCCTCGTTCTTGACAGCTCTGCTATGCAGAAGCACTGGAAAGCCGGCAGAGCTGCTCCTCTAGCTGCTCTACGCACAGGCAACTGTAAATCAGCTACACATTGATCCTGTTGTGGAAAAGGCAGGAAAGTTGCTGAAAAAGCGTTTTGGCTTGCTGGAAGCAGCAGCAAGCACGAGTGCTTCTCTGCACATTGGAAACACAAAACAGAAGCACGCACACGGGAAGAGGAGACTGCCTGACACCTGCTGAACTCAGTACAGGTCTGGGCTGCGGCCAGAGCATGTATTTCAAGGCAGTAGCTTCGGGGACTCTCCACTGTCTTGGGAAAGTTTCTACAAGGTGACCAGAAGCTGTTCGAAAGCACCTGCTTGAAGCGACCGAGTTCGGCGTTCCACACTCTTCCCCGGCTCTCTTTCGCCTCTCCGCACTTCCAGCGGCTGTACCGAAAACGCTGCTGGCTGTGGTGCGGCGAACCGCTGCTTTCTCGGCAAAAGGTAGCTTCTCGCTCTTGACAGCTCTGCTATGCAGAAGCAGAGGAAAGCCGGCAGAGCTTCTCCTCTAGCTGCTCTATGCAGAAACAACTGTAAATCACTAGAAATTGATCCTGTAGTGGGAAAGGCAGAAAAGTTGCTGCAAAAGCGTTTTGGCTTGCTGGAAGCAGCAGCAAGCATGAGTGCTTCTCTGCACACTGGAAACCCGAAACAGAAGCACGCAGACGGCAAGAGGAGACTGCCTGACACCTGCTGCACTCAGTACAGCTCTGGGCTGCTGCCAGGACATGTATTTCAAGGCACTAGCTTCGGGGACTCTCCACTGTCTTGGGGGAGTTTCTACAAGGTGACCAGAAGCTGTTCACAAACACCTGCTTGCAGCGACCGAGTTCGGCGTTCCACACTCTTCCCCGGCTCTCTTTCGCCTCTCCGCACTCCCAGCGGCTGTACCGAAGACGCTGCTGGCTGTGGTGCGGCGAACCGCTGCTTACTCTGCAAAAGGCAGCTTCTCGCTCTTGACAGCTCTGCTATGCAGAAGCAGAGGAAAGCCGGCAGAGCTTCTTCTCTAGCTGCTCTACGCAGAAACAACTGTAAATCAGCTAGAAATTGATCCTGTAGTGGGAAAGGCAGAAAAGTTGCTGCAAAAGCGTTTTGGCTTGCTGGAAGCAGCAGCAAGCACGAGTGCTTCTCTGCACATTGGAAACACAAAACAGAAGCACGCAGACGGCGAGAGGAGACTGTCTGACACCTGCTGCACTCAGTACAGCTCTGGGCTGCTGCCAGAGCATGTATTTCAAGGCACTAGCTTCGGGGACTCTCCACTGTCTTGGGGGAGTTTCTACAAGGTGACCAGAAGCTGTTCACAAGCACCTGCTTGCAGCGACCGAGTTCGGCGTTCCACACTCTTCCCCGGCTCTCTTTCGCCTCTCCGCTCTCCCAGTGGCGGTACCGAAGACGCTGCTGGCTGTGGTGCCGCGAACCGCTGCTTTCTCGGCAAAAGGCTGCTTCTCGCTCTTGACAGCTCTGCTATGCAGAAGCAGAGGAAAGCCGGCAGAGCTTCTCCTCTAGCTGCTCTACGCAGAAACAACTGTAAATCAGCTAGAAATTGATCCTGTAGTGGGAAAGGCAGGAAAGTTGCTGAAAAAGCGTTTTGGCTTGCTGGAAGCAGCAGCAAGCACGAGTGCTTCTCTGCACATTGGAAACACAAAACAGAAGCACGCACACGGCAAGAGGAGACTGCCTGACACCTGCTGCACTCAGTACAGCTCTGGGCTGCTGCCAGGAAAGGTATTTCAAGGAACTAGCCACAGGGACTCTGCACTGTGCTGGGAGAGATTCTACAAGGTGACCAGAAGCTGTTCACAAGCACCTGCTTGCAGCGACCGAGTTCGGCGTTCCACACTCTTCTCCGGCTC
This sequence comes from Phylloscopus trochilus trochilus, assembly GCA_016584745.2. Taxonomy (NCBI): domain Eukaryota; kingdom Metazoa; phylum Chordata; class Aves; order Passeriformes; family Phylloscopidae; genus Phylloscopus; species Phylloscopus trochilus. The sequence goes on along the minus strand of WQNJ02000546.1, from coordinate 56,404,328 downwards.
TCTTTCGTCGCTCCGCACACCCAGCGGATGTACCAAAGACGCTGCTGGCTGTGGTGCGGCGAACCGCTGCTTACTCGGCAAAAGGCAGATTCTCGCTCTTGACAGCTCTGCTATGCAGAAGCAGAGGAAAGCCGGCAGAGCTTCTCCTGTAGCTGCTCTATGCAGAAACAACTGTAAACCAGCTAGAAATTCATCCTGTAGTGGGAAAGGCAGAAGAGTTGCTGCAAAAGCGTTTTGGCTTGCTGGAAGCAGCAGCAAGCACGAGTGCTTCTCTGCACATTGGAAACACAAAACAGAAGCACGCACACGGCAAGAGGAGACTGCCTGACACCTACTGCACTCAGTACAGGTCTGGGCTGCTGCCAGGGCATGTATTTCAAGGCACTAGCTTCAGGGACTCTCCACTGTCTTGGGGGTGATTCTACAAGGTGACCAGAAGCTGTTCACAAGCACCTGCTTGCAGCGACCGAGTTCGGCGTTCCACACTCTTCCCCGGCTCTCTTTCGCCTCTCCGCACACCCAGCGGCTGTACCAAAGACGCTGCTGGCTGTGGTGCGGCGAACCGCTGCTTACTCGGCAAAAGGCAGCTTCTCGCTCTTGACAGCTCTGCTATGCAGAAGCAGAGGAAAGCCGGCAGAGCTTCTTCTCTAGCTGCTCTACGCAGAAACAACTGTAAATCAGCTAGAAATTGATCCTGTAGTGGGAAAGGCAGGAAAGTTGCTGCAAAAGCGTTTTGGCTTGCTGGAAGCAGCAGCAAGCACGAGTGCTTCTCTGCACATTGGAAACACAAAACAGAAGCACGCACACGGGAAGAGGAGACTGCCTGACACCTGCTGAACTCAGTACAGGTCTGGGCTGCGGCCAGAGCATGTATTTCAAGGCAGTAGCTTCGGGGAATCTCCACTGTCTTGGGAAAGTTTCTACAAGGTGACCAGAAGCTGTTCGAAAGCACCTGCTTGAAGCGACCGAGTTCGGCGTTCCACACTCTTCCCCGGCTCTCTTTCGCCTCTCCGCACTCCCAGCGGCTGTACCGAAAACGCTGCTGGCTGTGGTGCGGCGAACCGCTGCTTTCTCGGCAAAAGGTAGCTTCTCGTTCTTGACAGCTCTGCTATGCAGAAGCAGAGGAAAGCCGGCAGAGCTTCTCCTCTAGCTGCTCTATGCAGAAACAACTGTAAATCACTAGAAATTGATCCTGTAGTGGGAAAGGCAGAAAAGTTGCTGCAAAAGCGTTTTGGCTTGCTGGAAGCAGCAGCAAGCACGAGTGCTTCTCTGCGCATTGGAAACACAAAACAGAAGCACGGAGACGGCGAGAGGAGACTGTCTGACACCTGCTGCACTCAGTACAGCTCTGGGCTGCTGCCAGAGCATGTATTTCAAGGCACTAGCTTCGGGGACTCTCCACTGTCTTGGGGGAGTTTCTACAAGGTGACCAGAAGCTGTTCACAAGCACCTGCTTGCAGCGACCGAGTTCGGCGTTCCACACTCTTCCCCGGCTCTCTTTCGCCTCTCCGCTCTCCCAGTGGCGGTACCGAAGACGCTGGTGACTGTGGTGCCGCGAACCGCTGCTTTCTCGGCAAAAGGCTGCTTCTCGCTCTTGACAGCTCTGCTATGCAGAAGCAGAGGAAAGCCGGCAGAGCTTCTCCTCTAGCTGCTCTACGCAGAAACAACTGTAAATCAGCTAGAAAATGATCCTGTAGTGGGAAAGGCAGAAAAGTTGCTGCAAAAGCGTTTTGGCTTGCTGGAAGCAGCAGCAAGCACGAGTGCTTCTCTGCACATTGGAAACACAAAACAGAAGCACCCACACGGCAAGAGGAGACTGCCTGACACCTGCTGCACTCAGTACAGCTCTGGGCTGCTGCCAGGGCATGTAATTCAAGGCACTAGCTTCGGGGACTCTCCACTGTCATGGGGGAGATTCTACAAGGTGACCAGAAGCTGTTCGAAAGCACCTGCTTGCAGCGACCGAGTTCGGCGTTCCACACTCTTCCCCGGCTCTCTTTCGCTTCTCCGCACAAGCTGCGGCTGAACCCAAGACGCCGATTGCTGCGGTTCCGCGAAGCGCTGCTTTCTCGGCAAAACACAGCTCCTCGTTCTTGACAGCTCTGCTATGCAGAAGCACTGGAAAGCCGGCAGAGGTGGTCCTCTAGCTGCTCTACGCACAGACAACTGTAAATCAGCTACACATTGATCCTGTTGTGGAAAAAGCAGGAAAGTTGCTGAAAAAGCGTTTTGGCTTACTGGAAGCAGCAGCAAGCACAAGGGCTTCTCTGCACGCTGCGAACACAAAACAGAAGCACCTACACGGCGAGAGGAGACTGCCTGACACCTGCTGCACTCAGTACAGCTCTGGGCTGCTGCCAGGGCATGTAATTCAAGGCACTAGCTTCAGGGACTCTCCACTGTCTTGGGGGTGATTCTACAAGGTGACCAGAAGCTGTTCACAAGCACCTGCTTGCAGCGACCGAGTTCGGCGTTCCACACTCTTCCCCGGCTCTCTTTCGCCTCTCCGCACACCCAGCGGCTGTACCAAAGACGCTGCTGGCTGTGGTGCCGCGAACCGCTGCTTTCTCGGCAAAACACAGCTTCTCGCTCTTGACAGCTCTGCTATGCAGAAGCAGAGGAAAGCCGGCAGAGCTTCTCCTCTAGCTGCTCTACGCAGAAACAACTGTAAATCAGCTAGAAAATGATCCTGTAGTGGGAAAGGCAGAAAAGTTGCTGCAAAAGCGTTTTGGCTTGCTGGAAGCAGCAGCAAGCATGAGTGCTTCTCTGCACACTGGAAACCCAAAACAGAAGCACGCAGACGGCAAGAGGAGACTGCCTGACACCTGCTGCACTCAGTACAGCTCTGGGCTGCTGCCAGGGCATGTATTTCAAGGCACTAGCTTCGGGGACTCTCCACTGTCTTGGGGGAGTTTCTACAAGGTGACCAGAAGCTGTTCACAAGCACCTGCTTGCAGCGACCGAGTTCGGCGTTCCACACTCTTCCCCGGCTCTCTTTCGCCTCTCCGCACACCCAGCGGCTGTACCAAAGACGCTGCTGGCTGTGGTGCCGCGAACCGCTGCTTTCTCGGCAAAAGGCAGCTTCTCGCTCTTGACAGCTCTGCTATGCAGAAGCAGTGGAAAGCTGGCAGAGCTTCTCCTCTAGCTGCTCTACGCAGAAACAACTGTAAATCAGCTAGAAATTGATCCTGTAGTGGGAAAGGCAGGAAAGTTGCTGCAAAAGCGTATTGGCTTGCTGGAAGCAGCAGCAAGCACGAGTGCTTCTCTGCACATTGGAAACACAAAACAGAAGCACGCACACGGCAAGAGGAGACTGCCTGAAACCTGCTGCACTCAGTACAGCTCTGGGCTGCTGCCAGGAAAGGTATTTCAAGGAACTAGCCACGGGGACTCTGCACTGTGCTGGAAGAGTTTCTACAAGGTGACCAGAAGCTGTTCGCCAGCACCGGCTTGCAGCGACGGAGTTCGGCTTTCCACGGTCTTCCCCGGCTCTCTTTCGCTTCTCCGCACAAGCTGCGGCTGAACTGAAGACGCCGATGGCTGCGGTTCCGCGAAGCGCTGCTTTCTCGGCAAAACACAGCTTCTTGTTCTTGACAGCTCTGCTATGCAGAAGCACAGGAAAGCCGGCAGAGCTGCTCCTCTAGCTGCTCTACGCACTGGCAACTGTAAATCAGCTAGACATTGATCCTGTTGTGGAAAAGGCAGGAAAGTTGCTGCAAAAGCGTTTTGGCTTGCTGGAAGCAGCAGCAAGCACAAGGGCTTCTCTGTACGCTGCAAACACAAAACAGAAGCACCTACACGGCGAGAGGAGACTGCCTGACACCTGCTGCACTCAGTACAGCTCTGGGCTGCTGCCAGGGCATGTATTTCAAGGCACTAGCTTCGGGGACTCTCCACTGTCTTGGGGGAGTTTCTACAATGTGACCAGAAGCTGTTCACAAGCACCTGCTTGCAGCGACCGAGTTCGGCGTTCCACACTCTTCCCCGGCTCTCTTTCGCCTCTCCGCTCTCCCAGTGGCGGTACCGAAGACGCTGCTGGCTGTGGTGCCGCGAACCGCTGCTTTCTCGGCAAAAGGCTGCTTCTCGCTCTTGACAGCTCTGCTATGCAGAAGCAGAGGAAAGCCGGCAGAGCTTCTCCTCTAGCTGCTCTACGCAGAAACAACTGTAAATCAGCTAGAAATTGATCCTGTAGTGGGAAAGGCAGGAAAGTTGCTGAAAAAGCGTTTTGGCTTGCTGGAAGCAGCAGCAAGCACGAGTGCTTCTCTGCACATTGGAAACACAAAACAGAAGCACGCACACGGCAAGAGGAGACTGCCTGACACCTGCTGCACTCAGTACAGCTCTGGGCTGCTGCCAGGAAAGGTATTTCAAGGAACTAGCCACAGGGACTCTGCACTGTGCTGGGAGAGATTCTACAAGGTGACCAGAAGCTGTTCACAAGCACCTGCTTGCAGCGACCGAGTTCGGCGTTCCACACTCTTCTCCGGCTCTCTTTCGCCGCTCCGCACACCCAGCGGATGTACCAAAGACGCTGCTGGCTGTGGTGCGGCGAACCGCTGCTTACTCGGCAAAAGGCAGATTCTCGCTCTTGACAGCTCTGCTATGCAGAAGCAGAGGAAAGCCGGCAGAGCTTCTCCTGTAGCTGCTCTATGCAGAAACAACTGTAAACCAGCTAGAAATTCATCCTGTAGTGGGAAAGGCAGAAGAGTTGCTGCAAAAGCGTTTTGGCTTGCTGGAAGCAGCAGCAAGCACGAGTGCTTCTCTGCACATTGGAAACACAAAACAGAAGCACGCACACGGCAAGAGGAGACTGCCTGACACCTACTGCACTCAGTACAGGTCTGGGCTGCTGCCAGGGCATGTATTTCAAGGCACTAGCTTCAGGGACTCTCCACTGTCTTGGGGGTGATTCTACAAGGTGACCAGAAGCTGTTCACAAGCACCTGCTTGCAGCGACCGAGTTCGGCGTTCCACACTCTTCCCCGGCTCTCTTTCGCCTCTCCGCACACCCAGCGGCTGTACCAAAGACGCTGCTGGCTGTGGTGTGGCGAACCGCTGCTTACTCTGCAAAAGGCAGCTTCTCGCTCTTGACAGCTCTGCTATGCAGAAGCAGAGGAAAGCCGGCAGAGTTTCTTCTCTAGCTGCTCTACGCAGAAACAACTGTAAATCAGCTAGAAATTGATCCTGTAGTGGGAAAGGCAGAAAAGTTGCTGCAAAAGCGTTTTGGCTTGCTGGAAGCAGCAGCAAGCACGAGTGCTTCTCTGCACATTGGAAACACAAAACAGAAGCACGCAGACGGCGAGAGGAGACTGTCTGACACCTGCTGCACTCAGTACAGCTCTGGGCTGCTGCCAGAGCATGTATTTCAAGGCACTAGCTTCGGGGACTCTCCACTGTCTTGGGGGAGTTTCTACAAGGTGACCAGAAGCTGTTCGAACGCACCTGCTTGCAGCGACCGAGTTCGGCGTTCCACACTCTTCCCCGGCTCTCTTTCGCCTCTCCGCTCTCCCAGTGGCGGTACCGAAGACGCTGCTGGCTGTGGTGCCGCGAACCGCAGCTTTCTCGGCAAAAGGCAGCTTCTCGCTCTTGACAGCTCTGCTATGCAGAAGCAGAGGAAAGCCGGCAGAGCTTCTCCTCTAGCTGCTCTACGCAGAAACAACTGTAAATCAGCTAGAAATTGATCCTGTAGTGGGAAAGGCAGAAAAGTTGCTGCAAAAGCGTTTTGGCTTGCTGGAAGCAGCAGCAAGCACGAGTGCTTCTCCGCACATTGGAAACACAAAACAGAAGCACCCACACGGCAAGAGGAGACTGCCTGACACCTGCTGCACTCAGTACAGCTCTGGGCTGCTGCCAGGGCATGTAAGTCAAGGCACTAGCTTCGGGGACTCTCCACTGTCATGGGGGAGATTCTACAAGGTGACCAGAAGCTGTTCGAAAGCACCTGCTTGCAGCGACCGAGTTCGGCGTTCCACACTCTTCCCCGGCTCTCTTTCGCCTCTCCGCACAACCTGCGGCTGTACCAAAGACGCTGCTGACTGTGGTGCCGCGAACCACTGCTTACTCGGCAAAAGGCAGCTTCTCGCTCTTGACAGCTCTGCTATGCAGAAGCAGAGGAAAGCTGGCAGAGCTTCTCCTCTAGCTGCTCTACGCAGAAACAACTGTAAATCAGCTAGAAATTGATCCTGTAGTGGGAAAGGCAGGAAAGTTGCTGCAAAAGCGTTTTGGCTTGCTGGAAGCAGCAGCAAGCACGAGTGCTTCTCTGCACATTGGAAACACAAAACAGAAGCACGCACACGGGAAGAGGAGACTGCCTGACACCTGCTGAACTCAGTACAGGTCTGGGCTGCGGCCAGAGCATGTATTTCAAGGCAGTAGCTTCGGGGACTCTCCACTGTCTTGGGAAAGTTTCTACAAGGTGACCAGAAGCTGTTCGAAAGCACCTGCTTGAAGCGACCGAGTTCGGCGTTCCACACTCTTCCCCGGCTCTCTTTCGCCTCTCCGCACTCCCAGCGGCTGTACCGAAAACGCTGCTGGCTGTGGTGCGGCGAACCGCTGCTTTCTCGGCAAAAGGTAGCTTCTCGTTCTTGACAGCTCTGCTATGCAGAAGCAGAGGAAAGCCGGCAGAGCTTCTCCTCTAGCTGCTCTATGCAGAAACAACTGTAAATCACTAGAAATTGATCCTGTAGTGGGAAAGGCAGAAAAGTTGCTGCAAAAGCGTTTTGGCTTGCTGGAAGCAGCAGCAAGCATGAGTGCTTCTCTGCACACTGGAAACCCAAAACAGAAGCACGCAGACGGCAAGAGGAGACTGCCTGACACCTGCTGCACTCAGTACAGCTCTGGGCTGCTGCCAGGACATGTATTTCAAGGCACTAGCTTCGGGGACTCTCCACTGTCTTGGGGGAGTTTCTACAAGGTGACCAGAAGCTGTTCACAAACACCTGCTTGCAGCGACCGAGTTCGGCGTTCCACACTCTTCCCCGGCTCTCTTTCGCCTCTCCGCACTCCCAGCGGCTGTACCGAAGACGCTGCTGGCTGTGGTGCCGCGAACCGCTGCTTTCTCGGCAAAAGGCAGCTTCTCGCTCTTGACAGCTCTGCTATGCAGAAGCAGTGGAAAGCTGGCAGAGCTTCTCCTCTAGCTGCTCTACGCAGAAACAACTGTAAATCAGCTAGAAATTCATCCTGTAGTGGGAAAGGCAGGAAAGTTGCTGCAAAAGCGTATTGGCTTGCTGGAAGCAGCAGCAAGCACGAGTGCTTCTCTGCACATTGGAAACACAAAACAGAAGCACGCACACGGCAAGAGGAGACTGCCTGAAACCTGCTGCACTCAGTACAGCTCTGGGCTGCTGCCAGGGCATGTATTTCAAGGCACTAGCTTCGGGGACTCTCCACTGTCTTGGGGGAGTTTCTACAAGGTGACCAGAAGCTGTTCACAAGCACCTGCTTGCAGCGACCGAGTTCGGCGTTCCACACTCTTCCCCGGCTCTCTTTCGCCTCTCCGCACACCCAGCGGCTGTACCAAAGACGCTGCTGGCTGTGGTGCGGCGAACCGCTGCTTACTCTGCAAAAGGCAGCTTCTCGCTCTTGACAGCTCTGCTATGCAGAAGCAGAGGAAAGCTGGCAGAGCTTCTTCTCTAGCTGCTCTACGCAGAAACAACTGTAAATCAGCTAGAAATTGATCCTGTAGTGGGAAAGGCAGAAAAGTTGCTGCAAAAGCGTTTTGGCTTGCTGGAAGCAGCAGCAAGCACGAGTGCTTCTCTGCACATTGGAAACACAAAACAGAAGCACGGAGACGGCGAGAGGAGACTGTCTGACACCTGCTGCACTCAGTACAGCTCTGGGCTGCTGCCAGAGCATGTATTTCAAGGCACTAGCTTCGGGGACTCTCCACTGTCTTGGGGGAGTTTCTACAAGGTGACCAGAAGCTGTTCACAAGCACCTGCTTGCAGCGACCGAGTTCGGCGTTCCACACTCTTCCCCGGCTCTCTTTCGCCTCTCCGCTCTCCCAGTGGCGGTACCGAAGACGCTGCTGACTGTGGTGCCGCGAACCGCTGCTTTCTCGGCAAAAGGCTGCTTCTCGCTCTTGACAGCTCTGCTATGCAGAAGCAGAGGAAAGCCGGCAGAGCTTCTCCTCTAGCTGCTCTACGCAGAAACAACTGTAAATCAGCTAGAAAATGATCCTGTAGTGGGAAAGGCAGAAAAGTTGCTGCAAAAGCGTTTTGGCTTGCTGGAAGCAGCAGCAAGCACGAGTGCTTCTCTGCACATTGGAAACACAAAACAGAAGCACGCACACGGGAAGAGGAGACTGCCTGACACCTGCTGCACTCAGTACAGCTCTGGGCTGCTGCCAGGGCATGTAATTCAAGGCACTAGCTTCGGGGACTCTCCACTGTCATGGGGGAGATTCTACAAGGTGACCAGAAGCTGTTCGAAAGCACCTGCTTGCAGCGACCGAGTTCGGCGTTCCACACTCTTCCCCGGCTCTCTTTCGCTTCTCCGCACAAGCTGCGGCTGAACCCAAGACGCCGATTGCTGCGGTTCCGCGAAGCGCTGCTTTCTCGGCAAAACACAGCTCCTCGTTCTTGACAGCTCTGCTATGCAGAAGCACTGGAAAGCCGGCAGAGGTGGTCCTCTAGCTGCTCTACGCACAGACAACTGTAAATCAGCTACACATTGATCCTGTTGTGGAAAAAGCAGGAAAGTTGCTGAAAAAGCGTTTTGGCTTACTGGAAGCAGCAGCAAGCACAAGGGCTTCTCTGCACGCTGCGAACACAAAACAGAAGCACCTACACGGCGAGAGGAGACTGCCTGACACCTGCTGCACTCAGTACAGCTCTGGGCTGCTGCCAGGGCATGTAATTCAAGGCACTAGCTTCAGGGACTCTCCACTGTCTTGGGGGTGATTCTACAAGGTGACCAGAAGCTGTTCACAAGCACCTGCTTGCAGCGACCGAGTTCGGCGTTCCACACTCTTCCCCGGCTCTCTTTCGCCTCTCCGCACACCCAGCGGCTGTACCAAAGACGCTGCTGGCTGTGGTGCGGCGAACCGCTGCTTTCTCGGCAAAACACAGCTTCTCGCTCTTGACAGCTCTGCTATGCAGAAGCAGAGGAAAGCCGGCAGAGCTTCTCCTCTAGCTGCTCTACGCAGAAACAACTGTAAATCAGCTAGAAAATGATCCTGTAGTGGGAAAGGCAGAAAAGTTGCTGCAAAAGCGTTTTGGCTTGCTGGAAGCAGCAGCAAGCATGAGTGCTTCTCTGCACACTGGAAACCCAAAACAGAAGCACGCAGACGGCAAGAGGAGACTGCCTGACACCTGCTGCACTCAGTACAGCTCTGGGCTGCTGCCAGGGCATGTATTTCAAGGCACTAGCTTCGGGGACTCTCCACTGTCTTGGGGGAGTTTCTACAAGGTGACCAGAAGCTGTTCACAAGCACCTGCTTGCAGCGACCGAGTTCGGCGTTCCACACTCTTCCCCGGCTCTCTTTCGCCTCTCCGCACACCCAGCGGCTGTACCAAAGACGCTGCTGGCTGTGGTGCCGCGAACCGCTGCTTTCTCGGCAAAAGGCAGCTTCTCGCTCTTGACAGCTCTGCTATGCAGAAGCAGTGGAAAGCTGGCAGAGCTTCTCCTCTAGCTGCTCTACGCAGAAACAACTGTAAATCAGCTAGAAATTGATCCTGTAGTGGGAAAGGCAGGAAAGTTGCTGCAAAAGCGTATTGGCTTGCTGGAAGCAGCAGCAAGCACGAGTGCTTCTCTGCACATTGGAAACACAAAACAGAAGCACGCACACGGCAAGAGGAGACTGCCTGAAACCTGCTGCACTCAGTACAGCTCTGGGCTGCTGCCAGGAAAGGTATTTCAAGGAACTAGCCACGGGGACTCTGCACTGTGCTGGAAGAGTTTCTACAAGGTGACCAGAAGCTGTTCGCCAGCACCGGCTTGCAGCGACGGAGTTCGGCTTTCCACGGTCTTCCCCGGCTCTCTTTCGCTTCTCCGCACAAGCTGCGGCTGAACTGAAGACGCCGATGGCTGCGGTTCCGCGAAGCGCTGCTTTCTCGGCAAAACACAGCTTCTCGTTCTTGACAGCTCTGCTATGCAGAAGCACAGGAAAGCCGGCAGAGCTGCTCCTCTAGCTGCTCTACGCACTGGCAACTGTAAATCAGCTAGACATTGATCCTGTTGTGGAAAAGGCAGGAAAGTTGCTGCAAAAGCGTTTTGGCTTGCTGGAAGCAGCAGCAAGCACAAGGGCTTCTCTGTACGCTGCAAACACAAAACAGAAGCACCTACACGGCGAGAGGAGACTGCCTGACACCTGCTGCACTCAGTACAGCTCTGGGCTGCTGCCAGGAAAGGTATTTCAAGGAACTAGCCACGGGGACTCTGCACTGTGCTGGGAGAGTTTCTACAAGGTGACCAGAAGCTGTTCGCCAGCACCGGCTTGCAGCGACGGAGTTCGGCTTTCCACGTTCTTCCCCGGCTTACTTTCGCTTCTCCGCACAAGCTGCGGCTGAACCCAAGACGCCGATGGCTGCGGTTCCGCGAAGCGCTGCTTTCTCGGCAAAACACAGCTTCTCGTTCTTGACAGCTCTGCTATGCAGAAGCACAGGAAAGCCGGCAGAGCTGCTCCTCTAGCTGCTTTACGCACAGGCAACTGTAAACCAGCTAGACATTGATCCTGTTGTGGAAAAGGCAGGAAAGTTGCTGAAAAAGCGTTTTGGCTTGCTGGAAGCAGCAGCAAGCACAAGGGCTTCTCTGTACGCTGCGAACACAAAACAGAAGCACCTACACGGTGAGAGGAGACTGCCTGACACCTGCTGCACTCAGTACAGCTCTGGGCTGCTGCCAGGAAAGGTATTTCAAGGAACTAGCCACGGGGACTCTGCACTGTGCTGGGAGAGTTTCTACAAGGTGACCAGAAGCTGTTCGCCAGCACCGGCTTGCAGCGACGGAGTTCGGCTTTCCACGGTCTTCCCCGGCTCTCTTTCGCTTCTCCGCACAAGCTGCGGCTGAACCCAAGACGCCGATGGCTGCGGTTCCGCGAAGCGCTGCTTTCTCGGCAAAACACAGCTTCTCGTTCTTGACAGCTCTGCTATGCAGAAGCACAGGAAAGCCGGCAGAGCTGCTCCTCTAGCTGCTCTACGCAGAGGGAACTGTAAATCAGCTAGACATTGATCCTGTTGTGGAAAAGGCAGGAAAGTTGCTGAAAAAGCATTTTGGCTTCATGGAAGCAGCAGCAAGCACAAGGGCTTCTCTGCACGCTGCGAACACAAAACAGAAGCACCTACACGGCGAGAGGAGACTGCCTGACACCTGCTGCACTCAGTACAGCTCTGGGCTGCTGCCAGGAAAGGTATTTCAAGGAACTAGCCACGGGGACTCTGCACTGTGCTGGGAGAGTTTCTACAAGGTGACCAGAAGCTGTTCGCCAGCACCGGCTTGCAGCGACGGAGTTCGGCTTTCCACGGTCTTCCCCGGCTCTCTTTCGCTTCTCCGCACAAGCTGCGGCTGAACTGAAGACGCCGATGGCTGCGGTTCCGCGAAGCGCTGCTTTCTCGGCAAAACACAGCTTCTCGTTCTTGACAGCTCTGCTATGCAGAAGCACAGGAAAGCCGGCAGAGGTGCTCCTCTAGCTGCTCTACGCACTGGCAACTGTAAATCAGCTAGACATTGATCCTGTTGTGGAAAAGGCAGGAAAGTTGCTGCAAAAGCGTTTTGGCTTGCTGGAAGCAGCAGCAAGCACAAGGGCTTCTCTGTACGCTGCAAACACAAAACAGAAGCACCTACACGGCGAGAGGAGACTGCCTGACCCCTGCTGCACTCAGTACAGCTCTGGGCTGCTGCCAGGAAAGGTATTTCAAGGAACTAGCCACGGGGACTCTGCACTGTGCTGGGAGAGTTTCTACAAGGTGACCAGAAGCTGTTCGCCAGCACCGGCTTGCAGCGACGGAGTTCGGCTTTCCACGGTCTTCCCCGGCTCTCTTTCGCTTCTCCGCACAAGCTGCGGCTGAACCCAAGACGCCGATGGCTGCGGTTCCGCGAAGCGCTGCTTTCTCGGCAAAACACAGCTTCTCGTTCTTGACAGCTCTGCTATGCAGAAGCACAGGAAAGCCGGCAGAGCTGCTCCTCTAGCTGCTCTACGCACTGGTAACTGTAAATCAGCTAGACATTGATCCTGTTGTGGAAAATGCAGGAAAGTTGCTGAAAAAGCGGTTTGGCTTGCTGGAAGCAGCAGCAAGCACAAGGGCTTCTCTGCACGCTGCAAACACAAAACAGAAGCACCTACACGGCGAGAGGAGACTGCCTGACACCTGCTGCACTCAGTACAGCTCTGGGCTGCTGCCAGGGCATGTATTTCAAGGAACTAGCCACGGGGACTCTGCACTGTGCTGGGAGAGTTTCTACAAGGTGACCAGAAGCTGTTCGCCAGCACCAGCTTGCAGCGACGGAGTTCGGCTTTCCACATTCTTCCCCGGCTCTCTTTCGCTTCTCCGCACAAGCTGCGGCTGAACCCAAGACGCCGATGGCTGCGGTTCCGCGAAGCGCTGCTTTCTCGGCAAAACACAGCTTCTCGTTCTTGACAGCTCTGCTATGCAGAAGCACAGGAAAGCCGGCAGAGCTGCTCCTCTAGCTGCTCTACGCACTGGCAACTGTAAATCAGGTAGACATTGATCCTGTTGTGGAAAAGGCAGGAAAGTTGCTGCAAAAGCGTTTTGGCTTGCTGGAAGCAGCAGCAAGCACAAGGGCTTCTCTGTACGCTGCAAACACAAAACAGAAGCACCTACACGGCGAGAGGAGACTGCCTGACCCCTGCTGCACTCAGTACAGCTCTGGGCTGCTGCCAGGAAAGGTATTTCAAGGAACTAGCCACGGGGACTCTGCACTGTGCTGGGAGAGTTTCTACAAGGTGACCAGAAGCTGTTCGCCAGCACCGGCTTGCAGCGACGGAGTTCGGCTTTCCACGTTCTTCCCCGGCTTACTTTCGCTTCTCCGCACAAGCTGCGGCTGAACCCAAGACGCCGATGGCTGCGGTTCCGCGAAGCGCTGCTTTCTCGGCAAAACACAGCTTCTCGTTCTTGACAGCTCTGCTATGCAGAAGCACAGGAAAGCCGGCAGAGCTGCTCCTCTAGCTGCTTTACGCACAGGCAACTGTAAACCAGCTAGACATTGATCCTGTTGTGGAAAAGGCAGGAAAGTTGCTGAAAAAGCGTTTTGGCTTGCTGGAAGCAGCAGCAAGCACAAGGGCTTCTCTGCACGCTGCGAACACAAAACAGAAGCACCTACACGGCGAGAGGAGACTGCCTGACACCTGCTGCACTCAGTACAGCTCTGGGCTGCTGCCAGGAAAGGTATTTCAAGGAACTAGCCACGGGGACTCTGCACTGTGCTGGGAGAGTTTCTACAAGGTGACCAGAAGCTGTTCGCCAGCACCAGCTTGCAGCGACGGAGTTCGGCTTTCCACGGTTTTCCCCGGCTCTCTTTCGCTTCTCCGCACAAGCTGCGGCTGAACCGAAGACGCCGATGGCTGCGGTTCCGCGAAGCGCTGCTTTCTCGGCAAAACACAGCTTCTCGTTCTTGACAGCTCTGCTATGCAGAAGCACAGGAAAGCCGGCAGAGCTGCTCCTCTAGCTGCTCTACGCAGAGGGAACTGTAAACCAGCTAGACATTGATCCTGTTGTGGAAAAGGCAGGAAAGTTGCTGAAAAAGCATTTTGGCTTCATGGAAGCAGCAGCAAGCACAAGGGCTTCTCTGCACGCTGCAAACACAAAACAGAAGCACCTACACGGCGAGAGGAGACTGCCTGACACCTGCTGCACTCAGTACAGCTCTGGGCTGCTGCCAGGGCATGTATTTCAAGGAACTAGCCACGGGGACTCTGCACTGTGCTGGGAGAGTTTCTACAAGGTGACCAGAAGCTGTTCGCCAGCACCAGCTTGCAGCGACGGAGCTCGGCTTTCCACGTTCTTCCTTGGCTCTCTTTCGCTTCTCCGCACAAGCTGCGGCTGAACTGAAGACGCCGATGGCTGCGGTTCCGCGAAGCGCTGCTTTCTCGGCAAAACACAGCTTCTTGTTCTTGACAGCTCTGCTATGCAGAAGCACAGGAAAGCCGGCAGAGCTGCTCCTCTAGCTGCTCTACGCACTGGCAACTGTAAATCAGCTAGACATTGATCCTGTTGTGGAAAAGGCAGGAAAGTTGCTGCAAAAGCGTTTTGGCTTGCTGGAAGCAGCAGCAAGCACAAGGGCTTCTCTGTACGCTGCAAACACAAAACAGAAGCACCTACACGGCGAGAGGAGACTGCCTGACACCTGCTGCACTCAGTACAGCTCTGGGCTGCTGCCAGGAAAGGTATTTCAAGGAACTAGCCACGGGGACTCTGCACTGTGCTGGGAGAGTTTCTACAAGGTGACCAGAAGCTGTTCGCCAGCACCGGCTTGCAGCGACGGAGTTCGGCTTTCCACGTTCTTCCCCGGCTTACTTTCGCTTCTCCGCACAAGCTGCGGCTGAACCCAAGACGCCGATGGCTGCGGTTCCGCGAAGCGCTGCTTTCTCGGCAAAACACAGCTTCTCGTTCTTGACAGCTCTGCTATGCAGAAGCACAGGAAAGCCGGCAGAGCTGCTCCTCTAGCTGCTTTACGCACAGGCAACTGTAAACCAGCTAGACATTGATCCTGTTGTGGAAAAGGCAGGAAAGTTGCTGAAAAAGCGTTTTGGCTTGCTGGAAGCAGCAGCAAGCACAAGGGCTTCTCTGTACGCTGCGAACACAAAACAGAAGCACCTACACGGTGAGAGGAGACTGCCTGACACCTGCTGCACTCAGTACAGCTCTGGGCTGCTGCCAGGAAAGGTATTTCAAGGAACTAGCCACGGGGACTCTGCACTGTGCTGGGAGAGTTTCTACAAGGTGACCAGAAGCTGTTCGCCAGCACCGGCTTGCAGCGACGGAGTTCGGCTTTCCACGGTCTTCCCCGGCTCTCTTTCGCTTCTCCGCACAAGCTGCGGCTGAACCGAAGACGCCGATGGCTGCGGTTCCGCGAAGCGCTGCTTTCTCGGCAAAACACAGCTTCTCGTTCTTGACAGCTCTGCTATGCAGAAGCACAGGAAAGCCGGCAGAGCTGCTCCTCTAGCTGCTCTACGCAGAGGGAACTGTAAATCAGCTAGACATTGATCCTGTTGTGGAAAAGGCAGGAAAGTTGCTGAAAAAGCATTTTGGCTTCATGGAAGCAGCAGCAAGCACAAGGGCTTCTCTGCACGCTGCGAACACAAAACAGAAGCACCTACACGGCGAGAGGAGACTGCCTGACACCTGCTGCACTCAGTACAGCTCTGGGCTGCTGCCAGGAAAGGTATTTCAAGGAACTAGCCACGGGGACTCTGCACTGTGCTGGGAGAGTTTCTACAAGGTGACCAGAAGCTGTTCGCCAGCACCGGCTTGCAGCGACGGAGTTCGGCTTTCCACGGTCTTCCCCGGCTCTCTTTCGCTTCTCCGCACAAGCTGCGGCTGAACTGAAGACGCCGATGGCTGCGGTTCCGCGAAGCGCTGCTTTCTCGGCAAAACACAGCTTCTCGTTCTTGACAGCTCTGCTATGCAGAAGCACAGGAAAGCCGGCAGAGGTGCTCCTCTAGCTGCTCTACGCACTGGCAACTGTAAATCAGCTAGACATTGATCCTGTTGTGGAAAAGGCAGGAAAGTTGCTGCAAAAGCGTTTTGGCTTGCTGGAAGCAGCAGCAAGCACAAGGGCTTCTCTGTACGCTGCAAACACAAAACAGAAGCACCTACACGGCGAGAGGAGACTGCCTGACCCCTGCTGCACTCAGTACAGCTCTGGGCTGCTGCCAGGAAAGGTATTTCAAGGAACTAGCCACGGGGACTCTGCACTGTGCTGGGAGAGTTTCTACAAGGTGACCAGAAGCTGTTCGCCAGCACCGGCTTGCAGCGACGGAGTTCGGCTTTCCACGGTCTTCCCCGGCTCTCTTTCGCTTCTCCGCACAAGCTGCGGCTGAACCGAAGACGCCGATGGCTGCGGTTCCGCGAAGCGCTGCTTTCTCGGCAAAACACAGCTTCTCGTTCTTGACAGCTCTGCTATGCAGAAGCACAGGAAAGCCGGCAGAGCTGCTCCTCTAGCTGCTCTACGCACTGGCAACTGTAAATCAGCTAGACATTGATCCTGTTGTGGAAAATGCAGGAAAGTTGCTGAAAAAGCGGTTTGGCTTGCTGGAAGCAGCAGCAAGCACAAGGGCTTCTCTGCACGCTGCAAACACAAAACAGAAGCACCTACACGGCGAGAGGAGACTGCCTGACACCTGCTGCACTCAGTACAGCTCTGGGCTGCTGCCAGGGCATGTATTTCAAGGAACTAGCCACGGGGACTCTGCACTGTGCTGGGAGAGTTTCTACAAGGTGACCAGAAGCTGTTCGCCAGCACCAGCTTGCAGCGACGGAGTTCGGCTTTCCACATTCTTCCCCGGCTCTCTTTCGCTTCTCCGCACAAGCTGTGGCTGAACCCAAGACGCCGATGGCTGCGGTTCCGCGAAGCGCTGCTTTCTCGGCAAAACACAGCTTCTCGTTCTTGACAGCTCTGCTATGCAGAAGCACAGGAAAGCCGGCAGAGCTGCTCCTCTAGCTGCTCTACGCACTGGCAACTGTAAATCAGGTAGACATTGATCCTGTTGTGGAAAAGGCAGGAAAGTTGCTGCAAAAGCGTTTTGGCTTGCTGGAAGCAGCAGCAAGCACAAGGGCTTCTCTGTACGCTGCAAACACAAAACAGAAGCACCTACACGGCGAGAGGAGACTGCCTGACCCCTGCTGCACTCAGTACAGCTCTGGGCTGCTGCCAGGAAAGGTATTTCAAGGAACTAGCCACGGGGACTCTGCACTGTGCTGGGAGAGTTTCTACAAGGTGACCAGAAGCTGTTCGCCAGCACCGGCTTGCAGCGACGGAGTTCGGCTTTCCACGTTCTTCCCCGGCTTACTTTCGCTTCTCCGCACAAGCTGCGGCTGAACCCAAGACGCCGATGGCTGCGGTTCCGCGAAGCGCTGCTTTCTCGGCAAAACACAGCTTCTCGTTCTTGACAGCTCTGCTATGCAGAAGCACAGGAAAGCCGGCAGAGCTGCTCCTCTAGCTGCTTTACGCACAGGCAACTGTAAACCAGCTAGACATTGATCCTGTTGTGGAAAAGGCAGGAAAGTTGCTGAAAAAGCGTTTTGGCTTGCTGGAAGCAGCAGCAAGCACAAGGGCTTCTCTGCACGCTGCGAACACAAAACAGAAGCACCTACACGGCGAGAGGAGACTGCCTGACACCTGCTGCACTCAGTACAGCTCTGGGCTGCTGCCAGGAAAGGTATTTCAAGGAACTAGCCACGGGGACTCTGCACTGTGCTGGGAGAGTTTCTACAAGGTGACCAGAAGCTGTTCGCCAGCACCAGCTTGCAGCGACGGAGTTCGGCTTTCCACGGTTTTCCCCGGCTCTCTTTCGCTTCTCCGCACAAGCTGCGGCTGAACCGAAGACGCCGATGGCTGCGGTTCCGCGAAGCGCTGCTTTCTCGGCAAAACACAGCTTCTCGTTCTTGACAGCTCTGCTATGCAGAAGCACAGGAAAGCCGGCAGAGCTGCTCCTCTAGCTGCTCTACGCAGAGGGAACTGTAAACCAGCTAGACATTGATCCTGTTGTGGAAAAGGCAGGAAAGTTGCTGAAAAAGCATTTTGGCTTCATGGAAGCAGCAGCAAGCACAAGGGCTTCTCTGCGCGCTGCGAACACAAAACAGAAGCACCTACACGGCGAGAGGAGACTGCCTGACACCTGCTGCACTCAGTACAGCTCTGGGCTGCTGCCAGGGCATGTATTTCAAGGAACTAGCCACGGGGAATCTGCACTGTGCTGGGAGAGTTTCTACAAGGTGACCAGAAGCTGTTCGCCAGCACCAGCTTGCAGCGACGGAGCTCGGCTTTCCACGTTCTTCCTTGGCTCTCTTTCGCTTCTCCGCACAAGCTGCGGCTGAACCGAAGACGCCGATGGCTGCGGTTCCGCGAAGCGCTGCTTTCTCGGCAAAACACAGCTTCTTGTTCTTGATAGCTCTGCTATGCAGAAGCACAGGAAAGCCGGCAGAGCTGCTCCTCTAGCTGCTCTACGCACAGGCAACTGTAAATCAGCTAGACATTGATCCTGTTGTGGAAAAGGCAGGAAAGTTGCTGAAAAAGCGTTTTGGCTTGCTGGAAGCAGCAGCAAGCACAAGGGCTTCTCTGCACGCTGCGAACACAAAGCAGAAGCACCTACACGGCGAGAGGAGACTGCCTGACACCTGCTGCACTCAGTACAGCTCTGGGCTGCTGCCAGGGCATGTATTTCAAGGAACTAGCCACGGGGACTCTGCACTGTGCTGGGAGAGTGTCTACAAGGTGACCAGAAGCTGTTCGCCAGCACCGGCTTGCAGCGACGGAGTTTGGCTTTCCACAGTCTTCCCCGGCTCTCTTTCGCTTCTCCGCACAAGCTGCGGCTGAACCGAAGACGCCGATGGCTGCGGTTCCGCGAAGCGCTGCTTTCTCGGCAAAACGCAGCTTCTCGTTCTTGACAGCTCTGCTATGCAGAAGCACAGGAAAGCCGGCAGAGCTGCTCCTCTAGCTGCTCTACGCAGAGGGAACTGTAAACCAGCTAGACATTGATCCTGTTGTGGAAAAGGCAGGAAAGTTGCTGAAAAAGCGTTTTGGCTTGCTGGAAGCAGCAGCAAGCACAAGGGCTTCTCTGCACGCTGCAAACACAAAACAGAAGCACCTACACGGCGAGAGGAGACTGCCTGACACCTGCTGCACTCAGTACAGCTCTGGGCTGCTGCCAGGAAAGGTATTTCAAGGAACTAGCCACGGGGACTCTGCACTGTGCTGGGAGAGTTTCTACAAGGTGACCAGAAGCTGTTCGCCAGCACCGGCTTGCAGCGACGGAGTTTGGCTTTCCACGGTCTTCCCCGGCTCTCTTTCGCTTCTCCGCACAAGCTGCGGCTGAACCCAAGACGCCGATGGCTGCGGTTCCGCGAAGCGCTGCTTTCTCGGCAAAACACAGCTTCTCGTTCTTGACAGCTCTGCTATGCAGAAGCACAGGAAATCCGGCAGAGCTGCTCCTCTAGCTGCTCTACGCAGAGGGAACTGTAAACGAGCTAGACATTGATCCTGTTGTGGAAAAGGCAGGAAAGTTGCTGCAAAAGCGTTTTGGCTTGCTGGAAGCAGCAGCAAGCACATGGGCTTCTCTGTACGCTGCAAACACAAAACAGAAGCACCTACACGGCGAGAGGAGACTGCCTGACACCTGCTGCACTCAGTACAGCTCTGGGCTGCTGCCAGGAAAGGTATTTCAAGGAACTAGCCACGGGGACTCTGCACTGTGCTGGGAGAGTTTCTACAAGGTGACCAGAAGCTGTTCGCCAGCACCAGCTTGCAGCGACGGAGTTCGGCTTTCCACGGTCTTCCCCGGCTCTCTTTCGCTTCTCCGCACAAGCTGCGGCTGAACCGAAGACGCCGATGGCTGCGGTTCCGCGAAGCGCTGCTTTCTCGGCAAAACACAGCTTCTCGTTCTTGACAGCTCTGCTATGCAGAAGCACAGGAAAGCCGGCAGAGGTGCTCCTCTAGCTGCTCTACGCAGAGGGAACTGTAAACCAGCTAGACATTGATCCTGTTGTGGAAAAGGCAGGAAAGTTGCTGAAAAACCATTTTGGCTTCATGGAAGCAGCAGCAAGCACAAGGGCTTCTCTGCACGCTGCGAACACAAAACAGAAGCACCTACACGGCAAGAGGAGACTGCCTGACACCTGCTGCACTCAGTACAGCTCTGGGCTGCTGCCAGGAAAGGTATTTCAAGGAACTAGCCACGGGGACTCTGCACTGTGCTGGGAGAGTTTCTACAAGGTGACCAGAAGCTGTTCGCCAGCACCGGCTTGCAGCGACGGAGTTCGGCTTTCCACATTCTTCCCCGGCTCTCTTTCGCTTCTCCGTACAAGCTGCGGCTGAACCGAAGACGTCGATGGCTGCGGTTCCGCGAAGCGCTGCTTTCTCGGCAAAACACAGCTTCTCGTTCTTGACAGCTCTGCTATGCAGAAGCACAAGAAAGCCGGCAGAGCTGCTCCTCTAGCTGCTCTACGCAGAGGGAACTGTAAACCAGCTAGACATTGATCCTGTTGTGGAAAAGGCAGGAAAGTTGCTGAAAAAGCGTTTTGGCTTGCTGGAAGCAGCAGCAAGCACAAGGGCTTCTCTGCACGCTGCGAACACAAAGCAGAAGCACCTACACGGCGAGAGGAGACTGCCTGACACCTGCTGCACTCAGTACAGCTCTGGGCTGCTGCCAGGAAAGGTATTTCAAGGAACTAGTCACGGGGACTCTGCACTGTGCTGGGAGAGTTTCTACAAGGTGACCAGAAGCTGTTCGCCAGCACCGGCTTGCAGCGACGGAGTTCGGCTTTCCACGGTCTTCCCCGGCTCTCTTTCGCTTCTCCGCACAAGCTGCGGCTGAACCCAAGACGCCGATGGCTGCGGTTCCGCGAAGCGCTGCTTTCTCGGCAAAACGCAGCTTCTCGTTCTTGACAGCTCTGCTATGCAGAAGCACAGGAAAGCCGGCAGAGCTGCTCCTCTAGCTGCTCTACGCAGAGGGAACTGTAAACCAGCTAGACATTGATCCTGTTGTGGAAAAGGCAGGAAAGTTGCTGAAAAAGCGTTTTGGCTTGCTGGAAGCAGCAGCAAGCACAAGGGCTTCTCTGCACGCTGCGAACACAAAGCAGAAGCACCTACACGGCGAGAGGAGACTGCCTGACACCTGCTGCACTCAGTACAGCTCTGGGCTGCTGCCAGGGCATGTATTTCAAGGAACTAGCCACGGGGAATCTGCACTGTGCTGGGAGAGTTTCTACAAGGTGACCAGAAGCTGTTCGCCAGCACCAGCTTGCAGCGACGGAGCTCGGCTTTCCACGTTCTTCCTTGGCTCTCTTTCGCTTCTCCGCACAAGCTGCGGCTGAACCGAAGACGCCGATGGCTGCGGTTCCGCGAAGCGCTGCTTTCTCGGCAAAACACAGCTTCTTGTTCTTGATAGCTCTGCTATGAAGAAGCACAGGAAAGCCGGCAGAGCTGCTCCTCTAGCTGCTCTACGCACTGGCAACTGTAAATCAGCTAGACATTGATCCTGTTGTGGAAAAGGCAGGAAAGTTGCTGAAAAAGCGTTTTGGCTTGCTGGAAGCAGCAGCAAGCACAAGGGCTTCTCTGCACGCTGCGAACACAAAGCAGAAGCACCTACACGGCGAGAGGAGACTGCCTGACACCTGCTGCACTCAGTACAGCTCTGGGCTGCTGCCAGGGCATGTATTTCAAGGAACTAGCCACGGGGACTCTGCACTGTGCTGGGAGAGTGTCTACAAGGTGACCAGAAGCTGTTCGCCAGCACCGGCTTGCAGCGACGGAGTTCGGCTTTCCACGGTCTTCCCCGGCTCTCTTTCGCTTCTCCGCACAAGCTGCGGCTGAACCGAAGACGCCGATGGCTGCGGTTCCGCGAAGCGCTGCTTTCTCGGCAAAACGCAGCTTCTCGTTCTTGACAGCTCTGCTATGCAGAAGCACAGGAAAGCCGGCAGAGCTGCTCCTCTAGCTGCTCTACGCACTGGCAACTGTAAATCAGCTAGGCATTGATCGTGTTGTGGAAAAGGCAGGAAAGTTGCTGCAAAAGCGTTTTGGCTTGCTGGAAGCAGCAGCAAGCACAAGGGCTTCTCTGCACGCTGCAAACACAAAACAGAAGCACCTACACGGCGAGAGGAGACTGCCTGACACCTGCTGCACTCAGTACAGCTCTGGGCTGCTGCCAGGAAAGGTATTTCAAGGAACTAGCCACGGGGACTCTGCACTGTGCTGGGAGAGTTTCTACAAGGTGACCAGAAGCTGTTCGCCAGCACCAGCTTGCAGCGACGGAGTTCGGCTTTCCACGGTCTTCCCCGGCTCTCTTTCGCTTCTCCGCACAAGCTGCGGCTGAACCGAAGACGCCGATGGCTGCGGTTCCGCGAAGCGCTGCTTTCTCGGCAAAACACAGCTTCTCGTTCTTGACAGCTCTGCTATGCAGAAGCACAGGAAAGCCGGCAGAGGTGCTCCTCTAGCTGCTCTACGCAGAGGGAACTGTAAACCAGCTAGACATTGATCCTGTTGTGGAAAAGGCAGGAAAGTTGCTGAAAAACCATTTTGGCTTCATGGAAGCAGCAGCAAGCACAAGGGCTTCTCTGCACGCTGCGAACACAAAACAGAAGCACCTACACGGCAAGAGGAGACTGCCTGACACCTGCTGCACTCAGTACAGCTCTGGGCTGCTGCCAGGAAAGGTATTTCAAGGAACTAGCCACGGGGACTCTGCACTGTGCTGGGAGAGTTTCTACAAGGTGACCAGAAGCTGTTCGCCAGCACCGGCTTGCAGCGACGGAGTTCGGCTTTCCACATTCTTCCCCGGCTCTCTTTCGCTTCTCCGTACAAGCTGCGGCTGAACCGAAGACGTCGATGGCTGCGGTTCCGCGAAGCGCTGCTTTCTCGGCAAAACACAGCTTCTCGTTCTTGACAGCTCTGCTATGCAGAAGCACAAGAAAGCCGGCAGAGCTGCTCCTCTAGCTGCTCTACGCAGAGGGAACTGTAAACCAGCTAGACATTGATCCTGTTGTGGAAAAGGCAGGAAAGTTGCTGAAAAAGCATTTTGGCTTCATGGAAGCAGCAGCAAGCACAAGGGCTTCTCTGCGCGCTGCGAATAAAAAACAGAAGCACCTACACGGCGAGAGGAGACTGCCTGACACCTGCTGCACTCAGTACAGCTCTGGGCTGCTGCCAGGGCATGTATTTCAAGGAACTAGCCACGGGGACTCTGCACTGTGCTGGGAGAGTTTCTACAAGGTGACCAGAAGCTGTTCGCCAGCACCGGCTTGCAGCGACGGAGTTCGGCTTTCCACGTTCTTCCCTGGCTTACTTTCTCTTCTCCGTACATGCTGCGGCTGAACCCAAGACGCCGATGGCTGCGGTTCCGCGAAGCGCTGCTTTCTCGGCAAAACACAGCTTCTCATTCTTGACAGCTCTGCTATGCAGAAGCACAGGAAAGCCGGCAGAGCTGCTCCTCTAGCTGCTCTACGCAGAGGGAACTGTAAACCAGCTAGACATTGATCCTGTTGTGGAAAAGGCAGGAAAGTTGCTGAAAAAGCGTTTTGGCTTGCTGGAAGCAGCAGCAAGCACAAGGGCTTCTCTGCACGCTGCGAACACAAAGCAGAAGCACCTACACGGCGAGAGGAGACTGCCTGACACCTGCTGCACTCAGTACAGCTCTGGGCTGCTGCCAGGGCATGTATTTCAAGGAACTAGCCACGGGGACTCTGCACTGTGCTGGGAGAGTGTCTACAAGGTGACCAGAAGCTGTTCGCCAGCACCGGCTTGCAGCGACGGAGTTCGGCTTTCCACGGTCTTCCCCGGCTCTCTTTCGCTTCTCCGCACAAGCTGCGGCTGAACCCAAGACGCCGATGGCTGCGGTTCCGCGAAGCGCTGCTTTCTCGGCAAAACACAGCTTCTCGTTCTTGACAGCTCTGCTATGCAGAAGCACAGGAAAGCCGGCAGAGCTGCTCCTCTAGCTGCTCTACGCACTGGCAACTGTATATCAGCTAGACATTGATCCTGTTGTGGAAAAGGCAGGAAAGTTGCTGCAAAAGCGTTTTGGCTTGCTGGAAGCAGCAGCAAGCACATGGGCTTCTCTGTACGCTGCAAACACAAAACAGAAGCACCTACACGGCGAGAGGAGACTGCCTGACACCTGCTGCACTCAGTACAGCTCTGGGCTGCTTCCAGGAAAGGTATTTCAAGGAACTAGCCACGGGGACTCTGCACTGTGCTGGGAGAGTTTCTACAAGGTGACCAGAAGCTGTTCGCCAGCACCAGCTTGCAGCGACGGAGTTCGGCTTTCCACGGTCTTCCCCGGCTCTCTTTCGCTTCTCCGCACAAGCTGCGGCTGAACCGAAGACGCCGATGGCTGCGGTTCCGCGAAGCGCTGCTTTCTCGGCAAAACACAGCTTCTCGTTCTTGACAGCTCTGCTATGCAGAAGCACAGGAAAGCCGGCAGAGGTGCTCCTCTAGCTGCTCTACGCAGAGGGAACTGTAAACCAGCTAGACATTGATCCTGTTGTGGAAAAGGCAGGAAAGTTGCTGAAAAAGCATTTTGGCTTCATGGAAGCAGCAGCAAGCACAAGGGCTTCTCTGCACGCTGCGAACACAAAGCAGAAGCACCTACACGGCGAGAGGAGACTGCCTGACACGTGCTGCACTCAGTACAGCTCTGGGCTGCTGCCAGGAAAGGTATTTCAAGGAACTAGCCACAGGGACTCTGCACTGTGCTGGGAGAGTTTCTACAAGGTGACCAGAAGCTGTTCGCCAGCACCGGCTTGCAGCGACGGAGTTCGGCTTTCCACATTCTTCCCCGGCTCTCTTTCGCTTCTCCGTACAAGCTGCGGCTGAACCGAAGACGTCGATGGCTGCGGTTCCACGAAGCGCTGCTTTCTCGGCAAAACACAGCTTCTCGTTCTTGACAGCTCTGCTATGCAGAAGCACAAGAAAGCCGGCAGAGGTGCTCCTCTAGCTGCCCTACGCAGAGGGAACTGTAAACCAGCTAGACATTGATCCTGTTGTGGAAAAGACAGGAAAGTTGCTGAAAAAGCATTTTGGATTCATGGAAGCAGCAGCAAGCACAAGGGCTTCTCTGCGCGCTGCGAACACAAAACAGAAGCCCCTACACGGCGAGAGGAGACTGCCTGACACCTGCTGCACTCAGTACAGCTCTGGGCTGCTGCCAGGGCATGTATTTCAAGGAACTAGCCACGGGGACTCTGCACTGTGCTGGGAGAGTTTCTACAAGGTGACCAGAAGCTGTTCGCCAGCACCGGCTTGCAGCGACGGAGTTCGGCTTTCCACGGTCTTCCCCGGCTCTCTTTCGCTTCTCCGCACAAGCTGCGGCTGAACCGAAGACGCCGATGGCTGCGGTTCCGCGAAGCGCTGCTTTCTCGGCAAAACACAGCTTCTCGTTCTTGACAGCTCTGCTATGCAGAAGCACAGGAAAGCCGGCAGAGGTGCTCCTCTAGCTGCTCTACGCAGAGGGAACTGTAAACCAGCTAGACATTGATCCTGTTGTGGAAAAGGCAGGAAAGTTGCTGAAAAAGCATTTTGGCTTCATGGAAGCAGCAGCAAGCACAAGGGCTTCTCTGCACGCTGCGAACACAAAGCAGAAGCACCTACACGGCGAGAGGAGACTGCCTGACACGTGCTGCACTCAGTACAGCTCTGGGCTGCTGCCAGGAAAGGTATTTCAAGGAACTAGCCACAGGGACTCTGCACTGTGCTGGGAGAGTTTCTACAAGGTGACCAGAAGCTGTTCGCCAGCACCGGCTTGCAGCGACGGAGTTCGGCTTTCCACATTCTTCCCCGGCTCTCTTTCGCTTCTCCGTACATGCTGCGGCTGAACCGAAGACGTCGATGGCTGCGGTTCCACGAAGCGCTGCTTTCTCGGCAAAACACAGCTTCTCGTTCTTGACAGCTCTGCTATGCAGAAGCACAAGAAAGCCGGCAGAGGTGCTCCTCTAGCTGCCCTACGCAGAGGGAACTGTAAACCAGCTAGACATTGATCCTGTTGTGGAAAAGACAGGAAAGTTGCTGAAAAAGCATTTTGGATTCATGGAAGCAGCAGCAAGCACAAGGGCTTCTCTGCGCGCTGCGAACACAAAACAGAAGCCCCTACACGGCGAGAGGAGACTGCCTGACACCTGCTGCACTCAGTACAGCTCTGGGCTGCTGCCAGGGCATGTATTTCAAGGAACTAGCCACGGGGACTCTGCACTGTGCTGGGAGAGTTTCTACAAGGTGACCAGAAGCTGTTCGCCAGCACCGGCTTGCAGCGACGGAGTTCGGCTTTCCACGGTCTTCCCCGGCTCTCTTTCGCTTCTCCGCACAAGCTGCGGCTGAACCGAAGACGCCGATGGCTGCGGTTCCGCGAAGCGCTGCTTTCTCGGCAAAACACAGCTTCTCGTTCTTGACAGCTCTGCTATGCAGAAGCACAGGAAAGCCGGCAGAGCTGCTCCTCTAGCTGCTCTACGCAGAGGGAACTGTAAACCAGCTAGACATTGATCCTGTTGTGGAAAAGGCAGGAAAGTTGCTGCAAAAGCGTTTTGGCTTGCTGGAAGCAGCAGCAAGCACAAGGGCTTCTCTGCACGCTGCAAACACAAAGCAGAAGCACCTACACGGCGAGAGGAGACTGCCTGACACCTGCTGCACTCAGTACAGCTCTGGGCTGCTGCCAGGGCATGTATTTCAAGGAACTAGCCACGGGGACTCTGCACTGTGCTGGGAGAGTGTCTACAAGGTGACCAGAAGCTGTTCGCCAGCACCGGCTTGCAGCGACGGAGTTCGGCTTTCCACGGTCTTCCCCGGCTCTCTTTCGCTTCTCCGCACAAGCTGCGGCTGAACCGAAGACGCCGATGGCTGCGGTTCCGCGAAGCGCTGCTTTCTCGGCAAAACGCAGCTTCTCGTTCTTGACAGCTCTGCTATGCAGAAGCACAGGAAAGCCGGCAGAGCTGCTCCTCTAGCTGCTCTACGCACTGGCAACTGTAAATCAGCTAGGCATTGATCCTGTTGTGGAAAAGGCAGGAAAGTTGCTGCAAAAGCGTTTTGGCTTGCTGGAAGCAGCAGCAAGCACAAGGGCTTCTCTGCACGCTGCAAACACAAAACAGAAGCACCTACACGGCGAGAGGAGACTGCCTGACACCTGCTGCACTCAGTACAGCTCTGGGCTGCTGCCAGGAAAGGTATTTCAAGGAACTAGCCACGGGGACTCTGCACTGTGCTGGGAGAGTTTCTACAAGGTGACCAGAAGCTGTTCGCCAGCACCAGCTTGCAGCGACGGAGTTCGGCTTTCCACGGTCTTCCCCGGCTCTCTTTCGCTTCTCCGCACAAGCTGCGGCTGAACCGAAGACGCCGATGGCTGCGGTTCCGCGAAGCGCTGCTTTCTCGGCAAAACACAGCTTCTCGTTCTTGACAGCTCTGCTATGCAGAAGCACAGGAAAGCCGGCAGAGGTGCTCCTCTAGCTGCTCTACGCAGAGGGAACTGTAAACCAGCTAGACATTGATCCTGTTGTGGAAAAGGCAGGAAAGTTGCTGAAAAACCATTTTGGCTTCATGGAAGCAGCAGCAAGCACAAGGGCTTCTCTGCACGCTGCGAACACAAAACAGAAGCACCTACACGGCAAGAGGAGACTGCCTGACACCTGCTGCACTCAGTACAGCTCTGGGCTGCTGCCAGGAAAGGTATTTCAAGGAACTAGCCACGGGGACTCTGCACTGTGCTGGGAGAGTTTCTACAAGGTGACCAGAAGCTGTTCGCCAGCACCGGCTTGCAGCGACGGAGTTCGGCTTTCCACATTCTTCCCCGGCTCTCTTTCGCTTCTCCGTACAAGCTGCGGCTGAACCGAAGACGTCGATGGCTGCGGTTCCGCGAAGCGCTGCTTTCTCGGCAAAACACAGCTTCTCGTTCTTGACAGCTCTGCTATGCAGAAGCACAAGAAAGCCGGCAGAGCTGCTCCTCTAGCTGCTCTACGCAGAGGGAACTGTAAACCAGCTAGACATTGATCCTGTTGTGGAAAAGGCAGGAAAGTTGCTGAAAAAGCATTTTGGCTTCATGGAAGCAGCAGCAAGCACAAGGGCTTCTCTGCGCGCTGCGAATAAAAAACAGAAGCACCTACACGGCGAGAGGAGACTGCCTGACACCTGCTGCACTCAGTACAGCTCTGGGCTGCTGCCAGGGCATGTATTTCAAGGAACTAGCCACGGGGACTCTGCACTGTGCTGGGAGAGTTTCTACAAGGTGACCAGAAGCTGTTCGCCAGCACCGGCTTGCAGCGACGGAGTTCGGCTTTCCACGTTCTTCCCTGGCTTACTTTCTCTTCTCCGTACATGCTGCGGCTGAACCCAAGACGCCGATGGCTGCGGTTCCGCGAAGCGCTGCTTTCTCGGCAAAACACAGCTTCTCATTCTTGACAGCTCTGCTATGCAGAAGCACAGGAAAGCCGGCAGAGCTGCTCCTCTAGCTGCTCTACGCAGAGGGAACTGTAAACCAGCTAGACATTGATCCTGTTGTGGAAAAGGCAGGAAAGTTGCTGAAAAAGCGTTTTGGCTTGCTGGAAGCAGCAGCAAGCACAAGGGCTTCTCTGCACGCTGCGAACACAAAGCAGAAGCACCTACACGGCGAGAGGAGACTGCCTGACACCTGCTGCACTCAGTACAGCTCTGGGCTGCTGCCAGGGCATGTATTTCAAGGAACTAGCCACGGGGACTCTGCACTGTGCTGGGAGAGTGTCTACAAGGTGACCAGAAGCTGTTCGCCAGCACCGGCTTGCAGCGACGGAGTTCGGCTTTCCACGGTCTTCCCCGGCTCTCTTTCGCTTCTCCGCACAAGCTGCGGCTGAACCCAAGACGCCGATGGCTGCGGTTCCGCGAAGCGCTGCTTTCTCGGCAAAACACAGCTTCTCGTTCTTGACAGCTCTGCTATGCAGAAGCACAGGAAAGCCGGCAGAGCTGCTCCTCTAGCTGCTCTACGCACTGGCAACTGTATATCAGCTAGACATTGATCCTGTTGTGGAAAAGGCAGGAAAGTTGCTGCAAAAGCGTTTTGGCTTGCTGGAAGCAGCAGCAAGCACATGGGCTTCTCTGTACGCTGCAAACACAAAACAGAAGCACCTACACGGCGAGAGGAGACTGCCTGACACCTGCTGCACTCAGTACAGCTCTGGGCTGCTTCCAGGAAAGGTATTTCAAGGAACTAGCCACGGGGACTCTGCACTGTGCTGGGAGAGTTTCTACAAGGTGACCAGAAGCTGTTCGCCAGCACCAGCTTGCAGCGACGGAGTTCGGCTTTCCACGGTCTTCCCCGGCTCTCTTTCGCTTCTCCGCACAAGCTGCGGCTGAACCGAAGACGCCGATGGCTGCGGTTCCGCGAAGCGCTGCTTTCTCGGCAAAACACAGCTTCTCGTTCTTGACAGCTCTGCTATGCAGAAGCACAGGAAAGCCGGCAGAGGTGCTCCTCTAGCTGCTCTACGCAGAGGGAACTGTAAACCAGCTAGACATTGATCCTGTTGTGGAAAAGGCAGGAAAGTTGCTGAAAAAGCATTTTGGCTTCATGGAAGCAGCAGCAAGCACAAGGGCTTCTCTGCACGCTGCGAACACAAAGCAGAAGCACCTACACGGCGAGAGGAGACTGCCTGACACGTGCTGCACTCAGTACAGCTCTGGGCTGCTGCCAGGAAAGGTATTTCAAGGAACTAGCCACAGGGACTCTGCACTGTGCTGGGAGAGTTTCTACAAGGTGACCAGAAGCTGTTCGCCAGCACCGGCTTGCAGCGACGGAGTTCGGCTTTCCACATTCTTCCCCGGCTCTCTTTCGCTTCTCCGTACAAGCTGCGGCTGAACCGAAGACGTCGATGGCTGCGGTTCCACGAAGCGCTGCTTTCTCGGCAAAACACAGCTTCTCGTTCTTGACAGCTCTGCTATGCAGAAGCACAAGAAAGCCGGCAGAGGTGCTCCTCTAGCTGCCCTACGCAGAGGGAACTGTAAACCAGCTAGACATTGATCCTGTTGTGGAAAAGACAGGAAAGTTGCTGAAAAAGCATTTTGGATTCATGGAAGCAGCAGCAAGCACAAGGGCTTCTCTGCGCGCTGCGAACACAAAACAGAAGCCCCTACACGGCGAGAGGAGACTGCCTGACACCTGCTGCACTCAGTACAGCTCTGGGCTGCTGCCAGGGCATGTATTTCAAGGAACTAGCCACGGGGACTCTGCACTGTGCTGGGAGAGTTTCTACAAGGTGACCAGAAGCTGTTCGCCAGCACCGGCTTGCAGCGACGGAGTTCGGCTTTCCACGGTCTTCCCCGGCTCTCTTTCGCTTCTCCGCACAAGCTGCGGCTGAACCGAAGACGCCGATGGCTGCGGTTCCGCGAAGCGCTGCTTTCTCGGCAAAACACAGCTTCTCGTTCTTGACAGCTCTGCTATGCAGAAGCACAGGAAAGCCGGCAGAGGTGCTCCTCTAGCTGCTCTACGCAGAGGGAACTGTAAACCAGCTAGACATTGATCCTGTTGTGGAAAAGGCAGGAAAGTTGCTGAAAAAGCATTTTGGCTTCATGGAAGCAGCAGCAAGCACAAGGGCTTCTCTGCACGCTGCGAACACAAAGCAGAAGCACCTACACGGCGAGAGGAGACTGCCTGACACGTGCTGCACTCAGTACAGCTCTGGGCTGCTGCCAGGAAAGGTATTTCAAGGAACTAGCCACAGGGACTCTGCACTGTGCTGGGAGAGTTTCTACAAGGTGACCAGAAGCTGTTCGCCAGCACCGGCTTGCAGCGACGGAGTTCGGCTTTCCACATTCTTCCCCGGCTCTCTTTCGCTTCTCCGTACAAGCTGCGGCTGAACCGAAGACGTCGATGGCTGCGGTTCCACGAAGCGCTGCTTTCTCGGCAAAACACAGCTTCTCGTTCTTGACAGCTCTGCTATGCAGAAGCACAAGAAAGCCGGCAGAGGTGCTCCTCTAGCTGCCCTACGCAGAGGGAACTGTAAACCAGCTAGACATTGATCCTGTTGTGGAAAAGACAGGAAAGTTGCTGAAAAAGCATTTTGGATTCATGGAAGCAGCAGCAAGCACAAGGGCTTCTCTGCGCGCTGCGAACACAAAACAGAAGCCCCTACACGGCGAGAGGAGACTGCCTGACACCTGCTGCACTCAGTACAGCTCTGGGCTGCTGCCAGGGCATGTATTTCAAGGAACTAGCCACGGGGACTCTGCACTGTGCTGGGAGAGTTTCTACAAGGTGACCAGAAGCTGTTCGCCAGCACCGGCTTGCAGCGACGGAGTTCGGCTTTCCACGGTCTTCCCCGGCTCTCTTTCGCTTCTCCGCACAAGCTGCGGCTGAACCGAAGACGCCGATGGCTGCGGTTCCGCGAAGCGCTGCTTTCTCGGCAAAACACAGCTTCTCGTTCTTGACAGCTCTGCTATGCAGAAGCACAGGAAAGCCGGCAGAGCTGCTCCTCTAGCTGCTCTACGCAGAGGGAACTGTAAACCAGCTAGACATTGATCCTGTTGTGGAAAAGGCAGGAAAGTTGCTGCAAAAGCGTTTTGGCTTGCTGGAAGCAGCAGCAAGCACAAGGGCTTCTCTGCACGCTGCAAACACAAAACAGAAGCACCTACACGGCGAGAGGAGACTGCCTGACACCTGCTGCACTCAGTACAGCTCTGGGCTGCTGCCAGGAAAGGTATTTCAAGGAACTAGCCACGGGGACTCTGCACTGTGCTGGGAGAGTTTCTACAAGGTGACCAGAAGCTGTTCGCCAGCACCGGCTTGCAGCGACGGAGTTCGGCTTTCCACGGTCTTCCCCGGCTCTCTTTCGCTTCTCCGCACAAGCTGCGGCTGAACCGAAGACGCCGATGGCTGCGGTTCCGCGAAGCGCTGCTTTCTCGGCAAAACACAGCTTCTCGTTCTTGACAGCTCTGCTATGCAGAAGCACAGGAAAGCCGGCAGAGCTGCTCCTCTAGCTGCTCTACGCACTGGCAACTGTAAATCAGCTAGACATTGATCCTGTTGTGGAAAAGGCAGGAAAGTTGCTGCAAAAGCGTTTTGGCATGCTGGAAGCAGCAGCAAGCACAAGGGCTTCTCTGTACGCTGCAAACACAAAGCAGAAGCACCTACACGGCGAGAGGAGACTGCCTGACACCTGCTGCACTCAGTACAGCTCTGGGCTGCTGCCAGGAAAGGTATTTCAAGGAACTAGCCACGGGGACTCTGCACTGTGCTGGGAGACTTTCTACAGGGTGACCAGAAGCTGTTCGCCAGCACCGGCTTGCAGCGACCGAGTTCGGCTTTCCACATTCTTCCCCGGCTCTCTTTCGCTTCTCCGCACAAGCTGCGGCTGAACCGAAGACGCCGATGGCTGCGGTTCCGCGAAGCGCTGCTTTCTCGGCAAAACACAGCTTCTCGTTCTTGACAGCTCTGCTATGCAGAAGCACAGGAAAGCCGGCAGAGCTGCTCCTCTAGCTGCTCTACGCAGAGGGAACTGTAAACCAGCTAGACATTGATCCTGTTGTGGAAAAGGCAGGAAAGTTGCTGCAAAAGCGTTTTGGCTTGCTGGAAGCAGCAGCAAGCACAAGGGCTTCTCTGTACGCTGCAAACACAAAACAGAAGCACCTACACGGCGAGAGGAGACTGCCTGACACCTGCTGCACTCAGTACAGCTCTGGGCTGCTGCCAGGAAAGGTATTTCAAGGAACTAGCCACGGGGACTCTGCACTGTGCTGGGAGACTTTCTACAGGGTGACCAGAAGCTGTTCGCCAGCACCGGCTTGCAGCGACGGAGTTCGGCTTTCCACATTCTTCCCCGGCTCGCTTTCGCTTCTCCGCACAAGCTGCGGCTGAACCGAAGACGCCGATGGCTGCGGTTCCGCGAAGCGCTGCTTTCTCGGCAAAACACAGCTTCTCGTTCTTGACAGCTCTGCTATGCAGAAGCACAGGAAAGCCGGCAGAGCTGTTCCTCTAGCTGCTCTATGCACTGGCAACTGTAAATCAGCTAGGCATTGATCCTGTTGTGGAAAAGGCAGGAAAGTTGCTGCAAAAGCGTTTTGGCTTGCTGGAAGCAGCAGCAAGCACAAGGGCTTCTCTGCACGCTGCAAACACAAAACAGAAGCACCTACACGGCGAGAGGAGACTGCCTGACACCTGCTGCACTCAGTACAGCTCTGGGCTGCTGCCAGGAAAGGTATTTCAAGGAACTAGCCACGGGGACTCTGCACTGTGCTGGGAGAGTTTCTACAAGGTGACCAGAAGCTGTTCGCCAGCACCGGCTTGCAGCGACGGAGTTCGGCTTTCCACGGTCTTCCCCGGCTCTCTTTCGCTTCTCCGCACAAGCTGCGGCTGAACCCAAGACGCCGATGGCTGCGGTTCCGCGAAGCGCTGCTTTCTCGGCAAAACACAGCTTCTCGTTCTTGACAGCTCTGCTATGCAGAAGCACAGGAAAGCCGGCAGAGCTGCTCCTCTAGCTGCTCTACGCACTGGCAACTGTAAATCAGCTAGACATTGATCCTGTTGTGGAAAAGGCAGGAAAGTTGCTGCAAAAGCGTTTTGGCATGCTGGAAGCAGCAGCAAGCACAAGGGCTTCTCTGTACGCTGCAAACACAAAGCAGAAGCACCTACACGGCGAGAGGAGACTGCCTGACACCTGCTGCACTCAGTACAGCTCTGGGCTGCTGCCAGGAAAGGTATTTCAAGGAACTAGCCACGGGGACTCTGCACTGTGCTGGGAGACTTTCTACAGGGTGACCAGAAGCTGTTCGCCAGCACCGGCTTGCAGCGACCGAGTTCGGCTTTCCACATTCTTCCCCGGCTCTCTTTCGCTTCTCCGCACAAGCTGCGGCTGAACCGAAGACGCCGATGGCTGCGGTTCCGCGAAGCGCTGCTTTCTCGGCAAAACGCAGCTTCTTGTTCTTGATAGCTCTGCTATGCAGAAGCACAGGAAAGCCGGCAGAGCTGTTCCTCTAGCTGCTCTACGCACTGGCAACTGTAAATCAGCTAGGCATTGATCCTGTTGTGGAAAAGGCAGGAAAGTTGCTGCAAAAGCGTTTTGGCTTGCTGGAAGCAGCAGCAAGCACAAGGGCTTCTCTGCGCGCTGCGAACACAAAACAGAAGCACCTACACGGCGAGAGGAGACTGCCTGACACCTGCTGCACTCAGTACAGCTCTGGGCTGCTGCCAGGGCATGTATTTCAAGGAACTAGCCACGGGGACTCTGCACTGTGCTGGGAGAGTTTCTACAAGGTGACCAGAAGCTGTTCGCCAGCACCGGCTTGCAGCGACGGAGTTCGGCTTTCCACGTTCTTCCCCGGCTTATTTTCTCTTCTCCGTACATGCTGCGGCTGAACCCAAGACGCCGATGGCTGCGGTTCCGCGAAGCGCTGCTTTCTCGGCAAAACACAGCTTCTCGTTCTTGACAGCTCTGCTATGCAGAAGCACAGGAAAGCCGGCAGAGCTGCTCCTCTAGCTGCCCTACGCAGAGGGAACTGTAAACCAGCTAGACATTGATCCTGTTGTGGAAAAGGCAGGAAAGTTGCTGCAAAAGCGTTTTGGCTTGCTGGAAGCAGCAGCAAGCACAAGGGCTTCTCTGCACGCTGCAAACACAAAACAGAAGCACCTACACGGCGAGAGGAGACTGCCTGACACCTGCTGCACTCAGTACAGCTCTGGGCTGCTGCCAGGAAAGGTATTTCAAGGAACTAGCCACGGGGACTCTGCACTGTGCTGGGAGAGTTTCTACAAGGTGACCAGAAGCTGTTCGCCAGCACCGGCTTGCAGCGACGGAGTTCGGCTTTCCACGGTCTTCCCCGGCTCTCTTTCGCTTCTCCGCACAAGCTGCGGCTGAACCCAAGACGCCGATGGCTGCGGTTCCGCGAAGCGCTGCTTTCTCGGCAAAACACAGCTTCTCGTTCTTGACAGCTCTGCTATGCAGAAGCACAGGAAAGCCGGCAGAGCTGCTCCTCTAGCTGCTCTACGCACTGGCAACTGTAAATCAGCTAGACATTGATCCTGTTGTGGAAAAGGCAGGAAAGTTGCTGCAAAAGCGTTTTGGCATGCTGGAAGCAGCAGCAAGCACAAGGGCTTCTCTGTACGCTGCAAACACAAAGCAGAAGCACCTACACGGCGAGAGGAGACTGCCTGACACCTGCTGCACTCAGTACAGCTCTGGGCTGCTGCCAGGAAAGGTATTTCAAGGAACTAGCCACGGGGACTCTGCACTGTGCTGGGAGACTTTCTACAGGGTGACCAGAAGCTGTTCGCCAGCACCGGCTTGCAGCGACCGAGTTCGGCTTTCCACATTCTTCCCCGGCTCTCTTTCGCTTCTCCGCACAAGCTGCGGCTGAACCGAAGACGCCGATGGCTGCGGTTCCGCGAAGCGCTGCTTTCTCGGCAAAACACAGCTTCTCGTTCTTGACAGCTCTGCTATGCAGAAGCACAGGAAAGCCGGCAGAGCTGCTCCTCTAGCTGCTCTACGCACTGGCAACTGTAAATCAGCTAGACATTGATCCTGTTGTGGAAAAGGCAGGAAAGTTGCTGCAAAAGCGTTTTGGCTTGCTGGAAGCAGCAGCAAGCACAAGGGCTTCTCTGCACGCTGCAAACACAAAACAGAAGCACCTACACGGCGAGAGGAGACTGCCTGACACCTGCTGCACTCAGTACAGCTCTAGGCTGCTGCCAGGAAAGGTATTTCAAGGAACTAGCCACGGGGACTCTGCACTGTGCTGGGAGAGTTTCTACAAGGTGACCAGAAGCTGTTCGCCAGCACCGGCTTGCAGCGACGGAGTTCGGCTTTCCACGGTCTTCCCCGGCTCTCTTTCGCTTCTCCGCACAAGCTGCGGCTGAACCCAAGACGCCGATGGCTGCGGTTCCGCGAAGCGCTGCTTTCTCGGCAAAACACAGCTTCTCGTTCTTGACAGCTCTGCTATGCAGAAGCACAGGAAAGCCGGCAGAGCTGCTCCTCTAGCTGCTCTACGCACTGGCAACTGTAAATCAGCTAGACATTGATCCTGTTGTGGAAAAGGCAGGAAAGTTGCTGCAAAAGCGTTTTGGCATGCTGGAAGCAGCAGCAAGCACAAGGGCTTCTCTGCACGCTGCAAACACAAAACAGAAGCACCTACACGGCGAGAGGAGACTGCCTGACACCTGCTGCACTCAGTACAGCTCTGGGCTGCTGCCAGGAAAGGTATTTCAAGGAACTAGCCACGGGGACTCTGCACTGTGCTGGGAGAGTTTCTACAAGGTGACCAGAAGCTGTTCGCCAGCACCGGCTTGCAGCGACGGAGTTCGGCTTTCCACGGTCTTCCCCGGCTCTCTTTCGCTTCTCCGCACAAGCTGCGGCTGAACCCAAGACGCCGATGGCTGCGGTTCCGCGAAGCGCTGCTTTCTCGGCAAAACACAGCTTCTCGTTCTTGACAGCTCTGCTATGCAGAAGCACAGGAAAGCCGGCAGAGCTGCTCCTCTAGCTGCTCTACGCACTGGCAACTGTAAATCAGCTAGACATTGATCCTGTTGTGGAAAAGGCAGGAAAGTTGCTGCAAAAGCGTTTTGGCATGCTGGAAGCAGCAGCAAGCACAAGGGCTTCTCTGTACGCTGCAAACACAAAGCAGAAGCACCTACACGGCGAGAGGAGACTGCCTGACACCTGCTGCACTCAGTACAGCTCTGGGCTGCTGCCAGGAAAGGTATTTCAAGGAACTAGCCACGGGGACTCTGCACTGTGCTGGGAGACTTTCTACAGGGTGACCAGAAGCTGTTCGCCAGCACCGGCTTGCAGCGACCGAGTTCGGCTTTCCACATTCTTCCCCGGCTCTCTTTCGCTTCTCCGCACAAGCTGCGGCTGAACCGAAGACGCCGATGGCTGCGGTTCCGCGAAGCGCTGCTTTCTCGGCAAAACACAGCTTCTCGTTCTTGACAGCTCTGCTATGCAGAAGCACAGGAAAGCCGGCAGAGCTGCTCCTCTAGCTGCTTTACGCACTGGCAACTGTAAATCAGCTAGACATTGATCCTGTTGTGGAAAAGGCAGGAAAGTTGCTGCAAAAGCATTTTGGCTTGCTGGAAGCAGCAGCAAGCACATGGGCTTCTCTGTACGCTGCAAACACAGAACAGAAGCACCTACACGGCGAGAGGAGACTGCCTGACACCTGCTGCACTCAGTACAGCTCTGGGCTGCTGCCAGGAAAGGTATTTCAAGGAACTAGCCACGGGGACTCTGCACTGTGCTGGGAGAGTTTCTACAAGGTGACCAGAAGCTGTTCGCCAGCACCGGCTTGCAGCGACGGAGTTCGGCTTTCCACGGTCTTCCCCGGCTCTCTTTCGCTTCTCCGCACAAGCTGCGGCTGAACCCAAGACGCCGATGGCTGCGGTTCCGCGAAGCGCTGCTTTCTCGGCAAAACACAGCTTCTCGTTCTTGACAGCTCTGCTATGCAGAAGCACAGGAAAGCCGGCAGAGCTGCTCCTCTAGCTGCTCTACGCACTGGCAACTGTAAATCAGCTAGACATTGATCCTGTTGTGGAAAAGGCAGGAAAGTTGCTGCAAAAGCGTTTTGGCATGCTGGAAGCAGCAGCAAGCACAAGGGCTTCTCTGTACGCTGCAAACACAAAGCAGAAGCACCTACACGGCGAGAGGAGACTGCCTGACACCTGCTGCACTCAGTACAGCTCTGGGCTGCTGCCAGGAAAGGTATTTCAAGGAACTAGCCACGGGGACTCTGCACTGTGCTGGGAGACTTTCTACAGGGTGACCAGAAGCTGTTCGCCAGCACCGGCTTGCAGCGACCGAGTTCGGCTTTCCACATTCTTCCCCGGCTCTCTTTCGCTTCTCCGCACAAGCTGCGGCTGAACCGAAGACGCCGATGGCTGCGGTTCCGCGAAGCGCTGCTTTCTCGGCAAAACACAGCTTCTCGTTCTTGACAGCTCTGCTATGCAGAAGCACAGGAAAGCCGGCAGAGCTGCTCCTCTAGCTGCTCTACGCACTGGCAACTGTAAATCAGCTAGACATTGATCCTGTTGTGGAAAAGGCAGGAAAGTTGCTGCAAAAGCGTTTTGGCTTGCTGGAAGCAGCAGCAAGCACAAGGGCTTCTCTGCACGCTGCAAACACAAAACAGAAGCACCTACACGGCGAGAGGAGACTGCCTGACACCTGCTGCACTCAGTACAGCTCTAGGCTGCTGCCAGGAAAGGTATTTCAAGGAACTAGCCACGGGGACTCTGCACTGTGCTGGGAGAGTTTCTACAAGGTGACCAGAAGCTGTTCGCCAGCACCGGCTTGCAGCGACGGAGTTCGGCTTTCCACGGTCTTCCCCGGCTCTCTTTCGCTTCTCCGCACAAGCTGCGGCTGAACCCAAGACGCCGATGGCTGCGGTTCCGCGAAGCGCTGCTTTCTCGGCAAAACACAGCTTCTCGTTCTTGACAGCTCTGCTATGCAGAAGCACAGGAAAGCCGGCAGAGCTGCTCCTCTAGCTGCTCTACGCAGACGCAACTGTAAATCAGCTAGACATTGATCCTGTTGTGGAAAAGGCAGGAAAGTTGCTGCAAAAGCGTTTTGGCATGCTGGAAGCAGCAGCAAGCACAAGGGCTTCTCTGCACGCTGCAAACACAAAACAGAAGCACCTACACGGCGAGAGGAGACTGCCTGACACCTGCTGCACTCAGTACAGCTCTGGGCTGCTGCCAGGAAAGGTATTTCAAGGAACTAGCCACGGGGACTCTGCACTGTGCTGGGAGAGTTTCTACAAGGTGACCAGAAGCTGTTCGCCAGCACCGGCTTGCAGCGACGGAGTTCGGCTTTCCACATTCTTCCCCGGCTCTCTTTCGCTTCTCCGCACAAGCTGCGGCTGAACCCAAGACGCCGATGGCTGCGGTTCCGCGAAGCGCTGCTTTCTCGGCAAAACACAGCTTCTCGTTCTTGACAGCTCTGCTATGCAGAAGCACAGGAAAGCCGGCAGAGCTGCTCCTCTAGCTGCTCTACGCACTGGCAACTGTAAATCAGCTAGACATTGATCCTGTTGTGGAAAAGGCAGGAAAGTTGCTGCAAAAGCGTTTTGGCATGCTGGAAGCAGCAGCAAGCACAAGGGCTTCTCTGTACGCTGCAAACACAAAGCAGAAGCACCTACACGGCGAGAGGAGACTGCCTGACACCTGCTGCACTCAGTACAGCTCTGGGCTGCTGCCAGGAAAGGTATTTCAAGGAACTAGCCACGGGGACTCTGCACTGTGCTGGGAGACTTTCTACAGGGTGACCAGAAGCTGTTCGCCAGCACCGGCTTGCAGCGACGGAGTTCGGCTTTCCACATTCTTCCCCGGCTCTCTTTCGCTTCTCCGCACAAGCTGCGCTGAACCGAAGACGCCGATGGCTGCGGTTCCGCGAAGCGCTGCTTTCTCGGCAAAACACAGCTTCTCGTTCTTGACAGCTCTGCTATGCAGAAGCACAGGAAAGCCGGCAGAGCTGCTCCTCTAGCTGCTCTACGCACTGGCAACTGTAAATCAGCTAGACATTGATCCTGTTGTGGAAAAGGCAGGAAAGTTGCTGCAAAAGCGTTTTGGCTTGCTGGAAGCAGCAGCAAGCACAAGGGCTTCTCTGTACGCTGCAAACACAAAACAGAAGCACCTACACGGCGAGAGGAGACTGCCTGACACCTGCTGCACTCAGTACAGCTCTGGGCTGCTGCCAGGAAAGGTATTTCAAGGAACTAGCCACGGGGACTCTGCACTGTGCTGGGAGACTTTCTACAGGGTGACCAGAAGCTGTTCGCCAGCACCGGCTTGCAGCGACCGAGTTCGGCTTTCCACGGTCTTCCCCGGCTCTCTTTCGCTTCTCCGCACAAGCTGCGGCTGAACCGAAGACGCCGATGGCTGCGGTTCCGCGAAGCGCTGCTTTCTCGGCAAAACACAGCTTCTCGTTCTTGACAGCTCTGCTATGCAGAAGCACAGGAAAGCCGGCAGAGCTGCTCCTCTAGCTGCTCTACGCACTGGCAACTGTAAATCAGCTAGACATTGATCCTGTTGTGGAAAAGGCAGGAAAGTTGCTGCAAAAGCGTTTTGGCTTGCTGGAAGCAGCAGCAAGCACATGGGCTTCTCTGTACGCTGCAAACACAAAACAGAAGCACCTACACGGCGAGAGGAGACTGCCTGACACCTGCTGCACTCAGTACAGCTCTGGGCTGCTGCCAGGAAAGGTATTTCAAGGAACTAGCCACGGGGACTCTGCACTGTGCTGGGAGAGTTTCTACAAGGTGACCAGAAGCTGTTCGCCAGCACCGGCTTGCAGCGACGGAGTTCGGCTTTCCACGGTCTTCCCCGGCTCTCTTTCGCTTCTCCGCACAAGCTGCGGCTGAACCGAAGACGCCGATGGCTGCGGTTCCGCGAAGCGCTGCTTTCTCGGCAAAACACAGCTTCTCGTTCTTGACAGCTCTGCTATGCAGAAGCACAGGAAAGCCGGCAGAGCTGCTCCTCTAGCTGCTCTACGCACAGGCAACTGTAAATCAGCTAGACATTGATCCTGTTGTGGAAAAGGCAGGAAAGTTGCTGAAAAAGCGTTTTGGCTTGCTGGAAGCAGCAGCAAGCATGAGTGCTTCTCTGCACACTGGAAACCCAAAACAGAAGCACGCAGACGGCAAGAGGAGACTGCCTGACACCTGCTGCACTCAGTACAGCTCTGGGCTGCTGCCAGGGCATGTATTTTAAGGCACTAGCTTCGGGGACTCTCCACTGTCTTGGGGGAGTTTCTACAAGGTGACCAGAAGCTGTTCACAAGCACCTGCTTGCAGCGACCGAGTTCGGCGTTCCACACTCTTCCCCTGCTCTCTTTCGCTTCTCCGCACAAGCTGCGGCTGAACCGAAGACGCCGATGGCTGCGGTTCCGCGAAGCGCTGCTTTCTCGGCAAAACACAGCTTCTCGTTCTTGACAGCTCTGCTATGCAGAAGCGCAGGAAAGCCGGCAGAGGTGCTCCTCTAGCTGCTCTACGCAGAGGGAACTGTAAACCAGCTAGACATTCATCCTGTTGTGGAAAAGGCAGGAAAGTTGCTGAAAAAGCATTTTGGCTTCATGGAAGCAGCAGCAAGCACAAGGGCTTCTCTGCACGCTGCGAACACAAAGCAGAAGCACCTACACGGCGAGAGGAGACTGCCTGACACCTGCTGCACTCAGTACAGCTCTGGGCTGCTGCCAGGAAAGGTATTTCAAGGAACTAGCCACGGGGACTCTGCACTGTGCTGGGAGAGTTTCTACAAGGTGACCAGAAGCTGTTCGCCAGCACCGGCTTGCAGCGACGGAGTTCGGCTTTCCACGGTCTTCCCCGGCTCTCTTTCGCTTCTCCGCACAAGCTGCGGCTGAACCGAAGACGCCGATGGCTGCGGTTCCGCGAAGCGCTGCTTTCTCGGCAAAACACAGCTTCTCGTTCTTGACAGCTCTGCTATGCAGAAGCACAGGAAAGCCGGCAGAGCTGCTCCTCTAGCTGCTCTACGCAGAGGGAACTGTAAACCAGCTAGACATTGATCCTGTTGTGGAAAAGGCAGGAAAGTTGCTGAAAAAGCATTTTGGCTTCATGGAAGCAGCAGCAAGCACAAGGGCTTCTCTGCACGCTGCGAACACAAAGCAGAAGCACCTACACGGCGAGAGGAGACTGCCTGACACCTGCTGCACTCAGTACAGCTCTGGGCTGCTGCCAGGAAAGGTATTTCAAGGAACTAGCCACGGGGACTCTGCACTGTGCTGGGAGAGTTTCTACAAGGTGACCAGAAGCTGTTCGCCAGCACCGGCTTGCAGCGACGGAGTTCGGCTTTCCACGGTCTTCCCCGGCTCTCTTTCGCTTCTCCGTACAAGCTGCGGCTGAACCGAAGACGCCGATGGCTGCGGTTCCGCGAAGCGCTGCTTTCTCGGCAAAACACAGCTTCTCGTTCTTGACAGCTCTGCTATGCAGAAGCACAGGAAAGCCGGCAGAGCTGCTCCTCTAGCTGCTCTACGCAGAGGGAACTGTAAACCAGCTAGACATTGATCCTGTTGTGGAAAAGGCAGGAAAGTTGCTGAAAAAGCATTTTGGCTTCATGGAAGCAGCAGCAAGCACATGGGCTTCTCTGTACGCTGCAAACACAAAACAGAAGCACCTACACAACGAGAGGAGACTGCCTGACACCTGCTGCACTCAGTACAGCTCTGGGCTGCTGCCAGGGCATGTATTTCAAGGAACTAGCCACGGGGACTCTGCACTGTGCTGGGAGAGTTTCTACAAGGTGACCAGAAGCTGTTCGCCAGCACCGGCTTGCAGCGACGGAGTTCGGCTTTCCACGGTCTTCCCCGGCTCTCTTTCGCTTCTCCGTACAAGCTGCGGCTGAACCGAAGACGCCGATGGATGCGGTTCCGCGAAGCGCTGCTTTCTCGGCAAAACACAGCTTCTCGTTCTTGACAGCTCTGCTATGCAGAAGCACAGGAAAGCCGGCAGAGCTGCTCCTCTAGCTGCTGTACGCACTGGCAACTGTAAATCAGCTAGACATTGATCCTGTTGTGGAAAAGGCAGGAAAGTTGCTGAAAAAGCGTTTTGGCTTGCTGGAAGCAGCAGCAAGCACAAGGGCTTCTCTGCACGCTGCGAACACAAAACAGAAGCACCTACACGGCGAGAGGAGACTGCCTGACACCTGCTGCACTCAGTACAGCTCTGGGCTGCTGCCAGGAAAGGTATTTCAAGGAACTAGCCACGGGGACTCTGCACTGTGCTGGGAGAGTTTCTACAAGGTGACCAGAAGCTGTTCGCCAGCACCGGCTTGCAGCGACGGAGTTCGGCTTTCCACGGTCTTCCCCGGCTCTCTTTCGCTTCTCCGCACAAGCTGCGGCTGAACCGAAGACGCCGATGGCTGCGGTTCCGCGAAGCGCTGCTTTCTCGGCAAAACACAGCTTCTCGTTCTTGACAGCTCTGCTATGCAGAAGCACAGGAAAGCCGGCAGAGCTGCTCCTCTAGCTGCTCTACGCAGAGGGAACTGTAAACCAGCTAGACATTGATCCTGTTGTGGAAAAGGCAGGAAAGTTGCTGAAAAAGCATTTTGGCTTCATGGAAGCAGCAGCAAGCACAAGGGCTTCTCTGCACGCTGCGAACACAAAGCAGAAGCACCTACATGGCGAGAGGAGACTGCCTGACACCTGCTGCACTCAGTACAGCTCTGGGCTGCTGCCAGGGCATGTATTTCAAGGAACTAGCCACGGGGACTCTGCACTGTGCTGGGAGAGTTTCTACAAGGTGACCAGAAGCTGTTCGCCAGCACCGGCTTGCAGCGACGGAGTTCGGCTTTCCACGGTCTTCCCCGGCTCTCTTTCGCTTCTCCGCACAAGCTGCGGCTGAACCCAAGACGCCGATGGCTGCGGTTCCGCGAAGCGCTGCTTTCTCGACAAAACACAGCTTCTCGTTCTTGACAGCTCTGCTATGCAGAAGCACAGGAAAGCCGGCAGAGCTGCTCCTCTAGCTGCTCTACGCAGAGGGAACTGTAAACCAGCTAGACATTGATCCTGTTGTGGAAAAGGCAGGAAAGTTGCTGAAAAAGCATTTTGGCTTCATGGAAGCAGCAGCAAGCACAAGGGCTTCTCTGCACGCTGCGAACACAAAGCAGAAGCACCTACACGGCGAGAGGAGACTGCCTGACACCTGCTGCACTCAGTACAGCTCTGGGCTGCTGCCAGGAAAGGTATTTCAAGGAACTAGCCACGGGGACTCTGCACTGTGCTGGGAGAGTTTCTACAAGGTGACCAGAAGCTGTTCGCCAGCACCGGCTTGCAGCGACGGAGTTCGGCTTTCCACGGTCTTCCCCGGCTCTCTTTCGCTTCTCCGCACAAGCTGCGGCTGAACCCAAGACGCCGATG
The DNA here is from genome assembly GCA_016584745.2 of Phylloscopus trochilus trochilus. Taxonomy (NCBI): domain Eukaryota; kingdom Metazoa; phylum Chordata; class Aves; order Passeriformes; family Phylloscopidae; genus Phylloscopus; species Phylloscopus trochilus. The sequence continues at coordinate 56,360,871 of WQNJ02000546.1, read as the reverse complement.
GCTGCGGTTCCGCGAAGCGCTGCTTTCTCGGCAAAACACAGCTTCTCGTTCTTGACAGCTCTGCTATGCAGAAGCACAGGAAAGTCGGCAGAGGTGCTCCTCTAGCTGCTCTACGCAGAGGGAACTGTAAACCAGCTAGACATTGATCCTGTTGTGGAAAAGGCAGGAAAGTTGCTGAAAAAGCATTTTGGCTTCATGGAAGCAGCAGCAAGCACAAGGGCTTCTCTGCACGCTGCGAACACAAAACAGAAGCACCTACACGGCGAGAGGAGACTGCCTGACACCTGCTGCACTCAGTACAGCTCTGGGCTGCTGCCAGGAAAGGTATTTCAAGGAACTAGCCACGGGGACTCTGCACTGTGCTGGGAGAGTTTCTACAAGGTGACCAGAAGCTGTTCGCCAGCACCGGCTTGCAGCGACAGAGTTCGGCTTTCCACGGTCTTCCCCGGCTCTCTTTCGCTTCTCCGCACAAGCTGCGGCTGAACCCAAGACGCCGATGGCTGCGGTTCCGCGAAGCGCTGCTTTCTCGGCAAAACACAGCTTCTCGTTCTTGACAGCTCTGCTATGCAGAAGCACAGGAAAGCCGGCAGAGCTGCTCCTCTAGCTGCTCTACGCACTGGCAACTGTAAATCAGCTAGACATTGATCCTGTTGTGGAAAAGGCAGGAAAGTTGCTGCAAAAGCGTTTTGGCTTGCTGGAAGCAGCAGCAAGCACAAGGGCTTCTCTGTACGCTGCAAACACAAAACAGAAGCACCTACACGGCGAGAGGAGACTGCCTGACACCTGCTGCACTCAGTACAGCTCTGGGCTGCTGCCAGGAAAGGTATTTCAAGGAACTAGCCACGGGGACTCTGCACTGTGCTGGGAGACTTTCTACAGGGTGACCAGAAGCTGTTCGCCAGCACCGGCTTGCAGCGACGGAGTTCGGCTTTCCACATTCTTCCCCGGCTCGCTTTCGCTTCTCCGCACAAGCTGCGGCTGAACCGAAGACGCCGATGGCTGCGGTTCCGCGAAGCGCTGCTTTCTCGGCAAAACACAGCTTCTCGTTCTTGACAGCTCTGCTATGCAGAAGCACAGGAAAGCCGGCAGAGCTGTTCCTCTAGCTGCTCTACGCACTGGCAACTGTAAATCAGCTAGGCATTGATCCTGTTGTGGAAAAGGCAGGAAAGTTGCTGCAAAAGCGTTTTGGCTTGCTGGAAGCAGCAGCAAGCACAAGGGCTTCTCTGCACGCTGCAAACACAAAACAGAAGCACCTACACGGCGAGAGGAGACTGCCTGACACCTGCTGCACTCAGTACAGCTCTGGGCTGCTGCCAGGAAAGGTATTTCAAGGAACTAGCCACGGGGACTCTGCACTGTGCTGGGAGAGTTTCTACAAGGTGACCAGAAGCTGTTCGCCAGCACCGGCTTGCAGCGACGGAGTTCGGCTTTCCACGGTCTTCCCCGGCTCTCTTTCGCTTCTCCGCACAAGCTGCGGCTGAACCGAAGACGCCGATGGCTGCGGTTCCGCGAAGCGCTGCTTTCTCGGCAAAACACAGCTTCTCGTTCTTGACAGCTCTGCTATGCAGAAGCACAGGAAAGCCGGCAGAGCTGCTCCTCTAGCTGCTCTACGCACTGGCAACTGTAAATCAGCTAGACATTGATCCTGTTGTGGAAAAGGCAGGAAAGTTGCTGCAAAAGCGTTTTGGCATGCTGGAAGCAGCAGCAAGCACAAGGGCTTCTCTGTACGCTGCAAACACAAAGCAGAAGCACCTACACGGCGAGAGGAGACTGCCTGACACCTGCTGCACTCAGTACAGATCTGGGCTGCTGCCAGGAAAGGTATTTCAAGGAACTAGCCACGGGGACTCTGCACTGTGCTGGGAGACTTTCTACAGGGTGACCAGAAGCTGTTCGCCAGCACCGGCTTGCAGCGACCGAGTTCGGCTTTCCACATTCTTCCCCGGCTCTCTTTCGCTTCTCCGCACAAGCTGCGGCTGAACCGAAGACGCCGATGGCTGCGGTTCCGCGAAGCGCTGCTTTCTCGGCAAAACACAGCTTCTCGTTCTTGACAGCTCTGCTATGCAGAAGCACAGGAAAGCCGGCAGAGCTGCTCCTCTAGCTGCTCTACGCACTGGCAACTGTAAATCAGCTAGACATTGATCCTGTTGTGGAAAAGGCAGGAAAGTTGCTGCAAAAGCGTTTTGGCTTGCTGGAAGCAGCAGCAAGCACAAGGGCTTCTCTGTACGCTGCAAACACAAAACAGAAGCACCTACACGGCGAGAGGAGACTGCCTGACACCTGCTGCACTCAGTACAGCTCTGGGCTGCTGCCAGGAAAGGTATTTCAAGGAACTAGCCACGGGGACTCTGCACTGTGCTGGGAGACTTTCTACAGGGTGACCAGAAGCTGTTCGCCAGCACCGGCTTGCAGCGACGGAGTTCGGCTTTCCACATTCTTCCCCGGCTCGCTTTCGCTTCTCCGCACAAGCTGCGGCTGAACCGAAGACGCCGATGGCTGCGGTTCCGCGAAGCGCTGCTTTCTCGGCAAAACACAGCTTCTCGTTCTTGACAGCTCTGCTATGCAGAAGCACAGGAAAGCCGGCAGAGCTGTTCCTCTAGCTGCTCTACGCACTGGCAACTGTAAATCAGCTAGGCATTGATCCTGTTGTGGAAAAGGCAGGAAAGTTGCTGCAAAAGCGTTTTGGCTTGCTGGAAGCAGCAGCAAGCACAAGGGCTTCTCTGCACGCTGCAAACACAAAACAGAAGCACCTACACGGCGAGAGGAGACTGCCTGACACCTGCTGCACTCAGTACAGCTCTGGGCTGCTGCCAGGAAAGGTATTTCAAGGAACTAGCCACGGGGACTCTGCACTGTGCTGGGAGAGTTTCTACAAGGTGACCAGAAGCTGTTCGCCAGCACCGGCTTGCAGCGACGGAGTTCGGCTTTCCACGGTCTTCCCCGGCTCTCTTTCGCTTCTCCGCACAAGCTGCGGCTGAACCGAAGACGCCGATGGCTGCGGTTCCGCGAAGCGCTGCTTTCTCGGCAAAACACAGCTTCTCGTTCTTGACAGCTCTGCTATGCAGAAGCACAGGAAAGCCGGCAGAGCTGCTCCTCTAGCTGCTCTACGCACTGGCAACTGTAAATCAGCTAGACATTGATCCTGTTGTGGAAAAGGCAGGAAAGTTGCTGCAAAAGCGTTTTGGCTTGCTGGAAGCAGCAGCAAGCACAAGGGCTTCTCTGTACGCTGCAAACACAAAACAGAAGCACCTACACGGCGAGAGGAGACTGCCTGACACCTGCTGCACTCAGTACAGCTCTGGGCTGCTGCCAGGAAAGGTATTTCAAGGAACTAGCCACGGGGACTCTGCACTGTGCTGGGAGAGTTTCTACAAGGTGACCAGAAGCTGTTCGCCAGCACCGGCTTGCAGCGACGGAGTTCGGCTTTCCACGGTCTTCCTTGGCTCTCTTTCGCTTCTCCGCACAAGCTGCGGCTGAACCGAAGACGCCGATGGCTGCGGTTCCGCGAAGCGCTGCTTTCTCGGCAAAACACAGCTTCTCGTTCTTGACAGCTCTGCTATGCAGAAGCGCAGGAAAGCCGGCAGAGGTGCTCCTCTAGCTGCTCTACGCAGAGGGAACTGTAAACCAGCTAGACATTGATCCTGTTGTGGAAAAGGCAGGAAAGTTGCTGAAAAAGCATTTTGGCTTCATGGAAGCAGCAGCAAGCACAAGGGCTTCTCTGCACGCTGCGAACACAAAGCAGAAGCACCTACACGGCGAGAGGAGACTGCCTGACACCTGCTGCACTCAGTACAGCTCCGGGCTGCTGCCAGGAAAGGTATTTCAAGGAACTAGCCACGGGGACTCTGCACTGTGCTGGGAGAGTTTCTACAAGGTGACCAGAAGCTGTTCGCCAGCACCGGCTTGCAGCGACGGAGTTCGGCTTTCCACGGTCTTCCCCGGCTCTCTTTCGCTTCTCCGCACAAGCTGCGGCTGAACCGAAGACGCCGATGGCTGCGGTTCCGCGAAGCGCTGCTTTCTCGGCAAAACACAGCTTCTCGTTCTTGACAGCTCTGCTATGCAGAAGCACAGGAAAGCCGGCAGAGCTGCTCCTCTAGCTGCTCTACGCAGAGGGAACTGTAAACCAGCTAGACATTGATCCTGTTGTGGAAAAGGCAGGAAAGTTGCTGAAAAAGCATTTTGGCTTCATGGAAGCAGCAGCAAGCACAAGGGCTTCTCTGCACGCTGCGAACACAAAGCAGAAGCACCTACACGGCGAGAGGAGACTGCCTGACACCTGCTGCACTCAGTACAGCTCTGGGCTGCTGCCAGGAAAGGTATTTCAAGGAACTAGCCACGGGGACTCTGCACTGTGCTGGGAGAGTTTCTACAAGGTGACCAGAAGCTGTTCGCCAGCACCGGCTTGCAGCGACGGAGTTCGGCTTTCCACGGTCTTCCCCGGCTCTCTTTCGCTTCTCCGCACAAGCTGCGGCTGAACCCAAGACGCCGATGGCTGCGGTTCCGCGAAGCGCTGCTTTCTCGGCAAAACACAGCTTCTCGTTCTTGACAGCTCTGCTATGCAGAAGCACAGGAAAGCCGGCAGAGCTGCTCCTGTAGCTGCTCTACGCAGAGGGAACTGTAAACCAGCTAGACATTGATCCTGTTGTGGAAAAGGCAGGAAAGTTGCTGAAAAAGCATTTTGGCTTCATGGAAGCAGCAGCAAGCACAAGGGCTTCTCTGCACGCTGCGAACACAAAGCAGAAGCACCTACACGGCGAGAGGAGACTGCCTGACACCTGCTGCACTCAGTACAGCTCTGGGCTGCTGCCAGGAAAGGTATTTCAAGGAACTAGCCACGGGGACTCTGCACTGTGCTGGGAGAGTTTCTACAAGGTGACCAGAAGCTGTTCGCCAGCACCGGCTTGCAGCGACGGAGTTCGGCTTTCCACGGTCTTCCCCGGCTCTCTTTCGCTTCTCCGCACAAGCTGCGGCTGAACCGAAGACGCCGATGGCTGCGGTTCCGCGAAGCGCTGCTTTCTCGGCAAAACACAGCTTCTCGTTCTTGACAGCTCTGCTATGCAGAAGCACAGGAAAGTCGGCAGAGGTGCTCCTCTAGCTGCTCTACGCAGAGGGAACTGTAAACCAGCTAGACATTGATCCTGTTGTGGAAAAGGCAGGAAAGTTGCTGAAAAAGCATTTTGGCTTCATGGAAGCAGCAGCAAGCACAAGGGCTTCTCTGCACGCTGCGAACACAAAACAGAAGCACCTACACGGCGAGAGGAGACTGCCTGACACCTGCTGCACTCAGTACAGCTCTGGGCTGCTGCCAGGAAAGGTATTTCAAGGAACTAGCCACGGGGACTCTGCACTGTGCTGGGAGAGTTTCTACAAGGTGACCAGAAGCTGTTCGCCAGCACCGGCTTGCAGCGACAGAGTTCGGCTTTCCACGGTCTTCCCCGGCTCTCTTTCGCTTCTCCGCACAAGCTGCGGCTGAACCCAAGACGCCGATGGCTGCGGTTCCGCGAAGCGCTGCTTTCTCGGCAAAACACAGCTTCTCGTTCTTGACAGCTCTGCTATGCAGAAGCACAGGAAAGCCGGCAGAGCTGCTCCTCTAGCTGCTCTACGCAGAGGGAACTGTAAACCAGCTAGACATTGATCCTGTTGTGGAAAAGGCAGGAAAGTTGCTGAAAAAGCATTTTGGCTTCATGGAAGCAGCAGCAAGCACAAGGGCTTCTCTGCACGCTGCGAACACAAAGCAGAAGCACCTACACGGCGAGAGGAGACTGCCTGACACCTGCTGCACTCAGTACAGCTCTGGGCTGCTGCCAGGGCATGTATTTCAAGGAACTAGCCACGGGGACTCTGCACTGTGCTGGGAGAGTTTCTACAAGGTGACCAGAAGCTGTTCGCCAGCACCGGCTTGCAGCGACGGAGTTCGGCTTTCCACGGTCTTCCCCGGCTCTCTTTCGCTTCTCCGCACAAGCTGCGGCTGAACCGAAGACGCCGATGGCTGCGGTTCCGCGAAGCGCTGCTTTCTCGGCAAAACACAGCTTCTCGTTCTTGACAGCTCTGCTATGCAGAAGCACAGGAAAGCCGGCAGAGGTGCTCCTCTAGCTGCTCTACGCAGAGGGAACTGTAAACCAGCTAGACATTGATCCTGTTGTGGAAAAGGCAGGAAAGTTGCTGAAAAAGCATTTTGGCTTCATGGAAGCAGCAGCAAGCACAAGGGCTTCTCTGCACGCTGCGAACACAAAGCAGAAGCACCTACACGGCGAGAGGAGACTGCCTGACACCTGCTGCACTCAGTACAGCTCTGGGCTGCTGCCAGGAAAGGTATTTCAAGGAACTAGCCACGGGGACTCTGCACTGTGCTGGGAGAGTTTCTACAAGGTGACCAGAAGCTGTTCGCCAGCACCGGCTTGCAGCGACGGAGTTCGGCTTTCCACGGTCTTCCCCGGCTCGCTTTCGCTTCTCCGCACAAGCTGCGGCTGAACCCAAGACGCCGATGGCTGCGGTTCCGCGAAGCGCTGCTTTCTCGGCAAAACACAGCTTCTCGTTCTTGACAGCTCTGCTATGCAGAAGCACAGGAAAGCCGGCAGAGCTGCTCCTCTAGCTGCTCTACGCAGAGGGAACTGTAAACCAGCTAGACATTGATCCTGTTGTGGAAAAGGCAGGAAAGTTGCTGAAAAAGCATTTTGGCTTCATGGAAGCAGCAGCAAACACAAGGGCTTCTCTGCACGCTGCGAACACAAAACAGAAGCACCTACACGGCGAGAGGAGACTGCCTGACACCTGCTGCACTCAGTGCAGCTCTGGGCTGCTGCCAGGAAAGGTATTTCAAGGAACTAGCCACGGGGACTCTGCACTGTGCTGGGAGAGTTTCTACAAGGTGACCAGAAGCTGTTCGCCAGCACCAGCTTGCAGCGACGGAGTTCGGCTTTCTACATTCTTCCCCAGCTCTCTTTCGCTTCTCCGCACAAGCTGCGGCTGAACCGAAGACGCCGATGGCTGCGGTTCCGCGAAGCGCTGCTTTCTCGGCAAAACACAGCTTCTCGTTCTTGACAGCTCTGCTATGCAGAAGCACAGGAAAGCCGGCAGAGCTGCTCCTCTAGCTGCTTTACGCACTGGCAACTGTAAATCAGCTAGACATTGATCCTGTTGTGGAAAAGGCAGGAAAGTTGCTGCAAAAGCATTTTGGCTTGCTGGAAGCAGCAGCAAGCACATGGGCTTCTCTGTACGCTGCAAACACAGAACAGAAGCACCTACACGGCGAGAGGAGACTGCCTGACACCTGCTGCACTCAGTACAGCTCTGGGCTGCTGCCAGGAAAGGTATTTCAAGGAACTAGCCACGGGGACTCTGCACTGTGCTGGGAGAGTTTCTACAAGGTGACCAGAAGCTGTTCGCCAGCACCGGCTTGCAGCGACGGAGTTCGGCTTTCCACGGTCTTCCCCGGCTCTCTTTCGCTTCTCCGTACAAGCTGCGGCTGAACCGAAGACGCCGATGGCTGCGGTTCCGCGAAGCGCTGCTTTCTCGGCAAAACACAGCTTCTCGTTCTTGACAGCTCTGCTATGCAGAAGCACAGGAAAGCCGGCAGAGCTGCTCCTCTAGCTGCTCTACGCAGAGGGAACTGTAAACCAGCTAGACATTGATCCTGTTGTGGAAAAGGCAGGAAAGTTGCTGAAAAAGCATTTTGGCTTCATGGAAGCAGCAGCAAGCACAAGGGCTTCTCTGCACGCTGCGAACACAAAGCAGAAGCACCTACACGAAGAGAGGAGACTGCCTGACACGTGCTGCACTCAGTACAGCTCTGGGCTGCTGCCAGGAAAGGTATTTCAAGGAACTAGCCACGGGGACTCTGCACTGTGCTGGGAGAGTTTCTCCAAGGTGACCAGAAGCTGTTCGCCAGCACCGGCTTGCAGCGACGGAGTTCGGCTTTCCACGGTCTTCCCCGGCTCTCTTTCGCTTCTTTGTACAAGCTGCGGCTGAACCGAAGACGCCGATGGCTGCGGTTCCGCGAAGCGCTGCTTTCTCGGCAAAACACAGCTTCTCGTTCTTGACAGCTCTGCTATGCAGAAGCACAGGAAAGCCGGCAGAGCTGCTCCTCTAGCTGCTTTACGCACAGGCAACTGTAAATCAGCTAGACATTGATCCTGTTGTGGAAAAGGCAGGAAAGTTGCTGAAAAAGCGTTTTGGCTTGCTGGAAGCAGCAGCAAGCACAAGGGCTTCTCTGCACGCTGCGAACACAAAACAGAAGCACCTACACGGCGAGAGGAGACTGCCTGACACCTGCTGCACTCAGTACAGCTCTGGGCTGCTGCCAGGAAAGGTATTTCAAGGAACTAGCCACGGGGACTCTGCACTGTGCTGGGAGAGTTTCTACAAGGTGACCAGAAGCTGTTCGCCAGCACCAGCTTGCAGCGACGGAGTTCGGCTTTCCACATTCTTCCCCGGCTCTCTTTCGCTTCTCCGCACAAGCTGCGGCTGAACCGAAGACGCCGATGGCTGCGGTTCCGCGAAGCGCTGCTTTCTCGGCAAAACACAGCTTCTCGTTCTTGACAGCTCTGCTATGCAGAAGCACAGGAAAGCCGGCAGAGCTGCTCCTCTAGCTGCTCTACGCACTGGCAACTGTAAATCAGCTCTACATTGATCCTGTTGTGGAAAAGGCAGGAAAGTTGCTGCAAAAGCGTTTTGGCTTGCTGGAAGCAGCAGCAAGCACAAGGCCTTCTCTGCACGCTGCGAACACAAAACAGAAGCACCTACACGGCGAGAGGAGACTGCCTGACACCTGCTGCACTCAGTACAGCTCTGGGCTGCTGCCAGGAAAGGTATTTCAAGGAACTAGCCACGGGGACTCCGCACTGTGCTGGGAGAGTTTCTACAAGGTGACCAGAAGCTGTTCGCCAGCACCGGCTTGCAGCGACGGAGTTCGGCTTTCCACGGTCTTCCCCGGCTCTCTTTCGCTTCTCCGTACAAGCTGCGGCTGAACCGAAGACGCCGATGGCTGCGGTTCCGCGAAGCGCTGCTTTCTCGGCAAAACACAGCTTCTCGTTCTTGACAGCTCTGCTATGCAGAAGCACAGGAAAGCCGGCAGAGCTGCTCCTCTAGCTGCTCTACGCACTGGCAACTGTAAACCAGCTAGACATTGATCCTGTTGTGGAAAAGGCAGGAAAGTTGCTGAAAAAGCATTTTGGCTTCATGGAAGCAGCAGCAAGCACAAGGGCTTCTCTGCACGCTGCGAACACAAAACAGAAGCACCTACACGGCGAGAGGAGACTGCCTGACACCTGCTGCACTCAGTACAGCTCTGGGCTGCTGCCAGGAAAGGTATTTCAAGGAACTAGCCACGGGGACTCTGCACTGTGCTGGGAGAGTTTCTACAAGGTGACCAGAAGCTGTTTGCCAGCACCAGCTTGCAGCGACGGAGTTCGGCTTTCCACATTCTTCCCCGGCTCTCTTTCGCTTCTCCGCACAAGCTGCGGCTGAACCCAAGACGCCGATGGCTGCGGTTCCGCGAAGCGCTGCTTTCTCGGCAAAACACAGCTTCTCGTTCTTGACAGCTCTGCTATGCAGAAGCACAGGAAAGCCGGCAGAGCTGCTCCTCTAGCTGCTTTACGCACTGGCAACTGTAAATCAGCTAGACATTGATCCTGTTGTGGAAAAGGCAGGAAAGTTGCTGCAAAAGCGTTTTGGCTTGCTGGAAGCAGCAGGAAGCACATGGGCTTCTCTGTACGCTGCAAACACAAAACAGAAGCACCTACACGGCGAGAGGAGACTGCCTGACACCTGCTGCACTCAGTACAGCTCTGGGCTGCTGCCAGGAAAGGTATTTCAAGGAACTAGCCACGGGGACTCTGCACTGTGCTGGGAGAGTTTCTACAAGGTGACCAGAAGCTGTTCGCCAGCACCGGCTTGCAGCGACGGAGTTCGGCTTTCCACGGTCTTCCCCGGCTCTCTTTCGCTTCTTTGTACAAGCTGCGGCTGAACCGAAGACGCCGATGGCTGCGGTTCCGCGAAGCGCTGCTTTCTCGGCAAAACACAGCTTCTCGTTCTTGACAGCTCTGCTATGCAGAAGCACAGGAAAGCCGGCAGAGCTGCTCCTCTAGCTGCTTTACGCACAGGCAACTGTAAATCAGCTAGACATTGATCCTGTTGTGGAAAAGGCAGGAAAGTTGCTGAAAAAGCGTTTTGGCTTGCTGGAAGCAGCAGCAAGCACAAGGGCTTCTCTGCACGCTGCGAACACAAAGCAGAAGCACCTACACGGCGAGAGGAGACTGCCTGACACCTGCTGCACTCAGTACAGCTCTGGGCTGCTGCCAGGAAAGGTATTTCAAGGAACTAGCCACGGGGACTCTGCACTGTGCTGGGAGAGTTTCTACAAGGTGACCAGAAGCTGTTCGCCAGCACCGGCTTGCAGCGACGGAGTTCGGCTTTCCACGGTCTTCCCCGGCTCTCTTTCGCTTCTCCGCACAAGCTGCGGCTGAACCGAAGACGCCGATGGCTGCGGTTCCGCGAAGCGCTGCTTTCTCGGCAAAACACAGCTTCTCGTTCTTGACAGCTCTGCTATGCAGAAGCACAGGAAAGCCGGCAGAGCTGCTCCTCTAGCTGGTCTACGCAGAAGGAACTGTAAACCAGCTAGACATTGATCCTGTTGTGGAAAAGGCAGGAAAGTTGCTGAAAAAGCTTTTTGGCTTCATGGAAGCAGCAGCAAGCACAAGGGCTTCTCTGCACGCTGCGAACACAAAACAGAAGCACCTACACGGCGAGAGGAGACTGCCTGACACCTGCTGCACTCAGTACAGCTCTGGGCTGCTGCCAGGGCATGTATTTCAAGGAACTAGCCACGGGGACTCTGCACTGTGCTGGGAGAGTTTCTACAAGGTGACCAGAAGCTGTTCGCCAGCACCGGCTTGCAGCGACGGAGTTCGGCTTTCCACATTCTTCCCCGGCTTACTTTCGCTTCTCCGTACAAGCTGCGGCTGAACCGAAGACGCCGATGGCTGCGGTTCCGCGAAGCGCTGCTTTCTCGGCAAAACACAGCTTCTCGTTCTTGACAGCTCTGCTATGCAGAAGCACAGGAAAGCCGGCAGAGCTGCTCCTCTAGCTGCTCTACGCACTGGCAACTGTAAATCAGCTAGACATTGATCCTGTTGTGGAAAAGGCAGGAAAGTTGCTGAAAAAGCGTTTTGGCTTGCTGGAAGCAGCAGCAAGCACAAGGGCTTCTCTGCACGCTGCGAACACAAAGCAGAAGCACCTACACGGCGAGAGGAGACTGCCTGACACCTGCTGCACTCAGTACAGCTCTGGGCTGCTGCCAGGAAAGGTATTTCAAGGAACTAGCCACGGGGACTCTGCACTGTGCTGGGAGAGTTTCTACAAGGTGACCAGAAGCTGTTCGCCAGCACCGGCTTGCAGCGACGGAGTTCGGCTTTCCACGGTCTTCCCCGGCTCTCTTTCGCTTCTCCGCACAAGCTGCGGCTGAACCGAAGACGCCGATGGCTGCGGTTCCGCGAAGCGCTGCTTTCTCGGCAAAACACAGCTTCTCGTTCTTGACAGCTCTGCTATGCAGAAGCACAGGAAAGCCGGCAGAGCTGCTCCTCTAGCTGCTCTACGCAGAGGGAACTGTAAACCAGCTAGACATTGATCCTGTTGTGGAAAAGGCAGGAAAGTTGCTGCAAAAGCGTTTTGGCTTGCTGGAAGCAGCAGCAAGCACAAGGGCTTCTCTGCACGCTGCGAACACAAAACAGAAGCACCTACACGGCGAGAGGAGACTGCCTGACACCTGCTGCACTCAGTACAACTCTGGGCTGCTGCCAGGAAATGTATTTCAAGGAACTAGCCACGGGGACTCTGCACTGTGCTGGGAGAGTTTCTACAAGGTGACCAGAAGCTGTTCGCCAGCACCAGCTTGCAGCGACGGAGTTCGGCTTTCCACATTCTTCCCCGGCTCTCTTTCGCTTCTCCGCACAAGCTGCGGCTGAACCGAAGACGCCGATGGCTGCGGTTCCGCGAAGCGCTGCTTTCTCGGCAAAACACAGCTTCTCGTTCTTGACAGCTCTGCTATGCAGAAGCACAGGAAAGCCGGCAGAGCTGCTCCTCTAGCTGCTCTACGCACTGGCAACTGTAAATCAGCTAGACATTGATCCTGTTGTGGAAAAGGCAGGAAAGTTGCTGCAAAAGCGTTTTGGCTTGCTGGAAGCAGCAGCAAGCACAAGGGCTTCTCTGCACGCTGCAAACACAAAACAGAAGCACCTACACGGCGAGAGGAGACTGCCTGACACCTGCTGCACTCAGTACAGCTCTGGGCTGCTGCCAGGAAAGGTATTTCAAGGAACTAGCCACGGGGACTCTGCACTGTGCTGGGAGAGTTTCTACAAGGTGACCAGAAGCTGTTCGCCAGCACCGGCTTGCAGCGACGGAGTTCGGCTTTCCACGGTCCTCCCCGGCTCTCTTTCGCTTCTCCGCACAAGCTGCGGCTGAACCGAAGACGCCGATGGCTGCGGTTCCGCGAAGCGCTGCTTTCTCGGCAAAACACAGCTTCTCGTTCTTGACAGCTCTGCTATGCAGAAGCACAGGAAAGCCGGCAGAGGTGCTCCTCTAGCTGCTCTACGCAGAGGGAACTGTAAACCAGCTAGACATTGATCCTGTTGTGGAAAAGGCAGGAAAGTTGCTGAAAAAGCATTTTGGCTTCATGGAAGCAGCAGCAAGCACAAGGGCTTCTCTGCACGCTGCGAACACAAAACAGAAGCACCTACACGGCGAGAGGAGACTGCCTGACACCTGCTGCACTCAGTACAGCTCTGGGCTGCTGCCAGGAAAGGTATTTCAAGGAACTAGCCACGGGGACTCTGCACTGTGCTGGGAGAGTTTCTACAAGGTGACCAGAAGCTGTTCGCCAGCACCGGCTTGCAGCGACGGAGTTCGGCTTTCCACATTCTTCCCCGGCTCTCTTTCGCTTCTCCGCACAAGCTGCGGCTGAACCCAAGATGCCGATGGCTGCGGTTCCGCGAAGCGCTGCTTTCTCGGCAAAACACAGCTTCTCGTTCTTGACAGCTCTGCTATGCAGAAGCACAGGAAAGCCGGCAGAGCTGCTCCTCTAGCTGCTCTACGCACTGGCAACTGTAAATCAGCTAGACATTGATCCTGTTGTGGAAAAGGCAGGAAAGTTGCTGCAAAAGCGTTTTGGCTTGCTGGAAGCAGCAGCAAGCACATGGGCTTCTCTGTACGCTGCAAACACAAAACAGAAGCACCTACACGGCGAGAGGAGACTGCCTGACACCTGCTGCACTCAGTACAGCTCTGGGCTGCTGCCAGGAAAGGTATTTCAAGGAACTAGCCACGGGGACTCTGCACTGTGCTGGGAGAGTTTCTACAAGGTGACCAGAAGCTGTTCGCCAGCACCGGCTTGCAGCGACGGAGTTCGGCTTTCCACGGTCTTCCCCGGCTCTCTTTCGCTTCTCCGTACAAGCTGCGGCTGAACCGAAGACGCCGATGGCTGCGGTTCCGCGAAGCGCTGCTTTCTTGGCAAAACACAGCTTCTCGTTCTTGACAGCTCTGCTATGCAGAAGCACAGGAAAGCCGGCAGAGCTGCTCCTCTAGCTGCTTTACGCACAGGCAACTGTAAATCAGCTAGACATTGATCCTGTTGTGGAAAAGGCAGGAAAGTTGCTGAAAAAGTGTTTTGGCTTGCTGGAAGCAGCAGCAAGCACAAGGGCTTCTCTGCACGCTGCGAACACAAAGCAGAAGCACCTACACGGCGAGAGGAGACTGCCTGACACCTGCTGCACTCAGTACAGCTCTGGGCTGCTGCCAGGAAAGGTATTTCAAGGAACTAGCCACGGGGACTCTGCACTGTGCTGGGAGAGTTTCTACAAGGTGACCAGAAGCTGTTCGCCAGCACCGGCTTGCAGCGACGGAGTTCGGCTTTCCACGGTCTTCCCCGGCTCTCTTTCGCTTCTCCGCACAAGCTGCGGCTGAACCCAAGACGCCGATGGCTGCGGTTCCGCGAAGCGCTGCTTTCTCGGCAAAACACAGCTTCTCGTTCTTGACAGCTCTGCTATGCAGAAGCACAGGAAAGCCGGCAGAGCTGCTCCTCTAGCTGGTCTACGCAGAAGGAACTGTAAACCAGCTAGACATTGATCCTGTTGTGGAAAAGGCAGGAAAGTTGCTGAAAAAGCTTTTTGGCTGCATGGAAGCAGCAGCAAGCACAAGTGCTTCTCTGCACGCTGCGAACACAAAACAGAAGCACCTACACGGCGAGAGGAGACTGCCTGACACCTGCTGCACTCAGTACAGCTCTGGGCTGCTGCCAGGGCATGTATTTCAAGGAACTAGCCACGGGGACTCTGCACTGTGCTGGGAGAGTTTCTACAAGGTGACCAGAAGCTGTTCGCCAGCACCGGCTTGCAGCGACGGAGTTCGGCTTTCCACATTCTTCCCCGGCTTACTTTCGCTTCTCCGTACAAGCTGCGGCTGAACCGAAGACGCCGATGGCTGCGGTTCCGCGAAGCGCTGCTTTCTCGGCAAAACACAGCTTCTCGTTCTTGACAGCTCTGCTATGCAGAAGCACAGGAAAGCCGGCAGAGCTGCTCCTCTAGCTGCTCTACGCACTGGCAACTGTAAATCAGCTAGACATTGATCCTGTTGTGGAAAAGGCAGGAAAGTTGCTGAAAAAGCGTTTTGGCTTGCTGGAAGCAGCAGCAAGCACAAGGGCTTCTCTGCACGCTGCGAACACAAAGCAGAAGCACCTACACGGCGAGAGGAGACTGCCTGACACCTGCTGCACTCAGTACAGCTCTGGGCTGCTGCCAGGAAAGGTATTTCAAGGAACTAGCCACGGGGACTCTGCACTGTGCTGGGAGAGTTTCTACAAGGTGACCAGAAGCTGTTCGCCAGCACCGGCTTGCAGCGACGGAGTTCGGCTTTCCACGGTCTTCCCCGGCTCTCTTTCGCTTCTCCGCACAAGCTGCGGCTGAACCGAAGACGCCGATGGCTGCGGTTCCGCGAAGCGCTGCTTTCTCGGCAAAACACAGCTTCTCGTTCTTGACAGCTCTGCTATGCAGAAGCACAGGAAAGCCGGCAGAGGTGCTCCTCTAGCTGCTCTACGCAGAGGGAACTGTAAACCAGCTAGACATTGATCCTGTTGTGGAAAAGGCAGGAAAGTTGCTGCAAAAGCGTTTTGGCTTGCTTGAAGCAGCAGCAAGCACAAGGGCTTCTCTGCACGCTGCGAACACAAAACAGAAGCACCTACACGGCGAGAGGAGACTGCCTGACACCTGCTGCACTCAGTACAGCTCTGGGCTGCTGCCAGGAAATGTATTTCAAGGAACTAGCCACGGGGACTCTGCACTGTGCTGGGAGAGTTTCTACAAGGTGACCAGAAGCTGTTCGCCAGCACCAGCTTGCAGCGACGGAGTTCGGCTTTCCACATTCTTCCCCGGCTCTCTTTCGCTTCTCTGCACAAGCTGCGGCTTAACCGAAGACGCCGATGGCTGCGGTTCCGCGAAGCGCTGCTTTCTCGGCAAAACACAGCTTCTCGTTCTTGACAGCTCTGCTATGCAGAAGCACAGGAAAGCCGGCAGAGCTGCTCCTCTAGCTGCTCTACGCACTGGCAACTGTAAATCAGCTAGACATTGATCCTGTTGTGGAAAAGGCAGGAAAGTTGCTGCAAAAGCGTTTTGGCTTGCTGGAAGCAGCAGCAAGCACAAGGGCTTCTCTGCACGCTGCAAACACAAAACAGAAGCACCTACACGGCGAGAGGAGACTGCCTGACACCTGCTGCACTCAGTACAGCTCTGGGCTGCTGCCAGGAAAGGTATTTCAAGGAACTAGCCACGGGGACTCTGCACTGTGCTGGGAGAGTTTCTACAAGGTGACCAGAAGCTGTTCGCCAGCACCGGCTTGCAGCGACGGAGTTCGGCTTTCCACGGTCCTCCCCGGCTCTCTTTCGCTTCTCCGCACAAGCTGCGGCTGAACCGAAGACGCCGATGGCTGCGGTTCCGCGAAGCGCTGCTTTCTCGGCAAAACACAGCTTCTCGTTCTTGACAGCTCTGCTATGCAGAAGCACAGGAAAGCCGGCAGAGGTGCTCCTCTAGCTGCTCTACGCAGAGGGAACTGTAAACCAGCTAGACATTGATCCTGTTGTGGAAAAGGCAGGAAAGTTGCTGAAAAAGCATTTTGGCTTCATGGAAGCAGCAGCAAGCACAAGGGCTTCTCTGCACGCTGCGAACACAAAACAGAAGCACCTACACGGCGAGAGGAGACTGCCTGACACCTGCTGCACTCAGTACAGCTCTGGGCTGCTGCCAGGAAAGGTATTTCAAGGAACTAGCCACGGGGACTCTGCACTGTGCTGGGAGAGTTTCTACAAGGTGACCAGAAGCTGTTCGCCAGCACCGGCTTGCAGCGACGGAGTTCGGCTTTCCACGGTCTTCCCCGGCTCTCTTTCGCTTCTCCGCACAAGCTGCGGCTGAACCGAAGACGCCGATGGCTGCGGTTCCGCGAAGCGCTGCTTTCTCGGCAAAACACAGCTTCTCGTTCTTGACAGCTCTGCTATGCAGAAGCACAGGAAAGCCGGCAGAGCTGCTCCTCTAGCTGGTCTACGCAGAAGGAACTGTAAACCAGCTAGACATTGATCCTGTTGTGGAAAAGGCAGGAAAGTTGCTGAAAAAGCTTTTTGGCTGCATGGAAGCAGCAGCAAGCACAAGTGCTTCTCTGCACGCTGCGAACACAAAACAGAAGCACCTACACGGCGAGAGGAGACTGCCTGACACCTGCTGCACTCAGTACAGCTCTGGGCTGCTGCCAGGGCATGTATTTCAAGGAACTAGCCACGGGGACTCTGCACTGTGCTGGGAGAGTTTCTACAAGGTGACCAGAAGCTGTTCGCCAGCACCGGCTTGCAGCGACGGAGTTCGGCTTTCCACATTCTTCCCCGGCTTACTTTCGCTTCTCCGTACAAGCTGCGGCTGAACCGAAGACGCCGATGGCTGCGGTTCCGCGAAGCGCTGCTTTCTCGGCAAAACACAGCTTCTCGTTCTTGACAGCTCTGCTATGCAGAAGCACAGGAAAGCCGGCAGAGCTGCTCCTCTAGCTGCTCTACGCACTGGCAACTGTAAATCAGCTAGACATTGATCCTGTTGTGGAAAAGGCAGGAAAGTTGCTGAAAAAGCGTTTTGGCTTGCTGGAAGCAGCAGCAAGCACAAGGGCTTCTCTGCACGCTGCGAACACAAAGCAGAAGCACCTACACGGCGAGAGGAGACTGCCTGACACCTGCTGCACTCAGTACAGCTCTGGGCTGCTGCCAGGAAAGGTATTTCAAGGAACTAGCCACGGGGACTCTGCACTGTGCTGGGAGAGTTTCTACAAGGTGACCAGAAGCTGTTCGCCAGCACCGGCTTGCAGCGACGGAGTTCGGCTTTCCACGGTCTTCCCCGGCTCTCTTTCGCTTCTCCGCACAAGCTGCGGCTGAACCGAAGACGCCGATGGCTGCGGTCCCGCGAAGCGCTGCTTTCTCGGCAAAACACAGCTTCTCGTTCTTGACAGCTCTGCTATGCAGAAGCACAGGAAAGCCGGCAGAGGTGCTCCTCTAGCTGCTCTACGCAGAGGGAACTGTAAACCAGCTAGACATTGATCCTGTTGTGGAAAAGGCAGGAAAGTTGCTGCAAAAGCGTTTTGGCTTGCTTGAAGCAGCAGCAAGCACAAGGGCTTCTCTGCACGCTGCGAACACAAAACAGAAGCACCTACACGGCGAGAGGAGACTGCCTGACACCTGCTGCACTCAGTACAGCTCTGGGCTGCTGCCAGGAAATGTATTTCAAGGAACTAGCCACGGGGACTCTGCACTGTGCTGGGAGAGTTTCTACAAGGTGACCAGAAGCTGTTCGCCAGCACCAGCTTGCAGCGACGGAGTTCGGCTTTCCACATTCTTCCCCGGCTCTCTTTCGCTTCTCTGCACAAGCTGCGGCTTAACCGAAGACGCCGATGGCTGCGGTTCCGCGAAGCGCTGCTTTCTCGGCAAAACACAGCTTCTCGTTCTTGACAGCTCTGCTATGCAGAAGCACAGGAAAGCCGGCAGAGCTGCTCCTCTAGCTGCTCTACGCACTGGCAACTGTAAATCAGCTAGACATTGATCCTGTTGTGGAAAAGGCAGGAAAGTTGCTGCAAAAGCGTTTTGGCTTGCTGGAAGCAGCAGCAAGCACAAGGGCTTCTCTGCACGCTGCAAACACAAAACAGAAGCACCTACACGGCGAGAGGAGACTGCCTGACACCTGCTGCACTCAGTACAGCTCTGGGCTGCTGCCAGGAAAGGTATTTCAAGGAACTAGCCACGGGGACTCTGCACTGTGCTGGGAGAGTTTCTACAAGGTGACCAGAAGCTGTTCGCCAGCACCGGCTTGCAGCGACGGAGTTCGGCTTTCCACGGTCCTCCCCGGCTCTCTTTCGCTTCTCCGCACAAGCTGCGGCTGAACCGAAGACGCCGATGGCTGCGGTTCCGCGAAGCGCTGCTTTCTCGGCAAAACACAGCTTCTCGTTCTTGACAGCTCTGCTATGCAGAAGCACAGGAAAGCCGGCAGAGGTGCTCCTCTAGCTGCTCTACGCAGAGGGAACTGTAAACCAGCTAGACATTGATCCTGTTGTGGAAAAGGCAGGAAAGTTGCTGAAAAAGCATTTTGGCTTCATGGAAGCAGCAGCAAGCACAAGGGCTTCTCTGCACGCTGCGAACACAAAACAGAAGCACCTACACGGCGAGAGGAGACTGCCTGACACCTGCTGCACTCAGTACAGCTCTGGGCTGCTGCCAGGAAAGGTATTTCAAGGAACTAGCCACGGGGACTCTGCACTGTGCTGGGAGAGTTTCTACAAGGTGACCAGAAGCTGTTCGCC
This sequence comes from Phylloscopus trochilus trochilus, assembly GCA_016584745.2. Lineage (NCBI taxonomy): Eukaryota > Metazoa > Chordata > Aves > Passeriformes > Phylloscopidae > Phylloscopus > Phylloscopus trochilus. The sequence continues at coordinate 56,342,007 of WQNJ02000546.1, read as the reverse complement.
AGCACCGGCTTGCAGCGACGGAGTTCGGCTTTCCACATTCTTCCCCGGCTCTCTTTCGCTTCTCCGCACAAGCTGCGGCTGAACCCAAGACGCCGATGGCTGCGGTTCCGCGAAGCGCTGCTTTCTCGGCAAAACACAGCTTCTCGTTCTTGACAGCTCTGCTATGCAGAAGCACAGGAAAGCCGGCAGAGCTGCTCCTCTAGCTGCTCTACGCACTGGCAACTGTAAATCAGCTAGACATTGATCCTGTTGTGGAAAAGGCAGGAAAGTTGCTGCAAAAGCGTTTTGGCTTGCTGGAAGCAGCAGGAAGCACATGGGCTTCTCTGTACGCTGCAAACACAAAACAGAAGCACCTACACGGCGAGAGGAGACTGCCTGACACCTGCTGCACTCAGTACAGCTCTGGGCTGCTGCCAGGAAAGGTATTTCAAGGAACTAGCCACGGGGACTCTGCACTGTGCTGGGAGAGTTTCTACAAGGTGACCAGAAGCTGTTCGCCAGCACCGGCTTGCAGCGACGGAGTTCGGCTTTCCACGGTCTTCCCTGGCTCTCTTTCGCTTCTCCGCACAAGCTGCGGCTGAACCGAAGACGCCGATGGCTGCGGTTCCGCGAAGCGCTGCTTTCTCGGCAAAACACAGCTTCTCGTTCTTGACAGCTCTGCTATGCAGAAGCACAGGAAAGCCGGCAGAGGTGCTCCTCTAGCTGCTCTACGCAGAGGGAACTGTAAACCAGCTAGACATTGATCCTGTTGTGGAAAAGGCAGGAAAGTTGCTGAAAAAGCATTTTGGCTTCATGAAAGCAGCAGCAAGCACAAGGGCTTCTCTGCACGCTGCGAACACTAAACAGAAGCACCTACACGGCGAGAGGAGACTGCCTGACACCTGCTGCACTCAGTACAGCTCTGGGCTGCTGCCAGGAAAGGTATTTCAAGGAACTAGCCACGGGGACTCTGCACTGTGCTGGGAGTGTTTCTAGAAGGTGACCAGAAGCTGTTCGCCAGCACCGGCTTGCAGCGACGGAGTTCGGCTTTCCACGGTCTTCCCCGGCTCTCTTTCGCTTCTCCGTACAAGCTGCGGCTGAACCGAAGACGCCGATGGCTGCGGTTCCGCGAAGCGCTGCTTTCTCGGCAAAACACAGCTTCTCGTTCTTGACAGCTCTGCTATGCAGAAGCACAGGAAAGCCGGCAGAGCTGCTCCTCTAGCTGCTCTACGCACTGGCAACTGTAAATCAGCTAGACATTGATCCTGTTGTGGAAAAGGCAGGAAAGTTGCTGAAAAAGCATTTTGGCTTCATGGAAGCAGCAGCAAGCACAAGGGCTTCTCTGCACGCTGCGAACACAAAACAGAAGCACCTACACGGCGAGAGGAGACTGCCTGACACCTGCTGCACTCAGTACAGCTCTGGGCTGCTGCAAGGAAAGGTATTTCAAGGAACTAGCCACGGGGACTCTGCACTGTGCTGGGAGAGTTTCTACAAGGTGACCAGAAGCTGTTCGCCAGCACCGGCTTGCAGCGACGGAGTTCGGCTTTCCACGGTCTTCCCCGGCTCTCTTTCGCTTCTCCGCACAAGCTGCGGCTGAACCCAAGACGCCGATGGCTGCGGTTCCGCGAAGCGCTGCTTTCTCGGCAAAACACAGCTTCTCGTTCTTGACAGCTCTGCTATGCAGAAGCACAGGAAAGCCGGCAGAGCTGCTCCTCTAGCTGCTCTACGCAGAGGGAACTGTAAACCAGCTAGACATTGATCCTGTTGTGGAAAAGGCAGGAAAGTTGCTGAAAAAGCGTTTTGGCTTGCTGGAAGCAGCAGCAAGCACAAGGGCTTCTCTGCACGCTGCAAACACAAAACAGAAGCACCTACACGGCGAGAGGAGACTGCCTGACACCTGCTGCACTCAGTACAGCTCTGGGCTGCTGCCAGGAAAGGTATTTCAAGGAACTAGCCACGGGGACTCTGCACTGTGCCGGGAGAGTTTCTACAAGGTGACCAGAAGCTGTTCGCCAACACCGGCTTGCAGCGACGGAGTTCGGCTTTCCACGGTCTTCCCCGGCTCTCTTTCGCTTCTCCGCACAAGCTGCGGCTGAACCGAAGACGCCGATGGCTGCGGTTCCGCGAAGCGCTGCTTTCTCGGCAAAACACAGCTTCTCGTTCTTGACAGCTCTGCTATGCAGAAGCACAGGAAAGCCGGCAGAGCTGCTCCTCTAGCTGCTTTACGCACAGGCAACTGTAAATCAGCTAGACATTGATCCTGTTGTGGAAAAGGCAGGAAAGTTGCTGAAAAAGCGTTTTGGCTTGCTGGAAGCAGCAGCAAGCACAAGGGCTTCTCTGCACGCTGCGAACACAAAGTAGAAGCACCTACACGGCGAGAGGAGACTGCCTGACACCTGCTGCACTCAGTACAGCTCTGGGCTGCTGCAAGGAAAGGTATTTCAAGGAACTAGCCACGGGGACTCTGCACTGTGCTGGGAGAGTTTCTACAAGGTGACCAGAAGCTGTTCGCCAGCACCGGCTTGCAGCGACGGAGTTCGGCTTTCCACGGTCTTCCCCGGCTCTCTTTCGCTTCTCCGCACAAGCTGCGGCTGAACCGAAGACGCCGATGGCTGCGGTTCCGCGAAGCGCTGCTTTCTCGGCAAAACACAGCTTCTCGTTCTTGACAGCTCTGCTATGCAGAAGCACAGGAAAGCCGGCAGAGCTGCTCCTCTAGCTGCTCTACGCAGAGGGAACTGTAAACCAGCTAGACATTGATCCTGTTGTGGAAAAGGCAGGAAAGTTGCTGAAAAAGCGTTTTGGCTTCATGGAAGCAGCAGCAAGCACAAGGGCTTCTCTGCACGCTGCAAACACAAAACAGTAGCACCTACACGGCGAGAGGAGACTGCCTGACACCTGCTGCACTCAGTACAGCTCTGGGCTGCTGCCAGGAAAGGTATTTCAAGGAACTAGCCACGGGGACTCTGCACTGTGCCGGGAGAGTTTCTACAAGGTGACCAGAAGCTGTTCGCCAACACCGGCTTGCAGCGACGGAGTTCGGCTTTCCACGGTCTTCCCCGGCTCTCTTTCGCTTCTCCGCACAAGCTGCGGCTGAACCGAAGACGCTGATGGCTGCGGTTCCGCGAAGCGCTGCTTTCTCGGCAAAACACAGCTTCTCGTTCTTGACAGCTCTGCTATGCAGAAGCACAGGAAAGCCGGCAGAGCTGCTCCTCTAGCTGCTTTACGCACAGGCAACTGTAAATCAGCTAGACATTGATCCTGTTGTGGAAAAGGCAGGAAAGTTGCTGAAAAAGCGTTTTGGCTTGCTGGAAGCAGCAGCAAGCACAAGGGCTTCTCTGCACGCTGCGAACACAAAGCAGAAGCACCTACACGGCGAGAGGAGACTGCCTGACACCTGCTGCACTCAGTACAGCTCTGGGCTGCTGCCAGGGCATGTATTTCAAGGAACTAGCCACGGGGACTCTGCACTGTGCTGGGAGAGTTTCTACAAGGTGACCAGAAGCTGTTCGCCAGCACCGGCTTGCAGCGACGGAGTTCGGCTTTCCACGGTCTTCCCCGGCTCTCTTTCGCTTCTCCGTACAAGCTGCGGCTGAACCGAAGACGCCGATGGCTGCGGTTCCGCGAAGCGCTGCTTTCTCGGCAAAACACAGCTTCTCGTTCTTGACAGCTCTGCTATGCAGAAGCACAGGAAAGCCGGCAGAGCTGCTCCTCTAGCTGCTTTACGCACAGGCAACTGTAAATCAGCTAGACATTGATCCTGTTGTGGAAAAGGCAGGAAAGTTGCTGAAAAAGCGTTTTGGCTTGCTGGAAGCAGCAGCAAGCACAAGGGCTTCTCTGCACGCTGCGAACACAAAGCAGAAGCACCTACACGGCGAGAGGAGACTGCCTGACACCTGCTGCACTCAGTACAGCTCTGGGCTGCTGCCAGGAAAGGTATTTCAAGGAACTAGCCACGGGGACTCTGCACTGTGCTGGGAGAGTTTCTACAAGGTGACCAGAAGCTGTTCGCCAGCACCGGCTTGCAGCGACGGAGTTCGGCTTTCCACGGTCTTCCCCGGCTCTCTTTCGCTTCTCCGCACAAGCTGCGGCTGAACCGAAGACGCCGATGGCTGCGGTTCCGCGAAGCGCTGCTTTCTCGGCAAAACACAGCTTCTCGTTCTTGACAGCTCTGCTATGCAGAAGCACAGGAAGGCCGGCAGAGCTGCTCCTCTAGCTGCTCTACGCAGAGGGAACTGTAAACCAGCTAGACATTGATCCTGTTGTGGAAAAGGCAGGAAAGTTGCTGAAAAAGCATTTTGGCTTCATGGAAGCAGCAGCAAGCACAAGGGCTTCTCTGCACGCTGCAAACACAAAACAGAAGCACCTACACGGCGAGAGGAGACTGCCTGACACCTGCTGCACTCAGTACAGCTCTGGGCTGCTGCCAGGAAAGGTATTTCAAGGAACTAGCCACGGGGACTCTGCACTGTGCCGGGAGAGTTTCTACAAGGTGACCAGAAGCTGTTCGCCAACACCGGCTTGCAGCGACGGAGTTCGGCTTTCCACGGTCTTCCCCGGCTCTCTTTCGCTTCTCCGCACAAGCTGCGGCTGAACCGAAGACGCCGATGGCTGCGGTTCCGTGAAGCGCTGCTTTCTCGGCAAAACACAGCTTCTCGTTCTTGACAGCTCTGCTATGCAGAAGCACAGGAAAGCCGGCAGAGCTGCTCCTCTAGCTGCTTTACGCACAGGCAACTGTAAACCAGCTAGACATTGATCCTGTTGTGGAAAAGGCAGGAAAGTTGCTGAAAAAGCATTTTGGCTTCATGGAAGCAGCAGCAAGCACGAGGGCTTCTCTGCACGCTGCGAACACAAAGCAGAAGCACCTACACGGCGAGAGGAGACTGCCTGACACCTGCTGTACTCAGTACAGCTCTGGGCTGCTGCCAGGAAAGGTATTTCAAGGAACTAGCCACGGGGACTCTGCACTGTGCTGGGAGAGTTTCTACAAGGTTACCAGAAGCTGTTCGCCAGCACCAGCTTGCAGCGACGGAGTTCGGCTTTCCACGGTCTTCCCCGGCTCTCTTTTGCTTCTCCGCACAAGCTGCGGCTGAATTGAAGACGCCGATGGCTGCGGTTCCGCGAAGCGCTGCTTTCTCGGCAAAACACAGCTTCTCGTTCTTGACAGCTCTGCTATGCAGAAGCACAGGAAAGCCGGCAGAGCTGCTCCTCTAGCTGCTCTACGCACTGGCAACTGTAAATCAGCTAGACATTGATCCTGTTGTGGAAAAGGCAGGAAAGTTGCTGAAAAAGCGTTTTGGCTTGCTGGAAGCAGCAGGAAGCACAAGGGCTTCTCTGCACGCTGCGAACACAAAGCAGAAGTACCTACATGGCGAGAGGAGACTGCCTGACACCTGCTGCACTCAGTACAGCTCTGGGCTGCTGCCAGGGCATGTATTTCAAGGAACTAGCCACGGGGACTCTGCACTGTGCTGGGAGAGTTTCTACAAGGTGACCAGAAGCTGTTCGCCAGCACCGGCTTGCAGCGACGGAGTTCGGCTTTCCACGGTCTTCCCCGGCTCTCTTTCGCTTCTCCGTACAAGCTGCGGCTGAACCGAAGACGCCGATGGCTGCGGTTCCGCGAAGCGCTGCTTTCTCGGCAAAACACAGCTTCTCGTTCTTGACAGCTCTGCTATGCAGAAGCACAGGAAAGCCGGCAGAGCTGCTCCTCTAGCTGCTTTACGCACAGGCAACTGTAAATCAGCTAGACATTGATCCTGTTGTGGAAAAGGCAGGAAAGTTGCTGAAAAAGCGTTTTGGCTTGCTGGAAGCAGCAGCAAGCACAAGGGCTTCTCTGCACGCTGCGAACACAAAGCAGAAGCACCTACACGGCGAGAGGAGACTGCCTGACACCTGCTGCACTCAGTACAGCTCTGGGCTGCTGCCAGGAAAGGTATTTCAAGGAACTAGCCACGGGGACTCTGCACTGTGCTGGGAGAGTTTCTACAAGGTGACCAGAAGCTGTTCGCCAGCACCGGCTTGCAGCGACGGAGTTCGGCTTTCCACGGTCTTCCCCGGCTCTCTTTCGCTTCTCCGCACAAGCTGCGGCTGAACCCAAGACGCCGATGGCTGCGGTTCCGCGAAGCGCTGCTTTCTCGGCAAAACACAGCTTCTCGTTCTTGACAGCTCTGCTATGCAGAAGCACAGGAAAGCCGGCAGAGCTGCTCCTCTAGCTGCTCTACGCAGAGGGAACTGTAAACCAGCTAGACATTGATCCTGTTGTGGAAAAGGCAGGAAAGTTGCTGAAAAAGCATTTTGGCTTCATGGAAGCAGCAGCAAGCACAAGGGCTTCTCTGCACGCTGTGAACACAAAACAGAAGCACCTACACGGCGAGAGGAGACTGCCTGACACCTGCTGCACTCAGTACAGCTCTGGGCTGCTGCCAGGGCATGTATTTCAAGGAACTAGCCACAGGGACTCTGCACTGTGCTGGGAGAGTTTCTACAAGGTGACCAGAAGCTGTTCGCCAGCACCGGCTTGCAGCGACGGAGTTCGGCTTTCCACGGTCTTCCCCGGCTTACTTTCGCTTCTCCGTACAAGCTGCGGCTGAACCGAAGACGCCGATGGCTGCGGTTCCGCGAAGCGCTGCTTTCTCGGCAAAACACAGCTTCTCGTTCTTGACAGCTCTGCTATGCAGAAGCACAGGAAAGCCGGCAGAGCTGCTCCTCTAGCTGCTTTACGCACTGGCAACTGTAAATCAGCTAGACATTGATCCTGTTGTGGAAAAGGCAGGAAAGTTGCTGAAAAAGCGTTTTGGCTTCATGGAAGCAGCAGCAAGCACAAGGGCTTCTCTGCACGCTGCGAACACAAAGCAGAAGCACCTACACGGCGAGAGGAGACTGCCTGACACCTGCTGCACTCAGTACAGCTCTGGGCTGCTGCCAGGAAAGGTATTTCAAGGAACTAGCCACGGGGACTCTGCACTGTGCTGGGAGAGTGTCTACAAGGTGACCAGAAGCTGTTCGCCAGCACCGGCTTGCAGCGACGGAGTTCGGCTTTCCACGGTCTTCCCCGGATCTCTTTCGCTTCTCCGCACAAGCTGCGGCTGAACCGAAGACGCCGATGGCTGCGGTTCCGCGAAGCGCTGCTTTCTCGGCAAAACACAGCTTCTCGTTCTTGACAGCTCTGCTATGCAGAAGCACAGGAAAGCCGGCAGAGGTGCTCCTCTAGCTGCTCTACGCAGAAGGAACTGTAAACCAGCTAGACATTGATCCTGTTGTGGAAAAGGCAGGAAAGTTGCTGAAAAAGCATTTTGGCTTCATGGAAGCAGCAGCAAGCACAAGGGCTTCTCTGCACGCTGCGAACACAAAACAGAAGCACCTACACGGCGAGAGGAGACTGCCTGACACCTGCTGCACTCAGTACAGCTCTGGGCTGCTGCCAGGGCATGTATTTCAAGGAACTAGCCACGGGGACTCTGCACTGTGCTGGGAGAGTTTCTACAAGGTGACCAGAAGCTGTTCGCCAGCACCGGCTTGCAGCGACGGAGTTCGGCTTTCCACGTTCTTCCCCGGCTCTCTTTCGCTTCTCCGTACAAGCTGCGGCTGAACCGAAGACGCCGATGGCTGCGGTTCCGCGAAGCGCTGCTTTCTCGGCAAAACACAGCTTCTCGTTCTTGACAGCTCTGCTATGCAGAAGCACAGGAAAGCCGGCAGAGCTGCTCCTCTAGCTGCTCTACGCAGAGGGAACTGTAAACCAGCTAGACATTGATCCTGTTGTGGAAAAGGCAGGAAAGTTGCTGAAAAAGCATTTTGGCTTGCTGGAAGCAGCAGCAAGCACAAGGGCTACTCTGCACACTGGAAACACAAAACAGAAGCACCTACACGGCGAGAGGAGACTGCCTGACACCTGCTGCACTCAGTACAGCTCTGGGCTGCTGCCAGGGCATGTATTTCAAGGAACTAGCCACGGGGACTCTGCACTGTGCTGGGAGAGTTTCTACAAGGTGACCAGAAGCTGTTCGCCAGCACCGGCTTGCAGCGACGGAGTTCGGCTTTCCACGTTCTTCCCCGGCTTACTTTCGCTTCTCCGTACAAGCTGCGGCTGAACCCAAGACGCCGATGGCTGCGGTTCCGCGAAGCGCTGCTTTCTCGGCAAAACACAGCTTCTCGTTCTTGACAGCTCTGCTATGCAGAAGCACAGGAAAGCCGGCAGAGCTGCTCCTCTAGCTGCTTTACGCACAGGCAACTGTAAATCAGCTAGACATTGATCCTGTTGTGGAAAAGGCAGGAAAGTTGCTGAAAAAGCATTTTGGCTTCATGGAAGCAGCAGCAAGCACAAGGGCTTCTCTGCACGCTGCGAACACAAAGCAGAAGCACCTACACGGCGAGAGGAGACTGCCTGACACCTGCTGCACTCAGTACAGCTCTGGGCTGCTGCCAAGGCATGTATTTCAAGGAACTAGCCACGGGGACTCTGCACTGTGCTGGGAGAGTTTCTACAAGGTGACCAGAAGCTGTTCGCCAGCACCGGCTTGCAGCGACGGAGTTCGGCTTTCCACGTTCTTCCCCGGCTGACTTTCGCTTCTCCGTACAAGCTGCGGCTGAACCGAAGACGCCGATGGCTGCAGAGAGGGAGAAGCTGTTGCTGCCAGCTCCATGGCACAACAAAAAAGGCAATTGTGGTGCCCTAATTACTGCGGTGTAACAGAGAGGCGGAAGTTGGAGCTGCCAGCACTGTTGTGTCACGTAGGGTTGGAAGCTGCTTCTGCACTTGCTGTGGTGTCACAGACAGGTGGAAGTGTGTTCTGCCACTGCTGTGGTGTCACAGAGAGGTGGAAGCTGGAGCTACCAGCACTGTGGTGTCACGGATGTGTGGAAGTCTGTGCTGCCACTGCTGTGGTGTCACAGCATGGAGAAAGCTGGTTCTGCCGGCACTGTGGTATCACAGAAAGGTGGAACTTGCTGCTGCCAGCTCTCTGGTGTCACAAAGAGAGGAATGCTGGTGCTGCCACTACTCTTGTGTCGCTGAGAGGTGGAAGCTGGTGCTGCCAGCACTGTGGCAACACAAAAAGTGTAACGGTGGTTCTCCAGCTACTGTGTTGTCACAGAGAGATGGAAGCTGCTGCTGCAACTGCTATAAGTGTCACAGACAGGTGGAAGCTGCTGTTGCCGTCACTGCGGTGTCACAGAATGTTGGAATCAGGTGCTGGCAGCACTGCGGTGTCACCGAGTGATGGAACCTGGTTTTTCCAGTGCTGTGGTTTCACAGAGAGGTGGAAGCTTGTGCTGCCAACACTGAGTAGTCACAGCGAGGTGGCAGCTGGTGCAGGCAGCACTGTGGTGACATAGAGAGGTGGAAACTGGTGCTAAAAATGCTGTGGTGTAACAGGGAGTTTGAAGCTGGTGGTGCCAGCACTGTGGTGTCACAGAAAGGTGGAAGTTGCTGCTGCCAGCTCTGTGGTGTCAGAAAGAGAGGAACACTGGTGCTGCCAGAGCTGTGGCATTACAGAGAGGTGGAAGCGGCTTCTGCCTGCACTGTGGTGTCAGATGGGGTGGAAGCTTGTCCTTCCAGCACTGTGGTGTCACAGAGAGTGAGAAGCTGTTGCTGCCAGTTCTGTGGCATCACAAAAGAGACAATTGTGGTACCCTAATTACTGCGGTGTAACAGAGAAGTGGAAGTTGAAGCTGCCAACACTGTTGTGTCACGTAGGGTTGGAAGCGGCTTCTGCACCTGCTGTGTGTCACAGAGAGGTGGAAGTGTGTGCTGCCAATGCTGTGGTGTCACAGAGAGGTGGGAGCGGTGTTTCCACTGCTGTGGTGTCACAAAGTGGTGCAAAGTGGTTCTGCAGTTACTGTGGTGACCCAGAGACTTTGTAGCTGGTGCTGCCAGAACTGTGGTGTCGCAGAGTGGTGGAAGCTGAAGGTGCCAACACCGTGGTGTCCCAGAGAGGTGGAATCTGGTGCTGCCAACACTGTGTTGTCACAGCGAGATGGCAGCTGGTGCAGGCAGCACTGTGGTGTCATAGAGAGGTGGAAGCTGGTGCTGGAACTGCTATCGTGTCACAGAGAGCTGGAAGCTGCTGTTGCCATCACTGTGGTGTCACAGAATGTTGGAAGCAGGATCTGGCCGCACTGCGTTGTTACCGAGTGATGGAACCGTGTTTTTCCACCGCTGTGGTGTCACAGAGAGGTGGAAGCTGGTGCTGCCAACACTGAGTAGTCACATCGAGGTGGCAGCTGGTGCAGGCAGCACTGTGGTGTCATAGAGAGGTGGAAACTGGTGCTACAAATGCTGTGGTGTAACAGGGAGTTGGAAGCTGGTGGTGCCAGCACTGTGGTGTCACAGAAAGGTGGAAGCTGATGCTGCCTGCACTGTAGTGTCAGATAGGGTGGAAGCTGGTTCTGCCAGCACTCTAATGTCACAGAGAGGGAGAAGCTGTTGCTGCTAGCTCTGTGGCACAACAAAAAAGGCAATTGTGGTTCCCTAACTACTGCAGTGTACCAGAGAGGTGGAAGTTGGAGCTGCCAGCACTGTTGTGTCACGTAGGGTTGGAAGCTGCTTCTGGATCTGCTGTGGATCCACAGAGAGGTGGAAGTGCGTGCTGCCAATGCTGTTGTGTCACAGAGAGGTGGGAGCGGGTGTTTCCACCGCTGTGGTGTCACAATGCGGTGGAAACTGGTTCTGCAGGCACGGGGGTGTTCCAGAGACTTTGTAGCTGGTGCTGCCAGAACTGTGGTGTCGCCGAGTGGTGGAAGCTGAAGCTGCCAACACAGTGGTGTCCCAGAGAGGTGGAATCTGGTGCCGCCAAGACTATTTTCACAGCGAGGTGGCAGCTGGTGCAGGCAGCACTGTGGTGTCATAGAGAGGGTTAAGCTGTTGCTGCCATCTCGGTGGCATAACAAAATAGGCAATTCTGGTACCCTACATACTGTGGTGTAAATGATAGGTAGAAGTTGGAGATGCCAGAACTGTTGTGTCACGTAGGGTTGGAAGCTGGTTCTGCACTTGCTGTGGTGTCACGGAGAGGCGGAAGTCTGTGCTGCCACTGCTGTGGTGTCACAGAGAGGTGGAAGCTGGTTCTGCCGGCACTGTGGTGTCCCAGAAAGGTGGAAGTTGCTGCTGCCAGCTCTCTGGTGTCACAAAGAGAGGAATGCTGGTGCTGCCACTGCACTTGTGTCGCAGAGAGGTGGAAGCTGGTGCTGTTAGTACTATGGCAACACAAAAATAGAAATGGTGGTTCTCCAGCTACTGTATTGTCACAGAGAGGTGGAAGCTGCTGATGCAACTGCTATAGCATCACAGACAGCTGGAAGCTGGTTTTGCCGTCACTGTGGTGTCACAGAATATTGGAAGCAGGTGCTGGCAGCACTGCAGTGTCACCGAGTGATGGAAGCTGCTTTTACCAGCGCTGTGGTGTCACAGAGAGTTGGAAACTGGTGCTGCCAACACTGATTTTTCACAGCGAGGTGGCAGCTGGTGCAGGCAGCACTGTGGTGTCATAGAGAGGTAGAAACTGGTGCTACAAATGCTGTGGTCTAACAGGTAGTTGGAAGCTGGTGGTGCCAGCACTGTCATAGTGTCACGGAGAGGTGGAATCTGGTGCTGCCAAAACTGAGCTGTGACAGCGAGGTGGCAGCTGATGCAGGCAGAACTCTGGTGTCACAGAGAGGTGGAAGTCTGTGCTGCCACTGTTGTGGTGTCACAGAGAGGTGGAAGCTGCTTCTGCCAGCACTGTGGTGTCACAAAGAGAGGAATGCTGGTGCTGCCAGGGCTGTGGTGTCACAGAGAGGTGGAAGCTGGTGCTGCCAGCTCTGTGGTTTCACAGAGAGGTGGAAGCTGATGCTCCCTGCTCTGTAGTGTCATATAGGGTGGAAGCTGGTTCTGCCAGCACTGTGGTGTCACAGAAAGGTGGAAGTTGCTGCTGCCAGCTCTGTGGCGTCACAAAGAGAGGAATGCTGGTGCTGCCACTGCTCTTGTGTCGCTGAGAGGTGGAAGCTGGTGCTGCCAGCACTGTGGCAACACAAAAAGTGTAACAGTGGTTCTCCAGCTACTGTGTTGTCACAGAGAGGTGGAAGCTACTGCTGCAACTGCTATAGTGTCACAGACAGGTGGAAGCTGCTGTTGCCGTCACTGCGGTGTCACAGAATGTTGGAATCAGGTGCTGGCAGCACTGCAGTGTCACCTAGTGATGGAACCTGGTTTTTCCAGTGCTGTGGTGTCACAGAGAGGTGGAAGCTTGTGCTGCCAACACTGAGCAGTCACAGCGAGGTGGCAGCTGGTGCAGGCAGCACTGTGGTGACATAGAGAGGTGGAAACTTGTGCTACAAATGCTGTGGTGTAACAGGGAGTTGGAAGCTGGTGGTGCCAGCACTGTGATGTCACAGAAAGGTGGAAGTTGCTGCTGCCAGCTCTGTGGTGTCAGATGGGGTGGAAGCTGGTTCTGCCAGCACTGTGGTGTCACAAAGAGTGAGAAGCTGTTGCTGCCCTCTCTGTGGCATCACAAAAGAGACAATTGTGGTACCCTAATTACTGCGGTGTAACAGAGAGGAGGAAGTTGGAGCTGCCAGCGCTGTTGTGTCACGTAGGGTTGGAATCTGCTTCTGCACCGGCTGTGTGTCACAGAGAGGTGGAAGTGTGTGCTGCCAATGCTCTGGTTCACAGAGTGGTGGGAGCGGGTGTTTCCACTGCTGTGGTGTCTCAAAGTGGTGCAAACTGGTTTTGCAGTTACTGTGGTGCCCCAGAGACTTTGTAGCTGATGCTGCCATAACTGTGGTGTAGCAGAGTGGTGGAATCTGGTGCTGCCAACACTGTGTTGTCACAGCGAGGTGGCAGCTGCTGCAGGCAGCACTGTGGTGTCATAGAGAGGTGGAAGCTGGTGCTGGAACTGCTATTGACTCACAGACAGCTGGAAGCCGCTGTTGCTATCACTGTGGTGTCACAGAATCTTGGAAGCAGGATCTGGCCACACTGCGGTGTCACTGAGTGATGGAAGCTGGTTTTACCAGTGCTGTAGTGTCACAGAGAGGTGGAAGCTGGTGCTGCTAGAACTGTGATGTCAGAGGGAGGTGGACACTGGTGCTGCCAAGACTGTGATGTCACAGAGACGTGGAAGCTGATGCTGCCAGCTCTGTGGTATCATAGAGAGGTGGAAGCTGCTGCTGCCTGTATTGTGGTGTCAGATGGGGTGGAAGCTGTTTCTGCCAGCACTGTGGCATCACAGAGATTTGGAAGCTACTGCTGCCTGCACTGTGGTGTCAGATGGCGTGGAAGCTGGTTCTGCCAGCACTGTGGTGTCACAGAGCAGGAGAAGCTGTTGCTGCCAGGTCTGTGTCATCACAAGTAAGGTAATACTAGTACCCTAACTACTGCGGTGTAACAGAGAGGTTGAAGTTGGAGCTGCCAGCACTGTTCTGTCACGTAGGGTTGGATGCTTCTTCTGCACCTGCTGTGGTGTCACAGAGAGGTGGAAGTGTGTGCTGCCACTGCTGTGGTGTCACAGAGAGGTGGGAGCGGGTGTTTCCACTTCTGTGGTGTCACAAAGTGGTGGAATCTCGTTCTGCAGGTACTGTGGTGTCCCAGAGACTTTGTAGCTGGTTCTGCGAGAGCTGTGGTGTTGCAGCGTGGTGGAAGCTGGTGCTCCCATCACTGTCTTGACACTGAGGATTCACCTGACGGCTTTACTAAGTGTAGGACGTTTCAGGCAGCCTCCTCTCGCCGTGTGCGTGCTTTTGCTTTGTGTTTGCATGCTGCAGAGAAGCACTCCTTCTTGCTATTGTTTCCAGCAAGCCCCGACGCAGGTGCAATGATACTTCTGCATTTGCCAGCACAAAATCACTTTCTATTTGAGTTGGACTTCCCCCTGCATTCAGCATCCCAAGCAGAAGCTCTGCTGTCTCTCTGCGGCTTGTGCACAGCAGAGCTGTCCAGAACGAGAAGCTGCCTTTTTGCCGAGAGAGCAGCGTTTTGCAGCAGGAAAGCAGGCGTCCTCGGGCAAGCCGCAGGGTGTGCAGAGAAGCGAAAGGAAAGCGGGGAAGAACGTGGAAGGCAAGAAAATATCGCGGAGAGCAGGTGTTTGCAAGGACGTTGAGGCAGAAGACGGCAAAGCTGTTTTCTTCAGTGGGAGCTTCGGGTCGACTTGTAGAAAGTCCCCCAGCACAGTGCAGCGTCCCCGCGGCTAGTTCCTCACTCATCATGTCTGGGTTTCACCTGACAGCTATACTGAGTGCAGGACGTGTCAGGAAGTCTCCTCTTGCCTTGTGCATGCTTCTGCTTTGTGTTTCTATGCTGCAGAGAAGCACTCCTGCTTGCTTCTGCTTCAGGCAAGAAAACACGCTTGTGCACTAATACTGTTGCCTTTGCCAGCACAAAATCACTTGCGAGTTGAGTTGGAGTCGCCCCAGAGTTCAGCAGCGTAAGCAGAAGCTCAGCTATGTCTCTGCAGCTTCTGCACAGCACAAGAAAATTGCCATTGCCAGGAAGACAGCACTAGACACAAACGGTGGCCCTTTTCCATGGGAAACAAAAGTCTCCACCCCACATACATGATGTCAGTTTGTAGGGGCCGTTAGAACTACAAGGGCAGACAAGCTTCCATCAGGTGGTAGTTTCCACCTGGGAGATGTCCTCATTTGTATGGAATTTTTGTGGAATTCCAGCCGGCATAAGCCCAGTGGCAGGCAGACAGCAATAGACACGAACGGTGGCCCTATTCCATGGGAAACCAAAGCCTACATTCCTGGTTCCTGATGTCAGTTTGCAGGATGCCTTTGGCACTATAAGGGCAGAAAAACTTCCAACAGGTGGTAGATTCAATCTGGGAAATACCCTCATTTGTATGCAATTTCAGTAGACAGAAGCCCAGTGGCAGGCAGACAGCATTAGACACGAACGGTGGCTCTTTTCCATGGGAAACCATAGTCTTCACTCCAGGTTCCTCATGTCAGTTTGTAGGATCCCTTCGGCACTACAAGGCCAGATAAACTTCCAACTGGTGGTAGATTCCATCTGGGAGATATCCTCATTTGTATTTAATTTCAGCAGGCATAAGCCCAGTGACAGGCAGACAGCATTAGACACGAACTGTGGCCCTTTTCCATGGGAAACCAAAGTCTCCGCCCCACATTCCAGATGTCAGTTTGAAGGAGGCCTTTGGAACTAAAAGGGCAGACAAACTTCAAACTGGTGGTAGATTCCATCTGGGAGATGGAATCCTCATTTGTATTGAATTTTAGTAATCATAAGCCCAGTGGCAAGGAGACAGCATTGGACATGAAAAGGGCCCTTTTCCATGGGAAACCAACGTCTCCACCCCAGCCTCCTGATGTCAGTTTGCAGGAGGCCTTTGGCACTACAAGGGCAGACGAACTTCCTTCTGGCAGTAGATTGCACCTAGGAGATGTACTCATTTCTATGGAATTTTAGTGGAATTGTAGTACGCAGAAGCCCAGTGGCAGGCAGACAGCATTAGACACGAAGGGTGGCCCTTATCCATGGGAAACCGAAGTCTCCAGCCCAGGTTCCAGTTGTCAGTTTGTAGGAGGCCTTTGTCACTACAAGAGCAGACAAACTTCCAACTGGTGGTAGATTCCATCTGGAGATATGCTCATTTGTATGGAATTTTGGTGGAATTTCAGAAGGGAGAAGACCAGTGGCCGGCAGACAGCATTAGACATGAACGGTGGCCCATTTCCATGCAAAACCGAAGTCTCCACCCTAGGTTCCTGAAGTCAGTTTGTAAGAGGCCTTTGGCACTACAAGAGCAGACAAACTTCCAACTGGTGCCATATTGCATCTGGGAGATATCCACATTTGTATGTAATTTCAGTTGACATAACCCCAGTGGCAGGCAGACAGCATTAGACAGGAACGGTGGCCCTCTTCCATGGGAAAACAAAGTCTCTACCCCATGTTCCTGATTTTAGTTTGTAGGAGGCCTTTGGAACTACAAGGTCAGAGGAACTTCCATCTGGTGGTAGATTCCATCCGGGAGATATCCTCTTTTGTATGTAATTTCAGTAGTCATAAGCCCAGTGGCAAGGAGAGAGCATTGAACACTAACGGTGGCCCTTTTCCATTGGAAACCAAAGTGTGCACTACAGGTTCCTGATGTCAGTTTGTAGGAGGCCTCTGGCACTACAAGGGCAGACAAACTTGCAACTGGTGGTAGATTCCACCTGGGAGATATCCTCACTTGTATGGAATTTCACCAGGCATAAGCCCAGTGGCAGGCAGACAGCATTAGACACGAACGCTGGCCCTTTTCCATTGCAAACCAAAGTCTCCAGCCGACGTTCCTGATGTCCGTTTGTAGGAAGCCTTTTCCACTACAAGGGCAGAGAAACTTCCACCTGGTAGTAGATTGCACCTGGGAGATATCCTCATTTGTATGGAATTTCAGTGGAATTTTAATGGAATTTTAGTAGGCAGAATCCCAGTGGCAGGCAGAAAACATTAGACACGAACGGTGGCCCATTTCCATAGGAAACCAAGTCTCCACCTCTCGTTCCTGATGTCAGTTTGTAGGAGGCCTTTGGCACTACAAGGGCAGACAAACTTCTCTCTGGTGGTTCATTGCATCGGGGAGATATCCTCATCTGTATGGAATTTCAGCAGATAGAAGCGCAGTGGCAGGCAGACAGCATTAGAAATGAACGCTGGCCCTTTTCCATGGGAAACCAAAGTCTCCACCCCAGGTTCCTGATGTCAGGGTGTAGGAGGCCTTTAGCACTACAAGGGCATATTACCTTCCATCAGGCGGTAAATTGCATCTGGAAGATATCCTCATTTGTATAGAATTTTAGCAGGCATAAGCCCAGTGGCAGGCAGACATTATTAGACACGAACAGTGGACCTTTTCCATGGGAAACCAATTATCCATCCTATGTTCCTGATATCAGTTTACAGGAGGCCTTTAGCAGTACAATGGGCAGATAAACTGCCATCTGGCGGTATATTGCACCTCGGAGATGTCCTCATTTGTATCGAATTATAGTGGAATTTTACTACTCCGAAGCCCAGTGGCAGGCAGACAGCACAAAAAACGAACGGTGGGGCTTTTCCATGGGAAACCAAAGACTCCACCCCAGGTTCCTGATGTCAGTTTCTAGGAGGCTTTTGGCACTACAAGAGCAGACAAACTTCCATCTGGTGGAATATTGCATCTGGGAGATATCCTCATTTTTATGTAATTTTAGTAGCCATTAGCCCAGTGGCAGGCAGACAGCATTAGACACGAATGGTGGCCCTTTTCCATGGGAAACCACAGTCTCCACCCCAGGTTCCTGACGTCAATGTGAGGAGGCCTTTGGAACCACAGGGGCAGAGAAACTTCCATGTGGTGGTAGATTGCACCTGGGAGATATCCTCATTTGTATGGAATTTTAGTGGAATTTTAATAGGCAGAAACCTAGTGGCAAGCAGACATAATTAGACACGAACGCTGGCCCATATCCATGGGAAATCAAAGTCTCCACTCCAGGTTCCTGTTGTCAGTTTGTAGGAGGCCTTTGGCACAACAAGGGCAGACAAAGCTCCGTCTGGTGGTTGATTGCATCGGGGAGATATCCTCATTTGTATGGAATTTCAGCAGGCAGAAGCCCAGTGGCAGGCAGACAGCATTAGACACGAACGGTGGACCTTTTCCACGGGAAACCAAATTCTCCACCCCACGTTGCTGATCTCACTTTGTAGGAGGCGTTTTCCAATATAAGGGCAGAGAAACTTCCATCTGATTGTAGATTGCACCTGGGAGATATCCTCATTTCTATGGAATTTTAGTGGAATTTTAGTAGGAAGAAGCCCAGTGGCAGGCAGACAGCATTAGACACGAACGGTGGCCCATTACTATGGGAAAACAAAGTCTCCACCCTACGTTCCTGATGTCCGTTTCTAGGAGGCCTTTGGCACTACAAGGGCAGACAAACTTCCACCTGGTGGTATATTGCACCTGGGAGATATCCTCATTTGTATGGAACTTCAGCAGTCATAACCACAGTGCCAGGCAGACAGCATTAGACACGAACGCTGGCCCATTTCCATGGGAAACCAGAGTCTCCACTCTAGGTTTCTGATGTCAGTTTGTAGGAGGCCTTTGGCACTACAAGGGCAGATAAAGTTCTGTCTGGTGGTTGATTGCATCGGGGAGATATCCTCATTTGTATGGAATTTCAGCAGGCAGATGCCCAGTGGCAGGCAGACAGCATTAGACACGAACTGTGGCACTTTTCTATGGGAAACCAAAGTCTCCACCCACGTTCCTGATGTCAGTTTTTAGGAGGCCTTTGGCAGTACAAGGGCAAACAAACTTCCAACTGGTGGTAGACTCCATCTGGGAGATATCCTCATTTGTGAGGAATTTCAGCAGGCATAACCCTAGTGGCAGGCAGACAGCATTAGACACGAGTGGTGGCACTTTTCCATGGAAAACCAAAATCTCTTCCCCACGTTGCTGATGTCACTTCGTAGGAAACGTTTTCCAATATAAGGGCAGACGGACTTCCATCTGGTTGTAGATTGCACCTGCAAGATATCCTCATTTCTATGGAATTTTAATGGAATTTTAGTAGGAAGAAGCCCAGTGGCAGGCAGACAGCATTAGACATGAACGGTGGCCCATTTCCATGGGAAACCAAAGTCTCCACCCCACGTTCCTGATGTCCGTTTCTAGGAGGCCTTTGGCACTACAAGGGCAGACAAACTTCCACCTGCTGGTAGATTGCACCTGGGAGATATCCTCATTCGTATGGAACTTCAGCAGTCATAACCACAGTGGCAGACAGACAGCATTAGACAGGAACGGTGGTCCTTTTCTATGAGAAACCAAAGTCTCCACCTCATGTTGCTGATGTTAGTTTGTAGGAGGCCTTTAGAACTACAAGGGCAAACAACCTTCCATGTGCTGGTATATTCCATCTGGGAGATATACTCATTTGTAAGGAATTACAGCAGGCATAATCCCTTTGGCAGGCTGACAGCATTAGACACAAACGGTGACCCTTTTCCATGGGAAACCAAAGTGTCCATCCCACGTACCTGATGTCAGTTTCTAGGAGGCATTTGGAACTAGAAGGGTAGACAAACTTCCATGTGGTGGTGGATTGCACCTGAGAGATATCCTCATTTGTAAGGAGTTTCAGCAGGCCTAAGCCCAGTGTGCGGCAGACAGCTTTAGACACAAACGGTGGCCCTTTTCCATGGGAAACCAAAGTCTCCACCTCACGTTCCTGATGTCAGTTTTTAGGAGGCCTTTGGCAGTACAAGGGCAGACAAACGTCCACCTGGTGGTAGATTCCATCTGGGAGATATCCTCATTTGCATGGAATTTTAGTGGAATTTTAGTAGGCAGAAGCCCAGCGCCTGGCAGACAGCATTAGTCACGAACGCTGGCCCTTTTCTATGGGAAACCAAAGTCTCCACCTCACATTCCACATGTCAGTTTCTAGGAGGCCTTTGGCGCTACAAGGGCAGACAAACGTCCACCTGGTGGTAGATTCCATCTGGGAGATATCCTCATTTGTATGGAATTTCAGCATGCAAAAGCCCAGTGGCAGGCAGACAGCATTAGACACGAACTGTGGCACTTTTCCATGGGAAACCAAGGTCTCCACCTCACGTTCCTGAATGTCAGTTTGTAGGAGGCCTTTTGCACTACAAGGACAGACAAACTTCCAATTGGTGGTGGATTCCATCTGGCAGATATCCTCTTATGTATGGAATTTCAGCAGCCATAAGTCCAGTGGCAGGCAGACAGCAGTAGACAGGAACGGTGGCCCTTTTCCATGGGAAACCAAAGTCTCCACCCCAGGTTCTTGATGTCAGTATGCAGGAGGCCTTTGGCACTACAAGGACAGTCAAACGTCCAACTGGTGGTAGATTCCATCTGGGAGATATCTTCATTTGTATCCAATTTTAGTAGCAATCGGCCCAGCAGCAGGCAGGCAGCATTAGACATGAACGGTGGCTCTTTTCCATGGGAAACCATAGTCTTTACTCCAGGTTCCTGAAGTCAGTTTGTAGAATCCCTTCGGCACTAAAAGGGCAGATGAACTTCCATCCGGTGGTATATTCCATCTGGGAGATATCCTTATTTATATGGGATTTTAGTGGAATTTATGTAGGAAGAAGCCGAGTGGGCAGCAGACAGCATCAGACAGGAATGGTGGCCCTTTTCCACGGGAAACCAAAGTCTCCACCCCACGTACCGGATCTCAGTTTGTAGGAGGTCTTTGGCACTACAAGGTCAGACAAACTTCTATCTGGTGGTCGATTCCATCTGGGAGATATCCTCATTTGTATGCAATTTCAGCAGGCAGAAGCCCAGTGGCAGGCAGACAGCATTAGGTATGAACAGTGGCCCTTTTCCATGGGAAACCAACGTCTCCACCCCAGCCTCCTGATGTCAGTTGGTAAGAGGCCTTTGGAACTACAAGGGCAGACAAACTTCCAACTGGTGGTGAATTGAATCAGCGAGATATCCTCATTTTTAAGGAATTTTACTAGGCATAAGCCCAGTGGCAGGCAGACAGTATTAGGCATGAACGGTGTCCTTTTTCCATGCGAAACCAAATTATCCATCCTAAGTTTCAAATGTCAGTTTATAGGAACCCTTTGACAATACAAGGGCAGAGAAACGTCCAACTGGGAAGTTTGAACCTGCGAGATATCGCCATTTGTATGGAATTTTAGTGGAATTTTAGTTGGCAGAAGACCAGCGGCAGGCAGACAGCATAAGACATGAACAGTGGCCCTTTTCCATGGGAAACCAAAGTATCCAGGCCAGGTTCCTGATGTCATTTTTAAGGAGGCCTTTGGCACTCAAAGGGCAGATAAACTTCCATCTGCTGGTAGATTGCATCTGGGAGATATCCTCATTTGTATGGAATTTTAGTAGCCTTAAGCACAGTGGTCAGCAGACAGCATCAGACAGGAAGCGTGGCATTTCTCCATGGGAAACCAAAGTCTCCACCCCACATTCCTGATGTCAGTTCGTAGGGGGTAGTTAGTACTACAAGGGCAGATAAGCTTCCATCTGGTGGTAGATTCCACCTGGGAGATGTCCTCATTTGTATGGAATTTTTGTGGAATTTCAGCTGGCATAAGCGCAGTGGCAGGCAGACAGCAATAGACACGAACGGTGGACCTTTTCTATGGGAAACCATAGTCTTCAATGCAGGTTCCTGTCGTCAGTTTGTGGGATCCCTTTGGCACTACAAGGGCAGATAAACTTCCTACTGGTGGTAGATTGCAACTGGAAGATATCCTCATTTACATGGAATTTTAGTGGAAATTCAGAAGGCAGAAGCCGTGTGGCCGGCAGACAGCATTAGACTCGAACGGTGGCCCTTTTCCATGGGAAACCAAAGTCTCCACCCTAGGTTCCTGATGTCAGTTTTTAGGAGGCCTTTGGAACTAAAAGGGCAGATAGACTTCCAACTGGTGGTATATTCCACCTGGGAGATATCCTCATTTGTATGGAATTTTAATTGTACTTAATTGTCCTTCTGCTGTGTTAGGTTAATTAACTCATATCATTTAAAATATCAGTTAAAACATAAACATGAGTTAAAAAGAATACAGAAATAGAACAATATAAATAATAAAAATAGAAATATAAAACTAACAAAAAAATAATATAAATACAATATATCATATTACATGTTGTGTACATTATATGAGATATAATATAGATAGGAATATAAAAGAAAAATCGTAATGATAAATAGCAATATAAAAATAAAAAAGATTAAAAATTTGGAAATATAGCCCAAAAGAAAGTCTTTCTTGGTTGGAATTTCATTTGTGACAGGGTTCTTGTAGTTGTGGTTGGGAGACTTTTATGGCATTGAATTTAGAGAATTTTTGGAAGGGGATTTTTGGACGCCTTTTTTTTGCCTCCGCTCTCTGCCTGTCCCCGAGCCAGGGCTGAGCTCGGGGCCAAAGCTGCCACCGTGTGGAGAGAGAGCGGTACTGCAGCACTCCCTCGAGCCCATCCCGATGCGCGTGGCAGCCCGGGACTGTGAGCTTGGCGGCACTGCTTGACCTTCCCAATATGGCGGCAAAAAGGGCGGGAAAAATCAAAGACCCCAAAGGCATCTAACTGACTGCCTGTGCGAAATCCCGACCATAGCGCCTCCCAGATGAAATTCTCCGTGGTGTTTCCAGGTGTGTGGGCAGGGTCTGTGGGCTCAGCTATGCTGCGGCCAGGTTGAAGCAGTCGATTTACTCGGGCACTTTTGTTTGCAGCCGGGGGGCCTTAGGAGTGCCACAAAAAAGATGGCGGCTCAACCGGAAGTGGCTTCAGCCACAACAAAGATGGCGGCGGGTGAGGGTGGAAGCCATGTGACATTCCTCTCAAGATGGCTGCTCAGCCTGATGTGCTTGACCTTCCCAATATGGCGGCAAAAAGGGCAGGGAAAACTGAAAGACCCCGAAGGTATCTAACTGACTGCCTGTGCGCAAACCTGACCAGAGCGCCTCGCAGATAAAATTCTCCATGCTGTTTCCAGGTATGTGGGCAGTGTCTGTGGGCTCAGCTATGCTGCGGCCGGGTTCAAGCAGTCGATTTGGTCAGGCACCTCTGTTTACAGCCGGGGAGGCCTTAGGAATGCCACAAAAAAGATGGCAGCTCAACCGGAAGTGGCTTCAGCCACAACCAAGATGGCGGCGAGTGAGGTTGGAAGTCACGTGACGCCCTTCCCAGCATGGTGGCTCAGCGCGACGTGCTTGACCTTTCCAAGATGGCAGTAAAAAGGGCGGGAAAAAAAGCAAGGACCCTGGGTGCATCCAACTGGCTGCCTGCGCGCTACCCTGACCATGGCGCCGTTTTGGAGCAATTTTCTGCTTCCGCGTAGCCTCGGGGGGTTTTTTGGGGTCTCCGGGGGAGTTTTGGGGTTTCCAGGTGGGTGGGGTTGGGGTCTCCGGGGGTTTTTGGGGGGTCCCGAGGGGTCCCGGGGGTGCCGGGCCCGCGATGCTGCTGACGGTGAAGGCGCTGCGAGGCCGGCTGGAAGAGCAGCCTGCAGGTACCGCGGGGAGGGGCTGGTGGGGTTTGGGGGGATTTGGGGGGCTCTACAGGATTTGGGGAACTCTGGGGGGATGTGGGGGGGTTCAATGGGGTTTTGGGGCTTGCTGGGTTTTGGGGGCAGTTTGGGGGGATATTTGCGGGGGGGCTTGGGGATGGTTTGGGGGTTTGGGGGTTCTGGGGGGTGGGTTTTGGGGATTGTTGGGGTGGGTTTGGGGGATGGTTTTGAGGTTTCTGTGATGGTTTGGGGCAGTTTTGGGGGTTTTTGGGCTTCTGGGATTATTTTTTCTTTAAATAATTATAGTAAAAAGTGTCAAGTTTGAAGTTCTTATCATAAAAAATGTAATATCTAGCAAGAAAACCAAAATATTAAAAAAGTTAATCAACATTTTACTAATTTTAAATTTAGGTTGTAGTGTGTTAAAGAAAAAAAAAGAGATTTGGAGGTATTGCTGGAAAATGAGGCTTGTGTCAGAAAGGTAAGTGGAGGTTTCCTTACAAAGAGTCTATATTAGTGGTTTGTTTGAAAGTTTTGCAGAGGGGAGAAGGTTGGAATTCGTTTTGTTCATAGAGAAAGGATATAAATTTCTCCAGCTGAGATGGACTGGATGTAGCCCTTAAAATCAGCAGTGAATTTTCAGTGGCTCACAAAACTCGAAGTGAAGCCTGGTGAGGCCAGGGAAGGTTCTCTGTCCCATCCAGATACTGTGAATATATGAAGCCATACTAAGTGGCACTCCACGCCTGTTTCTAGGCAGTAGAGTCTCCTCTAACTTCCCAGCACTCTTTAACAAATTCCCAGAGCTGTCATTTCCTGTTTGCAGCAATCACACGTTTGTGGGGAAAAAGGTCTTTTTTTAATACCCCAAGGAATAATGAAGAACTAGAAGTTTTCTCACAAAACTGAACAAGCCAAGGAAGTTTTAAATTCTTGAGGTTTGCAAAGATGTCCTTGATTGGGGAATTTTACTTTATATGCAATTTAGAGTTGTTATTATAGTCATTAAAATTTTACTAACTCGGTCCTGGAGACTTCAGAAGTGTCTGTTTCTTTTTAGCCTGATTTAGAAACACTTGTGTATCGATGTACTGTTCTTTTCTGGTAGTTGTTCTCTTCTTAATTGACTTTTTAGGGAAAAATAGTATCAATTACAAAAACGAAAGGAAAGAAGGAAAGCATGGACGTGGAGTGTTGTTGCAACTTTATGATGGCAGTTCTGTGGTCATTGGTATCTGCTGATAGGAAGAAATTCACTGCTGAGCCTTACAGTACAGTTTATCAAATGCTAACAGTTTGATATAGTAATACTCAACAATACTAATGCTATAATAATTGATATGGTTGCAGAAATTGATCCAGAATTGTGGGGAGACAAAAGGAGATGCTGCTGAAGGCAGTATCCCTCCTGATATCTTACAGCTGTGTTAATTATCCTAGAGCAGAAACAGCCTTGCCCTCACAGCCATGGGCTTGATAAAGAGTGAGTTAACTAGCAGGAGTCAGTTGGAGTCTGCTCGCTGTGCTGTGAAGACTGAGGGACAGGAGGCCGTGCAAGGGCCAGAAAAGGTAAGATACTGTACGTAGGACAGACAGGGTTAGGCGGCCGTGCCAGGGTCAGGAAGGAGCGAGCCAGAGCAGAAGGACAGACAGAGCCAGAGCTGTGTGGAGCTGCTCTGAGAAGATACAGAGAAGATACAGAGGAAATGTGTGGGAGACTTTTTGAATATCAAGATACTGATACTTGAAGCCTTCTGATGATTCGAATGAAGCACCTCAAGTGCGAGTGCAGTGTCCCTGTCAACTACCATGCATGTTGACTGTGACACAGAATTACAGTTTTCACAGAAAAAAATATACTGGGAAGGAAATTGAAAAGCTGAGCTTGCTTAATGTTTCAATGAAATACACATTTTCCCTAGGTTCTTTATCTTTTGGCACCATGCTTTGTAATGAATAATTTAACAAGAAAAGGAGCTGATAATTCCTTTTTAAATTCATTATGCTGGTTAAGCACAATGACTTGGACAGCTGGCATTCTTTTTCCAAAGGAAAAAATTTCTTGTGCGTTCTTGCTTTGATAGATGAAGAGTAAAAAGAAGAAATGAGACAATTGTATGAGGAACTTCACAGCAACATAGAAGTGAGTGACCTAGCTTGATAAAAGGAATGTGAGTTGTGTGGATGTGCTGAGCTGAGTTCCATGTTTATGTGGAGATGCTGTTTGTGTCCATGCCAGAGCATCTTTCTGGACTCTGTTTAACCTACTTGGCGATTCCTCTGAATGGCTGAGGTTGGCAGAAGCCCCTGGAGAACCTCCAGGGTTTCCAATACTGAACTTCAAATATGAAATTTTGTTTTTGGAGAATGACAGTGGCGTTTGAAGAGCTTTGCGTGCAAGCGGAGAACGACAGATTGGAAATGAGTTTCAAATGTGAGAATTCTGTTTGGCGTGCTTGTGCTCCTGGCTCAACAGTTTTGTACTTCATAACTTCAGTTACACGTGCAGTGCCAGGGCAGACAGATGTGGAGTGCTGGAATGGTGAGCAGGCCACACTGAGACACTGGGACCCTCTTTTATTCCTTTTTATTCATTTAATACCCTGCCTGTATTCACTGCCTGGCCCCTCCTGTTGTTGTTCCACTGGGCCAAATTTGGAACCTTGTTTTTCAAACAGTCACTCAAAGTTGTCTGTGAAGTGCAGTCAAGAGATCAATACTTATTTCATGCAATTAGTTTATTGAAACCATGATTATTGAAATAATAATGCACTGTATAGCTGCAGAAACTTTAGCTAAATGCTTTCTCTATACATACAGGCTACTGTGTTCCTGTTTCATTTTCACATGCTCTTTTCTGTTAGTTTCTGGTAACAAACATGGAGTAATGTACTAATTCTGTGGAAAGCTGGCAAAAAAAAAAAAGATATTTTGATTATAAAATCAAACATTCCCACAACAATTACTCTTGGAAACAAACTGTAAAGATCTACAATTACAAGCAATCTTAAACTGGCAGTCGTATTGAACTTGGAGCGTGTTTCAGATAGAATGTTAACTGTGGATCTTACTGTGTCTTGAAAGTGAAAGAAGCAGCAGAAGTGGTGGACAGGTGTGAAAAGGAATGCAGACTGGAAGTCACTTGGAAGGAGAAGCAGGTTTGCTCAGTTTTACCATCTGATAGAACAGCTTTATTTGTGACTAAAGGGGCAGTGCAAGAGCCAAGAAGTATTTCTGGTTATTAATAAAAAATCCCCAAAAATAATAGCTGAAGCTGCATTTCAGTCAGATTCTGCTAAGTTCAGTGATGCTTCAGTACCTTTAGTCTACTGGAATTCATGGTTTGCTTTTGAACTGGAAAAATTATTTCATGTGCCCTTGATCAATATTTGGCTAAGATCAACAACAACAACAGCCATCAGTATGTCTGCTTCTCGTACCTGGGGTACAAAATCAGACTTGTCACTGTTCCAGGCTTCATCATGATATTTCTTTAATTTTGCTAGATTTCAGCTCTTAACCATCCAGAAGGATGAAAAAATTGTGTAATAAAAGACATCAAGGCTCAGCTGCAGACATCACAAACTAAGATTGCTGACTGAATAGAAACAAAATGTAAGAGTTCTGCCTGCTGTGTTTAAATGCAATTGTTTATAGAAGCACGGGAAACGCGGTCATGATAAGTTTTGTTCTGTTGCTGGTTGGCAGCAGAATTTTGGGGCCTTGAAGGCCTTATTTTTGTTTGGAACAGAAACTGAACTTGATTTTCAATATTTTGAAGCCATCTGTATTCCAAGTATTTCTAGTATATGCTGTCACTACCATTGGTCTTTGTTAAATTCTATCAATGGATGTAATTTTCCATTTTTAGCAGCTTTTTTTGTAGTAAACCTCCTATTTTTGAAAATGTAAACATACATCTTTTTGCTGAAGTATATGAAGAAGAAATGTTAAAGGAATCCCAGGGCAGTGAAGAACATCTGTGGGCAGAGCTGGAAGAGGCTAAAATTTCACTGTGGAAGGCAGAGGTACACCTTGCTTTCAGTTTTCCAGTATAAACAGAGTAGATGAGCATTTGCATGACCAATTACGGATACTTTAGATACGAAACAGCTGCTGCTGTGAGTGTCAAAAACACGTTTAGAAATGATACCATGTTTTGAAGGTTACTCAAAAGAACTTAGAAACCGAATTCCAGGCTACAGTGAAAACATTACCTCAGGTCACTGGAGAAAAGGAGGCACAGGAGGAAGAATGTAAAAAAATGAAGGCTTTGCTCTTGCACAGAGGAGTTGGAGACTTCTACTGCCAATTTGAAAAGCTTGCTGCAAAATGAGCAAAATAGGTAAATTAAAGAGTTTGAGTTTGAAGAGCCATCTTACAGGTTGCAGTCTATGACAAAATCAGGAACAATTAGAAGTGAAGCTGAAAGGTTTTTGGAGGTTTTTTTTGACACAGTGGTCTAAATGTAGAGAATTTAATGTAGGTTATTCTTTTATTTGTGATGGTTGCTACTGGTCTGTAAAAAGTCAGTTTTTGCCCCCTCCAACTTGCCTTTAAGAAATACAGATTTCTGTAAGTATGTATTTGTTTACTTTTATGCCTACTGTTCCGAAATTGTACAAGTCAAATTTGTTATGTGTTGCACGCAGATACATCACCTGCATGTTGAAAGGTCAGTGTTTTGAAAGTGCTTGTGGTAAGACTGTCTTCTTGTCCTTGAAGTTTCAAATGCAGTGCTTTGTACTATACATTTGGGCTTTTAAAATTACCATTTTCTTAGATGAAAGAAATGTGAAGACGAGTCCAAGCTGCTTACCTTGGAGCTCGAAAATAAATCTGCTGAACTGGGTAAGGCTTGTAAAAAGGCAAAAAAAAAATGAGCTAGGCAGTCATAAAAATACTTTCTGCTGGCCCTAGATTCATCTGACAGATGAGAAATGTAATTGCATGTCTTTGTCTGTGTTCAGGGCACCTACACAGAAGTGTTCAGAAGTGAATTGCTAATGTTTGTCTAGAATGAGGTAAAGTGAGAATTCCACACCAAACATGACCTTGGTGTTGAGTACTTGCAAAAAAAAATACCAGTATCGTGAATAATGTGCATGTAGAAAGCATTTGGAAGTTAGCACATTGGTCTTTAATTATTATTGGTCTTTAGTATATAAAATTCTATAAATCCATGTCATTTTCTATTTTTAGCATCTTTTTTTTTGTAGTAAATATCCTATTTTTAAAAACAGGAAAAGAAAAGGAAAAAAAGAAAAGCTGGTTTCCTTTTTCAGCATTTCCATGTGATACCTTCCGACTTTTTTGCTGGAGCAATGAAGATGCATCAATATTTGGAGAACACTCTGGTCTTACAGTCCATGGTTTATTTGAAGCCATAATTGGGGAAAACATAATAGGCTCTAAATTTTATTTAAGATAAATAATTAATTTCTCCTCAGATATAGATTTGCTAATGCCCTTCTTAATAATTTTTTTGAAGTCTACATTTAGATTAAGCCATAAATCAGCTTTACAGCTTCTGAACTTAATCCAACAAGTTCTGAGAACTGGGTATTGAAAAAGGGTAAATATTTTCTACTGCCTGCTAAATATGAAAAGTTATTTCATTTCTGTTCCATTAATTTTACATTACACGTGCTGTAGAAGAGATGACTAAAGTAAAACATGACAAAGGAATGCAACTTGAAGAGCTGTCAGAAACTCTGGTAAATGTTCATTTTATTATTCATCTCATGGCATTTGCTCTTCATATGAAATTCTTCTTGCTTTGTGAGTATCTTAAATGTCATAAACAAACACCATCTAGTCTGCCTGAACATTTCTACTAAACTTTCTCGCATGCAATTTCAGCGTTTTCTTTGAAGAACTTCTTTATTGCCACTGTTTTTCTTGTCTCCTGTGTTTTGATTTTTGCTGTCTGCTACGTTTTTGATTTTTCTTGTCTCCCATGTTTTGGTTTTCCTTGTCAAGGTTTCTGGTTATTTCCTTCTTGGTTGATGCCCATTCAAATGCCACTCCCTCTGGATATAGTTTCCCCGGTTTTTTTCTTACTTAGAGGAAGGTCATTAGCTCTGGCCTCTGTGAACCCTCCTGTACTGTGACACAGGCCCATTTTCTGTCACAGAAGTCTAGGCTACATGAAATCTACTCTTAAGAGAGGTTTATTTTCATTATGATTTTATTTTTACAAGTCTAACAAGAAACTGCATCAACTGAGGTTAAGGTAGTGTGAAATCGGGTGTGCATTTTACCCTGTCTGTGCATTGAATGTTCTGAACTGAGTTTCGCTCATTTTCTAAAATGGGCAAATCAGAGGATTTTTACTGAAGAAGGACCTCGAGGCTACTGCAGGAAAATTTGCAGAGAGAGAAAAATTTGGAGAGAGAAATGAAAATGCTCTCCAAGTCAAGAGAGGTCTGGAGTAGGGCAATAGTAACACGTTTTTACGAATATTGAAGTTACACATCATAACTTGTGTACAAGTACATAAGAAACAGCACACAGAGCAGTGTCCCACCCTGCACTGAGGATGAAGGCACAACCCTGCTGATAGCCATTCTGTTCTACTGTATAGAGCTGGATTTCTCTGATGTTTCTTTAGTCCTTTTTATTGAGATGAATATGGTAAAAGCTCATGAAGTCCTTTTTATTTAGATGAATAAAGTAAAATCATAATGAAAATCAAGTAAATGTCTTTATTTAAAATTATGTCCAAGGAATCTGATTTCAGTAGTTTTGCAGGCTAGGTGATTAAACTCACAGCAGGGGACGTGTGCAGCACTGGTGTCAGACTTCACTGTTTCACACCACTTCATACCCCACCAGAGATATGTAAAGCTTCAGTCTGGATAATCCGTGCCGTGGATGTTGTTTGGTTCTTCTGAAAGCCTTGTGCTGTTAGAGCATGTCTGATAACCTCCGTGAGCTGTAGTTTACACATGTACACTCAAAACTCTTCCTTCTCCTTTTGCAGAAAGAAATCCATGATTTGAAAGCACAGCTGACCAGTACAGCTGAAAAGGAACAAGATTATATAAACCACCTCTTGACTCTGAAAACAGGTCTTGAACAAGAGGCATATGACCATTTTGAAAATAGAGTATTTCACTTTTTTTGGTGTTATATAGAAGTTATTTTAATGCACAGTGAAATGAACAGTGATTGTTTTCTAATGAAAGTTTTGAACCACGCAGTATGATGTTAATTATATACTCACACTTGTAAATTACATTTTCTCTATTTGTATGTATTCTGTGGAATATGTCGTTGACCGATATTTCTTTGACTTAGTGAACAAGAAGAGACAATGGCTGAATACATTGTTAATTCTGCTTTGAACTACATCATCTTCACTAATTTTATTTATATAAAAGTTGACTCTGGTTTTCTTTCCTTCTTCTGTCCCATTTTTATGTCACTGTGACTTTGCTGCAGCTGCGATGTGTGACAAAAGCCCTCCCCTCTTCCCTCCACTTGGGACAGGTGAGAGATTGAACTAAACCCCAAAGGATTTTCTGCTTACTGATTATACGTGAGTTTTACTTGGAATTACCTCTGAAATCTGATAAATTGTTCTTGAATGTGGCCACGAGGGTCGTTGAACATGCCGGCCCAGATCTGCAAACATGCAGTGCCAGAACAAGAACTTCTGAAATGTAAACCAGGATTTAGTCAATTGACTCACGACTGCATGCTGTGCCCAGGTCCTTTGTACAAATACTGTACAGGGGAAAACCAAAACTGCACATTCCTTGTGCTGGGTATTGAATTTTGGGGCGTGGGATAAATAAAGATGAGAGGCAAATGAGGGATTTGCTTCTGCATGTAAATATTGTTGTCCTAAAGGAGCCATTGTCTCTGTACCAACACTTGAGTTAAAGGTTTTATTTCTTTAAACCCCCTCAGGCCCTTTAGAGGCTACAGTTTGTGTCATGTAGAATTCCTAGGGGCTGACATCAGGAAAGCTGTGAGCCACATCTAGCCGAGTTCAGGCGCACCAAAGCGAGTTCGGCCGAACGCAGCAACCGGCACCGACTTCTGCCGAACCGAACCGAGCTCAGCCGAACCAGCCGCCTGCTCTCGTGCCCATTAATTAGCGCGAGTGTGCTCACTGCCTAACGAGCTCCTGCCCAACCCCCGCTCCCGTCCGTGTCCGTGC
This sequence comes from Phylloscopus trochilus trochilus, assembly GCA_016584745.2. Classification (NCBI taxonomy): domain Eukaryota; kingdom Metazoa; phylum Chordata; class Aves; order Passeriformes; family Phylloscopidae; genus Phylloscopus; species Phylloscopus trochilus. The sequence goes on along the minus strand of WQNJ02000546.1, from coordinate 56,310,863 downwards.
GATGGCTGGCAGGCTGGCCAGCAGGAAAACACCGAGCTCTGCGGGGTTAACGTGAGGCGGTGCCGCTTTCCCGCGCAGCGCCTTGGCCCCGCCCCTCAGGGAGCCGAGCTGAGCTGAGCTGGGCGGAGCACAGTGCAGCGAGCGGCACCGAGCACAGCCGAACAGAGCCGAGCTTCCCCGAAGAGCCGAATCTGAACGACTGCATCTGGTAACAGCCGAGCATAGCCGAAGAGCCGAAAATGGCCGAGTTCAGCTGTTCAGCTGCCCGTCCCCCGGCGGGCTGGCGGGACATGATGCCGCTGTGCCCCGGGAGTTCCGGGGGAAGGTGCTGAGGACAAGCCCGGGAAAGGGCCCGGAGTGCTCGTGTGCCCCCGAGAGCCCCTGGAACACATCTTTGGGGTGGTCTGTACAAGCCGCTCGTGGCCTAAAGGAAGAGGGATTTCTCACAAGGACACGCAGGCCTTAGGATGAAGGGAGGCAGGTTTCGGTTAAATATCAGGAAGAAATGTTTATTTTTCCCAAGGCAGTTTCAATTTATACCGTAATCTTTCCTCTCCCCTCAGATCCCGTATCCTTCAGTTTTGAGTTTTCTCATAAAGAATTCTCTGCCTATCCTGGAAAAAAGATTCCCTGGCATCATGGGGAGCAGAAGGGCTTGGGGGGTCCTGGGGCTGCTTATCTTACATGATTAAGAAATAATTCTTAAGCTGTCAAGAAAACCAGCATCTCACATGTACTCAGAAATTCTCTCAACACCATTTGCTGCTTCTTTCTCTGCCAGGGCCCTAAGAAGTTCTGGGTCAGTTCTTGTTCCATGCTTGCCAGTGACCTTGAGAGATAAAAGAAGGCACCATTATTACTGCCAATTACGGCCACAGGCTTTAAACTTTCCAGAAGTCAAAAGCTTCTGGAACCAGAGGCAGAAATGTCTCACCCTGGCGGAGCTGATTGGTCCGTTCCCTGCCCTGCTCGCACAAACACTTCAGCCACTCTGCCAAACCCAGCACTGTGATCTGCAACAGAACCTTTTTCATTTTCAACTTATTCTCTAAGAACTTAAATAACCATTAAAAATAGAAAACACATGAGATGGACAAAAGCACCCGATAATGGACAAATGTTCAGACTCACATCCTTCTGAAAAATGGTTTCTCCAAGTCTTTTAGTATCATCCCAAGCTCCTCTTCATCCTTAGATCACTGCGCTGGCTCCCAGGTACTTAGCAGGAAAAAGGAGCGAGTGGGAACTTGGTGGCTTCCTTGGGATCTCTTCCGGCTCCCCCCGGCCCCACTCCGACCCAGCCCCGGCCCCCGGCCCCGGCTCCGCCCTGAGTCCGGCCCCATTCTCCCCGGCCCTGCCCCCGGCCCCGGCTCCCCCCACCCAGCCCGGCCCCTGCCCCCCCGTCCTCCCCGTAGTAGATTCCTGTTTGTGTTGTGTCTGAGAAGTGGCATTTGTGCTGGAGAGGTGTTTTTGGGAAGAAAGGATGGAATGCATCTTCTCCGGGGATGTGCAATGAAGGACTAAATTGCAAGGATGGGAAGTATTTATAAACTGTCTCCATGTTTCCCTATCATTCTGGGCATTTGGATTTAGCCTGGGCTTGTCAGTTAAATCAGAAACAAGCCAACCCAGCTTCTGAACGCTCTATGAATGTTTGAAACACCTCCACAGAAAGACAAGTTAGTAGTGATTCCATGACATGTGTCATTTCTCTAGTGGCTATATTAGCCATCAATTTCAAAACCAGTCACCAATTGGTTTAGCTATAACTTCCTGAAAAATCACTTCCCCATGTCAAACTACCACAAGGTCATTATCTGGTATTTATATGCTGCAGTGCATAAGATTGTCAAATTAGTACTTAACATTCTTCTGTATAAATTAAATAATATTTCAAGGAAATTAATATCTTAGAAGTTATGTACAAAAGAATCTAGCAAGCACCATTGAAATGAAATATGTCGCTGCAGATTTTGCTGTTTGAAATACCTTTGAAGTAAATTTAACAAGATCCTTAAAACGAATTTGCAGGTTCACAAGTCAAATTTCAGAAAATCTAATTGCCATTAGAAAATGAGAATAGGTGTCAATAGATGCATGATCATATTTTGAACAATTGAACTCTGGGACATGGGTAACATCAGTGTTGCCAATACACTGGAAAAACTTTTGCATGAAAAGAAGCCCTTAATCCTTTTAACACAACAGCTTTTGTCAGAAAGGAACTAAAGTGTCTTCATCTGTATTAAAAGTCATGAAATGAAAAATAATTGGTACCACACCTGTTTTCACAGTGATATCTGCATAATTGTTATATTTGAGAACAGCTACAGGATTCTTATGAGTAATGCAAAGGTATGGAATCTTCCAACATGTTTCTGATTTCTTTCTGTATCAATTGTGAGTTAAATTAATTTTATTTCTTCATAAAGACTGAAGAGCATGGTGTCTGTTAACTAAAGGCAACAAAAATATCCTCCATACCTAGATAGATCTGATAATTTTAAAAAAAGGATGCAGTGTGGGTGTTCAAGTATATACATTAACTATCAGAATTAAGGGGCATATTTTGTAAATGTGCTGAATCTAAGAGGTGGCTTTATTCTTAGTCTTGTGGCTCCTAATATAATTTTGGAGGAAAGAAGAAACCCAATATGCTTCTAGATAGGAAAGGGCCTTTTTCACACAAAGCTGTTCATGTTCTGAGGGCTTGAGCACATTGTGCGGGGGCAATTTCAGCTTCTGGGGTTAGCTGTTGAAGTGAATGCAGGTAGGAGATTCTTATCCACACTGCAGGAGGAATTAAGTGTACTGAAGATGCCATTAATAACTCTAGGTAGTCTTTTCAGTGGATTGCAATGCTGATCTAATTACTGCTTAATTTTTAAATACTGCCCACCATCCATAATACCGTCCATAACAGCATTCCCCTGGGCATCCAAAATTGCTATCCTTCTTAGTCTTCTACTCCAAACATGCAAAGACTACACAAGGGAACTCTGGGATCTATGACTCCATGTATTATGTGGAAGGGGCTGCACAATCTTTAAATGAAAGTTTTTATGACTATTACACACAACACTAGTGGCACCAAAATGCATATCTGACAAAATTTGCAGAATGTGAAAATACCATGAAGCATCATAAACACAAATTAGAGATAAACGATTATTTAGAACACTAAGCAGCTTGAATACAACCCTTTCTGGAAAAGGTTCCCTTCCCCACAGGAAAGCCTGTGTGGGAGTCTTAACTATGCAAACAAAAAATGGTTACAAATGCTTTTAAAAACTTAGGCATCTCCTCCAGTAAAAGGAATTTACCCTAGTAAAAGGAATTCACCCCAATATATAAGTGGGAAAAAGACTTCTAAGTTATTTTTGATTAATGCTTGGTGCTGCTCATAAAAAGCAAAACCAGCAAAAAGTGAATTCATATTGGATATGACTTAAAGTAATGAAAATTAGAACAAGATTATACCTGCAACAAGCATGTGCCAATTTAGAACAATTTAGATGGAATTACAGTTAAAACATTCCCCTGACCGCATACCCAAAACCTGGAAGCAAGCATCAGGAGCTGAAGCAGGAAAGGTATAATGTGTTGTTGGTCTTGGAGTCGCTGATCTCTCCCCCATCTTCCAAGAAGTATTGTGGGGGCTGTAAGATCTTGAACTCCTCATTCTCCTCTCTGACAAAGCTTGACCCTAGAGCAGCATGCAGAAAGCCAGGGGCAAGATTCGGTTCTGCAGCCTCTAGGCTGGTTTGCTCATAAGAATTCATGGCCTCTAGGTGGGACATCATAGCAAATTCCAGCAGGGAAGTTGATATGTGGCCATTGGCAGTTGGGTCCTCTGAGGAGGCAAGGCAGAGGCACAAGGTCCTGGCAGCCAGAAGCAGCAGTAGCACCGAGGCTCAGTGTAAGGACTGCATGGTTGGCTTTTCTAGCAGCCGCATGGCCACTCCCATGCTAGGGATGGGTGGGGAAGCCCAGGCGCTCTCCAGCATGGGTAGAAAGACAGAGCTGGGCTGCATGGAAGGGTCAGCCCCAGACACAGGCAGGGGCTGTCCCCGAGGAGCTTCATAGCCCCTTCCCACCACCTCGCATAATGAATTGTCCTCTGTAATCTGTGCCGAGTGCTGCCCGCTGCCTGTTCCCCTCTCGCTGCTCTTTGACCACCCTCATTTCATCCTGGGGTATTCCTGGGTGTTCCTGAGGTGCCGGGGTTTTTCCTTTTGGAGTTGGCAGATCTCCCGCACCCCTTCAGTGCTCAGCTTGCCCACCATTCCCACTGCTCTGCCTGGGTTACCCCTCGACATCTGCGGCTTAGCCACTCCCGTGCTGGGGGAGCCGCTTGCCATTCCCGCCGCTCTGCCTGGGCTGTCCAGCGACAGCTGCACTGCTGGCATCAAAAGTGCCTGCATGGCAGCCGGGATCACTCCTACTGCCCTGCCCATGTCCAGAGCTGTGGCGGGACTGGCGTCGGGAGCCACAGGCGCTGCACTGTTGGTCCAAGTCCCTGGTCTTGGACATACTCTTGTCAAGTCCTTGTTACTGTACTTAGAAAAAATATTTGTCTTTCTGTCGAGATGATGGGGATCTTCATAGAAGAACAAAGAAGCTGGGTAATTGTAAAAGTCATTTATTGCATGGCTAGATCAGTCTCATGAAGGCAGAGTTGTTACAGTTATGCCATTATGCAGAAGGTTAGTTCTAGCATAGAGTCCCCAAGTCCCAAGCACAAGTGGCAGCAGCTTAGCAGCAGCAGCAGCAGAAACAGCAGCATACAACCTTGATCTGTGTGTTCTCTTGCATTCTCAAAGTGGTGCATCTTTATTCTATTTTTACCCAATCAGGTACAAACATGATTCTACTACTGTCTTGCTGGACCTATCCAACCTAACATTGATGTGTGAAAGTGGTTGTAATTTCTTACACAAATTCTATGTACATAGTTCTATCTGTTCTATCTAGGAATGCCAACAATGCTACATTATGTTTTCACTATGTCTAGAACTTAGTTAACTTTATAAAAGGTAATGCTACTGAACTTTAAACCAGGCTTTAGGCTTTTTCTTACTAACTAATACAGTCTCTTATTTGCTTAAGGCACTTAAAATATTCTCTACTTATTTAAAACTAAACTTACATTTCTACCTCATGTCTGCATGGATTTCTATATTTTAATTTCTCTGACGGTTTTAATTCAGCCCTCAAATTTCTGAGTGCATCTGAGCCTGTACAAATGAGGCCCAGAGGGATTTGTATCCCAACATCTTTCTGTAAAGAAATTTAGATGTTTTATGTAAAATCCTTACAAGGCCACTGATTTTTCCATAGAAAATTGTGATAGTATTGTATAAGCATACAAAACTCAGGAGTCAAAAATGGAGTAGCAAATTCCAGGAAATTGGTATGTCAAACAAATGGAGGATGTTGATGGTATAAGGAGTTCTGATGAAAATCAAAAAGAAAAGAAGAAAACAGCTGCAGTCTGTGATAACTATAGCTGCACAGATAATTTGGCTCAACAGATACCACTCTGAGCAGCCTAGCTCACTAGAAGTGAGAGGTAAACCATCTTGGTGTGTGCTTGTTGCATTTATGTTCTGTCACCAGCGCAACAGCAGTCCATATCCTTTCCATTTGGCAATAACTAAAATGGATGAGGATTAAATGACCATTAGGGCAGGGAGGGCTTGTATGCTGTCAAGTTAACCAAAAAAAAAAAAAAAAAAAAGAGAGAGGAGAGAGAGAGAATGAGAGTCACTAGTATACCAGAACTTTTGCAGTGGTTTATGTTCAAACATTTAGTGTCATGTTTTGAACTCACTGGAAATGTGGCTCTCAAGAAGATCTCAGTACTCAAAAATATGGTGATGTGCCTGGTATCATGTAGGAAGTTTGTGTTTACATCCCATTTCCTTAGAAATCCAAAGAAATATTTATACCATAGAATTCCTACTGTGTTCTTGCAGTTCAGGAAAAGAATAGTAATGTTTAACTAAATTTCATCCCTGATACCAACATTTTTGGCAAATACATAAACAGTGATTCCTGAAGGCAATACCTTCTTTTACTTTTCCTGGTTTCTCTTCCTTAAGAATCAAACATCGTCGAAGAACTAGAATACTCTACTGCTATAGATATGGTTTGGTCAAATCACAGTGGGATAAGGCAGCTTTGTAGCAAATAGAGGAAGAATGAGACAGAAATTATTATGTACTGCTAAAAGCAATGCCTAGTGGTTGGATAAACAAAAGTTAGAGCTGTAAATAGCCAAGGAGGAACCTGTAATTTAGGTTTTGAAAAGATGATAAACCAGAGGAAAGTTATTTGGAAGCAAACAAACAAATAAATCTGGTAACAGAATATCTGAAGTATTTTAAACTGCTTATCATTCAGGTGTGCAGAATAGATGTCTAATCTCTCCCATTGCCATGGCTAAAAATTTAGAGGATTTTGCACAAACCTTTAATGAGTCTTTAAAGACATCCATTTTAGTGAATGGCAAAGGATTTGTGTCAGGAGAAAAAGAAATAATTTCAGCCAAGTTTTCCCAAATCGGGGTTTTTGGTGGACAGACATCAGGACAGGACTTTTGAGGACAGATGTTGCTTGTCCCCTTCACCCCAACCTCTTCATTCAAGGCCTCAGGAAGCTTAATGAAGACAAACTTGCTTGTGGGATAGAATCATGGGATGGTTTGGGTTGGGAGGAACCTTAGAGCTCATCTTGTTCCACCTGCTGCCATGGGCAGGGACACACCTTCCACTATCCCAGGCTGCTTAGAGCTCCATCCAACCTGGCCTTGGACACTTCCAGGGATCCGGGGCAGCCAGAGCATAGAAAATTCCAGTTGGACGCAGAAGAAAACTTGTTACGATGAGAACTGCTTGGAGCAGGATCCAGAGAGCTCAGGCAAACCTCTATCCATGAAGTTTTTCAAAACTTATCTGGGCAATTCCCTGTTTTGAAGCTGCCTCTGCTTTGAGTGGGAGGTTGGACCGGATGATTTCTGGAACCTCCTTCCAGCATAAATTTTCCTCTGGTTCTAAGTGAGCAACATCAGTGACTCCATGGGCTTTGATTTCAAAAGGGGTCAGTATTTAGGGGCTGCTAAGGGTTTGATTCCTCTGTCAGCAGACACAACAAAGTTTATGGAAAATCTTCTCATTTAAATGATGAGTTGCATCTTTCCCAGTGTGGTCAATGCTGTTAAATCTAATTAGTGGAATTTTACTGGGGAGTTTTAAGAGACTGAGGCAAATGAGATTTTTTTTCTAATGCCCTCTAGAAATCTCATATTTATTTCCATCATGGTGCAGGTTATAAAAAGTGACAGGTAATGAAAAACAAATCAGCCTTGCACTCATTTTTCAGTGCATCAGCTTATTCAGGCTAATGAACTACTAAGTTTCATTTGTAGGATAGTTTTGTTATAATTGTCCACATTTTTGAAATCTCCACATAAGCTTTTATCCAGGACTGCTTTTTCTCTTCCCTTTGACTTTAAAACTGTCTATGCCTCAGTCAGTGTTTTGTTGCTGGTGGTTTGGCAGCTTCAAGCATCCCTAATCTTTTCCCCATTTTTTCTTCAGAAGTGTCAGCACCGATTTATTTATTTGCTTTGAAGATATTGGGAATCTCAGTCTTCCCTTAAATTCTTCATTTTACTTCTCCATAGATGGGTTCTTGTCTTGTGTGTCAGCTTGTAATACTGCCAATGTGCTGTTCAGTTTCCTCCAAGGTTCCCTTATTATTACGTCATTGCTACTGTGTTTTGCTATGATAGAACTCCAGGCAAGCCCAGTAATGCATTTTTGGGGTAGTTTGTTTTCTTTTTTACACTGACAATCTTAAAATTTGGAATCAATAGACCAGTAGGTGCAATGCCTCATGGATGCTCACATGAGTTATTCCACAATAAGATAGTAATATTTTTTTTGTCTTGTCACAGCTTGCATTTCTCATTAACGTTCTACTATAATGCCTGTAAATTATTACAGTTCCGTGTTCAAATGCCAGTCATTTCTTGTAGTTAATTTTGAATAATTAAATATAACTTAACTTGGGATGAAAAAAAGGAGCTCTGTCTATAAATCAGACCAGACATAATGGCCTAAAAGTACCACTGGTAAATTGTGACTTTCTCCAGTCAATGTGCAGTACTTACATTGCTGTTCAGAAGTGTAATAATTTCTGTTGATATTGCATGAAATATAATATTTGTTTTCTGTCTCCACAATCTGAAGATGATTTTTCTCTTGCTGTGTCTGCATATTTTAGACACAGATCTTCCAAGAAAAGCAGAATAATACAGTTGCAAGAGAAGATCATTTGCTTAGTGCATTAAATAAATTTTTAAAAAGTGCCAAATGATATCCAAGTTCAAGATTTGTGACTAGAATCAAACTTAACTTACATTACTGTGATCTTTTTCAAAATAAATATTTAATAAGCAAAGCTAAGTTGAGCATTTCTAAATATACCTTTGGGCTTTTTATTTCCTCTGGGAAAAAAGTGTTTGGCAAGAGTTCTCAAATGGATAACTAAGCAGTGTCTTATTTTAGTGCCAAGAGCACCCTAAGGAGCTTGGCCAAAATTATTGAAACAGATCCTGGAGGAGCAGGAGGACAAGGCAGTCCTTCTTGGCCCCTGCTTGAAGGGAGAGCTTTCCTTAGTGACTGGGAAGAAAACTAACTGATGTTGGTTTGGTTGTTGAGTTTGGGTTTTTTTAGTTTCTCTTCATATAATTTGAAACTTGCTGGAATCCACAGAGTCCCTGTGAATCTCAAATTGCCTTGGGCAGGGAAGGGAGATAAAGAGAGGAAATGTTGTAGGAGTTTGAAACATTTATTTTAAACTTTGGTTTATTAATCAGAAGGAAATCCCTACATTTTGCTTTTTACATTTCATATTTGATTCCAGTATGATGACAAGGATAGAGAGGAATTTATAACATGTCAGTTGATAGAAATGATGGCAGTAACTGCCTTGTCTTGGATGATGCCACCTGTGCATGGGGTTGTTGCCTGCTGACATCATCATTGGTCAAAGGTAGATACTTTAGAGAAACTTTATGAAGTTCACTACAAAAACCCTTTTAAAAAAACCTACACTATTCTGTATATTGAAATGATTTCTACTTCTGTAAGTTTTTCATCTAAAGGATGGACAGTATTTATAAATCAGTGTTAAAAGAAGGCATTTTTGTGATGCTTTTGAATAAAGGTGGTGGACAAATTGAGAAATGCTCTCACTTATGACGTATTGTTTTATTTGGGTTTTAAATTCTGCCTCTGCTACAGGAATACTCTGAGGCATCCTTGGAAATAGATCTGTTAAAACACTGGCAAATCAGGACAACAAGGAATGTAGCTGCAATTTTTGTCAGGATGCACCTTCATTTTCTGTTGTTCCCTCCCTGATAGTAATAAACAGAGGGGGAAAAAAAACCCTTTAGGCGTGACAAGACTGCATGGAAATTAGGATTAATATAGTTGATTTACATAATGTTAACATTTTAAAACAAATGTGGGCTGTGTATTCTCTGCTAGAAAGCAGCCAAAACCAGAGGCCTTTCTATTGTACCCTTCTACATTAATTATGTGGCTACTCTGATGAACTGCTTCCCCCAGTACTTCATATGTCAAGGATTATTTATGTCTGAAACCCCCACTGTGACATTGCCGTTGAGAAGTCTATTAAAATTTTTTTTCAAAAAATTGCAGTATTATTAATTGAATTTTATTTGGGAGCTTTACTGTGCTGTTCACACCACTCTTTTTTCTTTCAGTGTAGATTCTCATTGTCTAGACTTAGACGGAAAGAGAAACTTGGAGCATTTTGTATGTAAAAAGAGGTTTTCTTTGCCGTACTCTGTGCCCTGGTGATAGAGGAGTTGCCTTGATGCTCATCCCTTTTCTTTGGATTGGCTTGCACTTGGAGGAGGTGTTCCTTGTCCTCTGGGGAAATCAGGAATACACCAGGACTGCAGCAGTTGTCTCTTCCTCCTCTAGCCTCAAAGTTCATCCCTGTTGTTTCTCTGAAGGCTGATCCACTGGCACAAGGAAAACACAGAACTTCAAGGTTAAAGAAGGAGGAAGTCCTTTGGTTTAAATTTTAATATTCATCTAAGAGAAGAACTAATGACACTGAAGACATCTATAATGCAGGAAGAAATTGGAAAAGCTTCCTTACATGTGTCCATTAATGCTCTGCTTCATGACTGAGGAAGAAATTTGTCACAGAAACAGAGACAAAACCTTCACCACATTTTATCCTTGTTTCAAAGGCTCCTTAACTCAATAGAAGATAATCTCTGGTAATATTTATATGGAGAATCAACAGGTTTAACAAATGAATGATCTTAGAATTATTCCAAATATTACAGAATTAATACTGTTTTATTTTATTTTTTTAAACATATCTATTCAAAGTTGTTCAGAGAATTTATTTGGCTGGCTTAAAAATTCATTTGTGTTGGATTTAGGTAAAATTCTGAGCAGGTGAGGACACAAGCCAAGAATGTTTGCAAGAACAGCAATTTTAAATAAAAACTGAGAATGGGAAGTGGAATATGAATTTTAAGTTGTAGCAAGCAGAAGGGAAAATTAGATATCCTCAGCAGAAACAAGATTCTAATTGATTTAGAGACAGAAATATAATATGAACAAATGCTTAATCAAATTAGCATGAGTTTGTCTGCCCTTGTATTTCCAAAGGCCTCCAACAAACTGACATCCGGAATGTGGGGTGGAGACTTTGGTTTCCCATGGAAAAGGGCCAGCGTTTGTGTCTAAGGATGTCTGCCTACCACTAGGCTTATGCCTGCTGAAATTCCATACAAATGAAGATATCTCCCAGATGGAATCTAGAACCAGTTGGAAGTTTGTCTGCCCTTGTAGTGCCAAAGGCTTCCTGCAAACTGACATAAGGAACGTAGGGTGTATAATTTGGTTTCCCATGGAAACGGGCCGCTGTTCGTGTATAATGGTGTCTGCCTGCCACTGGGCTTATGCCTGCTGAAATTGCATACAAATGAGGATATCTCCCAGATGGAATTGACAACCAGATGGAAGTTTGTCTGCCCTTGTAGTTCCAAAGGCCTCCTACAAACTGACATCCGGAATGTGGGGTGGAGACTTTGGTTTCCCATGGAAAAGGGCCACCATTCCTGTCTGATGCTGTCTGCTGCCCACTCGGCTTCTGCCTACTTCAATTCCACTAAAATTTCATATAAATAAGGATATCTCTCAGATGAAATATACCACCAGATGGAAGTTCGTCTGCCCTTGTAGTGCCAAAGGCCTCCTGCAAACTGACATCAGGAACGTAGGATGGAGACTTTGGTATTCCATGGAAAAGGGCCACCGTTCAAGTCTAATGCTGTCTGCCTGCCACTGGGCTTATGCCTGCTGAAATGCCATACAAATGAGGATATGTCCCAGATGGAATCTACCAACAGTTGGAAGTTTATCTGCCCTTGTAGTGCCGAAGGGATCCTACAAACTGACTTCAGGAACCTGGAGTGAAGACTAGGGTTTCCCATGGAAAAGGACCACCATTCATGTCTAATGCTGTCTGCCTGCCGCTGGGCTTCTGCCTACTGAAATTGCATACAAATGAGGGTATCTCCCAGATTGAATCTACCACCTGTTGGAAGTTTTTCTGCCCTTATAGTGCCAAAGGCCTCCTACGAACTGACATATGGAACCTGAAATGGAGACTTTGGTTTCCCATGGCAAAGGGCCACCGTTCTTATCTATTGGTATCAGCCTGCCACTGGGCTTATGCCGGCTGAAATTCCACTAAAATTCCATACAAATGAGGACTTCTCCCAGGTAGAATCTACCACCAGATGGAAGGTTGACTGCCCTTGTAGTAGTAACGGCCTCCTACGAACTGACATCTGGAATGTCGGGTGGAGACTTTGGTTTTCGCATGGAAATGGCCACCGTTCCTGTCTGATGCTGTCTGCTGGCCACTCGGCTTCTGCCTACTTAAATTCCACTAAAATTCCATACAAATAAGGATATCTCCCAGATGCAATATACCACCAGCTGGAAGTTTTTCTGCCCTTGTAGTGCCAAATGCCTCCTACAAACTGACATACGGAGACTGGGGTGGCGACTTTGGTGTCCCATGGAAAAGGGCCACCGTTCGTGTCTAATGCTGTCTGCCTGCCACTGTCCCTATGCCGACTGAAATTCCATAACAAATGACGACATCTCCCCGCTGCAATCTACCACCGGATGGAGGTTTGTCTGCCTTTTTAGTGCCAAAGGCCTCCTACAAATTGATATCAGGAACGTGGGGTGGAGACTTTGGTTTCCCATGGAAAAGGGCCACCGTTCATGTCTAATGGTGTCTGCATGCCACTGGGCCGATTGCTACTAAAATTGGATAGAAATGAAGATATCTCCCAGATGGAATCTACCACCAACTGGAAGTTTGTCTGCCCTTGTAGTGCAAAAGGCCTCCTAAAAACTGACATTAAGGAACGTGAGGTGGAGACCTTGGTTTCCCATGGAAAAGGGCCACCGTTCGTGTCTAAAGCCGTCTGCCGCACACTGGGCTTAGGCCTGCTGAAACACCATACAAATGAGGATATCTCCCAGGTGCAATCCACCACCAGATGGAAGTTTGTCTACCCTTGTAGTGCCAAATGCCTCCTAGAAACTGACATCAGGAACGTGGGGTGGACACTTTGGTTTCCCATGGAAAAGGGCCGCCGTTCGTGTCTAAAGCTGTCTGCCTGCCAAAGGGCTTATGCCTGCTGTAATTCCTTACAAATGAGTATATCTCCCAGATGGAATATACCAGCACATGGAAGGTTGTTTGCCCTTGTAGTGCCAAAGGCCTCCTACAAACGAACATCAGAAATGTGAGGTGGAGACTTTGGTTTCCTATGGAAAAGGGCCACCGTTCGTATCTAATGCTGTCTGCCTGCCACTGGGCTTATGACTACTGAAATTCCAAACAAATGAGGATATCTCCCCGATGCAATCAACCACCAGTTGGAAGTTTGTCTGCCCTTGTAGTGCCAAAGGCCTCCTACAAACTGACATCAGGAACATGGGGTGGAGACTTTGGTTTCCCATGGAAAAGGGCTGCCGTTCGTGTCTAAAGCTGTCTGCTGCACACTGGGCTTAGGCCTGCTGAAACTCCATTCAAATGAGGATGTCTCCCAGGTGCAATCTACCACCAGATGGAAGTTTCTCTGCCCATGTAGTGCCAAAGGCCTCCTATAAACTGACCTCAGGAACATGGGGGGGAGACTTTGGTTTCCCATGGAAAAGGGCCACCGTTCGTGTCTAAAGCTGTCTGCCTGCCAAAGGGCTTATGCCTGCTGTAATTCCTTACAAATGACTATATATCCCAGATGGAATATACCAGCACATGGAAGGTTGCCTGCCCTTATAGTTCTAAAGGCCTCCTACAAACTAACATCAGGAACCTGGAGTGGACACTTTGGTTTCCAATTGAAAAGGGCCACCGTTTGTGTCTAGTGCTGTCCCCTTGACACTGGGCTTATGACTACTGAAATTACATACAAATGAGGATGTCTCCCAGATGGAATCTACCACTAGTTTAAAGTTTGTCTTCCCTTGTAGTGCCCAAGGCCTCCTACAAACTGACAGCAGGAATGTGGAATGGAGACTTTGGTTTCCCATGGAAAAGGTCCACCGTTCGTGTCTAATGCTCTCTGCCTGCTACTGGGCTTCTGCCTACTAAAATTCCACTAAAATTCTTTACAAATGAGGATATATCCCAGGTGCAATCTACCAACAGATGGAAGTTTGTCTGACCTTGTAGAACAAAATGCCTCTTCCAAACTGACATCAGGAACGTCGGGTGAAGACTTTGGTTTCCCATGGAAAAGGGCCAACATTTGTGTCTAATGCTGTCTGCCTGCCACTGGGCTTATGCCTGCTGAAATTCCATACAAATGAGGATATGTCCCAGATGCAATATGCCACCAGTTGGAGGTTTGTCTGCCCTTGTAGTGCCAAAGACCTCCTACAAAGTGACATCAGCAACTTGGGGTGGAGAATTTGGTTTCCCATGAGAAAGGGCCAGCGTTCATGTCTAATGCTGTCTGCCTGCTACTGGGCTTATGCCTGGTGAAATTCCATACAAATGAGGATATCTCCCAGGTGGAATCTACCACCAGTTGGAAGTTTGTCTGCCCTTGTAGTGCCAAAGGCCTTCTACATACTGACATCAGGAACCTGGAGTGGACACTTTGGTTTCCTATGGAAAAGGGCCACCGTTAGTGTTCAATGCTCTCTCCTTGCCACTGGGCTTATGACTTCTGAAATTACATACAAAAGAGGATATCTCCCAGATGGAATCTACCACCAGATGGAAGTTCCTGTGACCTTGTAGTTCCAAAGGCCTCCTACAAACTAAAATCAGGAACATGGGGTAGAGACTTTGTTTTCCCATGGAAGAAGGCCACCGTTCCTTTCTAATGCTGTCTGCCTGCCACTGGGGTTATGTCAACTGAAATTACATACAAATGTGGATATCTCCCAGATGCAATATGGCACCAGTTGGAAGTTTGTCTGCTCTTGTAGTGCCAAAGGTCTCTTACAAACTGACATCAGGAACCTTGGGTGGAGACTTCTGTTTTGCATGGAAATGGGCCACCGTTCATGTGTAATGCTGTCTGCCGGCCACTGGTCTTCTCCCTTCTGAAATTCCACCAAAATTCCATACAAATGAGCATATCTCCCAGATGGAATCTACCACCAGTTGGAAGTTTGTCTGCCCTTTTAGTTCCAAAGGCCTCCTTTAAACTGACATCTGGAATGCGGGGTGGAGACTTTGGTTTCCCATGGAAAAGGACCACAGTTCGTGTCTAATGCTGTCTGCCTGCCACTGGGCTTATGCCTGCTGAAATTAAATACAAATGGGGATATCTCCCAGATGGAATCTAGCACTAGATGGATGTTCCTCTGACCTCGTAGTTCCCATGGCCTCCTAAAAACTGACAGCAGGAACGTGGGGTGGAGACTTTGTTTTCTCATGGAAGAGGCCCTCTGTTCCCTTCTTATGCTGTCTGCCTGCCACTGAGGTTATGACTACTGGAATTACATACAAATAAAGATATCTCCCAGATGCAATATGCCACCAGTTGGAAGTTTGTCTCCTCTTGTAGTGCCCAAGGCCTCCTACAAACTGACATCAGGAACGTGGAGTGGAGACTTTGGTTTCCCATGGAAAAGGTCCACCGTTCGTGTCTAATGCTGTCTGCCTGCCACTGGGCTTATGCCTAGCAAAATTCCATACAAATGAGAATATCTCCCAGATGGAATCTACCACCAGTTGGAAGTTTGTCTGCCCTTGTAGTGCTAAAGGCCTCCTACAAACTGACATCAGGAACCTGGAGTGGAGACTTTGGTTTTCCATGGAAATGGGCCAGCGTTCGTGTCTAATGCTGTCTGCCTGCCACTGGGCTTTTGCCTACTAAAATTCCACTAAAATTCTTTACAAATGAGGATATATCCCAGGTGCAATCTACCAGCAGATGGAAGTTTGTCTGACCTTGTAGAACAAAATGCCTCTTTCAAACTGACATCAGGAACGTCGGGTGAAGACTTTGGTTTCCCATGGAAAAGGGCCAACATTTGTGTCTAATGCTGTCTGCCTGCCACTGGGCTTATGCCTGCTGAAATTCCATACAAATGAGGATATGTCCCAGATGCAATATGCCACCAGTTGGAAGTTTGTCTGCCCTTGTAGTGCCAAAGACCTCCTACAAAGTGACATCAGCAACTTGGGGTGGAGAATTTGGTTTCCCATGAGAAAGGGCCAGCGTTTATGTCTAATGCTGTCTGCCTGCTACTGGGCTTATGCCTGGTGAAATTCCATACAAATGAGGATATCTCCCAGGTGGAATCTACCACCAGTTGGAAGTTTGTCTGCCCTTGTAGTGCCAAAGGCCTCCTACATACTGACATCAGGAACCTGGAGTGGACACTTTGGTTTCCAATGGAAAAGGGCCACTGTTAGTGTTCAATGCTGTCTCCTTGCCACTGAGCTTATGACTACTGAAATTACATACAATGAGGATATCTCCCAGATGGAATCTACCACTAGATGGATGTTCCTCTGACCTCGTAGTTCCCATGGCCTCCTACAAACTGACATCAGGAACGTGGGGTGGAGACTTTTTTTTCCCATGGAAGAGGGCCTCCGTTCCTGTCTAATGCTGTGTGCCTGCCACTGAGGTTATGACTACTGAAATTACATACAAATGAAGATATCTCCCAGATGCAATCTGCCAGCAGTTGGAAGTATGTCTGCTCTTTTAGGGCCCAAGGCCTCCTACAAACTGACATCAGGAACGTGGGGTGGAGACTTTGGTTTCACATGGAAATGGGCCACCGTTAGCGTCTAATGCTCTCGACCAGCACTGGGCTTCTGCCTACTGAAATTCCACTAAAATTCCATTCAAATGACGATATCTGCCAGATGGAATCTACCACTAGTTTATAGTTTGTCTGCCCTTGTAGTGCCAAAGGCCTCCTACAAACTGACATCAGGAACGTGGGGTGGAGACTTTGGTTTCCCATGGAAAAGGGCCACCGTTCGTGTCTAATGCTGTCTGCCTGCCGCTGTGCTTCTGCCTACTTAAATTACATACAAATGAGGGTATCTCCCAGATTGAATCTACCACCTGTTGGAAGTTTTTCTGCCCTTATAGTGCCAAAGGCCTCCTGCAAACTGACATCTGGAACCTGGAATGGAGGCTTTCGTTTCCCATGGAATAGGGCCACCGTTCATTTCTATTGCTGTCTGCCTGCCACTGGGCTTATGCTGGCTGAAATTCCACAAAAATTCCATACAAATGAGGGCATCTCCCAGGTGGAATCTACCACCAGATGGAAGCTTGTCTGCCCTTGTAGTACTAACGGCCCCCTACGAACTGAACATCATGTATGTGGGGTCCAGACTTTGGTTTCCCATGGAAAAGGGCCACCGTTTGTGTCTAGTGCTGTCTTCCTGGCAATGGCAATTTTCTTGTGCTGTGCAGAAGCTGCAGAGACATAGCTGAGCTTCTGTTTACGCTTCTGAACTCTGGGGCGTCTCCAACTCAACTCGCAAGTGATTTTGTGCTGGCAAAGGCAACAGTATTAGTGCACAAGCGTGTTTTCTTGCCTGAAGCAGAGGCAAGCAGGAGTGCTCCTCTGCAGCATGGAAACACAAAGCAGAAGCATGCACAAGGCAAGAGGAGACTTCCCGACACGTCCTGCACTCAGTATAGCTGTCAGGTGAAACCCAGACATGATGAGTGAGGAACTAGCCGCGGGGACGCTGCACTGTGCTGGGGGACTTTCTACAAGTCGACCCGAAGCTCCCACTGAAGAAAACAGCTTTGCCGTCTTCTGCCTCAACGTCCTTGCAAACACCTGCTCTCCGCGATATTTTCTTGCCTTCCACGTTCTTCCCCGCTTTCCTTTCGCTTCTCTGCACACCCTGCGGCTTGCCCGAGGATGCCTGCTTCCCTGATGCAAAACGCTGCTCTCTCGGCAAAAAGGCAGCTTCTCGTTCTGGACAGCTCTGCTGTGCACAAGACGCAGAGAGACAGCAGAGCTTCTGCTTGGGATGCTGAACGCTGGGGGAAGTCCAACTCAAATAGAAAGTGATTTTGTGCTGGCAAATGCAGAAGTATCATTGCACCTGCGTCGGGGCTTGTTGGAAACAATAGCAAGAAGGAGTGCTTCTCTGCAGCATGCAAACACAAAGCAAAAGCATGCACACGGCGAGAGGAGGCTGCCTGAAACGTCCTACACTTAGTATAGCCGTCAGGTGAATCCTCAGTGTCAAGACAGTGTTGGGAGCACCAGCTTCCACCACGCTGCAACACCACAGCTCTCGCAGAACCAGCTACAAAGTCTCTGGGATACCACAGTACCTGCAGAACGAGTTTCCACCACTTTGTGACACCACAGAAGTGGAAACACCCACTCCCACCTCTCTGTGACACCACAGCAGTGGCAGCACACACTTCCACGTCTCTGGGACACCACAGCAGGTGCAGAAGCAGCATCCAACCCTACGTGACAGAACAGTGCTTGCAGCTCCAACTTCAACCTCTCTGTTACATCGCAGTAGTTAGGGTACTAGAATTACCTTTCGTGTGATGACACAGAGCTGGCAGCAACAGCTTCTCCTGCTCTGTGACACCACAGTGCTGGCAGAACCAGCTTCCACCCCATCTGACACCACAGTGCAGGCAGCAGTAGCTTCCAAATCTCTGTGATGCCACAGTGCTGGCAGAACCAGCTTCCACCCCATCTGACACCACAATACAGTCAGCAGCAGCTTCCACCTCTCTGTGATACCACAGAGCTGGCAGCTTCAGCTTCCACCTCTCTGTGACATCACAGTCTTGGCAGCACCAGCTTCCACCTCTCTGTGACATCACAGTTCTAGCAGAACCAGCTTCCACCTCTCTGTGACACTACAGCACTGGTAAAACCAGCTTCCATCACTCAGTGACACCGCAGTGTGTCCAGATCCTGCATCCAAGATTCTGTGACACCACAGTGATGGCAACAGCGGCTTCCAGCTGTCTGTGACACGATAGCAGTTCCAGCACCAGCTTCCACCTCTCTATGACACCACAGTGCTGTCTGCAGCAGCTGCCACCTCGCTGTGACAACACAGTGTTGGCAGCACCAGATTCCATCACTCTGCCACACCACAGTTCTGGCAGCATCAGCTACAAAGTCTCTGGGGCACCACAGTAACTGCAAAACCAGTTTGCACCACTTTGAGACACCACAGCAGTGGAAACACCCGCTCCCACCTCTCTGTGAACCACAGCATTGGCAGCACACACTTCCACCTCTCTGTGACACACAGCAGGTGCAGAAGCAGATTCCAACCCTACGTGACACAACAGCGCTGGCAGCTCCAACTTCCTCCTCTCTGTTACACCGCAGTAATTAGGGTACCACAATTGTCTCTTTTGTGATGCCACAGAGAGGGCAGCAACAGCTTCTCACTCTCTGTGACACCACGGTGCTGGAAGAACCAGCTTCCGCCCCATCTGACACCACAGAGCTGGCAGCAGCAACTTCCTCCTTTCTGTGACACCACAGTGCTGGCACCACCAGCTTCCAACTCCCTGTTACACCACAGCATTTGTAGGACAAGTTTCCACCTCTCTATGTCACCACAGTGCTGCCTGCACCAGCTGCCACCTCGCTGTGACTACTCAGTGTTGGCAGCACAAGCTTCCACCTCTCTGTGAAACCACAGCGCTGGAAAAACCAGGTTCCATCACTCGGTGACACCGCAGTGCTGCCAGCACCAGCTTCCAACATTCAGTGACACCACAGTAACGGCAACAGCAGCTTCCAGCTGCCTGTGACACTATAGCAGTTGCAGCAGTTGCTTCAAACTCTTTGTGACAACACAGTAGCTGGAGACCCACCGTTACACTTTTTGTGTTGCCACAGTGCGGGCAGCACCAGCTTCCACCTCTCAGCGACACAAGAGCAGTGGCAGCACCAGCATTCCTCTCTTTGTGACGCCACAGAGCTGGCAGCAGCAACTTCCACCTTTCTGTGACACCACAGTGCTGGCAGAACCAGTTTCCACCCTATCTGACACTACAGAGCAGGTAGCATCAGCTTCCACCTCTCTGTGAAACCACAGAGCTGGCAGCACCAGCTTCTCCTCTCTCAGTGACACCACAGTGCTCGCAGAACCAGCTTCCACCCTATCTGACACTACAGTGCAGGCAGCAGCAGCTTCCACCTTTCTGTGACACCACAGTGCTGGCACCACCAGCTTCCAACTCCCTGTTACACCACAGCATTTGTAGCTCCAGTTTCCACCTCTCTATGTCACCACAGTGCTGCCTGCACCAGCTGCCACCTCGATGTGACACCACAGCAGTGGAAAAACCCGGTTCCATCACTCGGTAACAACGCAGTGCGGCCAGATCCTGCTTCCAACATTCTGTGACACCACAGTGATGGCAACAGCAGCTTCCAGCTCTCTGTGACAACACAGTGTTGGCAGCACCAGATTCCACCTCTCTGGGACACCATGGTGTTGGCAGCTTCAGCTTCCACCACTCTGCGACACCACAGTTCTGGCAGCACCAGCTACAAAGTCTCTGGGTCACCACAGTAACTGCAGAACCACTTTGCACCACTTTGTGACACCACAGCAGTGGAAACACCGCTCCCACCTCTCTGTGACACCACAGCATTGGCAGCACACACTTCCACCTCTCTGTGACACACATCAGGTGCAGAAGCAGCTTCCAACCCTACGTGACACAGCAGTGTTGGCAGCTTCAACTTCCACTTCTCTGTTACACTGCAGTAATTAGGGTACCACAATTGTCCCTTTTGTGATGCCACAGAGCTGGCAGCAACAGCTTCTCACTCTCTGTGACACCACAGTGCTGGAAGAACCAGTTTCCACCCCATCTGACACCACAGTGCAGGCAGAAGCAGCTTCCACCTCTCTGTGATGCCACAGCTCTGGCAGCACCAGCGTTCCTCTCTTTCTGACACCACAGAGCTGGCAGCAGCAACTTCCACCTTTCTGTGACACCACAGTGCTGGCACCACCAGCTTCAAACTCCCTGTTACACCACAGCATTTTTAACACCAGTTTCCACCTCTCTATGTCACCACAGTGCTTCCTGCACCAGCTGCCACCTCACTGTGACTACTCAGTGTTGGCAGCACAAGCTTCCACCTCTCTGTGAAGCCACAGCACTGGAAAAACCAGGTTCCATCACTCGGTGACACCGCAGTGCTGCCAGCACCTGATTCCAACATTCTGTGACACCGCAGTGCCGGAAACAGCAGCTTCCACCTGTCTGTGACACTATAGCAGTTGCAGCAGCAGCTTCCATCTCTCTGTGACAACACAGTAGCTGGAGAAACACCGTTACACTTTTTGTGTTGCCACAGTGCTGGCAGCATCAGCTTCCACCTCTCAGCGACACAAGAGCAGTGGCAGCACCAGCATTCCTCTCTTTGTGACGCCACAGAGCTGGCAGCAGCAACTTCCACCTTTCTGTGATACCACAGTGCGGGCAGAACCAGTTTCCACCCTATCTGACACTACAGAGCAGGTAGCATCAGCTTCCACCTCTCTGTGAAACCACAGAGCTGGCAGCACCAGCTTCCACCTCTCTGTGACACCACAGCCGGGGCAGCACCAGCATTCCTCTCTTTGTGACACCACAGTGCTGGCAGAAGCAGCTTCCACCTCTCTGTGACACCACAACAGTGGCAGCACAGACTTCCACCTCTCTGTGACACCACAGTTCAGCCTGCATCAGCTGCCACCTCGCTGTCACAGCTCAGTTTTGGCAGCACGAGATTCCACCTCTCCGTGACACCACAGTGCTGGCACCACCAGCTTCCAACTCCCTGTTAGACCACAGCATTTGTAGCACCAGTTTCCACCTCTCTATGACACCACAGTGCTGCCTGCACCAGCTGCCACCTCGCTGTGAAAAATCAGTGTTGGCAGCACCAGATTCCACCTCTTTTTGACACCACAGTTCTGGCAGCACCAGTTTCCAACTCTCTGTGACACCACAGCGCTGGTAAAACCAGCTTCCATCACTCGGCGACACTGCAGTGCTGCCAGCACCTGCTCCCAATATTCTGTGACACCACAGTGACGGCAAAACCAGCTTCCAGCTGTCTGTGATGCTATAGCAGTTGCATCAGCAGCTTCCACCTCTCTGTGACAATACAGTAGCTGGAGAACCACCATTTCTATTTTTGTGTTGCCACAGTGTTAACAGCACCAGCTTCCACCTCTCTGCGACACAAGTGCAGTGGCAGCACCAGCATTCCTCTCTTTGTGACACCACAGAGCTGGCAGCAGCAACTTCCACCTTTCTGTGACACCACAGTGCCGGCAGAACCAGCTTCCTCCTCTCTGTGACACCACAGCAGTGGCAGCACAGGCTTCCGCCTCTCCGTGACACCACAGCAGGTGCAGAAGCAGCTTCCAACCCTACGTGACACAACAGTTCTGGCATCTCCAACTTCTACCTATCATTTACACCACAGTATGTAGGGTACCAGAATTGCCTATTTTGTTATGCCACCGAGATGGCAGCAACAGCTTAATCCTCTCGGTGACACCACAGTGTTGGAAGAACCAGCTTCCACCCTATCTGACACTACAGTGCAGGCAGCAGCAGCTTCCACCTTTCTGTGACACCACAGTGCCGGCAGAACCAGCTTCCACGTCTCTGTGACACCACAGCAGTGGCAGCACAGACTTCCACCTCTCTTTGACACCACAGTGCATGCACCACCAGCTTCTACCTCTCTGTCACACCACAACTTTTGCAGCACCAGCTTCCACATCTCTGTGACACCACAGTGCTGCCTGCACCAGCTGCCACCTCGCTGTGACACCACAGCAGTGGCAGCACAGACGTCCACCTCTCTTTGACACCACAGTGCATGCACCACCAGCTTCTACCTCTCTGTCACACCACAACTTTTGCAGCACCAGATTCCACATCTCTGGGACAGCACAGCGCTGGTAACACCAGGTTCCATCACTCGGTGACACCGCAGTGCTGCCAGCACCTGCTTCCAACATTCTTTGACACCACAGTGACGGCAACACCCGCTTCCAGCTGTCTGTGACACTATAGCAGTTGCAGAACCAGCTTCCACCTCTCTGTGACAACACATTAGCTGGAGAACCACCATTACTATTTTTGTGTTACGACAGTTCTGGCAGCACCAGCTTCCATATCTCTGCAACACAAGAGCAGTGGCAGTCCAGACTTTCACCTTTCTGTGACACCGCAATGCTGGTAGCACCAGCTTCTACCTCTCTGTGAAAACACAGCAGCTGAAGCACCAGGTTCCACCTCTCTATGACACCACAGTCCTGCCTGCACCAGCTGCCACCTCGCTATTACAACACAGTGTTGGCAGCACCAGATTCCACCTCTCTGGGACACCACGGTGTTGGCAGCTTCAGCTTTTACCTCTCTATGACACCACAGCGCTGGTAAAACCATCTTGCATCACTCCGTGGCACCGCAGTGCTACTAGCACCTGCTTCCATCATTCTGTTACGCCACCGTGTCCGCAACAGCAGCTTCCAGCTCTCTGTGACACTGTAGCAGCTGCAGCAGGAGCTTTCACCTCTTTGTGACAACACAGTTACTGGAAAACCACCACTACCCTTTTTGTGTTGCCACAGTGCTGACAGCACCAGCTTCCACCTCTCTGCGACACAAGAGCAGTGGCAGCACCAGCATTCCTCTCTTTGTGACACCACAATGCTGGCAGAACCCGCTTCCACCTCTCTGTGACAACACAGCAGTTGAAGCACGAGCTTTCACCTCTCTGTGAAAACACAGCAGTGGAAGCACCAGCATCCACCTCCCTGTCCCACCACAGCATTTCTGCACCAGGTTCCATCTCTCTATGACACCACAGTGCTGCCTGCACCAGCTGTCACCTCGCTGTGACAACACAGTCTTGGCAGCACCAGATTCCACCTCTCTGGGACACCACGGTGTTGGACGCTTCAGCTTCCACCACTCTGCGACACCACAGTTCCGGCAGCACCAGCTACAAAGTCTCTGGGACACCCCAGTGCCTGCAGAACCAGTTTCCACCACTTCGTGACACCACAGCAGTGGAAACACCCGCTCCCACCTCTCTGTGACACCACAGCAGGTGCAGAAGCAGCTTCCAACCCTACGTGACACAACAGTGCTGGAAGCTCCAACTTCCACCTCTCTGTTACACCGCAGTAATTAGGGTACCACAATTGCCTTTTTTGTTGTTCCACAGAGGTGGCAGCAACAGCTTCTCCCTCTCTGTGACACCACAGTGCAGGCAGCAGCAGCTTCCACCTCTCTGTGATGCCACAGCAGTGGCAACACAGACTTTCACCTCTCTCTGACACCACAGTGCTGGCAGCACCAGCTTCTATGTCCCTGTGAAAACACAGCCGTAGCAGCTGCAGCTTCCACCCCTTTGTAACACTACAGTGCCTGCAGAATCAGCATCCACCTCCTTTGAACACCACAGTGCTGGCAGCACCAGTGTTCCCCTCTCTGTCACTCTACAGTGCTGGCAGCACCAGCTTATACCACTCTGTCACACCACAGTGGTGACAGCACTCGCTTTCACCTGTTAGTGACACCACAGTAGTTCGAGCACCAGAATTCCCCTCTTTGTTTCGCCACAGTGCTGGCAGGACCAGTTTTCACCTCTCTGTCACACCACAGTGGTGGCAGCACCATCTTCCAACTCTGCGTGACACCACAGCAGACCTAGTCAAAAGTGGTAGAGAAGTCAAGGTCGGGGATTGGTGAGTTCCAGTGTGTCTGTGTGCGCGCGCGTGCGTGTGTGTGTGTGTGTACCTGTGAATGTGTGTGTGAAGTTTACAGTTTGTAAATTGAGGCAAGTTATCATTCAATTGTGGAGCAAAAGGACATTTTCGAATGTAACGATCAAGGTCCAGGCAACCTTTTCCTCCTGGCGTATCTGTTTGTATGAGATGTAGCCAGAAACTTCTCAGTTTAGATTCAGATTGCAAGTGGGACAGAGAATGTGATGGTGTAAATAGCTGAGCAGGAAAGCGTGTGGCATCGGTGTGTTTTGACTGAAGCCATTTGTCTGTGCAAGGAGATGGACGTATGGGTCTCAGCTGGTATGACACCACGCTTAGCTGAGAAACAAAGTGCATGGCTTCAGTGTGTGCTCTGAAAATGAAAGGCTGCAAGGAAAAGGCAAGGAGGCAGGTCAGCTAAAGCTTTCTGTCCTGGCACAATGAGCTGCTTGAAGTGGAACTGCTGTTCAGTTTCGCTCAGGATTCTGCGACACTGAAATGCTGTGCTTTTTCAGGTAGCTGAGAAGGAAAGGGAGAGTCACCTATAGCAATGTATTTGAACATCTTAGGCCATAATGTGCCTTAGCCAAACCACCAGTAGTTATTCTTATCAGAACCCTCAGGAATTTGTCAAGGTTACTAAGACATAAACAGTGCTAAAATAAAAGAACTAGACAAAGGAGGCCCATAAAGTGATGGACTGTAACCAATCATATTTCCTGAAGGGTGCATGATGAATGCGTGGACAAGATAGAGCCTCCAATCAAAAAATGTCTGATCACATGAACAAGTAGTCTTAGAATGTATAAATATAGCTTAATGTAAACAGTAAATGGCTTCTGCCAAATCATATTGGCTGGTTGTACAGAAGTCCTGAGCTCCCACAGTCACCTGCACGTCTCCCACCGTTTGTAGGCTGCAAGGGGAAGGTGAAGGCCAGGCCTGGCCTTCGGCTGTGCGACTTATTGCAAGGAATCAGCTGCTGAATGCTTTCAGTTTTTTGGGATTTGTTGGAGTGGCAGGCTATGCTGGTACCTAGAGCTTGAGGGAAGGTGCACATTTCCATCATACGTTATGCAGTTTACCGGGTACAAGCTAAACTTTGAGCAAGGACATTCTCAGCTGACACTGCTGGTCCTAGAGAAGACCAGT
Organism: Phylloscopus trochilus trochilus; assembly: GCA_016584745.2. Classification (NCBI taxonomy): domain Eukaryota; kingdom Metazoa; phylum Chordata; class Aves; order Passeriformes; family Phylloscopidae; genus Phylloscopus; species Phylloscopus trochilus. The sequence continues at coordinate 56,285,333 of WQNJ02000546.1, read as the reverse complement.
GCTATGCACTTTGCTTCTCAGTTCTACATACTGTGGCCTTCAACCACTCCTTCAGTTTGAATCTAAACTGAAAGGTTTCCAGCTATGGCTCTACAGACAACGAGCAAAAAGTAGAGAATGTTTCCCCATTGCCTCTTTGAAGATTAAATTTGTCTCTAACCAAAACTTCAGGAACTGTTTCATTTTAGAAAAAGAGGCACCTTGTTGAAAGTTATTACTAGGGTTTAGAGTTGGTCCACTAAGCTTGCTAACACCAGGCTTTGGGTACAGCAGGCAAGAGAGCAGTGAACTGTTAAGACATTGAGATAACAGCAGACTTGGTACATCAGGCGAGCAAACTGCAAACTTTTGATATGCTGAGAGCAAGCAGGAAACTTTTCCATGAATCGGGTGAGCCGGCCAATGAACTTCATGAAGTGAATGTGAAGACTGCCATTCTCAAAACTCTCTATAAGCAAGTGCCCAACCAGCCACACATGGCAGCACTGCAAAAATCTGCACAGTGCCAGAATCGTTGCTGTGCTGTGTTGTCCTTTGCTATCCTGGCTATTCCTGCAAGACTGCCCATGCTCCCTCAGATACCACCACCCCCCAAAACCTCTGGTGCTGCTACCACAGCCCTGTTCCCTCTCTGGCTCGCTTGACTACTATCAGAGTGACCAGAGAAAGACTCATTCCACTTTACACAGATCTCCCCCATTGCACTCTAAAAGCCAGCTCTGGACCCATGGTGGTGGTAACCCCTTCCCTGTGTTTCTCACAGATACTCTGGGCAGTTTTCCTACTTCTCTATTTCTCTCATTTCTTCTCCTCTATAAAAATAAAGTTCTATGATCACTTTGGACCCACACATTTAAACTTGTATGTGTTTGAATCTCAGTTTTGGGTATGTTTAGAACCCAGTTACTTTCTGCAGCTGTGGATTGAGGACAAACTTGTCTCTCCTCCCCTAAAGCAAATCTCAGGCTTTGCTGAAGCCAAGGAAATCTCCTGCTTCAGGGTCACCTTTCCTGCTCTGCCAGACCCCCTGAGTGTCCCAGCAGCAGGAAATTACCAGATCTGCTTGGTACTGGTGCTGGCAAAGGCCACACCTGGGCAGAGCCAGTGTTGGCAATTGGCTGGATCTGGACTCCTGGAACCAGCAAATTACTGCATCTGGGTAGTGCTGGTGCCAGAACCAGAAAATTGCCCAATTTTGGCTTTCTGTGCCAGCAAATTGCTGGACTTGGGACACGCCGACACTAGGAAATTTCCAGATCCGGGCACTGGCAGTGCCAACGAACTCCAGATAACAGGCTCCAGCTGCAGATAAAGAACAGATCTGGACCCCTCCCTCCATCCCTCCCTCCCTCCCTTTTCTTCTTCCCTTCCTTCCTCTCTCTCTCCCCCTCCCGCCTTCCCTCCCTCCCTCCCTCCCTTACTCCCTTCCTGCCTTCCTGGAATGAGGTACCCTCACCCTTCCAAAATCCTGGCTCTTCACCTCAACCCTCCACAGCTCAGGACCTTTATCTCAGCCTTCCCAATTTAACTGCAAATGCCCAGAAGACACTTCTAGGACCCAAAATTCCTAAAAGCAGCAGGAGCATCCCCAAAAGTGCCCCCTGCTGTTCCTCCCTCTAGTGCCTCACTCCAAGAGGGCAAACCACCCCATGTCCCTGATTTCCAATCTCCATCCCTCACAAAATACATCCCACCCCCCACAGTTCCATCCCCACCCTACAACACCCCATCCCGTGCCATGCCATGCCATGCCATGCCATGCCATGCCATGCCATGCCATGCCATGCCATGCCATGCCATGCCATCACTCCTGGGCAGGAAGCCCCATCCAAGAGGGCCTTGGACGCTTCCAGTGATTCAGGGGCTGCCACAGCTTCTCAGGCCAACCTGTGCCATGGCCCTTGCAGGGTACAATTCCATCTCCACGTCCCATTTCAGCCTGCCCCCAGGCAGCACTAAGCCATTCCCTGTGTCCTCTCCCTGCAGGCCCTTGGCAAGAGTCTCTCTTAGCCAGCAATTGCTGCTCCTTCCTGCTGTGGGGCAGAAGCTGCAAGTTGATTTTCTTCCCGTGGCCCCGGCCTGGCCCTCAGCCAAGGGCAGGACCTTTCCCTGGAGCTCTGCAGGCACTTGCTCGCTTCGGCCGCAGCCCAGCAGACGGAGCTCAGAGCTCCCTGGGGGGCTGCGCCTCCTTCCGAGGGCCAGCGCTGGGGTAGCTCCCACCTCGGCCCCAGGCTCCTCAGGGACTGCACCCGAGGGAACAGCTGGGGCTGGGCCAGGGCAACTCCGGGATGGAGATCAGCAAAAGCTTCTTCCCCTACAGGGGGCTCGGCCACTGACCAGGCTCCTCAGGGAATGTTCACAGCCCCGAGGCAGCCGCAGCTCCAGGAGCCTTTGGACACCGCTCTCAGGGATGCCCGGCTTGTGACTGCCTGGACTCCATGATCCCACTGGGTTCCTCTCAGCTCAGCCCTTTCTGCAATTCTCACCTTTGGCTCAGCCCTTCTGTCCACTCAAGGTGCTCACAAAGCTGTTGGGGGCAGGGCAGGAGCAGGGCAGGTCCAGCATTCCCCTCTGTGTGACACAGGAGTAGTGCCAGCCCCAGCACTCCCCTCTCTCTGACACCACAGCATCGGCAGCACCTGTGTTCCCCTCTTTATGACACCACAGTGCTGGCAGCAACAGCTTTCCCCTCTCTGTGAAACCCCAGCCCCGGCAGATCAAACATTCCCTCCCTGGAGACACCCAAGGGAAACATCCAGAGCTGCATCCAGCAAACACAACTAAGTGGCCACTGACCAGCCCCGGCCTGGGCAGATTTGGATTCCTCTGCACACAGCTAGGGGAAGGTCCCTTTGGCCACCTCCACACTGCCATAGACAAGTGGCAGATACAGATTCTGCCCAGAGCTGATAGGAAAAGTTGATTGAAAAATAAAACGAAAATAAACACAATGACAAACACAGAAAAAAATTAAAAAAAAAAAAAATTAAAAAAATTCCCACAAACCGAGCAAAAAAGGCACCTTTGGCAGCTGCAGGGCCCTTGGAAATGGCAAGTGCCAGACCCTCTGCCCGTGGGAGAGAAGAGGGCTCTGAATTGCCTGCCCCTGGAATATAAACCCTGCTCCCAGGCTGCTTCACATACAGAATTCTTCCGGAGGACTTCAGAAAGCTGAGAGTCAGATTTTTGGGGCAGTTTTGGGGGCAAATTTGCAGTGATTCTTGGCAGGGGGGGGGGTGGGGGGTGGGGGGGTGGTGTTTGGTGGCGATTCTGGGGTTCCAAAGTTGATTTTGGTGTGGCTTCAATTGATTTTCGGGTGATTTTGGGGGTGGTTTGGGGGGCAATTTTGGGGGGCAATTTTGGGGGGTTTTAGTGCCATTGGGGGGGGGTTGAGGGTGTCAAAGCCTGTTTTAGGGTCATTTGGGGTGACTTGGGTGTGATTTTGGGGGGGGCGGGGGTTGGTAAGATTTTGGGATGATTTTGGGTTCAAATTTTGGGGATATTTTTGGCAGAGGCCAAGCCGATTTTAAGGTGATTTTTGAGCAGATTTGCGGTGATTTTAGGGGGTGCCGAGGCCAATTTTGAGGTGATTTTTGGAACGACGGTGGGGCAACTTCTGGGCGGATTTGGGGCTTATTTTGCATTGACTTTGGAACAATTCTGTGGTGATTTTGGGGCGCTATTTGGGGGCTTTTGGAGGCTAATTTGGGGAGATTTGGGAAGTTTTGGTGGCAGTTTTGGGGTGCCAAAACCGATTTTGGTGTGATTTTGGGTGGTATTTGTGTGATTTTTGGGTTGCCCTGGCCCATTTTTGTGTGATTTGGGGTGTGAGTGTTTAGGGCGATTTTGAGGTGATTTTTGTGGCGATTTTGGGGATTTTTGGGGCGATTTGAGGGGGTTTGGGGTGATTTTTGGGATGATTTGGGGATAATTTTTTAAGGGAAATTTGGGGATGATTTTTGGGGTGCAGAAGCCAATTTCAGCATGATTTTGGGTTTATTTTGCGTGGTTTTGGTTGATTTGGGGGTGACTTTTGGGGCAATTTTGGGCGGCATTGAGAGTGCTGAAACCACTTTTGGGGTGATTTTTGGCCGATTTTGGGGTGATTTGGGGTGTGATTTTGGGGGTGATTTATTGGGGGGCTGAAGCAATTTTTTAGGGTGATTTTGGGAAGCTTTGAAGGTGCCAAAATCAGTTTTGGAGTGATTTTGGGGCGATTTTTGGGGCACCTTTGAGTTGGTTTTTGGGGCGATTCTGAGAGTTCTTGGGTTGATTTTTGGGGTGATTTTTGGAGCAATTTTGGGGGGTTTTGAGGGTGCCGATGATGATTTAAGTTTTTTTTAGGGTGATTTTTGGATGGTTTCTGGGGAGATTTTAGGGTGATTTTGAGGTGATCTTGGTGTGATTTTTGAAGTGATTTTTGGGCAATTTTGAAGGTTTCTGGGGCAATTTTAGGGGTTTTGGGGGGTGCAGAAGCTGATTTGGCAGTGATTTGATGTGAGGTTGAGGTGATTCATGAGGCGATTTCGAGGATAGTTTGGGGATCATTTTGCGGTGACTTTTGGGGGGAGCTCAATCCAATTTTCAGATGATTTTGGTTGACTTTGTGGTGATTTTTTGGGCGATTTGGGGTGTTTCTAGGGCAATTTTGGGTTTTTTTTTCAAGATTGCCAAAGCCAGTTTTGGAGTAATTTGGGGAGATTTTGGAGAGATTTTTGGGGCAACTTTGGCGTTGTTTTTAGGACAATTTTGAAGGTTTCTTGGGTGATTTCAGGAGGTTTTGGGAGTGCAGAAGCTGATTTTGGGGCGATATCAGATGATTTTGGGGTGGTTTTTGGGACAACTTTGGAGGTGTTTTGGGGGTTCCAAAGCAGATTTTGGGTGATTTCAAAGGTTTTTAAGGAAATTTGGGGTGATTTCTGGAGTGATTCTGGGGTGATTTTGGTGTTTTAGGGGGTGTAAAAGCCATTTTTGGGGGTGATTTTGGGGCTATTTTTAGGGCAGGTTTTGGGGGTGCCGGAGCTCATTTTGGGGTGATTGTGGGTGATTTTGGAGTGATTCTGGGGTGAGTTTAGGGATGTTTTGGGGGCAATTTGGAGGGCCTTTTGGGGTGATTTTGGGCCATTTGGGGAGTGCCAAAGCAAATTTTTGGGGTGTTCTTAGGGATGATTTTGGGGTGATTGTTGGGGTGACTTACAATGGGTTTGGGGATGATTTTGGGGTGATTTTTAAGGTGATTTGAGTGCAGTTTTGGGATGCAGAAGCCAATTTGTGGGTTATTTGGGATGATTTTCAGGTAATTTTTGAGGCAATTTTGGGGGTGGCTTTGGTATGATTTTGTGGTGATTTTTGCAGCGATTTTGGGGGTTTTGGGGGAAAATTTGGGGTGGTTTTGTTGGGCTGTTTATTTTTTTTTGTGGGATTTTTTGGTGGTGTATTACCGGGATCCAGGCGTGCGTGAGCGCACGGCAAGGCCCGGTATTGGCAACCTGGTTCGATGGGGCCACGGCCGATCACCTCTTTTATAATACACAGACCGTGCCGGGCAATCACACATAACACTAATATAGTGGATGGCGAAATGCATTTATTCGAGCGCGCGGTAGCTTTTATGGATGTAGCGTGGTCACGTCACGCCAGTGGGGGTCTGCAAGGTACAACTGGATTTGGTAAGAACTGTGGAGAGGCGGGGACCCTAACTAACACCCGATAATTCTTCTGGCCGGGAAATCTATCTGCCAACAGTGGTGGGGTTTTTTTTGTTGTTTTGTTTTGTTTTGGTTTTTATTGTTTTGGTTTGGTTTGGTTTGGTTTTGTTTTTTGGTGTTCCAAAGCCGATTTTGGTGTGACTTTTTGGTGATTTAGAGGTCATTTTTGGGGCTGCCGAAGATGATTTTGGGGTGATTTTTGGGGTAGTTTTTGCGGGTGCGAAAGCTCATTTTGGGGTGATTGCAGGTGATTTTGATGCAATTTAGGGGTGAATTTGGGGTTATTTTTGGGACAATTTTGGGGATTTTAAGGGTTTTTGAGGGTGCCAAAGCCAATTTTTGGGGTGACTTTGGAGTGGTTTTGGGGTGATTTTGAGGGTTCTTGGGGTGATTTTAGTGTGATTTTTGGGGTGATTGTGCGAGCGACGCAGATGAGGACAAAGGCCACCTTGGTGCACCCCGACAGCTCCAGTATGTACACCAGCAGCTGCAGACCGTAGAGAGCAATGAACTGCTCCCGCGTCACGTTGTGGTTCCCGCAGGAGCTACGCGAACTGCGCCGGGTGATGTTCAGGGACAGCAAGGCGCCGACTCGGGGACTGACACCACCCCTCTTCAGCACCGCCGCCTGCGCCCCAACATGGCCAGACCACGACCCCTCTGGCTTTGCCGTCTTCTGCCTCAACGTCCTTGTAAACACCTGCTCTCAGTGATATTTTCTTGCCTTCCACATTCTTCCCCGCTTTCCTTTCGCTTCTCTGCACACCCTGCGGCTTCCCCGAGGATGCCTGCTTTCCTGCTGCAAAATGCTGCTCTCTCGGCAAAAAGGCAGCTTCTCGTTCTGGACAGCTCTGCTGCGCACAGGACGCAGAGAGACAGCAGAGCTTCTGCTTGAGCTGCTGAACGCAGGGGCAACTCCAACCCAACTAGAAAGTGCTTTTGTGCTGGCAAAGGCAGAAGTATCATTGCACCAGCGTCTGGGCTTGCTGGAAACAATAGCAAGCAGGAGTACTTCTCGGCACCATGAAAACAGAAAGCAGAAGCACGCACACGGCGAGAGGAGACTGCCTGAAATGTCCTACATTTAGTAGAGCTGTCAGGTGAAGACACTGTGACAAGACAGTGTTGGCAGCACCAGATTCCACCTCTCTGGGAAACCACGGTGTTGGCAGCTTCAGCTTCCACCACTCGGCGACACCACAATTGTGGCAGCACCAGGTTCAAAGTCTCTGAGACACCACAGTGACTACAGAACCAGTTTCCACCTCTTTGTGACACCACAGTGTGTGACAGCAATGGAAACACCCACTCCCAACTCTCTGTGACACCACAGCATTGGCAGCACACACTTCCACCTCTCTGTGACACCACAGCAGGTGCAGAAGCAGCTTCGATCCCTACGTGACACAATACTGCTGGCAGCTCCAACTTCCAACTCTCTGTTACACCGCAGCAGTTAGGGTACCAGAATTGCCTTTTTTGTGATGCCACAGAGCTAGCAACAGCAGCTTCTCCCTCTATGTGACACCACAGTGCTGGCAGAACCAGCTTCCACACCATCTGACACCACAGTGCAGGCAGCAGAAGCTTCCACCTATCTGTGATGCCACAGAGCTGACAGCAACAGCTTCCACCTCTCTGTGACACCACAGCTCTGGCAGCACCAGCTTCGACCTCTCTGTGATACCACAGTAACACCAGCTTCCATCACTCTGTGACCCCGCAGTGCTGCCAGCATCTGCTTCCAACATTCTGAGACACCACAGTGACGACACCAGAAGCTTCCAGCTGTTTGTGACATATTAGCAGTTGCAGCAGCAGCATCCATCTCTCTGTGACAACACAGTAGCTGGAGAGCCACCATTACACTTTTTGTGTTGCCGTCGTGCTAGCAGCACCAGCTTCCATCTCTCTGCAACACAGGAGCAGTGGCAGCACCAGCATTCCTCTCTTTGTGACACCGTAGAGCTGGCAGCAGCAACTTCCACCTTTCCGTGACAACACAGAGCTGGTATCATCAGCTCCTACCTCTCTGTGAAAACACAGCAGTTGAAGCACCACCTTCCACATCTCTGACACCACAGTGCTGGCACCAACAGCTTCCAATTCCCTGTCACACCTCACAATTTGCAGCACTAGCTTCCACCTCTCTATGACACCACAGTGCTGCCTGCACCAGCGGCCACCTCGCTGAGACAACACAGTGGTGGCAGCACCGATTACACCACTCTGCGACACCACAGTTCTGGCAGCACCAGCTACAAAGTTCTTTGGGACACCACAGTGCCTGCAGAACCAGTTTCCACCACTTTGTGACACGACAGTAGTGGAAACAGCCGCTCCGACCTCTCTGTGACACCACCGCATTGGCAGCACACACTTCCACATCTTTGTGACGCCACAGCAGGTGCAGAAGCAGCTTCCAACCCTACGTGACACAAAAGTGCTGGCATCTCCAACTTCCACCTCTCTGTTACACCACAGTAGTTAGGGTACCAGAATTGCCTTTTTTGTGATGCCTCAGAGCTGGCAACAACAGCTTCTCCCTCTCTGTGACACCACAGTACTTCCAGATCCAGCTTCCACCCCATCTGACACCACAATGCAGGCATCAACTGCTTCCACCCCTCTGTGACACCACAGCAGGTGCAGAAGCAGCTTCCAACCCTATGTGACACAACCGTGCTGGCAGCTCAAACCTCCACCTCTCTTTTACACCGCAGTAGTTAAGGAACCACAATTGCCTTTTTTGTGATGCCACAAAGATGCAGTGACAGCTTCTCCCTTTCTGTGACACCACAGTGTTGCCAGAACCAGCTTCCACCCCATCTGACACCGCAGTGCAGGCAGAAACAGCTTCCACATCTCTGTGATTCCACAGCTCGGGCAACACCAGCGTTCCTCTCTTTGTGACACCAGAGGGCTGGCAGCAGCAACTTCCACCTTTCTGTGACACCACAGTGCTGGTAGCACAAGTTTTTACCTCTCTGTGAAAACACAGCAGTTGAAGCACCAGTTTCCACCTCTCTGTGACACCACAGCTCTGGTAGCCCCAGCATTTCTCTCTTTGTGAAACCACAGAGCTGGCAGCAGCAACTTCCAACTTTCTCTGGCACCACAGTCCTGGCAGAACCAGCTTCCAACTCTCTCTGACACCACAGCAGTGGCAGCACAGACTTCCACCTCCCTGTCACACCACAGCATTTCCAGCACCAGCTTCCACTTCTCTATGACACCACAGTGCTGCCTGCACCAGCTGACACCTCGCTGTGAAACACAGTGTTGGCAGCACCAGATTCCACCTCTCTGGGACACCACGGTGTTGGCAGCTTCAGATTTCACCACTCTACGACACCACAGTTCTGGAAGCACCAGCTACAAATTCTCAGGGACACCACAATGCCTGCAGAACCAGTTTCCACCTATTTGTAACACCACAGCGGTGGAAACACCCACTCCCACCTCTCTGGAACACCACAGAATTGGCAGCACACACTTGCACCTCTCTGTGACACCACAGCATTGGCAGCACACACTTCCATCTCTCTGTGATACCACAGTATGTGCAGAAGCAGCTTCCAACCCTACGTGGACACAACAGTGCTGGCATCTCCAACTTCTACCTCTCTGTTACAGCGCAGTAATTAGGGTACCACAATTGCCTTTTTTGTGGTGCCACAAAGCTGCAGCAACAGCTTCTCCCTCTCTGTGACACCACAGTGCAGGCAGCAGCAGCTTCCACCTCTCTGTGAAGCCACAGCTCTGGCAGCACCAGCATTCCTCTCTTTGTGACACCACAGAGCTGGCAGCAGCAACATCCACCTTTCTGTGGCACCACAGTCCTGGCAGAACCAGCTTCCAACTCTCTGTGACACCACAGCAGTGGCAGCATAGACTTCCACCTCCCTGTGACACCACGGTGCTGGCACCACCAGCTTCTACCTCTCTGTGACACCACATCATTTGCAGCACCAGCTTCCACCTCTGTGAAACCACAGTGCTGCCTGCACCAGCTGCCACCTCGCTGTGAAAAATCAGTGTTGGCAGCACCAGATTCCACCTCTCTGTGACACCACAGCACTGGAAAAACCAGCTTCCATCACTCGGTGACACCGCAGTGCTCCCAGGACCTGCGTCCAACATTCTGTGACACCACAGTGGTGGCAACAACAGCTCCCAACTGTCTGTGACACGATCGCAGTTGCAGCAGCAGCTTCCACCTCTCTGTGACAATAGAGTACCTGGAGAACCACCATTACACTTTTTGTGTTGCCACAGTTCTCGCAGCACCAGCTTCCACCTCTCTGCGACACAAGAGCACTGGCAGCACCAGCATTCCTCTCCTTGTGACACAACAGAGCTGGCAGCAGCAACTTCCACCTTTCTGTGACACCACAGTGCTGGCAGAACCAGCCTCCACCTCTCTGTGACACCACAGCAGTGGCAGCACAGACTTCCACCTCTCTAAACCACTTAGAAGTTTGTCTGCCCTTGTAGTTCCAAAGGCCTCCTACAAACTGACATCAGGAACGTCAGGTGGAGTCTTGGGTTTCCCATGGAAAAGGGCCACCGTTCGTGTCTAATGCTGTCTGCCTGCAACTGGGCTTATGCCTACTAAAATTCCATACAAATGGGGATATCTCCCAGAAGCAATCTACCACCAGTTGGAAGTTTGTCTGCCCATGTAGTGCCAAAGGCCTCTTGCAAACTGACATCAGGAACCTGGGGTGGAGACTTTGGTTTCCCATGGAAAAGGGCCAGCGTTTGTGTCTATTGCTGTCTGTCTGCCAGTGTGCTTCTGCCTAATGAAATCCCATACAAATGAGGATATGTCCCAGATGGAATCTACCACCAGCTGGATATTTTTCTGCCCTTGTAGTGCAAAAGGCCTCCTGCAAACTGACATCAGGAACCTGGGGTAGAGACTTTGGTTTCCCATGGAAAAGGGCCGCTGTTCGTATCTAATGCTGTCTGCCTGCCAATGGTCTTCTGCCTATTAAAATTCCATGCTGTCTGCCTGCCACTGGGCATATGTCTACTAAAGTTCCACTAAAATTTTATTGAAATGAGGATATCTCTCAGATGGAATCTACCACCAGTTGGAAGTTTGTCTGTCCTTTTAGTACCAAAGGCCTCCTGCAAACGGACATCAGGAACGTGGTGTGGAGACTTTGGTTTCCCATGGAAAAGGGCCACCGTTCGTGTCTAATGCTTTCTGCCTGCCACTGGGCTCCTGTATACTAAAATTCCATACAAACGAGGATATCTCCAAGGTGCAATCTACCACCAGTTGGAAGTTTGTCTGCCCTTGTAGTGCCAAAGGCCTCCTAGAAATTGACATCGGAAACGTAGGATGGATAATGTGCTTTCCCATGAAAAAGGGCCGCCGTTCTTGTCTAATGCTGTCTGCCTGCCACTGGGCTTATACCTTGTAAAATTCCATGCAAATGAGGATATGTCCTAGGTGCAATCTACCACCAGATGGAAGTTTGTCAGCTCTTGTAGTGCCAAAGGCCTCCTGCAAACGGAAATCAGGAACGTGGGGTGGAGACGTTGGTTTCCCATGGAAAAGGGCCACTGTTCGTGTCTAATGCTGTTTGCCGGCCACACGGATTCTGCCTTCTGAATTTCCACTAAAATTCCATGTAAATCACGATATCTTCCAGTTGCAATATACCACCAGTTGGAAGTTTATCTGCCCTTGTAGTGCCGAAGGGATCCCACAAACTGACATCAGGAACCTGCAGTGAAGACTATGGCTTCCCATAGAAAAGGTGCACCGTTCGTGTCTATTGCTCTCTGCCTGCCACTGGGCTTATGCCAGCTAAAATTCCACAAAAATTCCATACAAATGAGGATATCTCCCAGGTGGAATCTACCACCCGATGGAGGACTATCTGCCCTTGTAGTTACACACGCATCATAAAAACAAACATCAGGAATATGAGGTGGAGACTTTGGTTTCCCATGGAAAAGGGCCACCGTTCGTGTCTAATGCTGTCTGCCTGCCACTGGGCTTCTACCTGCTGAAATTCCATACAAATAAGGATATCTCCCCGATGCAATCAGCCACCAGATGGAAGGTTGTCTGCCCTTGTAGTGCTAAAGGCCTTCTAAAAACTGACCTCAGGATTGTGGGGTGGAGACTTTGGTTTTCCATGGAAAAGGGCCATCGTTCAAGTCTAATGCTGTCTGCCTGCAGCTGGGCTTATGCCTAAAGAAATTCCACTGAAATTCCATGCAAATGAGGATATCTCCCCGGCGCAATCTACCGCCAGATGGAGGACTATCTGCCCTTGTAGTTACACACGCATCATAAAAACAAACATCAGGAATATGAGGTGGAGACTTTGGATTCCCATGGAAAAGGGCCGGCATTCGTGTCTAATGCTGTCTGCCTGCCAGTGGGCTTCTGCCTACTGAAATCCCATACAAATGAGAATATCTCCCACATGGAATCAACCACCAGTTGGAAGTTTTTGAGCCCTTTTACTGCCAACGAGCTCCTACAAACTGACATCAGGAATGTCCGCTGGAGACGTTGGTTTGCCTTGGAAAAGGGCCACTGTTCGTGTCTAATGCTGTCTGCCTGCCACTGGGCAAATGTCTACTAAAGTTCCACTAAAATTTTATTGAAATGAGGATATCTCTCAGATGGAATCTACCACCAGTTGGAAGTTTGCCTGTCCTTTTAGTGCCAAAGGCCTCTGGCAAACGGACATAAGGAACGTGGTGTGGAGACTTTGGTTTCCCATGGAAAAGGGCCACCGTTCGTGTCTAATGCTTTCTGCCTGCCACTGGGCTTCTGTATACTAAAATTCCATACAAACGAGGATATCTCCCAGGTGCAATCTACCACCAGTTGGAAGTTTGTCTGCCCTTGTAGTGCCAAAGGCCTCCTAGAAATTGACATCAGAAACGTAGGATGGATAATGTGCTTTCCCATGAAAAAGGGCCACCGTTCTTGTCTAATGCTGTCTGTCTGCCACTGGGCTATGCCTACTAAAATTCCATACAAACGAGGATATCTCCTAGGTGCAATCTACCACCAGTTGGAAGTTTTTCTGCCCTTGTAGTGCCCAAGGCCTCCTGCAAACTGACATCAGGAACCTGGAGTGGAGTCTTTGGTTTCCCATGGAAAAGGGCCACCCTTCGTGTCTAATGCTGTCTGCCTGCTAGTGGGCTTATGCCTACTAAAATTCCATACAAATGCGGATATCTCCCAGATGGAATCTACCACCAGTTGAATGTTTGTCTGCCCTTGTACTGCCAAAGGCCTCCTGCAAACTGACATCAAGAACCTGGGGTGGAGACTTTGGTTTCCCATGGAAAACGGCCGCTGTACGTATCTAATGCTGTCTGCCTATCACTGGGCTTCTGCCTACTGAAATTCCATACAAATGAGGATATCTCCCAGATGGAATCTACCACCAGTTGGAAGATTGTGAGCCCTTTTCCCGCCAACGAGCTCCTACAAACTGACATCAGGAACGTCGGCTGGAGACATTGGTTTGCCCTGGAAAAGGGACAGTGTTCGTGTCTAATGCTGTCTGCCTGCCACTGAGCTTATGCCTACTAAAGTTCCACTAAAATTTTATTTAAATGAGGATATCTCCCAGATGGAATCTACCACCAGTTGGAAGTTTTTCTGTCCTTTTAGTGCCAAAGGCCTCCTGCAAACGGACATCAGGAACATGGGGTGGAGACCTTGGTTTCCCACGGAAAAGGGCCACGGTTCGTGTCGAATGCTGTTTGCCTGCCCCTGGGCATATGACTGCTGAAATTCAATACAAATGAGGATATCACCCAGATGGAATCTACCACTAGTTGGAAGTTTGTCTGCCCTTGTAGTGCCAAAGGCTTCCTACAAATTGACATCAGAAATCTGGGGCGGAGACTTTGGTTTCCCATGGAAAAGGGCCACCGTTCGTGTCGAATGCTGTCTGCCTGCCACTGGGCATATGACTGCTGAAATTCAATACAAATGATGATATCACCCAGATGGAATCTACCACCAGTTGGAAGTTTTTCTGTCCTTTTAGTGCCAAAGGCCTCCTGCAAACGGACATCAGGAACATGGGGTGGAGACTTTGGTTTCCCACGGAAAAGGGCCACGGTTCGTGTCGAATGCTGTCTGCTTGCCCCTGGGCATATGACTGCTGAAATTCAATACAAATGAGGATATCACCCAGATGTAATCTACCACTAGTTGGAAGTTTGTCTGCCCTTGTAGTGCCAAAGGCTTCCTGCAAATTGACATCAGAAACCTGGGGTGGAGACTTTGGTTTCCCATGGAAATGGGCCACTATTCATGTCTAATTTTGTATGCCTGCCGCTGGGATTCTGCCTACTAAAATTCCACTAAAATTCCATAGAAGTGGGAATATCTCCCAGGTGCAATGTAACACCAGTTGGAAGTTTCTCTGCCCTTGTGGTTCCAAAGGCCTCCTAAAAACGGACATCAGGAACGTGCGGTGGAGACTTTGGTTTCCCATGGAAAAGGGCCACCGATTGTGCCAGCCACTAGGCTTATGCCTAGTAAAATTCCATACAAATGAGGATATCTCCCAGATGGAGTCTACCACCAGATGAAAGTTTGTCTGCCCTTGTAATGCCAACGGCCTCCTAGAAACTAATATCAGGAATCTGGAGAGGACGCTTTGGTTTCCCATGGAAAAGGGCCACCATTGGTGTTTATTGCTGTCCCCTTGCCACTGGGCTTATGACTACTGAAATTACATACAAAAGAGGATATCTCCCAGATGCACTATGCCACCAGATGGAAATTTGTCTGCACTTGCAGCGCCAAAGGCCTCCTTCAAAGTGATATCCGGAACCTGGCCTGGAGACTTTGGTTTCCTATGGAAAAGGCCCACCGTTCCTGTCTAATACTGTCTGCCTGGCACTGTGGTTATGACTGCTGAAGTTCCATACAAATGAGGATATCTCCCAGGTGCAATCTACCACCAGATGGTAGTTTGTCTGCCCTTGTAGTGCCAAAGGCCTCCTAAAAACTGACATCAGGAACGTGGGGTGGAGACTTTGGTTTCCCATAGAAATGGGCCACCGTTCCTGTCTAATGCTGTCTGCCTGCCACGGGGCTTCTTCCTACTAAAATTCCACTAAAATTCCATAGAAATGAGGATATCTCCCAGGTGCAATCTACAACCAGATGGAAGTTTCTCTGCCCTTATATTGGAAAACGCCTCCTACAAAGTGACATCAGCAACGTGGCGTGGAGATTTTGGTTTCCCATTGAAAAGGGCCACCGTTCGTGTCTAATGCTGTCTGCGTGCCACTGGGGTTATGCGCGCCTAAATTCCTCACAAATGAGGATATCTCCCAGATGGAATCTACCACCAGTTCGAAGTTTGTTTGCCCTTGTAGTGCCAAAGGCCTCCTAAAAAGTGACATCAGGAACCTGGAGTGGAGACTTTGGTTTCCCATGGAAATGGGCCACCGTTCGTGTCTAATGCTGTCTGCCGGCCATTGGGCTTCTGCCTATGAAAATTCCACTGAAATTCCATACAAATGAAGACATCTCCCGGGCGCAGTCTACCGCCAGATATAAGTTTGTCTGCTCTTATAGTGCCAAATGCCTCCTGCAGACTGACATCAGGAATCTGGGGTGGAGACTTTGGTTTCCCATGGAAAAGGGCCCCTGTTCATGTCTAATGCTGCCTCCTTTCCACTGGGCTTATGCATACTAAAATTCCATACGAATGAGGATATCTCCCAGGTGCAATCTACCACCAGATGGAAGTTTTTCTGCCCTTGTAGTTCCAAAGGCCTCCTACAAACTGACATGAGGAGTCTGGGGTGGAGACTTTGGTTTCCCATGGATATGGGCCAGAGTTCATGTGTAATGCTGTCTGCCTGCCGCTGGATTTCCGCCTACGAAAATTCCAATAAAATTCCATACAAATGTGGACATCTCCGAGGTGCAATCTACCGCCAGATGGAAGTTTGTCTGCCCTTGTAGTGCCAAAGTCCTCCTTCAAACTGACATCAAGAGCCTGGGTTGGAGACTTTGGTTTCCCATGGAGAAGGGCCACCGTTCATGTCTAATGCTGTCTGCCTGCCACTGGGCTTATACCTACTGAAATTCTTCACAAATGAGGATATCTCCCAGATGGAATCTACCACCAGTTGGAAGTTTGCCTGTCCTTGTAGTGCCAAAGGCCACCTATAAACAGACATCAGGAACGTGGGATGGAGACGTTGGATTCCCAAGGATATGGGCCACCGTTCATGTCTAATATTGTCTGCCAGCCACTGGGCATATGCCTACTTACATTCCACTAAAATTCTGAACAAATGAGGATTTCTCCCAGGTGCAATCTACCACCAGGTGGACGTTTGTCTGCCCTTGTACTGCCAATGGCCTCCTAGAAACGGACATCAGGAACGTGGGGTGGAGACTTTCGTTTCCCATAGAAATGGGCACCGTTCGTGTCTAATTCTGTCTGCCTGCCACTGGGCTTATACCTACTAAAATTCCACTAAAATTCCATAGAAATGAGAATATCTCCCAGGTGCCATCTACAACCAGATGGAAGTTTTTCTGCCCTTGTAGTTCCAAACGCCTCTTACAAACTGACATCAGGAACGTGGGGTGGAGACTTTGGTTTCCCATGGAAAAGGGGCACCGATCGCGTCTAATGCTGTCTGCCTGCCACTGGGGTTATGCCTGCTGAAATTCCTCACAAATGAGGATATCTCCCCGATGGAATCTACCACCAGTTGGAAGTTTGTCTGTCCTTGTAGTGCCAAAGGCCTCCTACAAACTGACATCAGGAACGTGAGGTGGAGACTTTGGTTGCCCATGGAAAAAGTCCATTGTTCGTGTCTAATGCAGTCTGCCTGCCACTGGGCTTCTGCCTGCTGAAATTCCATACAAATAAGGATATCTCCTCGATACAATCAACCACCAGACGGAACTTTGTCGGCCCTTGTAGTGCCAAAGGCCTCCTACAAACTGACATCAGGAACCTGTAGTGGAAACTTTGGTTTCCCATGGAAATGGGCCAGCGATCGTATCTAATGATGTGTGCCTGCCACTAGGTTTCTGCCTATTAAAATTCCACTAAAATTCCATACAAATGAGGATGTCTCCCAGGTGCAATCTACCACCAGATGGAAGTTTGTCTGCCCCTGTAGAGCTAAAGGCTTCCTACAAAGTGACATCAGGAACCTGGGGCGGAGACTTTGGTTTCCCATGGAAAAGAGCCACCGTTCCTGTCTAATGCAGTCTGCCTGGCACTGTGGTTATGACTGCTGAAGTTCCATACAAATGAAGATATCTCCCAAATGCAATATGCCACCAGCTGGAAGTTTGTCTCCTCTTGTAGTGCCAGAGGCCTCCTGTGTAACGGTGGCCAGTTTCCATGGGAAACCAAAGTCTCCACCCCCGGTTCCTGATGTCAGTTTTCAGGATGCCTTTGGCATTACAAGGGCAGAAAAACATCCAACTGGTGGTAGATTCCATCTGGGAGATATCCGCATTTGTATGGGATATCATCAGGCAGGAGGCCACTGGGAGACAGATAGCAATAGACACGAACGCTGGCCCTTTTCCATGGGAAACCAAAGTCTCCACCCCAGGTTCCTGATGTCAGTTTGCAAGAGGCCTTTGGTACTACATGGGCAGACAAACTTCCAACTGGTGGTAGATTGCTTCTGGGAGATATCCTCATTTGTATGGAATTTTAGTAGGCATAAGCCCAGTGGCAGGTAGACAGCATTAGACACGAACGGTGGCCCTGTTCCATGGGAAACCAAAGTCTCCACCCCAGATTCCTGATGTAAGTTTGCAGAAGGCCTTGGGCACTACAAGGGCAGACAAACTTCCAACTGGTGGTAGATTGCACCTGGGAGATATCTTCGTTTGTATGGAATTTTAGTAGGCATAGCCCAGTGGCTGACAGACAGAATTAGACACGAACGCTGGCCCTTTTCCATGGGAAACCAACGTCTCCAGCCCACGTTCCTGAGGTCAGTTTGCAGGAGGCCTTTGGCACTACAAGATCTGACAAACTTCTATCTGGTGGTAGATTGCACCTAGGAGATATCCTCATTTGTATGGAATTTTACAAGGTATAAGCCCAGTGGCAGGCAGACAGCATTAGATAAGAACGGTGGCCCTTTTTCATGGGAAAGCACATTATCCATCCTACGTTTCCGATGTCAATTTATAGGAGGCCTCTGGCACTACAAGGGCAGACAAACTTCCAACTGGTGGTAGATTCCATCTGAGTGATATCCTCATTTGTATTGAATTTCAGCAGTCATAAGCCCAGTGGCAGGCAGACACCATTAGACACGAAGCGTGGCCCTTTTCCATGGGAAACCATAGTCTCCACCCCATGTTCCTGATGTCCGTTTGCAGGTGGCCTTTGGCAATAAAAGGTCAGACAAGCTTCCAACTGGTGGTTGATTCCATCTGGGAGATATCCTCATTTCAATGTAATTTTAGTGGAACTTTAGTAGGCTTAAGCCCAGAGGCAGGCAGACAGCATTAGACACGAAAACTGGCTCTTTTCCATGGCAAACCAATGTCTCCAGCCGACATTCCTGATGTCAGTTTGTAGGAGCTCGTTGGCAGTAAAAGGGCTCACAAACTTCCAACTGGTGGTAGATTGCACCTGGGAGATATCCTCGTTTGTATGGAATTTTCGTAGGCATAGCCCAGTGGCAGGCAGACAGCATTAGACACGAACGCTGGCCCTTTTCCATGGGAAATCAGCGTCTTCACCCCACGTTCCTGATGTCAGTTGGCAGGAGGCCTTTGGCACTAGAAGACCTGACAAACTTCCATCTGGTGGTAGATTGCACCTAGGAGATATCGTCAATTGTATGGAATTTTAGTAGGTATAAGCCCAGTGGCAGGCAGACAGCATTAGACACGAACCGTGGCCCTTTTCCATGGGAAACCAAAGTCTCCACTCCATGATCCTGATGTCAGTTTGCAAGAGGCCTTCGGCACTACAAGGACAGACAAACTTCCAAGTGGTGGTAGATTGCACCTGGGAGATATCCTCGTTTGTATGGAATTTTAGTAGGCATAGCCCAGTGGCAGACAGCATTAGAAACGAACGCTGGTCCTTTTCTATGGGAAACCAACGTCTCCACCCCACCTTCCTGATGTCAGTTTGCAGGAGGCCTTTGGCACTACAAGAGCTGACAAACTTCCATCTGGTGGTAGATTGCACCTAGGAGATATCCTCATTAGTATGGAATTTTAGTAGGTATAAGCCCAGTGGCAGGCAGACAACATTAGACAAGAACGGTGGCCCTTTTTCATGGGAAAGCACATTATCCATCCTACGTTTCTGATGTCAGTTTCTAGGAGGCCTTTGGCACTACAAGGGCAGACAAACTTCCAACTGGTGGTAGATTGCACCTGGGAGATATCCTCGTTTGTATGGAATTTTAGTAGGCATAAGCCCAGTGGCAGGCACAAAGCATTAGACACGAACGGTGGCCCTTTTCCATGGGAAACCAAAGTCTCCACCCCATGTTCCTGATGTCCGTTTGCAGGAGGCCTTTGGCACTAAAAGGACAGACAAACCGTGGTAGTAGTAGTGGTGGTAGATTCCATCTGGGAGATATCCTCATTTAAATGGAATTTTAGTGGAACTTTAGTAGGCGTAAGCCCAGTTGCAGGCAGACATCATTAGACACGAACAGTGGCCCTTTTCCATGGAAAACCTAAGTCTTCACCCCACAATCCTGAGGTCAGTTTTTAAGAGGCCTTTAGCACTACAAGGGCAGACAACCTTCCATCTGGTGGTAGATTTCACCTGGGTGATATCCTCATTTGTATGGAATTTTTGTGGAATTTTAGCCGGCATAAGCCCAGTGGCAGGCAGAGAGCAATAGACACGAACGGTGCACCTTTTCTATGGGAAACCATAGTCTTCACTGCAGGTTCCTGACGTCAGTTTGTGGGATCCCTTCGGCACTACAAGGGCAGATAAACTTCCAACTGGTGGTATATTGCAACTGGAAGATATCGTGATTTACATGGAATTTAATGGAAATGGAGAAGGCAGAATCCGTGTGGCCGGCAGACAGCATTAGACACGAACAGTGGCCCTTTTCCATGGGAAACCAAAGTCTCTACCCCAGGTTCCTGATGTCAGATTGTAGAAGGGCTATGAAACTACAAGGGCAGAAAAACTTCCATCTGGTGGTAGATTGCAGCTGGGAGATATCCGCATATGTATGGAATTTCAGCAGGCAGAAGCCCAGTGGCAGGCAGACTGCATTAGACACGAACAGTGGCCCTTTTCCATTGGAAACCAAAGTCTCCACCTCACGTTCCTGATGTCAGTTTGTTGGAGGCCTTTGGAACTACAAGGGCAGACAAACTTCCAACTGGTGGCAGATTGCACCTGGGAGATATCCTTGTTTGTATGGAATTTTAGTAGGCATAGCCCAGTGGCAGTCAGACAGCATTAGACACGAACACTGGCCCTTTTCCATGGCTAACCAATGTCTCCAGCCGACATTCCTGATGTCAGTTTGTAGGATCTCGTTGGCAGTAAAAGGGCTCACAAACTTCCAACTAGTGGTAGATTCCATCTGGGAGATATCCTCATTTGTATGGAATTTCAGGAGGCAGAAGACCACTGGCAGGCAGACAGCATTAGATACGAACCGCGGCCCTTTTCCATGGGAAACCAAAGTCTCTACCCCAGGTTCCTGATGTCAGTTTGCAGGAGGCCTTTTGCACTACAAGGGCAGAAAAATATCCAGCCGGTGGTAGATTCCATCTGGGACATATCCTCATTTGTATGGGATTTCATTAGGCAGAAGCACACTGGCAGACAGACAGCAATAGACACGAACGCTGGCCCTTTTTCATGGGAAACCAAAGTCTCCACCCCAGGTTCCTTATGTCAGTTTGCAAGAGGCCTTTGGCACTACATGGGCAGAAGAACTTCCAACTGGTGGTAGATTGCTTCTGGGAGATATCCCCATTTGTATGGAATTTTAGTAGGCATAAGCCCAGTTGCAGGCAGACAGCATTAGACACGAACGGTTGCCCTTTTCCATGGGAAACCCAAGACTCCACCTGACGTTCCTGATGTCATTTTGTTGGAGGCCTTTGGAACTACAAGGGCAGACAAACTTCTAAGTGGTGGTGGACTCCATCTGGGAGACCTTCTCATTCCTATGGAATTTTAGGGGAATATTGGCAGCCAGAATCTCAGCGTCCAGGAGAGACTATTAGACACGAACGGTGGGCCTTTTCCATGGGAAACCAAAGTCTCCAGCCTAGGTTCCTTATGTCAGTTTGTAGGAAGCCTGTGGCACTACAAGGGCAGACAATCTTCCATGCTGTGGTTGATTCCATTTGGGAGACATCCTGATTTGTATGTAATATTAGAGGTATATTATCAGGCAAAATCCTATTGGCAAACAGACAGCATTAGACACGAACAGTGGGCCGTTTCTATGGGAAGTCAAAGTCTCTAGCCCAGGCTCCTAATGTCAGTTTGTAGGAGGCCTTTGGCACTACAAGGGAAGATAATCTTCCATGTGGTGTTAGATTCCATCTGGGGGATATCCTCATTTGTATGAAATTTTAGCAGGCAAAATCCCAGCGGCAGGCAGACAGCATTAGACACGAACGGTGGCCCTTTTCTAAGGGAAACGACTGCCTCCAACCCAGGTTCCTGATGTCAGTTTTTACGAGGACATTGGACCTACAAGTGCAGACAAATTTCCAACTGGTGGTAGATTTCATATGGAGGACATTGTCATCCGTATGGAATTTTAGTGGAATTTTAGCAGGCAAAATCCCAGCGGCAGGTAGACAGAATTAAACAGAAACGGTGGCCATTTTAGGTGGGAGTGGGTGTTTCCACCGCTGTGGTGTCACAAAGTGGTTAAACTGGTTCTGCAGGCATTGTGGTGTCCCAGAGACTTTGTAGCTGGTGCTGCCACAACTGTGGTGTCGCAAAGTGGTGGAAGCTGAAGCTGCCAACACCGTGGTGTCCCAGAGAGGTGGAATCTGGTGCTGCCAACACTGTGTTTTCACAGTGAGGTGGCAGCTGCTGCAGGCAGCACTGTGGTGTCACAAAGAGAAGATTGCTGGTGCTGCCAGAGCTTTGGTGTCACAGAGAGGTGGAAGTGTGTGCTGCCAAAGCTGTGGTGTCACAGAGAGGTGGGAGCGGGTGTTTCCACTGCTGTGTTGTCACAAAGTGGAGGAAACTGATTCTAGAGGCACTGTGGTGTCACAGAGATGTGGAAGCTGGTGCTGCCAATGCTGTGGTGTGACAGAGAGGTAGAAGCTGGTGGTGCCAGCTCTGTGGTGTCACAGAGAGGTGGAAGCCGGTGCTTCAACTGCTGTGTTTTCACAGACAGGTAGAAGCTGGTGCTACCAGCACTGTGGTATCACAGAGAGGTGGAAGTCTGTGCTGCCACTGGTGTGGTGTCACAGAGAGGTGGAAGCTGGTTCTGCCAGCACTGTGGTGTCACAGAAAGGTGGAAGTTGCTGCTGCCAGCTCTGTTGTGTCACAAGGAGAGGAATGCTGGTGCTGCGACTGCTCTTGTGTCGCAGAGAGGTGGAAGCTGGTTCTGCCAGCACTGTGGCAACACAAAAAGTGTAATGGTGGTTCTCCAGCTACTGTGTTGTCACAGAGAGAAGGAAGCTGCTGCTGCAACAGCCATCGTGTAACAGACAGCTGGGAGCTGCTGTTGCCGCCACTGTGGTGTCACAGAATGTTGCACGCAGGTGCTGGGAGCACTGCGGTGTCACCAAGTGATGGAAGCTGGTTTACCAGAGCTCTGGTGTCACAGAAAAGTGGAAGCTGGTGCTGCCAGAGCACTGGTGTGACAGAGAGCTTGAAGCTGAAGCTGCCAACACCGTGGTGTCCCAGAGAGGTGGAACCTGGTGCTGCCACCACTGTGTTTTCACAGCGAGGTGGCAGCTGGTGCAGGCAGCACTGTGGTGTCATAGAGAGGAGGAAGCTGGTGCTGCCACTGCTGTGGTTTCACAGAGAGGTGGAAGTTGCTGCTGCCTGCTCTGTGGTGTCACAAAGAAAGGAATCCTGGTGTTGCCAGCACTGTGGTATCACAGAGAGGTGGAAGCTGGTACTGCAACTGCTGTGTTTTCACAGAGAGTTAGAAGTTGGCGCTACCAGCTCTGTGGAGTCACAGAAACGTGGAAGTTCCTGCTGCCAGCTCTGTGGTGTCAGAAAGAGAGGAATGCTGGTGCTGCCAGAGCTGTGGCTTCACAGAGAGGTGGAAGTGTGTGCTTCCAAAGCTGTGGTGTCACAGAGAGGTGGGAGCGGGTGTTTCCACTACTGTGTTGTCACAAAGTGGTGGAATTTAGTTCTGCAGTTACTGTGGTGTCCCAGAGACTTTGTAGTTGGTGCTGCCAGAACTGTGGTGTCACAGAGTGGTGGAAGCTGAAGCTGCCAACACTGTGGTGTCCCAGAGAGGTGGAATCTGGTGCTGCCAACACTGTGTTGTCACAGCGAGATGGCAGCTGGTGCAGGCGGAACTGTGGTGTCATAGAGAGGTGGAAGCTGGTGCTGCAAATGCTGTGGTGTGACAGGGAGGTGGAAGCTGGTGGTGCAGGCAGCACTGTGGTGTCACAGAGAGGTTGAAGCCCGTGCTTCAAGTGCTGTGTTTTCACAGAGATGCAGAAGCTGGTGATACCAGCAGTGTGGTATCACAGAGAGGTGGAAGGCTGTGCTGCCACTGCTGTGGTGTCACAGAGAGGTGGAAGCTGGTTCTGGCGGCACTGTGGTGTCACAGAAAGGTGGAAGTTGCTGCTGCCAGCTCTGTTGTGTCACAAGGAGAGGAATGCTGGTGCTGCAAGTGCTCTTGTGTCGCAGAGAGGTGGAAGCTGGTGCTGCGAGAACTGTGGCAACACAAAAAGTGTAATGGTGGTTCTCCAGGTACTCTATTGTCACAGAGAGGTGGAAGCTGCTGCTGCAACTGCGATCGTGTCACAGACAGTTGGGAGCTGTTGTTGCCGCCACTGTGGTGTCACAGAATGTTGGAAGCAGGTGCTGGGAGCACTGCGGTGTCACCGAGTGATGGAAGCTGGTTTTACCAGCGCTCTGGTGTCACAGAAAAGTGGAAGCTGGTGCTGCCAGAGCTCTGGTGTCACAGAGAGGTGGAATCTGGTGCTGCCAACACTGATTTTTCACAGCGAGGTGGCAGCTGGTGCAGGCAGCACTGTGGTTTCACAGAGGTGGAAGCTGGTGCTGCAAATGATGTGGTGTCACAGAGAGGTAGAAGCTGGTGGTGCCAGCACCGTGGTGTCACAGGGAGGTGGAAGTCTATGCTGCCACTGCTGTGGTGTCACAGAGAGTTGGAAGCTGGTTCTGCCAGGACTGTGGTGTCACAGAAAGGTGGAAGTTGCTGCTGCCAGCCCTCTGGTGTCACAAAGAGAGGAACGCTGGTGTTGCCCGAGCTGTGGAATCACAGAGATGTGGAAGCTGTTTCTGCCTGCACTGCGGTGTCAGATGGGGTGGAAGCTGGTTCTGGCAACACTGTGGTGTCACAGAAAGGGAGAAGCTGTCACTGCATCTTTGTGGCATCACAAAAAAGGCAATTGTGGTTCCTTAACTACTGCGGTGTAACAGAGAGGTGGAGGTTTGAGCTGCCAGCACGGTTGTGTCACATAGGGTTGGAAGCTGCTTCTGCACCTGCTGTGGTGTCACAGAGGGGTGGAAGCAGTTGATGCCTGCATTGTGGTGTCAGATGGGGTGGAAGCTGGATCTGGAAGTACTGTGGTGTCACAGAGAGGGAGAAGCTGTTGTTGCCAGCTCTGAGGCATCACAAAAAAGGCAATTCTGGTACCCTAACTACTGTGGTGTAACAGAGAGGTGGAAGTTGGAGATGCCAGCACTTTTGTGTCACGTAGGGTTGGAAGCTGCTTCTGCACCTGCTGTGGCGTCACAAAGATGTGGAAGTGTGTGCTGCCAATGCGGTGGTGTCACAGAGAGGTCGGAGCGGCTGTTTCCACTACTGTCGTGTCACAAAGTGGTGGAAACTGGTTCTGCAGGCACTGTGGTGTCCCAAAGAACTTTGTAGCTGGTGCTGCCAGAACTGTGGTGTCGCAGAGTGGTGTAATCGGTGCTGCCACCACTGTGTTGTCTCAGCGAGGTGGCCGCTGGTGCAGGCAGCACTGTGGTGTCATAGAGAGGTGGAAGCTAGTGCTGCAAATTGTGAGGTGTGACAGGGAATTGGAAGCTGTTGGTGCCAGCACTGTGGTGTCAGAGATGTGGAAGGTGGTGCTTCAACTGCTGTGTTTTCACAGAGAGGTAGGAGCTGATGATACCAGCTCTGTGTTGTCACGGAAAGGTGGAAGTTGCTGCTGCCAGCTCTACGGTGTCACAAAGAGAGGAATGCTGGTGCTGCCACTGCTCCTGTGTTGCAGAGAGATGGAAGCTGGTGCTGCTAGCACGACGGCAACACAAAAAGTGTAATGGTGGCTCTCCAGCTACTGTGTTGTCACAGAGAGATGGATGCTGCTGCTGCAACTGCTAATATGTCACAAACAGCTGGAAGCTTCTGGTGTCGTCACTGTGGTGTCTCAGAATGTTGGAAGCAGATGCTGGCAGCACTGCGGGGTCACAGAGTGATGGAAGCTGGTGTTACTGTGGTATCACAGAGAGGTCGAAGCTGGTGCTGCCAGAGCTGTGGTGTCACAGAGAGGTGGAAGCTGTTGCTGTCAGCTCTGTGGCATCACAGATAGGTGGAAGCTTCTGCTGCCTGCACTGTGGTGTCAGATGGTGTGGAAGCTGGTTCTGCCAGCACTGTGGTGTCACATAGAGGGAGAAGCTGCTGTTGCTAGCTCTGTGGCATCACAAAAAAGGCAATTCTGGTACCCTAACTGCTGCGGTGTAACAGAGAGTTGGAAGTTGGAGCTGCCAGCAGTATTGTGTCACGTAGGGATCGAAGCTGCTTCTGCACCTGCTGTGGTGTCACAGAGAGGTGGAAGTGTGTGCTGCCAATGCTGTGGTGTCACAGAGAGTTGGGAGTGGGTGTTTCCATTGCTGTCACACACTGTGGTGTCACAAAGAGGTGGAAACTGGTTCTGTAGTCACTGTGGTGTCTCAGAGACTTTGAACCTGGTGCTGCCACAATTGTGGTGTCGCCGAGTGGTGGAAGCTGAAGCTGCCAACACCGTGGTTTCCCAGAGAGGTGGAATCTGGTGCTGCCAACACTGTCTTGTCACAGTGTCTTCACCTGACAGCTCTACTAAATGTAGGACATTTCAGGCAGTCTCCTCTCGCCGTGTGCGTGCTTCTGCTTTCTGTTTTCATGGTGCCGAGAAGTACTCCTGCTTGCTATTGTTTCCAGCAAGCCCAGACGCTGGTGCAATGATACTTCTGCCTTTGCCAGCACAAAAGCACTTTCTAGTTGGGTTGGAGTTGCCCCTGCGTTCAGCAGCTCAAGCAGAAGCTCTGCTGTCTCTCTGCGTCCTGTGCGCAGCAGAGCTGTCCAGAACGAGAAGCTGCCTTTTTGCCGAGAGAGCAGCATTTTGCAGCAGGAAAGCAGGCATCCTCGGGGAAGCCGCAGGGTGTGCAGAGAAGCGAAAGGAAAGCGGGGAAGAATGTGGAAGGCAAGAAAATATCACTGAGAGCAGGTGTTTACAAGGACGTTGAGGCAGAAGACGGCAAAGCCAGAGGGGTCGTGGTCTGGCCATGTTGGGGCGCAGGCGGCGGTGCTGAAGAGGGGTGGTGTCAGTCCCCGAGTCGGCGCCTTGCTGTCCCTGAACATCACCCGGCGCAGTTCGCGTAGCTCCTGCGGGAACCACAACGTGACGCGGGAGCAGTTCATTGCTCTCTACGGTCTGCAGCTGCTGGTGTACATACTGGAGCTGTCGGGGTGCACCAAGGTGGCCTTTGTCCTCATCTGCGTCGCTCGCACAATCACCCCAAAAATCACACTAAAATCACCCCAAGAACCCTCAAAATCACCCCAAAACCACTCCAAAGTCACCCCAAAAATTGGCTTTGGCACCCTCAAAAACCCTTAAAATCCCCAAAATTGTCCCAAAAATAACCCCAAATTCACCCCTAAATTGCATCAAAATCACCTGCAATCACCCCAAAATGAGCTTTCGCACCCGCAAAAACTACCCCAAAAATCACCCCAAAATCATCTTCGGCAGCCCCAAAAATGACCTCTAAATCACCAAAAAGTCACACCAAAATCGGCTTTGGAACACCAAAAAACAAAACCAAACCAAACCAAACCAAAACAATAAAAACCAAACCAAAACAAAACAACAAAAAAAACCCCACCACTGTTGGCAGATAGATTTCCCGGCCAGAAGAATTATCGGGTGTTAGTTAGGGTCCCCGCCTCTCCACAGTTCTTACCAAATCCAGTTGTACCTTGCAGACCCCCACTGGCGTGACGTGACCACGCTACATCCATAAAAGCTACCGCGTGCTCGAATAAATGCATTTCGCCATCCACTATATTAGTGTTATGTGTGATTGCCCGGCACGGTCTGTGTATTATAAAAGAGGTGATCGGCCGTGGCCCCATCGAACCAGGTTGCCAATACCGGGCCTTGCCGTGCGCTCACGCACGCCTGGATCCCGGTAATACACCACCAAAAAATCCCACAAAAAAAAATAAACAGCCCAACAAAACCACCCCAAATTTTCCCCCAAAACCCCCAAAATCGCTGCAAAAATCACCACAAAATCATACCAAAGCCACCCCCAAAATTGCCTCAAAAATTACCTGAAAATCATCCCAAATAACCCACAAATTGGCTTCTGCATCCCAAAACTGCACTCAAATCACCTTAAAAATCACCCCAAAATCATCCCCAAACCCATTGTAAGTCACCCCAACAATCACCCCAAAATCATCCCTAAGAACACCCCAAAAATTTGCTTTGGCACTCCCCAAATGGCCCAAAATCACCCCAAAAGGCCCTCCAAATTGCCCCCAAAACATCCCTAAACTCACCCCAGAATCACTCCAAAATCACCCACAATCACCCCAAAATGAGCTCCGGCACCCCCAAAACCTGCCCTAAAAATAGCCCCAAAATCACCCCCAAAAATGGCTTTTACACCCCCTAAAACACCAAAATCACCCCAGAATCACTCCAGAAATCACCCCAAATTTCCTTAAAAACCTTTGAAATCACCCAAAATCTGCTTTGGAACCCCCAAAACACCTCCAAAGTTGTCCCAAAAACCACCCCAAAATCATCTGATATCGCCCCAAAATCAGCTTCTGCACTCCCAAAACCTCCTGAAATCACCCAAGAAACCTTCAAAATTGTCCTAAAAACAACGCCAAAGTTGCCCCAAAAATCTCTCCAAAATCTCCCCAAATTACTCCAAAACTGGCTTTGGCAATCTTGAAAAAAAAACCCAAAATTGCCCTAGAAACACCCCAAATCGCCCAAAAAATCACCACAAAGTCAACCAAAATAATCTGAAAATTGGATTGAGCTCCCCCCAAAAGTCACCGCAAAATGATCCCCAAACTATCCTCGAAATCGCCTCATGAATCACCTCAACCTCACATCAAATCACTGCCAAATCAGCTTCTGCACCCCCCAAAACCCCTAAAATTGCCCCAGAAACCTTCAAAATTGCCCAAAAATCACTTCAAAAATCACACCAAGATCACCTCAAAATCACCCTAAAATCTCCCCAGAAACCATCCAAAAATCACCCTAAAAAAAACTTAAATCATCATCGGCACCCTCAAAACCCCCCAAAATTGCTCCAAAAATCACCCCAAAAATCAACCCAAGAACTCTCAGAATCGCCCCAAAAACCAACTCAAAGGTGCCCCAAAAATCGCCCCAAAATCACTCCAAAACTGATTTTGGCACCTTCAAAGCTTCCCAAAATCACCCTAAAAAATTGCTTCAGCCCCCCAATAAATCACCCCCAAAATCACCCCCCAAATCACCCCAAAATCGGCCAAAAATCACCCCAAAAGTGGTTTCAGCACTCTCAATGCCGCCCAAAATTGCCCCAAAAGTCACCCCCAAATCAACCAAAACCACGCAAAATAAACCCAAAAATCATGCTGAAATTGGCTTCTGCACCCCAAAAATCACCCCCAAATTTCCCTTAAAAAATTATCCCCAAATCATCCCAAAAATCACCCCAAA
The DNA here is from genome assembly GCA_016584745.2 of Phylloscopus trochilus trochilus. Lineage (NCBI taxonomy): Eukaryota > Metazoa > Chordata > Aves > Passeriformes > Phylloscopidae > Phylloscopus > Phylloscopus trochilus. The sequence goes on along the minus strand of WQNJ02000546.1, from coordinate 56,256,497 downwards.
CCCCCTCAAATCGCCCCAAAAATCCCCAAAATCGCCACAAAAATCACCTCAAAATCGCCCTAAACACTCACACCCCAAATCACACAAAAATGGGCCAGGGCAACCCAAAAATCACACAAATACCACCCAAAATCACACCAAAATCGGTTTTGGCACCCCAAAACTGCCACCAAAACTTCCCAAATCTCCCCAAATTAGCCTCCAAAAGCCCCCAAATAGCGCCCCAAAATCACCACAGAATTGTTCCAAAGTCAATGCAAAATAAGCCCCAAATCCGCCCAGAAGTTGCCCCACCGTCGTTCCAAAAATCACCTCAAAATTGGCCTCGGCACCCCCTAAAATCACCGCAAATCTGCTCAAAAATCACCTTAAAATCGGCTTGGCCTCTGCCAAAAATATCCCCAAAATTTGAACCCAAAATCATCCCAAAATCTTACCAACCCCCGCCCCCCCCCCAGAATCACACCCAAATCACCCCAAATGACCCTAAAACAGGCTTTGACACCCTCAACCCCCCCCCCAATGGCACTAAAACCCCCCAAAATTGCCCCCCAAACCACCCCAAAATCACCCGAAAATCAATTGAAGCCACACCAAAATCAACTTTGGAACCCCAGAATCGCCACCAAACACCACCCCCCCACCCCCCACCCCCCCCCGCCAAGAATCACTGCAAATTTGCCCCCAAAACTGCCCCAAAAATCTGACTCTCAGCTTTCTGAAGTCCTCCGGAAGAATTCTGTATGTGAAGCAGCCTGGGAGCAGGGTTTATATTCCAGGGGCAGGCAATTCAGAGCCCTCTTCTCTCCCACGGGCAGAGGGTCTGGCACTTGCCATTTCCAAGGGCCCTGCAGCTGCCAAAGGTGCCTTTTTTGCTCGGTTTGTGGGAATTTTTTTAATTTTTTTTTTTTTTTAATTTTTTTCTGTGTTTGTCTTTGTGTTTATTTTCGTTTTATTTTTCAATCAACTTTTCCTATCAGCTCTGGGCAGAATCTGTATCTGCCACTTGTCTATGGCAGTGTGGAGGTGGCCAAAGGGACCTTCCCCTAGCTGTGTGCAGAGGAATCCAAATCTGCCCAGGCCGGGGCTGGTCAGTGGCCACTTAGTTGTGTTTGCTGGATGCAGCTCTGGATGTTTCCCTTGGGTGTCTCCAGGGAGGGAATGTTTGATCTGCCGGGGCTGGGGTTTCACAGAGAGGGGAAAGCTGTTGCTGCCAGCACTGTGGTGTCATAAAGAGGGGAACACAGGTGCTGCCGATGCTGTGGTGTCAGAGAGAGGGGAGTGCTGGGGCTGGCACTACTCCTGTGTCACACAGAGGGGAATGCTGGACCTGCCCTGCTCCTGCCCTGCCCCCAACAGCTTTGTGAGCACCTTGAGTGGACAGAAGGGCTGAGCCAAAGGTGAGAATTGCAGAAAGGGCTGAGCTGAGAGGAACCCAGTGGGATCATGGAGTCCAGGCAGTCACAAGCCGGGCATCCCTGAGAGCGGTGTCCAAAGGCTCCTGGAGCTGCGGCTGCCTCGGGGCTGTGAACATTCCCTGAGGAGCCTGGTCAGTGGCCGAGCCCCCTGTAGGGGAAGAAGCTTTTGCTGATCTCCATCCCGGAGTTGCCCTGGCCCAGCCCCAGCTGTTCCCTCGGGTGCAGTCCCTGAGGAGCCTGGGGCCGAGGTGGGAGCTACCCCAGCGCTGGCCCTCGGAAGGAGGCGCAGCCCCCCAGGGAGCTCTGAGCTCCGTCTGCTGGGCTGCGGCCGAAGCGAGCAAGTGCCTGCAGAGCTCCAGGGAAAGGTCCTGCCCTTGGCTGAGGGCCAGGCCAGGGCCACGGGAAGAAAATCAACTTGCAGCTTCTGCCCCACAGCAGGAAGGAGCAGCAATTGCTGGCTAAGAGAGACTCTTGCCAAGGGCCTGCAGGGAGAGGACACAGGGAATGGCTTAGTGCTGCCTGGGGGCAGGCTGAAATGGGACGTGGAGATGGAATTGTACCCTGCAAGGGCCATGGCACAGGTTGGCCCGAGAAGCTGTGGCAGCCCCTGAATCACTGGAAGCGTCCAAGGCCCTCTTGGATGGGGCTTCCTGCCCAGGAGTGATGGCATGGCATGGCATGGCATGGCATGGCATGGCATGGCATGGCATGGCATGGCATGGCATGGCATGGCATGGCATGGCATGGCACGGGATGGGGTGTTGTAGGGTGGGGATGGAACTGTGGGGGGTGGGATGTATTTTGTGAGGGATGGAGATTGGAAATCAGGGACATGGGGTGGTTTGCCCTCTTGGAGTGAGGCACTAGAGGGAGGAACAGCAGGGGGCACTTTTGGGGATGCTCCTGCTGCTTTTAGGAATTTTGGGTCCTAGAAGTGTCTTCTGGGCATTTGCAGTTAAATTGGGAAGGCTGAGATAAAGGTCCTGAGCTGTGGAGGGTTGAGGTGAAGAGCCAGGATTTTGGAAGGGTGAGGGTACCTCATTCCAGGAAGGCAGGAAGGGAGTAAGGGAGGGAGGGAGGGAGGGAAGGCGGGAGGGGGAGAGAGAGAGGAAGGAAGGGAAGAAGAAAAGGGAGGGAGGGAGGGATGGAGGGAGGGGTCCAGATCTGTTCTTTATCTGCAGCTGGAGCCTGTTATCTGGAGTTCGTTGGCACTGCCAGTGCCCGGATCTGGAAATTTCCTAGTGTCGGCGTGTCCCAAGTCCAGCAATTTGCTGGCACAGAAAGCCAAAATTGGGCAATTTTCTGGTTCTGGCACCAGCACTACCCAGATGCAGTAATTTGCTGGTTCCAGGAGTCCAGATCCAGCCAATTGCCAACACTGGCTCTGCCCAGGTGTGGCCTTTGCCAGCACCAGTACCAAGCAGATCTGGTAATTTCCTGCTGCTGGGACACTCAGGGGGTCTGGCAGAGCAGGAAAGGTGACCCTGAAGCAGGAGATTTCCTTGGCTTCAGCAAAGCCTGAGATTTGCTTTAGGGGAGGAGAGACAAGTTTGTCCTCAATCCACAGCTGCAGAAAGTAACTGGGTTCTAAACATACCCAAAACTGAGATTCAAACACATACAAGTTTAAATGTGTGGGTCCAAAGTGATCATAGAACTTTATTTTTATAGAGGAGAAGAAATGAGAGAAATAGAGAAGTAGGAAAACTGCCCAGAGTATCTGTGAGAAACACAGGGAAGGGGTTACCACCACCATGGGTCCAGAGCTGGCTTTTAGAGTGCAATGGGGGAGATCTGTGTAAAGTGGAATGAGTCTTTCTCTGGTCACTCTGATAGTAGTCAAGCGAGCCAGAGAGGGAACAGGGCTGTGGTAGCAGCACCAGAGGTTTTGGGGGGTGGTGGTATCTGAGGGAGCATGGGCAGTCTTGCAGGAATAGCCAGGATAGCAAAGGACAACACAGCACAGCAACGATTCTGGCACTGTGCAGATTTTTGCAGTGCTGCCATGTGTGGCTGGTTGGGCACTTGCTTATAGAGAGTTTTGAGAATGGCAGTCTTCACATTCACTTCATGAAGTTCATTGGCCGGCTCACCCGATTCATGGAAAAGTTTCCTGCTTGCTCTCAGCATATCAAAAGTTTGCAGTTTGCTCGCCTGATGTACCAAGTCTGCTGTTATCTCAATGTCTTAACAGTTCACTGCTCTCTTGCCTGCTGTACCCAAAGCCTGGTGTTAGCAAGCTTAGTGGACCAACTCTAAACCCTAGTAATAACTTTCAACAAGGTGCCTCTTTTTCTAAAATGAAACAGTTCCTGAAGTTTTGGTTAGAGACAAATTTAATCTTCAAAGAGGCAATGGGGAAACATTCTCTACTTTTTGCTCGTTGTCTGTAGAGCCATAGCTGGAAACCTTTCAGTTTAGATTCAAACTGAAGGAGTGGTTGAAGGCCACAGTATGTAGAACTGAGAAGCAAAGTGCATAGCACTGGTCTTCTCTAGGACCAGCAGTGTCAGCTGAGAATGTCCTTGCTCAAAGTTTAGCTTGTACCCGGTAAACTGCATAACATATGATGGAAATGTGCACCTTCCCTCAAGCTCTAGGTACCAGCATAGCCTGCCACTCCAACAAATCCCAAAAAACTGAAAGCATTCAGCAGCTGATTCCTTGCAACAAGTCGCACAGCCAAAGGCCAGGCCTGGCCTTCACCTTCCCTTGCAGCCTACAAACGGTGGGAGACGTACAGGTGACTGTGGGAGCTCAGGACTTCTGTACAACCAGCCAATATGATTTGGCAGAAGCCATTTACTGTTTACATTAAGCTATATTTATACATTCTAAGACTACTTGTTCATGTGATCAGACATTTTTTGATTGGAGGCTCTATCTTGTCCACGCATTCATCATGCACCCTTCAGGAAATATGATTGGTTACAGTCCATCACTTTATGGGCCTCCTTTGTCTAGTTCTTTTATTTTAGCACTGTTTATGTCTTAGTAACCTTGACAAATTCCTGAGGGTTCTGATAAGAATAACTACTGGTGGTTTGGCTAAGGCACATTATGGCCTAAGATGTTCAAATACATTGCTATAGGTGACTCTCCCTTTCCTTCTCAGCTACCTGAAAAAGCACAGCATTTCAGTGTCGCAGAATCCTGAGCGAAACTGAACAGCAGTTCCACTTCAAGCAGCTCATTGTGCCAGGACAGAAAGCTTTAGCTGACCTGCCTCCTTGCCTTTTCCTTGCAGCCTTTCATTTTCAGAGCACACACTGAAGCCATGCACTTTGTTTCTCAGCTAAGCGTGGTGTCATACCGGCTGAGACCCATACGTCCATCTCCTTGCACAGACAAATGGCTTCAGTCAAAACACGCCGATGCCACATGCTTTCCTGCTCAGCTATTTACACCATCACATTCTCTGTCCCACTTGCAATCTGAATCTAAACTGAGAAGTTTCTGGCTACATCTCATACAAACAGATACGCCAGGAGGAAAAGGTTGCCTGGACCTTGATCGTTACATTCGAAAATGTCCTTTTGCTCCACAATTGAATGATAACTTGCCTCAATTTACAAACTGTAAACTTCACACACACATTCACAGGTACACACACACACACACGCGCGCGCGCGCACACAGACACACTGGAACTCACCAATCCCCGACCTTGACTTCTCTACCACTTTTGACTAGGTCTGCTGTGGTGTCACGCAGAGTTGGAAGATGGTGCTGCCACCACTGTGGTGTGACAGAGAGGTGGAAACTGGTGCTGCCAGCACTGTGGCGAAACAAAGAGGGGAATTCTGGTGCTCGAACTACTGTGGTGTCACTAACAGGTGAAAGCGAGTGCTGTCACCACTGTGGTGTGACAGAGTGGTATAAGCTGGTGCTGCCAGCACTGTAGAGTGACAGAGAGGGGAACACTGGTGCTGCCAGCACTGTGGTGTTCAAAGGAGGTGGATGCTGATTCTGCAGGCACTGTAGTGTTACAAAGGGGTGGAAGCTGCAGCTGCTACGGCTGTGTTTTCACAGAGACATAGAAGCTGGTGCTGCCAGCAGTGTGGTGTCAGAGAGAGGTGAAAGTCTGTGTTGCCACTGCTGTGGTGTCACAGAAAGGTGGAAGTTGCTGCTGCCAGCTCTGTGGCATCACAGAGAGGTGGAAGCTGCTGCTGCCTGCACTGTGGTGTCACAGAGAGGGAGAAGCTGTTGCTGCCACCTCTGTGGAACAACAAAAAAGGCAATTGTGGTACCCTAATTACTGCGGTGTAACAGAGAGGTGGAAGTTGGAGCTTCCAGCACTGTTGTGTCACGTAGGGTTGGAAGCTGCTTCTGCACCTGCTGTGGTGTCACAGAGAGGTGGGAGCGGGTGTTTCCACTGCTGTGGTGTCACGAAGTGGTGGAAACTGGTTCTGCAGGCACTGGGGTGTCCCAGAGACTTTGTAGCTGGTGCTGCCGGAACTGTGGTGTCGCAGAGTGGTGGAAGCTGAAGCGTCCAACACCGTGGTGTCCCAGAGAGGTGGAATCTGGTGCTGCCAAGACTGTGTTGTCACAGCGAGGTGACAGCTGGTGCAGGCAGCACTGTGGTGTCATAGAGAGATGGAACCTGGTGCAGAAATGCTGTGGTGGGACAGGGAGGTGGATGCTGGTGCTTCCACTGCTGTGTTTTCACAGAGAGGTGAAAGCTCGTGCTTCAACTGCTGTGTTGTCACAGAGAGGTGGAAGCGGGTTCTGCCAGCATTGTGGTGTCACAAAGAGAGGAATGCTGGTGCTGCCACTGCTCTTGTGTCGCAGAGAGGTGGAAGCTGGTGCTGTCAGCACTGTGGCAACACAAAAAGGGTAGTGGTGGTTTTCCAGTAACTGTGTTGTCACAAAGAGGTGAAAGCTCCTGCTGCAGCTGCTACAGTGTCACAGAGAGCTGGAAGCTGCTGTTGCGGACACGGTGGCGTAACAGAATGATGGAAGCAGGTGCTAGTAGCACTGCGGTGCCACGGAGTGATGCAAGATGGTTTTACCAGCGCTGTGGTGTCATAGAGAGGTAAAAGCTGAAGCTGCCAACACCGTGGTGTCCCAGAGAGGTGGAATCTGGTGCTGCCAACACTGTGTTGTCACAGCGAGGTGGCAGCTGGTGCAGGCAGGACTGTGGTGTCATAGAGAGGTGGAAGCTGGCGCTTCAGCTGCTGTGTTTTCACAGAGAGGTAGAAGCTGGTGCTACCAGCATTGTGGTGTCACAGAAAGGTGAAAGTCTGGACTGCCACTGCTCTTGTGTTGCAGAGATATGGAAGCTGGTGCTGCCAGAACTGTCGTAACACAAAAATAGTAATGGTGGTTCTCCAGCTAATGTGTTGTCACAGAGAGGTGGAAGCTGCTGCTGCATCTGCTATAGTGTCACAGACAGCTGGAAGCGGGTGTTGCCGTCACTGTGGTGTCAAAGAATGTTGGAAGCAGGTGCTGGCAGCACTGCGGTGTCACCGAGTGATGGAACCTGGTGTTACCAGCGCTGTGCTGTCCCAGAGATGTGGAATCTGGTGCTGCAAAAGTTGTGGTGTGACAGAGAGGTAGAAGCTGGTGGTGCATGCACTGTGGTGTCAAAGAGAGGTGGACGTCTGTGCTGCCACTGCTGTGGTGTCACAGCGAGGTGGCAGCTGGTGCAGGCAGCACTGTGGTGTCACAGAGATGTGGAAGCTGGTGCTGCAAAAGTTGTGGTGTGACAGAGAGGTAGAAGCTGGTGGTGCATGCACTGTGGTGTCAAAGAGAGGTGGAAGTCTGTGCTGCCACTGCTGTGGTGTCACAGAGACGTGGAAGCTGGTTCTGCCGGCACTGTGGTGTCACAGAAAGGTGGAAGTTGCGGCTGCAAGCTCTGTGGTGTCACAAAGAGTGGAATGCTGGTTCTGCCACTGCTCTTGTGTCACAGAGATGTGGAAGCTGGTGCTGCCAGCTCTGAGGCATCACAGAGAGGCGGAAGATGGTGCTGCCAGCTCGGTGGCATCACAGAGAGGTGGAAGCTGATGCTGCCTGCACTGTGGTGTCAGATGGGGTGGAAGCTGGTTCTGCCAGCACTGTGGTGTCACAGAGAGGGAGATGCTGTTGCTGCCAGCTCTGTGGCATCACAAAAAAGGCAATTGTGGGACCCTTATTACTGCAGTGTAACAGAGGTATGGAAGTAGGAGCTGCCAGCACTATTGTGTCACGTAGGGTTGGAAGCTGCTTCTGCACCTGCTGTGGTGTCATAGAGAGGTGGAAGTGTGTGCTGCCAATGCTGTGTTGTCACAGAGAGGTGGAAGCTGCTGCTGCAGCTGCTATAGTGTCACAGACAGCTGGAAGCCGGTGCTGCCGTCCCTGTGGTGTCACAGAATGTTGGAAGCAGGTGCTGGCAGCACTGCGGTGTTACCGAGTAATGGAAGCTAGTTTTACCAGCACTGTGGTGTCACAGAGAGGTGGAAGCTGGTGGTGCCAGAACTATGGTGTCACAGTGAGGTGGAATCTGGTGCTGCCAACACTGAGTAGTCACAGGAAGGTGGCAGCTGGTGCAGGCAGCACTGTGGTGTCATAGAGAGGTGGAAGCTGGTGCTACAAATGCTGTGGTGCGACAGAGAGGTAGAAGCTGGTTTTGCCAACACTGTGGTGTCATAGAGAGGTGGAAGCTGTTGCTTCAATTGTGTATTATCACAGAGAGGCAGAATCTGGTGCTACCAGAACTGTGGTGTCACAGAACGATGGAAATTTCTGCTGCCAGATCTGTGGTGTCACAAAGAGATAAATGCTGGTGCTGCCACTGCTCTTGTGTCGCCGAGAGGTGGAAGCTGATGCTGCCAGCACTGTGGCAACACAAACATGGTAATGGTGGTTCTCCAGCTACTGTGTTGTCACAGAGAGGTGGAAGCTGCTGCTGCAACTGCTATAGTGTCACAGACAGCTGGAAGCGGGTGTTGCCGTCACTGTGCTTTCACAGAATGTTGGAAGCAGGTGCTGGCAGCACTGCGGTGTCACCGAGTGATGGAACCTGGTTTTTCCAGTGCTGTGGTGTCACAGAGAGGTGGAAGCTTGTGCTGCCAACACTGAGTAGTCACAGCGAGGTGGCAGCTGGTGCAGGCAGCACTGTGGTGACATAGAGAGGTGGAAACTGGTGTTAAAAATGCTGTGGTGTAACAGGGAGTTTGAAGCTGGTGGTGCCAGCACTGTGGTGTCACAGAAAGGTGGAAGTTGCTGCTGCCAGCTCTGTGGTGTCAGAAAGAGAGGAACGCTGGTGCTGCCAGAGCTGTGGCATCACAGAGAGGTGGAAGCTGCTTCTGCCTGCACTGTGGTGTCAGATGGGGTGGAAGCTGGTTCTTCCAGCACTGTGGTGTCACAGAGAGTGAGAAGCTGTTGCTGCCAGCTCTGTGGCATCACAAAAGGGACAATTGTGGTACCCTAATTACTGCAGTGTAACAGAGAAGTGGAAGTTGAAGCTGCCAACACTGTTGTGTCACGTAGGGTTGGAAGCTGCTTCTGCACCTGCTGTGTGTCACAGAGAGGTGGAAGTGCGTGCTGCCAATGCTGTGGTGTCACAGAGAGGTGGGAGCGGTGTTTCCACTGCTGTGGTGTCACAAAGTGGTGCAAAGTGGTTCTGCAGTTACTGTGGTGACCCAGAGACTTTGTAGCTGGTGCTGCCAGAACTGTGGTGTCGCCGAGTGGTGGAAGCTGAGGCTGCCAACACCATGGTGTCCCAGAGAGGTGGAATCTGGTGCTGCCAACACTGTGTTGTCACAGCGAGGTGGCAGCTGGTGCAGGCGGAACTGTGGTGTCATAGAGAGGTGGAAGCTGGTGCTGGAACTGCTATCGTGTCACAGAGAGCTGGAAGCTGCTGTTGCCATCACTGTGGTGTCACAGAATGTTGGAAGCAGGATCTGGCCGCACTGCGTTGTTACCGAGTGATGGAACCGGGTTTTTCCAGTGCTGTGGTGTCACAGAGAGGTGGAAGCTCGTGCTGCCAACACTGAGTAGTCACATCGAGGTGGCAGCTGGTGCAGGCAGCACTGTGGTGACATAGAGAGGTGGAAACTGGTGCTACAAATGCTGTGGTGTAACAGGGAGTTGGAAGCTGGTGGTGCCAGCACTGTGGTGTCACAGAAAGGTGGAAGCTGCTGCTGCCTGCACTGTAGTGTCAGATAGGGTGGAAGCTGGTTCTTCCAACACTGTGGTGTCACAGAGAGGGAGAAGCTGTTGCTGCCAGCTCTGTGGCACAACAAAAAAGGCAATTGTGGTTCCCTAACTACTGCAGTGTAACAGAGAGGTGGAAGTTGGAGCTGCCAACACTGTTGTGTCACGTAGGGTTGGAAGCTGCTTCTGGATCTGCTGTGGATCCACAGAGAGGTGGAAGTGCGTGCTGCCAATGCTGTTGTGTCACAGAGAGGTGGGAGCGGGTGTTTCCACCGCTGTGGTGTCACAATGCGGTGGAAACTGGTTCTGCAGGCACGGGGGTGTTCCAGAGACTTTGTAGCTGGTGCTGCCAGAACTGTGGTGTCGCCGAGTGGTGGAAGCTGAAGCTGCCAACACAGTGGTGTCCCAGAGAGGTGGAATCTGGTGCTGCCAAGACTGTATTTTCACAGCGAGGTGGCAGCTGGTGCAGGCAGCACTGTGGTGTCATAGAGAGGTGGAAGCTGGTGCTAGAAATGCTGTGGTGTGACAGGGAGATGGAAGCTGGTGGAGCCACCACTGTGGTGTCACAGAGAGGGAGAAGCTGTTGCTGCCATCTCAGTGGCATAACATAAAAGGCAATTGTGGTGCCCTAATTACTGCGGTGTAACAGAGTTATGGAAGCTGGAGCTGCCAGCACTGTTGCGTCACGTAGGGTTGGAAGCTGCTTCTGCACTTGCTGTTGTGTCACAGAGAGGTGGAAGTGTGTGCTGCCAATGCTGTGTTGTCACAGAGTGGTGGGAGCGGGTGTTTCCACTGCTGTGGTGTCACAAAGTGGTGGAAACTGGTTCTACAGGAACTGTGGTTTCCCAGAGACTTTGTAGCTGGTGCTGCCAGAACTGTGGTGTGGCAGAGTGGTGGAAACTGAAGCTGCCAACACTGTGTTGTCACAGCAAGGTAGCAGCTGGTGCAGGCAGCACTGTGGTGTCATAGAGATGTGGAAGCTGGTGCTGCAAATGCTGTGGTGTGACAGGGAGGTAGAAGCTGGAGCTGCCAGCACTGTGGTGTCACAGAAAGGTGGAAGTTGCTGCTGCCAGCTCTGTGGTGTCACAAAGAGAGGAATGCTGGTGCTGCCACTGCTCTTGTGTCGCTGAGAGGTGGAAGCTGGTGCTGCCAGCACTGTGGCAACACAAAAAGTGTAACGGTGTTTCTCCAGCTACTGTGTTGTCACAGAGAGATGGAAGCTGCTGCTGCAACTGCTATAGTGTCACAGACAGGTGGAAGCTGCTGTTTCCGTCACTGCGGTGTCACAGAATGTTGGAATCAGGTGCTGGCAGCACTGCGGTGTCACCGAGTGATGGAACCTGGTTTTTCCAGTGCTGTGGCTTCACAGAGAGGTGGAAGCTTGTGCTGCCAACACTGAGTAGTCACAGCGAGGTGGCAGCTGGTGCAGGCAGCACTGTGGTGACATAGAGAGGTGGAAACTGGTGTTAAAAATGCTGTGGTGTAACAGGGAGTTTGAAGCTGGTGGTGCCAGCACTGTGGTGTCACAGAAAGGTGGAAGTTGCTGCTGCCAGCTCTGTGGTGTCAGAAAGAGAGGAACGCTGGTGCTGCCAGAGCTGTGGCATCACAGAGAGGTGGAAGCTACTGCTGCCTGCACTGTGGTGTCAGATGGGGTGGAAGCTGGTTCTTCCAGCACTGCGGTGTCACAGAGAGTGAGAAGCTGTTGCTGCCCTCTCTGTGGCATCACAAAAGAGACAATTTTGCTACCCTAATTACTGTGGTGTAACAGAGTTATGGAATTTGGAGCTGCCAGCGCTGTTGTGTCACGTAGGGTTGGAATCTGCTTCTGCACCTGCTGTGTGTCACAGAGAGGTGGAAGTGTGTGCTGCCAATGCTGTGGTGTCACAGAGAGGTGGGAGCGGGTGTTTCCACTGCTGTGGTGTCTCAAAGTGGTGCAAACTGGTTTTGCAGTTACTGTGGTGCCCCAGAGACTTTGTAGCTGATGCTGCCAGAACTGTGGTGTGGCAGAGTGGTGGAATCTGGTGCTGCCAACACTGTGTTGTCACGGCGAGGTGGCAGCTGCTGCAGACAGCACTGTGGTGTCATAGAGAGGTGGAAGCTGGTGCTGGAACTGCTATCGTGTCACAGACAGCTGGAAGCCGCTGTTGCCATCACTGTGGTGTCACAGAATCTTGGGAGCAGGATCTGGACACACTGTGGTGTCACTGAGTGATGGAAGCAGGTTTTACCAGTGCTGTAGTGTCACAGAGAGGTGGAAGCTGGTTCTGCTAGAACTGTGATGTCACAGAGAGGTGGAAGCTGGTGCTGCCAAGACTGTGATGTCACAGAGAGGTGGAAGCTGAAGCTGCCAGCTCTGTGGTATCACAGAGAGGTGGAAGCTGCTGCTGCCTGTATTGTGGTGTCAGATGGGGTGGAAGCTGGTTCTGCCAGCACTGTGGCATCACAGAGATTTGGAAGCTACTGCTGCCTGCACTGTGGTGTCAGATGGGGTGGAAGCTGGTTCTGCCAGCACTGTGGTGTCACAGAGCAGGAGAAGCTGTTGCTGCCACGTCTGTGTCATCACACGAAAGGTAATTCTAGTACCCTAACTACTGCGATGTAACAGAGAGGTTGAAGTTGGAGCTGCCAGCACTGTTCTGTGACGAAGGGTTGGATGCTGCTTCTGCACCTGCTGTGGTGTCCCAGAGACGTGGAAGTGTGTGCTGCCACTGCTGTGGTGTCACAGAGAGGTGGGAGAGGGTGTTTCCACTTCTGTGGTGTCACAAAGTGGTGGAAACTGGTTCTGCAGGTACTGTGGTATCCCAGAGACTTTGTAGCTGGTTCTGCGAGAGCTGTGGTGTTGCAGCGTGGTGGAAGCTGGTGCTCCCAACACTGTCTTGACACTGAGGATTCACCTGACGGCTATACTTAGTGTAGGACGTTTCAGGCAGCCTCCTCTCGCCGTGTGCATGCTTTTGCTTTGTGTTTGCATGCTGCAGAGGAGCACTCCTTCTTGCTATTGTTTCCAACAAGCCCCGACGCAGGTGCAATGATACTTCTGCATTTGCCAGCACAAAATCACTTTCTATTTGAGTTGGACTTCCCACTGCGTTCAGCATCCCAAGCAGAAGCTCTGCTGTCTCTCTGCGGCTTGTGCACAGCAGAGCTGTCCAGAACGAGAAGCTGCCTTTTTGCCGAGAGAGCAGCGTTTTGCAGCAGGAAAGCAGGCGTCCTCGGGCAAGCCGCAGGGTGTGCAGAGAAGCGAAAGGAAAGCGGGGAAGAACATGGAAGGCAAGAAAATATCGCGGAGAGCAGGTGTTTGCAAGGACGTTGAGGCAGAAGACGGCAAAGCTGTTTTCTTCAGTGGGAGCTTCGGGTCGACTTGTAGAAAGTCCCCCAGCACAGTGCAGCGTCCCCGCGGCTAGTTCCTCACTCATCATGTCTGGGTTTCACCTGACAGCTATACTGAGTGCAGGACGTGTCAGGAAGTCTCCTCTTGCCTTGTGCATGCTTCTGCTTTGTGTTTCCATGCTGCAGAGGAGCACTCCTGCTTGCTTCTGCTTCAGGCAAGAAAACACGCTTGTGCACTAATACTGTTGCCTTTGCCAGCACAAAATCACTTGCGAGTTGAGTTGGAGTCGCCCCAGAGTTCAGCAGCGTAAACAGAAGCTCAGCTATGTCTCTGCAGCTTCTGCACAGCACAAGAAAATTCCCATTGCCAGGAAGACAGCACTAGACACAAACGGTGGCCCTTTTCCATGGGAAACCAAAGTCTGGACCCCACATACATGATGTCAGTTCGTAGGGGGCCGTTAGTACTACAAGGGCAGACAAGCTTCCATCTGGTGGTAGATTCCACCTGGGAGATGCCCTCATTTGTATGGAATTTTTGTGGAATTTCAGCTAGCATAAGCCCAGTGGCAGGCAGACAGCAATAGAAATGAACGGTGCCCCTATTCCATGGGAAACGAAAGCCTCCATTCCAGGTTCCTGATGTCAGTTTGCAGGAGGCCTTTGGCACTATAAGGGCAGAAAAACTTCCAACAGGTGGTAGATTCAATCTGGGAGATACCCTCATTTGTATGTAATTTCAGTAGGCAGACAGCATTAGACACAAACGGTGGCCCATTTCCATGGGAAACCAAAGTCTCCACCCCACGTTCCTGATGTCAGTTTGTAGGAGGCCTTTGGCACTACAAGGGCAGACAAACTTTAAACTAGTGGTAGATTCCATCTGGCAGATATCGTCATTTGTATGGAATTTTAGTGGAATTTCAGTAGGCAGAAGCCCAGTGCTGGTCGAGAGCATTAGACGCTAATGGTGGCCCATTTCCATGGGAAAGCAAAGTCTCGACCCTAGATTCCTGATGTCAGTTTGTAGGAGGCCTTTGGCACTAAAAGAGCAGACAAACTTCCAACTGGTGGCATATTGCATCTGGGAGATATCTTTATTTGTATGTAATTTCAGTAGTCATAACCTCAGTGGCAGGCAGACAGCATTAGACAGGAACGGAGGCCCTCTTCCATGGGAAAAAAAAGTCTCCACCCCACGTTCCTGATGTCAGTTTGTAGGAGGCCTTTGGATCTACGAGGTCAGAGGAACATCCATCTAGTGGTAGATTCCATCTGGGAGATATCCTCATTGTATGTATTTTCAGTAGTCATAAGCCCAGTGGCAAGGAGACAGCATTAATTACCAACGGTGGCCCTTTTCCATAGGAAACCAAAGTGTCCACTCCAGGTTCCTGATGTCAGTTTGTAGGAGGCCTTTAGCACTACAAGGGCAGACAAACTTCCAACTGGTGGTAGATTCCATCTGGGAGATATCCTCATTTGTATGGAATTTTGCTAGGCCAAGCCCAGTGGCAGGCAGACAGCATTAGACACGAACGGTGGACCTTTTCCATGGGAAACCAAAGTCTCCACTCCACGTTCCTGATGTCAGTTTGTAGGAGGCCTTGGGCACTACAAGGGCAGACAAACTTCCAACTGGTGGCATATTGCATCTGGGAGATATCTTTATTTGTATGTAATTCCAATAGTCATAACCTCAGTGGCAGGCAGACAGCATAAGAAGGGAACGGAGGCCCTCTTCCATGGGAAACCAAAGTCTCCACCCCGCATTCCAGATGTCAGTTTAAAGGAGGCCTTTGGAACTAAAAGGGCAGACAAACTTCCAACTGGTGGTAGATTCCATCTGGGAGATATCCTCATTTGTATGGAATTTTGCTAGGCTAAGCCCAGTGGCAGGCAGACAGCATTAGACACGAACGGTGGACCTTTTCCATGGGAAACCAAAGTCTCCACTCCACGTTCCTGATGTCAGTTTGTAGGAGGCCTTGGGCACTACAAGGGCAGACAAACTTCCAACTGGTGGCATATTGCATCTGGGAGATATCTTTATTTGTATGTAATTCCAATAGTCATAACCTCAGTGGCAGGCAGACAGCATAAGAAGGGAACGGAGGCCCTCTTCCATGGGAAACCAAAGTCTCCACCCCGCATTCCAGATGTCAGTTTAAAGGAGGCCTTTGGAACTAAAAGGGCAGACAAACTTCCAACTGGTGGGAGATTCCATCTGGGAGATATCCTCATTTGTATGGAATTTTAGCAGGCATAAGCCCAGTGGCAGGCAGACACCATGAGACACAAACAGTGGCCCATTTCCATGGGAAACCAAATTATACACCCTACGTTCCTTATGTCAGTTTGCAGGAAGCCTTTGGCACTACAAGGGCAGACAATCTTCCAACTGGTGGTAGATTCCATCTGGGAGATATCCTCATTTCTATGGAATTTTACTAGACATAAGCCCAGTGGCAGGCAGACAGCATTAGGCACGAAGAGTTGCCCTTTTCCATGAGAAACCAACGTCTCCACCCCAGCCTCCTGATGTCAGTTTGCAGGAGGCCTTTGGCACTAGAAGGGCAGACAAACTTCCATCTGGCAGTAGATTGCACCTAGGAGATGTACTCATTTGGATGGAATTTTAGTAGAATTTTAGAACGCAGAAGCCCAGGGGGAGGCAGACAGCATTAGACACGAAGGGTGACCCTTATCCATGGGAAACCAAAGTCTCCGGCCCAGGTTCCAGTTGTCAGTTTGTCGGAGGCCTTTGTAACTACAAGAGCAGACGAACTTCCAACTGGTGGTAGATTCCATCTGGGAGATATGCTCATTTGTATGGAATTTTGGTGGAATTTCAGAAGGGAGAAGACCAGTGGCCGGCAGACAGCATTACACATGAACGGTGGCCCATTTCCATGCAAAACCGAAGTCTCCACCCTCGGTTCCTGATGTCAGTTTGTAAGAGGCCTTTGGCACTACAAGATCAGACAAACTTCCAACTTGCATATTGCATCTGGGAGATATCCACATTTGTATGTAATTTCAGTTGACATAACCCCAGTGGCAGGCAGACAGCATTAGACAGGAACGGTGGCCCTCTTCCATGGGAAAACAAAGTCTCTACCCCATGTTCCTGATTTTAGTTTGTAGGAGGCCTTTGGAACTACAAGGTCAAAGGAACTTCCATCTGGTGGTAATTCCATCTGGGAGATATCCTCTTTTGTATGTAATTTCAGAAGTCATAAGCCCAGTGGCAAGGAGAGAGCATTGAACACTAACGGTGGCCCTTTTCCATAGGAAACCAAAGTGTCCACTCCAGGTTCCTGATGTCAGTATGTAGGAGGCCTTTGGCACTACAAGGGCAGACAAACTTGCAACTGGTGGTAGATTCCACCTGGGAGATATCCTCACTTGTATGGAATTTCACCAGGCATAAGCCCAGTGGCAGGCAGACAGCCTTAGACATGCACGCTGGCCCTTTCTCATGGGAAACCAATTTCTCCACCCCAAGTTGCTGATGTCACTTTGTAGGAGGTCTTTGGCACTACAAGGGCAGACAAACTTCCAACTGGTGGCATATTGCATCTGGGACATATCCTCATTTGTATGGAATTTCAGCAGGTAGAAGCCCAGTGGCAGGCAGACAGCATTAGACACAAATGTTGGCCCTTTTCCATGGGAAACCAAAGTCTCCACCCCAGGTTCCTGATGTCAATGTGAGGAGGCCTTTGGAACCACAGGGGTAGAGAAACTTCCATGTGGTGTTAGATTGCACCTGGGAGATATCCTCATTTGTATGGAATTTAAGTGGAATTTTAATAGGCAGAAACCTAGTGGCAGGCAGACATAATTAGACACGAACGCTGGCCCATATCAATGGGAAACCAAAGTCTCCACTCCAGGTTCCGGTTGTCAGTTTGTAGGAGGCCTTTGGCACAACAAGCGCAGAGAAAGCTCCGTCTGGTGGTTGATTGCATCGGGGAGATATCCTGATTTGTATGGAATTCCAGCAGGCAGAAGACCAGTGGCAGGCAGACAGCATTAGACACGAAGAGTGGACGTTTTCCATGGGAAACCAAAAACTCCACCCCACGTTGCTGATGTCTCTTTATAGGAGGAGTTTTCCAATATTAGGGCAGAGAAACTTCCATCTGTTTGTAGATTGCACCTGGGAGATATCCTCATTTCTACGTAATTTTAGTGGAATTTTAGTAGGAAGAAGCCCCGTGGAAGGCAGACAGCATTAGACACGAACGGTGGCCCATTTCTTTGGGAAACCAAAGTCTCCACCCCACGTTCCTGATGTCCGTTTCTAGGAGGCCTTTGGCACTACAAGGGCAGACAAACTTCCACCTGGTGGTAGACTGCACCTGCGAGATATCCTCATTTGTATGGAATTTTAGTAGGCATATACCCACTGGCAGGCAGACAGCATTAGACACGAACGGTGGGCCTTTTCCATGGAAAAACAAATTATCCATCCTATGTTCCTGATGTCAGTTTTTAGGAGGCCTTTGGCACTACAAGGGCAGACAAACTTCCACCTGGTGGTAGATTGCACCTGGGAGATATCCTCATTTGTATGGAACTTCAGCACTCATAACCACAATGCCAGGCAGACAGCATTAGATAAAAACGGTGGTCCTTTTCCATGGGAAACCAAAGTCTCCACCCCTGTTTCCTGATGTCAGTTTTTTAGGAGGCCTTTGCCACTACAAGGGCAGGCAAACTTCCATCTGGTGGTAAATTGCATCTGCGAGATATCCTCATTTGTATGTAATTTTAGCAGGCATACGCCCAGTGGCAGGCACACAGCATTAGGCATGAACAGCGGCCCTTTTCCATGGGAAACCAAATTATCCATCCTACATTTCAGATGTCAATTTATAGGAGTCGTTTGGCACTACAAGTACAGAGAAACTTCAAACCGGGGGTAGATTGCACCTGCGAGATATTCTCATTTGTAAAGGATTTTAGACGAATTTTAGTACGCAGAACCCAAGCGGCAGGCAGACAGAATTAGACATGGATAGTGGCCGTTTTCCAGGCGAAATGAAAGTCTGCAGGCCAGGTTCCTGATGTCAGTTTTTAGGAGGCCTTTTGCACTACAAGTACAGGCAAACTTCCAACTGGTGGCAAATTGCATCTTGGAGATATCCTCATTTGTATGGAATTTTAGCAGGCATACGCACAGTGGCAGGCACACAGCGTTAGACATGAACAGTGGCCCTTTTCCATGGGGAACCAAATTATCCATGCTGCGTTTCATATGTCAGTTTATAGGAGCCCTTCGGCTCTACAAGGGGAGAGAATCTTCCAATTGGGGGTAGACTGCATCTGCGAGATATCCTTATTTGTAAGGAGTTTTAGTGGAATTTATGTAGCCAGAAGCCCAGTGGCCGGCAGACAGCATTAGACACGAATGCTGGCACATTTCCTTGGGAAACCAAAGTCTCCACTCCAGATTCCTGGTGTCAGTTTTTAGGAGGCCTTTGACACTACAAGGGCAGACGAACTTCCATCTGGCAGTAGATTGCACCTAGGAGATGTACTCATTTGTATGGAATTTTTGTGGAATTTTAGAACGCAGAAGCCCAGTGGCAGGCAGACAGCATTAGACACGAAGGGTGGCCCTTATCCATGGGAAACCGAAGTCTCCAGCCCAGGTTCCAGTTGTCAGTTTGTAGGAGGCCTTTGTAACTACAAGAGCAGACAAGCTTCCAACTGGTGGTAGATTCCATCTGGGAGATATGCTCATTTGTATGGAATTTTGGTGGAATTTCAGAAGGGAGAAGACCAGTGGCCGGCAGACAGCATTACACATGAACGGTGGCCCATTTCCATGCAAAACCGAAGTCTCCACCCTAGGTTCCTGACGTCAGTTTGTAAGAGGCCTTTGGCACTACAAGATCAGACAAACTTCCAACTGGTGCCATATTGCATCTGGGAGATATCCACATTTGTATATAATTTCAGTTGACATAACCCCAGTGGCAGGCAGACAGCATTAGACAGGAACGGTGGCCCTCTTCCATGGGAAAACTAAGTCTCTACCCCATGTTCCTGATTTTAGTTTGTAGGAGGCCTTTGGAACTACAAGGTCAGAGGAACATCCATCTGGTGGTAGATTCCATCCGGGAGATATCCTCTTTTGTATGTAATTTCAGTAGTCATAAGCCCAGGGGCAAGGAGAGAGCATTGAACACTAACGGTGGCCCTTTTCCATTGGAAACCAAAGTGTGCACTCCAGGTTCCTGATGTCAGTTTGTAGGAGGCCTTTGGCATTACAAGGGCAGACAAGTTTAAACTAGTGGTAGATTCCATCTGGGAGATATCGTCATTTGTATGGAATTTCAGTAGTCATAACCTCAGTGGCAGGCAGAGAGCATTAGACAGGAACGAAGGCCCTCTTCCATGGGAAAAAAAAGTCTTCACCCCACGTTCCTGATGTCAGTTTGTAGGAGGCCTTTGAAACTACGAGGTCAGAGGAACATCCATCTAGTGGTAGATTCCATCTGGGAGATATCCTCATTGTATGTAATTTCAGTAGTCATAAGCCCAGTGGCAATGGGACAGCACTGAACACAAACGGTGGCCCTTTTCCATTGGAAACCAAAGTGTCCACTCCAGGTTCCTGATGTCAGTTTTTAGGAGGCCTTTAGCACTACAAGGGCAGACAAACTTCCAACTGGTGGCAGATTCCATCTGGGAGATATCCTCATTTGTATGGAATTTTGCTAGGCATAAGCCCAGTGGCAGGCAGACAGCATTAGACACGAACGGTAGACCTTTTCCATAGGAAATCAAAGTCTCCACTCCACGTTCCTGATGTCAGTTTGTAGGAGGCCTTGGGCACTACAAGGGCAGACAAACTTCCAACTGGTGGCATATTGCATCTGGGAGATATCTTTATTTGTATGTAATTCCAGTAGTCATAACCTCAGTTGCAGGCAGACAGCATAAGAAGGGAACGGAGGCCCTCTTCCATGGGAAAACAAAGTCTCCACCCCACGTTCCTGCTGTCAGTTTTTAGGAGGCCATGGGAACTACGAGGTCAGAGGAACATCCATCTAGTGCTAGATTCCATCTGGGAGATATCCTCATTTGTATGTAATTTCAGTAGTCATAAGCCCAGTGGCAAGGGGACAGCATTGAACACAAACGGTGGCCCTTTTCAATTGGAAACCAAAGTGTCCACTCCAGGTTCCTGATGTCAGTTTGTAGAAGGCCTTAGGCACTACAAGGGCAGACAAACTTCCCCCTGGTGGTAGATTCCATCTGGCAGATATCCTCATTTGTATGGAATTTTAGTGGAATTAAAGTAGGCAGAAGCCCAGTGGCAAGAAGACAGCATTAAACACCAACAGTGTCCCATTTCCATGGGAAACCATTGTCTCCAGGCTACGTTCCTGATGTCCGTTTCTAGGAGGCCTTTGGCACTACAAGAGCAGACAAACTTCCATGTGGTGTCATATTGCATCTGGGAGATATCCTCATTTGTATGTAATTTCAGTAGCCATAAGCCCAGTGGCAGGCAGACAGCATTAGACACGAACGCTGGCCCTTTTCCATGGGAAACCAAAGTCTCCACTCCAGGCTCCTGATGTCAATTTGTAGGAGGCCTTTAGCAATACAGGGGCGGACAAACTTCCGTCAGGTGCTTGATTGCTTCGGAGAGATTACCCAATTTCTTTGGAATTTCAGCAGGCAGAAGCCTAGTGGCAGGCAGACAGCATTAGACACGAACGGTGGCCCTTTTCCATGGGAAAACAAAGTCTCCACCCCTGATTCCTGATGTCAGTTTTTTAGGAGGTCTTTGGTACTACAAGGGCAGAGAATCTTCCATCTGGTTGTAGATTGCACCTGGGAGATATCCTCATTTCTATGGAATTTTAGTGGAATTTTAGTAGGAAGAAGCCCAGTGGCAAGGAGATAGCATTAGACCGGAACGGTGGCCCATTTCTATGGGAAACCAAAGTCTCCACCCCACGTTCCGGATGTCAGTTTTTAGGAGGCCTTTGGCATTACAGGGGCAGACAAACTTCCCTCAAATGGTTGATTGCATCGGAGAGATTTCCAAATTTCTTTGGAATTTCAGCAGGCAGAAGCCCAGTGGCAGGCAGACAGCATTAGACATGAACGCTGGCCCTTTTCCATGGGAAAACAAATTCTCCACTCCAGATTCCTAGTGTCAGTCTGTAGGAGGCCTTTGGCACTACAAGGGAAGACAAAGTTCCTTCTGGTGGTTGATTGCATCGAGGAGATATCCTCATTTGTATGGAATTTCAGCAGGCATAAGCCCAGTGGCAGGCAGACACCATTACACACGAACGGTGGCCCTTTTCCATGGGAAAACAAAAACTCCAACCCAGGCTCCTGATGTAAGTTTGTAGGAGACCTTTGGCATTAAAAGGGCAGACAAACTTCTATCTGGTGGGAAATTGCATTTGGGAGATATCCTCATTTGTAGGGAATTTTAGTAGGCATAACCCCGGTGGCAGGCAGACAGCATTAGACACGAATGGTGGCCCTTTTCCATGGGAAACCAAAATCTCCACCCCACGTTGCTGATGTCACTTTGTAGGAGGCGTTTTCCAATATAAGGACAGAGAAACGTCCATCTGGTTGTAGATTGCACCTGGGAGACATCCTCATTTGTATGGAATTTTAGTGGAATTTTAATAGGCAGAATCCTCGTGGCAGGCACACATCATTTGACACGAACGCTGGTCCACTTCCGTGGGAAACTAAAGTCTCCACTCCAGGTTCCTGATGTCAGTTTGAAGGATACCTTTGGCACTACAAGGGCAGACAAAGTTCCGTGTAATGGTTGATTGCATGGAGGAGATATCCTCACTTGTATGGAATTTCAGCAGGCCGAAACCCAGTGGCTGGCAGACAGCATTAGACACGAACAGTGGACCTTTTCCATGGGAAACCAAAATCTCCACCTCACGTTCCTGATGTCAGTTTGTAGGAGGCCTTTGGAACTACAAGGGCAGACAAACTTCCATCTGGTGGTAGATTGCACCTGGGAGATATCCTCATTTGTATAGAATTTTCGTGGAATTTTAGTAGGCATAAGCCCATTGGCTGGCAGACAGCATTAGACATGAACGGCGGCCCATTTCCTTGGGAAACCAAAGTCGCCATCCCACGTTCCTGATGTCAGTTTGTAGGAGGCCTTTGGCGCTACAACGGCAGAGAAACTTCCACCTGGTGGTAAATTGCACCTGGGAGATATTCTCATTTGTATGCAACTTCAGCAGTCATAACCACTGTGCCAGACAGACAGCAATAGACAGGAACGATGGTCCTTTTCCATGGGAAACCAAAGTCTCCACATGACGTTCCCGATGTCAGGTTTTAGGAGGCCTTTGGAGTACATGGGAAGACAAACTTCCGTCTGGTGGTAGATTGCATCAGGGAGATATCCTCATTTGTATGGAATTTCAGCAGGTAGAAGCCCAGTGGCAGGCAGAGAGCATTAGACACGAATGGTGGCCCTTTTCCATGGGAAACAGAAGTCTCCAACCCAGGCTCCTGATATCAGTTTTTAGGAGGCCTTTGGCATTAAAAGGGTAGACAAACTTCCATCTGGTGGGAAATTGCATTTGGGAGATATCCTCATATGTATGGAATTTTAGTAGGCATATACCCACTGGCAGGCAGACAGCATTAGACACGAACGGTGGGCCTTTTCCATGGAAAAAACAAATTATCCATCTTATGTTCCTGATGTCAGTTTTTAGGAGGCCTTTGGCACTACAAGGGCAGACAAACTTCCACCTGGTGGTAGATTGCACCTGGGAGATATCCTCATTTGTATGGAACTTCAGCAGTCATAACCACAATGCCAGGCAAAGAGCATTAGACACGAACGGTGGTCCTTTTCCATGGGAAACCAAAGTCTCCACCCTAGGTTCCTGATGTCAGTTTGTAGGAGGCCTTTGGAACCACAAGGGCAGAGAAACTTCCAACTGGTGTTAGATTGCACCTGGGAGATATTCTCATTTCTATGGAATTTTAGTGGAATTTCAGTAGGCAGAATCCCAGCGGCAGGCATACAGAA
This sequence comes from Phylloscopus trochilus trochilus, assembly GCA_016584745.2. Taxonomy (NCBI): domain Eukaryota; kingdom Metazoa; phylum Chordata; class Aves; order Passeriformes; family Phylloscopidae; genus Phylloscopus; species Phylloscopus trochilus. The sequence continues at coordinate 56,233,544 of WQNJ02000546.1, read as the reverse complement.
TTAGACATCAATAGTGGCCCATTTCCATGGGAAACCAAAGTCTCCACCCCAGGTTCCTGATGTCAGTTTGTATAAGGCCTTTGGAACTACAAGGGCAGAAAAACTTCCATCTGGTGGTAGATTGCACCTGGGAGATATCCTCATTTGTATGGAATTTTAGTGGAATTTTAGTAGGCAGAATCCCAGCGGCAGGCAAGCAGCATTACACACGAACGCTGGCCCATATCCATGGGAAACCAAAGTCTCCACCCCAGGCTCATCATGTCATTTTGTAGGAGGCCTTTGGAACTACAAGGGCAGAAAAACTTCCATCTGGTGGTAGATTTCACCTGGGAGATATCCTCATTCGTATGGAATTTTAGTAGGCATAAGCCCAGTGGAAAGGAGACAGCATTAGACACGAACAGGGGCCCTTTTCCATGGGAAACCAAAGTCTCCACCCCAGATTCCTGATGTCCGTTTGCAGGAGGCATTTGGCACTATAAGAGCAGACAAACTTATATCTGGCGGTAGATTGCACCTGGGAGATGTCTTCATTTGTATGGAATTTCAGTGGGATTTTCGTAGGCAGAAGCCCAATGGCCGGCAGACAGCATTAGATACGAACGGTGGCCCATTTCCATGAGAAACCAAAGTCTCCACCCCAGGTTCCTGATGTCAGTTTGTAGGAGGCCTTTGGCAGTACAAGGGCAGACAAGCTTCCAACTTGTGGTAGATTGCACCTGGGAGATATCCTCATTTGTTTGGAATTTTAGTGGAATTTTAGTAGGAATAATCCCAGTGGCAGGCAGTCAACATTAGACGCGAACCCTGGCCATTTTCCATGGGAATCCAAAGTCTCCACTCCATGTTCCTGATGTCCTGATACTTGTCCAGGCAAATATCAATCTTGTAACCCTCCAGAAGGCTCTCCTTTTTCATGGAGATATGATAGCTTGCTGAGAGATCCCTGGGTTTGGATTACATTGCTCAATACTGAATACACACAGCAGCAACTCCAGAGGTGAATTCTACCTTTAGTTTCTTGAGGAGACCGAAGTATTTTATTAAGCGTGCTTTTGGGATGCTTTGAGGTGTGGGTAAGGCAAATTTCAGTTTTGCTCCTCCTAAGACTAAGATATACCAACACTCCCCAGCATTGTGTCTTTCATAGCATATAACTTTTCACAAAAATTGCCGTCTGGATGAAGAGATATTTTGAATACTTCCATAAATATTGAAATAATGTCCATCTGTTTGCTACATTTAACAGTGTCTTACATCAAAATACTCCAGCAACTCATGAAAGATTTCAGACCTCATGAAAGAGCCCTCAGGTTGGAAAATGACCAAGATTCCAAAAGACTCAGGCAATTGCTGGAATAAAATACTGAAGTGAAACCTCCTCATGGAGCAAGATGAAGTGGACAATTCTTTTACGTACAATATCTGTAACGAGAGACAAAAAATTAAAACAAAAATCCACCTTAAAGCAGAAAAAGTATTTTAAAATTACATCTTTTAAAGATGCCACCATAAGAACAATGCTTCCACCACTTCTGATAGAAAGGTAACTAGACAATTTAAATCTTTGAGGGTCTGTGAAGCATTAATAGTTTATGAAAGATGACACCAAAAAGTAAATATATACTCTATAGTGTATATATATATATATATATATATATATATACACACTATAACGCTGCACCCATTATTTAAATCTTCCTTTGGAAATTCTTAGCATCTGCACTAAACCACAACAAACAGATGTTCTCAGGAAAATCATACAGAGTTATAAAAATAGGATATAAAGCCCTGCATAGACATCTGCAAGAAAGGAAGTATCATTTCTATGGCTAGAAACACTAGCTAAATACTAAAGCGTTTTAGTATTAGACTCAGTGTAAGAAAGCATCCAAAGGAAAAAAAAAACAAAACACCAACTGAAAAAAACACACCAGTAGATTCTCTGCTAGAAGCTAGAGACTTTAAGACTTTCAAAAATAGTATCTCAAAATAATAATAAAAATTAGTAACAACTTCAAAACAAAGACAACAAGACAACACACATGATTAGTGAGTCGGATTATTCGGCTTGAGACTCTTAAAAGGGCCTGACTTATTTTTTCTTCCTCAAATGCCTAGCACCTGAATCTTACTGCCTAAAAATATAAATATCCAAAGTCCTCAGGTACGGTACAATAGCTTTCAGACAGACAAAACAGAAGATATGGTATTCTGCTGAAACTAAGTATGGCAAACATCCCTGCTTAACTGGAGTTCACAAGCAGAGCTGTTGAACTTACTGCACAATGCTTTTGTAGGATTGACCTGCTGTCCAGCAAGCAGCTGCTGCAGCTTCTTGATGTCTATGCATGCTTCAGCCATACTTTCCGGATCTCTGCTTTGAACAGAACTTTGACATCCATCCTCTGATGCTAAAAGCATAAAGACACAACACTTAGTCCAAACACAAAAAGCAGTTTCAACACCCGTAAGGACACACCTGAAAACTACTGAAGTGCTGGCACTCAAATGGCTTGTTTTTCAGAACAGTTTGGTAGGAAAAGAAATCCCAGTTTTCCTACCAAACTGTCAGGAATAATGGAAGAGATTCCCCACCACCACCCCAAACATGAAACAGACACTCTACTGCCTACTTTTTCTTTTAAGATTTCATTTGAAGATTTCAAAGTACTTGATCCTATTTTCTAATGACTAAAAGGTAAGTACTGTTTTAAGCAACACACTTAAGTAGCGAGATAGATGGACACAAGAGGTAACAGGGAAACTTACCCCAGGGAGGATTTCCCAAGTCTTTAAAATGTGTTGTTACAGATACTAAGTCAGTTCCTATTTTCAAGTTCATTTCACCACTCAAGTTTGCTTCAATCACCTGCAATCAATCACCTGCAATCAATCTCAATTTTAGGCAACCCACTTTCGCACTGCAGAATTACAGAAGAATACAGTTTGGTTTTGTTCAAATACAGAAGAATACAGTTTGGTTTTGTTCAAATACAAGCTTCCAGGAGTACTTCACTGCAAGTCAAACATACTTTCTGAAAACAGTTTGAACATTTGAATGTTCAGCTATAAAATGCATTTCCCATCATCCCCATGTGACTTACTCTAGACCAAACTTACAGAAGTTATGAAAAGAAGATTTAATTTAGAGATTTAATTGCTCTCCAGTACTTTTAGAACAAATATTAGCCTTGGGAAGTATACATTTTGAGGAAAAGGCTTCAGAAATAAGAGACGGAATCTGAAGAAATGCAAAGATTCCTAATTTCCATTCAGTTTTTCAACAAATAGAAAGGCACCAAGAGAGTCTATATGACACACAGAAATCTGGATGTACCAGGAGCTGACAGAGTTGCTTTCAAGAATTTAAAATAGACAACAGCTGGATGAGATCAGTAACTCCAAGAAGGAATTTGAACTAACAGAAATCCTGGAAAAGTGCTAAAAGCTTTCAAATTCCATCTTGAAAGCTGGAAGGAGGAATTTGAAGGAAACTATACATGGTCTTACACAAACCCCAAGCAGATCAGAGGACTCCTAAAGTACAACCTAGAACTTTGTTTCTGTGATTAGATGAATTCTCGGTAAAAAAAAAAAAAAAAAAAAAAAAGAAGACATGTACTGCAATCAGAATCTTGTATACAGTGGAGATATCAAGCTCCCAAATAATGGACAAGTACTATCAGAAATTGCTAATTGCTTCTAAGGGCATTTTGAAGCATTGATCTTGACCAGTTTTATTACCAGGATGCATCCTGCAAAAATAATTATCACACTTAATAGTTTTGTTCTCTTAACAGCATGAAAGCAAGGCACTCAGTATAAGTTCAATCCCATCATACAACTATCCTGAGTGAGAAAAGAGCCTCAGCTCTAGAAACAAAAGCACTGTGCTCAATTTTGCGCTCACTGTGCTCAATGTCCACCAAGGACATGGGGGCAGGAAAGAAAGTAAAGACTAAGCCCCCAAAATATCTCACAAAAGAAAAGAGTGTTTGCAGGATGACTGCCATTTGCCAAATTGCCAGTAACCCTGGGTAATCGCTCAACTCTTCCAAGTCTTGAAAAACTGAGACTGTTCCAATTTCAGAATTCTCAGTTAACAGAAAACTTCCTATTTACTAGAATTATGAACGGCATCAAACCCAAACTATTCCAAAGCTCTACACTTACTTAGTAACTTTCATGTCAGTCAACTATGGTGACGGTGAGCAAAAATAACTAAATAAAAAAATCAAAGCCCTTTTCTGCCCAACTGCAGAGGGCTTCTTTCAATTAAAAGGCATACCGGCACTCTAGAAATACAGGGTAGACTGCAAACCCAACATGTCAGTCTACAGCACAATGTGACATCCTGGGCCTATTAGCAGAATTTCCTTTAAATCCTACATCAAGTTTACCTGAAGTTCATTCACAGACACCTAACTCACTTAATAGGCATTTCCTTAATGAAATAACCTGGAAAGTCTCCAGCTAGCTTCCTGAAGGACTGTCATTTCTTACCAGCTATAAAGAGCGCCTTGTAGCAATACAATGCCAAGTTCTTTCACGGATTTAGTACAAGGACCATCATTTACTGAGAAGCCCAGGAAAAGCTCTTAAGTGTAAATTCTAAAATAAATCCCATCATTCTTTTTAGTCTTTACACAGGCTTCAGATGCCTTGATTTCAACATCTAACTCATCTCAAAATAGGATTATGTGGCAGCACCAGTTTAAGCAACGTGTTATGTCCCTCATGAAATAACATCTGTAGCATACGTGCTTTAAGTGCCTTAACTTACAATGAAATTGCTGAGATTCTTCATTCTTTCCACCACACTCTTCATTGTTTTCATCACTGGAAGGTAAATACTGACCTAGGAATACATTAAGAAGTGCATTTAGACAAGTATTTCAGATGTGATTGGGGCACATCTATTTCTGCTTTCAATTCCATCTTCGTTTGGACTGAGTTATCTATGGCTTTCAGGATGCACAATATCTGAAATCAGCAAATGTCTCAGGAACAGAAGAACTCTTTCCCATTATACCAACAGGCAATCATTCTAGCAATTGTTCCAGACGTAATATTCCGTGTCTGTGTTCAAAATAGAGGCATGTTTTTGCATATCAGACTCTCACATGAACATCTGTGTTACTAAAATAGTCAATCACAATAGTCAAAAAGGAAGTAACAAGATTCCGACAAAACTGCAGTAATTTCTGGAACTGCAGCAGTGTAAATCTGAAATAAAAGAACAAAATACTGCAAGTTTCTTCTTGTACGTCTACAGAGTCTAAATACTCTTAGCTATAGAGGTAACAGACATCCATAACCTCAAATAGGAGCACGTTTGTACAAGGACTTTTCCTTGCAACTCTGCTAAAAGTCAAAAAGGATATTGAGAGAATATATAAGAAGCAGGAGGAAACACATATATCTTCAACTCTGCCAGATAGGCCATAAATTTCAGAAAGAACAGATTATCTGGGCCATCTGGCACCTGAACACCTGAAACAGTCTAAACTTGTGTGGTTTAGAAGTGCTCCAGACTAAAGCCATGCAAGTCCTTTACCCCTCCCTTCCTTTGCCATGAACATTACAGAAGCTATTGGCAATCATCCACTATGTTCCCATAGGCTCTGGGCTCTCTTGTCAGGATAGAAGCCATGTTCCATTCCCCTTCAAAACTGTAGCCTCCAGTCTTCCCTCTTTCCTTTCGACTCCTTTCCAAACCCCATCAGTAGCATACTCCGTAGCAATATCATTCCACTTGCAAACACCCCTTTCAGTAGGCAATATAAAAACAGAGGCTTACATCAAAGTCTGGCACACTGGGCTCTCTGAAGTCATTCCACATTCTTCTGGGAATAACTCCCACAGGAATGTCATGTGTCACCATCCTACTGCTGCTTGATAAGGATGGCTTGAGGGGAAAAAAAGAGGATGCTCTTGCAGTTAAACACAAGACTGCAATTCTCAAATTAAATTTTTCAAACCCACTCTGGGAAATGCTATAACTACATGCCCTAGTTCCAGTTTTCCCTGGGTTCCTATCAATATGCTTTTAAGTGGGCTTCCCTTTGGAATGAGGAAGAGTTTATGATGTATCAGTCATTAGTGTATCTATAAGCTATCCTTAGAGCGGAAGAGGTGAATCAGTGGAGTTAGCAACAACAAAAGAATCAGAAGTCAGCGTACAATATCAGGAAAACCAAAGGCAAAGGCATAGAGCCAAACACTGAAACCTCCTTCACCTAGTGGCTTCAATGAAAAGGCAAGGATCCATGGAAGACACAGAGGATAAAGGAATTGAGAAAAGTAGACATTTGAAAAGGTTGTTTCAAGAGTATAGTTTTCTCTCTTCCTCCACCTCCTCCTTGCCTTTTGGAAAATACAAAGCTGGCTCTGTATGCTACAAACCATGTCAAGAAAGGCTAGTGAAATGGAAAATGGCACAACGTTTCTTTGGTTTTCTAGAATTACACTGTATATTACCCTTTGATCTTAGCAAAAAGCACTAAAGTTTAAAGAACTTCTTCTTAAGAGTGAATTGTGAAAGCATGGTTGCACCTACTAGCTCCACTAGCTCCTCTGAGACAAGGACAGTGTTTATTAGTCAACTTGATCTTCACTGCCTTAACACTCTGGGAAGTTTTTAATGCTCTCAACAGGTTTTCAGGCACCAACTCTAAATAGATTTCATTGTGCTCTGCAGCTACTCCTTCCACCTGAAATTCAGCAAAGAAATTCCCCTACAATTTTTGGAAGTTGGGAAATAAAGCAAACAAAAGGGCAAGATTTATTTATCAGACCTTAAGCTTAGAACTGCATGGGTACAGCAGAAACTCCCCTCTGCCCAGCATTACCTGAGGAATCACAACAGGCTGCACAGCCATGAAGACTCATTGCTTTCAGCTAAACCAATTAACGTCCTCCCCTAACACCTAAGCAGTCCATTAGACACTGAGTCATGCTTTCGCGTTTCCAGTTTTGGGCAGGCCCATACGGGCCAGCATACACTGAAGCTTTACACTGAAGCGACAATCAAGGTAAAGGGAATATCCAACCTGAAACACCCGTGCAACCAGACAGACCTTTAGAGACCTGGCACATTGAAGGCAAGGGCTACAAGAAACGCCTCATCCACCAAACCCAATTGCATGCTCTGGTTTTCAACATGTGCTTACTGAACTTCCCTGGGCTCACCTGGCTCAGCTCACACCACATACTGACGCCTCCATTTGCTACTTTATCGGAGAGGATGAAATACAGTTTGCAGACAGTAAGGCGCAGGATGCAGGTCTTGGCTAACTTGGTGATTGTGTTAATTATACGTGCCGGAGGGAGGGACGGAGGGAAGGAGGACGTTATAGCGGTGATAGCTCCGTCCACCCCGGGCTCTGCGGGACAGAAGAACCTTCAGCTTTTACAAACGCAGTTCCTGCTGCTGCGCAACCTCTTTAACACCTCGAAGGCGAGGGAAAGCGCCTCATTCTACCTCCTCCCAGGAAAGGACTGCGATTCTCACTGCCCTTCCTCTTTCCTTTGCCCAAGAAAGGCAGCCCCAGCCACTCAGCGAGGCACTGCCGCCCTTCAGCCTGCCCCGTCATACTCACGGCTGAAGTGGTTTAGGCAGGCGAGATCCACGATCTTAGCCCGAAATCGCATGGCGGCGCGGGCCCTCCCGGACCCTGGCCCGCAGCTACAGAAGGTGGTCAGGGAGAGAGAGGCCTCACACAGAACAGCTCCGCGCAGGAAGCGGCCATTGCAGCATCTCGCCGCATGTGCGGCGGGATTGGGTAGGGTCTGGCACAGGCGGGCCGGACTTTCTTCCGCTGCGCTACAGCTCGCAATCCGGGCTGAAAAGAGTGCGTCGAAAATGCCTTGGCAGCCTCCGGAACACGTGTGAAAATTCGTCTGCATGGGTCCCAGCCTTGATGTCTCGTGAAATTTCTTTTTCAAATCCAAGGGAGCCCTTGCAGCAGATACTATCAGCCCCTGGCAGAGGCCAAGTCGCGACACTGTCCCGTATGACACGGTGGTGAGGAAGGAAAGCAACAGTCGTGTTAGAAAGTGGAGCAAACAGAGTTTTGTGAGGGGCCTTTCCCACTGCCCCGTTGTTAGCCAGGCCACCCAGAAGAGGCTGGGCAACCGAAAGTGTTTTGAGAAAGATATTCTCTGTGAGACTGGGTACCTCATGTAGTCAGGCTCTCAGCTTAATGCAAGGTGCACAAGGGTTTATGCAAATGTTGGAAGGAAATAGAAAGTGGAGGAAAACTGCTTTACTTGACAGTGTGCAGCATGCCTGTTTCCTATAGACGGTGTCCTTTGCCTTGATGGTTCTGGTTGCTTGCAGTCCTTCAAAACTACAGCATTTGCAGGAACAGTTTTCTAGTGGTACTCTTTTTTGATCTGTCAGGACTGTCTGGTGTTCTTTTGTCACACTGCGTGTTCCCCAGAGCAGCTTAATTGCCTCTGTCACATTTAATTTTGAAATAGTCTTGGGATGCTGCTCACATGTCTTGATGCTCTCTTTCAATACAGTCATTAGGAAGAAAATGAAAACAAATAACCTTGGGTCTGCATAGTGACAGATACAGACAGTTTCTGGAGAGATTATTCTCTGCTTATATTGCTCTTAGGCCCTGTAAATTTTGTAGAAATGAGCTGATGTTTTTCCTAGAGAAACCGGTGCAGCAGGGTGTCACAACTTCTCATCTAGGATCCTGCCAACTATGCCAATTTGTCACAAATGTGTGGTTTAGGTTTATAATCAAAGGTATTAGCATAAGTGGGGTTAAATATACATTTATAAAAGTGTGACATAAAGTTCAGTGACAAGTTTCGTTCCATCATGGATGAAACGCACAAAGAAAAATCTTACTAGAATAGTTTTAGAATGATTTACACAGAGACCAAAGACAAAAAAGAGTAAGGAAGACTCCTGCTGAATCACAAAGTTCAGAATATACCCTCTTGCTTTCTAATCTTCTGATAGAGCTTAGGTGCAGCTAGATCCAGTCTTAGCTTCAGAGTTGGACAATAGTTTATACCTAACAGAATTATCTCCAACTTTTTCATTAAATACTGCCCCATTAGCCTTTTTTTTTTTTTTTTTTTTTTTTTTCATAATACATGGCTGCAGAAGATAAAGCTCTGGTGGCGTGAAATCCCACACATTACAATTTGCAGTTTGACACACTTCCATCTTTCACAGACACAGTTGCAGATTGCTTTTAGTGATATGATTGCTACATGAAGGCTAAGCAGGATTTGTGGAAGGAAGGTTGATCTGATCCCTTTCAAGTTGTGGCATCTTAATACATGTGAATTGTGTAAGGTTTAACAGATCCACATGATTTGCCTTTTCTGCCTTTGACTGGTTTCCTGGTTTGACCCTGGCCAGACACCAGGCACCCATGAAAATCACTCACCCTCCCCTGCCACAGCTGGGCGGACAAGAGAAAAAATTAACAAAGGGTTCATGAGTTGAGATATGGACTGGGAGAAGAAACTCCAAGGGCAAAACTGGCTCAACTTAGAGGTACAAAGTGGATTTATTACTAAAATCAGAGAAGGATAATGAGAAATAAAATAAGTTCTTAAAAACACCTTTCCTCAGCCTCTCTTTCCTTCTCACCAACAATACAGGGAGATAGAGTGTGGAGGGTTTTGGTCAGTTCATCACCTGAGATCTTTTGCTGCTCAGAGTCCTTCACCTGTGAAACTGAGGGGTCCCTCTCACGGGAGACAGTTCTCTGTGAACTTCTCCAGCATGGGTCCACTGTCATGAGCAGCAGTCCTCCCAAAACTGCTGCAATGTGAGTCCCTCCCATGGGCAGACACTCCTCCCAAAACTGCTGCAGCATGGGTCACTCTTCCAGGGGTGCAGTCCTCCAAGGACAGGCTGCTCCAGCAAGGAAGCAGGACCCCCCTCTATTCACTGGCTTTTCCACTGGATCACAGCCTCCTCCAGGCATCCGCCTGCCCTGGCGTGGGCGCCTCCCCCACAGGCTGTGAGTGGATCTCTGCATCCCTCGTGGATCCCCATGGGCTGCAGGGGCAGAGCTGCTTCACCATGGTCTTCACCAGGGCCTGCAGAGGAATCTTGGCTCCAGCGCCTGGAGCACCTCCTCCCACTTCTTCTTCACTGACCTTGGTGTCTCCATGTTGTTTCCTTCCCATGTTCTCACCTCCTCTTCCCCAGCTGGAATTCAAACTGCGCCACCACTTTTTGATTTTCTTAAATATGTTATCACAGAGGCATTACCATCATCTCTCATTGGTCCAGCCTTGGCCAGTGGCATGGCCATCTTCAGAACCATCAGGAATTGGCTCTGCGGCTCTGCCAGACATAGTGGAAGCTTCTAGCAGGTTTTCACAGAAGCCACCTCTGTGACCCCCTGCTAACAAAACCTAGGCCGTGCAAAACCAACACAGCTAGACAGAAGTTTGTTCTCTAGCTTGCTTTCTAGATATGGTCTGTTGTTAGCAATGGTTTATAACCTCTGAAGATTAGGCCACAACGAGAAGACAGACTTTATCTATACAAAAAATTTTTGTATAGAGTGTTTTTCATGGGTGCCTGGTGTCTGGCCAGGGTCAAACCAGGAAACCAGTCAAAGGCAGAAAAGGCAAATCATGTGGATCTGTTAAACCTTATGCAATTCACGTGTATTAGGATGCCACAACTTGAAAGGGATCAGATCAACCTTCCTTCCACAAATCCTGCCTAGCCTTCATGTAGCAATCATATCACTAAAAGCAATCTGCAACTGTGTCTGTGAAAGATGGAAGTGTGTCAAACTGCAAATTGTAATGTGTGGGATTTCACGCCACCAGAGCTTTATCTTCTGCAGCCATGTATTATGAAAAAAAAATAAATACTTGCCCTAAATAATAAAGAACAGGGAATCAATAACAAATATGGGCATCAGAAATAAATTATTATATGCCACATATGCACCCAGAAGTCTAAAGAAAAAAAATTAAAAAGGTTTTATATTGCTCCATGCTTTCATCACAGTTGACTGACAGGCTCTAGTTTGGAGGTTCAGGCCAGACAAGAGCAATTTATTACTATAGCTGTAGGAGAGAAGGCAGATGGTCAGGCATTCAGTTTTCTCTATCCATACTGGCTTAAAACAGAAGTGCTAGGGTATATCACACTGACAGCAGAATGAAACAGCTTAGTGAAGGAGCCTTGATATGGCAGAGCAGCACTGACAGAGTAGGAAACTGTCACAGCAGTTGTACCCCTCTTCTCCTAAGAACTCAGAACCACTGTGCTGTCTGTGGATCTTCTCAGCCTGTCACCCTCTTGCTTGTGACACTGCTATATCTGTTGTCAACTTTTGGACCTAGTGGGTACTGCTGCCACACAATTACTTGTGATCAAAGCCAATTTCTTCTGCTGTGTTTGCTTGGTTGATGTATTTTTTCCAATTTTTCTATTAATTATTTACATAATAAATAGATTATACATGCATTTGAAACCATGAGTTCTGTGTTTTTAAGCCCATCTAAATAACTTCATAATTATTTAAAGGAGAAGGCATTCACACTGCTTAGGTTGCTTGATGGAGAGACAAAGTGAAATAAAAATCTGAGAATGTCAACTCTGAGAAGCAGAGGGACAGTGAACATACCACCACAGAAAATGAATAGGTACTAGAAAGAGTTCTTTCTCTGTAAAACAGTTTTAACTGTACTATTAAGTCCTTTCCCCATTAATTTGATCTATGAGTGGATTTTATTGTAACCAATCATTTGGCTTAAAAAGTCTGTGTGATTTGATCCCAGTCTGCTGAAGCTCAGCTCTGAACAGGTCTATATCACTGGACTGAAGAGGTAGTAAAAGAGCATTTAAGGGGGGTTTTGGGCCATTATGGAAAACTTCGGTATTTTTATGTAAATGAATTGAAACTGACCATAATGTATATCTAGATGTTAGGGTTAATTAGTGTTTTCAATTACACTTAATGAAACGCACCTTTCTCATACGCCGTTTCAAAGTTGTTAGTGAAAACCCCTACGTTAAATGGTGCTTTGAGCAAGAAAAGTATAGTAGAACAAACCTACACAAGCCACGAAACAATGATCAGTTTCAAAATACAGTCTTTAACACAGTTCTGTAATGATATGCTTAATGGATTCATTGTGGTGCATCACAAATTCAAAATATAGTAATTTAGATATGAAAAACATAAAGAGTGAAAATGAAATTAAGAATAAAACACGACCGGCAGTGAGAATTTCAAGAATTATTTTCTATCCTCATCTATACAAAACTGGAACTGAAGTTGTATTGACTATAGGGACAATCATGAGAAACCGTTTTGAGTTAAATGAAATAATTTTACCAAAACCAAATTGTGTGTGTTTTATTAAAACAAAATTTCCTTCAGAATTCTTAGGGAGGAAGTACTTGCCCTTTTTTGTACCTTCAGGCCAAAGTAATTCACGTTCATTTTCAACTAATGGACCTCACATATATGCTGCCTACATGAGGTTTTGCTTTTTGGGTTTAATGATAAAGTGAGCAAATCACATAAAACCTCTAGTGGGAAATCCTGCCAGGTTGCAGAAAAAATGTACCAAATGATAAAATAATATGCTAGACCTACAGACAGGTTGATGGCCTGAGAAGTACCCGTCTTTACTTTTGCTCACATTTATTGAAAAAGGGATATATGGAGGGCCAAAAGGACTCATAATTTTTTAACATATGTAGGGATCAGCTGAGACTTGCTTTTGGGCCAATATTCCAGCAGATATGAAGCTAAATACTAATACTGAAGCATAGAAACAATGAGCAATTTGTCCCAAAAATACTGTGATTAAAAACAAACAAACAGAACAGAAACAAGATACTGCCTGTGCATTCAATGATGAATCCATCATCATCCACCAAAACAGAGAGGCAGAAGCCCAGTTAGAACTCAAACTGGACACTTCTGTGAAGGAGTAAAAAATATGCCTCTGTAAATTTTACTGCTGTGAAGCCAGTAAAAAATAGTTTTACAAATACATTAATGGCAAAAGGAAGGGTGAGGACAACCTCCCTTAACTATTAGATAGAGGAGGGAATTTAGTAACTAAAGACGAGAAAAGCAGAGGTACTGAAAACTTTCTTTGCTTCAGTTTTCAAAAGAAAATTTGTCCTAAGGACAACTGGCCTCCTGGGCTGGAAGCTGGTGTCAGGGAGCAGAATACTCCCGCCATAATCCTGCCTTTTCCACTCCGGGATCAATTTCTAGTCGATTTAGAGTAGCCTCTGTGTTCAGCCGCTCAAGCAGAACCTCTGCCGGCTCTCCTCTGCTTCTGCATAGCTGAGCTGTCAAGAACGAGAAGCTGTGCTTTGCCGAGAAAGCAGCGCTTGGCGGAACAGAAGCCACCGTCATCGGGGCAGCCGCAGGGTGAGCGGAGAACCAAAAGACAGGCGGGGAAGTATGTGGAAAGCAGGACAGGGGGGCTGCCAGCAGGTGCTGATGAGGAACTACAGGCCGCCTTGCAGAAACTCCCCCAGCACAGTGCAGAGTCCCCGTGGCTAGTTCCTTGCAATAGATGCCCTGGCAGCAGCCAAGAGGGGAACTGAGTGCAGCAGGTGTCAGGCAGTCTGCTCTCGCCGTATGCGTATTTCTGTTTTGAGTTTGCGGAGGGCAGAGAAGCACTCGTGCTTGCTGCTGCTTCCAGCAAGCCAAAATGCATTGCAGCAACTTTCCTGCCTTTTCAAAAACAGGATCAATTTCTAGGTGATTTAGAGTTGCCTCTGCGTTCAACAGCTCAAGCAGAATCTCTGCCGGCATTCCTCTGCTTCTCCATAGCAGAGCTGTCAAGAACGAGAAGCTGTGTTTTGCCGAGAAAGCAGCGCTTCGCGGAACCACAGCCAGCAGCGTCTTGGGTACAGCCGCAGCTTGTGCGGAGAAGCGAAAGAGAGCCGGGGAAGAATGTGGAAAGCCGAACTCGGTCGCTGCAAGCAGGTGCTGGCGAACAGCTTCTGGTCACCTTGTAGAAACTCCCCCAGCACAGTGCAGAGTTCCCATGGCTAGTTCCTTGAAATACCTTTCCTGGCAGCAGCCCAGAGCTGTACTGAGTGCAGCAGGTGTCAGGCAGTCTCCTCTCGCCGTGTAGGTGCTTCTGTTTTGTGTTCGCAGCGTACAGAGAAGCCCTCGTGCTTGCTGCTGCCTGCAGCAAGCAAAAACGCTTTTGCGGCAACTTTCCTGCCTTTTCCACATCAGGATCAATGTCTAGCTGATTTACAGTTGCCTCTGCGTAGAGCAGCTAGAGGAGCAGCTCTGCCGGCTTTCCTGTGCTTCTGCATTGCAGAGCTGTCAAGAACGAGAAGCTGCGTTTTGCCGAGAAAGCAGCGCCTCGCGGAACCGCAGCCATCGGCGTCTTGGGTACAGCCGCAGCTTGTGCGGAGAAGCGAAAGAGAGCCGGGGAAGAATGTGGAAAACCGCACTCGGTTGCTGCAAGCGGGTGCTGGCGATCAGCTTCTGGTCAACTTGTAGAAACTCCCCCAGCACAGCGCAGAGTCCCCATGGCTAGTTCCTTGAAATACCTTTCCTGGCAGCAGCCCAGTGCTGTACTGAGTGCAGCAGGTGTCAGGCAGTCTCCTCTCGCCGTGTAGGTGCTTCTGTTTTGTGTTTGCAGCGTACAGAGAAGCCCTTGTGCTTGCTGCTGCTTCCAGCAAGCCAAAACGCTTTTTCAGCAACTTTCCTGCCTTTTCCACAAAAGGATCAATGTCTAGCTGATTTACAGTTGCCTCTGCTTAGAGCAGCTAGAGGAGCAGCTAGCAGCTCTGCCGGCTTTCCTGTGCTTCTGCATACCAGAGCTGTCGAGAACGAGAAGCTGCGTTTTGCCGAGAAAGCAGCGCTTCGCGGAACCACAGCTAGCGGCGTCTTGGGTACAGCCGCAGGTTGTGCGGAGAAGCGAAAGAGAGCCGGGGAAGAATTAGAAAGCCGAACTCGGTCGCTGCAAGCGGGTGCTGGCGATCAGCTTCTGGTCACCTTGTAGAAAATCTCCCAGCACAGTGCAGAGTCCCCGTGGCTAGTTCCTTGAAATACCTTTCCTGGCAGCAGCCCAGAGCTGTACTGAGTGCAGCAGGTGTCAGGCAGTCTCCTCTCGCCGTGTAGGTGCTTCTGTTTTGTGTTTGCAGCGTACAGAGAAGCCCTTGTGCTTGCTGCTGCTTCCAGCAAGCCAAAATGCTTTTGCAGCAATTTCCTGCCTTTTCCACAACAGGATCAATGTCTAGCTGATTTACAGTTGCCTCTGCGTAGAGCAGCTAGAGGAGCAGCTCTGCCGGCTTTCCTGTGCTTCTGCATAGCAGAGCTATCAAGAACGAGAAGCTGCGTTTTGCCGAGAAAGCAGCGCTTCGCGGAACCACAGCCAGAGGCGTCTTGGGTACAGCCGCAGCTTGTGCGGAGAAGCGAAAGAGAGCCAGGGAAGAATGTGGAAAGCCGAACTCGGTCGCTGCAAGCCGGTGCTGGCGAACAGCTTCTGGTCACCTTGTAGAAAATCTCCCAGCACAGTGCAGAGTCCTCGTGGCTAGTTCCTTGAAATACCTTTCCTGGCAGCAGCCCAGAGCTGTACTGAGTGCAGCAGGTGTCAGGCAGTCTCCTCTCGCCGTGTAGGTGCTTCTGTTTTGTGATTGCAGCGTGCAGAGAAGCCCTCATGCTTACTGCTGCTTCCAGCAAGCCAAAACGCTTTTGCGGCAACTTTCCTGCCTTTTCCACAAAAGGATCAATTTGTAGCTGATTTATAGTTGCCTCTGCGTAGAGCAGCTAGAGGAGCAGCTCTGCCGGCTTTCCTGTGCTTCTGCATAGCAGAGCTGTCAAGAACGAGAAGGTGCGTCTAGCTGAGACAGCAGCGCTTCGCGGAACCAGAGCCATCGGCGTCTTGGGTACAGCCGCAGGTTGTGCGGAAAGCGAAAGAGAGCCGGGGAAGAATATGCAAAGCCGAACTCGGTCGCAGCAAGCGGGTGCTGTCGAACAGCTTCTGGTCACTTTGTAGAAACTCTCCCAGCACAGAGCAGAGTGCTCATGGCTAGTTCCTTGAAATACCTTTCCTGGCAGCAGCCAAGAGCTGTATTGAGTGCAGCAGGTGTCAGGCAGTCTCCTCTCGCCGTGTAGGTGCTTCTGTTTTGTGTTTGCAGCGTGCAGAGAAGCCCTCGTGCTTGCTGCTGCTTCCAGAAAGCCAAAACGCTTTTGCAGCAACTTTCCTGCCTTTTCCACAACAGGACCAATGTCTAGCTGATTTACAGTTGCCTCTGCGTAGAGCAGCTAGAGGAGCAGCCCTGCCGGCTTTCCTGTGCTTCTGCATAGCAGAGCTGTCAAGAACGAGAAGCTGCGTTTTGCCGAGAAAGCAGCGCATCGCGGAACCACAGCCAGCGGCGTCTTGGGTACAGCCGCAGCTTGTGCAGAGAAGCGAAAGAGAGCCGGGGAAGAATGTGGAAAGCCGAACTCGGTCGCTGCAAGCCGGTGCTGGCGAACAGATTCTGGTCACCTTGTAGAATCTCTCCCAGCACAGTGCAGAGTCCCCGTGGCTAGTTCCTTGAAATACCTTTCCTGGCAGCAGTCCAGAGCTGTACTGAGTGCCGCACATGTCAGGCAGTCTCCTCTCGCCGTGTAGGTGCTTCTGTTTTGTGTTTGCAGCGTACAGAGAAACCCTCGTGCTTGCTGCTGCTTCCAGCAAGCCAAAACGCTTTTGCAGCAACTTTCCTGCCTTTTCCACAACAGGATCAATGTCTAGCTGATTTACAGTTGCCTCTGCTTAGAGCAGCTAGAGGAGCAGCCCTGCCGGCTTTCCTGTGCTTCTGCATAGCAGAGCTGTCGAGAACGAGAAGCTGCGTTTTGCCGAGAAAGCAGCGCTTCGCGGAACCACAGCCATCGGCGTCTTGGGTACAGCCGCAGCTTGTGCGGAGAAGCGAAAGAGAGCCGGGGAAGAATATGCAAAGCCGAACTCCGTCGCTGCAAGCGGGTGCTGTCGAACAGCTTCTGGTCACTTTGTAGAAACTCTCCCAGCACAGAGCAGAGTACCCATGGCTAGTTCCTTGAAATACCTTTCCTGGCAGCAGCCCAGAGCTGTACTGAGTGCAGCAGGTGTCAGGCAGTCTCCTCTCGCCGTTTAGGTGCTTCTGTTTTGTGTTTGCAGCGTACAGAGAAGCCCTCGTGCTTGCTGCTGCTTCCAGCAAGCCAAAACGCTTTTGCAGCAACTTTCCTGCCTTTTCCACAACAGGATCAATGTCTAGCTGATTTACAGTTGCCTCTGCGTAGAGCAGCTAGAGGAGCAGCTCTGCCGGCTTTCCTGTGCTTCTGCATAGCAGAGCTATCAAGAACAAGAAGCTGCGTTTTGCCGAGAAAGCAGCGCTTCGCGGAACCACAACCATCGGCGTCTTGGGTACAGCCGCAGCTTGTGCGGAGAAGCGAAAGAGAGCCGGGGAAGAATGTGGAAAGCCGAACTCGGTCGCTGCAAGCGGGTGCTGGCGAACAGCTTCTGGTCACCTTGTAGAAACTCTCACAGCACAGAGCAGAGTACCCATGGCTAGTTCCTTGAAATACCTTTCCTGGCAGCAGCCCAGAGCTGTACTGAGTGCAGCAGGTGTCAGGCAGTCTCCTCTCGCCGTGTAGGTGCTTCTGTTTTGTGTTTGCAGCGTGCAGAGAAGCCCTCGTGCTTGCTGCTGCT
Source organism: Phylloscopus trochilus trochilus (assembly GCA_016584745.2). Taxonomy (NCBI): domain Eukaryota; kingdom Metazoa; phylum Chordata; class Aves; order Passeriformes; family Phylloscopidae; genus Phylloscopus; species Phylloscopus trochilus. Next base: position 56,215,868 of record WQNJ02000546.1, on the reverse strand, counting down.
TCCAGCAAGCCAAAACGCTTTTTCAGCAACTTTCCTGCCTTTTCCACAACAGGATCAATGTCTAGCTGATTTACAGTTGCCTCTGCATAGAGCAGCTAGAGGAGCAGCTCTGCCGGCTTTCCTGTGCTTCTGCATAGCAGAGCTATCAAGAACAAGAAGCTGCGTTTTGCCGAGAAAGCAGCGCTTCGCGGAACCACAGCCAGCGGCGTCTTGGGTACAGCCGCAGCTTGTGCGGTGAAGCGAAAGAGAGCCGGGGAAGAATGTGGAAAGCCGAACTCGGTCGCTGCAAGCGGGTGCTGGCGAACAGCTTCTGGTCACCTTGTAGAAACTCCCCCAGCACAGTGCAGAGTTCCCATGGCTAGTTCCTTGAAATACCTTTCCTGGCAGCAGCCCAGAGCTGTACTAAGTGCAGCAGGTGTCAGGCAGTCTCCTCTCGCCGTGTAGGTGCTTCTGTTTTGTGTTTGCTGCGTACAGAGAAGACCTCGTGCTTGCGGCTGCTTCCAGCAAGCCAAAACGCTTTTGCAGCAACTTTCCTGCCTTTTCCACAACAGGATCAATGTCTAGCTGATTTACAGTTGCCTCTGCTTAGAGCAGCTAGAGGAGCAGCTCTGCCGGCTTTCCTGTGTTTCTGCATAGCAGAGCTGTCAAGAACGAGAAGCTGCGTTTTGCCGAGAAAGCAGGGCCTCGCGGAACCACAGCCAGAGGCGTCTTGGGTTCAGCCGCAGCTTGTGCGGAGAAGCGAAAGAGAGCCGGGGAAGAATGTGGAAAACCGCACTCGGTTGCTGCAAGCAGGTGCTGGCGATCATCTTCTGGTCAACTTGTAGAAACTCCCCCAGCACAGCGCAGAGTCCCCATGGCTAGTTCCTTGAAATACCTTTCCTGGCAGCAGCCCAGTGCTGTACTGAGTGCAGCAGGTGTCAGGCAGTCTCCTCTCGCCGTGTAGGTGCTTCTGTTTTGTGTTTGCAGCGTACAGAGAAGCCCTCGTGCTTGCTGCTGCTTCCAGCAAGCCAAAACGCTTTTGCAGCAACTTTCCTGCCTTTTCCACAACGGGATCAATGTCTAGCTGATTTACAGTTGCCTCTGCTTAGAGCAGCTAGAGGAGCAGCCCTGCCGGCTTTCATCTGCTTCTGCATAGCAGAGCTGTCAAGAACGAGAAGCTGCGTTTTGCCGAGAAAGCAGCGCTTCGCGGAACCAAAGCCATCGGCGTCTTGGGTACAGCCGCAGCTTGTGCAGAGAAGCGAAAGAGAGCCGGGGAAGAATGTGGAAAGCCGAACTCGGTCGCTGCAAGCGAGTGCTGTTGAAGAGCTTCTGGTCACCTTGTAGAAACTCCCCCAGCACAGTGCAGAGTTCCCAAGGCTAGTTCCTTGAAATACCTTTCCTGGCAGCAGCCCAGAGCTGTACTGAGTGCAGCAGGTGTCAGGCAGTCTCCTCTCGCCGTGTAAGTGCTTCTGATTTGTGTTTGCTGCGTACAGAGAAGCCCTCTTGCTTGCTGCTGCTTCCAGGAAGCAAAAACGCTTTTGCAGCAACTTTCCTGCCTTTTCCACATCAGGATCAATGTCTAGCTGATTTACAGTTGCCTCTGCGTAGAGCAGCTAGAGGAGCAGCTCTGCCGGCTTTCCTGTGCTTCTGCATAGCAGAGCTATCAAGAACGAGAAGCTGCGTTTTGCCGAGAAAGCAGCGCTTCGCGGAACCACAGCCAGAGGCGTCTTGGGTACAGCCGCAGGTTGTGCGGAAAGCGAAAGAGAGCCGGGGAAGAATATGCAAAGCCGAACTCGGTCGCTGCAAGCGGGTGCTGTCGAACAGCTTCTGGTCACTTTGTAGAAACTCTCCCAGCACAGAGCAGAGTACCCATGGCTAGTTCCTTGAAATACCTTTCCTGGCAGCAGCCCAGAGCTGTATTGAGTGCAGCAGGTGTCAGGCAGTCTCCTCTCGCCGTGTAGGTGCTTCTGTTTTGTGTTTGCTGCGTACAGAGAAGACCTCGTGCTTGCGGCTGCTTCCAGCAAGCCAAAACGCTTTTGCAGCAACTTTCCTGCCTTTTCCACAACAGGATCAATGTCTAGCTGATTTACAGTTGCCTCTGCGTAGAGCAGCTAGAGGAGCAGCTCTGCCGGCTTTCCTGTGCTTCTGCATAGCAGAGCTGTCAAGAACGAGAAGCTGCGTTTTGCCGAGAAAGCAGGGCCTCGCGGAACCACAGCCAGAGGCGTCTTGGGTACAGCCGCAGCTTGTGCGGAGAAGCGAAAGAGAGCCGGGGAAGAATGTGGAAAACCGCACCCGGTTGCTGCAAGCGGGTGCTGGCGATCATCTTCTGGTCAACTTGTAGAAACTCCCCCAGCACAGCGCAGAGTCCCCATGGCTAGTTCCTTGAAATACCTTTCCTGGCAGCAGCCCAGAGCTGTACTGAGTGCAGCAGGTGTCAGGCAGTCTCCTCTCGCCGTGTAGGTGCTTCTGTTTTGTGTTTGCAGCGTACAGAGAAGCCCTCGTGCTTGCTGCTGCTTCCAGCAAGCCAAAACGCTTTTGCAGCAACTTTCCTGCCTTTTCCACAACGGGATCAATGTCTAGCTGATTTACAGTTGCCTCTGCTTAGAGCAGCTAGAGGAGCAGCCCTGCCGGCTTTCATCTGCTTCTGCATAGCAGAGCTGTCAAGAACGAGAAGCTGCGTTTTGCCGAGAAAGCAGCGCTTCGCGGAACCAAAGCCATCGGCGTCTTGGGTACAGCCGCAGCTTGTGCAGAGAAGCGAAAGAGAGCCGGGGAAGAATGTGGAAAGCCGAACTCGGTCGCTGCAAGCGAGTGCTGTTGAAGAGCTTCTGGTCAACTTGTAGAAACTCCCCCAGCACAGTGCAGAGTTCCCAAGGCTAGTTCCTTGAAATACCTTTCCTGGCAGCAGCCCAGAGCTGTACAGAGTGCAGCAGGTGTCAGGCAGTCTCCTCTCGCCGTGTAAGTGCTTCTGATTTGTGTTTGCTGCGTACAGAGAAGCCCTCTTGCTTGCTGCTGCTTCCAGGAAGCAAAAACGCTTTTGCAGCAACTTTCCTGCCTTTTCCACATCAGGATCAATGTCTAGCTGATTTACAGTTGCCTCTGCGTAGAGCAGCTAGAGGAGCAGCTCTGCCGGCTTTCCTGTGCTTCTGCATAGCAGAGCTATCAAGAACGAGAAGCTGCGTTTTGCCGAGAAAGCAGCGCTTCGCGGAACCACAGCCAGAGGCGTCTTCGGTTAAGCCGCAGGTTGTGCGGAAAGCGAAAGAGAGCCGGGGAAGAATATGCAAAGCCGAACTCGGTCGCTGCAAGCGGGTGCTGTCGAACAGCTTCTGGTCACTTTGTAGAAACTCTCCCAGCACAGAGCAGAGTACCCATGGCTAGTTCCTTGAAATACCTTTCCTGGCAGCAGCCCAGAGCTGTATTGAGTGCAGCAGGTGTCAGGCAGTCTCCTCTCGCCGTGTAGGTGCTTCTGTTTTGTGTTTGCAGCGTGCAGAGAAGCCCTCGTGCTTGCTGCTGCTTCCAGAAAGCCAAAACGCTTTTGCGGCAACTTTCCTGCCTTTTCCACAACAGGATCAATTACTAGCTGATTTATAGTTGCCTCTGCGTAGAGCAGCTAGAGGAGCAGCCCTGCCGGCTTTCCTCTGCTTCTGCATAGCAGAGCTATCAAGAACGAGAAGCTGCGTTTTGCCGAGAAAGCAGCGCTTCGCGGAACCACAGCCAGAGGCGTCTTGGGTACAGCCGCAGGTTGTGCGGAAAGCGAACGAGAGCCGGGGAAGAATATGCAAAGCCGAACTCCGTCGCTGCAAGCGGGTGCTGTCGAACAGCTTCTGGTCACTTTGTAGAAACTCTCCCAGCACAGAGCAGAGTCCCTGTGGCTAGTTCCTTGAAATACCTTTCCTGGCAGCAGCCCAGAGCTGTACTGAGTGCAGCAGGTGTCAGGCAGTCTCCTCACGCCGTGTAGGTGCTTCTGTTTTGTGTTTGCAGCGTAGAGAGAAGCCCTCGTGCTTGCTGCTGCTTCCAGCAAGCCAAAACGCTTTTGCAGCAACTTTCCTGCCTTTTCCACATCAGGATCAATGTCTAGCTGATTTACAGTTGCCTCTGCTTAGAGCAGCTAGAGGAGCAGCTCTGCCGGCTTTCCTCTGGTTCTGCATAGCAGAGCCGTCAAGAACGAGAAGCTGCGTTTTGCCGAGAAAGCAGCGCCTCGCGGAACCACAGCTAGCGGCGTCTTGGGTACAGCCGCAGTTTGTGCGGAGAAGTGAAAGAGAGCCGGGGAAGAATTAGAATGCCGAACTCGGTCGCTGCAAGCGGGTGCTGGCGATCAGCTTCTGGTCACCTTGTAGAAACTCCCCCAGCAAAGTGCAGAGTTCCTATGGCTAGTTCCTTGAAATACCTTTCCTGGCAGCAGCCCAGAGTTTTACTGAGTGCAGCAGGTGTCAGGCAGTCTCCTCTCGCCGTGTAGGTGCTTCTGTTTTGTGTTTGCAGCGTACAGAGAAGCCCTCGTGCTTGCTGCTGCCTCCAGCAAGCAAAAACGCTTTTGCAGCAACTTTCCTGCCTTTTCCACATCAGGATCAATGTCTAGCTGATTTACAGTTGCCTCTGCGTAGAGAAGCTAGAGGAGCAGCTCTGCCGGCTTTCCTGTGCTTCTGCATAGCAGAGCTGTCAAGAACGAGAAGCTGCGTTTAGCTGAGACAGCAGCGCTTCGCGGAACCGCAGCCATCGGCGTCTTGGGTACAGCCGCAGCTTGTGCCGAGAAGCGAAAGAGAGCCGGGGAAGAATGTGGAAAGCCGAACTCGGTCGCTGCAAGCGGGTGCTGGCGAAGAGCTTCTGGTCAACTTGTAGAAACTCCCCCAGCACAGCGCAGAGTCCCCATGGCTAGTTCCTTGAAATACCTTTCCTGGCAGCAGCCCAGAGCTGTACTGAGTGCAGCAGGTGTCAGGCAGTCTCCTCTCGCCGTGTAGGTGCTTCTGTTTTGTGTTTGCAGCGTGCAGAGAAGCCCTCGTGCTTGCTGCTGCTTCCAGAAAGCCAAAACGCTTTTGCAGCAACTTTCCTGCCTTTTCCACAACAGGACCAATGTCTAGCTGATTTACAGTTGCCTCTGCGTAGAGCAGCTAGAGGAGCAGCCCTGCCGGCTTTCCTGTGCTTCTGCATAGCAGAGCTGTCAAGAACGAGAAGCTGCGTTTTGCCGAGAAAGCAGCGCATCGCGGAACCACAGCCAGCGGCGTCTTGGGTACAGCCGCAGCTTGTGCAGAGAAGCGAAAGAGAGCCGGGGAAGAATGTGGAAAGCCGAACTCGGTCGCTGCAAGCCGGTGCTGGCGAACAGATTCTGGTCACCTTGTAGAATCTCTCCCAGCACAGTGCAGAGTCCCCGTGGCTAGTTCCTTGAAATACCTTTCCTGGCAGCAGTCCAGAGCTGTACTGAGTGCCGCACATGTCAGGCAGTCTCCTCTCGCCGTGTAGGTGCTTCTGTTTTGTGTTTGCAGCGTACAGAGAAACCCTCGTGCTTGCTGCTGCTTCCAGCAAGCCAAAACGCTTTTGCAGCAACTTTCCTGCCTTTTCCACAACAGGATCAATGTCTAGCTGATTTACAGTTGCCTCTGCTTAGAGCAGCTAGAGGAGCAGCCCTGCCGGCTTTCCTGTGCTTCTGCATAGCAGAGCTGTCGAGAACGAGAAGCTGCGTTTTGCCGAGAAAGCAGCGCTTCGCGGAACCACAGCCATCGGCGTCTTGGGTACAGCCGCAGCTTGTGCGGAGAAGCGAAAGAGAGCCGGGGAAGAATGTGGAAAGCCGAACTCCGTCGCTGCAAGCGGGTGCTGGCGAACAGCTTCTGGTCACCTTGTAGAAACTCTCACAGCACAGAGCAGAGTACCCATGGCTAGTTCCTTGAAATACCTTTCCTGGCAGCAGCCCAGAGCTGTACTGAGTGCAGCAGGTGTCAGGCAGTCTCCTCTCGCCGTTTAGGTGCTTCTGTTTTGTGTTTGCAGCGTACAGAGAAGCCCTCGTGCTTGCTGCTGCTTCCAGCAAGCCAAAACGCTTTTGCAGCAACTTTCCTGCCTTTTCCACAACAGGATCAATGTCTAGCTGATTTACAGTTGCCTCTGCGTAGAGCAGCTAGAGGAGCAGCTCTGCCGGCTTTCCTGTGCTTCTGCATAGCAGAGCTATCAAGAACAAGAAGCTGCGTTTTGCCGAGAAAGCAGCGCTTCGCGGAACCACAACCATCGGCGTCTTGGGTACAGCCGCAGCTTGTGCGGAGAAGCGAAAGAGAGCCGGGGAAGAATGTGGAAAGCCGAACTCGGTCGCTGCAAGCGGGTGCTGGCGAACAGCTTCTGGTCACCTTGTAGAAACTCTCACAGCACAGAGCAGAGTACCCATGGCTAGTTCCTTGAAATACCTTTCCTGGCAGCAGCCCAGAGCTGTACTGAGTGCAGCAGGTGTCAGGCAGTCTCCTCTCGCCGTGTAGGTGCTTCTGTTTTGTGTTTGCAGCGTGCAGAGAAGCCCTCGTGCTTGCTGCTGCTTCCAGCAAGCCAAAACGCTTTTTCAGCAACTTTCCTGCCTTTTCCACAACAGGATCAATGTCTAGCTGATTTACAGTTGCCTCTGCATAGAGCAGCTAGAGGAGCAGCTCTGCCGGCTTTCCTGTGCTTCTGCATAGCAGAGCTATCAAGAACAAGAAGCTGCGTTTTGCCGAGAAAGCAGCGCTTCGCGGAACCACAGCCAGCGGCGTCTTGGGTACAGCCGCAGCTTGTGCGGTGAAGCGAAAGAGAGCCGGGGAAGAATGTGGAAAGCCGAACTCGGTCGCTGCAAGCGGGTGCTGGCGAACAGCTTCTGGTCACCTTGTAGAAACTCCCCCAGCACAGTGCAGAGTTCCCATGGCTAGTTCCTTGAAATACCTTTCCTGGCAGCAGCCCAGAGCTGTACTAAGTGCAGCAGGTGTCAGGCAGTCTCCTCTCGCCGTGTAGGTGCTTCTGTTTTGTGTTTGCTGCGTACAGAGAAGACCTCGTGCTTGCGGCTGCTTCCAGCAAGCCAAAACGCTTTTGCAGCAACTTTCCTGCCTTTTCCACAACAGGATCAATGTCTAGCTGATTTACAGTTGCCTCTGCTTAGAGCAGCTAGAGGAGCAGCTCTGCCGGCTTTCCTGTGTTTCTGCATAGCAGAGCTGTCAAGAACGAGAAGCTGCGTTTTGCCGAGAAAGCAGGGCCTCGCGGAACCACAGCCAGAGGCGTCTTGGGTTCAGCCGCAGCTTGTGCGGAGAAGCGAAAGAGAGCCGGGGAAGAATGTGGAAAACCGCACTCGGTTGCTGCAAGCAGGTGCTGGCGATCATCTTCTGGTCAACTTGTAGAAACTCCCCCAGCACAGCGCAGAGTCCCCATGGCTAGTTCCTTGAAATACCTTTCCTGGCAGCAGCCCAGTGCTGTACTGAGTGCAGCAGGTGTCAGGCAGTCTCCTCTCGCCGTGTAGGTGCTTCTGTTTTGTGTTTGCAGCGTACAGAGAAGCCCTCGTGCTTGCTGCTGCTTCCAGCAAGCCAAAACGCTTTTGCAGCAACTTTCCTGCCTTTTCCACAACGGGATCAATGTCTAGCTGATTTACAGTTGCCTCTGCTTAGAGCAGCTAGAGGAGCAGCCCTGCCGGCTTTCATCTGCTTCTGCATAGCAGAGCTGTCAAGAACGAGAAGCTGCGTTTTGCCGAGAAAGCAGCGCTTCGCGGAACCAAAGCCATCGGCGTCTTGGGTACAGCCGCAGCTTGTGCAGAGAAGCGAAAGAGAGCCGGGGAAGAATGTGGAAAGCCGAACTCGGTCGCTGCAAGCGAGTGCTGTTGAAGAGCTTCTGGTCACCTTGTAGAAACTCCCCCAGCACAGTGCAGAGTTCCCAAGGCTAGTTCCTTGAAATACCTTTCCTGGCAGCAGCCCAGAGCTGTACTGAGTGCAGCAGGTGTCAGGCAGTCTCCTCTCGCCGTGTAAGTGCTTCTGATTTGTGTTTGCTGCGTACAGAGAAGCCCTCTTGCTTGCTGCTGCTTCCAGGAAGCAAAAACGCTTTTGCAGCAACTTTCCTGCCTTTTCCACATCAGGATCAATGTCTAGCTGATTTACAGTTGCCTCTGCGTAGAGCAGCTAGAGGAGCAGCTCTGCCGGCTTTCCTGTGCTTCTGCATAGCAGAGCTATCAAGAACGAGAAGCTGCGTTTTGCCGAGAAAGCAGCGCTTCGCGGAACCACAGCCAGAGGCGTCTTGGGTACAGCCGCAGGTTGTGCGGAAAGCGAAAGAGAGCCGGGGAAGAATATGCAAAGCCGAACTCGGTCGCTGCAAGCGGGTGCTGTCGAACAGCTTCTGGTCACTTTGTAGAAACTCTCCCAGCACAGAGCAGAGTACCCATGGCTAGTTCCTTGAAATACCTTTCCTGGCAGCAGCCCAGAGCTGTATTGAGTGCAGCAGGTGTCAGGCAGTCTCCTCTCGCCGTGTAGGTGCTTCTGTTTTGTGTTTGCTGCGTACAGAGAAGACCTCGTGCTTGCGGCTGCTTCCAGCAAGCCAAAACGCTTTTGCAGCAACTTTCCTGCCTTTTCCACAACAGGATCAATGTCTAGCTGATTTACAGTTGCCTCTGCGTAGAGCAGCTAGAGGAGCAGCTCTGCCGGCTTTCCTGTGCTTCTGCATAGCAGAGCTGTCAAGAACGAGAAGCTGCGTTTTGCCGAGAAAGCAGGGCCTCGCGGAACCACAGCCAGAGGCGTCTTGGGTACAGCCGCAGCTTGTGCGGAGAAGCGAAAGAGAGCCGGGGAAGAATGTGGAAAACCGCACCCGGTTGCTGCAAGCGGGTGCTGGCGATCATCTTCTGGTCAACTTGTAGAAACTCCCCCAGCACAGCGCAGAGTCCCCATGGCTAGTTCCTTGAAATACCTTTCCTGGCAGCAGCCCAGAGCTGTACTGAGTGCAGCAGGTGTCAGGCAGTCTCCTCTCGCCGTGTAGGTGCTTCTGTTTTGTGTTTGCAGCGTACAGAGAAGCCCTCGTGCTTGCTGCTGCTTCCAGCAAGCCAAAACGCTTTTGCAGCAACTTTCCTGCCTTTTCCACAACGGGATCAATGTCTAGCTGATTTACAGTTGCCTCTGCTTAGAGCAGCTAGAGGAGCAGCCCTGCCGGCTTTCATCTGCTTCTGCATAGCAGAGCTGTCAAGAACGAGAAGCTGCGTTTTGCCGAGAAAGCAGCGCTTCGCGGAACCAAAGCCATCGGCGTCTTGGGTACAGCCGCAGCTTGTGCAGAGAAGCGAAAGAGAGCCGGGGAAGAATGTGGAAAGCCGAACTCGGTCGCTGCAAGCGAGTGCTGTTGAAGAGCTTCTGGTCAACTTGTAGAAACTCCCCCAGCACAGTGCAGAGTTCCCAAGGCTAGTTCCTTGAAATACCTTTCCTGGCAGCAGCCCAGAGCTGTACAGAGTGCAGCAGGTGTCAGGCAGTCTCCTCTCGCCGTGTAAGTGCTTCTGATTTGTGTTTGCTGCGTACAGAGAAGCCCTCTTGCTTGCTGCTGCTTCCAGGAAGCAAAAACGCTTTTGCAGCAACTTTCCTGCCTTTTCCACATCAGGATCAATGTCTAGCTGATTTACAGTTGCCTCTGCGTAGAGCAGCTAGAGGAGCAGCTCTGCCGGCTTTCCTGTGCTTCTGCATAGCAGAGCTATCAAGAACGAGAAGCTGCGTTTTGCCGAGAAAGCAGCGCTTCGCGGAACCACAGCCAGAGGCGTCTTCGGTTAAGCCGCAGGTTGTGCGGAAAGCGAAAGAGAGCCGGGGAAGAATATGCAAAGCCGAACTCGGTCGCTGCAAGCGGGTGCTGTCGAACAGCTTCTGGTCACTTTGTAGAAACTCTCCCAGCACAGAGCAGAGTACCCATGGCTAGTTCCTTGAAATACCTTTCCTGGCAGCAGCCCAGAGCTGTATTGAGTGCAGCAGGTGTCAGGCAGTCTCCTCTCGCCGTGTAGGTGCTTCTGTTTTGTGTTTGCAGCGTGCAGAGAAGCCCTCGTGCTTGCTGCTGCTTCCAGAAAGCCAAAACGCTTTTGCGGCAACTTTCCTGCCTTTTCCACAACAGGATCAATTACTAGCTGATTTATAGTTGCCTCTGCGTAGAGCAGCTAGAGGAGCAGCCCTGCCGGCTTTCCTCTGCTTCTGCATAGCAGAGCTATCAAGAACGAGAAGCTGCGTTTTGCCGAGAAAGCAGCGCTTCGCGGAACCACAGCCAGAGGCGTCTTGGGTACAGCCGCAGGTTGTGCGGAAAGCGAACGAGAGCCGGGGAAGAATATGCAAAGCCGAACTCCGTCGCTGCAAGCGGGTGCTGTTGAACAGCTTCTGGTCACTTTGTAGAAACTCTCCCAGCACAGAGCAGAGTCCCTGTGGCTAGTTCCTTGAAATACCTTTCCTGGCAGCAGCCCAGAGCTGTACTGAGTGCAGCAGGTGTCAGGCAGTCTCCTCACGCCGTGTAGGTGCTTCTGTTTTGTGTTTGCAGCGTAGAGAGAAGCCCTCGTGCTTGCTGCTGCTTCCAGCAAGCCAAAACGCTTTTGCAGCAACTTTCCTGCCTTTTCCACATCAGGATCAATGTCTAGCTGATTTACAGTTGCCTCTGCTTAGAGCAGCTAGAGGAGCAGCTCTGCCGGCTTTCCTCTGGTTCTGCATAGCAGAGCCGTCAAGAACGAGAAGCTGCGTTTTGCCGAGAAAGCAGCGCCTCGCGGAACCACAGCTAGCGGCGTCTTGGGTACAGCCGCAGTTTGTGCGGAGAAGTGAAAGAGAGCCGGGGAAGAATTAGAATGCCGAACTCGGTCGCTGCAAGCGGGTGCTGGCGATCAGCTTCTGGTCACCTTGTAGAAACTCCCCCAGCAAAGTGCAGAGTTCCTATGGCTAGTTCCTTGAAATACCTTTCCTGGCAGCAGCCCAGAGTTTTACTGAGTGCAGCAGGTGTCAGGCAGTCTCCTCTCGCCGTGTAGGTGCTTCTGTTTTGTGTTTGCAGCGTACAGAGAAGCCCTCGTGCTTGCTGCTGCCTCCAGCAAGCAAAAACGCTTTTGCAGCAACTTTCCTGCCTTTTCCACATCAGGATCAATGTCTAGCTGATTTACAGTTGCCTCTGCGTAGAGAAGCTAGAGGAGCAGCTCTGCCGGCTTTCCTGTGCTTCTGCATAGCAGAGCTGTCAAGAACGAGAAGCTGCGTTTAGCTGAGACAGCAGCGCTTCGCGGAACCGCAGCCATCGGCGTCTTGGGTACAGCCGCAGCTTGTGCCGAGAAGCGAAAGAGAGCCGGGGAAGAATGTGGAAAGCCGAACTCGGTCGCTGCAAGCGGGTGCTGGCGAAGAGCTTCTGGTCAACTTGTAGAAACTCCCCCAGCACAGCGCAGAGTCCCCATGGCTAGTTCCTTGAAATACCTTTCCTGGCAGCAGCCCAGAGCTGTACTGAGTGCAGCAGGTGTCAGGCAGTCTCCTCTCGCCGTGTAGGTGCTTCTGTTTTGTGTTTGCAGCGTGCAGAGAAGCCCTCGTGCTTGCTGCTGCTTCCAGAAAGCCAAAACGCTTTTGCAGCAACTTTTCTGCCTTTTCCACAACAGGACCAATGTCTAGCTGATTTACAGTTGCCTCTGCGTAGAGCAGCTAGAGGAGCAGCCCTGCCGGCTTTCCTGTGCTTCTGCATAGCAGAGCTGTCAAGAACGAGAAGCTGCGTTTTGCCGAGAAAGCAGCGCATCGCGGAACCACAGCCAGCGGCGTCTTGGGTACAGCCGCAGCTTGTGCAGAGAAGCGAAAGAGAGCCGGGGAAGAATGTGGAAAGCCGAACTCGGTCGCTGCAAGCCGGTGCTGGCGAACAGATTCTGGTCACCTTGTAGAATCTCTCCCAGCACAGTGCAGAGTCCCCGTGGCTAGTTCCTTGAAATACCTTTCCTGGCAGCAGTCCAGAGCTGTACTGAGTGCCGCACATGTCAGGCAGTCTCCTCTCGCCGTGTAGGTGCTTCTGTTTTGTGTTTGCAGCGTACAGAGAAACCCTCGTGCTTGCTGCTGCTTCCAGCAAGCCAAAACGCTTTTGCAGCAACTTTCCTGCCTTTTCCACAACAGGATCAATGTCTAGCTGATTTACAGTTGCCTCTGCTTAGAGCAGCTAGAGGAGCAGCCCTGCCGGCTTTCCTGTGCTTCTGCATAGCAGAGCTGTCGAGAACGAGAAGCTGCGTTTTGCCGAGAAAGCAGCGCTTCGCGGAACCACAGCCATCGGCGTCTTGGGTACAGCCGCAGCTTGTGCGGAGAAGCGAAAGAGAGCCGGGGAAGAATGTGGAAAGCCGAACTCCGTCGCTGCAAGCGGGTGCTGGCGAACAGCTTCTGGTCACCTTGTAGAAACTCTCACAGCACAGAGCAGAGTACCCATGGCTAGTTCCTTGAAATACCTTTCCTGGCAGCAGCCCAGAGCTGTACTGAGTGCAGCAGGTGTCAGGCAGTCTCCTCTCGCCGTTTAGGTGCTTCTGTTTTGTGTTTGCAGCGTACAGAGAAGCCCTCGTGCTTGCTGCTGCTTCCAGCAAGCCAAAACGCTTTTGCAGCAACTTTCCTGCCTTTTCCACAACAGGATCAATGTCTAGCTGATTTACAGTTGCCTCTGCGTAGAGCAGCTAGAGGAGCAGCTCTGCCGGCTTTCCTGTGCTTCTGCATAGCAGAGCTATCAAGAACAAGAAGCTGCGTTTTGCCGAGAAAGCAGCGCTTCGCGGAACCACAACCATCGGCGTCTTGGGTACAGCCGCAGCTTGTGCGGAGAAGCGAAAGAGAGCCGGGGAAGAATGTGGAAAGCCGAACTCGGTCGCTGCAAGCGGGTGCTGGCGAACAGCTTCTGGTCACCTTGTAGAAACTCTCACAGCACAGAGCAGAGTACCCATGGCTAGTTCCTTGAAATACCTTTCCTGGCAGCAGCCCAGAGCTGTACTGAGTGCAGCAGGTGTCAGGCAGTCTCCTCTCGCCGTGTAGGTGCTTCTGTTTTGTGTTTGCAGCGTGCAGAGAAGCCCTCGTGCTTGCTGCTGCTTCCAGCAAGCCAAAACGCTTTTTCAGCAACTTTCCTGCCTTTTCCACAACAGGATCAATGTCTAGCTGATTTACAGTTGCCTCTGCATAGAGCAGCTAGAGGAGCAGCTCTGCCGGCTTTCCTGTGCTTCTGCATAGCAGAGCTATCAAGAACAAGAAGCTGCGTTTTGCCGAGAAAGCAGCGCTTCGCGGAACCACAGCCAGCGGCGTCTTGGGTACAGCCGCAGCTTGTGCGGTGAAGCGAAAGAGAGCCGGGGAAGAATGTGGAAAGCCGAACTCGGTCGCTGCAAGCGGGTGCTGGCGAACAGCTTCTGGTCACCTTGTAGAAACTCCCCCAGCACAGTGCAGAGTTCCCATGGCTAGTTCCTTGAAATACCTTTCCTGGCAGCAGCCCAGAGCTGTACTAAGTGCAGCAGGTGTCAGGCAGTCTCCTCTCGCCGTGTAGGTGCTTCTGTTTTGTGTTTGCTGCGTACAGAGAAGACCTCGTGCTTGCGGCTGCTTCCAGCAAGCCAAAACGCTTTTGCAGCAACTTTCCTGCCTTTTCCACAACAGGATCAATGTCTAGCTGATTTACAGTTGCCTCTGCTTAGAGCAGCTAGAGGAGCAGCTCTGCCGGCTTTCCTGTGTTTCTGCATAGCAGAGCTGTCAAGAACGAGAAGCTGCGTTTTGCCGAGAAAGCAGGGCCTCGCGGAACCACAGCCAGAGGCGTCTTGGGTTCAGCCGCAGCTTGTGCGGAGAAGCGAAAGAGAGCCGGGGAAGAATGTGGAAAACCGCACTCGGTTGCTGCAAGCAGGTGCTGGCGATCATCTTCTGGTCAACTTGTAGAAACTCCCCCAGCACAGCGCAGAGTCCCCATGGCTAGTTCCTTGAAATACCTTTCCTGGCAGCAGCCCAGTGCTGTACTGAGTGCAGCAGGTGTCAGGCAGTCTCCTCTCGCCGTGTAGGTGCTTCTGTTTTGTGTTTGCAGCGTACAGAGAAGCCCTCGTGCTTGCTGCTGCTTCCAGCAAGCCAAAACGCTTTTGCAGCAACTTTCCTGCCTTTTCCACAACGGGATCAATGTCTAGCTGATTTACAGTTGCCTCTGCTTAGAGCAGCTAGAGGAGCAGCCCTGCCGGCTTTCATCTGCTTCTGCATAGCAGAGCTGTCAAGAACGAGAAGCTGCGTTTTGCCGAGAAAGCAGCGCTTCGCGGAACCAAAGCCATCGGCGTCTTGGGTACAGCCGCAGCTTGTGCAGAGAAGCGAAAGAGAGCCGGGGAAGAATGTGGAAAGCCGAACTCGGTCGCTGCAAGCGAGTGCTGTTGAAGAGCTTCTGGTCACCTTGTAGAAACTCCCCCAGCACAGTGCAGAGTTCCCAAGGCTAGTTCCTTGAAATACCTTTCCTGGCAGCAGCCCAGAGCTGTACTGAGTGCAGCAGGTGTCAGGCAGTCTCCTCTCGCCGTGTAAGTGCTTCTGATTTGTGTTTGCTGCGTACAGAGAAGCCCTCTTGCTTGCTGCTGCTTCCAGGAAGCAAAAACGCTTTTGCAGCAACTTTCCTGCCTTTTCCACATCAGGATCAATGTCTAGCTGATTTACAGTTGCCTCTGCGTAGAGCAGCTAGAGGAGCAGCTCTGCCGGCTTTCCTGTGCTTCTGCATAGCAGAGCTATCAAGAACGAGAAGCTGCGTTTTGCCGAGAAAGCAGCGCTTCGCGGAACCACAGCCAGAGGCGTCTTGGGTACAGCCGCAGGTTGTGCGGAAAGCGAAAGAGAGCCGGGGAAGAATATGCAAAGCCGAACTCGGTCGCTGCAAGCGGGTGCTGTCGAACAGCTTCTGGTCACTTTGTAGAAACTCTCCCAGCACAGAGCAGAGTACCCATGGCTAGTTCCTTGAAATACCTTTCCTGGCAGCAGCCCAGAGCTGTATTGAGTGCAGCAGGTGTCAGGCAGTCTCCTCTCGCCGTGTAGGTGCTTCTGTTTTGTGTTTGCTGCGTACAGAGAAGACCTCGTGCTTGCGGCTGCTTCCAGCAAGCCAAAACGCTTTTGCAGCAACTTTCCTGCCTTTTCCACAACAGGATCAATGTCTAGCTGATTTACAGTTGCCTCTGCGTAGAGCAGCTAGAGGAGCAGCTCTGCCGGCTTTCCTGTGCTTCTGCATAGCAGAGCTGTCAAGAACGAGAAGCTGCGTTTTGCCGAGAAAGCAGGGCCTCGCGGAACCACAGCCAGAGGCGTCTTGGGTACAGCCGCAGCTTGTGCGGAGAAGCGAAAGAGAGCCGGGGAAGAATGTGGAAAACCGCACCCGGTTGCTGCAAGCGGGTGCTGGCGATCATCTTCTGGTCAACTTGTAGAAACTCCCCCAGCACAGCGCAGAGTCCCCATGGCTAGTTCCTTGAAATACCTTTCCTGGCAGCAGCCCAGAGCTGTACTGAGTGCAGCAGGTGTCAGGCAGTCTCCTCTCGCCGTGTAGGTGCTTCTGTTTTGTGTTTGCAGCGTACAGAGAAGCCCTCGTGCTTGCTGCTGCTTCCAGCAAGCCAAAACGCTTTTGCAGCAACTTTCCTGCCTTTTCCACAACGGGATCAATGTCTAGCTGATTTACAGTTGCCTCTGCTTAGAGCAGCTAGAGGAGCAGCCCTGCCGGCTTTCATCTGCTTCTGCATAGCAGAGCTGTCAAGAACGAGAAGCTGCGTTTTGCCGAGAAAGCAGCGCTTCGCGGAACCAAAGCCATCGGCGTCTTGGGTACAGCCGCAGCTTGTGCAGAGAAGCGAAAGAGAGCCGGGGAAGAATGTGGAAAGCCGAACTCGGTCGCTGCAAGCGAGTGCTGTTGAAGAGCTTCTGGTCAACTTGTAGAAACTCCCCCAGCACAGTGCAGAGTTCCCAAGGCTAGTTCCTTGAAATACCTTTCCTGGCAGCAGCCCAGAGCTGTACAGAGTGCAGCAGGTGTCAGGCAGTCTCCTCTCGCCGTGTAAGTGCTTCTGATTTGTGTTTGCTGCGTACAGAGAAGCCCTCTTGCTTGCTGCTGCTTCCAGGAAGCAAAAACGCTTTTGCAGCAACTTTCCTGCCTTTTCCACATCAGGATCAATGTCTAGCTGATTTACAGTTGCCTCTGCGTAGAGCAGCTAGAGGAGCAGCTCTGCCGGCTTTCCTGTGCTTCTGCATAGCAGAGCTATCAAGAACGAGAAGCTGCGTTTTGCCGAGAAAGCAGCGCTTCGCGGAACCACAGCCAGAGGCGTCTTCGGTTAAGCCGCAGGTTGTGCGGAAAGCGAAAGAGAGCCGGGGAAGAATATGCAAAGCCGAACTCGGTCGCTGCAAGCGGGTGCTGTCGAACAGCTTCTGGTCACTTTGTAGAAACTCTCCCAGCACAGAGCAGAGTACCCATGGCTAGTTCCTTGAAATACCTTTCCTGGCAGCAGCCCAGAGCTGTATTGAGTGCAGCAGGTGTCAGGCAGTCTCCTCTCGCCGTGTAGGTGCTTCTGTTTTGTGTTTGCAGCGTGCAGAGAAGCCCTCGTGCTTGCTGCTGCTTCCAGAAAGCCAAAACGCTTTTGCGGCAACTTTCCTGCCTTTTCCACAACAGGATCAATTACTAGCTGATTTATAGTTGCCTCTGCGTAGAGCAGCTAGAGGAGCAGCCCTGCCGGCTTTCCTCTGCTTCTGCATAGCAGAGCTATCAAGAACGAGAAGCTGCGTTTTGCCGAGAAAGCAGCGCTTCGCGGAACCACAGCCAGAGGCGTCTTGGGTACAGCCGCAGGTTGTGCGGAAAGCGAACGAGAGCCGGGGAAGAATATGCAAAGCCGAACTCCGTCGCTGCAAGCGGGTGCTGTCGAACAGCTTCTGGTCACTTTGTAGAAACTCTCCCAGCACAGAGCAGAGTCCCTGTGGCTAGTTCCTTGAAATACCTTTCCTGGCAGCAGCCCAGAGCTGTACTGAGTGCAGCAGGTGTCAGGCAGTCTCCTCACGCCGTGTAGGTGCTTCTGTTTTGTGTTTGCAGCGTAGAGAGAAGCCCTCGTGCTTGCTGCTGCTTCCAGCAAGCCAAAACGCTTTTGCAGCAACTTTCCTGCCTTTTCCACATCAGGATCAATGTCTAGCTGATTTACAGTTGCCTCTGCTTAGAGCAGCTAGAGGAGCAGCTCTGCCGGCTTTCCTCTGGTTCTGCATAGCAGAGCCGTCAAGAACGAGAAGCTGCGTTTTGCCGAGAAAGCAGCGCCTCGCGGAACCACAGCTAGCGGCGTCTTGGGTACAGCCGCAGTTTGTGCGGAGAAGTGAAAGAGAGCCGGGGAAGAATTAGAATGCCGAACTCGGTCGCTGCAAGCGGGTGCTGGCGATCAGCTTCTGGTCACCTTGTAGAAACTCCCCCAGCAAAGTGCAGAGTTCCTATGGCTAGTTCCTTGAAATACCTTTCCTGGCAGCAGCCCAGAGTTTTACTGAGTGCAGCAGGTGTCAGGCAGTCTCCTCTCGCCGTGTAGGTGCTTCTGTTTTGTGTTTGCAGCGTACAGAGAAGCCCTCGTGCTTGCTGCTGCCTCCAGCAAGCAAAAACGCTTTTGCAGCAACTTTCCTGCCTTTTCCACATCAGGATCAATGTCTAGCTGATTTACAGTTGCCTCTGCGTAGAGAAGCTAGAGGAGCAGCTCTGCCGGCTTTCCTGTGCTTCTGCATAGCAGAGCTGTCAAGAACGAGAAGCTGCGTTTAGCTGAGACAGCAGCGCTTCGCGGAACCGCAGCCATCGGCGTCTTGGGTACAGCCGCAGCTTGTGCCGAGAAGCGAAAGAGAGCCGGGGAAGAATGTGGAAAGCCGAACTCGGTCGCTGCAAGCGGGTGCTGGCGAAGAGCTTCTGGTCAACTTGTAGAAACTCCCCCAGCACAGCGCAGAGTCCCCATGGCTAGTTCCTTGAAATACCTTTCCTGGCAGCAGCCCAGAGCTGTACTGAGTGCAGCAGGTGTCAGGCAGTCCCCTCTCGCCGTGTAGGTGCTTCTGTTTTGTGTTTGCAGCGTACAGAGAAGCCCTTGTGCTTGCTGCTGCTTCCAGCAAGCCAAAACGCTTTTGCAGCAACTTTTCTGCCTTTTCCACAACAGGATCAATGTCTAGCTGATTTACAGTTGCCTCTGCTTAGAGCAGCTAGAGGAGCAGCCCTGCCGGCTTTCATCTGCTTCTGCATAGCAGAGCTGTCAAGAACGAGAAGCTGCGTTTTGCCGTGAAAGCAGCGCTTCGCGGAACCAAAGCCATCGGCGTCTTGGGTACAGCCGCAGGTTGTGCAGAGAAGCGAAAGAGAGCCGGGGAAGAATGTGGAAAGCCGAACTCGGTCGCTGCAAGCGAGTGCTGGTGAAGAGCTTCTGGTCACCTTGTAGAAACTCCCCCAGCACAGTGCAGAGTTCCCATGGCTAGTTCTTTGAAATACCTTTCCTGGCAGCAGCCCAGAGCTGTACTGAGTGCAGCAGGTGTCAGGCAGTCTCCTCTCGCCGTGTAGGTGCGTCTGATTTGTGTTTGCTGCGTACAGAGAAGCCCTCTTGCTTGCTGCTGCTTCCAGGAAGCAAAAACGCTTTTGCAGCAACTTTCCTGCCTTTTCCACATCAGGATCAATGTCTAGCTGATTTACAGTTGCCTCTGGGTAGAGCAGCTAGAGGAGCAGCTCTGCCGGCTTTCCTGTGCTTCTGCATAGCAGAGCTGTCAAGAACGAGAAGCTGCGTTTAGCTGAGACAGCAGCGCTTCGCGGAACCATCAGCCATCGGCGTCTTGGGTACAGCCGCAGCTTGTGCGGAGAAGCGAAAGAGAGCCGGGGAAGGATGTGCAAGCCGAACTCGGTCGCTACAAGCGGGTGCTGGCGAACAGCTTCTGGTCACCTTGTAGAAACTCTCCCAGCACAGTGCAGAGTCCCCGTAGCTAGTTCCTTGAAATACCTTTCCTGGCAGCAGCCCAGAGCTGTACTAAGTGCAGCAGGTGTCAGGCAGTCTCCTCTCGCCGTGTAGGGGCTTCTGTTTTGTGTTTGCAGCGTGCAGAGCAGCCCTCGTGCTTGCTGCTGCTTCCAGCAAGCCAAAACGCTTTTTCAGCAACTTTCCTGCCTTTTCCACAACAGGATCAATGTCTAGCTGATTTACAGTTGCCTCTCAGTTCAGAAACGTAAGCAGAAGCTCTGCCGGGTTGCCTGTGCTTCTGCATAGCAGAGCTGTCAAGAACGAGAAGCTGTGTTTTGCCGAGAAAGCAGCGCTTCGCGGAACCACAGCCAGGAGTGTCTTCGGTACAGCGGCAGGTTTGGCGAAGAAGCGAAAGAGAGCCGGGGAAGAATGTGGAAAGCCGAACTCGGTCGCTGCAAGCGGGTGCTGGCGATCATCTTCTGGTCAACTTGTAGAAACTCTCCCAGCACAGTGCAGAGTCCCCGTGGCTAGTTCCTTGAAATACCTTTCCTGGCAGCAGCCCAGATCTGTACTGAGTGCAGCAGGTGTCAGGCAGTCTCCTCTCGCTCTGTGCGTGTTTCTGTTTTGTGTTTGCAGCGTGCAGAGAAGCACTCGTGCTTGCTGCTCTTCACAGCAAGTCGAAACACTTTTGCAGTAACTTTCCTGCCTTTTCCACTACAGATCAACTTCTAGTTGATGTAGAGTTCGCTCTGCCTTCAGGTGCTCAGGCAGAAACTCTGCTGGCTCTCCTCTGCTGCTGCATAGCAGAGCTGTCCAGAGCGAGAAGCTGCCTTTTTTTGCCGAGAGAGCAGCGTTTTTCAGCAGGGACGCAGGCGTGCTCGGGGAAGCCGCAGGGTGTGAAGAGAAGTGAAAGAAAGCGGCGAAGAATGTGGAAGGCAAGAAAATATCGCGGACAGCAAGTGTTTGCAAGGACGTTGAGCAGAAGGCCGCAAATCTCTTTTTTTTCAGTGGGAGTTTCGGGTCGAGTTGTGGAATGTCCCCCAACACCGTGCAGAATGCCCGTGGCTAGTTCTTTAGTGGTCATGCCGTGGCTTCACCTGACAGCTATACTGAGTGCAGGACATGTCAGGCAGTCTTCTCTCGCCGTGTGCGTGCTTCTGCTTTGTGTTTGCATGCTGTAGAGAAGCATTCGTGCTTGCTTTTGTTTCCAGCTAGCCAACACGCTTGTTCACTAAAACACATGACCTGGCAGCAGCCCAGAGTTGTACTGAGTGCAGCAGGTGTCAGGCAGTCTCCTCTCGCCGTGTGCCTGCTTCTGTTTTGTGTTTGCAGGGTGCAAAGGAGCACTCGTGCTTGCTGCTCGTTGCAGCAAGCCAAAATGCTTTTGCAGCAACTTTCCTGCCTTTACCACTACAGGATCAATTTCTAGTCGATGTAGAGTTGCCTCTGCGTCCTGCAGCTCAGGCAGAATCTCTGCTGGCTCTCCTCTGCTGCTGCATTGCAGAGGAGTCAAAAACGAGAAACTGCGTTTTGCTGGGAAAACAGCAGTTCGCGGCACCGAAGCCAGTGTCTTCGGGACAGCTGCAGGTTGTGCGGAGAAGCAAAAGAGAGCCGGGGAAGAATGTGCAAAGCCGAACTCGGTCGCTGCAAGCGGGTGCTGGCGAACAGCCTCTGGTCACCTTGTAGAAACTCCCCCAGCACAGTGCAGAGTTCCTGTGTCTAGTTCCTTGCAATATATGCTGTGGCAGCAGCCCAGAGCTGTACTGAGTGCAGCAGGTGTCAGGCAGTCTCTTCTCGCTGTGTGCGTGCTTCTGTTTTGGGTTTGCAAGGTGCAGAGAAGCACTCGTTCTTGCTGCTGTTTCCAGCAAGTAAAAAGGATTTTGTAGCAAGAATACTGTTTTTCCAGCACAGGATTACTGTCGAGTTTAGCTGGAGTTCATTCTGCTTTCAGCATCTGAAGGAGAAGCTCTGCTAGCTCTTTGCTGCTCGGGGTGAGCTGTGAGTCTCAGAGCCGGAGGACCGGGGCGACGTTGGGGCTGGAATCGGCACTGGGATGGCAAACGGCGGCAGGAGGCACTCCAGGATAGGCGCTGGGGCCGAGCCGCTCGTGCTCCGCCGTCAGCCGGCGCTGCGCTGGGGTCCTGCCCGGGCTCCGGGCACGGCAGGATAGCGGCGGCGAGTTCCTCATGCTGACTGGGAGCGGCCGGGGCGCGGGGGCCCCTCGTCCCATCACCAGAACCTCGCTGCTCCCCGCAGTGCCGGGAAATCTTTTTTTCCAGCATAGGCAGAGAATTCCTTACGAGAAAACTCAAAACTCAGGGATACGGGGTCTGAGGGGAAAGGAGAGGTTCTGGTCTGAGTTCAAAACACACCGGGAAAAATAAATCTATGGAACAGTTCATTTCCTCTCCCACATTGGCTTCTGTGTGATCGTCTGTGACTGCAACTGCTCTGGTGGGATTTTCAACCTGTGGGGCTACAATGACCCGCCAGGTTCTAAGCACGACAGAAAATAAGGAGAGAGCTCTCTGCATCAGGCAGTGGAGCCTCTCAGTAGTGTCCCAAAGGGCCAGCAGTGCCCAGCATCCCTGGCTGGAATTTGAACAGCCAGAATTTGGGAAATTCCAGCTGGGAATTTGGGTCCCAGAACAGCCCCTCTGTAGTGTTCCCCTGGAGCTGACACTTCCCAGCATCCCTGACCAGGGTTTGGGGGTCCCAACGCAAGCCCCCAACACACCCTGCTGCTTCTTCAAGTCCCGTTTAACCAGGATGATTTCTTGGCGGTAGGAGCACCCAAAGGCAGCAGAACTGGCCTTAATCACTTTTTGGGGATGTCTCCTCTTTCTTCCTCACCAAATTCCCACCTCAAAACCCAGCCTGAGGCTCAGTTCCCCATCCCCTCAATCTTTCCCAGGAACAGGGCTTGGATTTCTCAATCCAACAGGGCAGAGATGCTGTTGTCCTGATTGTATATTTTAATTGCAGTAATTGCTTAAGAAATAATTGAAAGACATTAAAGGAGTAAAGGAAATTAAAGGAATTAAAGAGCTGCCAACTCCAAGGGCAATCCAAGGGATGCTCAAACCCCTTATCAATGATTTGCTTATTCTTTGCTTATTTAACCAACTCAAACAAAGTAAATAACGCCACATTGATATAGTAGGATTCTTTTAAATTGAGCTATAGATAAATACTGCAGACTGTAGAAACCTTTCTAAACTCAGAAACTCTTAAAAGAGTTATACAGGGCACAGCTGCCCACAGTCTTGGGATTCAGGGAAAAAAACCCCAAAGTTCTCAGTCTTCCACTATGTTGTCACTGATAGTAAACATGGCCTCAGCCTCAGGAAGACACGAGAGTCGGAGATTTTGCACATCCTGGTCTCACCTCAGCCTTCTAGCAGGTACAGTCTGCAAGGACAGAGAAGAAAATGGGTCAGAATGGACAGCCTCCTTCCAGAAAATCATCATCATTCATAAAGCACTGAGTAGAGCTGTAAGACCTTCCCCAAAGGTTCATTTCCCTGTGGACTGAGCGCTCTAAGTTGAAGCACCAGCTGGACCTGCCACAGGCAGACTATGAAAACCCTAGAAGTAAAAGCTTCTTGGCCAATTCCATAAAGCATTCCAAAATCAGGCTCCTGGGATGCGACCATCTCTTCTCTCACCTTCAAACATCCAGAATGAGGTCTATTGCTGTTGAGCAGCCTTCAAAAACTTGTCAGAGCAGAATCTGCCTCGCAAATGATACCGGAGTAATGTAAGCTCCTCTGGCAGGTATGTCAGTAACAAAATGCTTGAGTTACCTAAACAGAAAAAAAATAACCAGAGAAACATACTTGGTTACACAAAGAATTTGACAACACACAGAGAATGTGTGGACATCAGAAAGGGCTCAGCCCTGATCTCACACCACCAATTCTTGTCATTTGATCCTTTCCTTGCTACTTTCATCGTCTGAAAGCTCACCTGACTTTAATATTCACTGTCCACACAGTAAATCTTTCCAGCTGTATTTTCACAGAGAGGTAGAAGCTGGTGCTACGAGGACTGTAGTGTCACAGAAAGGTGGAAGTTGCTGCTGCCAGCTCCGTGGTGTCACAAAGAGAGGAATGCGGGTGCTGCCAGAGGTGTGGTGTGACAGAGAGGTGGAAGCTGGTGCTACCAGCACTGTGGTGTCACAGAAAGGTGGAAGTTGCTGCTGCCAAATCTGTGGTGTCACAAAGAGAGGAATGCTGGTGCTGCCACTGCTCTTGTGTCGCAGAGAGGTGGAAGCTGGTGCTGCCAGAACTGTGGCAACACAAAAAGGGTAATGGTGGTTCTCCAGCTACTGTGTTGTCACAGAGAGGTGGAAGCTGCTGCTGCAACTGCTATAGTGTCAAGACAGCTGGAAGCTGGTGTTGTCGTCGCTCTGGTGTCACAGAATGTTGGAAGCAGGTGCTGGCAGCACTGTGGTGTCACGGAGTGATGGAAGCTGGTGTTACCAGCGCTGTGGTGTCACAGAGAGGTGGAAGTTGGTGCTTCCAGCGCTGTGGCATCATAAGAGAGGTGGAAGCTGCTGCTGCCTGCACTGTGGTGTCAGATGGGGTGGAAGCTGGTTCTGCCAGCACTGTGGTGTCACAGAAAGGTGTAAGCTGCTGCTGCCAGCTCTGTGGTGTCACAAATAGAGGAATGCTGGTGCTGCCATTGCTCTTGTGTCGCAGAGAGCTGGAAGCTAATCCTGCCAGCACTTTGGCAACACAAAAAGGGTAATCGTGGTTCACCAGCTACTGCGTTGTCACAGAGATGTGGAAGCTGCTGAAGCAACTGCTATAGTGTCTCAGACAGCTGGAAGCTGGGGTTGCCGTCACTGTGGTGTCACAGAAAGTTGGAAGCAGGTGCTGGCAGCAGTGTGGTGTCACAGAGTGATGGAAGCTGGTGTTACCAGTGCTGTGGTGTCGCAGAGAGGTGGAAGCTGGTGCTGCTAACACTTTGTTGTCACAGCGAGGTGGCAGCTGGTGCAGGCAGCACTGTGGTGTCATAGAGAGGTGGAAGCTGGTGCTGCAAATGCTGTGTTGTCACAGAGAGGTAGAAGCCGGTGCTACCACCTCTGTGGTGTCACAGAGAGGTGGGAGCGGGTGTTTCCACTGCTGTGGTGTCACGAAGTGGTGGAAACTGGTTCTGCAGGCACTGTGGTGTCCCAGAGACTTTGTAGCTGGTGCTGCCAGCACTGTGGTGTTGCAGAGTGGTGGAAGCTGAAGCTGCCAAGACCGTGGTGTCCCAGAGAGGTGGCATCTGGTGCTTGCAACACTCTCTTGTCACAGTGGTTTCACCTGAAATCTATACTAAGTGTAAGACGTTTCAGGCAGTCTTTTTACGCCGTATGCGTGCTTTTGCTTTGTGTTCGCATGGTGCAGAGAAGCATTCCTGCTTGCTCTTATTTCCAGCAAGCCCAGACGCTGGTGCAAAAATACTTCTTCCTCTGCCAGCACAATATCAGTTTCTAGTTGAGTTGGAGTTGCCCCTGTGTTCAGCAGCGCAAGCAGAAGCTCTGCTGTCCCTCTGCGGCTTGTGCATAGCAGAGCTGTCCAGAACGAGAAGCTGCCTTTTGGCCGAGAGGGCAGCGTTTTGCAGCAGGGACGCAGGCGTGCTCGGGGAAGCCGCAGGGTGTGCAGAGAAGCGAAAGGAAAGCGGGGAAGAATGTGGAAGGCAAGAAAATATCGCAGAGAGCCGATGTTTGCAAGGACGTTGAGGAAGAAGACGGAAAAGCTGTTTTCTTCAGTGGGAGCTTCGGGTAGACTTGTAGAAAGTCCACCAGCACCGTGCAGAGTCCCCGTGGCTAGTTCTTTTGTGATCATGCCGTGGCTATACCCGGCAGCTATACTGAGTGCAGGACGTGTCAGGCAGTGTCATCTCGAGGTGGAGGTGCTTCTGTTTTGTGTTTGCAGCGTGCAGAGAAGCCCTCGTGCTTGCTGCTGCTTCCAGCAAGCCAAAACGCTTTTGCAGCAACTTTCCTGCCTTTTCCACAACAGGATCAATGTCTAGCTGATTTACAGTTGCCTCTCAGTTCAGAAACGTAAGCAGAAGCTCTGCCGGGTTGCCTGTGCTTCCGCATAGCACAGCTGTCAAGAACGAGAAGCTGCGTTTTGGCGAGAAAGCAGCGCTTCGCGGAACCACAGCCAGCAGCGTCTTCGCTACAGCGGCAGGTTGTGCGGAGAAGCGAAAGAGAACCGGGGAAGCATGTGGAAAGCCGAACTCGGTCGCTGCAAGCGGGTGCTGGCGAACAGCTTCTGGTCACCTTGTAGAGACTCTCCCAGCACAGTGCAGAGTCCCCATGGCTAGTTCCTTGAAATACCTTTCCTGGCAGCAGCCCAGAGCTGTACTGAGTGCAGCAGGTGTCAGGCAGTCTCCTCTCGCCGTCTAGATGCTTCTGTTTTGTGTTTGCAGCGTGCAGAGCAGCCCTCGTGCTTGCTGCTGCTTCCAGCAAGCCAAAACGCTTTTGCAGCATCTTTCCTGCCTTTTCCACAACAGGATCAATGTCTAGCTGATTTACAGTTGCCTCTCAGTTCAGAAACGTAAGCAGAAGCTCTGCCGGCTTTCCTGTGCTTCTGCATAGCAGAGCTGTCAAGAACGAGAAGCTGCGTTTTGCCGATCAAACAGCGCTTCGCGGAACCACAGCCAGCAGCGTCTTCGGTACAGCGGCAGGTTGTGTGGAGAAGCGAAAGAGAACCGGGGAAGCATGTGGAAAGCCGAACTCGGTCGCTGCAAGCGGGTGCTGGCGAACAGCTTCTGGTCACCTTGTAGAAACTCTCCCAGCACAGTGCAGAGTCCCCGTGGCTAGTGCCTTGAAATACATGCCGTGGCAGCAGCCCAGAGCTGTACTGAGTGCAGCAGGTGTCTGGCAGTATCCTCTCGCCGTGTACGTGCTTCTGGTTTGTGTTTGCAGCGTGCAGTGAAGCACTCGTGCTTGCTGCTGCTTCCAGCAAGCCAAAAGGCTTTTGCAGCCACTTTCCTTCCTTTTCCACTACAGGATCAATTTCTAGCTGATTTACAGTTGTTTCTGCGTAGAGCAGCTAGAGGAGAAGCTCTGCCGGCTTTCCTCTGCTTCCGCATAGCAGAGCTGTCAAGAACGAGAAGCTGCGTTTTGCCGAGAAGGAAGCTATTCGCGGGTCCAGAGGCAGCAGCTTCTTTGGGACAGCTGCAGGTATTGATGAGAGGCAAAAGAGAGCAGGGAAAGAATGTGGAAAGCCGAACTCGGTCGCTGCAAGCACGTGCTTGCGAACAGCTTCAAGTCACCTTTTCGAAATTCCCCCAAGACAGTGCAGAGTCCTTGTGGCTAATGCCTTGAAATAGTTGTCCTGGCAGCAGCCCAGAGCTGTACTGAGTGCAGCACGTGACGGGCAGCCTTTTCTCACCGTGTAGGTGTTTCCGTTTTTTGTTTGCAAGATAGAGAGAATGATTTGCTCTTGCTGCTGCTTCCAGGAAGCCAAAACACTTTTGAAGTAACTTTGCTGTCTTTTCCACTGCAGGATAAATTTCAAGGAGGTTTACAGTTGCCTGTGCGTTCAGCAGCTCTAGCAGAATCTCTGCCGGCTTTCCCCTGCTTCTGCATAGCACAGCTGTCAAGAACGAGAAGCTGCGTTTCGCCGAGAAAGAAGCGCTTTGCGGCACCACAGCCAACGTCTTTGAGACAGTCGCAGGTTGTGCGGAGAAGCAAAAGAGAGCCGGGGAAGAATGTGGAAAATAGTACACGGTCGCTGCAAGCATGTGCTGGCGAACAGCTTCAAGTCACCTTGTACAAACTCACCCAAGACAGTGCAGAGTCCCCATGGCTAGTTCCTTGAAATACATGCCTTGGCAGCAGCCCAGAGCTGTACTGAGTGCAGCAGGTGTCAGGCAGTCTCCTCTCGCCGTGTACGTGCTTCTGTTTTGTGTTTGCAGCGTGCAGAGAAACACTCGTGCAGTTGGCTGCTTCCAGCAAGCCAAAATGATTTTGCAGGAAGAGGCCTGCTTTTTCCACTACAGGATAAATTTCTAGGTGATTTACAGTTGCCTCTGCATTCAGTAGCTCCAGCAGAAGCTCTGCTGGCTCTCTTCTGCTTCTGCATAGCAAAGCTGTCAAGAACGAGAAGCTGCGTTTTGCCGAGAAAGCAGTGCTTCGCGGAACCACTGCCAGCGTCTTCAGAACAGCCGCAGGTTGTGCGGAGAAGTGAAACATTATTGTGGAAGAATGTGGAAAGCCGAACCCGGTCCCTGCAAGCACGTGCTGGCGAAGAGCTTCAGGTCACCTTGTAGAAACTCTCCCAGCACAGTGCAGAGTCCCCGTGGATAGTTCCTTGAAATACATGCCCTGGAAGCAGCCTAGAGCTGTAGTGAGTGCAGCAGATGTCGGGCAGCCTTTTCTCGCCGTGTAGGTGCTTCTGTTTTGTGTTTGCAGCGTGCAGAGAAGCACTCGTGCTTGCTGCTACTTCCAGCAAGCCAAAACGCTTTTGCAGCAACTTTCCTGCCTTTTCCACTACAGGATCAATTTCTAGTTGATTTACAGTTTTCTCTGCGTTCAGGAGCTCAAGCCGAAACTCACCCGGCTTAAATTTGCTTCTGCATAGCAGAGCTGTCAAGAACGAGAAGCTGTCTTTTGCTGAGAAAGCAGCGCTTCCCGGCACCACCGCCAGCGTCTTCGGGACAGCCGCAGGTTGTGCGGAGAAGCGAAAGAGAGCCGGGGAATCATGTGCAAAGCCGAACTCGGTCGCTGCAAGCGGGTGCTGGCGAACAGCTTCTGGTCACCTTGTAGAAAGTCTCCCAGCACAGAGCAGAGACCCCGTGGCTAGTTCCTTGAAATACATGCCCTGGCAGCAGCCCAGAGCTGTACTGAGTGCAGCAGGTGCCAGGCAGTCTCCTCTTGCCATGTAGGTGCTTCTGTTTTGTGTTTGCAGCGTGCAGAGAAGCCCTCATGCTAGCTGCTGCTTCCAGCAAATTTCCGTGGTTCTTCCACTGCAGGATCAATTTCTAGGTGATTTACAGTTGTTTCTGCGTAGAGCAGCGAGAGGAGGAGTTGTGCTGGCTTTCCTCTGCTTCTCCATAGCAGAGCTGTCAAGAGCGAGAAGCTGCGTTTTGCCGAGAAAGCAGCGCTTCGCGACTCCACAGCCAGCAGCGTCTTCGGGACAGCCACCGGTTGTGCTGAGAAGCGAAAAAGAGACAGGGAAGAATGTGGAAAGCAGAGCACGGTCGCTGAAAGCAGGTGATTGCGAACAGCTTCAGGTAACCTTGCAGAAAATTCCCCATGACAGTGCAATGTCCCCGTGGCTAGTTCCATGAAATACATGCCCTGGCAGCAGCCCGGAGCTCTACTGAGTGTAGCAGGTGTCAGGCAGTCTCCTCTTGCCATGTAGGTGCTTCTGTTTTGTGTTTGCAGCGTGCAGAGAAGCCCTCATGCTAGCTGCTGCTTCCAGCAAATTTCCGTGGTTCTTCCACTGCAGGATCAATTTCTAGGTGATTTACAGTTGCCTCTGCATTCAAAGCTGTCAAGAACGAGAAGTTGCCTTTTGCCGAGAAAGAGGCGCTTCACGGCACCAGAGACAGAGTCTTCGGGAAAGCTGCAGGTAGTGCGGAGAAGCGAAAGAGAGCCGGGGAAGAATGTGCAAAGCCGAACTCGGTCGCTGCAAGCGGGTGCTGGCGAACAGCTTCTGGTCACCTTGTCGAAACTCTCCCAGCACAGTGCAGAGTCCCCGTGGCTAGTTCCTTGAAATACCTTTCCTGGCAGCAGCCCAGAGCTGTACTGAGTGCAGCAGGTGTCAGGCAGTCTCCCCTCGCCCTGTACGTGCTACTATTTTTTATTGGAAGCGTGCAGAGAAGCACTTGTGCAGTTTCGTGCTTCCAGCAAGAAAAAACGCTGCTGCAGGAAGAGTCCTGCTTTTTCCACTACATGATGAATTTCTAGGTGATTTACAGTTGCCTCTTCATTCAGCAGCTCAAGCAGAATCTCTGCTGGCTCTCGTCTGCTTCTGCGTAGCAAAGCTGTCAAGAACGAAAAGCTGCCTTTTCCGGAGAAAGCAGCGCTTCACGGTACCAGAGCCAGCGTCTTCGGGACAGCCGCATGTTGTGCGGAGAAGCAAAAGAGGACCGCGGAAGAATGTGGAAAACCGAATTCAGTCGCTGCAAGCACATGCTGGCGAACAGCTTCAGGTCACCTTGTAGAAACTCTCCCAGCACAGTGCAGAGTCCTAGTGGTTAGTTCCTTGAAATACATGCCCTGGAAGCATCCCAGAGCTGTACTGAGTGCAGCAGGTGTCAGGCAGTCTCCTCTCGCTCTGTGCGTGCTTCTGTTTTGTTTTTGCAGCATGCAGAGAATCCCTCGTGCTTGCTGCTGCTTCCAGCAAGCCAAAACGCTTTTGCAGCAACTTTCCTGCCTTTTCCACAACAGGATCAATGTCTAGCTGATTTACAGTTGCCTCTCAGTTCAGAAACGTAAGCAGAAGCACTGACAGCTTTCCTCTGCTTCTGCATAGCAGAGCTGTCAAGAACGAGAAGCTGCGTTTTGCCGAGAAAGCAGCGCTTCGCGGAACCACAGCCAGCAGCGTCTTCGGTACAGCGGCAGGTTGTGCGGAGAAGTGAAATAGAGCCGGGGAAGAATGTGGAAAGCCGAACTCGGTCCCTGCAAGCATGTGCTGGCGAACAGCTTCTGGTCACCTTGTAGGAACTCCCCCAAGACTGTGCAGAGCCGAACAGCTTCAAGTCACCTTGTAGAAACTTACCCAAGGCAATGGAGAATCCCCGTGGCTAGTGCCTTGAGATACATGCCTTGGCAGCAGCCCAGAGCTTTACTGAGTGCAGCAGGTGTCAGGCAGTCTCCCCTCGTCGTGTACGTGCTACTATTTTTAATTTGAAGTGCCCAGAGAAGCACTTGTGCAGTTTGGTGCTTCCAGCAAGCCAAAATGCTTTTGCAGGAAGAGTCCTACTTTTTCCACAACAGGATCCATTTCTAGGTGATTTTTAGTTGCCTCTGCATTCAGCAGCTCAAGCAGAAGCTCTGCTGGCTCTCTTCTGCTTCTGCATAGCAAAGCTGTCAAGAACGAGAAGCTGCCTTTTCCCGAGAAAGCAGTGCTTCGCGGCACCAGAGCCAGCATCTTCGGGACAGCCGCAGGTTGTGCGGAGAAGCAAAAGAGAACCGCGAAAGAATGTGGAAAGCCGAACTCGGTTGCTGCAAGCGCGTGCTGGTGAACAGCTTCTGGTCACCTTGTAGAAACTCTCCCAGTACAGTGCAGAGTCCCCGTGGATAGTTCCGTGAAATACATGCTCTGGAAGCAGCCCAGAGCTGTACTGAGTGCAGCAGGTGTCGGGCAGCCTTTTCTCAACCTTTAGGTGCTTCTGTTTTGTGTTTGCAGCGTAGAGAGAAGCCCTCGTGCTTGCTGCTGCTTCCAGCAAGCCAAAACGCTTTTGCAGCAACTTTCCTGCTTTTTCCACTACAGGAACAATTTCTAGTTGATTTAAAGTTTTCTCTGCGTTCAGGAGCTGAAGCCGAAGCTTTCCCGGCTTGAATTTGCTTCTGCATAGCAGAGCTGTCAGGAAAGAGAAGCTGTCTTTTACTGAGAAAGCAGCGCTTTGCGGCACCACAGCCAGCAGCGTCTTCAGGACAACCGCAGGTTGTGCGGAGAAGTGAAAGAGAGCCGGGGAAGAATGTGGAAAGCAGAACTCGGTCGCTACGATCATGTGCTGGCAGAAAGCTTCTAGTCACCTTTTAGAAACTCCCCCAAGACAGTGCAGAGTCACCGTGGCTAGTTCCTTGAAATACATGGCCTTGAAGCAGGCTAGAGCTGTACTGAGTGTAGCAGGTGACGGGCAGCCTTTTCTCACCGTGTAGGTGCTTCTGTTTTGTGTTTGCAGCATGCAGAGAAGCATTCGTGCTTGCTGCTGCTTCTAGGAAGCCAAAACACTTTTGCAGCAACTTTCCTGCTTTTTCCACTGCAGGGTCAATT
The DNA here is from genome assembly GCA_016584745.2 of Phylloscopus trochilus trochilus. Taxonomy (NCBI): domain Eukaryota; kingdom Metazoa; phylum Chordata; class Aves; order Passeriformes; family Phylloscopidae; genus Phylloscopus; species Phylloscopus trochilus. The sequence continues at coordinate 56,185,136 of WQNJ02000546.1, read as the reverse complement.
TCTAGATTGATTGAGAGTTGCCTCTGCATTCAGCAGCTCAAGCCGAAGCTCTCCCGGCTTAAATCTGCTTCTGCCTTGCAAAGCTGTCAAGAACGAGAAGCTACGTTTTGCCGAGAAAGCAGCGCTTTGCTGCACCACAGCCAGCGTCTTCGGGACAGCCGCAGGTTGTGCGGAGAAGCAAAATAGCCGGGGAAGAATGTGGAAAGCAGAACACGTTCGCTGCAAGCGGGTGCTTGCGAACAGCTTCTGGTCACCTTGTAGAAACTCCCCCAGCACAGTGCAGAGTCCCCATGGCTAGTTCCTTGAAATACATGCCCTGGCAGCAGCCCAGAGCTGTACTGAGTGCAGCAGGTGTCAGACAATCTCCTCTTGCCATGTACCTGCTTCTGTTTTGTGTTTGCATGCTCCAGAAAAGCAACTCGTGCTTGCTTTTGTTTCCAGCCAGCCCAGACGCTGGTGCAATGATCCTTCTGCCTTTGCCAGCACAAAATGACTTTCTAGTTGAGTTGGAGTTGCCCCAACGTTCAGCAGTGCAAGAAGGAGCTCTGCTGCCTCTCTGCGGCTTGTGCATAGCAGATCTGTCAAGGACGAGAAGTTGCCTTTTTACCGAGAGAACAGTGTTTTGCAGTTGGGAAGCAGGCGTCCTCGGGGAAACCGCACGTTGTGTGGAGAAGCGAAAGGAAACCGGGGAAGAATGTGAAAGATGAGAGAAGCTGGCTGCGAGCAGGTGTTTGCGGGGAGGTTCAGGCAGAAGGCGGCAGAGCTGTTTCCTGCTCTGGGAGCTTCAGGCAGACTTGTAGAAAGTCCCCCAGCACAGTGCAGAGTGCCCGCGGTTAGTTTCTTGCAAAGCATGCCCTGGTTTCAGTCGAGAGCTCTAGGGAGTGCAGGCGGTGTCTGGCAGGCCCTTTTCGCCGTGTGCGTGCTTGTTTTTTGTGTTTGCATTATGCAGAGAAGCACTCATGCTTGCTTCTCTTTCCAGCAACCCGAGGCGCTTTTGCGGCAAAAATGCTGCCTTTTCCAGCACAGGATCACTGTGGAGTCGAGCTGGAGTTGATTCTGCTTTCAGCAACTGAAGCAAAAGCTATGCTGGCTCTTGCATTTCAGAGCTCCCAAGAACGAGAGGCTGCTGTTTGCCGAGAGACGAGTGCTTTGCCACAGCCAAGCCGGTGTCCTCGGGTGTGGTAACCCCTGAAGTTTCCACAAGGGAACTTGCCCTGCCATGGAGAGAACCTAGCATATAATCTGAATGCACAAATGCAGAGCTCCCCACGGGGACGTCTCCTTAGGAGACTGACTTTCAAGTTAGGTGAGCGCAAAATGTTTCACCCCATGAGCGCTATGTTCTATGTTATGTTCTATTCTATGTTATGTTTATGTTACGTCTACGTTATGTCTATGTTATGTAAATTTGTTGCACCACACTGGTTGTTTCCCTACTTCCTTGTTTTTCCCCCTTCCCTGATTGGTGTCTTTTGGATCCTCTCCCCGATTTGTTGTTTTCTCCATCCTCCCCGTGATTGTTCCCAATTCCTAACCGTGCCTTTCCTAAACCCCAGAATTTTAACCCATTGGGACAATCAGTCATCATAATCTCAGTGGAGAATAAAGAGCCTTCTAGACTGGACATCTGCCTCCTGCTCATTCCAGCGTCACCTGAAGAAGAGCTGCCAGAATGAGCTGCTTAGAGCAGCCTCACAAAAGAGCTGAAAGAGCTGCTTAGAGCAGAGCTGATAGGGCAAGAGCTGCCGGAATGAGCTGCCAGAATGAGCTGCTTAGAGCAGCCTCACAAAAGAGCTGAAAGAGCTGCTTAGAGCAGAGCTGATAGGGCAAGAGCTGCCGGAGATAGCTGCCTTGCACAGCTTCACAAAAGAGCAAATCACCACCAAGTTCCTGTAGCTCTCAGAAGCCTGAGCCACCCATTCTGGGACGGTCTCGCTGGGGAAGGTCGTGGCACCGGAGTGACGACTAGAGCGGTCACCGGCGGTTGACAGCACTCGAGGCAGCCGCAGGGTGTGCGGAGAAGCGAAAGGGAGCCGGGGAAGAATGTGAAAGACGAGAGAAGCTGGCTGCGAACAGGCGTTTGCGGGGAGGTTCAGGCAGAAGGCGGCAGAGCTGTTTCCTGCTCTGGGAGCTTCAGGCACCTATTATTTTACTCCATGTAGTCTCGCTACAATGTATTTTTCATTCTAATTCTCCAAAATAACTAGTCTGTTTACAAGGCTGTTTAATGAAACAATGTCTTCTCTACTCCATGGCCCTTCTAAGGCAGCACACCTTATCTCAAAGTTTACATACAAATGTACAAGACTATGTGAACTTTCAATCAGGCTTTGAAAATCCTCTGCAAATTCATTCCTCACAACCTGGTAGCAATTTGGAGAAAGAGGACTGCCCCTTGAATGTGGTGCAAATCCAAGTTTCCACAAGTCACAAGTCAGGCCTTTTGTCCTGGCATAGCTGCTCTTTGAGAGACGCAGTTGAAAAGCTTTCTGGTAAGACTCCAGCAAAAAGAGATGCAGAATATGGTGATAGGTAGTGCTGAGAAGTTAAATGAATGCCCTGATCGTCTTCTGGCAGAAACGGTGAGCCAAAGTGCTTTGCAGCCAATGGTCTGTGCTAGAAGCAGACAATGATTGGCATCCGAGAGAGTGAGACCACGACAGGTGACAAAAGGCAAAGAATGAAGGCGCTGAGCACTGGGTTTGTATGTGCAGCATTCAGACTGCAAGAGGAACATGGCTGCTCTTTGCCTGCCTGCCAAATTCACCTTAGTTGTCATACAGAAAAGCTCACTTGCTTTTGCTGCTGCCTATTCATGCTTTCTGCAGCCCTCAGTGGAAATGCTTGTGCTCCCCATTAGCTCTGAGATCCAGAAGAACACTACAGTAACTGCAGCAGAGAAGGGTGGTACAGTGTGCACTGGTGAGACTGAAGTGATTTATGTGCCACAAAGGGAAAGGTGCAGCCCTGCACTGGCTTTTACTTTGACAGCCTTTTGCTGTGGGAGCAGCTGCTGAAAGTTGCCAAGAGAGTTGGAAGAGTGAAAATTGGGACAGCACTTTTATCCGAGAAGGAGAGTGCAGATCCGCGGAGAGTTATGCCCTCTTTCAAAGCTCTTTAAAATTGGTGGACTTGAAGTCAGCCTTGTGTTCCACAGAAGCTTGCCACACAAAATGCATATGAAATTTCTTCTCTACACATTTTGTGATGAGGTCCCACAGCTGTGCATGACATTTTTAAGCAGCAAGACAAATCCCAGCTATGTCTGATTGTGAATGAGCTGTTGCTAGACTTTTGCAATTCGGTACTTTGCTCACACAAGCCCAGAGCTCTACCACTTCATTCCTCGTTTTATATGATCGGGAAAGAAATGAAGCCCTGTGGTAGCATTCAGCATTGCTACTTTTCAGAGTGTATAATGCCTACAACCACTGTGTGTTGTGCATGGTTTTTCCTCAGCTGGATGAACAATTACACTCTTTCTGTTTCTCAGAGTCCAAACTGTCCATGTGTGTCTTGGATAGCCAAAGAAACCAGGAGAGAAGCACTTTTGCTGGATTAGTCATTTTGTGGTCAGGACTTTCAACACAGCACTACTGTCTGGGTGGCAAGAAGGGGACATGAAGAACATGCTATTTCCTGGTCCATTTTTCAGTGCCACAGGGCTATGTGGATCTTTAGCCCTTGTGAGACTGTAATGTGTGTGGTGGTCCATCAAGCTCAGAAGGATCGTATAGAAGGCATGAGTTTAATCTGGCAGAAATCCTGCTATGTCTGTAGTTTTAAGAGGCAGAAGCACACTCCAAGCCACAGGCTCCTGGACATGAATGGTGGCACTTTTCCATGGGAAAGGAAACTCACCTCCCAGGTTTCTGATGTCAGTTTGGAGGAGGCATTTGGCACAGCCAGAGTCCTAGGTTTTGGCAGCTTTGGTCAGGGAGCAATCTTGTGCTGTTCATAATTATAATGCAGGTAGAAGCCCACTCCCAGCCAGAGGCCCCTGGACAGTGGCCCTTTTCCATGGGAAACAAAACTCACCCTCTGTTGGATAATAAATATTTAAAAATAATGGGATGGGACCACCGGGAAATGTTTCCAGAAGCGTTTTTGCGGTATCAGTGTCTGTACAGGGTGAGACAATTGAAAAGTGGGAGCAGCTCACATCTTGCTAACCACAGCCAGAATTCTCTGTGTTACAAGGTCTTTTAAATTTTTCTAACCAATAGCAAATTGTTGAGAGTGCACAGAAGCCAATCATTCGAACTACACATATTCCTTATATGTAACAATAGGTGGTTGCTTCATAATTTTTACTATTCAGAAGCTTTTAATACTCTTACAATAAGCAAAGCACAGAGCCTCATTGTTAAACTTTTCTGTTATCTTACTTAACATATTTTTCTGCTTGCTAAGGTCTAACTCTACACAGCGCAAAGACACAGTCTTATTGTTCTCTGTCCTTAATCTGGTATCTTTTTAACTCTAGGCCTTACAACAGCACTGCTATGCAAATTTTCTGCTTTTTCTTTTTTCTCACAGGCAGTGACTGGTTTAATGCACTATTCAAGAATTGGAACTCATCTAGCTGGACTTTAATCAAAACAGGTTTACAAATTTTTGTAGTTGTTGTTATGCTTATGTTGTGACCCTGTTTTTTAAATTGTATGTTAATAATTTTTCAAAAATATTGTCTTGGTTTGGAAAGACAGGTATCTGCCAGGGAAAGCTGGAGTTTCTCTTGGAATGGAGAATGTAAACCCCTCACCCCCTCCAAATTATAATTTTGCAGTTAAGGGCTTTCAGGCAAAGAATTGGGAATAGGAATAACAGTTCTTTACTAGGAATAATAACAATACAAATGTAGTAGTAAACAAACAAACAAGCAAATAAACAAACAACAATCCTGGAAAACCCTAACAGAGTCAGAGCTACAACCTGACACCCTGTTGGTCAGGGTGTTGGAAGCAGTCCAAAAGTAAATCCTCCTGGAGTGGTAGATGTGGTTCTGTTGGAGCAGAGATGACCCTGAGAGAAAAAGGGTCCAGTGATGGTGAGAAGGGTCCAGTCTTCCTCCAGGAATCTGGTGGAACCAGATTCTTTGTGTTCCCGTGTCTCAGTTTTTATTTAGGTAAGAATGGTTGGCTCCCCCGCACTGGGTGGAGCATCTCACAATGGGATGATGGCATGTGGATGACGGCTTGGTGAGCCTTAATGGCCCATCAGCAGAAGATATCTTCCTGAAGGGAGGACTGGTGGTGAAAGAGATAAGAAACAATGCCCCACCTGGTTTTAACAGCTGGCCCATTATCAGAAGGCATCCGCCCCCCTTCCCCCAGAGTTACAAGAGATAAAGAAAAAAACATCTCCCCAGCTGCTTTCAACAGATGAAATAGAATACATATTTTTGGTTCCATAATCCAAGACAAATATTTACTGAAGGCCTTTGCAGTACTCAGACAAGGGGTAGATGTGTTAATGTTGAAACACATAATCATGGGATGATTATATGCAGGTGTTTTTATTGAAGAGCTCTGGGAATCAGGGGTACAGACCCAAATCTGACTCCAACATTAGTTTTGAGACAAACATGTTTTATACCCTTTCTGTTATATAACTATATATTAATTATTAAACCCATATTGTTCTATTGTATACATTGATCCTATTTAAGCATGAATTCTTGTCATTTTCATCAGGCTCCCCAAACATCGTTTCTCATGATTCTTATTATGAATAAACAATAATCATATTCATTGACTAATAATTACTATATTTAACAGTCATATAATTTATCATATGAAGATCATGCGGGTATAGTTGTACCTGATCTAGTACAAACAGAGCTAAACATTTGTTCCCGAGGCCTAGTTCCCTTTCCCAGGCCTCCCCAAGCCCAACCTTTCTTTCTATGCTGCCCTGAATCTATTCCCGTGATTTTAGATACATTTTATCCCTATGCTACTAAATTTTAACGCTATACTATCATTTGTGGAAACCTGAAACCTTTGGAGATGGGATGCTAGGACCCAAAATTAAGCCCTGTTTCTAGACCTTAGACTTAAAAGGTCAAGCCTGGAGCTTGCCCCGGTAACTTGTGAAATCTTGTATTTGTACCACATTCAAGGGACAGTCTTTCCTATATAGCCTGCAAAGCACAGCCAGACTGCCATGCTCTCTCCATGCTCCTTCTCAGTTTGAAGTACCAGCACGCACATTACAGCCTCGCAAGGACTAAAGATCCAGATAGATGTCATAGTTCATGCATACAGCACAGACACTTAAAAGCGGCAAAGCTGAATGTCATTGCTGAGCTTCAGTTCTGTACAGCTCACAGAAGGTGAAAAATAAAGCAGCAGAGAACTGGGTTTGTTTGTGCAGCATTCACACTGCAACAGGAGCATGGCTGTCACTTGCCATCCTCCTAAATTCACGTTAGCAGCTGCATGGAGGAAGTCAATCCATAATTTACTCGTGCTGCTGCCTATTTTTTCTTTCAGTTCCCTGTGGAAACTATTGCTCTTCCCCTTAGGCTCTGAGATCCAGAGAATACTAGGGTAGATGCAGCAGAGAAGGGTAGTACAGAGTGCAGTGGTGAGTTTGATGTTGCTTACATGTGGCAAGGTGAAGGTACAGCCCAGCACTGGCTTTTACTTCTACAATCTTTTGCTATGGGAGCAGCTGCTGAAAGCTGGCAATGAAGTTGTGAGGGTGTAAAATATGATGGCACATCTAACTGAGAAGGAGAGTGCAGAGCTGCGGTGTGTTGCATGCCATTTCAAGACTGCTTGGAGAAGTATTTCAACATGTGCTTCTGGGTAATGTATTGCCTTTGCAACACTGAAAGTATAAGAAAGTGCTTATCTCCAGGTTTTGTGATGAAATCTCATGGCTGTGGGTTACTTTTCTGAGCAGCAAGCATATCTCAGATGATTCTGATTGTGACCAAGCTCTTGCTGCACCTTTGCAATTTGGTACGCTGCATACATTAGCTGGGTGCTCTACGGCTTCATTCTTTGCCTTATGTGATGTGCACAGAACTAAAGTTCAACAATGGCATTCAGCTTTGCTGCATTTCAGCGTCTATGCTGCATACATGCACTGTGTGCTCTGCATGGTTTCTCTTTAGTTCAAGGTACAATGACACTCTTTTGCTTTTGGAGAGTCCAAACTGTCCATCTAGTACTCACTCAGCTAAATATTCCAGGAGAGAGGCACTTGCTGGATTAGTCTTTCTGTGTCCAACGCTTTAAAGACAGCACAATCTGAGCTACAAGGACGGGTAATGAAGAATATGTTTTTGCCCTGGCACATTTTTCTGTGTGAGACTTGTATCAGGATCTTTAGTTCTTACAGGGCTGTAATGTGCATACTGGTACTTCAAGCTGAGAAGGGCCAGCAGAGAGCATGGTGATCTGGTGGCACTTTGTGGGTTGTAAAGGAAAAAGGACTGCCCCTTGAATGTGGTGCAAATACAAGTTTCCACAGGTTGCAGGGCTGCGCTCAGGGCAAGTCTGGTGTCCTGGCATACTTCTTCTCTGTGAGACACAGTCAAAAAGCTTTCCAGTAAGATTCAGAGGCCAAGAGAGGCAGAATGCATGGTACAGAGCATTGAGAAGGAATGTGCATGGTCTAGGAGTGTTTCAGCAGAAGCAGTGCACTGGAGTGCTTCACTTTGCCTGCACAGTGCACTTTACCTGTGGGAAGTTGACAATGATTTGCTTCTGGGAGAACAAAAGCATGCAAGTTAACAGAAGGCAAAGAATGAAGCTGCAGAGCAGCAGGTTTGTATGTGCAGAGTTCAGACTACAAGAGGAGCATGGCTGCCAGTCTCCTGCCTCCCGAACTCATGTTAACAGTCAGAAGAAGAAAGTTCAACAACAGCTTGTGCTGTTACTGGTTACTCTTCCAGCTCTATGTGAAAACTATTGCCCTTATGGTTGAGGCCTGAGGTCCAGAGAAGGCAATAGTAGATGCAAGGAAGAAACGAGGTACAGACTGCACCAGTGAGTTTAATGTGGCTTACGTGCGGCAAGGGGAAGGTGCAGCCCAGCACTGGCTTTTATTTCTACAGCCTTCTGCTATGGAAGCAGCTGCTGGACGTTGTCAGCTGAGCTGCAAGAGTGTACAAAGTGATCTATCTCAGAAAGAAGATTATTGAGCCACAGTGCTTTTGTGCACAATTTAAATGCTGCAAGAGAAGGGGATAGTTTAAGAACATTTTCTGTTCTGACAATTCCATCTGTATGAGCTTTAGCTGCCTGGACTCCGCGACACTGAAGGGGTGTGAAAGTGATTATTCTGCGGATATCAGATTACACACTGAAAAGGGAAGGTCAGCAAATTCTTTCAGTCCTGTCACATCTCTCAGCGTGAACTGCAGCTGGAAATGCTTCTCTTTAGCCATGGACTCTGATCAGCTTGAGAGAATGTGATGATATAGTTGAGAAGGAAAGTGCAAATCACTAGTGTATTTCATCTAGTTAACAGACTGCAAAGGGACCTTAAAGGCCAACACTGGCTTTTCGTTGAAGGACTTTTTCTTTGCAGGCAGCTGCTGAATCCCAGCATGGGATCTGTGAGAGTAAGAAGGTAGGATGGTGCATGAAGCTTGAAGGAAAAAGCGTATCTTCAGAGAGTTTGATGCAGTTGAGTGGGTGCAAGTTACATATTGAGCAGATGATCACACAGTTTTAAAAGAAATAGGCTGTGCTGTAATTGCCTTTTCTTTTGCAGACTATAAACTGCACAGACAATAATGAAATAATTTCTCTTCCCTCCCTGCTACATACAGGATCACATTCTGTCAATCTCCAAAAGCCAGGATGCACAGTGGAGCTATTCTACGAACTGCTCACACATGAATGAGGGCCTGGGCCAGAAAAGTGCTTGCCTTTTTTGCTGGGCACTGTCAGCACTCAGCAAAACAACCATACAATGGCCCTGTCAACTTGCAAAAGAAGGAAACACACCAAATCCAGCTTGAAACCACCCCCAGGACAGAGCCAAGTCAGAAACGTCCCTGCTCTCAAATCAACTGTGTCAGGACAAGGAGGTTTCACTGATCTTCCCCTTTCAAGAGCAAACGCTTCTTTACCCCACACTCAAAGGGCAACATGAACTCCTTTGCCCTAACAAAGCTTTTCACACTTGCAGAGTGTAGCCACAAACTTGAAAACATCTGCCAAAACCAGAGCTCATAAAAGTACCAGATGAGAAAGGTCTTGCTGCCCACAACTTCAACTGCATATATTGGACCCCCCAGTACTCACCCTGCTATCTGTACTTTCTTTCTCAGCTCTAAGTACCATCTTAAACCTTCAGGCTCACGGAGTCAGGATCCAAATGGAATGGCACCAAGGACTCACACACTAAAGCTGCCAGGACAAAAAGCTCAAGAGCCTGGCATCTGCATTCCCACTGACACTTCAACAGTTCTAACACCGTTAGACAACACAGGAGAACTGCCCATTGGGAAAAGCCTTTAATTTCACTTAGACCACTCAGAAGTACACATTTAAACTTGCTTTTTTTTTTTTTTTTTTTTTTTTTTTTTTTTTTTTTTTTTTCCAAAGAAAGGAACTAGAAGCCCATTTCAAACATTTCAAAAGAAATGGCATCCCCTTCTCCAAAATACAAAACATGCAGAGACTGATCCACCTCCAGTATTGAATATATCTAACAATTGTTCCTACACAGAGGGGGCCAGGACAGAAATGTCGTGCTGGACTATACCTCCTCATGGTACCTTAACATCTGCTTCACTGGCACTATGTCCTTTTCTTCCCAAGGAAAGGCACTCTGAGTCACTTGGCCTTGCCTTGCTTTCGGTACTATGCCTAGTTTTTCCTAGCCTACCCTTGATTTGCTTTTTTTGTCTGTTTCTGCCTTGCCTTGCTCTACCTACAATTTCCTTGCTTTGCTTTGCCTTGCCTGCCTCTCTCTACCTTGCATTCTCTGCAGGCCGGGCAATGTGGGCAAGTCAAGGACGCGGTAGGCAAGGCAAGAGAAGTGAGGGAAAGCAAATGGAATGGTAGGCGAGAGAAAGCCCAAAAGTTATAGGCAAGACTGGGCATAGGAGGGTAAGCCCAGTGATTGGTATGCTAAGCAGAAACAGGAAGAGTGAGGCCAGGCAGGGCCCTGGAGGAAAGCCAGTAGGCAGGTCCAAGGTGAAGCATGGGCTTGCAAGGCTAGAGAGGGTTAACAGAACAAGGCAAGGAAACTGCTGGTTTGGAAAGGCAAGGCAAGGCAAGGCAGGTGAGAGGTACATTCAAGGATTGCTGCTACATGAAAGTGGTCAGGAAAGAATGCTCTGTCCAGCATTGATCCTGCATGGGCCATCTTAATCTGCACCTTAAAACACTTGGGCTACCTGCTTTCCTTCCTATGCAAAAGAACTGCCATTCTGCGTCCTCGAGCTCAAGGGTGAAACGTGAATTGCCTGTCCAAAATTCAAAACATGCAAGGATTGGTGCCATATAAAAGCCGCTGCAGACAGATGAGTGTGGCAGGGGCTGCTGGCGCTGCCTTTGCTGGTGGTGAGAGTGAGAAACCGAGGCTGGCCTTCCCAGGGAGATGAAGGAGGAGCCACCTTTGCGGCGCTGCCTTGCCTGTTGCGAGCTCGATTCCGGCAAACCTGGGGTCCGTGCAGTGGTGCGGGTGGCAGCGAGTGGGGAACGCGCTCTTTGTCCTGCCAGCCGCTCCCACCTGGTGCCGCGCTCTCCCGAGGCGTTTTTCCCGCCCATCCTGGGAAGGAGACGTAAGGGACACTGATTCTGGAGATCAGCTGTTGGCGGGAGCAACTACCCTCCACTGGGAACCTCTTTTTTCCTCGCAATTCAGCTACCTTGTGGTAGGTACGGTGGTGCTGAAGAGGGGAGGCTTGGCACAGGTGCTGGCATAGGTGGTACGAGAGCTCCACGCAAGGAGCTTTTAGCAGCATGTGAGAAGGTATAGGAGGGTATGACATTCATAGCTGAAGGCAAAAAAGGTCAGAGCATGTAATCAGCCGCAGTAATGCTAAATTGTTAATCCTTGCAAACTGCTTGCCGAGTTGTTTCTTTCTTAGGTCATGGGGGTTTGTATTAACCAGAACTGCATGTGGTCACTATCTGCAGACGATGTTAGGTGGACTGTTGGTAAAGTAAATGTAGCAGTTTAGATGGCATTCTACAGAAAAGTGACAGGTCTTTCTGCGTTTCTCAGAAAATTGGCTTTGCAAAATGTCAGATTTTTTTCTTGCCTATACTAGAGAGGAACATAGTCACCCTGTGTTTGAGAAAATAAGGGTTGCCTATTTTACTCCAAGACCATCAAGTGCTTTTGATCAGTGTTTCTGTTCATGCATTAGCCATCTACTTGTTCTTCCCTGGAGAATTTTTACAGGACTCAGAGGATAATGTGTAGTCTGTACACTGCAGTGTGGGCTTCAAGGCTTCCAGCAGAAAAAGGGATGCTGTCCATGTTTTGGATTTTCCTTTGCTTGAAAATTGAAGCCTTGGATCAGGTTCAGACAGTTTCAAGAGCTCCATATCAAGACATTAACATGTACTTGTTTTTTCATCACTTCAGTTACCACTGATGGTTTAGTTAAATTATCCTTTGCATTCTATTTAATTAACTAACTAACTATGTGCTAAAAATATGTATAGTGTCTCCTTGATTACCTTTCCAGAAGGATTTGATTGGACAACTAGGAATTATGAACACAAATATTCAGCATACAAGAAGTAGAATTTAGGAGTTGATTGTAGAGCATGGCATGCACAAATAGTTAAAGAAGACCCATCTTTTTATGTCCCCTCTATGTTTGTTCTCATTTGAAATACTGAACATTCTGCAGGTTGGTTTTATTAGGGTTGTGGATTTTGCAGGGTTTGTTTTTTGGATAAAAGAATGGTGGGTGGGAAGATGTGGGTATAACTGGTTACGGCGCTTAGGAATGAGGCAGGGAGTGCATCAGTGAGGCTGCGTGGAGCTCTTGCAAGCAAGAGACCACTCCTTTATTTTCTGACTCCTTTTGTACATTTTACAAGTTGCCCACCCCAGAGGTGGGACCCTTGGGAACCACTGGTCATTTTCCAGAGACCATCACCGAAGCCCCTCCTCTGGGAACAAATGTGGGAGCTTCAGTAGTTTACAGAAGATGACCTTGTGCATCAACACTGTGCCTGGGAATAGAATTTCCCAAAACCAAAACAAGCAGGCACAGGCATGGCAACATCTCACCCTTTCAGTTTATATAAAAAGAAAGGAAAAAGAAAAATGCAGATTTTTATATCTGCTTGTGGAGTGGTCTTCGATTGAAGACTCATAGATTTCTCCACTTGTCGGCTCTCATTCTGGTCACAGTTTCCAATTTGCCTGTTGGCTAATTTGCAGGGACTGTCCCCTGCTTTTTTTTTTCCCCTTTTTTTTTTTTTTTTTTTTTTTTTGAAAACATGTTGTGACCAGTCGCCAAATCCTTGTCGGGTGAGATGCTGTGCCATGCAGTGCAATGACCCTCATTACAAAATGCATCCCAATCCTGTCCCCCCAAACCCCAGCCAAGAATCCCGCCCCCCAGAGGTCCACAACAATTCCCCTGGAATGCAAGCAAAACCACAGGGAAGAGTCCTCTCTGAGTCCGATCACGGGATGCTAGCTGTCGAAGCAGTGCTCCGTCCCCTCCATGCATCATGCAGGTCTCTGGAGGGATGGTATCAGGAAGGTACAGGATACACAACTTGGGACGTTCACCAGGCGAGGAATGCTGTGCAGGGACTCAGGGTGCTCGGCAGATGCGAGGCAAACATCCCAGCGCCAGTTCCCAGTCCTGAAAACAAGGGTCTGCAAAAGCACAGGTTACATGAGCTCTGGAATCCCCTTGGGTATCTGAGAGAGAGCCACGAATCCCTCTCAGCCCGCTTTCTGAACAGCACAGAAGCAGACAGAGAAAACCGTGTCTCACTCTGAGCACCTGCCAGGTGGGCTGGTGCCATGTCAGCGCCAAGGGAAGTCTTTTGGGTTCCCAAAAAGCAGTTCTCCACAACCCAGCGTCTCAGTCCCCATGCCGTATGTTGCACTTCGTTCCAGGGAGAGCTCAGCCCCCCGGAGTGCACGGTCACACGGCAGGGGTCCACGACAGACGCAGGTGGAACCGCAGTCCGCGGAAGCTTGGCAGTGTTGCCAGGCAACAGAGACGCCGGCGAGCGGGCAAGCATCGGAGCGGCAGCCGGTGGAATCGCGGTGCCGCCGGCTTTCGCCGGAGGGGGTCGGCGGGGCTTCTTCCGCGGCCGCGCCGCCGGGGCAGGGGCGGGCCGTGGCCGGCCCAGCGCAGGCTCTCCCTGCGCGCCTCCCCCGCACCCACAGGCGGGCGGCGTTCTCGGCCGAGCGGCCCCGTCGGGTCCCGCGCGGTGGGGGCGGGGTCGCGGCGGTCCCGGCTGGGCAGCGCCAGCGGGCCCCGCAGGGCGGGGCCGGGCGGCCCCTGCCCGTCTTCCTCGGGCCGTGCGGCATGGGGGGGGCGGCGGTCCCGGCTGGGCAGAGCCAACGGGCCCCGCGGGGTGGGGGCGGGCGGCCCCAGCCCGTCTCCCCCAGCGGCCCCGGGACGGGGCGGATCCGGGTGCCGCGTGGCATGTTGGGGGCGGAGTCTCCGGCCGAGCTGGGCCGGAGGGGGCTGAGGGGCGGGGAGGCATAGGGGGCAGCTCCCCCTCCCTCCTGCGGCGGCTGCAAAGAGCCGCACCGCCCCGCACTCCCTTCTGCCTCTTTTTTGGGGCAGGCGCCTGGGGGATGGGCGACTCCCGTCCCCTCTTTCTCCCGGGCTTTTTCGAGCCCGGACCGCCGGGGTGGGGTCCCCGGGGCGGCGCCAAGGTCTCAACGGGCTTTTTCCATGGGAAAGTGCGGCGCGGTGGCCACGGGGCGGGGCGCGATGGCGTCTTGGGACCCCCTCCCCCCTCGTGCGGCCGTTCGCGAGGAAGAGCGTGGAGGGATTGGGGAAGGACGCATTCGCGGCGCTCGATTCACAGACCGGCGCTGGGCGCCTCCGCATTTGCCCGGGGTTTTCCGCCCCTCCTTCCCAGAAGGGGAGTCACAAGTGGGGGGGGAAAGGACAAACCCAGGTCTTCTGAAGGCGGCTTCGGGAGACTCTCCGAGCTGTCAGCTGCAGTCTCAAGAACTCGATCCTCTTCCTCTGAATCGGGAAGGGAGCTGAAAAGAAAATCTTCTCCCGACATTTCAAAACCTTCATGGATCTTTCCCATATCAGTGATAATTTCATTATCATATCTAACTCTGAATTCACAATTTGACCCAAGAGAGACCAAAACGACCTATACTGCGCTCTTCTGGGGTTTGGGATAAAACCCTGGTTTTTCCCCCATCTGTATAGTTGTGTTAGATGTTCTGAGGTTATATCTACTTCCCAACGTCCGAGATACAACCCCCACATCGTTAACACGTAGTTATCTTCCGGTCCTAGCGGCCAGTTCATTTTTTCAAATTTCTTCTCCCTACGGAGAGAAATAAAAATCCCTTTTTCTTTAAAAAGGGGACAAGGTATTTTTTACCTTGTTCTCGCAGCTGCAGGTCACGTCAGGGGTCACCATATATAACTGGTTACGGCGCCAGGGAACGAGGCAGGGAGTGCATCAGTGAGGCTGCGTGGAGCTCTTGCAAGCAAGAGACCACTCCTTTATTTTCTGACTCCTTTTGTACATTTTACAAGTTGCCCACCCCAGAGGTGGGACCCTTGGGAACCACTGGTCATTTTCCAGAGACCATCACCGAAGCCCCTCCTCTGGGAACAAATGGGGGAACTTCAGTAGTTTACTGAACATGACCTTGTGCATCAACACCGTGCCTGGGAATAGAATTTCCCAAAACCAAAACAAGCAGGCACGGGCATGGCAACATGTGGGTGTTGGTTTTTAATTCCAGGATAGTGTAGAAAGAACATATGTCCAAAAGCAGCACTATGAAAAAATGCAGGTGCAAAAGAAGGTTTCAGAAATGTAGGATAATATGAATCTGAAAATGCTTCAGTACTTAGCCCAGTGTCTCACTCCAACAAGGTGATTGTCTTCACAGAAATGTAGTGGCAGGCTTATATCATATTCTTATATTACTAGAAATGATGACCTTTCCCTGCCCTAAATTGACCATTGAAGTATTTTGGCTCTTGATTTAAACCCCTGAGCCAGCCATGTTTCAGGCTGCATTAGCTGCAGCTGGTGTTGCAGAGGCAGGGTGCAGCCCTGCCTGCTGGTCCCAAACTGTTACCTGCAGGCTGCAGCCATCAGTGCCCGTGGCCACTGTGTTGCCCCACCAGGGTTTAGCCTGTCTCCCTCCCACCCCAGGTAGCCAGAGGGAAACAGCACACTACTCCATCAGCTTTAAAAACAAAGCAAAAAAATCCTGCTGTAAAAATACACAGAAGTCTTCAAACTACCAATTCTTGCTTAGAGTTTGTTGATGGAGCATATGGCTTTGAGATAAACTGGTATTGTTGGTACTGCTTTTAGGTTAGGTTCCTAAACTTCAGAAAGGAGGAGGTGGTAGTCACGTACCCCTGAGGAATGTCGGAAACAGTAAGATTGCTCAGTCATTTAAAGGGGGCCAGAAAATGGGTGTAGTAGTGGATGGACACTCTGTGAGTAGGTAGCCTTAAGTCATGTAATGACTAGCACTTCAGTGAAATGAATGGACAGAAGGTGACATTGACACCAAGAGGTTGTGTCATGACATGTTGCATGACAGCAAGCAAATGGGGCCAAAATTCTGCCAATTTTGACCCCGGTGGACAGGCCACCTTCACTTAACCCAGAAAAGGGACATAAGTCAATTATGTTTGAAAAGCAAACATTAAAAAAAGTCCCTTTAATTTGTTGGACTGTTTCAACTGTGCAGTGCTCTGTTGACAGATCACGGGTAGTAGCTGTTGGATCCTAATTGCAGTTTGGCACTTCCTAAATCAGCATCACTAGGAGGGTTAATGGTTTCAACTGAGAGGTGGCGCACATTTTTTTCAGTTATGGCCCAGTGTCTTGGTTTGGAAAGACAGGTATCTGCCAGAGAAACTGAGGTTCCCCTAGGATGGAGAATGCCAACCCCTCACACCCCGACGAATTATAATTTTGCAATCAAGGGCTCTCAGGCAAAGATGTTGGGAATAGGAATAACAGTTCTTTACTAGGAGATATTAACAATACAAATATGATAGGAAACAAAACTACCCAACCAAACAAACAAATAAACAAATAAACAATCATTTTAGAAGAAAACCCTGACAGAGTCAGAGTTTCAATCTGACCCTGTGATTCAGGATGTTGAAAAACAGTCCAAACGTAAACAGTCCAAACACTTCTGGAGTGGCAGACGTGATCCTGTTGGAGCAGAGATGATTCTGCGAAGAAAAACCGGTTCAGGGGCCACGAGGAGGGAGGCAGGAATGGCGAGCACAGGAGACGAAGAAGATCTTGCCACACCGCAGCGAAGGAAGCGCCGAGCACCCAGCTCCTGCAGCAGGGCCGAACCGCCAACTCCTGGCCACCTCCCCTCCCCCCCACCCCCCACTGCCAGGGTATGAGATGTATAGAAATGCAAATGCACCGCACAGGCTGGGGAAGGTAACAATGGCCTATCAAGGTGGGTCATCAGGCCCCAAAACAGATGTAAATAGAATATACAAAACCCGGCTCCACAACCCAGGACATTATCCACCCCTTATTCTATTACCATCTGTATCATACCTAAATTAATAAACTCCACTATGCAGAATGAACCCTCACACTCAGTTCTCACTTAGGATTAGGTTTTCCTGTGGTACACAACTGGTTTTCCCATCTTTCTGCATTACCCACCAAGTGTTACCAGGTCCTTGAGCAAAAACAATCCCAGGGGTGGGTTCACCTTTGCACAAGGTGGGGTTTACCCAAACAGTCTTTCCTAAGATACCTCTCATATGTACCACAGGGACTTTGTCTCCATCCACTGTGTGCAAAGGGGTAGACTGGGCAGGACCAGCTCGATTAATAGACCCTCGGGTGTTGACCATCCAGGTGGCCTTTGCTAAGTTCACTTCCCAATTTTTGAAGGTCCCCCCGCCAAGTGCTTTCAGGGTGGTCTTAAGCAGTCCATTGCACCGTTCAACTTTCCCGGCAGCTGGTGCATGATAAGGGATGTGATATATCCATTCAGTGCCGTGTTCCTTAGCCCAGGTGTTTATGAGGCTGCTCTTGAAATGAGTCCCGTTGTCCAACTCAATTCTCTCAGGGGTGCCATGTCTCCACAGGACTTGTTTTTCCAGGCCCAGGATGGTGTTCCGGGCGGTGGCATGAGGCACAGGATAGGTCTCCAGCCACCCAGTGGTGGCTTCCACCATGGTCAGCACGTAGCGCTTGCCTTGGCGGGTTTGGGGCAGTGTGATGTAATCAATCTGCCAGGCCTCCCCATACTTGTACTTGGACCACCGTCCACCGTACCAGAGGGGCTTCACCCGCTTGGCCTGCTTGATGGCAGCACACGTCTCACAGTCATGGATGACCTGTGAAATACTGTCCATGGTTAGATCCACCCCTCGGTCTCGTGCCCACTTATAGGTGGCATCTCTGCCCTGATGACCTGAAGCATCATGGGCCCACCGAGCTAGGAACAACTCTCCCTTGTGTTGCCAATCCAAGTCTACCTTGGATACCTTTATCCTCGCAGCTTGATCTACTTGCTCGTTGTTCCGGTGCTCCTCATTAGCCCGACTCTTGGGGACATGGGCATCCACATGGCGGACTTTCACAGGTAGTTTCCCTACCCTGATGGCAATGTCCTTCCACTCATCAGCAGCCCAGATTGGTTTTCCCCTATGCTGCCAGTTGGCTTTTTTCCACCTTTCCAGCCAGCTCCACAGAGCATTAGCCACCATCCACGAATCAGTGTAGAGGTAGAGCTTCGGCCACTTCTCTCTTTCAGCAATGTCCAGGGCCAATTGAACAGCTTTGAGTTCAGCAAGCTGGCTTGACCCACCTTCTCCTTCAGTGGCGTGTGCAACCTGTCGTGTGGGGCTCCATACGGCTGCTTTCCACTTCCGGTTCATCCCTACGATGCGACAGGAACCATCAGTGAAAAGAGCGTAGCGTGTTTCTTCTGCTGGCAGTTGGTTGTATGGTGGAGCTTCTTCAGCCCGGGTTACTTGCTCTTGTTCTTCTTCGTCAGTGAGACTGAAGTTCTCAGCTTCTGGCCAGTTGGTGATTACTTCCAAAATCCCAGGGCGATTCGGGTTACCAATACGGGCGCACTGAGTGATGAGGGCGATCCATTTGCTCCATGTGGCATCGGTAGCATGGTGGGTGGAGGGAACCTTTCCTTTAAACATCCACCCCAGTACCGGTAGTCGGGGTGCCAGGAGGAGTTGTGCTTCAGTGCCAATCACCTCTGAGGCGGCTTGAACTCCTTCGTAGGCGGCCAAGATCTCCTTCTCTGTGGGAGTGTAATTGGCTTCAGACCCTCTGTAGCTTCGGCTCCAGAATCCCAGTGGCCGGCCTCGAGTCTCACCTGGCACCTTCTGCCACAGGCTCCAGGACAGACCATGGCTCCCGGCTGCAGAGTAGAGCACATTCTTTACCTCTGGTCCCGTCCTGACTGGGCCAAGGGCTACTGCATGTGCGATTTCCTGCTTGATCTGGGCAAAGGCGTGTTGCTGTTCTGGGCCCCAGTGGAAATCGTTCTTCTTGCGGGTAACCAGGTAGAGAGGGCTCACAATCTGACTGTACTCAGGGATGTGCATCCTCCAAAAGCCAATGGCCCCTAGGAAAGCTTGTGTTTCCTTCTTGTTGGTCGGTGGGGACATGGCGGTGATCTTATTGATGACCTCAGTGGGAATCTGACGCCGTCCATCTTGCCACTTCACTCCCAGGAACTGGATCTCTTGGGCAAGTCCCTTGACTTTGCTCTTCTTGATGGCAAAATCGGCTTCCAGGAGAATTTGGATGATCTTCTCTCCTTTCTCAAAGACTTCCATTGCCGTGTTCCCCCACACAATGATGTCATCTATGTTCTGCAGATGGTCCGGAGCCTCACCCTTTTCCAGTGCATCCTGGATCAGTCCATGGCAGATGGTGGGACTGTGCTTCCACCCCTGGGGCAGCCGATTCCAGGTGTACTGCACACCCCTCCAGGTGAAAGCAAACTGGGGTCTGCACTCTGCTGCCACAGGAATGGAGAAGAAGGCATTGGCAATGTCGATGGTGGCGTACCACTTTGCTGCCTTGGACTCCAGCTCATACTGCAACTCCAACATGTCTGGCACAGCAGCGCTCAGTGGTGGCGTGACCTCATTCAGACCACGGTAATCCACTGTCAGTCTCCATTCCCCACTGGGCTTACGCACAGGCCAGATGGGGCTGTTAAAAGGTGAATGAGCCTTACTGACCACCCCTTGGCTCTCCAGTTTACGAATCATCTCATGGATCGGGGTCACAGAGTCTCTGTCAGTGCGGTACTGCCGACGGTGCACTGTTGCTGTGGCAATTGGTACCTGTTGTTCTTCAACTCTTAGCAGTCCCACAGCAGAAGGGTCATCTGAGAGACCAGGCAAGGTATTCAGTTGTTTGATCTCTTCCGTCTCTACAGCAGCTACTCCAAAAGCCCAACGATATCCTTTTGGGTCTTTGAAATATCCATTTCTGAGATAGTCTATGCCGAGGATGCACGGGGCCTCTGGGCCAGTCACAATGGGGTGTTTCTGCCACCCATTCCCAGTTAAACTCACTTCGGCTTCCACTACAGTCAGCTGCTGGGACCCTCCTGTCACCCCAGAAATAGAAATGGGTTCTGTTCCTACATACCCTGATGGCATCAGGGTACATTGGGCACCAGTGTCAACCAAAGCCGTGTATTTTTGTGGGTTGGATGTGCCAGGCCATCGGATCCACACAGTCCAATAGATCCGATTATCCCTTTCCTCTACCTGGCTAGAGGCAGGGCCCCTCTAGCACTGGTTATCCCCTTCCTGAGCATACATACTAGAGGTTCCTTCAAGGGGATTCAACACAGCATCGGCAGCTTGGTTATAGGAGGCTGAGGCTACTTTCATTTTTGTAGATCTCCCTTGGCGATTGTTCCTCTCCTTGAGCTCACGCACCCGTGCTGCCAGGACAGAAGTGGGTTTCCCATCCCACATTCCCATGTCTTCCCCATGGTCACGCAGATAAAACCACAGGTCAGCTCTTGGGGTGTACCCTCTCTCTCAAGCTGGGGGTCGTTGGGCTCTAACTCTGGGGCCTGTGACTCGCACTGGTGCCACACTGGAACTGTTCGTCCTCATCTCCTCCCTCACCCCCCTTATCTCTTCTTTGAGTTCTTTAACCACGGCAGAGATATGAGCCTGCATCGGGCCATTGATCATACTTTCATAATTCCTAAGCTTATTGGCAACAGACCCCACTGTCTCTTGATTGTCCTCAGCATTAATTGTTGCAATAAAGGTGGTGTACTGAGATGGCCCTAGATTTGCCAGATTCCACAACATCTGCCCTGTGCATTTAACCTTGTCAGGGTCATTATCATGCTGTCCACTCCTCCCAAAAAGTACCTCCAGCACCGCCACTTCCCTCAGCTGTTGGATCCCTTCCTCCAGAGTTTTCCAGCGCATTCTATGGTGGTGCTCCTGCATTCTTCTTTGTGGATAAATCTCTCTCTCACACTCATTAAAAGCCGCTCCCAAAGGGAAAGGGGTCCTGGCTCTCTTACAAATACCTGATTTATACCTGAGTCCTGGGTCAAGGGTCCCAAATTCCTTGCCTCACCACTGTCCAATTGCACACCCGTACCCATGAGGTCCCAAACCCGAAGTAGCCAGGCTGTGTAAGCCTCATGCCCCCGCCGTACAATATCTTTTTGCAGGTTACGGAGACTTTCATACGACAGGGACTCGGTGATGATCTGAACATGTGATTCCCCTGCAGATTGTGAGGGCCCTCCTTTCTTATTGTCTGGGTTTGCTGTTTTCACCTTAGATTTCTTTGTTTCCACAGGGGCAACTGCCGCTGGCTGTGACTGCCCCTGTGGTTCAGCTGGGACCTGAGCAGTTGTAATCTCTGTGGGTTTCATTGCTGCACCATCAGGCTATCTTTTGTCAGGGCAGGGGAAGGATTTCCCACTAGCTGGGGAAATGTACTCCCTCAGCATCTGGCCCATCTTCTCCTGCATCTCCTTAATCAGAGCCCCCACCCAAACCGGGTGGTTTATCTCTGAGGCAGGCTGTGGGGCAGGAGCGGACTCTTGGGCTGCATTCTTATTCTCTGGGGTACTTATTAAGGTGCTTACCCAGGCCAATTTCCTCTTATCTCTGAATGCCAAACAGAACAGGCATACCAGCAACACCAGCCACTGTATGATATCATTAGCACTCAGAGATTTCAACCCTTCAAAAACTGGTGGGGTAGACCCAAAAAACTGTGTGAAGGGCTGGGAGAAAATTTCCCCCGGTGCCATTTCCTTACAATAGGTACCATTGTTAAAGTAACCCCAGAAGCACAGAGTTAGCCTATGATAGCTATGAATCCATGTGCTTGCTTTCCAGAGGAAGTTAAAAATCCATGAATTTCTCACCTTATTAATCCACAAAATAAACTGGATGCCAGCCACAGTAGCCTTAGTCATAGGACCCATATTTACATAAGGAGTAGCAAATGGCAGAAATACAGCCACCACCATGTGCCACCCAAACCAGGGAAAGCTAGACCACATTATTCTGGCCAGAGGGCTTTTATCTAATACGCAAGAACTGTTATTCCTCTCTCTCAATGCCCTCGTGCCCCACGTTGGGCACCAAAATCTGTCTTGGTTTGGAAAGACAGGTATCTGCCAGAGAAACTGAGGTTCCCCTAGGATGGAGAATGCCAACCCCTCACACCCCGACGAATTATAATTTTGCAATCAAGGGCTCTCAGGCAAAGATGTTGGGGATAGGAATAACAGTTCTTTACTAGGAGATATTAACAATACAAATATGATAGGAAACAAAACTACCCAACCAAACAAACAAATAAACAAATAAACAATCATTTTAGAAGAAAACCCTGACAGAGTCAGAGTTTCAATCTGACCCTGTGATTCAGGATGTTGAAAAACAGTCCAAACGTAAACAGTCCAAACACTTCTGGAGTGGCAGACGTGATCCTGTTGGAGCAGAGATGATTCTGCGAAGAAAAACCGGTTCAGGGGCCACGAGGAGGGAGGCAGGAATGGCGAGCACAGGAGACGAAGAAGATCTTGCCACACCGCAGCGAAGGAAGCGCCGAGCACCCAGCTCCTGCAGCAGGGCCGAACCGCCAACTCCTGGCCACCTCCCCTCCCCCCCACCCCCCACTGCCAGGGTATGAGATGTATAGAAATGCAAATGCACCGCACAGGCTGGGGAAGGTAACAATGGCCTATCAAGGTGGGTCATCAGGCCCCAAAACAGATGTAAATAGAATATACAAAACCCGGCTCCACAACCCAGGACACCCAGTGAAGAGCAGTGTTCACTGCCATGAATGCTGTTGTACCATTCAAGAGAAATGGGCTAGGCTTCGCACTGTGTGAGACTCCTTGGTTTGTTCTAACAGAACCTCCTTGGTTCTGTTGGTTTGGTTTCACAGCTGGAGCAAAGGTACAGCATGGGAAGCAATTCACAAGGCAGAAGTGGAACATATCCCAAGCACTGGTATACATTGTCCTTCAGCAGCACAGTGTAATTGAGTGTAGTCGAATGTTGCAGTGTGGGAGGATGGTGAAATGCTGCTACCCTCTCAAAGTGTCTCCTTCAGAAGCTGCTTGGAGTAGGCCACAGGAGCAATCATTTCCAGTCCATGCACGCACACACACACCACAGATAGCTCAGTGAAGGAAAGACAGGAAGGGCCTTCTGTATGATGAATTCTAGCAAGGGTTTGTTATGTTCACCTTGCCGAAGGGAATCAGGGACAAAAGACAAGGACTTTATGGTGCTCAGTGGTTAAGTAAGGGGTCGCCTGAGGGCACAGGGACAGTACAAAGGGCACCAATCTGTAGAGGGGATGAGGGATGAACCATTGGGGTGGGCAGGGTCAACTGGCCAGTGGGGGAAGTTGTCTAAGGTATATTGGCAGTAGTTCTGCAGGGCACTGTGGGGGAAGTCCTCTTTTTCAGCCTAGGCAGGGAAACTCCATGGTAGGACAAAGCCTGGAGGTTTCCCTGAGGGGTTCAAGGGCTTCCACAGTCTAATTGGAGGAGTGCTGACCTTCAGTGATAACAGATTTTTAAAAAGTTCTTAATACTGTCAAAACAAGAAAGAAGGAAAGTGATGAAGATGAAATACTTTCCTCTTAAATGTGCCTGTCTTGGTTTTGAAAGACAGGTATCTGCCAGGGAAAGCTGGAGTTTCCCTTAGAATGGAGAATGTAAACCCCTCACCCCTACTAAATTATAATTTTGTAATTAAGGGCTTTCAGGCAAAGATTTGGGAATAGGAATAACAGTTCTTTACTAGGAATATTAACAATACAAATGTAGTAGTAAACAAACAAACAAACAGCAATCCTAGAAACCCTGACAGAGTCAGAGCTATTACCTGACACCTTGTTGGTCAGGGTGTTGGAAGCAGTCCAAAAGTAAATCCTCCTAGAGTGGCAGATGTAGTTCTGTTGGAGCAGAGATGATCCTGTAGAAAAAAGGGTCCAGTGATGGTGAGAAGAGTCTCCTCCAGGAATCCAGTGGAACCAGATACCTGTGTTCCTACATCTCAGTTTTTATCTAGGTAGGAATGGTTGGCTCCCCCACACTGGGTGGAACATCTCACAATGGGATGATGGAATGTGCCCTGTCATTGGTGAGCCTTAATGGCCCATCAGCAGAAAATAACTCCCTGGAGGGAGGACTGGTGGTGAAAGAGATAAGAAACAATGCCCCACCTGGTTTTAACAGTTGGCCCATCATCAGAAGGCATCCGCCCCCCTCCCCCCAGAGTTGCAAGAGATAAAGAAAAACATCTCCCCAGCTGCTTTCAACAAATGAAATAGAATACACATTTTTGATTCCATAACCCAAGACACTACCCAACAACTTCAGGGGTAGTATACTCACCTACTTTAGCACTGAAAGCATATTGGAGTCACATAAGGAGAGGTTTCCTATGGAGTACTATGAAACTGCTATAGCAGTAATAAGTTTTCACACTGTAGTTTAAGCCTAGAGCTAATATAGGTACAGTCTTGGATGTTTAACCCTGCTGGCTCAAGAGCCAGTGTTGAACTTTGCTGTTTTAAATCCAGTCTTAGAGCTCTGCAAGGATCACTGCAGCATGACATTGTGACAAGAAGATGCTGATTCATGCATAAACCTTAGATGCTTTCATGATATCTCCAACCAGCTTTGAAAACCTATGGGTATCTGGCGTATTGCAACTTGAGAGACATGGCCAAGGTTTTCCCCAAACGTTTTGTAATGGAACACTATAGCTTTCATTCCGAAAGAAATAGCATTGAGCATATTGCTGGCAAAATGCTAGAAGAATAAACCAAAAAATATCCTTTAATGGAAGGGATGGAAAAAATTTAGACCAAAAATTAATTTTTTTTTTTTAAATTAGAATTATGTGGACCAAACCTGAATGTAATAGCTCCTTGTGTTTCAGTTCATTTGTATTCCTGGTCGTTCTCCTTTCCTTTTCACTATAAACCATTCTGCAGGCTCAGTGAGCACATGTGAAATAAGTTCTGTGCATCTTTGTAATACAAATGGCCAGGATGGGTTTCTGCAGTAAAAGGATACAACAAAGTGGATGTGTAGCCTACAGTGGGAACTCCTGCAATTTTTCTTCTCTCAATTTCTCCTCTCAAAAGTGATCTCTGTAGCAAACTTTACACATTCTCCTACTCCTGAGACTGATTAATAAAGAAACCTGGGGTATTTATTATATGACACGGTTGTTCCTGTTGTGCACCTTTGTGCCTGGACCACAGATCATTCTCACACAGCTGTGATCCAGAATGTGGGCAGATAAAACAGTTTTCTCTTGTCTACTTGTCTTTTGAAATTCTTGTTATGTTAGTATTGCATTAATTTTGTCCATAGTATCTGAAATAATTTACCATGCAGTTTTGAACACAGCACGAATATATACAATTTACTCTTAGAAGAAAGCAAGGTCAGCAAACTCTCTCTCTCTCTCTTCCCCCCTCTCTCCTGGCACATTTCTCTGTGCAAGCCATGGCTGGAAACCCTTCTGTTTAGATTCAGGCTGCAAGAGTGCCTGAAGACCATAATATGTAGAGCTGAAAAGGAAAGCACATAGTGCCAGTCTCTTCTAGGACAGGTGGCAGTGTCATCTGAGAATGCTCTTCCTTACTCAAACCTTATCTCGTGGCTGATGTACTGCATCACACAGCCTGGAAACATGCACCTTCCCTCAAGCTATAGGTACCAGCGTGGTTTCTCACTCTTGCAGATCCCCAAAAGCTTAAAACATCCAACAGCTGCTTCCATGCAACATGTCCTACCAGGTACAAGTAATTCTTCCTTCCCTACTGCACCACATGTGCTCTCAATGTCTCAGAGTGCACAGAAAAACCACACAGCCTTTTCACTTTGAAAAGCTAAATGCACCAGGACAGAAAGCTTTTGCTAACCTGGTCCCTTGCCTTTTCTTCGCAGCTTTTCATCTTTGGAGCAAGCACTGAAGTTATGCACTTGCTTCCCAGCTGAGTACATCGTTGTTTTCTAAAGGGTCCAATACGTGCTCCTCCTTGTGGCGCAGAAAAATGTCAGGATGGACAAACTTCTTTTGTTGAAACACACCGATGCTCTGCACTTTCCTTCTCAGCTCATCATACCATCCCATTCTCTGTCATGCAATAAAATCTACACTGAAAAGTTTCCAGCTACATCTTGTATGGATAAATGAGCCAGGAGAAAAACTTTGCTCAACTTTGCCCCTAATGTTTGGAAACGTTCATTCGCTCCATCCTGCAAACTTCCTTCACACCGCCCACCAACCGCTCCCCTCCACTCCAAAACCCCAACTCCCTTGCTGCCTCAGCCAGGGTCCGCCCTTCCCCATGGTGCTCCTTGAGAGCTGCTCAGAGATGTACTGAGCGCACTCAGTCTCAAATACAGTCCAATATGATTCTCACACAGAAAAATATCCTAGTCCTTCTGTCTTTAAGCTTTCCAGAAAACCCTTTTAAAATTGATTGACATTTGGGACTCTGAGAGTAAAAATTTGTGATCCTACTTTTAGGTGAGATTTAATTTGCAGTGCAGCTTGCTTTTTACATTGTGGAGGGTTTAAGGAGAAATAAATGCTACCTTATTTTCATGTATACAAATCTGGAAATTGAAAGTTAGTGAGGTCTCCATATTTGGGCACATTTTTTTAAAAAGACTTGGACTTAAATGCTTTAGATTTAGTTGTTTGCCAATAAGTAAGGGTACATTTTGTTTATTAAGTCTATCTAGTCCATCTAGTTGAGTTTTCCTATGTCGTTTTTCAGCAGCAGCACTAGATAGCGCCATGTAAACATGTAATCCCACAATGTGCAGCTCCAACTATGAAAAATCTAGTCACTCAAATGACATGCCTATATGTTTTTCTGACCTTCCTGATCCATGTGCAGGATTATGTGCAGCACACTCAAACAGCCAGTTATATGTGCTAAAGATGTTTTTTAACTCTTGGAGAGACCAGCAACCAAAATGCAAGTGTCTGACAAAAATTTAACTCATGCAAGTGCCAGGTGAGAAAGCTGTTGCTGGCTCCACCCTTAACTGCATCTATTGAATTGCAGCACATAGCCTTTAATCTTCACTTTCCTTTTGAGATCTATGAAGCACATAATCCTTGAGTCTCACAGAGTCAGAATGCAGGGTTTCCAATGAAACCATCACTGAAATTTTGATTCTACCTCCAAAATTCTGCATCCAAGGATTGCTCCCAGAAAGTCTGAATTGTTTTTACATACTTTGAGCAGCCTCTCAATTGTACTATAAATACTGGGTCTGCACTCTTTGCTTCCTACGGAAAATAAATTTATCCTCTTGCAGGAGTCTACCATAAAAATTTGCATTCCACTTCCAAAATTCAACACATTCAAGTATTTCTCTCAAGACAAAATGTGCCAGAATAAAATGGTCTTGCCTGTTATTATCCCCCAGCCAGCCTTTCCTTCTTTTGCCAGTGTTCTTAAACATTCTTGTATTATGTTGCTGTCACAGTTTGGAGACAGGCAAACAACAGGACTCACTAAGGTCATGTGAGAAACAGCCAAGATTTATTAGAGACTCCTCCTTTTATAGGGGGTTCAAAATTCCAGTGCTTGAACATCAGATTGGTCAGAGTCTCAACACTGCCCGACTTAGTAACCAGTTAGATGTTTGCATTCAGGACTGAAAGGGATTGGCAGGAGTCCCCTGTTTGAGTTCAAACCCAATCTATCGTTGCTCACCCAGGGACTCGTTTACTTCTTTTCTATAACGAACTAGGCTAGCCAGATTGGGTTGCTTACTATGGCCAAATCCATCTGTATAGCATCAGACCAGTTGTGGCCGTGACATTCTTGTTTTGCTTATTTCTTATATGTATCTCTACATACATATTTGAGAATATAAAATTATTCTTAAGGCTTACAAAACAGATTCAGTTAATAAAAATGGTCTCAGGACCATTTATATTAATAAAGCATCTGCTGTCCTTTCCTCCAAGAATCATCATGGACAGCATCATGTTCTTTCTGTCATGTTTCTTTACAATAAATGCATATTTGGCACATATTCTGTTGTTTCTCCTCTCTCCCCAGCTTCTTCATCTTGTATAAGTTGGTCATCTTTGTTATTACAGATGGCTATAACCAAGTAGTTTCAGGTCTCCC
Organism: Phylloscopus trochilus trochilus; assembly: GCA_016584745.2. Classification (NCBI taxonomy): domain Eukaryota; kingdom Metazoa; phylum Chordata; class Aves; order Passeriformes; family Phylloscopidae; genus Phylloscopus; species Phylloscopus trochilus. The sequence continues at coordinate 56,157,285 of WQNJ02000546.1, read as the reverse complement.
TAGCAATATGGTCATTAATGCAAGCTATACAATCACATTATTCACATATAAAGAAGGCCAGCATGAAGTTATGAGTGCTTCACATTGTGGCGTCACAGCATTCTGCCATATGTCATCTGTTGCTGCTACTTGTATGTGCTGGCTTGAAAGCAAAACCAGTGAAACTCCAAGTCAGAAATAAAAACTAATAGGAGAAAAGAGAGAGAAAAAAGTAAAATAAAATAAACAGAATAATACAACCTGACACCCTGTTGGTTAGGGTGGTGGTAGCAGTCCAGATGAAGTAGTCTTGTTGAAGCAGTGATTGCATAGAAAGGTCTGGTGGCTCTTGTCCTCTGGGAATCCAGTGGGTAAAGACTGCTATGCTATCCCAAGTCCCAGATTATATCCAGGTGGGAATGCTTGGCTCCTTCCCCTGGGGAGAGCATCTCACAATGGGCTGATATCATTCCACCAGTCATGCAATGGGTCCTTGATTGCCCATTAAACAGAGAGAGCTCCCTGAGGGAGTTACCTGTGAGTCATGGGGCAAGGCATTGATGGCCCATTAACAGAAGATAGTCTGGAGGGAGGGGCAAGGGAAACACTGCTCCACCTGGTTTCAACAGCTCATGAGGATGGTGATAGAATACATACTTTGGGCACATCTTACATTGTAACCTAGGACATTGTATTGCCTTAAACATCCAATTTTCTTAATGTAAATAAAAAAATATAATCTTTTGAATCTTATAAGTCTTCAGATCTTGTAAATTCTGAAGCATGTGATCATCCTCTCATATTAACAGAGATTTACACTGTATATACTTAAAGAGGATTATTCTTAAAGGCTTGTCTTATTCACTGCTATGATACACTGTCTTCCAACACTTTTCTGAGCAGGTGAAACATAATTGCATGATCCTTGTACATCTCTTTAAGCAGTGGGGAAATAGTTTTTATTTTTGTGCAAATGTTTAGGACTTATAACTGCCAAGAAGAGAATCAGTGCTGGTCACACAGTAGTTCCTGAGAACTATTTTTAGGTAATCCTTCTCTGTTTAAACACACTGGGCTGAAGTTTTAAACCCTGTGTTTTGATTTCACTGTCAGGGAGAGATGACCATTTACCAAGGAAGGTTGCGACAGGTGAAAATGGGTGGAACCTTCCATGCCTTTTCCACATGTTAACTTCTACATGTAGAAGCTGTGACTTCTTTTAGTACACAATGGCTCTTTTTTGGTTTAGGAAATGATTATTTGGGAAGTACATAGCTTCACACAAACTTTCTGTTTGAAATGTATGAGAATTATAGACATAGACTTTTATTAAACAGAAAGTAGCTTTCTGTTCAAAAATATCTTCTGATTTAATACATGACTTTTTATTCTACTGACACTACATTTTCTTCAGGTTTTCCCTTAAGCAATTTCAGCAATTGTACTGTCTTTATTGACAGTCTTGTGAAACACTGGTCTTTAATCTTTTAAATAAAATCCAGGTCAACTACAATTATTTTATTGTCTCAGTACACTAATCTTCACAGCATGGTTTTTGTTTGGAAGGAGCTCACAGACCAGGTAGGAACCAGTAGAGATCTCTGATCGGTTTGTCACTTGTGTCTCACAAGTGACTTAAATAGAAGATATCATAGGAATGATTTAAACTACCATTTTGCTGGGGTTTTTTTCCCATCCCACAGTCATTCACTACAGTTAGTTCCTCTCTTTGAAAATACTGATAATTGAATTCATAAACCAAGTAAATAATTAATTCTTCCCCTAACACCTGGTGTTTGACTGTTATCCTAGGGTGACTTTACGATTGTATCTCCAACTGTCTGCTCTGTTTGAGCTGTATATTAAGTTCTGTACCTTTAAAACTGGTTCTGGGAGTGAAGGGGGACAAAGAAGCAGCGCACAGTTTGAGAAAACTGCCTGACTCCTACAAATTCTTGCTCCGGTAGCTTGTCTGAGGCATGGACAGCTGTGGAACAGAGAGCTCCTGTGTTTTTAGTTAGTTTTAGCTAGCTAGGGCAGAGAAGTTCCCTGGACTGCTTTTTGTTTCTTTTTCTCAGGGCTGTTTAAACCTGCTGCAGACTGAAAGACTCAGACCAGCACTGAGGGCTTGCACCTGTGGCCCACTGGGGCCTGGACCTCTGGAGGGACTGATAAGAGACTGAGAGAGAGCCGAGCTACACCCATGACAAGGACTTTCTTGATTTGCCATCTCACTTCAGAACAAGAGGTTTTATTGTTTCATATTATTCGTTCTTCATGCTTGTGGGCACTTTGTTCATTAAATAAATAGTTCTTTCCACTTTTCTCCAAGCAAGTTCTTTCCTGGACCAGTTTTGGGGGAGGGGCCGTTTGGGTCTGCTTCCCAGAGGGACTCTATTCGGGGGTTTTCTCCCAAATTTTCCCTAAGCCAGGACAACTGTTTTTATTCCTATTGGTACACATAAACAGAAAAGGCTTTCTGATGTATTAAATATCCTTTAAATATCTTTTTTTTTTCTCAGAAAACAAAAATTCTGTAATCTGTTACTATCTGAATACACTAATCATTAATGAAAAAATCAGAACTTGCAGAACATCTAGTGCTCTGAATAGTACTATTTGTGAACAGTTTTTCTTTTTTGCTAGTACAAAATGAAGTAATAAAAGGGTTATAAGAAGATTCCTCAGCATGGAGAAGCAATAAAAACATGGCAGGAAACGGAACAGGATAGAACTTCTAAAGTTTCTCTATGCAGCCTTGTCTGTGTCTTATGTCCTTCATCCTCCTCCCCTGTTATGTACCTTTTTTGCAATAGCAGTGTACAAGAAGCTTGTGGGCAGGCTCTTGGTGATCTGGAGAGAATTGTGCCTGCTTAACAGACAAGGGGCATTATGTGGTTTGTCCAGTTCTTTCGGGTGAAGCCAGTGAAGGGACCAATGCTGGCACATGGCAGATCAGTCACTACAAGCTGGGTCTGGGTCTGCATGCTATTAGGGCCTAAGCATCCCCATCTGTGAGATGCAAGAACTGGCTACACACCAGGCTGAGTCTAAGGAGGAGAGTTACGGCTAATGTATGAGTAGAGAAAACAGATGAAGTTATTTTTTGTGGGTGAGGCTGAGCATTTGAAAGGTGTTTGGACCATCCCAGGAATAATTTGAACTTCCTGACTGAATGTAAGGGGTCAGCAGAGCTGAGTTCTTAAGCCCTATCCTCTGTGAGACTGAGCAAAGCCAGGTGATTCCTTATCTGGCTTCAGACAACAACTTTGTATGCCCGCAAAACACCCATCTGTAAATTAATTAGTAAACTCCAGTTTGATCAGTCTGAATTCCTTTCTTAGAGCTGACAAAGGTATTGCGGTGTGTGGCAATTCAACAGCTGAAAAAAGAATGGTAAAACTTGAATGCAGCCTTTTGCTAATGGTCCTCCAGAGTGCTAAACAGGATTTGTTTGCTTAAACTATGACTGATCCCTTGTGAGTAGCCTCAGCCTATTGAGTTTAATTGGTCTGTAGATGTTATTCTCCTGGTTTTATTTAGTTTTAGGTAAGAGAGAGAGAGAGAGGGAGAAGTTAGATAGGTTACTTCTTATTATGCTCTTGATTTTTCCCAAATGTCAGGGTTTTCTATGCTCTTCAGAGAACACTGAACTTAAAAAAAAAGTAAGAATAGAGTAAGGGAACTCTCTTTGAAATCTGTTTTGGCAGAGATTAAGAGAGAAAGGAAAAAATTATTTTCTTTGTCTATAAATCCCTTTAAAAATTTATATTAGCTGCTGGCATCTTGGATTCTATTCCAGTTACACATAGCATCCCTCCTCACTAGGAAAGCATTGCTTTCTCTGATGTATAGGTAAATGCCAGATGTCAGAATAGACTCTCAAAGTCTCTGCTGCCTAGGCTTGAATTTTTACTCTTGTAAGGGCTACAGAGCATTTTCACTTGTGCCACTTCATTGGGAATGCTTTCAAACAGAACAGTGGCCCTTTCAGAAAGTCAATTACATGGTTCAAAGCAGAGTATAACTGGACTCAAAAAGCTTGTCTGGCATTTCAGCCATTATTTAAAGGAGTGAGGAAGAAAAGAGGCTGGGCAGTGGATATTCTTCATTTGGCCATGAGCATGGAGTGTGGTAAGGGGATTTGCTATGTTGGTGTGACAAATGTGATGAAATCCTAATTCCTTCTTCCACTGACTCTGCTTTTAGAATGTGTGTTCAGCTCAACTGAGGAAAAAACCCAGGAGCCTGAACACTACATCTTTATATCCTAATACTCCACCCTAGGTGGGAAGCAAGGTCTATTGCCTGTGAAGGGTGGATTGACTGTTCATAGTGGAAAATTCAGCAGGTGACATACTTGAACTTCATTCCCAATAGTGCCCCAAAGTCCTCCAGCTGGTTACTCATTTGTACAGTGAGAGCCCCTGGGCAGAGTGAGGCTACGTCTCCTGGGAAGGGAAGGTGACATCAGCCCTGGGTTAAAAAAAATGGGGAGTGTGAGCAATGTAGAACCTAACCTGGTTGCTCTTCTGTGGAGTGGTCTAAGAGCTTCTAGTTATAGTTCTCTACTGCTGTGAGGTTTTTCCTTCTCCCATTGCCATGGTTACACTGTAATTCTATTTAGCAAAATCCCCTGCATAATTGCACTTGATCTCCTACGTTGATAACACTGAATCATTTTTGTTCAGCTTCAGCTATAAGGGATAAGGGTCAAACAATCTGAAGACAAGGGTATTGGAGAAAAATTCTGTTTCACATTAAAATCTGCAGATAATATGCAATGAATCTTTTAATTTATAAAATTTGTTGGTAAACTCGGTAGTCCTTTAACATACTGTGAATCTGAAAACTGCAAATTTACTCTGCAGAACCCAGCCCGTGTGTATTCCTGTTAATGCCATGTGCTTTTATGTGGGTCATAGGGCAATAAATATATGGTTAACTTAGTTTATTTACATCATATGGTGTTGGACCCCATAAAGTTGATTTTATGCATTAAATGAACAGTCATGTATTAAAGTTTTTAATCAGGTAAAAATCTCTGTAAATTAAGAAACAAACTCTTTATGCTTTTTTTCTGTTACAAAAACTTGTTAAAAAAGGTATCACATTTATCAGAACGAAATGTACTTTCATTGTCACAGCACAGCTGGTCTGTAGCTGGCAGACAAATTTGGACATAAATAAGAAACCCAATTTGGCTAGCCTAGTTTGATAAACAAGTCCCTGGGTGAGCAATGATAGGGTCACAAGCTAAGGCAAGAATATGAGAACTCTCTGTCCAAAAGAGTCTTGATCCTCCTGTTTGAAGTGGTAGCATCCCTCTCCAAGGAGGGTATCAGAGGTGTCTCAGAACTTGTTCAGGCTGAACTTGAAACCACTGATACAAGCTTGGCCTTATTTCCCAGTTAGGTATGATTCTTTGCATATTTCTTAGATCATTTGGGTTCTCTCAGTTTATGACCAGCCAGTCCCCATTTTTAAAGAGTCAGTTTGGTATCACTCGGTTTAGATGTTACAGTCCATTCCTTAGGTTCTTCCACGGGTGCTTTGATTCTGCTGGCATGGATCCACCCTCGTTCTCTGGTCTGGATGGCAGCCTTGGTTGTCAGCAATATCTGAAAGAGACCTTCTCATTGTGGAAGTAAAGATTGTTCGGTTCATGTTTTCATTAATACCCAGTCCCCTGGATGGATATTATGGATTTTAAAACTAAAGGTGTGGTTTGAGGGATTATCCCTTTTATCCGCAGATTTTCAAGGGTTTTTGCAATTGTGTTGACATATTTCTTAACACCCATTTCCCCTACATCATAAGTAGTAGGTTCATGCTGGGTGGTCATAAAGGGTAACCCAAACATCATCTCATAAGGTGACACTCCCAGGTCTGACCTGGGTTGTGTTCGAACTCTCAGTGAAGCCAAAGGTAGGAGTTTTACCCATGACATTTGGGTTTCAATTATTAATTTTGTGAAGGTTCTCTTTAAAGTCTGGTTCATCCTTTCTTCTCAGCCTGAACTCTGTGGGTGCCATAGGGTATGTAATTCCCATTTTATTCCTAAAGCTTGAACTATTTGCTGAAAACTTCAGACTTGAAATGAGTTCCTCTGTCCGAGTCTATCCTATTAACCATAGGATTAACCATTCCATATCTGGGAATAATTTGTTCCACAAAGGTTTTACATACCATGTTGGCTGTGGCTCTGACAGTGGGAAGAGCTTCCACCCAATGAGTCAAATGGTCTGTTATTACTAATAAAAACTTCCATTTTTGTACTTGGGGAAATTCAGTAAAATCAACTTGCAGACTTTGAAGTGGTTGTAGAGCTAACTCCAGACCACCTAATGTTGTTTTTCTCATTACCTTTTTATTTACCTTCTGGCAAATTATACATCTTTCTGTCACCTGTTTTGTTTTGCCAATCCATAAATTCCAACACACCCATAATTCCTTAGAAAGTGATCACACAAAGCTTGGGTACCCCAATGAGTTTTCTGATGCATGTTTTCTAATATTTTCCTAGTGAGTGGCTTATTAAGTAATTGTCTCCCATCAGGAAGTTTCTATCTCCTTCTATCTCCCTGATTCATCTGACTTTCCCCCCATCCTCCTTAATTCTGTTTCTTCTGCTTCACTGAACTTCAGAATTTCCAATTCTTCCTTATTTGAGGTCAAAATTAATATAACCCTTTGGATCCCATTCTCTGCTGCATCTTTAGCTTCTTGATCTGCCAAATTATTTCCCCTTATTTCTGAAGTCATTCCCTTTTGATGTCCTTTTACATGTACTACAGCTATCTCCTCAGGCAATTTTAATGCCTCTAAGACCTCCAGAATAAGACCCTCATGTATTAACCCCTTTCCTTTTGAATTAAGTAACCTCTTTTCTTCCCCAAATTTTTCCAAAAATGTGTACTACCCTAAAGGCATATTTTGAGTCAGTATATATAGTTCCCTTCTTATGTGCTAAATATTCCAGTGCTCTTTTCAGAGAATATAATTCACAAGTTTGAGCTGACAGTCTGAAGGTAATTTTCCTTTTTCAATGGTTTACATGTTTTTCCCATCAACCAAAGCATACCCTGACATTCTTTTTCCATGTAAACACATGGAAGAACCATCCACATATATTGTTTCCCCTTCTGAAAGGGCTTGCTCCTCAGGATCTTCCCATACTTTAGTTTGGTATTGGATAATTTCTAAACAATTATGTGTTTTTGGTTTTCCATATAAAAATTGAGCTGGATTTAAACTTTTGTTTACTTCTAATGTCAAGTCATTACTGTCCATTGGGATTGCTTCCTATTTTAGCATCCTAGAATCTGTTAACCATTTTTCAGCCTTCTGGTTTAACACATTTCGGACTGCATGAGGTGTACATACAATTAGTTTACTCCCAAAAGTAAGCTTACAGCTCTCTTCTACCAGGATTGCAGTAGCTGCTATGGCTTGAATATGAACACTGGGCAGCCATGGCTCACTGGGTCCAACATCTTTGATAAATAAGCTATTGTCTTCACTTCTCCCCATTCCTGAACAAGAACTCCATGAGCTACTCCACTTTCCACATTAACATACAGATGAAAGGGTTTTTGCAATGAGGGTAAGCTCAAAGCTGGCACTGAGGCTAGTTTTGGCTTCGATTCCTCTAATTTATCATCATCTTCCTTGATCCATTTTATATTACCTCCCTTTGTCAATTTTCCGTATAAAAATTGTACTGCCTGTGTATACCCTTCAATCCATAATCTACAATATCCCAATAATCCGAGTAGCTTTTTGATTTCCTTCTTTGAAGGGGGGGGTTGGGGGAGGGACAAAATTCCTGCAGTTCTCTAACCATTTAGCTTTCAGCTACCTTTGCTTATTAAGTGTCCAAGATATTTCACTTCAAAGTCTACAAATTGCAGTTTCTCTTTTGATACTCTTAGTCCTTTTTCCCTGAGAAAATTCAAAAGTTTTATGGTAGCCTCCCTAACTTCAACTTTAGCTTCCCCTGATAATAAGAGCTCATCCACATATTGTATGATCTGTATTACAGGAGGAGTGGAAAAAAATTGTAATATTGTTTCTAAAGCTTGTTCAAATAGGGCTGGAGAATTGATAAACCCCTGTGGTAATTTTGTCCATCGTAGTCGCTGCTTTCTCCCAGTACCTGGATCCTCCCATTCAAAGGTGAAGATATTTCAGCTTTCCTCAACTAATGGACAAACCCAAAAAGCATCTTTTAAATCTATCACACTAAACCACTGATGCTGGGGTGGGACCTTACTTAGAAGAGTATAAGGGTTGGGTACCACTGAGTAACGGGTCTGAGTTCTCTTGTTAACCTCCCGTAAGTCTTGTACTAATCTGTGTTTCCCATCAGGCTGCTTTACTGGCAGAATAGGGGTATTATGAGGAGACATACAAAGTTCTAATGTCCCATCCTTTATTAGTCTTTCTATTACCAGCTTTAAGCCTTCCCTTCCTTCTAAGGATATAGGGTATTGATGTACACATATGGGACATTCTTCTCTTTCAATTGCAACCCTTAGAGGGGCAATGTCTAGTCCTCCCCCATTTCCTCATCCTCTTTACCAAGTTTTAAAATTTTAGGTGTCATCTTTCCTTCTTCTGGTATGACTCTTATCCCTAGCTTTACCTGCATAAGTTGCTACCTGCCCCAGGAACCAATAAGACTTCTCCTATCCAAATTCTAGTTTCACCTTCAATCACTGCATCTTTAATGACAGGAACTGTAAAACTTTCTCCTTTTGCCCCTGTTATCTTTACAGTGTCTTTACTTACGCTATAACCATTTGGAGTATTTAATAGGCAGGTTCTTTCTGGCCCCATATCAACTATGAATTCTAATTTCTCCTCTTGGGGACCCACTTTTAAGGTTATCACAGGCTCCAGATGGTATTTGTCCCCTAAAAAATAGAGCTCATGACTTCCCTATTCTTCTTTTTGGTCAATCTCTTGAAAGATTTTTTAGGTGAGGGCATTCACGTTTGTATGTCCATCCTTCCTGCAAAAGAAACAGACATTTTTAGGATGCTCCTAGGATTTTGTTTGTACTAGGGCTCTGTTTTTCTCCTCTTCTCTGTTTCTAAGACCTGAAGGTCTAGGAGTGGTACCTGGGAGCTTTGGATTTCTCTGGAAATTACTTCCTCTCATTGTGGCTACCATAATCTTTGCTTGGACTTTTGCCTGTTCTTCATCTCTTCTAACGCAGACTTTTTGAGCCTCCTTCAATAAATCATATAGTGATCTCTCATGCCAATCTTCCATTTTTTTTTATTTTTCTTTTTCCTAATATATGGCCAGGCATGAGTAACAAAATTAACTCTTAATAAAGCCTGTCCAGCTGTTTCCTCAGGATCTATTCTGGAATATAGTTTCATATTTCTCTTAAGTTTTTCTAGCCATTCTGTAGGGGTTTCCTCTTTTCCTTGAATGTCCTTCAAAGGCCTTTTTGACATTCTGCCCTCGAGGTAGTGCCTCTTTTATTCCTTTAATTATTAAATTACAATAATCATTCATTTATCTCCGTCCTGCTCTAATATTATGGTCCCAATCAGGAGGTGCTATTGGCATTTTCTGATCTCCTGGCTCTCCCTGTAGGTTTTCCCTTTCCCAAATCTTTATTCCAGCTGTTCTTATCATCTGCCTTTATTTCTGGGAGAAAATAATCTTCATAATTGATTGCATCTCCACTCAAGTAAAAATGTTTGGTCCTAAAACTGGTCTATTTGTTCAGCTGTAGCTATAGGATCTTCTAACAATCCTTTAATTTCCTTTTTGAAATTTCTCACCTCTGAAGAAGTCAAAGGGTCGTTTATAAAACCTGTACTCCCCCTACCCATAGGAACTTCTTGTAATGGGAATAAATTAATCTCTTTATCCCAGCTTTTCTGTTCTTTATCCTTAACTGAGCTATCTATATGTTGGTAAGGTATTAAGGTATCTCCCTTTAAGAGAACTTCCCTGGTCAGCAGGAGCTGTCTTTACCAAGGGAACGGTGGCAAGGGCAGGGGTTGTGGGATTGGCAGAGAAGGAAGGGTGGGGGCGGGGGTCTGTCCCGGAGCTGAGTCCTCCAAAAGAAATGGGGCGTGGGTGGGGGATGCCGCCGGAACCGCCGACAGGGGTCTTGCAGCGGAAACCAGATCGGAGCATGGATCTTCTGCATGTGGTCCCTGCCAGCTACACCCAGCACGGCTGGCGCCGTCACGGACAGAGCAGCTGGGGTAGGGGTGGCCGGAGCAGCCCCGGGAAGTGCGATCGGGGATGGGTGGCCGGAGCGGCTGTGGCTGGGACAGGCGGGATCTCCGGTAGAGCTGCCGCAGGCCATGTGGCCGGAATTAGGGCTGGCGGATTCCCCGGCATGTCTGGTGGAGCGGTCCCAGACCACACAGCTGGGGCAAACGCAGGCGGCGTGGCCAACGGCGGAGCCGATACAAGCAGCGGTGTAGCCAGGGGTGGGGCAGCCGGGAACGGCTGGACAGCCACCGGCACGGGAACAGGGGCGGGCAGGACGGCTGCGTACGGTGGGGCAGCCGCCGGTGCGAGAGCGGGGGTGGGCGGGACGGCTGGCAGGAGCTGGAGAGGCAATATTTTTAGGAGATTCCAGCCTTTTTCTCTCCTCTTCTTGCTCTGTCTCTGGAGTTTCTGCTATTGAAAAACTCTAATCCCCATAGGGTCTGTGTCTCTTATCCAGCATAAAGCATATTCTTTTTCCTCCGGATTAAATGTTTCTCTTGAATCCACAAATATTTTTAAAGCCTGACTAATCCACACTCCAGAAGAGCCATATTTAGGCCAATAAACGTGGTCAGATTTTTTTTTGTCCATTCTTTCATAAAATACTGGATCCTTTTTACTTTGTCCTTTTTTATTGTAAAAGGATCTATATCCCAGTTTGCTAACATAACTTCCAAAGGGGGCTATGTTGGGGTATTTCTGTTGGCATCCTTTTTCTCTTTTCTTTTCTTTTCTTTTCTTTTCTTTTCTTTTCTTTTCTTTTCTTTTCTTTTCTTTTCTTTTCTTTTCTTTTCTTTTCTTTTCTTTTCTTTTCTTTTCTTTTCCTGATTTTTACGGATTTTCTGTCCCATTTTTCAGGGTTTTATCTATTTGTCCCTGGTCTCTGTCTCTCACTTTCCTCTAACAACCAGAATACCACCTTCCTCCAAGAAACCAAAAAATCTTTCTCTCAACAATCCAACACACTTCCTTCCAAAAATTTTAAATCAACAATCTATAACACATACATTCATTCATTCCCACTTACTCAATTTTATTTCTTCAATGAGCATTTCTCACTCACACACACCTTCATTCACAATGAGACCATACAACCAGACAACACAAGAAAATGGTACCTTTTCTTTCTAATATTTTACCTGTAGGTGTTTAGCTAACCTAGATGCTCTTGGAATTATCACACTTTCAAGCTTTTTCAGTATTTCTCAACCTGACTGCCTTTTAAAGTCCAGATGTCTTGAACCTTACGCCTCCGAGCTTTTTGTGATTTTCCTCAGTCTAGCAAAAATATGTATATAGGGCCCTTTTCTTTCCCATCTTCCTAGTGGATTGTCCCAGCAAAACTCTCAGCTCCCTTCCTTCAAAGAGGTCCAACCTCTTTTTCCCTGGGACCCCATCCCAGCCCTGGGGGTCTCTCTCACTTCTTTTTTACCTTTCACTTTGTCTTGTTCCTGGCTGCTTTTCTCAGGAAAAGACAGAACCATAGTACTAAAGACTACTGCACTTGCTTGACCAGTCTGGAAATATCCAGCCGATGTCTCACTCACACACCTTACAAACCCCCTTTAACCCGCTCCCCTGAGGAAATACTCACCAATGCTTTTTCTTTCTCAGGTCTTTGTGCACAAGATTTTTATGGAGCATAAAACACACACTGTGGTTTTGGGAGCCGTTTCCCCTTCCTTTGCTTATATCTCCTTTTTGTCTCCTCGGGTTTTTACCTGCAATCTCCAATTCCTACCAGGAGAAGCAAAGCTTGGGCCACCAAAAACCAGGTGGGGTGCCCCCCTTCGCTCTGGATGACCTGGGGTCTTCAAAGATGAGATGTGAAAAACGAGGTTCACTTTCCTGCTAAATTTTAAGAAATAGGTTTAATAAAAAATAAAGACAATTAGGAAACAGATTAAGCAAAGGAGTTTGCAGCTGGGTGACTTGGCCTTTAGCCAAAGGCACAACTTTAACAAAAGAGCTTGTTCCTTAAAAGTATCAGCCTGTTGCATATGTATAAATCCACATGCATGATTCAAACATTCCTTTTGGGTAAGATTTTCTTTTGTTCAGTTTCAACTCCCCCCCAATCATTTTATCTAGTAGATAAAATCTGTGGGTGGCTCCATTCCATCTACCATATGTCCCCTAAATTCTTCTCCTGGGTTTTGGTTATTTTCATTTGGATAAGATACTTGATGACAGAGGTTCAGTATTTTTTTGGTCAGAAGTCTTCATGCAGGAATGCAGGATGAGTCCCCCTACCTTCTGGTTTGGCCAGTTTGGATGTTACAACAAAAAACCCCAGTCGTTTACTTTTTAACACTATGTAACAATCATAAAAAATATACATCATATTTCTAAACTCTGTTAATAAAAGAAAATACAGTACAATCTTCCCACATTATACATATAGTATCTGCAAAAAACCAACTATATAATATGCATTTATAATGGGGTTATATATTAAAGGGGAATCTTAGGTATTAGGCATTCCAAGAAGTCTGTACCTCTCTACCTCAGCCGATGGGGAAAGAGAGAGGGGAAAGAGAGAGGGAAATGGGAGTGGGAAACCAGGATAAATAAGAGGCCGCACCCTCTAGCAATTAGAGACCCCAGGGGAAATACCCCAGGGCCTCTCCCTTTATTAGAATAAAGTGAAAGGACTCCTCTGTCTCCTTTTTTGGACATAAACCTCTGGAATTGGTGGATTAATATCCCTAACCATTACTAGTGAAGTCCATGTCTCAGAGCAGCCCACATAGTCCATCTACCACAATGCCATTTCAAAGCCTGACCTCTACCTCCTACCTTGTGCTGGAGATGGTTGCCTTTCTCTGGTGCTGTGATAATTTCATATGGGTTGCCCACCTGAGTATATGCACCTACATGAAACTGATCAAAAGGTCATTCTTTTAGCACACTTTTGTGCTGTCCTGTAAATAAGTGCTCCCAGTGTAATCTTGTTTTTAATCTGGTCCATGTCAGACATCTACATGTCTGATGGTCTAGGAAACACTTTGGGTGTTGAATTCTGCCTGGAGTTGTTGTACCCGAGGTACCAAACACAGCCTTTTGCAGTAGATACACACTGTAATTGCTGGTTCTGTTCCTTAACCTCTGTATGCTCATCTTACTGGTCTTCAATTTTGACTCCTCATTGAAGTAGCAGTCATTCAGTATCCTCTGGTCTGGAGATTTCAGAGCTGAACAAGCTGATGTGGCAATTTAGGGAGAGCTTCAGGAGACAAGGGTGCAGGGTGCTGGCTGACAGGGCATTAGTAATAAATGTTCATACTGCTATCAGTCTGTGGCAAATGATGTCCGCCTGCTGCTTTTTGCATAATAGACAACACCCCTGAAATTTAGAAGTCCATGAGCATTCCTCTGGTTCTGCAAATTTGGTGAAACCAAGGTATAACTGACGACGGCGCCGAGGGTAGAGAGACAGGGAGGCATGTGTGAAGGCTGCGTGGTGCTCTTGCAGGCAAGAGAGAGGGCAAGAGACCACACCTTTATTTCTGACTCCTTTTTGTACATTTTACAAGTTGCCCACCCCAGAGGTGGGACACTTGGGAACCACTGGTCATTTTCCAGAGACCATCACCGAAGCCCCTCCTCTGGGAACAGATGTGGGAGCTTCGGTAGTTTACAGAACATGACCTTGTGCTTCAAAACCGTGCCTGAGAATAGAATTCCCAAAACCAAAACAAGCAGGCACGAAAGCATGGCAACATCTCACCCTTTCAGTTTATATAAAAAGAAAAGAAAAAAGAAAAATGCAGATTTTTATATCTGCTTGTGGAGAGGTCTTCGATTGAAGACTCGTAGATTTCTCCACTTGTCGGCTCTCATTCTGGTCACAGTTTCCAATTTGCCTGTCGGCTAATCTGCAGGGACTGTCCCCTGCTTTTTCCCCCTTTTTTTTTTTTTTTTTTTTTTTTTTTTTTTTTTTTTTTTTTAAACATGTTGTGACCAGTTGCCGAATCCTCGTCGGGTGAGATGCTGTGCCATGCAATGCAATGACCCTTATTACAAAATTCATCCCAATCCTGTCCCCCCAAACCCCAGCCAAGAATCCCGCCCCCCAGAGGTCCACAACAATTCCTCTCGGAGTCCAATCATGGGATGCTAGCTGTGAAGCAATGCTCCGTCCCCTCCATGCATCATGCAGGTCTCTGGAGGGATGGTGTCAGGAAGATACAGGATACATAACTTGGGATGGTCACCAGGCCAGGAATGCTGTGCAGGGGCTCAGGGTGCTCGGCAGATGCGAGGCAAACATCCCAGCGCCAGTTCCCAGTCCTGAAAACAAGGGTCTGCAAAAGCACAGGTTACACGATCCCTGGAATTCCCTTGGGTATCTGAGAGAGAGCCACGAATCCCTCTCAGCCCGCTTTCTGAACAGCACAGAAGCAGACAGAGAAACCCGGGTCTCACTCTGAGCACCTGCCAGGTGGGCTGGTGCCATGTCAGCGCCAAGGGAAGTCATTTGGGTTCCCAAAAAGCGGTTCTCAACACCCCAGCGTCCCAGTCCCCCTGCCATAGGTTGCACTTCGTTCCAGGGAGAGCTCAGCCTGGAGCGCATGGTGACACGGCAGGGGTCCACAGACGCAGGTGGAGCCGCAGTTTGCGGAAGGTCGGCAGCGTTGCCAGGCAACGGAGACGCCGACGGGGGGGCAAACGTCGGAGCGGCAGCCGGTGGAATCACGGAGCCAGCTCCTTTTGCTGGAGTGGGTCGGCGGGGCTTCTTCCGCGGCCGCGCTGCCGGGGGAGGGGCGGGCCGTGGCCGGCCCAGCGCAGGGTCCCCCCGCGCGCCCCCCCCGCACCCGCGGGCGGGCGGCGTTCTCGGCAGAGCGGCCCCGTCGGGTCCCGCGCGGCGGGGGCGGGGTCGCGGCGGTCCCGGCTGAGCGGCTCCGTCGGGCCCCGCGGGGCGGGGGCGGAGTTGCGCCACCCCCGCCCGCCTTCCGCGGGCCGCGCGGCATGGGGGGAGCGGCGGTGCCGGCTGGGCAGTGCCAGCGGGCCCCGCGGGGCGGGGGCAGGCGGCCCCCCCCCCGTCTCCCCCAGCGGCCCCGGGACAGGGCGGCTCCGGGCGCCGCGCGGCGTGTTGGGGGCGGAGTCTCCGGCCGAGTCGAGCCGGAGGGGGCTGAGGGGCGGGGGGGCATCGGGGGCAGCCCCCCCTTCCTCCTGCGGCGGCTGCAGAGAGCCGCACCGCCCCGCACTCCCTTTTGTCTCTTTTTTGGGGCAGGGGCCTGGGGGATGGGCGACTCCCGTCCCCTCTTCCTCCCGGGCTTATGCGAGCCCGGACCGCCGGGGTGGGGTCCCCGGGGCGGCGCCAAGGTCTCAACAGGCTTTTTCCATGGGAAAGCGCGGCGCGGTGGCCGCGGGGCGGGGCGCGACGGCGTCTCGGAACCCCCTCCCCCCTCCCCCCTCCTGCGCGCGGCCGCTCGCGAAGGAGAAGGACACGGAGGGATTGGGAGACGGCGCGTTCGCGGCGCCCGGTTCGCTGACCGTGGCTGGGCGCCTCCGCGTTTGCCCGGGGTTTTCCCCCCCTCCTTCCCAGAAGAAGGCTGACAAGCGGGGGGAAAGGACAAACCCAGGTCTTCTGAAGGCGGCTTCAGGAGACTCTCCGAGCTGTCAGCAGCAATCTGGAGACTTCGATCCTCTTCCTCTGAATCGGGAAGGGAGCTGAAAAGAAATTCTTCTCCCGACATCTCAAAAACCTTCATGGATCTTTCCCATATCAGTGATAATTTCATTAGCATATCTAACTCTTCATTCACAGTTTGACCCAAAAGAGACCAAAATGACCTATACCGCGCTCTTTTGGGGTTCGGGATAAAACCCTGGTTTTTCCCCCATCTGTATAGTTGCGTTAGATGTTCTGAGGTTATACCTACTTCCCATCTTCCGAGATACAACCCCCACATGGTTAAAACGTAGTTATCTTCCAGTCCTAGAGGCTGGTTCATTTTTCCAAGTTTCTTCTCCCTACTGGAGAGAAATAAAAATCCCTTTCTTTTTTAAAAAGGGGACAAGGTATTTTTTACCTTGTTCTCGCGGCTGCAGGTCACGTCAGGGGTCACCATATATAACTGACGACGGCGCCGAGGGTAGAGAGACAGGGAGGCATGTGTGAAGGCTGCGTGGTGCTCTTGCAGGCAAGAGAGAGGGCAAGAGACCACACCTTTATTTCTGACTCCTTTTTGTACATTTTACAAGTTGCCCACCCCAGAGGTGGGACACTTGGGAACCACTGGTCATTTTCCAGAGACCATCACCGAAGCCCCTCCTCTGGGAACAGATGTGGGAGCTTCGGTAGTTTACAGAACATGACCTTGTGCTTCAAAACCGTGCCTGAGAATAGAATTCCCAAAACCAAAACAAGCAGGCACGAAAGCATGGCAACACCAAGGCAAAGATATTGTAACATTAGTCAGATAAATAACTTCATCAGCTCACTTTACCATTTACTTCTTTGTCCTGAGGAACTTCTGGGTGACAGGAGAGGGAAGTGTGATTTTTCAGCTGCATAGACCTGGTTAAAAGACTTACAGTAAAATTAATGGAGAAAATGCAGTAAATCCAGAATA
The DNA here is from genome assembly GCA_016584745.2 of Phylloscopus trochilus trochilus. Taxonomy (NCBI): domain Eukaryota; kingdom Metazoa; phylum Chordata; class Aves; order Passeriformes; family Phylloscopidae; genus Phylloscopus; species Phylloscopus trochilus. Next base: position 56,140,477 of record WQNJ02000546.1, on the reverse strand, counting down.
CAAGCCCTGAGGATTTTTATCTACTGTTTAAACTATAAAGAAAATTACTTCACCATTAGTCACATAGCTCTGTGACATACAGATGAGCAGATACAATTGCTACATTTCATGAAGCATATTCACTGAGCTGTATGTGTTAAGGGTTATTGTTTACTATTGCAAAAACCCAACCAACCAACAACAACAAAAAAACCAAATCAAAAGAACACCCCCCAAAACCCCAAACCCAACCCCTGCCTTGCAATTCTGATGTGACAAACTACAAATCTGTTAAATTTCTTGCATCAAGTTCCTTGCAAGGAGGGACTACTGTTCCTGCCCAGCACTTCAGCCGTTCTTTGCTCCTTGCTCTACCCATACATCAGAAAGAAGGAGGATCTGTGACCAGCTTCAGCTGTTGCCTGGAGTTGTAAAGGAATGACTGTCATGGGGCCACCTTGCTTAGCAGAGCCCAGATCATAAAATGATGGTGTTGGGAGGGACTAGTCACTGGAAGCTGCATCCCACAGAATCTCTCTCCTTACATCACCTGGTACACCAGGGAATCCATGGAATCCAACAGGAGGATATTGGGAAGAATCTTGAAAGAAATGAATTTACTGCTTGTTTCAAAGTATTCAGATCTATTGGACTAGAGAAGAAATTTGTTAGGAGCCTTGATTTGGCAAGCACTGAAAATTGTATTGTATTGTATTTATTACAAGCTGAAGGTTTTTTATTGTTCTTTCTGGGAGATTTTGCTTTCTGTTTTGAGCAGAATTTCACAGAGTAATTACATAATATATATAAAAAAAAAAGATCAGAGAGACACCAAGATGTCTCTTTAATAAAAATGTTTTTCTTGAATTACTGCAAAGTTTTGGCAGGCTACATTTAAAGTGCAGATACTGAAATACCAGATTAGATACTCCTAACTTTCAGGATTTTAATCTTGTAGAAAACTGGAGGAACATTCACCAGGCTCAAAACAACCAGGTGGAAAGTGATTGGAGAACATGGAGAGCTTTGCCTTGGCGAAGTGGTGCATAGCACCCATACACACTTGAGCCTGCCCACATGAACATTTGAAATGTCAGCTGGTGGTCTGCACTGTAATGGGGAGCAATCCAACCACATTCTGGCTTTGTGTAAAGCTCAGATGCTAGACAGACATAGGAGCTGAAATTAACATAAGCTCATTTGTGGGAGGGCCTTAGTGGACTGGAATAGATAAAAGTATGGTGATACATGTTGAATGGCATGCTCCACTACCCTGAATTTAAAAGCTGCTGAGACCTTGCTAGACCTTAGAGTGGTAACCAACTTCCTTCCTTCCTTCCTTCCTTCCTTCCTTCCTTCCTTCCTTCCTTCCTTCCTTCCTTCCTTCCTTCCTTCCTTCCTTCCTTCCTCTTTCTTTCTTTCTTTCTTTCTTTCTTTCTTTCTTTCTTTCTTTCTTTCTTTCTTTCTTTCTTTCTCTTCTGCTTTCTTCTTGAAACATATTTTAAGCCAGATGAAAAAATCCAGTCAGTGCCTTGAGTGCCTTGTTCTATCTGAATGTTTTAGAGTCTGATAAGTTAAGGTTTGCCAAGTGCCTTATTCTCTCTGAAAGTTCTAAAGTTTGCAAGTAAACTTGTTTCTTATTGAACTTCCTGAGAATTTTGTTTTTTCAATGCACCACCTGTAACTATTTTCTTTGTCCAAATTGCCTGTTTTGACAAAGGTGTGCAAAGGCTATATGAATCTAAAGGAAATTAATTTCTTCCTGTATTACCTTTCACAGCCTGCTGGTTCTGTGTGAGCACATGGTATTGGTATTGGTTATCAGGCAAGGAGTATTGAAAGAGATTGCTCAAGACTTTATCTTCTATTCAGCAACAATATGTGCAAAGTATTTATATCAGCATAACAACACAAAAATATCTTTAGCTTATCACCAAAGCTAATTGCCTCATGTATCACCTCTCTGAAATGTGTATTTAGCTACTATGAATTCTTCCTAAGTCAGAGATTTGTGAATACTTGCTGTAAATATAGGCATAGTTAAATGAAAATAAGAGTTTCTTAACAATAATGGAAAAATTTCACTGCTGCTTTAAGTTCTGTTTTAAACCTGTATCCACAGTTAGGGGTCAGGAAGAATTTTTCACTTGGGTGGGATTAATGACTACTGTGGGTTTTTTTTGCTTGACTGTTAATTTTTTTCTATGCCTTGAAAAGTGGCAGGACTGGGACCTGCTTTCTTGAATGTTCTGGATATTTTCATGTATCAAAACTCCTACCAATCCAGGGACCTAAAGTATCACTGCTGCCTTGGGTGTGCCACCCTTGATCTCTGTCACTGTTATCTGGACCATTATACATTCACGGCTTGCAGCTCAGTTGGGCACGTGAGATTGTCTAGTGACCTGAGGAGTGCAGAGCTATAAAGGCAGAAGTGTCTTGAGCTAAATATCCTTATTTTTGCTGCCTGTGATTGTGAGGTTGTAGATCCTATGATCCTTACCAGTTGTCATATTACCATACCACTATGTGGTTGGGGTACTAAGAACACTAAAATTGATCTTGTGTAGTGGTTTAGGAATGGTATCTCCCAATTTGGTGCACTTACTGAAATTCCACTGGCACTTCCTTCCCTCTTGCTTCCAATTGGAAGCACAAAAGACAAAGATTACTGATTGAGATAAGGACAAGTTACTGGAAGCAGAAATGAGATAAGGAAACAAACAGTAGCAGCAAGAGTTACAAAAGTGTACAAAAAGAGAGGTTGTTTTACATGAAAAATGCTCACCAGGACTTGGGCAATGAAAAACAATGGTGGACAGACCCTCTACCTGCAATGATTTTCCCTGACCTCAAACCATGCTCACTTCTTACTTGGGAGCAAGAGTCCCTTACTTCTCCCCACTGATGATGATGTGAGGTGGTATGGAATAACAACCTAGATATGTCCACATGGCTCCAGACACTACTGCCTCATGGCTAATGGGAAAAAAATAATTCTGTCCTTGCCAAAACCAGGACATCTTGTGAGAAGAAAAATGGTAAAGCTAAAACATTTTAGTAAAGAATTGTTTTGGAGTTGCATGAAGGAACCAGACTGTCTTATGTTCACGAACAGAATGAAACTAAATTGATTTTTTTTAAATCCACCTACTTCCTTGCTCCCCTTTCCCCAATACTAGGAATACCACTGTGTGTAGGTACAATGAAGAAACAGTTCTTCTGACACATCACTCCCTCTGCAGTCCAAGATGTTTACTTCTCTGCCCTTCCATTCTTCTGGATTCTTCTGTATTCCCTTGTTTCTCCTGAAATCATTCAGGTTGTCAGAATGAGGTTATCTGATAACTTGGTTGCACATAGGATATTGTAGTAGCAGTCTCGTGGATAGTATTTCTGTGTTACCACACCTTGGTATGTGCATGGGACTGTGAACAACTGGGGACCTTTTCTGTTTTTTTCTGCCATTGGTATGATGTAACTCAGAGAAAAAAATTGCATGGCTGAAAGTATTTGGTGATTTAGATGGTTTTCAGGCACTGCCTCTTCTGCTTCTGGCCCTTCTGAGTAGGCTGAGAACATGATGCCATCAAAAGTAGGTTTATGGGGAGCAGCTGTCCACTTGACATTGCCAGACTTTGGATAGGCAAGGTGGCATGGAGGAGTCCTTGCTGTATGGGACAGACAGCTCCAAACTCCTGCCTGGTCACTGATGCAGCAGTTCTGAAGAGCCAGTGGAACAGTGCTTACTATTTCCATCATGCAAGTGAAAAAATGATCTTGATCTGTCCTGGTACTTAACAATGCAGGATTCAGCTCCTGTACAGCCACAGGCTCAGTTTTTAGGAAAACAGATAAATTAGTAAGACAGTGTTATAAATTTTGAGAGCAAATTTCAATGAAAACAATTTATTGCCAACGAAAATTTCAGACAAGAAATTGACAAAGCCAAACAAAGCAATCGACAGAGCCAGCGAAGCAAGGAAACAATGCAGCACCAGGTGAAACCCCTAACGTGACCTCTACCGTGTCACATGTTATGAATGGGCCAGGAGACCAGGTCCTTTGAAAAGGCCTTTATTAGAAATCAGCTCTGGGTAGGGGGCTCCAGGGGCTGCGCATGCCGCCGCTGCTCCCAATGAACACCACGGAGGAGGAGGTGCAAGTCGAATCTGCTGCTCATGCCGCAGAGTCGGGATTCCGTCCTTACGGGAGTTACCAAAGAATCTCTTCGGCTCTTGTGGTCTAGGGGGGTCACCTTTTTCCAGTTCTCTCTAGGTTATGGCGAGAAGGTAACAAACTACCTGCAGGTAGCTGGACATGTGCCTCACACAGCATTGTCCTTCTGCGGTCCAGTTTCTGTGTTGGCTCGTTGTTTTTAGGGGTTTTTCTAGCGTCGACTGGACCTCCGGCCGTAGCCAAGCACCATGGGAGTCCCTCGATTTCCATACTGGGCGGTGTCTGCAGTTCAACGGTCAGGCAGGAGGTGGCGGCGGAAGCAGTGGCGGCTTTACCCGACGGGAGAGAGGGAACTCGGGACTTAGGGAGAGGGAGTACAAAACTTGGGAACATAATAAGCAGAAATTCAGGGGTACAGTTCCAACATGAACAGTTTAAAACAGGTAAGTAACAGTGCAACTTTAACTTCATAGCAAACAGTATTACAGTACAACTTGGGAGTGTATAACCTGGGGCTCTTTATTCATTTCATCACATCTCCCCGAGGTTTCACGAGAGTCCGGGCCCAAGCCAGCTGGTTTATACCCCTTCTGGCTTGGGATGACGTGATCTTAAAATCATACATGTCCTGACTTGTCGCTCGGACCCTGACGCCGTGGATGTTGAAATTCTGGCTGCTGGTTTTGCTGTCTCAAAAGATTTCCTGTGTGGAAGGGATTCCCGGGTGATTTGGTAAGGTACCATCTTGGAGTCATCAGAGGTTTTCTCTTTCTATTGGGATTGTAATTTCTTTGTCTCCTTCCCGGCGTTGGAGACAGTTCTTGTGAAACTTTCCAGACCCTTTGCTCTGGGTGGGGGGGGATTCCTTTTGGCTTTCCTATAAACTATACTTTTACTATAACAACAAGTATTATGAAAACATGAATTATTCCTTATTACAGACTGGCTCTTTCTGCATGCAAAGAAAAACAGTGTAGAATGATCCCATCTCTGGAGGTACCGACCTATGCTTCTTCTTGATTATAGAGGGTGTCTACCTGATTAACTTAGGCTGAAGGCCTGCTTTTCAGATGGCTGGTATTTAAATGAAATAAATTGCTTTCTATGCTTCCAACCTACTGGAAAGGTAGTTCAGAGTCCTGGGATGAGACCTGCCAGTTGCAATACAGAGATGTAGCCCAGAGTAGGTTAGCAAGAAGTAGGTGGCAGCATGTCTTGGTTTGAAAGACAGGTATCTGCCAGGGAAAAGCTGGAGTTTCCCTTGGAATGGAGAATGTAAACCTCCTCCAAATTATAATTTTGCAATTAAGGGCTTTCAGGCAAAGGTATGGGGATAGGAATAACAGTTCTTTACTAGTATATATAACAAGACAAACAACAGCAACTACAGTATTAATAATGAACAGAACGAGGGGAAAACCTCGAGGGGGCTTTGTTTGACAAAGTCGGGCAGTCTGATCTCTCGAGAGCACCAGGCTCGAACGGTGGAAAAATCCCGGGCTGGTGGATGAGGTCTGGAAGCTCTGCCAGTGGTAGCTGCAAAGTCGGAGATGTCGTGGCAGGGCAGGGCAGGGCAGGGCAGGGCAGTGTAGGGCTACAGCGTAGCAAAAAGCCTCCAAGCAGTGCCAAAGGAAATGGCGGTGGCGGGACAGGGCCGGCCCAGCCCCAGCAGGGCAGGAGGAGGCAGCTCAGAGTTCCGGGGCACACGAGCAGATGGTGGAAGATTCCTCAGGACCGGAGCCGGTGGTCACAGCGAACTCCTCCTGCAGCAAGCAGCAGCCTCCCGTCCTCTCTGCGATGCCAAGAGCAAGAGAAGCAGCTGCTCCCAGCTCTGTCCTTTTCCTGTCCCAAAACCCGAGTTAACTACTCCTCCTGACTTCTGGACACCTCTTTGGTTTGGTCAAGCACCCAAAAACACCCAGTACTTAGTCTCCTGGCAACTTCATGGGGAAAATTCTCTAAGTAAAAGGAACAAACCTAACCCCCAACATAGCCAAATGGAATTATATTTTATGCAGGGTCTCTTATATTTGAAATAATATACAACGTATCTGAACTAGTTTTGCTGCATCAGATGTTTTAGAAAGGTGTGGGGTTTTATAGATATATTAAAAAAATCTATCTGCAATTCTTGATACACTTGCTTTTCAAATAACTTTAAAAAATCAGATTAAAAGAATAAGATAAATGGAAATCTTGTAATGGCCTTTGACAACAATGGAATTCTCTTTATGAAAAATATGCTTGTTGAATCTCTGACTTTTTAGTAACAGTAAGGTATTAGCTTACACTGTATATAAATCAAGGGAAGCTTCTCTTCAGTAGCTTAAATATGCTAATGATAAAAGCATTCATTATGGGAACCTTGTTTTTAGTGATTCAAAGCTTTGATCAAAGAAATAAAATTAGTTTATATTGAAATGGAAGTAAATCTGCTACAAACGTGTTGATGGTAGGTCTGATACCTATTGCTTATTTCCTGTAGCATGGCCTCCACACTGCTACTAACTACAGAGGGAACCCAGAGTGACTGCCCTTGAATTCAGCACTGTACTATTATATACTTGAAGCAGATAACATGGAAACCTCTTCTCTCTTTCCTTTCAGAGTAGTATTTGTTGATCTAATTCTTCTGTGGACAAGGCAGCTTTGTGCTGACCTTCTCTCAAGAGATTGGGTAGAACAATGACCAGTGTATTGCACATGCTATAAAAAGTTGTTTGTGTGTATGCTATTGTGGTGTGTGGCATTGTACTATGTGTATATTTAAAATCACTCTTCTGAGGCCTAATTTCCATTTAGTCAAGTAGATCTGTATCAACACAGAAAACAGATAGTTCTGCAAATAGTATATAGTCAGCACTCATTTAGCATGAGGTGCACTTTAATCTGGTCAAGACCCTTGGGTCTAGCAACTGGGTAGCTGTAGCAGGGAGTCTAGTTTTTAATACCTTTTGAAAGTTGTAGTTGTATCTCCTTTTACTTACTTATGTTTCTATGATTGAAGGAGCAGCTGGCTTAGGGAGGGAATGGCTTGGAGCACGTGTGGGGAATTGGGTTTTCCATATTACCTGGATGCTTCTTAATTTTTTAGATAACTTGAAGAGTGTGGCTTTTATGGTAACTCAAGTACATTTATTCAAATTTTGTTTTTGAATGCATCAAGAGTAAAAATCTAGCCACAAGTAACATCGCAGTTTAGGTAAAATCAAGTATACACTCAAGGTATATGAAAATAGAGAAAAACAATGCTCTCAACTCCTTTGGGAGGAAGGATACGTAATTAATTTACCATGTGGAACTACAGTATGTTAAAAGCCACGTACTGACATGAGTAGGTTGGCATTCAGGACACTGGCTAAGAAGCTGGTCAAGCACCACAGTTCGGTTTTCCCTCCAGGCTGGAGGCAAAGGAGCAGATCTTGATTCTAAGAGCTAAGGCAACTTTTCTGAATCTGGTGAAGTTGCACTGATTTGCACCATCAAAAGATCTGCTTTCTAACTCTGTCTGTTGTAAAAGGCACTCAAGATTTTCACATCATAGATATATCGTGTCTATTAATTCCTTTAGTAAAATTTTAGTAAAAAAAATTTAAAACTAAATTTGTAGAATAGGGAGGACAGAAGAAGAGAAAAAAAATCAGGGTTGACTGAGAGGACACACAGTAGGGGTATAATGTGTGAATTGGAAAGCAAGTTATGTTTCGATATTTATTTAACTGCCGTTGTTGTTTAGCCCCAGCATGCAGCTGCTCACTCATTCCTCCACCAGTGGGATGGGTGAGAAAATTGGAAGAAAATGAGAAAACTCCTGGACTGAGACAAAGCTTAATAGATAAAGGAAAAGCCATGCACACAAGCAAAGCAAAACAAGGAATTCATTTACCATTTCTGATGGGGAGGTAAGTGTTTAGCTATTCACAGGAAAACAGGGCTCCATCACACATAATGGTTAGTTGGGAAGACAAATGTCGTAATGCCAGATGTCCCCTGCTTCTTCCTTCTTCCCTGCCACTTTCCAAAATAGTGAAACTGATCACTTTCCTTACCTTTCATTTAGGTAACTTTTAACTTTCTGCTTTCTAAGTATAGTATGAATCATTCTCTGTGCTTTTGCTATCTTAGGAAGATCATTGTGCTTATATGATCTATATGACCAGTGACAGACAAAATAATTCCTTAAAAATATTTTCTACTTGGATTATTTTCCTACCTTCTTTTGGAGAGGCAGCTACGTGATGAATTTCAGTAAACTGCATGAGTAGTCTTCATTGCAGAGGCTATATAGTGTCTATAAAGAGTAGCAACTCTTTTAAATTCCGTAACTATTGCCTGTATTTTTCATATCAAAAATAATTGTAGGTGCAAATGTTGGAAATGTTATATGTAAGTAGTTGTTTTTGTTTCAAAACAATGACTTATTAAAAAAGCCCAACAAACCTTCACTGCTAGAAGCTGGTTTCTTAATGAACTTGTCTTATCTTGTTGAACATCCAAATAAATAATAAGGAAGTTAACAAAGAAAAAGCTGTATTTGGCTGAGGATCTCCATTATGGTAGAACTAAGTGGGATTTAAATTAACCGCTGAATCAGTAGTCATTCTTACACATCCTTTGAAGAGAGGGGATTAAAAAAAGCAGCATTCCTATCTGACAAGCTTTTGTTGAGAAACCAAGGTAGGGCTTGGTTTATACCTTAAACATGACCACATTTGCTGATATTTTGTAAACCTTTAGGTGTGCATTGAGCAAGCTTTTAGCAAACTGTGTGCTGGCTATTATTTTGATGGTAGTTTTCTTGAAACTTAGTGTCCAAGCGGTTTTCATGCAGACCAATACAAAACTTAATTCATTTATGTGGAACTTATTTTTTTTTTTTTCTTGGGAACATAAAAATTGGAACATTTCAATAGCATATTTATAGTTTTGACGTAAGAAAAAGAAAGAATTGCACAGATTTATGTGTACTGGAATCATTAAGATGTTGACAGTGTTTTCTTAGATGCCTACACATAAAACTTTGGCTTGCAGCTGCCTTCTTTTGAAACTTTGTCAGTCTTGACTCTAAATTTTGCCTGTTCTTAGGATTTCACTGCCTTTTTCAGTGGATAGCTTGCATGTGCTCTGAGTCAATATTTCTAAACATTACTAGGTAAAAAGCTACAGAGATAAGTTTAGAGACCATGATAAATGACAAGGAAAAGGAAGAGTTTGAAAGACTGTTTCGTGTGTGTACGCATGAACATTTTGCTCAGCTTATCAACATTACTGCTAAATTACCTGTTGTTTTCCTGTGTCTTTCTTTACTGATAATTTCTAGTTCTGTGCTCTCAGTTGGGTTCCTAGAGACTTGCTGTTTACATAAGTATCAGATGATTGATGGTGTAATGTATTTGGGTTGATTCATTATGTCTTGAATTATTAAAACACACTGCTTCTGTTTGAAGAGCTGAAATCTGAGCACAATTTGCTGCAATTCAGAAATCCCCATGAGTAAAAGGAGCCACAGAAACTGGTTGCAGCATAGAAGGGAATACAGGGAGCATCAGTGGGTAGATAACAGCAAAATCTAACCTTTTATAATTTTTTTGTGTGCTACCTCCTACACAGAAATTTGGCAGCTACATCTGGCTTATTGACTTGGTAGTCTCATGCTAATTGACTGCCGGCTTTGATAGGGGAGCCTCTAACCAGTTGAATTCTGAGCAGGTATTTAGGCAACTTGCCAATGAGAGTATTTGGGGGAGGAGAAAATTCTTGGGTACACGCCTCTCAGATCTGGCTACCTGTTAAATGTGAGGCTTGGTGTGTGTGCTGCCACACACATCAAGGGGAGCTAAGAGTGAGCTCGAGTGCTCTGCTTCCAGGAGGGAGAGAAAGGCAGCTGCTGAAAGTACAAGCTGGCAGGATCATGACAGACCCAAGCAGCAGAAAGGAAGCATTTAAAAAATGCCGGAGTGCTGCATTCAGTATTGATGGCCATAACTTTACAATTGGTGAGCCTGAATTAATTTGTCTTCTTTTATTTATTTTCTTTATTTTCTTTCTTTCATGTCTTTCTTAGTAATTCCAGTAAGTACAGTCAAAAGACAGTTGTTGTCAACTGCTGTTTGTCAATATATGCCTCTAAAGTGTACAGATGCCCTGCAATTTTTGCCTGCATTGGTTTTGCATTCCATCTTCTATATGGATACTTGCCCAAGATACTTGCCTTTGATATATAGCTGCTCTACATCCTTTTGCTGGATTTTGGCACAAGTTCACCAAGACGTTTGCAGTACTTTTCTTTTGGAACTTTACCTCAGGAAAGCCTGGGCTCCAGGATTGAAGATTTTCAGCTTGCTAGCTGTATTTCCTTCCTCTGAGCCCAGAATGTCATCTTTGGGAGCCTTGGCTTTCTTTGCAATATTTTATTGTTTACTTAGCCAGTGTTTTCAAATTCTGTAATTTTTTGTCATTTCTCACTTTGCACAAAGATATATATGTAACTGTTTGCAAACACAAGAAGTAAAATTGCTGAGGCAATGAGGAAAGATTAGGAATTTTAGGATGGATTGCTGTAGTTGTTTGGAGAATGCTGTTTCATGTTTATGTTTGCTGTCTTGGGGAAAAGTGAGGCTTCTCAAAGTGAGAGGGCTTTTTCCAATAGACTTGGAACACAACATTTGAGGATTCTCTGAGCAGACTGCTTTGCTACAAATGCTTATCTTACTAGGCTATGTGTACATATATGTACCCCGTACATATCCATATAGATCTTAGAAGCAAAGCAAGCTTACATCCCAGTTGAATTTTTAGATTAAATCCAAGTTAAAGTATATGGATAACTTAATTGTAATAATCAACAGAAATTCCTGTTGCATACCTTTAAGAAGACAGAGATTCCCCTTCTATGCCATTGTGAAATCAGGAAAGGTTTTCCTGGGTGATACTAACACAATTGGGCCAGAATTTCATTTAGTAATGATGGATACAAGATTTTATTGGTGCGGAAGGAGATATCTGTTTAGTTCTCTGATTCATGGAGAATTTGTTTTGCTGTCATTAACATCATGCAAATATTAGGCTGGTTGAAAAAATTATCTTTACATAGTTAAGATACCTTAACTATCTGTTAATGTTCATATAGCACTTTAAAGGTGAATCTGCCAGGCCGATGCTGCATTTGAAATTTCTTTCTCTAAGGGAAAGGCCCTCCACAGGTTGTTCCAATATGCTTACTTTTGCACGCCCTGTCTTAATCTTTTCCACTCTCAGCATCATTATTAGTAATGAGTTTTTATCAGTTTGTGTCAGTCTGGTGGATTAACATCATCTTTTTCTTTGAGTTTGTTTTGTTTTGTGTTTTTTAAATTCAGGAACAAACCAACAGGATTGCTGGGTTTGTTGCTCTGCTGTCTTTATTGCTACTCATGCTCACAATACAACTGGACCAATTTTAGGATCAAGTGACTCAGGGGTTAGAACCAAAGGTTGTCTTGGGTAATCAAAAATGTTATTGTATTTCAGATCTATCTGTGCCCAGAAATTGTTACTGTCTCTTTAGGGTTTGCACATCTCTTTAAGGTTACTGTCTCTTTACCTTGGCGCATCTGTAACTGGCAGGCGTGGTATACTTTAAAAGGTTGAAGCACACAGGCAGAGTTCCCCTTTTGGCTTGCTTTCTCATATCTTGCCGCACTTCTTGGCTTTCACCTTAAAGCTGAGGTACTGTGGGCAGAGACTTCCCTTTTGCATTCTCTTTTGTGTGGTGACATTTTGCTTAAGGCAGAGGTTGTTTCTGGGGGAAGAGGGAAGGAGTTCTGGGCGAGCCACCCAGAAAAACTGCATTTCTGCAATCAAAAACTATTTCGGAGTGAACTTTGCAAACCTTTATTGGCAGTCCAAAGCTTGAGCTGGTCCCTCACCAGGCCACCCCCTGTGGATTCCAGGAGACTCAACGTATCAGTGGCTCAGACGACAGCAGCACCAATGCTGGTGGACTATAGTGGGAGACAGAAGGAAGCGGCGGGCAGTGGAGCTGAGCCCACATGTGCTGGCAATTCCCATATGCCACTAGAACTGCTTTGTATGCTCCTACCTTCCCAGGAGGCTTTACTGCCATGCTTTCCCCTTTGTCTCCCGAACCGCATGGTTGCCGGTGAATGCTGCCATCTTGGTCACGTGCCATTTTTTGCTTTGTCTCCCTACATGTAGTTGCCTGTGATAAATGCCGTCTTGAAAGAGGTACTTCGCCATTTTGGATTTCTCTTTGTTCTCAAGGAGTTAATGACATTTATCAATTTTGTATCTAGTGATTATTTACTGTTACTTTTTGCCCGTTCTAGTTTTGCTTGTTAGCAAACTGATATTTTTTCACTTATATCTACTCAGATTTCATTTCTCCTTATTGGTGGAAAGGGATTGATTAAAACAATGGGAGGGAACTCATGTTAGAGTGATCCCCTTTAAATTGTCCTAAAGCAAGACTCAGGTTTTTCCCGCTTCTTAGGACAATTACACTGCAGTTCCTGTGCTGTTTTCTTTGGTGTGCATCTGTATTTGACACACACAGTGTATTGATTCTATGATCTCTATATTATATAACATTTATTTTTATATCTGGACAAGTGTGCATTGTATTGAATCACATAACTGTAAAAACTTTGCAAACATGCTGTGTAGTATTACCAGCACTGTGTGGTAGACAGACCTAAATGATTCATGTATTTGTTAATCATTATACTGAAGAAAATAAATCTATCCAAGAAACCCCATGGTAACATTAGTATGTCAGGGATGGGCTTAAATGTCATCAGATGAGAATTCTGTTGTTTGTGTCCCGATGATTTTTAAGAAGTTCTTGGGAAATTTTGAGCTGCTGCATTGGTTGCTATAGTATTAACTGAGAGAGAAGGCTGATACCCTTGAGGAACAGAGAAATATTAGTTTCAGAGAAAGTAACTTCCCTTTGGGTGCAAAAAGGATCATAGTAGTTGTCATGCAACATTTGCAAATTGTTGTCCAACTCTGTTCCAGACAGAGTGGGAACAACATACTGGGAGTTTGGGTAGGTCCATGATTAAATATCTGTACTATTAGAAGGGAAGCATGTTAAAAATTGTAACTTATATCTTCACTATTTTCACCTCCAGCTGTTTGGTTGAGAGCACTGGCAAAGGATGTTTGGTCATTCCATTGCTTCTTTTGGTGTACTTGGCAATGTACAATTTGCAATTGATCTCAATGGTCTTAAATATCTTTTCCAACCTAAATGACACTATGAAGAGAAAATATTTTGCATTGATTCACATTTATACCAACTTCTAAGAAATCATGATCTTCACAGTGTTTTGAAAACTGATTACTGACCATGAGACTTCATAAAAATTTTAATGAAAATTAATGAAAGACCTGAGCCTAACATCGAACATGAAAGTATGAGGGCAAAGAAGAAGTCTGGTGCAAGAAGAGCTGCTTGCTGAAGGCTTGTAGCTGGATACCCTTTTGTCTCTGGAGTTGGCCAGCATCTGCTTACAGAGCAGAGCAAATTACAGCAGCTTTTCAACTGTTCTAATTTTCACCTTTGCTGCTTACCACATTGGTGTTGGGGCACAAGAGCTGTGGGAACTGCACACTTCCCAAGGACTTCACAGATCCCTGCAGAAGAGAGGGATGTGCCATATCAGAAAGGCAGATGTGTGACAATACTATGTATTGACAATACTTTCTTCTGTATGAAAAAACAAGGTAGTTGAAAATCTTTTTCCTTTAGATACAACTGTTTTGACAGAGACTCTGAGGAGGACTGAGGTGCACTGGCCCAGTGAGGATTTTGAATATTGCACTTTTACAGACTTCTTGCACTGGTAGTTGGTAGAAAGACTGGAGGCACAGTGTAGCCATTTAGTGGGACTATTCAAGAACTGGAATCATGCAACTTAATTTGCTCTAGAAAGCTCAATCTGTCTCAGATGAAGACTTCAAGATCTTTACTTGCCATGGTTTATGTCACCAAATTTCAGAGTATATGAAGTTTTATATACACAAGATACTGTATTTGAGCTCTTGTTTGCCTTTGGCTGCGTTTTCCTCCACTAAAACATAACAGAGAGGAAAGTTAAGGCCTCTTTTCCCCCTTGTGGATTGTCTCATCACTGCTGCGCAAATGAGAGACTATTAACTCAGAATGCCAGTTAAGTGTTACTTGCGGTTGTAATTGACTTTCTAGGGGTTGGTCCACTGTCTTTAAACCTGGCAAAATTATAAACACAAATATTTACAACAAGATATTTTCTTCAGCATTTATTACATTTCTGTGACTGAGAGCTTAACTTCAGTAAAACTCCTATTTTATGTTTTTTATATCCAGAAGCGTCTGGAACACTGTTTGTCCTATCCAATGTATAAAATATTTTTTTAAAATTTACACTTATACTTTTTGCATGTAAAAACCTTCCCTCCAGTTACTCTGGAAGCCCTGAGTTTTGTTTTGTGGTGGTTTTTGATTCAAACACAAGGTGCAAATAGGGCAGAAGGCAGAGACCCTTGGCTGGAGACAAGGACACCTTTGTGCCAGATCCTAATCCAAGAATTTGTCTCCCTATCCATCTTCCATGAAGGAAAGAAGTGCAGTCAGGCCTCTTCTACAGACAACAAATGATGGTTGCTACTTACAAGGAGGGACCTGATCTTACTGTGTGAGAATTAACATTGCCTCTGCTTTTTTTCCTCTCTGGTCTTTAGCCAACTATTCTTGTTCCCAGTGTTTTCTGAATTGATACAAAGGTATTAATTTAAAAATTCAGATTTTCTAGAATCCCTAAATTTCAAAATAAATAAAGAGGCATGAACTCTTCTGTGCCTTTTGAGCTCAGTTTTAGGCAGGAAGGCAGCCAGGCCTGTTCCTGAGCAGACAGGCTCTGACAGGGAGAACCTTCTCTCTAGACTGTTCCTTCTCCCATGTTGAAAGCCAGAGGTCTGCCTTGTCCTCCTCTTCTTGCTCTTCCTCCTCCTGCTGAGGATCAAAGTCTAGGAGCTTTCAAACTGTCTTTGGGGATTTGAGTTTTTGCTGCAAATTTTCTGTTTTAAACCCTTGTGCTCTAGTAATTGGTCTATTGTTTTGATGTAGTGTTTTTTCACTCATCAAGCTCACTTCTCCTAGCTCTATAGCTTTGCATGACTAAGATAGCAAAAGGCTCCTGGACATATAATTCATTTATTTATGTACTAGTGCAAATCAAATCAAGGGGAAAAATCCTGACCAGCAGTAAATATTCATCACTCCACTGCAGTCAGGAGAACTGCAATGATTTAAATGAGCAAAGGATCTGTCCTGGTCTTTTCCAGTTAAAATAAAAGTTGCTGCATGTTAGAGAAGGAACTGCCCTACATTCAAGGCTGGCAAATAATGCAGCTTTTCCATGCATTACTTGCAAGACTTCATCAAGGTTATGCTGATACGATTTTGCTCCCTATTTCTCCTTGCCAGGTGACAGAGTTTGTATCTAACAAACTGCTGAAACTCAATTCCAAATTTCTAATAGCTACAGGTTTGAAATTTTTAGGACTGAGAAATGAACCCTCATGATAACATCCAGGAGCGTTATGCTATGACTGCATGGAAAGTTAGAGTTGTGGTGCAGGGAAGGATGCAGTAATTACAGAATAGAAGATGCACTTAATGAAGTCTCTACTGGCTTCCCAGCTGGTGACTAGAGTGGTTCACTGGAACAACATGAAACAGTCACTTGGGTCATTATGTCATGTCTTCTCTCTTGTCCTAGTAGCTGCAATCTATCCCCTGAAAATTTTTCTTAGGTGCAAACATCATCTCTTTCCATTAAATGGCAGAGTATGGTTTGTCTCTTGCTGCTACCACTGCACAATGATACATTTCATGTCTGTCGATTTAGTACCCTTTCCAATCACCTCACTCCTCCTCACTGTTATGCAGTGATGAAACCTGCCAAGTGTAGAATGTTTTCCATTGGGAAAGGGGAGAGGATAGACAACTTGCTCAGTCAGTACCGCATAATTCAGTTTCAACTCCAAGGACTTAAAGTAGATTTATAGCTATTGGAGGTGAGGATAAGGATTCTGGATTGATGTTGTATATCCTTTCTCTTTTAGTATTGATAGTCAATCATTATGAGGTGTCAAAGCTTTCCAAAATCAAATTTTACTTGTTTCTTCCTCATATACATGGGTAGATGAGGTCCTTCTAGTTCTCCTATATGGCATGCTGATTGCTTTTTTGCATTCTTTTGTTTTCTTTCCATTTTTGGGTCTTGCATTCTTGAACTGTGGTAATAGATCTGGTCCCCAAATTTTGTACTAGTGTTTTCCTCCCTATATTTTATGCTTTTCTCTCTTTTATTTTGTGTTTTGTGAATGCCAGTGTGATTTAGTTTGAATGAAGTCAACTGAAAACTAAACTAAACTTTCTTGCTCTGGTTCCTATACACAGCTAATCACATACAGAGAATTTCCTGAGAATTTTTTATTGCTTAAGTTGAGCAAGTCATTTAACATCTTTGGAAGCAGACTTGAAGTAGAGATTATAAATGTATTAACTTTCTCTGAAACTACTTACCGTAGTTTTTGCTCTGTTTAGAATACTGAGATTCAATTTAGTTCTTTTTAAAAAATGGATCTTTAGATGAAGACAAATAATTTACACATATGAGGCAGATAGCCTTAAGAAAACCTAAAATGAGATTTTCATTCAGGTCATGATTCTGTTGTTGGACTTGCACATGAAACCTTACTGAAGTAACAGGATTTTGCAAATAAGTGGTCTTCAGTTAGTCGCATGATGAGAAGCTCTGTTACATAGTGATAAAATGTGCTCCATGATTAAACTAGAGTAAGTGCTATTTTCCTCAAATGTCAAGTTGTTGCAATTGTAATTGTAACTCTCTAGGAAGTGAGCAAAGAATAAAAAGCCAAGGAGAGAAAGGACTCTCTAAAACTCATAGGTGCCATAATATATAGGTGCCAATATATATGTGCTTTAAGTGCAGTGTGTTTTCCTCTCCTATTAAAACTGACATTTTGCAGGATAGGATGTTTATGCTTGATGTGATCTGAGTAGCAGAATACTAAGCTCATTTAATTAATACTGATTTACTCTCCCCCTTCCAAATCTGTAATTATTACCAAATAAGTATACTGGTAGTAATCACCATTTGCCATGGAATGTATTCTGAAAAAGGCATCTTCAGACTGTACAGATCTTATTTTGTGGCACTGTATCATATTGTATTAGCCTAGAGGAGGGACATGGTGTCTTCTTCCAACTGCTGGCCTTTGATTTAAAGACAATCCTTGTTCTTGCACCTTGAACATAAATTCAGAATTACAGATCTTTCAGGCCATATTACGTTCTGACTCTTATGGAGCCCTCGTAAGTCAAAATATAATTTGGTCTGAAGTGGTATTATTTTTATTTTCAAAATTATCATATAAGTACATCTAAGAAATCTCTGTCAAAGCTGAGGAAAAAAACCCAAACCTTTTCTTTCTTTGCCAAAATCTTAAATTTTAAAATACAAAATGATAATCAAAGCTGATTTCAATCTGAGTCATAGGTCAGATGATCTATATAAGAGTGCAGTCATCTCTGAACTACTCAGTTCAGTATGAATATACTCCTTCTTCTGCAGAGAGTTATTGCTGTTAAGACCTTTTAAGGGAGCACAGATTCAACCATCTCTGTGTTGCATCTGCAGCACCACTAGTATTGAGGCTGAAGGCCTTACACCATTGTCACAGAGATCCTTGAAGGTACATATACCTTCTGCTATGCACCTGTAGGCTGGCAGACAGCTCCTGCTCCACCAAGAAGCCAAAATTGGTTTATCCTGATGTTTCCTCTGTTGTACAGACTCAGCATTCATTGTGGCCTGCTTGCCTTTGAAGCTGCTGAAATAACACTGTCTTTCTAGAGATTTTTCCATCCAGAATTAGTGATGTGCCTTAAAAACAAAGGTGTCTGTTTAAAAAAGATTTTAAAATGCAGAGTGTATTTGTGTGAGTAAATGCTTTTGCATCACAACTGGAGACCAGTTGCTAGAAAGGTGTCTCTGAGAAGACCTGTCTGCTGGTACTCACCAGCAGATTTCCAGTGACAGGGAAGTGTGAAGCAGCACTTGGTTTCTATATAAACCAGAAGTTTCTATAAACACTTTAGTCATCAATCTGAAATTCAATTGCTTGAAACAATTATATCAGATGGCATCATGTCATCAGCCCACCTGTTAAAAGTTTCAGAAAGCACACAACCTGAAAAGAAAAAAGACTAGGTCATAGTCCTAACATCTGCACCAGCAGCTTATGAAGTGGTTTAGTGTTACTGTATGGTATGGTTGACTTGCTGTATTGAATATTAATGAGAGGTTTATTTAACAGGATTATCTTTTCTAGTTTTTTGTACATGTTGTTCATTGTGAGAAACCCTTTCTATTTTTTCCACCTGGCAGGTGAACCAAAGCAACATTAAGTTTCATTAGATCAGATTTGATTTCATGAGTTGAAGGTGGCAAATCCTGCCCTATTCTTGACCTGCTCTCTGAAGTACAGGCAAAAAGATACAGTCTGTTCATATCCTGGTTATGCAGTGCTCCAGAGCAGGATTTATTACTCAGACATTTGGACTCCTGAACAAAATCCTAACAAAGTCTTGAAGTCCATTATATCTGATCCCATGCTGCTTAAAAAGTATATGACGAATGCATGCACAGGTGCCAAAGTGTTCATGTGAAAATCCTCAGCAACACCAGTGGAGTGATAGTGATTGAAGGGAGCTGGAAACTCAGTGCACTTCCATTAAGTGAACCACTTTTGCAACATTCCTAGAACCACAGAGCTGTTCACATTCAATCTCCTGTTCCTGAGACAGTGCATAGAAGAGTGAGAAGGGAGAATTCTCTGATGATTAAAACTGAATTGCTGAACATTTAAGGGGAGGAATTTTGATGAAGCCTCTTCAAAGAAGAGGTTGTAATGCTCCTTTTCTACCGCCCATGCAAACCTACTGGTGTAGGTAGATGAAAAAGCAGTGAACTTCAGGGCATCATCAGTCAGAGCTGCCACTGATGTACTTGAGCTGTGAATCCACCCTGCTGTGTGGCATGTGAAATAATCACCTCTACAGAATTCCTGTGATTAAAGGAGCGAGCAGGTCTGCCTCTTCTTGTCTTTCTGTCAGCGTGCAGATGAAGTGTTGATGTTATTGTCAAGAAAAGGAGTTTCTTAGGCCTCATTTTAAATATACATGTGTCTATTTTTTTGACTTTATGGAAACAGAAAGGTAAAGCAACTATGCAGCAACTGTACAAAAATTTAGAATTACAAATGACCAAGGGTAAAAGTCAGAGAAGACCTGGGATTTAAAGAAGATCCAGAGGAGTCATAAAGGCATCATTCACTTAATTGCCTTCCTTGTTTAACTCTTTTGTCCTGTTGGCTTTTTGAATTTCATGGGGAAACATTAGAAGTGATATGTAGGAAAAGAGGAATAGGAAAAATTAATTACATGTTCAGAAATAGGTATAGGTGGCCTCCAAGGGAAATACAGAACAAGGCATGGGCTTCCTGGCACATGCTTCCTCAAGTGTTATCTAGATGTGTTCTGGGTCACCCCTGGGCTTGGATGATGCCTGAGGCCACTTCCTGTCCAGGAAGGGAGGGAGAAGAGGCATCAGAAGAACTTCCTGAGAAATCCCATTCACAAACATAGGGCTAAATCTAGATGCCCTGGGATTGCAGAATGAAATAGAAGGGCAAAGGAAATTATGTATCATTATTCCCTATTGAAAACTATTGGATTATTGCCTTGTAAACACAAGTATTTTGTAAATAAAACTGCCAGAGACTGCATGTTTTGAAGTTCCTTTAAAGTGAATTCTCCTAGGAGCTGAGAGACAGAGCCCACAGCATGCTACTGTTCTGCAGAGTAGAAAACTTGAGTGGGCAAAGTGATGATCCCAGGGGTGCATACAGATTAAAAATTAAAATAGGATGTTGGAAAAAAAAAGATGCAAATTATGCAAATATGAAAATAGTGAGTTCATCTCTTGAGAAAGAAAACTCAGAAATGCTTATTGCCTTTCCCAGTCATCTCTTTGTCTGATACAAAGAATGGAAATCAGACACAGTATATCTTCTTTCTTTTTGGCTTTTGGAATAGATCCAGTGAGAGAAAATATAGACATAGCCTGCTGCTAGAAATGTGCGTTTGACATATAGTTAACTATCTCAGCCATGCTTCCCAGTACCTGAAAGTCTTTTTTGTGTGTTCTGAGCTCACGTTTTTACAGGAAAAATAGTTAATAGGTGTGGGGAGACAAAAGGAGATGCTGCTGAAGGCAGTCTCCCCCCTGATATCTTACAGCTATGTTAATTATCCTAGAGTAGAAACAGCCTTGCCCTCACAGCCATGGGCATGATAAAAAGTGAGTTAGCTGGGAAGAGTCAGTTGGAGTCAGTTAGAGTCTGCTTGTCGTGCTGAGAAGACCTAGGGACAGGAGGTCATGCAAGGGCCAGAAAAGGTAAGCTGCTGTATATAGGACAGACAGGGTTAGGTGGCTGTGCTAGAGCCAGAGCTGTGTGGAGCTGCTCGTAGAAGATAAAGAGAAAAGGTACGGGAGACTTTTTGAATATCAAGATGCTGATGCTTGAAGCCTTCTGATGATTCTAAGGAAGCACCTTGAGTGCAAGTGCAGTGTCCATGTCGACTACTACCATGCGTATTGACTGCGACAAATAGGAATAGTAGCTTAGCATTTATACAATCTGTTCATTGTAGCATAGAAATATATCAAATCAAAGGAAAAAGAAAATCAGTCAGGCTAGCCATGTTTCTTTTTCAGTAAATCAGCTAGCCTAACATGCTTGTCTTTATGAACTGCCACAGGAATCAGTCCAGGCTGTTGAGTATTGCAGTCTTTGCACGGGGGGGATGAAAAATGATGTGTTTCCTAAAAGTATATCCTAGTCACCTAATGTACATAGACGAGACAATGTAGAGGAAGATCACAAGACAGGTTTTTTTAGAGGCTTGTCTTGGTTTGGAAAGACAGGTATCAGCCAGGCAAAGCTGGAGTTTCCCTTAGAATGGAGAATGTAAATCCCCCACCCCTGCCAAATTATAATTTTGCAATTAAGGGCTTTCAGGCAAAGATTTGGGAATAGGAATAACAGTTTTTTTACTAGGAGTATTAACAATACAAATGTTGTAGAAAACAAAACCACCCAACCAAACCAGCAAACAAACAAACAAACAACAATTTTGGAAAACCCTGACAGAGTCAGGAGGGAATAACCTGACACCCTGTTGGTCAGGGTGTTGGAAGCAGTCCAAAAGTGAGTCGTCCTGGAGTGGCAGATGTGGTTCTGTTGAAGTAGAGACAATCCTGTCGAAAAGGGTCCAGTGGTTGAGAAGGGTCCAGTCTTCCTCTGGTAAACTGGTGAAGCCAGATGCCTTGTGTTCTTACGTCTCAGTTTTATCTAGGTAGGAATGGTTGGCTCCTCCTACTGGGTGGAACATTTGACAATGGAATGTGGATGTACTGCTTTGGGGAGGAGAACAGCTTGGGAAGTCTTAATGGCCCATTGTGAAAAGAGATAAGAAACACTGCCCCACCTGGTTTTAACAGTTGGCCCATTATTAGAAGGCATCTGCCCCCCCTGCTCCCAGAGTTACGAGAGATAAAGAAGAACTCCCCAACTGCCTTCAGCAGATGAAATAGAATACGCATTTTTGGTTCTATAACCCAAGACAAGCCTCTGAACTCTCAAGGAGGTCTGTCTGTTCAGTGCAACTTGTAGCTGTGGCAAAAGGTGAAAGCATACAGGATCACAGAGTGGTTTAAGGGTGGAAGACTTCTGGAGGCCATCCTGTTCAATCCTGTTGCTCAAGCATACCCACCTATACTAGAATTGCTCAAGACCACGTCCAGATGGCTTTTTAATATATTCAAGTATGGAGGCTCTGAAAGTTTCTGAGCAACTTGTGCCAGTACTTGGACAAAGTACTCACAGTAAGAAAAAAGAGGTGTTTCTTTATGTTTAGAGGGAACTTTCTATTCTTCAGTGTGTGCATATTGCCTTTGGTCCTGTCACTGGGCACCACTATAAAGAGCCTGTCTCCGTCCATTCTGCACCCTGATCCTACAGGTGTATCTACACACTTACGAGATCCCCCTAAGCTTTCTCTTCTCCAGGTTGAAGAGTTCATCTCTTTGACTTTGTTTATCCATGAAGTGCTTTAACTATCTTTGCTGGCTTTTGGTGGACTCTCCACTATCTCCATCTCTCTCTTGCTCAGGGAAGTTCAGACTAGACCCAGCACACCAAGTTCAGACCCACACTGAACCACAGGTGATCAGTGCTGCATAGTAGGGAAGAATCACCTCCACTGATCTGCTGGCAACACTTAATGAAGCCCAGGACACTGTTAACTGCCTTTGCTGTGAAGGCAAGTTGCTGGCTCATGTTCAAGCCCAGTTAGCCATCTTATCCATCAGTGAAGCCAGGCTTTGCACTTTGGCATGATGCTACTGTGACATCTCCTCTCCTTTATGAACCTCTGGGCCAGAGAAGAGAGAAATTATGCACCACACAGTGTACGAGTTCTCTTCAGGAGTCCTAGCTGGAAAATTTCAGCCTACACTCCTGTAGCTCCTCTCCAGCCTTGAAATGCCTCCCACCATGGCATTGGGTTATGCAGTGGAAAGAGGGCTGCTGGACAGAAAGTGTATACGTCTGTGCTGTAACTGCTGTTGAGGGAATCAATCTAATACTGCATGAGCTCTTATGTTCTTTTTTGTGGCACATATTGGGCAGAATCAGGGCAGTTGAAAACAATCCAGGCCAATCAGAAGTAAAAGGCAAATGCAAAGTACTGTGGTTAGGATTTTTATTCTTTGAATGTTTCTGTCACTGCAAATGTAGCCTAAGATACCTTTACTATGGATACAAAGGCTCTAGCTCTCTTAATTCTTCAGAAACAACTTGTTTATACCTGGCTGCACTAAGATCTTAGAGGCACACTGTTGTTGATAATTATCAGGATCTTTCTGTCTTCATAGTGGATGACATTTACAAAAGCTCCTAATCAAATGGCAGCTGAGGCTCTGCTGTCTGGTGAATACAAGCACTTAACTTATGTCTCTGTGATCCTTAAAAGTAAGACTTACCCTCCCAAAGCATCACCTACTTTTGTACCTTAGTATCTTAGTACTGAGGTAGAGTAATGCATCTATCAGTCTTGTATTTCCAAGTAACAGAAGTGCATGTTTGGCTGAATGAGGATGCAATTGTATCACTGGCAATTTAAGTATCTATTAGCAAAGAGCTCTGGAGTTACTGCATTTTCCCCATGCTAGAGAATAATTTGAAATGATGCTGTATTAGAGCTGGCAGTTAGCTGGGGGTGAGAAGGTTTGTTGCTCTGTGATGGTTACCAGATCCTTGATTTTGAAAGCCAGTTCCTTTGATGAACAGGAAACCTCAAACCTCACACATCAGAGGCTGAACTTGTGGTCTAGCATTCTTTTAGCTGTGTACAGGTCAGTGAGGTTTTTTTTCTTTCTTTTTTTTTAAGGATCACTCTACTTTTTGCTGCAGCACACGCTGTTTCCTTTTTTTTGTGTATGTGCAGGAAGAGGATAAATGTGCCTGTGAGAAATTAGCTGCTATTACAAAATTCAGATCCAAAGGGTCACAGCCACAAGAGCTTATTGTCAAACTGTGCTCTATCAATGGGGGAAAAAAAGCTTCCATGGTAACTTTCTAATGAATCTGCTTGAGAAGAAGAACTTTTCCCCATCAGATTAGACATTTGTGAGGTCAAGCTCCTATGCTGTAGCTATGACTGCACATGGTATTACTGATCATTTCTACACAGCCCAAATATTTTCAAGGAGAGAGTCTAAGGCATGATCTGTACAAGCAACATACATAACTAAAGGCAGGATTTCACTTAATTTGAGGCATCATCAGCTGAGGTAATCATGTTAGCTTCCTTTATAATCAATGACGAGAAATAGATTGTTTTAATGTGCTGTTCATCTGACTTTTAGACATGATTCTTAGGCTGAATCATGCCCTAGAAGTGAAATTTTCGTTCTATTTTCTATAAAGGAAGCTGTATAACTGTATCACACTTGTCAATAACTGTGTCTGGAGAAATATCTGTATCTGCTCCCCTCCCCATATACTTTTGTATTCTAGAGGTCTAGAAAGTATGCTTTTAGAAAAAAGGATAGAGTGAGTAATTAAATAGCCTGTCAAAGATAAAGTGAGGGACATGCATGCAACCGTTTTCAAATACCTAAGTCTTCTGAGAAGAAGGGAAAAGTGATCAAACTGGACAAAAGTAGTGGGCTGAACACTTCTAATAAGAATAGTGAGACACTGATGTTTCACTGAGAATTACTGAGAATCTACTTTTTATTTTGAAACATTCCACAATTTGTTTCATTTTCCAGAACTCTGCAAATTCTAGCCTTCCTCTTTACCAGAAAGTTACTTACTGATACTCTTTTTTCCTGTTGTCATGACCACACATGCTTGTATGCCCTCACTTTGTTTCTCAAGTATGTAAAATTTCCCCAAGCAAACAGTTTTTTCTTTTTCTTCTATCTTTAACTCAATTCCTTTCTCTCCCCTGAGCTTTAGCCCTGGCTAGCAATATATGCTTGGAGGTGAAACCGAGGCAAGGACGAAGATAAAAGACAAAAGGCACTCTTAATCCTTCAGGAACACAGTCCCACATTTTAATGCAGAACCTACTCCATGCAGCTTTGGGGAGTTAAGAGAGGAATTAAGAGACCGATCCCCTGCCAGAGGGTAGTTTATGCCCTCTGCCAAGGAGGGGGAGGGGGTCCACCAGCCAATGGGGGCTGACCTGGGGGAAGTGAGGCATAGATGGTGTCAGGTAGAGGGGGTCAGTGCAGACGCTCATGAGAAGGTACATCAGATGGTTTGTGTGAACACATATAACAGAAACACCCAGTGCAACATAACAAAGTGAACAAACTACTTAGTCCAATACAAGAAGACACGGAGAGAGAGAGAGAGAGGGTCCCTTTCTCCCCACCCCCTCCCCCTGCCCCATTGCCCACAAATGCTGTGAGATGGTATTGATTGTCCTTGGCTGATTTCTGGTGATTTTTGGTTGATGTCAAGCACACTCTTTCGGGACAAACCAGGACATCTCCTCAGCTGTGCTGTGGATACAGTGAGGCTGTTTCTGCAGGCATAGTGATTTACACATTTTTTTTTCAGCCCAGACTGGATCATGTCATTCCCTCATTTTGTGGGAAAAGGAGCTAGACAGGATTATCTAGCACCTTATACTCTTGTATCCTGAAAACTTCTACTGATGAGGATTCAATGGTGTCCATAGGAAGGTTGTGATTTGATTGTGCTGACTGTAAAAATTTTCTTATATCAAGATAAAACATTTCCTGTTCAATCTGTACTTGTTGTCCCTTTTCTCCTTCATGAGGCTGCTTGTGAAAAGAGGCCCTCCATCCTCTTTGGAGCTTAGAGCTGCCATTTAAGTACTGGAATACTGTGATGAGGCCCTGAGCCTTCTCCAAGGAGAAAAGACCTAACTGCTCATCTTTTCTCATACAGCAGTCTCACCAGCCTTTTCACCATCTTCACAGCCCTCCTTTGGAATCTCTCCAGTATGTCTGCATTTTGGAATTGGGGAGACATAACTGGACACAATACTTCAGGTGCACTGCTGAATGGGATGATTGTGTCCCTGTCTCTGGTAATGTCTCTACACACAATGTCCAGGATCAGATGTGCTTATGTGCTTTTGTTCCTGCACTGGCACACTGCTGACTCATGTTCAGCTTGTCCACAAGGACCCCCAAGTCCCTTTTAAGCAAGACTGCTTCTCAGCCACACAGATCCTAGTCCATACTGGGCTCTGGTTATGATGTCCCAGATGAACAATTTTGCACTTGCCTTTGTTAAACTTGGTCTTGCTAGCTCACTTTTTTTTGGCCAGTCCACATCTCTCTGTAACATGTCCACATCATAACCCAGTTTAGTATCATTAACAAACTTGATGAGTGTGCTTTCAGTCTTATCATACAGGTCATGCATTATAATGCAGAACAGCATGAGGCCTGGTATTGATACCTGGAGGACCTCCCTGATGACAGGCTGCCAGCCTGAGTAAAAACCATTAATCACCACCAGCTGAGTATGGCTTTGGAGCAAATTTCATATTCATCTTACAGACCACCCATGTAGTCTATATCTTGTCTGTTCTACCAGAAGAAGGCTGTAGGATGGAAAACAGCACTGAATATTTTGCTGAAGTCCAGGTAAACAACACCCACTGCTTCCACCATGTAGTGCCATGGTGAAAAATGTCATTTCATTGCAGCAGGTGATCAGGTTAGGTTAGTCTGGTATGATTTCCCTTTGGCCAGCCTGTGCTGGCTTTTCCCAATCACCTGCATAATTTGTTTTGTAATAGTTTCTAGCAGGACTTTTTCTGTTACCTTCCCAGGAGCAAATTAGGACTAATTGGCCTGTAGTTTCCTCTTTGGAGCCTTTCTTAAAGAAGGGTATGTCATTTGCTTTTTTCTAGGCTTCAGGGATATCCCCTGATCTCTGTGATTTTTCAAATATTCTAGATGGCAGCCTTGCAACAAGGTTGGCCACTTCTCTTACCACCCTGCCAGGCCCAGAGATTTATGTGTGTTGAGCCTGTTACTCATTCCTGAAGGCAGGGTAACTGGGGTTCGTATTAATAGATCCGTTGGGGCAGATTAGAGTGAAATGACACTGAATGACCATTGTTTATCTGTATATCTATATCCATAGGGTTTATTTTATAAAAATTTGGTTGCAATGGAAAGGAAGGATTCCACTCCTTCTGGTTATTATCTGTAGAAATATAGCAGTATAAAACCATAAAAATAACACTTAAGAAAATGTATAAGTATGCTGGGGGCAGGGTGTGGCTTATGATAATTTCTGCTGGGAGTTGTCACTGTCCTCTCCTACTCTTGCAGATGGGGAATATTACAATATGTGTAAACTCAGCTGGGGACCCTGCGGGTATGGGGCCGAGACTGGTTTCCTTCCATTTGGGATCAAGGGAAGTGGTTGTGTATGTTGAGGAGGGTGTGTGCATGGCCTGGGATATTGCTACGTTGTAACTTGACACTAGGATCAGATCTGCCTGCTTTCACCACTTCTGCCAGCTGCTGATGATCTCAAGATGACTGCTGCCCATAAGTTTGCAAAAGGAGTAATTTCCCCTCTTCCCCTTTGTCCAAGCCACCACTACATAAGGAGGTTGCCAAGCTCACATCAAAGCCCCCTGTGCTGGCCTTGGGGGAGTCAGTAAAGCCTTCTGCCTTGCCAGAGCCAACAGCTCCCCTGCTAGCTGTGGTCATAATTACACCAATGCTCAGCAGGTGGGGAACTTCTGTTCTTGTGTTCTTTGTTCTGTTCTATATATATGTATAAAAAATAACCATTATATCTTTATCCTACCGTTTTTCTGGAAGCTCCATAATTTCAAAGTTACAATAAGTTAGAGGGATAGATTGTCCTTCCGTTCCAGGAAGGTTTGCACTTGGCTGACATTCAGCCTTGGAACCAAGGACAAAGGAAAGAAAGAGAAAGAAAAGCTAAGAGTAGAAAGATATCATCACCTGTGGATCCAGTAATGAGACTTGATTTTTTGGAATTTTGACGTCAATTGGTCAAAGTGATGGTTGCAGTCTTGATTTATCAGGGTTGGGGGAAGCCCCCAAAACACAAAGTTCAACGGGTTAATATACACTCGGGTTCAGATGGGAATGCCCAAGTATCTCCCCTAGAGGGAAAGTTTTACACTGTCTGAGGTAAAACTGTGGTTCATGTGCAGTCCTCTGGTGGAAGGCCACAGATATGAGACAGGGGTCACTTTGAGGGTCTTTAATGGTTTAGGACACTGTGCTGGTTTGAAAGCAAAACCAGTGAGATTCCCAGTCAGAGATACAATTTAATAGAAGAAGAGAGGAAAGAAAGGTGAAATAAATGGAATGATACAACTTAACACCCTGTTGGTCAGGGTGTTTGAAGCAGTCCAGAAATCCTCCTGGAGTGGCAGATGTGGTTCTGCTGGAGCAGAGATGATCCTAAGAGAGAAGGGTCCAGGGATGATGAGAAGGGTCCAGTCTTCCTCCAGGAATCCAGATGAGATGTTCTTGTCAGTGCAGTGATTCCTGTAGAAACGTCTGGTAGCTCTTGTCCCCTCTAGGAGTTCAGTGGATAGAAGCTGTTTGTGAGGTCTCAAACCCTGGATTATATCCAGGTGGGAATGCTTGGCTCCTCCCCCCTGGGCGGAGCATCTCACAATGGGATGATTTCATCGTATGAGTCATGTAATGGGTCCTTGATGGCCCATTAAACAGAGATAACTTCTTCCGGGAAGGCATTGTTGGGCTCATTAACAGAAGATAAGGAAAACACTGCCCCACCTTGGCTCCAACAGCTCATGGGGATAGAATACATACCTTGGGCACAATTTTACATTGTAACATAGGACAGACACCTAAGACATGACAGCTGCCTTTCACATCAGGGTACCTGAGCCAGTCATGCTCCATTGAAAGGGATGAGTATCTTCAGGCCTATGTGTGAATGTGAATGTCCTGATACCTCCCTGAGGACAGGAGGGAAATTTTGCACCTGAGCAAGTTGAATAAGGGAAGAAATTAGCATGATAAAAAGCATCATCCCACTCTGTAGGCTTTTGCTTCTTCTTCTTCTTCTTCTTCTTCCTTATCTATCTCAAAATGCAGCTTGTAGCATCAGATGGTGGGTTTGCACCCCCTCTGCATCTGAGCAGACCTTGCCTGTCAATAGTAAAGCATTCCGCTGCATTTGATACCTGCACTTACAATGTCACTGTATGTAAACAGCGATATAATTTAACTATGATTGTTCAGCCATCACAGAAAGTCATTTTTATCAAAGGAATTTGTGCTGATTTGGAGTTGGTAAGACTTAGGCAAGCTTATTTCATGAAGCATAAGGTCATGGGTAAAGCAAGTGTTTTAAAGGTTGTGATGGGATTCAAACTGAGCCTTATATGCATGTTTAGATTTCATAAATCAGACAAGTGAAAAAGTTCCTCGTGAACTGGTGTCCTTTGGGCACAAATCTAAATGCTTAAGGTCTGAAAACCTTTCCTCCTCACCAGTGTTATCTCCTTTCACTTGTCTTCCAAACCTGTGCAAAATCCACAGTGGTCTGTTGGTACCACACATCCACACCTTTGTCTCTGGTTAGACTTTGGCTTTCCACCAAACTGCAATTGCCAAAATTGGTCCCCTTGTGCTCCAGGAAAAGGGTCTGTGTCCCGACAGATCAAGTCCTTTGCTGCATGGTCTCAGGGAGGTTAGCTCTGATGCAGAGAGGGGTCTGCTGTTATGGATGGTCTCTGGGCTGCAGGGTTGGGTTCTGCTGTGGCCTGAGAGATGAGTAACAACATTGGTTGGTCCTTGAGAGCCAAGTGACAGAGGATGCATAAGGGCTGCCCAACAGCTGTGCCCAGTGCATGGCAACCGAAGGCAGGGACTGCATCCTGAGCCTCCCTGAGCCTTCCCAAAGGCTCTAAAGGACACTGGGTAGAGAGTGACTGGGTAGGGCTGCTGCAGGTAGGGCTGGGCCTGTGGGGCCCCATCATCCCCATATCTCAGTGCCACCACCCTGCAATACAGCAGTCACTGGCCTGCCTGGAGCAGGACAAAAGGGAGCATCCTTTGATGCTTCATGGAGGTGGCTCTCATACCCCTGCACAAGGGGGCTAGTTTGTGTAATATGACTTGATGTCTACATAATGTCTACACACATATGACTACATCATAATTAGTGACTATATATAAGAGCTATATGTGATAGACAAGCCAGTATTTAAAAAGCAGATGAGTTTGCTGATGTGAACCAGACTAAGGCAGTTCAGTGGTCTGTCTCAGATGGTGGACAGATGTACAGTATGATGAGCTTATTTTTGGAGCCAGGGAAGTCTCAAGGAAGCCCCCTTTTCCTTCTCACCAACAATGTAAAGAGACAAAATTTGTAAACTGATTATCAGTTTACCACTTCTAAGAAGAATCTTCATTTAGGGATAGGAGTCTCTTTGGCCATGCGACAGAAAATGCTTTCCTTGTGATTTTGAGTTCATAGCTAACAGTCAGCCTGCAAAAAAATCTGTTTGCATGTGAAAATTCCTTGCATTGATTTACAGTTTTTCCCCACAACTGCTCTCAGGGGTCATTTGGGCTAATGGGATAAAATCTAAGGATGAGCCATTCTAGTATAGAAGCTAAAGTTCTCTTCCTCTATCTCTGAAACCAAAGGCTCTCCTTCTATCTCTAACAGCAAAGGTTCCCTTCTATCTCTGTTCAAGTTAGATCACAGTTTCTTTCAACATCTTTATGTTCCAGTTCTTTTCTGAGCTGCAGACGAACACTGTACCCTCCCACCCCACCACCCGCCCCCCCCCAAATGAGCTTTATGAATTACAGGGACATAGTCTGGTGCATTATATTCTCACCTCGGCTTGCAAAAGGTTTTCAGCTCTGAAACTGTAGCGTCCCATCTCCTTTCCTGTGGGCCTTGGCCTCTCCTCCTTCACTGACACTGGTGTTGCCCTTGATAAATATAAAGGACCCAACAATTGATTGCCAATTAGATAAACTTTTATTTAAGTGTGACATCAAAGCAAGCAGCGAGCTAGGAAAGCCGGAGAGCACAAGTCTCAACTCATGCTCCACGCACATCTTTCAAAGTTTTCCCCACAGTTTCCCATTTTTATAACTTTTTGGTTTACACACACCCCTTGGTCCTACTCCAGTCCATGTTTTCCCATATTTGGTCATAGTTGAGTCTTCCAATTCCAGGAGTCTGGGGTCTTCTGCCCTCTCATGGTGGTTGATGGATGAAGTCTTTCCTCTTCCTCACAGCACATCTCTGAGAACCTTCTACTGTGGTCACCATGGTTTCATCATATTTCTTGTTTCTCTCTTTCTTCATGTCTTATGATATAAAGTTACATTACATTATCCTGCACTAAGGCCGGGCTCTCTCTAACTTTTCTGTTTCTGCAGTTTCTGCAACTTACAGCTATTGCTTAATATCCTCTATATATTTACAATTTCTGCAGTTTGCTTAATAGCCCCTACATATTTATAATTATTAACTATAACATTTAACATAAATTACCTAAATAATTCATTTCATTTATAACAGTCCTCCTTTCTTAATTTATTAATTGATTGATGTTAATTCACTAATTTACTAATTTGTATGCTAATATATAACTTTTGTTAATACTCTAATGCTGAGCAATTATACTGGTTGTTAATTACAACTCTGGCTTAAAGCTTATTTTTATAAACCTTTTAAGGTTGTGTTCTGTTCTCGTCATGGGTTTGCTTTTTGCTTACGTTTTTCTAATTTTTTTTTATCTTTAACTGGGTCTCAAATTTGATGAAGAGTATGCTATAAAAATTGATTTCATCTTATAGTTTCATCAAACTATATCAAACTTTCATCAAACAGTATAGTTACACTGATTACAAACAGGAATAATGGAGTTTGATTTTTTTTAATTTGCCTTAGTTTATTTTCCTCAGGGGTTGCAGTTATATTGTGACATGCTGTGATGCTTCTTCAACATCATTTCACACATCAAATGCTATTATATTTACAAACTCCTGTGCTAAAGTTGGTCGGGCATCCCAAGTGGCAGGATCAGAACTCTTAGCAGTATTTCCCACTATAGTAACCTTCTGCCTTTTCCGACGTCTCTGGTTTTGCTTTCCAGAATGTGGATTATCATCTTCTCAGCAGCAAGGAAATTCTTCAGGGGTGCTTGGGAGTGACTGCTGTTTAATTTTTTTTTTTTTTAATACTTATCTTACTTTTATGTTTCATTTGTTTTGCCCAGTAAGGGACTCAAGAGTATTTTTGGCACTTTATTATTATTTTACCTTGGGTATCCAATTGACCCCTCAACCCGTTTACAACTAATTGGTACTACTTAAAAAAAATCCCTCTTCAAGTTTCTTTATTTGTACAGCCAGGTATAATGTTTGTTTTGTTATCTCTAGCTCCTCTCTTCTACAGGGAGGGCACAACCCCTTAGGAAAATATCCTGCCTTACGTTGAGTCTACCCCTTTTCTTTAAAACTCGCCTTTACATAGCTTTTTCCCACAATAATAGCATTCACAACTTAAGCCTTTTGGTCTACTTAGTTTACTCTTCTCCTCCTCCTGCTTCACACATTTTGGTTTTATTCACTGCAGCTACTAACACTCTTGCCTTTGCTTTTACGTTTGTCTTCTCTCTTACACTTTCTGGAGTTTTCTCAATAAATCTTGTATTTCCCGCTCTTGCCACCCTTCTAGCTTTTCTAATTTCCTTTGTATGTCTTTTACCCCTGAGTACATCCTCAAGCTATTTCTAAGCTTTTCTAACCAGTCAGTAGGGGATTTATCCTTTTTCTGGTGTTTACTAAAAGCCTTGTTAATATTCTATCTCCTCGGGACTGCCTCCCGTATCTTTTGTCAATGGGACATTCACAGAGCCTCTGTGTTCTGGTCCTATAAGAACTTCCTTTAACAGCAAAAGCTGACCCCCCTCTTGTTAATTTTGCCCTTTGCACCTTACTTTTTGTTTGCCTGGGCGATGGGACAGCTCCTTGCTCAGACTCGTGGGTAAATACTTTCAGATTCTTGGGGGGGGCGGGGCATAGGGAAGCTGTGGGTAGAGGAAGGGGCGCGTCGGGAAGCCAAGGGTGAAGGAAGGAGGGGGTAGGGAAGCTGCAGGTAAAGGTTGCCTTTGAGGATGGGAGGGTAGGTCCCAATCCTCTTTTTATAGATTTTCTTTTGTCGGGACCAATGGGAACAATGAAGCTTTAGACTCTTGCTACACCTAATCTTTAAATGACATAAAAAAAAATGGGCCAAAATAGATGCTCCATTATCTTTGTATTATCCCATACAGTAAAGAATCATACTCCCCTTATTTTTCCTTTCCTGGGATGGCCAGTCATCCCAATTTTCGATCACTCTCCCTAAGGAGCTGTCTTGGGGAATATCAGGTAACTCCCCCCCACCCCTTTTCTGGGGCTTCTTGTGTGGATCCCTTTGGATTTTTGGGATTTACTTTTCCCTCGACTCATTATCCCCTTTTCCCTCGACTCATTATCCCCTTTTCCCTCAGGTGCTTCACTCACTCTCTTTCGTTTGCTCCCTCCTTCAGTGGCCTGGCCCCTTGCGGGACATGGGAAACGCACTTAGAAGAGGTCCGCTCTCGCTTCGCAGCCCCTGCCGCGTTTCAGGCACACACACCTTTACAGGCACCTTTACATGCACTCTTCTTTATTACACATACACAGGCATACACTCTGGTGGATCACACTCATACAGAAGTACACTCCCCTGGTGTACTTTCCAGGTACGCTCCTTGGTGACGTTGTCAGGTCCACTCGCCCTGGTGTAACCCCTCAGGTACGCTCCCCTGGTGTACCCCTAAAACAGGCACACCCCCCTGGTGTACCCCCCTACCCTCCCAACCGAACGATTGATCTTACTACTTTTTAGATCATTTGGATCTTTGTGCACAAAAATTACAGGAGCTTTAACAGCCGACTTATAAGGAAGCTTTCTCTGATTTCGACTATTTGCAATTTAGTGTCCTGACGGGGTGGGGGAAACGGCACCCTCTCAGCAATCTGAGCTCATCAATAGATGAAGGCGTCCCCCAGATGAGGAGGAGCTGCACCCCACAACCTCTTATCACGAGGGGTCACCAACTGATAAATATAAAGAACCCAATAATTGATTGCTGTATTAAATTCTAGAGAGCCATTTTCATCGAAAGCGATTTATTTGCCAGAGAAATTATCGGAAAGCGAAATTGTCAAACCTCACAATCAAGGAACAGTGCCGACACTGGGTGAAATTTTGAATACAGCCTCTGTCGCACTGTATTGCACGAGTTTCACAGGAGACTGAGCCCATGTCAGCTGGCTTTATACCTTTTCTGGCTGGGCTTACATGAGTCCAATATTCTATAAATTCTTTTGTCCCTCGGTGACTTTGTTTCGGTGGTTGATGAAATTTAGAAAGCAAGGTCCAGTTTTCTGGAAAGATTTCCTGAGTGGAGAAGACTCCTGAGTGCTCCTAATAGTCCTGATAAGATATAGTCTTGGGGCCATCAAGCCATATTAGGTGTTGAGTGTCCTCATCCTGGTCATCCTCCACCTTCTATTGGTATTGTAATTCTTTTGCTCCTTCCTCTGGAGATGGGGAGAGCTCCTTTGAAATTTCCAAACCCTCTGCCCTGCTTTGAGAGACTTTTTGGTTTTCTCAGAAAAACACATTTTTATTTACTATAACAACAATATTATGAAAACATGAATTACCATCTATCACAATTGCCTATTAGATAAACTTTTATTAAAGCGAGAAGCCGGGCTCTCTCTAACTTTTCTGTTTCTGCAGTTTCTGCAACTTACAGCTATTGCTTAATATCCTCTATATATTTACAATTTCTGCAGTTTGCTTAATAGCCCCTACATATTTATAATTATTAACTATAACATTTAACACAAATTACTTAATCATTCATTTAATTTATAACACCCTGTTGTTTTCTTTACGTGACCTCACCTTTCCTTTTCTCTGATGTAGAAGATTTATGTTCACAGATTTATTTGTTCTCAGATTGAATTCTGCAGCACTAAAAAAGGTAGATCTTGCCTGAGCCCTATATCAGGCGTGCTCTCCCTCCTGCTGCTGGTCGTGACCCCTGCTGGGCAGCGGTGGGTGCATAGCTATTCGAAACAGCACTGAAAGAGTTAATCTCATCTGGGTCCTGCATCGGGGAAAATCACTTACTGTGCTTCTCACTGCTGATCATGTGGTCTGCACTGGCACCTCACGAACCCAACCGACTGCTCACTCTGCTCTGGAGCTGCCCCCGCTGCGAGTCACGGAGTCGCTTCCACTCCTAGCCACATGGTGTTTCCCAGCACTGGGGTGGTTTTCCGGCAGCAGAAATTTCAGCGGCTGTGCCATGGCCCAGCCCAGCCCTTCCTGGTGCAAGGGCTTGGCCCAGCCTATTGGCTGTGGATGGGGCTCAGTGGCAGCAAGATTTCAGCTGCCGTGCCACGGGGGCTCAGCCCAGAACCATGCTGAGGCCCAGTGGCTTCTCTTCCCCCCGCCCAGCAGAGTGCTGGGCAGGCCCAGCCCAGCCTTACTGGGAAGGGAGGGTGGGGGGAGAGAAGGCCTCCATTCTTTTGCAGAAAGCAGGAAGTAATAGAGAACTTTTCATGGTTTCTACTTCCTTAAATATGGTATTCATAGAGGCAATTCTAGCTTCTCTAATTGGCTAACTGGTGCATCAATTCTCAAAGCCAGCCAGTGAATGGTTTTGCCAGGCATGGAGGAAGCTGTAACTTTGTTTACAGAGAGAATTACATTTGTGCCTGCTGGTTGTTTTTCTTTAACTAAAAACAAATCTATTTCAACCCACTGCAGTAGCCTACATGGGAAGATTCCTGTTCTAAAAATCCCATTGTTTATTATTTCCATCTATATGGCTTAGATTCACTGCACAGAAATATGACCTAGACCTGGTTTTCCAGGTGTATATTTATTCTCAGGAGAAATGTGTGAGTGGGTTTGCTTTTGTTAAGGAATGATAGCCCCCAGTTTAGTGCCCCCACTGAGATTTTCCAAACCATGTGCCCCTCACTTGCTCCTCCTTTCCCTCCCTCCCTCCCTCTTCCTCCCTGTGGTTGCTGGAGATGGGAATTTGAGGCCCAAAAGAAAAATTAATGGGTCGAGATAAGAACAACTTTCTAGAAACAACAATGACATAAGAAAACGAACAGTAACAGCAGCAATATTAAAAATAAAAGTGTACAAAAGAGACTGATTCACCTGCAAAAATGCTCAACATGGAGCTTGTGACCTGACCACAGATCGCATTGCTCCAAGGAGCCCCTTCTCCCCAGAAGAAAGTCCCTTTCCCCCACCCCTTGCAATGATGTGAGGTGATATAGATAACCTTTATGTCCCAGCCATGTCCCCTCCCACTGACTGCAAAAAATTCACTCTGTCCTGGGCAGCTATAAATGTATAAAGAAAATCAGGCAGGATACTTCGAGGTTAAAAAAATAGAAAAAAAAGAGATTGTTGCAATATGACACAAAAGAATGACAGTCACGCACTGAGACGTCCAAGGCAAAAAAGGGGGCAGTTTTTTAACAGACCTTGACATTTATAGAATTCCAACAGTGACCATGGATTGGAGGAAGAAAATTGTCCTCTCCGACCACACTGGTCAACCTAACAGTCCATCAATTCTCTCCTCCTTCAGAAAGGAATGCATAACAATTATTTACATGAAAAGTGTGTGAGAAACTCCATTACAAAAATGCAAACATCAAAAGGCTAAAAAAAACAGGGCGACAAGAAGTCATATTGCAGAAGCCAAAAGAATTTTTCCACTTCTCTTGCTGTGAAGAATGTCTATATATTTATATAATTATTCTTCTGTCATCTTCTGATTCACAAGTTTTCTGCTGGCCATTCTCAGAATTTTAGCAAGCAATTATGGATCAATCACATGCTGCTGGCAACTGGGTGTTTCAAGAGGTTTGTATGTGTGTGTGTATAGACAGAGAAGCAAAGGAGTTGTCCCGTTTGTACCCTAGAGACTGGCATGGCAGAGGTTGGAAGTGAGAGCAGCCTAAAACTTATGTGACCAGAGCCATTTGTTCTGTCAACTTGGAAAGCTGGAGCATATTCAGTCTATGGAATATATGGAGTTAAAGATCAGGTAGATACAGACTTCCTATATGTGAGAGTCCATTATTTGTATGAGAGATGTGTCACAGCCATTCACTAATATGTGACCAGGCAAGAACAAGTTACCTTGGATGTTTGCATATGATATCTGTGAGAAAAGGAATTGACACTGAAGAGGTTCAATAAAGACAGAAAGAGGATATGAACATACCTATTCTCTGAGGCAGGACTGAATGGTCATGGTGTGCTCAGTCCACAAAAAGATGGTGGAAGGAGAAAAATCATTCTTTCCATGACCAAATTAGAGGATGATTAATCAACAGAAAAAAAACTTCCCAAAACTTTCAGTTTAAAGAGATTGCTTGTGCAAGAACAAATTTATAGAAAGTGAAACAAATTAAATAATAGGCCATAACTGACACTGCAATCAGCTTTTGGCAAGATCTCATAATGTAAGATGGGTAAGCATGAAAAGAAGTCTACTTTTATGATTGTATTGGTAAGTTTATAAACATCTAATGTCATAGTCTTTTAGAGAAAAAGCTGCTGGAGTTTTCAGAGATGATATTACTGAAGAGTTTATCCAGACTGTGTATTCAATGTAAATTCATCTATGTATCTGTGTTCTCGCCTTATGTAATGTATTTTCTCTCCTCCTAACACTGACTAATTTACTAAAAGTGTGAAATTTATAGTTAAGTTTGTCTGCCCTTTGACAGAAAAAAATAAAAGAAGTCTCCTTGAAAGAATGTCTTTACTGGTGGGTGAAAAACACCTGACATTCTTGTTACAGACTCTCAGCTGCTTAATGGCAAAACATAGATGATTTGTTATTGTCTGTCAGTGTTGATGAATCAATGCTATGAAGTGGTATGTTTTTCTTTGCATTGTACTAGGACTTAGGCAAAGGATATTTGAAAGCTAAATTAACTGAGGTAGCATACTAGTTAAATGGATGCCTTCTGCAGAAAATTGTGGCAAATTGTAGGAAATAGTTTAATAGGGAAATCATTAGAAAAAGAAACTTGCCTATAAGGTGAACTTGCCTATATAGTGAACTTGAATGAGTGATCTACGTTAATCAAAGAACTCATGAAGATATTTTAATAATTGCAGTTTGAGGCTTTTGAACTTTCCAGGCAGTTACCATACAACATAAAACGTTTGAAATGAAAGAAATTTGACTAGGCGTAGTATTTTGTTGTCTACTTGGACAAGAAAGTACAGAGAGCATGTGAATATTTTGCTGTAGTGAATTGATTACAAGATGATGTCTCCTGCCTGTAAAGGCTGTCTTTCTGAAAGAACAGCAGTTACTTACAAACTACTTGCACTTTGCTATACCATTCACTGAGATTTATTTGCTTACAGGTTGGAATGGAAAATAACTTCAAAAAGTGCATGGTATTTTAGAAAAAAATAGAAAATGATCTGATGGGATTTGGAAGGTGTCACTCATTTAGGAGAATAGAGTAAATATCTGCAGTTTTCCTGCTGATAGTCCCATCTAATCAGATGAAAATCAGCCTTCAGTCTACAAGGGTAGAGTGTGGCTGGAGAATAAGCATATCTAAAGGGACAGTGATAGAGGATATCTCTGAAAATACTAGAAATCATCCTTGGTGTGGGTTGTAACTTTTTTGTCAAAAATTAATCTTCTTTCCCCAGCTTTATTAATTCATATCTGATTTCACCCAAAAGCTTATTACTATTAATAAACTTGAATAAACAAAGTGTTGAGAAGATTTTAGGCCATCTGGAGAAAAAAATCTTGCTTACAAAGATGTAGGATAAATATGCAGTAGTTCCGCAGTAAAAATTGCATCAAGTAAAATCTCCTAAGATTTTCACAGTGAGCAAATGCAGAAATGCTCTTTGCTTCTGAATCCTTTCCCTTGCTTACACAGCACTGGGTCTGGACAATTCCCAGGCAGAGGTTATCTCAATTGTACTGGGAATATTTCTAGTAATGCAGATTTAGCATCCCCTGTGTTTTTGTCCTTGTTGCTCTGCTGTTTGCATCACACCTTTGCTCTGCATGACTGCATTCTAGGTGGAAGAGGTTTATTCTCTATATGACACCATCTTATGTCATTGGAAAGCACGGCCAACTGAAAACAAACCTATGCACCCTGGAACTGGAAAATGTTAATTTTTTAGGGGTTAATGACACCTGTTGAGAGCTGGGTGCTGTGAATCTTAGAGCTGAGCTGCCAAACACAGATCCTAGGTGAAGCTCTCTTATTGCAACAACCTGGACCATGGCACAAAGTTAAGACCTGTGCACCTGAAGGCCCTGGTGACCAGGGAGTGCCATCTGCCACCAAAGTGGGGGAACTACTCTAAA
Organism: Phylloscopus trochilus trochilus; assembly: GCA_016584745.2. Classification (NCBI taxonomy): domain Eukaryota; kingdom Metazoa; phylum Chordata; class Aves; order Passeriformes; family Phylloscopidae; genus Phylloscopus; species Phylloscopus trochilus. Next base: position 56,101,134 of record WQNJ02000546.1, on the reverse strand, counting down.
GCAAGTAAAAGCACAGGTAAAAGGCCCCTCTAATAGTTCACTTGATGTTCCAATTAAGACATCATTGCATATTATGAATTTGCCCAGTCTCTGCTGTGATAGAGATACCTAGGACCGGATAGACCAGAAGACACTGGTCTGGCTGGTGATTTCTCAGCCTGCTCCCTGCAAACTGTTGTCTCTGAGTTAAAGACACAGGCTAGCCACTTGAGCTTTACATATTTGCTATAGCAATATTTTCTGGCCTGGTTCTTGATGTCACTGGATCCAATTGTTTTGATACCAACCCCACGGAGGAGGGTGCTGTCTCTCCTTCATCATGCCATCACCTGAAGCAGAGCCGGTTTTGACTCTGGGGCAGCATAACTCTGTACAATCACTCCAATGTCTGCATATAATGGCCCAGAAGAGCTTATTTAGTTTGGATTTGTGCTTCAGGTCACAGTGATGGACTTAGTCCAAATAAGGGTGTCTTGCAGGACTTGAAAGACTTCAGGGCCCTTGCTCTGGCCAGCCTGGCAAGTTCCCTAGATGGATATAGGCATCCAGTGTCTTAAGGCTACCATCTGCTGGCTAATGGAAGAAAAATGAGCCCGTGATTAGTTAGCAGTCCCTCTGTTCACTAAAGTGAGTGCTAGAGCCATCTTAATCAGCAGGTAGAAATTGAAGAGCAAGTAAGAAAATTGCAGTGACAGTGGATATGGGTCTTAAATAATGCTAAATTTAAATTGACCACTTTAAACCTTAACAGAAGACTTAAATTTTATCAAAGTCATTTCTGACTTCAAAAGATCCATTACAGTTTACTTGACATTATCTTGCTAGGAACCTGTGAGTCTCAGGTACGATCTTTTGCATCCTTTTATGGATTTTCTTAGCTTGCTTGGTCCAGAAAACAGCATTTTCAAAAAAAGCAAAGAATTTGCAAAGTTTTGGTGTGCACTTATGCTCTCCTCCCTATGTGCCTATCAGTGTTGTTCCTCGTGATTATTTTAGCTACAAAAAAAGAGTCATGGATACTAACTAATCTCTTTAAAAACTCCTCTCTTTTTCAGCTGTAGTTTAATATTGGGAGAGTTCCACAGGATTGTTTATGCTCTTGACTAAGTGTATACCAGCAGAGTTCCAGCAATCTTGAGCTATGCCAACACGAATCTGAGGCAGAAAAGAAACAGGATTTGTACAGAATTATTTTTATCCTAGGTGGTATCTACATGAAGTTCCAAAGGTTGGAGGATCCCTTTGCACAGGAATTTCATTTAATTTGCTATTAAATCAACCTTTGGGATTCCAAAATTACCGGAACACTTAATTTATATAGATGCAATAATCTTAATTTTTTCTTACCATACTCCTTAATGCAACTGGTGTTTCTGTGAACAGTCTTTTCTCCTATTCTTGTGATTAACCCAAAGTGTTACTGTACTCCACATCTATCTGTGCCCAAAATTTGTTATTGTCTCTTTGAGAGCCTGCAGCCAGAAAATGGAACCAGGATGGCCATGGGGGTGTTTACACGGTCCCTTTTCATGTCTGAGGCCAGAAGCAGAGAGCCATCTCTCTCCTGGCAGTGTTTGCTGAAGGCTCTTCTTTGGAATGGGTTGCTTTGGGCTGGCAACAATAGTCACCCGGAAAAACTGCATTTCACAATCAAAAACTGTTTCAGAGTGAAGTCTGCAAAATCTATGAGCAGTGTGAAGTTTGAGCTGGTCCCTGGGGCTGGGTCTACCCACATCAGTGCCTGTAGGCCGGTTCTTCCCCACGACCCACCTGCAGCATGGAGGACAGCAGCACCAACATCGGTGGAGTCCAGTGAGTCACAGCAGGAAGCGGTGGGCAGCAGAGCTGACTCCATACATGCTGGCAGTTCCCATCTCTCACTAGAACTGCTTTGTAAACTCTGCCCTCATGGGAGGGTTCTTTTTGTCCATCATCTTTTTTTCCCCTTTATCTCCCAGACTGCACAGTCAATTCAGGTGCCATTTTCCCTTTGTCTTTCAAGCCACACAGTAGTCTGTGGGGGTCACCATCTTGGAAGTAAGGGTTACCCCACCATTCATTTCTGGGAGTTTATGAGATTTAACATTTTTGTATCTAGTGATTATTTACTTGTGATTATAGTTATTTTTTGCCTGTTGCTGTTCTGCTTGTTATTAAACTTATTTTTTCACTTATATCTACTCATATTAATTTCTTAATGGTGGAAACTCATTGGTTGAAATGAAAGGGAATAATTTTAGAGTGTTTACCTCTTTAAATTGTCTTAAATCAAGACATCTATATATGCATAAAAATTCATATTATCATTAATCTTAATATAGCATTAGTTTAATGCATTTTTTTCTCTGTATTTTCGTCTTTCAGTTGCAAATGAGACAGGTGACAACCACCCACGACCACTATTACAATTTGTCCGTGTTTCATTTTAACTGATTGATTTTTATACCTACTGTAAAAATAAAAAATTTAATAATTCTTTTAATCTCATATTGTGTCTGCCCTATATTATGTGTCATTTACAGTACTAAACTGAGGAACCATAATATTTGATTGGAAAAGTCACCTACAGAAATTCAGTCTTACTGAACAGAGTTGATGCAAATTTAAATGAATGGAAGACTTTTTTGCCTTACTACTATTTCAAGCATAAAGTTATAAATGTCTCTAAGCGCTGAAGTTCACTACAGTGCTTACAAAGAGCTTTTTGTCAAATCTTACAAATAACGCATGAAAAAATGTTATTAAACAATACTGGTATCTCCTTTATCACTTTGCTTCACGCAAAAAGATTAAAAACTAAAACTATGGCTTGGGATTTGCTTTCACCTGGAGGGGCGTGCAGTACACCTGGAACCGACTGCCCCAGGGGTGGAAGCCCAGCCCCACCATCTGCCATGAACTGATCCAGAGTGCACTGGAAAAGGGTGAGGGTCTGGATCATCTACAATACATTGATGACATCATTGTGTGGGGGAACACGGCAATGGAAGTCTTTGAGAAAGGAGAGAGGATCATCCAGATTCTCTTGGAAGCCGGTTTTGCCATCAAGAAGAGCAAAGTCAAGGGACTTGCCCGAGAGATCCAGTTCCTGGGAGTGAAGTGACAAGATGGATGGTGTCAGATCCCTGCTGAGGTCATCAATAAGATCACTGCCATGTCCCCACCGACCAACAAGAAGGAAACACAAGCTTTCCTAGACGCCATTGGCTTTTAGAGGATGCACATCCCTGAGTACAGTCAGATTGTGAGCCCTCTCTACCTGGTTACCCGCAAGAAGAACGATTTCCACTGGGGCCCAGAACAGCAACATGCCTTTGCCCAGATCAAGCAGGAAATCGCTCATACAGTAGCCCTTGGCCCAGTCAGGACGGGACCAGAGGTAAAGAACATGCTCTGCTCTGCAGCCGGGAGCCATGGTCTGTCCTGGAGCCTTTGGCAGAAGGTGCCTGGTAAGACTCGAGACCGACCACTGGGATTCTGGAGCCAAAGCTACAGAGGGTCCGAAGCCAATTACACTCCCACAGAGAAGAAAATCTTGGCTGCCTACGAAGGAGTTCAAGCCGCCTCAGAGGTGATTGGCACTGAAGCACAACTCCTCCTGGCACCCCGACTACCGGTACTGGGGTGGATGTTTAAAAGAAAGGTTCCCTCCACCCACCACACGACATGGAGCAAATGGATCGCCCTTATCACTCAGCATGCCCGTATTGGAAACCCAAATCGCCCTGGGATTTTAGAAATAATTACCAACTGGCCAGAAGCTGAAAACTTCAGTCTCACTGATGAAGAGGAACAAGAGCAAGTAACCTGGGCTGAAGAAGCTCCACCGTGTAACCAACTTCCAGCAGAAGACAACACTATGCTCTTTTCACTGACGGCTCCTGTCGCATCGTAGGGATGAACCAGAAGTGGAAAGCAGCCGTATGGAACCCCACAAGACAAGTTGCATAAGCCACTGAAGGAGAAGGTGGGTCAAGCCAGCTTGCCGAACTCAAAGCTGTTCAATTGGCCCTGGACATTGCTGAAAGAGAGAAGTGGCCAAAACTCTACCTCTACACTGATTCATGGATGGTAGCTAATGCCCTGTGGGGCTGGCTGGAAAGGTGGGGAAAGGCCAACTGGCAGCGTAGGGGAAAACCAATCTGGGCTGCTGATGAGTGGAAGGACATCGCCACCAGAGTAGAGAAACTACCTGTGAAAGTCCGCCATGTGGATGCCCATGTCCCCAAGAGTCGGGCTAATGAGGAGCACCGGAACAACGAGCAAGTAGATCAAGCTGCGAGGATAAAGGTACCCAAGGTAGACTTGGCTTGGCAACATGAGCGAGAGCTGTTCCTAGCTCGGTGGGCCCATGATGCCTCAGGTCATCAGGGCAGAGATGCCACCTATAAGTGGGCATGAGACCGAGGGGTGGATCTAACCATGGACAGTATTTCACAAGTTATCCATGACTGTGAGACGTGTGCTGCCATCAAGCGGGCCAAGCGGGTGAAGCCCCTCTGGTACGGTGGGCGATGGTCCAAATATACGTATGGGGAGGCCTGGCAGATTGATTACATTACCCTGCCCCAAACCCGCCAAGGTAAGCGCTACGTGCTGACCATGGTGGAAGCCACCACTGGGTGGCTGGAGACCTATCCTGTGCCTCATGCCACCGCCCAGAACACCATCCTGGGCCTGGAAAAACAAGTCCTGTGGAGACATGGCACCCCTGAGAGAACTGACTCAGACAACAGGACCCATTTCAGGAACAGCCTTATAAACACCTGGGCTAAAGTACATGGCATTGAATGGATATATCACATCCCTTACCATGCACCAGCTGCCGGAAAATTTAAACGGTGCAACGGACTACTTAAGACAACTCTGAAGGCACTTGGCAGGGAAACCTTCAAGAATTAGGAAGTGAACTTAGTGAAGGCCACCTGGATGGTCAACACCCGAGGCTCCATCAATCAAGCTGGTCCTGCCCAGTCTGCTCCCTTGCACACAGTGAATGGAGATAAAGTCCCTGTGAGGTATTTTAGGAAAGACTGTTTAGATTAACCCCCACCTCGGGCAAAGGTGAACCCACCCATAGGATTGTTTTTGCTCAAGGACCTGGTTACACTTGGTGGGTAATGCAGAAAGATGGGAAAACCAGTTGTGTACCACAGGAAAACCTAATCCTAAGTGAGAACTGAGTGTGAAAGTTCATTCTGTATAGAAGAGTTCATTGATTAAGGTATGATGCAGATAATAATAAAATAAGGGCTTGATAATGTGTTGGGTTATGGAACCAAAAATGTGTATTCTATTTCATCTGCTGAAAGCAGTTGGGGAGATGTTTTTCTTTATCTCTTGTAACTCTGGAAGGAGGGGGACGGATGCCTTTTGATAATGGGCCAACTGTTAAAACCAGGTGGGGCAGTGTTTTCTTATCTCTTTTCACAATGGGTCATTGAGACTCCCCAAAGCACTACATCCACAAAGCAGCACATCCACATTACATCATCCTATTGTGAGATGCTCTACCCAGTGGGGGGAGACAACCATTCCTACCTGGATAAAAACTGAGACGTAAGAACACAAGGTATCTGGCTTCACCCGATTCCCGAAGGAAGACTGGACCCTTCTCACCATCACTGGACCTGTTTTCTACAGGATCATCTCTACTTCAACAGAACCACATCTGCCACTCCAGGAGGACTCACTTTTGGACTGCTTCCAACACCCTGACCAACAGGGTGTCAGGTTGTAGCTCTGACTCTGTCAGGGTTCTCCAAAATTGTTGTTTGTTTGCTTGTTTGGTTGGGTGGTTTTCTTTTCTACTACATTTGTATTGTTAATATTCCTAGTAAAGATCTGTTATTCCTATTCTAAATCTTTGCCTGAAAGCCCGTAATTGAAAAATTATAATTTGGCGGGGATGAGGAGTTTACATTCTCCATTCTAAGGGAAACTCCAGCTTTCCCTGGCAGATACTTGTCTTTCTAAACCAAGACACCAGCCTTAAAAGCTTCTGTGATGGAGAACATCACCATTGTGAGCAAGCGTAAATTCACCATTCAGGTAAAACACAGATTGGGTTAACTGAAGTTCCGTTGGTGTATGAATGCAAGACTCAAGCTGAGAGCAAAATGAATCTGTTATTGCGGAGTTAAGACAGTACTTATACACTTAGTGTGAGAATCTTTGTTTGGTCCTTCACATGCAACCTGGTTGCAGGCGTGTAATAAACCCATTGGCATGACAGTTTGTTAGTTTTCTCAAGGTTTTCAGGCTTCAAAGAAACAGGATGCCTTTCTTGTTCTCAGATAGTTGTAATCAGTTTTCTTCCATTGTTCCCAGGAATTTTCTGCAGTGTCAGGCTTGTTTCTTTATCACATAACCCAGATCTAGTTGCTTTTGTGAATGTTTCATTCTACTCCCTGCAAGGACAGTGATGGACTGGGTACACTGTAGTAAACCAGGGAAAAGTAATAGAAGCAGAACCAATCCCAGCAAAGATAAGCATGCAGGGACCAGAACTTCTAGTCTTGACACATGCAGCACACCTGAGAAGAGGGTCAAGAAGTTAACATCTTTACAAACTTGTAGTATGCTTTCAGGCTATGTCATACATCAGGAATATTGTGGAGAGAACAGAGATTTTTCACATTAGCAGGAGGATAATATCTAATGAAGAGGAGATAGGCAATTTACTATAATCAGTAAAGTTACCTGTAGAAACTGACCAGTCCACACTAGAGGCATTCCAGAAACTAGAAGAGGGAATCCTGTAGCTGATGCAGGTGCAAAGGGTGCAGCAAGGTAGTCTCTGATGCAAAGTAACTCTGATGGTTGACCAGTGAATGGCTAAATTTGAGACACCAGAAGACTATGTATGAGAAGGACTACTCAACAGAAAAGACAATGGGAAAAGTGGAAGGCAACTCAAAATAATGATGGAAATGGTCAATTGGAGCAAAACCAATTCTGCCAAAAAATATTTCATCACTGTGACTAGATAATTTAATGAGAAAGCCCATGGAGGGATGGAAGCAATAGCTAAAGAAGTATGGAAAATATAAACCAGTACAGGAATTTTTGTTGCTGCAAAATTAATCACAAATAACTTGCTAGAAATTCTCAAGTATCAGACTGATCTCTGAGAGCATAGGCCTACTTGGTAGTGATAGTAGATCATCTCTCAGGCTGGGCAGAAGCCTTTCCAAAAAGAAGGGTTTACATACAAGGAGGTATGTCAACCTTATATACAAGCCCTGCTAAAGGAAGTTATATCTGAGTATAGGATACCAGAGTAAATTGATTTAATGAGACAGAGGTGCTCATTTTACAGCAAATATAATCAACAAACTGTGTAAATCTTTGGAGATTGAGAGGAAGTCACATATGCTGTATCACCCACAGTGTTCATGAAATTCAGAGAAAACAAATACAATACTAATAGAAAAATTAGTAAAAGTATGTTCATCTACTTATCTGAAATGGCCAGAAGCCTTAAACTTGTTTTTGTGGGATGTACAAAATGCTCTATGGTGACTAGTAGGATTCCCAGTGTAAAATCTCTTGGGAGGCACTTAGCTATGCCAGGAACTTTTATCCCAGATAAGATCAGCTTATTGGATGGAGATGATCACTTGATACAGTATGTTTTATATATGAAAAAATGGTTTGAAGAGCAGAGAAAGTATGCACAATGATGTCACAGAATTTCAACCACCCTCTGAGTGAACAACTTTTTCCTGACAGGTAACTTAAACCTCCATCTCATACCATTCCCTCAGGTCCTGTCATTAGTAACCAGAGAGAGGAGATCTGTGCTTGCCCCTCTGCTTTGTGTTGTGAGGAAGTTGTAGACAGTTATGAGATCTCCCCTTCTTCTTCTAGGCTGAACAAACCAAGTTACTTCAGCCATTCCTCATATGGCTTCCCCTCCTGACTCTTCACCATCTTAGTAGTGATGTGGTATCAGCCCACACCACCTGAAACACAGGTACATAAATGTACAGCCGAGAAAGGAAGTTTTAAATAAGGTATTGGGTATTAGAACCCAAGTACATAAATGTACAGCCCAGAAAGGAAGTTTTAAATAAGGTATTGGGTATTAGAGCCCAAGTAAGAGGACAAAAAGGGTAGTTGTAATAGAAGACTCCTTACTAAGGGGATTAGAGGGCCCAATATACAGACTGGACCCAACTCACAGGGATGCCTTCTGTCTCCCTGCAGGTAAGGAATAAGGGACATTACTGGAAAACTCTCCAGTCTAGTAAGACCCTCTGATTACTATATGTTATTGGTTGTACAGGCCAGCAGCAATAAAATAACAAAGAGAAGTCTGAGGGCAATTGAAAGAGACTTCAGGACCTTGGGATGACTAGTTGAGGAATCAAGAGCACACATTGTGATTTTCTTGGTTCTTCTGGTAACAAAGAATATAATATTGGTAAGAATGCATCAAGTCAATGTTTGGTTCCAAGCCTAGTGTAGTTGGAAAAATTCTGTTTTTTTGACCATGGGATGACTTATTTAACATTTGGTCTACTGCCACCTGCTGGGATACACCTTTCTCAGAAGGGAAGAGTTCTAGCATGGGAGCTAGTAAGTCTTGTTGACAGAGCTTTAAACAAGCTTGGAAGGGGGAGAAGGGAAATACTAGGCTTGCCAGTGGTGAGCAATGGGATAGTGTGCCAAAAACCTGAAGCAAATGTGCACTAAATGGGATCCCTCCATCTGTTTCATGAGGTGTTCGCTACAATGTACCATGCCTGAAGTATTTCTACACTAATGCACACAGCATGAGGAACAAACAAGAGGAGGCTTTGGCCCAGTCCCAGAGATTTGGTGTCACTGGCATAACTGAAACCTGCTGAGATGAGTCCTGTTACAGAAGGGTCAGAATGTATGGAGCTCACAGTAGGCAATGGCACAGTTGGGGGATCTGTGTAAGAATCAAAAGATAAACAAATAATGTCATTGTGTGAATATACTATAGACCTAGCTCAGACAATGATACTGATGAATTATTCTTTGATGAACCAGGGGACAATTTCAAGTCAGCTGCTCTTGTCTTATAATGGACTTCTATGTGGCCTAAATCAACTGGGAGCTTCACACAGCTAGTCCAGCCCAGGCCAGATGATTGCTAAAATCCTGGATGACAACTTTGTAAAACAGGTCCTAAGGGAGCCAACTCAGAAAGATACCCTCTTTCATCTGATGCTTGTTAACAGAGAGGATCTCATGAGCAAAGTGGTGATAGGCATCCATATTGGCCACAGTGGTCACAGAGATTGAAATCTCAGTTGACGGGAGGAAAAATGCCAGCAAAACTTCAACTTGACATCAGGAGAGGAGAGTTTGGACTGCTCAGGGAATTAATGCATAAAGTCTCCTGGGAAAATGTTTTTGCAGGTGCTGAGATCCATCAGTGCTCGTTACTTTTTAAACATCATCTCCTAAGGGTACAGGAGTAGGCAATTCCTAAACTGGGAAGTCCAGCAGGCAAAGGCAGAAAGCTGGCTTGGCTGAACAGTGATCTTGTCTTGGAAATAAGGCAAAGAAGGAAGGATATGTTCAGTGGAAGCAAGATCAGGTGACATGGGAAGACTACAGACATACTGTTGCTGCTATAGGGAGAAAAATTGTGTGACTCAAAGCTTAAAGTACTGTGTGCAGTTTTGGGGACCACAATATAAAACAGACATTAAGCTGTCAGAGAGCTCCACAAGAATGGTGAAAAGTCTGGAGAGAAAGCCTTAGGAGAAGTGACTGAGATCACTTGGTTTGTTCACCCTAGAGAAGAGGAAGAGGAGACCTAATTGCAGACTTCAACATCCTCATGAAGGAAAAGGAGGGCCAGGTACTGATCACACTTGTGACTAGTGACAGGACTTGAGGAAATGGCGTGAAGCTGGGGAGATTTAGGTTAGATACCAGGAAAAGGTTTTTTACCCAGAGGAAAGAGTGCCAGATTGGGCACTGGAATAGGCTCCCTAGGAAAGTAGTCACTGCACCAAACCTCTCTGAGTTCAAGAAGTGTTTGAAGAATGCTCTGAGGCACATGGTGTAATCCTTGGGACTGTCTTGTACAGGGCCACAAGTTGGGCTCAATGATCCTGATGGGTCCCTGCCAGCTAAGGATATTCTATGATTCTAAATGGCCCTACTGTTTTAGGGTGTTCTTATTTTGCTGTTAAATTTTTAGGTTAGGAAAATTGGATACACCATTCTTACATGAAATGAGTAGTGGATAACTAGCCAGCTGGGCAGTAACTAACTTCTGAGAACCCTTTTCTATACTGGTAATTATTTAAGCACTTGTGCACAAGAATCAGTAATCTTGTACTCTGCCTTATGATAATCAGCCTTAATTTTGCTGTTTGTTACTTGTGATAATGTGGTGTGTAAGGGCAGTGGTTAAATTTCTTGAAAGGGCTTTCTTTTCCTTTTTAATATATTAGCAGGTATGCTTAATAGAAAGTGAAGACTTTTGAGGACTATACTAGTGCAGGTAGCCTGGCATACAAGTTACACATTGTGCCATGGATGTAGGAAAATAGAGAGCCCCAGGCAACAAGACATGACCTGGTGCAGACTATTTGCATAAAAAAGGGCATGGGGACCTGGGCCATTGTCCAGTGAGGGGAGGATGGTCAGAGTGGTCAGTCACCCAGAGACTCTTGCAGGAGCCAGTGAAGGATGAGAAGACCTCAGAATAAAAATCAGCATTGAAATGGGTGCATAGACTGTAAGGGTAAAAAACCCCTGGATTTCTATTTTGGGATATCTCCCTGGAGGTACCCAGCTTCAGCTGTCATAATGTTAAGCACTATGGGAACCAGGTGTGCTATGGGAAACCTGGGGACAAGCTGGTGATGAAAATCTGTGACTGTGTGATTGTGATGTATGTAATGAGTCAAGTGGGGTGCTGTCAATTGCTGGAGCTGTCCTCTGCAAAGGGGCTTCAGTCCCAACAGTGAAAGTCTTGGCTGGATGGAGTGGCTCCTGGATGGTTAGACAGAAAATTTTCCTTAACAGTTGTCTAAAGAACAGCCATAACATTACAGGCCATTGAATAATAATATTGTATTGATGTGGCATTTATTTCTGCTGTTATTGTGTAGTCATTACTTGGCTTTGGAGTACCTGGTGTGAGAGGTTGTATTTCTAGCTAATGTAGCAGAGGGTTTGTCACAGAATCTCAAGGCTCTCTGTAACGCCAGGTAGTTCTTGCACATTAGGTAGCTGCTCACATTTAAGGGCAAAGAAGAGTATGGAGTTTTCCTGATTACCTGGGAAATTGTCTGAACAATAATTATGGAATGGAGAAAGCAGATGAGAATTATTGCTGATCTTCTGTCTTTTTAACATTTAGACTGTCTGAAAATAAGATATTTAAGACAATCAGAAAAAAAAAAAGGCAAAAAAAAGAAAAAAAAAAAAAGGCAAAAAAAGCAAAAAAAAAAAAAAAAGGCAAAAAAAGCAAAAAAAAAAAAAAAGGCTGCTTGCTCCTGTCCATAGAAGCAGATATTGCTGCTTCTGACAGGATAATTTTTTGTGATTTATTCTCTTGAGGCATGGGATAACAGCTCTTCTGGTTGATTTAGTCTTGTGTATTTAGTGTGTATTGCATCAAAAACTAACCCTTAATCCATGTCCACTGGATAATTGATCTGAAAGCTGGGAAAATATTAGAAAATTTTACCTGTAATTTCCCTAATTAAAATCTGTTGCTGACTTCAGAGATACCCTATTTTCCAGATTTTTAAAAAATTTTGCATATTGTTACAAAGCCCTTGGAGAATGACTACTAGCAGGGTTGGTTTGTATTACCATTTTGGAATGTGGTAAGATTAATGTTTGCTGCACCTCTGTTGTGGGAAGTCTGAAATAATAATCAGCATTTCAGTACCTAGCTGTTCTTATTTGGTCTGATAGTTCAGTAATGTATCATTCTATAATACTTGAAAACTAGAATATGACAAAGATGTTCGTTATGGGAGTATTGCTGGGATTTTCAGAAGTGCTTGATTTATTTAGACACTCTTTGGAAATATTTAAAAATGTGAAGCAGACACTTAAAAAATTCAAGTAATGTATTCTCCTGCAGCAGGGAAGACATCTGACTGAAGGATGCTACTTGTACCATGTCAGTGGAACTAAACTTAAAAATAAGGATGGATTCTCTGAATGACACTTGATGGCACTTCTAAATAAATAAATAAAAAATCCATAGAAATGTCTTGGCATTTGAATATCTATTGTGAAAACTGAAGTTTTCACAGAAAAGAAATATATCTTCTGGTACTAATCCTGCAGTGATCTCCTTTATCTATAATTAAACCACAACTAACCAGTCTAAAGAATATCAGTGATGAGTATTGTATTGATTTGGTATTTTGTTTTTTAGCCAGTTCTTTGGCTAAAGACCCACATCAACACATACTAAGTTACAACCTAAGTGTAATGTGGAGAGAATGTTTTTTATTGTGGTTTGAAAGCTTCATGTTTTGTAATAAAATATTTTTATGGGAAGCATTACAGTTTTGCATTTGGAATGACCCTTATGTTTGTGCTTATTTCCACTTTGGACTCTTTTTCAGGTTTTCAGGCTTATTCCCAAACTGTGGCCAATGTAAAGGTAAAATGATTGCAGAAAGATTGCAGATTGTTTTTCAGGATTCTGGCACACTGGGCAATAAGCCTATGAATTTATTTTCCTTCTCACTCTGTTTTTTCAGGGTCTAAATCACAAAACTGCTTGGGGAACACCATTATTAGTAGGCTGACCAGCAACCTCAAGGAAAGGCCGAAGTTGACCATTATCAGTGACCCTAGACCTCCTGAAGAAATTTTATCAGATGGACTACTGCCAGTGGACAGTCCTGAGGCATTGATGAAAACATCTTTCAGGTCTGATTGATATGTGTTTACTTCATTTATCTTTGAGAGGATATCTTTTTAAGATTAAATCTGCAGTGCGGGTTTGGTGACAGAAATGGATAACAAAAGATTCCATAATGCTGCATATCTTTGTACTGGAAAAGAGTGTAAAAAGGAATCCATAAATAATATTGATTTGATTTGCCTTTAATTTCTTACACTTCATTAGCCTCCCTAAAAGGAGGCTTATTTACTAGGTAGAAAGTCTGCAACTAGTCAAAATAATCAGCAAGGACAGTTCATTATATGAAGATGTCTTTGAAAGTTGGTATTGTTTCATTTGAAAGTTGATATTGTTTCATTTGAAAGTGATTTAATGATGAATAATTGCACTTTAGGTCAGATCACATGCTTCATTGATGCAAGGGTGAGTTAGAGCTTTTTCTTATTGATGTAATGCTGTGAAAACTGTCTAGCATTAATATATGAAGGGGAAGAACTCTGATCAGGGGCTTGCAAAAAAGTGATTTCTGCTATTGTAGAGTGATGTATCTATGGGTTTTAAGTGTGGAATTTATATTGCTGTGTTTTCCACTCTTATTTAATGCTGTTGATGTACGGATGTATGTTTCTTGAAAACATGTTTTATGGAAAATTTTCTCTCTAAGTGAGGTAAAATAGAGAAGCCATAGGGAATAGAATGGATTTTTCACTGAAATGTGAAAATTGATATGCCCAGAAAAAGCAAAGTGAGTGGCAGAACTGATTTTTCAAAATGTTTTTGGAGCTTATTTTCTGGTTGTTGAAAATTTTTTGCTCTACTTTTCTTTTGTATTAAACATACCTGTATTTAAAATAATGTTCCTTGATTTTGATTATACCTGAGTTTGTTGTTATGAATAAGATGTAGTGATTGGCTTAGAAACCTGTAGTTTCCTGTTTCCAGGACTGTTTCTGGAGATAGAGGGTTTGCAATCATCTTGTGTTTCTGGGTCTATTGATCAGTTTCTCTGTTTTTCGTTACAAGTCCAGCTTACACAAACATAAAGTTGACAGGCAATGAGCTATTAGATCCGGGATTGCTTATCTAAAATCCGGTTTCTCTTAACCATCCTCTGAATTTTAACTGATTTCAGCAAAGCTTATTTTTTCCAGCTAAATCAGCAATATAACCTTAGTTTTTTAAAGTCTTCAAAATTAGTGTCTCATATATAACGTTAATTTTTAATATTTGCAAAAAGCCAATAATATAATATGTACTTGTTACAAATAACAACATGCAAAAGCTAATAGATAAATGCAAAAACCAATGTTATCTGGTAATTTTTAACAATAGGATAAAACAGCAGGAGATGGAACCCTGCAGTGGTGGTGAGTTCTTCCCACAGCAACTGCTGATATGGGGAACTTGTAACTAAATTTAAACAGATTATAATTTGCTGTGTGTGGTGATTGGTTAATTCATGTTTTTATGATGATGTTGTGTCTTGGTTTGGAAAGACAGGTATCTGACAGGGAAAGCTGAAGGTTCCCTTGGAATGGAGAATATAGACCCCTCACACCCACCAAATTATAATTTTTCAATTAAGGGCTTTCAGGCAAAGATTTGGGAATAGGAATAACAGTTCTTTATTAGGAATAATAACAATACAAATGTAGTAGAAAAACAAAACCACCCAACCAAACCAGCAAACAAACAACAATTTTTGGAAAACCCTGACAGAGTCAGAGCTACAAACTGACACCCTGTTGGTCAGGGTGTTGGAAGCAGTCCAAAAGTGAGTCCTCCTGGAGTGGCAGATGTGGTTCTGGTGGAGTAGAGATGATCCTGTAGAACAAGGGTCCAGTGGTGGTGAGAAAGGGGTCCAGTCTTCCTCCAGGAATTGGACGAAGCTAGATGTCTTCATGTTCCTGTGGCTCAGTTTTATCCAAGTAGGAATGGTTGGCTCCCCCCACTGGGTGGAGCATCTCACAATAGGAGGATGGAATGTGGATGTGGATGTGTTAGTCTGGGGAGGTGTTAATGGTCCATTAGCAGAAAAATATCCCCTTGGAGGGAGGACTGGTGGTGAAAGAGATAAGAAACAATGCCCTACCTGGTTCTAACAGTTGGCCCATTATCAGAAGGCATCTGCCCCCCCTTCTCCCAGAGTTACAAGGGATAAAGAAAAACATCTCCCCAACTGCTTTTTACAAATGAAATAGAATACACATCCCCAGCCCCACAACCCAAGACATGTTGTTTTGGTGAAGGATAAATTATGCTTTTTAATAACAAGTGTTGTATGAGTAAGGAATAAAATTTACAGTTCTCAAGAAACCAAAAACCCCAGACGGGTGCAAGGCTAGAGAATTTTGCAAGAGATTTCCCTCGCCTCCGGAGAAGGAATTAAAGAATTACAATACCAATGAGAGGTGGAGAGCAACCAGGGTGAAGGATGATCAGCATCTGATAAGGACTGATGGCCCGGAGACAATATCATATCTGGGACATTAAGGGTACTCCAGGAACCTCCCGCACCCAGGAAATCCTTTCAGGCACGGCTTCTGTTTTCCAAAACCTATCAACCACGACGCTGAGGGACAAAAGAACTTACAGAAATTTTGGAACTGAACAGCAAATCCGGCCGCTGGAAGTTTCAAAGTCTCCCCGACTCCAAAGCCTGGGAGACAAGTCAGGACATGTACATGTAGCACAAACCAGGAGGGGTATAAAGCTAACTGACTTGGGCTTGTGTCCTCGTGAAACCTCGGGGAGATGTGACATGGTAGAGGTCACGTTAGGGGTTTCAGCTGGTGCTGCACCATTTCCTTGCTTCGCTGGCTCTGTCCATTGCTTTATTTGGCTTTGTCATTTTCTTGTCCGAAATTTTCGTTGGCAATAAATTGTTATCGTTGAGATTGGCTTTCTAAAATTTATAACACTGTGTAATCAAGTGTGTTAAAAACAGATAGACCTTTGCCATACAAAAACAGAACCTTGCCTTTTGTTTAAGATTTATAAGCATAAACCAGTGCTCAAAAAACTGGAAAAAGCTGGATATGTAGTTTAGAGTATACCCAGGAACCTTGGAGGACAGCAAGAGACCAAGAGAGTCTGCCCATAGATTGGGTTCATCCAGAGGACACCTGAAGAAGACCATTTTACTTCATCCAGCAACCCCTGCCCAAGACCACCAGTAGACAATGCACAAGTGTAGACCGATAAAAGCTGATTAAGATACGAAGCAGAGTAGATGGGGATAGGTTCCGAATATGTATAGGCAATGTTGAAACTTTCATACATATGTATGATTTAAGTGTATTTGAACAAGAGCGCCTGCTCTGTTCTGGGCACGTCTTTGGCGGAACCATTCCCCATGTGTCCAGGATCCAAGTAAAGCATACCTACTTCATAACCTTTGGTTGTAGAGTCTTTGTTCTGCTCCACTGCAGCCTCTATCCCCTTTGATCCTGAGTGAGAGAGAGGAGCCGAGCCCAGCCCGTCACACCCCAGCCAAAATCTCCCAGTACCTCTCTGTTCCCAAGAGAATGACCCCCAGCTCTGAGAGTGCAGCCAACTGCACCCCTCCCCCCATCTTGGCAATTTCTTTTGTCTCTTAAGTATCCATCGTTACTGTCTCTTAGCAACAAATGGGACAAAATTCCCTGAGAAAAAGGAAAAAAGGAAAAATCCTAACCTCCATCAAGACTACATTGCAATTACTGTCTAAATAAAAACAAAAATGTTGCAGTGTTTTTATTTGGTTTGTTAACTTGATATTATGTTGCTAATTGGGGCTTAGGAGGCAGTAGCATCTTTTGTACCAAGGGTTGTATATTTGATTCATTCAGCTCTTTGTGTCATTAGCTTTAAGTGCTTCCTTGACTGCTGTGTCTGAATGCCTGTGATTGCCTGGTAGGCATGGGTTTTCCTTGTTTCTTATGTACTAGACATTAAGGGGAGATTTTGCTGCTCTGGTACCTTTTGGGGAAAGAAATGTGTTTTACAAGTTGTCCAGTGTAGCATGTCTTAATTAGGTATCTGGCGACTGAGTTTTGGGGTAGGAATGGCGGTGGTGTTGAACTTAGATGAACTAGTTTCATAGAAAGAACCAAGTTTGTTTTTGAATATGACTGCAAAAAACGGTGAAATGCAGCAATTCCCTTACTGCATCTGATTCACTGCTGTTTAAGCAGTATGTGAATCCTTTCATGCATAGTGTCTTGGGTTGATTTTATAATGGTATTGTGAAAAACAAGGTTCACTCTCCTAGTAAAATTTAGAAGTTTTATAAAGGAAAATAGGAGACAAAGACAATAAAGCAAAGTTTTTAACATCCGGGTGCTTGGCATTCAGCCAAGAGCACACCTGCTATTTCAGAGACACCCATTATATACCTTTCTTGTTGCATCAGCCTATTGCATATTCATTGTGAAAAACGATGTTTCACCTTTTTATATTAATTTATAAGTTTAATAAAAAGAAAATAAAATAGAATAAAAATAGACAATAAGGAGACAGAAGAAGGTAGCTTCTCAGCTGAGGGTGCAAAGCAACACACCACCCATTCTAAATTCTTTGGTATTTATAAGTCTTGGTGTTACATATTCAAAAAGAGACTAATGCATATTTAAACATCTGTTTTCTTTATCTGTTTCAAGGGTCCCCAAGTATTGCAGTTTCGTCATCTGTGCATGGCGCCTTCAGCCAGCTAGGTGTCATAAATCCTTCTTGATTATAAAAAGGTTCAATTGTCCTTATCAGCCATCTTCTCTCACAGGAATGCAGGATGGTTCCCTCCTGCATTTTGGCTTGATCTATTTAGATGTTACAATCAGGAAATATACCTTCATTACATTTTTAAATTCCACAAATAAAAGGAAATACACTACAGCCTTCTTATATTATATGCATAACATTCATTTCAATATTTGCAAAAAGCCAACTCTAAAATATGCATTTATAGCATTCAAATACAATGAATATTAAACAGTTATGCATATTTAAACTTTTCCCCAAACTAGTTTACATGTTCCAAGAACTGTTTAGCATGGCCCCTCCTTGGGTCTGCCTTTTTAGAGCATGCGCATTTCTTGGCTGTGGTTTTAGTCAGTTCTTATTATCACCTCCTGCTTGGGTTTTGGTCCATACTTTCTTCAGATGGTAGGCTGATAGTCAGCATATCAGTAGCAGGGGTCTTCATCATATGTTCATTGGATGTTATCCCAACCAAGCAGGCAGCTCAATTACAAGCATAACTATGTCAGCTATTTTACTACTATGTCTAAGTTTATTTAATAGCAGAAATAAAAATTATATCTTTAAAGCAGAGTTACTTTAACATTATACATATAACATCCATTTTAATATTTCTGAAAAGCCAATATTATAATATGTATTTATAACAGTATTTTACGAAACGTCTGATTTATGCCCAGAAATGGCTCCTATAGCGTTAAGATGGAGTGGGGGCGTGGAGAGCCTTGAGCTCTTGCAGGGCATTTGTTCAAACCCTCCCTCTCCAGCCTGCTCAGGTCCACCAGGATGTTACATAGTTTGTTCTGTTGGATTAGTTTTTCTTGCTAGCTTGAAACAAGAAGTTTTCCCTTTTTTTCCTTCCCCTGGGCTGGAGGCTGTAGAGGCTGTACCAGGAATCCTCTCGGGTAAACTTGCCAGCTTCACTGGCTTTGAGGTGGAGACTAACACCAAAAAGGTTCCTCATTCCAGTGCATTTTCTCCTAAAATTTGTCTCTAAACTGAGACACAGTGAAAAAAATGTCTCTCCAAAGTTAAAACGAGTCACGCTTCCTTGCGATTTCCTCTCTTTTAAATGACTACATACAAGCAGTTTGAAATCCCAGTTGCCACATTTTTGTATTAGATCTTGTTTCCTCCTATGCAGTTATCTTCTGTAGCTTGGAAAATTAAGAAAAGATCAGTATTTGATTATGTCAACATCTAGATATGACCTGGAAACTCATTTAAACATAAAATGTGGTTATTTCAATGCTTTCACATATACCTTTCCTGCAGTAGTAATCCCCTGTAATCCAGATGTGAAGCAAAAAATTCAAATGAAACTAGCCCTCTCTTACCATCCCAAATATATGTGGTGCATGATCTTTTAATAATTTAGAAGTGTTCTGATGGTCTTGATTTTTTTTGTATAATTATTTTACTAACTCTTTTCTGAAAGAGATTGTAGTATATATTTTTCTGCAGTAATGCACTGAGTTAGCAGTTACAAGTAATATTGTGTCCTGACTGGTTATACTACTGCAGTGTTTAGAATACAGATTTTAAAATCCCTTCTCACTGGCATTTAGTCTATTTGTCTATTAAAGACATCAGAGGTCCAAGTTTTAATTACATTTGAAAATACAGTGGAATTGTGGTGGTTTATCCCTTTTTGACAAGAGAAAAATGTAATTTGAGACACAGAAGTGATTAGCTTCTTGGTCCACTCTTAATGCAACCAATCTGACACATCATTTTCTTTGCACAAATATGCAAGTTCACTACTACAGGAGCTATGATCATTGTATATTTTAACAGCTGTGCAAGGCTGTGAATTGATGTCCAGGAATATTCATATGGACTTCTCAGGGCTGTGTGATCTGGATGTTGGCTAGAGATGTCAGTAGTTGTCAACACTGAAGTCTGTAACTCTCCTCCTGAATCTGCTTTTGATCTGCAGTGGTGTAGTATCAATAGAAACTAACAGTGGTAATTAATGAACTGTTAAGGAGGCTGTATAACAACTTTATAGGCTACTTTTAACTTCTGTGTGCTAGTCCTTGCAAGCACTACCCAAGCAGGCATTTGACAATGCTGGGCTGGCACCCACCAGGGAGAGCATAGAAACAACAACAACAAAAAAAGTTTTGAGTGCTGTTCTGCAAACACCCCCTCGAAGTTTGTGCAAGCTCTTTATGTTAGATGATACAAGAGAAACTACTGCTTTTGTAGCCAGGCTACTGCCTGGATGATTCAAGCGTTCACAAATGGGCACTGTTTCAGCTGAAAATTTCACGTGCCCAAGATGTAATGATTTTTCCTAGACTTGTTTAAATGTATAGGAGAGATTCACCATTATTTTGAGTTTGGAGATCCGGAATGCTGGATTGAGATGCATATAACTGTGGTGGTGCTTATGGGATATAATGACTGTGCTGAATCTTGTGACAGGAGATACCATAGCACGAGCTGACTGAGACATCCAGGGCAGAAAGAATATGCTGATCTGTAAAAAGCCCAAACAGTGTTCAGGGAAGCCTCCCTGTCCTTGGTCCAGGGCCTGCATTGACAGGCAAAACTGGTCTGGAATTTTGGAGCAATTCAGTTGGCTTTGTCTAGCACTTGGGGCCTGGAGGTGGCAATGTTAATGACAAATCAGGGTAACAGGCAGCAGATGAGGCAAAGACCCTCTGTCTCATACCAGACAGGCCTTATTGGATACCTATGCAGTTATGCAGTACCAGGAAGTGATGCATATTTTTTGTTACCAAGGCCATGAAACCAGAGAACCAGAAAGGCCGATTGAGTTACTTCAGGGTCAGAATGTTTTTCAGCTCAAGGCTTGCATGTGTTCTTAATTTCTGTTACCTTTCAAAATACTTCCAATTTTTAACTTGAGGCTTGCAATACCCCTGCTCACTTTATGGCTGCTTTTCTTATGTCAGCTGCAAAGTTTATCTTTCCAAGGACAGTTGGTTTTGCTTTTCTTATCAGCTTCTGTTCTGCTTTATAGTTTTAAATCTCATTGGCAACTAGTCTTTCTGTATTTCTGATTTGGTTGTGGATGATGTAAAGTCTTGCTCCTGCCAGTTTCTGGCCACTTGGTCTACAGCATAAAGGTGATACTGCAGTGCTCCAAATGTGAAAATAATTCAGTCATAACATCACATGCTGGGAGTCAGCCCATGAGCCTTAAGTATGTGGCTAAACCAATGTATGCAGCATGAGCAAAAACCAGGGAGCTTGAAGCCACCATGCTGCTAGAAAGCATGACCTTATTGTCATTACTGACATTTGGTGGGATGAATCCTGTGACTGGAGCATGGCTGCAGGATGTTCAGAAGGGGTTGGAGAGGAAGGACGGACAAAGTGGTTACCATCTATATCAAGAGATGGATCAAATGTAAAGAGCTCTCTCTGAGGAAAGCCATGAGCTGGCCTAAAGCATACGGATAAAAATCAGAGACTGAGTCAACAAAGGGAACATTGGTGGTGTCCCGACACCAACAGTGGTTGGTGTCCACTGCAGCCCACCCAATCATGGGATCCTATTTATGGAGTCTTCTTGCTCCAGCTACAGGAGGCATTGTACTCACAGGGCATCATCCTTCTAGGAGATTTCAACCACTCTGACATCTACTGGAAAAGTAGCACAGGAGATTCCTGGAATGCATGGAGGATAACTTCTTAAGTCAGGTCCTACCAGACAGACCTGATGGCCATCAATGCAAGTGAGTTATTGAGGGTGTCAACATTGGAGTCACTGGACTACAGTGATCATATACTGGTGGAGTTTGCAGTCCTGATATTGCCTTTTTCCCAACCTGTAAATGAAATCGGAGATAATTTTAGTAAGGAGATAATATAAGAATGGATCTTTATTTGAAGGCTTTCAAGGGCAGTTATGGAAAGGTGTCCACAAAAGCCCACCACCCCCAGGGGTGAATACATTTTCATAGGTTTTAGGAAATCAGCATAATTGATAAAAAGCACCACTTAGGAGGACAAGTGGTGATGCAATTTCCCCACCCCAGGTCAAGCCCCTTCTGTGGAGTTCCCCTGTCGGCACTAGCTGTGCCCTGTCTATGAAATGCATCTCTAAGAGTTTTCTTGTTCTTGGTTCCCAGGAAGAACCAAGATAGCATTGCACCTGCACCTCCCAGCACTTGGAGCTCTGGAATTTGTTTTGTCTTTTTGCTTAAGGAAAAGCCATGGAAAAGTACTGGGAAAACAGCCACTAATACAGTGGGCCACACAAATATATGTACTAAGAATACAAAGAACATAGAAAAAAAAAAAAAGGCAAAACCCAAACCGGCTGAGGGGTATGGGTCAGGCAGAGTTAAGTCAGGACCCTGGAATTTAGGAAAGCAAACTTACAGCTCTTCAAGGAGTTAGTCAATAGGACCACCTGGGAAACTACCCTCAGGGAAAAGGGAACAAAACAGGGTTGGCAGATCTTTCAAGGATGCCTTTCATAGAACTCAAGAGCTCTTGATCACTAGGTGCAAGAAATAGGGCAAGGAAGGCAAGAGACCAGCATGGCTGAGGTCAGGACCTGCTGGTCAAACTAAACAGCAAGAAGTATATGCACTGGCAGGAAGAGCAAGGACAGGTATCCTGGGAAGACTACAGGGATACAGCCTAGTTTTGTAAGGATGAGGTGAGGAAGGCCAAAGGTGAAGCTGGACCTGAATTTGGCCAGGCAAAGAGTAACAAGAAGGTCTTCTATAGGTACGACAGCCAGAAAAGAAAGGTCAAAGAAGGTAACAAAGGTTGGCAAACTGGTAACAGTGGACAAAGTGAAGGCTGAGCCATTCAAAAACTTAATTGTCTCAGTCTTCAATGGCAACTTCTCCTCCTACATCTCTTGTGTGGATGAACTATTAGATGGAGACTGGGGAAGGAAAGTGTCCTGGGTTGTGGAGCCGGGTTTTGTGTATTCTATTTCCATTTGTTTGGGCGCCTGATGTCCCATCTTGATAGGGCCATTGCCACCTTCCCCAGCCTGTGCGGTGCATTTGCATTTCTATACATCTCATGCCCTGGCGGTGGGGGGTGGGGGGAGGGGAGGCGGCCGGGAGGGAAGGCTCGGCCGCGCCGGTGCTGCCCTGCTGCAAGAGCTCAGCGCTTTGCCTTTGCATTTCCTCCCCCCGGTGTGGTCGCCTCCTGCAGCCGGTAGCCCCTGAGGCGAGGCAGCTCCTTCACCTTCCTGACCCCAGGCCCGCACTGGGATTTCTCCCTGAAGAGGAAGCGCCGAGAGAAGGGCGACGACGTCGTCAGCTTGAGCAGCCTCGACTTCAAGAATCATCTCTGCTCCAACAGAATCATGTCTGCCACTTCAGAAGGACTTTACTTTTGGACTGCTTTCAACATCCTGAATCGCAGGGTCAGATTGAGGCTCTGACTCTGTCAGGGTTTTCTTCCAAAATAGTTGTTTATTTGTTTGTTTGTTTGGGTGGTTTTGTTTCCTATCACATTTGTATTGTTAATATTTCCTAGTAAAGAACTGTTATTCCTATCCCCAACATCTTTGCCTGAGAGCCCTTGATTGCAAAATTATAATTCGTCGGGGTGTGAGGGGTTGGCATTCTCCATTCTAGGAGAACCCCAGTTTCCCTGGCAGATACCTGTCTTTCTAAACCAAGACAGAAAGCATTTCCCACTGTAACTGAAGATCAGGTTCATGACCACCTGAGGAACCTGATTCTACTTAAGTCCATGGGACCTAGTGAGATGCATTGCAAGAATTGGCTAATGTAGTTTCCAAGCCAACTCTCCATGATATTCAAGAAATTGTGGCAGTCAGGTGAAGACCCCGGTGACTGGAAGAAGAGATACATTGTACTCATCTCAAAAAGGGGTAGAAAGGAGGATCCTGGGAACTACCAACCTGTCAATCTCACCTCTATGCTTTGGAAGAGATCCTCCTAGAAGCCATGCTAAGGCACGTGAAAAGCACGTGAGTTGAGACAACCAGCATAGTTTCACCAAAGTAAAGTCCTGCCTGATCTAGAAACTTTAGTCACCTTCTATGATGGAATGATTACATCAGTGGGCAAGAGAAGGGATATAATCTGGATTTAGGAATTTTTTTTCTGGATTTATTTAAGGCCTTTGATATTGTTCCCCACAACATCCTCTCTCTAAATTGGAGAGAGATGTATTTGACAGGGGGACTGTTCACTGAAGGAGGAATTGGTAGACTAGATGATCTTTAAAAATTCTCTTCCAACTCACAACACTTTATGATTCTATGATTTTAAGGTGATGTGAATAGGAATAACAGCTATGAGCCTTCACTGTCATGTCTGAGTCATAGCAATAGCCCATCTCCAGTCACGTGACAGAGAGAGACCTGCAGGACTTCTGCTTTACTTCCTCTCACATGTTGACAATCTCTGAGTATCAAAGCTTGGCTGTGTCTACTTAAAGCAGTATGTGGGGTCTGAAAATTGGAGAGGGAGGTCATGTTGTGCAGGACAGCTGTGAGCATGCAAAGAACAGGTGTTTAAGGCTAATTGATGGGTAGAATAAAGCCCACATTCTCTTTTTGCGCGGTCTCAGTATTTGTTTACTGCCTGTTTTATTTGGATTTAAAAAAAACCCAACACACACACAAATAAGTGAGATGAGTTTCACTTTCCCTAACTTGTTAAAAGAATAAACAAAATCACTGCACAAGGCTGAACTGTGAAATACACTTTCTTGTATTTTAAACTCATCTGCAACAGATCCAGGTCTCATTTATCATTAAAACATGGTTTTAATGGTCTCTCTTCCTTTTAATCACCTCTCCCTTCTAGGTTTGTGTTATGCTTTGTGAGACCTATGTGCCCATTTCTTGTAGATTAAGATTTACAACTCAGAAGGAGAATAGGAAGAGAGAGACTATTCATAGGCTGCATTTTCTCCTTACCTTTTTATGTATCTACATGAGGTCCAAGAATGTGTTTTTGGCAGTTGAAAGAGAAATGCATGTCTCTCTCTCTTTTTTTTTTTTTTTTTTTTTTTTTTTTTTTATATCACTGTCTTCTTGTACTTCATAGGATAGGTGTATTGTTGCAGTGTAGCAGGATGGTGCAACCTTTCTCAAAGTGTCTCCTTCAGAAGCTGCTTGGAGTAGGCTACAGGAACAATCATTTCCAGTCCATGCACACACACGTGTCACAGATAGCTCAGTGAAGGAAAAACAGGAAGGGCCTTTTGTATGATGAATTCTAGCAAGGGTTTGTAAAGCTGTGGGTAGCACAGCTTGGGACAGGGATACACCGTGGTAGCTGTGCTGGGAAAACAGCCCTGTGGTTTGTCCCACAGTGATATTTCCCTTTGCACTGCTAGCCACAGGCACAGACCACTCAGGCAAGTCTGGACTTCTCCCAAGGCTCTGGGCAGCATTGGACCTGGGGCACGGCGGTGAGCTGTGGCAGGAGAAATCCTGCATGACCCTCTCAGAAAGGCAGGATGGTCAGTGAAGACAGGAGACTGGATCTGCCTGGAAGTTTTATCCACAGGTTTATTCCAGTCCTGGCAGGACGTCTGAACAGTGTGACTTCCAAGGCAGAACCCCAAACCATATGGTGGCCCCCTGGTTTTACCTGGGAGAGGGGGAGGGGAAAGGGCAGCAAACCCACCAATCTGAGAGGGAGAGGGAATGACCCAAGGGAAGAAGGGAAGCCTAAGAGTCAAATCACCTTTGGGGAGGGGTGGGCTATTTCTGTTCTGGCCAATCCGTTTGACAGCCTCCCTGGAATTTTTCCAGGGGTGGCAAGGAGACCCCTTATATTAAAATCAAACTAGATATAAAACTGCTAAATCTCACAGAGTCCCTGAGAACAAAGGGAAAGCTAAAATGGCAGAGAAACCCTGTCCCAATATAGCGCCGTCCACAGATGAGTGCATATTCTGAGAAACAAAGGTAAAATGGTAGGCAAACTCCCCCCTCCTCCCCAGATGGCACCCTCTGCAGATGTGTGCTCTGAGAGACAAAGGGAAAGTATTCTTGTGGCCCAAGTCATACACTACATCACAGGTGTACATGGTACCAAGTCTGGGTTTTTAGTGTTTAGGTTATCTGAGAAGACAATCTCTGCCACTTCCATTTTTTTAAGCATTGAATTTTTTGTTCTATGGTTTTCCACTGGGTTTTCTGCATATAGAGATCACTGCACACAGATATTTTTATGCCACACTTCTCAGGACCCGTTCCCAGAGACTGCAAGGGATAGCCTCTTTCATCATTCCTTGGTCAATAACTGGATCTTGTGACAGGGATCACAAGCTTTGCTTTAGTGCTGTCCAGAATTGTAGCCTCACCTGCAGCATCTTAAAGACAGACTAACTAAGTAATTATAGATTCATCAGGTCGTCAAGTGTAATCCTTTTTTAGGTTTCGAAGGTCCTTCAGGGAAAAGGACTCTATAGTGGCTTCTGGTCTTCTGCCAGTTGGTTGGGCTTCTGATTTTGTGCTAGTTGGTTTGGCTTCTGATTTTGTGTCAGTTTGTTCAGTTTCTGGTAGTGTATCAGTTGATTCGGCTTCTGACTGGGTGTCGGGAGGCACTGAGGGTCTTTCACTTGGATCATCATCCACTGGCCGATCAGTTTTGTGTGTGTGCTTCTTTGCTGAGGTGACTGCTAGTGTCTTAGGCTCACTGTCTGGTTTAGCTGCTGTCTTGGGCTTATCATCTGGTTTAGCTGCTGACTTAAGCTCCCTATCTGGTATAGCTGCTGACTTAGGCTCATTATCTTGGTTTAACTGCTGTCTGAGTGACTGGGGTAGCTGCTGATTTATCTCCCTGCCCCCCTGCCTCTATCTGCTGCCCTACAGTATCTAGAAGCATGTGATAAGCATATGCCAGGGGCCAGCTTATTGCAATGAGATTTTCTCTTTAGAATCATCATGGCAGTTCCCCTCCAGATATTTTTCTACTTTGTCTGGGTTTTGAATTTGTTCACGTGAAAATTCCCAAGCTGGGGGTCAGAAAATTTCTTCAAGGTTCGGCCCATTTTTTCCCATTCTCTACACCATCTGGGATTTTTCACACCTGGGTCTACTTCTGGGTCTACTTCTAGGTCAGCAGTCTCTGGCCTAGAAGTCTCTAAGCCTTTCTGAAAATCTCAGACCTCCCTCTAGACAAGCTGCAAACCATATAGAGGAAGCTTACCAGATTAAATACCAGGAAGGTGGTATCTTTAACATCCAGAACATTCTCCAAAAGGGATGTAACTGATTCAAAAGAGAAGAAAGAAAGCAAAGACTGAAAAGCTTAATCTTCTACTCCTCCTCTAACAAACTAGGTGCAATTATTAATAAACTCCCAAAACATGTTACTGGAAATAGGACACAGGGTAGGACGAAGAAGCCATAAACCAAACATACCTGGCACAAACTTTAGTATCTGTATAAACTTCCTATAAACAATAATCACTGAGCCCAGGAGAATAGCTATCTTAATTTGTGCACCTCTAGTGTAAAAGCTATGTGTTAGGGACAACATTGGACCTATTTCTGATTAAGAAAACAAACCCAGGGACCAGAAAGGTATTAAAACCTCAAAAAAGCCTAGGGAACAGAAACACAGAACGGACTCTATTCTAAAAGACATTAGGAATTCAAGGAGCAACATGGCTACTGACTACTCTATTTCTACACAAAGTACAACCAAAATGCAATCAATACCAGTTTTTTCTACTCTCTCGAGCCTCATGTTGGGCTCCAATAAAAATGTATCTGTCCTGGTTTAGGGCAAATTTGGGAGGAAACCTCCAAAGGGGGTTCCTCTGCAAAGCAAACCCAGATAGCCCCTCCCCTCAGCCAGTCCAAGAAAAAACTTCCATGGAGAAAAGACGAAAAAACTATTTATTTAACAAACAAGATGCCTGTTATACGTGTGTCCCAATAATTGACTGGACACAAGCCCAATTAAAATAATATTGGAATTTATTAAGCAAGCAACAGTAAGCAAATACAGCGTGCTGGGTGGCCCAAGGGGTCTCCTGCCCCACCGTGGTTCGCACCGTACCACAGAAAGTCTCTGCTCTTTATACTTTGCAGCTTCCCCTGACACGCTTCTGTTTCTTTTGTGTTTGCAAAGTGTTGCGGGGGTGTTTTTCCCGGTGGTCGTGAGAACGGGGTCTCATACTCGATCTCTTGCAGAAACTGATTGCTCAGCTTTTTACTTCTGCTTATCTTCTTGTTTACTTTGCCGGATGTCTGAAGAAATAGTCTCGATGAGATAACAAGGTTTTTCCTGTAGCACGGTTCAGTGAACAATTACTGATGGTAATTTATTACAGTCTCTCCTCTTCTATTTTGTTCACTGAACTGCTGTAACTTTTGCTGACTCAGGATTAGAGTTTCAGTCTCTATATGCTCATTTCTAATCGGTTCATATTTGGTTTGGATGAACATTAGGTGTGCTGCTTTTAATCTACTTTTTACTATTTCAATTACTTTATTGAATATACATGGTCCAAATGTTAATTTCAGAACTAGTAAGATTACTGGTTCTGCAATGGTTGATAGCAGTGTAGTTAGCTAGGGGGAGTGGTTAAACTAGGATTCATACTAACTCCGTTGAGCTTCTTGTTCTCGTTTCTTTTTCTCTAGGCCTTCTCTGAGTTTAGCTATGGTATCTTTTACCACTCTGGTATGATCTGCATAAACACAACATTTCTCTCTCAAGGCAGCACACAGCTTCCCTTGTTGAAGAAACATGAGGTCTGACTCTCTTCGGTTTTGCAGGACTACTTTTGACAGTGATCGGACTGATTTTTCTAAGGCACCAATTGATTCTTCTATCTGAGCTAAATCTTCATCTACAGCTATTCTTAATGATTGGAATTTTTGATTTTGCTGAACTAGTGAAGTTATTTTTGTCTCTGCTCTTGCAGCTCTTACAGCTATCAAGGTAGCGACCGTTAGGGCAGTGAGAGTGATAGGTTCTCATTTCTGCAAATGATGGGACTTTAGGTGATTACACATGAAATTTTCGGGATGGTATATTATTTTAGGGATAATATCTACTTGTATGCAGTATTTTTCATTTTCATTTAATAGTTTAAGGGATAGGCAAGGGTGACTCTTGTTTTGGAACAAATCTATTTGGTACTACTGTCTGGTACTAGCTAGTCTGCAGGCGGTTTTTCTTTCAGGGAGGTTATTACTCCACACAGGTGTTGTCTACCCGGGGGTACATTATCTATGCACTTTCTTTTCTTAGACACGTACTGCATTGTTATCTCTTGTTTTTTCTTGTTTCATAGGCACTGGGATGGGTTTGATCTATTAATTCGTCTTATTTTCGAACGGACTCTTACTGATTCATAAAAAGGTGGTTTAACATCATAACGTAACTAACAATGTTGGGTTAAGTTTGGGTTAGTAGAGTTTAAAACTTGATATGTGGTATTTAAGAGTTTCTACAAGGGGTTATTTTTTATACTTGAACTTGGATTAAGTTCTGTTGTGTCGGTGTTATTCAAGACTGGGGCTTTTGTTATATACGGAACTTCTGGGTTTCTCAGAGGGCTAATAACTGGGTTGGGGCTAACTGCTTGTGGTTCAGGTGTTACTACTTTTGTCTTGATAAGGAACAACTCACCTCTATTAGTACCGGACTTCTAGAACCTCATGCCTCATGTTTTCTCAGTTATCCAGCTGGGATCTATAGGCTTAGATATGTTCACATATATGAATTTACAGTTCACTTTGCCTAGTAGGATACTATGCTGGGTGCTTAGCTGAATACTATATGAATTTTTTTCAGGTGGATCACATCTCTATGGTCTCTACTTTACCTTGAGAAACTTATCAGGGCCCGCTCTCGGGCTCTAGTCAGCTGCAATAGTTTCACATCTCCAGTACGCACAGTAATAATGCCTTGGACTATTACAATATCCTTTCTCAGGATTCGAACTTGGACAGATGTAGAATCTCTTCAGATTTGGACAGGGTTCTATGGGTACTATTTGACACAGAGTGGGTGTAAAACTGGGGGCTTTGGGAGTGGTAATTGTCTGAATTACCTGCTGATCATCTCCTCTAACTAGAGACTATTTAAATGGTCGGTGTTCATACTGATCAATTTCCGTCATTACTAAATCACAGAGTATTACAAATACCACAAGTCTTAAAGCATGCCACGAAGGGTGGGAGTTTTTCTGACTACATATTATTCTTAAATTTCTTTTTGGTCTCAGGGGCTTGCTAGAGCTCTTGCGCATGGAGTCATAGGTGCTTTTTTCTAGTGATAGGAGGCAGCTTTTCTAGTATTTCCACACAGTCCCATTCGTGGGACTTCGTTCTCTACACTTTCTTACTTTTCTGTCTCGTTCGTCGACTCGGTTGCTTCGAGCTAGGGGGAGTACTATCTTCTCGGCAGCAAGAGTATTCTTCAGGAGCATTAATGTTGGTTTTTGTCACTTGCCTCTGTTTACAAGACTCCTAATTTTTATTATATTTACTAAAGGTATATTGCACTTGACTGTTTTCAGAGCTCTACTGCAACACTTCTTTATAATTTTTGCTAATACAATAATGGGATTGTTTCGTTGAAGTGATAACAGTAATATTCAGGCTAAGTTCCATATAATACTTTAAAGTCTAAGGCAAATTTGGAGATTTCTCTTTTTTTTTTTCTAACAAGGGCTGCACACTCTAGAAGGAGGGATTCTCTGTTGCCAATGGGACTACCACCGTTTTCAGCACACCTTAAAAATAAAGCATACAAAAGGATAACAATTACAATCAGGATTTTTACATCTAGCTCTAATATTACTAATATCTACATGTGGTTCAGTTACTTCATGATAATTGCTAATGCGTACTTCTGTTACTGATCAGTTCATTTGTGTCTTTTTGAGCTTGATCTTTGAACCTCTAGGTATGCTGATAACTTGCTAGGAAGAGGAGTCTTGGACAGGTTCTTTTACTTGGCTTGCGTGAGTCTACTCTCTTTTAGCTGTCCGAATAGCAGTTTCTGTAGTAAGTAAAACAACATAGGGTTCTTCTCAACGGGGGGTCAAGGAAGACTCTTTCTATGATTTAATTAATACTTTGTCTTCTGGTTTGATTTTGTGCATTGCCACATCTAAAGGTGGCCTTTGGACTGCTAAACTTTTGGCCTGTAGTTTTTCTCTTCTAGTCATTAATTGTATTAGATAGGGTTTAATTTGTGATTCTTCTAATTGGGGATGATCTTGTGGAATTTCTAGATCATACTGCATACTATACAACATTTCAAAAGGAGAAACTTCAACATCTGTGCGGGGCTGCATTCTTATGTTTAATAATGCTAAGGGAAGGCACTTGACTCATTACATTTTTATTTCCAACATCAGCTTTGTCAACTGTTTCTTTATTTCTCTATTTATCTGCTCAACTTTTCTTGAACTTTGTGGGTGCTACGGAGTGTGATACTGCCATTTAGTGCCTAAAGACTGGAGAGTCTCTCTTGCCGCTTTAGACACAAAGTGAGGGCTTCTATCAGAATCAATTACCTCTATTGCTCCATGTCGGGGAATGATTTGTTCTAATAGTATTTTTACTACTGTCTGAGCTGTGGCCCATGCTGTTGGGAATGCTTCTACAAATTGAGATAGATGATCTACTATTACTAATAGGTATTTGTATTTCTCTACTTCTGGTAATTCAGTGAAATCTATTTGTATCTTTGCAAATGGTCTATGGGCTAATTTTCTTCTTCCTTGTATTCTTTCTCTTAACTGATGTTTATTGACCTTCTGACAAGTCATACAGTTTCTTATGACTCGTTTTGCAATATTATGTATTCTAATGCACATGTATTTATTGGCAAACTGATCTACTAATGCTTGAGTTCTCTAATGAGTTGGATCATGAAACTTCTGTTTATTCTCAGGGCCAGAGGTTTTGGGAGAACTTCCTGACTATCTGGGAGTTGCCACTTCTCATTATTTTCTCTAATTCTTATTTGGTTCAGTTTGTCTTTTTCTTGGATAGTGAAACTCAAAATGTGGTGACTTTTACTATGTATGAGGTAGTGTGTGTATTTTTCATCATCACATGTGCACTTTATTGCTTCTAGCCTAAATTTTTTCCAGCAAACATATCATGGGGACTCATCCACATGTTCTCCACAGATCTCACACTTTTCTTGGGTTTTTGCTTCACATATGCATCTCTTCAGAGTCATTAATGCAGCCTTTTTAGCTTCTTGATCTGCTAAATTATTTCTCTTTATCAATGGGGTCAGCCTCTTCTGGTGACCTTTTAGATGTACTACTGTTACTCGTTTAGGCTCTCTGATGGCTTGTAAGATTTGAGTTATCAATCTAAGGTGTATTAACTTTTTACCTTGGGAATTGATTAAACTCCTTTCTTTTCATATCTTCTCAAAGGTATGTACTACCCTAAAAGCATATTTTGAGTCAGTATATATAGTCTCCACCTTTCTCGCTAAGAGCTGTAAAGCTTTTAGCACTGCATATAATTTACAAGCTTGGGCTGACCAGCTGGGGCTTAGGGGTGTTGATTCTGCCACTGTAAAGGTTTTCTCATTAATTATTGCATATTTTGATTTCTTCTCTCTTTGTACTACTCGGGAGGATCTGTCTACAAACAGTTTCTCACCAGTTTCAAGCTCATCTTCTAAATTTGGTCTAATTTTTGTTTGTTTTTCTTTATTGTGAAGACAATCATGGGTTAAATTTTCACTAGGTTCTCTATATAAGAACTGTGCGGGGTTTTGCAGTGTCGTGGTTTCAAGGGTTAATTTGGGAGAAGAGATGAGGATGCTCTCATACTTAACTAGTTGAGCATCAGTTATCTATTTATCTGCTTTCTGCTGTAACACACTCTTGATATTACGGGGTGATAATACTTTTACTCCCTTCCGAAAGTTACTTTATGTGCTTTTTCTACTAGGAGTGTAGCTGCTACTATTGCTTGCAAACAAGTGGGTTATCCGCGGCTTACAGGGTCAAGAAATTTGGAAATATATGCTACTGGTTTTTTACTTTCTGCTCATTCTTGCGCAAGTATTTCAAATGCTGTTCTATCATCTGTATTTACAAATAGGAAAAATGGCTTTTTCAAGTCTGGTAAACTTAGGACTGGGGCGTTTACTAATTCTTCTTTTAATTTTTCTAGTTGGTTTTCATCTTCTTGGGTCTACTTTACTGAGCTATTGTTAACAAGCTTTTTTAAATTACTTTTTTACTGTAATTCTCAATCTATTGCTTGCAGTACTCAAATAAGCTCAGTAGCTGTTGCACTTGTCTTTTAGTTTTTGGAGCTGACAGCGATAAGATACCGTTAACTCTTTCAGAATCTAATCTCTTTGTTCTCTTACTTAACTTATGTCTTAAATACTTCACCTCTTTTTCAACAAACTGTAATTTAGACTTTGATACTTTAAGGCTTTTTGAACTTAGAAAATTTAGCAACTTAATACTTTCTTCCCTGACAATTTTCTCACTTCTTCCTGCCGAAAGTAAGTCATCTACATACTGGACAAGAGTAATTCCTGTAGTCAATTCATACCCTCTTAGAATTTGTTCTAATGCTTGGCCAAACAAATTAGGGGACTCAGTATAACTTTGTGGAAGCACCGCCCACCTTAGCTGTTGCTTCTTGTGAGTATCTGGATCTTGCTATTCAAAAGCAAAATAATCTCGACTCTTTTTACTTAGTGGACAGGCCCAGAAGGCATCTTTAAGGTCTATTACACTATACCATTGATCTTCAGGACCTAATTGACTCAAGAGGGTATGGGGGTTAGATACTACAGGAAATCTTGCAACTGTTCTTTTATTGATTTCTCATAAATTGTGCACTAATCGGTAATTTCTATCTGCCTTCTTTACAGGCAGAATAGGTGTGTTGAATGGAGACATGCATGGTTCTAATAACTCTTGTTTAATTAATCTCTCTATTTCGGGTTTTAACCCTTGTCTCTCCTCTTTAGATATTGGATATTGCTTAACTTTAACTGGTATCTCTGGGTTCTTTATAGTTACTGTAAAGAGTTCAATGTTTAATCTTCCCACTGTCTCTGGAGTATACCACACTTTGGGATTTATTTTCTCTTCATCTTCGGTCCTTAAGGGACACAGCTTAATGGTAAGTTTCTTTTCTACTATTTCTAAGTTAATTCCTAATTCAATCATCAAATCTCGTCCTAACAAATTATAGTCGGCCTCAGGCACTAGCAGCAAGGACCCTATGCCGAGTTTAGAGTCTGTTTCAAACAATACATCTTTAATTACGGATACCTTGAACGGTTCTCTTTTAGCTCCAATAACTTGAACTTTTTCTGAAGATATTTCGTACCTCCAAGGTAATTTTTGGACAGTTGATCTTTCCGCCCCTGAGTCCACTAGGAACTCAATTTCTTGTTGTTGGGGACTCACTTTTAATTTTATCAAGGGCTCAGTTCTTTCTTGGGTCCCCAATAAGTAGACCCCTTGACACCCTTATTCCTCCTTGAACATTCGTTCATCTATTATCCTCTGTCTGCAAAATTTTTTAACATGCCCCCTCTTTCTACAAAAAAAACATGTCAATTCTCTTCTGTCCTCCTTCGGAGGTCTCTTTGCCCTAGATTCTTTGTGTCGAGCCTCAAATCTCTTCTTGGACTCTGCTGCTCTCTGTCCGTCTCTGACTGCTGCTAGCATCATTTTAGCTTGTTTCTTATAAGTCTCATCTTCCTGTCTGACATAAACTTTCTGAGCCTCTCTCAACAATTCATCTAATCTATGATCTTGCCAATCTTCTATCTTTTCTAGCTTCTTTCTAATATCCGCTTATGATTTGGCCACAAACTGAGTTTTCAGCAGGGCTTGTCCCACTGGGGTATTAGAGTCTACCCCAGAATATAACTGGAGACTTTTTTGTAACCTTTCTAGCTATTCAGTGGGAGTTTCATCTTTCTTTTGTTGTTCATTAAAAACTTTATTGATATTCTGTCCCTGAGGGACTGATTCTGTTATTCCTTGGACAATAATTGTCCTTAGATCTTGCATATGGCCTCGATCTACTGGCTCCTGATTATTCCAGTTTGGTCTCTGGAGGGGCCATTTAACATCTGCTACGGGACCCTGTTGGTGTTGCTGGTCCCACACTCTCATTCCAGCCCTTCTGATCATTCCCCTTTCTTCTGCTGTGAATAGGATGCTCAGTATAGACTGGATTTCCTCCCAGGTGTATATGTTGGGCCCTAGAAATTGATCCACCCTTTCTGCAACTCCTAAGGGATCCTCTAACAGGTTCTCTATTTCTTTCTTAAATACTCACACATCCCCTGAATTCAAAGGGACTGCTACATAACTCATACCTGCTTGTGGACCCCTCATGGCAATTTCTCTGAGTGGGTATAACCCGCTCTCTTGTTTACTTTTCATCTGACTCCTTGTTACTATTCGATGTTCTTCGAGGGAACCAGATGCGGAGTCTGAATCATTAGGATAATTTGGCACAGAAGGGGGTGCAGGCGGAAGAGGTGCTGGGGGAGGGGGTGGTGGTATATAAGGAGGAGGTGAAACGGGTACTTCTTCCTCCCTCCGTGTTTTCTTTTTTCCCTCTCCCCCTTTTTCTTTTAGAGGGTATAAATTTATTCTAGTTTCTGACCCGATCCAGAGATGAGCATATTCACTCTCCTCTAAACTAAAAGGTTCCTTGGAACTTACATAAATGTTCAAAGCCTGACAAATCCAATCTTCAAAGGAACTAAACACAGGCCAGTATAGGTGGTCGGCTCTAATTTGTTTTCCACCCCACACCTCTATACAATAGTGAATCATTTTTTACTTTACTCTTACCCTGCCTAGAAGGGTAATCATCCCAATGTGTAATCATCAGTCCTAGAGGACTATCTGGCGGTATCTGGGGAAGCTTCACTTGGGGTCCCCCACCCATGGGATCAGAGGGCTTGCTTTTCCTCTGTCCCATCTTCCAGAGTGCCTTCACACACACATACACACACTTCACCTCCTGTTCGCGGCCCAGTCCCTCGCGGGTTGTGGGAACCACACTACTGAGGAGTCTACACTCGCTTCGTCCTTCACTGGACGTCTCACAATGACACACTCTGGGATACCCAACCCCAACCGAATGGATAACCGGCCTATACTTACGCACTCTTGCGTCTTTGTTCGGGCTTCGTGCACAAAGATTATGGGGTTGCGGGCTTTCTTTTGCTTACTGTTGAATTTAGGGTTCATCGGTAGAGGATTGGATGGGGTGCTACACAAACAGAGGCCCCTTGTCAGCGGGGTGCCTCCCCGTATGGTGACTCACACCAGGTTGCTTTTATCCGTGTCACGGCACCAAATTTGTTATATGTGTGTCCCGATAATTGACTGGACACAAGCCCAATTAAAATAATATTGGAATTTATTAAGCAAGCAACAGTAAGCAAATACAGCGTGCTGGGCAGCCCAAGGGGTCTCCTGTCCCACTGTGGCTCGCACCATACCACAGAAAGTCTCTGCTCTTTATACTTTGTAGCTTCCTGTGACACGCTTCTGTTTCTTTTGTGTTTGCAAAGTGTTGCGGGGGTGTTTTTCCCGGTGGTCGTGAGAACGGGGTCTCGTACTCGATCTCTTGCAGAAACTGATTGCTCAGCTTTTTACTTCTGCTTATCTTCTTGTTTACTTTGCCGGATGTCTGAAGAAATAGTCTCGATGAGATAACAAGGTTTTTCCTGTAGCATGGTTCAGTGAACAATTACTGATGGTAATTTATTACAATGCCCACAAGCACAAAAAATGAATAATATTAAATAATAATGCCTCTCACCACTCCAAAGAGAGATGGCAAACTGAGAAAGTCCTTGCCGTGGATGCAGCTCAGCTCACAGTCTCTCACCAGCCCCACTCCCTCCCGAGGTCCAGGCCCAGTGGGCCACAGGTTCCAGCCCTCACTGCTCCTCTGGGTTTTTCAGTCCAGAGCAGATTTAAACACTCCCAAGAAACAGGAAAAAAGAGTCCAGGGAATTTCTCTGCCTCAGCTAGCTAAAACTAACTAAAAGCACAGGAGATCTCTGTCCCACTGCTGTCCATGCCTCAGACAAACCGCTGGAGCAAGGACATGTGGGAGTCAGGCAGTTTTCCCAAAACAAACTGGGCACTGCTTCTTTCTCCTCCTTTGCTCCCAGAACCAGTTTAAAGGTACAGAACTTAATATACAGCACAAATAGAACAGATGACTGGGGATACAAGCATCATAAAGTCACTCTAGAACAAGAACATAACTGAAATATAGTAAATCAAAATTTTTAAGCTACTCACTGAAATATTTGTGAACAAATAAACAAATTAATTTCATTATCTCATGTTTCTGTAGAAACTGGGAGGTTATTTTTAGGTGAGGTGGGGAATGTCCTACCATTTATTCTATCTCTACAATTTACTTGGACATTAAACTGAAGATAAATCAGAACAGCAGATAGTATCCATTCCAATGATTATTTGTACGTGCAACAGAATAAGTTTTCCCCTTTCTTGTAGCACACTTGCAAGAATAATTGTTGCGGTAAAATGTTTTTTCTAGGCTCTGATTAAAAGCACAAGTCACAATTTGTCAGGTATTTTGAGTTAGAATTGCTCAGGCTCTTCTGCTGCATCTGTTTCAGTACACTTCATAAAGGACTATGGAGCTGCTAGAACAAAGGCAGAGCTGGTGAAAGAAGGGAATTTCCTCTTTTTTCTGGCCAAACATATAGACAAGAAATTACTTAGAAGTAGAAGGCTCCTAGAGGAGCCTTTGGATATTTGTAAGTCAATGCCTTGAAAGAATCTCTGGAGAAGGTATCAATTTGAAATAAGTGACAACTGGTAACCAGCTGCATGTCAGAGCCACTGAACGAGTTTGCAATACATTCACTGGTCTTTGAGATGATTAAGACAATTTAATTTTGAATAAAGATTTTAAATACTGCATGAAATTTGTTTAACAGACATAGACTGAGATTTCATGTAGTATGAATTTACACTGAATCCAGTTTCTGCCAAGATTCACAAGGAGTTTTATTAATATTTGTTGGTTTTACAGTGGATGCATTACACACAGGCCAAATCTAAGCACTGTTTTATTGGCACAACAGGCCTCAAATCATACCTATATACTCAGAGGTGCCAGTACATATTTATCACTTTAATTGAAACACAATCATTAAAATGCAGAGCCCATGGGTAATATATTTGGCAAAATATATCAACACAAGAATTATTTGAACAAAAAAAGGGAGAATAAAACTGCTTCATACTGGTGCTGGAGAGGGAAATGCCTCATGGTAGCAGGAGCAATAATTAAAATGCTATGCTGCATGAAAAGGAAATGTAATTTACAAGTTCTTTCCTTCCTAATATCAGTTTTATGTGTGTTTGAATGAATGTGTGGAAATTAAACCAAATGCTTAATGTCAGACTATTTCCAGGCTTGGTACCAGTATGAACTTTATCTGCTCTGGTTGCAAAGCTGAGTGGTCTAGCATGAAAAGAGATTAATATCGCTGGATAATCCTCATGAAAGACCTTAGTGTGCAAATATGGTCTATATGATGCAGTATGAAAATAGGTTTGGTCACATATCTACAAGTTTTCTCAAATTGTTGGCATATATCAGAGTTGCATAGGGCTGTTTGTGTACTTTTATAGTGTCTCTTTTTAAACTTCTGGTGGTAGCCTTTTTTACCTTAACATTCTTGGGTCCAGTCTCATGCTTTTACTGAAAAACATACACATATTCATGTACACAGATACAATTTTAGCTTCTGTGCAGATGGTCACAGCTGGCATATAGAAAAATCATAATCTGAGTCTTGATAAACATTTAAAACCATGGGAATCCAAAAGCAATAATAATCCCTTTAGGAAATACTCAGAGCTGAGTTATGATGGTGGCAGATGCCTCATGCATATAAATGAAATATTTACTGACTGGTGAACCACTTACTGCTAAACATATCTTTTAATAGTCAAGGTAGCAGGGGAGAATGAAACACATTAAAACATGAATGAAGATAGTAGATACTTCTTTGGACTGCACAGTTCATATGGATTTACGACATTGAATTATATTTATCTGAAGGAAAGACATACACTTCTTGCTCACAGATAGATCTGTTCCTTAAGGACAATAGGGTAATAGCTTCTTGATTCAGAAGTTATTTAATTGTAGTCTTCTTTCTTATTAAAATACCTCTCCAGGCTGATTTTTTTTTTTTATTGCTGTGGCATGTACAATAAAACACTTAAATTTTTCTCAGGTGTAACCTAGATAAGTTATTTCACAAGCCACTTGTGCAGAGTTCCAAAATTTTTTTATGTCGGAGATGTAGTGATCGTACTTGAGAGCTCTTCAAAACACAGTTTGCCATTTTTGCCCCTTTATGTAAGTTTTCCCCTTCCTACTACATTGCAGATAGAAATTTTTTTTGTCTATATGTGAAAGTACA
This sequence comes from Phylloscopus trochilus trochilus, assembly GCA_016584745.2. Classification (NCBI taxonomy): domain Eukaryota; kingdom Metazoa; phylum Chordata; class Aves; order Passeriformes; family Phylloscopidae; genus Phylloscopus; species Phylloscopus trochilus. The sequence goes on along the minus strand of WQNJ02000546.1, from coordinate 56,062,110 downwards.
CAGATTTTTATGTGATGGACCCATATGGTGAAACTGAGGCATCTGAAGAGGACATTCATAGTTGCTGTTCTGGATATTCTTGCACAGGATTTGGCTGTGACTTTTCTACATATTTTCTGCTGCGTTGGACATGCAGGTGAACAGTGACACTGACATTGAAAGTGACCAAAAATGGTGGAGTCCAGGCCTGTAAGGAAGGAGTCTGGGGAGTACTCTTTGCTAAATCAACTTTACCAATAAGCTGTGAGAGGGAGATGAGTGATGGTGATTCCCTTATACTGTATATAGGAAACATGGTAATAATTTTTTTCTGACCTCTCCTGCACTGTTCCTGTCTATTGCTTCAACTCTTAAATTCTTAAATCCATTCAGTGGTGACCAATCTAGCACTAACATGTAGTGGAAATGGGGAAATGGGTTAGATGAGAGTGTAGACAAAATGTTGCTGAAGTCTGACCTAATGGATCTAATTTAAGTGAAAATTTAAATGGAAATTGCAGGAATTAGCTTAAAGGAAGGTTTAGGAATATCGCCTCTTCTTCCAGTGCAGGATTAATCATGAAGTATGATTTAGCAGATTTTTAGGTTTTGATAACTTTTGATATTGTCAGTGAAATGCCATAAGACAGTGGTGAATATTATGGGTGAAGTGAAGGTTGTAAATAATTTGTGACCTTCTGGCAGTGCTTTGAAAGTCAAAGTCCTTATATATGCAGAATGAACACTATGATTTTTAGATAATATGCTGCACAATTCATTTTAAACATCCATTGGAAGTGTAAGGATTTTATCTTAAGTCAGTGAGTTTCCTTTCACAGTGTGGACCTGTAGCATTGAGAGGATGATAAACAAAAAGCAAAAGGGAGGTTGTAAATCTCTTGTTATTAGGAAAGATACTTATCTTTCCTGTAGTTGTAATATGTGTTGTCCAGGAGTTCATAGGTATTCATGTTCTTTGCAGTATGTTAGTTGGTCTATTTTAGGATATTTTTCTGTCCAACATGATAATGAGAAGAGGGAATAGTGGTATGAAGCCCATGTAATTTCTCTGAATTATAGAGGCAATCAAATCCCATAGCATGTTATACCTGAATGGGCACATACCTGTGAATCATTCTGGTCAGAGGAGATACCATCCACTTTTCCAAAAGACAAGAAGGATTTAGTTGCACAGTAGCAGGATGGAGGGTATAAACTGCCTTTGAATCTTATGTCCCATGCATCCTGAAGAGTGGATGCCCGTTACTTGACTACAGGGAAGGACCACTTCAACCCTTCTTCAAACTGTTCTGCAACACTGTTTCCCTGGTGTAACCAGCCTCTTTTTTTTGAAAGTGTCTGGAGTCAGCTCATCTACATCCATATTTGTGTTTTCTTGCTATGATTTTTTTTTTTAATTTTTATATTTATTTTAAATGTTACTGGCTTTAAGCAATGTAAAAATCAATAATTGCAGAAAGAGTACTTGCAGCAAAAGAGGATGGGGCATATGTCATTACAGTAAAGTGCCTAAACTATCTACAGGCTTATAAAAGTCTTATTTTCATCAAAGGGAAAAGGTAAATCAGGTTTTGAGGGCAGGCCTTTCCTCTTTCTAGCAGAAGACAGCTTATGAGAGGGGAGGAAGTTCAAATGCCCTTAAGCTGTTCAAGGCAGTTCAGCCATTGGAGCTAAGAAAATAGTGGATTCTGAGTAACACCTTTTAAGACTTTGAAGCAGCACCTTCTGTGAAGCAAAGAGTCATTTGTACTGAATAACTATTTACTAACTTCTTCCCTCTCCTCCCAGAGGATAAACTCCTGTTGCCCCTTTTCCCTCTCTGAATGATGTGTTGCTCTAAGCTGATTATCCTCACCTGTGGATGTCTGTCCAAGACCTCTCTGCAGAGGCACTAACATCTTCAGGACACAAGTCTTGGCACAGGTAGCTGGGTCTAGCCTGCTGTCTATATAACCCATCTAGCTTGGGGAACCTTCATCTCCAAGTAAGTGAGGTGGGAATTTTCTTTTGTGCTGTACCAGTTGGGAGACTTCTCCAGAAACTCAGTGCTGAGGTAGAAATCTTCCAAGATGTCCTCAGGGCCCATTTGTTTCCTTTTGCTCTTGTGGGAAATTGCACCTCTAAAGATAAACTTTGCTCTTGTTTTTTCTTCCCTGGTGTTTACCTCTGATAACTAACAGAGTATTGCAATCATTTTGCTCTGTTCAAACTGTTTATTCCTTGGGGTTTTCATGAGCAAGCACAAGTAGGGAAGACAGGTCAGCTGTGGCAGTGAAGAGTATTGTGAAAGGTAATTTACCCTTTATGCTGCTTGCACTGCAGCTTTGCTTCACTGCCTGTTTTTTTAAAAAAAAAAATGAAATTGAGGCCTTCATGAACTCCAGATGTGCTAGGTCTACCACATTTGTGTTATCAGAGGAACTGGACTGAGGAAGAGAGATCAGGTTAATCAGCCATGATCCAATGTTATAAATAGATGTTGCTTTTTATTTACATTCTCTTATACTTTCCCCTGACCTCTGACACACTGCTGGGACCCAGTCTGGCAAACTGCTGAGAGCAGATAATAATCTTCTATTTTGTGTATCACTGCAGTAAAAGGTCTCTGTACATTGTAGATACATGCATTTCTCTGATGATGGTGTTCTGAGCTCTCTGGTTTCAGAGCAATATAGTCTTGCATTTTGCAGTGTGGTTTTATATTTTGCTTCTACTTTCTACTTCCACTTCCACACCTGTCCAATGCATACTTGTCATAGAAAAACAAAGGAAATGTTAATTTAATCAAGGATTTTGTAAGAAGGAATCTACATAAGGTCCTAAAACTAACTTGTTACTTGGTCTGTAGTCTGCCAGAGGTGGTTATTTAAATAACGCTGACTTGGCTATCTCTGCCAACAAAGGCGAGTGGAGCAATTAGAGGTGGCTACCTATCTCCCCCAGGAGACAGCAGATAAGGAGAAGGGAAAGAATAGCACTTGGGCTCCCTAGTCTCAAAAAGAAATGGTAGTGCAAAACGGCAGCTAGGGAGTCTTCTCTTGGTACAGCAACTTGGCAGATTTTAAAAAGAAAACAACGGGGGGTGGAAATTTGAGGTCTGGTTTATAAATTACTCCCATAGTCTTTTAAGTTGATAAAATTGAGGTTTTTATTTATGTATATATATAAATACACCGACAGATATTCCATGGTAGATTTGTTTCTTAACTCCACAAAGGATAATATATCATGTATGATAATTTCTGTCTTAACTCTAACAAGAGCTAAATTTATACACAAAATGTAACATTTTCATAGTACAGGGGGCAGTATTGGCCTGTGTAACATAATGTGGTTTGTGTATGAGAGACAGACAAGTGAAAACCCTTCCACTTCCATCTCTCAAACATGTAAATAAGCGATTAAAAAACTCTTTGAGGCAGTTTCATGTTTGTTTTGAATAAATTTCAGTATTTATTCAATCCTCTGAAGATGTGAAGGTTGACTTGGGGCAGGAAATGCTGTGAAAAAGATGTATAGAGTCTTCACGTCCTCAAAATTTTCTACTTTGACCTCACTGGATGTCAGTGAAAAAGGGAAAAACTAGAAAACTAGTCTTCTTTATTCCCCTAATTAGATATTTCTTTTAAACAATTAGTTGCTTGGATTACTACTCACATCTAACCTCTTTTGCAGAGATCTTTCGTAGCAGAGTTTTCAAGGTCCCCTCTTCCTTTTTTTGCAAAGCATTTTAAAAAGCTCTCCCCTTAAACATCCCTCCTCATTAATGCCTTCTCCTTAAACTGCCATTTATAGTAATTCTAGTGCTTTGGAGGTCATTAAAGAAAAACAGATTTTCAAAACTGCCCTTCAAGAGTGATGGTCCTTGTGTCAGAGTTGCAGTACTCTGAGCGAGTACAATTGGATTTTTTTGTTGTTGTTATCACAATGCCATGGCTTAAATAGTAACTGCAGGTGTCATCAGTGTGGAAATTTTCTCCTTTTGGTAAGCTTCCTAAGCTGAAGAAGGTTTCTGCATTTTTTCTTAAATCTTCCTTCACAGAAAGCAGCAACTCTGAGTCAAAAGGGACAGTTCACAAAAGAGGTATTCTTTTTTCCTGCTGATAATTTTTTTAATCACATTTGACTGGTAAGAAAACTTCTTGCCACTCAATAGAGCTTTTAATCAACACTGTCAGCTTGATTGACTTGATTCAATAGAAGTTTAAATGAACAGCATCTTTCCACCAAATTAGTCAGTGCCTTTTTTTCTGGTACTGGTTATTTTACTGCTAATTTTGTAATTTTTTTTTTTTAATTTCTTAGATAGAAAGCTAAAATTTGTCTTTGTTTAATGTTGCTGCTTGAAACTCTCCACAGTATGGCTAGTCCTGGTGGCAGTCTGAGGCTAACACATTATTATAATGCAGGGAATGCTGCACTATTCTTAGTGTCTTATCTTCTGGTATATCAATACTTATATATCTATATATACCTAGTTCATTGTTTTTGAAACTTTTCAAAAGTGCAGCATTCTCTGGGTTAGCTGTGTCTGTGCTACATCTGGACAGAAAAGCCAAAACGATCCTTAATTACTCAGAGTAACAGAAATCACAATTCCCCTGTCCTGAGGAAACTGGATGAGTGCTTATAATTAAAGATAGATAGTAGTCTCTTCAGCTGCTACTCCTTGGCTATCTTTAGCCCTTGCAGCCTTTTCTTCCAACTCTTACTTATGGCTATGTGGCTATGTGTGGCTATGGTGTGAGTCAGTTGCCATCAAACCCTAAAGTCTTACCTTGGGCAGAAAGAGAGATGAAATTTCACTTGGAAACTACTGTTTAAGAAGTACTAGATCTAATTTAATAAAACTAAAAATTGGAACTGTCTAAATTGTCTTGGTTTGGAAAGACAGGTATCTGACAGGGAAAGCTGGAGTTTCCCTTAGAATGGGGAATGTAGACCCCTCACCCCCACCAAATTATAATTTTTCAATTAAGGGCTTTTAGGCAAAGATTTGGGAATAGGGATAACAGTTCTTTACTAGGAATACTAACAATACAAATGCAGCAGAAAGACAAAACCACCCAACCACACCAGCAAACAAACAACAATTTTGGAAAATCCTGACAGAGTCAGAGCTACAAACTGACACCCTGTTGGTCAGGGTATTGGAAGCAGTCCAAAAGTGAGTCCTCCTGGAGTGGCAGATGTGGTTCTGGTGGAGTACAGATGATCCCGTAGAACAAGAGTCCAGTGATGGTGAGAAGGGGTCCAGTCTTCCTCCAGGAATTGGGTGAAGCTGGACACCTTCATGTTCCTGTGGCTCAGTTTTATCCAGGTAGAAATGGTTGGCTCCCCCCACTGGGTGGAGCATCTCACAATGGGATGATGGAATGTGGAATGTATTGCTTTGGGGAGGGTATAGTTTGGTGATGTGTTAGTTTGGGGAGGTGTTAATGACCCATTAGCAGACAACTATCTCCCTGGAGGGAAGACTGGTGAAACAGATAAGAAACAATGCCCTACAGTTGGCCCATTGACAAAAGGCACCTGCCCTACTCCTCCCAGAGTAAAGAAGAACAATGCTTTCAGGAGATGAAAATAGAATACACATTTTTGTTTTCCATAACCCAGGACATAAATATCTCCCATCACTCCCTTATACCACAACCTGAAGAATAAATAGGACCAATGAAATTCAGTGACATAGCTGAATATCTGTCCCTCTTCCTAACTCCCTTCCAAACAAAACAAACAAAAAGTTGTTTTTAACTGAAAAGGACCAAAAAGCTATTTCCTGCTAGGATAAAGACTGGGTAAAATCTGCCTAGTTTATTTTGGCATTAGCAAAATTAAAAGATGTGTCAGTGTTTTAACAACTGTTTGAATATAGAATTAGCAAAACTTTTTGGAATATGTTACTGGCTGACTCATCACACTGACATAATTGAAGTTCAGGGATCCAACTCAAATTTACAATAAAGAAAAAAAGACAAATATATTCTGGATTATTTATACATGGAGAGACATATGAATATATTGTAGTTGTACTAATTATAGAACTTGTTTCAATGTACACAGGCAATATGTAGGAATTGCAGCAGACAACATGTCAATATACTTCCAGTATCTCATGCTACCTCTTCAGCATGGAGTAGCTTCTCTGGTTTTGTTGCAGTCCAGCAAGGACTTTAGATAATTTGCTGTCTGAAATAATTGCTTCAGTTTGCTCATGCTCACTGAAGTTTTTTTTCTGTCTTGGAAGTGTTTTTGGATGTATTTCAGTGGGCCTTTTGAATGTTACTGCTATACCTGCTTAGCTCTGATGAAAGTAAGGAGATCTCTGAACTTTCTCACTGTTTTTCTGGTCTTTGTTTAAGAAATGTAAAAAAGGAACTATAGGTATCTTTAAGGAAGTTTGCTGTTGAGAAGTTTAACATGAGGACAGAGTCTAATTTGCAGCCACATATGTCAGAGGTGGCTCTAACTTCTCCTTGCATGAAATCCTGAGAAATTGTACCACCATCCTGAGAAAGGCAGACCTACTCCTGCACTCCCTGGTATTTTGACTGTTTTACAGTGATGCCTGTCCTCATGGAGGCACAGTGTGTATTCTACTCTTCTCATCTGCCTTTTACCACCTCTCTGTGGCATGTCAGCATCCTCCTACATCTTTAGTCCTTCAAAACTGAAATAAATACATGTAATTAAGACCCTTCCTGCACAGGAAGGTCTCAATCTAAAGGCTTTTAATGTGGTTGCCACTACTGTCCTCAACTGAGGAAGTGGAGGAAAAGAGGGCAAAGCCCCCATTTGCCCAAATCTGTGTGCTGTGATAAAGGAGACAATCAATGTAGGGTATAACTGGCCTGCCTGAGACCTCCATCTCTCCATCCCATTGCTCTTCATCCTTTGCTGTTGCTGACAGTGCTGACCTAGTCACCTAGGAAGCGAGTGTCTAAACTAGCTGAGAGGAGTGTCTCAGCTCTTCTCCTGCAGGCAAGCAGAGGAGGCAGGAAGGCTGCTTCAGGGGCTCAGGAAGGAGTCATCCTGTACTGGACCTCATGCTAGGTAACAGAGCAGCAGCGGGAAATCCAGTGCTGACTCAAGCTAGACCTGTTTGAAGGCAATAGTGGTGTCCTTGACCCCTCCTGAAACTCCTAAGGGAGTTGGGAAAGTGCTTGGATACAAAAAATTACTAGGATTAGTTCAGTTAGTTAGAGCATGGGACTTCTAATGCTAAGGTTATGAGTTTGATCCCCATATGGGCCATTCACTTCAGAGTTCAACTCAATGATGATCCTTGTGGGTCCCTTCCAATTCAGAATATTCTGTGATTTTGTGATTCCAGGGATAAAGTTTGTGCAGTGTTGCTTCAGCCACAGAGGCTTGCAGGGGTACATACATAGTGCTATCTGCCCTACCATCTTGGTCATCACCTGTGTAAGGCTGAACAACAGATGTTTTTGACAGGCAGGACTTTTGTTCATCTGAACTCCCTCTGCTTTAAAGACATGGCTAATCCACCAGGATGTGGCTTACTGCTTGTATCAAATGGCATCATGATAGTCAAGCTCTTTAAATGGAGTGAAACCAAATGGTGCCTTTTGTTTGCCTACAAATTGTTGCCTCAATGCAGCAATAAATGTGAAAACTGAAAGAGTGCTGCTTACTTGGCCTGTAAACTTTGTCTTCTTGGAAGTTACTCTCTCACCATGAGGTGAGCTGTAGGTTTAAGGACAAGGCAAGCAATGATATGTATTCATGCCAGATACTTACAGCACAAGTTCATAACATTTTACAGTCACTGTCTTGGTGTTTGCTATTTTGATGGCATCTATCACAAAATCAGACCACTGGGACTTAAATAAGACAGGGAATCCCAGACTTGAGCTTAAACCTAGTGCTACCAATATTTGGCATTCCCATTTCCCCCAATTACTTTCTCTATACCTTAAAATTAAATGTGTGAAAAAAAAGACAACATATTTTGTAACTGCTTTACTCACCACCAAAAGGCAGTGATGCAACATGCTAACTGTTTAGTGGTGGGCATCAGTGTAATGGAAAGTAGCACAAGAAGTGAAGAATAGCACTGTTCTTTTATCACTACAGCAGGAACATAAGAAGATAATATGCCCCAAACTTTTGTCAGAAAATGGCTTGCTATGACTGCTTGTGCGGTTCTTTGTATCATTCAAAAGAGGTTCCTCCAGCAAATATACTTGCTTGTCCTTTGTAATCCCCAAGGGGAAAGAGGACCACCTAAGGAATTATTCATGTTTTTACCTCCCATAAGTTGTCTCTTTGAATGTGTACCAACTTGAGTCAGCTGTTTTGTGGTTATATTTGAGAATCTTACTCAATAGCAGAGAGCTGGAGATGGCTAACATTTGCAGCAGCACTCCTAGGAAAGGATTGAAACTGCTAAGAGTGATGGCTGATACAATTTGGCACCTAGGAATGGGAAGGATAACATTCATTATACAAAGAGCTTTCTGAAAAGCAACATCAAGTACTTTAGACACCTGCCTTGGACCTAGCACCACAGACATACTCTTGAATGTTATTGCAAAGAAGAGGTGACCTTCTCTAGGTCACAGGCTACCCGACTGTCTGAGGTGCTAATTCTTTTGCTGCAGGCACTTCTTCTCAAAAGACAGCTTTTGCAATATGCAACAAAATGTGTTAAGGCTGAGACCATATTTTGACAGTTATTTTCCTTCTGCTCTCATGGCTTTGGCTGAAAGCACCACATGAATAACATCAACTAAAGAGAAGCATGCAGACATCTTGGCAGAGTTTGAGAGATGACTGGTTGGGCTGGTGCGATGAAAGAAATCCCTGTTCTTCCTCGTGCTCAGAGCATGAACCCTGCAGGGGTAGAGAGGCATGTCCCCAGGGGCCAGTAGGGGGATGCTCCAGGGGAGCCGGAAGCAGGCATCCTATTGCAAAACTGAGATTTAACCTCCACTGTGCAAATCTCTTATTCAAAGACACTGATACATCTGTGACTAATGTGTTGGACTTGATCTCCCTTCAGTGTACTGACTTCCCTTCTGAGCATTTTCAAGCATTGGCACTTTAATGATTTGCTTATTTTAAAAGTGGATTTTGTCCCTGTTGAAGCCTTACAGCCCCTGCTGTGCATGTCTCTCTCAGGAGAGCAGACTGACTGCAATGAAGGAGATAGCTGTTTGCCAGATGTGAGTGGCTCACTTTCTATTATTTTCCCTTTTCTTTTTTTTTAGTCAATTTTTTTTCTTGGTTGGGGTTTTAATCAAAGCCAGTTTTTTTCCAATAACCTGTTCGCTCTCATGTGTCTGTGGATGTGTGTGCACGTGAGAGGGAAGCAAAGAGGGAGGCAGAGAGTGAAACAGTTCTTCAGCTGTGTTGACAGATGAATTCTTCCTCTGTTGTTAGGTTTCAAGCCTGTCGGCAACGCTGCTGGTAAGTGGGAAAAAATACGGGTACTGAGGGCAGGGCGAGGCTGACCTGGTGGGAGAGGCCTGTGTACTGCCACTTGCACAGCGACAGGCAGTGTGGTAAGGCAGAGCTGCAGCCTTGGGGACCCCTGCAGCTGTTAGACTACCCACAGCAGCCTCTGCACACACAGCTCACTTGTCTGCAGGGGATTTTCCTCCCCTCCTCCCTTGATAAAGATCCCTCAGCTGCTATTATGGGTTGTATCCTTGGCTTATTGTAAAAGCAAACTGAAACAAAAAACAAAGGGAAAAAAATGTGTGGTTTTGCAATCTGGAGATGAGCCTTTGATCCTCTCAGCTCGAGGATGGTGGCATGCTGGCACAGCTGCCACCGTGTACACCTGAGATCTCCAGGGCTGCCCACACAGTTCTGTTTGCTGGGATGGGGAGAAGTGTGTGCCAGAAATGTTAACTGCTCCCCATCAGCGTTAAAGGTGGAGAGAGTGTGTGTGGGGGCAGCAGCTGTCCTTGCAGAGCTTTAACCTAAGGGGTAACCTGCAGCTATGGAATCACCGACTAAAGAAATTGAAGAATTTGAGAACAACTCTCTGAAACACCTACAGCCAGAGCAAATAGAGAAAATCTGGCTTCGCCTCCGTGGCTTGTAAGTAGTACTTCACTTTTCATCTCCTCCAATTTCTTCCCATTGTCACAATTATTGTAGCACTTTAGTGACTTTATCTTAGCAAAAGATCGATTTACTTCCTTAAATCAAACTGCTTCTTACATTTAACATTTTCAAATGGAAATGTAGAAGTACCATTAATGAAGCATTTTAAGTTATAAGCAGTTACTGGAATGCTAATTATTTCATGTGTTATACTAGGAAAGTTTTGTTATAGCCTGAATGATACCTAATTGAATCCTCTATTTTCAATAATCTTACCCTTAGCTGCAGCATAGAGACTTTAACCCCCCTGCAATGTACACCATTTCTGGCATTGACATGATGCATAAGAGCAAAATAGGCAGAGAAGGCACAACTGGAAAACATTTCCAATAGCATTTGTAATGGCAGCAAATTAATCTTCCACTGATTTCATTGTACTTATTAATTTATATATTAAGCCTGACTTGTCATGAGATGACTGTATACTTCCTCCTGAGTAGAAAAAAGTATCTGTGCTTAAAGAACTCGGCACTGCAGAAAACAAAAAGCTGTAGTGTCTGCCTAGCTTCTTTAGAAACAATACCTGTTTTTTTTCATATTCTCAGTATGTAAAATTCTATCAACCCATCATTTCTTGGCCAAGGAAAAGAGGACTGTCACCAAGTTAAACCATAACCCTTCCTGTATTCAGAACTGTTTATATTTGTATTTTTTTTCTTCAGCCTCACATGTTAGAGTTATTAAAATTTCATACCTCAAGGGAAAGGTAGGGGGGAAGGGACCAAGGAGGCTTGGAAACAGCAGAAGCAAGGAAACGAAGAAAGAGTAGGCCAGTAATTCAAAACAAATGGATCCAAGTTAAACTTGAGTTGATTTTTGGGTGTTACTTTGTTTGAGCAACTGTGGTATGTTTTGCAAAGCATAGCCCAAACTTTTGTAGGACTTCAAGCAATTTGAGAAATATGCATTAACATGTGTTTCTTTCAAAGCATCATTCCAGGAAGCCTGTTTTGTGAAGGAACCTAATCAAAGTAGATGACAGCTGTCTTGTGAGCCTTCCTAAAAGAAGACCCACACAAAACAAACCCTCTGTTAGGACTTACTGAATTTCTGTTTAATATAGAGTTTAGGAACATGCTGATTTGGATTCTACCTGGAGCTCATAGATAAGCAGCATTTTTTTTCAGGACCTCTCCTGCAGTTAGTACAAGGCAGTGTCTGTATATTATACATCATCTACCCTTTAGAAAGTCAGAAAAACTGTTAGACTTATTCTAGATGTGTAATAACTAAGCCTCACACTGTTTTTCAGTATAACCATCTTTGTCATCAGTGTGTATGAATGTGACGAATACGTATCTTCTTCCAAGTTTCAAGATTACCTAAAAAGGAGAGAGGTTTTCTGTAGAATTCTCAATCACTAGATGAAAACAGAAAAGAAGGTTTTCCATTCCCAGTTATTTTATGGAGGCTTAGTGCATCCATACACACCAAACTGAGGTTTGGCATAGTGTTTCATGATTTTTCTTGTCTGACTTTATGCATGCTTGTATGTATAAGAAGAACAATCAGATGTGCACAACCCTCTTAGCTGAAACTTAAGTAAGAGGCTTTGACCTGGAGAGAACAAATACTACTTGATAAAATGTCTCTCTTCTCTGCCACTAGTGGACTGACAGCCATATTTCACTGGAATTAGTTACAAGGTAGAACAGTGTTACCAGCACAGTGTTACACAGGTACTGAGAGGATGCTGCTGGCTGAAGCTACCTGAGGAGTTATAGTCTGCAGCAGGCAGACACCCAGTAGATAATTTGATCCTGATATCTCTTCTTAAATGGGAAGGACTGCAATGACTTAAACAATCTGAGGTCTCAGCATTGTGTTGGACATCTCCTTGGTAGGACTTCACTTGTGAGCTCTGGAACTTTCCTCTCATCTTCCCACCCCCAGTGCCAGCTGGTGTGTTTATTCACAAAGACTTTGTGTACAAAACATATTAATCACCAGGTTTTTCTAGGGGGCAGGGGAGGGGCTCTTTGAATTTTCCCCTCTTCTCAGCCTGCTTGACTTGAAGGGAATGGAAACCCAAAGGCTGCAAAAGTCGCAGTTGAGTTGAAGTTCTTTTCAGACGCCCTTAATTTTCTGCCAAAGCAAGTCTGGTGAGGGCTTTTTTTTTTTGCCATGTTCGTGGTATTGCTCTGTCTTGCAGGATGGCTGGCCTCTGGGAGTTTGGGCATGGAATGTGTATCTTCAAGGTAAAGGGAGGTCTTTTGAACAGTGGAGAAGGACAGGCTTTTGTGAGGCTGAAGCCAGATGTCTATTGCAACATGAATCATATGTTGCTGTAAAAGGCAGACAAGGTATTGAATTTGTCTATGGAGTGGAGTAGAAGGGTTTGCTTCTCCTTTCTGTTTTGTATTGCTCCAAAATGTGGCTTAGTCAGGACAACACATTTGCTTTATAAGCACAGCAGTGTGAGGTAGTGGTTGTTAAGCCATGTACAAGTTTCTTTTGCTTTTAGTGTTTAAGAACCAACAACAATACTAATACAGTAAGACTACTGAAATGTTTTTACTTGATATATACATATTCATGACATAATAGTTCTGTGCTGTACTTAATAAGATAATCTAGGCAGAGGACTAATAGTGTTTTCTCAGGTTTAGGAGAGCATGGTACATTGTCTCAATGGGTAATAAACCATCTGTGGAAAAATCTTTGCATACCTCAAACCAGAGATCCAGAAATAAGTGTTGTCTTTTACATGTGACCTATTAGATATCAGTTTAGATTTAATCACATATTAGAAAAAAACTTGCATTAATTTACTCTTAATAAGCTTTGAGGAAAGATTTGTGAACAAATTGTTGCTGGGCAAAGGTACCATTAGAAGTATATGATTCTTCATACTATTATATTATCTATATTATTAGAAGTATATGACTTTCTGGGGAAAAATATTGAAAATTGAGAACTCACAATTTTGCCCTTTTTTTCCTATGTTGCACTACCATATTAGGGGGAAGTTTAATCCAGATTTCTCCTTGTGGGAGCTCATCCAGCAATAGGCTGTGTAAACCAGAAATGCAGCCATCAGTGTCCTTTCTTCCATGGGAAGGAATGCAGCAGATTTCCTTGCATCAGAGGCCTCCCAGAAACAGATATGCTTCTGAGTTTTAATGACATCATAAATGAATCAAACTGGAACAGCTTTACATTCCATCAGGATATTGGAAGGCTTTTGCTCTTGCCTGCCAGAGGGCTGCCTCTCTCAGGAACACTGCTGGATGCAAGTAGTGCTTCCCTACCACCCGTGCCCTCCTGCACAAAGACACAGGTGCTCTCACACACTGGCTGATGATGGGCTGCCAGCTGCCTCTGCAGTTTGTTTCATCAGGCCAAGCCTGCTCTTGATCAGTTTCCCCTTTTACCTAAGCAGTGCTCCCCCTGCAAGAAACTATGTCTCTTAGGGATGTGTTGATTGTTTGCTTAATGCTCTCAATAGCTGCTGCTGCCAGAAAAAGATGAGTCTCTCGCTCTGTTCTATCCTCCTTGCTCCATCAATCCTCTCCAGAAGACAGTCTTTTTATTCAGACTTGCCTTATTCAGCTCTGGACTTGGACACTATAAAAGGCACAGCCAATACTTCTGTAGGACTCCAAGCAATTACATGTGAGTCTTCCTTCCACTTTCCAGTGGTTGCTAATAACGCTGCTAAGACTGAGACCTTCTGCTCTGCAAAGCATATTGGTTACAATTATGTGGGGGTCCTTACAGGTCAGTGTTAGCAGTGGAGCTTGGAGACCTTATTTCAAAATACATGATTTCAAAATTACATGGTTGCTTTTCAAGCTGATGATTTCTCTGTGGAGGTGTGAGCAGTGGTTGTTGGGGAGTTCTTGTTTTAGCACTTGGAATCATAGCTGTGAGACTTAAACATCCATCTGCTACTTACAATTCTTAAAGCTTCATGAAGTTTTAGGTGACTTCAGTTGCCTTCCAATTTGCCAATATGCCTACCTAAGAACAGGGAAAGCACTAAAGCCCTTTTCAACACTAGGATTAGATGTATTTGAGGACAAAGAAGAATCCAGGGGCACATATCCTAAGAGCTTTGTGAATTTCAGTAAAGATGTGCTAGTTTGTGGCAACTGACAATGCATCTTGCAGATATTTTTGGTTTGATTTTAGTTGCTTTTATACCAAAAAAACCCCACCATTTTTTTAGCTATTACAGTCGTAGTACATCACTGCCAGCTGCTTGTTCCCTGCTGTGATTTACACATTGAAGGAGGAAAGGAGGGAAAATGGACTTTAACCTTCTTTCTAGTTGCTGGGGTTAACTTGCTAAATACATAATAAATCCCTTAATTTTCAGTGTAGTCTTTCCTCATGCTGTTACTGTCATAGAATAATCAAGTCTCACCATCAACCAAGCATTACCACTATAGCCCTAAACCATTAAACCATATCACCCAGTGTCAGACTCAGATGCCTCTTAAACAACTACAGGGATGGTGACTCCACCACCTCCCTGAGCAACCTTTTCCAATGCCTGACCACCCTAACAGTGATTTTTATTTTTTTTTAATATTTAATCTGAACCTCCAGTGTCTCATCTTAAGGTCCTTTCCTCTGGTCCTCTCACTGTAGGAACATTAGAAGTGATCGGCCCCCACCTCACTACAACCTCCTTTCATGTAGTTATAGAGAGTGATGAAGTTCCCCCTGACCTCCCTCTGCTCAAGACTAAACAAATCCAGATCTTTAAGCTGTTCCCCACAAGACATGTTTTCTAGACCTTTCACGACCTTGCCCTTCACTGGAAAGGCTCCAGCACCTCGATGTCCTTTTTAAAGTGAGGCACCCAGAACTGAATGTAGTACTCAAGAACCAGTGCTGAGTATTGGGGGATGATCACTTCCTCAGTCGTGCTGACTATATTATTCTTGATATGGGCCATCTATCATTTACCATTTATGTGCCATTTACCTTCTTGGCCACCTGGGCACACTTCTGGCTCATATTGGGCCTGCTGTCAACCAGCACCCCCACATTCTTTTCTGTTGAACAGCTCTTGAGCTACTTCTCCCCAGGCTTGTAAGGCTGCATGGGATTGCTGTGACACAAGTGCACAGAGAACTTCACCTTATAATATACCTCATGCTTCTGTCCTCAGCCCATTGATTGAGTCTCTCGAGGTCTCTCTGCAGAGCCTTTCTATCCTCAAGCAGATCAACACTCCCACCCAACTTAGTGTTTTCTGCAAATTGCCCTCATTCTCCAGGTCCAGATCATCAATAATGAT
Organism: Phylloscopus trochilus trochilus; assembly: GCA_016584745.2. NCBI lineage: Eukaryota > Metazoa > Chordata > Aves > Passeriformes > Phylloscopidae > Phylloscopus > Phylloscopus trochilus. The sequence continues at coordinate 56,046,722 of WQNJ02000546.1, read as the reverse complement.
ATTTAACAGGACCAGCACAAAACTGAGCCCTGGGGAACAGAGGTAGCAAGCAGTTGCCAACTGGATTTAACTCCAAGTCTCTGGGTCTGGCCATCCATCCGTTTTTTCCCTGTCAATCAGTCTACCCATCAAAGTTGTGAACAGCTAGTTTTTCTAGGAAGATGCTCTGGGAGATGGTATCAAATGCTTCACTGAAGTCTAGAGAGGCTACACCCACAGCCTTTCCTTCATCTGCTAAGTGGGTCACTTTTTTGTAAAAGGAAATCAGATTTGTCAAGTAGGACCTGCCCTCCATAAATGCACGTTGGCTAGGCCTGATCCCCTGGTTGTCCTGCATGTGCCATGTAATGGTACTCAGGATAATCTCTTCCATAACCTTGTCCAGAACCAGGGTTAGGCTTGACAAGCCTGTAGTTCCCCAGATCATCCTTCTGACCCTTCTTGTAGATGGACATTACATTTACTAATTTCCAGTCACCTGGGACTTTTCTGGTAAACAGGGATTTTGTTTAACCCCAGCCATTTGAGCACCACACAACTACTTGCTTAGTCCTGGCACCAGCAGGATCAGGGAGAGAATTAGAGGGGTAAAAGCTAGAAAACTCATGAGTTGAGATAAAGACAGTTTAATAGTGGAAACAAAAGACGTGGCACAGAAGCACAACAAAACAAGAAATTAATTCATTGCTTCTCAAAGGCAGGCAGGTGTTCAGACATCTCCAGGAGACCAGCCTCCCATCACATATAATAGTTACTTGGGAAGAGAAAAGCCATCACTCCAAATGTCCCCCACTCCTCCCTTCTCTCACTTCATATACGGAGCATGATGTCATAAAGTATGGAATACCTCTTTGGTCAGTTTGTGTCACCTGTCCCAGCTATGCTCCTCCCAATTTCCTTTGCTTACCTCCTCACTGTCAGAGCATGAGACAAGGGGAAAAAAGTCCTTATGGTAAACTTGGAAAAACCCAAAATGTCAGTGTGTTATCAATGCCATTTTCATTCTGGATCCAAAACAGCACTCTTAACAGCTACTGAAATTAACACCATCCTAGATAAAGCCAGGACACCAGAACTGCTGGTAGATGACTGAAAGTGGTTTGGCAAGTTCTTTTGCAGTTCCCTCATTATTCTGGGCTCACATACTTGTGAGTGTGTAATTGGCATAGCAGATCACTAGCTATCTCCTCCTGGATTATGGGGGCTCTACTTCCAGCTCAGGGAGCTGGGTATCCTGAGGACAACTGGTCTTGATATTGAAGAGTGAGGTAAAAAAAGATGTTAAGTACCTACCTCTGCCTTTTCCCTGTCACTACACTACCTTCCGCATTCAATAAATGAAAACAGTCCTTGACCCTCCGTTTGCTGCTAATGTATTTGTTGTTCTTAATTGTAGTGAACAAATCAAGTTCTAGTTGGGCTTTGGCCCTTCTAGTCTTCCTCCAACATGACCTTTCAACATCCCTATAGTCTTCTCAAAATACTTCACCCTCCTTCCAGAGGTGATATATTCTATTTTTTTTCCCCTTAAGGTCAAGCATAAATTCTCTGTTTAACCAGGCTGGTCTTTTCCCCTGACAACCTGTCTTTATACACATGGGAACAGCCTGCTCTTGAATATTTAAGATTCCATTTTAAAGCACATACAGCCTTCCTGGACTCCTTTGCCCTTCAGGACTTACAAAATCTCTGTCAATCAATGTTCTGAACAGGTCTCGTGAAACCCTATTTGGTACAGCATCTGGTTCTAGGGCCCCCAATATCAGCAGGACATAGACTGCCGGAGCAACAGAGGATGCCATGAAGATGAACAGAGGGATGGAGCATGTCTCCTATGAAGACAGGCTGAGAGATTGGGGTTGTTCAGCCTGAAGAAGAGAAAGCTCCAGGGGGGCATTTATAGCAGTCCTCCAGTACCTAAAAGGGGTTTACAGGAATGCTGGAGAGGGACTTTTTACAAGGACATGAAATGATGGGACAAGGGGTAATGACTTTAAACTTTTAGAGAGAAAGTTTAGTTACAAGGAGGAAATTCTTCACTGTGAGAATGGTAAAGCAATGGAACATACTGCACGGAGAATACACTATTGTGTATACACTATTCCTGGAAGTGTATACACAATATACACACACTGTTCCTGGAAGTGCTCAAGGACAGGATGGACAGGGCTTTGAATACCTGATCTAGTGAAAGGTCTCCCTGCCCATAGTAGGGAGATTGGACTAGATGATCTTTAAGGTGTTTCAACAAAAACCATTATGTAGTTACAAACAACAATCTCTGAACTGTGACATGAATGGGATGCTTGAAATTGAACTCACTAAGATATTTGATGGGCAGATAAGGTAGAGACATATGTAAAGCTGTACCTTTGAAAACTTCATGGTTTTGCTGAAAATGTGGAACAATATTTAGCATTTATGGCACATCCTTTGCTTCCTCTGCAAAGAACCCTGCATCCTGTCAACAGTGAAGAGGTCCCAGTGATGGATCTCACATAAGGCCAACTTTTTCTAGAAGTAAATGGTGAAAAAGCAACTTATTTCATTGGAAAAAGATGAGCTTTGGCTGCTGAAGATGATCTGGCAAGTGTTAGAGCACCATTGCTGAGTTACCTGTTTCCCTGTCTTATCTGTATGTGCTTTACAATATTTTTTGAATTCCTTAGTTGAAAAATGTCACATAGGGAACAGCTGGTTCTACCTGTGACGGTACATTGATCTGGTTAAATTTTATTTATGTGGCCATCACAAACAGGAAAACAGGGAACTCTTCAATTCCAGAAGCACACTCTACAGAGTGGATGTTGTCCCTTAATATTTTAGCTCACAGAATACCTTAGGGTTTAGATAAGTCCATCAAAAAAGACCACTTTGTTAGCAAAGTAAGTAAATACATCAGTTTTCAAGTGGAAAATAAGAATGCTAATTAATTTCTGGAGATGAGAGAGTCACAAAGTCTTTTTTTGGTCTTGTTTTCAGTCCTCCTGAAGGTCCTGAGTTTCTAGGTTTAAACTGAAACCCTGTTTGCCTTGAGAGCAGAACAGACCTACCTTCAATCATATTTAAATGCAGCTCCTGCCACCCTTTATCTATTTAGCTTTTTTGATGAAAGGAATTATATGTCAAAGAACCATGTTAGAAAACTTCTGTAGACATCTTAGGTCCAAGTTTCACTTTTATTATAGTTGTCACAGTTCACAGAAGGATTAGGAAAATTTCATTTGTCAGCAAGTGGATGCTGGGTATGTGCTGGAGGCAGCCTGGTTTGGCGAGCTGTGGGTATGGATGTCTTGATTAGTTTTAGATTTTGCCAAGGTCTGGTTGATCCATAATATTGTTCCTCATCTAGACTGAAGAAGTGACACTGTTGTACACCACAATGACAAAGACTGACTTCAGAAGGGTGAAAATGACTGTGTTTATTTCCAGGAATCTCTTCCCTTTTATACTATTCTATACAGAACAATTTGATTGGTGAAACAAACTTCTTCAATTACATTGGTCAGACCAGAGGGACATCAAGAAGAAGTCCCTCCTAGGGAAAGAATGTAAAAAAGGTTACAGTTAGAAAAACATGTCTCTTGTTGACAGAAAACTCTCTGGGAAAAGAGTTTCAGAAAACCAAAACATCTCAGGCACAAACCAGGGCTACAAAGAAGGACTCAATTTTAACAATAGACTAATATGTAAGTTAGTGTGGTTTTTTGGGGTGTTTTTTTTGGTTTTTTTTTTTTTGTCTTTTTTTGTTTGTTTTTTTTTTTGTTTGTTTGTTTTTGTTTTTTTTTTTTTTTTTTTTTTGTTTTGTTTTGTTTTGTTTTGTTTTGTTTTTTTATACTGCCTGTAGTATAGTCTGTGAAGGAGCAATGGGAACAAGAGAAGTGTTGCCAGCTTGTAGTCTCATGCCTGACAAATAGACAGAGGAGAGAATATAGTCAAATAAGTAGAAGAACAGAACCTTCAGAAAAAGGTAATAAAAAATGATGGTGTTTGTAATTGTATTTATTCAGTAAACTGATACATTTTGCCACAGTCTTTCTGTTACTTTGTACCACATACTGACTTTCTTTTGAATCTTAAGTCAATATATTGAGTCCTGTAGTAAACAAAAGGGGAAAGAGTTTGTGTTTAATAGTAAAATGTTGACCGAGAAATAATACACACTTTGTTTTTTCCATAATTATAAAGGAGCTTTTATTTTTCTGAGGATAGTACAAATGAAATACATTCAACCCAGAAAATCATGAAACCATCACAATGTCATAGCAGAAGGGGTCTCCTTTTGTAATATTAAATTCAGTGCTTTTCAAGTATCACTGCCATAAAGCTTGAAGTCCTGCAAGAAATGAAAAAAGTTATGTTTATGAAGATGAATTTAAACCCTAAGTCAAAGTGAAATTAAGAGTTTATATCTGGAATTTTTTTAAAAACTGTCTTGGTGGAATAGGAGTCCACATAGAAAGAAGAAAAATCTGATGGAAGACATAACTGAAAAATCCTCTGTATGTGTTTTAAAAGCTGTGAGGAAAGGTCCTCTCCTACTCTGACAGCTTCTGGTGGATTTGAACACTGTATTAAATCCAACTCAGACCTTGAAAGGATTTTTATTTAATGTGTTTCTGTTTCCTCCTGCAATTCACACAAAATTTTCCAGTTCCAGTCCTTTTTTCTTGTTTCCTCAAAAATCACTTCAGCCTCTTCAAAATCCTAGAAAAGGTCTGACTGATCTTCATTGGTAGGTGAGGAAAGCTTAAGGTTCACATATTAGGGCTGACACAGTAAATACTACAGAAACAGTGAAACCTCTACAAATGCAAATTACTCTCAAAATACTGGGAATTTGGATAAAGCAGAGCTTTCTTAAAAGCTTGTTTCATAAGGTTTCATAAGGATTCATAAGCCTGTTTCTGGTCTCCTGAACGACAACTGTGCTGTACTAGAAAGCATTGATAGCAATGTCTTTTCAGGGGTGAAATTAGAATTCAGTTTTTGGTCTTTGGCATGGTGGTGGTATGGCTTTTTTTTTGTTGTTGTCGTTGGTTTTTTGTTTTGTTTTGTTTTGGTTGGTTTGTTTGCTTTGTTTGCTTTGTGGTTTTTATTTGGTTTGTTTGTTTGCTTTTTAAATTTGTTTTTCCTTTGTTTTCTTTGATAAAACTAGGTTTTCTAAGTAATTGGTAGCTTAAGAAAAGTTTAGCCCCATGATGTGCAAAAATTTTCTCTGACAGTTTTCATCCCAGAGTTGTGCTTAAATCTGAGTTGTAGATAAACAATAATCCTTTCTCCTGCAGACCCAAACATTTGCCAAAATTTGTTTGGAACTGCCTTGGATATTTGAAAATCAGATTAAAATGGAAGCTGATTATAAATACAAAGAAACCAGAACTAAAATTTTGCAATAGACCAAGAATGCAACTCAAACTCTGATAGAACTTATTGTACTTAACCGGTTGACTTCAGTGAAGTCAGGATTCCTCAAAACAATTGATAAGGTGAATATTGGGGACTTTTGAATTTTCCTGGCCAAGAAGGTGGTGCAGAGTTCTTGGAGAGATATGATTGTCAAGGAGAGGTTTGAAAGGCTGTGTCTCTGCCAAAAATTCCAATTCATGTCACAGCAGTCTGACTTGCCTTCTTTGGGAGGACTTTTATGCCTGTCAGTCAGTTATGTGTGATGCAGGAGTTCATGTGAGCTTAGGTCTGCAGCAGGAAAAGATTGTCATGATCTTTCTTGTCAAGAGAGATGTAGGAGACAGTTTAGTTATTAAATGCATATAGAAATGTATGACAACAATGTATGTACAAACACCCTGAATGGCTATTTGTGTCATTTGGGTCATATGGCAATAGCTGTGTCATCACTTTAGGAGTGATTTCTTACACTAATAGAGATAGATGCTGTTCATGCACAAAACTCCTAGCTAAGACAGAAAGTTGCGTCCATCTGTAGCATGAATCCTGGCTTCGTACAAAGCTCATTTCAACACCAAGATTAGCACAATTGGATGTAAGATCTACACATTTTTTAATAGCTAAGTTTATACAGTGCCCTTGAGCTACAGCTGTGGCAGGCAGGGCCAAGGAACAGAAGCAGAGCATCTTTACAAGGCTGAGCAGATGGTTGTTATAAATAATGGTCAGATCACATTTCCATGCCTCTTGTGAAGCAGGCTGATTTTCAGGGGTTCACTAGCAATAAGCAGTTACTGGTGTCTGTTAAGCAATGAGTCTGAATACACAATTTAGATATGCTTCTCTTCACATTGATGCAGCAGGGACAGCTGTGGCCAGATGGAAGAACTCTCCTTTTTCAGACTTGCTTGAAGAGTAAAAGGAGAGGGAGCTGTGGGAATTGAGACTGGGAAAGGAGAACTGGGAGAACATATACAAAAGAGCATACTGACTCATAAAAATTTGGAGAGGACAACCAAATAGAACATTTAAAAAATAGTAATTAAGAAAAAAATGATACTGGGAAAAGAGATAGTCCTGTGAGTTCTTCAGATTCCTACATGTAAACACTTGTTAGATTTATTTACTTCTAGATTGAAATAGTTCACAGCACAACATATATGCAAATCATTTAGGAGTTTGAGTTCTGCTGAAAATCACAGGGACAAGGACTGCTTTTAAGGGCATTTGAAAATGTGACCCCTCTGTAGTGTTTTTTGCATCTCTCAGATTTTAGTGGAACTAGATTTTTTTTTCCTTAGATTTGAAGGAAAGCCTGGTTTCTGCAAAAACACGCCTGGTTGCAACTGCTGCACAGAATACTGCTTTTGCATTACCTTCTAAGCATGTCTTTGTTCAGAAGAATGAGGATCTCTTCTTTCAGAGGCCACTGCTTTGTTTCATTAGAGGAAGGGGGAACTTATTTGGTACCTTGGCTACATTTGTGTCTATCAATATTCTTCCTTCCATGTGTTCCCATTAACACTGTCTGGGCAGTTATTTTTCTTTTCTCTCATTACACTAATTTTATATGTACAGAGAGCCTACAGATTTGGATGAAGTTTGACTGGCTATGTAGAGGTAATTCATATTGTACAGAGAGTGCCTTCAAAGTGCTTTTGTGAGAAAGGCTTTTGCATAAATGCTCAGCGATCTCTAAGAGTCTTGTTTCTAGCTCTACTGCAGTAAATATCTTGCAGATGGAGAAGAATGAAATTCCTGAGTTATGTAAATTTGCTGAATAACTTGAAGCAAATTATCCCACCTAGCCTCACATTCTATGAAATGTCAAATTTTATTTTGAATAACCTATTTACCTTATGAAGGCATATCTGCTCCTCTTCTGGGCTGGAGGCAGGGAACTTGACTCCTCTCTCACAGCAGCCAAAATTTTAAGAGCTAGATTTGCTGTCTCAACCATGGCATGTGGAAAGGTATGTGGAAAGGTATGTGGTATGTGGAAAGGACAGGACTTATTTATTTAAATACATCTTTATATCTAAGGCTTCTTAAGACATATCCCACTCCTTTCCCCATGGTTTCTGTGCCATGATACCTGTGAGACAGCTGGTATCAGGATGGAGTAGGGTCTTAAGAAAATAAAATCTTGCAAAGCCTTCTTCATTCTCTGTGTACATGCTCAGCACCTGTTCCCATCTACTCACCAGCCCATCCCAGTTCTATCTCCCAAAATTTCCTCCTATGAGGCAAGATTCCCATGTTGAGACCACAGGACAGTGTTTTTGAGCTTGCAGGTGGCAGTACTGCCACCTCTCTCTCTTTGCTCTCCTCACTTCCTTCCCTTTACCTTCATGTCTAATTCAGTGGAGCCAGCTGTATGCCATCACATCTGTGTCATTCATGCCTAGGGAGGGGAGGAACAAAAGATGGCAACCTTCTTTACTCTCTGCAGAAAATAATGTTGTTGTGATACAGAAATGGTGTGAACAGAGCAGCAGGCATCCTACAAAAGATGATGAACCCTGCTGCAACCATCAGTTTTGAAGATAGGAGCCTCTGTGAAACCACTTCTCTGCAAACACACTTTTATTAGCTATCCCAGAAACCCATCATCATTCACATTACCTTCCTCTGTAATGTCTCTGTTTCTGAAGATACGTGGAGTTCTAAGAAGCCTAGAAAAAAGGGTATTGGCTCTTCATGAGAAGTTTAAAGGTTGCATTTTTTTAAGAGTGACATTTAATATCTGGCCTGCTACTGAAGAAACATTATCAGGACAGCAGCAGTCCTGCATTGCTACACAAAGTAGTGTTGCTTAAGGCTTGAACAATTTTCAAAGTCTACCATAATGCTGAGGAGGGGGAAGTTTGGAGGTGGCGATGGGAAAGGGATCACTGCATCTTTCTCCTTTCTTTTGGAAAGGGAACACTGCATCTTTGTGTAGAATTTTTTTCTCCCAGTGTTCAGGCTTGTTCAACATTAATCCAAGTGTTTTAGATTGTAACCCAGGAGTCAGGAAAGGATCTGGCTCAAACCCATGAGATTTAAAATTCTGCGTCACACCAGCTGTCTGTTAACAGACAGAAGGGGTAGATTGTGTTCGGGGGGAGGAAGATTGGAAGGAAAAACAGTAACAAGCAAGATTTAAGTCTAAAAATAGCAGCAAATAGATTTATTCAAGCTTAGGGCTAGATGCAAATTTGTTTAGTGACTTTATGCACATAGCTTGTCTGGCCTGATATAATTCCAGTCCATGTTTCCTGTCTTCATATTTCACCCAGAGTAGGAAGAATGATTCCCCTCTACCCATTTTCATGCATCCCATAACATCACAGAGCCATCCTGCATGAGAAAAGCTGTACAGCTGACAGCTGGCTCCTACAGAATCTGAATATGCTAGTTTGACATGGTAGCAATGATTAAAGTAAGTTTTTAATCTGTACATGCTTTTTTCTTTCAGGGTCTAACAGCTTTTTTGCCACTAGGAGAGTGGAATTCCTGCTAAACGGTATTATGTACTTCATGATACATCATGATACATCATGATACATCAATATTGCATATATATGTGCTCTGCAAAGTTCTGCTTTGCCTTATTCCCAGTACACTCCTTGTTGTTTCATTTTCATTACTTTCTTCTTAGTGAAATGAACAGCTAAATACAGCTAAAGGATGCCCAGTAAAGACTGTGTGTCTCCTTTTTCTGAGACACTGTACTAGCAAGGAAGGGGCATCCCCTTTGTTGACATCAGTTGTTGCCATGTAAACACACTGTGAAGCACATTTATGCTCCAAACACCTTCGGGAGGTGTTCTTCCCTCTTGAGCCCTCTGATTGCATTATGTTCTAAGTGCCACATTGTCTTCCAGTGGGAGAGACTACAGAATAAACATGTTGAAGTACCAACCATCCTGTACTTTGCAGGTCATCAACTTGACTAATTTCAAAACTAAAATTTACATAAGTAATTTGTAGTGGCCAGCTAGATAGTAGAACTCAGGCTAAATATATATCTATTTTTCTAATAATAAATATGTGAAGGTCATATGGTTTGACTTTTTTTTTTTTTAATAATTTTAAAGGATGAATACTGAGAACTGCTCTATATTGTTTTTAGACCATAGAACTTTATTTTCCTGACATGTACTCTCCTGTAATTGGATTTTCTGAGCCTGCACTTCTCTTGAGAATGTAATTTGCATAAAGTACAAGAGAATTTGCTTGTTGTGTGCTGTGAAAAAGCAGAATGAACAGTGGATCACATTCTTTCAAAGGGTTAGATTTTCAGAAGCAGAATAATTTTCCTTTTTATTTCGTATTTTTCATCAGCTGAATCCTCACCAAATACAATAGTAGGAGCTTTGTGCTGTTGCTGTGATTGGTTTTCTTTGTTTATGGCTTTGGTTGTTTGGTTTGGTCTTTTGCATGACAAGTGATGGAAAACAGTAAACACAGAGGAAGAACCATAAAATCTCAGTAATTGTACTGGCTATGTACAAAATCTACATGAGTGAAATCATATTTTTAGAAGTTTTTAGAACAAAATTTGTTGACTTCTTTTGTAGTTAAGAAGCCAAGAGCCCAGTCAAGTCTATTTTCCAATGCAAAGCCATTTCACTAGTGAATTTGAATTTACTCTTCTGATTTGGTGGTACTGAAAACTTCAGTGATTTGGAACAGCTGAAGCATTATGTTGTCCCTGCAGTGTTTCCTCTGCTCTTTGCATATCCTTCTACCTCAGACTGTCTTGCTCAAAAGCAACCTAAGCATAGGTATTCAATACAGATCAATTAAATAAACCTTTCCTATGTTGTTTTTTCTCCTCTTTCAGTATGCATACTGTGCCATGGAAAAATACACTGAAATTAACTTTCATCTTCTGATGTTGATGTTATTTATCAAAGTTTGAGCAAGCCATGATTGTCCTTTGTTGAAATGAAGCTAAACAAAATGATGTCAGTTGGTAATAAATCATTTTTATGCCAGTGGAAAATAAGGTATCTTTAACTAATACAGCTCTCACACTAGTGCTTGAATGAAAGTATTGTAATTGTATATAGTCCTGTCCAAGGTCAGTAGGGGGTTGCTTTTACACTAGCCTTGAAACATAAGATCAAGCCATGGGTCATTTGTAGTGCCAAACAGTTCAAGTCAGTTGTATCCTTATTATCTGGAGGAAGAGATCTCAAGAGCAACTTCCTTACAAGCCTTCTTTCTCCCCTCTTCCTTCCCCCTCTCCATTCTTTAATCCAGCTTTTCTAGGGAGTTGATGCCCAGCATGCTGTGTGAAAAAATAAGGAATTAAGTGCAATTAAAGATCATCAGCTCTCAAGACAGCATATAGTATAACATTGTTAAACTGAGTCCTCTCAGATCATATCCATAACACCCATTTGTAATACCTCTATGCTCTGTTCATTCTTTACTAATCAGTGTAGAGAAGGGATTTCAGCTCTCTTGAGCTTGTACTGCAGAAGAAATTCCTGACTGACTGTGATCACAAAGGCTATTTTGTAAGAAGAATTTAAACTTGTTGCCTTTCTAGCTATGATTAACATCTACTCAGTACACATGAGCAAGTAGGAAACTGGTTTCTAAGCCACAGGTAAGAGCCATACAATGGCAAAAGGTCACAGCTAAGCAGAGGCAGAACAAGAAACATCAACTGATTGTATGTCCTAATGATTGTAATATTCTTTGGAGATGAAGCTGTAAGCTTCTTTTTTGTTTTCCTTTAGAAAACTTGGTAGTTAAACTGGTGAAATCCAATGGTCGGCCAGATGAACTAAAGTGTATTAAAATAGTATTTTCTTTGGACAAAATCAGACTATATTTTCTGGCTTTGAATTACTTACATACAATATTTACTAACTGTGACCTGTTGTTTCTCACCTGTCTTGTTTCCATTTCTACTGACATCATTCTACCAGTTTCAGGTTGTGAGTACTTCTTTTCTTTGTGTACCTCTACCATGCATACTCATACTTCTGAGCACAAAGGTGTTTCAAATGAGACAAGTGACTGCCTCATCCTCTCATGATTTCAGTAAAATTATTTAAATTTTAAATTATTTCCCTTGTTTTTTAAAAAGTCCACATAAACCCTCCATGAAATTTCAAGTGTCAGCTGAAATTTTGCCTTCTTTCCTCCCCACTTCTTACTGTTTCTTCTCCTCTGATCTTAATTGTCTCTGAGATTGTATTGTTTTTAGCTTAGCACAGTGTTCTGATAAACAGCCCTTATGTCAGAAAAGATAAGTTAAATTTTTTTGGTCATTATTGACTAGAACATGAGTAAAGCAAGAAAGGGCATCATTCTGTTTAAATTAAAGAATTAAAAACTTGTCAGGAACTGATGGCATTATACCATCAGTAAAGTCTGGTCATCTCAACATATTTCTGAGTTCTGGTCAGGGCTCCCATGGGATCCTGTTCTTTGCCAGATGCTGTAGTCTGTGCTGTGAGATTGAGGTTTTGTGAGTTGGTTTATACTTGGTTATTAATATAAACTTTGGTAATGTAACATAAATGCCTCTCTTATCCTGTGGTGATGATGATTACTTGGTAATGCACTGCGTGATTGAAAATACTGAGTTGCTGGGAGAAAAGATCTTCAATTTGTTTAAGTGATCCTGTCAGTCAACTTGATTTGAGCCTCCAGCCACCTCTCCTTTGGAGTGATGCACAGAAAGACAATGCCTACCCCCAGTACAAACTGCTATGCCACTGCAGTATGGCCAAGCACCTGAGCTTGTGAGCTGGGAAATGCTCTTAAACCCGTCTGTCTGTCTAGACATGGTCACTAGGGAAAATCTTGGGAATTCTGAGCTGGAAGGGCCTGGGGGCAAGAGCAGTAAGCATGAATTGTGGTTGGCTCTTACAGAAAATGGTTGTGGAGGGATATTCTTCAGAAAAAACATAGATTCAGCAATGGGCAAAAAAGGAGGAGAAAAAAACTTCCATATTTGACTTGTAGACAGACATTTTTATCTTTTACCAAATTTCATTGTTTATTTCATTGTTGGTTTGCTAAATTACAAAATAGGATCTTAGAAGTGTTACCTTAACACCAATTTTAATATCAGAAGCCTAGCTCTGGTAGGAAAGAAAGGAAAAGGACCTGAGAGAATGTGCGTGTTACAATTTGCATACACTCCAGTAAGGTGGCTTTTTTCTCTGTTTCCAAATAAATTGGTCATAGGAGCTCTGCAGGGAAGCAGAGATTATTAGCCCTAGCTTGTGTCAGCTATGGATGTAGCGGGACTCCACTATTAAAGGACATTATTGTGTGCTTATGTTAACAGATGACTAAGCTCTCCCCCCATATCTTACACATGCTAATTATAAAGCTTTTTAAATATAGGAGGAAAAATCCTTCTTTCTCCTTGAGCTTATGAACAGCTAATTTTAAGTATTAGCTTGTGGCAACTGTTTTCCTAAAAAATTATTGTTCCTCTGAAGAAGTAGCTTTTGCAAAATTATCCTCTTCAGGCAGAAGGAATGTTCCCTTTTCTCTAATCATGCTTTACAGTGTCAGTGACAACAGTAAGGGTATGGCAGGCAAGCTCTGACGAGGTTTGCTGCATCAGCTGAAGGAATTAATGTACTGGTAGTTTTTCTTTGCAGAATGGGCACTAAGGAGTGTACTTCAGATGTGATAGTACAAAACCTGGCATCTTTGCCAAAAGTCACAATTGTTGGCAGTTTAAGCCAAAATGTTGTCTCTTGCACTGAGGCAACTGATGCCCAGAGGTGTCCTTGTGTCTGCCAGCCAGGCTGTGAGGGTGCAGACCTGTGGCAGGGCACCACATACAAGGCAGCTGGTGGCAATTATTTTTTAAACCACCGTAGCAGGTTCATTTTTTTGCAAGTCTATTGACACCCTAAAAAGTTGTTACCCTCTTTTTCACTAAGAAACACAGAACCAGCCTGAAAACATATGCTGTGCTTGATCTAGGCTTGTGCACTCTTAGCTGGTAGTACAAAGAGAGCAGAGGCCACAGAGTTTTAGGAACTTCGAAAGATCTACCCGGCTTATTAAACTGCTTTGACCAACTGTGTGTGCCTCTAGACTCACTGTGACAGCCAAGCAAAACAAAACACATTAGGTGAAGCCACTGTGAGTGCTGATTGTGAACTTCAGCCTTAAAATTGAGCCATTCCATCATCTCAGCAGGCTAAAGACGTTCTTCTGGCACTTGTCATTCCTGAGCTGGGAAGTATCAACCCACTGAAGAGTGTTATCTGCATTCAAATGTATACCTTAGGCCATCAATTAGTATCAGAAATGAAAAAGTAAACTTGATGCTAATAGCCATACACCTATTTTAACAATATTATCTGCACATTGAAAATGTTTGGAATGTCTGTTAGTGTATTGCTAAATAACAGGGCACACCTCATCACAGTCCACATTAAAACTTGTTTCAGTCACTACTTTTGAAGTTTAAGTATCATTAATTTTACTTTAGAATATACAAGCAGAGCTGAATTCAAGTAAATTATTGCCCTGTTTTGCCAGCCTCTGTGCAAAGCCTTTGGAAAGAGCTGCAGAAACAGCAGCTCACAGGCAATATAGAGTGCTGATACACCCCTGCAGGTAACAGTATAGCCACATAGATAGCTATGCAGAAAGGCATGTATTGCCTTTTTGTGTATTGCCTTACTCTGTGCATTGGTGGTCTGTGTTATTCCCTGCTGTTGAAGACAAAATCCACTGTACTAAGACAAGTAAGAGGTTTACAGCCTTTGCTGTAATTGATGTGTTGTAAGTATTGGGGTAGAGGTCCTGTATGCTTATCTGCTCTTGCCATTCCTAATCCTGGGTTACTGTCTCAAGATGGATGCAACCAAGTGAAGCTCTGTGGTGTGTTATCTGGAATTTGTTGGAGTAGAGAACTTGCTAGGATTTAGACTCCCTTTTTAGAGGGAGACTGCTCTAAAACCACTGAGGTTGTCCACTGAGTGACCACAGACAATATGGTTGGATACATTTTATCACTCCATGTTAATGGGATCTTCACAGATCTTATCTGTTGGATGGGAGACATAAACATTACAACTAGTAAGTACAAGTAAGTTTCTGACACTTGGACTGCCTGCTAAGTAATTTAAAAAAATAAATAATTTTTTCCTAGTCGCAACACCCCTTTCTCACAAGAAAGGGCAGTATGTGCATACAAGCAAACACAATTTTTTCTCATTAATTTATTGGCAACCACCATTGAGGTTAGTAGAAGGGAACGGCAACATCAGGTTTGGGACAATCTTATGGCAGAAGTGACTTCACTGAATTGCTCCTGATTTCTGACCCTCTCCTTTTTCCTCCTTGCCTGTGAAGCCTTCTCATCTCAGTTGTATTTTGTTCTTTTCCTGCAGGAGAAAATATAAGAAAACATCACAGAGGTAAGAGTAAATCACAGAAGACTGGAAGGTATTTGTGTGTCACCTCTCTTTTTGTTAGGGGGTTAGAAAGAGGATTTCTCTATTACCAGGTTGGTGGGTTTTTTTATTTTTTTCCCAGTCAAATGCCATTCTAGTGATTGTTTCTCCCTTTGAAGGTCTTGTGCTGCTGCTCCCACTCCCAATCTCCTTTGCTGCTAGAGGTAGTCCTCCCCTCTGATGTTTGTGGTAGTTGTCTCTGAGTAAGGACAGAAATATTTGTCATTGAAGGTGAAATCCTCATAAGCATCACACTCTTTTTTCTGCAAGATCTGCTGGTTCTAACTTGTATTGCTTCCTTATTCTGTAAGAACAAAATTAATTGCAGGCTTCTAGAGTTACTAATAATCTGTGCCATTGCAGTAGACTGAAGGAAAATGTGAATCCTGTTGATTAAGAGTCCATATTACAGCCTCCAGATGCAGTTATCTTACTCCTTTCCTTGTAGGAGGCAGGCTTAGTGGGGGTCTTTGATAAATTTTCTTTCTTTAGAACCCTTGAGTGTGCTGGCAGATAAGCCAATGTGATTCATTGGTCAGCTAAGGCATCATAAGCACCACTCCTGTTTGCTAATCACCCTTTGTTGAATGCAGCAATGACAGGACAGCCTATATGTGTGCTTGTGTGTCACAGCCACAAGAAACTGAATTGTGATGGCTTGAGTCACATAGACAGGGTTTAAGGTGGGTTTAAGCTATGAGAGTTTAGTGAAAAATACTGATTTCAAGATTTCTCTGCTGATCTTTGTAAGAGGGCATTGGATAATGTGAGACACAAGAACAAGGAGAAGGTAAATATGCTCCCAGGTTTCCTTCACTAGATATGGTGTTGACACTGTAGTTTTATTTGCAGCTCTACTTTTCTCCCCATTTCCCTTGCTGCCTGCTGCCATGATTGTTAATTAATTACGAACATATTTCTGGACACAGGTCTTCAGCTGCTGCAAGAAGATTGTTTCCAGAATGAATGATTGCACGGTGTTTGTGCGTATTTGTGAATGCCTTGGACTGCTTGCATTGTCAATGCATTGCATTGAGTACTGTGTCTTATTTAGGTATCTTTTCTGTGTGCATAAGTGTGACATTAGGGAGGTTTGTATTCAGCAACTCTTTTCTATGGGAGACTTTCTGTAAGCCTCAGAAGAGAGACCTAAGTATATTCTCTAAGTCAGATATATTCTTGTATTGATGATGTACATAGAATAGAATACGTCAGTTTGTTTAAACATAGCATTACAAGGCTAAATTTTGTGCCCTGTGGGATTTTGAACTTTCTGGTTTTTTCTCTTACTGTTACACATGCCAGCCTGCCTGATAGTGTGCATCCTTACAGCAAGTTTGCAAATGGGCTTTCATGACCTTCTTATGTCTAGAAGGATGTGAGCTCTGCAGAGGCCAAGAGCACACTCCAAGGACCGGCAGTGACTCCTTATAATCTTGCCCAATGGGTGCTGACTGCTGGCCCAGAGGGCTCTGTAGCACAATGGGCTGTTATTTATGTCTAGGAATCACACATTGGCAGCACCTACAGAAACCTAGATGGCTAGTAAGTTTCTGCCTTGAATTTTCCACCTGCTGAGTGATTAAGTATAATGCTAAATGGAAAATTGCACATAGTACCACCCAGTGCAAAAGTGTAACATCCAACAAAAGGGTAGGACAGCAGTTCACCTAAAGTCTGGTTTTAAGTAACATCTTTTGAATTGGTAATTTCAGTGCTGCAGTTATCAGTGCAGGGGACAGGGATATCCTGTGGTGGCTGTGCCAGGAAAACAGCTTGGTGGTTTGTGATATTTTCCTTGTCACTGCAAGCGGTGGGCTCAGACCACTCAGAGACATGTTTGGGCTTGTCCCAAGTCTCCGGGTGGTGTCGGACCTGAGGTGCGGCGGTGCTGGCTGTGGCAGGACAAATCCTGCGTGACCCTCTCAGAAAGGCAGGACAAACAGTGAAGAAAAGAAACCGGATGTGCGGGGGGTTTCATCCAGAGGTTTATTCCAGCCCCAGGGTGTCTGAACAAGGCAACCTCCAGGGCAGAACAGCGAGCCACACGACCGCCCGCTGGTTTTACCCGGGGGAGGGGGAAAGGGAAGGGGCAATGACCTCACCAATCCCACTCCAAGAGGGAGGGGGAGTGACCCAAGGACAGACAGGCAGCCTAAGGGTCAAATCCCCTTTGGGGAATGAGGGGCTATTTCTGTTCTGGCCAATCCCTTTGACAACCTCCCTGGAATTTTTCCAGGGGTGGCAGAGAGACCCTTTATATTAAAATCACCTTTGGATTGGCCAGGTAGTTCTAACCTGGGAAGGGAGACCCAAAAGGAAAACCACCCTGGAAACTTTAGGATAATATTAAAGACACAACACAACATTCCAGCAATGTGCATAAACTGATAACTTGGCTCATGTTTCCACCTTCATTTCTCATGTTCATTTGTTGTAGGTTTTCTTTTTGCCTTTGATATGTTTTTTCCAAACAATTTTTGTGCTTTTACATCACTAGGCTCTAAGGGTGTCTGACAGCTGAACTGAAATTATCTATTGCTCATTTTTTTATCTTCCTTTTTATTCTGTTTGGGGAGTGTTATCACATAAGAATGCCTCCATGATAGTAGCAGCAGCTGTATAGGAGAAACATTGCTGTCCTTTGTACCTTGCAGTGAGTGTAACAAAACAGTTTCCTCTGAATGCAGACTGGTTGGGAAGGAAAATCAAATAGATGTAAGAAAATAGATGAGATATGTAAGAAAATGTTATGAGAAAGTGCTGAGGTAAAATCTGAGCCATCCTAGAAGTATAATTAGAAATGACAGACATTGATCATTCTGTTAATTGAGTTGACTTGAATGCTTTTGTAACAATAATATATTGGCTAGATTTTCCTTATAAACTTGGAAATTTCACAGCTATCTAGACAACCCTAATTTCATTAGTCCCTACTTGAATTGCATCTGAACTACTGAATGTGATGTAGATTAATCCCAGCAATACCAGAGAAGTGGGATATTTAATCTGAACTCAAGTAATTTTATCATTCTGTTGTCTAGTTCCCTTTGGTAAGCAAACAGCAGATAGCTTACTGTGTATTGACTGGAGAGGTAATCAGCAAGAGGAAGAACAAGACAGGAAGCCAAAGCTCTGAATTTCCAGGTCCTGAGGTTTGTTTGTTTGTTTTTACCTGAGGCCTCAGTCATGTTTGATTTGACTGTTGAGACTCACAGTTGTCCTGAAGACTGCCAGCTGTGGGCTGTTGCATATATCTAGGAGATACTCAGCACCTTCAGCTTCCTGGAAAATTAAAAGGGAAAGGGGGCATTTCAAGTAGCCGTTGGCAACCTCCTCATAGGTTAAGTTCATCCTCTTAGGTGAATTCAGCTAGTGCAAGCAATTTGGCACTTCTAAAGACTCACTAAAGTCCAGTTTATCAGTCATAAAATTTGTCAGATAAATAATCTGCGTTAGTTTACATGGCATAAATTTTCCTCCATTAGAGTCCACTGTCATGCATTTTTATTCTATCAGTAACACATTTTGCATGTGTTGCTCTTTTAATTTAGCTGCATGTTGGTTAACTGTACAGTTTAATTTTCTATTAAGATGCTAATGCTTCTTTTACAGTGACCTTATTTTAGATAAGCCAAGAAAAAGGAGTCCTGATATTTTATCTGTCCATCATGGATGAATGAATTTCTTCCCCCTAGGTGTTATAAATTGGCCAGGAGACCAGCTCCTTTGAAAAAGCCTTTATTAGAAATCAGCTCTGGTAACGGAAAGCTTGTAATAACTGTTATTGTCCCTTTATTGGCTTTAACTGGTTTTTGGTTGTTTCCTGAGAGTTACTTTGAGGGTGTCTGGATCTCGAGTGGCAGTCCACTCAGAGGGAACTCTTGTTGGGGTTGCAGGGTCAGAGGGAACTGACCCCTTGTTGCGGTCAGAGGGATCACTCGGGGGTGGTAATGGTCCTTTCACTCTGGTGATGTGGGTCCAGCCCTTTTCCTGGGTTCGCACTGCAGTATGAGTAGTGAGCAGAACTTGGAACGGGCCTTCGAATTTAGGGGTTAGTGGGGTGGTATTCCAGGATTTAATTAAAACCCAGTCTCCTGGTTTTATTTGGTGCATGTCAGTGTCCAAGGGAGAGGTTTGAGGAAGATACCCTCTTCTTTTAAGATCTGCCAATGTCTTTCCAATTGTTTTTACATATTCCTGGGTAGCAGCCTCTCCTTCTAAATAATCCCCAGTGCTATAGGGGGTCAGTAAGAAGGGGAGTCCAAACATCATCTCATATGGTGAAGCCCCTATGTCAGATCTTGGTCGGACCCGGATTTGCAGAAGGGCCAGGGGCAGACACTTGAGCCAATTCATTCCTGTTTCGGTTATCAATTTAGTTAATACATTTTTGAGGGTTTTATTCATCCTCTCAACTCTCCCTGAACTTTGGGGATGCCAGGGTGTATGCAACTGCCACCTGATTCCTAAGGCTTTAATGACATCATGTAGAATTTTGGCTACAAAATGAGGACCGCGGTCTGAATCAATATTATTCACTAGCCCATACCGGGGGATGATGTGCTCCAATAATATTTTTATTACCACTTGTGCCGTTTCCCTTTTTGTAGGAAAAGCTTCCACCCAATGGGTTAAATGATCAACTATAACAAGTAGATACTTGTAACCTTGTACTGAAGGCATTTCAGTAAAATCTATTTGTATATTTTGAAAGGGTCTTAATGCTATTTGCCTTCCTCCTGAGGTATTCTTCCTCATTGCTTTCTGATTCACCTTTTGGCATATAAGGCACCCTTCAGTAACTGCTTTGGCCAGATTATATACTCCAATACATAAATATTCTCTTAAGAAATGATCACATAACCCTTGGGTGCCCCAGTGGGTCAGACTGTGTATTTCTGTTAGCATTTTTCGAGCTAGGGCTTTATTTAAAAACTTTCGTCTATCTGGGGTTAACCATTCCCCTTGCTTCCCTTGGTGCAGCCCTAACCTCTTTATTTCTCTCAACTCATGTTCATCATATATTGGTTCTTTTTCTTTGTCAGCTGGCAAATCAGTCATAGTCAAAATCTTTATTGGCTCCCCCGGGTTTTGGGCTGCTAACTTGGCAGCTTGGTCAGCTGCTCGATTGCCTCTTCTTTCAAAGGTATCCCCTTTTTGATGTCCCTTGACATGCACTATTGCAATTTCCCTGGGTTTCATAAGGGATTTTAATACCAACTTAATTCGTTCTTTATGTATCAAATCTTTTCCCTTGGAATTTAGGTAGCCTCTTTCTTCCCAAATTTTTCCAAATGTGTGCACAATTCCAAAGGCATACCGTGAGTCAGTGTAAATTGTACCTTGATCTTGTTCTAACAGGTCTAATCCCCTTTTAAGAGCATAGACCTCACAGCACTGAGCGGACCAGCTCGAGGGCAATTTTTCTTTCTCTAAAACTTTTAAATTCTGTTTGTTGATACCCTCGACTATTGCATAGCCTGATATTCTCTTTCCTTCCACCATTTTAGATGATCCATCAATGAAAAACACCCTCCCATATGGCAGGGGTATATCCTCAAGGTCCTCCCTTACTTTTGTTTGCAGGTCCATAACTTCTAAGCAATTATGTTCCAGAGTGGGTATAGGCTCCCCTGAAAGGAATTGTGCAGGATTTAAGCTTTTGGATGTGATTAATTCTAGATTTTCAGCATTTGTCAGAATCACTTCATATTTTAGGATCCTTGAGTCTGTTAACCATTGTTGGGCTTTTTGACTCAACACTGCTCTGAGATCATGGGGGGTGTGTGCAATGATTTTTCCTTGTAGTGTCAGCTTTTGTGCTTCTTCTACAAGGACTGCTGTGGCTGCCACAGCTTGAAGACAAGCTGGCCATCCCCTTGCGACTGGGTCCAGGAGCTTAGAAAGGTATGCAACAGGCTTTCTGTGTCCCCCCCACTCTTGGGTTAACACCCCATAGGCTATTCCCTCTTCTGCATTTATGAATAAGTCAAACCCCTTCTTAAGGTCAGGGAGACTAAGAACTGGGGCTGAGGATAATTTGGCTTTTAAATTTTCTAACTGTTCTTCATTCTCAACTGTCCATTTTACAGGTTCAGGTTGGACTAGTTTTTCATATAGAAATTTGACACTTTGTGAGTATTTTTCTATCCATAATTTACAATAGCCAAATAGTCCCAATAGCTTTCTTACATCTCTTTTTGTGGTTGGAGCCGAGATGGACAGTATACCTGAGATTCTCTCAGGGCTTAGTTTCTTATACCCTTCCCCAATGAGGTGTCCAAGATATGTTACCTGTAATTCTACAAACTGTAATTTGTTTTTAGATACTTTAAGGCCTTTTTCCCCTAGGAAATTCAGGAGTTTAATGCTGGCTCCCCTTACCTTATCTTGCTCCTCCCCTGATATTAGGAGGTCATCTACATACTGTAGGATTTGTACGTTATCTCCAGGGATGAATTGCCTTAGCAGCTCTTCCAGAGCTTGTCCAAATAGATTTGGGCTCTCAGTAAAGCCTTGGGGAAGGCGGGTCCACCTTAGCTGCTGCTTTCTCTGACTTTCCGGGCACTCCTACTCAAAGGCAAACCAATTTCGGCTTTCCTTAGCTAAGGGGCAGGCCCAAAAAGCATCCTTTAGGTCTACCACAGTGAACCAGCTGTGTTCTCTAGGGATTCTGCTTAGAAGGGTGTAGGGGTTTGGTACCACTGGGTACCTTGTAATTGTCCTTTTGTTTACCTCTCTTAAGTCTTGCACAAGCCTAAATTTATTTTCTGTCTTTTTCACTGCCAAAATGGGGGTGTTATGGGGGGACATACAGGGTTCTAATACTCCTTCAGTTAGTAGATGATTTATAATTGGTGTCAGCCCTTTTTTACCTTCCACAGAAATAGGATATTGTTTCACTCTTATAGGGGGTATCCCTTCCTGCATCTCTATTCATATAGGTGGGATGTTTAAGTATCCATACTTCCCCTCTTCAGCCCATACCTCTGGATTTATTTCATTCAAGTCTCCAACAGTCATTCTCATCATTTGGACCACCATTTTACCCTCTTTAGGAAGAATCCCTACCCCCAACTGAACTTGTAAGTCCCTTCCGAGTAAATTACTGTGTAACTTAGGCAAATATATGAGATTAGTGACACATTTTCTTGAATTTCCTTTGATCTCTACGTTTTCTATGACAGAAGCTTTGAAGGGTTTCCCTTCTGCTCCTAAAATATCACATGTCAGTTCCCCAACTGTAGTCCCAATTGGAAGCTGATTAATGCTGGATTTGTCCGCACCGGTATCCACAAGAAACTCAAATTCCTCATGATGGGGACCTACTTCAAACTTTACCATGGGCTCTTCTTGGTGTTTCATTGGGTCCCCTAATACATAGAGCCCATGACACCCCTAATCTTCATTATCTTCCCCCTTTAACAACTTCTCCAATGCCTCTTGCTCCTTCATAATAGCGTTGTCAAAGGATACTTTTTTGCAATATCTCCTTATGTGGCCCACTTCACCACAATAGTGGCATATTCGGGTTTCCCCTGGCCTCGGAGGGGTACCCCAAGGCGACAGAAGTTTTCCTCTGCCTCTCCCTGATGGAGGCTTTGCATTTCCCCTCCCTTGTGAGTCTCTATTATCCCTTACACTTTCTTTGTGTAGCTATGGCCACAGCTACCATAATCCTAGCCTTTGTCTTTGCTTTCTCATCTTCTCTCCTCAGATAAACCTTTAAAGCTTCTCTTAACAAGTCATTTATTCCCTTTTCCTGCCAGTCTTCCACTTTTTCTAGTTTCCTCCTTATATCTGGCCAGGATTTGGTAACAAACTGTAATTTTAAAAGCACTTGTCCCTCTGGGCTATCTGGATCTAAGTTAGAATACTGCTGGAAGTTCTTTCTCAGTCTGTTTAACCAGGCTGCTGGGGTCTCATCTTTCTCCTGGGCTCCATCAAAGGCCAGTTTTGTGTTACTACTCCGGGGGACTGATTCCTTGATGCCTTTTATCATCAAGTTTCTGTAATCTTCCATATTTCGTCTACCTTCCTCCCTGTTTGGGTTCCACCCAGGATCAGCCACTGGCAACTTCTGGTCTCCTGGGAGTCCCATCCGATTTTCCCTTTCCCAAACCCGTATGCCAGCCATTCTAATCAGTCGAAATTCTTCTGGATTAAAAAGTATGTTTAGTATGGAGTTTAATTCACTCCACATATAAATGTTTGGGCCCAGGAACTGATCTATTTGCTTAGCAATCCCCACAGGGTCTTCAACCAGATTCCCCAGTTCTTTCTTAAAGCCCCTAACTTCTGAAGCTGTCAGAGGTGCATTTACAAACCCTACCCCCCCAGCTGCCCCACCCATCGGGACTTCCCTTAGGGGGAAGAGCTTTGTTCTTGACCTAGTGCTACAGTAGGGTCCTTTTGGGGTTTCCACAAAATCAATAGTATTGGCTGGCAAGTCCAGCTCCCAGTTGTTTGGGGGTGCAGGGACAGTAGATGGTGAGGGGGAGTGGCCTCGGCCAGTGCTAGGAGAGGTCGAGGATAGAGTTGAAGAGTAGAAGGGGTTAGTACTCAAGACAGTCGGGTTAGACTGAGGTGGTAGAGAGGGTGGAGCTGTAGGGGTTAATCCAGTTGAGGAGCAAGCTGAAGAAGGAATAGGGATTATGGTTTGGAGAGATGGGGAGGGGTTCACAGGTAAAGCTGGAGGGTTAGCAGGGACAGTTTGGGGTATCCCAGGGTAAACAGGAGGAGCAGGCAAATAATCAAGAGGGTCCCAATGGTGACTGCTTTCCTCCTTTTTTTCTTTTTCATTTTTCCTCTTTCCCTCTTGTAGCTTACAAATCTTAGCTGTTTCACTTTCAGTTCTGTGTCTCTGCCAGCAGGCAGCATAAAGGATCTGCTCAGTATCTGAGTCCCCTCGGGATTTCAGATACTGGTTTAACTGCGAGCACATCCAGGAGTCCTTAGTTCCACACCATGGCCATTTTCCAGGTAAATTTAAAGTGGGCCAAACCTCAATACAATAATGAATCATTTTAACCTTGCTCAAATTTTTAGTGGCCTCATCAGTATCCCATAGTTCCAACATTTGTCCTAATGGACTATCTGGGGGAATGTTCTTTATCTTCCCCTTTTCCTCCTCAGGTGGTTTTTGCTTATTTATGTATCCTCCCATTCTCACTAGGTAATCTTCACTCACTCTACGAACACCCGTCAGTGGCCCCAGTGGCACCACTCCTGCCAGTGCTCAGAGTGCCCTGTCGGTAGCCTGATATCTCGCCCTTAGAGATTCAGTCACTACCCCAGCCAGCACCCCTTCCTCACTCACTCCACGAACACCCGTTAGTGGCTCCAGTTACCCGCCCTCAGGGTCTGGCCACCACTTCTGCCAGTGCTCAGAGTGCCCTGTCGGTAGCCTGATATCCCGCCCTTAGAGATTCAGTCACTACCCCAGCCAGCACCCCTCTTCCTCTCCTGTATATCTATCGAGTTTCCATAAATGGCCGGTCAACCTGGGCCCAGAGTTCCAGTCACCATTTACAGCGAGGACCCGGATGTACAGTGTGCGACTCACTCACTCCCCCTATTGTTAAATCCCTCGCACCTTGGGACTTCCCTAACTTTCATTCATCCTACACCCAGGCGGTATACTCAAAAGACCCCCGGCCCTGTAGGCTCTCCGCACCTGGAACGCATACCTCTCACTTCTAGGTACCCCCAACCAGTGCGCCCACTCCTGTACCCCGGTAGTTACCCCAGCCGGTGTCCCAAGCCAGTAGTGGTTGCAGTTACCCGCCCTCAGGGTCTGGCCACCACTTCTGCCAGTGCTCAGAGTGCCCTGTCGGTAGCCTGATATCTCGCCCTTAGAGATTCAGTCACTACCCCAGCCAGCACCCCTTCCTCGCCTGGACACCCCGGGCCGTAACCTCGGCCAGTACCCTCTCTCACTCCCCACACCCTGCCAGCTACCCCAGCCAGTATCCCAACCCGTGGATACCCCGGGCCGTAACCTCAGCCAGTGCGGTGCGTGCTACACCCACGGCTCCAGGCTTTCCGCACGCTTGGATCAGCCTGAGCAGCCTGCCTCCGTAGATTCTAGAATGGAGGCGGGCCTATCCTACAATCATACACCCTGTGACATGCCACTCACCCTCTAAATTACCTCCGCACGCCCGGAGGGGGGTGCCTATGCCCCTGGAGACGCCTCTTTCACACTGTTCTCCTTTCGCTTCCCTCCATTCCCGGCCAGGTCCCTCGTGGGAAACTGGAAACGCGGTACTAGAAGGTCCACACTCGCTCCAAAGATCCGAGCTACCGGTCTTTGTCTCACACACACACCACTCGCTCGTCTCCACTCCCGCCACCGGCTATACTTTACCGGCGCTCCTCCGTGCTGTCCAATCCCAGGCTGTCTTCTTTGGTCCGGTGTGACCAGCTGTCCTAGAGATCCAAAGGGCGGTCGGCCGTCCCGTCCTCGGTCCTCTTCAGGCGTGGTCACGTCCCGGACAAGCCCCCAATTTGTTATAAATTGGCCAGGAGACCAGCTCCTTTGAAAAAGCCTTTATTAGAAATCAGCTCTGGGTAGGGGGCCCGAGGGGCCGCGCACGCCGCCGCTGCTCCCAGTAGACACCACGGAGGAGGAGGTGCAGTCGAATCTGCTGCTGCTGGTGCTGCTGCAGAGTCGGGATTCCTTCCTCACGGGGGTTCCCATAGAATCGCTTTGGCTCGTGTGGTCCAGGGGCGTCACCTCTCTCCAGTTCCTTTTAGGTCATGGCGAGAAAGTAACAAAAGAATACCTGCTGCCTGCAGGTAGCTAGACATGTGCCTCTCACAGTTTTGTCCTTCTTAGGTCCAGTTTCTGTGTCGGCTCGCTGTCCCAGGGGCTTTTCTAGCTCCAACTGGACTCCCGGTCGTGGCCAGGCACCATGGGAGCTTTCCCATCTCCATACTGGGCGGGGCCCACAGCTCGACGGCAGGCGGCAGGGAGCAGCAGGAAGCAGCAGGGGGCAGCAGGAAGTGGCAGGGGGGAGCGACAAGGCAGTGGCGGCGTGCGGGCTTCAGTCGGTGGAGAGGGGAAAGCCCAGGATTTATGGAGAAAGGGTACAGAACTTGGACATAACGAACAGAAATTCAGGGTACAGATTCAACATGAACAGTTTAAAACAGGCGAGTAACAGTGCAACTTTAATTTTACAGCAAAACAGTATAACAGTACAACTTAGGAGTGCATAACCTGGGGCTAATTTCTTTCACTAGGTATCTGTTAATGCTTTACATAAAGCACAAAGTAGAAAAGGAAATGTTAAAGGAGAAGCCACTCCAAACATTCTCACACCCTACAGGGAGTTACATACACGCATCACCCCAGACTAAAACTGCAAGGCCCAGAGTCCCTTCACAGCAGGCAGCTCCACAGAGCTGCACGTGCCTCTTTTGACTCCTTCCTCACACGCATACTCTTAGGTGCGCTTCTTCCCTCTTCAGGTTCTACAGTAGGTTTCCTGGAGCAGGTCAGCTCAAGCTGGGCACCTCCAGAGAGGACTCAGAACACAGAAACCCATGGAAAAATTATACCCTTATGACTTCCACACCTGCCCCTCACATGCTCCTCATGTGCCTTGAATGCACTTCTCAGTCCAATAGTGATTTTTGTTTTGGGGTCTTCTAATAGTGTGTTATTTCTAAAGTGTCTGTGCAGGCAGGCCATTAACTCTTAATAACATGTCAAGTTGCATCTTCTCCTGATGGCTCTAGTCTTCTTATCTTCCAATTTGTGATTCTGGCGCACCTGGTTGCTGTCAGAGCCTAGAAAACCAAAAAAGCCCTAGACATAGGATAAACATTACTTAGCAACAACCAAAACATCGTGTTATCTATATTCTTCCCATACCAAAGCCAAGACACAGCACTTTAGCAGCTACTAGAAAAATAACACAGAATAACACAGAATATTAACTATCCCTTCCAGAAGCATATCTAGATGTAGCTTCACAGATTGTGGCCTAAAGCCTCACCAAATCACATTACTCAGGCTAAGCAAGTGAAGCTAAAAAGACTAAATCCACACAATATTATAACAGTGCGTAACTCATTTTACTCAGATGTGCTAAAGAAATAGTATGTCTCAGAAGGAAATGTAACCAAAGGGTCTTTGAAATATGACTTTGGCCCTGAAAAAAACATTGTAATGGGCCCTGCAAAATACTAATGTGGTTTCTTCAAAAAAGATTGTACTTTGATTAAGAAAGGCTGACATCTTATACAAACTACATGGCCAGAATATCAAGACTTCAGAAGGATTTTGTTTTTTCTATTTCAGAAAACAGGGCAGGAAACTCAAAAGAAGAGATCTATTCCATCTCTTTCCCCATTTCTTATTCTTTCTCATCTATGTATGTGCTTCTTAATTCCAGTTTGCTTCAGCATTTAGTTACGTTCTTGAAGAAATATATTTGTGCTAGTGCAGACACAAGAGGTGAAACCATAAATGTAATGGTGTTACTTACAAAATAAGTGGAAAAGTGTATTTTCTCCACAAATTTAGTTGGTAATCATCAGGACTGCTTATGGTAACACCTCTGTAGGTTAAAACAATCCACTGTCACTTTTGAAATATTATTGTTGTGCAAGCCTCAGTCTAAGTAATCTTTAAGTTTTGGCGTTTACTTCCTGTGAGGAAAACTCTGTGCTGCAATTAATCTCATCCTTTAGTGCAATTAGGGATACTAAAGAGATCTTTATTAGAATGAAGCATCAGTGGTCTCTCAAAGATGATTGTCTGAGTAAGGACATTATCACAGAAGGAATCAAGTTGAAAGGGTCCACAGTGGGTCATCTGGCCCAACCTCCCTGCTCAAGTAGTGTTATAAATGTCAAGAGCCAATCTCAAATAAAGTACAATTTATTGCCAGCCAGAATCACGGACAAGAAATTTACAAAGCCAAATTAAGAAATTGACAGAGTCAGCAAAGCAAGGAAAGTCAGTGCGCACAGGGTGAGCCTCCTGATGAGTCCTCTACCGCGACACCATGTCACCCCTGAGGTCTCATGAGTCCCTGAGTCCCAGTCTGCCAGTTTTATACCCTTCCTGGGTTTGAACTCTGTGTGCATGTCTGGACTTGTTTACCTGGTCTTGGAATCGAGGGGGACGTTGATTAGGTTCCTTTGTCTCTTGATGGTGCAGTTGATAGAATCAGGAGGACTGAAAAGGTTTCATGGGTGTGTAGAAAGTTTCTCTAGTACCCTTAATGTTTCAGATAGGACGGGCCATCAGTCCTTACCAGATGCCAATTGCCTTTGCCTCTGTGGCTCTCCACCTGTCATTGGTATTATAATTTGCTGATCCCATCTCTGGAAATGAGGGAAGTCTCTTGCAAAACTGCCAGCCCTGTACCTGTTTGGGCTTCCAGTACCTCCAGGACCTATAAACTTTATTCTTAATTAACCTATAACATTGCTATTACAAAGAACATATTTCACCCTTCACTAATATCACATTATCATAAAAACATGAATTAATCCATCACTACAAGTAGGGTCATCTTAGAGTACTGTGGCAGTGGATTGTGTCCAGATGGTTCTTCAATATCTTCTACAAGAGAGACTCCACACCCTCTCTGGTCAGTCTATTGCAGTGTGCAGTCACTCACACAGTAAAGAAGTTTTTCCTCATATACAAGTGGATAGGTAGTTCATTGATTTTTTTCCATCAAGCATTTATATGGTATGAACTATAGCAACTTCTTGCCAGTTTTCAGTGCTAAGTAATTACAGAAATCTGGTCATTTAAATTGCCCTAAGATGAAGCATTTCCATGACTAATTCGACCTCCTATGTCTTAGCTGTGTCTCAAATTTGCTTTGAATTGATAATGAGTTGTTTTAATCCTTCTCTTTGATTTAGCAATCAGACTTTGTGGAGGAGCGGGGAGGTAAGGAGGGAAGAGGTAGAAAGAACAAAATTGTTAGTGATTGACATTATCTTGGCAGTTAACATGAGAAAAAAGCTTTTAGCTGGGGCTATCTTCAGAGGGCAGGTGAAGTAACCAAAGTCCTGTATAAACTTCCAGCCTTCAAAATCTCTCACTTCTTAAATGTGTATCTTCCTTGCAAATGATTGTTTTGGATTAGATTTTTGTTGTTGTTGGGTTTTTTTTTAAACTTTTTTTACTTAGAGAATTTTTCCCATAAGTTGCTAGGAAACTAACTACTGGGTGCTTATAGGTACTCAAGCAGAACAAGGAGAGGAGTTGTAGCACCTGGCTACACTTCTCTTGTCTCTGGGAGGAGGGGGGAGGTAAGTGAGGTTTTTGGGGCAGGAAAAGGACAGGGTTGGGGGCAGCTGCTCTCTTGCTCTTGGCATTGGAGAGAGGATGGCAAGGCTGCTGTTTGCTGCAGGAGGAGTTCACTGTAACCACTGGGTCTGGTCCTGAGAAAATCTACTATCATCTGCTCGTGTGCCCCAGAAGTCTGAGCTGTCTCCTCCTACCCTGCTGGAGGAGCCCTGTCCCTGCATCGCTGTTCTGTTTATTATTAATGCTGTAGTTATTGTAATTTGTTTGTCTTGTTATAAATACTAGTAAAGAACTGTTATTCCTGTCCCCACACCTCTGCCTGAAAGGCTCCTTTAATTTTCAAAATTATAATAATTTAGAGGGAGGGAATTTGAATTCTCCATTTCCTAGGGAGGCCCTGCCCCTCCTTAGCAGATACCTGTCTTTCAAACCAAGACAATGATGAAGAGTGAATCCTAAAACATTTTTTAAAAATCTATCAAATGCAAGGGATAAGGTATCTTTGCTGAGAGAATTTGCCCTAGGAGAGAGTCAGCTATCACCTGATAGGCAAGAGGATATTCTCTTAAGAGAAATTTCTCACATTTAGTGTGAATTACACTTGAACCATGTACTGGTTTTGGCTGGGATAGAATTAATTTTCTCCCTAATAGCTGGCGCAGTGCTGTGTTTTGGATTTATTATGAGAACATCTTTGATAACACACTGATTTTTAAATTGTTGCTAAGTAGAACTTCCTCTAGAACAAGGACTTTTCAGATTCCCATGTTCTGACAATGAGGAGGTCCACAAAAACCTGTGAAGGAGCAGAACCAGCACAGCTGACGCAAACTGGCCAAATGGATATTCCACACCATAGAACTTCATGCTCAATATATAAACTGAAAGAAGTTAGCCAGGAGCTGCTGATCACTACTTGGTAATGGGTTTGACATCAGTCCATTCGTGATGAGCAATGGCATTCCTTATTTCTCTTGGGTGTTATTTCTTTATTTCTTGCTCTTCTTTTAGTTTTATTATTATTACATCTTGCTTCAGTTATTAAAGTGTTCTTATCTCAATCCACAACTTTTACCTTTATTATAATTCTACTCCCCATCCCACTGAAGGGTCAAGAGTGAAGAGAGTGAATGAGCATCTGTGTAGTATTGAAGTTGTCAGCTGGGGTTAAACCACAACCAGCCACTAATAAGCCTTTATCAAATCAGGGAAAACTATTGTCTTGCTTTGTAAAAGACAGGTGTCTGCTAGGGAGGGCAGAGCCTCTCTTGGAATGGAGAATTCAACCCCCCTCCCTCCGAATTATTATAATTTTGAAAATTAAGGCAAAGATATGGGGATAAGAATGACAGTTCTTTACTAGTATGTATAACAAGGCAAACAAACAACAACACCTACAGCATTAATAATAAACAGAACCTGGAACCCAGTAACAGCTTGCCTGACTGTGTGTGTAGATAAGTGGATACATGCACAACAGGTATGTTATAGAAGCATCTAGATTATTAAAACTGATCCTAAGATCTCGGAGTAAGGTGTGGTACATCCATTTCCAAAAACATGGTATGGATTTTTTGTGTTGTGGTTTTACTTTTTTTTCCCCTCGGGCAGATTTTGGGAATAATTATGGTACAGAAGTACTTTGTTTTCTTAGGAGAGAAGGATTTTGAACATCTGGGCTTCCAATGCCTGGTCAGAAAACCTTTTTAATGCTAGTGTATCAATACAGCTACTTATTGCTAATCATTCTGACTCATACTCCCCTCACCTAGCTAAAATCATATCTTCAGAGAGGAATATAACAGTTGTCTGTACATAATAGAAGTGCTGTAGTTAAAATAATTGTGTGTTTCTGAGGTTATTGCTCTTAATATAAAAAAGTAATTTATTTCTGAGCTGCTGTGCAACACATACAGGTTTAGTGGTGCATGTAATTAAAATTCAGACTTTGGAACCTGCCTTGACCAATATTTACATAAACCAAGTTGTCAGCTTATTTAAATTCCTATCTTGTTTAATACAAGCTATTTTTAAAACAGCAAAAAATATTTCTGTTCCCTTAAGTTTGTTGTCAGAAACAATGCTTCATGCAGTACAGACAGTGCTCTTTGGACTTGTTGATCAGTGATACATTCTAGGCTTGTAGACCATTGTCTTATCAGGCTGGTTTTCAGAGTCTGGCATGTTAGCAGTAATGAGTGGATAGGATGAAAGTGGTTCTTTCCTGGATTCTTACTTGTTCTTCCGTGCAGATAACGCTTTGATTTTTAATGAAAAACAAAGTAAAATTTTAAGAAGTGAAAGTTACTGACAACTTTTCAACAGTTCTGTACATGGAATCTATCTATTCTGATTTCTTTGTCTGCCAAAGGCTGGTTTAAAATTCTAGGCTTCTTTTCCCCTGCACTATCCAAACTGATACTGCTATAACTGAGTTCCACATGAGCTGGTAATTTCCCTGGAGGTTTTTTCAGTGATGTAATAACATTTATACAAATTCTGGTGGTGTACTGACCAAAGACTTCTCCACTTCTATCTTTTAATGAAGACAGAAATGCTTATCCACAACTAACTGCAAGAATTGTGTGATCCACACCCCAGAACAGAGATGGTCCTGTAATTTACATCTTGTGGTTTTGTGAAAGTCATTGGCATTGCAACATCTGCTTAAGCCCTGCAAACTGCAACAGCATGTTGATTTTTATGGGAATACTCAAGGTATATGCAGGTGTAGAAACTAAGCTATTTTACAACAGCTGCTGAACCAAACTCGTTGTAGGTCATGACTAAGCAGAGTGATGGAAAAAAAAAATATTTTTGTGCTGTGTTATGTATGAATGAAGAAATGAGTTGATTTCCTGGGCAGCCAGTCGAACACTTTTTGGTAGGAGCTGTTCATGTTCTGGAAAGCGATTAGCTCGTTGCTGCTTTTTTGTTAATCTGGCTAAGCCACACAAAAGGTTGTACTTCAGCTTTCAGATTGCAATTGCAATTCTTGTTTTCTTTCACCTGGCAATATTGTGGATGTTTTCAGATTATGGTGACAAAGTCTCCTTCTGTAATTTTCTGCACTAATAAATAGTAACAGCATCACAGAAATGCAGAATGAAGTTGAAAGGGACCACAGTGGGTCATCTGGCCCACCCCCCCTGCTCAAGCAGGGTCATTGTAGAGTACATAACAAAGAATTGTGTCCAGATGGTTCTTCAGTATCTTCTGCAAGGGAGACGTCACACCCTCTCTGGTCCATCTATTGCCGTGTGCGGTCACTCACACAGTAAAGAAGTTCTTCCTCATATGCTGGTGGAACTTCCTGTGCATCCAGTTTCTGCCCATTGCCTCTAGTCTTGCTTCTTGTCACCACTGAGAAGAGCCTGGTTCCAGTCTCTTCACACCACCTCTTCAGATATTTACAGACATTGATAATGTCCCCTATCAGTTGTCTCATCTTGAGGCTGATGAGGCCCATCTCCCTCAGCCTATCCTTGTAAGAGATGCTCCAGTCCCTTAATGATCCCTGTTGTCTTGGACTTGTGGTTATCAAGTTTCCCTTAGTGTTTTGTAATCCAATCCTCCTTGAGCAAGGAAAGGTCTTCCTTCCAACATTTTTTACTCTAATTCTCCTAGGTCAGAGATCCCTGAGGGCTGGTGTTTTCAGTGAGATTGATCTGCCATTCCTTGTTACCAGGGTTCCTCCCTCCATCCCACGTTATCCTTCCTTTTGCTTTTGTTATTGATGTATTTGAAGAAGTCTTTCTTGCTGCCCTTGGCATCTTTGGCCAGTTTTAATTTGAGATGGGCCTTGGTCTTTCTTGTCTCATTTCTACTTATTCTGAAAATCCCTCTATATCCCCTCTAAGTTGTCTGACCATGCTTCCACCTCCTGTGTATCTCCTGCTTATACTTGAGTAATGACAGGGGTTCTTTATTCATTTATGTAGTTCTCTTGCTCCTTTACCTGATTTCTTGCTCATTGGATGCATCATTCTTGAGCCTAGAGGAAGTGATCCTGGAATATTAACCAGCTCTCTTAAACACCTCCTTCCTGCAGAGTCTGTTCCCATGTAATTCTTCCTGGAAGATCCCTGAAGAGACTAAAGTTGGTTTTCCTGAACTCCAAGGTGACAGTCACCTTCTACCCTGCTTCATCTTTGCCCATTACTGAGCTCCACAGTCTCATGATCACTAAAGCCAAGGCTGCTCCCAGCCTTCACATCTCCAGCAACTCCTTCCCTGTTTGTTTGTATAAAGTCAAGCAGCACATCATTCCTTCTTGGATTCTCCACTACCTACCTGTGTCAGAAAGTTGTCATCAGTGTTTTCTGGAACCACTTGGACTGTTTGTGTTTTGCTGTATTGCTTCTCCAGTGGGGAGTTAAGAGACTTCCACAAGAACCAATGCTTATTTCTTTAAAGCTGCTTCTAGCCATCTGTAGAAGGCCTTATCCACTTCATCCTCCTGCTCAGATGACCTGATGCAAACACTCGCAACAATGTCACTATTACTAGTCTTGTGTTTTATCCTAATCCGTAAATTCTGGACTTGCACATAGTCCACCCCAAGACAGAGTTTGATACAGTGCAAGTGTTGCACATTGAGGGCAATTCCACCACTGTGCCTCCCTGGTCTGTCTCTCCTAAACAGTGTGTAGTCCTTCATTTCAACATTTCAATTATGTGAGCTATCCCACCACACCTCCATAATAAAAATTATATCAAAGCTCTGTAACTGCAGCAGATCTCTAGCTCCTCCTGTTTGTTCCCCATGTTGCATGTGTTTGTATACAGGCACTTTTATAAAAGTATTTGATTGTGTCAATATCCCAGCAGGTGTACAAAGGGATGCCCCATAGTCCCCATGCCCCATGTTGGGTGTGTCTTTGCCTGTTTGTACTTGATTAAGATATTAATTTTTAAACTTCTTTTTGCTACTAACATGGTTGCTATAGTTCTCCCCTTCCCACACCCTACCCCTGTTGAGCCTGGCTATGCTCCTGTTCCCTCTTCAACTCTACACTAAAGTTCTCTTAACTAGGCCTTCTAAGTCCTGAGCCGATCCTTTATCCCTTTTGAGAGAGGTGAACTGTTGCCAGCAGGTTTTGTCACATAAACCAGTTTATGATCAAAACCCCCAGAATACTCCTGGTAATACCAGTCCTCCAGCCAGTTCATCTATATGACTTTCCTGTTTCTTATCCCATCATTCTCTGCAATTGGCAGGTCAGAAGGGAACACAACTTGGGTTTCAGATCCCTTGACCAGTTGTCCCAAATCCATGAGGTCTCTCTTGATTGTCTGCAAGCCTTCTTGTTGGGACCTCATCAGTGCCTACCAAGAAAACCAGTAAAGGGCAATAATCAGTTGGCAGTACCAGGCTGGGAACTTTCTTTGACATGTCCCTTAGCTGAGTCATGGGCTCAACACACCTGCCTGTGGGTTGAGTCTTGCTGGCATATTGGGCCCTCCATTCCTCTTAAAATGAGTCTATCCTGTTTTTAAAGCAAGATGTAAATTAGCTGGAGGCCCCAACAGTTTCCAGTGGTGAGTGTTCATGTGGAAAAAATCCCAAACACCTGAAGATTTTGGCTCTTTTGGGATCAAACCCAAAAAGAAGTTTGGTTATGGCAGAAACAATTTCTACTAAATCTCTCAGGAATTTTTGAATGACCAGCTCCAGTGCATGTTATTTATTTCAGTTTCATTTCACCCCATTTCTCAGCTGGATAGTCTGAACACTGGGAGTACAGTGTCCCAGTTATTCTGTCTGTGGGAGCCCATTGACCCGCCAACATTATGCTTTTTGTCAATGTCCTTGAGAAGCCATAAGAGGCAGTGGTCATCAACATCAGCTCTCACATTTTTATTGCTTAGAATGTGATGGTCAGCCTTTACTTATCAGCATAGCCTTGATACTCTGCTCTTATCTGAATTCAGAACAGAAATATCTTTGAAGGAAAACATAATTAAAGCTGGATTTTCCTCATAATTTTCCACTTTCATTTGGGGTGAATTTAAAGAATAAATTTAAGATATTTCTGAATTGTATCTTTATTATCCTTTAATGCCTCAATTAAAATACATTAGTAAGAGTTGCACAGTAGACATGGAGACTGTACTTTTGTCTCAGGTGGTCTGGAACCTCTTTAGAACAGTTTAAGCAAAAAGACAGAAGGCAGTACATAATCTTACAGATATTTGAAACCTCCAAGATTTGTCGCATTGCTAGCAAAGGCACTTTCCTCTGCTATGTGCAGCTATGAAGTTGTGAATTGCTTCT
This sequence comes from Phylloscopus trochilus trochilus, assembly GCA_016584745.2. Lineage (NCBI taxonomy): Eukaryota > Metazoa > Chordata > Aves > Passeriformes > Phylloscopidae > Phylloscopus > Phylloscopus trochilus. The sequence goes on along the minus strand of WQNJ02000546.1, from coordinate 56,011,309 downwards.
ATTAATCCAGTGGTGCAAATATGTATGGCTCTGAGAAACTCTGCACACTGTGTACAGACCTCCACATAAAGAAGTTGTGACTGCAAAAGGTCTAGGTGAAAAAGATGAAAAATTTCTTCAGTTTCTGAGAGGCTAAAAATAATTGACTTTGCTTTGCATAGCATTTTCTTACCCTGCTATAAATCTTTGCCAGTATCAGATTCACAGGAGAAAGTGATCACAGGCTCTCCAAAGCTCACTCTTGAAAATACAAAGCTTTGAGATTCTAAAATGAAGCTCTTATGAAGTGATGTTAAATAAGCTTTTTAATTTTTCATATTACTGCAAAATACTTTCTTGTCTCTACTCACTCTCTTTAAGGGTCATGTACGCAGAAAGCATAGTTGCAAAGATGCATGGTAAAAGAAATAGTTTATTTTCAGAATTTTCTTCACCAATAAATAAAATGCATAATTTTGGGGGTGTGTGTATGTAGAATCAGTTGAATAAGATATAGAGCTAAGAGCCACATCATCTGGGTTTCACTGCTCTGTCCTAAAAGCTGTTATTGATTCATGGCAAGACCTTAAAAATAATACTAACAGAACCCTTGTTGCCTAAATATTTGTGCATATAAATGAATTTCCTTTAATTATTAGCTTTTAGTGCTTTTAGCAATAGAGGACATACTGAATGCGTCCAGTGTGTATTAAGGTGCTACAGCTGAAAAAGATTGATGGTACTACCTTTCACCTGGAAGCTCTAAAGAGCACCATAAACCCCATGGGACTGAGCCCCAGTATTTGTTTTATGGGATTTTAAAACTGAAAGGAATGTAAATTATATAAACATTTCCCATCTGTCCTATACGTAAAAAACAGAATGTGTTCATACATGCTGCAGAAATATTTTTGAGTATCTTGTTCCATCACCTAGACACTGTAGTTATTATTTCTTTCTGAGCATAATAATTTGAATAATTTAACCTAAGTAATATTTAAGTCTGAATTACAGGCTTTCATGTCTTTATTAAATGGTTTGATCTTTATGTGCTACACGTACTGGGGAGGCCAACAAATTTCACAGACTCACAACCTGACAAGAACAAAGCAGAAGTAAACCATGTTTTGGTAAGGGAATATGACTTTCCAATGAGACTATGTGAACTATGAAAAGGCTAGCTCTTTTTCACACTAATTCCACTCCTGCTTATTGCTTTGAGTTCAGATCTCTTCTGCTGCTGAGACATTTGAAGATCTTCTTTTCTGGTTAAAGTTCTGTGAATAATTAGGGTTTTTTTTGTTGTTGTTGTTGTTTTTGTTTTTGTTTTTGTTTTTTTAGCTTTTTAATTCTTTAGCTGAATACAAATATTTTTGGGGAAAATGTAATTTTCCTTAACTCCAAAAGGAAGCATTTGGCTTTTGGACCTGTGTTGTTCCAAAAATACAGTGGACTTTTGTTTTTAATGGACATGAAATTTTTTTGCTTTAGCTATAATGTATCTTCGACTTATGAGAAATTTTTGTTTATATGGGTACATGTTTCAAATTGACCAGAATTTCACATCAGTTTTCTTGATCTGGAACAGTGATTAAATGAATTATCTGTTCAAAGAGATTTGCCTACTCTTCTGCTAATACTTAAGCCACAAATGTGGCTAAACAAAGCTGCTAGCATGTTATAGAAGTCTTCTCACACGTTTCACATACTGAGTCACTTTCTTTACAATGTCTCCATGCAGCTCCTCAGGTGCTACTCTGACCACTAGTGGGCCTTTGTGGAAAACTTCCTCTTTCTCACCTATCAGCTGAGGAGAGAGGGGTGGCCATGATGCAAGGTTCCCCACACTTCACCATTCCCAGAAGTGGACTGATTTGAAGCTGGCAGTCCCCAGTGGAGAGGTCATTCATCTCAACTCTGGACCAAACTGTGCTTCACTGCACCTAACTGCTTATTTGGTGATTTTTTCTAAGGAGAGGTCCTGCCATCTGGAGCCTGGGCTGCAGTTCTTGGGTCTGTTTCATTTGAAGGTGAATAAGGAAAGCATTCTCCAGTGAAGTAACCAGTCCTTTTGGCAAACTAAGACCTGTTGCTGCAAGCTGTTATGAGGGAATTCTCACTGGAGTCATTACACCTGCTGTGCCAGAATTTGCCCTAATATTTTTCCATATTGAGGCATAAAATTCTTCAAAGTATTCTTTTCATTTTAACATATTTCTTTTTTTTGTTGAGCTTTCGTCTTATGTTACTAGGCATCCTTTCTAGCTAGATACATTTTTATGTAGTGTTATATTTAACTGAGAAAGGTAATTTGTCAATCTTTCTAAAGTTATTGCAATCTGTCATGTCAGCTTGGATATCTATTTAGTGACATCTTTTTTTTTTTTTAATTACCCAAGCCATAATCTAGCTTCTTCCATGATTTTAGTAATAAAAATATTGAGAGCTCAACAAAAATATGTATTCCTTTTTCATCCTGTGTTAGGTCCCTAATATTTTCTGGTCTTTATTAATTACATATTCAATTTTCTAATTTAATTACTTTGCTTTATAATTTTCCATTACATGCTCTCCTTTTCATATTTGGCCAAATGAATTATTATTATACATTATATTATACAGTGGTCTGTGAGGAAAATTCATAATATTAGCCTATGATTGGGAAAGGGACTCTGAAATTCCATCATAGTTTTTCCTTATTTGGTAATTCTCAGTGTCTGCCCTGTCAAATCTATTCCATATGTAAATTGAAAGATGTTGAAAGACTTTGAAAATATAAGTATGCTCTTGTATTCATCCACATTCAAGTGAACAGTTAGGCATAGATTAGTGAGACGCCAACCAAAAAATGAGTGTGACAACCATGGACTGTAACAACTTGCTGAATTATTGACTTTACCACCCCTATGTGTATCTGGATTTGACCCACTTGCCTGCAAATGAAGAGGAGAATCATAGCAAGATGTAGGTGATGCCAAACGTTGGGACAGTTGGGAGTCTTGAACATGAGAATTTGGAACATTTCAGGTCTTTTTTTCCATAGTTGTTCTTTTTCCATTCAAAGCTCTGATCTCAAGAAGCCCTACATCTGGTGGGGCTGCTCACAGGATGCCCAAAGCAGGTGGGATATAGCTGTGCACACTGCAAGGGCCTAAAGGTTATCATAAGCAGCAGGAGCTGCTGCTTTGCCTTTACTTCTGTGATGAGACTGATGCTTCATTAAAGAGAATAACAACCACAACAGGCCGGTCCAGTTCCTGCCCATGTTGCCACAAATTATTTGAAAAATGGCCAGCTGCAGGTAATTTTTAACTTATTTGTCTGACTTTTGAGAGCATTCAGCCTACCCATGAAACCTTCATGAGACTACGTGTTGCTCTTGTTCTGATGAAAGTACCACCCAGTTCCATGGTAGGCATGCTTAGTGACTGGTTATTCTACCCTTCCCTATCTAAGTACAACCTTCTCATAAATATGTATTTTTACCAGAAAGATGGGAGGTATCACTTCAAATTTGTTTTACCTACTACTTCTAAATTTAGATAGCAAAAATGATACATACATGATGTTGGAAAATTCTTAAATATTTATATGTTCTGATGAATGTGTGGAGAGAGTAGGGGAAGAAATAAAGTGGTTGTACTTCTCTAAGTATTTCCCTTAAGTTTTCAAGTAAAAGACATCTGAAGGAGTGGAAAAGATGGGTTAACCTCAATATGTTTAATTTGGTAAAGGTCTGGTGTAAATATAAAAGGAAAAAACACTAGTGCCTGTTATTTTTGGCAGAGTGTACTAAATTCCTGACACAAAAAACTTGTTGCTTCCTTATGGAGACAAGAAAGTTATCTGAACTCTGCTACTCCCTTTGTGATTATCATTTGTAGTATTAAACTATTGTATGTCTAATGAAGTATTTATGGAATCTCTTCTTCAGGGAAGATTAGAAGCAGGATCATGACAATTCTGTTGAAGTTCATTTCCTTAAATATCCTGCTGTAAAAAGGAAGAGACTTTCTTTAGGAAGGTGAGCAATGTGGGACAGCTGAGAGAGATGTTAATTTTTTGCATGTGATGGAATGCGGACCAGTTCAAGGTGCTTGCTAAAGGCTTGCTATGCTCTGTAGATGCTCCTGTGTCCTTTAGAGGAATGTGTAAATCCACAAAACCACATTTGGCTTCTTAGACTCTTTTCAGTTTCTTTATTTAGGAGTGTGTTGTTGCTGCTAAACTGTCTACCAGAAATGACAGTACTGACTTGCTGCTCACATTAATTTGTTTCACTAGGAGTTTATTATTGGTATAATAAACTCTCTGCCCCAGAACTGTAAGTGGGAACTGCAGATTACTGCAGATTTGAAGTTAAATGCTTCTTGCAGGATTTCTGAAACCTCTGCAGAAGCTGGGGCCAGATGGGCAACTGGATAATAATCCCAGGGGATGGCAGAATCTCTGCTTGATTGGTGTCAAAGAGTGTCTCTCTACTTAACTTTCTTATGTGTTACCCTCTTACTTTTTTTTCTTTATAGCACTGATAAGGCTGAGATACGTTTAAGGTCATTGTATTTCAGTTTATCCATTATATAAAAGTAAAGTGACAAACACATTACTTTTGAATGAGCTGCTGCATTAATTCTAAAAATGTAGAAGTGTTTTTGCATTTCTTCTGGTTATCTTTTAATTGTTGTGAATTTTAAGAATATATTGAGTCTACACATAATTTTTTTATGATACAACTAATGTTTATAACTTGACATTAACTTGTTATATTTCTTGACCATATTTAAATTTTCATTATTTTTTTCAATATAAAGGTTAGTGTCTTGAGCAATAGTTTGCAGACTAACAGAACTGTTTTATTAAAATCAGGTAAGGTACTGGTCTTACTCTATTTTTTTCCTCTTTTTAAGTTCAGTGAAGGAAAGAATAAAAGGCTAGAGATAAAAAAACAGGGAGAATAACAGCAGAAAAAAGAGAAACATAAGGAATGAAGAGGAGAAGATCTGCATGCAGCATTCAGGGTTAACTTAAATATTTACTCTCCTTTTTCCAGATCGCAGAATAGTTTAGGTTGAAAAAGACCACTAAGAACAACTGTTAATCCAGCCATCACCAAGTTCACCACTAAACCACATACCCAAGTGCCTCATGTTTTTTGAACACTTCTGGGGTGGTCATTCCATCACTTCCCTGGGCAGCTTGTTTTGATGTCTGACCATGATTTCAGCGAAGAAGTTTTTCCTAATATACAATTCAAACCTTCCTGGGCTCAACTTGACACCATTTCATCTCATCCTGTCACTTGTTACTTGTGAGAAGAGTCTGACTCCCATCTGGTTACAGCCCCCTTTCAGGTAGCTGTAGAAAGTGATAAGGTTCCATCAAAGCCTCCATTTCTCCAGTCTAAATAACCCCAGTCCCATTAGCCACTCTTCCTAAGAGTCAAGTCCCTTCACCCAGTTTTGTTGCCTTTCTCTGGGTATGCTTGAGCACCTCAATTTCTTGTAGTGAGGGGTCCAAAAGTGAACGAAGTACTCAAGGTATGTCATCAGCAGTTTCAAATACAGGGGGACAATCATTTCCCATGTTGTTCTGGCTGCATTATTCCTGATAAAGGCCAAGATGCCGTTGGCCCTCTTGGCCATGTGAGTACACTTCTGCCTCAAGTTCAGACACCTTTCAACAGGCACCCCCATGTCCTTTTTCTGCCAGGCAGCTTTCCAGCTACTGACCCCAAAGCCTGTAGGTTGTTGTGACCCAGGTGGGTACCTGACACTTCACTGTGTTGAATCTCCTACTATTGGCTTCAGTAGATGGATCCAGCCTATACAGGCTTGTAGAGTCTTCTTACTCTCAAGCAGATCAACACTCCCACCTAACTTGGTGTTGTTTACAGATAATTGTCTATTTTTCCAAGACATTTGGGCATTTATATCACTAGGTGTATTTCCTTCAGGGAAATGGCTGGTAAGGTCAGTACTTATTCAGCTTCCCAAGACTGGGCTTGTTTTGGGTTTCACTTCTATATCAGTGTTGAATTACTGTTCTTCTGAGCTCAAGAGTGCTCTTTTCCCCTTCTCTGTATTTAGCACCCATCAAGCTTAAAAATAGATGTCTAGTCTCAAGTATAGATGTGCTTTCTGCCTATGATTTCTGTTTAGAACAACTTAATGTGGGGATATTGTATTGGGTTTGCATGTCCTGGGTTTTGGTAGTGGGGGGCTACATGGGTGGCTTCTGTGAGAAGTTGCTGGAAGCTTCCTTCATGTCCAGCAGAGCCAGTCCCTAGAGGCGCCAAAGATGGATGAGCTGCTGGTCAAGGCTGGGCCAATTAGAAATGGTGGTGATGCTTCTGTGATAACATATTTAGGAAGAAAGGAAAAGTTGTTGAGCAGTTGTAATTGTGGTCAGAGAAGAGGAGGGTGAGAATATGTGAGATGAATAATTATGCAGACACCAAGGTCAGTGGAGAAGGAAGGGGCGGAGATGCTTCAGGCTCTGGAGTTGAGATTCCTCTGCAGCCTGTGGTGAAGACCATGGTGAAGCAGTTGTACCTCTGCAACCCATACAGGACCACAAAGCTGCAGACCTGGTGTGGAAGAGACACATGCCAGAGCAAGTGAATGCCTGAGAGGAGACTGTTGACCCCATGGGGGGCCCATGGAGAGAGGAGCCCCACTGGAGCAGACTATCCTTGAAGGACTTGCACTCTGTGGAAGACTGACCCATGCTGCAGCAGTTTGGGGGCAACTATTGCCTGTGAGATGGACTCACATTGCAGAAGTTCTTACAGAACTGTTTCCTATGGGCAAGACTCCACAGTGGTACAGGGGAACTACTCCTCTCCCTGAGCAGCAGGTGAAACCACAGGAGATGAACTGACCATAACCCCCATTCCTTGTCTCCTTGCACTGCTGGGAGAAGAGGCAAAGCTAGGAAGGAGGAGGGGTTGGGGGAAGGTGTTTTTAAGGTTTTATTTTACTTCTCATTATCCTGCTGTGATTTTGTTAATAGTAAATCTAATTCATATCTCTAATTTGAGCCTGTTATGCCCATGGCAGTATTTGATGAGTGATGTCTCCTCATCCTTAACTCATTAAGCCTTTGTTATATTTTTTCTCCTCTGTCCAACTGTGGAGGGAAATGAGTGAGTTATTTTGCTGCGTGTCTGGAATCCAGTCAGGCTCAATCCACTACATAGAAAAAAAAGTGATACTGTGACCTTCTGTCATTGCAGAATTTTATCGGGAGTATTGCTTGAGATGGGAGTTCTCTCATTTTGGTAGATTCTGTCTTTGTTGAAGTGTTTCTGCATTTAAAGTGCTCACCAAAAAGTAAAAACAGCAATAAAAGTCTAAAATCATTATTTTGATGAGATGGATGGTTTAGCCTTGTGTTTGTCTAGTGGGGTAGGATCTCTGTCTCTGCAGCTGAACAGAATCAATGTCTTTGTGCTTGTAGGACCCAACATGGAGAAGAAAGACTCCTCTCCTCCACAGCAAACCAGCAGAGCATGTCCACAGCTTCATGCTTGCTGTTTATTATCAACATGACATGAATCAACTCTGAAACAGAAACTTCATAACTTAAAATAGTCCTGAGCCTATGGGCAGTTACCTATGGGTGCATGTTGATGGTAAATTATACCATTATTTCTGGCTTGGCTGCATGCTAAACAGCTGTATAGTTCCAGATTAGTAGGGCTGTTTGGTTCATCATTTCTCCATACACTGTGCTCAAGTCAGGCATAACTTTGTCAGCCCATTACAATCTGTGGAATGATGTCTTCTGTTTCTTGGTGTGTGTTATTTCTTGGGGTTGTTGCCCCAGAGTTTGCATGTTTCAGCTGCTGTTACTGAGGAGCTGTTACTCTGTCAGCCCTTTTTGAATATTGAGAGTTCTTCAGGGTACATGCACTTACCTAAAAGGAGCATGCATTTTCTTTAGGAATGTTATTCTATTTTTTAGAAATAAAAAAATAAAAGAAAAGCATACTTTTCTGGAAAAGAATCCTGGCAATTGGTTGTGCTGTTAAATCTACAAGATTATTTTGTGAAAGTATAAATTCATATAATTAATCGGGTGATTTTTAAAATATCTTTGTTTTCTTTCTGCACTTCTAGAGCAATGTCAGTGAAGCCATCACTAAATTTGTTGTCTGTAACAGAAAATATTATTCAGCCCCTTTTGTCATATGTTGTTAAGCAGCCATCATTAAAAAAAATCCTGTAGTCATTAATAATCCTGAAAGGACTTGTTATGTGAAATGTCTGGCATTAGAATACACATTACAGTTACCTTGAAGTCTCAGGCATCAATATCAATCACATGGTATTCTGTCATTACTTGACAATGGCATAATTTTGTATGTTGACTTGTCACTCCTGCCAGATGCTTGTGAAAACATATTTTAACTGCATCTACAGCATGAGGCAGAGTTGAAATGATGACTGGTCAGATGAAGGAGGGAAGAACCTCTGTCTGAGCTGCAATTAAAACCAACATTTTTTGGTACTGTATATAAAGAATACAGTCCTCAAGAATAAGTCTTGAGGAGCCTCTAAGTAGTCAAAGTGTTTTTGATTGACAGTGGTTTCACCTCAGTCCGGGGAATATGCAAAGAAAAGCAAATGAATAAAATATGTTACTATCTTGGTTTGAAATACAGGTATCTGCTAGGGAGGGGCAGGATCTCTCTCAGAATGGAGAATTCAAATCTCCTCCCTCCAAATTATTATAATTTAGAAAATTAAAAGGGGCTTTCAGGCAGAGGTATGGGGATAGGAATAACATTTCTTTACTAGTATGTGTAACAAGGCAAACAAACAGCAGCAACTATAGTATTAATAATAAACAGAACTGGGAACCTCGAGAAGTTTTGTTTCAGAAAGCCCGGGGCAGTCTGATCTCTTGGGACTTGGAGAGCACCAAGTTGGGACAGTGGAAAATCCTGGGCTGGTGGCTGGAACGGCAGGATGTCCCCAGCAGGCAGGGGCGGGATGTCCCAGCAGGGCAGGGCAATGCAATGCCGGGCTACAGCGTAGCAAAAAAGAGCAGTGCTGAAGAAGCCACGACGGGATAGGGGTGGCCCAGCTCCAGCAGGGCAGGAGGAGGAGCTCAGAATTCCTGTGTACACCAGCAGATGATGGTAGATTTCCCAGGACCAGACTTTCTGGTGAAAGTGGGCTCCTCCTGCAGCAAGCAACAGTCTGGCCATCCTTTCTCTGATGCTGAGAGCAAGAAAGTGAAGCTGGCCCCAGTCCTGCCCTTAGCCTGCCCAAAAACTCGCACCATCTCCAGACTTCTGGCCACCTCTTTGTTTTGGTCAAGCACCTGATTTATTAAAATATGAATATCGATCTAATATTGATACCCAACTGTGATGGACAGAAGAATCTCTAACAGTTAAGTTAGAAAGTGTATGTTTATTGACGGCCGGGCAGCTGTGTGGGATAGCTCCCCAATACATACTGCAAAAATCACAGGTAATTACAAAGCCTTTTATCCACAAAAGTGTTGAATACACAAAATACAAATGCATATTCATACCCCTGTCACCTCCTCTTCTCCGCTTCGTATGCTAATTGACAAAAAGGCTATTAAGCATGTCTAGTTTGTTCTTTGAAATGGGTCGGGGGCCTTATGTGGGGAGTGGTCACCAAAAGGAGGAAGTAAAACTAGTCTTCTTCGTTCTAAACTTTCAGCCTTTCGATGGATATGTGATAAATGACTCCTTGGAAAAAACTGTAGTTTCCTGTTTTCAGGACTGTTTCTGGAGATAGAGGGTTTGCAGTCTTCTTGTGTTTCTGGGTCTATTGATCAGTTTCTCTGTTTTTCGTTACAAGCCTAGCTTACACAAACGTAAAGTTGACAGGCAATGAGTTATTAGATCCGGGATAGCTTATCTAAAATCTGGTCTCTCTTAACCATCCTCTGAGTTTTAACTGATTTCAGCAAAGCTTATTTTTTCCAGCTAAATCAGCAATATAACCTTAGTTTTTTAAAGTCTTCAAAATTAGTATCTCACATCCATAAGCACCCAGTACTTAGTCTCCTAGCAACTTACGGGGAAAAATTCTATAAGTAAAAAAGGAACAAACATAACCCCCAATAGTTAGAAATGTTTTACATAAATCTGAACCTAAATATTCAAGACTTTTTATGAAACCATAACTGTATCCTAATGCTTTTCTTGTCACCACACTGTTGGCACTAATATTGATGAGTGTCAGTGGTACAAACACATAAATGTGACATAGTTATGCTTACCTGCGAGACCCAGTGTTTACTCATTAGGAATCCTATTTTAGTGCTGTTTGCTGAAACAGGAGCATTGCCTTTCTCTTCTGATCCCTCTGCACTAGTGCTTTACATTCATATATGCCAGCTCTTGTGTCTATGCCCCCTTTCTTCTAAACTTTTGACTTTTGTCAAAAGCTAAAGCCACAGAAAATAGTTTTTCAGTTGTACTTTGTCACTGTGGGACACAATAATGGAGGCAGGGAGTGATAGTTCTTCAGAAGGCTGCAGTGGACCCCTCAGCGAGAAGGAGCCACCGGTTTATTTTCCAGGCTTCTTTTATGCATTTTACAAATGTGCCCACCCTAGAGGTGGGACCTTTGGGAACCATTGGTCACTCTCAGAGACCACCACGTGAAGTCCCTCCTCTGGGAACAACTGTGCAAAACAAGATATCTTACAGTATGTGACCTTGTTTACCAGTAAAAGTGCCTGGGAACAGAATTTCCTAAAACCAAAATATGGCAGGCACAAAGCGTGACAACATCTCACCCTTTCAGTTTATATAAAAAGAAAAGAAAAAAAGAAAAATGCAGATTTTTGTATCTGCTTGTGGAGAGACTTTCTCGAGTGATCACTCGCAGATTTCTCCACTTGTCGGCTTTCATTCTGGTTACTGTTTCCAACTTGCTTGTTGGCCAATTTGCAGGGACTTTCCCTGCTTTTCCCCCTTTTTTAAATTTTTTTTTTTTTTTTTTTGAAAACATGTTGTCTGCCGCATGGGCAGAATTTGTGACCAGCTCGCCAATTTATCTTGTCGGGTGAGATGCTGTGCCATTCAATGCAGTGGCCCTCGTTACAATTCATCCCGATCCGTCCCGCAAAACCCAGCCAAGACATCCCGCCCCCAAAGGTGACTAACAGTTCCGGCAGGATGTGAGCAAATCACAGGCAAGAGTCCCTCTGAGTCCGTAAAATCACAGGTCGCTGGCTGTCGAAGCAGTGCTTCGTTCCCTCCATGCATCAGGCCTTGAAGACAGGTCTCTGGAGGGATGGCATCAGGGAGGTGCAGGATACACAACTCGGGATGTTCACCAGGCCAGGACTGCTGTGCAGGGACAGCTCGGCAGGCACAAAGCAAGTGTCCCAGCGCCACCAATTCTCAGTCCTGAAAACAGTGCTGCAAAGGCACATGTTGAATGATCTCTGGAGTTCCCTTAGGGAAAGTGATGGGGGGGGGGGGCATACATCGAGCGCAAAAAACAAGGGAGCCCTTGCCTTTTGCCCTCAGCCCCCCCGTCTGTGTCGTTCCTGTTCTGGGGTTTTTAAGTAATTGAGAGGAGGCAACAAGTTCTCTCTCAGCCTGCTTTCTGAGTATCACAGAAGCAGACAGAGAGAACTGTGTCGCATTCTGGGCACCTGCTATTCCAGCTGTTCGAATGCCAGCAGGGCCAAAAGAACTCTCTGCGGTTCCCAAAGAGCGTGTGTCGACACCCCATTGTCTCGTTCCCCAAGTCATATGTTTCACTCTGCTCCAGGAAAACCTCAGCTTCCTGGAGTGCGCGGTGACACGGCATGGGGGAGGGGTATCGCGCTGCGCTGGAGGCGTGGCTGGTGTCGGGGGGTGCAAAGCTGGCAGCGGTCCAGCTCCCCCCTGGGCCACAGCTCGCGCAGTCTCGGCAGTGTTGCCAGGCAACACAAAAGCTGTGGGGCGGGCGCGCGGCGAAGTGACAGCCGGCGGAACTGCCGCCGTACTTCCAGCTCCCACCACCGGAAGGAGCCGTTGGTGCTTTTTTCGCAGTCGCGCCGGTGAGGGAGGGGCTGGCCGTTCCCGGCATGTCGCAGAGGGACCCTGCGCCACCTCCCCGCATGCGTGGGCAGGCGGCGTTCCTGACCGGGGAGACCCGTCGGGCACCGCGGGGCAGGGAGTGGATCCGGGCACCCCCACCCATCTCCCGCAGTGACCCCGCAGTGGGGCTGCCCCACCCGGCTGCCTTGCCGTCCACGCAGGCGCGGCAGGCACCGTGCGGCGGGAAGAGGACCAAGCCACCTCCCCGCCGTCCCCACGGCGACTCTGCGGAGGGGCCGCCCCATAGGCTGCGCAGGCGCGGCGGGCACCGTGCGGCGGCCCTGCAGCGGGGGGGCCCCTTGATTTCGAGTGTCCGCAGAAAACCCGTTCGCTTTCTCCTCCCAATAAGAAAACCACACATGTTCTCCGCAGTTCAGGCATTTGAAGACAATTATTTTGCCCGAATTGACGCGCGCTGGACACGCAGTCACTCCCATTCGCCGTGCGTCTGCGACAGAAACATGGGGGATGGGCGACTCCCTTGCCCTCTTTTTCCTGGGCCATGCTGAGCCTGATCATGCCAGGCGAGCCCCCGGGGCAGTGCCAGGGTCTCAAGCCCCACCGAATTCCACCCACTCCCACCCATCGTGGGGGGCGGCAGGCTATCGGGCTTTCAGGGCAAGGGAACAGGGGGCGGTGTCCGAGGCTCGTGGCGCGGGGGCGTAGCTGGCTGGCTGCCTGCGCCTGCACGAGAAGGAACTGCCGTAGGTGCCGTGATGGGCTTTTTTCGCGCGGAAACGTGGCACGGTGGCCGTGGGGCGGGGCGCGATGGTGTCTCAGGACCCCCGACCTCCTCCCCCTTCCCGCACCTGGCTGTTCGTGGGGGGGAACACGGAGGGATCGGGGAAGGGCGCTTCTGCGGCGCGAGATCACCAAACTGCTGCCGGGAGCTCCGCGCCTCCCCCCCCCTCCCCCCAAGGATTAGATTCATGGGGAGCGGAGGAAGGCAAACCCGGGACTTCGGGAAGACCTCCGAGCTGTTGCCATTTGCAGTCTTGAACTGTCCATCCTCTTCGGCTGGACTCGGGATTGAACTGGAAAGAGAACCTTCTCCCAACTTTTCAAAGACTGTCATAAATTTTTCCCAAATTATAAACAATTTGGTTAGGTTTTTCTGCCCCGATTTTAGCGCATCACGCAAACAAAGTCCCAATAGAGACCACAATGGCTTAGACTGCGCATTTTTGGCGCTTGGGAATAATCCCTGTGATTTTCTCCAAATATATAATTCTGCTACACCTTCAGTGGGGCTATCAACTCGCCAATGCTCAAGGTACCTTCCCCACATTTCCAACACTGACGTGTCTTCAGGGTCTAGCAACGGGGTCATTTTTCCGAATTTCATCTCCTTATCAGAGAGAAATAATTCGGCAAAACCCACAGGTCGGTTTCTCACCGAAAATCCCTTTTTTCTTTAAAAAGGGGCAAGGTATTTTACCTTGTTCCCACGGCTGCAGATCACGTCGGGCGTCACCAGATGTCGCTGTGGGACACAATAATGGAGGCAGGGAGTGATAGTTCTTCAGAAGGCTGCAGTGGACCCCTCAGCGAGAAGGAGCCACCGGTTTATTTTCCAGGCTTCTTTTATGCATTTTACAAATGTGCCCACCCTAGAGGTGGGACCTTTGGGAACCATTGGTCACTCCCAGAGACCACCACGTGAAGTCCCTCCTCTGGGAACAACTGTGCAAAACAAGATATCTTACAGTACGTGACCAGTTTACTTTTACTTGTTTACCAGTAAAAGCTTTTACTTGTTTACCAGTAAAAGTGCCTGGGAACAGAATTTCCTAAAACCAAAACATGGCAGGCATGAAGCGTGGCAACAGTACTTGTTTTCCCTGGTTTAGCTTGTCGTAGTTTTAATTCCAAAAGTTTAACCTGATTCTGTTAATTCAAAGCACCTCATTTGGTGAGGTGAGCTCTGTTGATATGTGATATGAAGTTATCATTATGTCACAGTAAGGATATTTGCACTATGTTATACCATCTACATGCTGTAGGGATAGCCTGCATCTTACACACAAAGATGACAAGGGTTATAAATGGCGATAGCAAATTTATCAATAAAAGAATTTAATTGAAAAATAGCCCCGAACAATAGAGAAATGCCACAATCAAAATCAGTGTTGAGCCTGGGGTCGCCACTGGGTGAACTTCAGATACGGCCTCTATCGCACCATACCACCCACAGTTCACGCCATGTGCACTGAGCGGCCCACTTTTATACAGTGTTTCGCTACACAGTAAGTGATCTGTCTGTTTGCCATCTCCTCCTAAGATACATATTCATGTATCCTCGATTTTTTGCTGCTGGTTGGCTGAATGGATTTCTGAGAAGGGAGAAGTCCATGATTTACTGGAACCAGGTATTGGGATTCACCATCTTGATAGTATTGAAAAGATACGTCTCAGTTGTTAAAGGGTGGGTTGTTGGCACGCCCATCATGGGTGAGCACCTATCTCCGTCCAGCTGCACCCTTCTTTCTCTTGTTAATGTCATTTCCTTGGGTGCTGGGCAGCGATGATACAATCTTGGAGGGCGGTTTCAGGCATGGCTTGAGGAATGTGGTTTCTGAGGCGAGTGTGGAGTTTTGATTTAAAGGTACAGTGTGGATTCATTACATTATTTCATGAACATATTTACAATAAAACCGAATTATATACAGCATTTATCACAAGTAACTTTGTTTTATTGACTTTTGCTTTTCAACCCTCTGAGCTACCAAAATTAACTCCTTTTTTTTTAGCTGTGGCAGAAGAATAAGGAATTAGTGCTCACAGGAATGGAATTTAGTGCTTTCATCTAAACAAAAACACAACCTAAGACCCAGCAGAGTTAGGCTCTGCTAAGGAATTTTAAATACTAAACTGTTCTTTGTCTGTATAATAGGAGTAAAATAGGAGTGGAGCTGCTGCAAGAAAAGAAAGTAGGTAGTGGGAAATTAACACTACCAGAAAAATAACAAAATTAATTTAATTTGCTCAGTTTGAACTTAATATACTTTATTTACAAGAGATTGGATATTTTCCATACCAAAATAATTAGAGAACTGAAATTCTGACTCTGTTTTCAGAAATCTAAAATTCCAAATTCAGTGAAAGATTTATAATCAGGCTGCTGTGTTAGGGCAGAATTTTTTGATTGAGTGGTTTATATTTATATTTTTTAGAATGACTTATGAAAGAAAGAATAATTGAAGGCACAGAAGTAAATGGCAGAAACAAATGGAATTCAGTATGCATTTGCCAGTCAATATTCCAGTTGTGGTCTAGAGGAGCCTATGTGACGGCTTTCTTTTTTACATAATATACATTCTAGAAAAATGGAGAATGGAAGTTTCAGTCCAGTTAGACTTTGTGAAATTATGGTGCTATGTGTTTTTTTAACCTGAAGGAAATGGGGATCAAAATTAGAAAAGGAAGGTGTCATAGACAACTGGCTGATGGAGAGGCAACAACAGGTTGTGGGAGAGGGTGAGCAACAAGGGATATCTACAGAAATTCTTCATAATCTTGGAGCTGATAATATTAGCAAATTAGGATGACAGAATGGAAGAACAAAGAAATACTAACATTCAGAAAGCCCCATCATTGAAGAGGACTACAGGGTAAAATAGAAAAAAAACCCTTAATGACTGAGAGGTGGAGTAACTACACAGGGATGAAATTTAGCAATGGAAGTGTAAGGTGGGACATCTTTATATTTAGTAACAAGAAAATATTTCATAATTTTGTAATGTGGCAGTGAAAGAAAAAGATAGTCTCAGGCCTATTGTTCATTAACACAGTATGAGTAGTAGTGTATAAGTGCCAATGCCATCCTAGGAAGTGTCACGCAAGTTATTTTAAAGGCAAGAATTTGAAGAAACCATTACTCCAGTCCCTGTGTACAGTATTGCACCATTTGCAGTCAAAAAGGTACAAGTAGGTTGATTGGGGACTAATAGATCCAGGCTTTATGATAAAAGTGACGCCATGCTGGTGTTATTCAGCCCAGCCAGCTCCTGGCACTGTCACCAGGAGTGGGCTGCCCCCAGAAAGCCAGGCAATCCGGGGTGCAGCTGTAGGGTACCACTGCTCTAAACACAGGTGGCATGCGTCGAGGGCAGGGACAAGGAACAGGGAGAGGCCTTCTGTATTTCCGAAGGTGTTTATTCCCCAGAGGGTCAGGGACAGAAAAATGCAAAGAACCTGGGCTTGCAGGGGCTTAAAAGTGTGGGAGGTTGTGGGAGAGGATACAATTTCCAACCAATAAGGGTTATGTGGGGGAGGAACATAAGGTGGGGAGTGCAATACATGGACCAATGAAAGAGCAAAAGGGGAGGGAACAGTTTAAATTAACCACTAGGGTGTCGAAGGCTGGGGGATTGACAGGGAAGGGTCTAGAAGAAAGGGCAGGGTTAGGGAAGGATTGACAGTTCTGTAGGAGGAGGGAAGGACAGGTCTAGGGAAGATAGACAACCAGGGCAAAACCAACAATACAGGGGGAAAGGAACAATCAATTAGGGATAAAATATATGTCCTGGGTTGTGAAGCCGGGTTTTGTGTATTCTATTTCCATTTGTTTGGGGGCCTGATGTCCCATCTTGATAGGCCATTGCCACCTTCCCCAGCCTGTGCGGTGCATCTGCATTTCTATATATCTTATGCCCTGGCGGTGGGGGGTGGGAGGAGGGGAGCAGGCAGTTTTGTCTGGATTAAAACAGAGACTCACAGAGGAGAGCAGCCAGTTTTTCCACCCGATTTCTGTTGGGAGGAAGACCGGATTTCGTCTCACCAGACTCCATCTCACCAATCCTGGACCCCCCTCCTCACCACCCCTGGACCTGTTTTTCCACAGAATCATCTCTGCTCCAACAGAATCACGTCTGCCACTTCAGAAGGACTTTACTTTTGGACTGCTTTCAACATCCTGAATCACAGGGTCAGGTTGTGGCTCTGACTGTCAGGGTTTTTTCCAAAATTGTTGTTTATTTGTTTATTTGTTTGTTTGGTTGGGTGGTTTTGTTTCCTATCACATTTGTATTGTTAATATTTCCTAGTAAAGAACTGTTATTCCTATCCCCAACATCTTTGCCTGAGAGCCCTTGATTGCAAAATTATAATTCGTCGGGGTGTGAGGGGTTGGCATTCTCCATTCTAGGAGAACCCCAGTTTCCCTGGCAGATACCTGTCTTTCTAAACCAAGACAATATACTATAACAATACAAAATATGGGTGGTGTATAAAACTGACCATCAAAATTGAGCTGAAATTGGAAACACAATAAAAACACACCATTCTCAGTCAAGAAATTTTGAACAAACACAGAGGTACAAGTAGGTTGATTGGGGACTAATAGATCCAGGCTTTACAATAAAAGCTTCGAGTGAATGTGATTGATGCCACTGAGTACATCAGAGAAGTAAATGCAAGAGAGGGAGAGCAGCCATTTGAGCAGATGAACAACATTACTGAAATAAAGGCTTTTTCCTGGCCAAGAATAATACTTGACTGGAAAAATGGTGATGTTAACCATAACAGCAAAGAGGTTCAGGAAATGATTTCTCAGAAGGTAATAGAGGGCCAGACAGAGTAGTTAGTTGTCAGATGGACTTGACATGTTAGAGAGACAATCTTATATCTGATAAGGTGTTTGAGAAATAATATGGTTGTTTATGCCAGTGGACGACTGATTACTGATTTCAGCTCAGCAATTTCTTTCTATTCTGTGTTTACCCTGGTGTATCTGATTTAGAAAGCAGTTAAGAAATGGAAGAACACTGTCACATACACCAATGCTACTTCACTGCTGTAAAAATATTTTTTCAACCTAATGATTCGTAATTCCCCAGTAGAGGGATGAAGTAGAGCCAGAGTGGTTTTGTGTACTCCAATCTCACCTTACTGGGAATACAATAGTAGTTACCAATGAAAAATAAAATATTTGATATTCTTCGTTATGGCGACAAAATTTTCAGTCATTGGGGAAAAATGAATCATTACACCTGCTGGAATCTGTATGGGCAGAGATGATTTTGAAATCATATCTATCTTATCCATTTTTGTGTCATACAGGCCTCTGAAGTGGATGCTATTGCTTCCAGTATGTGTTCCCACCTTCTGGAAGAAGTGCCATTTCTGTTTAACATTAATGTTTTTGTACAAGAGCATTATATTATATGATCCTAATTCTTTGCTGTAGTTGCTATTATCTTGAAATTTAAAACTTCCAAAGACAATGGAATAGAGCTATTCCAATAACCTCTGAAGCATCAAAGTTAGAAATTATTGGCTCATTTCAGAGAACTTGAACAGAAGTACTTGTCATCAATCTGTTTAAATGCAATTTGCATTGGTGCTGTGCAGGCAAAATTTCTGTTCCCATGAAAAAAATGAATGATTTGTTTATAGTTTGCTTCCTCAATAAACATTTTGTTACAATTAGTAATTTCAGAATTACAATTTGAGAAAGCAGAAAGGAAATTTTCCGCCCAGTACACCCCCCCCCACCATTGGTACAATTTGACAAAAATCCATGGAAGATCAAGAAGAATGAGCTTAGTTTGATGATGAAAAAGGCCACTGGACAACACTGGATTGGCAAATGGAGAAGGCAGAAGAAGATAGCAGAAGTCAACCATCAGCTTTTGTGGTGGGGAAGAAAGACAAAATAGTTGGTGGGAAGAGAGATGGACAAAAAGAAAGGACAGATAATTTTGAACCTCTTATTTATGGAGAAACCACTGGAATCTGTGGACATTGTACTGGAACTTGCAAAAAAAAGGTAGTGAAAAGGGTACCTCAGATTATATGGGTGTGGAATTCTATTACACCGGAGAAACAGAGTGAGTTAGTGTAGAAAACGGCAGGCCAGAAGGAAAAAATGTCCGGTGTTTTCTGATAGAAGTTGGTCTGCTCTGGGATTTCCCTTAGGGATACTGAGTATATCCAAGAACTGAGAAAGAGACTGTGTATGTCAGGGGAATAAGTAAGAACTAGTGACTGGTGGGACAGGCACTGTAAAATTATATAAATATCCTATCTTTAGCAAAGAAATTTTGCAGAGCGTTGTTATCCAGGATATAATAATTCTAGATTGATACACTCCAGTGACAGTCAGTGTCTGCACATACTGCCAGTACATGAGCCACAGACTTTTACTCATTGTTTACCATGAGTAAATTAAGATTGTTTTCTGAATTGTTTCTTTAATTGCCAATTACCATGAGAAAGAAGAGTTGAATTTCACTGTGCACGTTATTTAGTTAAATTATGTTTGACGTATCTTCTCTAAACCTTCAATTGCATGAACAATTTTTTTTTCCTTTATCCTTAAGTGTGAAAGGAAATCATAACCTCCATGATGACTCCTCAGCCTAAAATATGCAACTGGAACTTTATGTGATCTTCTCAGTGCATTGATTTGATCTTGTCTGTGGGCTCATTCACACTTGACTTGCCAGAAAGAGATTCTTTTGCTATGTAGCTTTCTCCAAGGAATATTTTGATCTTACCTTCTGCAGTGCCTTTATTTATACTCTCTTTGCAAAGTGACTTATTCTCCAAAGAACATGTGCTGTTGTCAGTTTTCATGTTTTTTTCTGTTTTTTTTTTTTTTTTTTTTTTTTTTCTGTTTTTAAGAAAAAAACCAAAAATTTGACATTTTCAGTCCGTATAGAAGGACCTGATTGTCTGGGGAACTCAGGAGTAAAAAGGCAATCAAAATCAATTAACTTTTCTTTTCTCTTTTTTTTTAAAATTATTTTTCTGAATATATATTGGTCATGCACATGGGTATTTTTTTAGTAGGAGGGAAGTTTTGTGGTCCTTATTTCAACTACTTTGTGTAATCAATACTTGAATCAGTTCAGAATGCACCACCTGTGTGTGGAGAGCAGCTATCCAAGTGGTGTAGTTTAACCCCAGCTGGCAACTCAGCCCCACACAGCTGCTTGCTTACTTCCCTGCTATTGGGATGTGGAGAGAATTGGAAGAGTAAAAGAGAGAAAACTCATGTCTTGGCATAAGATGCTTCAATAGCCTAAGTAAAAGCCACACACACAAGCACAGCAAAATAAGAATTTAATTCATTGCTTCCCGTTCAGTCATCTCCAGGACAGTTAGGTTCCATCATGCCTAATGGTTACATGAGAAGAGAAATGTCATCACTCCAAATATTCCCATCTTCTTCCTTCTTCCTCCAGCTTTATGTGATCAGCATGACACTGTATAGTATGGAATATCCCATTGTCAGGCAAAGTCAGCTCTCCTGGCTATGTCCTCTTCCAGCTTCTTTTGCACCTTTAGCTGCCTTGCTGGTAAAGCAGTGCAAGAGGCAAAAAACCCCCTTGATTGTTGCTGTGGGACACAATGAAGGAGACACGGCCTCGTTCAGAAGGCTGTTGGACTCCTGAGGAAGAGCCACCAGGTTTATTTTCCAAGCTTATTTTATACCTTTTACAAATGTGCCCACCTCAGAGGTGGGACCCCTGGAACCATTAGTCACTCGTAGAGACCCTCACATGAAGTCCCTCCCATGGGAAAGCATGTGGAAAACATGTTAAATTTACAAACAGCGTGACCTTGTTTTCCCAGTTCTGTCCTGGGAACAGAATCTCCTAAAACCAGAACATGGCAGGCACAAATCGTGGCTACACTTGATGCTGTGCAAACACTGGTCAGCAATACCAAAAACATCTCTATATTATCAACACTGTTTTCAGCACAAAAATGCAAACCATGGCCCCATACTAGCTATTATGAAGAATATTAACTCTACCCCAGCTGAAACCAGCACAGGAAGTAAATTTTATCTTCATATATTGTGACACCACAAGTAAAATACTAAAGAAAATAAATCTCTAAGTCCTATTCTTCAGTTTGTTTCTACAGAATGAGGAAATTTGTCCTGACAAGAGATCAACAGTATTTGTGGTTGCCAGGTATTACTATCTGGACCTTCCCCCCTTTCTCAAGCCCCTTTAAACTTTCTACTCCACACTTTATCCTCTCCAGTGTTTCCTATTGTTAGCTCATCTTAAAAATAGTTTTAATTACCTATTTTCTTTAAATGAAGCTGCTTACTAATGAAGGATTCTGATAATAAAGGGAAATAGCATATTTTCTGCAACTGAATCAAGACGATTTATGCACATAATGTTGGTGAAATACTAGCTGATAACTTTGATGTTAATGATATTACAAGATGAGTTCTGCAGTTTCTGGTATTTTTGATGTTTATCAAAATATTTTACTTTATCTGCATTGTTATACTGCCACATTTAATTTGATTAGTTAAATGTTAAATAGAAAACAGTATTTCTCACATCAGCTTCTGTTTCTCTGAAGATTTTAACGTCACTCAGAAAAAAGCATGACCATTGATCAAGTTTAATGAAAAGGCATCACCAAATTTAATGAAAATTAGTAAGCCTGAAAATGCTTATCACTTTTATGATATTTAATAACAGATCCTTTCTCTTTATCATATTTTTAGTACAATTATATTGATTACTTAAGATTTCAAGCTTCTGCTCAGCTTTATTCATAAGAACAAAAGAATTTGATGCTTTCAGGGCCTAATATCCATGATGTGACTATACAATGGAGACTACCATTTACCCCAGTTCTAAAAAAAGAGCACTTATATACTGGAATTAAATGAATTGAATATTTATCCATATAGCCCATTTATGTGACAAATACCTGAAGACTTGAATTGCCTCATAGGTACCTGCTTAGGTAAACTTTTTCTTGAACCAGATCCTTTCAGATCTGTATGCTTACATTCCTTTTGTATTTATTTCTTTCTTATAGGGAAGAAAGAGATAAATAATGGAAATTGTTTCCATTTCAGATTTTCACAGGGATTGTGCCATGCAGTTCCTGTTGGATATACAGCAAAATAAATGAGGCTTTAAGTGACACTCAATGTTTTTACCTCCTGCTGTACTCAATGGAAGCAGCAGTATTTTCCATTGAGTACAAGGCCACTTCATTCGGGTGCCATGAGGAAGACTTCTAATTTCCAGAAGTATGTGATAATGAAAGTGTAAAGTAAGAGATTTGAGAAATAAAGAATTTCTGTTCGAGTCTCTTCATACTTTGCCACCTGTTTGTTTTTTTTTTCACTCAATCTTTTTGGGTATTTATTTCCTTGCATTGTACCTGCCACTGCTTCTTTTCCACACTCTAATAGCATTGCAGAATATCAAGGGTGGGGGAGTAAGCAGAAGGGAAAGAGGGACATTCCTCTTGGGAAAATTCACTTCAGAAGTTATGGTTTAATTTTACAATTTTTCCTGTAAGACTTTTGACATTTTCCATTTAGGTTTTCTGTATAATCCATTTTATTCTTTTTACTTACCATTCTGCCCATCACTTAGTCTCCAAATTGTAGCATAACAGTATAATTTGCTTTGCTTATTTCTTTTTATTAATAATTTTCTACAGATGCTTACAATGTGTTAATTTCAAAACAGATTTATAACCTAGAGCCTTGTTAAGATACATGTCTGGATCACTGAATAGATAGGGAACTTCCTTTGCTTTTCTTCGTCTGATGCTTTCTTCTTTTCCCTTGACACTGTGACTAGGAGATAATTTAGGATACAAACTGGCAAGATTCAGCAGTACAAGGAAATAAAACTTGTTTAGTAGATTAAAAAAAAAAAGGCAAGAAATTCCTGGAGACAGTTGTTCTTCTTAAAAACATTTGATGTTGCAGCCAATGTGTTTGAATGTTTACTCCTTCAAAAAACTCAGAAAAAAATATATGTAGTTGATGCAGGTCCTGAGAAAGAACTTATAAAATTTCATGTCTCTCTTTCTACTTACTTGATTTCCAAAACTGTGATACCCATGCAGCCTGCAGCCTCTTTTTGATCCCTGCAAGGCCACTGATGTAAGAGTTGATACATGACAATCCTTGTGGGTCCCTTCCAGTTTAGAATATTCTGTGATTCTGAGTGGTATTCTAGAGAAGTAGGTGTTATTGCTAGGTGGTAGGTGTTTTCATTCCTATTTTAGATATAGTTGTTGAGAATAAAGCAATTTAGGTGTCTGAAGCTGAAAAAAATATTTAAATTATCTTAAAATTCTACCCTACAGTGACATAGAAAATACATAAAAATTTAAATAGTTCATATAGTTTATCCGATCTCTTATTTGTGTCAGTGATATTTTATCTGATCCTGATCTTCTTCCCACAGAAGAAGCTGTCTGCTTGCTCCTTGTGCTCCTGACTTGAGTCAGCTTCCAGGGCAATAGGAGAAAGGTTGTAAAAATCTGTCATGCTTCTATTGTATTATCCTATTTTATTACTGTAATTAACCTTGTATAGTTTAATTTACAGTCAATGAAATTACATTTACTCTAGCTTTTGAAATGTTATATATTCACAGATATTTCCTCTATTTAAAACAAGGAAACTGGAATCAGGCTTGCATTTTTTGAGTGGTTTCATTGTATCTTTCAGTAAAATTCAAGGCTGGTCTACCTCTCAGAAATGGTATCTTATGCAAGTACCAGCATGCCTGCTGTTCAACTCAGCACAGCTACTTTTGAAAGAATGAGCTAGGTTTTCCACAAAATGTACTGAAAAATAAAGTAAAAGCAAAGTACTACTACACTTCAAAAATGCACACAGTAAGAGAATTTTTCTTTCCTTTGCTAAATGAGGTTTTATGCTACATATATGCTGCTTCTTGCTTGTCAATACAAGGTCATGCCAGGATTAGGTGTTGTGTCAATGAGCTAAGGTCAAAGATGAATATTCATCCAGTCTCTAGCTTCTCTAGCTTCTAGTATTGTGAAAAGACATGCATTTGCAAGAAACTGTGATTCCTCGATAAAATAGAGATGGTGCAATAAGTATATTATCTTCCAAATTATTGAATTACAGAACTTTGTGAGTGGTTTTAGGGTCTAATTTGGGATTGTAAATTAGAATAATTAAGAGGCAAAGCAAATTAAAAGGAAGAAAACAGGCGGCTTGAGGAGATGCTGTAACAGTAAGAACAATTGAGGAAAGTTATCAAAAAACGTGCAATTTTGTTGGCCATTCGTGATTAATAATGAAAAGATAAAATTTGAGAAAGAAGATGGGCTCATCTTAGCAATGTGAAGAGCAAATTAAAAATACTGGTTTATATTGTGTTTACTGACATGTCTGGCTTCTCAGATAATGAATATCTGTGAGTCTGGCTGTAGGGCGTGGGAGTGATGTACAGCTTATTCATCTGAATGTAGTCATCCTCTCTAGTCTGTTTTTTTTGAAGGTTCTAGTGATGTTTCTAGTGATTGGATTAAATGGGAAAAATACTCAGTTGGACAAAATGTTCTAGCCTTCCTTACACTACTCTATAATAGGTAGTCTAAGGTGTGTGGACTTGGCGGAGTAATCTCCCTTCCCTTTTCAGAGCTCTTATGTATGTCAGCCAAGGCCTTAAATGTGACAGAGAGGCCACAGAGAGATGGAAGTAAAATGGAGGAAAGCAGTTCTTATGAGATAATTTATTTATTGACCCTTTTTCTACTGGTTCTTGAATGACTAATGGACAGAATGTAATTTGTGCCCATTTTTTCATTATTTATAGTAATCAGTTGAATGATTATGAGGATATGGGTATGAGGATATCAGTCTCTGGATTTGCTTCTCAATGACTCACTGAAATTACTTCTCAAAGAGAAATTGCTAATTTTCTATTTCTTCTGGCTCACCAAGGGCATGAAGTAGTTCTTTATTCCTGGGCTGGAGGACTTTCATATTTTTTTCAGATGGTGCTCTTCTTTCTTCATCAACTGATATATAAGTTCTTATGTGCACACGCCATAATGCCCTTTATTTTCCTTGGTTTTTTCCTCAAATATCCTAGTGAATATGAACTTTTTTCCTCAGAGACATGCATCAGTACTGAAAAGAGTTCAAATTGTTACCTTTTTCAACAATGGTTCATGATTTTTTTTTAATAAACCCAAACTTACTTGTTTTTTCAGTGCCTGCCTTGTGCTAATAAGTTAATACAACAAAGCATTTTATGCAAGGAGTAAATAGCTCTTCTAAGGATGGAGGATGGGAAGCTTTTTTTATCCATTAATCAAATGGCTTGCAGCTTTCACTTCAAGGCAAAAGTAGTCTAGTACAGTTATATTAATTTCTAAATAATGTTTTATAAGAAACACTACCTTCTTCCCCTTAGTTAATTTTCATTTAACATTGCAATAGTAGCTTAACATTGAAAATAGTATATCAGAAACAGGGGTTACCAGCTGTGGAAAAGGGACTCCTTTTTGTTCCTCATGGAAATATAATCATGTCCACCTATATTCCTATCCAGTTCTATCAGGCACTACTCACAGATTATCAATGCATCACTTCTCTCTGTGTCAAGGAATTTCAATGATTGCCCTTTTGTTGATCATTCCTGGGGATTTCTCTTTAGTCTGTCCTTCTTGGTTGGTTGTATGTAGTAACAGATCAGTTGGAAGAGTATCATGAGGGATGGACCTATGGGATTACAATTAGATTTTTCTTGGTGATTTAGTTTCACTGAATATGTAAATTTAAAAAGCGTAAGCAATTGCTTTGCTATAAGCCAGAAGGCATTGACCAATATGCAATGGTATTGCTGCCTACTCATGAGGATGCCTACTCATGAGCAGGTTTCTGTTTCATGAAGTGCTAGTCATCATGCTATTGAGTTTCAAAAATGAAACTGAGTTTTATTTCAAGCTGCAATTGAGCAGGGAATATTCTGGAAATGCTAAAAGCTTTGCTTTTGCAGTTTTACTTTTGAACATCCTGCTTCTATCTCCCCCTCCTTCCGTGGATCCCAGTGGTCCCATAAGAAGGAGGTTTGCTGAGACACAGAAGTGAGTCCTTTCCCCCAGGAGTAAAAGATGCCTCTCATTTCTTCCAGACTCTAGGAGAATTTATCTTCTATTTCAGCAGGCAAGAGCTGAACTTGAGTCTTTGGTTTCCAAATGGTGAGGTCTCTGAAAGGATTCAGCACAGTGTAAGCTCTAGTATGTCAGTGATTTAAAAAGTGATTTGGAAGGAGGCTGCTGAAGTGAAAATTATAAAATTTCCTTTATTTTACAAACAGGGCAAATCCAAATCCTGTTTTTGGCTGTGGCTTTAATCTAGTAAATGTCACTCAAAACAGTATTTCCTAATTTGTATAAGGGGGTGGCTCAAGTGAAATATTTCTCTTGTCAAATTTCATGCTAACCCAGGGAAAGTCTTTCCTCAGTCTCTGAGGTCTCAGCTAGCTGGGGGATCAGGACAAGGAGTAGCTGAAGGAGACAACACGGGTCTAAATAGCAGGTGATATCTCACTCTTCCTCCCCACTGGTGGTAGGAATGACAGTCTTGTGTCCTTGGGACCAGAGATTCCAAAGCCATGTCCTGATGCTTTCAGGAAAAAAACACCCAAATTAGGCAGAAACTGAAACAAAAACACTATTAGCCCTTCCCTGCTCTATTTCACTCTTCACACTCAGTGGTATGTGAGAGCTTTGAATTCCTATGAGTAAGGGTTTTTATATGAAGAGTCAGTTGATAGTGAGGAAGACAGATTTGGGCAGGGTGGTATTCTATGCACCAGTAGCCAATGAGTTGCAATGGTACATGTTACGAATGAGTGAGATTGCTTAAAAATCCCTGGTAAGGGTATAAGTAAAAACTGATTAAATATTAAGTGACAGCATGACAATGTTTGTTGGCAAGATTCAATCTACTACTTACTAGACAGTGGCACACCAAGGAAA
This sequence comes from Phylloscopus trochilus trochilus, assembly GCA_016584745.2. Classification (NCBI taxonomy): domain Eukaryota; kingdom Metazoa; phylum Chordata; class Aves; order Passeriformes; family Phylloscopidae; genus Phylloscopus; species Phylloscopus trochilus. The sequence continues at coordinate 55,984,491 of WQNJ02000546.1, read as the reverse complement.
AAACCCAACGAAACAAAATGCAGCCTGTCTATGTGACAAAAGGACAGTGAGGGCAAGGATAAAAAGGAATATGGCCTAAAAGCGTTAAGAGTACTCAAACTTATCAGTACTTAACCTTAACTTACACCTTAACCTCAACAATTTAACAAAGGAACAACACTTAACTTAAACCTAACTTATAACTTTACCTTAACAATTTAACAGAAGAATAACACTTAACAGCATTTAACCTTACTTGTAGGTTAAGCTTAGCAACTTAGAAAAGAACAATACTAAGAAGCATTCCCTTTAGCTTATAACTTATGACTTATACTTACTTACGGGTCTTACTTAGATATCTAAGGTACTTAAAAATCTAAGAAACCAGTATTTCTCACAGCTTTGCTATAGCATGTGCACATGTGCATGCACACAGACATAACAGGTCAGTGCAAGCAAGGTACCTATGAAAAATTCCCCTTCCCAAGGTAAGTGAAATACTCGCCTTGGATGCCTGTGCATCTCCACAGTGGGTGAAGGGTTGAGTATTGAGGAGTAAAAATATTGGCCCAGGATTCGTCATTGTTCGTCGATCCTCTGAGTACAAAAACTTGAGAGTTCACTAGTTCTGAGAGGTGTCCCACTCAGATGGAAATTGCTGATCACAGCCTGCTGCAGTGAGGAGAGCCCAAAGGGTCTCATTTTGGCTGCTTTTTCAGAGGTTTCAGGCAGATATTTTCCCTTTGCAGTGTCAGGTTGATCAGATAGGTATCATCCTCTAATATGTCTGTCAACAGCATACATCCTGACTTGTGTATGGACTAGAGCATTGATTGACTGAAGCTACAGATATTGGAGGAGTTTCAACTCTCAGTAACTTATCAGCTTTATTCTGAACAGCTCAAAAAGTTGAGGACAAGGAACCCTCAGTTTACTAATACCAATGTTTTATATCTTGTTGCAGTCATCTTTGTGTAATACATATTTTTCAAACCAGAGTAACAAATGCAGTCAGTGTTCAGTATCACAGTGGAGGGAATTAATTCTTCTGAAGCTAACAAACTTGTCATCAGTGATAATGGCTTTTGTGATACAACTGTCTTGTCACTGGGGATTACAGTTTGACCCACACACATCCTGCTGCTTACTTGATGTGAATTTTAAATCCCGTAGCTCTCAAGAAAGCATAGGTTATTAGAGTGCATAGTAAGAGTTAGGTACTATTAGCTGTATAAGTAATGGTTCACACTTACAAGTTTCTGCTGCCATCACAGGTTAGGTTATGACTCAGCTTCTGCTCAGGCATCTTTTAATTAAAAAATGTATCCACAAAAACTGAACACAAACCTCAAACCTGCCAAGAAATTAATAATGTCACTATGAGACAGCTAATTCCTTAGTAATACTCACAAATTCTGGTCTCTCTGCAGCTGAGGGGATGAGAAAACATGGATCCCCATTCTGTTCTTCTAAGATAATTAAAAATCATCTTTGTACTGCATTTTTTTCTGTCATCTTCCATGCTTAGGGAGATGCAGAGGTTTCTTTTTAAATACAGGAACTTCATAATTTTTTCGAAAAGTTAAGAGGTCTAAAGATTTATTTGGAGATCTGTTTTTAATCCTGGGACTTGCTCCTTGACCCAGAAAAGTAATTTGCTTACTCTCCTCTCTGTGGAGGATTTACTTACCAGGGCTGTCTCACTGAGATCAGTGCTGCTTCTTGTTTCCATGCTGATGCACCTGGTTCAGGGTCAGCTGGGACCACACAGTCCTGGAAGGAAGGATTTGTGGAAGGATTTGTTTGTCAGCTGATGGAATTGTAACAGGAAGCAGTTGGGAGCCAGATAGTAGTAAGTCTGCTCGACTGCATGATCAGAAGTACTAAGCGATTGGCTTGACAAAAAAACACAGCTAAAAGCAGTGTATATAGAAAAGAATTTTTTCCACTTGTACTTATTTTTTGTTTGTTTTTAAACGAGTTGGTTATTTTTTTGTCCAATACTGCAAAGCTAAATGGAAATATGAAAACAGGTATCTCTAAAGAAGATATTTCTATGGAATTTAGAGAAAGAAAAATGTTAGGTTAAATCTGTGCTTAGACTTGTCTTAATCTAGTGATTTCAGTGGTGCCCTTCTGTTCTCTGATGATTTGTTGAATACACAGTGTTTCATGTTGTAGATAACTCCAGCTCAAAGCTGTGACGTGTTGGTTTTAATAAAATGCATCTAATCCTTAGAGCCATTTAACATCTGGAAAGCAAGTTGTTAAAAACCTAAAGTACATCTAATCCTGTGAACTGCTCAGAGACTAGAAGAGGAGCTTTTTCTTTATGGAGTGCTTTAAAGATGTGAACTGCAATATTTAGTTTGGAGTGCTATTCAGGTTGTTAGGATTGTCTACCAGGTGCTGGATGAAAATGTTTATAGCATTTTCTATCATGTTCTTCATTTAACATACATATAACTAATATATATTTAGAAGCAGAGAATGTCAATAAGTGTAAGAATAAATAAGCATTCTATTTTGAAGAGTACATAAATAGAAAATGCAAGAATATATGAACATGTACAATAAAAATTTTCCCCTGCATGTATATTATTTCCATGGTTAATGAAAAGGACTTTGATCTTTGATATATTGGTAGTCTGTGGATTCAAACCCTTTAATTGGTCAATATGATATTTTTTATTTTTACTTCAGCAAAAAGCTGAAAAGTGAGAGCCCTTTGATTTATTAAAGAGCAGTATTTAACTCTCAAATCCTCAAAGACATGAATCACGTCAGAAGTCAGACACATAGTTTCTGCTATACAATAGAGAATAGTATTTTTAATTCACTATTCACATTGCTAAGGTGAGCCTGTCTTTCTTCCCAAAAATTGTCTTTTCACTATTATATTAATCATGGTAGCAAACAAATTGCACAACCTGGTTTTTGACATTTTTCTTAAATTGATTTCACTGTTATAGTCTCTACTCAAGTCTTCCGTTTGCTTCCTTTCAAATTAGAGTTTATAGTAAGGATACAGTGCTATTTAATATTCCTTAAAAATTAGGTTTAGAATTGTGTGATATGTAGTAAATATGCTTTTACTCCATCTATGCTACAAAGTAGTTCATTTGAAAATACGTTTTACCAAAAAAGCTGCTTTGTTTGGTTCTGTGGGAAGTTGGGAAGCAAGAAAGACAACATGTCTTAAAAATGAAAACTTTGATATTTTTAAAAGTTGCAGGAATAGTTATATCAAAATGATTCACAGAGTCACAGAATCAACTATGTTGCAAAGACCTTTGAGATCATCGAGTCCAACCTATAACCTAACATTACCTTATCAACTAGACCACGGCATTAAGTGCCACAGTCTTTTCTTAAACACTTTCATGGACAGTGACTCCAACACCTTCCTTGGCAGCCCATTCTAATGCCCAATCACTCTGCGTGTGAAGAACTTCTTTCTAATATTCAGCCTACACCTCTGCTGGTGCAGCTTAAGACTGCTCTTGTCCTGTAGCCGGTTGCCTGGGAGAAGAGACCAAGCTGCACCTGCTTTGAGAGAGTTGTAGAGAGTGATAAGGTCTCTCCCCTGAACCTCCTTTTCTCCAGGCTAAACAACCCCACCTCCCTCAGTCATTCCTCACAGGGCTTGTGTTCCAGACCCTTCACCAGCCTTGTTGCATTTCTCTGCACATGCTCCAGCATCTCAACATCCCTCCTAAACTGAGGGGCCCAGAACACAGTACTCAAGGTGTGGCCTCACCAGTGCTGAGTACAGGGGAAGAATCACTTCCCTGCTCCTGCTGGCTACATTATTCCTGATACAGGTCAGGATGCTATTGGCCTTCTTGGCCACGTGGGCACACTGCTGGCTCATGTTCAGGCTGCTGCCAATCAGTACCCTCAGGTCCCTTTCTGCCTGGCCACTGTCCAGCCACAATGTCCCCGGCCTGTAGTGCTGCAGGGGGTGGTTGTGACCAAAGTGCAGGACCTGGCTCTTAGTCTTGTTAAATTGATATTGTTGGATTCAGCCCATCGATCCAGCCTGTCCAGGTAGCTCTGAAGAGCTCTCCTACTCTCCAGCAGATTAATATTCACAACTAACTTGGTGTCGTCTGTAAGTTTGCTAATGGTAGACTCAATCTCTTCATCTAGATCATCAATAAACATCTTAAATAGGACTGGGCCCATACACAGATCTCTGGGGGACACTACTGGATGTTCATCACCACTCTCTGGGCTCGGCCATCCAGCCAGTTCTTAACCCAGCAAAGAGCGCTTCTGTCCAAGCCATGGGCTGCCAGCTTTTCCAGGATTATTCCATGGGAGATGGTGTCAAAGACTTTGCTGAAGTCCAGATAGACAACATCCACAGCCTTTCCTGCATCCACCGGGCAGGTCATCTGGTCATAGAAGGAGGTCAGGTTGGCCAGTCATGGCTGACCCCTCCTAAATTTGTGCTGGCTGGGTCTGACCCTAGGCAGTCCTGTAGGTGCCCATGTGATCACACTCATGATGAATGGTTGCATAGTGTCACTGACACTGAGGTCAGGCTGACAGGCCTGTAGTTTCCTGGATCCTCCTTTTGGCCCTTCTTATGGATGGATATCACACTTGCCAGCTTCCAGTCATCTGAGACCTCCCTGTTTAGCCAAGACTGATGATAAATGATGGAGAGCAACTTGGTAAGCCAGCTCCCTCATCACTCTGATGGGATGGGATCGATCCCATCAGGTCCCACTGACTTGTGAGCATCAAAGTGGTTCAGTTGGTCACTATCAGCTTCCCTCTGGATTACAGGGGATTTTTTCTGCTCCCTGTCCTTGTCTACTAGCTCAGGAGGCCAGTTGTTCTGAGTAACACCTATCTTATTGTTGAAAACAGAGGAAAAGGTTTTAAGTACCTCAGCCTTTTCCTCATCTTTGGTAACTATATTCCCCACCCATGTCCAATAAAGAATCAAGATTCTCCTTGCTCCTCCTTCTTCTACTAATGTGTTTATAAAACCATTTTTCTTTATCCCTTTTGGAAGTGGCCGTGTTAAGTCCTAGTTGATCTTTCCCCTCTAATTTTCTTTCTGCATAACTAATGACACACTTAAACACTTTCTGATTCATCTACTCCTTTTTCCAGATGTGACATTCCCCGTTTTTTCCCCTGACTTCCTTCAAAAGCTCCCCACCCATCCAGGCTGGTCATTTTCTCTGTTAGCTCATCTTTCAGCATATAGGAAGAGCCTTCTATTGTGCCTTGAAGATTTCTTTCCTGAGGTATGTCCATTCCTCCTGGATCCCCTTGTTTTAAGGGCTGTTTCCCAAGGTACTCTCTAAATCAGCATCCTGAATAGGACATCTCTTCTGAACAGCGTGTAGCCATCCATTGCAGCACTCCAGTGACTGGAGTCATCCTACCACGTTTCCACGATGGCAACTACATCATAGCTTTGCTGCTCTAGAATGGCTTCCAACTCCTCTTGTTTGTTACCCATATTACATGCGTTAGTGTACATGCACTTCAGCTGGGCTGCTGATTTCACACCTCACTCTGGCTTACCACCCTTAGGCTCCTCTCTGGAGACCCTGGTTTAATCCCCTCCCCCCTTCAAACCTAGTTCAAAACCTTCTCAATCAGTCCTGCCAACTCATCAGCTAGAATCCTTTTGCCCTTAATTATGACCTCTGTTCTATTTTACATAATGGAAAGACAACAATGCACCAACATAGTCAGCAGTGATTAAATTTGAGGCAGGAATAATGTGGGGTTTTTAATGGAAAAGGATAGTGTCTTTAATAGACCATTTGGACAAAAAGCAAATTATTTGAGACCTGAGATTTTTTAAGTTAACAGCATACTTTTTACCCTTCAACTCTTTTAGGTGATCCAATAAAATATGCTTCCTCTCGCAATGAGCCTTAAAACCTCATGTCTGCAGCAGGGCTGATTGCACTCCAATTCGTGTTGGAAGATGAATAATTATCACAATATCATTTTCCAGGACAAAAAGGATTAAAAATAACTCTTTGCTTACAGAGGTCTTATTGTCACATAATTGCTTCTAACTTGTACGTGAAGCATATCCTGTGTGGCTAAGAAATACACCCCCACAATATGTGCATTTCTTTGGTCTGCCTCTCCAAGCTATTATTCTTGCTTCGCTTCTTCCTTGATCTTTCTCATGCTGATTCTTCTACACAAAATTTGTATAATTTTTGATCATTAAAGCTCATAGCTCTCTATAATGACAGTCAGCTCCGACCTTCAGATTCCTTGACTGTATGTTACAAATTTAGGAACATATTTAAAGTTAGACATACACTCTGTACACATGTAACTGATTATTTTTGTCTCTTGCATTCATCCTTCTTGATTACTCTAGGAGTAATTTAATGTTTTGTCCATACTGACTCCTAAAGATTTTGTAAGATTTCTTTTATAATTTTTTTTCAGTATATAGTACCCTAAAGTATCAACAGTATATAGTAAAAATCCTTACTCTTCTAAGAGGAAATTCAGTGTCTATTTCCAGTAGAAATTGGCATCACTGAGTGGAAAATGTCAAACTTGAGAGGGGACCAGAGAGTATCCTGCCTTTTGCTTGTTTTGGGTTTCATTAGCAGAGTAATTTCTGCTCACTCACGTTAATGTTGTTATGTTCTTAGACCATGTGATAACCCATCTTGGTAATGAAAGATGCTTGTGTTTGTGGTGTTGGAATGGAAAGCCAATTGGATCGAAGGGATGTTCTTCCCTAAAAAGTTTAGACTGAGCTCTCAAACATACAGCTATTTCATAGACTCTCTTTAGCATTTGTTCTACACTGAAGCTCAGAAAGTTAGAGTGGTGTCAGATGTCTCTTCACTTGCGTTGGTAATCTAGAGTGTATATTCATTCCTCTAGGCAGAGGAATGGGCAATTTGTTAGTGTGTGCAGGATACGCTTATTATTTTCCTCTTCCATTATTATTTGAAAGACTAATTTGTGTAGATGCATTTTCAACAGTTTGGATAGATTCACTCCTCTTGAAAGCTCACATTTTAGTATAATCTTGTGGCTGTACACTTAAGTAGTAAGGCTCAAAAGCTTTGCCTGTATATAGGACAATGGAGAATCTTACTGACAAACTGAGCCATTGCAAAATTTTCTTGACAAACATGATAATTTTGTTTCTAAAGCACTTATTTTGCTCAAGGGCTTTCTGCTTCTCCATTCCTCTTGCATACCCATGGACAGTTTGAAAGAAAAGGAAGTATTGACAAACAAGAATCAATCCAGCCCTATCTTTGTCTCAGTTTGAACCTGACCCTTTTTGATTTGTTTTACAAAATTAAGTCCAACTTGGGTCAAGTAGTTAATCAAAGGTCAAGGACCTATTCAGCTTGAAGGTTGGAATCTGGTCACTGCCCATACAAGGAGGAAGGCTCCTTCTGAAAATTAGATGATGACAAGTAGGATTGGCACTTTTACAACAGGTATAAGGCTCTGCAACTAGAAGGACAGTCAACTGATGAGATGGACAAAGGTCCTTCTGGGATAGAGGAACACATAGGCCAACAAAATCTACCCTCCACATCACAACCTCCTCTGTTAAGAAGAAATGAAGAGTTGTCATAGGTGACTGCTTTGTAAGGGGAACAGAGGGTCTTGTATGCAGACAAGACCCAAACCATGGAGAATTTTGCTGCCTCCGAGGGGCTTGGTTAAGAGACATTGCTAGACAACTCTACAGTTTAGTATGGCCCTCAGATTATTATCTGTATTGGTTCTTCCAATCGGCAGTAACATGATAACAAAGAGAAGCCTAAGGGTAATCAAAAGGCATTTCAGGGCTTTGGGACGATTGCTTGAAGGATCAGGAGCACAGTTTGTTTTTATCTCAATCCTTCAACTGGCAAGTAATAAAATCTAAAGCAGTAGGCAGATTCATCAGATCAACACACGGTTTCAAAGCTGGTATCATTGGAAAAATTTTGGGGTTTTTGGCTGTAGGATGATCTATACAACACTTGGTCTAGTGAACACCTGGTGGGATACACCTTTCTCAGAGAGGCTCATTGATAGATTTTCAAACTAACTTGGAAAGAACAAAGGGACAACCCAGGGGCTTGCCAGTGATGAGCAATGGATGGTGTGCCAAAACCTGAGGAAGTGAGCTCTAGTGGTCTCTCTCAGCCTGCTTCATGAGGTGTCAGCTACAATAAGGCACATCTGAAATGTTTCTATACCGATGCATACAGTATGAGTAATAAACAAGACGAGCTCAAAGCTTTGGCCCAGTCCCATTTGAATGAATGGCATAAGTGGAACCTGGAAGACGGGTCCTGTGACTAGAATGCCATGTTGGATGGTTACAAGCTCTTCAGAGGGAATAGGCAGGGCAGGGAAGGAAGGGTGGTGGATGGTGTTGTACATATACAATGGGCAACTGGCTTACAATTGGTGATGGCATAGTTGAGACCTCAGTAAGGATCAAGGGGCAAACAAACAACACCAATGTCATCATGGGAGTCTACTCTACCTAGCCAGGATAATAATGCCAAAGGATTATTTTTTGAGAAATCAAAAAACACCTCCAAATCAACTGCCCTTGTCCTTACAGGGCACTTCAATCTGCCAGAAACTGAGAGCATTACACAACTTGAAAAAATAGGTCCAGAAGATTTCTGAAATAGCTGGATAGTAACTTCATGGTAAAAGTACTAAGTGAGCAAACTTCATTTGCTGCCTATTAATAGAGACTAGCTCATGAGTGAAGGTTGGTGGCCATCTTAACCACAGCAACCATGAAGTAAACAAGTTTAAAGTTTCTGTTGGCAGGAGGAAAAGTACCACCAAAACTTCAACCCTGGACATGAGAGCAAACTTCAGGTTTCTCAGGGCACTAGTGAGTAGGGTCCCCTGAGAAAATACTTTTGAAGGTTCTGGCATCCATCAGTGCTGGTCATCTTATAAGCATTAGCTCCTAAGGTCATTGGAGCAGGAAATTCCAAAATGTTGGACGTCAAGCAGATGAGGGAGAAGGCTTGCTTTGCTGAGCTAGGATTGTCTTTTGGAGATAATGCAAAAAAGGCAGGTGCAAGCAAAGTGGTGACATGGAAGGAATAGAGAGATGCTGTTCACCACTGTACGGAGAAAATTTGTGTAGCCAAAACTCAGTTGGAGTGACTAGTGCCATTTAGAACAATAAAAAGACTTCTTTTAATACTTACTGCAGAAATAACATTGTCCCACTACAAAATGAGGATGATCACCTCACAAGCAGAGACATAGACAGAGGTTCTTAATATTTTCTCTTCCTGTCTTCAGCACTGAAGATACACTAAAGTCAATCCAGTGCCCTGCGCTGATGGACCATGGTTGTGAGAATGATAACTCCCAGCTGACTGAAACTGTGTGGAGTTTGCTGCTCCAGCTGGATCACTATAAATTTATGGGGCCTGATAGCACTCATCTGAGAATACTCTAAGAGATCATTGATTGACAGGACTTAAAGTTATACTATGTAAGTTTGCTGCTAATACTAAATTGGGAGAAGCTATTGACTCCCTCAAAGGCAGGGAGGCCCCACAGAGACACCTGGACAAATTAGAGGGCTGGACAATCACCATGATTGTTAATGATGTTTAACAAAGACAAATGCTGGATTCTCCACCTTGGACCAGGCAACCGTGGATGTACAGACAGACAGGTGTGAGATGCTGGAGAGTAGCCCCACAGAAAGGGACCCGGGGATCCTGGTCAATGGCAAGTTGAATGTGAGTCAGTAGTGCCATGGCAGCCAGGAGGGCCAACCATGCCTTGGGGTGCACTGGGCGCAGCATCATGGCTGGTCAAGGGAGGGAATTGTCCCACTCTCCTCTGCACTGGGGAGGCCTTGCCCCAAGTCCTGTGTGCAGTTTTGAGTCCCACAATATAAGAAGGATATAAATGTATTAGAAAGTGTCCAAAGGAGGGCTATGAAGATAGTGAAGGATCTAGAAGGGGAAGGCATACCAGGAGTGGCTGAGGTAATTTGTTTTGGAGAAGAGGAAACAGAGGGGAGACCTCATAGCTGTTTACAAATTCCTCACAAGGAGAAGCAGAGGTGCAGGCACTGATCTATCCTCTGTGGTGATCAGTGACAGGACCAAAGGGATTGATATGAAACAGTGTCAAGAGAGTTTTAGTTTAGATATCAGGAAAAGTTTTTTCACCAAGAGGGTGGTTGGGCACTGGAGCAGGCTCCCCAGGGAAGTGGTCACAGCACAAAGCCTGCCAGAGTTCAAGAAGCATTTAGAAAATATTCTCAGGCACATGGTGTGATACTTGGCACTGTCCAGTGCAGAGCCAGGAGTTGGACTTTGATGATCTTGATGGGCCCCTTCCAGCTCAGGATGTTTTATGATTCTGTGTTTCTACCTGTTATCAACACTAGTAGCTGAAGTCAAAGAGTAGGTATCAGGCATATTATGGCTCTTACACTTTGCAGATGGGATGATCTTTAATATATTATGATTTTCTAAATTAAGAGAAATTCTTTCCCTGGTGGCAGAATTAGATTAGATCTAAGCGTGGTAAAAACTTTTTCCTTTTTTGGATGTCAGAACTAAAACTCAGGCTGTCACAATTGTTGCCACTCAGGTTTGCTGAGCAAGAGCCAGAAGCAGAGTGCTTTTGCATCTTTAGCCAAATCAAAAAAATTTCTTTCGCCTTCCTGAAACAAATAATTTTTACTATACAAGGTAATTAGCCTTGTATAGTAAAAATTATTAATAAAAATAAATTAGCCATTTAACTGAAATCTCAAATGTTTTAGTGAACCATAACACTAATGTAACTGTATGATTGATTTTTCGCATAAATATTACTGTATCACCCTGCTTATAAAATATTGTTAGTGTGGTTGAAAAATGTTTAGTGAACAAAGCAGGGTTGGGGATTTGCTGAAGACACCTGAAAGGGTTTTCTTACAGTTTGCTGATAAACTGACTTGCTGAGGCTGTCAAATCAAAATAGTGAAGATTCCTTCAGGATGTGCATACACCATATTTTAATATAGAGAGGCCCCTCCAGGTATGCAATAGGTATGGACAGGATAGTACATGCTTCAGAATCATACTGCTTATCCAGGATAAATGGTCAAATCCTTTGCTTCTAGATGTCACGCCTGCATTTAATATTGTCATGGTAGTAAGTCCATAGTCATGTATGTTTTTAAGGAAACACTGATCCTGGGACATAGTGAAAGAGCCTATGCATAGTGAAATCAGTGAAAACTAATGAAGCAGTCCTATAGGAATCTTTATTATTATCCTTTCCCTCACCTTTAAGACCAGTTCAAATCTACTTTTTATTACTTGTCAAATATTGCTTTAGAGGAGTTCTGGGCCTTAAACATCTAGTGCTTCCACTAATTACATTTGCTTTATCATTCCTTAACTGTTCATTAGTTCTCCCGTGCTCTCAGTCTGATTCCAGAAGCTTTCGATATCCCATTCTCTGCTCATAAACTCTTCCTGACAAAATAGTTATGCTTCCTTCATTTCCTCTTTTGCAGCCCCAGCAAGGACAGAATGCTGTGGTAACAAGGATAAATATTTCAGAAAAAAAAAAATACAAGTCTCTTGTTATCTCAGAGATTATAGTGAGAAGGAGCATGAGCTATTGGTGAGATTACTAGTTACTGATTCAAAGATAAAAGAAGTTGAATGAAATGTGGACACAATTAACAATTACCAGGGGTTGTTAATTCTTAGAATTATATCTGAGACAGTGAAAGTTTAACAACACTGCATATTTGAGATAAAATTTCTCATTGTCTAGGGTGACCCACATGATTTGTGAAAATGATCTCTCTTATCTGAAGGAACTATAAACTGTATTTATGTAATGTTCACCATTTTAGCTTAATGAAGCACATTCACACCAAAGCTTTATTGGTATTGTTGGTGGCTATTAGACTGTATTACATGTCCATGAGAAGCAACCAGAAATATTTTTGTATATACAGAGAAATGCTAATACTTTCAACTGTATATAAATATAACCTTTGATCTTTCTCTTTAGTCTGTTGACTCCAGTATTACCTGAACAATTTAATTTTTAAAAGGGATTTTTTTTTCCAAACAAGGTAGCTATATAGCTGTCCTAGAATGATGTTACGATGTTGTATCCCCAATCGTCTGTTGGGTTTATGCTGGATATTACACTCTATACCTTTAATATTGGCTCTGAGAGTAAAAACGGGGGGAGACGCACACAGTTTGTTTTCAGAAACCTCTCTCCGTCGGGCTGGCCTTGAAGAGTGGGAATCAACAACACACAGACATAAGACAGAGAGGTTTTTTTTTCCCTTTGTCTTTTTGCTTTTCTTTGTAGTTAGTGTAGCCTAGCTGAGGCTGAGAAGCTTCAGTTTTCTTTTTTTCTTTTTTTTTTTTTTTTTTTTTTTTTTTTCCTTTTCTCTCCTTTCTTTGGAACTGTTCAAACCTCCCCAGACCGAGGACCCGGGGGGGCTCTGGGGGGAGCTTGCACCTGGGACCCATTAAAATCTACCCTGCGCAGCAACTTTTCCCAGTGCTGGAGGAACTGAGAGCAGAGCAACCACCTACAGGAGGGACTTCTTTCCTAATCTGTCATTTCTCCAGAGCGGCACGAAGTTCTTGTCATCTGGTATTGTTCAATTTATTGTGCTGGGGAGTGCTTTGCCAGTTTAATAAACAGGTTTCTTTCCACTTCTCTCTGAGGAGGTTTCTCCAAACCGGTTGGGGGGAGGGGAGGAATGGCTCCCTAGGAGGTTTCCTCCCAAATTAGCCCTAAACCACCACAATAGTATTCACCCACTTCTTTAAGATCTGCTGCCAACAAATACATTCCTGTTTAAAAACCTCATGTCCTTAAAATAATTCTGTTGAATTGTACACTTTTGAGTATGAAATGAGACAGGAGGCTGTCTTTTTCAGTTCTGTTGTGTCTTTGACCTGTACAAAAGAGGTTTATCAGGCTGCTGACATGTTTACTTACCTATATTGCAGAAAATTGTAACTGGAGAGCTTAAAAGCTATAAATGTTGCTTGGTCAAGTATTGTCAGTGTGGTAAATTACGTGCCATTCGCTATTTCATGCAGTTCTAATTCAACAGTGTGGAACCCAAGTTCTTACGTTTGAAGTATGTAAAAGATTAAAAAATACCTTCATAGAAATGGATTAATGTATGGGAATTTAAACCACAAAGCTGAGAAAGAAGGGACAGTATCCCACAGTGAAATAATGAATACAGATGGGTCCACATCTATAAATTTTTGTATAAGCATTGCCCAGCAGTCTTTCTTTCTCTTTTAATATTTTCTTCCCAAAAGTTATCAGTCATGAAGCAGAGGAAGAATGAACAGTATCATTCAGGGGAAAAAAAACAAACCAAAAACCTCTAAAAGTGCATACTGCTGTATATTTTTTTTACTCACTGGAAAGAAGAGATGGTAATTTTATTGATGCTTCTGTTAATTACCAATCCTAAAAGGGCTTGAAGTACTGGATTATGATACAATGGCATTTTTAGATGTTGACAAGTTATTTTTAGGAATCTTAATAGCTCCTTCTGCTCTGCAAAATTAATCTCGAGGCATTTTTACAGAATGTTTATTAGAAATCATCTTATTATTAGAAATAAATTAGTTTAAAACTCCTATAGCTGAGGCAGCTCTTCTGTTCTCTTATGTGCAGCAAATTTTACCACACAGTGAATTTATCAAGGCTGTAGAAACCAGCCAAGTCAGGCACCACCATGCCTAGCTGCTGGAAGCCTGGCTCCTAGCTAGAGACAAGCACATGGAGATAATTCATGGTGTGTCATTAATCCTGGGGCTTTTTAAAGGGTAAGGTGTGTAACATCTAAAGAACTCAGTACTCTACTTTAAAAATAATAATTAAACGGCTTACTATTTATTTTGTGGCCTAGTATTTTAGGGCACTGTCATTGACAGTGCCAAGAATTTGGCTCAAGGGCCTCCATCTCAAAAGACAATTTACATCAAGAGGCACAGCTGGGAGATCTCCAGCCCAAATAAATGTCAGATTTGTGAGGCCATATGGAAAGAAAACAAGAAGAAATCACAGAATACTCTGAGTTTAAAGGATCTGCAAGTCTAGCTCTTGAGGGAATGTCCCATACAGGGACTGAACCCATCGTCTCAGCATTATTAGCACCATGCTGTGAGATAATTTCCTAATGGTTAGTGTTAAGAGAAGGATTTCTGGATGCTAAGTCCCAGCTTCATACTTGGTTTATACATTTTGCTCTTCTCCTTTAGGAAAATGGTAATCTTTAGCAACAAGGCTGGGCGAAACTGTACTTTTGCAGATGTATCAATCAAAAGATTGTTCTGCACTTTGTTTTTTAATCTGTATTCTGAAGTTGTGAGTCAAAATATCATGTCTCATTTCAAACACACATAAAGGCAAGAATTTGAGGATCTAAGTGGGAATTAGATCTTCTTACAGAATGGAGGTGTCCACCACAGAAGTATCATGTTTCATTGTCTTAGATACAGGATGGAAAGCAAGTAGGTAAATGCGGCATTCCAGCTAAGCCACCTGCTAGCAGGGAACTGAGTTTAACCTTTCATCACTGTTCAGGCCCTCAGGAAATATTAGGCTTCCAGGTTTGGAAACATGGGACTAAAGGGAATTAGTGTTAGTAAGAATTTGAATTTAACATATGAACTATCCAATGGTACCTGATGCTGCAAAATACAGCCATCGACCTTAAATTAATGTGTACTAAAAGTTGTCTTGATTTGGGAGGTCAGCATCAAATCCTGTTTTGGTTTTGTGAAAACTGTGATGGCTTCATTGCTTGCTCTTCTTTTATATGACTAGGAGAAAATAAAGAGCAAAACAGGCTTACTTTAAAATTACAAGGATAGTTTATTTACATGGACTAAAAGAATGAAAATAAGAAAAAAAAACCAAAACGAAACTTTCAAAATATCTGTCCCTCCCCCCAAAAGTGTTCACTTTCCTACACACAACATAAAAAGACAAAACTTGTAATTTCAGTCAGTTTTACCATTTAAAAACAAACTTTCATCAGTTCTTTTAGGAAAGGAGTCTTTCTGGGTTCTGTAGAGACATTGTCACAAGAGGAACAGTCCTCTGCCATCCATGACACACATCTGCAACAACCTGGAAGGAATCTCTGCAAACTGTGAAATCCTACCCATTAGCAGCTTTCCCAACACTGCATATGGGCCATATCCGTGTATTAGGGGAACTGTTTTAAGGATGCCTCCTCTAGTATAACACAAAAATTCTCTTTTTCGATTTCCAAAATCGTCTCAAGAACTAAAACTCTCCTCTTCCTTAGGAGCAAAGAGCTTTGTATCACTTTTAACTAGAACCTTACATCCCCCCCAAACAGCATTCATATGTTACAGTAAAAACAGTTCATTCTCCATAGTTTACCAGAAATGTCCAGCCAAATTAGGCCACTCCTCCTCCTTTGCCCCAAATAGTCTTTTCACTCTCTCTTCACTGACTTCAGTTTCAGGCTGTGTCTCTTTGTGGTTAAATCACTTTGTCTGTCCTCACTCCAGGAAGGGCCAGTGCTCTGGAAATTCATTTGCTGACAGGAAAGAGTTAAAACTTGCCCAGGCCTGCAGTGGGCACATGGTCCCTGCCAGTGGGAGCTGCAAAGATCTCCAAAACCATGTGGGTGGAGAAGCTGGTTTGATGCCTTCCTTTCCACCCCTTGATCTCACAGCATGGACCTCTCAGAGATGCTCCCTGAGAAAGGAGGCGGGGGGGGGGGGAGGGGGGGGGTGGGGAACATCCTCCCCCAGTCCCGGCTGGCAACACGGGAAGCTGCCAGGGCTTTTCCTCCCCTTCCCCATGACTGGGCTGAACCCCTGCGGGGCAGCGGCTCCCGGAGGCCCGGCCGGGCCCGGTGCAGCCACCCAGGGGCAGCGGGGCCTGCCCCAGCCCGACTCCCGCAGGATGTTACCTGGTCACTCACCCGGAGAAAAGAGGGAAGCTCCCACCCAGTCTCAGCTTTATATGGGTATTACCAAAAGTCACATTCTGTTTTCTCAGTGGTTAAACCACATGCCAATAGCCAAAAACTGGCTCCTGATAGGTTTGTCCTTTCCAAAGAAATTCAAAGGTCCTAACTAAAACCAAACTGTGTTAACCCATGACATGGTCTTTTTTTCCAACCTCTATTCACCCTAAAGGAGGGTTACAGGAAAGGAGAGGGAAAGGGAAAAGGCATTTCAACTATAATAGTTTTCGAGTCAAACTCTATGCCCATGAGCGCAGCAAGTTCTAGGTACTAGTGTGCCAACTCTGTTGATAGACTCAGTGTAGTAAGAGCCCATCCTATTCAGAAACATCTTGTGCAGGGAGGATTGATATGAACTTAGCTGAATTTCTCATTATCTTTCATCACAGCACTGTGAAGAAGGATAGGAAAAATCCTGGAAAAGATACCTGAGACAGAGAACTAAAAATTTTAACTGTTCCTACATATATTAAGTTGCATTTTATAAGGCATTTAGTGAATACTGAACGCTGCATCTGTTAACCTTTAGCATATTTTGAAAGCACTACAAGCATCTGGGGCCCCTGGGTGATAATGAAAAGAACTAACCTAAACACCCTGGGATAACAAGTCTAAGAATGCCAATAAAGGGAAGAACACAGACTCTTAGCCAGCATGAACTGAGTATCCCCTTGGAAAAGTGCCAAAGAGGGCCAAAGCACACACAAGAAAGATAAAGTTGAAGAGTTCATGAAGAAGACTCCCATTTCCTTCATCCCTCAAAGACCCCCAGAGACCATCACAATGGACTGAGTGTGCCCAGAAGGGCATGGAATTAATTACCATATGAGGCAAGGATGGGCGGGGCCAGGGAATGTATATGTATGAGGCAGACTGTGCAATGACATGCATATGTAAGACCTCAGGGAATACTAAGGGAGAAGATTCTTGGGTGGCTGTGTGTGTCTTTGGTGCTATTATTCCCCCATCTTGACATCAAATATTATTCGTGGTGGAGTTCTTTCTGCCCCTGTTTCAATACCCATTTTTAAAGAACCTGTCAGATTTTTCTCAGCTTTTCCCAAAAAAAACCCAAAAAGAGACAGTTCTCAGGGTATGTGCTTTAAGAGTATTGTTGCTTATGTTTAGGTTTTGGAAGCAATGAAAAATGATGCTATTTCTATAATGCAGAAATAATTGTTTTCCTATGAAAATAATAGTTGAAATTTACCTCTGCACTGCCAGAGTCTGCTGATCAAAGCTGTGTGTGCCTCTTCATGATTTTGCCTTCACAAATGACACTTCGTAACCTAAAGATGAAAAGTGATTGCCCTGAAGTGGTCAGGCAGATGGACTTGATGGTTGTGTCATGTCCCTTCCAACTGAACTAGTCTATTCTGAAAAAAAAACCAAGATGAAAGCTCATGTAAACAGCAGAAATGAGGTAGTTTTATTATGTTGATAAAGTAAAATGGGGTGTACTTTTCATTTTCATTAATATCTATTAAGGAACTAGTATTGCCTGTGACCTTCCACTGAAACTAATAGAACCAATGGTCTTAAAGATCTTTTCCAACCTAAATGATTAGATGTACTCATTGTACTAGTCTCTTCAAATGGAAGACACATTCAGTTGTGAAGCTTGCTCTTCTCATTCCACACACTACAGATGTGCTGACTACTTCAAGGACATTTGGACAGCTTATTCCATAAGTTCCAGAACTCTGGGATGCATCAAGCATTTAGTCTGTGTTTTGTGCTTAATGAGAAGGATTTCATTTGGGGAAGGATTAAATGTAGGGAAGACAACTTCATTTAAATCTAACCTTTTGTGATTTGAGACTTTTTGATTGAGGCAATCTTAACTTTGAGAGCATATTTATCTTCAAGACATCTTAAATAATGCCTAATGTTTTCTTGTAGTTTTTTATTTGGTTATGGCAAGTGTTGTATGAATACTGTGTAAAGATTCAGTTTAATTTCTTTGATCCAGATAAATAAATACAAAGGATCTCAGAACCACACTTATTTAACAATCAGAAATGGCTGACTGGTTTAGGAAGTAACCATGGTGCTATTGAATCACTGAAAATACTTCCATTGGTTGATTATTGATACATTTTCTCAAGCCTTTGCTGCTGCTCTAATAATTTAAGGCCCTATGGGTTCTGTGTAAGCAGACTTATTCTTCAGCCTTCACTCTCCTTTAGTTAAGGAAATAGTATGTGAGGCAAAAATGGGAGACATTGCAGGAGATACTATATTTTCTGTACTCTTTTCAATCTACTGAACTGTTTTGGTTGATGATTGTTTTCTGTAAAAGGGATGTACTCCACTTTACCACCTCATACCTCCTTCATTTATGGGTGTGTAAGACCTCAGATAACTCATGCGAGTTTTTAACAGGGCTTATAGTTGTTCATGTACTCTGAGTTAGGTGCACAGGAGAAATAGCAACCAGATATTCTGAAGACGTCAAAATAACAAAAAAATACTTTAGTGGAAACTTTAGAAAATCAGAGAAACTTTGGCAAAAGGTTGAGTGCAACATCAAATCAACATAAACAGTTCTTAAACAAAGCATTAACTCGATCCATTCACCTTAGCAAACTTTAGGTCAGTTCAATTTCAAGTTACTCAAGAATTTCAAGAAGAGAGAATTAGAAGAAGGAGAGAGAAAGAGAGAAAAGATATAGAAAAGCACACATATAGCTACTAACTCTTGGGTTCCAATGATGATAGGAACTGCAAGAAGAGGTAGGGTCCAGACAATATGATTTTTATGGATAGAGTGGGAACTTCATGTAAGCTCTGCCTTAGGCTAAGATTTTGGCAGCAGCTTTTGGCCTGCATCTTGTTAGGATCTAATTACTAGGGTTCCTAGAAAGCCTCTGCCTGAATTAATTGCAAACTGGACCATATACCAGTGACAATAGTATGGAATTTATTTGATAGTAATGATGGGGGGCGGAGGCGGGGGGGGTGGGGGGAGAGAGAGAGAAGGAAAGAAATAGGAAATGGGGGAGGGGTGGGGGTGGGGGGAGGCAGGGCAGAGAGCAACACAGACAGAATGAGGAAAATATCACCACTCTGCAGATCCCAACAATGTTCTGTTGATTCACTACAGCTGGTCTTCTTGGTGGTGAAGCTTCCCCTGAAAATCATAGAATCTGATGGGTTAATATATGCTCACGCCAGGTAGGAAAACCCAGGCACCACCCTGGGGTGGGGGAGTTTTCCTTTGTCTCTTACAACAGACTCCAGGTTTATTGCACCATGTGTAGTCCTGTGGTGCAGGGCCTCAGGAATGACTCTGGGGGGCTCTTTGGGAGGCCTTTGATGGATTAAGGCACCCCTCAGCTGCCTCTCACCTGAATGTCCTGTGGATGTGGCCTTCCTGGGGTTGGGGGTTCCATAGCCAGTTTGTGTAAGGGAGAATGGGTTCACAGCTCCTGAGCAGACGTTACAACACATGCAAACTTCCTCCCCGCGACCTCGGCTGGGGGGAAATATGTGCAAACCTGCTCCCAGAAATGGGCCTGTGGGCTACGACTTCCCCATCCCAGAGCAAGCCAAAGATGATTCTTAGATGATTCTGGCTGCTGGGTTTGGCTCACATTCTTTTTCTTGTGTACTTGTTTGTTCTGGGTGATTGAAGAACAGGTTTTCCTTTTATCTAATCTCAGTAGTTTGACTTACAGTTCAAATTTCCAGTCAGGCATCTTCAGGGAGGCTTCTTTGGTTGTAGTTTCTTTATACAGTTTTTGTTACAATGACCAAAACTTTATATCAGTGTTTGAGGCATGAACTATCTCAGTCTCTGACATACCTGAACAACTCTGGCTCTCAAGTTCTAAGAACGGCTGATCAGGTCTTTTATAAAACAAATTATTTATTGAATAGACAGAAAATAACAGACAAAAGGTCTTGAACAGAGTTACTTACGGCACATTATAAAACAAAAGAATTATTAGTAGATTACATAAAACAGTGCATGACATTAAGGTACTAATATTAAAACTAGCAAAGAAATAGTATAGATTGGGAGTCACTGTAATTTACCACTGAATTGATGACAGTGTACATAGAGTCCTTTCACTCAGCCCTCAAGAGAGTAACCATAAAACCAGCATGCTGACTTTGGGAAAAGCCCCACAGTTTCCAGGCAATGTGGAGAAAACTTCTGTTTTGTAAAAGTTTGGTGTAGCCTTTATAGTTTGTAAAGTGGATTGTCTGTCAGTCAGAAATTCCAGCTTATTTCCACAATGTTCCTATCTCTTCAGAGCAAAGTATAAAATTACTACACCAAGGGAAGCATGTATAGTAACAGTAAGAGATGTGTAAAACCAAATTTTTGCAGAAGAAAGAGGTGTTGAACAGCTGGTGGCCCTTGCAAGGAGGGAGAAAAGGGGCTGACAGATGAGCTGAAAGTGGCAGCTGTAAAGTTCCAACTGTAAGTGAAGAAGACATAAGTAGTTAAGAAGAAAAAATTTGGGGTTGAGAACTATTGAAGGTGGTTTTATCAACTTGATAAAGTTGAAAATGTATTTGGTCTGATCCCAGGACCCTGAATGAAATGATACGCTGAAGAGGTTGGAATTACTTGAGTGTAGTTACCAAGATGTTTGTTGCCAGCTAGAAGTGTCACTTCCATGAGACAATCTGTCTTTACTTTCTGAGCTCATGAGTTAGCAAGATCTTGTTGTGGGAGAGATACCCTGTTACAGAGATTGCCTCATGTTTGGCCTTAAATACCCCTTGGCCTTACTGGGCTCTTCCCCCAAGTAGAACTTCTGGTTGTCTTCCCACCCAGGAGCTGGGTTAAGAGCTCCAGAGGTGAAGTGTGAGGCATTGCCTGCAGTGTGCCAGGGTTTGGCAGCCACTGACAGGCTGGGATACAGGCTCTGAGAGTGGGGTGTACAGGACAGTGCACTGCCTCACTGGGGCAAGGCCCAAGCTACCCCTTTGCTCACACAAATTTTGCTAAATTTTTTTAGCAAAAAATCTCCTCTGACAACCACCCTGTGGCTCAAGATATTGACAGGGACCAGAGTAATGGTACCTTTCCTCTCATGGCCTTAATCTAGCAGACAGACCAAAGAGGAAAGATAAAAGTATACAGGAACTCATGCAAAGGCCAGTTGCTGTTCCAATAATCAAAGCGTAAGTATTTATCAAAATAAAGATTTTTCTCTATACAAGTCATTGCTCCACACTCAGTGAGTCTCTAACATCGCAGGCAAGGTGTGATGCAAACCAGGATCGGGGGGAAGAGTTCATGAATTCATCTTTCATCTGCAATGACCAAAGAGTCCAGCATTTGGACACATCATGGTCTAAATCACATGGTCTGTGATTTCCTTTGTGTTTCTTGAAACAGCACTCTTCTTCAGTGAGGTTTAGTGAATATTACACAATTTTATAAAACTGTTTTTGATACTTGCTGGACTAGTAAATTGGGCTCCAAAATAGCATGGGAAATTCAATTTAGGATTCTCTCTTGCTTATTGATAGTGCATTGCACTCCTTGTACAAACTCTTAAGAATCTATAGTTAGGCTACCTTGCTGTCTTGGTTTTGAAAGACAGGTATCTGCCAGGGAAAGCTGGAGTTTCCCTTGGAATGGAGAATGTAAACCCCTCACCCCTTCTAAATTATAATTTTGCAGTTAAGGGTTTTCAGGCAAAGATTTGGGAATAGGAATAACAGTTCTTTACTAGGAATATTAACAATACAAATGTAGTAGAAAACAAAACTGCCCAACCAAACCAGCAAACAAACAAACAACAATTTTGGAAAACCCTGACAGAGTCAGAACTACAACCTGACACCCTGTTGGTCAGGGTGTTGGAAGCAGTCCAAAAGTAAGTCCTCCTGGAGTGGCAGATGTGGGTCTGTTAGAGTAGAGATGATCCTGTAGAAAAGGGTCCAGTGATGGTGAGAAGGGGTCCAGTCTTCCTCCGGGAAACTGGTGAAGCCAGATACCTTGTGTTCTTACGTCTCAGTTTTTATCCAGGTAGGAATGGTTGGCTCCCCCCACTGGGTGGAGCATCTCACAACGGGGATTATAGAATATGTTGTGCCCTTAAGTGAGCTTTAATGGCTCATCAGCCAAAAATATCTCCCTGGAGGGAGGACGGGTGGTGAAAGAGATAAGAAACACTGCCCCACCTGGTTTTAACAGTTGGCCCATTATCAGAAGGCATCCAGCCCCCTTCCCTCTGAGTTACAAGAGATAAAGAAGAACATCTCCTCAGCTGCTTTCAACAAATGAAATAGAATACACATTTTTGGTTCCATAACCCAAGACACTTCCCTTTTAGTGTCTGTGATCTTACAGCTCCTGTTTCACAACCCAAACAAATATACAAGTGCCAGATTACTACCCTTACTCCTCCCACCAACCAGATTTCAGGGGGATCTCGTAACCTGTACCCACAGAAAGAGGAAAAGGTCAGTGGATACCATGGGAAAATTACATTCCATACATATTCTACTACATAGGAGTTTGGACTGCTTCAAGGGTGGAAGATAAAATATAACAGCACCCGAGTAATTCCAACCTCTTCAGCATATCATTTCATTCAGGGTCCTGGGATCAGATCAAATACATTTTCAACTTTATCAAACCCTTCAGTGGTTCTCAACCTCAAATTTTTTCTCCTTCTCTTAACTACTTATGTCTCCTTCACTTACAATTGGAACTTTACAGCTGCCACTTTCAGCTCATCTGTCAGCCCCTTTTCTCCCTCCTTGCAAGGGCCACCAACTGTTCAACACCTCTTTCTTCTGCAAAAATTCGGTTTTACACATCTCTTACTGTTACTATACATGCTTCCCTTGGTGTTGTAATTTTATACTTTGCTCTGAGGAGATAGGAAAAGGTACAAACATTTGATTCCATAATCATATGAAATCCTGTGTAAGCTCTCAAAACTAAATTGAGAGAGGAATCTTCCCCATCCACTGTGGCAACTAGAGAAAAAATACAAACATCTTAAAATATTGCTGGCAACAAACTTAAAAAAACATGTATGACCATAAATATCTTAAAACTGAACAAGATAAAAATGTGCAAACACTTGATGCAGTGAAGAACAGCAATTTCTCTGTCCCATTACTTGTTATGCTCTCACAGAACATTTCTAGAAGGAGAAAACTTGGTCCGTACTTCAAAAGGAGGAACTATCCACCTGGTATTCTTTTGTTTTCTTTGTCATAGAAAGTTTTGTTAAACCTTTACTCAAACTAACAGGAAGAGTCTGTGAAAAAAAACTCAGAAGACATCAAAAATGCAACCATCACTAATAAAACTTATTCAGTAAAACTTCTTTAAGTTACCGAGTACTTTAACAATACTGATGAGGATTCTTAGCATCATGTAGGCAGACTTGGGTTAGAGTACCCAGCCATCCTTTTGAGGTCATTTCCCTTTTAGATGAAATAGTTTTTGATGCATCTACATATTCTTATTTTGCAAATTTGGACGCAAGACCTAAGCCAACTGTATTTGTTCTATGTGGGTGGTATTAGAGTGATCCTTTAGAAAAAAGAAGATCACTTTCTTTTCTTCCTTGCTCACTTATCCCTCTGGCATTTGAAGCCATACTTGGTATTACTATCGGTATTAGGTAGATGGTCCTGCCAGGATGATTGACTAATCCAGAAACAAACAACCCTGCTGCCATACTGGGGGCACTGTTGTGAAAGTACAAAAAGATAATCCATTTAATGTATTTTGTTTTAGAGTTTTGTGTTTTGTTGCATCTTTTTCTTGCAATGGAGTTATTGTTTATTATATTTTCCAATATAGTTTCTCTGTGTCTGGAGCTGACTTTATGAGCTCTGAGGGTGGTGAAGTACTGGAACAAGTTGTCCAGAGAAGTTGTGGATGCGCCATACTTGAAAACATTAAGAGTGCGGTTGGATGGGGCTCTGAGCAACCTAATCTAGGGGGAGAAGTTTGTGCTTATGGAAGGGGACTTGAAACTTGTCCTGGTTCCAGCAAGGACAGGGATGACTTTTGCAGTAACCAAGAGGAAACATGGCTAGACCTGGAGGTTGTTCTGTATCACCTCACATCATTGCCAGTGGAAAAGGGAGTCTCTTACAGGGTTAAGAGATCTTTTCTGGTCGGGGTGTGTGGCTGCAGTTGGGTCTGGCTCTGCATTGAGCATTTTGCATGTGAATCTCTCTCTTTTGTACACTTCTGTTTTTAGTATTGTTGCTATTACAGCTTGTTTTCTTGCCAAACTGCTGTTTCGAGTAAATTGTTCTTATCTTAACCTATGACCTTTACCTTTTGTACCTCCTTCTGTCCAGCCTGCCCCAGAGGGCAGAGGAAGGGTGAGGTGAGAAAGCTAAGGAGCAGCAGCATGGTTTGCAGGGTCTCAGTAGACACTTAATTGGGGGCTACCATTCCAGTTGCTCTCAACAGACAGTACACACCCCAGGGTAACCTGTGCTTTTACCTGCATGACCACAGAGAAGACATGAGGAAGTGGGCAGGAAAACTCACCTCTGTCCTAGCAGCACAGGTTTGTGAGTGGAGAGGAAGGACAACCACCACAGGAAATTCTTCAAGGATAAATGTTTCTCCAGTTTCCAGTGGGCAAGTTGTCAGACACAATGTTATTTCTGATCCTTTTGAAGGGACCTCAAGGTCATATTTACAAGACATGAACAATGACTACTATGACTAGAACTAGAGGGGCTCTGCCTCCAGCAGGAGGAAAGGTACAGCTGTATCTATTGGACTGTGTGAATCTGATGGCTTGGTGCATCAGACCTGCAAGAGTATAAGGCTTTAGTTGACACTGTCGCACTGATGCCATCAAGATCTATAGGAGCAGAGTCAATCTCTATTTCTGGGATGACAGCTGACAGGATAGGAGCTGAAGCAAGCCTGACTGGGAATAAATGGCTAAACCACCCCAGTCCTGATTGGCCAAGAGGACCAGTGTGTCCTTGGCATAGACTAACTCAGGAGAGGGTATTTCAAGGACCCAAAAGGGCATTGTTGGGATTTTGGAATAACTGCAGAGGAAATTAGACAGCTGAATAATTTCCCTGGTCTCTCTAAGGACTTTCTGCTGTGTGATTGGTGAGGGTCAAAGAACAACAGGTACCCATCACTCCCACAACAGTGCCTCATCAACAATACCACACCAACCAGGACTCAGTGACCCTCATCCATGAGATTCATGAACTGGAGAGCCACCCTTTAATATCCCTATATGGACAGTGCATAAGTCCAATGGAGAGAGGAGGCTGACAGTAGATTAATCATGGCCTGAATGAAGTCACGCCACCTCTGAGTGCTGCTGTGGACATGCTGGAACTGTAGTACAAACTGGAGTCCAAGGCGGCAAAGTGGTGCTACCATTGATATTAGGCTAGTGCATTTTTCTCCATTCCTTTAGCAAGACAGTGCAGGCAACAGTTTGCTTTCACCTGAAAGGATGTTGAGTACACCTGGATTCAACTGTCCAAAGGGTAGAAATACAGCCCCACTATTTGCCATGGACTGATCCAGACTGTGCTGGAAAAGGGTGGGGCTCCAGAACACTGTGGTACCTTGACGACATCATCATGTGGGGCAAAACAGCTGGGAAAATTTTTGAGAAAGGGAAGGAGATAATTCATATCCTCTTGAAGGCTGGCTTTGCCATAAAGTCAAGTCAAGTCAAGGGACCAGCCCAGGAATATCAGTTTCTAGGGGTAAAATGGCATATCATCAGATTTCAATGGACATAGTCAAGAAAATTGCTGCTATTTCCCCACCAACCAGCTAAAAGTAAAGATAAGCTTTCCTCAGTGCTGTGGGTTTTTGGAGAATGCATGTTGCAGATTACAGGCAGATCATAAGCCCTCTCTATCAAGTGACTGGGAAGAAGAATGATTTCAAATGGGGTCCTTAACAACAACAACCTTTTTAACAAGTGAAACAGGAGACTGTTCATGTAGTAGCCATGGAGTCGGGAATACAAAAGAGGCAAAGCCCACTACACCTCTGCCAAAAAAGAGATACTGGCAGCTTGTGAAGGGGTTCAAGCTGCTTCAGAAGTGATTGGCACCAAAGCATAGCCCCTCTTGGCACCCTGATAGGCACTGCTGTGCTGGATGTTTAAAAGGAAAGTCCCTTTTACTCATCATGCCACTTTTAATTCATGGAGTAAGTGGATCACATTGCTCACAAAGCAAGCTTGAATAGGAAACCCTAATTGTGTCAAACGACACAAAGAAATGACACCCACATGTTGCGATGTTCAAGGCAGAAAAAGAGGAGGTTTATTTACAACTTCAACATTTATCTAATTCCAACAGTGACCATGGATTGGAGGAAGAAAATCTTCCTCTTCAACTATACTGGGCAACCCAACAGTCCATCAACAGTTTCTTCCTTATGAGAAGAATGTAAACATTGTTAGATGGTTACCATAACAAAAAAGGTTGTTTATGCAAAATTGTATTTTACTCCATTGCAAAAGGTAAACACAGAAGGCTAAAAATGGAACTTTGGAAAACTCCTTAAAGAGACAGAGGAGAACAGCAAAAACCCAGACAACACCTAATCCCCTAGGGATCTTGAAAATCATCACAAATGGGCCTGAGGGTGAAAAATTGTGGACTATCTGCAGAGGACGAGAAGGAAAATGTGTTATCTGCTAAGGGGGCCGCACCGTATAATCAACCACCTGAAAAAGAAAAGCGATACATCCTCTTAACTGACAGTTCCTGTTGTATTGTAGGCATACATCAAAAATGAAAAGCTACATGGAGTCCTATGCAGTGAGTCACAGAAGCTATTAAAGGACAAGGTGGGTCAAGTTAGGTTGCAGAGCTGAAAGCCATCCAGCTGGGTTTTACTGATATGACTAAAATAGAGACAAATGGCCAGCACTCTACCCTTAGACTGATTGTTTCCTCTTGGTTACTGCAAAAGTCATCCCTGTCCTTGCTGGAACCAGGACAAGTTTCAAGTCCTCTTCCCATAAGTATTGACTTCTTCCCCTAGATCAGGTTGCTCAGAGCCCCATCCAACCACACTCTTAATGTTTTCAAGTATGGCGCATCTACAACTTCTCTGGACAACTTGTTCCAGTACCTCACCACCCTCACAATAAAGAATTTCTTTTGTACATCTAACCCAAATTTCCTCCCTTTGAACCCATTAGTCCTTGTTCTGTCTCTAGAGCTCTTGATAAGAGTCTCTCTCCAGCTTTTTTGTAGGTCCCCTTCAGTTAATGGAAGGTTGAGATGAAGTCTCTATACTCCTCTCCAGACAGAAAGCCCTGACTTTCTCAGTGTGTCTTCATATGGGAAGGACTCTAGTCCCCCTATCAACTTTGTGGCACCTCTGTGGACTTGTTCCAACAGTTCTATGTTCTTCTTACCTTGGGGGCACTAGAACTGTATGCAGTATTCTGGGTGGTGTTTCACAGAAGCAGAGTACAGGGATAATCACTTCCCTTGACTTACCTGGCTGTGGTCCTTTTGATGCATCACAGGGTTCAATTGGCTTTCTAGGCTGTGAGCACACACTGCTGGCTCATGTTGAATTTTCCATCACCTGTCACCACCAAACTCTTCTTTACAGGACTGCTCTCAATCACTTCTCTGCCCAGCTCTTAGATGCTCTTGTGATTGCCTCAACACGGATGTAGGACCTTACACTTCACTTTATTGAACTTCATGAGGTTTGCATTGGCCCACCTCTCAAGCGTGTTTAATTCCTTCTGGATGGCATTACTCCTTCCCTCCATCATACTGACTGCACTGCCACAGAGCTTGGTGTCATCAGTGAACTTGCTGAGGGTGCACCAATCTCACTGTCCATGTTGCCAACAAAGACATTGAACAGTGTCAGCCCCATCACCAATTTCTGAGGGACACCATTTATCACTGGGTTACCATGTGGACAGTGAGCCATTTCCGCACTACTGCTAAGTCTTTATCCACTGAATGGTCCATCCATCAAATCCAGGTCTCTCCAGTTTAGAGACAAAGAAGTCATGCCTGACAATGTTAAGTGCTTTGCACAAGTCCAGGTAGACAATATCATTTGCTTTGCCCATATCTACCAACTCTGTAGCCCTGTCATAGAAAGCCATCAAACTTGTCGGGCATGATTTCCCCTTAGTGAAGCCATGTTGGTTATCACCAGTCGTCTATTTATTTACCAATATAGTTTCCAGGAGAAAACTGGTCCTTGATCTTGCTTGGCACAGATGTTGAGACTGAATTGTCTGTAGTTCCTTGGGTCTTCTACTTTCCCTTTATTAAAAATGGGGGTTATATTTCCCTTTTTTTTTCAGTCTGTCATGGTTTGATACTGGCCAGATGCCAGGCACCCATGAAAGTTGTATGCTCACTCTCTTCCTCTATAGTTGGGCAGAAGAGAGGGGAAAAAAATTAACAAAAGATTCATGAGTTGAGATGAGGATTGGGAGAAAAACATTCTAAGGGCAAAACAGGCTCAAATTTAAAGGTATAAGAAAAAATTATTATTAACACAGTCAGAGCAGGATAATGAAAAATAGAATAAGCCTTTAAAAACACCATTTTTTCCCCAAGCCCCTCTCTCTTTCCCACCAACAGTGAAGGGAGACAGGAATGGGGTTTTGGTCAGTTCATCACTACAGATCTTCTGGTTGCTCAGAGAGAGGAGTCTTTCCTCTGCTATACCATGAGGTCCCTCCTATGGGCAAGTAGTCTTCCCAAAACTGTTGTGGCATGGGTCACTCATCCACGAGGAGCAGTCTAAGGCTGCTCTAGTTTGGAAGTAAGGACCCTCTCTCTCTGTTCAGGTCTCCCACTGGATCACAGTTTTTTCTGACATCCACTGGCTCCAGCATGAGCATTTTCCCCACGGGTTGCTTGTCATCTTTCTGCTGCTGGCTAGGCAGCCCTGCTGCCATTGTGTGGGCAGTGATGGCTGCTGTGGCACTGGCGCTATTTAAGGCCTCTCTTCTTGTGGGGTGCTGGGAAGGAGAAGCCGCCGCTGCCACCCCTGCCCTTCTGCCCATGGTGCGGCTGGTTAGGGGTGGCCAAGCAGGCGAGGCTTGCTGCAGGCCATGTCGAGATGGTGACAGTTGTGGCAGTGCATCGCTGCTGGCTGTGCCAGCATGGCCCCCGGTGGCAGTGCCTCACCATCCGTGGAAACAAAAACTGCATGTGTGCTGTCTTGATTTTGTTTTTCTTAAATATGTCATCACAGAGGTGTTAACAACCTCTCTAATTGGGCCAGAAGCATGTTCATCTTCAGAGCCATCAGAGATTGGCTCTGTCTGACATGATAGAAGCTTCTAGCAGCTTCTCACAGAAGCTACCTCTGTGTCACACACCACTCCCCGCCCCCCATCCCCCGCCACCACCAAAAATCCAGGCCATGCCAAATCAATACACAGTCATCAAGAACTCTACCTGAATGTCACAATTTCTCAAATATGGTGGATAGTAGCTTAGCAACTTCGTCTACCACTTCCTTTAGAACCCGTGGACGAATCTCATCAGATCCCATAGACTTGCACACATTCTACTTCCTTAGCTGTCTTGAACTTTATTCCCTCCTACAGTGGGCTTAGGGTCTTCATTCTCCCAGTCCTGGCACTTTCCTTTCATGACTTGGGCAGGGTGGCTGGAGCACTTGTTGTTGAAGACTGAGGCATAGAATTCATTGATAACCTCAGTTTTCCCCGTATTCCAGGCTTATCCAGGTATTCAGGTCTCCCACTTCCTTCTAGAGAGGGCCCACTTTATCCCTAGTTGGTTTTTTTTTGTTGTTAGCAAGGTACCTATAGAAGCTATTTCTGTTGTCTTTGACTTTTCTAATTAGATTCAATTCTAACTGAGCTTTAGCTTGTCTTTGCTTCTATGTTCTGTAAACTAATTTTTTATCTCTGAAGTGCTTAGCAGCTCCTTATCCATGTATGGATGCCTCTTGGCACTTTTGCTCCTTGTCCTCTTGTTGAGATGCATCATTCTTGAGCTTGGAGGAAGGGATCCTTGAATATTTGCCAGTATTCTTGAACCCCTCTGCTCACCAGGGCTCTACCACAGGGGACTCTATGACACAGGTTCCTAAAGATGCCAAAATCTGCTCTCCTAAGTCCAGGACAGGTGATCTTATTGTGTACAGTTTTATTATATGTATCATGTATTATCTATCTATATTAAATACATTTATTGACAGTTTATTTCAGGTACCTGTATTTAAAGAAGAAAATTAAAAATTGTTAAATTTGTGTCTGATGTGTTATAATGGAGGGGTTTTTTTACAAAAGGCAACAGTAGTTTGAAAATGCTTAATTTTGGAAGATTTCATTTGCTGTCTTTGGATGTCATTGTCAAAAGATTCAATGATTGTATTTTGTTTGAACAGTTTCCCCAAAAAACTAATTCACAGTAACATTTCAGAAAGAACTAGTCTGCCAACAGGAGGGCTTGCTTTGGGAAATACCAGTTAGAAGATTTCTGGTTATGAAAAAAGAATATAGCAGCCTTTTTTTCTCTCCCACATCTGAAATTTATCCTTGTTCGGCTCTCACATTTATTCAATTCAATGAGTCATCTCACCTCATCTTAGCCGTCTGAAACCACAATGACCAGCTAAGATAATTTCCTGGCTCATTTCTCTCACTAGTGGGGGAAGGCAGGCACATCTAAGAGGCAGTACACCCTTTCTTGAGGAAGTATATGACAGGCAGGTGGTTTATCATTGATATCCATCTCCAGTGACTTCCACGAGCATTTGTATACCTGATTTTTATAAAAGGTTTGTGCTAGGTGAAGTAGTCAACTTGAATTAAAAAAAAAAAAACAAAACAAACAAACAAACAAACAAACAAAAAAACATGACCAATCCTATTAACTGCTTATGTTTTCTCATCCAGTTCCTGAAGTTCAGAACCTGAGAATGGGGGAGGTGTTTGCATATTGGAGGTGTTTGCATACTGGAGGAGTGCATATCCTTTGGAGTTTTCAGTAGCAGGAGAGGGAGACAATGATAATTTACAGGACCTGGTGCTGAGGAAGTGCTGTTGTTTTATTGAAAATCATTCAGTAAGCCAAAGTTTGTTAAGTTTCCAGCACAGGACTTCATTCAATATGCATGAAGGAATTTATAAATGGGAAGTGAAAGCCTAAACTATTTAATTTCATTTATAGTTGATTAATGTTGTCAGAAGTTTATTTGAATCAAGGTGAGTTGAAACAAGCTTTTTACCATCCTGCCAATGCCACTGAACTTACCATTGTTGCACTTTCATGCTTCTAGTAATAATAATAAAAAAAAGATTACCTAAAATTCTAATGTTTGTATTTTTATTCAAAGGAAGAAGGATATTTCAGGAAACATGAAGAAGGCAAAGCAATTACTTGGGAAATTGCATATAAATTTTTTGGATTAAAAATGCCAGTGTAGCAGTACTATGTGTTTGCTCCTTGCAAACACATTTTTATTTCATCTGAATGTTGTGAGTTGCATTTTTTCTTGTATGCAAAAGTAGTGACAGAAGAAAGCTATCCAGTTATATAGTTATATGTGTAGTTTTATCTATATATATATCTATATATATCTAACACAAATTCATTGGGTCACAGGCTACCAGTGATCCTATTTTCAGTTTTATTTTGAGTATTACTACATGAGCTGGCTTTCTAGGTTGTGTCTTTTTCTCAATGGTATATACATTATATATATATGCAGAGCCTTTGATTAAGATGTGGCAGACCATGGAATGAATAATATCTGCTGACTGTTGTAAAAAGAGATGATGAGCTTCTGGGTTACTTCCTGTGTATGCTATACTTCTCCCACCAATCCTCTGTTGGAATGTGTTTCAGGGATTTCCCATGCAAACGGTGGAGACATCTGTCTGCCCAGCTCACTGAAATGACTGCATATATATATTACATGACTGACTACATGTAGTCTGCTCTGGATATTTTTGGACAGTGTTAAGTATCCTGTGTATTTGCTTTACAGTTTTTTTACACCCCAACAGGCAGACAGATACTGTTGCGGGGCATCTGTCAGAACTTCTATGTGCTTATGCATAGATAGTCTGCACATGCTGTCTAATTCTGATATGACTCTCAGAATATCAGATTCATCAAGTTTGTACATTGTAGTGAGATGGAAGATGCACACCTGTTTCTGTGTAGGAATTCTTTGGTATGGTTCACTGCTTCTCAAACTTAGTAAGAATTTTTTAACAGTAATTATTTTCCAGAGAAGAGCAAGGAATGTTCTGAAGATCAGAAGGCAGGGTTTTGTCTTTCAGTTCAGCAGATGTTTATCTTCCAAACTTTAGGAGCAACTCTTTGTCTTTTTGTGTGTGTATACTGAAGCTGGCTTTTATGCAATCAGGTCTACTTCTGATTACTCTTTTGTTAATTCATAAAGTTTGTTGTTGATTTTACTTCTTTTAAAAAACTATTTAATCTGCTTCTCAAAGGACTGTTCACAAATGAGTTGATCTCAGAGTTGACTGATCATTGAATCCAACTGTTAACCCAATACTGCCAAGCTCTTGCTAAACCATGTTCTTAAGTGCTACAGGTGAATTTGATTGAATTTCAAAATTATTTCAGCCACCTTGAAGCAGAATTTTTCAGCTAACAAATTTTCCTGGATCTCCTTCAGTCCATTTAGGATTATTTAAAAAAAACCAGATATATGGAATGCATTAAAGGCAAACTATCACCAGGCTCTTATTTAGTACAATTAATTGGGAGCAAATGCTGTAACTTAATGAATCAGCAATAGTTAGAGATACTGGATGGTAAGACAAAGATAGTGTAATTTTTTCACATGATGGTGTGAGAAACAACTGTACTTCTGTTTTTCTAAATGATTGAGGCACGCAGTATTTTGCATGATCTTCTTCAATGAAGAATGTTGGTTCCATGAAACAATGCTTGCTGTGCTATTATTGAACATGTATATTGAATGAGTTCAGCATAAAGCTGCCAGATACTTATATCAATTAAATAAAAGTGAGGAAGAGCCAAAGATCATGTTCTTTCTGTAATATTGACTCCTGTGGCATGTATACAATGTTTCTGGTAGCTAGTTAAGGGGTCATATCTGCAGACTCCCCATACATGGAATGAAGAAACGAGGAGGCATATGAAGCAATGCTTACTGTTTGGATGTGAAAGTAGTGACTTCTGTTCAATATATATGGGATAATCTAAGGGTGGTTGCTTGATCTAATGAAATTCATAGCATTTCCTAACCTTGTATAGTTTTTTGACAATAGTGTTTCTAAGTATATTCTAGTAGTTTTGCATGTGTACATCAATCATGAGGAATAACAGTCATTTGTTAACAGATACTATTCAAGAAATTCCTTCTTATGGCTGGATGAAATTGTCCTCTCTTAGCTCTTGTGCTAAATTTCAAGCGATTTCTATTTTCACTTACTTCAGTTTTGAGTAGGGAACAAACAGCTGATTAATGGAAGTGATTGTCCTGCCCTGCTCTGCACTGATATGGCCTCACCTTGAGTACTGTGTGATATTGACTGTTAGAAAGTGACTAAGACTACATGATCTGTTCATACTGGAGAAGAGGAGAGTAAGAGGAGACCTCATTGCAGTCTTCAACCACCTCACAAGTGGAAGTGGAGCGGCAGATAGTCATCTTTTCATTCTCATGACTAGTGACAGGACTCAAGGAGTCTGAGTTCAGAAGACTTGGTCAATGCTTTCAGGCATATGGTGTGATTCTTGTGGTGTCCTGTGTAGGGTCAGAAGTTGGACTTAGTGATACTGATGAGTCCCTTCCAAGTCAGCATATTCTATCATTCTGTGATTGTATGATTCTGTGATAACTCATGGACTTACATATATTTGCCTGGCATCATTATAACTGATCTTTGAAAAGTAATTTTTGTTGATTTCATGTATGTAGCTTCAAAAAACTTGTAGACTTCCAAAAGTTTTCACCTGTCAAGTTGTGTGCTAGGTCTCATCCTAGGAGCTGACACTCACTCTCAACCTATTTTGCTTTATACTAATCAGACTTTTGTTTTCCTTTTCTTTAGATTGCGGTCTTTGGTAAAGCAATTAGAGAGAGGGGAAGCTTCAGTTGTAGATCTAAAGAAGAATTTGGAATATGCGGCAGCTGTTCTTGAGTCAGTATACATTGATGAAACTAGGTGAGCTACTTACAGACACCAGCACTCTTATATCTAGCATCAGTTGTAATTTACATGTCAGTTGTGAAAGTTGGTTGAGCCAAGATTTATTACTCATAGACACTATGGTTTTAATCATTAGAATATTGTATTCTGTGTACAACAGATCTCCGTCCTTCATTTCAAAGCTTCTTCAAGTTTCCTGGGACAGGGAAGGAGATCAAAACCAATCATAAATGTAATATACTTTTTCTTGGAGAAGCGTTTTCATAGTAATTGTGTCTTAATTTTTCTGACAGTTTCTAAATTTCTACTCAACTATTTTTTCTGAATAATGTCAAGTTTTTCACCTGTATGATGTCTTTGAAATAAATTTAAAAATATACTCATGACAGAGGTAGACTGGTAAGACATTGGAGAGGAGTTCCCTTTCTCGGTTACATGCCATTTACCCAGTGATAAATGCACTTGTAGAGTCAACACAGATGACCAGAATGGGAGAGAACTGTATGTTACTAACTCAGAAGCTAGAAATTCCTAGAAATTACCATAAATTACCTTTGAAAGGCAGAAAGTTCAGAAATATTGATGAGCTGAAGATGTGAAGTCAGTAGATGATCATATAGTTGTTCTTCAGAAGACTGATACTTGATTCTCAGCCTAGTAGTGTTTCACAATCTGAAATATAAGTACATAAGAGAATAAACAAACAGTTGACGCCTTCTAGTATTGTGTTTTATTAGGGCTGATGAATCAAAGACTTTTAACAGCTGCTTTAATTAGAATATATGAGGGGTTTTTTTGTTAATAATTTTGTAGTGCTCTCTAAGGGAGTCTGTTTACCCTTCTGTTTCCTCATCCTTCTAGGCGTTTACTGGACACAGAAGATGAACTCAGTGATATCCAGTCTGACTCTGTTCCCTCAGAAGTCCGTGACTGGTTGGCTTCTACCTTCACAAGGCAAATGGGGATGATGCTCAAAAGGACTGAGGAAAAACCCCGGTTCAGGAGTATCGTCCACGCAGTGCAAGCTGGGATATTTGTGGAAAGGTAAAGTGTCATGTAATTACTTTGTTCTAGTAACTATGCAGGTACTGCAGATTTCACCTGACAGGAGGTGGAGGAGAGTACCTTAGGCCAGAAGACCTCAGAGGACTAGTAGAAGACTACTGAAGGAAGATCACTTTAATGTGTTTCTGTTAATGTTTCTACACAGATCTGGGTAACACCTAAAACCTGAATTGCATACTGAAACAATACTTACTCCCCTGTTCTTACTGTAGTACAGATATAATAGCACACTTTGGTATAATTTTGACAGACAATATACACTTCTGCATAGTCCTAGGTCAGGAGTAACAGCATTTAAAATTTGGACAGATCAAACTCTCCCTTGCTTCCATCTACCTCTGTGGTCTAGTATTTCTTATGAAGAAGTGCTAAGATACAGAACAAAATCCTTTACTATATTCTTGCGAGAATGAACTATAGATCAAAAGTGATGTGAAAATTTTGGAGCTCAGGGAGGATTTCAGAAAAGCCATTGAGTCCTCTCAGCCTTCCCTCTTGTGATTTACATCACAACCTGTTGCTAAAACTGATTTTACTTTTTTAACCCTTTAAAACATTTATTAATTTCAATTTGGACTCACTTCTAATCTTACCTTTTCTTGTCACATAACCACTCTTCACTGACCTTTTTTCTTCTAGCCAGAAGTGGGGGGCTGGCACATCTGAAACTGTCAGCACTCTTTGGACAGCCTGAAAGAGAGTAGCTCTCAGATCTCTGGGATAATTTTGTAATAGCAAAATTCAAGTCAGGAATGGAAGAACAGAACACCTTCTACTGTTCATCAGAATTGCAGTGACAGCCTATCAGCCCTCTGTGCAGGAGATTATTGATATCAGACAGTGGACCACAATCCACAAAGACACACAGAAGCCTCCTTTGTCATGATTATAGCCAATATTTTTATTTGTGCACCAAAGTTGCTGGACATATGTTAAGAGTGGCAGCAAACTGTAATAAGACAAAACCTCTGATTTCTCCTTGGGACAGATTTCTCCAAGGTTTGGCAGGCTACTTGTGAATTAACCCTTACTCTCAGTGGGGGACTTGCTCAACAAGGAAGTAAATGCAGAAAGCTGGCTCAGTAGGCTATTTCCCAGGCTGACCTGGATCACTGTGACCCAAAGAAGGAAGTGTTCAGACATAATATGGCACCGGAGGACGGTTGTGGCTCTCCTGAGCTAAGGGAAAGGGGTGCTGCTTCATTTGCATTCTCTTAAGAGAATGCTATGGAGCTTCTGACTAGAGAAAGGAAAGGATAAGAAACTCTACGATTTGGGAATGGGTGAATATAAATCTCCAAAAGGGAATTACTTTTTTCAGTCCTGAGTGCAGAAGATGACAAATTAAGAATGGCAGTGAAGGAAGATTTTGCACAGGATCATTTAAGATGGGAGAAGAGAGCTTTCCATCATCTCCTTTTATTCCTACAGTGCTTTAGGGCAGTAAAAGGGTGGCCTGTGGAAAGACTATCTATGACAGTTTCCGCATTCACCAGATCCTATTAAGCACTGTGTCCTGAAAACAACTTAAAAACTTTTACATACTTTATAATCTATTTAAACACACTTTATAATCAAGGTTAAAATCTGGTACATTACAAACTTTGTTTAATATGGTTCCAGATGTTGATTTTTGCCTTGTTATTTTTCTCTCACTCCCTGAAACATGCACACATGGCAAACACCCAAAAGGTTTTATACTAATCTTGAAAACATGCAGACAAAAGTAAAAACTGTATCACATTGGAGTTGATTCATTGCATACAAATGGTTTCTGAAGTACACTCAGAATTAGCTTGCATGTTGGCCAGCAAGGACTAAGGGAACTGAAAGGTCAGTGAAAGGTCAGTACAGTTATGTGCAGTGGAAAATGGGCAACATTTTGTTTAGCTGAGTGTAGCCTTTCCATCTGATGTAGACCTGATACTGGTAAATTCTTTGTCATGTTCAGCTTGGTAAACAAGCTATGAGATACTGGGGAGTGTACAATCTCAAATTAAGCCTTACAATAAGAATAGTATTGAGAATATTGGGTAAGTTAGGAGCAAAATGGAAGGAAAAAAGGTCCATATTCCAGTTAGGGTTTTCTGGGCTAAATCAGGTCTCCTGTAATGGTCTGTCGCTTGAGTTTTGTTGATTGTTTGTTTTGTTTCTTTTAATTCTATTTATGTGTTACTTTATCTATTTCGTTTTGGTAGAATGTACAGGCGTACTTCAAATATGGTCGGCTTGAGCTACCCAACAGCTGTAATTGGAGTCCTAAAGGTAATCCAAATAAAAAGATATTGAAGGGTGGTCTGCACAAAGCATCAAAGTAATACTGTGATATTTGACATGATAAGGGGGGTCCTAATACTTGGTCTTTGCTTCTCTCTGACATTCAGTTAGTTCTCATACATTAATCATTTAACTGGCCTAAAGGATTATCCTTTCAATAAAAGAAAGAATAAAGTTCAAGACTGGCCATTTTCAGGTTGTGAAGATTGCAATTCTGTTCTAGATTACAGTAATTAAATTAAGATTTAGGAATCACTCACAACATCCCACAAGGAAGAAAAAAAACACAGATGGAGAGAGATGGAGAAGGAAAATGATCTGTTGCTGTGAGAGAAGGGAAATTCTTGCATTGTTAGCTTCAGGTCTTCAAAGTGACAATCAGTTTATGAAAATGGACCCTTCTGTGAGTTTTGAGGTTTCAGAGTGAAAACAATTAGTCAAGAAGTAGTCTGAAAAATAAAAAAAGCTTCCATTCATGGGTCAATTGCAAGAATCTTGACTTAGGCAGGAATTATCAAGACTACAAACAGAAGTTAGCAAAGAGCTGCCTACACAGCAGCTTTGCAGATTACAGGTTGCAAGCAGTTTAGCCATGCAATGGTGAAAAAAGGTCATATAGTGGGGCAATACACAGGGGTATTAAGTGTAAAACTCATTAAGACATCTTGCAGCATTTCTCCACACTGTAAGATTTACAGTTAGGGTATCCTTTTCATTTTGAATAGTAGAACTCATCAGAAGATCTGGAGGAATTGCAAGAAGAATGACCAAACATGCTTTTCATATACAAAATCAAAGTGTCTACCTACACCTTTTTCCAACTGCATGTTGACAAGTGCTAGATTCGCTCCTACAAATGAGATGTAAATTCTTTGTTCTTTTGCAACTACACTCCATAGCCAGCTTATGAGAGAAGATAACTGGTACCTCTTCTCCTGAGTTCCTCAGCAGTAACAAGACAGTGGAAGACTCATCATCTACTCTCAGCTGACTTAAGCCTTATAGAATTCCTCCCTTTTTTCTATGTTTTCAAATGATTAGGTTGTAAAAAGAAGTGGTCATGTTAGAAAAAGTTAAACCAATAACAACAAAGTCATTGACTAATTTTGCTCAGAGTCAAATAGCACCAGGTGGTCACTGTGCACTCTGAAATTTTTTTTTCCACAACTATTTTGAGAACATGCCTTTTCCTGTATATTTTGAGTTTGGTTATGGATTTGGTTGAAATGGAAGTTACTCTGAACAAGTCAAAACAGGCTCCCTAGCAAAGTGGTCACAAGCACCACATGTTCAAGAAGCGTTTGGACGATGCTCTCAGGCACATGGTGTGACACTTGGGGATGTCCTGTGGAGTCCTGTGGAAGGACTAGGAGATGGACTAGGAGATAGAATTGATGATCCTTGTAGATCCTTTCCAACTCAGCATATTCTATGATTTTATGAAATCTTCCATCTTAAAAATAGTATTTAATCTTAAATTTCTCAGTCTCATCTCCTCCACTGAAAATGGTGAGTTTTGTTGCTTGCTTCAGTCCAGTAAAGTCAATTTAAAAAACTACAACTAACTGACTGCTTAGTGTGCACTGTAAAATGACTCGATGATTTAAGTATGCAAAAGGGTGTAGGAGTGTACCACACACACTTGTTCATCTGTTCTGGATTGCCATAATCAATATTCCCCTCAGAGTCATGCTAATAAAGACAAGGATTGAGATGAAATTAAGTCAAACCAAGCTTATTTTTTAACTACAAATTCTCATTTTTGCTGCTGTGGTCAAGAGGACATCTGACTTAATAACCCAAAGCTGTGGAATCATAACTTTGTGACAGAGGTTGGCTTAATAAAATAATGAAGTGCTGCAGCTTCTGCAAAAAAATTCAGGCTGTAGCAGTGCAAGTTCTAGATGTATAATCTGTCTCATTCTTTCAGTGGATGAGCAGTTTGGCATTTTTTTAATTGAATGTGCATAATTTCTCTCATTTTATATATATTTTATACTAATTTTTCTGCTGCAGTAATCTGTTGCCTTTCTGCATGACATGGGTGTGAAGATATAAGACTGGTTGTCATAAAAGGTATAATCAGCCTTGTCTTTCATATGAATAGTGGCTATACAAACCATTCATGCAGACATATTTACAGAGTATGCTGTGGTGATCTGCTGTTCATCAATCTAGTGCTAGAGATGGAACTTCACATTAATTACTGCCAAAGGATTCAAATTTAATTTTTCAGCCTTTTCTGATGCCCATGCCATGACAGGAATGTTTTCTAGGCTAGCAAATATACAAGTAGTGAACACAGAACCTGTAGTTACTTACAATGTCTGCAGTATAGACTTCTGCTTATCTGTGGCTACAAAAATGTTGTGCCTTCCAGTAATGATGAGCAGAATAACCTCTATCCCTGAATTTGTTTGTCAACATATATAACAAGTCCCCAAGGTTAAGAAGAGACAGAAAGCTAGGAAACTGAGCATTTAGAAAGAATTAGTGTTTCTCTTCATCTCTTGCTAGGTAATGAATGCTGTAACCTCCCACAGCCTTCCCTAACATTTGAGATTTGAACTCAAACTTCTGCAAGAAGGTTAAACTTTAAACTTTAGATGTAGGAACTGAGAAGTGAACTTCTCCTCCTTGATCTCTTGACTGACCAGCCTGCAGCACTAGTATGTCATTTACAGCTGACTGTAACTTTCCCAACTGGAATTAGATATTTATTCTTTTGTTATAAATGTTGGATTTTTATATAATTGTTAGCATTTAATGTATCATATCAGCCCAATTACGACCATCTCAATGTCTCAGGTAGTAAAGCGAACCAGAATTTTTATCTTTTAGCATTTATCCTTGGGTGATTAAATTCCGGTGTAGAGAATTGCCATGTTTAGAATAAACAAACAGCATGCATGTTCTTAATGGAAGCTTCTTAAACACAAGTCACACAATACTGATAAGTATACTGACACTGTAAGTACATCAATGATTCTGTATTGAAATATGTTAGCCGAGACTCCATTTTCTTTATGCAGGAAAAGCTAATTCTTTATTTTCACTCTCATTTTATATGGTTTTCACAGACCTCGTGTGCAACACCTATGGACTGGTAGTTTTCTTACTACTTCATTTATTGGTCAGAAAGTGATTTGTGTGTACATGCTAAGATTCAGGTTGCTTATATTTTTCATTTATGGGTTCTCATGGAACAGATCTTACTGTTATTGCAGGTGCATTTGTTTTTCAACCCAGGAATAGGTTGTTATGCTAATGAGTTTTTATACCAAGATTGTTTTCACATGGGAACATGCAAATTACTTAGAAGAAGTGACAGGCTAACTTCTGCAATTTAGCAGAGCAGGCCTGATTTTATGAGGCTTTTCTTTTATAATTCTTTTACCTGTCATTACAATTCTGCATTAGTTAAATGATTATGAAGAATTTATTGAAAAAAAAATGTATACATTTATACTGGAATTCTCAAACTGTGAGAGAAAGTGAAGAAATTGAATGATCATGGTAAAAATTTTGATCATATTAACTGTGTTTTCTGCATATTCTTGCAGGATGTAGA
Source organism: Phylloscopus trochilus trochilus (assembly GCA_016584745.2). Taxonomy (NCBI): domain Eukaryota; kingdom Metazoa; phylum Chordata; class Aves; order Passeriformes; family Phylloscopidae; genus Phylloscopus; species Phylloscopus trochilus. The sequence continues at coordinate 55,943,441 of WQNJ02000546.1, read as the reverse complement.
CAAGTGGTCCTTTGATGTATTTGCACTAAATGATGCCAGTGGGGATCATGCACTGAAATTTATTTTCTATGAACTTCTCACACGCTATGATCTGATCAACCGTTTCAAGGTCAGTAGTTAGAGGATGGCTATCTTCATTCACCTTGAATTTTGTTTAACTTCCCTCTCATCTTGCTTTTTTCAAATAAAAATGTAATTTTAGTGATCTTTGAAGAATTTGCACTGCACTTTCCCTAAGTAAGACCATATGTGATTTAAGTAGTACTTTCAATTGCAATGAGGCACCACGAACTGGGTGGGGTTCCAAATGAAATCCATAGGAAATACTGCATTTGATCCTCTAAGAAAGATGGTGTAATTTTCCTGAGCTTTATAGGACCCTCAAGCATGCAGGCATAAAAGAGAACAAGAGAATATGAAAGCAAATTCAGATTCATTCATTTCCTGTGAGGAAAGGCCAACAGAGTTAGTGCTATTAAGCCTGGAGAAGAGAAGGTTCTGGGGATTGTTTATTGCAGCCTTTTGGTACTTGAAGGGTGTCATTATCATATTATGAACACCCATAATAATGACACAGACTCTTTGATCTCTCAGGCAAAAAGAAAAGCAAACTTTATTTTACATCATCCTTCTATAGACAATTCCGAGAAAAAAGACCTGATTGGAAAAAAAGAACAACATCCCTCAACTGTTTTTTTACAAGTAAATAGCAAGTTAGAAGAAACACCACCTGTGAACTGTTTTTTGCTTTCCAAGGATTGTTTTTGATTCCTCCTCACAATTTTTCAGACCAGTGTGAGAAAGTTATGTGACTTGATTTCACACAGACTCAAACTCTACTTTTGCTGCTTCATCTCTCGCTTTCAGCATCCACAGAAGGGGACCTATAGGAAAGATGGGGGGAAACTTTTTATCAGGGTCTGTTGAGTAGGACAAGGACTAATGATTTTAAACTAAAAGAGGATAGATTTAGACTAGATATAAGGAAGATTTTCTTATGGTGGGAGTGGTGAAACACTGGAAAATGTTGCCCAGAAAGCTGGTACGTGCCCCATTCCTGGAAGAATTCAAGATCAGATTGGACTCTGAGAAACCTGGTCTAGTTAAACATGTCCCTGTTCATTGAAGGGCCAGGTTGACTATATGACTTTAAAAGTCCATTCCAGCCCAATCAATTCTATAATTTTGTAATTTTTACAGAGGTTTTCTCCAGATTTGAAGAGGAAACATTGCCATCCAGTTTTTGACCACTCTCCCTATGCAGATACTCTGTCATCCCTTCCACTGTTGACATTTCCATTTCCCAGGAGTTCTCACTCTGACTGGAAAGAGTTTACAGATGTCTAGATCCCATAATTGTTCAGGAACTTCCTATGCGTGATGAGACATCAAGATGTCTGCTCAGAATGGTATCCTCTACTTATAGGTGTCTAAGAGGAGAAGACCAGTGATCTTTCATATGGAAACATTAGTCTTTAATGTGTTTCCTGTCTGAGCAGATGAAATTGGAGAACCCATGTAACCAGTTGCATATGTTACCACCTGGTACAGTGTCCTGTATAGAAATCCCCTGAATTACATTTTGTCAGGTAATTTCAGTTACTCTCGGAGTCAGAAAAACATGGCAATCCCATAGGATGGGCAGGCTGGATTTTGCCATGAAAACCCAGAGGTCTGATAAATGATAGTCCTTTTAGAGTATCTAAGATTTGCTATCATGTGTTTCATTAGAAAATCTTAAATGTGATAGTAAAGCGGAACTATATTCCAGTGGATCATGAAGGTAACAGGCAGTTGCTTACAATCTATTTAGAAATATTTCTCCATGGCAATCAATCCAGTGATTGCTGTTACTTTTCATACTCTTTGTGTGTTCCAGACAACATTTCATAGTACACTTATTTCTGTGTATTTATTTGTGGGAATGATTCACGTGTAATGTAATTATGGATTTAAAAAGCCTGTTTGAAGTAGTAACCTGAATTCACTGTCTCTCGAATGACTTTCAGAAGTTCTAGCATTTTATTATTTTGTGAAGTACAGATGGCTCTTTGAGAACCTCTTATCAAAATACTCCTGTCTGAATGCTAGCCATTAAAGCTGTTTGTTTGTTTGCTTGTTTTTGTTGTTGTTTTTGTTGTTGTTGTTTTCCTTTCTTTTAACTCTCTCCTGGTTTATTTAGATTCCTATTTCTGCTTTGGTGTCTTTTGTGGAAGCTCTGGAGGTTGGCTACAGTAAACACAAAAATCCTTATCACAACCTAGTGCATGCTGCAGATGTCACACAGACAGTCCATTACCTCCTTTTCAAGACAGGTACAGTGGTAAGTAAAAGACTTGGCATCCCAAATATATAATGAGTTTACTACAGTTTCTGCTCATTAATGAGATTATTATTATCCACAGTAGAACCTGTTTACACTGTAGACACACTTAATTTGTTATGGCTGGGCTAATAAAGGTAAAGACTTGGGATTATTTAGGAACAGAGGGTAAGTGAAATTGTTGATAACTCTTTAACAGTGATCTAAAGAGGATGAATGAGAAACCCAAGCTTGGTTTTTCACTCTGCCACACCTCTTCTGTGTGAATCTGCCAAAACATGTTTGCTGAAATTCATTTAACCCAATATGAAGAATCGTATTGTCTAAGCTTTCTTCTTAAGGTGGGAGACAGTACATCCAAATGATAATTCATTCCACTTATCTGAGCATAACAAGTGCTGGGATCTGGAAATGCTCATCTCCATCCACTTCTCTACAGCAAAATTATCTGGACTGACTTGCACAGAAACCTACAGACAGCTGAAGTCTGACAACAATGCCAGGAATGGATAGTGGGCTTGAAAAACAAACTTAGTGCACAATATGTTCCCACAGTGGTTCTCAGGATAAACAACAGAAATACATTCGAGGGTGGACTAGAGAAACTAAAGGAAGATAGATTCCAGAGTGAATGTCAACCATTGCAATTTGGATTCAGTTGGAGGCTTAGAAAGCTGCTGGCCCAACTTAGGGAGAATAAATAGCAGGAAAAGTTCAAAGTGTACAGGATACATAGGTATTCATTCTCTTCTTCTTTCTCCTGGTTAGTTACCACTGCAGCTAGAAAAAGTAATGAAATGACCTTTAGTCTGATTCTGTGGAGCAGACCTTTTCCACACATTATTTGCCTCACTTTTTTCATGCATCTAATTTGCCCTTGCTCTTGCATTGGCAGAAGCGTAGAGGCAAAGGTGACAGTGAAAGGGAGATTAATCTGTTAAATGTTTGGCAGTTATCTCCTGTTATACCATGGTCATTCAGTGATTGCTCTGTGGCTGGTACTTGAATAAGTGTAATTCTGTTATATTGCACTACATTTTGCTGAGGTGCTTTCACTAACCAGCATGCAGTTCGAGGGTCACCTACAAAGGAGTCTTTGTAGTTCAGAGCAGACTCATGAACCCAGGCTCTTACTGCAGCTCAGGCCTTCTTGAACACTCCCCAATTATTACAAACTCTGAATCTGGAACTGTTGGGAAAAAATGGAAAAACCATGTGCCTCAGCCCAATCAAATTCCAACACTCTTTCTCATGCAATGAGCACCTTTGGTCAACTATACAAAATCACTATAAAAATTGTCTGTCGGCATCACTCATGGTGATATTTCTATGCTAATGATACCTTTTTCTGTGCAGCTCAATAAGAAACCTGAAAAAATGCTGCCACCAGTGTCTACTGGGTGATGGAGTATAGGACAAAGAGGTACAAGCTAACAAGGTGTTGCACAGCTCTTCCTATGTCTTTTAGGCCAATCACAACAACTGTAGAGTTGCTCACGCTTAGGAACTATGTTCTGTGCATATGATCTGCATTTCTTCACTTCTTATTGCCACACAGGTGTTGCTTTCAATTCTGAAGCCAGAACTGGATGCTCTTCCCTGAGGAGTCACTCCCTTCCGTAAACATCCCAAGTCTCCTGTGTTGAATGTAGATTGCACTAGTGAATTGCAGTTACACTGCAATTAGAGCAGTAAATGCTGCTGTTTATCAGAAGCAGATTCGGAAGGAGTTAGGTGCTATCCATCTCAAGAGCTGATTCAGACAGGCTGATCCTGATGGAAGTTGTGTCACTTGCTTCTGATTGTGCCTGAAGTAAAAAGGACTTAGGTCAGAATTGCAGCTAATACAGTTAGTTACAACTCCTGTGAGATACTAAATTGGTCACTGTGGCTTATAGGATCATTAGTCAATGAAAATGCACTGCAAGCTGTAACAGTAGAACAGGTGCAATGTTAAGTAATGTGAACTGTATTCTAGTAATGCTTTCTCTTCAAACCATGGAAGAAGGGCAGTTTTCATGTGGTGCTACTCTGCTCCAAAAGGTTACTGGATTAAAACAGCTGCCCAAATATAGCTGATCTCCTCTCTATGTTCAGAAGTACGTTTTTTTCCATCTTGCTGCTTCTTGATCTGTTAGTCATTTAGACACAACTCAGATGTGAGTGAATGACAACTATTTCATTCTAGCCTGTGATGCACCAGTGCTGAATGGGATTTCCTATCCTGTCTCTGAGTGCAATAAAGCAAAGAAAGTGTTAAAGAAGAGAGAACCAGAAGGACATGAAAATACATAAGTAAGCAACAGAGAAGTTTGGGCTATTTTCCTTCTGAGAGAGAGAATGCTCCAAAAAGAAGTAAAAAAACCAAAGCCAAAATAACCCCCCTCCAAACCAAACTACACCAACCTCTTTTTCAGAGGAAAAGGTGATCTGAAATCACAGAATCAACTATATTGGAAAAGACCTTTGAGATTGAGTCCAACCTATGACCTAACATTACCTTATCAACTAGACCACGGCATTAAGTGCCACATCCAGTCTTTTCTTAAACACTTTCATGGACAGTGACTCCAACACCTTCCTTGGCAGCCCATTCTAATGCCCAATCACTCTGCGTGTGAAGAACTTCTTTCTAATATTCAGCCTACACCTCTGCTGGTGCAGCTTAAGACTGCTCTTGTCCTGTAGCCGGTTGCCTGGGAGAAGAGACCAAGCTGCACCTGCTTTGAGAGAGTTGTAGAGAGTGATAAGGTCTCTCCCCTGAACCTCCTTTTCTCCAGGCTAAACAACCCCACCTCCCTCAGTCATTCCTCACAGGGCTTGTGTTCCAGACCCTTCACCAGCCTTGTTGCATTTCTCTGCACATGCTCCAGCATCTCAACATCCCTCCTAAACTGAGGGGCCCAGAACACAGTACTCAAGGTGTGGCCTCACCAGTGCTGAGTACAGGGGAAGAATCACTTCCCTGCTCCTGCTGGCTACATTATTCCTGATACAGGTCAGGATGCTATTGGCCTTCTTGGCCACGTGGGCACACTGCTAGCTCATGTTCAGGCTGCTGCCAATCAGTACCCTCAGGTCCCTTTCTGCCTGGCCACTGTCCAGCCACAATGTCCCCGGCCTGTAGTGCTGCAGGGGGTGGTTGTGACCAAAGTGCAGGACCTGGCTCTTAGTCTTGTTAAATTGATATTGTTGGATTCAGCCCATCGATCCAGCCTGTCCAGGTAGCTCTGAAGAGCTCTCCTACTCTCCAGCAGATTAATATTCACAACTAACTTGGTGTCGTCTGTAAGTTTGCTAATGGTAGACTCAATCTCTTCATCTAGATCATCAATAAACATCTTAAATAGGACTGGGCCCATACACAGATCTCTGGGGGACACTACTGGATGTTCATCACCACTCTCTGGGCTCGGCCATCCAGCCAGTTCTTAACCCAGCAAAGAGCGCTTCTGTCCAAGCCATGGGCTGCCAGCTTTTCCAGGATTATTCCATGGGAGATGGTGTCAAAGACTTTGCTGAAGTCCAGATAGACAACATCCACAGCCTTTCCTGCATCCACCGGGCAGGTCATCTGGTCATAGAAGGAGGTCAGGTTGGTTAGGTAGGAACCTCCTCTCCTAAATTCATGCTGGCTGGGTCTGACCCTAGGCAGTCCTGTAGGTGCCCATGTGATCACCCTCAAGATGATCAATTCTATAACCGGGTGAGGCATTGAGGTCAGGCTGACAGGCCTGTAGTTTCCTGGATACTTCTTTTGGCCCTTCTTATGGATGGACATCACACTGGCCAGCTTCCAGTCATCTGGGACCTCTCTGGTTAGCTGAGACTCATGATAAATGATGGAGAGCTGTTGTCTGGGTTTTTGCTGTTCTCCTCTGTCTCTTTAAGAAGTTTTTCTAAAGTTCTATTTCAGCCTTCTGTGTTTACCTTTTGCAATGGAGTCAGACACAAGAATGTTACATAAACAACTTTCTTGTTATTGTAACCATCTCACCATATTTACATTCTTCTCATAAGGAGGAGACTGTTGATGGACTGTTGGGTTGAACAGTGCAGTTGAAGAGGAAGAATTTGTTCCTCCAATCCATGGTCACTGCTTGAATACTATAAATGTTGAAGTCTGTAAATAAACTTCCCCCTTTTTGCCTTGGACATCCCTGTGTGTGAGTGTTGTTTCTTTGTGTCAAATTACAACAGAGGGCAGCTTGGTGAGCTCTTTTGCCAGCTTCCTCATCACTCTAGGATGGATCTCACCTGACCCCACAGACTTGTGAGCATGGAAGTGGCTCATCAGGTCACTAACTGCTTCCATCTGGATTACAGAGGACTATTCTGCTCTGTGTCCCTGTCTACTAGCTCAGGTGACCAGTTGTCCTGAGGACGACCTGTCTTATTGGTGAAAACTAAGGCAAAGAAGGTGTTAAGTACCTCAGCTTTCCTCACCTTTGGTAACTATATTCCCCATCATGTTCAATAAAGAATGGAGGTTTTCCTTGCCCTTCTCCTTTTGCCATGAATGTATTTATAAAAAACATTTTTATTATCCTTTACAGAAGCAAATATGTACAATATGTGTAAATATGTGCAGACGTGTCTTGGTTTGAAAGACAGGTGTCTTCTAGGGAGGGAAGGAGCCTTCCTCGGAATGGAGAATGGTAAACCCCCTCCCTCCAAATTTATTATAATTTTGAAATTAAGGGGCTCTCAAGCAAAGATATGAGGATTAGGAATAACAGTTCTTTACTAGTATGTATAATAAGGCAAACAAACAGCAATAACTATTGCATTAACAACAAACAGAACCAGGAGCCCAGCGACAGCCTTCTTGGCTGCAGGCGGTTTCCCCTTTGGTGCAGCTCCGGTCACAGCCGGCAGGGGCGCTGGTGGCTCCCGGAGGGCAGGGCAGGTGCGATGATCCCCATGCGGCTGCAGGGGGCGCTGTGGTGCGGGCTCAGGGAGCACACGGCTTTGTCTGAGACAGGAAGAGTTGGAAGAGAGGCTTTGCTTTACAAACCCCTGGGGCTGTCGATCCTGGTGCCCCAGCAGGACTCTCGGAAACAGCAGGCTGGAATGGCAGAGATGAGCAGAAATCCCTGGGGCGGTGGATGAGATGTCTCGAAACTCCCTGGCGATAGCTGGAACTGCAGGACATCCCAGCAGCAGAAGAAAGGCAGCTCCTGGCTGGGTTATAGAAGCGGTAGCGAAATTCCTTTCCCCAAGCATCAATTTGACTGTCCTCCTCCAAAAGCTGAGAGTGTGTGAGAACCCCTAGCCCCCGTCATTTACCTGTGCCTATTCTCGAGGTATCTCTGGCCCTCCTAGAGAAAACTCCCCAAAACCAGAGGAGTGCCACCAGACACCCTCCTTCCCTGAGACCTGGCCACCACCCCCATCTCAAACACCCAGCCATCAGTGCGTCTTAGCAACTCAATGGAATAAATTCCACAAGTAAAAAGGAAAGGAAAAGAAAAGGAAAGAAAAGCAAAGAAACCCAACCCGCAACAAGAGGTCAGAGAATGTACACATAACAGACTTCCGTCTGGAAAAGAGGTACTATTATGTTCCCACATACACACGCTTGTAAGCATATTTACATGCTTGCACTGCAGTCAGTGCCTGAACTGAGCCTGTGGCTGGTGTATTCTTACTGAATTAGCTACACACTCAGTAGCCCATGCATACCATTATGATGAAGTTGAAGTCCAGAGAAGTGTCTTCTGCTTCCCAGGAATATTCTGAAGTACTAATCATTCCCACACCCAAATCATATCTGTAATTTGGTTTAGGATTTAATATAGCCCAATAGGAAAATGCAATCTCACAGCACTGTGACATTTCAGCTCTGCTTCTCTTGTTTGAATGCTTTTTTAAACTTTGGTTTTAGTTTTTTTTTTCTTCTTCGTTATTTTCACCTCACCTTCTCTGAACTGTACAACCAATCTCAAAATGCATAGATTAATGTAGTTTGAGAAGTCATCAGTCTAATGTCCTGCTCACAGCTTCTTACACACAAAATGTATTCACACACAGTAAAGAAATGTAGGGGGCATTTTCCTCTTTCCAGGATTTGCTCACATCATTATCTTATTATTATTGTATTGTGTATAGTTCTTTTGGTCATCACTTCTACAATATTTATGTGAGCAACTTGGACATGCTGGGACACAAGATTGTGGTTTCACAAGTTTGTAAGGGCCATTGGTTTAATTCTTCACCAATGGGATGAAGACCACTTGTCAAAAAATTATATACAAAAATAGGGAACAAACCCTCGTTTTTCTTGCTAACTAGTTATTTGTAATGTGGAAAAATTGCTTTTTTCATATTTAAATACCTTATGTAGTTAAAATTCATTCTAGTCTTAAAAGTAAGGAACATGTTTCTAGTTTGCCTTTACATGGTTCATTTGCCTTTGTCATGCTCCCTGTTATTTATGAACTCTGAAGTGTTTTGTTTCATACCTCTTTTTTAAAAAAATTATTTTCAATTAAATCTTCTTTCCCTCTCCTTTTGTAAAATTTCTTCGGTTTTCTTGTTATTTTTTTCCATCAGGATGATGCTTTGGAGTTTGTTATACTTTACTGTATGAACAACAAAGTTTTTGTCTCAGTCATAGACAAAAGGTTGAAAGAGAATTTGAAATTAATCTCATGTTTATCTCATAGAGGATTGGCATACAAACATGATGTGCGGGAACAGCTTCCAAGAACTGAAACACTTTTTGCTCATTTCTTTCCTTCCTTTATTAAGCTTTCAGCTCTGATTATTACTTTCTTTGGTATTGTTTTCTGGTTAATCTTTATAACTGTTTGGAAATACCACAATGCCTTTTTTAACCTAGAAAATTATAGGAAAACTGTAAAGCTTAAAACTTCTTTCTCTGATACTGGCAAGAATTACAGGAGACTATTTCCTGCAGCAGACCTGTAAAACTGAGGAAGTGCAGGACTTCTGTCACATATTAGTACTAAAGAGAAGTGAGATCATCTCCACTAGCCTATTGTGATTAATAAGCAGGTCATCATAAGCTTTGAAAATAATACCTACTTTGGAATAAAAGTTAATAAACTCTTGGGAAGGAAACTAGTTAATTACTTACATTGCAGCAATTTCTTGGAAATGCTTTTTTTGGGTGTTTCTTGTTTGGTTGGTTGGTTTGTGGTTTTTTGCTGGTTTTTTTGTTGTTGTTGTTGTGGGGTTTTTTTTGTTGTTGTTGTTGTTTTTTGTTTGGTTTTTTTTTTTTTTTTTGGGAAACAGTACTTTTTCCTCCTCCTTCTTTTTTCTATAGTCATCAATCTTTTTGTTTACATGCAAATAAGCCACCCTAGTAGCTAATGTTTCACATTTACTGTATATTTTGAAAGGCAATCATGCTTCCTTGCCCAGTTTTTTTCATTCTGGAAACCAATAATTGGTATTTCATGCCTTTTATCCTCCACCATTTCTGACCTCTCATCATCGCTGAAAGTTTGATAATGGTTTTATTCTGGATTGGTTTTGTTAGCCCTTTAGAAATCAAACCCATTCACATTTCCTTGCTCTTTTCATCTTCTGTGAAACTGTCCTGATGTTCTTGATGGCTTTGTTTTTTAAAAATTAACTCTCTGTTTCCAAAATGTAATCCACCACAAAGCAGTGAAATGTAAAGTCAGCACTTTGATGGAGATTGCATTCATTCTCTGCTGGGTCTTTGCCATCTTGTTTGCTTTCTCTTGCAAGACTGTGGCAGGAAAACAGGGACTAAGAGATTCTAGTTACTTGCCTTGTGTTACTCACAAACCCATTTTGACTTTGTTCTACATACACTGCGTTATTTATTACTAACAATTAACAGCTGTAATTCCATTTTTCTTCTGGGTGATCTTCCTGGAATGCTGTTATGATACCTAATAGTGCTATTGCAAGGTACCACTAATAATAAAATCTAATACACTCTATTTGAAAATCTACCTTACCCAAAAGTGTTCAACAAGTGATGCTTTGGTAAGGTATGCAAGTCAGCACTTTTCCCATATGTGCCTTAAGAGACAAGGTAGGAAACCTCAAACACTAAGGCTCATTGCCTTAGTAATGCTTTGAGACTTGCATCATGAGATCTTGTTAGAGTGGAAATTGTCAAATGCTGTCCAGAAGGTCTAAAGTGGATGCGTTGGACTAGCTGAATGTGTCCTGAATGAGTTTTGCATGCATAATACAGGCTTGCCTTGGCTGTTTCTGACCACTTGTGCCCTGATTTTTTTCTATAATTTACAGTCTCTCCTTTTGGCAAATGGCAATGAAAGCAATGAAAATTCAGATCTAGACATGTAGCCTGGAAATCCTAGTTCCATTTCTTCCCCCATTGCAGTTGCCAGAGGTTGTTGCTTGAAAGCTGAATTAATGCTCTTAATCATTTGGAAAGCATTCCTTATTCACAAGTCACACCTGGAAACAAAATTGAACAGACTTCACCATCAGTGCACTCCAGTCATGTCCTGGGTCAACTGTGTAGATATGAGAAAACAGTGAAGTTTCTGTTTCTGATAGTTCCTTGCACTTTGCACCATTTTCTCTCTCTTGTTATTAAAAAAACCAAACAAACCAAACAAACAAAAAAACAAACCACACACTAAACCCCCCCCCCCCCAAAAAAACCAAATAAAAACCAAGCCAACCAACCAAAACAAAACAAAAACATAACACACAGAGAAAAAAATACCAACCAAGAAAAAAAAAAAGAAACAACCCAAAACCAAGAACTACCTTGATTATGGTCAGTAGCATTGTGCAAAATGCCTCTGGGCTATATTTTCAAACTACATCTTTAATGTAGGGGGATCTTTAATACTGAGACTTGCTCCATTCTTCATTGGTTATGCAGAGATGACTGTGAAACAGATAAAGGGCTAGACAGGTTTCTATGTGCAGAGTCCCACTGTTACCAATGCTTCCCTGCACATGCTTACCTCACTAGTGGTGGCCTCTGAACTATAGTAGATGTCTAGAATATCTGAGTGCCTTTGCTAGGCTATGAATTAAAAGGCAGTTTGTATATGAATGCCTGTCAAAACATTTGCAGGTTTACAGTGAGGTGTTAGAGAAGTATTTGGCAATCATTGTGGTAAAAGCTTTTTCTAAATGCAATACAATTAAGCATTTCATACAAATATTTGCTACATCCACAGTATCTAAAAACTTTGACTGTAAAGGGCTTGATGTTAACAACACTCCTTGTGGGCTACTAGTGGAAAACCAGACAATAAAATGATTTATTTTTGACTTGGATGAAAATTATTAAAACCACCTGAATAATTTATAAATCTAAAGCAAAAGTGACTTAAGCATTGTAAAATAAGGCTTTGACTAAGGAATTAGGACAAATCCCACAAACTTGAGGGCTTTCTCAAGTGTTTTTAAAAATTATAAATAAATAACAAGATGTATATCTTTTGAGATTATCTTCCTTGTTCTCCTCATGGTTGAGTGATTGACAAAGACTTTTAGTTTTCTGGAAAACAGTGACATTCTTCTGTATCCAAGTCTCTTCTACTCAGTTAAACTGAACTGAAAACACATATCTTGGTGGTATGTGTTTACCTGCACATATATCATCAAGCTTCCCTTGATAAATCTTGATTTTCTTGAGTTTTCCTTGTTGCTCTTCTTCAAATATTGCTCTTTCAGAAGGGCACATTTCCCCTTGCTCTGCCTTAAACCTTATTAGCTCCTGAAACAATTTTCCTGAAGTTCCATTTATTTAGACGAAGGTCCAGGATGAACACTGATTTGGCTTTTATGTATCAACCAGGGAAGTTTGCTTTAAAACAGCTGGCAGACTGCAGGGGCGGGTAATGACATGCAACACTGTCAACAGAGGATAAATAACTTTCCTTAGGAGACAAAAGCCTGAGAAAACTTATCTGATTGTACTGTAATCTCTTTTCAGCACTGGCTGACAGAGCTGGAGATCTTCGCTATGATTTTTGCAGCTGCCATACATGACTATGAACATACTGGAACCACCAACAATTTTCACATCCAGACACGGTGAGGCCACTGTAAATCATGATGAAGGGTCAGGAAATAGAGTGAGATACCTTTGGAGAATAACAGCACAGCCACCTTAGAAGAGTGCAGGAACATCTGCTTCCAAGTTTTACAGGAGGAAAGTTCACTTTTTCAGGTTTAATTTTCTCTTGTTCCAACATCCCCAATGGAATGCATGTATTCTAAATTCCTGAGCATTGTTTCATAATAATAACCAGGAAAAAGGAAGTTCCAAAAATATTTCCATGTAAAGTTTTCAAAGACAAATGGCTGTACAGAGTGATGTATTTTGATGAAGAAAAAGCTTTGAAGGAGATACTGTAATTTTACAGTTTTTTCTCCTTGTTGAATTTGAAGAATCAAGCATTATCGACATAAATCAGGCATTCAACAATGTTTATTGCATTAATCAGCGAATGTGAGCACTACACATACTATTTTTATTTGAGTGGAAAACCAAGGTAGGTAGGTATTTCCCTGTTTAGGTAGTGGTAAGCTGCAGGAAAACCTGCAGCAAGGGGATATGTGTACTACTACCTAATCAGGGAAAAACTCTTTTAAAGTGTCATAAATTGCTAGAGAGTAATTAACTGATCACAAACTAGACTGGACCAGTGTATTTTATAAAGTTGTCTAAATGTCTAAATGTACTCAGCTGACACTGCAAACTTGGACATTTCTAAGATGCATTTCAATTAGATTACATGTCTGTAATTAAAATAGATGTCTGTAGTGTGTTAGCTGAATCATGCTGTGCATCAGTAATGGTTTCCATGATAAAGCACACATATGCAAAGCAAAGACTGGGAATGAAAAAAGAAGTCTCTGTCTCTATTCTGGGTGAAGGCACACTACTCTTCTTACAACTTCATGCATACAGGATCTGCTGTACTTTCCAAATACTTATAAAAATATTCAAGGAAGGACAGTTGTAATTTAATTTTTCTAACATTGAACATCAGACAATGTGAAGTGTCAGAAGATAAAAATATACACTGCTCTCTGTGAAGCAGATCTGAGGACTGTAATGAAACATATTCACCCTCTGTTGCTGTTAAATTGTTTGCCTTCAGACCAGTTTACCCATTCATCAATCACAGATCTCTGCTCTGGGGCTTAAAATCAGGCATGAAGTACCTTTGGTCTTACTCTGTCCCACTGGCAATTTCATTTTCAGACAGTGTAGTCTAGCACACAAATGTCAGAAATCAGTTGAGGTATATCTTGCTTACAGTCATTTGGCTATTCTGGAAATAATATTGGGTCACATCTTGCAACTGCTTACTTGGGTACAGTTTTTAGTATCAGAGAGACATACTCTCTCTCTACTAGGAAGTGCTAGGAAGAAGCCTCATGGTTCCAATCCAAGTCTACATATCTCTCATAGCTTTCAGCCCTTGTTTTCAAGTATGTAACAAGGCAGTTAGGTGAGTCTTATCTGGTGAAATAGATTTTGCAGTGTTCTTTAGATTTCTTTTTCTGAGTAACAGCAATTAACCAAGTAATACAAGTACTCTTAAAACGCTCATATCTGTTCTATGAATTTAATTGCTGTAGTTGATCAGAGGAAAACTTCTTTAGACAGGAGAGAAACAACCTTTCCTATGTTTTCTTTTAAATGCTAGGTCAGACTCAGCCATTCTGTATAATGACCGGTCTGTGCTTGAAAATCACCATGTTAGTGCGGCGTATCGTCTTTTGCAAGATGATGAAGAGATGAATATTTTATCTAATCTCTCAAAGGATGACTGGAGGTAAAAATGAGCATGGTGGCTGCCTAGGAATATTGCAGCAGCATCATAGACTGGTATTGCCTTGTTTGAATAGCAATATGCATTATTGTATATTACATATTAGTCTTCCTATGCTACAAGATAAAGAACTTTAAAAGGGTTTGTCTTGTTTATTCCTGCTTTCAGTTTTCACTTCTGATAGTGAGACTAGACTTTGTGACAATGGGTTAGAGTATGCAAATTGACTCCCGTATAATTATTAAGTATCACGAGATGCTCTTTGTATACATGTAATTGAATGTAGAGCTAGCCTGCTGTTTCTTTGTCCTGAAGCATAAATATAACCTTTCTGTACTTTAACGCTTCCTGCCTGGAAATAAAAAATGGGACTTAATACAACACATAATCCAGTCCAGGAGGCATGGATCTACTACTACACATGCTTAGGAGATTTAATAAACTGTAATTTAAAATAAGCCTTATGAAATACATGATTTATGTGCCAAAATGAGGCCATGATTCATTTTCTAATAGCAGACAGTTCAAAGTGATGATAGTTTTCTGTTTTTACAGGGTTTCATGAATTTCAAGGGGTGATAATTTAAAAACAGCCTACTGTGCTAGACAGGAAGGATCCAACCCCATGGTCTTTTTCATGGGAGAGGAAACAACTTGTGAAATCCTTTGTGCCACACAGTGCCTTCTACATATTCTTAAATGTAGCATAGTGCTGAGCAGTTGTTTAATCAAGCTTTAATATAAATGTGGGGAAATAAGCCTGTCTCTGGGGCTGACTTCTGCCAAGATGGTCAGTGAACACCCTGCTTGCTAACCTGTTTAGCCCAAGTATCCTATTTATTTTAACTTGTCAACAGTAATGTGATCCTATAGCAAAACACTAGGAACTTACAGTGCTGATTTCAGTCAATAGGAGTGTTGTGGAGGAGTGTCCTGAAAATTCTGTTCTGTCATGGTGAGCAGCAAAAAAGGGGACAAGAAAATGCCTCCACTGAGATGGCAAAAATATATTTTAGGTACAGATGGAAATGCCTTGTCAAATATTGGCAGCAAATTAATGCCTCGTTTAATGTTGGTGAGGAAACATTAGGAACTAAGTGACTAAAAACATCAGCCTTAGAGCCATTGTCTAGAAGAAACAGGCACTGTTTTTAGTGGAGCAGCTAACTGAGTATGCTTCAGTCCATAGATACTGACTTTAGGTAAATGATCTGCTTTTGAGCTTTAAACAGATTAAAGTTTTTGATTGAATCAAAGCCAGTTTCAGATAACTCTCATTGATTCTGTAGTGCCAATACGTGTGTTCTGTTGATGCAATGTGCTTAGAACCAAAGTTTCAAAGATTAACCAATCCCTTTAAAAAATGCTGTAACTGCCTGAGCAAAAATATTCAGTGGTTTGAATTGCTTATTTGTTCTCTCTCATGTATGATTTTATAGCTGCTGATCAAGCAGTAGTGCTGCAGAAAAAAAGACTTTGTCTGGAAGTTCTCTAATTCCAAAATATAGTGATTTCCATGCGCTTTTGCTTTTGACTGCCACTATGAAATCCCATAGGCAAGCATTTGGGAAGCATTGTGAACATCAACTGATTTCAGCAAAATCTGAGGTGTTGAAAAAACTCAAGAAGCCCCGAGTTTCCCCATTCTAGGACTCAAAAGTAGGACCCTCAGTACTGAAGGATGCTTTGGGCATCAAATAAAATGTGCCCAAATTAAACTTCACTTTTGTAGACTGATAAATCTCCCTCTGCAAAAGGCAGGAGTGATGTTTTTTTTGAATATAAATTTTTAAGTTTCTAATAAATTCTAATTCTTTCTGAGATGAGCTATGACTTCTTTTTTCACATTACTAGGAAAAGAAGATCTGATGATCTGCAATCCTAGATGTTTATGTGGATTTTATAACTTTTTGGTATTCTGTCATCTAATTAGGGAATTTTTTTTCAGGAAAAATATATAGAAAATTGGAGACACATTTCACAGTAGAAAAATAAATGGCCGTAGATTTCATAAGGAAAGCAGATGAGAATGGAAGAGAAATCTTGGGTTACAGTCAAGAAGAAAAGAGTTGAATGCTTACTAGTGCCTAAACAATTTTTTTTCCTGCTTATTAACAGTTTGAAAATTTAGTTGCTACATTTTGTGGATCTCATTTGTGCAAGTTATCAAACAAAAAAACTGTAACAAAACCAAATCACAGTGAGCTAAGAAAATAAACTGCAAAGTGAACATGTTTTCCAGTATAATGTTATAGATGTCATTTTTGACACTGTATTTAATTGTTAGTAAATTCTATGCAGTTCGTTGAAACCTTTACTGCCAAGTATGAAACAAAAATAATAAATAAAATAAAGAGGTTGAATAAAGGCTGAATAAAAATATATCTGGAAAATATTTAGTTGTTTAGCTAGGAGTACAACTTTGGGAAGCAACTTTGAATTCAGTATTGTCTTTCTCAGGAATGCTGCTTGGTATTTTGTCCCTCAAATAATTCTGAACCCTCTTTGTCAATCACTGTTATTCATTTCAAGATTGCAGTGAGAAACTACGATTTTTTTAAATGACTTTGTTCATATGCTTTTTTTTTTTTTTTTTCATAAGTAATAGTGTGTGTATGGTTGCAGGATCATGTAAAATTTTAATGTAAAATTTTGTTCCCATGCACTCAGGATGGGCACTTGCATATTCTGAGTTTTATACCTTTAGTGAGAATCAGCCAAGGATGATATTTCTTTTAATGTAGTGTCTTCCTATTAATTTAATATTAAAGTGCTGGGACTTCAAACAAAATTAGCCACATAGATCAATTCAGGAGATGTAACTATTTTAACTGTGCAGTAAGTTTTCCTGTTTAAGACTTCTATAAATTTTTGTCACTGTTAGCAGACTTCATTGTCTGTGGATTTCTTCTATGTAAGCCAGCTTAGCTGATTTGCTGTAAAGATTGATGGAGATCAGCATCTTTAGATCATGGCTTTTGTTTACTTGGAGAAGTAGAATTATCCTTTGAATTATCTCAGCTCTCAGTAAGAAACCTGAAAAAAATTATGCCACCAGTGTATACTGTGTGATGGAGCATAGAAGAGAAAAGTGCAAGCTAACAAGGTGTTGCACAGCTCTTGCTATGTCTTTTAGGCCAATTTCAACAGCTGTAGAGTTGCTCATGCTTGGGAACTATGTTCTGTGCATATGATCTGCATTTCTTCACTTCCTATTGCCACACAGGTGTTGCTTTCAATTCTGAAACCAGGACTAGATTCTTTTCTCTGAGAAGTGTCTTGGTTAGAGACAATTTATGGGGTGGAACTTGGGAAACAAGCTGCCTTCTTTTTCAGTTTAACCACTCCCCTGCCACCAACAAAGACTGCAAGAAGGTATAAGTAAAAAAATAAGTTTGCTAAAAAACACCCAGCCAAAATCAAGATAATAGTAATAACCACTGAATACAAAGGTCCTGAATCCTATGGACTCCCCAAGAACAAAGCAAACAAGATAGCAGAGAAGCCCCTCCCCCTATATGGAGACTTTTGTAGAAGCGCATCAACCAGAGGACAAATACAAGATGGTGGTGAAGATCCTTTCTCTCTGTTTGATAGAGAGAACAAAGGAAAAACCCCAACATAACAACTGAACCTCCATGATTGCAAAACTCTCTCTTCCCCCAAACAACAACCAAGCAGGAAGAAGGATAAAACAAAGGAAACATGGAGAACTATTCCTGTTCAAAACCAGTCAAATGTTGCTCAACCATTTAGTTCATGCCACCTGACAGGGTCTCTCCTAGCAGTGGCAGCTCTATCAACTGTGGCGGCTGGATCTGGGGCAGTGGCTGTAACTCATGGAGGAAGAGAAGACCAATTTTCACAGCGTGACTGTCCTGAGTGGCAGTAGTGAAAACAAGGGTTCCAAACAAAAGTCCTCTGCCAGCTCCAGGAACAGGGATTGCTCCTGGCAACTGTGGCCAAAAATAGTGTTAGGACATTTCCTCCGAAACAGTCTAGGATTAACGAATGCAGTTTCTCTGAGACCTGCACCAGGCAATTTCCCAGAGAGTTCAGAGAGAAACTAAAGAATGCTTCTGCTTCTCTCTGCCCTGGCCCAGAGAGTATGCCCCAGGAAACTCTCTTGGCAGCCCACAGAGAAACAAGAAAGAGAGCCCTGTCTGAGTGTTCCCTCACTCTTAAAGGGACCCTGGTACCTCCAGTCTCCATGGACCCAAAACATTGATTCCAGTTCCACTTCTGATCCCTGGGTCTTAAAGGGACAGTAATACAGTAATACAAACTGCATGGACTGACATAGAGGAATGATGGAATACAATTCACATTTTTTGGGTCACCCAAAACTTTATCCACTCCTTAGTCCATACCATCTATATCATGCCCCAATTAATACCTTTTAGCCATATACATATACACATACACATACAAACAACTATGTACAAATCACAGAATCACAGAACGACACAGAATCGCAGAACGACTAGGTTAGAGGAGAACTCTAAAATCGTCAAGTCCAACCCATGCCCTAACACCTCAACTAAACCATGGCACCAAGTGCCACATCCAGCCTTTTTTTAAATATAGCCAGGGATGGTGACTCCACCACCTCCGGGGGAAGACCATTCCAGTACCTTATTATTCCTTCCGTGAAAAACTTTTTCAAAATATCCAACCTATATTTCCCTTGGCACAGCTTGAGATTGTGTCCTCTCATTCTGTCAGTTGCTGCCTGGAGAAAGAGACCAACACCCACCTGACAACAACCACCTTTCAGAAAGTTGTAGAGAGTGATAAGGTCACCTCTGTGTCTCCTTTTCTCCAGGCTAAACAACCTCAGCTCCCTCAGTTATTCCTCATAAGGCTTGTGCTCCAAGCCCCTCACCAGCTTCGTTGCCTCCTCTGGACATGCTGAAGTGTCTCAATGTCCTTCCTAAATGGAAGGACCCAGAACTGGACACAATACTCAAGGTGTGGCCTCACCAGTGCTGAGTACAGGGGAAGAATGACCTCCCTGGTCCTCCTGGCCACACTCTTCCTGATAGAGGTTAGGATGCCGTTGGCCTTCTTGGCCACCAGGGCACACTTCTGGCTAATGTTCAGTCTGCTGTCAGCTAGTACTCTCAGGTCCCTCTCTGGCTGGGCACTGTCCAGCCACACCATCCCCAGCCTATAACATTGCAGGGTTTTTTTGTGGCCAAAATGCAGGACTCAGGACTTGTACTTATAAAACTTCGTCCTACTGGACTCATGGATACACGTGTACCTAAGAGTCAAGCTTTGAACATACAGCCCTGCACTGGTAGTCAGTGTGTGAGAATTACCAGTGCTTCAGTAGTAATGACTTCTAACATGGCTCAAACCCCTTCATAAGCTGCTAAGTTCCCTTTTCCCATTGGCCTCATATTCTTTGTATCTCGAACCCAAAGGTTATCTTTGAGTTTCTCCAGGCATCTTCTTCCAGAAGCTCGAGGAAGGACCATTCCTCCTGGCTGCCAGTGTAGAGCACATTCTTCTCATCCTGTCCCATCCTGACTGACCCAAGAGGTACTGCATGGACAATCTCTTGTTTGATCTGTTCAAAGTATTGCTGTTATTCAGGGCCCCACATGAAATAATTTTTCTTCTGTGTCACAAAGTAGAGAGGGCTTACAATCTGGCTGTAACTCTGGGATTTGCATCCCCCAAAAACCCATGGTGCCTAGGAAAGCCTGTATTTCCTTCTTGCTGGTCAGTGTGGACATAGTAGCTATGTAGTTAATCACCTCTTCTGGAATTTGTTGATGTTGTCTTGCCACTTCAGTCCTAGCAACAGAATTTCCTGTGCAGGTCCCTTGACCTTACTTTGTTTGATGGCAAAACCCACTTTGATGA
Source organism: Phylloscopus trochilus trochilus (assembly GCA_016584745.2). Lineage (NCBI taxonomy): Eukaryota > Metazoa > Chordata > Aves > Passeriformes > Phylloscopidae > Phylloscopus > Phylloscopus trochilus. The sequence continues at coordinate 55,923,464 of WQNJ02000546.1, read as the reverse complement.
GAACCTGGATGATTTTTATCCCATTCTCAAAATCTTCCTTTGCTATTTTACCCCATATAATCATGTCATCAGTGTACTGTAGATGTTCTGGAGCCTCACCCTTTTCCACAGCAAATGGTGGGGCTGTGCTTTCATCCCTGAGGCCATTACTTCCAGGTGTAGGGAATGCCCCTCAAGTGAAAGCAAACTGTGGCCTGCACTCTGCTGCTAAAGGAATGTACAAAAATGCATTAGCAATGTCAGTGGTGGCACCACTTTTCTGCCTTGGATTCCAGTCCATACTGAAGCTCTAGGCTGTCTGTCACAGCAGCACTCAGTGTTGGTGTGACTTCATTCAGGCCATGATTAATCTACTGTTAGTCTCCACTCTCCTTTAGACTAATGTATAGGATATATGGGCTTATTGAAGGGTGAGCAAGTCTTGCTGGCCACCCCCTGGATCCCCAGTTCATGAATCATCTGATAGGAATCACAGAGTCTCAGTCAGTGCAGTATTGCCAATGGTGCATTGTTTTAGCAGCAATTGGTACCTGCTGTTCTTCAACCTTCGGGTGTCCTACTACAGAAGGATCCTCTGAAAGACTAGGCAAGGTATTAAATTGTTTTACATCTTCTGTCTCCACAGCAGCTATGCCAAAAGCCCAACGAAGCCCTTTTGGGTCTTTGAAATAACCACTCCTAAGGTAATCTATACCAAGAATACACAGAGCCTCTGGACCAGTCAAAATAGGTTGCTTTTTCCATTCCCAGTCAAGGTCACCTCAGCTTCCAACAGAGTAAACTGCTGAGATCCCCTGTCATCCCAACAATGGAAACAGGTTCTGTCCCCACCATTTCATGATGACATCAGAGTAGATTGTGTGCCAGTGTCAGTCAAAGCTTTGTATTTTTGTGGTTCTGATGTGCCAGGATATTGGATTCACACAATCCAATAGACACAATTTTCCCATGGCTCTATCAAGCTAGAGGCAGAGCCCCTCTAGTTTTGGCTATCATTCACTCCCTGGGCATACATTCTGGAGACACCTTCAAGGGAATCAGACATGTCATCTTCACTTCTGTTCTGCCCAGGAACACACCCACAGAAAATTGGAGCTAAATTAATTCTTGCCAAGTTTCCTTTGTTAGTAGTTTCTTCTTTTAGTTTATGTATCCATGCTGCTAAGATGGAATTGGGTTTTCTATCCCATCTTCTCATATCTTCTCCATATTCACAGAAGAAGAACCATAGTTTGCCTCATGGAGTGCAGTCCCTCTCTCTAGCTGTGGGTTGCCTACTTCAGATAGCAAGGATTCTGGTCTGTACTGGTGAAATGTGGAAAAGGCCCACCCTAAGCTCCTTTCTGAATTTTTGATGGCTTTCTGATGGATCTCTGATAGCTCTCTTCAATCCTCTCTTCCAATTTCCATATACACTTGGTCAGGTCTGTTTCCAAGTCTGAGACTTCACCTCAAGTTGGGACGTGGACAGTGTCTTCATATGTCTGTAGCCTTCTTGTCATAGTACTCACTGTCTTCTTTTCCTCATTCCATTGCAGCATCACTAGGAAGTGGGAATACACTTGTGTCCCAAGCTGTGCAAATTTCAACCACAGTAATGTTGTACAAGGTCTGGAATTCTTTTTATGTTCATCATTATTTGAGAAAATTATCTCGATCACTGCCAGTTCTTTCAAGCTTTGGATTCCTTGCCTAGTGGTTTTCCAACAGCCTTGATGCAGCTGGAGGTGTTCTTGGCAAAGGTATCTCTTCTTCACAATTGCTAAGAGTCACATCCAGAGGCTGAGAGTTTGGGTCTCCTTGCAATTCCCTGGTTGATACCCGCATCACACAACAGAAATCCCAAGTGCCTTGCTTCAGTGCCATCCAAAATTGTAGCATCACCTGTACAGTCCCAGACTTGGATCAGCCAGCTCAATATAGTCTCGCCTGTTCATTGGGTGAGGTCTTTCTGCAGACTGCATGGACTTTCTAAAGATAGGAATTTGATGATTATTTCCAGCTCTGATTCCTCTGCCGGCTGTGAGGGCTCTGCCTCCCCACCATCATCTACCAGGTGAATACATTTGGTTTTGTATTTCCTCCTCTGGACAGGGGTGACTACTACTGGCTTAGGTTACCCTTCTGGTTTAACTGTAGCCTGAGTGACCAGGGTGTCTGCTGATTTGTTTCCCTTCCCCCCCAGCTGTAGGTGCTGCTGTGCAGTAATGAACAGCATGGAATAAACATTATTCATGTCCCAGCACAGTGCAATAAGTTGCCCCTCTTTGGAACTGCCACTGTAATTTTTCTTCAAATATTCTGCTACCCTTGCTGCGTTCATTATTTGTTCAGGGGGAAGTTTCCAAACCATTGGACTAGACCATTTCTTCAAAGTCTGGCTTATATCCTCCCACATTCCATGCCACTCAGGATTTTCCACCCCTGGGATAGATCTCTGGGCAACCTCTCTGGAAATCTCAGCCCTGATTCTAAATATGTTGTAGACTGCTATGTATAGAGACATAGCAGAGTTAGCAACAAGAATATGATGTCTTAACATGCAGAGGGAATTCGAGAATCTCAAAAAGTGATGTGCTAGACCTGAAGAGGTAGAAGGAGGTGAGTGGCTAGGAAATATCATCCCCTTCTATTCCCCCAACAGGTTGGGCGAGATTATTAATTGTGACAGATACAGCTGGACTGTATCTGCACAGATGATCTGGCTTAACAGATCAACCAGCTCAACCAGCCTGGCTCAAAGTAAACAAAGTCCTTGGACATGATAATGACAGGTCAGATTCAAACCCAGACAGAGGACCTCAGCCAGCCCCTCTGAAGCGCAGATGCACCCAGATCATTGGCCAGTGAGCTAGGCAGAATTGAGACCCTTGATCAATCATGTCTGTAAGAATGGAAAATTTGAAAGCCCTATAAAGAGCTGCTAGACAATAAAGGTGTGGTCACTGCACAAACTCTAGTGTGTTAATGTTGCATCCCTGTCTCCGACTCCACAGTGACAATTAGTAAGCCTTCAGAAACAGCAGCCTAGACCAAGACAGGCAAACAACAATGAATACACATCTGAAATGATCTTTGATAATTCTGACGTTATCTTTCCATAAACTGATATAATGGAGTGTATAAACAAAGCAATCTTGGTTTGTATTCCTGATCTGAAAAAGAACACATGTGAATTAATGACTGCTGTTTCATTCTACCCTGTGACGCACCAGGGCTAAATGGGGTTTTTTATTCTGTCTCAGGGCAAAATAGAGCAAGGCAAGTGTTAAAAAAGAGAGAAGTGGAAGAACATGAAAATCCATGAGTAAGAGTTGGAGTGATTTGGGCATCTTTTACTCTAAGAGGAAAGAGAGAATATAGCAGGCTAAAGAGGGAAAAAAACCCCAAACTTGAAAATAACCCGCCTAAACCAAACCAAAGCAAAGTATACCAAAAAGTCCTAATGTTTTTATTTATGTTCAGAGCAAACTTGATAATGAATTCCTTGAGGTGCGTCAAGCCTGTCAAGTTTAGTGTATTCCATGGTTTGCTGCAAGTGTGGGTTCCTGTAAACTGTGCTGGATACCTGGCAGTCAACTCCATGTTTCCATGAGGGAAGAAACCAAACAAAGCTGTTGATTAAAAACCAAGGTGTAAAAAGATAGTTGACAGCATGGCCTGCTCCCTACTGGCTGTGAGGTTAAAGACCTTAAAGCCAGAGGAGTTCTGGAGTTCAAAGCCACATTCTGTTGTGATGCCTGTTGATTGAAGTTACAAATAAGAACTTTACTAGTGAAATCCTTTATTTTTTACCATGTCTGGAGTATTTTTCATCTCTGTTTCAGAGAAAATGATGATCTGAAATATGTGCAGAGGTCAGAGGATGTGCATGTTCCAGATTTACATTTATGAAAGGGAAAGTAGTATCTGTGTGCTTGTAAACATTCCTGTGCTGCAATCACTGACTCATTTGCCTGAACTGAGCCCTTTGCTTTTGTATTCCTACTGCAATAAGCTACACACAAAGTAGCCCATGCAGAGCAGTATGATGGAGTTGTAGTCCAGAGGATGTAGTGAAAAGTCTGCTGTTTCCCATCATTAATTGTCCCCACATTACCACACCATATTCTTGTAAAAGTATATTTCTATGCATTCAGGTTCTTCTCTCTTGGTTGTATTGACAGAGACATTTGTGCTGCTGGAAACTGACCAGGACTGGCAAAAAAAAAAAAAAAATTAGTTACTTTTCATCCATCATGTAATTAACTGGAATGCTGTTAACTATGCTACTGATTGTACTTATGGGTTGGGAGGAGGAGGTGGTTATAGGGGGTGAAGACCAAGGCCAACTGATAGCATCAGTGTTGCAAAACTCTGGTAGTGAAGCATCATTATCTGCCACCCATGGGACTAAGTAAACACAGCAGTCTTGGGTCTGTACACAGTGGTGGACTGGGGCAGGAATTTGTGCACAGCTACTATAGGCAAGAGAGAAATCATCAAAATAGACTCCATGAGACATTCATAAAAAGGAGAAGAGCGATTTTTAAATGAATGCTGACCCATTTCTGAATCTTCCAAATCCTGAGCTGGTATGCTAAACTTGAGCATAAACTTCCTCTGTTAATCTATAGAGACCTGAAATGAGAGAAAGAGAAAATAAATTTGTATTGTGTGCTAGATCAGAACATTCTGGTATTTTAAACTGTTTAGGACATCCAAATCATCTTCATAGAAATTTCAACTGGAGTCTGAACTAGTGCTGGAATACTACTACTAATGATAATGATGATGATGATGATGATGATGATAATTATAATAAGAGTAATGAAAATATGAGAGAGACAGAAATAACATCCCAGAAAACAAGTGATGAACAATACCATTGCTCACTACCTGGTGACTGATGCGTAGTCTGTCACCAAGTAGTGATCACTGGCTTCAGTTTATATATTGGGTATGAGTATGGTATAGAGTATGCCTTTGGCCACTTTGAATCAACTGTCCTGGCTATGTTTCCTCCCAGCTTCTTGTGCACCTGCTCACTGTCAGAGTATGAGAAACTAAAAAGTCTGTGATTTGGAGTAAGTACTGCTTATCAACAACAGAAATCATCAGTGTGTTATCAATATTATTCTCATATTAAACCCAAAACACAGCACTGTGCCAGCTAGAAAGAAAATTAACTCTATTCCAGGAAAAAAAAAAACAAACCCAGAAGAGCAAGTTTGCTTAACAAAATCTCATACAGGAATAGTTTGAATTAGTAAAAGCAGGGAAGTAGGGCAGGATTTAAAAATCTTTATTTCATATATGCGTCATGTATACGAAGCGATTTTTTTTAATGTGGTGATTTTCCACCCTATGATTCAACTTTAAACATGCATATCGACCAGTTGAATCAAGTTACCTGACTCTGAGGCTTTAAACAGCCTTTCCCCTTCCTTCTAAGAGTGCCCTAGAAAAGAAAACAATTTAAGAAGTTTGTGCTTAATTGAAAAAGGAGTTTCAATTATACCAATTTGCTCTTCAGAAAACATCTAATATTTCTCTTACTAAGGATTAGCAACCTGGCTTCATTTGCATCCCTCCCATTTCTGTGTTTGTGCAGAAAATCCTTCATCCTCTTCCTCATCCCTGAAAGAGGAATAAAGAATTACATACAAAGGCATTGTTGTAAATAATTTGCAAATAACAAAAGAATCTGAAGTGTGTCTGATGCTGGTTTTTGTGCTTCTCTTTCCTTGCTGGTGTCATTGTGCTGCTACCCAAAAGGGAATTTAGAGCTCTAGTCATTGAGATGGTGTTGGCTACCGATATGTCTTGTCACTTCCAGCAAATCAAAGCTATGAAGAATGCTTTGCAGCAACCAGAAGGGTGAGTCACTTCACAACATAGTGCAGTGAGGGGGCTGCATTTCAGCTGGTGCTTTGCCAATGTGTTTAACTTCAAAAGCACCTCTCCAGAGGCCCTCTCTTTCTTTGATATCTACAGCAATTTTCTTTCTGCTCTTGAATTTTGAACTAATTCGCTTAGGGAGGATGAACACATGCCTATATGCACATCTATATTCTGTGCTGGTGGCCCCAAAGCTTTCAAATGCCACCATTGTTGGGACCAGCCTCACTGGGCATTTCCCCAGTGGATAACATCAAGGATAACTAGCATTTTGTCCTTATGAAGATGGCATCAGCCGTCACCCCTTGAAGGAGCCTGCTTCATAACCACAGAGCAGATGAAGACTTGAGATCCACTGAGGGAAGGACTGGAAAATAACAAATGAAGCAGTATGGTGGAAGCCTTTTCTTCTTCCCACTATGCCACTGGGAGATGTAATATTTTATCCACACTTCTTTCCCAAAAAATTCCTTCTGGATAGCTCTGAGTGATGGTCAGTTTTTCACCCTGGACCCAGTTATGTCCAGAGCCTCCCAGAATTACACCTGTATCAGAATGATACCTATATCAGAATTACACCTGTATCAGAGCAGGCTGTGGCTAGCCAACTGATTCCCTCAGAAGCTACAACTCTTTCAACCATTTTGGATAGCCAAAAAGCAGAATTAAAAAATGAGAACACCCATACCAAGAAAGCATTATTTTTACTTGGTTCTTGGGCTAGCCTCTTAGGTTATGGTTTTAAGAAACCACCAGCATTTTTTTTTTCTGTGAAATCAGGATTCCCTTCTGTACTCACATGAGTTTTCTGTCAGTTGTTTTGTAGACTTGTCAGAGCCCCAGAGATCCACACTGTTCATTACAGTGGGATGATAGGGACCATCTTCTCTTCTGAGCTGCATAAAATACAGCACTGATGAAATGGGGAACAGAACACCTCTTCAAGACTGCTAGTGTGGACAAGCAAGCCTGAAAAGTTGCTGAGCAAGGCTGAGCAATTTTTTTCCATTTCTTAGTATCTTTTTTAAAACACAAATCATGTGTGTTGGATAAATAAGACAGTTGTTCAGAGTTGTCTGATTTTATGATCATACAAACCACTTCACAAATATCCTGGGTCAAAGATTCTAATTAACTTATTTTCCTGTAGGTAAGATTCTTTTGTCATTCTTCCCTGCAAGAGCAGACAACTAATTTTTTTTTATTCTTTGGGTTTTCAGAATTGACAAGCCGAAAGCCTTATCACTGTTATTGCATACAGCAGATATCAGTCATCCAGCCAAGGCTTGGGATCTCCATTATCACTGGACCATGTGTCTGCTAGAGGAGTTCTTCAGACAGGTAAAGCTAGAGAAGTTTTTTCCTTTTCTGCAGTTGAGGGGGAGTGTGTAGGATTGGATAAGGAAGTAGGAAAATATTAACACAGGTATGTTCCTTTTCTCTGATGTTTTTAAGAACATCCTAAATGGTATAAAGCTTTCTCCTCTAGAACCATTAGCATTGGCTATTATGCCTCTTAGGAAGCTAGTGCCTGGTACATTCCCTATAGATATAAACATCATCTACATTGTAGAAAGTCTAATTTGGGAAGCTAATATGTCTTTCAAATTAGGAAAACATGGAATATATGTCACTGCTTAGCTCTAGAACCATAAAATGATGTTTGTGTAGCTGTACTTTATAGAAAAAATGATGTTTGTGTAGCTGTACTTTATAGAACTCTACTTTCATTGTTGTGATGGATGTGAAAAAGGCTTACTTTGCCCTTACTTCAGAAGAAGTGAACTGATCAAGATTATAGTTCATAGAAGACCACCTGTTGACAGACTCACAAATCTAGACAAATCATTGAGCTCTGTGTGATGGTTAAAATGTTTTCAAGTGATTAAATAAAAGCATCTGGAGAGTTAATTAAAAAAGGAAAAAGAAGTAAAAGCAAACAGATAACTTAAGGAGTGTATAGGATACTTTTCTCCAGTATGAATTACTAACCTAAGCAATGCTAGCACTTAAGTGCTTATTTTCCCTGCAAAGTCCAATAACTTCATGTTCTATAGTAAATCTAAACGCCAAGGGGAAAAATATGACAATCCTTTAAAAGTTCTGACAATTTTAAAAAATAGTATCTGTTTGTAAAGGCACTGCAGTAATCCATTTTCTTTTACAAGGATATTGCAAGAATTTGCTTTGAGATTAATACTTTAGTTTGTTTTTTAAACCAAGAATTGTTTTACTGGGTGGAAGCAGATAGCTCATACCTGCAACTGATTCTGTCTTGCCACACAGGAGGCTCATGCAAGTAGGACGATTTTAACATGGATTTTAGGGGAAAATCTGTGCATATTTATGCTTTTCTAGCTCAATACTAGATGTGTTATAATACATGACTGCCAAAGACTTGTGAAGGAATTAAGATTACCTCACATTAAGAAGTGGGACCACAAAACCTCTGAGTTTTGATTCTTTTTTACACATGTAATGAAGACAAAACTATTGTTTTATATATTTAAAAGAGTATTTTAATTCCAGCTAACAAATTCTGCTTTAGTTTTGAAGAAGAATAACAGCACTTTTAGATGAAGCTATATATAAAACCCATATTTTAATTCCAAATTCAGATGCAGTATTAATTCCTCTTCAGGAAAACCATTAAGCTTACCATGAAGTATAGATTTCCATTCCTTGAAGTTATTCAGTACTAGATCAATGAATACATCCCTACTTGATATTAGAAGAGAAACACACACACTTCTCACAAATTGATGTCCTAGTTCTGGCCAGGACAGGGTTAATTTTTGCAGTAGCAAGAAGGTGGCATGACTAGGAGATGGAGGTTATTCTATTCCATTGTACTTTATTTTCCAGGAATGGAGGAAGGGCTGTTTTATGGGTTGGGGTGATGTTTGGTGAGCATTTGCATCTGAATCACTTCCTCTCCCTTGAACTTTCTTATCTTATTACTGTTTCCAGTAGATTATTCTTATTTCAATTGCTAATCTTTACCTTTTGTGCCTCCAATTGTCCTCTCCTGCCCACTGAAGGGGGAGGGAAAGGGGAAGAGAGGAGTAAGCAGTGGAACATGGTTTGGAGTTTTTTGGCGGGAGCACTAAATTAAAGAATACCATTCCTAAACCAAAACAGCCTAATTTGGCACCCACTGTGGGACTCAAAGAGTTAACAACAGATATGGCCACAGAGTGTTGGAAACAAATTTGATCTAAGCATTAATTTTACTATGTATGGAGCCACTGGGCACAGTGTTGCTTGGTCTATTCGCAAGGTTGTGGTATCTAATCCTGGTAGTGAAGCCACACAACTGGGATCCCTGTCACAGGATGTGGGTGTTGACAAAGGGATTGGGAAGAGAACAGAAACTCTTAGTCTCTGGAGCAACTCTGATCAAGTGTGAGAGAAAGGCATAAATTCTCACAAGTCCTAGTAGTGTGGTCAAGCAGGGAGAAAGCTGTGGAGAAATGTATCCAGTACCTGAGAGAATTAGCTGGGCTGGTGGTAACATATAGAGGACTCAAGTAACAAGCAATCCCTTGTAGACTCAGATCAGGTCCAGCTTACACAATCCATATGGCAGAAATTTGTATGCAGCATACCATTGTTGTGCACCAACTCATTAGCATTGATGTCAATGAAAGAAAGATAACAAAGAGGGCTTCATACTGGCAATCCATCTGTACATCTTCAGGTGACTACACTACTATGGCAGTATGTAATTATTTTTTTCCTTCCTGACTGTGGACAGACTCAAAAGATTCAAGCATGTTTGAGAGGAAATGTCCTACACCCCTCCAGTATGGACCACAGTCCCTACTCCTGGAAGCATGCACTCACTGGCTTGAGAGAAAGGGCACGCACCATGAGATAACATGCAGTTTTACTTGACCACAGAGAACACATGAGGAAATGGGATGGAAAACCCTCTGTCCTAGCAGCACAGGTGTGTGAGTTGGGAGGAAGGACAACCACCACAGGAAATTCTTCAAGGATAAATGCCCAGTTTCCAGTGGGCAAGTTGTAAGATACAGTGGAATGGAATGTTACATCTGATCCTCTTGAAAGGACATCGAGTTCATATTTACAAGATGTGAACAATGACTACTATGACTAGAACCAGAGGGGTTCTGCCTCCAGCAGGATGAAAGTGATAACCTGACCTCTTGGACTGTGCAGATCTGATGGCCTTGTGCATCAGACGTGCAAGTGTATAAGGCTTTAGTTGATACTGGCACACAATATAACCTGATGCCATCAAGATCTGTAGGGGCAGAATCTATCTCTGTTTCTGTGGTGACAGGGGGATCCCAAAGATGAAGGTACTGGAAGTTATAGTGGGCCTGACTGGGAACAAAATGCAGAAACACCCCAATTCCGATTGGTCCTGAGGCCCCGTGTGTCTTTGGCATAGATTAACTCAGGAGAGGGTATTTCAAGGACCCAAGGGGGCATGGTTGGGCTTTTGGGACAGCTGCTGTGGAGATAAAGGAAATTAGACAGCTGAACACCTTGCCTGGTCTCTCAAAGGACCCTTCTGCTGTGGGACTGCTGAGGGTGGAAGAGCAACAGATACTGATCACACCCACAACAGTGCATCATCAACAATATCACACCAACCAGGACTCTGTGACCCTCATCCATGAGACATTTCGTGAACTGGAGAGCCAGGGAGTGGTCAGCAAGATTCACTCAGCCTTTAATAGTCTCATATGTCCAGTGCATAAGGCCAGTGGAGACTGACAGTAGATTACTGTATCCTGAAAAAAGTCACACTACCACTGAGAGCTGGGGTGACTGATATGTTGGAACTTGAGGATGATCTGGAGTCCAAGGCAGCAAAATGGTGCCACCACGTGCATTGCTAATGTGTTTTTCTCCATTTCTTTGTCAAAAGAGTGCAGGCTACAGTTTGCTTTTACCTGGTAGGGGGTGTCCCATACTCCTGGAACTGATGCCCCCAGGTGTGGAAGAACAGCCCCACTATTTGCTATGGGCTGATCCAGACTGAACTTGAACAGTATGGAGCTCCACAACACTTGCAATATGTTGATGCCATTGTTGTGTGGCACAACACAACAGAGAGAGTTTTTTGAAAAAAAGAAGATAATCCACATCCTCCTGAAGGTCGATTTTACCATAAAGCAAGTCAAGGGACCTGCCCAAGAATATCAGTTTTTAGGAGTAAAATAGCAAGATGGGTATCATTAGATTCCAGTGGACATGGTCAACAAAGTACCAGCTGTGTCCCCACCAGCCAGCAAGAAGGACACACAAGCTTTCCACAGTACTGTGGATTTTTGAAGGATGCATATTCCAGATTACAGTCAGATTGTAAACCCTCTCCATCAGATGATCCAGAGGAAGAAACATTTCAAGTGGGGTCTTGAACAGCAACATGCTTTGTAACAAATTAAACAGGAGATTCCTTGGGAGTGATAGGCCCAGTTAGGACAGGACAAAATGTGAAAAACGTGCTGTACACCACAGCCAGGGAGTATGGTCCTTCCTGGAATCTCTGGCAAAAGGTACCCTGGGAGGCTTGAAGATAAACCCTGGGATTTTGGCATCTGGAATACAAAGGATATGAGGCCTGTTACTGGCAGTTTATGAAGGAGCTCTAGCTGCTTCAGAAGTGATTGTCACTGAAGCACAGCTCCTCCTGACACCCTGATTGCCTGTTCTGGACTGGATGTTTAAAAGGGAAGTCCTTTTCACATGTCATATTTCAGATGCATGCAAAGTGGTTCGTGCTGATCACTCAGAAAGCTCAAATAGAAGCTCCTAATTGCCCAGGGATATCGGTCTGAAAGCAAAATCCCAAATCATGAATTGGCCTCAAGACAAAAATTTTGGACTATCATCATCATTAGAGAAGGAAAAGATGCTATGTGCTCAGGAGATCCCACCATATCTACCATAGCTACCAGGAAATTGAAAGTGACATCCGCTCTTTACTGATGGTTCTGCTGTATTGTAGGAATATACTGAAAATCAAAAGCTGCTCTATGTAGTTCTATCTGATGAGGTGCAGAAATTAGACAAGGTAGATCTAAGCTGTAAGATGTCCAGCTGGCTTTAGATTTTGCTGAATGAGAGAAATGGCCAGGGGTCTACCTCTACTCTGACTTATGGATGGTAATAAATGCTTTCTGGTGGTGGCCCACAGACCAATGGAAAAAGACCAGTTGGCTGTGTGGAGTAAACCCATCTGGACTGCTGAAATGTGGCAAGACATTGCTGCCTGGCTTGTAAAACTAAGTCATGTAGATGCAAACGTACCGAAGAATCAGGCTACTGAAGAGGAACACAACAGGTAGATCGAGCTGCCAAGATTAAAGTGTCTCAGGTGGATCTGGATTGTCAGAATAAGGGTGAATTATCTCTGTCTCAGTGGGCCCACGATGCCTCAGATCATCAAGGAAGAGATGCAACAGGGAGGGAAAGAGCCTGTGATTGAGGGTGGACTTAACCATATTTCTCAGGTTATCCACAACTGTGAAATATGCACTTCAGTCAAGTAGGCCAAGTGGGTAAAGCCTCTGTGGCATGGGGGACAATGGCTGAAATATAAATATGGGGGGGGGGGGGCTGAAAGATTGATTACATCACATTCTCTCAAACCCACCAAGAAAGTACTATGTACTTAGAGTGGTAGAAACACCAGATGTGCTCTGTGCCTCATGTCTCTGTGCCTCTGGCCTGTAATGCCATATTAGGACTTGAAAAACAAGTTCTGTGGCAACATGACACCTCAGAAAGAGTTGAGTCAGGCAACAGGACTCATTTTAAAAATTACCTCATAGACACCTGGGCCAGAGAGCATGGTATGGAATGAGTGTATCATATTTACTATCATGCACCAGCCTCTGGGGATATTGAATGGTACAATGGGCTGTTAAAAACCATATTGAAAGCCATAGGTAGTGGGACATTCAAACATTGGGATCTACATTTGTGGAGGCCATCTACTTAGTCCATACTACATGCCCCACTAATAGAGCTCCCCCTGTGCAATTAAAACCTCCACATATCGTAGAAGGGGACAAAGTCCCTGTGGTGCATATGAGGAATATGTTTGGAAAGACAGTTTGGCTTAGTCCTGGCTCAAGCAAATGTGGGCTTGTTTTGCTCAAGGATCTGGGTATACTTGGTGCATAATGCAGAGTGACAGGGAAACATTGGCTATACTTCGAAGGGATTTGTTTTTTGGGTGAGAACAGTCTGTAATGTTGAATTGTATAATATTGGCTGCTGAATGACACTGCCACTGTATGCCATAACCACCATGAACAATGGATATGGACTGCTCCAGATGTACCAGTTGTGAACACCTGATGCAGCTTGTAGCCACCCAACAGCAGACCAACCCTCCTGCCCTGGAAGACACCCAGCATGGATATAATCCACAGTCATGGACTAAGTGAACTCAACAGACGTCTTGGAGGGATAGTCATTGACTAAAAAATTGATAATAGTGCTTGTAAATACATATACATATATATACATATAAAATTCTCAAATTCTCCACAGTTTAGGTTAAAAAACCCAATCTAAACAAAATCCAAACTTAATTAAAGAAAGTAAAATGAGAAACTCTTACAGTAGTAACATCATATGTAAAAAGTGCAATGTGTCTTGTCTTTTTTAAATTTCTTCTCAATTTTTTTCTCCAGGGTGACAAAGAAGCAGAACTAGGGCTGCCCTTCTCTCCTCTGTGTGATCGGAAATCTACTATGGTTGCTCAGTCTCAAATAGGTATGTGCCTTTTGGTGCATGCAAAGTAACATCTTAAAAGAAAATCTTCATCTTCTCCAAAGCACTAAGATCCTAGTGTTCTCATCATTTGGAATTATGTTAAAGAGAGGAAATAAGGCACAATGGCATTATTTTCCCCAGATTAACAATTAAAAGAGGAGACATTAAATTTATGGTGATGGTTCCATACAATAACCAAATTACCTCTGATCTGTCTTCAGAAATAACTACACAACCTGGTTATGACACTTACTCCATGATTTTGTGAACTGTGAAGACAGGGCACATGTCAGAATATCTTGTGAATGATATCACATATTCATGTGAACAATGAGGGTTGTTGGTGTATATGAAAATGTAATGTCAGTTTCTTTGATGGCATGGACAAAACAATATATTCCTTTCACCCTTTCCCTCCCAATGCTTTAAACCAACCATTATTTTTCACTGAAGCCAAACGACTAACAAACCTTGTTCTGTGCCACCCATTCAGAAAAAGAGATCTTTTTACAGATTCACCAACAGCACTTCCTTTATGTCTTCTTCAGTTACTGAGTGAAAAAGTAGGGGAAGGATGAGACAACAAGACTCCCATTTAGTGAAAGAACAAGAGGGGCTAAGTGAAGTAAAACTGTTCAGGGGGCTTGGCACCATGAAGAGAACATGGAAAAGGTGGATTTGTGGGTGGATTTTTATACTTTGGAAGTAAGTGAAGTAGATAGAAGAACATGTTCCAGCCTCAACTGGAGAATAGGTAACCAAACGGAGAAAAAGAAAGGAAAGATATAGCATGGATCAAAACTGAGAGAACTGAGAGATACAGAAAGACAGAAAACATATAAAAGAAAATGAAACATTTGAAGCAAGAAATTTCTCTCAAAGAATGAAACAAAGATTTCTGTGAAAACTAGGAAAGTACAGATTCATATTTTTGGCTAAGAGCTGTTTCTGTTTTAAATTATTTCATTGTTCCTGGTAGGCAAGCCATTATCTCAGAGACAGCATCCCAGAATTTTCTGGCTTTAGAAGTTTAGACAATTCACCTAAGAATATGAGTTTGAAGTGCCCTATACAAGCCTGGCCCAGTTACCAGGCTTGTAGCATTTATTCCTCTGGAACAATAACCTACCATACAGCTGTGTATTCTGCCAGTAGCTTGGTGGAAGAAAGCAGCAATAAACAAAGTATGACAGTCTTAGCCTAAACTCATGTTGGAGATCCTGGACATAAGCTTATTGCTGTGCTATGGGGGAAGATAAACTCTCCTGTTGCTGTGAGGAAAAGTTCAGGTAGATACTTCTCTTACACATCCATTTTATCAGCTTTCAGATATGTTCCTCACTCTTTACAGGGAAGAGGAGTTGTGCCTTCCCCAGGGTCCTTCTACATAGGGTTGTGTATGTTTGGGAACCAGTTTCCCTGGTCCTCTCCTTTTGTGCTCCTTTGCTCAGAAGGATCAGAAGAGGAAAAAACCTTCTGTTCCAATGCCCCTTGTGTCAAGCTACTGCAAAATTAATGTTATATTAAACCAACATGAATACAATTTACCTTAGAGGCACTTGGCAGTAGGTAAAGGCAGGCTTATTTAGTCATATACTATTTCATTTGTGCAATTTTAGTAATCCATTGACATTAATAGACTACTACATATTTTTGCCTTCTACCATTATAAAATTGTTAATTTCTCAGTCTGCAGCACATTTTGACAGTGTCTTTCTCTAATGTGCCTTTTGTTAAATTGCAACCACCTGTTCTCTGGCTATCTGCTGAGATAAGTCTTTCAAAGTTGTAGGCTGGATTCTCAGACAAATAATCTTCTTTCATTTACTTACCCAATTAATAGCCTCAAAAATTGTTTCCTGGAAGAGTAATTACATTTCTTTGTAGAAAGAAATTACTTCTTTGCAGAAGTAGGTTCTTACTGAATTCTAAATGTGCTGGTTGGACTTGACAATCTTAAAGATTCTTTCCAACCTCAGTAATTTTATAACTGTCATCTGCACCCAGTAGCCATCAATTCTCACAAATTAAAAACCTTTGTTCTTTGTGCTTTTGTTTCTATCAAGGACACAGCCTAGAAATCATGTTCTTTTGGCTCAACTTGTTTGTAGTTGCTGGTTTGCTGCTGTAAGATCACTGTAGATGCAACAACAGTGGGCACACATTTTCATTAATGAAAGTTTTCACAAATGCAGACTAAAGGTTTTGGCAGTATGGACTTCTTGCATGAAATTAAGCAATCCAAGAGAAAAAAACTCCTCAAAGGAAAGAATGCCTCTCTCCTGTTGCATGAGATTATGAAAAAAATGTTCAGTTTAAACTGGTAAATAAAACCCCCATGAATATAAATTATTGAACTTTACTTTGAAAACCTATTAATGTTAACTGACCAATTTATCATCCTTTTTCTATTCAATAGAAAGAGTATGACAAATATTTCTGTACCATAGTGAAGTACAGAAATTGGGAGAGACTTTCATTGGGAAGTCAAGCTGCTAGTCAGAGTGGGGGAGAGTAAAAACTGCAAAGAAAGCCAGACAGATTTTCATATTTTCCAACAAGGATATCAGCTAAGCTCAAAGTCTAGGGATCTTGTGTTACTCATAATCAGACTTTATTGTCATTGTCCTCTTCTGCAGCTGATAAATGCAACAGCATGTTTTTATTTTTGCCCTTTTACTGTCAAGAAATAAAAATTCACTTTCAGAAAACATTGGATAAAGGCTGATGAGTGCATGCTGCTTTTTTTTTTTTTTTTTTTTTTTTTTTTTTTTTTTTTTTTTTTTTTTTTTTGTGTTGGGCTTTAGAGAAACTGTCCCCTACCTAATCTTTTCAATGTTCATGTTCACAGGTATAATATATGAACACCAGGCATATGCCTGGAATTCACTCTTAGCATGCAGCATTAACTGGTAAAATCGTCTTAGTCTCTAGGGTACAGAACTGCTCATTCCATTGAAGGAGAAAAAGGATGATAAACTGGTCATTAGCATCAATAGGTTTTAAAACTCAGGCTCATTATTTGATATTCAGGGTTTTAAGTAGCAAACTAAGTTACTGTCTTTAAATCTAAGTGTCTTCAGGTAAAGAGTAAGAGCACACAATTGGGTGGGAGAGGCATGTGAGAATATGGCAAAATTTACATAATTTGTAATAAAGTCCAAATTTTTTTCTCTCTATAATAATCTCTCAGATTATGATTCCAACTTTATTATAATTCCTTTTTCTAAGGTAACATAGTTGAATAACTTATTCATATTATAGGGAATAGACGAAAAAATGCCATTTATCAAAGAAAAGTTATCATATATATTTGAATTTGTTTACCTGTGGTCCCTTTTGGCATCTCTGCTCATCTTCATTGATGAAATGCAAGACCACTCACAGGGAAAACTTGATTCTTAAACACAACTGTTTAATGTGTTTATGTGCAGCTGTTCAGTATCTCATGAAACTGATCCCACTGTCTTGCTGCTGAAGCTAGTAACACATTCATATGTCTGATATCAGAGATTTGCCTGTCTCAGAATTGTTAGTGGTGAAGGAGCAAATGGCAGTGGTATTACTTGCTGAACAAAATGCCATTGTACTATGACCCGGATTTCTTTGGTCATTAACAGGTAAATAAGTTTTTGAGTGAAGGGGAATAGAAGAGACATATAGACAGACACACAAATGTGTAAATCAATTCTCATTATCCTTAGTATTCCTTTGGTATGCTTAACACTGTTCTCAGTCAGTAAACTTTGCAGTGCTTAAAAAAATTGTATGAAGTTTGCTGGGATTATCTGGGTTGTGATCTAGCATACAATTTCCTGTTCAAGCTTTTCTTTCTGCATGCATTTCTGATTAACTACCTGGGAATTCTTTTTTCCTAAATTTTAATAAATAAGACTGAGCCAGTGTTATGGAGGCACATGATTCACACGTTCATATAAAACTGCATGTGTCTCCAGATTTACAGAATGTTATTTGAAAGTTGATTAGGCATACTACGCATGAAAATATACCTAATAATCCATCCTTTTCGAAATTTAGCAAAAAATATGGGAAAGGAAATGGAATTAGGAGAGTGGTCAACTGCTTTGCACTCAAGATATGGATTGAAGCATCTATGAATTCAGGTGCTGAACCACATGATCTTTTCTTCTGTTGTTCAGTTATCACCTAGAATCACCAGTACCATAGAAACATATCATGACCTGGTCAGAGAAATTACAATATAATTAATGAATAATTAATTGTTGATAATTAAAAAATATCTAAAAATTGTAATAGTGGGGATTTGTAACAATAATAATTGTAACCTGGATTCCCACGTGCTTTAGGAGGGACTAAGGACTTTGTTGTTTTCTTGGCTACCTGCAGCACTAAGTAAATTCATAAGTGAAGTGCTAAAACAACTAGGGAAATATATAAGCTGCTGTAAGCTACTCACTTCCACATTTTATTCATGCAATTTGGATTTTCCTTCATTTCATGGCCTTATGGCCACAAGGCTCTTCAGTCTGCACTTCCCAACATTCAGATCAGAGCCATATTCATCTCTGTCCAACTGTATACTGAAGTAGAAAATATTCAGGTCTTTACTTTTCCCTATTTTTTTAATATTAAAAATGTGGGGAAAGTATCTAGATCTGTTTTATTATCAACAAGAAAAAGCTGGCCAAACACTGAGGAGAGAGAATTCACAGCAACATATTGATATACAGTAAGAGTGGTTTAAGCTCACTGATATTACTGTTATAATTGTTTTCTTCTTTGAGAGAGTTCTTTTAAGGTGAACTTTACTTTTAAGTTTTATCTAAATCTACTAGGAATTTGACTTTAATATCACACTACACCTCTTATAAAACAAGTCTTGATAAGTCTGTTTATGTCCTGATTTTCCAGAGTTTCTTTCCAGTGTTTAAGTAAGTACCTTTTACTGCATGCCATATTGAGGGTCTTGAGTCAGGGATTAATGTATAACTCAGTTTTCCCTTTCTAGTATTTGCCTATCCCTCTTTCAAGTTGTAATTTTTTTATTGGCATTTACAGTGTGGTCATCTGTATTCACTGAAGCAGGGACTCCACATAAATCCTCCTCTTGCCTACTTGACCCTGCTTGTGTTTCTGCTCAGGTTTCATTGACTTCATTGTGGAACCCACCTTTACTGTGCTGACTGACATGACAGAGAAAATTGTGACTCCGCTAATTGATGAAGCTTCCCACTCTGGCATGTCTGGATTTAGGCGTTCCAGGTGAATAACCTAGCACCCTCTCCCTTCACCCTGTACGAGGTGCCATTGCAATCAACTGCCCTGGTTTCTCCCCTCTACAGCATATGTCTTTTTTGTGGCTTAAAGACCTATATCTGCATTGTCAACACTGCAGCTCACCCTGTGAGGTGACTTTGTGAGGGAAAGTCCAGCCTGGAGGAGGTCCAAGCGGGAGGAGGGTGGCCTCAGCCTGAGTCATACCTTCTAAGGCAAGGAGCACAAATGGTTGTAGCCATGCAATCAGATACACTCTCAATGCTCTCTAAGTCACTAATGTCAGAGAGAAGGCAATGAGAGTAATTGGAAGGCACTTGTTTCTTCATGCTTGGAAGTATAAATGGGATTGAAACACAAATGATGGATTGCAGAGATAAGCACAATTTTGTGACAGTATTTAGGGTTATGCAAATGTGTGAAGAACAATTCACCTGGAGTTTAGATGTAGGAAGTCTTGGCCCATTCAACTTGCACTGCTGTTTTAGAGATACTGCTCTTTCAGTAGTTTAATTTACAAGGCATATCTTGGGATTCAAATGCCACATGGCTAGTGCTTCCTGGAGTAGAGCTATCAAGTCAGGATTCGCTCTCCCAGGTGACTTATTTGCTCTTGGGCAAAGACCAAAAAATAATATCTTTCTATGTCAGAAACTTTGCTGCCTTTATTAAAATGTTCACAATAAAGCATCAAAAGTCAACTGCAGGATCTCTAACAGAAATGAATGCCTGATCCTCAGCTGAGGCCACCAAGCCCTTGACAGAGACTGACCTGTGCCTAATACCTCCCATTGGTGAAATTTAGGGGACTCCTCTTGTAACATATTTGATTTATAGAACTGCCTGACTCTCCAGTAATATTTAGGGAGTGGAGATATAAAAAAAAAAAAAAAAAAAAAAAAAAAAAAGTAGTTACAACACTTTGAGTGATTATATTTCTTAGCAAGCATGAAAAAAAATAGACTGGGAAAAGGAGTCCTTTATTTCTAATACTAGCTCAGGTTTTACTCTTTGCTTTAACATTGGTTGTCCTGGGGTGGGAGAGAGGGGAAGGATAAGGGATTCCAGCTTAGTTTTTCCAGGGTAGCTCTGTTACCTGACTTTCAACCATTATTTTTTCTTTGCTGTATTTGAGTGTATGGAATGCTGAGTTCTTCTGTGTTTTGTTATATTGTGTCCCAGTTTGAATAGCATTAGTCCCTCTGAAGTTAAAAGATCAAGTGAAAAAATTACTGGGTCTGAAGGAAGTGCCTCACTCAACTGCTCCATACTCACTGTGGACTTCAAATGTTTTAAAGCCACCTGGACTGAGGTAGTGCAGCAGAACAGGGAGAAATGGAAAGCACAAGCCACCAAAGGTAACAGCTAGGCTTCTTAGTGAAAGAATAACATTCTGTTGACCTCTTCTTCTTCAAGCTCATCTTTAATCTAACCATTCTCAAACTGTTAGTTTGAAAGAATCTACCTATTGAGTTCAACAACCCACTCTGAATTCAGGAAGATAGGGACATTGCGACTTATCTGTGCTTTATATTCTTCTTACACAGTGTAAGTGTACATAATGAAGAGGATGTGAACAATGGGAGGAGAAAAACATTAAAGGGAATTCCCCTAAAGTCACAAGACTCAGTGGGTGCAAAAATAGTTGAATGGTATTTGTAAGTATAGGTTTATCAATTGTTCATTGTTGTAATAAGTCAGCCAAGACTACATTATCTTTATGCAAGAAAAGCCAATTCTTTATTCACACAACTAATTTTATACAGTTTTTACAGACCTTGTGTGCAACTTTAATTGGTAAATAGCTTTCTTGCCAATTACTGTACTGGTTAGTAAAAGATATTCTACTTGTCCATCAAATCTATTCTTGGATTGTTTACATATTTTCTTTACTGATTCTCATGGGACAAATTCCTTGTTATTGCAGTCGCATTTGTTTTTCAACCTAAGAATAGGTTGTTGTGCTAATGACTTCTCATACCAAGATTGTTTTCACAGGGGAACTTGTGAATTGCTTAACTATACTTATAATAGATGACAGGCTAGCTACTAGAGCAGGCCTGATTTTATGAGGCCTTTCTTTTATAACTCTTTTATCTGTCTATGACAGTTTATTGGGGTTGAAAGAGTGTGGTAGTTTTAGAGATGGATGGTAGTTGGGGGACAGAGGAGAAGGATATTCTCTACTCACAGCTGGTTTCATATTTCTGGTGATAACTTGGAAAATTAATTAGGAACTAAGCTGAAAATGTGTGTGGTATCATCAGTCCGGGAAGGACTGAAAACATTTCAGAAGAATATGAGGGCTGTGTTGGTTGAAGGTTGACCAGGGTTCAATACTGTCATGAAACTGAAAAAAAATTCCAACCAACACTCCACCATCACTGAAAAAACCACCCAACAAAGCAAAGCAAAGCAAAGCAAAGCAAAGCAAAGCAAAGCAAAGCAAAGCAACACTCCCACACACACACACACACTAAAAAAAACGCTCAAAAGACTTTGTTTCTAAGACCCCTCTGGCATTCTTCTCATCTTTTCATCAGTAACAAGGCCCTCAATGCTATTGTGTCCACTTTTGTGTCCACAGTTTTGGCCACTGCAGTTGAAAAAACATATAAACTAGTTGTAGACAATGCAGAGTACAGCAATGAAAATTGTGATAACTTGTTTTTAGCTAAGAAAGTGTACAGCTGAAAGCTGTACTTTCTTGAGGACTACTACAGCTGCAAAATAAAGAAACTATTATTTATTCAAATATCAGGACCATTAAGAGGAGAAAAAAATGGCAGTTTATTATAGATATTGTTAGAATGTCTAATAGGTTAGACATTAGTAAATCTCTATTATTAGAGTTCTTTAGGAAATACTAAGAGTCATCTTTTGAGAATTATTTAGGTATAATTGTCCCTTAGCTCAAGGGTAGGGATGATTGCCCAAGGTAACCTAGAGCCCCTAGTTGAATTATACCAGATTTAGAACAAAAGAAAGGAGGAATATTTCACTGTTTTTTCTTTTCTTCATGAAACTGTGATACAATTTATTCCCTGATCTGAATAGTTGTTGCTCAATTCCTTACTTAATGGAGTTGCTTTATGTCATATAAATGGAAAGAGTTTAATTTTAATGTATTATATGGCTGTTTCTTTGGGGATTTTGCATAGTTCTCTGAAGTGCCAGAGCAGATTTTTCCTCCCCAGCTGAAAGATCTGTCTAAAGGTTCAGGAAATTAGGTAGTATTCAAAACAACTTTTCCTTTGTGATTAAAATTTGCCATTAAGGAAAAACACTTTCTAGGCATTCCATGAAAATAAAAACAAAAGCATAATTCAAAATCTGTTTATTTTCCAGGGACTTCTTTTTCTTTTTTTCAAGTTTTGTTTGCATATGGTGTGGGTTTTTTTCTGGGGGGTATTTTTTGGTGTGTTTTGGGGGTTTTTTTGCTTGCTTTTGTTTTGTTGTGAGGGGGTTTGTTTGTTTGTTTGTTTAATATCCAGCAGTTCCTTATGGACCAAATTAAAGCTAATCAAACAAACAAAGCATTTAACATGTTCATGCGATATAGGAGTGTTGAGTGAATGAAGTTACAAGTTATAGTTCAGGTAACTAGTTTTAAGAATTTAATTTCAATATATACCATATATATTTTCTTGACTACGCATAAACTATATAAAAATCCTATGTGCAAGACAGACCTGTGGGGGACTTTTAAATAATTTCTGTATTTCTAGGTGTATTTAGCAGTACAAGCATGCATATTTTTTAATTCTGAAAGAGTTAGACAAACATATGGCCCACCATGCCTTTGTATGGGCTAAGGACTAAGGAACTGTTTTTCGACTCCAGACCACTTGCATCAGTATCTTTGTTAAGCTGCTATTTTCTCTTGATTTGCAGCAGGTTTCTGCACCACCCTCCCAGCCTGTCTTGTAGCAAGGCCTACCACACAGCAGGGTCTTAAATTGCTGACCCTTGACAAACTGGTGTCTTGCAGTCAAGATACATTGCCAATAAAAACAATTATTATTAAGAGAATATAATTTACTGTTTTTTATACTTTACTGTTTTTTGACATCAAATAGAAATCAGGGATCAGAAAGGGAGGAACCTATTATTGCTGTTTTTGTAGCTAATACTATTATTAAATTATTAGTAAAATAATGTATTCCCTTTGGTAATAGCATTGTCCCTAGAAGCCTCAGTGAGCTGTTTTTATCTGGAGTATGATACTTATAAAAAATTCTCATACTGTGTGGGAAAAGTGAGTTTATTACTGATTGGGTTTTTGGTTTGGTTTTTTTTTTTGCCTAAATGATCATCATTAAAGAGCAACAAACAAAAGAACGGACAAAAAACCACTCTGATGTACAAAGCACCATTTAGATAAAGTATTTTCTGACACTACTTTTGACAAGAGACACTTATCCAATGGTGTTGTAGCAATCCCAGTTCTCCTGAGACAAAATTCTGTCCTGTGCTTCAGGTGCAGAATAAAGCTTTTTTTTTTTCATATCCCCAAATGGGAGGAATCCTTCTGTATGCCGTGATACCCTGAGATAAGCTCTGTTGGTTAGAGCATGGACTTGACCTCTGTGTGGCCCATTCACTTAAGAGTTGCACTTTATGCACCTCTTCCAACTCAGAATATTCTGTGAAATCTGTGAAACATCCCTAAAGCCTCCAGTAACTAGTATCTCTTTTTGACTTTTAAGAATTTTGAGGAACCACTTTTTCAAAGGTGAACTTTATGTGGTAAAAAAACGGACATGCACATAAAATACATTTAGGACACACAGGGGGGTTATTTTCAGAATATTTTGTTGACTATCTTCCCATGGTTTTTTTTCGTTGTCAAAACAGTTCCTGTATTTATATAAGTAAATTTGTTTGCATGTGAAAATCTAAAGTAGATTTAGATATGTGAGTTGTTCTTGTCAAATTGACTGATAGTTGTGATTTCTTTCCTTGTTTGGCTTATTTCTTTGCTGAAGATGCAGAAGAAAAAGCTAAGAAAGAAGCAGAGGAGAATGCTTATCAGGCAACAGATGGAAAGGAAAGAGATGAACAGGATGGGAAGCCAAGTGAAGATGTCACAGAAGCAAAGACAGAAAAAAGCAAAGAACCAAATCCCGGGGAAAGCAAAAGTGCAGATTCCAGTAAGAATCCTGTCAATGGCACTTGGCAAAGTAGTATGAGCAAACACGAAGCCTACCAAGGGAAAAAAAATGCACCTAGGACAGATAAGGAAGTGTATCCTCATCATATGGTGGGAGAAGAGAAACAGCATGTCCATAATGGTGAGTTCTCTTCTTCTACTGAAACGTAAATCCAGCCCTAAAACCAGTATCTCACCTCAGTAATGGGGGAACTTGACGGTCCTGAAAAAGCATTCCTGGGCTGAGAGTCTCTTCCTGAACATAGGCATAGTCACCTATATATGGGAGTCAGAAACTAAATTAAATTCCAAGTAGTTTTCTTCTGTAGATGGGGTTCACCATCCTTGCTCAGAAAAAAGGAAAAATTAGTTTTTTCATGGAACTGAAGTAGCCTCTTACAATACACATCAAGGAAAGCTGAAACAAATATTCCTGCTTCAATGAACATCTTCATTGCTTGAGTAACTGGTGGAGGAGAAGCGGAAATTGGCTTATAAACTCATTTTAAACCCAATTAAAGGCATCTTTGATTTGAGCCTCAGATCGAAATATGTTTTGGAAGATAGAATTTTTCTCCTGTCTTTTTTAGGATTTATTTCATCTATCCTTCCTCTGCTCTTTTTTTTTTTTTTTTTTTTTTTTTTTTTTTTTTTTTTTTTTTTTTTTTAAATAAGGATAATCACTAACCTTTATTTTTGAGGGTTTTTTTGACAGAAATTTTATTCCAGATTATTTAGCTTTCTGTGGAATTCAGTTAAAATAAGAACCCCATTCTGTACCCAAAAAAAGGTGGAGAAATGTTTGAAAATTCGTTAAAAAAACTTATTAAACCCAACAGAAGAGATCACTTGTCTCTTGGCCACTTCACTGTCCTTTCCTTCACAGCTCCTGCTCCCTGGAGCCAGTATCAAAAAATGGCAGTACAGTCACAGTTGTCGTCAAAAACTTGGCCAGTATCATGCAGTCCAAAAGTAGCAGAAAAACTTAGAAGCCTCTTAGAAAAAGACTGAATGAGCATTTAGGCTTTGAAAGTGCAGGCTCAAGCAGAGAGTTTAGATGACAGAAGATGCAGAAATTCTGTTTAAAACATTCCTGATGTCATTCTCAGGGTTGCTGGCCTTTCCCAGTAATTCCTTGTAATTAGAGGGGTTTTTTAGATTGGAAGGGCTGTGGGAATCAGAGTTGTCATTCTCTATAATGTATGGGATTTTTCTTCCGACAGTGTTACATGTGTGAACAGGAATGGGACCCTCAGGAAGACAAAAAGGTCAGGGACATACAAACTGCACCAGACTTTTCTTCTGCAATTCTTAGTTTTGTATGCTTCTAATAATATGGGGATTAAGTGTGCTTAATGATTTTGCTAGTACTTCTTCTCAGCAATGTGTCTCTGCTGCAGATGTCAAAAGCACTCTGAAAGGGATTATATGATTTCTGAAAATTAGTGTCTTCCACAGAAAAAGAAATTCTGCTCCTTTATTTATGGGGTAAGGCCTTTATAAGGAACAATCACTGCAGAGTCTCTGAGGACTGATGAAATCTTAACATTCATAACTCTAGATTTACCTCTCTAATCCCTTTAAAAAAGATAATTTATGATCATTATTCTGCTCTGCTATCGGTATGACAGGGTAGATATTACATTATTCCAAAGTCCCTTTACATAATATTCACTGAAAGTTAAAAAATTGTATTATCAGGTGAGTTTGAGAGATCGTACGCTGAAACAGTTCATGTGTAGATATTCAGCATTTTTTCCTGCACACATTTAGGGTCAAGCAACTTGTTTATGCAGTGGTCAAAAAAACTTTGCTAGCCCATCACTACCATCAGCTTTATGATGGTGAAGGAAATGCAGGAATACTTTTGTGCTTTGCTGTGTACATACTTGTTTCAGTTCCTGAAGACTGCACCCTTTTTTTTTTTTTTTTTTTTAAGACCACCTTCATCAAACAGGCACCTAAACCGTGTTGGATCTGCTCTCTTTCTGTACAAAGACCCTAAGTCAGTGGTAGTGTGATCAGCTGAGGAGGGTGCTGCTTATCCTGTATCTTCTTGCATTCTTTTTTTCGGCAGGTTTTCACTAGACAGTGAGCTTAGGAAGATAAACAAGAAAAGTTTTGAATAAAAACTGAACATAACATGCTTTGGTTCCATCTTGTTAACTATTTTAGGGTTTGAAAACCACTCCTGTTTTATACTATGATGAAGCTTAATTAGAGAGAGAGATTGATCCATTACCATCCAAGAATAATGAATATGCTTATGGTTAAGGCATATTGTGGAAGAGGGAGATCTCATTTCTCTACAATTTTTTTGAGCTGTTCCAAAAATAAATATCCTTCCATGAGTATTTTGGAGACAGATCATATCCTCTTTAACACTCGGTAACTTTAATCTTGATCCAAAGGCTAGGAAGTAGTTATAGTACCAAAAATAGTAATACAAATGGAATACGCATCACTGTTACAGAGTCTCATGTTTACAGAATTCTGAAGTGAGACTTTTGCAGCTTTTTGTGTTGAGGTGTGCATCACAAAAGGAAAAATACCTTTCTTGCTGTTTGGACACTGCAGCTGAAGTAGATCTGCTCTGCCACAGCTTTCCGTTTAAGTTTTTATTTGATCTAGCATTTGGCATTCTCATTCAATGAAGGGATGGTCTAGTAAGATCTGATGTGATTTGCTCTATGGCTAATAAAGGATTGAAAAAAGAGTCACTCTTGATTGACGTTCTTGGCTTCATAAAATACACCCCATCTTAACTTGCTATTTTCATTCTGCATGAACCATTGCTCTGCCAAAGGCCTTGAATCATTCCCTGATACCAACACAAATGAATCAGTGGATAAAGGAATCTGGTAAGAGAAAGTAAAGCAAAATTACATAGGCATGTTTAGGGTATTGAAGAATGCTTTTTAAAACAGACACTTATGATGAATCTTTGCAGGATCTTATTTCTTTGGAAAGCATAAATATTTCAGACTCCTGATTCTGAAATGAAGCTTATGATCAGGTTTTTTATGGCCTACATACAATCAGAGGAATTGTGAGTTTGCATATGAACTTTAAAAGGGTTTGTTAATTAGAAGAATTTTATAAGTAGATTTTAAAACTTTCTGTAGGAGTTGGGTAAATTTTTTCTGGTATTTTGTTCTATGAAAATGTGTTAATAAAGTTCTTTTTGAACTCAGACCTTTCCTCCTAAGGAACAGCATCTCCTTTGGGTGTTGCAATTTCATTGAGTTAAAAACATTAAAATGCACTCTGCATTAAAATGCTTATAGTGTTTTCTATTGTTTCTTATTGCTGCTTTCTAGGTGAATTAAAGGAAGACAACAAATTGGACAAAAAAGATAAGTTTAGCGTGGGGGATGAATCAAAGAAAACAGATGGTAAGGATGACATTTTATTGCATTTTTGACACCCATTTTTATAAGCAATCTATTGTTTCCTAAACATCTTCAGTTTATTCTAAAACA
Organism: Phylloscopus trochilus trochilus; assembly: GCA_016584745.2. Lineage (NCBI taxonomy): Eukaryota > Metazoa > Chordata > Aves > Passeriformes > Phylloscopidae > Phylloscopus > Phylloscopus trochilus. The sequence goes on along the minus strand of WQNJ02000546.1, from coordinate 55,895,930 downwards.
AAAAAACTTGTGTGGTAACCAGAAACAAACTTAACAGAAACAGTCATTAGGTTTGAAAAAATCCATTGAAGCATTCTGAGGTAAAATCACTCCTTTCACATAATGCCTAGTACCACTTAGTTCTGCTGGTAAGCCTTATCCATTAATTTTTGTGCAGTGCCTGAAATAAAAATCCTGGATTAGTAGAGCAGCTTAATAGGAAATGCAGATTTGTAAGATTCTGACTTTCTTAGGGCTGTATTCTTCTTGTCTGTAAGGACAGGCCACATTGGGCAGGAAGAAAACAGACCAAAGGAAAATGCTGCACAAGAGGTTCTATTAAGGATGCTATTGAAAAGGCAGCCTGCAGAAATATTTTTTAACTGTAGCAATCCCAAGCCATAGGATGGTTTCATGGCATCTGGGAATAATTTCAATGAGTCTGAGCCTAGTGTAGAGCTCCACAGATATTTTTGCAGCCTCAGCAGTTTGGAAAAACATCTCTAGATTCTGCAGTGTGTTTACACTTTTGCACTTCCTCACCTGTGTACCACAGACCTATGACATAGTATCTGAACCCACATTGCTTCAAAGACAATTGCTGAATAATTAGGTAGCAAAATAAATGTGAACAGATTTTCTACCATTTTCTTGGTGTATGTAACAGTGAAATTCATTGAAATGTAACTATTCCTAAATATAAATAATACAGTGCTTTGTTTTCGTTGTCGAAACCATGATAATTATTTTAATTCCTTCTGCTCTAGCAAAGTGGTACATAGGAGGGAAATATAATACCTCAACTAAACATGTAGAAAATTTCATCTAGAAGTATGTATTAATTTCAGACACATAATTATGTACTTTTTCTTAAGAGGCCCCTAAGTAACAATTGTTTAGAAAAATTCAGTTCTTTTGTTAAGAGGTCATGTTACTTGTATACTTGAGCTAAATGTCTGTCAGGAAAGCAGTCTTGAACAAGTACCAGTCACAGCTCTTACTGCAGTCATGCAGAAACTAAACACAAATACTGAAATAACATTACTCTTCAGATTTTCAGGAGTATGTGCAGTTCCATATTTAACTATCAAGACTCCAGAAAGATTAATGGGCAGAATGACTGCTCTCCCTACTTTAGTGGGTGATGGCTGAGCAACAGTTGTGCTGGAAGGCTGCTTCCTTGCAGGACCAGGTGAATGCAGAAACAGGGGCTTTTTCAGGAGGACTCAAGAGCACCAGCTCAGCCAAGAGAGTAGATCCATGACTTTCTAAATTTGAGGAAAAGGTTACATTTGAAGGCCTTCACTCTCAAGGTCTTAGAAAGATTAGGGCCACATATTTTTGTGGACTGGAGGACCAAGAAATTAATATGTCATACCAACTTGAAGATTAAGGATGTGAATTTGGTCCTTTGTAAGTTGCTCATCTTTGATGTTATTTATATTTGTTATTTATTGTTCTGTAAGAGATAGCCAAGTTCATCGCTTTAGGGAAAAGACCAGTACCATGGGACCAATTGATTACAGTTAATAAGCAACTCCAACCATGCAAAAACAGTTTGTAGGCTGACTGTTTCTCATTCTGACAGTGTAGAGGCAGATTATAGCTAATTATCTAATTGATAAAAATCAGAAAAAATATTGTGAATTATTAGAAACGTGCACCTTAGAAAGAAAAACACTAGAATGGTGCTTCTGCTTTGCCAAATACTGCACAACCTGTTCTGTCCATTACTCACTCCAGAGCAAATCTCCTTTACCAGCCATGTGAGGGGTGTGGAGAAAGGAACATTATCCATAGCTGTTTGCAGACTACTAAATGTTTACTCAAACATATGCTTTCTCTTAGCACCGTGCTAGTGCATGGTCTTTCACATGTCACATGCTGGAAAAAAAGATTTAAGAATTAGAAAGACTGAGATTATAGCTGTAATGTGCTCACCACATGTCATTTGCTGGTGAGCGAAACTCAGCCTGGACATTTTTCAGGGTCAAGGGTACATGAGTTTTACAACCTCTTTTCTGTTCTTGGGTTTTATAACCTCTGTTTAGTGTGTAGCTTGGGAGTGTTTGTATTAAACAGGTCCATTTGTGTATGTTTAACCTAAGAGCTTCAGCTTTCTCACCACTACCCTTTTGCATCAGCTGGAGTGCTGAACGCAACTGACAACATTCTGTTTTACTGCACAGGCATCCTGCACCCAGAAAACAAAGCTGCAGACTGTATTTTGCATAAATCTTTGAAAGATATATATCCAAGTTTTTAAATTATATATGAAGGAAGCTATTGTAATATCTACTTATAGGCATACTTACATGCCAAAATAATTCTAATATGTTTGTCCTTCTACATGGGGAACCTAGTGACTAGAGACACATAGAATAGCTAACCATGTTGACACAAAGATGTTGAAACTACACGTCTACCCTACAGTCACAGATTGGAAATGTAGTTTCTGTGTCAGTTACCTTAAAGCTACAAAAAAATACTCAATGGGCATGCCTCCAGGAACAAGGATCAAGCTCACTGAGAGTGTGAGGAACTATGTGTCTAGATAGACCTTTGTATGACTAATTCTATTCACACCAAAGCCAACTACAGTAAAGCTAGTTTAAGGATGGATATGTAAGTTGCAGTCCTAGCTTGGATTTCAGACTTAACTTCAAAATCCTGTGCTAGTCTCTTGAGACTAGAGACTAGTCTCTAGACTAGTCTTCTTCTCATGCTAATCTGATACTCATATTGTTGGTTGGTTTGGGCTTTGTTTGTAGGGTTATTTTTTCCCCCTGTTTTTTCTTTCCTTTTTTTTTTTTTTTTTTTTTTTTCCTGTGGGAGATACTGCTTGTTACTCACTATTGTCCTTTTTCTCAGTTTCAAGAAAATAAATACAGGGATGTGATTTGCCAAATGAAGATAAATCCCTGTCAGAGACATCATCAGCACAAGTAGTTCATCAAATGTTTCCTGTGGGACAGAACATTGTTAAAGCATTTTGGAAAACTGAATTTTCTCATGTGAAATCATTGCAAGTCTTTGGAAAATTATAAGCAGCCCCATGGACATAATTTTTCTTTACATCCAGCCTTTCTTTTTTTGAAATAATTTTTTTCTAACAAAACTAACAGCAAATGAGAAAATTATTCTTGCCCATGATATAAGGAAGAAGTTTTTTACAGTAATGGTAGCAAAACACTGGAACATTATGTCCATTGAGGTGGTAGAAACCTCATTCCTGGAAATATTCAAGGTCAGGTTGAACAGGTCTCTGAGCAACCTGATCTAGTTGTAGATGTCACTGCTCATTGCTGTGGAGTTGGACTAGATGACCTTTAAAGGTTCCTTTTCAACCCAAACCAATCCAATTGCATGATCCTATGATTAACACTTTCACAGGTTTTTTTCTACCACGTCCTCATTTTTTTTTCTCACTGGGAAAAGGTTCTGCAACGTTAATGCAAAGTTTTCAGTATAACTTCTTGTTTTGGGGAAAACACAGTCCATTCATTCAAATATACTCTCTCAGCTACCAATTGTAGACAAATACAAGGTTCCTTTTTTGTATGTTTGTCCTAGGAATGTATTACTCGAGTAGTAACATGCATGTTTTAGCACGGAAATATACAGGATATTTGCATCTTCAACAGCTAGTACATACAGTGAAAGCCTAATGTGCTCTGGCTATGTGATGAGCAGTGCTGCCATCTCATGGTCAAATCAAAACCTGTGTTTTGACGGTTCTGTTTCAGTACTGCATGTGTACATGCAGTGCAACACAATATAATAGAATAGTCAATATAATATAATATAATGTAATATAATACCATATACAGCCTTTTTAATATATGACTATATTTAAGAGATGAAGGTTTAGCTTTCTTTATTTTGATTTTTTTAAGATATAATGTTGCTTATCAGTAGATAAAAGCTTTTCATTTGAATTCTGTACATTGCCCAAGCCAACATGTAGAGCTGCCTTTCAGCGTTAGTTTTTCTTGATAATGATTTCTTGATCAGGAAGTGAAAATTTCCCTGATTATTAAGTTAAAGCCTTCATTTCTTTCCGTCCCAGTTGTCCCAAAAATCAAGTAGCAGAGTCGCTGGCACTGAATGTTATCTGATAATGTCTTTGATATAGGAACATGGTGGTGAGAAGACATTAGGATGAGAGTTCCACAATTATTCAGAGAGAGCTGAATTAACAAGATTCTTCCCAGCTTCATTTGTCAAAACTTCTCAAACATTTAATATTGCCTGTCTTTTCAGCCTTCTGCAAAATACGATTTTTGTATGTGTCAATTGAGCCAAAACCACTACATAGCAATGAACACTAAGTAAACCTCTGATGAAATCCTGCTTATGTAATATTCATTATTCTGATGTTGTTTAAAACAGACTACTCACATGTATAAATGAAGAGCATTTGTCTATGTCTCCTTGAGAGAGGCAAAAATGTAAATTACAGGTCATATAAATAATGGTGCAATTTCTAATTCTGTTTTGAAAGATAAGCTGATCTCTTCATTATTGGCAGAAGCAAAAAAAATCCATTTCTGTTTGTAAGGCAATTTCTCCTTGCTGCTTGATAATGCTCTTCATATTATGTGTCATAATATAGCCACACAGGCAAAACGGAATGACTAAGTCTAAAACTACTTACTAAAGACAGTTTCCTTCCTTTTCTCCCTTCTTTTTAATGGCCTGTTACTTGAATTACATTAACAGTTACGGCCTCAAGTTACAAATCAGAAAGACTTGTTAGCTTCTGGAAAAACTTGCTTGAAACATGAAGGCATTTTGCTTTCCAGAAAGACATATCTCATTGTAATTTATCTCTGCTGAACAATTGTTTCATAGTATTGCAGTATAGGATAATTGTGGAGTGGAATAGCTTCTGTGCTTTTTAAAATCCTGTTTGTTCTCTTTTGAAATAAACAGTTTGTCTAATTTAGCAAGTGGCACCTGAGGCAAGCTGAAATTTGCATAGAAGAATGCATTCTGAAGAAGGATTTATGCAGTTTTTATAGCAGATGAACACGATCTTCGAAGCTAAGTGCAAAATACATTGTTACTATCTAGACAGGGCTAACAGTACATCATCATGGTATGTTGCGTCTCAGCCCCAGGGCGCTGGGTGCTGCGACGGTGCATATCTGGTTTTGGCCCAGCTCGATATTCAGGCTGGGCCCCCGGATGCTTTTTGGATACGCTTTAGTAAAGTTTGTTGGTGGGGTTTTTGGCATGCAGGCAGCTCAGCTCACGCTGACATGGCAGTGGCAAAAGAGGGGACTTTTAGAGGCTTTGAAAAAAAAGAGGCTTTATTTGGTGGGGGGGGTCAGGGGTCCCCAGCCTCAGGCAAGTGCCTCTAAAAAGACACCGGACCTGGGCTGCAGGGCGTTTTTGTATAAAGAATCTAAGGGGTGGGTACAACGTGTTTAAACCAATAAAACAATTAAAACGATACATGCCAGCTAGATTGCATAAACACTAACAAATCCTAAATAGGTCTGGGGGTGGTCTCTCAGGGTTTTGCCAACCACGGGCCAAAGCTCTTGGACCTTGAAGATAAGAATTTTGTGATGGACAAAGGGAAAAGATCGTACATGAAACAGGGATGTAACAAAAAGGGAACCAATAGGGAAGAGACTCTGTACAGAGACTCTGGTTGTCTTAGAAACTTTATCAGCTACCTTGAAACAAAGGGGCTCTTTCAGGGTATCTACTATACTAAAACTTACAATATATGAAAAAAACTATACTACATTCATAACTAAAACTTAAAAAACATTTTTGCACAGCCACAATGGTATGCATGCTTGCATCCCTTGCATATAGGGAATATGTAGACAGGTATATTTTATAATTATGCAGATGATTTTGCAACATGTCAGTTTTGTGTGTGTTTGTAAGTCTTAGGGAAAGCACCTGGTTTTCCTTTGTGATTTTCGTGTGTCTCTTTTTTAGCCTGCTCTTTATTATTCATAGGAGCCTAGATACATGGTCTTTAGGATCCTGGATTGCTTTTTGATTCTACTTTACATGAAGACACATATATGTGAAAAGCTGAAAAACTGGGAATTCAATTTTTCTTGATTTAAGTGAATATTTGGCATATTCAGGTGCATGGTGAAAAAGAACCATCACTGGAGGCAACTTAACTAGGCTTTTTGAGTACCTACCTTTGTGGAGAACATTTTTCCATGTTGCGTTGGGTCCTTTACATAGAGTTCTGCTCAGAAATGGCATGTGGTTGCACTGTTCCTCAGGGATAACATTCATGGTCCTAGAGACATGGAGGAACGTGTAGCTTACACAGTGCATTGTAGAAATTCTTCCTTGATTTTGCACCATCAATTAATTTATTGCACCAGTCAGGGAATACAGTTGTATTCCCATTTAGGGAATTTATCCCATTTAGGAAAATTTGTCTGTGCAATGATGTACAGAAATTTTCCATTTCATCAAGAGAGTCCTCTTTGCTCTCAGCTGCAAGAATTATGTTTGGTACACTGACAATCAGGCTTCTTTTTCCTGATGCAACTCTTAGTTGTGAAAGAGAAACAAGATCATGTCTTCTCATGAGAAGAACGAAGACTATGAAATGGCTCCTCAAAAGACATTGGTGACATTTTGATTGCATCTTCAACAATTCACAGAACAACTAGCTTCCAGTAGGAGCGTAGCAGCTACAGGAACCAGATAGGACTTTTTCAATGCGTGGCATCCCACCCCAAAAGAGAAAGCAACATGCAGGTACCCCGATATTCATGATTAAAAAGTGTAATCTTTATTACTTATAATTATTGATTGATCTATCAATAGGCAATTCATTCTCTTGTCTCCTTCTAAACAACTACTTTCCTTTTCTTAACTTCATAACCTGGTACTTGCAGGCAATAAAAAATGTAGAAGAAAATCAACAAGTGTTATTTGTTGAAAAGTGGGGTTTTTTGAGTCAGGCTAAAGTGTTTAGAAGTTTAAGTCTAATTCAAAACAAGTGATTGTCAAAAACTGAAGACATTGAAAAAATCCAAATGAGAATTTTTGCTGTGAAATGGTGTTTCACATTTTTATCCAGCATTAAGTAAAGGGTAAACATAAAAGTTTTGTTTTAGTTAGATGAAAAGCTCAGCTTGATCCTTTATTTTCTCTCTATCCACCCCACTGCCTCCCTCCAAACCCCAATCTCCAACAGACATTTTGCCATGTGAGAAATGCACCAATTCCTCATGTCTGACACAGAGCTAGGCATTATCCTAATTTTTTGCTTTAGTCACTCAGCCAAAGAAGCCCAGTGCTTACTAAAAAATTCTAATTCACATATGTGGCTGAAAACTTTGTTAGCTTTGATGATCCTTCTTCCTCTGGAAGATTCTATTTGATTTGCGTGGTAAGGTTTTGGCAGTGGGAAGGGCTGGAGGGGTGGCTTCTCTGAGAACCTGATAGAAGCTTCCCTCATGTCTGACAGGGCCACTCCAGCCAGCTCCAAGATGGACCCACCCACCAAGACCAAGCCCACTAGTAGTGTATGAAAAGTCCTCTCCATGTGGAGGACAGAACAGCAGAGACAATGTTTCAGGAAGTGACTCTAACCCCCATTCTCTGTCCTCCAGTGCCCTGTGGAGGAATAGGTAAAGAATCAGCAATAAAGTTAAGTCCAGGAAGGAGGGAGGAGTGGGAGAAAGGTGTTTTAAGGATTGGTTTTACTTCACAATAGTCTACTCAGATTTTATTAATAAATTAAGTTGATTTTCCCAAGTCAAGTATGTTTTACCTGTAACAGTAATTGGTGAACGATCTCTCCCTGCCCTTATCTCAAAACATGATCCTTTCCTTATATATTTTCTCCCCATGTCCAGCTCAGGAGAGGAGTGATAGAGTTGCACCTGGTGTCTAGTCAAGGTCAACCCACCACACAACTCATCCTCCTTGCTCCTTGAAAAGGACTGGGGTTTTTGTTTCCATCTGCAATGGAACATCTCTTTATGAAAACAATGATCTAGCTTTTACCTCAAACATATGCAGAGGTTTGATTATTTTTGATTGTCAAATATAGAATAAGCTTTTGCACCTAATCTTCTAGGTGGCTTTTTCATACGTGCTTTATTCAGGAAACTCAGTCATTACTAGGTGTAACCAAACCTTTGCCAGTGTATTCATTATATTTTTATATACTTTATATATTTCTGTAATATGCTGGTAAGCAAATAACATGTATTAAAACTATCTCTTTCATCACTGATGTTATCCTAGGTAAAGTGGAATGCAAGCTGTCAAACAAACATAAAACTCAATGTCACTGTGAAAAGGACTAGAAATTGTTTGACTTCATGAATGGTTTGGCACAATTATGTGCCAAAGCTCCAAAACCAGAATACATTCTATGCTAATGCTATTTCTCATAGAAAAATTAATGTTATGCACTTGAGTCATGTGCTAAACTGTTATTTAAATTCACTTACTAAACAACTATTCAAAACTGTTTTCCCAAAAGCATTTATTCTTGTTTCCCTTGCTTTAAAGAGAATGCAAGCACCTTCAAATAGCATTGTGTTTTTCTTTGAAAAAAATAAGCACCTCAAAATTTCTCATCCATTAGAAATACTGATAACAGAGATGAATTAACTTATGATGCATATTTCTTCTTTATTTAATGGATCTTCTGAACTTTGCTTCATAGGCCTCATACATCTTTGGTGCAACAGAAGAAAGAAAATACCATAACTATACAGAATTTATTTCTTCGTGGTCTTAACTATCTTTGAAAAGGCTTTCAAATGGCTTTAGTAGGAGACGGGATCATCCAGTGCTGAAAACTGAGTACTTGGATTTCAAAATCTTCATTTTATTTTGAACACTAGAAATAGCTTCAATGGTGTTTTTCAGATGGTAAAACTGCAGATTATGTCTGAGCCCACTTTAGGACTCAAGGAGACAGGAAATACCCAGGTTTGAGGGAGAAAGCTTACAAAATAAAATAGGTCACTCCTTCCATGCCGTAAGATGCTGAGTGAGTCCACAAAGGAATTAAAAAGGAATTAAAAGTGGCAGATTTGGTGACCTGGCTCAACAATTGCAGATACTTCTGCCATTTGTAGTGGGAAAGACTGGATTATAGATTATGTGAGATGCAGTTACTCAGACTACTATTTCACCTCATTGTGCACTGCATCAGTAGTAATTGTTTAATGGTATCAAAGGCCATACAGGAATTTGCAACTTCTTTTGTCATTTCTCTCAGTGCTTGGATGTAGATAGGTTCTGGGGGGGACCAGAGCTTGTGATAAATAATCTCATTTTTTCAACTTTTGTTTTTAATTAGTAGGGGTGGAAGCTACTTTCAAACACCATATCACCTTTGCTATGAACACTTGAACAATCTTACAGGGTTAGATCAAAAGCCCCTTTAGCTCTCCATCACCTGCGTGACAACATTTCACAGCAGAGATCTTAATGAACAAACCCCAAAATCTGAGCAATGGGTGTACCCCACTAGAGTTTTCTGTGTTCCAGAGGGCTAAAGTCACATCTCTGACTTGGATACACTCTGATGGATTTTTATTCCATTACTTAGTCTAATTATTTTTGGAGTCCTGGTACTTTTGTGTACTGGGCACTGAGGCAACAATTAAAATTTTACTTAGGCATTATGTGATAAATCATATCTTTTTATTCTTTCCAAATTTACTGTTTGATAAGTTCTTTTGCTAATTCTCCTCTTGGGTTGTGAGAAACAGTGAGTAATTGTTCCCTTTCACATTCTTGGTGCCAATAATAATTTCATTTACTTTTTATTAGACTCACTCTGGAGCTCTGTTTCTAGGCTAAAGAGTCATAGCACACGAACTTCGTGTATTGAACTTTCCTTCAAGTGCAACCCATTTGCTATCTGCTATGTTAGGATGTAACACTGACAGTCTGTGTTACACACATTTATTGCAATGTGACAAGAGAATCTGAGTTTAATAAAAATGAGATAACCTCTCATTTTCCCCCCTGTATTTTAAATAGTATAGTCATAGATAATTGTGCTGTCATCTTGTGCTTCCTTCAGAACTAAGTATGGTTATAATGCTTCAGGAATTTGAGCAGAGAAAACAAGGACCATGCAAGAACCTCACAAACACTTTCATTTACAGGGATTCAAGCAGGCTAAATAGTTTGTGAAAAAAATGCCAAAACCTCTGGCCAAAGAATCCTTAATCCATACCACACTGTCATGCAGTCTGCATTCAGCATTAATTTTTTATGAGAGAAAAGAGGTTTTTCTTTTAAATGCTATTTGAAAACCATAGGGCTTGGTCTTGTCCTGATAGCCTGACCTGGCCCAGGATGCCATTGGGAGGTATCTGTCTTGGTTTAAAAGACAGGTGTCTGCCAAGAAGACAAGAACCTTTCTGGGATGAAAAGTATGACCCTTTCCCTCCAAATTATTATAACTTTGGAATTATGGTGCTTTCAGGAAAAGGAATAACAGAATAACTTTTTTTTATAAATGTATTTAACAAGACAGACAACAATGGCAGCAACAACAAACAGAACCAGAAACCCAGTGACAGCCTTCTCTCTGCCGCAGGAACTTTCCCCTTTGGTGCAGTTACAGTCACAGCCGGCAGGGGCGCTGGTGGCTCCTGGCTGGACACGGCAGGTGCAATGATTCCCCCACAGCTGCAGAGGGCGCTGTGGTGCAAGCTCAGCCACCTTCCACATGGCGATGGAGGCTCAGGTGGTGAGAGAGAGGGAAGAAGGGCTCCCCTTGTGAAACCTAGGGGGAGCAGGTCTCAGTGCCTCTCTGGGTGACAAGCTAGACTGTAGCAAGAACCTTGGAGCAGCAGGCTGTAACAGCAGAGACAAGCACGCCCCAGGTGGCAAACAAAGTGTAGCAAAACCCTGGAAGCCCTGGCAGGAGCAGGAGGAATCTGGGTTGATGAGGATTATTGAGTTAAGGTGTAGCAAAACCTCCCGAATTAGGAGGGGCAGGGTGACCCTGGGACGGTAGAAGGAGGATGTTGTTTCAGGTTTTTCCCGGGGAAAATATGTCCTGTGTGATGTCCTGGGGAAGTCCGCGGCAGCTGGACTCCCGCAAGCAGCTGGGAGGTGCTCCCTCCAGAGTGGAGGTCGTGGTCCCGAGCTTCCCCTGAAGCACCCCAGCAGATGGTGACAGCCCCTCCCAGTGAAGTCAGGTGTTGGAAAGATCCCAGTTCAATAACCACTCTTGCTAGCAGAGGCTTACCCATGGTAAGGAGAAGCAGCGAAGGACAAAACTCCACAATGGCATCAAATCCTTCAGGCAGCAGCAGTCTGGCACCAAAACCACAGCTGTCTGCCCTATGATCTCCCAGAGTGAGAGAGAGAGAGAGGGCAGAGCCCAGCCCTCTATGCCTAGCCAAGGCTTGTATCTCAGCACTTCCCAAGAGCGCTGAGATTCCCCCCAGCCACCACACTCACTCCCCCAGTTGCAGCAAGGCTAAAGCAAGCTGCATCCCTTCCCTGCTCCTGCCTGCCCTGGCTACATCTTTTGTCTCTTAAATACCCATCATTCCCATCTCTTAGGCAACAAATGGGAGACAAAGTCTTTGACGGAAAGGAAAAAAAAAGAAACATCCTAACCTTCAACAGTGTCCTAAGCCCTTTGTGAGCAGCAGTTTTTGGCAACTGGAAAGAATGGAAGTAAAAGGCAGGCATTTATCTGGAGCAGCAGAGCTGGCTGCCATCAGAAGCAGTGCTTGGAGAGGTCAGCTCTCCCCTCCCTGTTGGTGCAAGCAGCATCACGTCTGTGATTTATGCTTGGTGATGTGAAAAATGAGGTTCACCTTCCTGGTAAATTTTAAGAAATAGTTAAAAAATAAAGACAACTAGGAAACAGATTAAGCTAAGGAGTTTACAGCTGGGTGACTTGGTGTTTAGCCAAAGGCAATACTTTAATGAAAGAGCTTGTTCCTTAAAAGAATCAGCCTATTGCATATGTATAAATTCACATGCATGATTCAAACATTCCTTTTGGGTAACATTTTCTTATGTTCAGTTTCAACTCCCTCCAATCATTTTATGTGGTAGATCCATCTGTAGGTGGCTCCATTCTGTCTACCTTAACTCCCATAAATTCTTCTCCCAAGGTTTTGGTTATCTTCATTTGAAGAAGATACTTGATAACAGAGGTTCAGTATCTATTTAGTCAGCAGTCTTCATGCAGGAATGCAGGATGAGTCCCCCTACCTTCTGGTTTGGCCAGTTTAGATGTTACAACAACAAAAACTCCAGTCTTTTACTTTTAACACTATGTTACAATCATAAAAAATATACATTCATCACATTTCTAAACTCTATTAATAAAAGAAAATACAGTACAGTCTTCCCACATTATACATGTAGTATTCATCCTAATACTTTTGAAAAGCCAAGTATATAATATGCATTTATAACAGTGAGGAGCAGGAGTCAATATAGAACAGATGTTTCTAATTTGAACTCTCACCTCCGTCTAAATGCTTCTGTATGTCCTCCAATTGTGCTGAGAGAGCAGATTTTGAAAGTTTGAATTAGACAGGCAGAATAAATGTCAACTGTTAAAATGGATAGCTCTTCTAAGACTTTGTACTCCAAAACATCATTAAGAGAGATTAATTAATGTGCAAAACTGACAGTCAGCTTCCTTGCTGTATGGGTATACTCCTACACTTAGTAATTCTAAGAAAGAATTACTTTCTTTTTAGAAAGTAATTAGTGTGAAGAAAGTAATTAGTGTGAAGAAAAAGATGAACCACAGTGTATTTCCATTTCAGTATGCCAGTCTGTATAGATATATAACTTCATAGTCCAGCAGGCAAAAGTTAAAAATGCCTTGTTATGAACTAGAAACTGATAGCAGAAATGGACTCTCTACTAGTATCACAACATGGAAAAGTTGTAGAAATCACTGGCATTTACATTAGCGATTAAAGTGAAAGCTAGTACTCAACCTTGACAAACAATGTAAGTTCATCAGAGACAGCGAAGGACTGAGATGTGTATTCAGGCGAGGCTATTTCAGGTAATAGCATTAATAATGACATTCAATATGTGGACTACTTACAGTCTTAGATGTCTAGAGCACTGCATATTCATTCTTTTCCCTCTTTCAACTACCTCTGTTGATACATGCTAGTATTTGCACTAGAGCTATTGTATTTAAATGAGAAAGAGGCTGAATCATATGTAATGGGAAATTTGGCTAGGAAACCAAAACATCTGCTCCACCACGCAGAAAAACAATTCAAAGCAAGTTCTATGCTGATATGTTCTTAATGAAGCTGATGATGTAGCTAACAGATGTAAAAAGGAATCACAGCATCATTAAGGGTTGGAATGGACCTGTGTCCTGGTTTAGGGCAAATTTGGGAGGAAACCTCCAAAGGGGGTTCCTCTGCAAAGCAAACCCAAACAGCCCCTCCTCCCAGCCAGTCCAGGAAAAAACTTCCTCAGAAAAGAGTGGAAAAAACTATTTAACAAACAAGATGCCCACAAGCATAAAGAATGAATAACATGAAACAATAAAACCTCTTGCTACTCTGAAGAGAGATGGCAAACTGAGGCAGTCCTTGCTATGGGTGCAGCTCAGCTCACTCAGTCTCTCACCAGTCCCACTCCCTCCAGAGGTCCAGGCCCAGCAGGCTGCAGTGTGCAAGCCCTCACTGCTTCTCTGGGTTTTTCAGTCCAGAGCAAATTTAAATAACCCCAAGAAAAAGAAAAAAAACAGTCCAGAGAACTTCTCTGCCTCAGCTAGCTAAAACGAACTAAAAGCACAGGAGATCTCTGTCTCACTGCTGTCCATGCCTCAGACAAACTGCCGGAGCAAGGATGTGTGGGAGTCAGGCAGTTTTCTCAAGACAACCTGCACGCTGCTTCTTTTTCCCCCTTCGCTCCCAGAACCAGTTTTAAAGGTACAGAACTTAATATACAGCACAAACAGAACAGACAATTGGGGATACAAGCATCATAAAGTTTACCCTAGTCCATTCCACCCCTTATTCCCATATTGTCAACTTACTACGAGAACTAAATGAATTCGCACCTTATACATGCATATATATACAGTATACAGCTGTATACAGAAAATGGCAGTAACATTCAGTGAACAATGATATTTACTCATAGTTCTCACCCAACAATCAGATCTCCCTGAGGTACACATCATGTTGTTCCATCTCTCTGCATTATCCACCACATGCAACCTGGTCCCTGAGCAAAAACAATCCCACGGATGGGTTTGTCTCTACTTGAGGCAGATTTTATCCAAACTGTCTTCCCTATCAAACCTCTCACATGTACCACTGGGACTTCATCTGCTGTAGGCAGGAGCTCAAACTGGGCAGGGCCTGCTCTGTTGGTGGAACCTCAGGTGCTAACTAACCAGGTGGCCTTTGCTAAGCGCTGCTCCCAATTTTTGAAAGATCCTCCACCCAATGCTTTCAAGAGGGTTTTTAACAGTCCGTTGTACCTCTCCACTTTGCCTGCAGCTGGTGCATGGTAGGGGATAAGGTACACCCACTCAATGCCACGTTCCCTAGCCCAGATGTTGATAAGGCTATTCTTGAAATGAGTCCCATTGTCTGACTCAATCCTCTCAGGGGTACCATGCCTGCAAAGAACTTGCTTTTCAAGGCCCAGGATGGTGTTCCAGGTAGTAGTGTAAGGCACAGGATAGGTCTCCAGCCATCCAGTGGTGGCTTCTTGCCTTGGTAGGTCTGGGGCAGTGTGATGTAATCAGCCTGCCAGGCCTCCCCATACTCATATTTGGACCACCACCCACCATACCATGGGGGCTTCACCCGCTTGGCCTGCTTGATGGCAGCCCATGTCTCTCAGTCATGGATAACCTGAGAAATACTGTCCATGGTTAAATCCACCCCTCGGTCTCACGCCCACCTCTAGGTGGCATCTCTGCCCTGATGACCTGAGGCGTCATGGCCCCATCAAGCTAGGAATGACTCCCCCTTGTGCTGCCAATCTAAGTCTATCTTTGACACCTCTGTCTTTGCAGCCTGATTTACCTGCTCATTGTTTCAGTGCTCCTCATTAGCCCGACTCTTGGGGACATGGGCATCCACATGGTGGACTTTCACAGGTAGTTTGTCTACCCTGGTAGTGATGTCTTTCCACTCTTCAGAAGCCCAAATTGGTTTTCCTCTAGGTTGCCAATTAGCCTTTTTCCACCTTTCCAGCCAGCCCCATAGAGCATTGGCTACCATCCACAAATCAGTGTAGAGGTAGAGTTTTGGCCACATCTCTCTTCTGGCAATGTTCAGAGGCAAGTGAAGGGCTTTGAGTTCAGCAAGTTGGCTTGACCCACCTTCTCTTGCAGCAGCTTGTGTGACCTGTCATGTGAGGCTCCATATGGCTGCTTTCCACTTTCATTTCATCCCTGCAATGCAACAAGAACCATCTGTAAAAAGAGCATAACGTTTCTTCTGCTGGCAGTTGGTTGTATGGTGGAGCTTCTTCAGCACATGTCACTTGCTCTTGTTCCTCTTCATCAATGAAACAAAAGTTTTCACCTTCAGGCCAGTTTGCAATTATCTCCAAAATCCCAGGACGATTCAGTTTTCCAATACAGGCATCTCCATGTGGCATTGGTGGCATGGTGGGTAGTGGGAACCTCTGCTTTGAACATCCACCCCAGACTGGTAGTTGGGGTGCCAGGAGGAGTTGTGTTTCAGTGCCTATTACCTGAGGTGGCTCAGACTCCTTCATAGGCTGCTAAAATTTCCTTTTCTGTTGGAGTGCATTTGGCTTCAGACCCTCTGTAGCTTCGGCTCCAGAATCCCAGAGGTTGGCCTCGAGTCTCACCCAGCACCTTCTGCCAAAGGCTCCAGGACAGTCCATGGCTCCCGGCTGCAGAGTAGAACATGTTCTTCACATCTGTTTTGGTCCTGACTGAGCCAAGGGCTACTGTATGAGTGATCTCCTGCTTGATCTGGGCAAAGGCATGTTGCTGTTCAGGGCCCCACTGGAAAGTGTTCTTGCGGTGACCAGGGAGAGAGGGCTCACAATCTGGCTGTACTCAGGAATGTGCATTCTCCAGAAGTCTATGGTGCCTAGGAAAGCTTGTGTTTTCTTCTTGTTGGTTGGTGGAGACATTGCTGTGATCTTGTTGATGACATCGGTGGGAATCTGATGCCGTCCACCTTCCCACTTTATTCCCAGGAACTGGATATCTTGAGCAAGTCCCTTAAATTTGCTCTTGATAGCAAAACCAGCTTTCTGGATGATCTTCTCTCCTTTCTCAAACACTTCAGCTGCAGTGTTCGCCCATACAATGATGTCATCAATGTACTGCAGATATTCTGGAGCCTCACCCTTTTCCAGTGCAACCAGGATCAGTCCATGGCAGATGGTAGGACTGTGCCTCCACCCCTGGGGCAATCAGTTCCAGGTGTACTGCACTCCCCTCCATGTGAAGGCAAACTGAGGCCTACATTCTGCTGCCAAAGGAATGGAGAAAAATGCATTGGCAATGTCAGTAGTGGCGTACCACTTTGCTGCCTTGGACTCCAGCTCGTACTGGAGTTCCAGCATGTCTGGCACGGCAGCGCTCAGTGGTGAAGTCACTTCATTCAAACCACGATAGTCTACAGTCAATCTCCACTCTCCTTCAGATTGTGCACAGGCCAGATGGGGCTGTTGAAGGGTGAGTGGGTTTTGCTGACCACCCCTTGGTTCTCTAGTTCACGGATCATCTTGTGGATGGGAATCATAGCATCTCGAGTTGTTCCATTGTTGGTGATGCACTGTTGAAATGGCAATTGGTACTTGTTGCTCTTCCTCCTTCAGAAGTCCTACTGCAGATGGGTTCTCTGATAATCCAGGCAAGGTGTTCAATTGCTTAACACCTTCTGTCTCTATAGCTGCTACCCTGAATGCCCACCTGAGTCCCTTTCGGTCTTTGAAGTACTCCTTTTGGAGGAACTCTATGCCCAAAATGCATGGGGCCTCTGGGCTGGTCACAATAGGTTGTTTCTTCCACTCATTTCTAGTCAGGCTCACATCAGCTTCCACCAAAGTAAAATCCTGTGATCTCCCTGTCACACCAGCAATAGAAACAGATTCTTCCCCCACATATCTTGATGGGGTTAATGTGCACTGCGCACCAGTGTCAACCAAGGCCTCATATTTTTGTGGTTCTAATGAGCCAGGCCAGTGAATCCACACAGTCCAATAAATACGATTTTCCCTAGCCTCTACCTGGCTAGAGGCAGGGCCCCTCTAAGCCTGGTTATCTCTTTCCCTGGGTAACTGGAGCTACTTCCTTCTTGGTGGAACTTCCTCTCTGAGTCTTGCCTTCCAACAATTCACACAGCCATTGTGCCAGATCATCAGTAGATTTTCCATCCCATTTCCTCATGTCTTCCCCAGAATCATGCAGGAAGGACCACAGCTTAGCTCGTGGGATGCCCCTTCCTTCCCTGTCTGGAGGACATCTGCCTTTGGTGCCAGAACCTCTGATCTGTACTGCCAAGATTTGGAGAATGTCCTCCTTGAGTTGTTTGTAGTTCTCCTCCATCTTGTCTTCTAATGTCTGCATATGCATTTCCAGAGCTGAAATTCTTGCATGTGTTGGACCATGCACGACATCTGCATATGCTCGGAGCTTCTTTGCCATATCCATCATGGTCTCCCCCATGTCATCCCACTTCATTATTGCTAAAGCAGAAGAGTATTCTTGTGGCCTAAGTTGTACAATTTTCACCACATCACAGGTGTACACGGTACCAAGTCTGGGTTCCTAGTATTTAGGTCATCTGTAAAGACAATCTCTGCCACTGCCATTTCTCTTAAGTGTTGAATCCCTTGGTCTTCCACTGGGTTTGCTGCATATAGAGATCATCTGCACACAGATATCTTTGTGCCACGCTTCCCAGGACCCATTCCCAGAGACTGCAAGGGTTAGCCTCTCTCATCATTCCTTGGTCGATAATCGGATCTTGTGACAGGGATCACAAATGCCTCACTTCTGTGCCATCCAGAATTGTAGCCTAGCCTGCAGCATCACAAAGGCAGACTAACCAACTAATTATAGATTCATCAGGTCATCGAGTGTAATCCTTTCTTAGGCCTCAAAGGTCCTTCAGGCAAAAGGACTCAATAGTGGCTTCTGATCTTCTACCAGTTGCATGGGCTTCTGATTTTCTGCCAGTTGGTTGGGCTTCTGATCTGCTGCCAATTGGCTGGGCTTCTGATTTTGTGTCAGTTTGTTCAGTTTCTGGTAGTGTGTCAGGTGGTTCGGCTTCTGACTGGGTGTGAGTTGGTTTGGCTTCTGACTGGGTGTCGGGAGGCACTGAGGGTCTTTCACTTGGATCATCATCCACTGGCTGATCGGTTTTGTTTGTGTACTTTTTTGCTGAGGTGACTGCCAGTGTCTTAGGCTCACTGTCTGGTTTAGCTGCTGTCTTGGGCTTATCATCTGGTTTAGCTGCTGACTTAAGCTCCCTATCTGGTATAGCTGCTGACTTAGCCTCATTGTCTTGGTTTAGCTGCTGTCTGAGTAACTGGGCTAGCTGCTGATTTATCTTCCTGCCCCCCTGCCTCTATCTGCTGCCCTACAGTATCTAGTGATGTGTGATAAGCATATGCCAGGGCCCAGCTTATTGCAATGAATTTTTTGTTCTCAGAATCATCATGGCAGTCATCCTCCTGCAGATATTTCCCCACATCATCTGGGTTCTGAATTTGTTCACATGAAAATTCCCAAGCTGGGGGATCAGAAAATTCCTTCAAGGTTCAGCCCATTCTCTCCAGTTCTCCACACCATTTGGGATTTTTCACACCTGGGTCTAGTTCTGCGTCTACTTTGAGGTCAGCAGTCTCATCAGCCCCTCTGGAAAACTCAGACCTCATTCTAGACAAGCTGCAAACCATATAGAGGAAGCTTACCAGACTAAATACCAGGAGAGTGGTATCTTTAACATTCAGGGGACAGTGAACATTCTCTAAAAGTGATGTAACCGATTCAAAAGAGAAGAAGGGAAGGAAAGAAAAGGCTGAAAAGCTTCATCCTCTATCCCTTCTCTGACAAACTGGGTGCAATTATTAATAAATCCCCAAAACGTGCTACTGGAACTAGGACGCAGGGTAGGACGAAGAGGCCATAAACCAAACATACCTGGCACAAACTCCAGTACCTGTATAAACTTCCTATAAATCATTATCACTGAGCCCAGGAGAACAGCTATCTTAATTCGTGCACTTCTAGTGTTAAAGCTATGTGTTAAGGACAACACTGGAGCTATTTCCGGATAAGAAAACAAACCTAGGTGTCGCAGCACGACACAAAAGAAACGACACTCATACACTGAGATGTCCAAGGCAAAAAAGGCAGGTTTATTTATCTTGACATTTATAGAATTCCAACAGTGACCATGGATTGGAGGAAAAAAATCTTCCTCTCCAGCCACACTGGTCAACCCAACAGTCCATCAACAGTCTCCTCCTTATGAGAAGAAGGTAAACGTGAAAAGACATTAATGATAACAATAGGTTGTTTATGTGAAAATCGTGAGATGCTCCATTGCAAAAGGTAAACACAGAAGGCTGAAACAGAACTTTAGAACTCTTTAAAGAAACAGAGGAGAACAGAAAAAACCCAGACAACATCTCACCCTCTTTCCATTTAAAAAAGAAAAGAAAAAAGAAACAATGTTAAAAAAGGAAAAAAAAAAATGCCAATGTTCAGCCGCCACTCGTGGAGGAGTCATCAGAATGATCACTTGCGTTGTCCACATCTGAGTCATCACCTCTCGGGGTCTCTGCTTCCCGAGAATGAGGGTGGTTTTGGCCCTTTGTCCTTCCAGAGAGCCCCGAGCCACTCGCAGAAACAACGAGGAGCCTTAGATGTTCTTTTTCAAGGTTTCTCTCCTTGTTTATTTTAACTTATCTCTATACTTTTCTCTGAGCTCTGCCAAGGTCTGGACTGCACGGGCAACAGGTGACAACTGCCCGCCTGCCCCCAGCTCATCATCTTATATACAGATAATTACGTGCACTTTATTTACAATTGTGAACCAATACATATACTTGACACTAGACAGATGTCTTCTACTTTGACCCAATCCCTCTAAATCTACTTCATGTCATCACCACTGCACAAAATGGAGACGAAGAAGAAGGAGAAGACTCTAGGGTAACGCCCAGAATTCTCCATCTTGTCTCTGGTCATCCCTATCCTAAAATCCCAAGTGTTCAAATATTACTACTTTCCACTACCTTTGAGGGTTTGTAATTCCTCCCATAATGTTGGCAATCTTTCCCATGGACTATAGTCGAATCCCTTATCTGTCTGGGGCCTATGCCAGGGTCTGCAACGCCCCTGTACAAATCCCAGACCCCCCTGTACAGGTTTTAAACCCCCCTGTACAGGTTTTTGTTCAGGCTTCTCTTGGCCAGGATGTCCAGAGGGAATACTCTGGACTCCTACAATCACCCAATGATTCACCCACTTGATGACTTTTGTTTTGGTCACAATTTCCATTTTGCCTGTTATCCCGATTCTGTCTCTGCGGTCGCAGGTCAGGACGAATACACTTTGAAGGTACCCAGCATACCCCAGTATCTGTGACTATACTCGCATACCCATGCCCCAAAGCAATAAGGTCATAGGGATCTTCCCACTGTTCGGTGACTAAATTCCACACCTGAACCTTTGCTTGAGGCTGATGTGTCTTGCCCAAACCCTGCAATGAGAAACAATGATTCAAAATGACAGGATTACTTGAGTTCTGCGGAACCATAAGGTAATTGATGATGTACAGAGCTTTTGCCAACTGATTGTGCAGGGTTTCACCCTGCATTCCCCATTTTTGTTTTTGAAGAACCTGCTTCAGAGTACCATGAGTGCATTCTACAATAGCTTGAGCAGTCAGAGAATGAGGGATACCAAACTTGTGTGACACACCCCACAACTGCAGGAACTGCCGCACCTTCTGCAACGTGTAAGCAGGACTATTGTGGGTTGTCACAGCAGAAGGTACACCTAGAATGGCAAAGGCCTGCCTCCAATGACATCATGGGCCTTTTCTCCAGTGTGAGCAGAAGCCCACATTGCAGAGGAGAATGTGTCCACCGTGACACGCACATACTTGAGCTGGCCCAACTTGGCAATCTGGGTGACATCAGTCTGCCAAAGCTCCAAGGCCTTAAGGCCTCTGAGGTTTACCCCTGCCAGCAAAGGCACAGGAAGCATGTGACAGTCATCACGTGATTCGACAATGCCACAAGCCTCAGTTGGCATCAACTGAAACTGCTTCTGCAAGGTATATGCATTCTGATGGAAAAACGCATGCGATGCCTTGGCCTGCGTGAGCATGTCAGGCTGAGGTGCTGCCCACACTGGGTTAGCCAGCTTGTCAGCCCTCACGTTACCTTCCATTACAAACCCTGGCAAATCAGTGTGACTCCTTACATGCAGAACATAGTACGGATGAACTCGGGCCTGAATAGCACCCCACAAGGTCTTCAGTAAATTAAACAAGGCAGGATTACTGACCTTCTTCAAAACTGAATAACCCAACCGCTGTGCAATGTCAGTCACATAGGCAGAATTCGTGACCAAACTGAAAGGTTCCTGGGAAAATTTCTCAAATGCCATGACAGCAGCCCTCAATCCAACCAACTGGGCTGACCCATCCTCATGACCTTCCAGGACCTGCCACTCAGATCCATCCCTCCAAGTAACAATGGCCTTTCCTGTTTTCCCCAAACAGTCAGTGAAGGCTGTGCGTCTTTGCACTGGTTCCTGGCTATATTTAGGCCACAAAGAAATCTGTGTGCATTTCGCCACCTTCAGTAGCTTGTGGCTGGGCAGATGTTAAGCAATCTGCCCTGAAAAGTTTTCCAGAGCACTCTGCGAGGACACACTGTTTGCAAAGCTCCAGTCAAAATCCTCCCGCTGTACCGGGAATATGATCTTTGCGGGATCCGCACCCATCAATTGCAAACACCGTTGCCGGTATTTGATTATCAAGTGAGCAATTAGCTCAAACAATGTGGTTGCTGTCTTCTGTGGCTGATGGGGCAGGAAGACCGTGCAAGAAGATGTGCAAGGAATCAGACCATTTTTCACTCCATTGGCCGATGATACCTGTGGGATGCAAATCTGGAGTGGTAATGAACACAATGACATCAACGGAAGGATCAGTGCGATAAACCTGGCAAGCAGAAACAGCTTCCTGAACCTCCTCCAGCACCTGACATGCCCCAGGGTTCAATGTGTAAGGTGACTTTAAATCAGAGTCTCCTTTCAGCAAGTCATACAGAGGAGACAGTTGTGCGTTGGTCAGTCCCAAATATGGACATAACCATGTAATGACACCTACCAATTTCTGGGCGTCATTCAGCGTCTCCACAGAATGCACAAATTGCACCTCCTGGTGTTGGATTGTCTGTTCAGAATTTTGACTCCCAAATGCTTCCAAGGAGGTTTTTGTTGAACCTTTTCTGGAGCCACCTGCAGCCCATGAGAATGCAAGGCATTGAGCAACTGAGGCTGTATCCTCAGCAGCTCATCCTGTGTGGATGCAGCCACCAGGATGTCATCCATGTAGTGATAAAGATGGGTGTCAGGAAACTCCTTGCGAACTCCAGAGAAGGAACAGGCCACATAACATTGGCATATGGCTGGGGAGTTGCAACACCCTTGGGAAAGTACCCTCCATTGATATCGCTGTGCAGGCTCAGCATTGTTAATTGCTGGCACCAAGAAGGCAAATGTCATCAGGATGCAAAGGAATTGTAAAGAAACAATCCTTCAAATCCATAATGAGGACTGGCCAATCTGTGAGAAGCACGGTAGGCGACAGCATGCCCGCCTGCAATGTTCCCATGCTTTCCATCACAGACTTTTGGGAGGTCTTGTAACAACCTCCATTTCCCAGATTTTTACTTGATGAGAAGACTGGAATGTTCCAGAGACTGGTAGAAGGTTCCAGATGACCCTGGTCCAACTGCTCCCGCACCAAGTTTCAAAGGGCGACTAATTTATCTTGACGGAGGGGCCACTGGTTGACCCAGACAGGTTCATCCACCAGCCACCATAAAGGAGGTGCGCCCTCCTCCACTCTGCGCCCTTCATTGCAGTGGCCCCCATCAAAAATCCATTCCGATGCGCACCCCCCATGCGGACAGGACATCCCTCCCACAGAGGTTAACAATAGCTGAAGTAACATGAGGCCAAATCATGGCTGTCTGTCCCTTTGGGTTTGTGATCAACACGGGCTGCTGGCTCATGTACATTACGCAGGTCCTCCCAATCCTGTGACAGCTGTCTCCATGGGATCCAGGGGCCAGTCCGGGGACCAAGCAGCAAGGGAGAGTATCATGATGTCTACGCCGGAGTCAAGAAGCCCATGGAGACGGATCTCCGGTGGTGTTGTGGCAGGGATGGACAGGGTACACAGCATCTTGGGACGTTCTTTGGTCAGGACAGCGGTCCAGTGAACTTGAGGTGGCCCAGTGGATCCGAAGCTGCCGTCTCCTCATGACCGGTCAACTGTCCTGCGAACAGAAGACTTAAAGGGGACAAGTTGAGCAATCTGTGTCCCCTTCGGAATAGTGACGGAAGGGTGGGTGTGGAGACCATGGCACAAATCTGTCCCATGAAATCTGCATCAATGAGTCCCATGTTCACCATGATACCCTGAAATGGCACTCAACCGCCCCATAAGGAAGGCACTCATGTCCTCACCCAAGGGACCAAAGGCATCCAGAGGGACCTTGTGTGTTTTACAAAATTCTAAAACAACTGTTGCTGCTGTGCAGACATCAACACCGGCTGAGCTGTGGGTGCTGGCTGCAAGCCAGCCAAGCAAACTTCCACTGGCTCCAGGGCTTGGGAGAGAAGCTTGTGTCTAGGTGCTTGTCCCCTTTGCGCTCTGCTTCCTGTTTCCTGTTTCCTGAGCCCAGCAAAGCCTGGCCATTAGCATGAACAGTCACCCTACAGGCAGATTTAGTATGGTTTGGTTGTCCACACCAACCACACCAAAACTTGGGATCCATGTCCTTCTGTACCTTCTTTCCCTGCTTCTTGCTGGCCTGAGCATTCCTCTGCTGTCACTGCCAGCCCTGTGGCACCACCCAGACCGGCTGCACTGCAGGAGCCACAGCAGGCTGCATTGCGGCAGCCACAGCAGCCTGCATTGCAGGAGCCATGGCAGGCTGCATAGCAGTAGCCAAAGCAACCATCGCATGACCTGAGGTACTTATCCTTGAAGAGGCCTCTGCCATCTGGGTGACAGAAGGATCACCAGGAAGAGCCTCTATGAGTCTCCTACAATCAGCATTGCAGTTATGTCTCACAAGGTGTTTAAGCAAAAGGTACCTTGACTTAGAATCTGCCACCTGCTTCTCCACAGAGGCAGTCAGCCTGTCTGCGAATTGTAGGAAAGACTCATCAGCCCCCTGGATAACAGCCACAAAGGACTGTTTTGGAGCAGCCAGTTCTATGGTCTGAGCCAACGCTGCCATACTTACCATCTGACACTGAGCGAGCACAAGGGGATCAAAGCCAGCCTGCCCATCAGGACCAGCATAATTGCCTGTGCCCAGCAGCACATCAGTGCTAATCACATGCCTGGGGGTCTGTGGATTCAGCGTGGTATTCTGTTCAACCTCCCTGACTGCCAACTGAGTCCATTTACACTCAAAAATGTTGTATTCTACAGGCTGAAAAAGAATATAAGCCAGACTCTGGATGTCGTAAGGTGTCAGCAAATCAGCAGCAATCACTGAAAGCATCTGTATGACATCAAGAGACCCCAGATCATATTTTCCATTTGATCATGAAGTTACATCATAACTTTCCACGACAAAGGGTTATAGGTGTTATGAGTAACGCCCCTAAGCACAGAGAAAGCCCCTGATAAAGCGGAAGCACCTGCTAATTCCCGTCCCGTGGACCCCACAGGACAAAGGCCTGACTGGGAGTCAGGTCAACACCACCCGATATCGCATCCCCTGCAGCATCAGCAGGGCCAGAGAAGCCATCTCTGCACTCCAGGAAGCAATTTGTGAAGGCAGTATCCAGCATCTCTTCAACTTTTGCTCTGACTTCTCGCCAGAATCGTCTGTGTTCCCTTGGATGTACAGTCACCTGACATGGGGGAAGTGTCCACAAGGCCATTAAGGAAGAGCCACCAGCCCGAGACCCACACCCTGGGCAACCACTGGTCTCCTGCCGAACGCATCACCATTTGCGCCTAAGGCGAACACCGCAGTGTCCACACTTGCTGCAGCCCTGGCATCTGTGAGAGGCAGGGGCGGCGGAGTTGAACCAGCCGCCGGGGCTGCCTTAGCCCCAGCAGAGCCCACACTCTTCAGCAGCCCAGCAGCGCTGGCCACCGCAGCATGGGCAGAGGGTGCTGTGGCAGGTGCAGGTCCCAGCATGGGCCAAGACTCTTGATACAGATCGGAGCGGGGCCATCACAAGGCCACCCTCCTGCAGCGCGGGGTGGCGGCACCGGCTCAGAAGGCACTGGCGGGGAGGGAACCTCAGGCGGGGCGGAAAGTCGCACAGGGACACTCGAACCTGAGCCCGCCCCAAGGGCAGCATCAGCCACTGCACCGGGCAAAGGCGGCGTGGGGAGGAGAAAGTCCAGAACCCCCGCACAGGAGGGCCCCGCCTGTGGCATGGACCCTAACAGCAGGCACCGGCCCCCCCGAGCAGACCGGGGTGGGCTGCCCACCCACTGGGAGAGGGCTCAGCAAAATACTGATCAAGGCCGCGCCTCTGGTAGCTGCCGCTGCCTGCGCAAGCCCAGGAGCAGCGCAGAGGCAGACGCAGCCAGGGACACTCACCCCGGGGAGGAAAGTTGCCGGCTTCCCTCCTGCCGCGCCCAAGGGGCACACCATGGAAACGCCACAATTCGGACAGAGTATTGTCATCGGCTCAGGCTCAAGCAGAGGCAGAAGCTGAGCCAGGGGCTCCTCGCAGCCCCCGAGCGCCACGAAGACACGAAGGGAAGGCGGTTCCCCTCCACACTGCCGCCTCCGTGGAGCAGGGAGGGGCGAGGCCAACATAGCCGACTCCACGGGACCCCCAGAAGCCCACGGGGCTCCACCCATTCACTCACTGCATGGAACCAGCTGTCTGGGAGCCCAATCCGCCCCAGAGGAACCAAAGTTGCAATCCAGGACAGAAATGCTTCCCAGTGCAACATCATCGGCAGGGGGAGGAATCTCTGCCTCGCGCAGAAGCTTGAAATCCATCTTTGTTATGAATAGGCCAGGAGACCAGCTCCTTTTAAAAGGCCTTTATTAGAAAGACAGCTCTGGGTAGGGGGCTCAAGGGGCTGCGCACGCCGCCACTGCTCCCAGTGAACACCACGGAGGAGGAAGTGCAAGTCGAATCTGCTGCTCGCGCCGCAGAGTCGGGATTCTGTCCTCACGGGAGTTGCCAAAGAATCCCCTTGGGTTGTGTGGTCTAGGGGGGTCACCTTTTTCCAGTTCTCTCTAAGTTATGGCGAGAAGGTAAGAAACTACCTGCAGGTAGCTGGACGTGTGCCTCACACAGTATTGTCCTTCCTAGGTCCAGTTTTTGTATCGGCTCGTTGTTTTTAGGGGTTTTTAGTGTCGACTGGACTTCCACCTGTAGCCGAGCATCATGGGAGTCCCTTGATTTCCATACTGGGCGGTGTCCGCAGTTCGATGGTCAGGCAGGAGGTGGCGGCGGGAGGCAGCGGCGACTTTACTCAACAGGAGAGGGGAGCTCGGGACTTAGGGAGAGGTAGTACAAAACTTGGAACATAATAAACAGAAATTCGGGGGTACAGATCCAACATGAACAGTTTAGAACAGGTAAGTAACAGCGCAACTTTCTTTATAGCAAACAATATAACAGTACAACATGGGAGTGCATAACCTGGGGCTCTTTATTCATTTCAATCCCCCCTCTATTTCTTTCATCGGGCTTTTGCCCGCATCAATTGGCTATTTCTGATTCATAGGAATAAATTTGTTTTAATTTCTGGTATTAGTTATAAATTCTTTTTGCTGTGCTTAGTTCTTCTTCTTGGGGTTCTAATCTCATCGTATTTGTGGGTTTCTGAATACTTACCTTGAGAATTTGGAGACTAGCTTGAACAGTGGTGTTTATAGTTCGAATTAGACAGGGAAGTATGCAGGGGAGAAGTAGGAGACTGGCAAAGACACTTACTACAATGAACACTACTTTTTTTCCACCAGGCTCCTTTAAAGGACCAGAAGTTGTCCCACCAGTCCATATTAATTAAGGGCTTCCATTCTTGGGTACCTACATATGCAATTTTTCGTATTTCTTTGGAAATATTTCTGATTATCTCACTTTTGTCATCAATTTCGAGGCAGCATTCGGAGGAATTAAATTTTCCATAGATACCCCCTTCGTTGGCCAATAAGTAATCAACTGCTAGCCTGATTTGATAAACTACTGCTCTTGTTTGTGCCAATTGGTTACTGATATGATCAAGGGCAAGGGCTGTTTTGTTTGATATTATTTCTAATACTGCCTGTAATCTGATAATTCTATTCAACATGTAAATTGGAGTTTGGTACCCCCATGATCCATCTTGTGCCCAAGTTGCTGGCCCATAGGTTTTTACTATTTCTTCTGGTGTCCATATTTTACCCTTCCATGTTTGAGTGCTGCCCATATCAATTACAGTCCTCCTCTTTCGGTTATTTCTTTTTAAATTGTCATATAAGGGTATGCCCAAATGGTTTCCTGATTCTTGTGGGAGGAGGAAGAAGGCTGGTTTGATGATTCCTATGGTGCAGCTACCCGCCCAATCTCCTGGGAGACGGGTGTAGGTTTTGTCACCACAAATCCAAAAGAGGTGTCTTGGGGCCTTTCAGGATGTGTTTTGTGTGTCAAAGGGGTGTTCCCAATATTTTGAGATCTCTCTGATTCCCCAAAAAGGATTGGTCCCTTTATCAGTGCACTCATGTAGGCCATAACCTTCATTATAGATGCACCCTAATTCTTTTTTCCCAATAGACCAATATTTATCAGGTTCTCTGGGGATCCATTCTTGTTTCAACTCTTTTATTAGTAAGTACCTTTTACAAGCCATTCTTCCTAGGAAGGTTTTATACCTTTTCCCCGTCCTCTGTATGTACTCCTCCCCAATTATTTTGGATTTTAAATCCCATTGCTCTTTTCTCCTTTCTTCCCTACCCGGGGGTTCTTGTTTCATTAACTTCCATCTCAGGATGTCTAGGGGTGATAAGCTTGTCCCTTCCTAGGGCCATACATCAGACATTTGTGTGCTTCCACATACCCAGCAGTTCGTTATGTTTAGTTCATGGCTGATCTTTTCTATTAGATCAATAAATAGATTTTTCCCAAGGGGTTCATCTATTTCATTCTTTTTCACTACCAGTGGTTTTTCTTTTATCAGATCTACAGCTCCCTCTGGATTTTCTAACTCTTCAAAACAAAACCACTCTCTGATAGGGCACTCTCCAGTCAGGCACTGCTTCAATGTAGCAGCATTTCTTGCAATCCAGTATTGTTTTCCCTCTTCCTGACAGGTGGATAATTGGGTCATGTCAAAACATGTGGGATTCACATGGGTGTGAACTCTTATAAGGGATTGTAGATTCTCCCCATCATAAATAGGATGATAGCATTTGGAGCAAGCCCCATCTATAAATTTGCTTATCAATAGGACTACTATCAGTCCCCCCAAGAGTCCAGTATGAACCATCTTTTTTGTGGGTCCTCTGGTCTCACCTGACCTTGCCTCTTGGGTCAGGGAGTTTTTAGGCTGGATTTGTGGAGTTCTCCCTTGTTTATTCCCACCTTCTTCTTATTTTTAGTTAGTTCCTTTGGGTGTGCCCTATGAGAGATTTAATTTTTAAATTAAGAATTACTGCCACTTGTCACTTTTACATTAACACTTTGTGACTTATTATAACTATTTTTAACCTTGGATTTAACCATTATTTTACACTTTTAAATTAACACTTTTTAACCTCTTATAACAATGTGGATTTCCAACAATGGTAACAACTTGTAATAACTGTTATTGCCCCTTATTGTCTTTAACTGGGTTTTGGTTGTTTCCTGAGAGTTATTTTGAGGGTGTCTGGATCTAGAATGGAGGGAACCTTTGTTGGGGTTGCAGAGTCTGAGCCAGAGGGATCACTTGGGGGTGGTAATGGTCCTTTCACTCTAGTAATGTGGGTCCAGCCCTTTTCCTGGGCTCACACTGCAGTATGAGTAGTAAGCAGAACTTGGAACGGACCTTCGGATTTGGGAGTTAGTGGGGTGGTATTCCAGGACTTAATTAAAACCCAGTCTCCTGGCTTTATTTGGTGCATGTCAGTGTCCAAGGGAGAGGTTTGAGGAAGATATCCTTGTCTTTTGAGATCTGCCAATGTCTTTCCAATTGTTTTTACATATTCTTGGGTAGCTGCCTCTCCTTCTAAATAATCTCCAGTGCTATAGGGCGTCAGTAAGAAGGGGAGTCCAAACATCATCTCATATGGTGAAGCCCCTACGTCGGATCTCGGTTGGACCCGGATCCACAGAAGGGCCAGGGGCAGACACTTGAGCCAATTCATTCCTGTTTCAGTTATCAATTTAGTTAATACATTTTTGAGGGTTTTATTCATCCTCTCAACTCTCCCTGAACTTTGGGGATGCTAGGGTGTATGCAACCGCCACCTGATTCCTAAGGCTTTAATGACATCATGTAGGATTTGAGCTACAAAATGAGGGCCTCGGTCTGAATCAATATTATTCACTAGCCCATACCAGGGGATGATGTGTTCTAATAATATTTTTATTACCACTTGTGCTTTCCTTTTTAGTAGGAAAGGCTTCCACCCAATGAGTTAAATGATCAACCATAACAAGTAGATACTTGTAACCTTGTACTGAAGGCATTTCGGTGAAATCTATTTGTATATTTTGAAAGGGTCTTAATGCCATTTGTCTTCCTCCTGGGGTATTCTTTCTCATTACTTTCTGGTTTACCTTTTGGCATATGAGGCATCGTTCAGTAACTGCTTTGGCCAGACCATATACCCCAATACATAAATATTCTCTTAAAAAATGGTCACATAACCTTTGGGTGCCCCAGTGGGTCAGGCTGTGTGTTTCTGTTAGCATTTTTCGAGCTAGGGCTTTATTTAAAAACTTTCGTCCATCTGGGGTTAACCATTCATTCCCCTTGCTTCCCTTGGTGCAACCCTAACTTCTTTATTTCTCTCAACTCATTTTCATCATATATTGGCACTCTTCCTTTGTCAGCTGGCAAATCAGTCAAGGTCAAAATCTTTATTGGCTCCCCCGGGTTTTGGGCTGCTAACTTGGTGGCTTGGTCAGCTGCTTGGTTACCTCTTCCTTCAAAGGTATCCCCTTTTTGATGTCCCTTGACATGCACTATTGCAGTTTCCCTGGGTTTCATAAGGGATTTCAATACCAACTCAATTAATTCTTTATGTATCAAATCTTTCCCCTTTGAATTTAGGTAGCCTCTTTCTTCCCAAATTTTTCCAAATGTGTGCACGATTCCAAAGGCGTACTGTGAGTCTGTGTAAATTGTACCTTGATCTTGTTCTAACAGGTCCAATCCCCTCTTAAGAGCATAGACCTCACAGCATTGAGCGGACCAGTTTGAGGGCAATTTTTCTTTTTCTATTACTTTCAAACTTTGTTTGTTGATACCCTCGACTATTGCATAGCCTGATATCCTCTTTCCTTCCATCACTTTAGATGATCCATCAATGAACAACACCCTGCCATAAGGCAGGGGTACATCCTCAAGGTACTCCCTTACTTTTGTTTGTAGGTCCATGACTTCCAAGCAATTATGTTCCAGAGCGGGTATGGGCTCCCCTGAGAGGAATTGTGCAGGATTTAAGCTCTTGGATGTGATTAATTCTAGATTTACAGCATTTGTCAGGATCATTTCCTATTTTAGGGTCCTAGAGTCTGTTAACCATTGTTGAGCTTTTTGACTTAACACTGCTCTGAGATCATGGGGGGTGTGTGCAATGATTTTTCCTTGTAGTGTCAGTTTCTGTGCTTCCTCTCCGAGGACTGCTGTGGCTGCCACAGCTTGAAGACAAGCTGGCCATCCCCTTGCGGCTGGGTCTAGGAGCTTGGAAAGGTATGCAATGGGCTTTTTGTGTCCCCCTCACTCTTGGGTTAACACCCCATAGGCTATTCCCTCTTCTGCATTGATAAATAAGTCAAACCCCTTCTTAAGGTCAGGAAGACTGAGAACTGGAGCTGAGGATAACTTGGTTTTTAAATTTTCTAACTGTTCCTCATCTTCAACTGTCCATTTTACAGGTTCAGGTTGGACCAGTTTTTCATACGGAAATTTAACACTTCGTGAATATTTTTCTATCCATAACTTACAATAGCCAAATAGTCCCAATAGCTTTCTTATATCCCTTTTTGTGGTTGGAGCTGCGATGGACAGTATACCTGAAATTCTCTCAGGGCTCAGTTTCTTATACCCTTCCCCAATGAGGTGTCCAAGATAGGTTACCTGTGATTCCACAAACTGTAACTTGTTTTTAGATACTTTAAGGCCTTTTCCCCCTAGGAAATTCAGGAGTTTAATGCTGGCTCCCCTTACTTTATCTTGCTCCTCCCCTGATATTAGGAGGTCATCTACGTACTGCAGGATTTGTACATTATCCCCAGGGGTGAATTGCCCTAACAGCTCCTGCAGAGCTTGTCCAAATAGATTTGGGCTCTCAGTAAAGCCTTGGGGAAGGCGGGTCCACCTTAGCTGCTGCTTTCTCTGACTTTCCGGGCACTCCCACTTGAAGGCAAACCAATTTTGGCTTTCCTTAGCTAAGGGGCAGGCCCAAAAAGCATCCTTTAGGTCTACCACAGTGAACCAGCTGTGTTCTCTAGGGATTCTGCTTAAAAGGACGTAGGGATTTGATACCACCGGGTACCTTGTAACTGTCCTTTTATTTACTTCTCTTGAGTCTTGCACAAGCCTAAATTTATTTTCTGTCTTTTTCACTGCCAAAATGGGGGTGTTATGGGGGGACATACAGGGTTCTAATACCCCTTCAGTTAATAGATGGTTTATAATTGGTGCCAGCCCTTTTTTACCTTCCACAGAAATAGGATATTGTTTTACTCTTATAGGGGGTATCCCTTCCTCCATCTCTATTCTTATAGGTGGGATGTCTAAGTATCCATACTTCCCCTCTTCAGCCCATAACCTCTGGCTTTATTTCATTCAAGTCCTCAACAGTCATTTTCATCATCTGGACCACCATTTTACCCTCTTTAGGAAGAATCCCTACCCCAAACTGAACTCGTAGGTCCCTTCCAAGTAAATTACTGTCCAATTTAGGCAAGTATATGAGATCAGTGACACATCTTCTGGAACTTCCTTTGATCTCCACATTTTCTATAACAGAAGCTTTGAAGGGTTTCCCTTCTGCTCCTAAGACATCACATGTCCGTTTCCCAACTGCAGTCCCAATTGGAAGTTGATTAACACTGGATTTGTCCACACCGGTGTCCACCAGAAACTCAAAACCTCATGATGGGGACCTACCTCAAACTTTACCATGGGCTCTTCTTGGTGTTTCATTGGGTCCCCTAATACATAGAGCCCATGAAACCCCTAATCTTCATTACCCTCTCCCTTTAACAACTTCTCCAATGTCTCTTGCTCCTTCACAATTGCGTTGTCAAAGGATAATTTTTGGCAATGTCTCCTTATATGGCCCACTTCTCCACAATAGTGGCATGTTCGGGTTTCCCCTAGCCTCGGAGGGGTATCCCATGGCGGTAGCAGTTTTCCTCTGCCTCTCCCTGATGGAGGCTTCGCATTTCCCCCCTCTTGTGGGTCCCTATTATCTCTTACAATTTCTTTGGCCACGGCTACCATAATCCTAGCCTTTGTTCTTGTTTTCTCCTCTTCTCTCCTCAGATAAACTTTTAAAGCTTCTCTTAACAAGTCATTTATCCCCTTTTCCTGCCAGTCTTCCATTTTTTTCCAGTTTCCTCCTTATATCTGGCGAGGATTTAGTAAAAAACTGTAATTTCAAAAGCACTTGTTCCTCTGGGCTATCTGGATCCAAGTTAGAATACTGCTGGAAGTTCTTTCTAAGTCTGTTTAACCAGGCTGCTGGGGTCTCATCTTTCTCCTGGGCTCCATCAAAGGCCAATTTCATGTTGTTATTCTGGGGGACTGATTCCTTGATGCCTCTTATCATCAAGTTTCTGTAGTCTTCCATGTTTTGTCTACCTTCCTCCCTGTTTGGGTTCCACCCGGGGTCAACCACTGGCAACTTCTGGTCTCCTGGAAGGCCCATCCGATTTTCCGTTTCCCAAACCCGTATGCCAGCCGTTCTAATCAGCCGAACTTCTTCTGGATTAAAAAGTACATTTAGTACGGAATTTAACTCACTCCACGTATAAATGTACGGGCCCAGGAACTGATCTATTTGATTAGCCATCCCCACAGGGTCTTCAACCAGATTCCCCAGCTCTTTCTTAAAGCCCCTAACTTCTGAAACTGTCAGAGGTGCATTTACAAACCCTACCCCACTACCTGCCCCACCCATCGGGACTTTCCTTAGAGGGAAGAGCTTTGTTCTTGACCTAGTGCTACAGTAGGGTCCTTTTGGGATTTTCACAAAATCAGTATTAATGGCTGGCAAGTCCAGCTCCCAGTTGTGTGGGGGTGCAGGGACAGTAGATGGTGAAGGGGAGGAGACTAGGCCAGTGTTAGGAGACGTCGAGGACAGAGCTGAAGAGTAGAAGGGGTTAGCATTCGAGATAGTCGGGTTAGATTGAGGTGGTAGAGAGGGTGTAACTGTTGGGGGTAATCCTGTTGGGAGAGCAAGCTGAAGAAGGAATAGGGATCATGGTTTGGAGAGATGGGGAAGGGTTCACAGGTAAAGCTGGAGGGTTAGCAGAGACAGTTTTGGATATCTCAGGGTAAACGGGAGGAGGGGGCAAATGATCAAGAGGGTCCCAATTGTGACTGCTTTCCTCCTTTTCCTCTTTTTCATCTTTCTTTTTTCCCTCTTGGATCTTACAAATCTTAGCTGTTTCACCTTTGGTTCTGTGTTTCTGCCAGCAGGCAGCATAGAGGATTTGCTCAGTATCTGAGTCCCCTCGGGATTTCAGATACTGGTTTAATTGCGAGCACATCCAGGGGTCCCTAGTTCCACACCACGGCCATTCCCTGGGTAAATTTAAAGTGGGCCAAACCTCTATACAATAATGAATCATTTTAACTTTGCTTAAGTCTTTAGTGGCCTCATCAGTACCCCATAGTTCCAGCATTTGTCCTAGTGGTCTATCTGGTGGAATGTTCCTCATCTTCCCCTTTTCCTCCTTCTCAGGCTGTTTCTGCCTACTCATGCATGCTCCCATTCTCACTGGGTCCAAAATAAAAGCTATACGGTGCTCTTACCCGAACGGAAATTTTAAGATAGAGCAACACAAAGTGTAAGTACCTGACCCTGATCTTCAAACAAAGTTTTCCTTAATGTGCCCCTACTCAAACTCAAAGACGGGCAACTTAACCTTTAATGCCACAAGCACCCCAGTACCCTGACAGTAACCCGGCAACCCGCCCCCAGGGTTCCGGCCGCTACCACAGCCAGCACTTGGGTACACAGCGCATGACTCACCCTCTCTTCCATAAGTTCAGGCCTCTCGTGCTTTGAGACTTGATCAATTTTCCGCGCTCCCTGCACCCCGGCAGCTACTCCAGACAACAGCCTCAGCCAGTGCAGGTGTCCCACCCCAGTACCCCGGCAGGTACCCCAGCCAGTATACCAAGCACCTCCGAAAAGACCCCGAAAGTAGCCCGACAACCCGTCCTTAGGGTTTCAGCTGCTACCCCAGCCAGTACCCCAGCCAGCACTTGGACACCCCGGGTTGTAACCTCAGCCAGTACCCTCTCTCACTCCCCGCACCCCGACAGCCACCCCAGCCAGTGTCCCAAGCACCTCCGAAAAGACCCCGAAGGTAGCCCGACAACCTGCCCTTAGGGTTTCAGCCGCTACCCCAGCCAGTCCAGCACTTGGACACCCTGGGCTGTAACCTCAGCTGGTGCGGTGCGTGCTCCACACAGCTCTAGGCTTTCCACACTTGGATCAGCCTGAGTGGCAAACCTTTGTAGATTCTGGAATGGGGGTGGGCCTATCCAACCACCATACACCCTGTGACGTGCCACTCACTCTCTAAATTCCTCCGCACGTCCGGAGGGGGGCCCACTATGCCCCTGGAGATGCCTCTCTCACTCAGTAGGCCTTAATAGGCCTACTGGCTTCCCCCTGTTCCTGGCCGGCCCCCTCGCGGGAGTCCGGAACCGCGGTACTGAGGGGTCCGCACTCACTTTGAGGGTCCGAGCTGCCAGCCCCCATCTCATTCACACCCCACTCACTCATCTCCACTCCACCGGCTATACTTACCGGTGCTCCTCCGCGCTGTCCAATCCCAGGCTGTCTTCCTTGGGTCCGGTGTGACCAGCTGTCTGGAGGCCCAAAGGGCGGTCGGCCATCCCGTCCTCGGTCCTCTTCGGACGTGGTCACATCCTGGATGAACCCCCAAGCTGTTATGAATGGGCCAGGAGACCAGCTCCTTTGAAAAGGCCTTTATTAGAAATCAGCTCTGGGTAGGGGGCTCAAGGGGCTGTGCACGCCGCTGCTGCTCCCAGTGAACACCACAGAGGAGGAGGTGCAAGTCGAATCTGCTGCTCGCGCCGCAGAGTCGGGATTCTGTCCTCACGGGAGTTGCCAAAGAATCCCCTTGGCTCGTGTGGTCTAGGGGGGTCACCTTTTTCTAGTTCTCTCTAAGTTATGGCGAGAAGGTAAGAAACTACCTGCAGGTAGCTGGACGTGTGCCTCACACAGTATTGTCCTTCCTAGGTCCAGTTTTTGTGTCGGCTCGTTGTTTTTAGGGGTTTTTTAGTGTCGACTGGACTTCCACCTGTAGCCGAGCATCATGGGAGTCCCTCGATTTCCATACTGGGCGGTGTCCGCAGTTCGATGGTCAGGCAGGAGGTGGCGGTGGGAGGCAGCAGCGGCTTTACTCAACAGGAGAGGGGAGCTCAGGACTTAGGGAGAGGGAGTACAAAACTTGGAACATAATAAACAGAAATTCGGGGGTACAGATCCAACATGAACAGTTTAGAACAGGTAAGTAACAGCGCAACTTTCTTTAACTTTATAGCAAACAGTATAACAGTACAACATGGGAGTGCATAACCTGGGGCTCTTTATTCATTTCAATCTTGACCCCTGACACATCGGCTTCTGAAAGGACCTCGGCGTCCTCCTCCACCTCCCCATTTGTTTCCAAGATGGACGGGTCCCCCTGACAACTCCGTGCATCCGCAGAAGCCACAGAGCTGAAGGATTCAAGCCCCTGCAAAAATCTGTTAAACTTTTTCCAGTGTAGCAGCAATTGTACCACATCCACACTATAATCAACAAAAAGAAGCCTCCTTGGAGGTCCCCCAAGCGATACCACGCCTCCTTGGAGAACAC
Organism: Phylloscopus trochilus trochilus; assembly: GCA_016584745.2. Classification (NCBI taxonomy): domain Eukaryota; kingdom Metazoa; phylum Chordata; class Aves; order Passeriformes; family Phylloscopidae; genus Phylloscopus; species Phylloscopus trochilus. Next base: position 55,859,456 of record WQNJ02000546.1, on the reverse strand, counting down.
CTCCTCAGGGACTAGAAAGAAACCCTAGTCCCTGGCCCACAGAAACAACTTGTCAAAGGCAATTGGGGAGACAGAAACGACAGAACGTTTCTGCTCCCTAAGATCTTTCCAGACCTCCAAGACGAGAGAATCCTTGATAGAAATCACAGGGGCTGCCATTATCACAAGAGCTGCAGGCAAAGTGGCAAAGTGCCAAACGGGGGGCGGGGGGAGGGGGGAGGAACTATAAGATCTCACCCACAGCCGTCTACACAGGCTACACCAGACCTCATCCCACAGTCCCACAGTTCTTGTACACTTGGCGGTCACCAGATGTAGCAGCACGACACAAACGACACTCACACACTGAGATGTTCAAGTTATTTATAGACTTCAACATTTATAGAATTCCATCAGTGACCACGGATTGGAGGAAGAAAATCTTCCTCTCCAACCACACTGGTCAACCCAACAGTGCATCAACAGTCTCCTCCTTATGAGAAGAATATAAACATGAAAAGACAGTTAGGATAACAATAGGTAGTTTATATGAAAATCGTGAGAGACTCCATTGCAAAAGGTAAACACAGAAGGCTGAAATAGAACTTTGAAAAACTTTTTAAAGAAACAGAGAACAGAAAAACCCAGACAACACCTAGGGACCAGAAAGGCATTAAAACCTCAAAAAAGCCTAGGGAACAGAAACATAGAAAGGACTCCATTCCAAGAGATATTAGGAATTCAAGCAGCAACATGGCTACTGACTACTCTATCCCCACACAAAGTACAACCAAAATGCAATCAGTACAAGTTTTTTCCACTCTCATGAGCCCGATATTGGGCTCCAATAAAACTATCTGTCCTGGTTTAGGGCAAATTTGGGAGGAAACCTCCAAAGGAGGTTCCTCTGCAAAGCAAACCCAAACGGCCCCTCCCCGCAGCCAGAAAAGTAGAAAAAACTATTTATTTAACAAACAAGATGCCCACAAGCACAAAAAACCCAAATAATATGAAACAATAAGACGTCTCACCACTCCAAAGAGAGATGGCAAACTGAGAAAGTCCTTGCCATCAGTGTAGCTCAGCTCACTCAGTCTCTCACCAGTCCCACTCCCTCCCGAGGTCCAAGCCCTGGCGGGCCGCAGGTGCCAGCCCTCGCTGCTCCTCTGGATTTTTCAGTCCAGAGCAAATTTAAATAGTCCCAAGAAAAAGAAAAAAAAAACCCCAAACTAGTCCACAGAACTTCTCTGCCTCAGCTAGCTAAAACTAAAAGCACAGGAGATCTCTGTCTCACCACTGTCCATGCCTCAGGCAAACTGCTGGAGCAAGATGTGTAGGAGTGAGACACTTTTCTCTAAACAACCTGCACGCTGCTTCTTTCTCCCCCTTTGCTCCCAGAACCAGTTTTAAAGGTACAGTGTTGCAGTGCGTGCTTGCCCTGGCCCCGGCCCAATGGTCAGCCTGGGCCCCCCAGCAGCTCCCAGCACTCCTCAACAAGTCACTTTGTGGGGGTTCGGCTCGCACAGCTGGATAACGCTGCTATGGCTGGATCGAAGAAAGAGGGGACTCTCTCTCGAAGTTTCCAAGGAACAGAGGCTTTATTCGGGGGGGGGAAAGGGGTCAGGGTGATCCCCCCAGCCACCAGGCTGGTGCCTCTGGAGAGAGACCCCGAGCCTGGGGTGGTGGGCGGTTTAATACTACAGTTCTGGGGTGGGTTCTAAGTTACAGATACCAATAAAACAATCCAAATACATCATGCCAAACTAAGTCACTTAAGTTCTAACAAATCCAACACAGGTTCTGGGATGGGCCGAGGGCAGTCTAGCAAAGTTAGTGGCTAACATCACTGTACTTCAAAGATAAGGATGCTAAGATGGACAAGAGGGAAATTATGCATGACAGAGGGGGTGAGACAGGGGAGAACCAATAAAAGAAGGATTCTAAGCAGGGGCTAAAGCTGTCCTAGAAACCCTTATCGAACTACAAGAAAGTTACATACTAACACAAGAAATACATCCTAAAACAAAAGGGCTTTCTAGAGTTGTGCAAGCTATGCTAATACTTAATAAAACCCTTCATGCTGTATTCACAGCCAAGGCCTGCACATATTATTTTTTGCAGAGTCACACTACAGAACTTAATATACAGCACAAACAGAACAGACAATTGGGGATACAAGCATCATAAAGTCACCCCAGGACAACCTTAAAGATCATCTAGTTTTAACTTCCTCTGCAATGGACTGGGACACCTACCACTAGACCAGGTTGCTCAAGGCCTTAGCCAATCTGACTTTGAACACTGCCAGGGTTGGGACATCCACAGCCTTTTTGGGTTGACTCAGATCTCCACAGCTTGGGAATTTCCAAAGAATGGAGAAAACTTAGCATTTTCCCTTGCTTCATTAGCAGGGATGGGAGGGGTTAAAGTTCTTGTAAGTGTGGATGGCATAGGAAGAGAAGCATGTGTTAGGTGATACTCCAAGCTCTGCTTCAGATCTCTGGTGTGATTCAGCAAATCCCTTAAGGAGTTTAAAATACTTACTTCTCAAATATGTAATTTAGTCCACCTACCTCAAATAATTGACTGACTTCCTTCTGGGTCAGTCTTTTCTCTTTAAAATGTGGCTAATTATAAGTGTCACAGGATTGTCATGATCCTGTTAATGACAGTAAATCAAGCTGAATGTTCTAGCTGGGAAACATCCTGGTAATGTAGTAGTGTTGTTATGGCTGTTAGTATTGCTTATTGTAGATTATGCTGGAAATGTGATAACGCAGTCTAAATAAATCCAATAAAATGCTGAAAGCCTAGTTCTTTAAAATGGTGTCTTAGAATTGCATCAGTGAGAAAGATTTTGTAGTAGCAATTTACAGGGGACCATCCAGAAAGGAAAGGTTCCCTTGCTGTCTGTGTGGTAGAAGATACCAACTCACTAGTAGATCTGTGCAGCTCCTGCATATATTCATCACAGACAATTCAATCCAGCAGCAAATATCTTTGTTTTGGAAGTAATTTTTCTCCTTTGCCCAAACACCATTACAAAAAAAAAAAAAAAAAAAAAAAAAAAAAAAAAAAAAAAAAAAAGCAATATATTACTGAGTGCAAAACAATTTGGTTTCCTGAAAGGGACCAAAAGATATTTTGATGCAATAATGTCTTCAAAGGCATGCCCAGCCCCTCAGGTAAATTCATCTCTCCTTGGGCTGAATCTCCTTGGTTGAGAGACTCTTTCAAATCCACTTTCAAACTCTGCTGATAGAAGCATTGTCAGACTAGCAGCTGCTAAATAGGGTGCCAGGTGTACTCAGGAGCCAGTTAGAACAGCCGATACAGAGTAAAATGTTCATGTTCCTGTTTGAAGCTTTTCCAGAGGATTTCTAGAGATGGTTTTGAGATGGATTGGATAGACTATTCTCTTTCATTAGAAACTATCCATTTTCACTAGAAATAACAAAAAGGTTTTCTTGTCTATACTTCTTTCTCAAGGAGATCTGTTTATTGTGAAGATGCACTTGTATAGCTACATATAAAACAGTTATACAAGTTTGTATATTCAGGATATTAGTGAAACATAACCTTATTATGAGGCCAAGGGATTACATATATTTGACAGAGAAGTCAGGTGGCTTGTAAAATACACGTATTTTGATATATCTTTGGTGCCTCTCCATACTTAAAGCATTTTTCACTGAAAGCTCAATGGGAGAAAACAGCTTATAAAATGTAATGTTCTTTTGTGTTTGGAGCATTTTCTTTTCTTCATTTCAAACTACATGTACAACCTTGCCCTCATAAGTAAAAAAGTACTGGAAAAGCTGTTGATCAAAGATGACCAGAGAGCCCTACACCAAAGAAACCTATTAAAATCTCTTGATCTAAGCATGTTGGACTCTGTTATGTGATCTTCTTGATGCCTAGCTTTGCATTCTAGCTGGATTAGTCTGATCATAATCTGTTTAGGACAGAACAATATTTCCAGTTGTGCCTCTAAGAGGTATTGCCTTGTTGTGCCTCACCTTTTACCCTTTCAACAGTTAAGCAAAGCTTCACTGTTTGCAGAAAATGAGGCTGTCTAAACTGATCCCCTTGTTTTACTTTCCCAGGTTACCTACCCCTTGGACAAAGTGGAAAAAGGCAGCATTTAACACTTTTCTATTTCTTTTTTTTTTCTTTTTTTTTCCAGATACAGAAGAATAAAAATATATTTAAAAAGAGACTGCAAATCTCTTTCACCATTTTATCTGACCTTCTTCATTCCTGTTCTCCTAATCCTGTAAAGACCAGTTTCTGGGAAAAGCATTAAACTTTGAAACACTCCTCGTCTCACTGGCTACTTCACAGCCAGTGACTCTGGGTTCAAGGGAGGGGGCCCTTTTTTTTTTTTTTAATTATTTTTATTTTGTTTGTTTGATCATGTATGTATGTTTTTTATTGTTGGCATGTTGGCTTTTCTCCAAGTTTTTTTTTTTGCTAAAAGGTCAAATTGTGATTTCATGATGCAAATGGTTCCATTTTTCTGGACAGGCCAAGCAAATAGAAAAAAAGTATTTGTCTAAAGATAGTTTTGCCCTTTGCTATTCCTCAGCTTGTGAAAGCAACACTAGGATGATGCAAAAGAATTTAAAAAACAAACAAACAAACAAACTAAAAATTCCTTGATAATAATTCACTTTTTCATTTCACTAAAAGCCTTTTCCAATTCCTACTAGACAGAATTTGGCATCCATTTTACAGTAGAAGATTTTATTAATAAGAACAGTGAATTTGTAGAGCCATTTGACCATTTCTTGGGATTTGATATCTTTTGCGGTAATACATTGATAAAAAAATGCTTTTCTTTCTAAACAGCAGTCAGACTCCCTCAATATTTGATTTTGTTCTTTGTTTTGTAGTTAGGAAAGAACCAATGAAAGCAATATTCCCTTGGGACAAATTTTGTTGTTAGACTCTGAGCACATGTATTAATGTATTATGTGCCTGCATAACTTGATATTGCAAAAAATTATCTGTTTTCCACATTTTTTCATGGCCCGCTAGTAATAGCTGTTTGTCTGACCTGAAGATCTTGGAGGGGAGGGGCATCAAGGAATCACACAGATCAATTCTTACTTTCATCTCAGTTTGATCTTTTATCACTGACTGAATGGACAGTCCAATGAAAAGGAAAAGCATTGTTGGATAAGGATAGACAGAAAAAAAAACAAAATAAGAATGTATGAGGAACATCAAGCATGTTTGTGTTTCTGGCTTGGGATCTTAATAGGAATCCAGCTAATTGTAAGCAATTTTGCTTGTTTATGTGGAAATCAAGAACATGTATGTATGTACATATACATACAATGATTTTTGCTGAACAGCTTGCTGTTCAGGATGAGATGTTGCTGTATTACTCATATATGTATTTTTTAAGGAATCTACTCTTGCCATGGATCTTTTCTATGTAGAGAACATGCAAAAGGTTGGCTTAGGAAGGTGAATCTTTAGTATTTCCTTTTCATGTTCAAAAGCCCAGTACTTTGCAAACAGAAATTTGGGTCTCTGTTCCTTCTTAAACTCTGCATATATAGGGAAGAGCATCCTGTGACACTAGCAAAAATTACAGCAGCAAGCCCAGACTAAATCCATTTTAAAAGTAAACACTTTTACTTAAGAGTGTTGAGTATCTGGGATTTTCATTATTGAGGCTAGAAATATTTTAAGGGGCTTTTTTGTACTTCAGTTTGAATTTGTTCAAAGCCAGAGATTTAGATTATGTTCATGCTGTGAAAATGTTGCACTTCAATCATGTTTTCAGAAAGAAGTACAAAAATAATCCTTGAAGTTTTTAGAACTCTCAATTGGCTTCACTGAACCAGCTCATTTAAATAAAATGTAAGGGGATATAGTGTTCCCATTTGTGAGTTTCTGGTTCAATAGTAGCTCTGGTGTAAATTTTTGAAGAAAGTGAATGGCTGGGGGACAGTGGCTCCACCATCAACACTGAGCACATTCCATGATGTCTTGGTTCGGAAAAGACACGTATCTGCCAGAGAGAGCTGAAGCTCCCCTTGGAATGGAGAATGTAAACCCTCTCCCTCCAAATTATTATAATTTTGCAATTAGGGGCTTTCAGGCAAAGATATAGGAATAGGAATAACAGTTCTTTACTAGGAATATTAAAAAATACAAATATAGTAGTACAAAAAAAAAAACCCCAAGCAAACAAACAATCCTAGAAACCCTGACAGAGTCAGAGCTACATCCTGATACCCTGTCAGGGTGCTGGAAGCAGTCCAAAGTAAGTCCTCCTGGAGTGGCAGATGTGGTTCTGTTGGAGTAGAGATGATTCTGAGAGAAAAGGGTCCAGTGATGGCAAGAAGAGTCTGGTCTTCCTCCGGGAATCCAGTGGAACCAGATACCTTGTGTTGCTACATCTCAGTTTTTATCCAGGTAGGAATGGTTAGCTCCCCCTGCACTGGGTGGAGCATCTCAAAATGGGATGATGGAATGTGTCATGTCATTGGTGAGCCTTAATGGCCCATTAGCAGAAGATACCCCCCGAGGGAGGACGGGTGGTGAAAGAGATAAGGAACACTGACCCACCTGGTTTTAACAGCTGGCCCATTATCAGAAGTCATCCACCTCCCTTCCCCCTAGAGCTACAAGAGATAAAGAAAAACATTTCCTCAACTGCTTCAACAGATGAAATAGAATACACATTCTTGGTTCCATAACCTAACATATATGTTGTGACAGGCTGTGTCACCTCTTAGCTTTTTTTGACTCCTCTTTCCCCTCCTCCATCAGCATTCAACCCCAATGAGAGTAGTAGAATATGAATTCCAGCCCTGAACAGGTTCTTTGAAGGCACAGTGATGAATTAACAATAATGCTGAAGTAAATACCACAGTGGTGACAGTCTGTGCTTAGACAGACTTCTTTGTGGAGTCAGGGTAAATACACCCTAACAGAGTGGAGTTTTTAGTCAAGTTACTCTTACTTTTTACAGTGGCTAAAGATGCCTTAGATTATGCACTCTAGAAAAATAACATTTTTTGAAAAAACTTTCTTTCTTTCTTTTCTTTCTTTTCTTTCTTTTCTTTCTTTTCTTTCTTTTCTTTCTTTTCTTTCTTTTCTTTCCTTCCTTCCTTCCTTCCTTCCTTCCTTCCTTCCTTCCTTCCTTCCTTCCTTCCTTCCTTCCTTTCTTCCTTTCTTTCTCCCTTTCTTCCTTTCTTCCTTTCTTCCTTTCTTCCTTTCTTCCTTTCTCAATTCATAGCTCGTCAGTCCTTGTTTATCATGCACTGGCACAGAGGTGTGAAATTAGGCTGGAAAACGTTTTTGCTCAATTATTAGGGTTATTCATTATTGGCAGGAGCTAATAAAGAAAGTGGTAGATTTGATGTCTCTTGGAGGCTGAAAATCAGACTTGCTGTTCTAGAAGAGTTGCTATAGGGACAGTTACTGATCTCAGCACACCAGTGTACAGCAAAATGTTTTTTAATACACAGATAATCAGAGATAGACCTTACAGTCTCCTCCTTTTAACTTATTTGTAAGCTACAGTGGACTACTAGCATTTTTTAGATTATTTTTGTTGTAATTTTAAAAATGAAGTGAAATTTATTAGCTGGGAAAATACATAAAGTGAAATCTAGAAATTAAAACCCTACAAAAAGACTGAGCCAGGTGAAAGCATCTGTTGTGGGGTTGCTTCCGTACTTTGCCCCCTCACCTTCTGAAACACTCTGCAGCCTTGTGCTGGTACATCATGAGCCAAAGTATGGTATGTTTAGATATCACCCAGTTAAACTAGAGATAGCCACTGTGCAAATGTGTAAAAAAATAATAAAAAATAATGATAAAAAAATACATAGCTGCTTTCTCTTATTTTATTCCACAAAGGAATCAATCAAAAACTGGAAAAGGATTAGGTGTTAATCAGCTAATGGCCTGTGTTTATAGTGTGAGAAAAGATTTCTGTTATCCAGCTTTCATCTTTATCTAACTTTCCCCAGCTGTATAGAAATTATGTTTTCAGATGCCTTTCTTTTCCATCCTCAGTAAGACTACACAAGCAATGAAATGCCAGAAATTCTGCAAATGTTGGGTACATACCATTTGCCTCATACTGAAATTTTACAGAGTTATGTGGGTGCACCCATCTGTAGGCAGAAAGGAGTATTCTGGTGCCAGAGGGCTTTTTGCAGAGGTCAGCACAGGCTAGGAAGCAGTGTGATAAAGATGGCACTCTTCCACCTCTGCACAGAGCCTGCTGGTATTCTCAGAAAGCTCTGCCTAGCTGAAAGAGCACCACGTCTTCTGCTTCCCAGAACCTGATGTATAGTTTGAGAGAGAGAATCCAGGCACTTTCCCCTCCTACAACAGGGAGGATGTCATTGCAAGTACCAGCGTTTCTTTCTTTATCTGGGACTGGTGTTCAGGGAACTAGCAGATTTTGGACTCATGGTGACATAGCGCTTGGATTCCTGAACACACTATATAAAAAAAAGTGTCAATATGTTTTCAGAGAATCATAGTATTAGAATAGTTTGGGTTGAAAAGGACATAGAGGATGATATGTGATAAAAGTGATCTATTTCAAACCTTCCTGCAATATGCAGGGACATTTTCCACTAAGTCAGGTTGTTCAGAGTCTCATCCAACCTGATCTTAAATGCTTGCAGGGATGGGGCATCTACTGCCTCTCTGGGTAACCTGCTATAGTGTCTCGCCAGTGTCTTAGTGTTTCATTGTATCCTGTTAATTATTTAAATGGCTCAAAGAGCAACAGATTAGGGATGCCACTAATATTTTCCATGTTTGAGGAAAAATATAGATAATGGAAGCCAACCTTTTTATTTTTCCCTGGTAATAAAATATGTAGTAAATTAAAAAAGAGAAATTTTGCAATTTCAGATAGATTTAAAATATTTCAGATTAGTCAATCTAAGCAGACTGAAGCTAGCTGGAGCCTTTTGTATAGCTCAGGCTGGAGAAAACACATTCCGATTTATACAGAAGGATGTTTAGCATCAGAATGAATCTGACATTTGGGGACCTGGTTCCTGATGGGTGAATTAAGGAGGCAAATACCTTTTTCTAGGTGTTTCTTTTTTCAAACATATATTTTGTGGTTGGACAGAAGCTTCCCAAAATGTAGTTGGTTATGCTAGAGAAAAATGGTACATGGTGGTGTTTTGCAAACTATTTTTCGAGTATGAAAATGTTTGCATGTGTACATGCTAAGTCTTACAAGCTCAGTCTGGAAGCAAATGTATTTCAAAACAGATAGCTGATAGTGCTATGCTGCTTTGTAATCAGAAGGTCCATAAGCTCACCTAGCTAAAGGTAAATGCTACCTGAATTTGCTGTTAGTCCTTGCAATTTCTGCAATGGCTCCCAAACCTGTCCTTCAGTTGAAAAGCACAATAACCTATCCAAATTTGTAAAGATGGAACCTGACTAGTATAGTATTTATTTTTCCTTTAACTAGAATAAAATGTGAGATGATCTTAAATCTTTTTTCCTTTTCCCTCACATTTCATCTTAAAATAATGAATTCCTCATCCTTTGATTATCTATACCACAGGTTAGCAATTTATGCTCAGAAAATGAGAGCGTTATCAAGTCCTTTTCTTTTATATTTTTTAAATCCATCACATCACTTTATAATTAAAAACAGAATGCTTTCATGTGTTGAACCAGTGGTGATCTCAGAGCTTTACTGGCATGGTATCTGAACATCATCACTCAAAAGCAAAAACATGCTGGCTGAAGAAGAGAAGGAGCCCTCTGGCACTGACTACATGCAAATTACTCCAGGGACCAGACATCAGTGCCGGCCAGATAGAAAGCATGAATAAAACTTTGTGCTTTCACTTTTCATAATTCATCGCCCTCTGAAGTGAGTACAGAGGATTTTCCCATTTGTGTTACCCGCAACACGAGCAGGTCTTCTCAGTCTCAGATTAGTGTCAGTTGTGCATCCTAATATGGGGCTTCTCCTGTTCCCATGGGTAGACAGGTTTCGTGATCCCAGATACCCCTTTTCATGTTTGACTACTGTGTAAAGATCAGCACAGAAGCAGCACAGGTGACCACTGCCAATGCCATTATTTCTGTAAAAATAAATGCTCTCTGTGCACTTAAACTTGATGAGACTGCTTTTCTGTCTCTGAAACATCTCTTTTGATCCCTAGTAAGCACAGAGGATTCCAATCTGTACCCCAGCAGGACCAGGACACAGGCCTGTTTTGAGGCATCAGCTCACCCTGCTCTGTGGACTTAACCACCAGGTAGAATAAAACAGAACTACTTCCAAGCAAGCTGGCTGAAGACCTGAAACTCAGTTTTAGCAAATTTATTTACCCTTATACTTACGCGCAAGACAGGATACACTTACAATTTTCATAGCATGCTCTTGGCATTTTGTAGTATTTTGGTCTCTTCCAATCACATATGTATTATAGCACCCTGAGTTTAGATGCTATCCAGTGGCAGGAGGAACATACATAATTCCATTGTCTTTGCTGATAGTTGTAGGAGTGCACCAATCAGATTGAATTACTTATGGCCATTGGGGTTTTCTAGCAATAAAATCTATCAGTACAATGACAGAGTGAGCATGTTGCTTTTCTTCTTGCTCGGGTAGTATTTTTGTACACTTTTATATGCATTTTTAAAAAATCCTTACTGTTGTTCTTGTAAGGTTTTTACCAGGTCTTCTGGTTTTCTACAGGCCCAGATTATCACAGTAATATTTCACTACACTTTTCTCCTCCCTATTCTTAACTGAGAGATGGAAGTCATTGGATTTGCAAATAAGCTTGGTGCAAAATAATACTAAGGGCCTGACCATTGTTTTAGTTGCACTGAAATCAAAGGACAATACATGCAAAGTTCTGCTAGTTCCAGGGCAGCATCTGGGGACAAAGACTAAACAACAAAAACATACACAGCTCACCACACACAAGGCATTCTGTGTAAAGGTGGTGCATCAAGGTGTGTCCACCTTCTTTTGTTGTGGTAGGAGCTGATTACACCACCATAGTTTTACACATGAGAAACTATCTCTCTTTGTTCTGATGATAACACTTCAAAGTCATGCCCTAGTGCACTGCCTACCTTCAGCAGGGAGGAAGGGTGGGCACTGTGGCTTATCTGTGACAGTAGGTTTCACTGCTCTTGTGGTTAACCCTACAATGACAAGTTTTAAATAAAGTTAAGAATCATTAAACCTCTTGGTAGGAGCAATAAGGGGAAATTAACCAAATTCAAGGATCTTAGTCCTATAAAATAAGCTGTTGTCTGGGTTTTTTCTGTTCTCCTCTGTCTCTTAAACAAGTTTTTCTGAAGTTCTATTTCAGCCTTCTGTGTTTACCTTTTGCAATGCAGTCTCTCATGATTTTACATAAACAACTTTCTTGTTATTGTGACTGTCTGTCCATGTTTACATTCTTCTCATAAGGAGGAGACTATTGATGGACTGTTGGGTTGACCAGTGTGGTTGGAGAGGAAGATTTTCTTCCTCCAATCCATGGCCACTGTTGGAATTCTGTAAATGTTGAAGTCTGTAAATAAACCTGCTTTTTTTGCCTTGGACATCCCTGTGTGTGAGTGTCATTTCTGTTATAAATTGGGCCAGGAGACCAGCTCCTTTAAAAAAGCCTTTATTAGAAATCAGCTCTGGGTAGGGGCTCGAGGGGCTGCGCACGCCGCCGCTGCTCCCTGAAGACACCACGGTGGAGGAGGTGCAGTCGAATCTGCCGCCGCTGGTGCTGCTGCAGAGTCGGGATTCTTTCCTCACGGGGGTTCCAATAGAATCACCTTTGGCTGGTGTAGTCCAGGGGCGTTACCTTTCTCTAGTTTCTTTCAAGCTATGGCGACAAAGTAACAAAGGAATGCCTGCCGCCTGCAGGTAGCTAGACATGTGCCTCGCACAGTTTTGTCCTTCTTAGGTCCAGTTTCTGTGTCGGCTCGCTGTCCCAGGGGGTTTTTTTAGCTCTAACTGGACTCTCGGCTGCAGCCAGGCACCATGGGAGGTCCTTTCATCTCCATATTGGGCGGAGCCCACAGCTCGACGGGCAGGCAGGAAGCAGCAGGGAGGGACTGCTAGACAGCGGCGTGCGGGCTTTCAATGGAGAGGGGCAAGCCCAGGATTTAGGTAGAAAGGGTACAGAACTTGGACATAACGAACAGAAATTTAGGGTACAGCTTCAACATGAACAGTTTAAAACAGGCAAGTAACAGTGCAACTTTAATTTTACAGAAAAACAGTGTAACAGTACAACTCGGGGGTGCATAACCTGGGGCTAATTTCTTTCAATCCCCCCTCTATTTCTTTGATCGGGCTTTAGCCCGCATCAATTGGCCATGTCTGATTCAAGGGAATAAATCTGTTTTAATTTTTGGTATTGGTCATAAATTCTTTTTGCTGTGCTCAGTTCTTCTTGGGGTTGTAATCTAATTGTATTTGTAGGTTTCTGAATCTTTACTTTAGGGATTTGGAGACTAGCTGGAACAGTAGTGGCTACAGTTCGAATTAGACAGGGAAGTATGCAGGGGAGAAGTAGGAGACTTATTGCAATGAACACTACTTTTTTCCACCAGGTCCCTTCAAAGGACCAGAAGTTGTCCCACCAGTCTATATTAATTAAGGGCTTCCATTCCTGGGTACTTACATATGCAATTTTTTGTATTCTTTTGGAAATATTTTTTATTACCTTACTTTCATAATCGACTGCTAGTTTGATTTGATAAACTACTGCTCTTGTCTGTGCCAATTGGTTACTGATATGATCAAGGGCAAGGGCTGTTTTGTTTGATAACCTGATAATTTTATTCAACATGTAAATTGGAATTCGGCACCTCCATGATTTATCTTGTGTCCAAGTTGCTGGCTTATATGTTTTTACTATTCTTTTTGGTGTCTGTATTTTACTTTTCCATGTTTGTGTGCTGCCCCTCCTCCCCTTTTGGTATTTTCTTTTTCTCAGGTTTGCTACTCCCTCTGTATTTCTTAACTTTTTAAAACAGAACCACTCTCTGATAGGGCACTCCCCAGTCAGGCACTGCTTAAATGTGGCAGCATTTTTTGCAATCCAATGTTGTTTTTTCTCTTTTTGACAGGTGGATAATTGGATCATGTCAAAACATGTGGGATTCACATGGGTGTGAACTCTCATAAGGGATTGTAGATTCTCCCCATCACAAACTGAATGACAGCATTCGGAGTAAGCCCCATCTGTAAACTTGGTTATCAATAGGACTACTATCAGTCCCTCCAAGAGTCCAGTATGAACCATTCTATTTGTGGATCCTTTGGTCTCACCTGGCCTTGCCTCTTGGGTCAGGGGGTTCTTTCTCCTCATCATATCAGTAGGACTACTATTAGTCCCTCCAAGAGTCCAGTATGAACCTGCCCCCATCTCGCTCTGAGGGTTCTCTTTGGTCTCACCTGGTCTTGCCTCTTGGGTCGGGGAGTTCTTAGGCTGGATTTGTGGAGTTCTCCCTTGTTTATTCCCACCTTCCACCTTTTTCTTAGTTTTAGTTAGCTCCCTTTGGGTGTGCCCTATGAGAGATTTAATTTTTTTAATTAAGAATTACTGTTACTTTTACATTAACACATTGTGACTCATTATAACAAGTTATAACATCAGATTTAACCATTATTTTATACTTTTATATTAACACCTTTTTAACCTCTTATAACAATGTGGATTTTTAACAATGGTTACGACAGCTTGTAATAACTGTTATTGTCCCTTATTGGCTTTAACTGGTTTTTGGTTGTTTCCTGAGAGTTACTTTGAGGGTGTCTGGATCTCGAGTGGCAGTCCACTCAGAGGGAACCCTTGTTGGGGTTGCAGGGTCAGAGGGATCTGACCCCTTGTTGCGGTCAGAGGGATCACTCGGGGGTGGTAATGGTCCTTTCACTCTGGTGATGTGGGTCCAGCCCTTTTCCTGGGTTCGCACTGCAGTATGAGTAGTGAGCAGAACTTGGAACGGGCCTTCGAATTTAGGGGTTAGTGGGGTGGTATTCCAGGACTTAATTAAAACCCAGTCTCCTGGTTTTATTTGATGCATGTCAGTGTCCAAGGGAGAGGTTTGAGGAAGATACCCTCTTCTTTTAAGATCTGCCAATGTCTTTCCAATTGTTTTTACATATTCTTGGGTAGCGGCCTCTCCTTCTAAATAATCTCCAGTGCTATAGGGGGTCAGTAAGAAGGGGAGTCCAAACATCATCTCATATGGTGAAGCCCCTATGTCAGATCTAGGTCGGACCCGGATTCGCAGAAGGGCCAGGGGCAGACACTTGAGCCAATTCATTCCCGTTTCGATTATCAATTTAGTTAATACATTTTTAAGGGTTTTATTCATCCTCTCAACTCTCCCTGAACTCTGGGGATGCCAGGGTGTATGCAACTGCCACTTGATTCCTAAGGCGTTAATGACGTCATGTAGAATTTTGGCCACAAAATGAGGACCTCGGTCTGAATCAATATTATTCACTAGCCCATACCGGGGGATGATGTGTTCCAATAATATTTTTATTACCACTTGTGCCGTTTCCCTTTTTGTAGGAAAAGCTTCCACCCAATGGGTTAAATGATCAACTATAACAAGTAGATACTTGTAACCTTGTACTGAAGGCATTTCAGTAAAGTCTATTTGTATATTTTGAAAGGGTCTTAATGCTATTTGCCTTCCTCCTGAGGTATTCTTCCTCATTGCTTTCTGATTTACCTTTTGGCATATAAGGCATCCTTCAGTTACTGCTTTGGCCAGACCATATACACCAATAAATAAATATTCTCAAAACAAATTATCACATAACCCTTGGGTGCCCCAGTGGGTCAGGCTCTGTATTTCTGTTAGCATTTTTTCAAGCTAGGGCTTTATTTAAAAACTTTTATCTATCTGGGGTTAACCATTCCCCTTGCTTCCCTTGGTACAACCCTAACTTCTTTATTTTTCTCAACTCATGTTCATCACGTATTGGTCCTCTTCTTTTGTCAGCTGGCAGGATGTTGGATGGCAGTCCACTTGGGGAGACTCGTGGGGGATTTTTCTGGGGTTTGTCCATAGTTAGGAGGAGGCGATACTGGTCCTTTTACACGGGAAACGTCAGTCCACTCTTTTTCTTGGGTCCAAACAGCAGCATGGGTTACTAATTTCTAGCTTTTTCCTGATATCAGGCCAGGATCCAGCAAGGAACTGCACCTTTAACAGCACTTGGGCCTCAGGACTGTCGGGATCCACGTAACCAAAAATCTCCTCCCCTGCTTAACTAGGTGGCTGGGGTCCCATTCCCCCTGGGTCCCATCAAAGGCCAGCCTGGTGCTGCCACCCCGGGGAACAGACCCTCCAATGCCCCTCACCACCAGGGTTCCACAGTCTCCCACATTCTGCCCTTCCCCTTTTCCACCTGGATCCCACCCTGGATCCGCCCGCGGGAGCCCGTCCCCTGCCCGGGGCCCAAACCTGCTCCCCTGTTCCCAGACTTGCATCCCCGCGACATGGACCATGGCCATCTCCTTGGGGCTGAACAAGGCACCCAAAATAGAGTTCATCTCACTCCAGGTGCAAACATTAGGATTCAGGAACCAATCCACCCAGCCAGCCACCCCCACCAGGTCCCCAACCAGGCCTCCCAGCTCTTTCTTAAAGCCCCCAACTTCTGAAGCTGTCAGAGGTGCATCCCCAGCTGCCCCACTTATCGGGACTTCCCTTAGGGGGAAGAGCTTTGTTCTTGACCTGGTGCCACAGTAGGGTCCTTTTGGGGTTTCTATATTATTGGCTGGCAAGTCCAGCTCCCCGTTGTGTGGGAGTCCAGGAACAGTAGATGGTGAAGGGGAGTGGCCTCGGCCAGTGCTAGGAGAGGTCGAGGATAGAGTTGAAGAGTGGAAGGGGTTAGTACTCAAGACAGTCAGGTTAGACTGAGGTGGTAGAGAGGGTGGAGCTGTAGGGGTTAATCCGGTTGGGGAGCAAGCTGAAGAAGGAATAGGGATCATGGTTTGGAGAGATGGGGAGGGGTTCGCAGGTAAAGCTGGAGGGTTAGCAGGGACAGTTTGGGGTATCCCAGGGTAAACAGGAGGAGGGGGCAAATAATCAAGAGGGTCCCAATGGTGACTGCTTTCCTCCTTTTTCTCTTTTTCATTTTTCCTCTTTCCCTCTTGTAGCTTACAAATCTTAACTGTTTCACTTTCAGTTCTGTGTCTCTGCCAGCAGGCAGCATAAAGGATCTGCTCAGTATCTGAGTCCCCTCGGGATTTCAGATACTGGTTTAATTGCGAGCACATCCAGGGGTCCTTAGTTCCACACCACGGCCATCCTCCAGGCAAATTTAAAGTGGGCCAAACCTCAATACAATAATGGATCATTTTAACCTTGCTCAAATTTTTAGTGGCCTCTTCAGTATCCCATAGTTCCAACATTTGTCCTAATGGACTATCTGGGGGAATGTTCTTTATCTTCCCCTTTTCCTCCTCAGGTGGTCTTTGCTTATTTATATATCCTCCCATTCTCACTAGGTAATCTTCACTCACTCTACGAACACTCGTTAGTGGCCCCAGTGGCACCACTCCTGCCAGTGCTCAGAGTGCCCTGTCGGTAGCCTGATATCTCGCCCTTAGAGATTCAGCCACTACCCCAGCCAGCACCCCTTTCTCACTCACTCCACGAACACCCGTTAGTGGCCCCAGTTACCCGCCCTTAGGGTCTGGCCACTCCTGCCAGTGCTCAGAGTGCCCTGTCGGTAGCCTGATATCTCGCCCTTAGAGATTCAGTCACTACCCCAGCCAGCACCCCTCTTCCTCCCCTGTATATCTATCGAGTTTCCATAAGTGGCCGGTCAACCTGGGCCCAGAGTTCCAGTCACCACCTACAGCCAGGACTCGGACATACAGTGTGCGACTCACTCACTCCCCCTATCGTTAAATCCCTCGCACCTTGGGACTTCCCTAACTTTCATTCATCCTACACCCAGGCGGTATACTCAAAAGACCCCCGGCCCTGTAGGCTCTCCGCACCTGGAACGCATACCTCTCACTTCTAGGTACCCCCAACCAGTGCGCCCACTCCTGTACCCCGGTAGTTACCCCAGCCGGTGTCCCAAGCCAGTAGTGGTTGCAGTTACCCACTCTCAGGGTCTGCCCACCACTTCTGCCAGTGCTCAGAGTGCCCTGTCTGTCAGCCAGCACCCCTTCCTCGCCTGGACACCCCAGGCCGTAACTCGGCCAGTACCCTCTCTCACTCCCCACACCCTGTTAGGTACCCCAGCCAGTATCCCAACCCGTGGATACCCCGGACCGTAACCTCAGCCAGTGCGGTGCGTGCTACACCCACGGCTCCAGGCTTTCCGCACGCTTGGATCAGCCTGAGCAGCCTGCCTCCGTAGATTCTAGAATGGGGCGGGCCTATCCTCCACACACCCTGTGACGTGCCACTCACTCTCTAAATTACCTCCGCACGCCCGGAGGGGGGCGCCTATGCCCCTGGAGACGCCTCTTTCACACCGTTCTCCTTTCGCTTCCCTCTTTTCCCGGCCAATTCCCTCGCGGGAGACTGGAAACGCGGTACTGGGAGGCCCACACTCGCTTCAAAGATCCGAGCTACCGGTCCTTGTCTCACTCACACACCACTCGCTCGTCTCCACCCCCGCCACCGGCTATACTTTACCGGCGCTCCTCCGTGCTGTCCGATCCCAGGCTGTCTTCCTTGGTCCGGTGTGACCAGCTGTCCTGAGATCCAAAGGGCGGTCGGCCGTCCCGTCCTCGGTCCTCTTCAGGCGTGGTCACGTCCCGGCGAGCCCCCAATTTGTTATAAATTGGGCCAGGAGACCAGCTCCTTTAAAAAAGCCTTTATTAGAAATCAGCTCTGGGTAGGGGCTCGAGGGGCTGCGCACGCCGCCGCTGCTCCCTGAAGACACCACGGTGGAGGAGGTGCAGTCGAATCTGCCGCCGCTGGTGCTGCTGCAGAGTCGGGATTCTTTCCTCACGGGGGTTCCAATAGAATCACCTTTGGCTGGTGTAGTCCAGGGGCGTTACCTTTCTCTAGTTTCTTTCAAGCTATGGCGACAAAGTAACAAAGGAATGCCTGCCGCCTGCAGGTAGCTAGACATGTGCCTCGCACAGTTTTGTCCTTCTTAGGTCCAGTTTCTGTGTCGGCTCGCTGTCCCAGGGGGTTTTTTTAGCTCTAACTGGACTCTCGGCTGCAGCCAGGCACCATGGGAGGTCCTTTCATCTCCATATTGGGCGGAGCCCACAGCTCGACGGGCAGGCAGGAAGCAGCAGGGAGGGACTGCTAGACAGCGGCGTGCGGGCTTTCAATGGAGAGGGGCAAGCCCAGGATTTAGGTAGAAAGGGTACAGAACTTGGACATAACGAACAGAAATTTAGGGTACAGCTTCAACATGAACAGTTTAAAACAGGCAAGTAACAGTGCAACTTTAATTTTACAGAAAAACAGTGTAACAGTACAACTCGGGGGTGCATAACCTGGGGCTAATTTCTTTCAATTTCTTTGTGTTATGTTGCAACAGCAGCCTTTTCTCTGCTGGCATTTTGCAGCAAATTCTATATATAAGGTTGATAATAAACTTTAGAGTATGTTTATATAAGCAGAACTGATAACAGAGATGTCTTTCTTAAGCTGAATTAAGATGAACAAAAGACCCCTCTTCTCTAACATTTTTCAAGAAAGAAAAAGGCAGGTTGTTATGCTATGGTTTATATTCAGGAAATAGAAAAGAAGTTAAAATGTAGGCTGAAAACAAAATTCAGCGCAAGTTTGCTCCTGGGATTGAGTAGGTAGAGTAATTAAAAAACCTATTTGGCTTGTTAAGACTCATAAGGCAAAAATGGAAAACCAAAATGAATGATACCAAGTAATGGAAAATATTCTCAATTGTTCTGAAACTAATTGTTAACAATATGTGTTTATTGTTAGTTATTGATTTCTCTTCTCTTGAACGAAGAGACTTGTGGTGTCTAGAACATTTTTCAACATTTCCATTTTTTCTGTAACTGAGTTTGTATATGTTCGTGCTATTACCGAATATAAACAATGAGATCTCCCCTGCATTTGAATTCAGGCTGTAGAAGGGTCAATTTTTTTCTTTTTTTTGTGCTTTTGACATCTGATGCAGGCATGGTTCTTGCTATTTACTTTTCAGCATCTGGCTCAGCAGAGAAACCAAGTAATAATCAAGCTTTTTTTTAAGCATAGTGGAAATGTTGCTTGGACATCTGTCATTTCTCACCACTCACTCCCTGGGAGAAGTCAGTGTCATTACCAATGTAATTTCTAAAGATAGGGAAACTGAGAATTCAACTAATTTATTTAAGCACCCCAAGGTAAATCTCACCTTTCTACATTTCTCTTGGCTGAAATCACAATCTATGAGAGTATCTAAAACATGGTGAGGCCGCACCTTGAGTGCTGTATCCAGTTCTGGGCCTCTTTAGGAAGGATGTTGAGATTCTTGAATGTGCCCAGAGGAGGGCAATGAGGCTGGTGAGGGGCTTGGAGCACAAGCCCTATGAGGAATGACTGAGGGAGCTGAGGTTGTTTAGCCTGGAGAAAAGGCTGTGTCCTTATCAGTCTCTACAACTTTCTGAAAGGTGGCTGTAGTCAGATGGGGGTTGGTCTCTTTCTCCAGGCAGCAACTGACAAAAGGAGAGGACACAATCTCAAGCTGCACCAAGGGAAATATAGGTTGGATATTAGGGAAAAGTTTTTGCACGGAAAGAGTGATAAAGTACTGGAATAGCCTCCCTGGGGAGGTGATGGAGTCACCATCCCTGGATTTGTTTAAAAAAAGACTGGATGTGGCACTCGGTGCCATGGTGTAGTTGAGGTGTTAGGGCATGGGTTGGACTCAATGATCTTAAGAGGTCTCTTCCAACCTAGTCATTCTGTGTTTGTGAAATCTGTGTGAAATACTGTGGGCATGCTACCCTAGCCAAATCTGAGGTTTCATCCATAAGATGGTGGGTTGCACATCCTACTGGTCAGACCAAACAGAATGGCTAATGCATTCAGCCTCCTTGCTGAGTTAGTGTCTGGACAGCACACTGTCTATCTGCATGCTGCTACTTGTGTAACAATTCTAGTATACAATGGCACTACCAACATTGTGCTATTAAATATGTTTTCTCTTCTTTCATTGCCTTGATGATAGATATGATCTTAAAAAAGAATTATTTTCCCTAAATTAAAAGAAAAAAAAAAAAAAAAAAGAGAAGAAAAGAAGAAAACACTTGCATCACTCCATGCTTGAAGGTCCTGAGAATCATAACCTATTGAAGCCCCTTGTAAAAATGCTGTGAAGTAAGTATTGTCATTTTTATTCCCATTTTACATGCAGAGAAACTGGAGTGAAAGTTATAGTCCAGGTAACACGAGAGTCAGTGAGAAATCTGGAAACAGAATTGCAGAGTCTTGACAGAATCTTCTGCCCATCACTTTGATGCACTAAAGTCTTAAGAAGTTAAATCCCCTTTATCTGCTTCTCTATGATAAGAGAAGGTACTGTCACTGTTCTGGATAAACCCCCTTAAATCTTTTACCAAAGTCATCTCTTCTGGCAAAATCTCCAATAAAATTGCTGGTAACAATAAATATTTCCCCACACTGAGCAATTGAAAATTCAGTAACACTTTGGTCAAATCCATGTAAAGTACAGAAAATGGAATTAATTTGAAAAGTGGATGTGCTTCAAGGAACAGTAATTCTCCTGGTTATTTTTCAACCTTTTAATGAATGTGAAACTAATCTAGTTGAGAACAGGAAGGATTATGATTATGCAGAAATCTGGGTGCACATTTCTAAAGTTTAGAAAATCCATAGTTTTTTGTTTCCCAAGACATTTTATGGTATGATTAATCACTTGAAGAGTTTAGCAAGATGAGAGTGTGACTCCCATGTAGCATTTGAATCAGTGATGTTAACTCGTTCCCACAGTAGAATCTTTCTTGCATTTTAGGATTCCTGATAAGAGCAGTAACATTTTAAATCCTTATTATACTAATTATTCAATTGGTTATTTTGCAAATAATAATTAAGCATAAGATAAAAGTATTTTGATTGTGGTAATTTTAATGTTTTGTCTATGTAAAGAGGTAAGAAAGCAAGATTCAGATTCAAATAAAGAGTCATGAAGTTGGGAATGGTCAGATTCATATGTAGACCACTTCCAGCTTTCACAATGGCCTGCAGTTTATTGGAAAATAGGACAAAATGCCTCAGATCCACCTATTTCTGAATTCTGGGAAACATCTCAATTCAGATTTATTGCCTTAAAATTTACCTTGACCAACAATAATTTGAAAACAATTATTTTGCTGTATATATGTAGATAAGTATAAAGTCACCTCTTCATTTAGTTTTGGCAGTTTCATCTACTGTCTAAACTGTTGTTTTCTAACTGCGAGAATGTTCTTCCCTGTGTTGATATAGTCTGCTGAGATGTCAGAATAAGACATGATTTCAAGATCCAGTATTCTGTAGTGCTTAATTGTCCTACTTTCAATATTGGATATGCCTATGTTTCATTTTAGAGCTTTACATCTATATTTATGATTTGTATTTTTAAACCTTTTTTTTTTTTTCTGTGAACTTTTTCCTAAGTGTCTGTAACTACTCATTAACCCAAAAGAATCCTGGCTCTCAGGCAGAGAAACCCTCCTTTGCACAGACAGGCTGCACTGACTGGGATGGATAAGGCTTCTGAGGAATCCATTTCTTCTTCACAAGTGAGTGAAAGCTTGGCACAGTAACCATCATTGTTCTTCCTTTGTCACCACCAGCCACCAAACCTCAACTGCATCACCTAAGGAGGCCTACTCAGAACCCAGGAGACTATTTCCCTGCCTTACACAAGAAGTTGGAGGAACATCCGGTGAGAGGTAAGGTGTTTGACAAGAGGGGAAGAATGAAGAAAATTCAACATATTTCCCAGAGTTGGAATAGGAAATAGCAGAAGAGATAAAGAGGCTTCTTCTGGAATGGAAAACAGAGAACACTGTGGAATCATTGCATAGGCCACACTACATTGACAGCAGCTACAATTCTAAATAAAACTGAGTGTATGATTTAACTGTACGATATAATGGACATCTTGTTAGAAATTTCTTCAATAGCCTTATTATTGTAGCATATGCTCACTTAGTACTAAAATATTGGTCTGTTACCTTAAAAGAATTTACATATACAAAGTAATTGTATGTGACTTACCTCCTGTCAAATTAAGTCAATGCTTTCCTAGATTATTGGTTTCACTATGGTGTTCTCGATGTGACCTTCTGCCTACCACAGTTAAAACAATAACTCCTATTTCTGACAGCATGGGAAAATTTTTCTTGCCTAATAGTACTGACAACAAATGTCCTATGACAGTGTGATATGTGTTCAGGAGAATGCAGGTAGGAGGTTGGAGTACAAAGAGTCCTCACTTGACTCACTAGAAAAAGAAAATACAGCACAACATTGAAATTGTTCTTTGCTCAAATTCTGTTGAATGTTAAATAACACTGATTGTCTCTTATAGCATTACTTTAGTTGAATTTGATCCCATGCATTCTTTCAGTACAGTGTCCCATGGACTTGAGTTTCACAGTTGAACATGTCCCTTGTGAAAAAGATCCTCCTGTCCCCTGATTTTGCACTTTGAGATATGGTGGCAAATAGCTTTCTGTCCTCTTTCCCTAAGCCCCTAGTGATTTACATACTACCTCAACTGTCCCTTTGCAGTCCTCTCTTTACTTTTCTCACAGGCAAACCTACTCTATTTTTCATTTGCTTTCCTGCTCTTCTCTATATCCTTCTTAATTTTAATTTCATTTTGAGAGAACAAGCACTGCATACTGTTCAAGTTGCAGTTATACCAGAAATGCTTATAATAATGTAATTACACTTTCCGTTTTACCTTCTATGCTTTTTTGAATAGATTTTAAAGTTGTACTTTCAGTTTTGAACCTCCTTGATGACTTAACAGTAGTTTCTGTAGAATTCTCTATAAAAAATCCTAATTAGTATTTAACCCAAGTACACATGTGGAGCTGTGGAATTAGCATTGCCTCTCTCTATATGCATCTTTCTGCACTAACCAACACTGAATTAGTGGATTTGTCAACTACACTGAAATGAGCTGCTGCTTCTTCTTTTCTACTGTTCATTTTTTCTTCATTTCTGTTCCCCATTTGCTTTCTTCTTCCACCAACAACTTTTCCAGATCACATCTTCTGGAGAAGCCCATTGAATAGCAGAAGCAACAATCCTTCTTTACTATGAATCCTAACCATTTAATCACAGTTTTTAATTTATTTATGCATTTTTATTTTTCTCCCCATTGTTAACTATTTACTTAAGATCATATGTTGTAATCCTATTTTAATCCATGACAACTCAGTAGCTTTGACATTTTTGATTCAGGACCTTGGAAAAATGGAGAAAACAGTTGTTGGCTCCTCCAAGGAGTGTCAAGGTTTGTGAAGCAAAATTTCTTGTACAGAAACCTGTCTGAACACTCTTTGTTTTAAATATTCTTGTTAGAAGTATCCATGCCATCTACCAATTCCATTATTTCTATTTCTAAAAAATTGCTCACTGTTAATTAGCCCTGTTATACACTACAAGTTTGTAGTCATGTTCAACATTAAAACTGCACCAGCTGGTGCATGACAGTCACATTAAAATCAAGGCTGACTGTCACATGAAAAAAGCCAAGGTGTTTTCCCAGTGCTACAGATGCCCTTCACTCCCTTAAGAGAGGAGCAATTCCAGGTGCACTTGCCTCAAGATCTTACATCTTTTTACAATGTTTTGCTAGACATCTTCACTGCCCAAGTACTCTGATGTCACCATGCTTCAGTTATTTCCCTCCTTTGTACTCTGTGCTTCATGTTTGTGATGTTGACTTTAACCACCACCAGAACTTGTGACTCCAGTAGCAGGGCTGGGTCACTGCCTAAACACAATGCTAAATGGAATGGACTTTAAAGTCTCTTGCTTATGAAATATGATTTATCTCTGGGAATTTTCTAAGAACTGTATTTTGCTTGTAGAATACCTTAAAATGTTTTACTCAAATAGGCTGTATATTGCATATATTGTATCCATATATATATGTATATGTGCAAAATGAAACTGTCGTTCCAAACACATTTTTTTGTCTGTGTCATTTCTTCCCCATAGGACACTTTACCTAAAGAGTTCTGCCTGTGGACAGCAACTGGACACCACTAGGTCACCTGTAGAGGTTGAAAGACAAGCCTCTTTTTTTTTTTTTTTTCTTTCATTACTATCAGTAGTTTATTTGTGTTATTGTTCTTCTGTCAGTAGTGCCTTAAAAAGGAGAGAGTTTTGTCTTTGCTCTCCTAGTCTACACTCTCATTTGTAGGGAGAAAGAAGTTATCATCTTGAATATAGCGCTATGTAGTCACAATGTAATGAATTAACCTACGTGAGGTGTCATCACAGACTCTGAGAATGGTTTGGTTGAAAGGGCCTTAAATATCTCAATCCAACCCCTCCAACATGAGCAGGGACATCTTCCCCATGGGCAAGGCCCCATCCAGGCTGGCCTTGACCACTTTCAGGGGTGGAGCATCCATAGCCTCTCTGGACAAACTGTTCCAGTGCCTTACCATTCAAAGTAAGGGATTCCTTCCTAATATCCAACCTGAACCTACTCTCTCTCTTAAAATCCAATCACCCTTGTCTTGTCACTTCATGCTTTTGTAAAGTCCCTCTCCAGCTTTCTTGTAGGTCTGCTTTAGATACTGGAAGGTGTTAAAATGTTGTCTCTTCTCCAGGACAAGTAAGCACAGCTCTCTCAGCCTGTCTTCATAGGAGAGGTTCTCCAGCCCTCTGAACATCTTCCTGGCCATATTCCAGACCTGCTGTAACAGGTCCATGTTCTTCCTGTGCTGTGGACCCCAGAGCTGGACTCAGCACTGCAGATGGGATCTTATCAGAGCAGAACAGAAGGGTAGAATCACCTCCTACTGACCTGCTGGCCATGCAGATTGCGATGCAGTCCTCGGACATGGTTAGCTTTCTGGGCTGCATATCCAGCCTCTCATCCACCAGCATCCCCTATTCCTTCTCAGCAAGGCTGCACGTGATCTGTTCATTGCCCAGCTTGTATTGATATCAGGGGTTGCTTGACCCAGGTGCAACACCTTGCACTTGGTCTTGTTGGACATCATGAGGTTCACATGAGTCCACTTCCCAAACTTCTCCAGGTCCCTCTGGGTGGCATCCTGTCCTCCAGGAGTGTCAGCTGCACCACTCAGCTTGCTGAGTCATGGGGAGTGCCATGGCTTCTAAAATTTATTGGAGCTCTGATCAGATTCCTTTGCTTCCAATTTTCTCCAGCTAAATCCATGCTGTGCTGCACTGCAATTTAATAGAGTTGCCTCTAGAAAGTGTCTGTTCACACAAGTGGTTCAGAGGCATTGTCTGATTTGGTTTTTTTTTCCTGGAGCTGGAGAAGGTGGAGAATGCTGCCAGACATTATATTTTCTCCCTCTTCCAAAGCCCGGGGCTTTTAGCTGAAATAAAATACTGCCAAGTGGAGGAGAGAGGATGTTTGTGCAGATTGCTTCTAGTGAATACCAGATGCTTCAAAAAGTAATTCCCAAGCTTACCACCTAATTGTGTTAAAGGCATCTAGCCTGATGTACAGAAATGTAGGATCACTCCTCCACTCAGTCCAATCCTGACATCTAGTGTACAACAAAGGGAAATTTTCCACAAATAAAACCTGTGTTATTTGAAGGAGGACTAGCTTTGCAGTGCACTCAGCTTTCTTCTGTATTTATGATTTCTGAGATTAACCCTTGCTCCCAGCATGGAAAAAAGTCCATCACTCTTAGCAAGTTCTACTGTCATAGGTTTATGATGCTGTTTAAACTTATCAATAACTCATTGCAACAATCAACACTTGAAATTTTTTTCTCTTTAGTCCATTCTTGAACTGGGTCTTAGCTGTAATCACTGGGTTGCTTAGCTGTGGAAAAAAAATTTGGTGCTTTGTTATTTGAAGAGTTCTTCCTTGTTTTTTTCAGGAAAGGATTAAAGTCTGAATTAAAATCTGAATGTTAAAATCTACTGTGAATAAGGCATAGAAGGACTCTTTTGATTATTCACTTCTTATGACTTGGGTATTTCCTGGAACTCCTCATTGCTCTATTACTTGGGCACCCTATTGTCACAGTTTTAAAACTAACTTATATTTACTGCTAACTTTTTGTGAATTTTTAACTTCATGTGACATCACTTCATTACCACTAACTTTTTTTCCTCTTTCAGAGACCTGCTAAGCATCATTGGGCAGCTCCTTTATTATGGATCCTCGGTTATAGTCACACAATCACTAAGGCTGGATCATGGCTCTGGAGTTTGCATGTTCATATATAGTCCAGTGAGGCAGGTTATAAAGGGCTGTGTCCAGTTTGGTTGTGAAAATCTCCAAAGATGGATGCTACAAGCTCTTTCATGTAGGACCAAAAGCCAGTATCATGGAATGGAAACTGGCTTTAAATGTTCACTCCATCTATTTGTAGATCTACATTGCCAAAATTTTGGTATTTCTGTTTGCACCACCTAACTTTTTGGGGGGAGAATGTAAGGAACAGAATAATATCTGTTTAGGAACTTATCTAAATAAAAGTGCGAGCCAAAATCTTTATTGTGCTTTACTGACGTGCATTTTTGATTTTTGCTTGTAGATGCTATTGCTGGGCAGTCTCTCTGCATACAAGAATACTGTAAGGCCATGTGTAAAAAGTGTAATCTCAAAGAGAATCTGTTATAATATCTAAGTGTATCAATTAATTTTGGTAAAAGCATTATAAAATTATCAATTTATTAACCAGTAAGACAAAATTTCGACCAGACAAAAATTCAGTTAAATTTTGCTAAACTCAATGCATGCAAATTCTGCTTTATCTGTGAATATAGTGGGAGTTTACAAACATCATGAATATTGCTTTAGATTTGTTTCACATAACCTATGAACCTAATATTTAGCACTACAAAAATGCTCATCACAACCCCTTAAGATGGGTGATGGGCTTTCTGT
The DNA here is from genome assembly GCA_016584745.2 of Phylloscopus trochilus trochilus. Taxonomy (NCBI): domain Eukaryota; kingdom Metazoa; phylum Chordata; class Aves; order Passeriformes; family Phylloscopidae; genus Phylloscopus; species Phylloscopus trochilus. The sequence continues at coordinate 55,832,407 of WQNJ02000546.1, read as the reverse complement.
AATCCTTAGTTGAAAATTGTTAAAGTCTAAAGCCATTAAATCCCTTAGTCCCAATTTTATTGTAAATGGAGACCTGTATCTTAGTTTCTAGGTAGAAGAAACTAAGTTTGCTTCAAAACTATTAGCCATTAACAATCTCCTGACTGCAATCAGTCTTTTATTCACTGATTGAAGCACTTAATTTCCCACAGAAGGCTTGAAGTGGTTGTTCAATGTTCAATTTGAATGAACTATTTTTGAACAGAAGCTTGCTTGGCCACCCCATCTGGGGGTGGTGTTCCTGTCAAAACTGGCTTGATGACTTTAAAAGGTCCTCTTAAAATTAGTGATTGATGGTAGATAGTTTCCTCTGCTTCCTGAAAAGCAGTATTAACCACCAATAAGCCCTTTTCCCAGGTAGAGTATTGTTTTTCTCCATCTTTAAAACTACAGGAATAAAATCTTATGGGTCTGGTAAGACTATTAGGTCCTTTCTGCTGTAAGAGTATGTACAGTCCATCACTTTGTACTGAATCAGTAGGGTGTATAGGGCCTAGTGATTGGTATATATTGGCTTCAAAAACTAGGAGTTGTAGGGCCTCATCTTGGACGGAGGTCCAATCCCACTTCACCTTTTACCAGAGCAAATCATATAAGGGCCTTGCAATTATTGAAAAATCAGGAATGTGTTTCCTCCAAAAAATCACTAAAAAAGCATGTTGCAGGTCTGTCTAGTCTCTGGCATTTTAATTTGGTATAAGTGGGTGAGGGCTGTCAGGGGGAATACAGATCATTCCTCCTTTCCATCAGGTTCCCAGGAATTTTACCTCTTGAGCAGGGGGTTGTACTTTTTCAGGAGGAATATGTAAGTCCAGGGACTCTAGATGCTTAATAATGTCTGTTTGTATTGATTGTACAGGTGAAATTTCATCTTCTGCTACCTAAATCAGTGTATTGGTATACTTTTACTGGTGCAGGAGGAAGGAGTGACAATTCCATCGTGCCAGTGCATGATGTGCTAGAGTGGGTGAGTGTTTAAATCCTTGTGGGAGGGGGGTGAAAGTATATTGCTGGCCCTCCCACTTGAGAGCAAAGTGCTCCTGATCCTCTTCCTGCAGGGCAACCAAAAAAAAAAAAAAAAAAATCATATCCTTGACATCAATAGGGTCATAATTTTATGAGCCTGTTTTTGTATAGTAGCTATCAGCTCAGCAGTATTTGGGACTGCTGCAGTGAGAGGCCCTGAATTTGACTTAAGATATCAATAGTCCACCATCAATTTCCAACTGCTATTTGGCTTGTGGACTGGTCAGACAGGAGGATTGTAAGGAGAATATGCTGCAATCACTATTCTTTTCTTTCAAATCTCCAATAACTGGGGTGATTCCTTCACTGTCTCACAAGGGTAAAGGGTAAGGTTTGACATTGTTTACTAGGGAGAGGGGAATAGCAGGGCCAGAGCTTAATAAACACAGATGTTGGGTTTCCTTCCCAGAAGCACGTATTTTCCCTTCTTCATTAGTCCAAGACCTTCCCTTTAGGAGGTCTGGCCCCAGTAAATCTATAGGAGATTTACCCCAAACCATTGGAGTTTCAACTGCTTTCTCCTCTCTTGGTAACCAGCATCTTGCCTTTGATGTTGTCTGGGATTGTGTATATCCAAAATTATCCACAAGTATACCTTTACATGAGGGAGTGATTCCACATGAAGAGGCATCTTCAATTTTAAGGGCGGACATTTGAGCACCAGTATCTACTAGAAAAGTTACAGGAATTTTGTGTGGACCAATATGACAGGTAATTAATGTCTCCTCTGGAGTTTTTGGTAAGCCCTTTGTCCCCTGGCTTACCTACTGCGGATGAAGAAAGGAGTTTCCTGTCATGTTCTCTTTCTATGATCCCTTGAGGGAAGGGGCTGTATCAGGAATAGCTTTTAATGCTATCTGTCCTTTGCTGGCCATTCTCAAATTAGTATCTCTAATTTATTAGTGGGTTGGCCATCCAATAGGGGTTTGGGATCCCTTTTTGTAAGTCCACAATTCACAGGGTATTTCTTTTTCCTTGTGTTCTCCTGTGTTAGCTTGTCTTCCTCGCCCAGGGTAGGACATAGCCTTTTGGAGTCTTACTGGAGGCACAGCTGTTTTGCACTCTGTGTGCTGAACTGACTTAAAATCAGTTGTACTTGAAGGTATTAGGTCATATTTCCTTCCATAATTTATAAGTTCTTGTGCCACCTAGCCCCAGGTCCAAATTTTACTTTTTTCTCAGTTATGGTTGGGGGTAATAGCTATCTCCAAGGTGGCTACAGCTCTTTCCCCTTTCATGAGGTTTTCTTTTTATGATAGTCCTTTTATCTGGATGCCTGTGGCTTTCATAGCTTCAAGGTGGCCTCTGATAAAAGAGATCAGTATTTCAGGGTCTACAGTCATCATCAGAGGGGACTCATATCATGGTGTTAACTCCCTATCATGCATCATTTGTAAACAAGCAGCTTTTTCATGTGTTCTACATCTGATTAATGTTTCCCACTATAGCCAGGGGATCTCTCCAGGGGGTTGAGTCTACCAGCCCAAAAAGCTGTTCTTTGGGTAAGAGATCAGGGTCATTCCCTACCCCCAGAACCCTTTTGTCTCTTTTTTTGGTAACAGAATTTGGTCACCCCAAGTAAGAGAGACTCTACAAATATACTCAGTCTCAGATTCTTTAGGGGTTTGCCTATATTCCTTTCTGATTTTAACTAATTCAGTGCCCATATATGGCATTTCTTTCATGGTTATATAAGGTGTGTCATCATCTGAACTCTCATACATGTATTCTGTTTTAATTAAGGGACAAAGTGAGACTGGCAGCTTCTCTGATTGATTACAAAAAGATTTTACGTCAGAGAGGGGATATGTTTCTTTAGATAGCTCCAGCTCTAACTCCCTTTTTTGTTTTACCTGTTAATCTCACATGCAGCTTTTCTCTGAGCACGTGTTATAGCTTTCTGATTTCTTATCTCTTCCTGGAGGACATAGGTGCTAACCTTATCTTCCTCTAGTTGCAGTTGCAACACTTTAACCAAATCTTGTAACAAAACAATAATTTCCATATCAGCTTTTTGTTGGTGTTTGTGTTCAAACGCAGCTAAGACAACAGTACCCAAGACAGAACAAATGACAGGTTTTCCTTTATCTTTTTTGACTTCTGCCCCTGCATGCAGGGTAAAGTTTCAATCAACTATTTCTTGAATATTACACCAGTAATTTTTTGCCCATCCCATTCCTGGAGGAGATGGTTTGGCACCAAATTCATCCAACAAATTGACCAGAGTTTGTGCATTCACACAGCTGCAGCTATTAGAAGAGCCCTTTCTGCTAGCCCAAGCTGCTGCACAAACTGTACCAAGACAGGGGGCTGCCCCCAAGCCCTCTTTGGCTTGGGTAGTAGCGCAGAGCAGGAAGGCTGCAACCACTCTTTGCTGCAGGGCCATTTGTCACCAGCTGTTACAATGTGCCAAGGAGCAGGAGTGAGGAAGGAAGGAGGGACCCTTGTATGCTGTATCCAAGAAGAGTTTATTCCCAGATGGGAGAGCAGGGACAAGAGACAGTAAACAATGCAGAACACAAGGTTTTAACCGGGTGAGGTACAAGGGGTGGATAATGGACATGGGCCAATCAGAGAAAAGCATGGAAGGGCCCGGCCAGGGACTGACAATGACTGACCCATTCAGGGAGCAGGGGAGGAGGATACACATCAAACCAGCCAATATTGCACCAAAGTTCATAGAACTTTCCAGATGGGGGGAAAGGACTTGGAGAGGATTGATAGCTTAATGGGAGGAGGAAAAGGCAGGCCTGGGGAAGACAGACACCCAAGGGGTGTGACCAAGGGAAGGATCTGGAATAAGGGGTCTGGATATAGGTACGATTGGCCTGGGAAGGAGGCGGGGAGGGGGTACAAACTTAGGCTGAACCAACAGAGCAGGAGGAAACAGAACAGACTACTTGGATTAAAACTGTTATAAATGGGCCAGGAGACCAGCTCCTTTGAAAAAGCCTTTATTAGAAATCAGCTCTGGGTAGGGGGCCCGAGGGGCTGCGCACGCCGCCGCTGCTCCCAGTAGACACCACGGAGGAGGAGGTGCAGGTCGAATCTGCTGCTGCTGCTGCTGCTGCTGCAGAGTCGGGATTCCTTCCTCACGGGGGTTCCAATAGAATCACGTTGGCTCGTGTGGTCCAGGGGGGTCACTTCTCTCCAGTTCCTTTCAGGTCATGGCGAGAAAGTAACAAAAGAATACTTGCTGCCTGCAGGTAGCTAGACGTGTGCCTCGCACAGTTTTGTCCTTCTTAGGTCCAGTTTTTGTGTCGGCTCGCTGTCTCAGGGGTTTTTTTAGCTCTAACTGGACTCTCGGCCGCAGCCAGGCACCTTGGGAGTTGATCTCCATATTGGGCGGAGCCCACAGCTCGACGGGCAGGCAGGCAGGGAGCAGCAAGAAACAGCAGGGGGCAACAGGGTGCAGCAGGAAGCAGCAGGGGGGGAGCGACAAGGCGGCGGCGGCGTGCTTTCGTCAGGAGAGGGGGAAGCCCAGGATTTAGGGAGAAAGGGTACAGAACTTGGACATAATGAACAGAAATTCAGGGTACAGATTCCACATGAACAGTTTAAAACAGGCAAGTAACAGTGCAACTTTAATTTTACAGCAAAACAGTGTAACAGCACAACTCGGGAGTGCATAGCCTGGGGCTAATTTCTTTCAAAAACCACACAACAACAGTGCATTATGTTTCATGTTACCACAAAAATGTGGTCTATTTTTCTTGAGGGTACCTTGTGTAATTTCTAAATTAACCCCTTATCTCTGGAAAAATATTTTATAAAGTTACATCACAAAGGTAAAGTGATTGTTTTCAGAGGGTACCTTGTATAAATTACAGGTAATTTTCAAATTTTAGTCCTTCACCCTAGAAAACCTTGAATACATTTCATAAAAAAAAAAACATAAAAAACACACAGAGGTGATGATTCCTGAGGGGCACATAATTTAAATTATTTTCTAATGTCCCACTCCTTACACCTCAGGAGCACCTTATTTTAAACACTTAATCATAGTAATATGCCTCACTTTTGAGAGGAACCTTGCATTAATTTCCTCAAAAAGCAAACAGCTACAATGTTTTACAAAGCACTTTACTTACAAAAAAAATAAAGAAAGAAAAAAGAAAAGTCATAAGGGTGTTTTGCTTTGTTTCTCTAACACAAAATAAAAGTTAGCAATCAGCACTCTAGTTTTAAGGGATTCACGTCCCATGATTAAATGTTACAATCCACTTAATTATGGAGAAGCATTCATCTCTGTGAATTGCAGAAAGAACTTCAGGTTTGAATATTCCCCAAGACAGAATTAAAACTCAAAAGAAGTTATATGTTGATACCAAAAAAAATCGATATTTTCACTTTATTAACTGTAAGAGAGGCTAAGAGAGAAAAAGGAGAAAGTAGAGAAAAGTTGGGAAAGATTACTTTACAACTAAACACACTTGGCTACCTTTTCACTGAAAGAGGTGAGGGTAGAAGGAGTTTTTGCCTTTTTTTTTTTTCTTCCCTGCTACTTGGAATAGCTTATCTGCTTTTCTAGTCTTGAGGGTTAGCCGCTTAGCTGGAATGCAGCCCCTGACCTGAAAAGTAGGTGCAGTGTGTGGTCCCTGCAACTGACTTTGGTCCACTCATGTTGCTCACACCAGGGGATGCAGGAGCAAAGGAGGATTTCCGTAAGTCACATGTGTGTCACAGTAGGTTACTATTTTCCCCAGGCTGCAGGCATCCAAGGCTTGGTGGTATCTCAGCTTTTGGAGGCTTTAGGTTCTTTCTGCAGCTGTGAAAAAGCTTGGAAGACAGCAGTGGAGGGGAGTGGAGGGAAGATGAAAGCCAGAGTTTCCATTGTTCTCTTCCTCCTCTTGGTTTTGCACAGGTTTTGCCTTTCTTTTTATGGACATCAAGGTGGGCTGCTCTTAATATTCAGGTATTCAAAGAGATAACGATAATGATGAAGCACTTTTTGAAGCATTTTTTTTACTATCAGGTCCTTACAACTGCATGCTAGGAACATTACAAAACCTTCTATTTACTTAATTCATCAAGTGAAAAATTAATTGCTCATGTTGGTCCTGGCTAGAAAAAAAACCCCAAAATTCTGATTTGGCAGGCTGTGGATATGTCATTTTTAAAGGAAACAGCAGCATTCTTCCGTCTGGGCTTCAATTTCATCAATACAGGGATGGTAAATTAGGCTGCTGTGCCATTAGAACTGTCACTCAGACAGTAACTCCTCTTTGCTGAGCAATATACAGCACTTAGCCTAAAGGATGATCTATTTTTTATTTTAATTATTTTTTTTTAATTCCCCATTAAACTGTGCCAGCACTTCCTAGGCTTGGAAACAAATACTTTTCATACCATTAAAGTCAGTCCTATCTGTGCTCCTGTTTTGTGTTGCTAAGTCCCTTCATGTCTAAACATGTAGATTTTTATGGCTAATCCATTGCTGATGTTAATTTTAGTCTTTTCAGGACTCCACACTTCACTCTTGCTGTATTGTGCTCTATTGGGTCTGGCTGAGATAGAGCTCATTTTCCCTTAGCAGCACTCACAGTGCTGTGCTTTGCATTGGTAGCTGGAAAGGTGTTGATAGCACAGACTTTTTTTGCTACTGCTTAGCAGCACTGGCAGAGCATCAGCACTGTGTCTCTAATATCCTCTCCCATGCCTCCTATCAAGGGACTGGGAGTGGGCAAGATCCTGGGCGGAGATACAACAAGGCCAAAATAGCTGACCCAAATAAACCAAAGGGATTTTCCATACCATATGACATCAGCTCAGATACAAAAGCTATGAGAGAGAGGAGGACATTTGCTATTTTACCATTTTTGCCTTCTGGAGCAACCGCTCCAGAAGTGTGTGCTGAAATCCTGCTTTCTGGGAAGTGGCTAAATATTGTTTGCTGATTTGAAGTAGATTATTTTCTCTTTTGCTTATGCATGCATAAACTTTTGCTTTTCTTTTTTTCTTTGCTTTTGTAAACTGCCTTATCTCAATCTACTAGTTGTTTTGCATATTATTTTCTCTCCACTGTCTTGCTGTAAAGGGGAGTGATAGAGCAGCCTGGTGGGCACCTGGTATCTAGCCAGGATCGACTCACTACACGTGCACTGAAAATATTCACCAACTTCACTGGTAACGGTAGACCTGAGTCATACATATTTATTGTCATGTACTTGTTGTGATATACTTTACTGTCGATCTTATATTAATGTTGTTATTTGAACTATTGATTGTTTATATTTTAAATATTGTCCTATCTCTGATAGATTAATAAGATAAAAACAAGTACACTTTCTAAGTAAGAGGCATCCCATTAATAACATAGCAGACCCCTTGTACATTTTAAAATGCAATTATTTATTGTACACTGGTTGATTACATCTTGAGAGCATACATTCACATATATTTGTGAAAGGATTGCATTCTCATGAAAGATGCTGGGTCAGTCACAATGGCAAATAGAATCCAAACTAGTATGGTCCTCAGTTGTCTGCCTAAGTGAGTTAAAAAAATAACTAAACTCAGTCTGCCAGGCTAGATAATCTTCAACCTCTCTGCTTAGTTCTCTAAGGATTTAGTTGGCAGTGTTACTCCACCTAGCCCCAGAGTTATTAAGGCAAACACAAATTGTCCAGTTCTATCTTTTTTTTCAGTAAAATATTCTTCCAATACCCATCTCTCTACGAATGCTGAAGGCTGTAGCTGGCTGTGAAAAGACTTCTTGTTTGAATCATCGAGGTAAACTTTAAAAAGTCACATGATGCTCTTCTATCTTGCAGTAAGCATATGCCATTGAGTAACATTATTCCTTTTACTCTATTTTTACCTTCCTGCGATGATTTTGAATCTTTACAACCTCTCCTAACTGATTACCTAGGACTCAATTTAAAAAGCAGATGTGGAAATAAATTATTTGGAGCAAAAGGATCAACTATCCAATAATTCTTTCACCAAGCCAGTGGAGACAACTGTCTACACTGGTGTAACAGGCAGGCACTTCCCTAGTGTTTCTCCTCTGAGATCTCTGCCCTCCCTCTTCTTTGACGTGTTTGTCAATGCTGAAAGCCCTTAGGTGTAAATTTTAATTCTACAGTAAATCTATCTTTTTCTTCTTACAGACACAAGTCATGAGCAGAGACAGGCAGAGGAAATTTTTGCTTTGCATTTCAGGGACTCTAGAGTTCAATCCTTCCCATCTCACCTTCTCCATCTATCCCATAAGCTCTGCACATGGGAATTTTCACTGTGGTCAGTGTTACTCCAAGAGAGGAAAGCTGGACAAATGAGGTAAAGTGTCAAGCAAAAAGAGCAATTTGAATCATTAGTTAATGTTTCCTACTCTGCACTACCACTTCTAGTACCACTATGAGTGTATATAGAGATATATGTGTGTATATATATATATATATTCAGACAGTACTGTATGAGTACCACACTGCACAAAGCTAGATCTGATCTGAGATGGATTCCTCATTGACAAAAGTGCTAGGAAGCCACTTGTAGTAAATCAACAGAATCCTTCAAACCCTGTGCATCCGAAATTTCTGCCATCATCTCCAATGATACTTGGTGGGAATTATGAGATGCAAATAAGCAGATAAGCACTTGATGATAGTTTATATTCAAGTGTACAATTGAGAAAATTATTTATAAAGATGAAAGATCTTTTTTAACGTGCTGCCACTTTGAATGACCCATGATTATTTACACTGTATTATTGAAGTATCACTGTAATCTAACTGTGAATTACGTCTCCATCCTTTTCTTCATCTTCCATAATCACTGTTTCTTCTTCTGTAAACACCTTAGTGCCTTAAAAAGAGAAGAACACAAAAACCAAACAAAAACCAAACAAACAAAAAAAAAAAAGGAGAAAAAAGGAGTTGATTTAATATCCTACTTTTTAGAAAATATCAGGCTGAAGAGAATTTTTCAGTTCCCTCTTATTTTTTGATTTTAATGTCATTTTTCAACATCATGCAAGTTACTCCTCATTTCTTTTTGGTATTTCAATCTCCTAATACTTAGTGAACTAGAGTTGAATCACTGCATTTTTAGCTAAAAATATTAAGCACTCTTAAATCCAGCATATTTTTGCTACGTGTATAAAGACACTTCAAAGTTTCATTTGGAACCTGTTTCTTAGAAGGGTTTGGGTAGCTAAATAAGGGAAAGAGCTTGCATGATGAAGGAAATACTGTAATTAATCTTTGTGACACAAACAGCTTTTTTGTATGTTTTCTCTATGTTTGTAGCCATATTACTTAGATTTTGCAAGTGCAGGTGAAAAAAGAGATGTTAAAATACTTACATGAAAAGTGCCATCTCCACTGAAATGGTATAGTATCAATAAATTGTAAAAGCTACTGAATTAAGAACAATGTGAAAATATACTTGGATTGTAGATCATACCTCCCACAAATCTGTCTCTTCTTCTTTCCCTGTGTCTCTCTTTTTCTTGGTTAAACCAGCAAGTGTCTGCCCTTTGGGGATCTGGAGACTTTTATATAATATCAAGGTATAACAAATACATATATATTTAACAAATATAACTGCTTTCTGCATTAAAAAATAAGTAAGAGTGATGCGAGAACAACGCATTATGTACAAAATGTTTTTGAAACCTATTTTACATATTGTGCTGGGTTTGCCTGTTTCCAGTAAAAATCAAGTGATCTCTGTGATGGATTTTATGCCCACGTGCCTTGGTGTTGATGTTAACAGTCTACAAACAGGATGAGGGATACCATTGCTTTGAGACCAATGAAATGTCCCCTTTTTAATTTGGTGTCCTACTGGTGACTAGTCAGCCACGCTGTTCTGTCAAACCAACTTATTTTGCTTCTTTCTCCATCAAACATCCTTTCACAGAGAAGGCTTTCAGTCTTGACAATGTCTGAATACAGGACAATACCACAGAGTATTTTCTTCAAATATAGAGTCTTTTCAGAGGTGAAAAATTAATGAAAATATTGGCCTATACTGCCCTTCATTTAAATTAGCTCCTGTTTCATTTGTTTGCAGTTCTTGTGAACTAGTTGGTTTCACAGCACTATGAGATAAACTGAAAGGCATAAATTATTGTTAATTTGAAACACGAAGGACTTCATTTGTTCAAGCAGCAATTAAGTAACTATTGTTGGTACCTGCAACAATGATGCCATTTTATGGAGATGGATGTAAATATTCCCCACACAGACTTCTATTCCTATAGGCAATCTAGGCAAATATAGACAAGTTGGGTTTTTTGCCTGTTGTCTTTGGGGTTTGGGCTGTGTGTGCTCCAGCAGGGACTGGGGGTTATTTGTTTTTGGTTTTTACATCCTGGACATTTGAGGAACAGGGAAAACATAACTAATATATGCTTAAAATGTACCTTCAAATGTACCTTCAAATTGACAGAATTCAATCTATATGCATTTGCTATTGAGATAATGATAGAAACTAATGCAATTTTCATTTATTTTCAATTATACCTCCAATGACACTTTGTTCCCTACTGGTGAAACCACCTTCCAACACTTGGTATGGAATCAAAGCTGTCTGCTAAGATGCTGCCTCTCTGCACAGAGCTTTTCGTATCCTGTATTCTAGATCTGTTTTCCAGTGATTAACTGCCTGTGGCAGACTTGTGCCTGTATCAGGCAAAGTAACCTATGTATTTAAATGCCTGAATTCCATTCCCTTCCTATTCTAATGATGCCTATTTAATTTTCAAGATACATACCAATGGACATAATTCTGCTGGTTGAAATTCAACAGTGGTGGCTCCATGATTTGCTATGAAAAGTCTTTGGTTGAAGGCTTGTTCAATATTTGCTACTTATTTACTTTCAGATCTATTGCATCCAATAGCACACACAAAGAAACTAAGCTTTTGTGGAACTGCTGTGCAAAACAGAACCTGAATTATAGACTCAGAGATTCAAGAAGACCCAGCAGGACTTTGTGAGCTATGTAAATACAGGCAAATCTTTCTGTCCTGTCTCCTTGTTATTAGTCTTGCTGAAGTAAGCAGCATTCAGTGCTACATGGTATTGATGCCTTGGAGTGGCTAGCTAGAACAGAGGCTAGGCAGAGTTAAGAGAATAAAGTGGGTATTTATTAAAGGCCTTCAACAGATACACCTTGGGTAGTGTAAAAGCCTTGCAGAGTCTACACACAAGATGGATGGCAGTCACAGGTTTTTCAGACAGACATAAGTTTGGTCTATTTGCATATCAGGGGTTAATTCTCCAGTTACAGCTTCAGGTAATGAAGCCATATTTCCCCAGCTCGCTTCTCCCCAATTCACTTTTGTTTATACTTTTCGGGGCCTGAGACTGTGGTGTATCCTTGGGTCACAGACCCAGAGGGATTCTTTTATCTAACTAAAATGTGAAGCTTTTATCTAACTAAAACTTGAAGACAGTTAACTACACATTATATGGAGCTTAGAGCTATGTACTAATGTAGTATAGGATTTGAAAAATATAAAAACTAAAATCTTAAGGCATCAGTATCTCTTGTGACCTGCTAATGAGGATTATCTCCATTTCTATTTCCCTTTCAGATCCCCTGCAATTTGTAGATACCAATTCAAGAAACTCCACTTAATTCTAGTAAAAGAGATTAAATAATAGAGTATTCTCTTGAACAGCTGTCCACACTAATACTTTATTGTAAATGCAGCTAAAATGGCAGATGTGTTTTGACCAGCACTCCTAGGACAGTCCCTCTCCCTTTTGGGTGTTCAGAGAGATTTTCTGTCACAAATAAAAGCAAGTCAAATGTATCAAATAAAATGAAGAAAATTAATGAATCTACTGGGTGAAATGTGGTCCAAATGAGAAGCAGAATAAGTTTTACACCTTGCAAACACCCAATCCAATTGGGAAATGCAGATAAAGAAAGGGGCCTATTAAATTAGTTATCTGAAACCTCCTCTACAAGGGTCAGTCTTCTAAATGTATTCAGCCTTCAAACTTCTACTGAAGTGGCACAGTTAATGTTATGCCATGTCCATACAAATGAGTCATGAGCAGGTGTCTCCTTCAGTGGCAAGCTCTCCTTCAGTCAGCCAACACCTTGTCTTTCTGAAGAGATTAGACCAAAAGACAAAATATAATCAGATTTCTAATGGTCTTTTTTTTTTCATATCATGTGACAGTAAATGTCTTGAATCTGACCCAAACCTGTAGTCAGCTCTAGAACACTCTATTGTCATCCCCACTTAGCATTATATAGTTCATTATGTAAATTAATGGTCTTCAGGCCTGTGGGTTTGAGCTGGAATTTAAATACATGTGTAAATATGGGAATGCAGTTCCTGAAATGTAGCTGACTGAGGTTTCCTAATCAAACAAGAGATAACTAATAAAACTAGTTTCAAGCCTTCATTCTCTCTCATAATCTAGGAAACCAGTTAAGGCAGCTCCTTTCAGAAAATATCACACCTCCATTGAAAACCTCTGGGCAAAAAGAATGGAAGTTTAACCATTCACCTCTTGCCTCTTCCAACTCAGCTGCAGGAGTTGTCCCTAGGCAGTCTGTAGACGTGTGCTATCTTGTTGTTTTTCTCATGTGTAGCCCAGGAGATATGGCTTAGATCTAGGTGGCACCTGACAAATAGATGATTTCAGACAACTTCTTCTGCCTAGTTTTTAGCTTTCTAACAGAAACACTCATGTTTCTGTGAGCCATTGTGGTTCCAGAGTCTACATAAAAATTGCAAGTACTTGCAAGTTCTGTTGGGAAATTATGATTACATTATATTTACCCTCTGTTTTCTTTAGTCAGATCCCTTGGCAGATATTAACAGAACAACCTAACAATCCTTAAAATAGATCTTCAGGATGAGTTGCATTTCATAATACACACAGCTAGGAAAACAGAGGTAGGGAGGTTAAGTGATTTATTTAAACAGCAAACAGAAAGATTAACTTAAAAATATTTCCTAAATACTTCTCACTCCTTTAAACCCAGAACTTCCAAACTACATTCGGTAAAGCACATTTTCTTCATGAGTGATCAGAGGCATCATATCAAAGAAAAAAATACTTTCCCAGTGTTATACAAATCACTGGCATTTTGACTTCCCATTTGTATTCCCTTTCCATTGTTTTGCATTAAAATGCTGATTTGTCCTTGAAATTGCTGGTGGTCCATGGAAAGTTTATAACCTGCATCTCTGGGCTACATCCCTCTCCGCACTTTGAATCCTGAATTCTACTGGGAACCTCTGGAGTTCATCAGTTAGCAAAGTGATTCACTGGTAATGATCTTGCTACTGATTGTGGTAAGCATCTGACACACTACTAGTATGGGTCCATCTGAGAGCTGGGAACCTCTGTTTGGGTCTTACATTCCACCTGTCTCTAGTATCTGCTCTAAAAGGCTCATTTATATGCTAAAATTAGGTAATCAGAATTACATAAATACACTTTTCCTTCATCACTTCTTAATTTAAATAAAAGAGGGTGCATAATCATAAAGCACAGTGCAGCTTTATTTAGTGTATATTCCTGAACTCTTACTCCTGAGTGCACCCAAAAAGCAGGTTAGCCCTATTCAAATGATCCACGGTAGGCCTTCCCTTCCCTTCCCTTCCCTTCCCTTCCCTTCCCTTCCCTTCCCTTCCCTTCCCTTCCCTTCCCTTCCCTTCCCTTCCCTTCCCTTCCCTTCCCTTCCCTTCCCTTCCCTTCCCTTCCCTTCCCTTCCCTTCCCTATTGGCATGTTATGTAGTGTGTATTGCATGTCATTCCAGAAGCACAGGTTTATCTTTAAGGTGCTGCTAATGAGAAGTTCATCACCACTTGGCTTCCTCAGCACATGTAAGGGACTGCAGAATGAAGAGGGGATTAATCAGTACAGCTTTGCTCCAGGTTGTTTGAGGCATTTTAATGCTGGTGACCTAAACATTTCTATGTGCTTAGGTTTGCAAAGCAAGGCAGTAGTTGGCTTTTCAGAAAAGTAGGATTGCAGTTTGCAAGAGATAATCAAGTGACCAAATGCCTTTTCTTTCTTTCTGTCCTTTCTATCCCCAGAGCTTGAACATGGGATATGTATTAGGCTTCATTAACCCCCACTATTATATATCTAGACCAAATAGGTCCAGTTCAAGAACTGCTAAGTACACTAAGCAGAGAGCAACCTCCTTTCAGCCTTCCAAGTATATCTCTGACACTAGTCACTTTTTGCTGTCTCTTAGGAGGAACTTCACCTAAGTTTCTTACCTGTTATCAAAGGTGGGATGTGTATTGCAGGTGTATCTTTTCTTCTGGGCTTTTTCTGCTCCAGTTCAGTGATTTGAGAGACCGGACTCTCTCTCCGTGACTTCTCTGTGATACCATACCTTTTCAGCAGATTTTCAGATGAATCTGAAAATATGCCTGTAAGTAAGCAATAAAGAAAATGCTACTTTAGCCTGTTTACATTGAAGAAACTTTTGGGAGAGTGTAGCTCTCCCAAAGACTACTCTGAAGTACAGTGGCACAACTGCATGATCTGTTGCATGATGTACCTACCTTACATTTCTTTCAAATTAATTATTTCCCAACGGTTCTAGAAAATGATGTTATCAGGCCAGCTGGCTTCTGATTGTACATAATGCACTAAACTGCAGTCCATCAGAAATCGTGGGACATAGTGTAATCTCCTATTCCAGAACTTGAGACATCCTACCATAGTAGCTTAAAAACACAGATGCCCAAGAGGTTAGTTGGGAGCTGTGACCACACAGAAGTGGCTGTTTTTTAACTAGTGAAAGAATGTTTTATTTATGATATGACAATTGCAGGAAGAAAACACAGCTCTCCAGCCTCTGAGCTGCTCTTCCTAAAGAGAATTGCTGGAAGATACATGTGAAAACTGAACAGAATCAAATTTAATATCCGGATTACAAATACTGGGAAATCCCAGTTGCTTATTTTTGACTTCGTGAATTGTTGCAGATATACAGAGAAGCATACAAGTAGTTACTGCCTAACTCCTCCATGTATGTTCAGCATGGGAAGAAGAACTCAGTAATACAAGAGCACAGCTCTCTTGCTGGAGATTATAAAAAGGAGTGCTTTGTTAGCTGAGAGTGACAAACATTTATTCCCACTGCTTTTCTTGGATCATTAGGTTTCAGTGGTAGTCTCCTGCTTATTCTTCCCTTCTCCAGGTTGGTGGCATTTAGCTCTCAAATTTGTATTTGTCCCACAGCAGGGAGCATCCTACAAGAAGCCCCTTCATTGCTGTGATGTTTTATGACTTCCAGAAACACCTACCCGTTGACAGAGTCCTCATAAACACAAGACCTGTGATTTCCAGGAAGAGCATCCTGCAGGTGGTTTGTGTGCTTCACTGGTTTACTCCCAGTCTCATCCCCAGCCTCCTGCTGTGCACTGGATGCATGTTTCAAGAGAAAGTGCAGGGGCTGGACTTGATCATTTTTGATTTTGGACCATATCCAATTGGGACATGTAGTATGGCTCAGCAGCTGCCAATAAATAAACATCACTTCACACATAAATGTAACATTATTTATCAGCAAGACTATGAGCTCCACGGGAGAATGTTTTTCAGAGCATAAACCTATCCACCTTGGTATTCCCAGAAGAGAGACCAAACCCTTCAACTAACATAGAATGTCTTTGATAAAGTCAGACTTTATTTTCACCTGCCTTCCCAGGCACACATGCATGAAGCTGTGTTCCTGTCTGCATCCAAAGTGACATAACTGAATGAACATTGTATGGACTTTCTCCCAGCTTCAGTCTCCAGAGATTAATTGAGATTTCAAAGACAAGAGATTTACTGCTCACCTGTTAGAGGTGGTGGAGTGTGCAAAGCTGGTGTATCTTTTCTCCTTGGCTTCTTTTGCTCCTGTTCAGTCTTCTGGGAAGCTGTGAGGGTTTTACCTTTTTTGGGGTTTTTTTTGAGGTCACAGCTCTTAATCAGCTGCTCTGAAAGATCTTCTGCAGGGAAAAAATATAATAGGAATTGAAACTTAGAGGAAGTAAAGAACCTTTTCAACCAACTTGATGGTGAAAAGAATCACTTTGATAATGGTGTTTTAATCCAAGTAAATTAAAATGCCCAGGAAGAAAAATCTCTTAAATATTTAGAAAGTCAACAAAAGACAACTCTATATCATACTACATGGATGTCAACTGACTTAGGTTGTCCTTCTGTATTGTTGGCAGTAGATGCAAAATGGAGAGAGAGTTGTGGGCAGTTTGTGTGTTTACATGTCAGAGGGAAGGCATTGTGTGCAGAGGTTCCATGGCCACCCCTGTTTCATCCAGTGTAACTGGATTGTGTCTTCAAAAGGCCAGTTTTGTGAAGGGAAGTTTTACATATATAGGGTCAGTCTGAGGTAGTGGTGAAATGAGGCAGTCAGTATATTGTTCCCTTCAAGAGTTAACTTTATTTCCACAGCTACTGAGCAATTGCTCTTTGCTTTTTATTTACATAACATTACGCTGGATTTTTGGTTTTACTTTAAAACAATCCTTTACTCAGATGACTCAGAGGGCCTATTCTGCAAGGGTCTATATTTCTGGGTGCTTATGCAAGCTGAAAATACTGAAGATACCTTGTTGTGGTAGTACATCCCCCTCCCTCAACTCCTCTTTAGGCCTGCTCTACAATCTCAGCAACTTCTGATAAGCCTTAGTTGAATCAGCTGAGTGGTGAAGTGCCCCTTAACTGTGCCAGTTGGGCAGTGAAGCATCCATGACCATACTGGGTGTTCTTGTATGGTAAAGGTAGGAACTATTCTGACCATACCAGGAACATCAGCAGTCCAACCAAGGCAAGGAGCAAATGATAAGCAATCATTCTTATTAGCCTTGGTAAGTAATTTAGCTGAGTCATAGTCCAGCTGAAATGGTAACATTGTTATGAGATCTTTTGAAAAAATAAATCGTAGCCTGAGTGTAATAGTACTATTTTGACTAGATTTTTAGGGGAAAATCATCTTGCGATGCTAGAAACAGCAGTTCTAAATAAGGCTGTTTGAGCTCTCCTGGAACACAGTGGGCCTCTGAACAGGATGCCTCTTGGTGCTTGCAAACCCTCAAGTTTGCAATACTTGAAGGACTGTTGATGACAACAAGGTCTAGGCAGATACCACCACCACACATACATACTCCTTCAGGTGCAGCCCATGCTGGTTGCGAAACACTAAGGGATTTGATATGAGTACTGCACTGAGCCTAAGGAGAGTTTTTGATAGGTACCTTTACACTAGGAGATACAGATGTATACATCTTTTATCATGCATTCATGCAAGTGAATGGATTATGGTATGAATGTTGTTATTTTGAGTATATAATTAACTCACTGTTATAATTGTAGCAGATCCTATTGAATTATTTTTAAAAATATTAAATTAGTCAATGATTAAGTGCTTTTGCACCCTTTTCCTATATCCATATCCTCTGCACCCTCTTGCATCCCAGTCTTCATGTAAATCATTCTAATTGCTTCTAATCCAATTTACTTATTTATGCTTCTCCTACATAGTAAGTAATAGAATGAACCTTGCCACTTAACTCTGTTAAAGCTGCATTCTCATGAATTCATATTAAACCCTGCTTTTAGCCAAGAACCTTGATGAGGATTCTTTAAGTATTTTAACCACTCATTTGTGAACCTCTCATTAGTATCATCACAGAAACCAATGTTTTGAATTCTTAAAAGCTGCTTGTTTGCCTTAAGCTGGGCTCACACTGCTACCCAACCCCTGACTGCAGAATTGGATGCAAGCGCGACTTAATTCCAGACTTTCTCACACTATTTAAGGGAGCTATTATGTCTGTGAGCTTCAGGTGGATGTGGGAAGGATGGCCGCTGGGTTAAGTCCCTGGATATGTGGGGTTTTTTTCTGGCCTTCACAGGCTTTCTTCACAGTCTGTCTTAGGTTATGGAACCAAAAATGTGTATTCTATTTCATTTGCTGAAAGCAGTTGGGGCGATATTTTTCTTTATCTCTTGTAGCTCTGGGGGGAAGGGGGGTGGATGACTTCTGATAATGGGCCAGCTGTTAAAACCAGGTGGGACAGTGTTTCTTATCTCTTTCACCACCTGTCCTCCCTCCAGGATGATATTTTCTGCTAATGGGCCATTAAGGCTCACTTAAGTGCACAACATATTCTATCATCCCCATTGTGAGATGCTCCACCCAGTGGGGGAGCCAACCATTCCTACCTGGATAAAAACTGAGACACAGGAACACGAGGGATCTGGTTCTACTGAATTCCTGTTCCTGGAGGAAGACCAGACTCTTCTTGCCATCACTGGACCCTTTTCTCTCAGGATCATCTCTACTCCAACAGAACCACATCTGCCACTCCAGGACTTACTTTGGACTGCTTCCAACACCCTGACCAACAAGGTGTCAGGTTGTAGCTCTGACTCTGTCAGGGTTTCTAGGATTGTTGGTTGTTTGCTTGGTTGTGGGTTTTTGTTTGTTTGTTTTGTTTTGGTTTATTTTGTTTTGGTTTTGTTTTATTGTTGTTGTTTGGTTTTTGTTTTTGTTATTTGTTTTTTGTTTGTTTGGAGTTTTTTACTATTACATTTGTATTGCTAATATTCCTAGTAAAGAACTGTTATTCCTATTTCCAAATCTTTGCCTGAAAGCCCTTAATTGCAAAATTATAATAATTTGGAGGGGGTGAGGGGTTTACATTCTCCATTGCAAGGGGAGGTTCAACTCTCTCTGGTAGACACCTGTCTTTCCAAACCAAGACATTGTCCTAATGAGCTCATTTACCCTTCCACTGCCTCAGTTATTCCAACAGTATAATGAAACTCATTCTGTATGTATTTAAATAAACAATTTCATGGACCAATTATGTTTGGTATACCAGCAATTGTAAAAATGGTGTCTGTAGCTAGAAATGCCATGTAGCAGAGACAGAGCTAGGATACCTTCCTTGCAGTACAGATAAACAAGATTTATAAAACCTGTGGTGAGACACTTGTTTTTTTACAGGGAAGGGGAAATTGCATTTGTGTATCATTATTGTCATCAGAAAGGTAAGAACAAGCAAATTTTTCTTTCTGGGCTGCTAAATCTTCAAGACAATTTTGTAAGATAAGAGTGAAATCATAGCACTTGAAGCAGAGGCAAGGCCATGAATATACAAAAAGCATACCTATCAAATATGAAGTCTGGTATTCAGGAGGGTGAATACCAGAGCAAAGACAACCCTGGTATGCTTGTAAAAGTATGAAGGAGCTTCAAGAAAGGAAACTGATGATAAAGGGGAAAACATTTTTAGAAAGCTGTCTCAGTGATGGCAAATGGAATGCTTGAAATCTTATACTCAAATTGCATATGGAAGATATATTCAGGTAAAGCTCAGCTATATCCTAGCTTTCAATTTACTGTGATGTAAATGAAGAAACTGCTCTATCAGGGAAAAGATCAATTACTCTTTTTGCTTTCTCCTCTTTAATTAACTTCACTCTAGAGCTTCAGCTGATATTTATATGCAGGAAAAATGTTCTTTGTCTTTCCATTTGGCACTAGAAGTGTCAGCAGAAGGTGTAATCTATCTGTTTTCATGAGGGGTTGGTTGTATCGCTGGAGGGGAAAAATGGACACTGGACAGGACTTTATGATGAGAAGGCAACATGCCTTATTAGTGCAATGACATCATCAAATAACACTTACCTAAATGGTTATGCTGTGAATCTTGCTTGTCCAATCTGTCCTCTGGGATATCAAGTGGCAAAACACATTCTGTTGACATCATTGAAACAAGCTTTTCTCCTCCTATGAAGATACTACACCCCATTAAAAGAACAAAAAAAGGAAATTCAGCAGCATGACATAAAACATACTGGTGTTACCTAGTAACTGATGAGGAGTTTTTGTCTTCCAGCAGTCTGCTGACCTGATTTCTTACTCACACATGCTGTGATGCATTTATTCACTGTCTTTGTTACATGCACAGTAACCTGTTATTCCACCTACCTTGCTGTAAGCAACCCACATCAGCATGGATTGGCTCTACAGAGAAACTTTTTTTTTTTTTTTTGAGTATACAGAAAGTCCTATCTCATACACATAGTAAATGCTAAGGAATTTGATGTTTTGTTTAGGTTTTCTTCTCCATTTTTTCTCAACTAAGGATCATATTTGGTATTTATTATATGAACTGACTTTTATCATGAATTCTGTTGACTTAGTCTTATAAGTCCAGCTCTACTAAGAGACTTTGCATCCCCCAGAAAAACCAGGTGTAAAGTGCTGCTTCAGAAACATGGCCAGTGCCCACAGATCCCAAAACCATCATGAAGTAAACTTACTCATTACTTTACTAAGACCATGGGAACATACCTCTTTAAGTGTCTGTGCTCTGTAAGTCTCACTGAATTGCTGTTTGGGCTATTTTTTCCCCCCTTTACTTATAGATGCAGTGGGTGTTGAAGCCCATCCTCACCTATCTTCCTATCAGAGCTTCCTCAGCACCTTGCAGGCTGAGATTTGATCTTGGGGCTGCCACAGATGCCACCACAGAAAAAAAGAAAATATTACCATTTTTCACTGCTGATAATTTCTATGGTTGCTTCACAGAAACTCATCAGAATGACAAAAGCAATGTTAAAGGGAAAAAACCCTTCAACCTGAAGGTGCAGTCCAACTGATCTCAGTATTTGCTTTCATCCAGCAACAGCTGTGGCAGTTTCTTATTCACAACCTCTGTTCTCCATTTTCAGGAAATGAGAGCAGACTGTGACTTCCTTGTAAGGAGGAGAAAGGCAATGTGGAAAAGAAAAAAAGCTGGAGACATTATGAATAGTAGATGAAAGAAGTAATTGGGAAAAAATAGAGGAAGGGGAGGTAGAGAAGGAAAGGCAAATAAAAGAGAAAGGTAAGAAAAGAGGCAGCTGGAGAATAACAGTGAAAAGGAGGATGGGAAAATAGGACACTAAACTGTGTGAGTTTGGTTTTATCTTGCTGGAGGAAAAGAAATTACTTTATTATTTCTCTGTGAATTGTAATAGTTGTTTGCTGACAAGAAATAGAACAGTGGGGGAGTTAATATAATTTCCATGACTAAATTTGCATCATTGTAAAGAACAATTTACCCTTGAGCAAAATCCAGTTGCAGGAATATTTACAAAAGACGGTAGGAAAGGTTGCACTGATGTAGTTCTTCAGTGGATGGAAACACGTCTTAAATGACAGTGACTTAAAAATAAATGGAGTAACACTGCCGTTACAAATGGATGTGGTGGTTTAGATAAGCCCTTGCCTTTTGTCCAGGCCTCTGGCAGCAGGCAGTATCTTTATTGAGGCAGCCAGCATCCCAAAGCCCACTCTCACTCACAAGTTCTTTAATAATGGTCCATTATTTGGTCTATTATAGAATGAATTATTTATTTAATAGACAGAAAACTAACAGAAATAAGATTTTAAACAAACTAATACTACACAGGAATAAAGACAAAAAGAAAAGAGACTACTTAGTAGTAAATATATACAGAGCGAGGTTAAAGGTATCTATTAATGTAACAGCTAGCAAAGAAATAATGTAACTTAGAATTCAATGTATCTTACCATCCAGTTGTTGGTGGGGTACACGCTGAGATCTTTTCCCTCAATCCCCAAGGAAGCAACCACGGATTTGCATCCAAGCTCCAGGGATAAGTATCCCACACTTTCAGGATGTGTGTGTAGAAGGCTCCCACCTCTGTGATAACTCATGTTTCTTTTATAGTTTGTAAAACAGTGTTTCTCAGTGTTTCTCAGTCAAGAGTATTTCCTTTCTCTGTTCCCACATCTGCTCTCCAGACTAAGATATTGATTCTTACCTGAGCCCTTTTGGTGGCAGGGATGACCTCTTGCTGGGCTCTTCAGTCCCTAGGTTCTCTCTTTATGGACCAACTGTCAGTGGTAGAGGAGTGAGGGTAGACGTCCTGCCACAACTGCCTGGCAGCATCAAATTTGACTCAACTCATGTCAACATCAAAAGTTCACATTGACTGATCCCATACATATGGAATTAATTCCCTTATGTTCCACTGCTTACATTTTACAAAAAAATTGTAATATTCTACAAATTATTTAAACCTTACTGAATCAGGCCTAGATGAGGGATTTCACTTCCAAATGTTCACTATGGAAATGTCCCAGTCCAGCCTCTTATCTGTACTAGTGTTATACTGCCTGAAGTCTCAGTTGCCTTCACTGCAAGAAAAATCCTTCACTTGGGAAGACTTTACAGAAAGAAATCTTTGAAGGCACCTTAACATGTTTATTCACTGTATAAGTAAAATATAACTGTGGTTTAAAGTGAAGCAGACATAGTTTTATTTAATACAAAATTTATTATCTGGCCATAGGAAGGCTTGCACTACATTTTGTGATTTGAGGGAGTTTTATTCTTAAATGCCATTTGATTTTTATTTGATTAGGGCATGCTGATGAAATATTATGACAGTAGGTAAAATGTTCTTTTCTGAAGAATACTCCATTTACAAGGTTTTCAGTAAAATCAGGGATATTACTTCATACACTATGGATGTTTTTGTTTTTAACATATCTTGAGGCAAAGAGGGCTGAGAATAGATAGCAAAATTTAAATGTAAAATGGGTAGTAAATTATATTTACTGGAAATGGCTTATAAAATATAGTTAAATTTGGTTAGATTTCATTAAGTTGTTTCACTGAATTATTACACCCAATAAAAATTAAGCTTTGTAAAGAGACTTAATATAGGATTGCTTCAGTTTTTTTCTTAATGTGGTAGTTTGGAAAATACTATTCTAAAATACATCTCTTAGATCTGTATTTATATTTTCATTGTCACACATACCAAGCCCTTGGCATCTTCAGTGCTTTAAAATTCTAGTTTACAGGCTGATTTCTGACACTCCCCTTCCTTTTCTTTTGTAAGTCTGCCCTGAAGCCAGTATTTCCTTGCTTACAAAAGCACTGCACTTTGGGACAGTCTGTGTGACAAAAGAATAAAAATATAAAAATTACCAAAATATATCATTGATTTTGGTATCTTGGATGTAAATACATTGTGTATGATGTGTGAACCTGTGAGCACTGTTACATCCTGTCACCATGGATTGCACACAGAGCTCTCCTTTAAAGGAAAGTTGCTGTATGTGACCATTGTAATGGTATTTTCCCAAACCACCAAAATCAGTTCTTGCCACTAAGGAAACAGATTCCCCAGTAACGTTTTACATGGGAAGGTAGCCTGCTATGGGGACTGTATGAAGCCATTAATATGGCTTTATAAATTGAAGTATGTTCTCAGATTTTCATGCATTAATGCAGCGCTGTTCCTAGCAGCCTTCACATTAGCACAGTTTGTACTCTCTGCTGCCATCAGTCACCTTGGTAGCAAATCCTTGCTATTCATGTGATGAATTAAAGTGTTTTTTCTTGCACTCTGTTATGTCTCTTGACATAATGATCCACATTCACCCTTTGTGCATCTGTAATGGTTATACTGGAAGCCTAATTCACACACAATATAAGATGCTATAGATTTCCCTATATAATTTAGGATTCAATTGTCATTTAGCCAGAGACTTTGGTAGGGTGCAGCTAGGCTGTACCACCCTCTGCAGAGATATGTGCCTAAATGAGTCACCTCATGTCTCTTCTTTCTAGAAAAAGAGAGCTGATAGAGACAGCTGAAATACTTCCCTAAAAGTTGAGGCCAGTTCAAGCTTTGACTGCATAGTTTTGCATTGCTCCTTGTTAAAACTTTTGGCATGAGATTGAATTGGCTCTACTTACAGAGAAGGGCACTGAATGACAAGGCAGACTGAGAACTGCAAGTATTATTAAAAGCTGCTTCAGCCTCATGTGAATGAAGTCTCATACTGAATCATTGTCATATAACAGCATGACTCCTTTGGGCATACAGCCTTGTAAGATACGGTGATTCAGACAAAATCTGAACTTTTCACTTTCTGGATTTCAGCTTTGGATTTTTAGATAGGTTAAAGCACATATAACATTTTTTTTTTTCAAAATTGTCAGTTGCTGTATCCTCTTGATTAAAGTGCCCAAATAAAGTTATCTTATCACTCACTAACACACTCCTAAAACATGCAAATACTTGCAAGCAATAAGATTACTTTCTTTGCTTAAATTTTTGGTTTCCCTAACAAAATTCACTAATGCAACCAGTTCCAGGCTTCGATTAGGTAAAATACTTTGCTAGAGACAGATCAAGAAACCTGTTTTGTTTTACTATTTTAATGCACAGTTGGTTTAATGTAGATGTGTGTTGCAAGTAGTCAGCTTGGAGTTTAGGAAATAATCAGTACAGGTACTCTCACATATTTATAAGATGATGTAAATCTTTCAAGGCCATCCAATAATGTGACATTTAAACCAACTTAAAATTAAACCTCATGAGAAAAAACTTACTTTGTAAGATAGAAAACTAAAGCTTTGAGAACAAAACTAAAGGGCTGGACTTATTTTTTATTTTATCTTGAATTAGGCATGGAAGTGGCTTGGGAGGAAAATCTCCATTTCTTGTCTTCTCTTAGGGTTTGAAGGGTTGTAGGGGCTATGCAGCTACATGGGTATTAGGTACTATGGATAGTTGTATGTAATCTGAAGGGACAAAGCAGTTTTCAAACGAGTAATCCATAGATGATCATTCTTATCTATAAGATGGAGAAAAGTTCTGATATGCAATTCTTATGAAAGTTTACAGGGGTTATGTGGGCATTAATGTCAGTACTCCTCACCATTGTACATTAAGGCTCGTGATTTCTTTGTATATTGAATACTTAGAATTTCTGAACTGGCCCTTTATAAGGTATCCACACAGATATCTTCCTGTGCCTCGGAAGATTTCAGTAGATCATGTAGAGCATGGGGTATTGTATGTAGATGTTTTGTTTTGTTTTGTTTTGTTTGGAGTTTTTTGTTTGTTTCTTTGGGGGGTTTTTTGATTTTTTTTTTTTTTTTTTTTTTTTTTTTTTTTGTTCAGGAGAGTGTTTTGTTTCTACAATTGAGTAAATCCTGAAGAATCCCTGTGCCAATTTCCGGGCATGCATAATTATTAAACAAACTACTGGCATGTTGACAAGGATGCTAGATAAATAAAATACTTTTGAGAGCATCCTTGTTGGGTGACAGCAGTCAATCTGAATTTAATAAGTTCATTTTGATAGTTGGAAATAATGTTGCCACAGAAGCTTGTTTGGCCCTATGTACTTATCTTCTGAAGCCAGAACAATTCTTAAGAACACAGAGAGAAGCAGAGGCAGAAACAGAGGTGACTAAGGTCCTGGGGTGGTGCAGCACGCATGCTTGTTTTTCCTCATTCTCATAGGCAGATCCTGGCCTTGCTGCTGCTGGTGTACTCAGTATTTGGAAATGGAAGTAAATAGGGAGTATCTCACAGGCTGCTGCCACATGCAGACACAAGGCAGAGGCTGGACTTCATTAGTTACAGTCCAGTCTGGACAAAAAGCAGCATATTGCTGCCCTGCCCAAAGAGCTGCTCTGGCATGAGGGTCTGCTCTTTGAGACTGGTTCCTCTTCTCCCACCAAGCAGGCACTTACAGTTTCCCGGGGGGGGGGGGGGGGGGGGCTGATTATTATATTATTTGAAATTGGTTTGCCCCTTTATATCTGGTTGCAATGAGCACATAAGCAAGCAGGAACAGGCAGGCTCCCAGCATCCTTACCTGCTCCATTTTCTCTGCATCCTTAGATCTATGTGGGAGGTGAAGAGAGAGACCTGTTATTCCTTTTGTAGCATGCCCCATGTGGAGGGCTCTATAGTGTGAGTAGGCCCCTTACTTGCTTGAAGTCATGTACAAATGCAGAAAGAAGGAATAAGATATTGGATGAAGCCATCTTGCACACATCTGCACTACACAGAAATCATGTGAAACAGGTCAGGAGTCAAGGGGACTCATACAACATCTGGCTGCATTTGGCTTCTCCCATCTGCACTCAGCAGGCAGCCTTGGTACCTTTATCAGCTAATATGCACCTTCACCCATAACCCATCCTATCCTAGCCCCATTATAACTACTTCCAGGCCAATCACATGAATAAAGCAAGATTACAGTGGTCAGAATAGAAAATAGATGTCCTACAAGTAGAAATTCTCAGTGTTGCTGCTCTGCACTCCAAACTTTTAATTACAAGTTTTACTATATGTTTAGTATTATTCTGTTGGAGTGATGCCTTCCAGGGTACAGAAGATAGCTTCATGCTAATGCATAGTTTCTTCTTCAGTTATTTAGGCACTAGGCTGCTCTCCACAAGCATATTATTAGATTACTCAGATTTTTACTTTTATAAAGCATATTTAAATCTTTTTAGCAAATACTTAGATATTTGAAAGCCTGATCTGAGTGCCTCTCTCTACCCAAAACTTTTGCTACTAATAATAGCATGGATATAAAAGTACCGCAGAATTGTCTGGGAGCAGTTTCTTCTCACAGACAGTGTGCTTCTGGGTACCATTTCAAAAATTGTGGCTGAGTGGTGGACTGATTCCAACTACTACCTTGTAAAATAAACTTATAAAATAAATAAAAATATGTATTTGTTTGATTGAAAAAAATATGAGATATATTTGCACAAGTTCTGGTTACAAAGTCTTTGTCTTTGGAGATCATAAAAAATACACTCTTCCCTAATTTTTTCCTTGAGATACAAATTAACCTCTTAGTAGTGAGATAAGAAGTTCTTATATCAGCTCCCACTTTGCTGACTTACAAATCTGGTTGTGAACCATCCCAGCAGTTAAACTTAGTGTTTTAGTTTTCTCTAAAAGTCTCTTCCCCATTGTCCTGTCCACAAATCCCAGACTCAGTTACGTCATATCTCAATTTTCCCCACATGGGACCATCCTCAGCCCATTCCCTATGTCCCTATGCAGTGGGGATCCTGTGCTTTCCTGCTCACTCCAGGGGTGATAAGGCAACTTAAGGCAGCTGCTAAAAAAACCCAAAACATCCAAACAAACAAACAAACAAATCCACAACCTCCCCCTCAAAAAAAAAAAAAAAAAAAAAAAAAAAAAAAAAAAAAAAGAGAGGGAGAAAGAAAATCAAGACGCCAACCAGCCGGGAGGAAAACATGTGGCTGAAGTACTTACTGAGCAGTGTGAGGTAGTAGGGAAGGTGCAGTTTGTTGTCGGGGCTGCAGCTGATGCTCTTGCTCGTCTTATTTAGGGATAAGTGGAAGCCGTCACTGTGGCAACGCTGCATTCAGGCGTCCTCCTGGAGGCTAGGGAACCACCATTCTCTGCCCCATCAGCAGATCCTAATCCTGTTTTCTTCCTCTTCCACAAGTTGCAGGGGCCAAAGAGGAGGCAACAAGATGCATGGGAGATCAGCAGTGCCTCAAGCCCGAGTCATCATTCCTGCCAGATAACCAAGAGCCACAGATGCTGATGCTCTCAAAGAAGGAAAGCAGTGAAAGCTTTGGCACAGAGAGCCAAAAGGTGAGCTACAGCTGCTGTGTCTAGAGCTGCAAAGAAAATCACAAGGGGAGGGAGTAAAGCTGATGCCGTCAGGGACCCAGGGGAAAGCTGAGAATAGAAGTGGAGCAAGAAGGCAATGGCACACATCCAGGAGCAACACCATAAACATAGAAACTGATAGGCACTGTTTCCAGCACTGAGGTTTAGTGATGACTGCATTTTTTGTGTGTATATCTAGCCACAACTGGTTATACAAGCATGGTGTTTATAGGGACAGGCAGGTAGACTTCCATGGCTGTCAGTTGTTTGCCAGCAGAGACCAGTCTCTCCTATTTTAGCCCATGCCTTTGGATGGAACTGTTATTTCAGTTTCAGCTGAGGGAAAGAAATAAAAACATGCTTAACATGGGAAAAGCTCTGGATGAAATATTCTAGTTTGCGGTGGGACTGTGAACTGCCCCTCTCTCAGTATTCATTTACAACAAAAATTCCTTTGTCTATAAAAACTGTGACAGCTCACAGTTGCTGTTATCTTCTTTTCCCCCAGTCAGTGGCTGCAATTCAAAAGTGCCAGTGTGCATGGATACTTTCTTTCATAAACAGTATATTGCACAGAAAGCCCAAAGGGGCAAAGTGCTAATTGCCAGCCCTGCAAACTACGTTACACCCTTGGATCCTCTGTGTATCATATGTGGTTCTACTAAATGCCAAGCATGTTAAATGCTCTAAAGACACCACCTGTGAGCTTTCTTCATCAATGCCTGGGAGAGACAAGTACATTCATTACCTTGCAAAGTTTAAGTCACCTGTGCTTATGTGTCTCAGTGGCCCACTTTTAAAAGCAAGTTCATAAAGCATTATTCCTGAAAAAATGGAGCAGAGGCTCCTGAGATATTTTTTGGTGAAGATTAAATAAAATTAAATAAAATAAAACAACAACAACAACAACAAACCCCAAACCTCCAAACTCCTCAAATCACACAAAGCCCAACCTTGTTTTTTTTGAATTGCCCATACCCATAATTGTCCAGACTCTCTGTTGCGAATTTTAAATAAAAACCCTCTAATTTTCACTGAAATGTCTTTTACTTAGAAACACAATCTTTTCATATTTTTTCTATGAAGTCAGAAAATCAGAATGAGGTAAATGAAACAAAGTCAGAAATATGTTATGAAACTCAGCTGAAGATTGCCTTTTTATTGTCCTGATTAAAACCGTCAGTCAGTCATTTATAGCACTAAAGAATTCCCTGAGGACGAGAAAATAATTTTCTGTTCTAGCCACCAGATCCCAAGGTTGCTTTGGGAATGTTACAATATAGGTTTACTGAGAAGGAAAGCAGCATATCAGCTATCTCAGCAAAATTACACATCCAACTCTGGTCACCTTTTAGATTTGTTAGCTACCATGATGCCATGAAGCATTTAACTACAGCAGCAGATTTATCCTAGTCTCTCACTAATGTCTATTGCATTATCAGTGTGATGGAGGATTTACTGTCAGATGTGGTCTTTCAAATGTTTACAGTTGTTATCCTGCTTGTAAAAGGGTTGGGACTCCTGCCAGCTTTGTAATTTTTTTCTGTTCAGTTATTTCACAAACACAACCTGGAAAATAGTCTGAGTTTGTAATAAATCTGAACTTTAAACCTCTTCACATGTACACAAGCGCTCCCATCTTGGGAAAAGTAGTTCTTGGAGATCTACCCTTGTAATTAAATATAAGAGCATGTCTAAAAGTTTCCTAGCTAGTGCTTTAGAAGACAAGCAATGCAAAAGGAAAGAAAAAATCTAACAAAAAATTCAGGTAAGTACAACACACACATATATACTCACACACGCACACATGTACATATATGCATGCATGTATGTATATATAACTATAACCTTACTGTGCATTTGCTATTGGTCATGGGTATGAAACAGAGCATCTGATGCTGCCTGTAGAGGCTAGAAAGTCTGCTGGAAAGGAGAGAACCAAGAACACTAGAGATGACCAGGTAAGTTGTATCGCAGTACCTTCCCATACAAAACCCTGTCTCTAAAAAGTTAAAGGCGAGCAAGATTATCAGTACCAGGAAGGCCTTTTGCCTTGAAGATGATATAGTTGTCACCTCTGTATGTTCCATATCTATTGCAGATGGCTATGAAAATCTTACAAAACTAGTATACTTATAGTAATCTGTAGTAACTTACAGCATATATATAGTAACCTTGTGTAGGATCCAAGACATATGTACCACTGTGGCTCTGTAGGGGGTTTTTACATTAAGTTTACATGGAGGTAAGATGTTATTTTCAACCCTGGCACTACTTTCAGATGAAATAAGAGGTGTGGATAAGACAGAAGTGAAGTGCCATTTATTTTAACAGATCTTAGGTATCTGAAAACTTGATGATTTAGCCTCGAGTCACTTCTCTATGCAGTAGCATGTGGTTACATCCAATATAATACTCACTCCAGGTAAGAAAACTCAGGGCTCATACTCTCCTGGTGTGCTTAAGCTCACCTTCAGCCTGTGCTCTTACTGTGTGTGAAAGTGTACTGTGCAGTACATAGTTTGTTCCAGATTTATGCTAACTCCTAAGCTGCTGCATGTATGTTCACACTCAAAATAAATTTATATGTGGAAAAATAGGGAATTGTACCTTGTAAGGAACAATTTATTAATTTAGTCCCTTTGTAAATGTTGTCATAGGTATAAATCAGACTATAGTTGATTAAATCATTTACTTTGCAGCCACAACAGTTTGATCAACAGGTCAATGGGCTGATTTTTAATCAGGTTGCCTCCTGTACAGTCAACACTTGTCTCTGGCAGTTTCCCTTTAAGTTGTGGAGGTTAAAAGTGCAGAAGATCAAAACCTGCACTCAAGGCACCTCACTTTTCAGACTTGCTATTATAAACATTTACATTTCCCCCTATATGTAATTGTATATGCATATAGGGACATAAATTGCATTTATACAGACATTTACACAGACACAAACATAAAGATATGTCATATTTTTGAAAAAGAAGGCTTGATGAAAATCATTGCCACATCCTGAAAAACAGTATATATGTCCCAGATCCAAGAGGGAAATAATTTGTGTTTATTGTACTGCTGAGTAAAGTCTTTAAGACTGTAACACTAAGGCTCAGAGGAGTCTGGGGTTTGTATCTACCCTGATGGATGACTCTCATGCAAATGTCTTTTCTGCTGCCCCTACAAAGGTTAGAGGCATTACAAAGGAAACCTAAAAGTGTGGAAGACAATAGCCCCATTTAGAGTGGCAAAGGAAATTTCTATGTCAAGAATCATTTCTATGTCATGCCCAGATTCCCTGTGCAAAGCAAGGAAAAAAAACTATCACATTAAACTGACATGAAAATTATTATAGTTTAACATGTGTTTTACATTTAAATAAAAATACTTTCTGATATATGTAGTTTACAACAAGGTCTTCCTTCTTATTTCAGGAGGAGCAACCCAGGAGAAAACATGGAAAGAAAAATATGTGACTTTTCATAAGGGAGAAAGATTTTTAAGTTTGGTGCTTGTAAAGACTCCAGTGCGCAATTTTTATTAATCTTTATGTTAGAGGGCTTTGGGAGAGTTAATTTTAGGGAAAGACAGATGTAAAATCCAGCAAATGGCAGATGGTAGCGAAAAACTATATTCTAGGGAGACTTAGTAAAAAGCAGTAGCAGATGACCTCTGACCCATGTAATTTGTGCTTCTCCTTATATTCATCACTCTTAGGCAGCTTTGAGCGAGGTGAGAGCTGGGATGAGGTTAAAGCTGGCCTTTATCTCCTAGAGAAGTCTCTCTCCCGCCCTTTTCAGGGGCATTAAATATGTAGAATTGCTCCTTTTCCTGGAGTTGCTGTTTCTCACTCTAAGTTCTTGCTCTGGTTAATTATGTGCTGAGCCAGTGTCTTCCCGTGTATAAATACAAAGGGCTTTGCCTGCTAAAACACTGTGGACTTGTCAAGATTACATAATTTCCAACTCCATATCCAAAGGTCTTTTTAAATAGCATCACAGTCTTTCTGCACTTGGAGCTTAAAATATTAGACAGCTTCTAAAACACCACTGTGTTCACTCTTCTTTTTAACCCTCCACATGGTCTGTTTTATATTATTAGATTGAGAACCTGGAAAGAAAACAACATCTCTGACTGGAAATTGCACATATGAGTGTGAGAAACATCAGTGCCTACAACATATGCCTATCTCTCAGATTAGAGACTCATTGGTAAACTTGGGCTGTCCATCAGCCTTTTTGTATCATGCAGCAGGACAGCAAGAGTTGTAGATGTGTGACACAGTCTGTGAACTTCCCTGGCAAAGAATATTTCTGTATGTGTTATCCAATAAACAATTTATTGAAAGAGGAATAAACACACCAAAAGTCTATCAACACAGGACATGAAACAAAGAAGCTAGGAGCAGAGTGATCCACATAACAGGGTTTTCAAAGAAACTCAGGGAAGGTGAATACTGCCTCCTCTCAACTTCCCTGAATTTCCAATTTACTGCAAGGATCTTGAAAAATCCTTACTCACTCTCTGTTCTTCACTTTACACAGCACCACAAACATTTTGGTACTTAATGCCCTGTCGTGCAATGAGATTGCATTGCGTGCTGACAAACTTCTAGTTTGTGAGTGGCTCAGGTCTTGAGAAGGATATATGACTGACTTGTTCAGCATCACTCAGTCAGTGGCAAGCTGTAAGCTTCATCTTTGAATTTTTCAGTACTTCCCCTGTGCAAGAAGAGACAAGAGCATACCTTTCCATCCCCTGAGGTGTTTGGTTTTTCCCTTACAGTTTGAGAAAAGGTCTGAAGAATTCAGTGGATGAAAAACTGTAATAGTTTAATTGTTGCTGGCTGAAGAATATAGAAGATGAAATTTCAAGGGAGCAGTCTTCTATATGTCATGGACTTGTTACTTCATTCTGAGTAGCATAGGGACTATTCTAAGTCCTCACCTGGTCAACTGGCTGGCCAGTGATAGCTATCATGTAGCCTCATCATGATTTCTGAGGAGAGTAGTTCCTCAGAAAGCTGTGCAAAAAACTGAGGGTCAAAGAAGAGGTTATTGCAACCTGTGCTGGATCCTGAGAAATCTTAGCTAGCCCAGAGGACAGCACTGGTGATGCAGTGGTGGTGGCAGTCATGCAGGGCTTTTGCCATCGTCTTCATCCTACATCCCTAGACTTTCAGACTGATGTTCTAGCTCACAGAGCAAAATTGAGGGAAGGAGGAAGGAAGTGTGCTAGTGGTCCTTTCTTGGTTTCTTTTGCTAAGCAAATTACTGATGCTATTCAGAGCAGGATAGCGTCCTCTGTCTGAGGCCATCTCTTCCATTACAGGAGATGGTACAAAGTAGATAGTGCAAAGTATTTCTAAGGGAGAGAAGAACCCCTTCATTGGGTGGAATTTGAAAGCAAGTCTAAAATGTCCCTAATTTCACTGCCTGCATTTCAAGCTTGCAATTGTAATAGCAAAAAGCTGTGCTAGTCTTTAGCATTTTATGAAATTTTTCTATAATTTCAATAGAGCTGAGCCCATTGGAGTTTTGACAGCAAGGTGTTGAGCCCAGCATGGGTTTATTACATTTCTTTCATTCAAGGCATACAGGCTCTGCATCATATGGGATTTGTGTAATTACGTGCACCAATCCCCTACCTGCAGAAGCTTTCTGCTAGGAAGTTGTTAAGTATTGGTGATTGAGAGATGGAGACATTCCAAGTTTTGATCAGAAGCCAAATTTATTGAGCATACAAGGCATTTTTATATGGTTTTCTTGTATGGCACTTATATAGGATTCTATTTTTGGTAACAATTTCTCATTGATTATACATTCTTTATGACATCAGTTACTTGGTAATTACTACAAAGTTTCAAAACATGTTTCTTGGTCACTTCTACCCCAGGGAGCCTTTGTCTGTGTCTGTCTCTCCCATGGTTTCTGCTCAATCAGGCCTAAGATATCAGGCTCCTTTATCAGTCCCATTATATTCTCTGTTTCGTTCCTCATAGTTAAGCTCATTAAAATGGCACACAGAAAATTGTACTCCTATAGTTTCCATTTCAATTATTATAGAGTGCACAACATACTAAATCTACTGCAGTTTAAGACAAAACTTCTACTGGTTTAATAGGGCCAAGATGTTGCAAAGTTAAATCCCAAACACAGCATAAAACCTGAAAACTGTCCCAGAACAGTGACTTCAATGGAGTCTGGACCTTAGGAAATTAAATTCTCTGTTGGCTCAGAAAAGCAAATTTTGTGCCTTACCAGAAAGGTGCTCCTAATGACACAGTCGTTAGAATAAGAAACATTGCCATGATACACGGAAAATGTTCTTGATTAAAGAGCTAATGTGATCCCTTTTCTGTTGTGCAAAAAGAGGTTGAACATCACCAGGACAAACTGGGTAACTTTTCTTTCTCTAAAGGCAGTCACATATATTTTCCATTTCAGCAGTACTATTCTGACCCATAAGACATTGAGGAAGTGTTGTTTCTGAAGTAGTATCATGGAGAAAAGTGACCATTTGAGTTATATGGAGAGAACAATGCCAAGATAATGTCCTAGAGAGGAATGATTGTGAAGCTGATATGCAGCTGTTGATATCTATTTCAGTTACATAAATAAAGACTCCTTCAATTCAAGTGCTCAACCATAAAGTACCTCTTTGCCTGTTATTTAATTAAATGCTTGTTCTTTGGTTAGGTTATTTGAATACCTATTCAATGATGAAACAGCAGAACAATATCTGCTGATATCAGGAAATTTTGAAGAGTCAGTTGAAAACTGCGTCTCTTTTTTAATGGTCCAGTGAGACCACAAAGGATTTATTTTTCTTTGCCAAGGCCAGGAAATTATTAATATAAAACATGAGAGAAAAGGCAGACAGATCTTTCAACAAGTTGGTTTTGAAAGCAAGTTTGTTACCAAAAATTCAGTAAAATACAAAACTTCGTAACACCAATGTGGCACTAAGACGTAGGCATTCTTATTTGGCCAGATGCACAGGGGGATAGCTCCTCCCAAAAGCCATGCATGGTCGGTGCAGGAAGGTTTCTGTTTATATACTATCCTTTGCATACATATTCATTGATTGTCCCAGACTAAACATACATATGATAATCATTTCCCAAAAATCATTTACATATTTCCCCTCCCCTTTACACATACATTCTTGTGTTCTGGGGTTTTCCCTGGTGGCCCCTGGTGGTCGTAGACCCCAATTTCCCAGGTCACCTGGCTGAGTTGGCAGGACACTGAGGCTGGTGAACTTCCAGTTCTTACACAATGGGCATTGTACAGTTTCCATAGGCCAGTACTTTTAGAGAACAAGCATTATGTTAGCTCACCAGGTGCAGGCCATTTATCATCTGCTTGAACTGAACCCTCTTTCCCCTACATAAAGTCTTATTCATCAAAGGTATGATGCCTGTTAAAACCAAACACTATGGATTTCCAGCCACAAGCAAACCTCAATGAGGATCTTGCAGAAGAGTAAAAGCAGGGTGCCCATTTTCTACAGCCACTGTCACAAGTGCTCCTATATACGTGGAAAGAGGCCCAAAGACATTGTGAAAGCAGTAGTGTGGGTCCCTGCTGAATGTGCTCCAGTGAAAGTAAATCCAGCCTTTCAGTTAAACATTTGGATGCACTTAAATACCCCAAATAAATGCTGCAGGTGCATTTCTGTAAAGCCAGGGGGGAGGAGAAGAGCCTATTATCTTCCCTGTTCCCTCTGCTGCCCTCCTCTGGAATAGTACTTTTATGGCTTCCCCATTAGAGCAGAAGGAAGAGGAGATTATGGTTTTAGAAAGATGCAGGGTGGAAGGGTGGACATATGCCAGTATGCGTTCCATTTAACGTTCAATTATTTATGTAAAGCTCCATCCATTTAGACAGGTTGCAATCATCTAGACCCTGTGACACTCCCCAATCCTGTCTGTAAAATATATACAGACTTGGTTCACAATTTGCCGGAGATGGTATGCATATAATGGAGATGGAACTCCACTTTCTGGGGCCCCTAAAAGCAAAAAAACAAGAATGTCTCTCTCCATTTCATACACTTTTTTTTTTTTTCTTTTAACTATTATTTTTAACAACCTACAACCTCTCTCAGAGCCAGGCTTTGTGAACTAATGTTGAATAAACGCTAAGCAGGCAGGGCTGACCAAAATTTTCTGAGCAGCAAGACTTGTTCCCCCTCCTCAGCCAGCACAGACATTACTCCATTTGCTAAGGAAATCCCTTTCCTTAATCAGCATGGGGAGATCTGGGAAATCAACCCCATGAGGTAATGTGGTTGTTTGACATGGAGAAGTGATTTTTTTTCAAAAAGTTACAGCACAAAAACTAATTCGTGACTAGCTTTGAAGTGGGAAGCTTGATTTACCAATTAGAAAGTGATATGCCTCTGTGAACACACAGGGTTAAATATCAGAAGAATCTTGGGAAACTTCCCTTTTCCTCCCTGCCCTGGAGAGAGGTAACAGGAGCAGCGGGCTGGCCCTGCTCCCCTGTGGGCACCCCCCACCCCACCCCGCCTGGGCATGCAGGCTCTGCCATTGCAGTATCCTGGCAGGGTCAAGCTGGGCCCCCGGGCCGCAGCTGCTGGCAGGGGAAGGGAAAGCCATGGCTATAACATCTAGCCAACTTTAAAGCTTCTGCTGCTGGCGAGACTGAATCCACCCCATGAGACTTGGGGGTAGGCAAGAGGCATCCACCATTCTGGCTGCTAAGATTCCTGACTGCCATTTTCCCAGGCCGCTCCAATCTCTCAGTGTGACTTCTCCCCAGCCTCCCACCCCATCAGCAACTGTGAGTCGAAGCCCAAGAGAGAGAAGAACCTGGGCAAAATGTTAACTCTTTCCTTGCACAGATGAAACTTCTAAGCTCTAACCTTTCTCTAAGTGAAAGAAAAGGCTAAACTGAAGACATGTAAAAAGACAATATGAAGATATTAGAGTCATTGAAGGAAGACTAACCCCTTAAGTAGAAGGGATGAGAAGATGCCTTAGTATTTTAAGCTAGAAATCTTCTGTGAGCTGTGATAACAGACTGTAATATGCTAGAATATTCCTTTAAACCATGGAAAGATGAACTGGGGACATGGATTGAGCAGAAGTATCTGTAATTGACTGAGTGAATATTGAATTAGTAGCTGTGATCTTGTGATCCCATGAGGTGTTTGAACAGAGAGAGATGAGAAGAGGCCTTCTGCACTAGTAAAGAAGTGAAAAGAGATCTCTGTTCTATGAGAGGAAAAAATCCTTTGCCTTTGGAGTTGCTTGTCTTTAAAACGCACCCTAGTATGCATGAGTCCATAGCCTATATGCAGCCATGGGAAAGGTTACGTGATATGGAAAGTTCACAACTGCAGATTTATTCCTGGGCAGCTGCTTTTATGAAAGTTAAAAACCACAAGCAAACTGTTCTTTCTTGTGGAAAGTTACCATAACAAATCAGGACAGACTTATCCCTCTAAAAGGACTGAATGAAAGACTATTTTATAAGTGGTATTGACCTAGAGTTCCAAGTTTTTTCTTTATATATTATCTGTGAGAAAGAAAAGAAGTTGGTGGGGCAGGAGGAGTGTTTTGAAAGCTTCATTTTGATTCTCATTTTCGTCTTTTAGTGTATGTTAACAAATCTATCTTTTTACCTTTAAGTTTGGGCATGATTTGCTTTTCTCCTGATCCTATCTCACAGTAGAAAAGACATTCAAACCACTACACAAATTGGTGCATTGACTGGGAAAGGTAAAAATTAGTGAATGTGAAACCACTACATGATTGGTATTTCCATCCAGTTACAAACTTAAACAACTCAAGGTAAGTTGTCTGCTGTGAATTTGACTCTGTGCATCTGACATGAGTAATTTATTGCCTCTTGTGGGATAACATATGAGTAGTCGCTATGACCTGCACACAGGAATGCACAAAGCAGACTGGAAAGTAGCTTCTTGCTCTTGGCTGGGTTGACTTCTGCCAGCAATAGTAGAAAAATCTATCAAAGTTATTTTTGTTGTAAAAGCTGAGCTTTTCTGTACTTCTGCAGCGAGCATATGTATTGATTCAGATAAATGCTAATGAGGATTTCCCTAAGACCAGAAATAAATATTCAGACATTTGTAAAAATTTGCAAATCCATTTCTCTCCTAAGTATTTTTTATTCATTACACACAAAATTTGCAGTACTCTTACATGGTGAATCAGCACTGGAAAGATACTAGTCATCCTTATTTTATGTAAAAGGACTTAATTTTAGCCAGAAGGGGAAAGGAGGATTATTTTTGCTAATTATTTCTGAAAATCATTCACTTGGACAATCACTGACTCTTCTGGGCTTAACGGGCGCTGTTACATGCTACAATGCTACATGCTACATCATTCTTCTTGGATCTCTACAGGATTCATAGGGTATTATATGAGGCCCAGATATGAAAATTCAGCCGGCTGCATCTATGCCATGGCTATTGGCATCTCTTCTTTATACCTTATAAATAGGTATAAAGATATAAATAACAGTGTCATGATTGAGAATATCAGGACTTCTTCCATCTCATAAAATTAGGAAAAGGGAATAGTTTTGTTAGTTATTGAATTCCAGTTGTTTGATTATTGTTTACAGTATCTCTCCTTGAAAATAGCCGTGTGTATTTAATTTCCTACTTGCTTGTTTAATTTCATTAAATCAATTGTTGCACACTTGTTTCCACTTACTTAAAACAAGCACTATCATATTTGATTTGAGTGCTGGATAGCTGTTGCCATGCTCGTGCCTGCATGTTTTGGTTTTGGGAATTCCATTCCCAGGCATAGTCTTGATGCACAAGGTCATATTCTGTAAACTACCGAAGTTCCCACATCTGTTCCCAGAGGAGGGGCTTCGGTGATGGTCTCTGGAAAACGACCAGTGGTTCCCAAGGGTCCCACCTCTGGGGTGGGCACATCTGTAAATGTACAAAAAGAGTCAGGAAAATAAAGGAGGGGTCTCTTGCTTGCAAGAGCTCCACGCAGCCTCTTTGATGCACTCCCTGCCTCGTTCCTGTGTCCCCCACAGCGATAGATAGCATTCTTTCTTAGGGTGACTTTATGATGCTTGTACCCCAAGTCTGTTCTGCTTGTGCTGTATATTGAGTTCTGTGCCTTTAAGACTGGTTCTGAAAGTGAAACAGGGAGAGAAGCCATGCGCAGTTTATTTTGAGAAAACTGCCTGACTCCTACACATTCTCTTCTCCTGACTTTGTGATTGTCTGAGGCATGGACAGCAGTGGAACAGAGCTCTCCTGTGCTTTTGGTTTTAGCTAGCTGAGGCAGAGAAGTTCCCTGGACTGTTTCCCCCCCCCCCCGCCCCCTTTTTTTTTTTTCTTGGGACTGTTTAAATTTGCTCTGGACTGAAAAACCCAGAGGAGCACTGAGGGTTTGCACTTGTGGCCCACTGGGGCCTGGACCTCTGGAAGGACTGGGACTGACAAGAGACTGGGTGAGCTGAGCTACACCATGGCAAGGACTTTCTCAGCTTGCCATCTTTGGAACTGAGAGAGATTTTATTGTTTCATATTATTCATTCTTTATGCTTGTGGGCATTTTGTTTGTTAAATAAATAGTTTTTTCCACTTTTCTCCAAGGAAGTTCTTTTCCCAGACCAGCTTGGGGGAGGGGCCATTTGGGTTTGCTTTTCACAGGAACCCCCTTCACAGGTTTCCTCCCAAATTTGCCCTAAACTAGGACTAATATCAAATATGTAGTAACATTGAAATTAATTAATATTTATCCTTGAAATAATGTTTCTTTTGGAATGGTATTATTAAGAGCCCGTATAGAATTAATCAGATATCAAGTTTATACCTTAAAACACCAATAGATGCATAACCTCCTTTTGAACAGTATAGGCAGATGCACAGAAACAAGTAAGACATCTAGAACATTTCATAGAAGATTACAGAAGAACCTTTTCTTTCCCTGAAAACTAAACACGTTCTGTTAATGAATGCCAGGAAGAAAAACTGATTCAGAGGACCACAAACAGGCATTTCTTATGCTATAACAAGGAGAGAGGTTCATCTTTGATGGACCTTATGCCCAAGAACATATAAACCTGTATGCCACTTATATTCTAATAAGATATAGAGTGACACAACTAAGTAAGTTCCTAGATTTCCTTCCTATTGGGAAAATCTTGAACAAGGCTCAAAACCATAAAGCAATTTAAAAAATACCAGATATACATTCCCTACCCACCTCACCCCTACCCACCACCCTCTTTTGTTCCATTTAATGATCTTTGTAGGGGACTTTAACTACCCTGACATCTGCTGGAGAAGAAACACAGAGAAGCACAAACAGTCTAGGATTTTCCTGTTCCATCAGTTGTCACTGATGACAACTTTCTGACAGAAGTAGTGAAGAACCCCAGAAGGAATGTATGCTGCCTGACCTTAAATTAACAAACAGGATAAGCATTGCTGGAAGTTGTACGCGTGTGGGGGTCAGCCTCTTCTCCCAGGCAACTAGCAATAGGACAAGACAACATAGTTTTAAGCTGTGCAAAAGGAGGTTTAGGTTGAACATCAGGAAGATTTTTTTTCACAGAAGGGTGATGACATACTGGAATGAGCTGTCCAGGGAGGTGGTGGAGGTGTTTAAGGATAAATATGGTCTAGTTGACGTGGTGGTGTTTAGTCATAGGTTGGACTTGATGATCTCAGGGGTCTTTTCCAACCTAATTGATTCTATCAGGTGTGAAGGCTTGGCTGTAGTGGCCATGAGACTACATGAGTGGAGTTCAGTACAGGCAAGGAAGAAACAGAGCAGCAAACAAGATTGTGAACATGGACTTCAAGTAGCTAACTTGACTCTTCAGAGATCTCCTAGCAAGAATCCCATGGGAACAGGCTCTGCAGGGAAGAGGGATCTAAGACAGTCTGGATATTCAAGGATCATATCTTCCAGGTTCAAGAACGATGCATTCTGATGTACCCAAAAAGGTTGCAAGCAATCTGCGTGGATGAATAAAGAACTACTGTCATTACTCAAGCATAAAGATATGGGACAACTTCTATGGCACCTGGCCTGCTGGAACTGGATGGGCTCCATCTCTCTGTTAAGGACAGAAGGATTTTAGCCCATGAACTAGCAGAACTCATTGAGAGGGCTTTAAACTAGGTTTGAAGGGGGAAGGGGATGCAGCTGGGCTGTCTGGAAGCAGGCCCAAGGGTGGTAAGCCTGAGTTAGAGGTGAAATCAGTAGCCCAGCTGAGGTGCATGTATACCAATGCATGTGGCATGGGTAACAAACAAGAAGAGCTGAAAGCCATGGTGCAACAGCAAAGCTATGATGTAGTTGCCATCACAGAAATGTGGTGGGGTGACTCACACAGCTGGAACTGCATCAGGATGCACTGGATGGCTTACAAGCTCTTCAGAAGAGACAGGAAAGTGGGAAGAGGTGGAGAGGTGGGCCTTTACATTAGGGAGGCTTTTG
The DNA here is from genome assembly GCA_016584745.2 of Phylloscopus trochilus trochilus. Classification (NCBI taxonomy): domain Eukaryota; kingdom Metazoa; phylum Chordata; class Aves; order Passeriformes; family Phylloscopidae; genus Phylloscopus; species Phylloscopus trochilus. The sequence goes on along the minus strand of WQNJ02000546.1, from coordinate 55,791,426 downwards.
ATGCCGTAGGTATTGAAACTAATGATGATAGATGGAGTTAAATGCCTACCAGTAAGAATTAAGGGAAGGCCAACAAGGCTGACGTCCTTCTGGGAGTCTGTTATGGTCCACCCAACCAGCAAGAAGAGGTGGACAACTTATTCTATAAGCAGCTGGAGAATGTTTCAGGATCACCAGCCCTTGTTCTTGTAGGTGACTTTAACCAACCAAACATCTGCTGGGAACTTAATACAGCAGAAAAGAGGCAGTTCAGGAAGTTTTTAGAGTGTGTGGAGGACAACTTTTTGTTGCAGCTTGTAACTGAGCCTGTAAGGGGAGGGACTACATTAGACCTGTTGTTTGTAAATAGAGATGGGCTGGTGGGAGATGTGGTGGTTGGAGGCTGCTTGGGGCACAGTGATCATTAAATTATAGAGTTCTTGATATTTGGTGAAATCAGGAGGAACTTTTACTTTGGACTACCAGATGCCAGACTTTGGCCTATTTAGGAGACTTATTCAGAGAGTTCCTTATGAAGCAGCCCTTAAAAACAAAGGAGTTCAGAACAGATGGATGTGCTTTAAAACAGAGATCTTGACGGCACAGGAACAGACTGACCCTGTGTGCCAAAAGATGAGTCAACAAGGCAAACGTCCAGGCCCGATGGGCAACAAGGTTTTGAAGGAACTCAAGAATAAAAAGAGGATGTATCATCTTTAGAAGGAGGGGCAGGTCTCTCAGGAAGTATTTAAGGGGGTTGCTAGGGCATGTAGGAAAAAAATTAGAGAGGCCAAAGCTCAGTTCGAGCTTAAATTGGCAACTTTTGTAAAGAATAATAAATAATATTTTTAAAAATATACTAATGGTAAAAGGAAGGGTAAGACCAACCTTCGTTCCTTATTGGATGTGGGAGGGAACTTAGTAATTGTAGCAACGGGGAACAAAGTGACACGGCCTCCTTATGCATCCAAAGGAGATCACTTTATTGTAAAAATTGCGACCTTTTTATACCTTTTATCTCTACTGGACATAACTGAAACCAAACTGAGACCTAACAGAACTTAACAGAAAGACGGCACCCATTGGCTGGCCCTGATGCAGTATGGCTGCCCACGTGTTCTACCATCCAATCACCTTTCTGCTCATACGCTGTCCATGTGTCCCTCCAGCCAATCACAATCTCACTTCCAGCTGTCACTCAGCTGGCTCTCTCCTCACTCCTAACTGCCTCTCACCCCTCAACCGACTGCCAACGGTCCAGCCTGCAGCTGTGCCATTCCCACAGTGCCTTCTGGTGAGCATGAGCCTTAAACACTTTTACAATTATAAACCAAACCCTACAAGTAACTGCAAATGAGGAGAAAGTGGAGATGCTTAACACCTCCTTTGCCTCAGTCTTTAGTATAAAGATGCCTTGTCCTCAGAGACAGTCAGAGAACTGCTGAGCTGCTTGGATGTTCATAAATCTATGGGCCCAGATGGGATCCATCCAGGATGAGGGAGCTGGCAGGTGAGCTTGCAAAGCCACTCTCCATCATTTACCAATGGTCCTGGCTCACTGGTGAGGTTCCAGATGACTGAACGCTGGCCAATTCACAAAAAGAATGAGAAGGAGGATCCTGGTAATTATAGGCCAGTCAGCCTCACCTCAGTACCCGGTAAGGTAATGGAACAGTTTATATTGAGTGTCATCATGCAGCACTTACAGGATGGCCAGTCTAGCAGACCCAGCCAGCATGGGTTTAGGAGTAGGTCATGTTTGACCAACCTGATCTCCTTTCATGACCAAGTGGTGGATGCTGGAAAGACTGTGTAGGTTGTCTATTTGGACTTCAGCAAGGCCTTTGACACTGTCTCCCATAGCACACTCCTGGGAAAGCTGGCAGCCCATGGCTTGGACAGGAGCACTCTTTGCTGGCTTAAGAACTGGCTACAGGGCTGGGCCCAGAGAGTGGTGAATGGTGCTAGATCCAGCTGACAGCCAGTCACTAGTGGTGTCCCTCAGGGGTCTGTGTTGTGGCCAGTTTTGTTCAATATTTTTATTGACAACATGGATGAAGTTATTGAGTCATTCAGTAGTAAATTTGCAGATGACACTAAGCTGGGAGCATGTGTTGATCTGTTGGAAGGCAGGAGGGCTCTGCAGAGAAACCTGGAATGGTTAGATGGATAGGCAGAATCTATAAGATGATGTTTAATAAATCCAAATGCCGAGTTGTACATTTTGACCACAACACCCCCCTGCAACATTATAGGCTGTGGATGGTATGGCTGGACAGTGCCCAGGCAGAAAGGGACCTGGGAGTACTAGTGACAGCTGACTGAACATGAGCCAGAAGTGTGCCCTGGTGGCTAAGAAGGCCAACAGCATCCTGACCTCTATCAGGAATAGCATGGCCAGCAGGAGCAGGAAGGTCATTCTTCCCCTGTGCTCAGCACTGGTGAGGTCACACCTTGAGGGCTGTGCCCAGTTCTGGGCCCCTCAGTTCAGGAAGGACATCGAGACATTTGATTGTGTTCAGAGGAGGGCAACAAAGCTGGTGAGGGGCTTGGAGCACAAGCCTTATGAGGAATGACTGAGGGAGCTGGGGTTGTTTAGCCTGGAGAAAAGGAGACACAGAGGTGATCTTATCACTCTCTGCAACTTTCTGAAAGGTTGTTGTAGTCAGGTGGGGTTAGTCTCTTTCTTCAGAAAGGCCAAGGCCCATGTGCAACTAAATATGGACAAGGATGTCATGAACCACAAGAAGGGCTTCTTCAAATACATCAATAACAAAAGGAAAATCAGGGAAAATGTGGGCCCACTGCTAGATGGAGTGGGCACCTTGGTAAAAAAAAGGATGCAGAGAAGGCAGAGTAACTGAATGCTTTCATTGCATCAGTCTTCATTGACATGGCCAGCTCTTGGGAATGTGACCCAGAGGACCAGCATAAAGAAATGTTGGAAGGAAGACTTTCCCTCATTCAAGGAGGATTGGTTTAGAGAATACATACACAGCTTTGATGTCTGCAGGTCCATGGGTCCTGATGGGATGCACCAACGAGTGCTGAGAGAGCAGGTGGACACCACAGCAGGGCCCTTAATGGTCATCTTTGAAATGCTGCAGAGATCAGGAGAGGTGCTTGAGCACTGGAAGAGAGTAAATGTCATCTCAGTCTTCAAAAGGGGCAAGGAGGATCCAGGGAAATACCAACCAGTCAGCCTAACTCAATTGCTGGAAATGTGATGGGGTGCCTCATTCTGGAGGCCATCTCTATACACATGGATGACAAGAAGGGGATCAGGAATAGTCAGCATGGATTCACTGAAGACAAATCATGCTTGACCAACCTGATGGCCTTCCATGATGAGAAAACTAGTTGGATGGATGAGGGGAGAATAGTGTGTATTGTCTACCTCAACTTCAAAAGGCTTTTGACACTGCTTCTCACAATGTCCTCACACGTAAACTCAGGAAGTGTGAACTGGATAAGTGGACAGCAAGGTGGATTGATAACTGGCTGAATGGCATGTGCCAGAGGGACAAAATTAGTAGAAGAGGATCTAGCTGGAGGCTCATCACTAGTGGTGTCTACCAAGGGTCAATACTGGGTCCAGTATTGTTTAATTTGTTCATCAGTGACTTGGGGGGAATGGCCAATACCCAAGAGTGTTCTGCTGACATTCAGGAGGATCTTAACAAGTTGGAGAGAAGAGCAGAGAAGAATGGTCTGAAGCTCAGCGAAGACAAGTGCAGAGTCCTGCACCAGTACAGGCTGTCAAGAGAAGGACCGCTGGCAAGCAGCTCTGCGGAGAAGGACCTCTGGGTCCTGGCGGACAACAAGCTGTCCATGAGCCAGCAGTAAGCCCTTGTGGCCAAGAAGGGCAATAGTATCCTCAGGTGCATTAGGAAGAGCATTGCCAGCAGGTTGAGGGAGGTGATCCTGACCCTCTACTCAGCTCTGGTGAGGCCACATCTGGAGTGCTGTGTCTGGTTCTGGGCTCCTCAGGACAAGAGTGACATGGTGTCACTGAAGCAGGTTCAGTGGAGGGCAACAAAGGGTTGCGATTCTTCCACCTTGAGAAGATGACTGAGAAGGGACTTCACCAATGTCTGTAAGTATAGGAAGGGAGGGTGTCAAGAGGAGGGAGCCAGGCTCTTCTCAGTGGTGCCAAACAATAAGACCAGAGGCAATAGTCAAAAACTGATGCATGAGAAGTTCCACCTGAATATGAGGAAGAACTTTTTTACTGTGCAGATGACCAGACACTGGAACAGATTGCCAAGAGAGGATGTGGAGTCTCCCTCTCGAGATACTCACAAGTATCTGAACTTGAGATACTGAACTGTCAAGAACTGTCTGGATGCAATTCTGTCAGTGTACTCTAGGATGACCCTCCTTGAGCAAGGAGGTTGGACCTGATGACTGCTCTGCTGGTCCCTTCCAATCTCACTCATTCTGTGATTTTGAGCTGTTGCTGGTACCAAACATACCATTCAGAAGTTATTCAGGCGAAGCCAGGGTCCTGGTCCCAACCACCATCTTCCTTCAGCTGCCCTGGTCTGTAGCACATCTCTCTCACAACTCTCCCAGAGGATGTGGTGGACCCCAGGATGTTTGCATCCTTACAAAACAGCTTATACACTCTTCTTTCCCTTCTGGAAAGCATTATGCTAGAAAAAATTATAAAAATGTTATTACCCACTATTTCACTTATGCATTATTAGCTGATAAACTATCAACAGCATGGGATTAGAGAGCCTGAGAAGCCCTGTTTTACAGAGCCTCTGAGACTCTCCAGCTGTCTTAGACTTTTTCGGTTCCTATCTCTCTTCCTCTCAGACTTTATCTTTTTTCTGTATATATTCTAAAGAGAGTAATTAATTTATTCCTCCAAAGATCTTCATTGACTGTGATAGCAGTTTCACACAGTTCATGAACACCCTGCTGAATTGTCACTTTCCCCCTGTGAATCTAGAGAAGAAAAGTATCAGTTACTAAAAATCCCAAATAAGGGTTAGGATTTAAAAATAAGTAATTTTTAACTATATTTTTCTTCCAGAATTGCCTTCCTTATTTATTTCTTTCCAAGTCTGGAAATCCCCAGCAAATCTGACATAAAGATCCAACACATCTGGTTTTTGCATTGCATGTGACAGTTCATGTTTCATTGACAACATTCCACCATCTAACAGTGCTAACTATGGATGAGTGTTTATCTTTACAGATGTTTTAATAGGTATTTTATTGTTCTGATACATTTCCTTCCATCTTGTTTAGCTAGGGATTAGCAATGACATATCTAATTCATTCTGAGCTGTTGTATTGAATTGTAGCTGCCTCACAGTGCTAGCTCACTTCTGCCTAGCAGAAGACCAAGACATCCTTTTGCTTAAGTAGTCCCACCAAGACTCCCTGATCTTTTGTTGCATGTAAAGCTTTACCTGACAAGTTGTCTATGTTACAACAAAGAAAAGGACTGAATCTGAGAGTCTATAATAAAATAAAAAAACCCCAATCAATAAAATATCCCCACAAACTCTACCAAAACAACACAGTGGAGTTCCCATAGGAGAAATAAAGAAGGATTAGAACTATAAACTAAGGGGAAAATAGTAACAGAAAAGTGTCTGCACAGTCGTACAGCACATGGGGAGAATAATTTATCAATCTCTCAGTCCTAAAAGGAATCTGCAAACTTATTCCAACCAGATGCTTTGCTGATGCCCATCCCTGGATTTTCTTCACTATAGATAGGTGCCTACTGTCCAGGAGATGGATCAAGTGGGAAAGTATCATGTGTGACCTTCTGTGTCTTCTTTGTAAATGCCCAAGACAGACAGGATTTCTGTTCCCAATAGCCATTCTGGCACAGAAGTGTGGCCCCAAGCAAAGAAACCCAGGCTTCCTGTTTTTCATGTTTGCAGCTATGTGTGTGTCTGACTCTTGAGTTCCTCTTTCTTTTATTTACTCCTCAGTCTTCTCTGTTTCTCTCTCTACCTCCATATTTTTGTCAAGTCTATGTCTCCTCCTTCTTCCATGTATTTTTTTTTTTATAAGAAGAAACTGTATGTTTTACATGACATTTCCAGTGACAATAGAGACTCTTCAGTTTGGAGATGTTAGACTCCTCAGTTCTGCAGAATCAAGAAAGTGAGGAGAAAATGAATGCATAGCACTTTTCCAGGAAAACCTGAAGTTCTAGAGTTAGAGGATATTCATTAGCAGTAGGACATCAGTTGAAAACTGATAAAAAAGAAGAGTTCACATACCAACTGGCAAATTTCTGGACTTACTTTCCACAGTAAGCAGTGGAAGTTTACAAAAGGTATAGACATATTAGGAGAAAGAAAGGTAGTCCCTCTCTGGAGTGGGATGTTGGATTAGCTCAAAGTCACAGAATGGGTAAGATTGGAAGGGACTATCAATGCAGTCATCTGGTCCAACCTCCATACTCAAGGTGGGTCATCTTAGAGCACATTGCACAGAATTGCATCCAGACAGTTCTTGAGTATCTCCAGAGAGGGAGATTCCATATCCTCTCTTGCCAATCTGTTCCAGTGTACGGTCATCTGTAAAAAAGTTCTTCATTACATTCAGGCACAACCTTCTGTGTGTCAATTTCTGACCTATTGCTTGGCATCACTGAGAAGAATGAAGCCTTACCCAGATCCTCCTCAGCTTGGAAGGCACTAAACCTGTTTGTTAATGGCAAGTCTTCAGGCGAAGTAGGAACATTTCTCCTTGCATGCAGTGAGATTGGAGAATGGCAGCATTCTAGCCAGCTTTCCCTCCTATTGGCTTCTTGTGAGATGGTGCAGAACCCATCTACATCTCCAATGTAAAGAAGGGTTGAGGCTCCTGAGTCTGTAAGGTCACTGAAAATATACTATCTCTCATCCTCATGAGAAGTCTACTTACTTCCTCATGTAACTGGTGATCTGGTGATATAGTTCCTCAACACAGACACACTTTCTGCAGAGGAGAAGACTCTTGGTCCCAGCTTCCCAGACAGGCACCAAGCACTATCTACAATCAGAGATCTCCAGAGCTACATCTGTTGTTTAGGGGGAAGCCTGCAACATCACTTGTGCAGCAACTCCAACAGCCACTGGGAACAAGCTCTACAGCATGTCATGACCATAAGGTTTGGAACTCAGACTACTTATTCCCCTCAACTGCTATTACACAATGGTTGTAGATTGGAGACAGAAATCATGACTCAAGTCCTCTTGGTCATAAGACAAATAGCCTGTTCTATTGTTCAGGACTCATTTATATAAGGAATTCAAAACTCACAGATCTAGACACTGACTGGTTCTGAGTCTTAGCCCTGCCCAGCTCCTTGAACGGTGATATGTCTGCTCTCTGAACTGACTATGACTGGCTGAGGTCTCTGCACGAGCTCTCTTATTCACCTAGGGACTTCTAGAACAAGCCAGGTCAACCAAACTGGACTTGCCATGGCCAGATTTGTCTTAGCTAAAGACTAGCTGTGACAAACTATGGCTCTTATACATTGTTCTCTGGTTCTACAATGATGTTGATCTTCTTAAGGAGAGTAACCATTCCTCATAAACTACCACATACCCTTCTCACTCGTGCTCCCAGGAGCTCTATAGATCTGTCACAGTTGTTCCTAGCAACTCCCACCTATAACTGATGACGGCACCAAGGAACGAGGCAGGGAGTGCATCAATGAGGCTGCGTGGTGCTCTTGCAAGCAAGAGAGCACTCCTTTATTTTCCTGACTCCTTTTGTACATTTTACAAATTGCCCACCCCAGAGGTGGGACCCTTGGGAACCACTGGTAATTTTCCAGAGACCATCACCGAAGCCCCTCCTCTAGGAACAAATGTGGGAGCTTTGGTAGTTTACAGAAGATGACCTTGTGCATCAACACCGTGCCTGGGAACAGAATTCCCCAAAACCAAAACAAGCAGGCACGAACATGGCAACACCCACCCAAGGCTCAAGCCTTGCTCTTGAGCACTGTGGGTTCCTGTGAGTACCTCAGCTTTTGTTCATGTTTCCCTGACTCTGGGAGTCCCCTATCCAGCCATTTTTACTGCTCAGTCCCCAGGGATTACTGTAGCCACCACTGCTGCTGAAGCTCACTTTACCAACTAACTTAAGATTTCCTTCTCAACCTGTCTACCTGTGATTCTGTAACATTAAGAGATACTAAATGAGACAAGTAGAAACATACACTCAAATTTTCCTTATCCAACTTCTGGGAACAACATGAAGAGAGCAGCCTGCAAAAAAAAAAAAAAAAATCAAGTTCTCTCCCCAAAAAACTATTACCTTTCCTAGTTTCTCTTGTCAGAGATAAACATCTCCTGGTTTCTCATTGTCCTGTCACAAGTGGGCTGGCCCTGTAATCCCTTTCTTATGGTTTTAATCATTGGATGCTATATCAAAGTTTAGGATAGCCTTAAACTGACTGGTTTTTTGAGCTTTCACTTAATCTGACTGTGGTCCTTAACCCCTTTGCTCATCTGTGATCCTGACATGCTCGTAAACATCCTTGGAAAGATGAAAAAGTGAAGTTGTTTACCCGGATTTCTGAGCAAGATCTACATCAGATTACATATTTCATTGAAGGAACTCTACGGACTGATAACTTTAGGCTGCCTTTAATCTGATGAATCTACACAAAGAAGAACAACTTTTGTTGAGTTTCAGGCCTCTTACACCTGCTCAACTATTGTTCTCTTTCTGCTTTTTTTCCCATGTCTGCCCCTTGTTTTCAGAATCCTCTGTCCCATCCAGAGCTACAACATTTCCTCTATGCTGCACACAAGCCTTTTTCTTCATCTTCCATCTGGATGGTAGTCAGCCCAGCTGCTGCATGCTTTGGCAGCAATTGCTAACCAGTGCCAGGATAGGCTCACCAGGCAACAGCTGAATACCACCTCATGCCGTCAAAAGGCTATCAGCTCGCAGAACGAGATTCCTTTGGCACTAGCTGCTCCAAATTTTCCCGGACATCTCACTCCAGCTACCTTCCACCCTCTGCTAAAGACACACACACACACACACACACAGAGTCACTCCTCTGTGGATTAGCTCAGCAGGAAACCTAGTTCTGAGAAGGATGGTTGTCACATTTGTCTGGCCTGGTTTGGGATGATTCAGTTGCCCTTGGTTCCACTTCTCTGTTTGTTAAATGGGACAAGGATGTGAGTAAACCAGGCTACTGTGCTTCCAATGTGCTTTGCTCTGGCTAGAGAAATCTTAGATCTGGAACAACTCCCCTGAGGTATTGAAATCATTCTTGCTGTTCCTTGTAGATGAAAAATTAAGGACAGTGAAGCCCTTACGCAGGACATTACTATGGTGTCACTAATACAATTGACTCCAGCTTTCAAGTAATTAGGCTTTTTATTTTTTTCCCACCAAGTGGTTATAACTATTTACTACTCTCCATAATTTCTTTCTCTGCCAGTAGCTTAGAAAAAGCTCTGTAAAGTCCAGACAACCTTTAAAAAGCTAATTTACCAGCAAGGCAATATTTGACTATAGACTTTCACACCCAGCCCACCCACACCCCCCCACACCACCACACCCCTTGTTTCCCCATAGGTTTACAATAGCTTGACTTGTCTATTGTAAAAGAAACTGTACTTGTTGGGGAAGGTGTGCATTACTGTACCTTCCTGAATTATTAAAATATGAATATCGATCTAATATCGGTATTCAATTATGACAGACAAAAACTCTCTAACAGTTTAAAAGTTAGAAAGTGTATCTTTATTGCAATGCCAGGCAGCACATGGGTAACTCCCTAATGTGCACTGCAAAGATCACAGGTAATTACAAAGCCTTTTATTTACAAAAGCATTGAATATACAAAATACAAATGCTTATTCATATTCCTGTCACTTCCTCTTCTCTGCTTCATATGCTAACTGGAAAAAAGGCTATTAAGCATGTGTAGTTTGTTCCCTGAAATGAGTCAGAGGTCTATTATGGGGAGGGGTCACTAGAAATGAGGAAGTAAAATGAGTCTTCCTTGTTCTGACCGTTCTACCTTTTCAATGCATACTTGATAAATTAATCTTTGGTAGAACATATAGTTTCATGTGTTCAACGGGTCCTTCAAGCATGGGAAGTTTGCAACTATCTTGTGTCCTTGAGATCTATTTATCACATTTTGTTTTTCATTACAAGCACAGCTACATAAACATAAAGTTGACAAGCTATGTTACTAGATCTGGGATAGCTGTCTAAAATCCAGCTTCTGTTAACTGTGTAATATATGACTTAGAATAAATTTGTGCTAAGGAATAAAACCTACAGTATCTTTTAATGAAAACCGTGTGACGGGAGAGTGCAATATGTACCAGGTGATAAGAGGAAAGGTATTAGCTACAGGGATGAATTCTTGTCTCAAAAAAAGAGTATTCCAGAGGATTTCTTCTGGCGAAACCCCAGAAATATGCATTAACAATAAGATGAATATTCGTTGCCAGATAAAGATATTTGAGGGAGGATTATTGTCTAACGGGATTCTAGCGAGAAGGGTATGCCGAGAAAATTCTTCATCAGAAGCGGCCACAAGAAAGAACATACATTAATATGCAAAATAGGGACAAGATCAACAAGAGGAAGCAGGAAGACCCACCCCCCCCGCCCCGGTATCCCACAAAGTCTGAAAATAGTATAAAAAGACCCCGTGAAAGCAGTATTTCGTGAACTACATGGGTACGGAGCTGTCCAAACCCAGTTCACCCCACACTGATCGCCCAGCTCGGTGCTGTTTTGCTTGTGGCTTTTTCCAATTTTATTTTGATGATTTAATAAATTCCTTTAATCATTAAATTGGCTGATTAATTTATAACAACTGCAAACAAAGCTTATCTACCTACTTCAGCTAATTCAGCAACTATAATCTTAACTTTCTTAAAATCCTTAGTCAAAATTAATGTCTCATTCCCAGACTGGGAACTGACCTAAAGTAATTTCCCAAAAACGTGTACAGGGTAATGAAAATGGTAGTGTACCATTAATACTGGGGTGAGCATCACAGTTTTCTTCACTACCTGGGCCTATCATTCTGCTCCTTTTCATGACTTCTAGCTGCCTGACACCCCTGAGAGATACTTGCATTATCTAAAATCCCTCTGATAAATACTGACTGTAGTCATTCCTGGAGGCAGCTAGGTTATCAGAGAATACATGAGGAACTGGAATGTTTTAGCTGTCTGTGTTTGCAGAAGCCTTTTGCAGGTGACGAGGCCAGAGACTGACAGTCACATAAAACGAAATCTGTGGCAAATCTTCAGGTGGGGTACCAGAGAGTCCTCACACTCCCTTAGGATAAAGGGTGGTGGGATGGAACGGACAACTTAATTTTCAAATTTTGATCTTGCTTTCTCACTATTTCTGTGACTGTCCTTACAGAGTTTTGTATTTTAAGGAGTAGAGGGAGAAAGAAATCAGGAAAAGGCTGGGTGTGTTTTCCATGGTTAATGCAGTTTGGTTCCAGTTAGGACCTTTGAATTTCTTTGGAAAGGACACATCAGAAGCGGCCAAGTTCTTGGCTATTGGCATGTGGTCTAACCACTGAGAAAACAGAATGTTACTTTTAGTAATACCCATATAAACATGAGAATGTGTGGGAGCCTCCCTCTTTTCTCCGGGTGAGTGACCAGGTAACATCCTGCGGGAGTCGGGCTGGGGCAGGCCCCGCTGCCCCTGGATGGCTGCACCGGGCCCGGCCAGGCCTCTGGGAGCCGCTGCCCCTCAGGGCAGGGGTGCGGCCCAGTCATGCCTGGATAGCAGTGGGGAAGGGGAGGAAAAGCCCCGGCAGCTTCCCGTGTCGCCAGCCAGGGCTGAGGGTGGGAGGTGGGGGTGTGGGGGAGGGGGTCGTCCCCCCCCCCTCCCTTCCTCAGGCCTCAGGGAGCACCTCTGAGTGGCCCACACCATGAGATTGAGGGGTAGAGGGGAAGGCATCCACCAGCCTCTCCACCGGCATGGCCTTGAGATCTTTGCAGCTCCCACTGGCAGGGACCATGTACCCACCGCAGGCCTGGGCAAGTTTTAACTCTTTCCTGTCAGCAAATGAACTTCCAGAGCACTGGCCCTTCCTGGAGTGAGGACAGACAAAGTGATTGAACCACAAAGAGACACAGCCTGAAACTGAAGTCAGTGAAGAGAGAGTGAAAAGACTATTTGGGGCAAAGGAAGAGGAGTGGCCTAATTTGGCTGGACATTTCTGGTAAACTATGGAGAATGAACTGTTTTTTCCTGCAACATATGAATGCTGTTTGGGGGGGATGTAAGGTTCTATTAAAAGTGATACGAAGCTCTTTGCTCCTAAGGAAAAGGAGAGTTTTAGTTCTTGAGATGAAGATGATTTTGGAAATCGAAAAAGAGAATCTTTGTGTTATACTAGAGGAGGCATCCTTAAAACAGTACCCCTAATAAGCAGATAATGGCCCATGTGCAGTGTTGGGAAAGCTGCTAATGGGTAGGATTTCACAGTTTGCAGAGATTCCTTCAAGGTTGTTGCAGATGTGTGGCATGGGAGCGACCAGAGGACTGTTCCTCTTGTGACAATGTCTCTATAGAACCCAGAAAGACTCCTTTCCTAAAAGAACTGATGAAAGTTTATTTTTAAATGGTAAAACTGACTGAAATGACAAGTTTTGTATTTTTATGTTGTGTGTGGGAAAGTGAACATTTGTGAAGGGAGGGAAGGATGTTTTGAAAGTTTCTTTCTTTTTTTTTTTTCTTATTTTCATTCTTTTAGTGTGTGTAAATAAACTATCCTTGAAATTTTAAGGTAAGCCTGTTTTGCTCTTTATTTTCTCCTAGTCATATAAAAATAGCAAGTGATGAAACCATCACACTAATTGGTGCATTGGCCAGGAAAATATAAAAACTGGCAAACATGAAACCATTACACAATTTGGTGTTTCCGCCTGGTTTCGAACCAAAACCCTCATGATGTGGGTAGAATTCCATGACTCCTAGTTGTATGTTGAATGTTCTGTAGATGGTCACTTTAAGAGTGTTAAAGACTCCTAATAATACATTGGATGTTCTGTTGATGCTTAGACATATTGTTATCTTGAATGGTTTGTATCCAGTTTGTAACCCAAGTCCCAGTTTTGTATGCCCTTACCTCTTGTTGAGTTTCTGCTGCTCCCTGCCTGCACTCTGCTCTTCCTGCTTCCTGTTTCCGGCTTCCTACCTCCTGCCAGCTCCCTGTCTGCTCATCAAGCCGAAACCGACACCTATTATGGAAATTGCAGAGACCCCCATGAAGCCTTGCCAGAATGTTTTGTACAATTAACACCAAAAACCCCTAGCAACAACGAGTCAGCACATAATCCAGACCCACAAAGGATGCCACCTGGCTGGCAAAACATCAGGCTACTGTGGAGGCTTTTCACCTGCTCACCATTATTGAAAGGCATTCAGAAAGAAAGACACCCCTGGACTAAACTGAGGCCAGGGAGTTCCTGGGAATTTCTGTGAGGATGAACTCCCGGCTCTGCAGCGAGAGCAGCAGAATCAACAGAGGCCTCCTCCTGGGCCATGATGGAGGGAGCAGCAGCAGCAGCAGAAGAGGCGTAGGCAATCCCTCGAGCTTTCCCCTTTTTAATAAAGGCATTTAAGGAGTTAATACTCATCTCCTGCCCTGTTTATTTATAACACACATGGTAATAAATGTTTCCCATCAATGTTAAATAGCTTCAATTGACCACACCTATGTCCCTCTTACTAGCTGTGATCTGGGCTAGTTGAGAGAATGCTTCATCCATTGAAAGACAATGAAAAACAAGAAAACGAAGACGGATGAATTGAAATGCACCTCTCTAGAGAAGTGAGATTGGTGTTGTTTAACAGTGCTTCAATTCCTGGCAGTCTCAGATGTTGTGATTCTGAATTTTCCCATTTAATAGAAAAATTGTCTTTGTTCATGTTCATGTTCATGTTCACCCATATCCATTTCTACTGAGAAGACTAAAACCTTGTTTCTGGAGCAGGGAGTTAAAAGAGTCAACAGCCTTAAAAAGTGACAATGCAGCTGTTTCCTAAGTAGTAATGGATCTTAATGAAAATCGGCTCATAAAATTATTATCAAACAGAAAGTAAAGATCCCAACTGATACTAGGTCCCTATTTTGCCAGGCACTCTACAAACGTATTAAGAGAGAATAATTTCACTGCAATGAATTTAAAACCTTGTTGGATAAAACAGAAGGAAGCTGTGCCAGGGATAAGGGTCCTCCCAGGGTGAAGAAAAAAAACCCTGATCACGGAAAAACATATTCCAGGTACAGTCTGGAATCAGATGAGGGGTTCTTGTCACCAGGTGTTACAAATGGAGATGGGAGCTTAGATATATCCCTGCTTTTTGCCCAGGCCTCCAGCAACAGGCAGTAGCTTTCCTGGTGTTGCCATCACCCCAAAACCCACTCTCCTTCACAAGTTCTTTAATAATGGCAAATTAGGTCTATTACAAAATTAAATATTTATTTAATAGACACAAAATTAACAGACATAAGACTTTAAACAGACTATTTACTACACAGGAATAAAACAAAAATAACTACTAGTTAGCATACACTGCACGATTAAGGTACAGCTAGCGAAGAAATTGTATGTATTAGAATTCAATGTATCTTACCATGCAATTACTGATGGGTCACACATCAAAATCCTTTGCTCTCAATTTCCGGAAAAGTAACCATGACGATGTGTCCACACTTTGGGCAGAAGCCACCCCACACGTTTCCAGGGAGTGTTATCTCTGTGTTGTGTGACTTTTATAGTTGTAAAGAACAGTGTCTTTGGACAATGATATTTATTTTTCTTTTATCTTTTCCCACATCTGCTCTCCATACCAAGATGTTGATTCTTGGTTGGGCTGCAGACATTTTGGCACCAGGAGATGACCCCTTTCTAGGCCTTTGGCTAGCCTGGGTTATCTCCTCCATCTGCACGAGGCATCTGTGGTAGAGAGAGGGGATGGACGTCCTACCACACCAGGCTCCCTGATAGTCCTAGGGCGGAAAGCCATTCATATCTAGCAGTTCAGAACCAGTTTATTTGTATTGCTTGAGGTCAAGATTTGAGACTTTTTGTTTTTTTTCAAATACAAATCCCAGCACAGAGGAAGTCCTGGGCCTGACCTGGGGCACTGCATCACCATGCACTGTGATGCAAGAAGGAGGCAGTGTGCCCAGATTGGGTAGTGCTGGACTTTGCATGTAGCAGCAGGTCAAAGCTATGTTTAAAGCAGCTGTGCCCACATTTTTTGTCTGTGACGTCCCCTCTCCTGAATCCTGCCGCCTTCTAAGCCTGTGTCAAATCATCTTTGGAACTGAAGTTGGAAGAAGCTGAATTCCCAAGAGTATTCCATTTCTCTGAATGTCATGACAGCATTGACAATAAGGCAAACTGATGCATTAACATGCCAGAGAGGTTTTGATGCTTATTCATGTGATGCTCTCAAGGGTTGATTGAATTGATGCCTGATAAAACAACTAATGGAAGCTCTTGGCAGGGTACCTTCGATTAATTTCCTTATTATCTGACTAATTTTATACTCTATAGTAAAATCAATATTGAAGCTGGTGCACACAAAGCAGCCTCTTTTAGCTTCAGGGTTTAAATATTTATGGGGGTATCAGGGAAAACTCAGTGAAGGCAGAAGACTAAGACAAAAGAAGTAAAATCCAAATGACACAAATTGCTACTGAACTATGGTAGGTTGTCATTAGGTTTTGAATTTTTTATCTTTGTTAGGGAATCATTTTCTAATTTACTTCCCCTTTCCTGTCTCCTTCCTTTCCTCCCTCCTGCTTTGCTGAGGCTGCATGTTGCCCTTGCACTCTAGATACTGTCATCAGAACAAAGAAAATGCTAAACTCTCTAATAGAGAGTTATAAGGATTTCAGGTGTTAGTTTCAGATGCTAGAGGCAAAAGATACTGAAAGAGCACCAGAGAGCAAGAAGAACACTGCTGTATCCCTATGTCTTATACTTTTCCATACCTGGTTTGATATATATTGCATAGACCTTTGTAAAGCCTCATCAGTCCTGTAGAAAGAGCCAATGGCTCTTCCCACTTCATTTTTGTAGAGGTAAAACGGGGAAGAAAGCATAATTTTATTGAAATACTTCCATTTCTTTCCTTTCTTTTTTTCTGTGTTATTTTTTTGTTGGAGGTCCTACAGTGTCAAAAGGTCAGTTTTTTTCAGATTTCGAATTTGCAAACTGCTTAATGCTAATGCTTTTCACAAGTAATGTAGTTTCCCCATTCCTCCAATATATGAGCCAGCAAGCTCATTTGTATTTTAGCTAGCTATAGCAATTGTGATACTCAATCAGATATATTATTATTTAATCAATTCTTTTGAGTTGTCATTAGGACTGTCACCATATTTGCATATGACAGCCCCAAAGGGAAGTAAATTATGGATTTTAGAATGTTGGTAACTGTGAATTTAAATAGGTACACAGCTGGCTGTCACATTCACCAGCACTGCTCCCGAATTTCCCGATCCCAAAATTACTCTTTGTTTTCTTTTTTTCTCCAGTCTTCAACAATAGCATTATGAGGTGCAGTCCAGTCATCCTTGTAACATGCTTGGAGGAGTTATTAAGTGAAACACCACTTGTGCTCTAGGATTATTCAGAAATAAATACTTTCCCATTGCTTAGTATGCTTTTTTATTGCTGTAAGATTGAGACTTAACAGTTAAAACAGTGTTGAGGGTTTGAAAGGTTCTCTAGCTACACATGCAAACACGTTCACATTAATAATATTTTTGTCTAAGTGTTGCATATGGGGGAACCCTATACCATTCATATCTTGCATTAAATTTTTTTATGATTGAATTGAAAGCAGGAGCTGGACTGCACATACCAATCTAAAGATCATTCAGAGAGTTAAGTTTTGTTAACTAGTCAGATTCAGTCCTTGCCAATATAAATGGTAGAATTCAAATGGTACAAGAGGTCCTGCATGATCTTTTTTAATCAATAACAGCTGCCACCGCCAATACCAACTTATCTACAGACAGGCATAAGACAGTCCAACAGTAATTGCAACATCGTATTCCTACAGAGCTTTTATGCATTGGGTTGCATTGACTCTTGCAAAAATCATCTTGTTTCATGGGAGGAATCACTGGTATCACTGAGGTAGGGGAGCTTCTTAGCCATCCCTTCTTCCAGGAGGTCTTCAGCACTGGCATTGTTATTTGTCCTTCACCATGCTCTTGCTTTCCTCCACAAGCTGAGAGACAAGTGCAGTTTCTAAGCCAGTGGAGAGAGTGTTGCAATGTGCTGTTATGGCTTTCAAGGTGAGCTCCCTTTTGGGGGTTTTTCCCCTCCCCCAGGGTAGGTTTTTCCCAGCCAATCCCTAGGGAATGATTATAATACACAGTGTCTCTTGGGCAACCTGGAATTTTGCAGGGGCTAGCCATCGTAGGAATTGTCCAGGGCAGAAAGGGACCACCTCCCCTCACAGGTGATTTGACCTTTAGGCTGCCCTTTACCCCTCGGATCACGCCCTGTCCCTTTCTGATAGGTAGGCTGAATGCACTCCATCTTCCCCCTCTCCCAGGTTATAACCTGGGGGCAGCCGTGCAGTCCCATTGTTCTGCTCTGGAAGTCAAGCTGTTTGGAAGTACTGCTGTACTGGAATAAAATCTCTGGACAAGACTCCTAAAGCAGATCCGTTTCCTATCTCCACTGATCATCCAACCTCTCTGAGAGGGTCACGCAAGATTCATCTTGCTACATTTATCTCACTGTGGCTCCTGGGTCCTAAGCTGCCTGGAACAAGCCCAGACTTGCCCGAGGGGTCTCTGCCTGTGTTAGCAGTGCAAGGAGAGTATCCTTTTGGGACAAACCACGAGGCTGTTCTCCCAGCATAGCAACCACACAGAATCCACAATACAGCAGTGATTAATTTGCTGTTATAAGAGAGAAAACACTACGCCATATTTGTTGCTTATTTCACAAAAAATTCCATGAAAGATGTTTTGATCCTGTTTTCATGCTGCCTAAAGATACTCTCACAATCACAAACCTTGACATATAAACTCCTAAAAACTTGATAGTGTGGAAGGGGTGTACAAATCTCATGTGGGGTTTCAAGAAAGGAGCAAATTTCAACCAGTAAAATTCATAGCCCAACATGCTGTGGAAGATCTTGTTAGTTCCTGTTATAAATTGGCCAGGAGACCAGCTCCTTTGAAAAAGCCTTTATTAGAAATCAGCTCTGGGTAGGGGGCCCGAGGGGCTGCGCACGCCGCCGCTGCTCCCTGTAGACACCACGGAGGAGGAGGTGCAATCGAATCTGCTGCTGCTGGTGCTGCTGCAGAGTCGGGATTCCTTCCTCACGGGAGTTCCCATAGAATCCCTCTGGCTCGTGTGGTCCAGGGGCGTCACCTCTCTCCAGTTCCTTTCAGGTCATGGCGAGAAAGTAACAAAAGAATGCCTGCTGCCTGCAGGTAGCTAGACGTGTGCCTCGCACAGTTTTGTCCTTCTTAGGTCCAGTTTCTGTGTCGGCTCGCTGTCCCAGGGGTTTTTCTAGCTCCAACTGGACTCTCGGCCGTAGCCAGGCACCATGGGAGCCCTTCATCTCCATATTGGGCGGGGCCCACAGCTCGATGGCAGGCGGCAGGGAGCAGCAGGAAGCAGCAGGGGGCAGCAGGAAGTGGCAGGGGGGGAGCGACAAGGCGGCGGCGTGCAGGCTTTCGTCGGGAGAGGGGAAAGCCCAGGATTTAGGGAGAAAGGGTACAGAACTTGGACATAACGAACAGAAATTCAGGGTACAGATTCAACATGAACAGTTTAAAACAGGCAAGTAACAGTGCAACTTTAATTTTACAGCAAAACAGTGTAACAGTACAACTCGGGAGTGCATAACCTGGGGCTAATTTCTTTCAGTTCCTATGTTATGGACCTCTCTCTTCTAATCCGTGTAACAGTACAACTCGGGAGTGCATAACCTGGGGCTAATTTCTTTCAGTTCCTATGTTATGGACCTCTCTCTTTTAATCCTTTTATTACCCTGAACATCTGTGGAAACATGGAGGTGCAAGGCACCTCAAGGCTGCTCAGCATGTTTGACTGCATTTTCTCCTTAAACATGTGCAAATGCTACTTTTATTTGCACCTTAGCAGAGCTGTGATTTGCAACACCAAAGCCTAAATGATACCTGAGATCCCTTTAGAACATTAAATAAAAAAGACAGTAGGACTAACCTCAAGGTCTGGGAAGCCCTAAATTGAAAACTGCACTGCTTTGAAAATGAACCAATTGCATTTCTTTGCTGTGATCCAAAGTTGAGAGGCTTTTCTGCATAAACCAGGCTCTGTATGCTTCCCAGAAAACTGAACCAGTATTCTGATTCCAGGATTAAAATGTAGAAAATCCTGTGTTTCTTATCTCATTTTGGTTTTAGTTGGATTTATATGAAGCAAACATGAAGAGTACAGCCAGGTGACTTTGCACGGTAATAGTTTGACAGTTTAACTTTCTATGCACTGTCAGTGAGTGCATAGAATTTGATTTGATTCTAATTTGATACTGACAGTGACAAATAGTCAGAGGCAGTTAGTAGCAAGTTAAAATTTAGAATGTGGCTAGGACTATACAAGATACTTTGCACCTGAAATCAGTATTGGTTGAAGGACTACTAAAATAACTGAGTATAAGAATAATACTGAATCATGATTTTAAAGAGTTAAGATTTTAGCTAAAGGTTAGAAGCAATTCATATTGGTCAGGATATAAGTTAGATAAACAAATGATAGGTTAATGATTATTAGATGCTTAAGATAGAGCTAATTGTTGTACTATTTGCCATTATGAGCTTGGTTATAAAAGGAAGTGGAATAAGTGAAGTGTTAAAAGAACATATTGAAACCAGTAGAACAATGGCCAGCACCTGGACTTTATATCAATCAGTCACAAAGCAGGGGACCTCGGATCGTGCTAGAGGGTCATGGAGACCTGATGAAGACTTTCCTGACTTCATCCCTTAAGACCACTGACCCAATTTTAGACCACCGACCCAATTCAAGAGAAGAACTGCCCACGTGTGAAGGCATAATAGACTCATTTTAATGCAGGGATGGGAGGTGCTGGGGTTATGCATATGTATTGTATGTAAGATCTCACAAAATAAATAGAGGGCAAAGAACCTTGTATGGTGTGCTCATGTCTTTTGGAGACGACTCCCGTGCCGCCCTCCAGTGTTAATAAACATACCACTTTCTAATTTTAACTAGTTAGAGAGTCTCTGTGATCATATTGGTTTTTAACGGTTCAATACCTTTTTGTACTATTTCTTGATCTGTCTGCAAGTTCTTAAGTTTCTTCAGAAAAAATAAGACTTTCCCTATTTTTAAATGTTTTTGCAAAAGACAGCCTTATCCCATGTAGTTGCTAATAGGAGCATAATAAATTTAGTAATCACAGAATAGCAAAATACATAGCACCTCTTTCTAAAATATCCTTTAAAAATGCCTACTTTTCTTGTCACTCATCTTGTGGCAAATGAAACTGCTGCGATCAGAATGCAAATGCAAAGTTTTGTTCATTTGCTTCTATCATATACCATGCCTTTCAAGAAAAAGGCCACAACTATTAAAAACAAAATCCATTTTTCTGACATCCATCAGTCTTTTCCTTCTTCTGAATTACTTAAATTTTTTTTGGAAAGATTTCTTCAACTGGAAAAAAATAAAAAAGAAAAATATGCTATTTTCTTTGAATGTTGAAAGAATGACCAAGACTAGACTTAAAAAGAAATGGGTGAAAAAGAACAAAACATTATCTCAAATATTGCAGTTCCTCATTCCTCACAGTTTGTGGCTGAGGAACTTGATTCTGCTTGATAACATCAGTGTTAATATCAACGAAAATCAATACAGTAAATCAATATAAGACTACAATGAAGGGTATAATTTAACCCTAATTTTTCATTTAAAAGAATGATAAAGCCTTTAAAAACTGGAACACTTTCTAGATGGAAGACACCATTAATTCATAAGGCAGCTATTTACAATATTTTCTAGGTTTATATTATATTTTTTAAATCAGGCAAAATTTTTTATAGTCACATTGTGACATACATGCTTATTTGGAATTTCTATTTGGAAGGAAAGCCTTCCAATTCATCACCTTTACTGCCCTTGGTTAATTAGGTCTAAAATTTGAAGCCATAAATTACTAATTTCACTAGGAGAGAGAGGGTTGAATATACTAATCAGTCAAAATAGTTCCCTTCGAAGTTCAAGCAAGCCAAATACAATCTATGTTCTTCTTTCTGGAGCATCTAGATCATTGCCAGAACTTCCAGAGAAATACCAAGGCAAGTTCCAGTCTCAGTTCTGCCTGTGTTGTCTATGCAGACTGAAAGTGCACCAAAACACTGACTTAATCCCTTCAGATAAATGGCTCAGAAGGAAATGGTCCTGAGCTAGACAGCAGCAATGAGAGAGAGAATAGTAAAATTGTGCTGCAGGTCAATGATCTCTTCTGCTTAAAACCTTGATGCTGAGACTTAAACTTCTTATACTGTATATAAATGTCTTTAACTTAATTTTTGCTTGTGGATGTCCTTTTATTTCTTTATTACTGGTGGAGAGCTTCTGTGGGGCAGGCTCAGCTGAGTTTGGATCAAGTACTATCCTGGTAGGAAACTGCATTGAGGATGCCCCCTGCTGTGGGGCAGAGAGAAAGCCTGTTGCCTGTTTTTGCTAGGAGCTCTTTTGTACATCATTTTTGAGCACCCATTTCAAGGATGCACAGTGTCAGCAGCATCGGGAAACACTTGGTTTTTTTCTGGACTTTTCCTTCTTCCTTTCAGTCAGGGAGTCTGAGCTCAGAAAACAGATGGGATTGTTCTGCTAGTAACTGGTCCAGCTGCTGCAAAGAAAATAGAGGAAAAAGCATATTGCAGTCATAAAAATAAAATAAAAGGAATCAAACAAGATACACAAGAGTATATGAAGCATGCTGGCTTCTGCTTAGTCTGAAGACATGCAATATTTGGCTACAGAGATGCTGTCATATAAAGAAGGCAAAAACCCAAACGGATATTTTATTTCAACAGATCTAATTGCCTAAGGGATCATTTGCAAACAGTCTTCAATCTGTGACCAATGCAGTCTTGTCTGGTGCTTCTTACAATGACAGACTGCAAGAGTTAAAACTGTTTGGCCTAGAGAAGACTGAGAGAGGATCTAATCAATACATTCAAATATCTCATAGGAGGGTGTCAGGAGGATGGTGCCAGACTCTTCAGTGGAGTTCAGCAACAGGACAAGGAGGAAAGGTCATAGAGTAAAACACAAGGAGTTCCACCTCAATATGAGAAAACCCTAGCTATTCTGCAATTCTGAGACCCTCTAACCCAAGCTTATCAGAAAAGAATCAAAAGAAAAATCCCCTAATCATAATTTCTTTACTCTTATCAAAATGAGAGGTGATCCAGAAAAGAACCAGGCTAGTAACCAGTTCCCAATAATTAGGTAGGCTGACTGTGTGTCACCTTTTTCTGGAAATCAAAATCAGGGTAGGATACAGACCATTTTATAAATCTTTTCCTGGGTAGTTGAGTTCAAGTAGCATAGCCAAAGAGAAAGAAGGTCAAATATGTAAACTGTAGGTCTTGTATTTTAAAATCCTCCTTGTCTTGGTTTAGAAAGACAGGTATCTGCCAGGGAAACTGGGGTTCTCCTAGAATGGAGAATGCCAACCCCTCACACCCCGACGAATTATAATTTTGCAATCAAGGGCTCTCAGGCAAAGATGTTGGGGATAGGAATAACAGTTTTTTACTAGGGAATATTAACAATACAAATGTGATAGGAAACAAAACCACCCAACCAAACAAACAAATAAACAAATAAACAACAATTTTGGAAAAAACCCTGACAGAGTCAGAGTCACAACCTGACCCTGTGATTCAGGATGTTGAAAGCAGTCCAAAAGTACAGTCCTTCTGAAGTGGCAGACGTGATTCTGTTGGAGCAGAGATGATTCTGTGGAAAAGCAGGTCCAGGGGTGGTGAGGACGGAGGTCTGGGAATGGTGAGATGGAATCTGGTGAGACGAAATCCGGTCTTCCTCCCAACAGAAATCGGGGGAAAGACTGGCTGCTCTCCTGTCTTGTCAGGGAGGGATGAAGAGGACAATCCTCCTGAGAAGCCCTGGCTCTGGATTAGGGTGGAGAAGGGAAGCAGGATGGCAAGCACAGGAGGCGAAGAAGTTTCTTGCCACGACGGCAGGGGAGGAAGCGCAGAGCACTGAGCTCCTGCAGCGGGGCAGCACTGGCGCGGTCTGAGCCTTCCCTCACGGCCGCCTCCCCTCCCCCCACCCCCCACCGCCAGGGCATGAGATGTATAGAAATGCAGATGCACCGCACAGGCTGGGGAAGGTGGCAATGGCCTATCAAGATGGGACATCAGGCCCCCAAACAAATGGAAATAGAATACACAAAACCCGGCTCCACAACCCAGGACATTATCCACTCCTTATTCTATTATCATCTGTATCATACCTAAATTTATAAACTCCACTATACAGAATGAACCCTCACACTCAGTTCTCACTTAGGATTAGGTTTTCCTGTGGTACACAACTGGTTTTCCCATCTTTCTGCATTACCCACCAAGTGTTACCAGGTCCTTGAGCAAAAACAATCTCACGGGTGGGTTCACCTTTGCCCAAGGTGGGGTTTACCCAAACAGTCTTTGGCTCTCATATGTACCACAGGGACTTTATCTCCATCCACTGTGTGCAAAGGGGTAGACTGGGCAGGGCCAGCTCGATTGATAGAGCCTCAGGTGTTGACCATCCAGGTGGCCTTTGCTAAGTTCACTTCCCAATTTTTGAAGGTCCCCCCGCCAAGTGCCTTCAGGGTGGTCTTAAGTAGTCCATTGCACCGTTCAACTTTCCCGGCAGCTGGTGTATGATAAGTGATGTGATATATCCATTCAATGCCGTGTTCCTTAGCCCAGGTGTTTATGAGGCTGTTCTTGAAATGAGTCCCGTTGTCCGACTCAATTCTCTCAGGGGTGCCATGTCTCCACAGGACTTGTTTTTCCAGGCCCAGGATGGTGTTCTGGGCAGTGGCATGAGGCACAGGGTAGGTCTCCAGCCACCCAGTGGTGGCTTCCACCATGGTCAGCACGTAGCGCTTGCCTTGGCGGGTTTGGGGCAGGGTGATGTAATCAATCTGCCAGGCCTCCCCATACTTGTACTTGGACCACCGTCCACCGTACCAGAGGGGCTTCACCCGCTTGGCCTGCTTGATGGCAGCACACGTCTCACAGTCATGGATGACCTGTGAAATACTGTCCATGGTTAGATCCACCCCTTGGTCTCGTGCCCACTTATAGGTGGCATCTCTGCCCTGATGACCTGAAGCATCATGGGCCCACCGAGCTAGGAACAACTCTCCCTTGTGTTGCCAATCCAAGTCTACCTTGGATACCTTTATCCTCGCAGCTTGATCTACTTGCTCGTTGTTCCGGTGCTCCTCATTAGCCCGACTCTTGGGGACATGGGCATCCACATGGCGGACTTTCACCGGTAGTTTCCCTACCCTGATGGCAATGTCCTTCCACTCATCAGCAGCCCAGACTGGTTTTCCCCTACGCTGCCAGTTGGCTTTTTTCCACCTTTCCAACCAGCCCTACAGAGCATTAGCTACCATCCACGAATCAGTGTAGAGGTAGAGCTTCGGCCACTTCTCTCTTTCAGCAATGTCCAGGGCCAATTGAACAGCTTTGAGTTCAGCAAGCTGGCTTGACCCACCTTCTCCTTCAGTGGCGTGTGCAACCTGTCGTGTGGGGCTCCATACGGCTGCTTTCCACTTCCGGGTCATCCCTACGATGCGACAGGAACCGTCAGTGAAAAGAGCGTAGCATGTTTCTTCTGCTGGCAGTTGATTGTATGGTAGAGCTTCTTCAGCCCGGGTTACTTGCTCTTGTTCTTCTTCGTCAGTGAGACTGAAGTTCTCGGCTTCTGGCCAGTTGGTGATTACTTCCAAAATCCCAGGGCGATTCGGGTTACCAATACGGGCGCGCTGAGTGATGAGGGCGATCCATTTGCTCCATGTGGCATCGGTGGCATGGTGGGTGGAGGGAACCTTTCCTTTAAACATCCACCCCAGCACCGGTAGTCGGGGTGCCAGTAGGAGTTGTGCTTCAGTGCCAATCACCTCTGAGGCAGCTTGAACTCCTTCGTAGGCGGCCAAGATTTCCTTCTCTGTGGGAGTGTAATTGACTTCAGACCCTCTGTAGCTTCGGCTCCAGAATCCCAGTGGCCAGCCTCGAGTCTCACCTGGCACCTTCTGCCACAGGCTCCAGGACAGACCATGGCTCCCGGCTGCAGAGTAGAGCACATTCTTTACCTCTGGTCCCATCCTGACTGGGCCAAGGGCTACTGCATGTGTGATTTCCTGCTTGATCTGGGCAAAGGCGTATTGCTGTTCTGGGCCCCAGTGGAAATTGTTCTTCTTGCGGGTAACCAGGTAGAGAGGGCGCACAATCTGACTGTACTCAGGGATGTGCATCCTCCAAAAGCCAATGGCCCCTAGGAAAGCTTGTGTTTCCTTCTTGTTGGTCGGTGGGGACATGGCGGTGATCTTATTGATGACCTCAGTGGGAATCTGACGCCGTCCATCTTGCCACTTCACTCCCAGGAACTGGATCTCTTGGGCAGGTCCCTTGACTTTGCTCTTCTTGATGGCAAAACCGGCTTCCAGGAGAATCTGGATGATCTTCTCTCCTTTCTCAAAGACTTCCATTGCTGTGTTCCCCCACACAATGATGTCATCTATGTACTGTAGATGGTCCGGAGCCTCACCCTTTTCCAGTGCATCCTGGATCAGTCCATGGCAGATGGTGGGACTGTGCTTCCACCCCTGGGGTAATCGGTTCCAGGTATACTGCACACCCCTCCAGGTGAAAGCAAACTGGGGTCTGCACTCTGCTGCCAAAGGAATGGAGAAGAAGGCATTGGCAATGTCGATGGTGGCGTACCACTTTGCTGCCTTGGACTCCAGCTCATACTGCAACTCCAACATGTCTGGCACGGCAGCGCTCAGTGGTGGTGTGACCTCATTCAGACCACGGTAATCCACTGTCAGTCTCCATTCCCCACTGGGCTTATGCACAGGCCAGATGGGGCTGTTGAAAGGTGAATGAGCCTTGCTGACCACCCCTTGGCTCTCCAGTTTACGAATCATCTCATGGATTGGGGTCACTGAGTCTCTGTCAGTGCGGTATTGCCGACGGTGTACTGTTGCTGTGGCAATTGGTACCTGTTGTTCTTCAACTCTTAGCAGTCCCACAGCAGAAGGGTCATCTGAGAGACCAGGCAAGGTATTCAGTTGTTTGATCTCTTCCGTCTCTACAGCAGCTACTCCAAAAGCCCAACGATACACTTTTGGGTCTCTGAAATATCCATTTCTGAGATAGTCTATGCCGAGGATGCACGGGGCCTCTGGGCCAGTCACAATGGGGTGTTTCTGCCACCCATTCCCGGTTAAACTCACTTCGGCTTCCACTACAGTCAGCTGCTGGGACCCTCCTGTCACCCCAGAAATAGAAATGGGTTCTGTTCCTACATACCCTGATGGCATCAGGGTACATTGGGCACCAGTGTCAACCAAAGCCGTGTATTTTTGTGGGTTGGATGTGCCAGGCCATCGGATCCAACAGTCCAATAGATCCGATTATCCCTTTCCTCTACCTGGCTAGAGGCAGGGCCCCTCTAGCACTGGTTATCCCCTTCCTGAGCATACATACTAGAGGTTCCTTCAAGGGGATTCAACACAGCATCGGCAGCTTGGTTATAGGAGGTTGAGGCTACTTTCATTTTTGTGGAACCCCCTTGACGAGTGTTCCTCTCCTTGAGCTCACGTACCCATGCTGCCAGGACAGAAGTGGGTTTCCCATCCCACATTCCCATGTCTTCCCCATGGTCACGCAGATAAAACCACAGGTCAGCTCTTGGGGTGTACCCTCTCTCTCGAGCTGGGGGTCGTTGGGCTCTAACTCTGGGGCCTGTGACTCGCACTG
This sequence comes from Phylloscopus trochilus trochilus, assembly GCA_016584745.2. NCBI lineage: Eukaryota > Metazoa > Chordata > Aves > Passeriformes > Phylloscopidae > Phylloscopus > Phylloscopus trochilus. Next base: position 55,764,389 of record WQNJ02000546.1, on the reverse strand, counting down.
GTGCCACACTGGAACTGTTTGTCCCCATCTCCTCCCTCACCCCCCTTATCTCTTCTTTGAGCTCTTTAACCACGGCAGAGATATGAGCCTGCATCAGGCCATTGATCATATTTTCATAATTCCTAAGCTTATTGGCAACAGACCCCACTGTCTCTCGATTGTCCTCAGCATTAATTTTGCAATAAAGGTGGTGTACTGAGATGGCCCCAGATTTGCCAGATTCCACAACATCTGCCCTGTGCATTTAATCTTGTCAGGGTCATTATCATGCTGTCCACTCCTCCCAAAAAGTACCTCCAGCACCGCCACTTCCCTCAGCTGTTGGATCCCTTCTTCCAGAGTTTTCCAGCGCATTCTATGGTGGTGCTCCTGCATTCTTTCTTTGTGGATAAATCTCTCTCTCACACTCATTAAAAGCTGCTCCCAAAGGGAAAGGGGTCCTGGCTCTCTTACAAATACCTGATTTATACCTGAGTCCTGGGTCAAGGGTCCCAAATTCCTTGCCTCACCACTATCTAATTGCACACCAGTACCCATGAGGTCCCAGACCCGAAGTAGCCAGGCTGTGTAAGCCTCACGCCCCCGCCGTACAATATCTTTTTGCAGGTTACGGAGACTTTCATACGACAGGGACTCGGTGATGATCTGAACATGTGATTCCCCTGCAGATTGTGAGGGCCCTCCTTTCTTATCCTTATTATCTGGGTTTGCTGTTTTCACCTTAGATTTCTTTGTTTCCACAGGGGCAACTGCTGCTGGCTGTGACTGCCCCTGTGGTTCAGCTGGGACCTGGGCAGTTGTAATCTCTGTAGGTTTCATTGCTGCACCATCAGACTCTCTTTTGTCAGGGCAGGGGGAGGATTTCCCACTAGCTGGGGAAATGTACTCCCTCAGCATCTGGCCCATCTTCTCCTGCATCTCCTTAATCAGAGCCCCCACCCAAACCGGGTGGTTTATCTCTGAGGCAGGCTGTGGGGCAGGAGCGGGCTCTTGGGCAGCATCCTTATTCTCTGGGGTACTTATTAAGGTGCTTACCCAGGCCAATCTCCCCTTATCTCTGAATGCCAAACAGAACAGGCATACCAGCAACACCAGCCACTGTATGATATCATTAGCACTCAGAGATTTGAACCCTTCAAAAACTGGTGCGGTGGACCCAAAAAGCTGTGTGAAGGGCTGGGAGAAAATTTCCCCCGGTGCCATTTCCTCACAATAGGTACCATTGTTAAAGTAACCCCAGAAGCACAGAGTTAGCCTATGATAGCTATGAATCCATGTGCTTGCTTTCCAGAGGAAGTTAAAAATCCATGAATTTCTCACCTTATTAATCCACAAAATAAACTGGATGCCAGCCACAGTAGCCTTAGTCATAGGACCCATATTTACATAAGGAGAAGCAAATGGCAGAAATACAGCCACCACCACGTGCCACCCAAACCAGGGAAAGCTAGACCACATTATTCTGGCCAGTGGGCTTTTATCTAATACCCAAGAACTGTTATTCCTCTCTCTCAATGCCCTCGTGCCCCACACTTGGGCGCCAAAATCTGTCTTGGTTTAGAAAGACAGGTATCTGCCAAGGAAACTGGGGTTCCCCTAGAATGGAGAATGCCAACCCCTCACACCCCGACGAATTATAATTTTGCAATCAAGGGCTCTCAGGCAAAGATGTTGGGGATAGGAATAACAGTTTTTTACTAGGGAATATTAACAATACAAATGTGATAGGAAACAAAACCACCCAACCAAACAAACAAATAAACAAATAAACAACAATTTTGGAAAAAACCCTGACAGAGTCAGAGTCACAACCTGACCCTGTGATTCAGGATGTTGAAAGCAGTCCAAAAGTACAGTCCTTCTGAAGTGGCAGACGTGATTCTGTTGGAGCAGAGATGATTCTGTGGAAAAGCAGGTCCAGGGGTGGTGAGGACGGAGGTCTGGGAATGGTGAGATGGAATCTGGTGAGACGAAATCCGGTCTTCCTCCCAACAGAAATCGGGGGAAAGACTGGCTGCTCTCCTGTCTTGTCAGGGAGGGATGAAGAGGACAATCCTCCTGAGAAGCCCTGGCTCTGGATTAGGGTGGAGAAGGGAAGCAGGATGGCAAGCACAGGAGGCGAAGAAGTTTCTTGCCACGACGGCAGGGGAGGAAGCGCAGAGCACTGAGCTCCTGCAGCGGGGCAGCACTGGCGCGGTCTGAGCCTTCCCTCACGGCCGCCTCCCCTCCCCCCACCCCCCACCGCCAGGGCATGAGATGTATAGAAATGCAGATGCACCGCACAGGCTGGGGAAGGTGGCAATGGCCTATCAAGATGGGACATCAGGCCCTCAAACAATGGAAATAGAATACACAAAACCCGGCTCCACAAGCCAGGACACTCCTCTTGGCTCTGAAAGGGTTTTCAGATGTACCTCCAGAGTTAGCACATCGAACACTAAACAACAGGACATTCAATTTTTCCCACATGACCCAAAGCAGTGGTTGTGCAACATACCACAATGGTGCTCTCTCTGACCTGACACACTGAATCATTCCGCTGAAATTCTAGCTCTGCAACCTCCTGACCAATGGCTTGCTGTAAGAACTGCAGATGTCTGTTTTCCTTCCTGTAGGGACAGCAGTGAAAGTACATTAGAGTGAGCAGCAAAGACCCTCTTTTATCTCAGCCCCAGCATAATGTCTGTATCTTCCTCTCTTGTTTTTATTAATGATGACAGGATACCTTACAAAATAATGATTGAGTCCTTGTCTGCTTGATTCTCATTTGTTTGATTATCCCAGTTGCAAAATTTAAAATGTAGTTGCAGAGCCATTTTGAGTATGCTAGACTTGCTGTTTGAAAACAGAGAAAGACCGGTGGGAGATGTGGTGGTTGGAGCTCATCTGAGGCACAGTGATCATGAAATTATAGTCTTCAATATATGGTGAAACAAGGAGGGGCATCAATAAAACTTCCACACTGGACTTTCAGAGGGTAGACTTTGGCCTATTCAAGAGACTTATTCAGAGAGTCCCTTGTGAAGCAGCCCTTAAAAACAAAGAAGTCCAGACAGGATGGGCATACTTCAAACAGAAATCTTGAAGGCACAGGAACAGACTGTCCCTATGTGCCAAAAGATGAACCGATGAAGAAAATGACTGGCCTGGATGGGAAAGCAGCTTTTGAAGGAACTAAGAAAAAAAATGAGGGTGTATCACCTTTGGAAGGAGGGTCAGGTATCTCAGGAAATGCTTTAGGATTTGCTAAGTTATGTGGAAAAAAATTAGAGAGGCAAAAGCCCAGTTAGAACTCAATCCAGCCACTTCTGTAAAGAAAATAAAAATATTTTTACAAATACATTAATGGCAAAAGGAAGGGTAAGGACAACCTCCATTTTCTATTAGATGTGGGAGGGAATTTAGTAACTAAAGATGAGGAAAAGGCAGAGGTATTGAACACTTTCTTTGTCTCAATTTTCAACAGAAAGGTTGTCTTCAGGACAACAGGCCTCCTGGGCTGGTGGATGGTGTCAGGGAGCAGAACAGCGCCCCTATCCAGGAGGAAACAGTCAGAGAACTCCTGAGCTGCTGGGATGTTCATAAATCTATGGGACAGATGGGATCCATCCAGAGTGATGAGGAAGCTGACAGATGAGCTTGTGAAACCAGTTTCCATCATTTACCAACAATCCTGGTTCAGTAGGGAGGTCCCAGATGACTGAAAGCTGACTAATGTGACACCTGTCCACAAGAAGAGTTGGAAGGAGGATCTGGGAAACTACAGGCCAGTCAGCCTGACCTCAGTGCCCAACAAGATTATGGAACAGATCATCCTGAGTGCTCTCAGATGGCTCCTACAGGATGGCCAAGGTGTCAGACCCGGCCAGCATGGATTTAGGAGGGGTGGGTCATGTTTGATCAACCTGATCTCCTTTTATGACCAGGTGACCTGCCTGATGGATGCTGGAAAGGCTGTGGGTGTTGTCTATTTGGACTTCAGCAAAGTCTTCAACACTGTGTCCCACAGCATACTCCTGGAAAAAGTGGAAGACCATGGTTTAGATAGGTGTACTCTTTTCCAGGTTAAGAACTGGCTGGATGGCCAGGCCCAGAGAACGGTGCTGTCATGGGTTAACATAGTTTGGATTTTGTTAGAAAGAACAGACCTATCAGGAGTCAATTTTTCAATTGGCAGGTGGTTTAACCACGGAGAAAACAGAATGCAATTTTTGAGTAATACACGTATAAGCTGAGACGGGGTGATATCCTCTCTCTTTCTTCCGGCTGAGCCACCAGTAACATCCTGCGGCAGGGAGCCGGGCTGGGCTGGGCCAGGCCCCACTGTCCCTGGTCAGGCCTGGCCCAGGCCTCTGGGAGCCACTGCCCTGTGGTGGGAGCAGGCCAGCTATACCTGGGCCCGAGAACAGGAAAAGCCCCGGCAGCTGTCTATGTTGCTGGCTGGGGCTGGGATGTTCCCCCAGTGTTGCTGCCCCCAACCCTTCCCCCACCCCCACCCCCTTCATCCCCTTTCCTCAGGCCTCAGGGAGCAGCTCTGAGTGGCCATGCACGAGATCGAGGGATGGAAAAGAAAGCAATCCAGCAGCCCCTCCACCGCTGCTCTACCCATATGGCCTGGAGATTTTCCAGCTCCCGCTGATAAGACCACATGAGCAAGCCTTGTAGGCTGGCAAGTTTTAACTCTTTCCTGCCAGCAAATGAACCTTTCTGAGCACCAGCCTTTCCCTGGAGTGAGGACAGATATAGTGATTGAACCATAAAGAGACACAGCATGGAACTGAAGTCAGTGAAGAGAGAGGATGAAAAGCCTAGTTAAGGCAAAGGAGGAGGAGTGGCCTAATTTTTGGCTGGACATTGTTGGTAACATGGAAGCTGGACTAAATTATTCCTTTAAACCTTTAAATGGAAAATATGTATTTGGGGAGGTGATTGTTTTAATTTATGTGTAGATTTTTGAGCAAAGGTATGTGTGATGGACTAAGTAAAATTGATTTTATGAAGTGCTTGAAGAGAGAGATGAAAAGCCTTCTGTGTGTGGTAGAGAAGTGACAAGATATCTCTGTTCCTTGAGATGAAGGATCCTTTGCCTCTGAAGTGGTTCACCTTTAAAAAGTGACACCCCAGTTTGCTGTGTGTTTGAGTACATGGCTCATGTGCAGTGTTGGGAAAGCTGTGTAATGGGTGGGATTTCATAGTTTGCAGATTCCTTTTCAGGCCCTTGCAGATGATGTCTCTATGGAAATAAGAGAGACCCCTTTCCTAAAGAATTGATGAAAGATTATCTTTAAATGGTAAAACTGACTGAAATTACAGGTTTTGTCTTTTTATGTTGGGTGTGGAAAAATGAAAACTTTTAGAGGGAGGGAAGGATGTTTTGAAAGTTTCATCCATCTTTTCTTTCTTTCTTTCTTTCTTTCTTTCTTTCTTTCTTTCTTTCTTTCTTTCTTTCTCTTTCTTTCTTTCTTTCTTTCTTTCTTTCTTTCTTTCTTTCTTTCTTTCTTTCTTTCTTTCCTATTTTTATTCTTTCAGTGTGGGTAAATAAACTACCTTTGTAATTTGAAGATAAGCCTATTTTGCTCTTTATGTTCTTCCAGTCACATGAAATATAGTAAGTGATGAAACCATCACAGGTGGTGAATGGTTCTGCATCCAGCTGGTGGCCAGTCACCAGTGGTGTCACTCAGGAGTCAGTGCTGGGCCTAGTCCTGTTTAGTATCTTCACTGATGATCTGGACAAGGGGATTGAGTCCACCATCAGTAAAATTGCAGAGGAGACCAAACTTGGAGCATGTGTCACTCTTGGAGAGTAGAAGGGCTCTGCAAAGGGACCTGTACAGGCTGGATTGATGGGCTGAATCCAAAAATATGAGGTTTAACAAGTCCAAGTGCCAGGTCCTGCTCTTTGGCGCAACAACCTCCTGCAGCACCACAGGCTGAGGACACTGGCTGGACAGGGGCCAGGTGGAAAATGACCTAGGGGTACTGATTGGCAGGAGCCTGAACATGAGCCAGCAGTGTGCCCACATGGCCAAGAAGGCCAATAGCATCCTGGCCTGTATCAGGAACAGTGTGGCCAGCAGGAGCAGGGAAGTCATTCCTCCCCTGTACTTGGCACTGGTGAGGCCATGCCTTGAGTGCTGTGTCCAGTTCTGAGCCCAACTTAGGAAGGGTGTTGAGATGCTGGAGCATGTCCAGAGAAGGGCAACAAAGCTGGTGAAGGGTCTGGAACACAAGCCCTGTGAAGAATGGCTGAGGGAGTTGGGGTTGTTTAGCCTGGAGAAAAGGATACTTAGAGGTGACCTTATCATTCTCTACAACTCTCTCAAAGGAGGTAGTAGTCAGGTGGGGTTGGTCTCTTCTCTGAGGAAACCACTGACAGAATGAGAGGGCAAAATCCAGGGGAAGTTTAGGTTAGACATCAAGAAAAAATTCTTCACTGAAATAGTGATCAGGCACTGGAATTCCCAGGGAGGTGGTAGAGTCATCATCTCTGAATGTGTTTAAAAAGAAGAATGGACATGGCACTTAGTGCCATGGTTTAGTTGACAAGCAAGTGTTAGGTCATAGCTTGGACTTGATGATCTCAACATAGTTCATTCTGTGATTCTGTGATTCTGATTCTGTGATTCTATGTATGGGCATGTTTATCACTTCTGATTTATCACAAGCACAAAGACTGCATAAATGTCCTACTTTTAGGCAACTCCAGGCTGGAAACCCCTAATACCTTTTTAAGAACCTGAAGCTTATTGGCAATCATTGTGAGCTCGTGCTGAATCCATGAAGAGTTAGTTTAAATTTTCCTGCCTTGTCACTGCATTGATCATGAGCACTAATTACATGGCCTGAACCCACTGACGTGGGACACCAAGCTCCAGCTGACAGACATCTGTTGCTGCATTCTTAATACTATTAGAACATAGTATTTCTGTGCTAAAAATCTAGCCCAAATTTATGTAGCAGTCTTCCCCTTCAAAATGCTCATGTTTAAGCATCTTGAACAATGTGGAGAGAAGCTGGACTTTGCGCAAAAATCACATCACGATACATTTCCCCTCTGCTTGTGGGATATCCATAGCTGTACCTCACTGGCCAGAAATCATGCAGTAACACAATATCTTTGGATTTAGATTAGTGTGTTTGGCTGTCATTACCTTTCTTCCTCTGACATAACACCAGAAAATAGTGCCTGCTGTTAGGTGCTGTTCAATCTCATTCAGCTTCTCCTGGAAGTGCTGGCAGGAACTCTTCATCACTTCTATTTCATGAAGGATATACTACAAGGAAAACCAAGAAGGCATCCCACTTTACCATGTTTGTTTGAGCACTGCCATGTTGAGTGCATTTAAAGCTGACAGCTTGAATGGAATTTGTCTTCCTCTTACACTCACAAGAAGATGTCTCTGAGCAGCTGTTGTGAAAATTTAGATGGTACTTCAAGGGAGTTTGCTCTGGGTGCATCACTCACATCCCAGTCAGCCTAAAGTATGTAGTTTTTAGTCCTGGCTCTATTTGGGCCAATGAGAACACAATTTTTGCCCTCGAAGGGGAAAAAGGCTTTGATCAAAGATCTGACACAATGACTTCTGACATCACTGCACTTGTCAGGGATACTTGAGCAGGATGAGTTGTTACAGATTAAACATAGTTTAAGTGTAGGATATGGGGTTGTAATTGTTAAAGTTGTTAAGGCTCATGTTTACCAGAAAGCCCTGTAGGAAGGCACTGCTGAAGGCTGGACAGCTGGAGGTTAGTTGGAGGGTGAGAGATAGTTCTGACTCATGGACAGCACACTGCAGCTGAGCCAGCCAATGGGTGTCCTTCTCTGTGGAGGCCCAGGGGCCTACTACCAGGAGAGATACCCTTTTGATTACGATGAAAAAACCTTCCTCCCATGGGCCTTTGCAGCCACATGTTAATATTTCTTGGGTTTTGTTGTTCTATTGGTTTGTTAAGTTTATGTCACCCCGTTCACCATATATGCATACCTCACAGAATGTTCTTCCTTCCCTTGGACCCCATTGGGTTATTTTTGCCACAGTACCACACCCCATGATCCTGTTATTCCCCCTGGTTCCTGGCCACCCCTTCGCACCATTTTCCCCCATCCCTATTGGACCCTGACTCTGAGATCTACCCCATTTATCTTGTTTATAACCCTGGATCCTTGGCCCCATTTTTGGCTCTTGTCCCTGGAACCCATTTAAGGCTGTACCCATGATAGAAGGGCCAACAATAAACAGCCCTTGGATTTCCAAACAGGACCCTGCCTCCTCACCTTTATCATCAGCTCTTTATTAGCAGAGTAGTCCAGGCCCTGAGGCACAGATTGCTCTCAGGGACATGCAGCAGCATGATGCCACACTTCTGTTATGTTTTGGTTTTGCCTGGTTGAGATTAAAGGTATAAAAGGGGGGTAACTTCTACAATAAAGTGATTTCCTTCACATGCACAAGGGGGTCCGTGTCTTTGTTCCCCATTGCTACAATTGTATTTCTGTCCACTGGAAGTTGAAAGCCGTTTTTAAAATGAGAAATAGGGAGAGAGAAAAGAGAGGAAAGATATATAAGGACTATGAAAAGGGAAAAGTATCTTTCATGATGGGTTCTGCTAAGTGTTACATTGATCATTTTTCATCTATCACGAGCTAGAAGTCTAGAATTGGATTTATCTAGCCAAGGGCACATATTTTCCACAACAGATATACATGCAAGTATTGCAACAGAAGTAGACAAGAAGTAGACATTTGTAATAAGTCAGAGGTCGCATGCCATAAATGTCCCAATTACCCTTCATTGCAAAAAGGTATCTAATATAACTTGTCATCTACATCTACCCTAACATCTACATTTACGCCAGGAATTTCTTGAACAAAAATGAGCAGGAATGAACAGGAAAAGTATAGGCAAATTTTCTATTTACTACTTTATAGCATGGGACTACTACAATGGCAGCCCTCTAGTAACATTGAAGAAAATCCTTTAACTGGTATCCAGCAGTGTTTGAGCTCCTAGAAACATTTTTTCTAAAGGCTTGTCCTTGACTTTTCACACCCCGTTTAGGGTAGTAATGCAAACAGTATCACAGGAGTTATTCTGGAGACATTACCATCTTTCTGAAAGCATGCTTCCCTATCAAGCTAAAACTGCTCTGAGTGCAAGAAGGTGTTTGACATGTTACCATCATAGCACATTTTGGTCTCTTATAAGCCATAGAAAGACAGTATAGAAACCTACACTTCACTGCTGACCACTCTAACTGACAGAAAAAATGTTAGCAAAACAAAAAAGTGCCCAGTCGCTTTGGATTCCTGCAATCATGCCCTTTGATGGTCTCTTCATGTTTGTGTGTTTGAATATATCCCTCAGACCCAACAAAGCCTGAAACATGATGAAGCTCTCCCTACTAAGAGAACAGTTTCAGCTAGAGGGCAAAAGATGCTACCCGTGCATTTAAGAATTCTCATTTTCAATCTCCATTTCAATTCAACTGCTATACCAGACACAATCCTGGTGTGTGTGACCCTGGGATAAACCATCCCACAACAGTAAATGAAAAAATCTAGCTCTAACAGTCGTGAGGTTGAACCAGAAAAGAGACCAGCAGTAGTCTGATAGGGCCTTCTCCACTGCAGTGGAGGTGAGGTCTCCTAAGTGTGTTTTCCACATGCAGCACAACTGGTGCTCTTAATCATAGAATTATAGAATTGTTTAGTTTGCAAAAGACCTTTAAGAACATCAAGTCCAACCATTAACCTAGCACTGACAGTTCCACTGTAAAACAATGTCCCTACACATCTACACAACTTTTAAATATTGTCAGGGATGGTGGTGGCAGAGTAATTGCTCCTTTGTCACCCACAACAAATTTTTCAATCTTGATCCTCAGACAGTTTTCTTTTTCTTAAATGGGAATGTATTGGCTGCAAGTAAGCAGTGCTCACCTAGTAAAATGATTTCTACCTATTGCTAAAACTGAGCACACTGAGGATATATAGCCATAAAAAAAAAAATAAAGGTGCCCACACAAGTTTAAAGATCTTCTGTTCTTCAGGTCACTAGAAAGAAGTCAATGGGCCACAGACAAGTTTCTAGTTGATTCCTCAAGGCTAATGCAAGTCTGGAAAGCACCATTCAAATGGCACTGTGTGGGCAGGTTTGGTAAAAACTTGTACCAGTCCTTATAGCTGAGGTACAGGCAGCTCCCCTGGCACTAGCTCTTTGAGCATATCACATAGCCCAGGTTCATACAGATTAATTCGGTGGTCATGCTCAGCAGGGATGGACCTGGGACTAACTCTCTCATATAAGACCTTGTCTGAGGTAAGGTGTAGGTAAAGAGGACAAATTTGCTGTCTAACAGTTGCTTCATGGTGGTCGCATGCTCCATGCATGCCCTTGGTAAATGGGACGTAATCTAAAAAACTTCTCACAGTAAAAGTTATAGATACTTCATCACCTGCAATACAAAGTAGGCATGGGTGTAATCTCTGTATAATGACTAATATTCAGTAAACTCACTCACTTACTGCACAGCGGCTTGGGTGTGAAGTTATATCTCTAAGAACAGATTTTGGATAATGGTACAGTGCAAATCTGTTCCTCCCACATTTCCTGTCCACAGACTAGAGAAAAAATATCCCATTATCCCCCATTAGAAGGGGGATAAAATAGTATGAATAAATGAGAAAGGGCTTCTCAGTCCTGCTTAAGGACTGACTTCACCATCTTCTGGAAACGGCAAGATAATGAACAAATAACATATTTTTTAATATACTTTTCAAAGAAAAGACATTGCAGATTTATATATTCAATGGCAGCAGCTTAAAATTCACCAGTTTCACTTTCTGAAACTTTGGTCTAATAATTTTCTTCCCCAATTTCTACAACAGTTCAAGTTTCATTTTCTTATGAAGAGAAACTAGAAGAGGAAAAATAGAAATGCCTGAAAACTAGCACATGGTGATGCTGCTCCTTCCACTCTTACGAAGATAAAAAGTCACTCCTGACTCCCTCCCTTGCTCTCTTCCCTATCACACCCTGAGTCTTTCATAGCTTTGGAGAATACTCAGCATCTCTGAACAAAGAAAATATCTCATCACTTTTTATTATTGGTATTCTTATTGGAATAAGTCATTTTACCGGGACTTTAGATTTTATGCAAGCTTCTTATTCTACCACAGTAAAATAGTTTGAAGTTCTGAGAAGTCATGATTCATTTTGATTTACAGCAGTTTGGCATATGGTATGTATCTGAATGTTCACAATCAGTCTTGAATAAGCAGTAAGTAATATCACCTAAATGAGTTTTATTTTATTCAAAGGGTTACGTTAAATCATGTAACCTCTCATTTCTGCAAACCAGTAAGTTACTTTTTAATTCAGCTGATTCACTGAAACTCATTCTCATTTCTCAGCTCTTCATTTGACTGTAAACTTTACTTCCCAGTTGACAGTTAACCATTTTAATATTGAACTGATGTATATAAGTTACCAAAAGAAGCAGCCTAACAAAACTGAAAGTACATAAATATGTTTGCTGTTTTTTTCCCAGAAGGGAATGTTTCTTTCCCTATCCATAATTCACCCTTATGTTGCCAATCCAGATCCACCTGAGACACTTTAATCTTGACAGCTCGATCCACCTGTCTGTTGTTGTGGTCTTCGGTAGCCCAGCTCTTGGGTATGTGTGCATCTACATGACATACTTTGATAGTCAGTGTTTCTACCCAGGCAGCAATGTCTTGCCACAATTCATCAGCCCAGGTGAGTTTACCTCTGTGCTGGCAGTTGGTCTTTTTTCCATTGGTTTAGCCATAACAAGGAGCATTCAAAAGTCAGTGTAGAGGTAGAGCTGGGCATTTCTCTTGTTCAGTGATACCTAAAGCCAGCTGGATGGCTTTCAGCTCTGCAACCCTATTTGATCTGTCTTGTCCCTCAATATCTTCTGTGCCTTGTTGTGCAGGACTTCATACTACAGCTTTCAATTTTCGATGTATCTCTACAATATGGCAGGAGCCATCAATAAAGAGTGTCGTGAGATAGAAATCCATATGGAAGCTCACGGGATGTACGGGCAGTTAAGGACCCTGCCTCTCCACCTGTTACACATGTTATGATTGTAGCGCAGTCTCTGCAGCTGTGACGTCAGCACGCTGCGTGCATATAAGAGATGTGCGCGCGAATAATAAATGCATTTCGCAGTCCACTGCATCACTGCTTGCTAGCGACTTGCCCAGCAGGGCTTGTGTAGTAAGTGAGTAGACCGCCGTGTTCCTTCCAGACTGGGTCCCGCTGCACCCTGAACTGCAACATAATGGTGCCGAAAAACCGGGAAAAGGGTGACTCAGCGCTGCCGACGCTCGACCACTCCCCCACACACGAGTTTGAGCGGCGAGCCGTCGGGCTTCACGCCAGATGGAGAGGAATGGCTGAAGCGGCTGGTTCGACTTCAGCGAGGGAGGACGCTCCCAGTACCACCCAGTGAGGACGCGCTGGAGCAGGGTGTAACTCAGCTTTATAACCAGTGGCGCATTAGCTGCAAGGCTAAGCATTTCCGGGTTGTAGTCATCCAACTAATGAAATCAGGGGTTATTAATAGTCCCATTAATATTCTTTATAAAGAATGTTGGGACAAGTGCACAGAGGCACTCACACGTGACATTTTAGTCACAAGGTCGGGGAAAGTACTAAAAAGCCAGAGAAAAGTAACCGAAGAACAAACCGCGTGGCGAGCTGCTCAGGCGTGCCTGCAAGTCACGCCGAAAATCGGGGTCAGAGCAGCGACACAGACGCCACCAAAAGATTTTTCCGCAGTATCCGATTCGCGTCGAGAAAGCGGCGAGGGTCTTTCGAGTTCGTCGCGGTCCCTCAGCCCTGCATAGCACGCGCCGCTGCCTGCAGAGCAAACGGCGACTCCAGGCGCGAGGGCGGACGCTGGTCCCACTCCCCTCCGCACGCCCGCCTCGGCGCCGCCCAAGCCGACCGCCGAGCACGGCCGGCAGCCGAGACATGGTGATATTGGAGAGCCTGAAAGAAGTTTTGACAGTGAAAGTCCCAACGGGGCTTGGGGTCGTCCCCCCCACCGTACGCGCTGAAAAATGGCGCCCAGGAAGGAGAAGAAAGGTGGAGCAGAGATCAAATTCCCACCACACGCACGCGCGGTGGGACACTCTGGGAGAGCGGGGCGAGAAACATGGGCAGTGAGGGGGAGGAGAGCTTGCAACCCGAGCTTGGGACACGCCCACGGCTCAAGCCGAGCGCAAGTCCCAAAGCCCCAAAGACTTCCTTGTTACAGTTACAAACTCCCAGAGGGCAAGCGCAGACACAAACGCAAACGCAAACGCAGGCAAGAGAGAGACAGAACAGCCAAAAAAAAAAAAAAAAAAAGAGCCAAGCCGAGGGCAGAAGCTTCACAAACACAGAGTCCTTTGTCACACCACTTCGTCCTTGGACACAGAGGCTTCAACAGATGGTGGTGAGCACTCAATGCACACAAATTGCCATTCCCTGCACATTTCAGGGAGCGCAAGAGAACAAAAATCACACCGCCTGCAGTCACCAAAATCCTTCATGTACTTTATAATAAACCTGTTCATATAGCCCAACTAATCACACTCCTGAGTCTCTTTTAGCAGGTTCGCCAGACCGACATCTTCCATCATTCCCGCATCTTTATACCAACTCGAACTTTGCTTCACCTACCCTGCATGCTTCTGATCTTAAGCCAGTTTATCAATCAGAGCAACACTGAGACAGAAAAAGCTGCCAAGCCCTTCAAAGATCCATGTTAGCAAGACCAGTTATCATTGTTGTCCTCGTTCTTATGTTCAGTCCCTGCCTCCTCAATAAACTAACCCAGTTCGTCATAACCCATTTAAATTCAATCAATGTTGTGTTCTTAAAGCACAGACAGTTAACGTAACGTGTTGTAACCAAAAGTTACACTTTATTTACTAACCAGTTTAGTTTTTACTAACCAAAGTTCAATCAGTTGTAAAGCTCTCTGTTCATGGAGAAGGGGGATGTGTCGTGAGATAGAAATCCGTACGGAAGCTCACGGGATGTACGGGCAGTTAAGGACCCCGCCTCTCCACCTGTTACATGCGTTACGATTGTAGCGCAGTCTCCGCAGCTGTGATGTCAGCACGCTGCGTGCATGTAAGAGCTGTGTGCGCAAATAATAAATGCATTTCGCAGTCCACTGCATCACTGCTTGCTAGCAACTTGCCCAGCAGGTCTTGTGTAGTAAGTGAGTAGACCACCCTGTTCCTTCCAGACTGGCTCCCGCTGCACCCTGAACCTCAACAAAAGAGTACATATTGCTTTTCACTTTCTGGTAGCTGATTATGTGGTGGGAGCTCCTCAGCATATGTCACCTTTTCCTCCTCCAGCGATGATGATAATCTGACATTTTCACCTTCGGGCCAGTTCATGATGAATTCCAATATCCCTGGACAACTGGAGTTTCCTATGCAAACTTGCTGTATGATCAGCATAATCCAGTTAGTCTGTGTTGCATCAGATGGCATGATGTGTGGAAGGGACTTTGCCTTTGAACCTCCAGCCCAGCAGTGGCAGTTGGGGTGCCAGAAGAGGCTGTGCTTCAGTGCCAATCATTTACAAGGCAGTTTGAACCCTTTCATAAGCCACCAGTATCTCTTTTTCAATTGGGTTGTTACAGGCCTTGGATCCTTTGTATTCCTGACTCTAGAACCCCAGGGCTCATCCTCAAATCTCCCAGGGTACCTTTTTGCCAGAGACTGCAGGAAGAAACATTCCCCCCAGCTACAGTGTAGTAGTGACTTTTTCTTACATTTTGTCCTATCCTGACTGTAGCAGCGTGTGGCAGCAGTGATCATCATGTCCAGGAAGATACAGCCACTAGCAGGGAAACAGACAGGAGAAGTCTCTTTCTTAAGCTCAAGAATCCATTTTTCACCCACCTTGGACTGGGGAGTAGGTAAGGACGAAGAGAGCAGTAGGGGCAGGGTCGTGGCGTTTATCAGGTATTCAGGGGAGGAGTCGTAGGGTTTGGGTCAAGGGAGGAGAAAACACAAGGACAGTAAGATCAGATTTCAGCCTCCTCAAAACAGGAGGACTTCACAACTCCTTCATTTATAAATTTAAAATTGTTTATAACAAGGGAATTCTCGGGAATATGACTTAATGGTTTACAAAACTAAAAGGAACATTATTAAGCTGAATTAACAATCAACAGAAAAGCATTTGAGAATTAATTCCAGAGGATAAAGTAACAGAAATGATAATATTGAATTAAATGAATACATTTTCACTTAATGAGCTAATAGTTCAATCTCCTTGATTTTTGATCTTCTCACCAGAAGGGGTGAAGTTCCTTGAACTCTTCATGAGGGGCACAGTTCTTAGTGTTTGGTCTTAGCTTTGGTACTGGTGTTGTAGGTGTTCTCTGTTGGATTGATGACAATGACTGTGAAGCAAGGAATGGTGGAAGCGGCAGTGGTGGAGCTGGCAGCGGCACAGCAGGGCCTGGCTCTCCCTCGGGGCTGCCCAGCTCCTGCTTGGGCCTGGGGCAGGGCCAGCTGCTGCCATGGCAGAAGGGGGGAGGTAGGTGGGGGGAAGGGAAGCTCTGGGATGGGAAAAGACAGACTGGTGGGAAAGAGGGGATCTCAAAACCGTGTGGTAAGCGCCATTTTTTAGAAGGAGTGCCCGGGATGGCATGGCCACTGCCTTCCCGGGCAGGGAATGGGGGATATGGAAAGACAGGGGGGCGAAGGAGGACACAGGATGGCAGGAGGACGCGACGCACCTGCATCACTTCTGGGTGGTTTCCAACCTTATCCTGCCTTCAGGGAAAGAGAGATGGGGGTGGAGAGGGGCATGGGGTGACAGAGAGATGGTAGCAACTCTATGCCATCCTGGCAGCTTTCACGCCTTGCCGCACTCTTAGGAAAAAAGGGTAAGGAAAGATACAGGCAGTTTCACAGAAACTCAAAAACGTGAGGTTTCACAGGAGGGAGGACCACTGATCTAGGGCGCCGACGCTTTGCATGCAATAATTGTCCATAAGTAGCCACCAGGGCTTTATCATCCATAAGCTGCAGCAAACGTGTCAGGAGAGTTGGTAAGAGTCCCAGCATGATCCTTCTTGCAGGCAGACTAGCCACTTGTAGCTCTTAAAAACTCCCTCCCATGAAGAATGAGAAGACTTGTGATGGTAGATGTTAGTGTCATCTCTTGGTCCCAGTAAGCCAGCCCCCTTACTGGGTATTTCCCTCCCCATAAGCCTTTTATCCCCATGTTTTTAAGGTCACTCTCAACCTGATCTCCAACCATGGTACTCTTAAGTCTTCCTTTTTAAGATGGGGGTCCCGCAGGGGATGACTTACGGGGTGCTGATCATGCTGTCCTCACTGTCTGACTTCTCCACCATTAGTAGCAGCGTGAATCAACAGTGATCATCGTGTCCAGGGAGGTACAGCTGTCGGCAGGGAAACAGACAGGAGAAGTCTCTTCGTTAAGCCTGAGAATCCATTTTTATTCCCCCACCCTGGGCTGGGGAGGAGGTGAGGACGAAGAGAAAGAGCAGGGGCAGGGTTGTGGGTTTTATCAAGTATTCAGGGGAGGAATCTTAGGGTTTGGGTCAAGGGAGGAGATAACACAAAGACAGTAATATCAGATTTCAGCCTCCTCAAAACAGGAGGACTTCACACCTGACTGGCCCAAGAGCTACTGAATAATCTCCTGTTTAATTTGTTAAAAACTTTGTTGTGGTTCAGGACTGAACTTGAAATTCTTCTTCCAGGTCACATAATAGAAATGGTTTACAATCTGACTGTAATTTGGAATATGCATCCTTCAAAAATCCACAGTGCCAAGGAAAATTTATGTTTCCTTCAAAAGAGATGATCATATTGTCGAAGTTGGGTGATTATGGGAACTGACAGCGGTCAGAAAATAGATTTTTAGGCTCCAGGCAGTGGCTTGGGGCCTGTGAGAAAGGTAAGCACACAATACTCTCATTCTGGCCTGAGAAATCGTAAGGAGGAACCCAAAATAATCCCTGTAAACAATCCCTGTAGATAGCCTCCTCCTGACACCTGGTGTTTTTCAACTTGTTTAACAGCAAAGATGTTTACAAAGAAGTGTAGGCTCTAAACGACCAATCCTTTTCATTGTACCTAATCACTGTATAAAAAGAGTCTGTCTTTCAATAAACTTTGCTATATGCCCTCCAGTTTCTGCTTCTCAAATACTCAACTTTATCCTACAATCATGACAACTGACCGTCAGGCTTTAAAGCCTTTATCATATTTTTCAGATTTAAAAGAACACATTATCTGCTTTTATAGTGTTCTAAGGTGCCTGTTTTTCTCCTGAGATATGCAGGATACCAAAGCAGCTGTCAACAGAGGTTGTTATTACAAATTAATTATAGGGAAAACCCCTCTAACTTCTAATGCAAGCATAAGTGAAGTTAGAATTAATCTGATGACCTGGACAAAACCAGGTGCATGCAGGCATCTGTTTCTTAAGGTAAATGTGAAGCATCTGTTCCAACAACAGTCAGTTATGTCCCATACAGTTTTACATTCATGCACTAGCTAGAGAACTACAAAAAACATGTAACAGTGTAACTTGGACTGAACTTGAGGTGCAAGCTGAGACATTAAAAACTGGATGAAATTTCTGCAGCTCAAGTAAGTATCAGTTATTGGGCTACAGAAAGACTTCCATGTGTCTCCCTGGATTTGCCCTGGAAGGAAGTGTGATGTGTGCTTTGCTATAATGGCTTTCATTGATAACACATGCAAGGTAGGTAGGTAAAGGCTGAATGAAATCTGAAAGATCATCTGCATATGTATCTAAAAATGCTAATATTAAAGACCAAATAACCCTTCTGAGCATAAATCCAGATTCTACAATTTTTACAGAAAGAGAATAGAAACTTATAAAAAGAAACATATAGTAGAACTAAGTTAAGCACATTTCACCTCTACTTGTTACTATTTCCTGTCCTCAGACTAAGTAGTCACCTTCATCTGAGTTAGACATCTAATTTGCACCTACATACTTATTAGATGTGGAATGAAATAATGGTCCAAGAGTAAAGACTTAACTTTCCCATATGGTCAGTGCAATGTGGGGGT
Organism: Phylloscopus trochilus trochilus; assembly: GCA_016584745.2. Classification (NCBI taxonomy): domain Eukaryota; kingdom Metazoa; phylum Chordata; class Aves; order Passeriformes; family Phylloscopidae; genus Phylloscopus; species Phylloscopus trochilus. The sequence goes on along the minus strand of WQNJ02000546.1, from coordinate 55,746,259 downwards.
GGGCGATACCCTGGTGGCCCTGCCCTGGAGGGAGGCCTGAGAAGAATTGCACAATCTCCCTGCAGAACCCTAAGATAAGGAAACAAACTTTCAGTCACGGCAACCACCAAAGAACCCACAATCCTCCAGGAGATTTTATGTAGATCTGTTGTAAACTATTGGCTTTGTACCCTTTCCCCTCCCACCCTAATTTCCCATAAAAACCCCCTGGGTCCCCTAGTCCTTAGGGTACCCGTCCCTGGACCCCTTCGCTGGTACTTCGCAATAAAGCTACTTCATGCGAAATCATCAAACGGGACTTCCTGGGCTGGCTACGAGAGGAGCAGATCTCACGGCGCAGGAGCTGAGAATCACTGAGCTGAAATCACAAGAGCTGAAAAATCACTGCTCTGCCCCCTGCTGAGATGCTCTCTGCCAGCTGAGGAGCACCCTGACCCCCCAGGAAGCTGTCTTTAAGGAGTCACCTTTTGGGGTGGTTGTGGCCCTCTGGGTCCGAACTTCAGACCCCAGCACCAGCTGGAATAGTGAAAAACAACAGTTTTGAGCTACAGAGATGAAATAGAAAATCTAAGAAGTATTTGAGACTGAGGAAGAGATTTACAGATGGAACTGTACTCTACTATGCCTTAGACAAATGCACCCACCATTCACTTCACAAGAAGCAATGGATCCCCTACCCTCTCACCAAGAGGTAGAAGGAAGTGACGTTATAGATGGAGGGGAGTGGAAAAGGGTTTCTGCTTGGGGTGGCAGGTGAATCTCCTCCAGACTTAGCTCACCTCCCTATGTGCCTTTATACAAACAAGGCCATAGAATCTCAGGACCAGGGAAATGACACTGTGGATGAAGGTTCTTTTGGGATGGAGATGTTGCCCAGGGCAGAGCAGCCTACCTTCTGCATCATGATCTCCCCAGTTAAGAAAAAAAAAAATAGAGTAGTAGTCATTGGTGACTTCCTTTTGAGAGGAATGGAGGGCCTGATACGACAACCAGACCCAACCCATAGGGAGGTATGTAGCTTCCCTGGAGCCTAGGAAAGGGAAATCATTAAGAAACTTCCCAGCCTGGAACAGCCTACTCTATCCTCTACTGGTTTTTGTGGTAGGCACTGACAAGGTCTCAACAAGAAGACTGTAGAGAATTAAGAGGGACCTTCAGGGCCTTGGGACAACTGGTCAGGGACAACTGGAGCACAGGTTGTGTTCTCTTCTGTCCTGCAAGTTCCCAGGAATGATGGGAAAGAAACAGGAAAATAATGAAGATGAACACCTGTCTTTGAGACAGGTGTTTTGAGCAGAATTCTGGGGTTTTTTGATCATGGATAAATTTATACAACACTGAGCCTGCTGGTAACTAAGAGGGTCTACCTGTCTCAAAGGGAATAAAGTGTCGTAGCTCAGGAGTTATCAGGGCTCAATGAGAAACCTTTAAACTAGATTTGAAAGGGGAATGGAGACCGGGACAGGCTTGACAGAGATAAGGTGTGGTACAGGGAGAACTATAGTGATGACATCAGTAGTAAAAGGAGGCCTAAGGGGGAATACCTCAATCAATAACAAGCAGCCAAAGACATAAGAACAAGACAGAACTCTGTGGCAACCCTGTGCACTCCCACTGGGATATTAAAACAATGAAATACTATTACGTGCCTGCACACCAATGCTTGCAGTATAGAGAAAAACAAAAACTGGACAAACTAGAGATCTGTGTGCAGTCACAGGGCTTTGATCTCACTGGGATTATGGAAAGGTGGAGAGATACCTCAAATCACTGGAATGACAGGCTGTTGTCATTTAATGTAATTTAATTTACACACTGCTTAAGAGAGAGCAGAAAGGCGTGGTGATGGAGTTGCAGACTAGCAAGGATGACACTGTTGCAGGTGTTTGCTACAGGTGACCTGATCTGGAGAAAAAAGTATATGAGATCATCTACAGACAGCTTGAATCAGCCTCAAAGTCACAAGCATGGGGTCTTATGGGAGATATTAATGAGTCTGACATTTGCTGAAAAAGAAAAACAGCAAAGCTTGAACTGTCCAGGAGGTTCCTGGAAAGTACTGATGACAAAATCCCTGGAAATGTGATGGAGTGCTTCATTCTGGAGGCCATCTCTATACACATGGATGACAAGAAGGAGATCAGGAGTAGTCAGCATGGATTCACTGAAGACAAATCATGCTTGACCAACCTGATGGCCTTCCATGATGAGAAAACTAGCTGGATGGATGAGGGGAGAATAGTGTGTATTGTCTACCTCAACTTCAAAAGGCTTTTGACACTGCTTCTCACAATGTCCTCACACGTAAACTCAGGAAGTGTGAACTGGATAAGTGGACAGCAAGGTGGATTGATAACTGGCTGAATGGCATGTGCCAGAGGGACAAAATGAGTAGAAGAGGATCTAGCTGGAGGCTTGTCACTAGTGGTGTCTACCAAGGGTCAATACTGGGTCCAGTATTGTCTAACTTGTTCATCAGTGACTTGGGGGGCGTGGCCAATACCCAAGAGTGTTCTGCTGACATTCAGGAGGATCTTAACAAGTTGGAGAGAAGAGCAGAGAAGAACGGTCTGAAGCTCAGCGAAGACAAGTGCAGAGTCCTGCACCAGTACAGGCTGTCAAGAGAAGGACCGCTGGCAAGCAGCTCTGCGGAGAAGGACCTCTGGGTCCTGGCGGACAACAAGCTGTCCATGAGCCAGCAGTAAGCCCTTGTGGCCAAGAAGGGCAATAGTATCCTCAGGTGCATTAGGAAGAGCATTGCCAGCAGGTTGAGGGAGGTGATCCTGACCCTCTACTCAGCTCTGGTGAGGCCACATCTGGAGTGCTGTGTCTGGGCTCCTCAGGACAAGAGTGACATGGTGTCACTGAAGCAGGTTCAGTGGAGGGCAACAAAGGGTTGCGATTCTTCCACCTTGAGAAGATGACTGAGAAGGGACTTCATCAATGTCTGTAAGTATAGGAAGGGAGGGTGTCAAGAGGAGGGAGCCAGGCTCTTCTCAGTGGTGCTAAACAATAAGACCAGAGGCAATAGTCAAAAACTGATGTATGAGAAGTTCCACCTGAATATGAGGAAGAACTTTTTTACTGTGCAGATGACCAGACACTGGAACAGATTGCCAAGAGAGGATGTGGAGTCTCCCTCTCGAGATACTCACAAGTATCTGAACTTGAGATACTGAACTGTCAAGAACTGTCTGGATGCAATTCTGCCAATGTACTCTAGGATGACTCTCCTTGAGCAAGGAGGTTGGACCTGATGACTGCTCTGCTGGTCCCTTCCAATCTCACTCATTCTGTGATTCTGTGAAAGTAAGGGCTCTTTAAATGGTTAAATGTTTCTCTGACTCTCTAACATTTTATTCAAAGTCAAGCAGTATTTCCTTAATTTCAGTGAAGTCTGAATTAAAACAAATACATGGCCAAAATTTATATCTGCCCCCAAATTAAGATGAGGTAAGAAGTTGTGAAGAGGTATCTATCATGCTCTCACAAGGACTTCAAACTTAATGACATGCTTCCAGGAAAAACAAGATTGAGGGCTACATTGTGAAGGCAGGCTGGGGCTGTGATGAAACTAGATTAAACATGACAGCTTTCTCAACTTGAAGCAGTTAAATTTAAACTTATGTAAATGTAGTTTGGTTTAATGTCTGTGTACCAGAGCCAAGTAAAATTTTCATAATGGACATTAACATTTGCATACCTGGAAACTGCTTTAGTTGAGCAATGCACCAAGCTATCTCTTAATTTCCCCTTATTGTCCCAAACTACATTTAAATGAGACTGTCAATTAGACCATGCCTGATGCTGTCCTAAGGAGGAATAGAGTTTTCCTCCTTGTGAAATTTTCACTAACTTTAATAACTCATCAATGGTAATGGTCAAGTTTTTCTTGGCAGTTTTTAATAACCAGTAAGGATACCCATAGCCCAGGTTTCTGCTAGGAGATTGACAGGGGCCCAAAGAGGGTTTTTGCTAGGCCTCACAAGTTTCTGAAAATGTCCAGACTGAATAGTTGTAGCAGTTTTTCACCAAATGGACTAGCATCAAAAGCCCTTTCAGCCGTGGCCAAGGCCACCTTTAGAGACATTTATACCATTTATTCACAGAAAACATTACCATGAATTAAAACCTTCTAGTAACTGGAATACTGTTTTTAGAAGGGATGTAAGTTGGGCAAAAAAGTGGGGAGAGGGGAGGGGGAGGTCAGCCAAATCAGTATAGTGTATTTTAACATTTTAAGATTATCTCACTGTTCTCTTTCAAATATGTCTTTTAACCTTTTTTTTCCCCCAAAACCCCACTTTTTTAACATGAAGGTTGGTTTTGATGCATTAAAGACCTAGAAATGAAACAACACTCTTTCAACACAATATAAAGGCTGGTCTTTATTGGAAGCCCCCAAGGGGCAGATATGGGAAAACACCCAACCCACATAAGGTGAATACAGTTTTTTAAATTTAACAAATTAGCATAATTGATATGAATTCTCAATTAGAAGCACAGGTGATGAAGTAATTCCCCCTTTTTGGTTTCACCTCTTCTGTAGCCTCCCTTTAGAGAGGAACTAAACTTTGTTTATGAAAATGTGTCTCAAAGAGCTAGTCTCATTCTTGGCTCTAAGGAAGAACCAAGATAGGATTGGGGCCTTGGACTCCTTGGGGCTTGGAGCCTTTGGGATGTGTTTTGTCTTTCTGACTATCAGGGTAGGGAAAAGTACTGGAGTTAGCTGCACCTATATAACTATAATACTATAGTTTACCGAATATACAAATATATGAAGGAAATATAAAAGCAAAAATAAATTTGGCAACAGTATGAAAAAGAAAAGGAAGGAGGTTAAATCACCAACATTGAGAAAAATGGGGGTTTTTTTTGTTTCTGGTCTTTTTCCCTGGTCGTCTGATTCAGCCACCAAACCAAAACATCCATTATTTGTGTAGTTCTATTGTTCTCCTAATGTGTGGACACACCCAAATCTGTAAAGATTCTCCAAATACAGAGAATGCAGAGAATTGCACCAAGGAAAAACAAAGTATGTTTGGAGAAGAAGTAGATACACAGTCCAATATTCAACTATGGAAAACCCTGGTTCTTCACCTTTCAGTGCTAATTGAACTGGGATAATTTAGCTCCTGCATCCCATTTCTCTTTTGCCTGAATTTTAAATAAAAATAGGTTAAAGGAAATTGCTAATCAAGTACATGCCTTCCAAATCAAAAGTGCCCCAGCTTTCTAGCCCTTTACTTGATCAATCCAAATTCATTAAGAAACTTTTCCTCTCTCCATATTTACATGCACTTACAGTGGCTCCTATTTTTAGAAGCCTTCAGTAACTTTCTGAAATTATAGGGTGTCTAGATTCACCATTAATGAAAGAATATTTCCTAATTAACAATAAGTATTGAAGATAGGTTCTGCTCTCTCCTGAAGACTCCACAGATGGTTTTCTGTGGAGCTGGATGCAAACAACACAACCTCTTTCCAGTCTTCAGTCTGGAAAATACTTGCAAACTGCAGAAGATGCCATGAGAGCTGCTACATTGTTTCTAAATATTAGCACATTTTTTGCATGTCTCTTGAATCACATTAACACCAATGAATGTATATCAATGTCAATATTTGTTTTCTACATCATTTGAGTATATGGGGAAGAATAGGAACAAATACTACAAATCCAAGAACAAATTTAAATTTGAACTTTAAATTCACAAATTAAAATCCGGACTGCTCATCTGGAGTCTGAACTAAAGGGAAAGAAGAAAATACAGACAATTGAGGCTAGGACAGGTGACCTATGAGGAGTATAGAGATGAAGCACAGTTGAGTAAGGATGAGGGGAAGAAGGCCAAGGCTAAGCTGTAGCTGAATCTTTTAAGGGATGCAAAGTAAAACAGGAAGGGCCTCTACAGGAATGTTAACCTGTAAAAGTAAGAACAATGAAGGTGTACACCCCAATCCCCCCACTGGCAAACAATGCTGGAAAACTGGTAACAACAGATGAGAAGGCCGAGATACTCTCTCTTCCCAAACCTCTCAAGTGGATGGACAGTAGGATGGGGATTGGGGGAGCAAAGTCCCTCTCACTGTAAATAAAGATCAGCTTCATGGCCATCTGAGGAACCTGAATGTACATAAGTCTGTGGGACTACGGTGGTCTATCTGTTTCCCTCTAAGCCTCATTAAGATTGGAAAAATGCTTGCTAGGCCTTGGTTTTGAACAGTACCTGGGCTGAGCTCTTCTTGAACTTAGCAGAAACACAGTCTGCTCTCAGGAACTTATGCTGTCTAATGAGCTCCTGTTTTTTTTTAATCAACAGCCTTTTAATCAACTTTTTACCTGAAAAACAACTAAGTTGAATAATATTTTTGTTCCAAATCTTTCAAAGAAATTTTCTGACCTGAAGTGTGGCCAGGATGAAACATTGTTATGACTAAAGCCCACTCTATTGCAGCCCTATAAACAGCAGTCCAAAATGAGATCCTTTGAGTTCCCCTGGACTGCAGCAGCTGTGACCAACTAAGTCCCTCTGAAAGTCTCTCAGAGCCAGCAAACTCTCAAGTTTGTTGTACTTGAAGGATTGCCAAACAATGACTGATCCTGGGTCAACTACTGGGTCAATGGGCTGCTACTCCCATTCCTTGAGGGTCAACTCTTTGCCTTGAGGGTCAACCCTTTGCAAAGACATCTGATGTATTTCACTACTTCAAAGGGAAATTTTAACAGATACCTTGTAGAAATTCATTATGTCTGTATGCATATGAGTGTGCATATGCTATATCAAATGTGGGAGAAATGCTGCTTTCCAAGATTCTTAAGTACTTTTTTATAAGTTAGGCCTTAAGTAAGTTACTGTTCTGATATAATAAACCCTATATGAGTCATTCACTAAACTGTTTAACTGGAGTTATAAGTTAAGTTAAATGTGCTTTAAGTGCCATTAAGCTTAAGTTAAATGCTGTTACATTTAAGTACTGTTAAGTTTAAATGCTGTTGCGCCTTTAGGCTGTATTCATTTTTATCCTTACCTTTTCTATTGTTTTGTCTCCTCTCCCACCTTCCCTCACATCTCCACATAAATAATTTTGGGATTATTTTGGTTTAGATTAATTGACTATGGATTTTTGCTTGCTTTTCCTTGGTATGCCGTAACCTTCTAGTAAGCAATACAGGGAACCTTGCTAATGAATTTTGTCATGCTGTCACTTTTACATTAAACCTGTTTTTACTGATACTTTTGCCAGTGACTCTTTAAGAGACTTGAAACATTCATTCATGAAGAGATGCATCCCAGAGGCCTGAGAGAATTGGCTGATGTAGTTGCCAAGGCACTCTCCATGATATTTGAAAAGTCATGTCAGTCAGGTGAAATCCCAGGTGATTAGAAAAGGGGAAACATTGTACCCCTCTTTGAAAAGGGTAGAAAAGATAACACTTTAAAGATAACTCCTGACTTGTCAGCTTCTGTGCCTGGGAAGATCATGGAACAGATCTTTGTAGAAGCCATGCTGATGCACACGGAGGACAGGGAGGTGATTTGAGACAACCACAATGGCTTCACCAGGGAAAAGTTCTGCCTCACCAACTTAGTGCCCTTCTCTGATGGAGTCACTACATCAGTAGACAAGGGAAGGGTTACAGATGTCATCTATCTAGACTTCTATAAAGCCTTTGACACTGCCACAACATCCTTCTCTCTAAATTGGAGAAAGATGGTTTGATGAATAGACTATTATAATTTATTTATAAATTATAAATTGCTTGAATGGTCACATCCAGAGGTTAATGGGTCAATGGCTCAGAGTCCCAGTGGACATCAGTGACAAGTGGTGTCCTTCAGTGGGTATTGGGACCTGTGTTATTTGATATCTTCATTAATGACATGGACAAAGGGATCTAGAGCACCCTTAGCAAATTTGCAAATGACACGAAGATGAGTTGTGTGGCTACCACACCTGAAGGATAGGATGCCATCCAGAGGGACCCAGACAAGCTCGAGAATTTGGCCCATAGGAATCTCATGAAGTTTAACAAGACGCAAGGTCCTACATCTGGGTTGAGGTAACCCCTGGTATCAATGCAGGCTGTGGGGTGAACAGATTGAGAGCAGCCCTGACAAGAAGGAGGTGCTGGTGGATGAGAGGCTGGACATGACCCAGTAAAGTGTTCTTGAAGCTGAGAAAGCCAAATGTTTCCTGGGCTGCATCAAATGAAATGTGGCCAACAGAGAAAGGGAGGTGATTCTGCCCCTCTGCTCTGGTGAGATCCCACCTGGAGTGCTGCATCCAGCTCTGTGGTCCCCAGCACAGGAAGGCCATCAATCTGCTGGAGTAAGTCCAGAGACAGTTAGAACATTAAAGGGATGAAACACTTCCCCTATGAGGAAAAGCTGAGAGAATTTCGTTTGTTCAGCCTGAAGAAGAGAAGGCTTCAGAGTGACCTAATTTTGGCCTTCCAGTACCTGAAGGGACCCTACAGGAAAGATTTTTTCACTTTTTTTTTTTTCACTTTTTTTCTAAGAACACATAGTGACAAGGTAAGGGAGAATGGCTTCTAACAGAAAGAGAGTAGGGCTAGATTAGATATCAGGAAAACATTCTTTACTGTGAGGTTGGTGAGGAATTGGAACAGGTTGCCTAGGGAAGTTGTGGATACCCCATCCTTGGAAGTGTTCCAGAACAGGCTGGACAGAGCTCTGAACAACCCACTGTACTGAAAGGTCTCTCTTTCCATGGAAGAGGGGTTGGCACTAGATGGTCTTTAAAGTTTCTTCCAACCCAAGCCATTCAGCAGTTCAATGTTTAAGAGCTAGCAAAACTTCACTAAAATATGCATTCTGCATAAGCCACAAACCCCCTCTTTTTTAAAATTGTTGTTACCCAGAACAGGGGACTTTCTGAACCTCTCTCAGCCTTGATACACCAGAAGTAATTACTTTTTACAACTTTCAACATCTGGAAAAAATAAATCTTGTTTTTAATATGTGAATATATGTTCTCATGTGTATGAAAAACCTTGATCCTGTGTAAATGTTCCATAAAATGTGATTGTTCCCAGCATACTCAATTGTGTTTCCCTTCTCTAAGACACAGCTGCCCCACTGGCATCTGTACAGATTACTGATCATTGACTATGAAGGTGAACATTTCAACTACTGGCATTGAAATGTCAAAACAAATTCTTCTTTTTTTTTTTTAATACACCTGTAACTTCCTGTAACACTGATTCACTTTGCACATTATAGAAAGGGCAACGAGCAAGAAAACTGAGGTGAGAAAGATCTTGTTTATACTTGTTTTCTAGCCAAATGCTTTACACATTTCCACAACTTGCTTGTCCCTAGCACAGCAGCACTGACCCCTTCCGGTATAGCGTCTCGGCATCGTGCAGCATTTCAAGACAATAGCCATCAGATGGCAGCAGCACACAAACCACTAACTATTTCCAAAGCCTGACACAGTTGAGTTTTTAACCATGTCCTTCTGCAAATTTCATTTTTCAGGGATATTTTGGCAGACAATATGTAAATAAACCACCTTATTAGAATAGTTATATTTGAAAGGAAATAATACACTCCAAAATGCACCAAATGCAGCAAAATCTCTTACTCTTATTCAAATGAGCTGTATTTGTCAATCCCCTGTTCCCTTTGAATTGAACAGGAATTTTATGTCAATCACCTTACACTATGTGACAAAGTGAAAATACATTCCAAAAATCTCTATGAAATGCAATTTCTATTATTAATTGTGCCCCACTGTGCTGGTGGATGCGGTATGGATTCAACAAAAGAATGGTCTATGCCCAGAATACAAGTTTACAAGGTGAACAAAATCTGGCTCCTCTGAAGTATTTTCTTCTGCTTGTCTAAACTACAACTCTCAGCTACTCTGCAATATTCTTCTCCCCATCACTCTGGGTACCATTGATATATAGAGGACTTCAGGTATACTTTTCTTTTTGTCAGGGTGATGCCAGACTCGTTGTGAAAAAGAGGGGAAAGCCCTGCACCTCCCATGACTTGCAACCACCCCAGGTGGGACACAAGGGGACGTATGCTGCACACAAAGATCTGAGAAAGGGCCAGAAGGCACATATGTTATGTGACAACTACTGATATTTTGCTTCATCTCCTTGTTCAGCCTGCACTTCTTTATGTGGTTATGATTGGGGTTTGTCTGTCACAGTCATCATTAGCAGGAGACACATACTTCCAAGGGCACAAGGAGTGCACACACTGTGCTTCAGGTCCTCCAGTGTGACCTTAGGTTCCTCATCCAGTGCCTTTCTGCCTGCAAAGCTCTGGGTGCCCAGGTTCCTCAATAAGGACATTTGCCCAGATGGTCTCCAGATACTAGCCATAAGCAGTTCAGAGAACCAGGTCATGGAGCATTAAAGAAAAAAATTGCACTGGCTCTGTGCATAACAACTATGTAGCAAGTCTATGTCTATTACCAGAGAATTCCACTTGAGTCTTCCTCCTGAGCAAGTTTTGCACTAAATTTAAGGCAAGCTTTTGGCTTAAGATTCGGTGTATATTATGGTTAGTTCTGGCATGCTCATGGCACAGCAGAGCCAGCAGCCAGAGCACAGCAGTGTGGAGTGCTGCCCAGGTTGCAAATACTGTAGGTGAAAAGCAGCATAAGAGCTCTCCAATGTGGTGGCTAGCCACTGGCACCTGCATAGTATGCTACCATATTCAAAGCTGGTGCACGTATTTACAGGTTAAAAATCAGCTACATATTTCAGTCAGTGTCTCAACAGCAGGTATAAAAATATACCTCTCCATGAAGTGCCTGGGATTGGTGGGTGGATTGGTTTGCTCTCCTTCACTCTTTTGCATTAAAGGTTTTCCTAGCTAGTGTGTAGAAGAAGCCTTAGAGAAGAACTGAACTAGCTAATAACGAGCTGTAAAGCTACTCAATAAAAAAAAATGAAAAAAAAAAAGTTTGTTTCCCTTCCTCCCTACCCAAATCATATATTATTATGAGGAAGGGAAGCACATTCTCTACCATGTACATCACCCAAAAGGATGTAATTTCCACCACTAGTGAACCATCCTGTGCCTCTGTAGAGAGGGTAAGATCTGCTGTCTGTGGGCATTGGTGGAAGAGGTTCACATCCAGAAGGTCAGTCCTTTGCCTCTTTCAAGCATATCCCCACTACAATTTGATCCACAACTCTGGAAATTTTGTTAACACAGTGGCTGGAGCTACAGAAAGAGGTCATATTAAGTTTGGTAATACAGACTGACACTGTGAATCTCCCACACTGCAGCTGCAAACTGCTACGTTCAGGAGCAAGGCATCTGCCTATTCTGCAAATCGGAGCTTCCCATGATCTCCTGTCTGTCCTACACAAAAAAAAAACCAAACAAACCAACCCCCCAAAAAAACCAACCAACCAATCAACCAAAAACAAAACAAAACAAAACAAAACAAAAAAAAAAAACAAAAAAAAAAACAAAAACAGAAATGGTAAAAGTATAAATGAGTGTTGGACATTAGGATTTTTCCTGGTTTTATTCTTTCTCTCAGGGAATTCTCTCCCATTTGTTGCCTAAGGAATGATAACTGACATTTAAGAGACCTAAGATGTGGATGGGAGGAGGAGGGGGAAGGGTGCAGTAGCTACCATCTCTTAACTGGGCAGCTTTCTCTTGGGAAATGCCGAGATACCATGAGATTTTGGCTAGAGGGTGAGGGGCTGGGCTTGGCCCTCACTCACTCTCTCACTCTCAGGATCAGAGGGGAGATTGTTGTTGTCCTGGTGCTGGGCTGCTTCTGCAGGGAGAATTCTCTGCCACCATGGAGATCTGTCCTGCACAGCTTCTCCTTACCATGGGTGAGCCTTTGCTCATAAAAACAGCTGTTGAGCTGAGACCTTTCCAACATCTGATCTCACTGGAAAGAACCCTCACCATCTGCTTGGGTGCTACAGGGAAAACATGTAACCCCAACCTTCCCCCCCTCCAGAGGGCACATCTCCCCATCTGCTTATGGGAGCCAGGCTGCTACTGCCCAGCCCTGCTGTTTTCTGTTGCTGCCTCTGGCTTTTTGCTACACTTTAACCCAGCACCCCAGTGTCCACCAGGACACCCTGCAGCTCCTGGGCACTGAGACCTGCTGCTTCCTGTGATTTTGTAAAGGAAGCCCCTTTTCAGTCGCTTCCTCCAGCAGTGCTGCTGTTAACCAGGGGAGAGGCAGCTGGGCTCGTGCCATAGCGCCCACTGCAGCCCTGACGGAATCAGTGCACCTGCCCTGTCCGGCCAGGAACCAGCGGCACCCCACTGGCTTTGGCCACAACTACACCAAAGGGGAAAGGCTTAGTGGCCAAGAGAAGCCTGTTAATGGGTTTATGAGTTTTTGTTTGTTGTTACTGCCATTGTTGTTGTTTGTTTGCCTTGTTCTGTATATTCTAGTAAAGAACTGTTATTCCTTTTCCTATCTCTTTGCCTGAAAGCCCCATAATTTCAAAGTTACAATGATTTGGAGGGAGGGGGGTCATATTTTCCATTCCAAGGGAGGTTCCCTTCTTTCTTGACAGGCATCTGTCTTTCAAACCAAGACAATGAGTAACCTATGATCTGAATTTGACAGGAAAAGAGAGAATTGTAGTCTGTAGAATTGTGGGGAATTGACTGTAGTCAATTCTTTGTGACAAATCATGTTTCTGCAGTCTGGGAGGTTGGAAGCAGTGAAGAATCTAGTCAAAATCTCAAACTGTGGCCATTTTTATAGTAGTCTTTTATCTTCCCTCAGCTAATGAAACAGCTTCAAATTTTGCCAGGTCCTTCTCCTACTTTGCCTTGAGAGTCAGTATCACTTCCATTTTATTTCCACTGAGCTTCAGCCAACAGTCTTTAAATCAGATTTGTACCACTGCATTTGGGAGCTGTGTGATAGTTGTATCTCTTCTCATGAAAATCAGAAGTGGACTGAATGTCATCGTCCTCCATGGCAGATCACTTTACACCACAACTGCTTTCAGTAGAACCTGCATAGACATAATGAATAAAAAGTAAGTGATCACAGGGAATCTCAAAGGTCTCTCTGCAACTGAAACCACCTTAAAAAAGGGAGGATCGCTTCCAGCAACCTTTACTCATTTGACAAAAATATATGGAAGATCCTATCACGGTTTAGGAATAATATTCCCCAATTTAATGTTCCCACTGAAACATCCCAGACCATGTGCTGCTCACTCATTTGCCCCCAGACCTCTTGCAACTGGATGGAGAGGAGAATTGGGGATACAAAAAGGTAAGGATCGTGGGTTGAGAGCAAGAACACTTTACTAGAAACAGCAACGAAATAAAAAAAACATCAGTAACAACAGCAATACTAATAGTAGAGTTTCCTGGGTTACAATATGGGTAGTAACCAAAGTATGTATTCTACCACCATCTACAATACCTTCTGATGAACTGTTAAGATAGGTGGAGCAGTGTTTCTTTATCATGACTCAACTGTGATAACTGTCTCTAGGGAAGTAGCAGCACCACTCACCCTGGGCGGGGAGAGGGAGGGTTATCTCTGGAACTATCAAGGACTCCCCAGAATGACTCATGGGATTACATAATTCGATTGAGAAATTCCCTGCCATGTGGGAGGCACCAGACATTCCTGCCTGTATATAATCTGGGCTTGGGACACCGTGACCACCACTGGACACCCAGAGGACAAGAATTCTCCACTACCACACTGGACCTCCAGAGAATAACCAGACCTTTCTACAGGACCACTATTTTTGACAAGACCACATCCATCACTTCAATGGGACTGCAAACCACCACCCTGACCAACAGGGTGATTCTGACTTTTTTGGTTTAGGCCAGTGTTTCTGTACTATTGCCTTCACTGTGACTTTTCTAGTAAGTTGGAACTTTATCTTGCAATCTCTCACAAGGCATTTGTGTGGAGTTAATTCCTCCCCCTGGTTTACCCTGAAGCCAGTGTACAAAAGTGTACAAAAGCCAGAGTGTACAAAATGGGCAAAAGATTCACATGTGATTTCTCACCATGCAGAACTAGAGATCTTGGTGCCATCCAACTGCACATTCTAACAACACTGGAAAACCCTAGCCCTCTCCATGCCCTCTGCGCATGCCTTGAGGTGGTATCCAAATAACACCAGGGTCCTGGCTATGCCCCTCCTGGCTGCTGAAAGAATTAAACCTGTCCTGGCCAGAACCAGAACAGATCTGTGTATTCCTGCTAGATCCTGCTACTTCTGACCAGCAGTGCCCAAAGTAATTGAAAGGCTAGAACAGGTACTGATTTTTGGGTGTTACTTTCTAGAGATCAAAAATCAATTACAATACCTCTACGTCAATTATAATAGACATTAAACTGTTCAGGGGGTCTAAGATTGTCTGGCTTAGTAAGGTTGCCTCTCTCTTGCCAGTGATTTTTTCCTAAGGAAAAATGCTAAGTTTTAACAAGTGGTTGAACTACAAGTATGTAGACCTATGGAAGAGAAATCATGTTGTCTTGGTTTGGAAAGACAGGTATCTGCCAGGGAAACTGGGGTTTCCCTTAGAATGGAAGAATGTAAACTCCTCACCCCCCGCCAAGTTATAATTTTGCAATCAAGGGCTCTCAGGCAAAGATTTTTGGGGATAGGAATAACAGTTCTTTACTAAGAATATTAACAATACAAAAGTAATAGGAAACAAAACCACCCAACCAAACGAGCAAACAAACAAACAACAATTTTGGAAAACCCTGAAAGAGTCAGAGCTACAACCTGACACCCTGTTGGTCAGGGTGTTGGAAGAAGTCCAAAAGTAAGTCCTTCTGAAGTGGCAGACGTGATTCTGTTGGAGTAGAGATGATCCTGTAGAAGAACGGGTCCAGTGATGGCAAAAGGGATCCAGTGGTGGGGGGGGTGGGGAAAGGGTCCAGTGGTGGTAGGAAAGGGTCTAGTGGTGGTGGGAAGGGTCCAGTGGACGAGAAGGGGTCCAGTCTTCCTCCCAGAGAATTGGGTGAAGCTAGCAGTCTTCTTGTCTCTGTGTCTCAGTTTATCCAGCCAGCAAAACTGCCTGCCCCCACCCCCACTGCCAGGGGAATGTGATGTATCTCACAATAGGATGACGGAAATGCAGATGCACTGCACTGGGAGGGGGTATAGCCTGAGAAGGTGCTAATGGCCCATTATCCGAAGGAGTCAGGCCTCCTCCCCTTTGAGTTACCAGAGACAAAGAAAAGCATCTCCCCAACTGCCCCCCAACAAATGAAAATAGAATACACAACCCCTGGCTCCACAACCTAGAACACATGTAGAGTTCTCCAGAGCATAAAAATACATTCAGGATAACAAGGTTCTCTTCTCAGAGGTGTCACCAACAGTGAGTTGAACCAATTCTCTCAAAGCAATGTGGTGCATCAGAAAATGTATGTTCTCAAAAAGCAGCCTCAAAGCCTGAACTGCATGTGGGGCTTGTATTTTGAATTTTGCAGCAAGGTTCAAAAGATCAGATTTCAACTGGAACAATTAATATATCAACACGATGCCTTGAGAGCCTACCTAGAACAAAGGCTAGGTGTTAAAAGAATAAAGTAGGTATTTATTAAAAAGATCTTCAAAGAATACACCTTGGGCAGTACAAGAGCCTGGCTGAGGCTACACCCAAAATGGATCATGGATCACATGTTTTCACACTTTTATCAATTTTGGTCCATTTACATATTGGGATTAATTGTCCAATTACAGCTTCAGGTTATGAAGTCCCATCCTTTCAGATTGCTCTCCTCAGTTTGCTGTCCTTTATACTTTTTGGGCCTGAAGCTGTAACGGTGTCCTTGGTTCTCAGGCTGGAAAAGGATTGTTTTGTGTATCTAAACTGTGAAGAGAGCTTGCTAACACTTTATATGAAGTTCAGAGTTGCATACTAAAGCAGTACAGAATCTGGAAAATATGAAAGCTAAAACTTAAGGCATCAACATAGAGGTCTGTGACTACACAGTCTCTGATACTCCTGTGCTCTGTTGAGGGTATGGGAAGAAAAGCCAGAGACAGAAATAATAGAAAAGGCCTTTTGTAGCCACGGTTTGTGCCTGTCATGTTTTTGTTTTAGGAGATTCTGTTCCCAGGACAGAACTGGGAAAACAAAGTCATGCTTTTTGTAAACTTAACATGTTTTCCACACGCTTTCCCATGGGAGCATGGGAGGGACTTCATGTGAGGGTCACTACAAGTGACCAATGGTTCCAGGGGTCCCACCACTGAGGTGGGCACATTTGCAAAAGGTATAAAATAAGCTTGGAAAATAAACCTGGTGGCTCCTCCTCAGGAGTCCAGCAGCCTTCTGAACAAGGCTGCGTCTCCTTCATTATGTCCCACAGCGACAGCCTTTCTTGTGTTAAAGGCTATCACTTGATCTAAATCAATCTCTCCTTTTTTAAGTATTTGGTTGTTCTCCTGGATGCCTAAGACATTTTATGATTTTCCTCTCTATGATTTAAACAACAGAAGCTGTTGTTTAAGAACAGAAGAACAGGTTCTTCACTGGGCCATCTGCCTTACGTATGCAGTGTGTGCATATTCTTTTCCGCTAGGATGAATCAGCCTGCTGAAGTAGAACCTAAAGTATGACACACATATGCAACAAAATGACATAAATGTGCAGTGATTTTTAAGAATGTTCTCACTAACAATTATACAACCTTCTAAATGCCTTGGGATACTGCTAGACTCAAGGACTGCAGACAAGGGATCCTCTCACCACTGCTGGGTGGCATAACCTTAGAGAAACCATTTCAAAAAGGTAGTAATCTTCCTTTCTGTGCTGCCCATCTAGTTTCTGTACTGGTGTCCTAGGTTACAATGTAAAATTGTGCCCAAAGATGTATTCTATCCCCATGAGCCGTTGGAGCCAAGGTGGGGCAGTGTTCTCCTTATCTTCTGATAACGAGCCCAACAATGCCTTCCCGGAAGACGTTATCTCTGTTTAATGGACCATCAAGGACCCATTTGCATGACTGATAGGATGAAATCATACCATTGTGAGATGCTCTGCCCAGGGGGAGGAGCCAAGCATTCCCACCTGGATATAATCCAGGGTTTGAGACCTCACTAGCAGCTTCTATCCACTGAACTCTCAGAGGAGGTGAGCTACCAGACGTTTCTACAGGAATCACGGCTTTGACAAGAACATCTCATCTGGATTCCTGGAGGAAGACTGGACCCTTCTCATCATTACTGGACCCTTCTCTCTCAGGATCATCTCTGCTCCAGCGGAACCACATCTGCCGCTCCAGGAGGATTTCCAGACTGCTTCAAACACCCTGACCAACAGGGTGTTAGGTTGTATCATTCAATTTATTTTCACCTTTTTTACTCTCTTCTTCTATTAAATTGTATCTCTGACTGGGAGTCTCACTGGTTTTGCTTTCAAACCAGCACAACTGGTTAGGGTGACATCACTGCATCCTGAGTTTCCATTTTATATCCATTGCAGGACTTAAGCATGAACAAGTGTGTAAGACACATCAAGGAGGACCACAGTAAAGTGAAGCAAACAAGGTATTTCCAAGAGCTGCAAAAGTAAATTGTTTTTCCAGCAGGATTTCTGTGGGGAAAACAGGCAAGTCAAGATGTTTTTGGAGGGGAAACAATACAGGAAATACAGAAATTATGAAGACTCATCATTTCACAACTTTGCTCTTTTCTCTTTTCTTCTTTCTGGAACTACAGGACTTCCCCTCCAGACTTATTCAGTACATAAAATGCATTAAAATGCAGCAACTTCTTCTTAATCCCATTTACAGATACCTTATCTAAGAAACAGGAAAGAAGAAGAAGGCCTTTACATGCTTCATGTGTATAAGAGGGGAAAAATACAGGCTGTGGCATCATGAAACAAGTGGAGGCAACAAAGCAGCTAAAGATGATGTATGTCTCCTTTGTTCCTGGTCACCTGCAGGAGATAATAGTGCTGCAAAAGGGACTTATCTAGTATGAATCTATTATTCATCGTGTTTTATGAAGGGAGAATTTATATTTGGAGACTGTTTTTATTAACCAATGACAAATTTTAATGTAAATGTCAGATGGTATTAACACAAGAACAGTTGTAAAACATTTTTAAGTTAAGTCTCCCAAATTTTGACTGCAGATTTGGCAAGTCTTCCCTTTGTCTGTGTCTTTGCCTTTCCCTTTTCTTTAATATATACTTAACACTAGAAGTCACTGTGTTATATATGAAGAAAAATAGTGTTATGTTGGCACTACAGCAAATATGAAACAGCTGTTCACTTCTTAATTTTGAAAACAGAGAAAGGCACATGGAAAATCCTGTACTCTTTAAAGCATAGGAAATATACATACTTTTCTTCTTGTACTTTTGAAGACATTGCTTCTTCAACTACAAGCAGAATTTACAATGGATAATGGATAATAAATAGCATTTGCATTCTTGGTACTCATTCAATTAAAAGAAATAACAGTTGAATTCTGTGAGTACTGCAATTGTGCCAAACCATCAGAGGAGCTGGCGAGTAGGAAGAGTGAAGGTGTGATAATTGCAAAAATTGCTACTTGATAAGCTTGATAGGAGCTAATGTGTTAGCTCAGCATGTGGGGAAGCTGAGACATCCCCAGTCGCTGCAAAAACTCTATGCATGTGATCCCAGCACCACTAGTTGGGACAAGATATATCACAAGATACTATGTCACAGTGAGCCAGATGGAGGTTGTTACTTGTCTGATTGATTACCTCTTGGGCTACCAAGGGCTCTTTCAGCAAGCTAATGAGTTTCTATTGGCACTGGAGTGCCTGGAACCAATGTGTCCGCTTGGGTCAGCACTGTACAGGAATTGCTGCCTTTCTGATGCATGGCCACCAAGCAGATTGAGAGGCAAGTAAGCAAGGAACAAGATGGAGTGGGTGACTACAACACACACAACACTGACTTCCCATGCCTCCCTGATAGAAGCTGCTGTTAATGAATTTTCAAGCACAGCTGAGTTAACGGGGCAAGCAACACTGAAACATCCTTTAGTTATACTCAGTACTTTACAAAGGGTAATTGAAAAAAGGAAGGAACAGCAGGAGTGGAAGGGGGAGAACAAGGAGAGAAAGGGTGCAGAGGGGAGGAACAGCTTTATTTTTCAGTTGAGTTTACATGCAAGCCTGCACCTCAACAGGGCAAAGATACAGTGACTGGAGTATTTCTTCCCTGCACATAGCATCTAGCCCCATATCCCGCCCAGCCAGCCTCTCAAATGTGAGCTTTAGTGTATTAACAGGTCCAATAAGTAAGGACCATAACTGTAGCTCCTGCTAAGAGCTAACTCTGCCCATCATGCATTTGCTCAGTCCTAATACAGAGCAGTGAATAAAGCTTCATTACAGAACAATGGAGTTAGCTGCCAGACCCTACAGATTTGAATAAACAACAAATAAGCAACATCTGCTTCAGCATATGTGTATGGTAAAAAAAAAAAGTCACAAAATAAAAGAATTTGTAAATGCCAAAAGCAACACTAAACTGCCAGTGCTACTGTAGAGTGAATTTTTAATTGCACATGCATACTGGCAGGCTGTGAGTATTAGTCTCACATATGTGTGGTTGCTGCCAACCTGGGAGTATAGATGAATTTAATTAAATAAGGATTATCCCTTCTCCCCAGTACAATTACTTATTTATAACAATGATAAAATCGCCTAATAAAAAAAAATTGTCATATTTTTAAAAACAGAGCTAGTAAACACTCTGTTTTTCCTGTAAGTAATTCAGGGGTGTTTGAAGGTTTGAGTGTCTTTTAAAATTAAGTCTCAGTATTCTGTCAAGAATGAGGGGGGAAAAGCCGTATCATAAAATCTACTGCAGTTAAACAGCCAGACTCTACATTATGGAGAAATATAAAGAAGACACACTACAGTCAGGGAATTGGCTTTCGTGGGGAATGTAGAAAATTAAGCAATTGGACTAAATTGAGGCCAGGCTACAAAGCCAAGGAATAATACCACTGGGACAAGTACTTCTAAGAGTCTTGTCTAATATTCTTCATCTAGACAAAGCAGTCTGTTCCTGTCTATTTCTTCTCATGTTGGGCACTTCACATTTTCACTCAGGTAAGCTCTCATTTCAGCAGGGTCATGTCAGGCTCTCACACCTTCATCATTACTCACACCCTTTCCAAGAGAGCCCACAGCCAAATGAGAGTGAACACTTGTGGTATCAGGCACTGCATGAGACTTGAAAAATAGGCAGCCTGTGCCCTAAGGGATCTGGAAGCCAAATAGAAATTCAGGCATGTGCTTGCGGGAGCTGAGATTTTCTTTGTGTAGGCTCCTTATGGACTCTATTTCCCACTTGTTCCTATTCTGAGGACACCTCTTTTGGGTCTGAGCCACATCCTGCTGAATTTAATAAGAACTTTCTTAAAAGCTAGGCATTATTCACTAACCATATTACATTCAGAACTGAAAATTTTTAGACTACTTCCATGCTGTCCAGCAATGGGGCATGGGGAACAAATGATGGGCAATTAAAATACAAAACAACAGTCCAATGACCCTTGCATTCCACTGAAAAGCTTCCAGGGAGGGCAGTCCTGGTTTGGACACTGGCTTGAGGAGGGGAGAAGCAGTGTGGTTTTGGCAGTTTCTTAGCTGCGAGTGGTTCAGCCTTTGCCTGGCTTGGAGGAGAGACAGCTGTGGTCATAATTATACCAAAGAGGAAATTGCTTGACAGGCAGAAAAAGGCTGTTTCCAGACTTTTCTGGCTTTTTTTGTTGTTGTTGCTGTGGTTGTTTGCCTGTCTTGTTTTTCAGACGTGTATATATATGCATGTATGTGTGTATATATATGTATTCTAGTAAAGAATTCTTTTTCTCGTACTTTTGCCTGAAAGCCCCATAATTTCAAAGTTATAGTAACTTGGAGGCAGGGGATTATCTTTTCTGTCCCAGGAAGGTTCCCATCTTCCTTGGCAGAGACCTGTCTCTTAAACTACAAGAGATACCTGTGTAGGAACTTGGATTGCTTTATTATTTGTGCAGGCTTCACAAAAGTAATATAATGTAGCCCACCTTTGTCCCTTCCTAGTTACTAGCTTTTTCATGTTAAATTTATATCCCATTAAAAAAAAAAAAATCTACCAGTCCTTCTCTAGTCCTTCTCTTCCTGAATAGGAAGGGTCTCTAGAAAGTAGTGACTTTCCTGCTTTGGAGGCCGAACAGCCTGTCTGTTATTTTGCAGTCTGTTATTTCTGTCGGGGTATTTCCCCAATACCACCATCCCTGACAGCAAATGCTTCTCAGGATCTCAACTCAAATTTCTCCAAATGATAGTGTAACATCTAGTCCAACAGCATGGCTTTTGATCCTTTCATAGGTTCCTCAAATAACTTATTTTCTAACACACATACTGTGTCAGCTCATGTGTTGATAGTCTATGAGATACAGTAGACACAGATCATGGGGTAGAGGCCATGCTGCCACCAGAGAGTTAGGTTAAATGGTCCTGTTTAAGCTGAGTACAGAATAGCTGTAGAGCTATTATCCTCAGTCTCCTATACTTATAAGGATCTGAGAGTTGATGTATAAAGCATCATCTGAGTCTGACAAATAATTCACCAAGCAGAAACACAGCTTTAGTGTTGCTTGGAAGAGGAGAGAGGTCTGCTTAAAGCATCAGACTGGGACCCTACAAACTTAAAGCTGTGCATGTGAGACATACCCTTTTCATGAGATCCTTTGAGTCTCCTTGGCAAGCTAAGTATATTTTACAGCCCCATGATTTAGCAAGTTGTATCATCTAGACTATCATGTCTAGAATGATGTATTCAAATGCCAGAGATGATGGCAGCAGAGAGGGAAATTGTATTGTTCGGCTAAACTTTAAAAGCAGCTACATGGGAAAAGTTTTAAAAATAAAAAGAGCCAATTTTTTTATTACACTCAGCTGTAGAGGTGTCAGGAGCATTTCCACATAGAGTTTGATCCTCAAAATATGAACTGGAAAATAGAGGAGGAAGAATTCTTACTGTTGGTAATGATTTTTAATGTTGGGGGAGTTAGGAGCAAAAGCAAACAAACAAAAAACCAAAAATTATGTCTCAATGTGAAAATATAACATCTTTCAGATGGTTCTCTTTTTGTAGTCTTCTCCTTAAAATAGTTTCAGAATATTTCCAAGCCTTGGTCAAAGTAATCAATTCACAAAGGTTATAATACACTAATAATCTTGTTTGAACAACCTCAGAGAAATGTCTCTAAGAAAAAGAAAATATTTAGCAGAAGAAATCCAAGAAAATATTTTTGCCAAAAAGTATATGTAAGCTTTTTTACTCTAGACCCATTTGACTTTTTCATAATATCAATGAGTTTATCATGTCATGATGCTACATAAACTCCTTCAGAAAAAAAAAATCAAGGAGGAGGAGATCTATTAGATACAAGTAACACAATAACATTGATGTTGGGTGTGTTCTCCATGCAGTCTGTAGTTTAAGGGGTCTCCAATTCTCATTTTCAAAATAAGAGAAAAGGATCACTCTATAGGTACCTGTTCTTCTGCTCCCCACACATCTGGTAGTGGCCATTGCCAGATTAAAAATTTAGGTGGCCTCATGGCTTCAAACAGTACATGGTCTTAATTTAATGATGTGGTAGAGAATACTCAGAAGTTAAACAATATATACCATATCTAATTTGAGAATACAGCACTTACCATATTGCCTTAGACATCAAACTGGGGATTTTATGATTACCTGTGTTTACTGCTCTGTCAGTGCCCTCACTTTTGTGTGAACTTCTAGTCGTGAAGCTGCAAGTTCAGCATGCTAAGTGCTTTAGAAAGACACAGAGGTTGCTCCAGGACTATAAATTTGCAGTGCTTCAGATCTGTAAAAGACACTCTTATTTCACACCGAGGCTGATAATTAGGTCTGTCCTCCAACTCTTAAATCAGCTCTGCGGAGAGAAAAGCTGCACCAACCCAATCACAGAAAAATACACTTTTGGAAGGACTTGGGAAGATAAATATCCTTTCCTCGAGAAAAATGCTACCACCTCAGCCTAAATTTTCCCAGTGCTTTATTTGAGTTATAGTAGGCTCAGTTTATAGAGTGATAGATTATTGAAAATGCTGCTATCAAGTAAGGCTAATTTTGCCTTGAAACCTTCTGAAAAAGCACACTAGAACATGAGCTTGGGGGAAAAAAAGAAATATAGGAAAAAAGGATCAACCCTGGTTAATGACTGGATCTATAAAATATTCTTTACCATATGTATCAGTGTCCCTGCAACTTCCTTCTATTAAAAAACCCAGCACATAGCACTGCATAAAAACATTGGCATCTTACACTATAATACTGGTTGAATAAATCCTATCTCAGTAACTTCAGTGGTAACTTCTTTGACAATATCCTAACACAAACGATTTTTAAATTTAAAATCATCAACCCCCCAATGAGTAGTGTGAATTCTACTTATTTTCCCCATCATGCTGCTGCATGGTGTTTATCGAAAATATTTACTCTAGCTTCCATCCTGAAAAAGGGAATCCAAACTTATACTGTAAAGAGAATGGGGATGAAGTACAAAATTCACATTACCTCTTCGATTTCAAACAAATCTGGCAGCTTGTAGGTTCGGTCAGCCACTTTTTTTTAGCATGTGAGCCACCAGAAACAAAGACATTTTTCTTGGCCTGTTTACAGCCACCTTGCATGCAGGAGAACGGTGGGGCTGTTCTGCAGCTAGGTGCAATGAAGCCCACTCTTTGATGGCATTGGCAGGCACTGGGATGTAGGATATGCTAAGGCACATTTGTTTCCAGGAACTTGGTGTGTCAGCCAGCCAGCCAAATTTAAAACATGTGAGATGTGTGCCTGGACTGTCCCCCCCTCAGCAACACCTGCACAAGAACAGGGTTGTTTTTTTCCTGGAGAATATGGGCAAATTGGCTTACCCAAGTGCTAGTCAGCCCTGTTTCAGTAGCTGATGAGGGTTTGGTTTTTCTGGTGAAATTTCTCCTATTTGTTACCTGAAAAGGGGTACATTGTGAGGAAGGGGCAGTTGATACCCAAAAGGGAATGAATGCTGAGCAATTAAGATACAGAAGACAAGGCTGAGTCATATGTGGCATTCCGATGTGGCATACCATTGGAATGATTCTGTGGGAGGGGAGGAAGTGGGGTGGTTTTGGCAGTTTCTTAGTTGGGGGGTCATCAGTCTTTTGCCCAGTTGGGAGCAGAGACAGTTATGTGGTTTTTTCCTTTGCTTTGGACCTCTCCTGTGCAGTGATTTTTAACACTGCCATGGAGCTCTGCTTGCTGCCAGCTTGTATGCCCATTGCTTGCAACAGAAAAAGAGAAAAGAAAAAGAGAGTCCCAGTTGGATATCCACTGACAAAGACTTTGCCAGCTGCCAGTGCCGAGAGAGACCAGTACAGAGTCTGTGTGGGTGCTGGGGGAGTCGACCCTTCCTTCTTCTGTCTCCCTCCTCTGAGCTGTCATCGCCACCAGGGACGTCCCGCTCTTGCATCAGAGTGCCCCCTGAAGCCGTGAGATAGGTACTACAGCCTCTCTGCCTCACTGCAAGCCAACAGTGTCTCCTGCTGGTAGTTGTCGTAACTAGGGAAATTGCTTAATGGGTGGGAAAACGCTATTGGATTTTCTTTGACTTGTCACTGTTGTTATTATTGTTTGTTTTGTCTTATTATACATATGTAGTATAAAAAGGAATTGTTATTCTTTTCCTCATATTTTTTTGCCTGGAAGCCCCATAATTTCAAAATTATAATAATTTGGAGGGAGGGGGTCATGTTTCCATTCCAGGAAGGTTCCTGCCTTCCTTAGCAGACATCTGTCTTTTAACCAGGACAGTAGCATTGGTTGCTGAGAAGCCCTTTACAGGACCTGACTTATTATTTTCTACTTCAGTTGTGTGATTGCAAGTCTGAGTTTTGCAGCATACAGCAGACATGTGTCAGCCCTGCCACTGTCCCATGCTCTGATCTGTTGGTTATTGACATGGGTCGGCAGAGATGAGAGGGCACTGACTATGTGGTCAAGTACTTCCAGCTGTCAAAAATGTTCATAGGTTTGGAAGAATGGGAGGCAACACGGTTATTAAAACTAATAATTTTAAATTATCAGGTACAATGATTATTCAAACTTGTCATTACCAAGACACAGACTAATTACTTCATTCAAAAATGGCTACATTTTTCCATTTGCTTCCAAAGGACCAGTTCAGATTACATAGAGACATCAATGTATAGCTCTTTGTATTAGAAAAATAATGTTGAATTCATTGGGTCAAGTGCAACTAAATACTGCTCTCTGTGAAAAAAGGTTACAGAATCCAGCCTGAAATTCCCCAGCTGGCTTGGCCAGACTTGGATGCCATATTTCAGGACATATTAAAAATTATGTGAAGAAAGTTGTTTAAGTCTGACCTCAAAAATTTACAGTTGCCAGCTGTCCAGGATAGCTGTAAAATGTATATAGTCATTAACTGATAAAAATTCATGATAAAAGCTGTGTTCTCATTTTCATAAGAGTACAAAGCAAAACAATTATGCCCCAGAAACTCACAGCTGATATTGCATAGAAGTTTCCAAATTTTTTTCATTGTACTAATAACCTCCTGTAATTTCTGGGGCATTTTTTCCATGATACAATATATGTATATATAGATAAGCCAATAATGTTTTATCCAAGTTATCTTGGAGATTTCCATCACTACAGTAAAAGGAAGCTATTTATAGAGTAGAACACAACATATTCGCTTGCATGTTGTAACAGTACCTATCTCCTGAGGCAACAAATATGTCACCAGAGCTCCTCCTTCCTTGAAAGATTCATTGAGGACAGAAGATGGAAAAATGCTAACTTTCTTGGCTGTTTCACTTAAAAAGCAGCCACATTTTATCTATGCAGTTGGCATGCAGACTGTTGGTAAAGCTGCTTCACTGACAATTATTCAATGAAGGGATATTTAACATGGATGTGGGCTCATCCACTGAGGACAAACATCAAGACATGTAATTCCTGATATATACTCTATTTCAAGAATACTTCTTTCTGTCTTTGTCCCTGCCTATATTTTAACACTGGAGGAAAACTTGGCCACTTTTTACAAAAAGGTTTCACTTGATACTGTTTGACAGAGTTCTCATCTATCTGATCTAATCAACACTACATGTTACACAGTATTGTATACTTTCCATCTGTGATAGGGTCTCAGAGTAAATAATTATTTGTTTTGTACATCCATTGTATTATCCCATGCTCTCCATATAAATCATATTTTATCTTCAGTATGTCATCTGGGTCCCACTACATCACACCATAAACATGTCAAGTGCATGCCAAGTGCTCCTTTGACTAACAATGGCACAGGAGCCCAGTCATTCTTTGATTTGAACCAGAACAAAACTTGCTGTGATTTGAATTTTTTTACCTACTGTTTAGATTTTGTAAATTATTTCAAAGAACTTGAGACACCTAAAGAGTAAACTGAACAAGACAAATTAGAAATAAACAACATAAAAATAAATACCTCACTCATGCAATGTAATAAATACTCAGGTAATGAAGAAGTTATGTCAGAATAGCCTCATTTCATGGACTACTTCTCTCCAAGCAAGGAGTTCCTTTCATTTCTAGATATATACTCCAAATATTGCATCTCAGATGAGCAAGAGGATAAAAAGGTCTCTTTAATCCCTGCAAAATAGGCTAAAATGGTAGCACAGATAACATATTAAATAACATAAACATGTATTCATTTTCACAAGAAACTTCAGCCAAGAAACCAAATGGTCATGCTGTAAATAGGATCAATCAATCTTCTAAAGCATCTGTATCTTTTATAGGGTTTCTAATAACTTTATGATCAACCATTTTATAATTTAGGAAGGGAAACTGATAGTTTTGTTCCTCCTTCCTTGGATCTTGTATTACACAGGCTGATGTAACTATCTATGTGAAAGATTTGGAAAGTCTTCAGTAGGCCCACAAGAACTGAAGAAACACAGAAGATTTCCAGAGCCAGCAAAACAATTTCAATAAATAAGATTTTTTTTTTTTCACAGCAAATGGCAGAATTTGAAAAAAAAAATCTAACTTTTCAGTGGAAAGATCAAGACATCTGAAATTGCTCAGGTTTCCTAAGGAGAAGTAAAAATGAAATGTCAGCATTTTCTACTTTGTCATATATTAAAATATATTGGTTTCTGTAGATTGTTTCAGCTCAAGTCGTGGCAATACTGCCTTTGCTTGATTCAAAATTGTGCTTCAGAGACTGCATTTAGCAATTCACATTTTCTTCCTCTTTTAGGATTGGATGACATGCATTTCCTCTGTTCTAACTAACCTGTGGTAGTCACAGGGCAACAATGTATCATGGGGAATGATACCTAATATACTTACCTCACAGAGAGTAGTGAGACTTGAACTGTTCCAGTGAGGGGCTTGCAGTTGTCAAGGGAGACAGAAAAAAGTATGAAAAATTCACAGAAACAAAACACAACATCCCAAGCAAATTTAGATATGGCATTATAGAAAGGTGATATATGGTGGGTTGGGTCTTTTTTAATTATTAAGCATCAGATTGAAACATTTCAACATTTCTGAATTGAGATGTTTAGAAACTTGAAGTTTTCAAAGAATTTGGGGATCATATATTCAGAAATATAATCACTTTTCACTTAAAATTTCTGACTGATAAGTGACTATTTCTTCAGTTAGGAAGTCACTAATATCACTTCTAATGAGGTCAGTAAAATTTTCACCAATATCAAAAGATGGGGACAAGCTTTTCTTTTGGATCTGGCTGAGAAATTAAAAGAGTGACTAATATTTCTGAAAATACACCTTTTTTATTATTTTTTGTGAACTGAACCTCTTAAAAATTCAGACAATGCTGAGTAAACAGCACTGAATGAGGGTAAAAATAATAACTCCATAGCAATCCATGCTTATTTTAAGAGACCTAATCAGTAGTGAAGGAGGCCTAGAAAACTGTATTCCTGGAAGAGCCAGAAAGAAACAGAAAAAGACTGCAATAGGAAGTGAATGTAATATGAAAATGGAGAGGCATCCTTAGTGTCTCTCATCTCCCTCTCCCTTTTTCCCTCAGGTTTCTTGTCTTCTGTAAGACCTATAACCTTTCTCTTTATCTCTTCCTTTTTCAGAGTAATACATATCATACTAAATCAACTAACTTTCTCTGCTGACTCAGGGAATATGAAGACGTAAACTGACAATGAGAAAAACTCTCAAGTATTCACTAACACATATTAAGCAATTTCTTCTTTTTCTTCCTAGAGGCAAATGAGAAGGATTTAGAATGCTTTAGCATTTAAATGGCTCAGAGATAGTAAACCAATCTGGGTAACAATAACTGAATTCATAGAACACCACCATCTCTTAAATCAGTCTTTCAATACAGTCTTAAATCTCCAGAAGTGGCACACAGTCTGCCTTATTCTGGTACTTATTCAGGTATTCTCCAATAGTAAGGAATCTGCAATTCCCTAAATTGTTCATGGAGAGGTAAATGCTGTGGAACATCTGTAGACCTAAACCTTTGTGATGGGTTGACACTGGCCAAATGCCAGTGCACCCACAAAATTAATTTATTCATTTTCCTCTGCTATAGTTAAGCAGAGGAGGGGGAAAGAAAATTCATGAGATAAGGATTACACTTTATAGGCAAAACAGGCTTAAAACTTCAAAAGGTATAAAGAAATTTTATTAACATAATTAAAAGAGGACAATGAGAACTAAAAATAAACTGTTACAACACCTTTCCCCTCCATCACAACCTTCTTTCCTTCCCTTCCCACTGACAGTGCAGGGAGACAAAAGGAGTGGCATTTTTAGTCATTTTGCCACTTCTAAATTTTTTTTCAGTTCACTTAGGGAGAGGAATCTCTTTTGCTATGTTGTGGTGTCTTTCCTATGGGAAACAGTTCTCTGTGAACTTTTCCAATGGGGTTTTAATTTTCATGGCTAACAGTCTGCCCAGAACCTGCTTACAATGTGAAGTCCCTCCCACAGTTTGCAGTCTTCCCACAACAGCTTTTCATGGGCCATATAACTTATGGGATGCAGTTTTTAAGGAGGAGCTGTTCTACTATAAAAGCAAGGGTCCTCTTCCTCTATTTCTGAAAGCAAGGATTTTCTTTCTCTCTGTTCAAGCTCTCACCTGATCACAGCTTTTCAGCACCCACATGTGTCTTAGTTTGAAAGACAGGTGTCTGCTAGGAAGGGCAGGACTTCCCTTGGAATGGAGAATTCAAACCCCCTCCCTCCGAATTATTACAATTTTGAAAATTAAGCGGCTCTCAGGCAAAGATATAAGGACAGGAATAACAGTTCTTTACTAGTATGTATAACAAGGCAAATGAACAACACCTACAGCATTAATAATAAACAGAACCTGGAACCCAGTAACAGCTTCCCTGACTGCAGGCACTTTCCCCTTTGGTGCAGTTCCGGTCACAACCGGCAGGGGCGCTGGTGGCTCCCAGTGGGCAGGGCAGGTGTGATGATCCCCCCGTGGCTGCAGGGGGCGCTGTGGCACAGGCTTGGGGAGCACGTTGTAATGGTGGCTTTGTCTCAGGGGTGGAAGGGATCTACCAGAAATTCTGGAGCTGTGGCTGAAGACACAGGAGGTCTCGACAGGCAGGGGGTGAGGGCCATAGAGCAGCAAAAAAGACTCCGAGCAGTGCCCAAGAAGCAGCTGGAGGTTGGGACAATGCAGCTCCCAGCACAGCAGCAGGCCCCTCTTTAGTGAGGCAGGAGATAACAAGGTCCCAATTCAGTGGCTACTCCCAGGAGAAGAGGCTCACTTCACACCAGAAGAAACAGGACCAAGCTGGACTTTTGTAGCAGGAGTGAGTTCTTTTCCCCAAGCAGCAGCCTGGCTGTCCTCTCTCCAAAAAGCCGAGAGCAGGAACAAGCAGCTGTCCCCAGACCAAGAAACTGCCCAAGACCCCCCCAAAAAAATGTTGCCTGGTGCTACAAATCCTCTCCTTTGGCCCTTTTGTACCTACAAGTACCCAGTAGTTGGTTTCCTAGCAATTTACAGGGGAAAAATTCTATAAGTAAAAAAAAGAAACAAATCTAACCCCCAACAACATGCTCCAGCACAAATGCCTTTTTCTCATGGGCTGTGGGTGAATGCTGCATCTCCCCATGCACTTAATGAATTACAGGGAAACAGTTTGTTGTATTGTAGTCCACACCACGGCTTGCAGAAGAATCTCAGCTCCAACGCTCAAAGCACTTCCTCCTACTCCTCCCTCTTTTACACTGAATGTTAATGTCACCATTATTTTTCTCACACGTCTTCACTTTTTTCTTTTCTCTGACTTGGGAGAGAATTGGTGTTTATAGGTTCTTTTGTTCTCAAGTTCTATCAATTGAAACAGTCTTTATAGAGCTCTGCAGAGCTGAAAGGTTAATCTTATCCAAGCTCCACAATTGGGGAATCGCTTGCCCTGCTTATCTCTCTATTGTTCACCTGGTCTCTGCCAGCACTGTGCAAGCCATGCCGGCTGCCAGCTCCTCTCGGTGCCTTTTCTTCCTGTGGGATACCAAAAAAAGAAAAACTGCTGCTGCTGCTTTTGCCTTTCTGTCTGCAGCATGGCTGGTTAAAAGCAGCTAAGTAAATAAAGTTTATTTCCAACCATGCCAAGACTACTGCAGCCATGCAATGCCACCCCAGCTGCATGGTTGCTCTCAGTGCCGGGATGGCCCCCAGCAGCATGGTCCAGCCGCTGTGCAAGGACAGGGTTCAGCAGCCTCCTCTGGGAATGGGCCCAGGCCACCCCCCCTGGGAAGGGGGCCCAGCTGGCACCCCCACCCCTCTTTTGAGGGCAGGGAGCAAGACAGCTTCTTGCAGTTTTTAATTCCTAAATTTGTTATAATAGAGGCATTATCAGATTTCTGCTAATTGGCTTAGCAGTGTGCTAATACTGAGAGCTAGCCAGTGATTGGTTTTGCAAGGCATGGAGAAAACTGCTAACAGCTCCTCACAGAGAATCATTTCCATGGCTGACTTTTTCCCTCTTCACCACAAATCAATTAATGCAAAACCAGCAAAACCTTCTACTTAATTTACAGAGAACAGGTTTTTCTGAAGACCTTCAAAAGCACCTATTCTCCTCATTGATATTACAGGGACTGTAGAAGACTGTACAGAAGAAGTACAATTGTACAATTCTGTACACTGAGGATGACTACAGGACAAATCATTAAATTACATCTTGGTTACTGACTGTCTACCTACACTATGCAAATTCCTTCCTTCCTCTCCAAACAGGATTGAGTTTTCCCTGTTCTCAATACCTTCTAATTCTCTAAGTCTCCATCTTTCTATGATTCTCTTATGATTCTCCATAAGAGAATCATAGAATGCCTTGGGTTGGAAGAAACCTTAAAGACTATCTAATTCCAACTCTCCTGCCCTGGGCAGGAACATCTTTCAGTGCAGCACAGCAGGTTGCTCAGAGCTCCATCTAAGCTGGCCTGGAACACTTCCAGGAATGGGGCATCCACAACTTCCGTAGGCAACTTGTTCCAGTGCCTCACCAATGACACAGTAAAGGTTTCTTCCTAACATGTAGTCTAAATTCACAGAATCACAGAATGACTAGGTTGGAAGAGACCTGCAAGATCATCGAGTCCAACCCATGCCCTAACACCTCAACTAAACCATGGCACCAAGTGCCACATCCAGTCTTTTTTTAAACACATCCAGGGATGGTGACTCCATCACCTCCCCAGGCAGGCTAGTCCAGTACTTTATCACTCTTTCCATGAAAAACTTTTTCCTAATATCCAACCTATATTTCCCTTGGCACAGCTTGAGACTGTGTCCTCTCCTTCTGTCAGTTGCTGCCTGGAGAAAGAGATCAATCCCCACCTGACAACAACCACCTTTGAGAAAATTGTAGAGATTATAAGGTCATCTCTGAGTCTCCTTTTCTCCGGGCTAAACAACCCCAGCTCCCTCAGTTGTTCCTCACAGAGATTGTGTTTCCAGCCCCTCACCAGCTTCATTGGTCTCCTCTGGATGTGCTCAAGTGTCTCAACGTCCTTCCTAAACTGAGGGGCCAGAGCTGGACACAGCACTCAAAGTGTGACCTCACCAGTGCCAAGTACAGGGGAAGAATGACCTCCTTGCTCCTCCTGATCACACTATTCCTGATACAGGCCAGGATGCCACTGGCCTTCTTAGCCACCAGGGTGCACTGCTGACTCATGTTCAGCCAGCTGTTGATCAGTACCACCAGAAAGCTATTCTCTTTCAGTCTGAAGCCATTCTCCCTTATCCCATCACTAAATGGTCTTATAAAAAAAGTCCCTCACCAGCCATCTTGTCACCACCTTCAGGTACTGAAGGGAAGGCAGCAATTAGGTCATTCTGAAGCCTCTTCACCTTCAGGCTGAACAATCCCAACTCTCTTAGCTTTTCATCATAGCATTTTCTCTTTTCTTCTTAAAAGCTCCATCCCTCTGTTCATCTTGGTAGCTCTACTTTGGACTTGCTCTAACAGGTCCTTTCTGGCTTGGAGACCCCAGAGCTGGATGCAGCACTCCAGATAGGATCTCACTAGAGCAAAGCAGAGGGGCAGAATCACTTCCGTTACCCTGCAGGGCATGCTTCATTTGATTCAGCTGAAGACACATTTGGCTCTCTGGGTGGCAAATACACATTCTTGTGTTCTGTCCAGCCTCTCATCCATCAACACACCTTATTATTTCTTAGCAGGACTGCTCTCAATCTGCTCATCCCCCCAGCCCGACCCAGAGGCAGCATCTTGCACTTGGTTTTATTAAATTCTATGCGATTCCCATAGAATCACTTCTTGAGTTTGTCCAGATTCTCCTGGATGACATCCTGTTCTTCAGGTGTGTCAACTACACCACCCGGCTTGATGTCATCTGCAAATTTTCTGAAGGTGCACTGG
The DNA here is from genome assembly GCA_016584745.2 of Phylloscopus trochilus trochilus. NCBI lineage: Eukaryota > Metazoa > Chordata > Aves > Passeriformes > Phylloscopidae > Phylloscopus > Phylloscopus trochilus. Next base: position 55,713,314 of record WQNJ02000546.1, on the reverse strand, counting down.
ATCCAAGAGTCCATCGGGACTCTGAGCCATTGACTACTGCCCTCTGGATGCACCCATCCAACCAATTTCTTATCCATTTAAGAGTCCTCTCACCAAATACATCTCCATCCATTCATACCAAATAGCTCAGATCCCTCTGTTCCCTCTCTCTAAGGAGAGAAATAAAGTGAGAGCTGAAAAACCTGTTTGATGTATCAGTTTGCTGTAAATACTGAAATGTGTACATGGGTCTTCCTATAAAAAAGGAGAGGGGCTGGGGAGGGAGCAGGAGGGAACACATTTTTCACAAAAAACATTTCACTTTCAATTCTCATTCCATCCTTACTTTTTGCTTGGTGCATTTCTACACAACAGTACATGGGCTGTGTGAGAGATCCTGCTTCACTGCACATCTTCAGCAAACAAAAGATTTCAAGAACCATCTGGCTATCCTGTGCTGCAACTTGTGGGAATATGATGTCAAAAAGAGACTTTTCAGATGGATAATATACCAGTAGATTAACAATGCTATTTTAATGCAGAAATATCTTCAGGGTGAAGACCTTGTATTCATTTCTCAATAGCAGAATACACAAAACAAGAACTAAAAGAATCTAAACTAATAAAAACCAAGATTGTGTGTTTTAAATGGTACAATTATGAACAAGGAATTTGTTGTACTTAAAATATGATTCTAATCTACCCTTAGTGCATATTTGAACCACAAAACTGTTAGGTTTTAGTTAGGGTCTAATACACAAGCTCTGGCACCCCTAGTCATGGGAAGTTAATATCTTGTTATCTGCTCCGAAGATTGCCCTGTGAGGGGAATCCACCATGGGTAAAAGGGAACATAGGCCCACGTCTGACCTGGCTGAATTCCATATGTTCTCTATTGACTTACATCACCAATGATGCTCAGTACATATTAACTGCTGGTAAAGTGGCTGAGTCAATGGACGCATTTAATTCTACAGCCTCTGCAATACCAATGACTATCTCTTGTTGTGGGGTAGGTTTTACAGAGGACATGCAGTTTTGTTAAATGCCACAAGCCAGTAGCTTCAGCACCTAAATCAGTGTCCATAGCTGACTAAACAGTACTTCAGTCATATCAGGAAGAATCGTTGCCACAAAGGGCTACATGAGGTTCCTCAATGTCTCCTAAATATGTCTCTTTTTCATTAATTTTCATTCATAAACCTCTTCTTCTCTACCTTCTCAGTTCCAACACTTCTATGGCTAAAACTTCTTTTGCCAAAATAGTTCTCCTTACTATGTAGGTTTGGCCTCTCAATGTCCATCTGCTTCTTCTGAGCTTCCAAAAAGGCTTGGATGTCAAATCCTTTTGCTACAGAAACACCACTGAAGAACCGAGGAGGGATTTTTGTGCAGACATCAGGTTCTTCTGTACCAAATCCCAAATTAAGCAGAATCTCCACTGGATCCTTTTCCCAGAGCACCAGCCATTCAGTGATGCTGTGGTAGAAACATCAAGATTATTTACATCACTGTATTGGTACCACTTTTATCTTGCAGTAGGTATCATATGGTCTTGTTTTTAATAATTATCTTCCCCTCTTTTCCCCTCTTGTGGGGACTACTGCTGAAGTGAAAGTAGTCACTTTACATTTTGGGTCATGTTGCTTAAAGATTAATATATGTTCCCCATCCCAGAATAATCTGGTAACATTACATCTAGATAGCTTAGCAAGTAGAACATTAATAAAAGGTGTAGGTTTACAGTTCTGCAGGCTCCCTTTGCTCTAGACACAACACAGACAAGGCATGCTGCAGCTGCCATAAGATCTCACAGCCTTCCAGAGGATCCAAAGCCCACCGTAGCTTCATGTAGGTTTTGATTTTTTACAAATTTGCTTGAGATCAAATAACTGTTATTGAGAAGATTATTTTGATCTTGTTCAAATAAATCAGTACATGGCTTTTACAAATGAGGACCTTGACTGCTTATTTAAAATTGTACTCACATTTTCTGATCTCTTGACAGACTAATAACTTGTATTCCTTGCTGGTAATACATGGATGAAACTAACCTTTGGGGTGGAGCAGAGAGTGTGAGCATGTGGGAAAAGCTGAGATTCTTGCAGCTTGACATAACTGGACTTTCCAAAAACTCTAGCAGGGACCTGTTTAGTAAAAAAGCAACCATGAAATATGTTTACTTACATATTCCTCTGGGATGTTATTATTATTTTTTCCTAGAGTAAACATTTGAGTTTTGTCTTGGTTTATTATGATACATAAGAGCAATGTCTTAGAAGAGGAGTTGATATGAGTGAGGCAATATGCTTATTCTCAAGAACAGTATGTTTCAGTAGGTGTGAGAATGTAGGTGTAAGGTACCAGTTAATTTAAAGGTGGCAGAGTGGCTCACTTTTGACAGACGGTGAATCTTTGGGGAACATTTAGGGAGTATGGTTTCTCTAGCCACCTACTTCAAAAGATATAATTGCTCATTACAAAGTTTTGGAGACACAAGGCACAATGAGTTGAAGCAGCAGGAGTGGCAGCTGAGAATGATTCTGTTTTTCACTTTATTGTGTCTGTACTTGCTAATCTGTAGAGAAATAACTGCTTTTCAGAGCCCTCACACTGTAACAGGAATATCCCACACCATAGTAGTCTTTGTCAACAGGTTTTATCATGCCCAGAATGAACTGTACCTTACGCACACCTATCAAGATCAGTAGCAAATGCTTTTATAGAGTGGAAGCATTGCATTGATAGTTTTTTACCATTCCAGGTTATCCATCAGCTCACATATTAAACAGGCCTAGAGGGAGATGCAGATTTTTGAACTGACATTGTTGATATAAGTTTGAGAGAAGGAAACTGCAAAGAAGAAGTAAAAATAATTTATTTTTCTTACATTCTTCCTCTCAAAACAGAAATCTGTCAAACTAGAGAAAAGACCAAAAGGCTGGTTTAAGGAAATAAGGAAAATTTTTAGCCTGAATGACCAAGTTGCCAAACAATATCACTGTGGGAAGCTCAATGTAGTTCAGTAATAAAATAATGCAATGCATATCAGTAATAATGGGAAAATAAGTACCTTTACATTTCATGAATTAATAACAGTAGACTCTAAGCCCCTAAAAGTAGGCACTATTAATTGGGTTCCACCATGTGCTGCAGAACCACTGAAGACATACATAGAGCAAATTTGATTAATAAATTTCAATCCCTGTTTTTTAATAATAAAAAAGCCACAATTGCAATACATTACTTTATATTCTCATTCCAATATATACAGGTATGATTGCTTTGGTACATAGTAGTTTTTCGAGTATATTCAAAATTTTGTGAATATTTTGATTTCACATTAATAGTGTGATTTCTCTGGGCTTAGTATCATACACTAAGTACGTTTGAGAGTAGTGACAGATGCTGAATACTTTCAAGAGTTTCTGGAGGAGGAAATATATGTCCAAGAATCTATGACACTGTTTAGTGGACTCCAAGTGTGCTATACGTGTGATCTGTAAGGTGTATATTTGATCATTTCATGAGGATGGAATAGGAGTAAATTAGATGAAAATATGCAGTGCCTGTAACTTCTTCTTCCTCTTACACTGAAATAACACACTTGCTGATCTTCTGAAAGCTAGGGTAACATTTGACTATGAGCAGCAGAAGATATCTGAATTCCATAAGATAAATGCTAGGGGCTTTTTATCTAGAAAAATAGAGAATAAAAACTTTTGAAGTTTTCTCTTCTACTTAACAAAATTGTCTCAGTAAAGAAGGAAAAAACATCCTTTCAGGGGATAATTCTTCTACTTGGAAATTCTAATATGTGCTTCTTCTGGCATATTCAGTAAAAGGATATCCAAATTGAGAACATAAATGTTATTGACATCCTGTAATTTCTGTAGTAATATAAAACAGACTTTCTGGCAGCAAACTGAGCATATTTTGAGTTAGAATCAACTGCTAGTTTTATACTATTTCCTACTCATGATCCTACAGAAGCTGTAAATTGACTGTAAAGTCTTTGAAAATGTAAAGAATAAGATTGGAAAGTGAGAATTAATACAATTTTTCCCTAGCAGCACATACATACTCCTCTCCGTAAGAGAACACTATACCACAAACTAGCTGCTGATGTGATTTCCTCAATATCGCACATTGCCAGGACTCAGTAAACATAAAATGCTGCAAAATAAAAATTAGTACTGTGAAACACTGGCTAGGGTGTTGAATAAAGAACTTAATGATGATTTTAATCATGCTGTGTTTACAGGTGATATAGCAGTAGCAGGTCACCAAAAAAAATCAAATGGGCAGAACATGATAGGTTATCACAAGTTTGGTAAGAGGCAGTAGCTGGTGTGGCTGTATTCTAAGATCAGGCAAACACAGGCTGTGACACCTTAACTAGCTTTTGTTGTAGGCCAAAGAAAGTTGAATTGTCCTGTATTTCTGTGGGGCAAGAGCATGCCGATGTACTGCTACAGAGACTAAGCCATCCAATCTGTTAAGCAGTAATAAACTGCTCAGGACTCCATGTCCACCTCATGTAGTGTTGCACTACCCAGAAATGTAAACTTTGGACAAAGTTTACATTTCTAGGTAGTGCAACACTACAGTGCAACAGGTCATTGCACTCATGGTTAGTCTCCAGCTCTTTTTCTAATGACAAGACTCTCGTGACAAGTTTTCCATTAAAGAGGTTGACATTTATAAGAGTTTGTTTTCTCCATATTCAAAATTTCACAGAAATAGTAATGGGGAGAGCACAGTATTTATGTTTATGTTTCTGGGTAAATATTTTGTTCCAACACTAAAAACACTGAATCTCATTACCAAACTGAAAGATTCTTTGGAGAAAATAATGCCATTTAGAAATCTGTCAGAAAACCTAATGAACACAAACAAATAAATGCTTTTTAAACCAGCTGTGGTGGTTTAAACGGCGACTCTTTGCTGAACATCTAAGAACACCTTTTCTAACCAAAATGTGGCCTCATATACTTGAGGGAAGATAAGACATTTTAGCCTTAGTAATCTCTTTCTAACAGGAGATAAGATTAAATCACAAAATGTTGAACTGCATCTTCTGCTTGTGAACCCAATAAACAGAAAGTGTAGATATGGAAAGACTGACAAATAATATTTTGGGCTTCCAAAATATTCCTCTGTGGACTTGAAGAGCTGTGAGGTTACTTGGGTTTCTGGTTCTTTTCCTATTAAAAAAAAAAATTATCTGAATTTCCTGTGTATAGTATATCAGGAAAGTAGGCAAGAACAAGTGGGAAGTTTTGCATTTAGGTCAAGCAGAATTACAGTCACATAATAATCTCATACCATAACTTCTAGAGTACATTGCAAACCCATCCTAGAAACCTCTACTCCTTCAGCAAAAGAAAATGAAATCATGCCAGTGAAGAAGGTGAGCCTGAGACTTCTCAATTGAAGGCCTCATGAGAGAAAAAATCATACACCTTATCCATGGTATCACATTCTCTCAAAAGCTCTCCCCAGCCAAGACCAAGATCTGCATATTTTATCATTAAGTAGTCCTTATTAGAAATCATGTTCTCATGTTCTGTCTTACCTTCCTGCTCTTGGCCTTGCAGCTTATTCCCCCTTGTTGGTAGACTGTAAGACAAAAACCACTGAAGAAAGGAAAAAAAAAATCAGGCAGGCACAACACAGGTCATTCAGGACATGGATGGGGATAGCTTGTGGAAAAACAGAGCCATAGGCTCATGTTTCCTGTATATATCACCTATTTTCCTCTCAATATGTATCAACTTCTGTTAAGTGTTGAGATTCAAATCTTGGGTTTATGCTTAAGACAAAACCCATGAAATTTTGGCATTCTGCATGAGTAAAGTCTGTCATTTCTGAACTTAAATATTACTAAGAACCTAATTAAATCAGCCTATATGGACTAGGAGTGAGTAGAATGGAAGCAAATGTCTTTTTACCTAAGAGGAAGCTGTATCACCTAAGAGGAAGCTGTATGATAGCTTTCAACTGTTCCGTGTTTGCATAGTGACATGGCAATTAGACACCTGCAATAATAGCTAGCTCTCCTTTCTCTATGAAATGTGGCTGACTTGGTCTTACCCTAATATCGAAAAATGTTGCTATGACTGTAACATAAGGCTACTGCTATTTTTTTTTTACTCCTCATCTCACTTCCAAATATCATTCCTAAGTCTTTTTTTACTCTTTAAAAGCTGTGAGTGCATGAAGTCATACTGAAGAATTAATGGAAAATACCAGTCTTTCACACTTTGTTTTTATCCCAAAGTTGGACAAAAGTTAAAAAAACCCCTCCATTTTGGTGATCAAAATACAATTCATTTTAAGTAAGTTTAAGGTTAAACTATATTTCTCTATAGTGGTACTTTGCCTATAGGGTTGTAGGTACAGTATGTGTAACCACAGTTTGTGCTATAAATCATTCTTGTACAGCATGCTTCATCTACCCTAGGGCACTTGTGAAATTCCCATGACAAAGCAGATTATTTGAAAAGAAATAGATTGAGACACATGATGGGAGATTCTGTCTTCAAAGAATAGTCTGGAAAATAATGGAGCATTGAGATAAATTTATCATGAGGGATTGTGTCGTAAGCAAGACTGGTCATTTCAGAACAAATAGCTGTGAAAAAAAGCATTTTGATGTAGTTCAACAAAATAAAAAGCTCAATCTTTGGTTCAAATGAGCCAAAGTAGAACATTTTTTTCTGAATTTTCAGGGGTCACAATTTTCCTACCAGAATCTTCAATACTCAAGATACTCAGTACTCTCCTCCCTCTGGACTTCAGCTCTTCTTTCTTCACTGACTTTGGTGTCTCTATGTTGTTCTCTTCATGTGCCTTCACTTTTTCCTTTCCTCTGACTCAGGAGAGGATTGATATCCGTAAGTTTCATCTGTGCACTGAAAGAGTTAATATCTTGCCTGGGCCTTCGGATGGTCATGTGATCTCTGCTAGGCTGTGGCCAGTCTGGTTGCATGGCTGTTTCCCAGCCCCTGCCGTGTTCAATTCCAGCCACAGGGCTGCAGGGCTGCTTCTGTTCTTAGCCAAATGATCTCCCATGGTGCCAGCAGGATGGCTTGGCAGCTCACGGCCAGGGCAGGACCCAGCTCGGCTCCACCCAAAGACAAGCAGAGCTGGCCTGGCCCACCAGCTGTGGCTGGAACATGGCGGCAGCAGAATCTCAGCTGACCTGGCTGGGCCACGCAGCACAGCGTGACAGCACTGCAGTGGGACAGTGCCCAGTCCGGCCCTGCTGGGCCATGCAAGCTCCCAGTTACTTATGCAAAAGCCAGAAGCAAGAGAGTTTTTCCCAGGGTTTGTTAGTTTTTAATAAAATGTGATTTCACAGAGGCATGTTTGGCTTTCTTAAGTGGTTTGACAGGGTATCAATATTCAAAACTAGCCAGCTGACTAGTTCTTCCAGAGGAAGCTGTTAGTAATCCTCACAGAGAATCATTTAGGTAGCTGATGGATTTCTCCTTAACTAAAATCCAAGCTATGACAAATAGGAAATACAAACAGGTGCAAAGATTCCCCCTGAACCTCTGTAAGCAAGAAAGGAACACAGAATAAAAACTAAGATGGAATAAGTGACTAAGAACAAAGCACAAATGTTTGTCACCAGTACAATCCATTGGCCTGGGTCTGATGTCACCTCAAAAAGCAAGTCTGGAAACTAAAGAAAAAATTTCCTGCACTTACTGTGAAACACCAGCATTTTTAGAGCCCATCACTCAATAGAGAGGTCTATTGCTGATGATATTGTGGAAAGATATTTTTTTGAGGATGAATCTTTGGGCTGATACTCTGGAAACATAAGCTCCAAATGGACAAATCTCCACTTTGTGTTGCACATCCTTCTCCTGTGTGTGACACAAATATAATAATACTCTGTCTTGCCAATAGTATCCTTTTAAATTGTAAGATTTCTGTCCTTGTAATCTAATCAGGGGAATAATGTGCTCTTTTTTTTTTTTCTTTTTAATATCACTGTAACAGAAATTTTGAAGCCCTCTGAAACAGCAGGTGTTGGGCCATCTTGTTTTTTCCAGTTCTCATGTCTTTCAGAAATTAAGCCTTTCCCAAATGATCAGATGCCTTTGCAACCAAATTTGAGTTTAGTGTGATGGCACTGACTTACATGGTGTACATGGTTTAGTGTGATGGCACTGTCCAGCTGCTAGCCCTCAGACTATGCAAACTATTCTACCAAACCACAAAAGCAATGTTCTTTCAATGCAATTTTAATCACATCAAGGCTCCTGGAATGGTGAGAGGAGTAGGGAGAAGAGATAGAAACCAGGCTATGTTGAAGACATTTAGAGAGAAAAATGGATTAAGCCCTGCAAAAGCAGCTTTTAAATGGCTTGGTATCAGGGGATATGGTGTTGAAAGGGATGACTTAAAAAATGCTGTATTATTCAGTGAATTTGGGAAGCTTCTTGTCTGACCATAGGAGTGTTGGTTCAAGATACAGTTCAGCTGCCATAGAAGAAATGTTTTCACTTTGCTGAGACACTTGATCTGCATCACCTGAGGAAACCCCATCCATGAGGTGAACTGCATCTAAGAGAAGCGATTTCATGACTTTAAAACACAAAAAAGCAGTGTCTAGGTCTGCCATAGTCATGCACAACAGCTCAGATGTAACACCAGAGGCAAAATATGTTGCAAAGACCCTACAACTGTTTGAGGTGGAAAAAAAAAAAAAGCTTTCCTTTTATAGAATCACAAAATAAGATTGGAAGAGACCTTTAACACTACCTCGTACAACCATCAGTGTAACCACCATAATGACTCCTAAAAAATGCCCCCAAGAATACTTCCAGAGATGGTGACAACATCACCTCCATGGGCAGCTTATTTCAATGCCTAATCACTCTTTCAGTGATTTTTTTTTTCCTAATACCTAATAAGAATCTTCCCTAGTGCAACTTAAGGCCACTTCCTCTTACCCTTTCACTTGAACCATGGCAGAGGAGACTGACTCCTACCTCACTACAACTTTCTTTCAAGAAATTGTAGGGAGAAATGAAGTCCCACCCAAGCTTCCTCTTCTCCAGGATAAACAACACCAGTTCCCTCAGCTGCTTCTCATGGACATATTTTCTAGACCCTTTACCAGCTTTGTTGCCTGTCTTGGAGTATTTTGTAATGATAACCTATTCCATGATCCTCTGCCTTATGCCCAGAAATGGTTGCTGTATCTTTAAGGCCCAGGACTGGATACATGCCAGACCAGGGAAGGGGAAAGCTTTGGGCTCTTTGGTGGGCATTTTCGAAGCCTCCCTGCCCAGGCATTCTATGGTGATGTGTGGTTAGGTTTTGCTTGGCTAGCTTGGTTTTCTTGGCCCAGGAAGAAAGTTTTTCCCTTCCATGTCTTGGAGGATATGCAGTAGAAATCTTTCAGTTGCCTTGAGGTCAGCTGAGCAGCTGCTGGTCTAAGAACAGAGAAGCAGGACCCGCTGGAGTGGGCCACCCCATTACAACCCCAAGCCTTGGGGAGACAAGCCAGGGAGACAAAGCACAGTAAAAGGCTCCAGCCTAGCTGCTTCACCCACTGTGACTGCTGTGGAGAGGAGGCTGATGCCAGAGATTCGCCACATTTTCACCTACTACTGGACTTCCCCCATGGAAGCTTCACTTTCCTCAGAGTGAAAGCTGGCGCCATCTTGCACCACATGTCGGGAAGGGGTATTTTTCATGTATTTGCCCCATTTCCCAGGCATTTTTGGGTCTTTGCTCCTCTGTGTCTCTGAGGGGGTATGAGTTCTGATAATTGGTGTTTACTAGTTATTTACCTTTTTCCTTGCCTTGTGGACATTCTGTTGTTAATAAACTCTTGGTCTGGTTTTTTTGTTTTGTTTTGTTTTGTTGTTGTGGTTTTTTTTTGTTTTGTTTTGGTTTTTTTTTGTTGTTGTTGTTGTTTTTGTTTGTTTGTTTTTGTTGTGGGGTTTTTTGTTGTTTTTTGGGGGGGGTTCACTTTCTGCTATTAGTATTTATTTTCTCTTGGTGGATGGGGATTGTTGAAACCCTTTAGAGGAGACTACTCATTACAGTGTCCTCTCTTAAATATGTCTCAAAACTGAGACGTTGCCCTTCTTTGAATATGCTCCAGCATCTCAATGCTCTCTGCATTTGAGTATATTTTTGATAACTGAACTCTTTTGACATGACAACAGAATACTAAGTATGCTTCTGCAACATAGAATGAATAGTAAAAAAGTATGCTTTTTTCAGGTCCCATAGCTAGGATGAAAATTCTTCTGTTATGAACTCTATGAAACATAGAGTTAATACTCTGTATCTTTATTAATACTCTGTATCTTTAGCTTTAGGATGACTTTTAGCAGCTAAATGAAGCTGAGGTCCCCTTTCCCTGCCTATCAACATCGAAATTTTTAAGTACACTGAACTCACAGCTGCTGTAGGATAATTCAATTTATTTTGTCTCTCCTGCATGCCTGTCATTTGCTCTGACAGAATCAAAAGACACTCGGTTTTATATTCAGAGCACTGCTGGAACATCCATGTGAAAATTCACAAGAATGAGTGACTCCAGGAAATTAAGCTTTTCTGAAAGCTTAACAAGTAGTGAATGCTGTAATAACACTTCAAGCTTTCTCATATGCTGGTAAATATAAATTTTAAGAGGGTTCTATCCATGTGAAGCCTTTGGTAAAATTTCTGTCCAGAGGCCTTAATATCAACTTGGTCTGCTCTTTTCAAAGTAGAAGTCATAAAGCTGGTTGACAGAAGTAGTGTTGTTCACTCTAAAAAACAAGATTGGAAGCTGATGGTATCTTCATGCTGCATTTTTATTATGTGAGCTCACTCTAATTGACAACACTACAGATAAAGGTAAATAACAATAGCTAGAAATGTTTCACAGAATCACAGAATCACAGAATCACAGAACGGCTGGGGTTGGAATGTAACACAGTGAGTCATCTGGTGCAACAGCCGTGCTCAACCAGACTCATCCTAGAGCACCTGGCACAGGTTTGTGCTGAGATGGTTCTTGAGTATCTCCAGTGAAGGAGAGTCCATACCCTCTCTGAGCAATCTGTTCTAGTGCTTGATCACCTACATAGTAAAGAAGTTCTTCCTTGCATTCAAACAGTATGAGACTGTGTTGAAGAGGGAAAGAGTTGCATTTTAAGCCTTTCAGATACATAAGGAAAAGTGCATAAATTCAGTGCAGAGGTTGTCAAAAGTAGAAAACCAAAACAACATTGGAAACCGTATCAACAGCAATAATTTTGCAGTACATTCAGTTTGAGTTTGTTCCCATTGCTCAAAAATCAATCTTTCCAGTCAAAAGAGACTCTATGAAGCTATGAAAAAAATAAAAGCTCTTTAAACCTGGAATTAAGCTATTTTAAATGGAATTAAAAGCAGAATGAAGAGGAAATTTTTTTCACATAATATCTTACAGATCAGAAAAAAAAAGTATTTCTAAAGTATTTTGCCATTACAAAGAAAACGATAACTCTAACCTGTATGGCTTGATCCAGTTATTAATATAGTGCAATAACAGGAGGCTGGTGCACCTCTGCCTCTGCTCTACTAGAGACCCAAGGTCTGAAAAACTGGAATACAAGCACTGGCATTCTTTGCTTGGCTTTCCACCCCCATTGTTTATGGTTTTTTGAAGATACCAAGAAGGTCAAAGAAAAGCTTTTGCCAAGGAGTGGTGTGTTTAAGTTGGCAGTTTGACTTGATAATTGTTTGCTTAGCCTCTAGGCGAAGGGAAAGCAGAATCAGAACTAGTCTAGTTTTTAACATTGGGAATTATAGAAAAAGACAAGATAGGAAAGAGAGGGTGGAGGAGTGAGTGTTAGTGATAACTGACAGTATTGAAACATATTGAAAGTATTTTATCAAAATTGGGAAAAAAAAACAGAAGATTATTTGGTTGCTTCATTTTCCATGAAATATATTATTGTCCCTTTAAGTTTGTATGCCTTCTTGGCACATATACCAGAGGAAGGATTACACTTTACTAAGGAAGTAATGCAAACTTACCTTCATTTGGTTACCATGGATATGGCACTACAGGAGACAAAGCCTACAATTTGCATTGCAAACAACCAGGAGTAGTGAAGTACACACAATATGATATGCTGGCAAAAGACTGTCCCAGGATCTTCCTTGTGACTGATCACAAGTAAAATCATCACCAGCTTTGGGTCTGTGTTTGCTATGAAGAGAAAAAAGGTAAGGGATGTTGTATTTCAGATGAAGAAGGAAGAGGCAGAATCACTCACATCTGCAGAACAATTAGTATTTCTTGTACTACCCTGTGTGAAATACCTAACAGATAGGTATGGCAACAATTCAGCTTTCTGAATTTTCCCTGTGGGATACTAAAGCTAAGTGAATATGCTGGTAACCTGTACTAAGTAATTTCCACAAGGACTGGAATGGCTTAAGAAGCAGCCAGATCTTAGGATTGTTAGACTTCTTTGCAGTAATTTTTTTTCTAGCTGAATCTCCTCTTCATTCTTCAGAAGTACTGTATAATACCATGACTTTGTTACAAAAAGTCCAGTTAAATGAGCTGTTCTCTAAGGAGACCTAGTTGGAACCAGTGCAGTACAGTTAATAGGGAGGACGGCAATTGTCTTGTTTCCCAAAAAGAAATCATGGATTATTGTTTGGCTGTTAGATGGCTAGATTGTTAGTATTTTTTATTACTACTGCTTTAAGCTGTGCTAGATATATAGTCATATATCATTTTTATTTCAACTGACATGGAATACAAATGATGTGGCCCTGCTTCTATGGAGAGGCTTGGCCAAAATGCCATTGGTTTGGCAAAAAGAGAACTGGATACCAAATAGTTCATCCACATAGATGAACCAAGGGTTTTATTTCCAAAGTATCTTAGACAGAATAGTAGATTAGATGTTGAGCAAAAATATTTTCCTCCCTTAGCATTGAACTAGGCACTTCTCTGATGCGGTTAGGGCAGCTATATCATTCCAAGATACTCTTCTTGTCTCCCCATTCGGGAAAGTAGCTCACAATTGGTGACAGGACACAAGCACCATCTAAATAGGTTTCCTTTGACAAGAAGAGTACAATCAGACCTCTCTGTTCTCACACCACCATTCTCCATGGGTACGGGGCACAAATTAGAACCATGAACTAAGGGTTCATGAAATAATAGATTTGCAGCAATATAATCCCACTTACATTAGTGCATTTGTTTCCTGTTGCGGTCTGCAAGTGAGAGAAGCATGCCCCAAGCACCTTGCCTTTTCCCTTTTTTCCAAACCAAGCTGCTGGCACCGTGCCTATCCTTGAATATCACTGTTTTCATGCTCAAGCCCACTGCCATTGTGTCCCTGAGCAAATACTGGAAGCAAAGAAGAGGAAGCTTGACAAATGGATTAAGTTACCTCTTTGCTCCTCTGTCCCACCTCAGCATGCTCCTTGAACCCTTAGCAGTCATATATACCCTTGAGGCCAGTTTTAGAAGTGGACAGCAACATCACCAGACCAAGATCTTGCCTGAGGATTATTTCAGGCATTTCCAGTAGCCCTAATACTACTGATGGGACAGATTCTGTCAGGCCTTTCATCTATTGTGCTGATCGTGAAAGAGACAGAGAAGGGAGTACGTATAAAACACAGAAATACTGTCTTAGGCTCATGTTGCCTATGTAAATACAATGCTTCAGTCTTTCTCTACCATTTCAGAGCACCTGCCAATTAAATAACTCTTTCCTCTTCCCTTTCTGTACTAGCCCATGAAGCAAGTCAAGAAGAGGGATAGAGGGAGCAAACAGCTGAACCAGCAGCAATCCCTGCATGCCTACAACAGTTCTCCAGGGCTTCAAGTCCTCAGCCTACCCTTGCAACAGTACAGAGTGTGGTTGTGTTGCCCATGGACCACTCATAATGCTCTTCCATATGCACTCCGCAGCAGCAACAGGAAAGCAGGGAATTTCAGTGCCAACCTGTCCTGTTAAGCCAAAGCAATTACAAATCCTTACTATGTGTAAGTCTCCTTGAAAACTGAGCTTAGTGTTTTGTTTACTGATAGTCTCATTCTCCTTACCTGTGAAATTTTCTCCTTCCTCTGCTACAAAATTTGTTCAGAAACAGTTTTCTTGGCATTTCTTTAAACAATACTGCACTAGCCAGTAGAGATGAGTGAGGTAGTCTGGGTAGTAAGCCTCTTGAATGACAAAATGACTTACAGGGAATAGCCTATGAAAATACTGTCTTCGTTAATGTCTGAAAACATGTTTGGGCTCTGTCCTCCAATCAATAGGTTTATTCCCTCTATGTGTTCAGTCTTCTGTTTATTTTATTAAAAAGCATATTGTTACTTTAATTTTAATATCCTGCACAGCCTCAAGGGGAATGGCAAAAGCAACATTCCCTGTTTCCTCATATCCTCGTGACAGTGAAATCTATATAGAAATGCTGAACCTATAAAAGGCAGATAGACTGCCATTTCCATTTCCACTAGTTTTGAGAGAGTTACATACAGATATTCCAGAAGAGGCAAATGGCCTGGCTATTTTTATTTTTAGCATTGTCAGAGCCAGGAATAACTGCTCTCATTCTTATGGACAAAGCTGAATTTCCAAAACTGAAATTTAGAACATTTTCTTTTTTTCTTGATAAAATTAGTCCATGTAAGTCATAAAGGTTACAGCAATAGTTAAGTGTACTGGCCCTTGTAATGTAAAATGAGTCCTATAAGGACTCATTGCAAAGTATAGCATCAGTGCAAACTATTTTTGTTGCTATTTATAGGAATACAGTTCAGGTAGAATCTAGTTCTCACCAAATTTTTTATCCCTACTTCATCCTCACATATCAGTTCAAACTTCTTATTAGAAGACAACAGTTCAAAAAGCCATTATAGGATGAGTATACATTTCACTAATATCTCAATAATGATTTAACACAGAGAAGCAAACACTGATTCAGCTTGTTTGCATCTAGTACTACACAATTTTGTAATGTATTTGGCGCAGATTCAGATAGTTTTTTGTTGGTTCATAGACATCCTGGCTGACTTCAGTCAGAAGTCAGGATGCTTGGTGTGTGTCTTGGGTTATGGAACCAAAAATGTGTATTCTATTTCATTTGTTGAAAGCAGCTGAGGAAATGTTTTTCTTTATCTCTTGTTACTCTGGGGGAAGGGGGGCGGATGCCCTCTGATAATGGGCCAGCTGTTAAAACCAGGTGGGGCAGTGTTCCTTATCTCTTTTCACCACCTGTCCTCCCTCCGGGGGATATCTTCTGCTAATGGGCCATTAAGGCTCACCAATGACATGACACCTGCCATCACATCCCATTGTGAGATGCTCCACTTAGTGTGGGGAGGAGCCAACCATTCCTACCTCGATAAAAACTGAGATGTAGAAACAGAAGGTATCTGGTTCCACTGGATTCCTGGAGGAAGACCAGACTCTTCTTTCCATCACTGGACCCTTTTCTCTCAGGATCATCTCTGCTCCAACAGAACCACATCTGCCATTCCAGGAAGACTTACTGTGGACTGCTTCCAACACCCTGACCAAGAGGGTGTCAGATTATTCCCTCTGACTCTGTCGGGGTTTCTAGGATTGTTGGTTGGTTGGTTGTTCTATTTTTTTTTTTTTACTACTATATTTGTATTGTTAATATTCCCAGTAAAGAACTGTTATTCCTATTCCCAAATCTTTGCCTGAAAGCTCTTAATTGCAAAATTATAATAATTTGGAGGGAGTGAGGGGTTTACATTCTCCATTCCAAGGGAAACTCCAGCTTTCCCTGGCAGATACCTGTCTTTCCAAACCAAGACAGTGTGTCAGTTTATAAGGAAAGAAACCTGATGAGGTTGATCTTGTATCTCAGATTAGAAATACTACAGGTTCATCAGAATTGACCTGACAAGTGCTTAACAGTAATAACTCTTTCTTTCTCTCTGTAGTACAAAGTTTCAACTTTTTTTTTTTTTGTCAATAGGTTTTGTCCAAAATGACTCCTGATTTAACTGACAGTCACTTCAGGTCTAATTCTGAGGCTACAAAAGTAAATTGAAAGTAAGGTGAAAATTTGGTAAAGGCTTCATTCACATCAGACTCTGCTAACTTTTATGAACATTAACTTTGCCCATCTGTGAACTGTCATAGGAAACCCTGAGGGCAAACATTTTATGTTTCTGTGATGATTAGAGCACATCTGGCATATTGGAATGGGCAGGAGGGACACTGTAAGCACATGTGACCTTTCACGTTGTTGGCCAGATTTTTTTGTCTCTTAGTCAACCAGATATTTCATTTAAGCAATTACTAATCCTATCTCTAAGTCTAAGAAAACAAGGAATATAGTAATAAGTCAATAACTTAATCTGACTTTATACAAACCAATAAAACTACACAGCTTACTATCTTAGTGCATATTTAATTACTCAGTGACTTAAGTTTCAAGTTCTAGCCACTGGTAATGGCATTGTCCCATGCACATGGAATAATATGGTATGAGACACAGTCCTGCTGTGTAAGACACACCTTCCCTCACCATTAAATGTATTTGAACACAGTGGGACAGCAGAAAAGGAGTTTTGTCCTCCCAAGATACTTCCCTTGGCATCACCCTTCTGCCAGCAGTGCTTCTGTGGAGTAGGTTTACAAAACACATGCAGCTTCAATAAAGAATAAGGGAAAGTAAACAAGTCTTACCAGTGCCAGCACAGGTACTGCAGAATATGCCTTAATGCTTCTTCAGAAGCCAGAGGAGGGACAAGTGAGAGTCTGCTGTAAAGCAGCTTTCCTATGCCAACTTTACAGCTCTGAAAAACTCTCACAACTTTCCTGTTTCTAAAGGAGAGAGGACAAACATTTGCCTAACCTGGACTGATATTTTCATAATCCTCACCCATTGATGCCCAACCTCCCCATTTTTCAAATACACTTTGTCTACTCTGCGTCATTTAAGTGTTTTCAAGAACACACATGTTCAGGAAGTTTTGTATTGTAGAGTTTTTTTCTTAAAGGGATGTGAGAATTTGATGTGGCAAAGATTTTAGGGCCTTTGACAACTATTTTGAGTGCTACCACTCTGCTGATGGCAGCCATCCTCACTGTACACAGACATACAAGAATGCAAAACACTCTAGGCAATCCTGCAGGGTAAGGCAGAGACAGACTGGGAAAATGTCCTAATTGCATCCAAAACTGGATTGCCTATGTCAGTTTATGCCATCTTCTACAGGTATGAAGGACCAGATGTCTGCAAGAAGCCAGCCTATCAGTCAGGTGCCCAAACTGTCAGTCAGGTGCCCAGGAATGGTAGCAATCACAGAGTTTAATGGAACAGAAAAAAATCCTGATGCCTTCATGACTAATGGAAACAGCATAAAGTTCTCCCAAATATGAATCCCAATAACAAACAAGACTTAAAAAAAAAATAGGTGAGCTAACAAAAAAAAAACAAACGCAGCACTGAAAACCAATGAAAATTACACAGTCAAAGTCTACAAAACTGCTCTAGGCAGACTTGAAAAAAACCTAACAAATAATCCAAGCTCATAAACCTGCACTCAGCAAGCTGGACTCAGCCCTTCAGGAATAGATTTTTTTGTCTTCTTTTTTTGATAATATTTTAAATTTTCCTTCCCAATCTCCTGTTAAAAAACCCTAAAAAAAGAACACGACAGTAACAACTCAGCTTCTTCCTCAGAGCTTTAAAGCCACAAATGTCTTCTGTACAAATAAAAAGTTTAGTTGATAATCAGTGACCGTGAAGGGAAACTATTCCTCTCAGAGTAACTTCTAAAATACTAGGAAAAAAGAGAGAACATTTTTCAACAGAACAGCCATTAATAAGGAGCTATTTTCATGTGTGCATGTGTCTTCTTTTCTATTGGGTGCATATGGGGAGTGTACTAAATTAGAAGAAATTGTGGAAAGTATATTTTTCCAGAAATATGATAAAGAATAAATGTGGATAGTGAAAAAGTAGTACAAGTTTTCTTGAGACCAAGGCACAAATACATCAATCTGCTCTTGCCATGCCTTTTCTGCTACCTTTTTTGTCACATAGGACACTCAAAGTTGAAGGGCTAAAAGCAATTTGTGAAAACAAAAAAAAACCCAGCATATAAAACAGCATATAAATGACAGAAATTTTCCTGTCCTGTGACAGCATTCTCCCTAGAGATATCTGTTTGGAAAGTTTCTGAAGAACTTTCTTTCCCCAGCAAAAAATAGGTTTATGTTGAAATTGACAGTCTTCTGAGACTGAAGCTTTCACAGACTGGGATTTTTAAAATGTGCTTTTTCTTTTTTTAATTGTCCTTAAACAAGCACATTTATAAATACTCTCTTTTATGGAATTTTCTCATTTCATTTTACTACCCTGCTACTATGTTACAACTGGAAAACATTGCTCAGCAACTACAGGAAGTGAGTAACACCCACCCCCCCCAACCCAATTTTCTCTTTATTACTTTCAGATCTTTATGAATAACAAAAGTGTGCACATATTTTCATAGAAAATAGTGAGCTAGAAAATGGCATTATAATTTTAGGAATTTAGATGATTCCAAAATTTAGATGTTTTCAAAACAGACATAATCCAGGAAATCTACAAGGCCATAGTTTTCTATTTCTCCATGCCTGCCTAAAATTTAATACTACAATCCTTGCAAAGTTTATTGGCTGTTATTACTCCCTAAGTACCATTCACAAGAGAAGATAGAAAATTACAAATTTTATAAACACAGTTAAGATAATAAACCTTTTAGATCCTGTAGAAAGATTAGAAATAAGCTATTAGTGAGTGCAGAATGGCCATTGTGTTCCAAATCAAATCTATCTTCTGTGCAGATGATTCTAGTATCACATAATTTAATTTCTTCCTTACAAGAATCTGCTTATTATAAGAAGAGGATGAAGCCAGAATGGATGCCACAGGCAAATTGCTTTATATAAGAACAAGTATTTTGGGGTTACTCTGTCTTTTCTTTAGTTTTTCAGCATTTGTGACATCCTCTGTAATATTTCTTGGGCATATATATTTCTGGTATTGAAGACCAGTGATAATCTTCTAACATATAGCAACTCTGAAATATTCCAGTTCCTCTTAGAAAATTATGTAAAAAAGAACACTGAGGGAGTAGTGCAACAACATTTGGACACAAATGTTTATGAAAAGATCTGAATAATGATTATTTGAATAGATGTGTAAATTTCCACCAGCAGAGGTCATTTTCACTTTAGAATGAGTTAAGGAGTTCATAAAAGGCTGTCGTTTTATCTAAGGGAATATCTTAAAAACAGTCCCAGTCTCTGCAGTATTCATCATCAAAACAATCTTGGATGGATTATCAAAAAAATATCTGTTTTCAGATTTCTTGTATATATGGAATTGGTAAATTTAAGTGACCCTGCTTGCTTAAATATTTTTTCCTGAACATGTACATTTGTTGGGAAAAAGCTTGCCTATGCAACACTAGACCTTCCTATAAGTCACAGTAAAAATGCAGTAGGCAAATGGGAGCCACCTGTTTTCTCCTTTTTTCTTATGTTTATCAGTCTCAGCTGTGACTCCCTTCCCAGAAAGACAAATTCCACTTTCATATAACTTCCCTGGTGGCATGGCTGTCATTGAGGGGAATCTCCGACAAACAGACTGTGTTCACAAGGATTTACATGCATATAATTTGCCTGAAGATCAAATTATGAACTAATACATACTGACATTTGAGTTTGAAAAAGGTAGCTTCTTTTAGGTTTTTAGCTTTAACAACAGTAAGAGTTATTTAGAAAAGGATCTGGAATAAAAAAAAAAAAAGTTAAAATTTAAGAAATCTCTCTTAGGCACAACTACGGCATGAACATGAGAAAGTATTGAACTGTTGTACTGTAAAAAATTAAAAATACAAATGAAGGGAAATGGGTAACAATAATTCAGGTAAGTGGATACGTGTGGGAGGAGGGTTGATATTCTTCATATAATCATACTGGGAAACACATTTATGCTGGTTGAGTTGTCTTGTTAACTTATGGATGAAAAGATGCTTAGAGAAACATTTCCTTCTACATTGTCAAACTGCCATTAAAATGCAAGCACTCACTGGCCAGACTCTACTCTTTAGTTTTACCCTTTATTGAAAATACAATTTTCTAATATGGAAATGCAGTATAAAACCAGAGCTGTTTAACTTTATTACCGTGCTTATCATCTGTAACATCATATGATTTTTTCCCACACCCCAGTAGAGGAGAGGATTCCTCACTAGACACTGTGTCTATAAGCATGCAATATCTTTTAAGTGTGTAGAAATAATTTCTATATAAATTTAAATAATTCCTAGCAATGCAAGAAGCATCATTTTATACTTCATTTGCAATTCTAGCACATTTTTCTAGCAAGATGCATCCGAAACTGAGAGATCAACAGTCCATCTTTCACACTTAGCATTTTTGTGGACTTCCTACCCTAAAACGTACCACAAGACTAGATCATGCATATGAAACTACAGATACAGAATTGTAGATCATTTAGGTTGGAAAACACCTTTAAGATCATTGAGTCTAAATGTATTTATGCACCTATGTAATATTTGACTTGACAGTAGTATAATGCAGTTAAAAACAACTTATAGGGAAAATATTATGGTAATTTTTGTTGTAGATCCAATGTATATATGGCTTTCCCACATTTGAAAGAGACCAGCTGGATATGCTACCTTGTCTGTCTGCTGTTTTGAGAAGGTCAATACATGCTGGCCAGGAAAGAAATTCAGTTGCAAACTGGACTGTGGACAGGTGGTTTATTTATTTATTTATTTATGAAGTATTTATTTTTTGTTCAATGATTTGTGTTAGGTGGTAAATCCACAAAGATAGCACATTGACTCTCAAAGCTTTATGTATACAGTTTAGCAAATAAAGGAATCATGATATGAATCATGAGCCATGGTACGAATCATGGTATGAATCATGGTATGAACAATCTGCAAGTTACCTAATTCCCTTGTTAATTAGTATTCTTCCTTCTATTGGCTAAATGATTCTCTTGCTTCTCATTCTTATTAATCTGCTTGAACAGTCAATCTTTTGAGTCTGTCGGTTCCTTGAGTGAGTGGTCACAATATCACTCGGATGCAATTACCTTTTACCCACTCGGGACTGATTTCAGCACAGTTACTGAGTTGGCTGTGTTATTTTTTTCTTATCTCTGCCAAATGTCTTTGAGGTCTGTCCACTATCAATAGCATTTTTTTCCTGTAAAGGAAACTGCCATAAAACTGCTGTAAAGCTCTAGATCTAAACAAACCAAGCAATACAATCTTTCCCCCCACTTTGAGGCCACAAAGCCTAGTTTTTGATTCACTGGTAAGTCAAGGCCCTGTTTCACAACCCCATTCACTTTGTTTGTAATTGTCTGGGTACATTATTAACTGTAACTGTCTGGGTACATCTTTGATTCTTAAGATATCAGCAGTGCCACCATTTACACAAAAGATTAAGAGAAACTCTCTGTCTTCTGCCACCTATGTTTTCACTAAGGATGTCAGCAGTTTTTCATTTGGCATTTGTTTTATCTATGTTTAAAAGACTCTAAAGTTACAAAGATGCACATATACAATTCTAGGTACATGGTGTACAGCAGCACAAACAAAATTTCTTTTATTTTTTCATGTCTCTAATGGTTATTTTGTTGCTTTCATCAAAGATATGAAAGGCACTTTCACTCAGTAAACAATTTTAAGTGTCACTCATAAGTGGTGCAACTATCTGCAAATAAAAAACCTACACCTGGTAGGTAGCTTTATATAAAGCTATTCTGATTTTGGCATCCCTCAGACCTATCTTTTCCTACTGGCTGAAATACACATTTTTGTCCAAATATGTGCCTGCTGAAGAGTAGTAGATAAGTATGGATAAATCTTACAGTCCAGGTATACTGAATCTGCTGCTTCCAGGATGTGTACCACATACACTTTTGTGATTTCTACCACAAAGACTGTCTGTGTACATGCAATGTATCTGAAGTCCTCCCAATACTGTCCACTTACTTCATAGCACATGTGCAAGTATTTCTGTCAAGAAAACATGCTAGACTTACCCTTCTTAAAAAATAAAGTTCCCACAATTTAATGCCTGTGAACTATGCCTCATTTGAGTTCAGCACTTCACTGCATGGTTAGACATGTAATTTAAATACCAATGGAATAGGGTTTGGTTTTTTTTTTAGAACTTTTGTCATTGCTTAGTCCAATCTGGATACAGAGATATCAAGCAAAGTGTGAACATTCATTAATTCCAGAGACCAAAGAGTGTAAAATTTGTAGATCTCTAAACTATAGACAAATGTTCAAAAAAGCAGTGCATCACTAGAGTATTTATGTTCTACAAATGGGTTAAAAAGCAATAAAGAAAGAGCCGAAACCAAATCTGCCTGCAGGATGAATTAATTCAGAAAAGGACTAACAATACTGTTAAATAAGAAATTACACAAATTTTTATTTAAACGTGAAACAAATCAGATCACATACTTTTGGGAAAGTAGAAAACAATCAAATATAATCTTTTACACTTCTTACCCTAATTTTCTCTAATTGTGATCAAGACAGGAAGTACCAGCATTGAAATACAAAAGAAGAAAACATTGTTCTTGTGCTGACAGATATTGTCAAACTCCTTAATAAATATGCAAAACTATTCTAAAGATGTGTTTAATCCTTTATGTGTTTGATATATAGTCTTTTATTTCTCTGACAAGATGAAACAATAAATAGAGAATGAAGTGTTGTCTAAAGTCCTATATTGCACATCTGGTACTACAGAAGTCTTACAAGCGTTTTGACAGACTCCAGTGCCAGGCCTGGATCCTAGTGGCCCAATGAGCAGCACAGCAGAGAAAGGGGAGATAATGTGACCATTACCCCAGCCTGGTGCTCCTGCTTGCAACACACAAATTATTCAGTGGGTCAGGATGTGGGTAAAAATGTAAGGCAGACTCAATCTCCCTTGCTTTCTAAGAAATGCTAATGATGAACAGATTCCTGGCCTCACAGACTTTTCACCCTCAGGGAAGCACAGGAGCCCAGTAAAAGGGTTCTTTCAGGCTGCCTGCCTCAGGTCAGCCTTTCTGTTTCTTTTCTCACATGACTTTGAGACTCTTCTACTTCTTGAGCTCTGTTTTTTCCTCCTGCTATAGGGAAAAAAAATCACTCATTACTTTTTCTTTCTCCTTCAGCTGGGAGTATGAGCACAGAAGTGTGAGAAATGACCACCCACTTTAAAATTTTAGAAGGTTTATTAAACCTAAACAAATACAACAAAGGACTGACTAAGGAAAAAGGATAGTGTGCTGGGAGTTAGTGACTCAGCAGCTATGACCTTGTCTACAAAATGGCTGCTCCACCTTTTATATCCCTGGGGCGGGGGCGAGGGGGTGGGTGTTGCATCCGGCAACCCTGGCTCCTCCCAAAATCTGCCAGTCAACTCTTCTTTGCCATTTATTGGTGGAGGCTACTTTCTTGCAACTTGATTGGAGGTCAGGTGTTTTCATGACATGCTCCCCTAGCAAAAAAATTTCCCCATTACACACCTTCTCTCCACATGTCCCAGACAATGTAGGCTGTCTGGTTACAACAATTCAGAGGGGGGGAAAGGGGATTATGGGGAGAATAGAAGACATCTAAACAACAAACCACAACAACATAACTATACATCAGTAAAGCTTATCTTAACATACATACAATATTAATCCCTTAATTGCAAGAGCAAATCATCCCATTACTCATCTATAACAAACCCTCCTTTTGTTTTCCCATAAGTCATTTGGTTCAAGAAATTAAGTCTCATCTCATTTTTGATTTTGATGAACCACTCATGCTTCTTCTAAGTCAAATTTGATTTTGGATGAGTCATAACAGCATTTGTTGATGTGGATGAGGACAGTGAGAACAAGAAAAAGCATCAAGTTTTCTCTAAGCAAAATGATTGGTGTGTGACATGCATTGGTTTGAGCAGACAAAAGGGAGTAACACAAGTCCAGTACGGCTTCTACCCCCACCTATTACGCCTACGAGCTGCTGCCTGCAGCAGGGTTATAATTATCTTGGTGGTGAGCACATGGGCCAACCTGGTCTTGCCCTCTGGTTCCGATTGTATTCCACTTGTCAGTTTCTAAGTGAATTACTTCAACACTTCTGACTGTTCCTCCCTTCAACAGGTTTGTTGGATTATACCCTTTTCTGACGAAGAGATGGGGCAACTGAGAGGTGTTTTTTAAAACTTTTATTCCATTTTCAGTCTCGTGAAGGGTGAGACAAAACAGATGTTATAATTCACGCCATCACAATCAGAAGCCAACTATTTCCTAATTACAATACATTATAAGTGTTTCTTAGCCTATCAGCTTTTGCCACACAATGCTGTAAATGCCTTAAAACCAATCATCTAAAATTGCCCCTCATGGGTCCTAATACAATGCACCTTTTATAGTTCTGTTTCTCCAAATTATCTAGTCTTATTTGCAAGGCCATCCTTTGAAACTTGTTTCTAGTTCCATTTCTCTCCCAACAATGTCCGTCCCATTCCATGGCATTTCTAAGTCAGCATTTCTTATCTCAAAGTCTGCATACAGATGAATATTATGTGAGCTTTCTGTCAGGCTTTGAGAATTCTCTACAAATCCATTTCCCACAAACAAGCACCTCTAATTCTCATCCATTTAAAATAGGACAATTACATTAATGACTAATACAATTCAAATTCTTTGCTTAAAGTGTTACTTAAGCAGTTTTCAAGGTGGCTGGTGGGAGCTTGACTCTATTTTTCAGTTGTCTTGGGGGCTTCTCTTGTTACTTCTTCGTTTTCTGCTTAAGAGTTCATCTTGTCTCACCCACTATGGATATTATAGTCCATTCTTTGGATTCTTTCACTGGGCTTCTTAATACTGTCTTAAGAGAGTATTTTGAAGAGGAGAAGCAGCAGAGGTCAGGCCATCTTCTTGCCAGCCTGGCCAGACCTGCAAAGCTGGCTTATGAACCATTGCAGGCAGGTGACTCTTGGCCTGCACATCTGGCAGAGACACTGTAGTTATCTTAGTTGAGCTTACATGGAAAAAGAAAGCCATCCGCATAAAAGAAAAAAACAAAAAAACAACCAAAAGCACAAGTAGAATTTCTCTAATAAACAGGTGGATTTATCTAGGCTCTGATTTGTTGTAGTAGCAATGCTTACAAGCTTACACACACAGAACCGCCATATTTGGTTCTCAGAGTTTCTAGGATGCTTTAGGCTTGTCTGCACTGGCAAGGCCTGGGTGTCTGCCACTCTAGGCTATGGAGATGTGCTAGTGGCATGGGCTTCTCCTGGGACAAGAGAAGATACCGTGGTGTGATGGTTTGAGGCCAATTTGGGAGGAGAATTCCGAGGGAAAACCCTTCCCCTACCCCCCTCCCCTCTCCCAGCCGGTTCGGGAGAAAACTCGTTGGAGAGAGAAAGTGGAAAGAAACCTGTTTATTAGACCAGCAAAACACTCCCCCAGCGCAATAGATCAAACAATACCAGATGATGACTTATGGAAAGCAAAGTCCCTTTTATAGATGGTTTCTCCTCTCGGTTCTTTTCCGCAGTGGTGGATGTTGCTGCGAAGGGTAGCTCCCAGTGGATCCAGGTGTCGGCTCCCCCGGCGGCCCCCGCCGGGTCCTCGGTGTGGGGGGAGGTTTGAACCGTTCCAAAAAACAGGTGGAAAAAAGGGAAAAAAGAAAAGAAGGGGAAAAAAAGGAAGGAAAAAAATTGCGAAGCTTTTCAGCCCTAACTAAGCTAAGCTAACTACAGCAAAAGCAGAGCGAAAAGAGAGAGCTGCAAGGGAAAAAAAAAAAAAAACTGCATCTCCGCGCCGGTGACTCATATTCTCAAGGCCAGTCTGTGCAATTCCTGAAAACAACTTTGCACTTTCTCCCCGTTACTCTCAGATCTGACATAAACCAAACAGACGATTGGGGATACAGTGTAGCATCAACCCAGGACAGTCCACCCCTTATCCCCATATCGTCAGCATATAACCAAAGCCAGTATACATTCTGCATCACACATTTATAAAATGTCCATTCATTCTCCCCACAAAGTGCAATACCCATCATATCCCTGTTACATCCCACACCAAGCCACTGAATCCAGGCCCCAGGCAGAGCTACAGGATTCTCCATTCTCTTATTTTGCTCACCCAAAACTCCCTCTCCACTTACTCATACCTTCAATACCACTTACTCATACCTCCAGCACTTGCTCGTACCTTCAGCACTTGCTCATACCCTCTCACGTATACATTTCCTTCTATTTCATATTTGCATGGTTTAAGTTACAGATCATGGCAGTGACATCCAGCAAACAGTGATGGTTACATATGATTCTCACCTAACAACCAGATCTTCCTGAGGCAGGCACCGTGTTGTCCCATCTCTTTGCATTATCCACCAGGTACAACCTGGTCCCTGAGCAAAGACAACTCCACGAATGGGTTTGTCTGTACGTGTGGCAGACTTAATCCACACTGTTTTTCCTAACAAACCCCGAACGTGCACCACTGGGACTTTATCTCCATCTACTGTATGCAGAGGTTCAGCCTGAGCAGGGCCTGCTCGGTTGGTGGAGCCTCGGGTGTTGACCAACCAGGTGGCCTTTGCCAAATGCTGCTCCCAATTTTTGAAAGACCCCCCACCCAATGCTTTCAGCTGGGTCTTTAACAATGCATTGTGCCTCTCCACTTTGCCTGCTGCTGGTGCATGGTAGGGGATAAGGTAGACCCACTCAATACCATGTTCCCTAGCCCAGGTGGTGATGAGGTTGTTCTTGAAATGAGTCCCATTGTCTGACTCAATTCTCTCAGGTGTACCATGCCTCCACAGGACTTGCTTTTCTAGGCCCAGGATGGTGTTCCGGGCAGTGGCATGAGGCACAGGGTAGGTCTCCAGCCACCCAGTGGTGGCTTCCACCATGGTCAGCACGTAGCGCTTGCCTTGGCGGGTTTGGGGCAGAGTGATGTAATCAATCTGCCAGGCCTCCCCATACTTGTACTTAGACCACCGCCCTCCATACCAGAGGGGCTTCACCCGTTTGGCCTGCTTGATGGCAGCACACGTCTCACAGTCGTGGATAACCTGAGAAATACTATCCATGGTTAAATCCACCCCTCGGTCCCGTGCCCACTTATAGGTGGCATCTCTGCCCTGATGACCTGAAGCATCATGGGCCCACCGAGCTAGGAACAACTCTCCCTTGTGTCGCCAATCTAAGTCTATCTTAGACACTTCTATCTTTGCAGCCTGATCTACCTGCTTGTTATTCTGGTGTTCTTCATTAGCCCGACTCTTGGGAACATGGGCATCCACATGACGGACTTTCACAGGTAGTTTCCCTACCCTGGTGGCGATGTCCTTCCACTCATCAGCAGCCCAGATTGGTTTTCCCCTACGCTGCCAGTTGGCCTTTTTCCACCTTTCCAGCCAGCCCCACAGAGGATTAGCTACCATCCACGAATCCGTGTAGAGGTACAGCCTTGGCCACTTCTCTCGTTCAGCAAGGTCCAGGGCCAATTGAACAGCTTTGAGTTCAGCAAGCTGGCTTGACCCACCTTCTCCTTCAGTGGCATGCGCAACTTGTCTTGTGGGGTTCCATACGGCTGCTTTCCACTTCCGGTTCATCCCTACGATGCGACAGGAACCATCAGTGAAAAGAGCGTAACGTGTTTCTTCTGCTGGAAGTTGGTTATACGGTGGAGCTTCTTCAGCCCGGGTTACTTGCTCTTGTTCCTCCTCGTCAGTGAGACTGAAGCTTTCTGCTTCTGGCCAGTTGGTGATCACTTCCAAAATTCCTGGGCGATTTGGGTTTCCAATACGGGCACGCTGAGTGATAAGGGCAATCCATTTGCTCCATGTAGCATCGGTGGCATGGTGGGTGGAGGGAACCTTTCCTTTAAACATCCATCCCAGCACTGGTAGTCGGGGTGCCAGGAGGAGTTGTGCCTCAGTGCCAACCACCTCTGAGGCGGCTTGAACTCCTTCGTAAGCGGCCAAGATTTCCTTTTCTGTGGGAGTGTAATTGGCTTCGGCCCCTCTGTAGCTTCGGCTCCAGAATCCCAGTGGCCGGCCTCGAGTCTCACCCGGCACCTTCTGCCAAAGGCTCCAGGACAGACCATGGCTCCCGGCTGCAGAGTAGAGCACATTCTTTACCTCTGGTCCCGTCCTGACTGGGCCAAGGGCTACTGCATGAGCGATCTCCTGCTTGATCTGGGCAAAGGCTTGCTGCTGTTCCGGGCCCCAGTGGAAATCGTTCTTCTTGCGAGTAACCAGGTACAGAGGGCTCACAATTTGACTATATGCGGGGATGTGCATCCTCCAAAAGCCAATGGCCCCTAGGAAAGCTTGTGTTTCCTTCTTGTTGGTTGGTGGGGACATGGCGGTGATCTTATTGATGACCTCTGTGGGAATCTGACGCCGTCCATCTTGCCATTTCACTCCCAGGAACTGAATCTCTTGGGCAGGTCCTTTGACTTTGCTTTTCTTGATGGCAAAACCAGCTTCCAGGAGAATCTGGATGATCTTCTCTCCTTTCTCAAAGACTTCAACTGCCGTGTTCCCCCACACAATGATATCATCGATGTACTGTAGATGATCTGGAGCCTCACCCTTTTCCAGTGCACTCTGGATCAGTTCATGGCAGATGGTGGGACTGTGCTTCCACCCCTGGGGCAGTCGGTTCCAGGTGTACTGCACACCCCTCCAGGTGAAAGCAAACTGGGGTCTGCATTCTGCTGCCAAAGGAATGGAGAAAAATGCATTGGCAATATCAATAGTGGCGTACCACCTCGCTGCCTTGGACTCCAGCTCGTACTGGAGCTCCAACATGTCTGGCACGGCAGCGCTCAGTGGTGGTGTCACTTCATTCAATGCACGATAGTCTACAGTCAATCTCCATTCTCCTTCAGATTTACGCGCAGGCCAAATAGGACTGTTGAAGGGTGAGTGGGTTTTGCTAACCACCCCTTGGCTCTCCAGCTCCCGGATCATCTTATGGATGGGGATCACGGCATCTCGAGTTGTTCTGTACTGCCGGCGATGCACTACTGAAGTAGCAATTGGCACCTGTTGATCTTCCCCCTTCAGAAGTCCTACTGTCAGTGGATTCTCAGACAGTCCAGGCAAAGTATTCAATTGTTGGACACCCTCTGTCACTACAGCTGCCACCCCAAATGCCCACCTGAGTCCCTTTGGGTCTTTGAAATACCCACTTCGGAGGTAATCTATGCCCAAAATGCATGGGGCCTCTGGGCCAGTCACAATGGGGTGCTTCTTCCATTCATTTCCAGTCAGGCTCACCTCTGCTTCCACTACAGTGAAGTCTTGCGATCCCCCCGTCACACCAGCGATAGAGACGGACTCTGCCCCTACATGTCTTGATGGAAGTAATGTACATTGGGCACCTGTATCAACCAAAGCTTCATATTCCTGTGGGTCAGATGTGCCAGGCCAACGAATCCACACAGTCCAATAAATACGATTTTCCCTAGCCTCTACCTGGCTAGAGGCAGGGCCCCTCTAAGCCTGGTTATCCTTCTTTCCTTGGGCATATGTCTTAGAAGTTCCTTCAAGGGGTTCGGACATGTCATCATCACACTTGGCAGTTCGGCGACGAGCAACTGGAGCTGCTTCCCTTCTAGTGGAACTTCCTCTCTGAATCTTGCCTTCCTTCAATTCACGCACCCGTTGTGCCAAAGCAGCAGTAGATTTTCCGTCCCATCTCCCCATGTTTTCTCCGTGATCTCGCAAAAAGAACCACAACTCAGCTCGTGGGGTGTACCCTCTCTCCCTGTCTGGGGAACGTCTGCGTTGGGTACCAGAACCTCTAATCTGTACTGCTGAGATTTGGAGAAGATCCTCTCTAATCTCCTCCCTAAGTTTCTTGTGATTCTCCTCTAACCTATCTTCTAGTTTCTGGAGACGGGTTTCCACAGCTGCTATTCTGGCATGTGTCGGGCCATGCACAGCATCTGCATATGCTCGAAGCTTCTTTGCCATATCAAGCACAGTCTCCCCTGTGTCTTCTCGCTTCATTACTGCTAAAGCAGAAGCATATTCTAATGGCCCCAGTCGTATAAGTTTTTGCCACATTACAGATGTGCACGGTACCAAGTCTGGGTTTCTAATATTTATGTCATCTGAGAAGATCATCTCGGCCACTGCCATTTCCCTCAAGCGTTGAATCCCTTGTTCTATGGTCTTCCATGGGGTTTGCTGCATATAAAGATCATCAGCACAAAGGTATCTTTCTGCCACACTTCCTAACACCCGTACCCAGAGACTGCGTGGATTAGCCTCTCTCATCATCTCTTGATCGATGACTGGATCAAGTGACAGGGATCCCAAATGCCTCGCTTCAGTGCCATCCAGAATTGTAGCCTCGCCTGCAGCATCCCAAAGACGGACCAGCCAACTAATTATAGATTCACCAGGTTGGCGCCTGTAATCCTTTCTTAGGCCCCGGAGGTCTTTCAGAGAAAAGGAATCAATGTTGGCCTCTGGTCCTGTGCCAGATGCTTTGGCCTCTGATCTTGGTGAAGGTCCTTCTCCTAGGTCATCATCATCCACTGGTCGATCAGTTTTGTGGGTGTGCTTCTTTGCTGGAGCAACTGCCAGGGGCTTGGGCTTACTGTCTGGTTTAGGTGCCACCTCAGGCTCAGGTTCCAGCTTAGCTGCTGGCTTCATAACTGGGGGGCTGGCTGCAGACTGAGTGACTGGGGTAGCTGTTGATTTACATTCCTGCCCCCCTGCCTCTATCTGCTGCCCTACAGTATCCAGCAGCGCGCGATAGGCATATGCCAGGGCCCAGCTTACTGCAATGATCTTTTCCCTCTTAGAGTTATAATGATACTTCTCTTTCAGGTATTTCCCCACCTCAGCTGGATTCCGAATTTGTTCACGTGGGAAGTCCCAGACTATGGGGTCAGAAAATTCCTTCAGGAGCTGGCCCATATCCTCCCATTCCCCACACCACTCAAACTTTCCTACGCCTGGGTCAGGGGTTTTCTCAGCCCCTCTAGAAATCTCAGCCCTCATTCTAGAGAAACTGCAGACTGTACAGAGGAAGCTAACCAGATTAAACAACAGAAAGATGGTTTCTTTAACACTTAGGGGAAACTGAGCATTCTGCAACACTGAGGTAACAGATGTAGAGGAGAAGGAAATGAGAGATTCCAACACTTCATCCCCTGCCTCTCTTCCAACAAACAGGGTAAATAACCACAACCATGAACTATATATACCTGGAGTAGATTCCAGCACCTTTATAAACCTCCTACAAATCATTATCACCAAGCCAAGGCCAATAGCTACTCTAGTTCGTGCCCCTCTGTGGTAAAAACTACATATTAGGGACAATATCGGGGCTATTTCTGGATATGAGAATAAACCTAGGGACCACAAAGGTATTAGGACCTCAAAGAAGCCTAGGGACCCAAAACACATCAAGGCCCCCACCCCGACAGACAGGAAATCAAACAGCATAGCTACTAATTGCTCTATACCGGTACAAAGTACTTGCAACAAGAAATACAACCAGTGCAGGGTTTTTCCACTCTCTCTCTGTCGGCCTCGAGCCTCCCCGTACGGGCCACCAAGAAAGCTGTGATGGTTTGAGGCCAATTTGGGAGGAGAATTCCGAGGGAAAACCCTTCCCCCACCCCCCTCCCCTCTCCCAGCCGGTTCGGGAGAAAACTCGTTGGAGAGAGAAAGTGGAAAGAAACCTGTTTATTAGACCAGCAAAACACTCCCCCAGCGCAATAGATCAAACAATACCAGATGATGACTTATGGAAAGCAAAGTCCCTTTTATAGATGGTTTCTCCTCTCGGTTCTTTTCCGCAGTGGTGGATGTTGCTGCGAAGGGTAGCTCCCAGTGGATCCAGGTGTCGGCTCCCCCGGCGGCCCCCGCCGGGTCCTCGGTGTGGGGGGAGGTTTGAACCGTTCCAAAAAACAGGTGGAAAAAAGGGAAAAAAGAAAAGAAGGGGAAAAAAAGGAAGGAAAAAAATTGCGAAGCTTTTCAGCCCTAACTAAGCTAAGCTAACTACAGCAAAAGCAGAGTGAAAAGAGAGAGCTGCAAGGGAAAAAAAAAAAAAAACTGCAACTCCGCGCCGGTGACTCATATTCTCAAGGCCAGTCTGTGCAATTCCTGAAAACAACTTTGCACTTTCTCCCCGTTACTCTCAGATCTGACATAAACCAAACAGACGATTGGGGATGCAGTGTAACATCAACCCAGGACACGTGGTTTTGTGGTGGCAAATGAAAGGCACACGCAGCAGCTGTCACTGATCTGGTTATTGCTGTCACCACTGGGGGCACTGCCACATTCACACCGTGGGCTGCATGTAGGATGGAAGAGCAAAGGTGACAAACAGGACTGGCAGCTACTGAAAAAGGCAAAAGGGGTCTCCTTTTTGGTCAAGGCAGAGCAGGTCTAGGGAGGAAGAAAATCTTCAGCAGTTACCCACCCAACAGCACAGGGACAGTGACTAGAGGAAGACAACACTACATCAGGAATTGCCAGCAGCATCCCCCAAAACTTCCTTTGTTTTGCAAAAGCTTTTTGGCCACAGCTGCCTGCTCTTTCTCTACCAAGCTGGGTCCTCAGCTTTGCTAGGCTGTCCAGACCTTGGGATCATGGAAATGACAGTTCTCTCAGACAAAAGGGACAAAGGTACTGGCCGTGCCTGGGATGCCCCCCCTTCTTTCCAGTGCGGGCAGCCTCTCTTTGCTTTAACAGTTATAAAATGGAAGTGCAGAGGAAAAATCTTCTTTCTACAAGAACAGAGTGTACACAGAGAGCCAGGGGGGCTCCCCAGCCAGCAGAGCTTAGTAGTGACACACACACACAGACACACACACAAACACGTCTGTTTTTCCCAGGTGGGACAGCAGATGGATGAATGGAGCTGTGTATCCATAGCCGTTTCTGGAGCATGTCTCTGGGTGTGTGTAGCTTATGTGTGCACCTAGGGACATGTGCAGAGCTAGTGTGCATACACAAGCACCTGCACAGAGCCCTAGTACTTGCTAGTAGCACACACTTGCACACACACACAGAGTTGTGCACACCTAACCTGTGCACACTAGCACATGTGCATACAGAGCTGTGCACATCAATGTGTACATATCAATACATGCATATCCCACACAGGGCTATGCTCACATCTGCAGAGCCGGTGCATACTCACAAGCACAAAGCTGTGCACAAACCCACTCACACTTGAGAGTGTGCAATTTAACACACGTACACACAGCCAAGAGCACTGACACATGCGCACAGCACTCCCCTAGAGCTCTCCTGGCCCTGACTTCTCTGCGGGTCTCTCCCTGTGGGATTATGACATGGTGGGTATGGGGACAGAAGAGGGGACATTGGTGGGACATTGTGGCACAGTCTTCTTCAACTTTTTGTCTTTCTTCATACCACTTAATCAGTTCATTATGCCTATGATTTATTAAAACATGCTACTATAAGTACAAACAATAAAGGCCAGGCCAGTCTTGACATGAGATGGATTACATCTATTGCCTGTTATCCTCTGGCAATATTTAACTATTTAGCCTCACAGACCTATGCTCTACCACTCCCAGTGGGGTCTTGGAAAGATAATAGCAGATCTACTGCCTTCTACTCCCTTTTAGGCAGTATTTAACTGTTTAGCTTCACAGATGCATGTTCCAGTACTCCCAGTGAGGTCCTGGGAAGAGAAAGGCACCCTCTGTGCCTTTGGGGTGGGGAAAGACAGTGCTGTCCTAAAGTAAAGGTCAAAGAGAGATCATGCTGGATTCTTGCCCCTGCCTCTTACCCCACAAGGGCAGGAGGGCACAAAACTAAGCACCTTTTTGCTGCCCTGTCTTTCCTAGGAGCTTGACTAGCATGAAGGAGAGGATTAGAAGAATTAATTGTTTAGCAGGCTCAGCTGCTCCTATTCTATTCTAGTGAGACTGTTCTGCGGTTCAGGAGAGGAAGGGAAGGGAAGGGGAGGTGCAGGTGGCAGTGGGTAAACTGTTGTGTTTTGTCAAGGGGCCCTTCTTATCCCTTAACTGAAGGGGAGTACTTGTGGTCCTCATTACCGTGGAGGGCAACTCACAGTCTCTTGGGGATGAGGCACACATGGTCCAGGCCTCTCTGCAGGAGTGACAGTGACCTTGAAACAGAGTTCATTAAGATTTCATCTTGGACTGAAAGAGGGAAAGGTATTTTGAAATCAGTATATGCATGGCTAACACTCAAGCTCATCTCTTAACCTGAAAGAGAAGTAGCACTTGCTAGTGTTAAAGTTGAGTGGAGAACGACTGTTCTATGTTACCCTTGATTAAAAAATTAGTGTCACAGAGAAAGACAAAAAGGTAGGAGGTGGTAAAAAGAAGGAGGAAAACAAAGCATACCCTAAGCCAGTGTTTTTCTCAAATCCAGGATTTTTTGTTTGGATGGAATGGGGTGCGGAGTAGCTTTCTTTTGAGATTCCGGACTGAGAGGCTAGAGCTAGACAGGTTGTTCAGTGAGAAGTACCTTCTCCCTGAACTGTACTGGGGTTGTTCTTTAATTTTTATATGGATGTTTAGAACTTGACACATCTACTCTTCATTCGACTCACACCATGGCCAGCACACATGGTTGGACTCGATCTCCCTCTCAGTCCACTCTATCACACAATATTGCATAACCTTATCTTCACTCTTAGTTTTGGGATCACACTTCCACTGGGCTAGTTCTTCCCAGGGGGTTGTTTAGGAGTATAATTTAATTTCTCCCTCCTATTGGAGATTTCTTGCTTGTTCCTAGTCTCATTCTTTCTAGCAGCCTTTCACAACAAAATCCCCCCTCTCTAACAGCCAACTACAGGTCCTCTTATTAAAGCTTACTTTCCCAACAGCCAATTACAGGCCTTCACAAGAAAAGCCCGCCTTCTTAACAGCTATGAGGAGGAGAAGGAGAAGGGGAAGGGGAGACCGTGCTTTCCACCAGGAAAGCAGAAGTGAACAGAGAACTAGTGAGAGACTAAGCAACTCACTTTTCTTGCTACAATGGGCCTATATTATCTTTGCCCTGTCTCACCACACACCGCTGGTGCCGGCCCCTCCCCTCTTGACTCACAGCAACATCTTCAATGCCATCTTGTGCCTTCCCTGGCTGCTGGGACTACAGGTGTGCACCACTTTGCCTTGCGCGGCCTCAGCAAGGATGAGCTCTTAGAAGTTTGCTCTGAGAGCAGGAAGCTTGCAGACAGCTGCTTGAGCAGGGGGGAAGCCTCGGGGGGGCTCACTTCCCTCAGTCTTACTTCCCTCTTGCTTTCCCCCTCTCCCCGACCCACCCACTGGGGTCGTGGCTGCTGCCTTACACTTGCCCCACTTGCAGTCTGGGAAACACTTGCACATTTAGGCTGGTCTCTGACCACTAGAAACTCTGGTCTTGACAGCACCCAGTGTTTCCAGTTGCTGCTGCCCACGCAGCACCCCCATGGTCCGGGCTTAGGAAACCCCACACAAGTCCCTGTCCGCGGTCCCCACTTGCTGTTACCTAGTGCTTTCAGTCTCCACCGATCCTGCCTCTAGCGGCCCGACCTGGTTGGAACCCCCAGTCCACCAGTGCAGCCCTTGCCAATTGGTAGCTCTCCATTTGGAAACCCCAGGCAACTGGGTCAGCCCTGCTGGGCACCACTGCCCTCTGCACCTCCCAGCCAGCTGCAGCAGCCCCGCATAGGGTCGGCAAAGGCAAAAGTTTGGCAGTGTCACATGCAACCACACCTAGCATGCCCCAAGAAGCTGCTGCCCCCCCCTCAACTGGGTTGACAGCCCTGGAAGCCTATTGCGCCAAGCACGCATTGGAATCTTACTACACTGAGTGCCACTGTGCACTGCCACCCTACATGGATTCACTCCCACCTGCAGTCTGGGGACACCCATACCACTGTGCCAGTCCCTTAACCGTTGGCATCATCCTGAGCAATCATGTTCTACACACCAAGCTGCTACAGTCCCCCCCTCTCATTGGGTCTCCAGCACTGGAAGCTTATCATGTCGACCATGCACCAGAAGCTTATCACGCCAAGCGCCACTGTGCTCTGCTGCCCCATGTGGACTCCCATGGTCCCTGGCGTCCTTTGTGCCAGCAGGTCAGGGGAGCCACCACAGCTCCACGTCCCGGTATGAGCAGAGTCCCCACTGATCGGCGATTCTCATCACTAATCTAACATCCCCCTAAAGCCGGTAACTCTCAACCTGGTGTCCCCAGGTGCTCTTGAGTTCCACCCCCTGCTTGCAATCTTCTTAGTTAATGGGTCCCACCCAACCATCCCATTGTGCTTAAGCTCCAATGGACCCCCAGTACGAATCCTGTGCAGTGTCCCCTGAAGCTGGGTTTACAGGATTTTAGATTAATCGCCTCAGATTTAGGATTAATCACCTTGGATTACAGGTGATTAATCTGGCAAATCAATTATGAGGACCATGCCTTTTTCTCAAGTCTCACACATACCCCAAGCACCCTCCCAAACTCTGTATCACTCACGCGTGCAAGTACTCAGAATCCTCCAGATCGCATGCAGGTTTTCAGCATTTTTTTTTTCTCCTCTTCCCCCTCTTCTTTTTCGTTATTCAGTTTTTTATTTTCTCTGGGTTGTTGATCTGCAATCTTCAATGTCCCAGGAGAAGTTGTTCAAGCTGCCAAAATCGGTGGGGGCATACCTCTCATCTGAAATCCCCTAGGGCCATGGAGATAAGGTTTGATATCCCAGACAAGTTCTCATTTGTGAGAAATGACCACTCACATTAAAATTTTAGAAGATTTATTAAACCTTAACAAATACAACAAAGGACTGAATAAGAAAAAAAGGACAGTGTGCTGGGAGTTGGTGACTCAGCAGCTATGAGCTTGAAAAGCAGTGAATAATCACAGCTTGGGACAGGGATATTCCATGGTAGCCATGCTGGGAGAACCGCCCCGTGGTTTGTCCCACAGGCATGTCCTCTTTGCACTGCTAGCTGCAAGCATAGACCACTCGGGCAAGTCCGGGCTTGTCCCAAGGCTCCAGACAGTGTCAGACCCGGGGTGCGGCGGCGAGCTGTGGCAGGATAAATCCTGCATGATGCTCTCAGAAAGGCAGGATGATCAGTGAAGACAGGAGACTGGATCTGCATGCAAGTTTCATCCAGAGGTCTAGTCCTGGCAGGACTTCTGAACAGTGTGACTACCAAGGCAGAACAAAGACCCTGCAGCTGTCCCTGGGTTTTTACCTGGGAGATGGTGAAGGGGGAAGGGCAGTGAACCTACCAATCCAAGAGGAGGGAGAGTGACCCAAGGGCAGAAGGGCAGCCTTAGCGTCAAATCACCTTTGGGGAGGGGTGGGCTATTTCTGTTCTGGCCAATCCCTTTGACAGCCTCCCTGGAATTTTTCCAGGGGTGGTAAGGAGACCCCTTATATTAAAATCAAACCCCTTTGGATTGGTCAGGTAATTCTATCCTGGGAGGGGAAAACCCCAAAGGGAACCCACCCTGGAAACCTTAGGATAATATAAAAGACATGATGCAACAAGCTTGTCTACAAAATGAAAATGGCTGCTCCACTTTTTATATCCCTGGGGGGGCGGGGGGGGGGGGGGTGGGGGGGGTGGTGTTCCATCAGTCAACCCTGGCACCTTCCAAAATCTGCCAGTCAACTCTTCTTTGCCATTTATTGGTGGAGGCTACTTTCCTGCAACTTGAAATAACATAACTATACATCAGTAAAGCTTCTCTTAACATATACACAATATTAATCTCTTAATTGCAAGAGCTAATCATCCCATTACTCATCTATAACAGAAGATACCTAAAAACTGCCCCGAAACATTTGCTGGGAAGATGCTAATCTAAATTCACTTAGTTTCCTGCCTGGTTTTCCAGTATGCCCATACTCAGCAAGGATCGTGTCGTCATGCAAGTAAATTTTGTGTCTCAGCAGAATAGTGCCCTTTTGTCTGGGTTGAAAGACAGGTATCTGCCAAGGAAGGTGGGAACCCCCCTTGGAATGGAGTACATGACTCCCTTCTTTCTGAATTATAATAAATACGGGGCTTTGAATATACAGGGCTTTCAGGCAAAGATGTGGGAAAAGGAGTAACAGTTCTTTCCTAGTGTATGTGTATGCATAGCAAAGCAAGCAAACAACAACAGCAGCAACAACCAACAAGAAAACTAAATAAAGTCTCTTTCCACTCTTTAATTTCCCCTTTGTTGTAGTTATGGTCACAACTGGCAGGGGCACTGGTGGTTCCGGGTGGGCAGGACAGGTGCAATAATTCCCCCACGGCTGCAGGGGGCGCTTTGGTGCGAGCTCAGAGATCACGCAGTTAATGATGGTATGGCCTAGATGGGAAGTCGTGGGTGGCAGCTTGTCACAAGTGCCAGGCTACTGTGCAGAGGTGGCTTGTATGGGGATATGCCCCACCCCCCCACAAAGTCTGGGAAACAAAAAAAAAAAGTAATGAAGGAGACTTGCAGTGCAGGAAAATCACAGCAGACAATCACAGGGATCTTGGAATCTAACACACAGGAGTGGCCGTGGCAACATGCTGCAGGCAGAAGGTCCGGCAGGAGCTGATCCCAATGTTTTGGCACCACATCCGCTGGTTCTGAGCTCTGAATGTCAGGTGGCAAAGAAAAAAGACAAACGGTTCCTTCCTCCCCCAAACCCAGAAATCAGACTGACCAAAAACCCAGCCCCAAACATCCAGGGTAACCCCCTCATATTTTCTTTCATGTTATCCCTTGCAACTGCTTCCAGTCAGGGCCATTTCAATAGAATGTTGTGACACCCAGCTACATGGGGGTTTTTTCTTAAGTATTGGTAGTTATTGTTTCCTAGCAACATATGGGACAAAATTCCATGAGGGAAAGAAACAAAAGGAAAAAATCCTAACCCCAACACCTGTTTTATCTCACAGATAAGATTACATATTGTGTTTTTCAAAATTGTTATTTTAAGTGATTGCTGTGCAAGTGCCTGCTACTTGCCTCACTAGTAGACAGGATACTTCCTAGTCCTAAATGTAAAACAACTCTCCTGAGTTTTAATTTGAAAAGCCTAGAGAGATAGTGAAGTCTTAGAATCTGCGTGCATAGATAGACTCACTAGCACCTATTTGCTAGAGAAATTGGAATAAAAATCTTTATCCAAAGTCAACTTATCTACTTGAAGGATACGGAGATTATGTATAAACCTTGGCCAGTTGTACTTTTTTTCTGCAATCATTTTAATACACATCACCTCCATTATAACATTTTTGAGTCTCCACAACCTCTAAAAGTTTTATCTTTATGCGCTGTATTTTTCTTAGACAGGTGGACAACAAAGTGTCAGAGGAGATAAATTACATGCTTCAGACCAAGTGAGAAGTCTGGAGGAAGGCAAGACTTTGTACATCATCCTTCACAGGCCCCTCATCTGCCTGTTTTCAGAGAATCAGAAATAAAATGTATAAAAAAGAGCAAATTGCCTGCAGCAATACCACCCCAAATACAAATATTTACATGAATGATTTTGCATAACATATTCCTATTTTGGCAGGATATTTCACCCTTTCAGCTCCTCTCTGCTTCAGGTTAAGAATACTTGAAATTGCCAAAACTTTGGGACTTTCTGTTTACAAAGTAGATTGTGCATGTGAATATCACCAGGTGCTATCACAAGAGCTCCCTCATCTTTGCTGTGGCAAATGAGGCTGTGCACTCTGGTTTTACATATGTAAACCACTTGCTTAGTACATAGTGGATATATTTTCTCCAATGCAAATAAAACCATTTCAGCTTCTGCCTATGACTTCACAGATTTGAAAAATCTAAGTGACCCATTAAGGAAACGAAATGATCTTTTAGAAGCTAATCTACTCAGCTCTGTTTTCCTGGAATTTAAGGAGGGGAGGTAAACAACAAAATTCTTTTATCTAGTCATGACTTCAAAGTATACAAAATGAGAGAAACTAAAATAGTTGCCAACTCTCACAAGAAGAAATGTAAGAAGAGTGTCAGATAACTGATAGTTTGCTTCAGGGACATAAGAATTATGTTTCTGAGACAAAATTGTCTCTACATGGACAGATTTCCAGTTGTGTCATCCACATTAAGGGGAGCATTACTAGATTAATTACTGAGGTCTACAAAGTAGTCAGTGTCTAAATTATTGTCTAAACATACTCAGTGTGGAGTATGACATTTAAATCAGGAAGGGAAGAACCTGTAAGACTTTAAGGGCTGCAAATCTTTCCAGCTATTTTGGAAATACTAGTTTTCCCCATATGTCATACCATCACATTCTTCTTAATAGAGAGTCTGGTTGCAGTCCTGTTACCTCTGTAGCAGGAGTAGCAAGGGGCTAACTCATTGCAAACTGTTTTTATCTAGTGCAAGCAATGGTCTAAAAAACTTTAGCAAGGTTCCTGAATGTGTGGTATCAAGGCATTTCAGAATGATGATGCTTCAGTTGAATTTTAAAATTGAACCTGCAATATTTAATAGCTCTCTTGCTTTCCTAAATTTTCCTAAGTACTATTTGATTTCTATAATGCAAAAAAAAAAAAAAAATCTCAGTAAAATAATACAGTTTGGCAAAATCAAGGCAATTTTATTTTTACTTCCTTTATTTTTCTCTCTTGCTTTTAGAGTTCAAAAAATTCCATCCAAAAGTACCCTTTTTGCTCCAATCAAAAAAACCCTGCTTATAAAAATGCATTTTCAAGAAGAGACCTCTGTCAGCCTTTATACAGATATTAGATCCCTGCATTGTACACAGCTCTGCCCCTTAAATTTTCAACGTGTAAAAATCTGCTGAAAACAGGTCAGAACCACTGATTAAGGGAGCAGCTTGTGTAACAATAATAGGATGTGGGGCAAGCAAACTTATCCTTTTTTGAGAGTGACAGTATCTATTAATCCAACCTTTGCAGGTAAAGCAGAATATACTGTCAACAATTAAAATTCTGTTAGCATAAAATACCATAATCTACCCCTTAGGTGTCATATATCACTTCTTGCCATGCTTATGCACGGTAACTACACCTCTCCTAATAAAATAACTGGCACTGACCAAGTTATTAATATTCCCTGACATTGTCAGCCAGATTTCTCTGCTGAGAGATAACTAGCAACACTTGCAAAGGAATAGACAATGAGGAGTTTGCATTAGCTGTGCAACTACAAACAGCCTTCCCTCAAATAAGTGAGCATGTAAACACATATTTCAGGGTTACCATCCTGTAAAAAAGGTGCTGCTGCCAATTCAAGCTGCTACACAATTTTGAAGATAAAAGAAGACGTGGTCCCAAACAAGACCAATTGCTAGCTGAAGTAATCTAGCTGCAAACACCACACACCTGTTTGCTACCTTGATTCCTTTGAACAAAAATAAGTCAGGCTGCAGCTTGAGCTCAATGACCTTGCTAGCTAAACCCCACATATGAACATGAGTGCAGCATCAGCGGTCCAGGAAGTCCTTCAGGCTCAATTTAGATTTTATCACAGCCATGATTTAAAAACATCATTTGCTTTAATCAGTGTAATTGTTAGAGTGCAAGTGCACAGCCAGGGGTGAGGAATGCTGGTGTGAAACACACAGTGTAGAAGATAGAAAATCTTCTAAGTGTTCCAAAACAGTTTGCTGACGCTAGCCAATGCCTAGGTGCTGCATATTTCTTTTTGCAATTGTTTTTTATGGTTTTCCAGGAAAGAAGAGGGCTCAAGTCAATGTTTTGAATCATGAAGCCCAGTTTCAGGACTTATATAAATGGGTAACACTGATACTTTTATAAATACATTTTATATGATTGGCTTTTTACAAATATTAAAATTAATATTATATGTGTTATGTTAGAAAGTTAGGCTGTATTAATATAGTCTCTTTTAGTAGTGTGATAAATATAGTTTTTAGGTTATAGCATGTGCTTTTTGTAACTAGCTCAAAAAAAAAATAAGACAGGCAATTAAGAAATTCCTCATATCCTATCTGGATAGAGATAACAGCAAGGACAAAGACTCCAAAAGGAGGAATTCATTGCCTCCGTTATCAGGGGATTTGTGACTTTGTGGAGCCACAAGAAGATTTATTTGCAAGATAGAATGGTGGAGGAGAAAAGCTGAAATTAAGCAGAAACACCTAAAGTCAAAAGGAATGTTTAAATCATGTATGAAATTTATTAATATGCATTAGCCTACTGTTTTTAAAGGAAAGATGCTTTGTTGGCAAGGTGTGCCTTGGGATGGAAATGCCAGGCACCTGGATGTCTGTAACTTTTGCTTTTTATTGTCTCTTATTGTCTTATTTCTTACTATTATTAAACTTTTAAAATTTTAACAGAAGTAAACCATGTTTATCACACTAACAGAATTGTTTCTGGTTTACCCAGTTATAAATCTGTATAAACACAAAGAGATTTATATTTTGGAGCTGTTTTCCTTTCCTTTTTCACTGCCATTAATTAATTTTTTTTCTTTTATTCTTTTGTTGTTGTTGCTTTGTTTTATTTTATTTTTTGGAAGTTTTTTTTGTTTTGTCTTTTATTTCATAGCTGCCAAGTCTTGCACAGTTCTATGTGTGAATTTATGCAAATTTAAGAATGTGCTAATTCACATATTTGCAAATTGGCAAGTGATTGGCAAACATGTAAATGAGCTCATTTAGCTGTCTTCCTCTTTTGTTAAAATGTAGTTTAGGATCAGTACACCCTTCCCCAAAGTTATGGCAATGAGGAGAATGTAATGCAACCAGGCAGGTCTTGTAGTGGTTT
This sequence comes from Phylloscopus trochilus trochilus, assembly GCA_016584745.2. NCBI lineage: Eukaryota > Metazoa > Chordata > Aves > Passeriformes > Phylloscopidae > Phylloscopus > Phylloscopus trochilus. The sequence continues at coordinate 55,670,501 of WQNJ02000546.1, read as the reverse complement.
GGCTTAGTTGTATCATGAGCCCTGAGTATGGAAAGAACGCTGAAAAACAGCATAGGCTGCTAATGTACTAAGAAGATCTCCAGATGTGGTAGGAAGGCATCAGGGGAATGCTTAAAACAGCTGCAGATATATCAGTAGTAAGTGGGTGTAGATGTGATCATGTGGTCAACAGCTGAGATGTCTGAGGGAGCAAGGCAATTCTGGCTGTGAGGGCACCTAAAGAGCTGCTTTCATTGCAATAGGGCAGCAGTTTGGAATATAGTTGATGACCTTAGATGAAGAAAAGATGGTCTGACAGGGGAAAGGTATGGATCAGGAGGTAGTGATAAAAGTAACTTCTGACTTGATTCTTCTGGTAGAGTCTAAGGTTTTGCTCCAAGGTGGGCAAGCAAGAAATGGAGTAAGTGTGGATATGTCTTAACACCCAGGCTCCCACTCAGCTGGTGTTGCTCTGAACTATGTAGCTCCTTTGGCACCCATCTCTCAAGAGCTTCTGGCAGGAGGTCCTACAACCTGCAAATTGCAGGTCACAGTGAGTGTATGACATAGCTGCTGCATGGGGGTGAGGCATGCCAAATGTTCGGTGATAGGCACCCCCCTTAATTCCCTCTTAGCAAGAGTAACTTACTGCTTTTACTTGAAGGGTAGTGGCTCATGGAGAAAATGCTACCCTCCGGTTTGTCCACTAGTCACAGCAGAGAAGAGCTGGGTGCAAAATGTGGGCTACTAAAATGCTAAGTTACACCAGCGTTTCCAAGGTTTAGGGCAACTGCTGATCTTCTCCCTCTATTTGCCTGAGCCAGAAGACACTTGAAGCCCTTGAACATTATCTGCTAAATCATGCTTTGTGTTAAGAAGTTCCCAATAACTGCTAATTCCAGCCAGCACCAGTTGTGTCACTTTATCTCAAAACCAGCATATTTGTAGAAAGCTATACCACATCTAAAAGTGAGATGCCTGGTAATTTGGGGTGACAAATTCAGCAGAAAGTAGAAGTAAAAGGTTAAACAAATCACGATCAAGAAGCAAAACAGAAAAAAAATGCCAGAGAAAGTGTACAGTTTATTTTCAAATAATCTAGGTCAGCTTGCCCTAGAGTTACCTAAATTAGCTTAATTACCTTCTTTCATATGGAAATCTTGTATGAACAATAATCTTTCTGTGGCACTCAGGTAGTTAAATCCACACAATTTGCTTTTTGAAGCTTGCATTTCGCTGACTTTATTTCAAGCAATCAAAAGTATCTCATTTGCATCCACATTCACATTAGTGGTCCATATGTTAGCCCTGTTTAAAAGCTATATGCTGCATTCATTATGAAATACTTGGCTTTCTAGCTTTACCCTTTTGCTTTGAAATTATTATGATAATAGTGCAACTCTTCTTTTTAAGTTATTTTCACATACAAGGAGTTTTGTGTGATTTGGATCTTTTTCAAAGTCTTCCAAGAGAAAGCCTTTTAAAATTTTCTTTACAGTGTTATATGGGAACTTGCAAATTGGCAAAATACCTCTCTACCATCATTTAACACAACCATGTATTATTCCTCTTACCTAAAATTTCATTAAAATATCAGGAGTTCAGTTATCTCTGCATAAGATTTTGGACCACGTGCAACATCATTAATGCCCTTCACAGTTCATCATGCTACTCACTGGACCAAATCAGTCTTTCATAATGATAAAATTTAGCTTAATTTCATTATTGTTCTTAAGATTTTTTTTCATTATAGAGCACAGAGTAAGGCTTTTTCTTTTTAAGGACTTCATAATCTAAATGCAATAAAAGTAAATTTGCAGAACTGAAAACCTGAGTCATTATCAGATGAAATATCCTGCCTATGGTCACAGAGACTGACAGACAGAAGAATTAAATCAAGGTCTCCCAGCATGTCTTGCTCTGCCTAGGATAGAAAACCATCTACTATATACTCTTACCTGTTTCATCAGATCATTACTTTTCAGTATTTGCTGTCATGCATGCATTAATACCATCACCAAAGACGGGTTTTTTTTTTTCCAGAATAATATTTTTATTCACTGGTTTAAATATTGACCATCTAATGCTCATAGTTTGAGAAACAAATTCTATTTCTTCCCAGAGAAAATACTGATAGGTGATTTCCCTTTGGAAACTGATCCTCATACCCCTGAAAACTTGAAAGATAAGCTCCTTTCTCATCTGCATATTCACTCTGGCTTCTGGCATTTGGAAAATCCTTTCTCCCTTCCTCCAGAGAGCCTTTGGAAGCTCTCTTGACATCCTAGAAGGCAAAAAATAATGAGTTTTCTGCTGTGAAATGAGCATCACAAAAGGGTTTCTGTTAAATAGGAGACAACCTGAAGTAAACACCTCAAAAGAAAAACAAAACAACAACAACAAAATTCCATTAAAAATCTAGTAGTCATTTAAAAAATTGTACCCTTCATTGATCTTAAATCTTTACATGAAATCTGTTTAAGAGTTTATTGGATGGGTGAAAGAGAAGCAGAAGATTCATTAAACTAATTGTTTCTGAGGTGAGGAGTTTAAAATTATGTTTCTCAAATTCTTGCTTGAGTCAGTCTCAACCTGACACCATTAAAAAAATCTAAATAGTACTCCTGTTTATTGTAATTTTTTTTAAAAAAATTGATATTTAGGTTAGGGGAACCACTCAAGGTAAAAAAAAAAAGTAATTCAGACATAGGTGTATTATGAGGGGGGAGAAAGATAAACATATGGAAATGAGAATGTAAATTAATCTTCACTAACATTGAAGTCATGTCCAGATCCAAACTTTCAGTGTTTCATTTGTTTGGCAATTGAGTTAGCTACAGAGGTAAAACCAGCTCTGGTCACAAAAACCTGAGAATAACTTCCAAAAAAATCCATGTTTAGCCTTCCATGAGCCTTGGAAAAATTAATACAATTCTTTTAATTCTATATGCCCCTGCATGCGCATACTGCTTTACTCCTTTGAAGTGTAGATACTAATGCTTCTCTTTTTTCCCCCTGGTATTTCCAGTTAGGAAGAAATAATAACAAAAAAAAAAAAAAAAAAAAAAAAAAAAAAAAAAAAAAAAAAACCAAAACCAAAAAACAAACACCACAACAGATTGCAGGCTAAAATGGTAAAATGGTATTAGCATGAAGGTAAGGTGAATGTTTCAAGTTTGGACTGTCTCAAAAGAAGATCCCACATTGCTGTTTTCTTGCCATTTTAAACCACTGAATTGTCATCACAGTTATTAGGACCCAAGCAGTATGTTGATAAACTGCTCTGGATAATGCAGAGTTTTCTGTGATTGACTGAATATCCTCTTGACCTATCTAGATTTAAAAAAAGTCTGATTCTTTATCGTTCATTTTCTATATTACATATGCTATCCTCTGCTGCTTTGTGATACATTTCATCAAAACAACACAAACATCTACATCTGTCTTGGGAATAAATGTAAAGGGTATACCTAAAGAAGAACCTTCTACATTCACAGCCCTTAAGCTAAGGTTTTGCTGCTTTTTTCAATAGTTCCTGTTATAAATGGGCCAGGAGACCAGCTCCTTTGAAAAAGCCTTTATTAGAAATCAGCTCTGGGTAGGGGGCCCGAGGGGCTGCGCACGCCGCCGCTGCTCCCAGTAGACACCACGGAGGAGGAGGTGCAGGTCGAATCTGCTGCCGCTGGTGCTGCTGCAGAGTCGGGATTCCTTCCTCACGGGGGTTCCAATAGAATCACGTTGGCTCGTGTGGTCCAGGGGGGTCACTTCTCTCCAGTTCCTTTCAGGTCATGGCGAGAAAGTAACAAAAGAATACCTGCTGCCTGCAGGTAGCTAGACGTGTGCCTCGCACAGTTTTGTCCTTCTTAGGTCCAGTTTTTGTGTCGGCTCGCTGTCTCAGGGGTTTTTTTAGCTCTAACTGGACTCCCGGTCACAGCCAGGCACCTTGGGAGTTGATCTCCATATTGGGCGGAGCCCACAGCTCGACGGGCAGGCAGGCAGGGAGCAGCAAGAAACAGCAGGGGGCAACAGGGGGCAGCAGGAAGCAGCAGGGGGGGAGCGGCAAGGCGGCGGCGGCGTGCTTTCGTCAGGAGAGGGGGAAGCCCAGGATTTAGGGAGAAAGGGTACAGAACTTGGACATAACGAACAGAAATTCAGGGTACAGATTCCACATGAACAGTTTAAAACAGGCAAGTAACAGTGCAACTTTAATTTTACAGCAAAACAGTGTAACAGCACAACTCGGGAGTGCATAGCCTGGGGCTAATTTCTTTCAATCCCCCCTCTATTTCTTTGATCGGGCTTTAGCCCGCATCAATTGGCCATGTCTGATTTAAGGGAATAAATTTGTTTTAATTCTTGGTATTGGTCATAAATTCTTTTTGCTGTGCTCAGTTCTTCTTGGGGTTGTAATCTAATTGTATTTGTAGGTTTCTGAATCTTTACTTTAGGGATTTGGAGACTAGCTGGAACAGTAGTGGCTACAGTTCGAATTAGACAGGGAAGTATGCAGGGGAGAAGTAGGAGACTGACAAAGGCACTTATTGCAATGAACACTACTTTTTTCCACCAGGTCCCTTCAAAGGACCAGAAGTTGTCCCACCAGTCTATATTAATTAAGGGCTTCCATTCTTGGGTACTTATATATGCAATTTTTTGTATTCCTTTGGAAATATTTTTTATTACCTTACTTTCATAATCGACTGCTAGTTTGATTTGATGAACTACTGCTCTTGTCTGCGCCAATTGGTTACTGATATGATCAAGGGCAAGGGCTGTTTTGTTTGATAATCTGATAATTTTATTCAACATGTAAATTGGAGTTCGGCACCTCCATGATTTATCTTGTGTCCAAGTTGCTGGCCTATATGTTTTTACCATTCCTTTTGGTGTCTGTATTTTACTTTTCCATGTTTGTGTGCTGCCCCTCCTCCTCTTTTGGTATTTTCTTTTTATCAGGTCTGCTACTCCCTCTGTATTTCTTAACTTTTTAAAACAGAACCACTCTCTGATAGGGCACTCCCCGGTCAGGCACTGCTTAAATGTGGCAGCATTTTTTGCAATCCAATATTGTTTTTTCTCTTTTTGACAGGTGGATAATTGGATCATGTCAAAACATGTGGGATTCACATGGGTGTGAACTCTCATAAGGGATTGTAGATTCTCCCCATCACAAACTGAATGACAGCATTTGGAGTAAGCCCCATCTGTAAACTTGCTTATCAATAGGACTACTATCAGTCCCTCCAAGAGTCCAGTATGAACCATTCTATTTGTGGATCCTTTGGTCTCACCTGGCCTTGCCTCTTGGGTCAGGGGGTTCTTTCTCCTCATCATATCAATAGGACTACTATTAGTCCCTCCAAGAGTCCAGTATGAACCTGCCCCCATCTCGCTCTGAGGGTTCTCTTTGGTCTCACCTGGTCTTGCCTCTTGGGTCGGGGAGTTCTTAGGCTGGATTTGTGGAGTTCTCCCTTGTTTATTCCCACCTTCCACCTTTTTCTTAGTTTTAGTTAGCTCCCTTTGGGTGTGCCCTATGAGAGATTTAATTTTTAAATTAAGAATTACTGTTACTTATTACTTTTACATTAACACATTGTGGCTCATTATAACAATTTATAACATCGGATTTAACCATTATTTTACACTTTTATATTAACACTTTTTAACCTCTTGTAACAATGTGGATTTTTAACAATGGTAACGACAGCTTGTAATAACTGTTATTGTCCCTTATTGGCTTTAACTGGTTTTTGGTTGTTTCCTGAGAGTTACTTTGAGGGTGTCTGGATCTCGAGTGGCAGTCCACTCAGAGGGAACCCTTGTTGGGGTTGCAGGGTCAGAGGGATCTGACCCCTTGTTGCAGTCAGAGGGATCACTCGGGGGTGGTAATGGTCCTTTCACTCTAGTGATGTGGGTCCAGCCCTTTTCCTGGGTTCGCACTGCAGTATGAGTAGTGAGCAGAACTTGGAACGGGCCTTCGAATTTAGGGGTTAGTGGGGTGGTATTCCAGGACTTAATTAAAACCCAGTCTCCTGGTTTTATTTGATGCATGTCAGTGTCCAAGGGAGAGGTTTGAGGAAGATACCCTCTTCTTTTAAGATCTGCCAATGTCTTTCCAATTGTTTTTACATATTCTTGGGTAGCGGCCTCCCCTTCTAAATAATCCCCAGTGCTATAGGGGGTCAGTAAGAAGGGGAGTCCAAACATCATCTCATATGGTGAAGCCCCTATGTCAGATCTAGGTCGGACCCGGATTCGCAGAAGGGCCAGGGGCAGACACTTGAGCCAATTCATTCCCGTTTCGATTATCAATTTAGTTAATACGTTTTTAAGGGTTTTATTCATCCTCTCAACTCTCCCTGAACTTTGGGGATGCCAGGGTGTATGCAACTGCCACTTGATTCCTAAGGCTTTAATGACGTCATGTAGAATTTTGGCCACAAAATGAGGACCTCGGTCTGAATCAATATTATTCACTAGCCCATACTGGGGGATGATGTATTCCAATAATATTTTTATTACCACTTGTGCCGTTTCCCTTTTTGTAGGAAAAGCTTCCACCCAATGGGTTAAATGATCAACTATAACAAGTAGATACTTGTAACCTTGTACTGAAGGCATTTCAGTAAAATCTATTTGTATATTTTGAAAGGGTCTTAATGCTATTTGCCTTCCTCCTGAGGTATTCTTCCTCATTGCTTTCTGGTTCACCTTTTGGCATATAAGGCACCCTTCAGTAATTGCTTTGGCCAGATTATATACTCCAATACATAAATATTCTCTTAAGAAATGATCACATAACCCTTGGGTGCCCCAGTGGGTCAGACTGTGTATTTCTGTTAGCATTTTTCGAGCTAGGGCTTTATTTAAAAACTTTTATCTATCTGGGGTTAACCATTCCCCTTGCTTCCCTTGGTACAACCCTAACTTCTTTATTTCTCTCAACTCATGTTCATCACGTATTGGTTCTCTTCTTTTGTCAGCTGGCAGGATGTTGGATGGCAGTCCACTTGGGGAGACTCGTGGGGGATTTTTCTGGGCCTTGTCCATAGTTAGGAGGAGGTGATACTGGTCCTTTTACACGGGAAATGTCAGTCCACTCTTTTTCTTGGGTCCAAACAGCAGCATGGGTTACTAATTTCTAGCTTTTTCCTGATATCAGGCCAGGATCTAGCAAGGAACTGCACCTTTAACAGCACCTGGTTCTCGGGACTGTCGGGATCCACGTAACCAAAAATCTCCTCCCCTGCTTAACTAGGTGGCTGGGGTCCCATTCCCCCTGGGTCCCATCAAAGGCCAGCCTGGTGCTGCCACCCCGGGGAACAGACCCTCCAATGCCCCTCACCACCAGGGTTCCACAGTCTCCCACATTCTGCCCTTCCCCTTTTCCACCTGGATCCCACCCTGGATCCGCCCGCGGGAGCCCGTCCCCTGCCCGGGGCCCAAACCTGCTCCCCTGTTCCCAGACTTGCATCCCCGCGACATGGACCATGGCCATCTCCTTGGGGCTGAACAAGGCACCCAAAATAGAGTTCATCTCACTCCAGGTGCAAACATTAGGATTCAGGAACCAATCCACCCAGCCAGCCACCCCCACCAGGTCCCCAACCAGGCCTCCCAGCTCTTTCTTAAAGCCCCCAACTTCTGAAGCTGTCAGAGGTGCATCCCCAGTTGCCCCACTTATCGGGACTTCCCTTAGGGGGAAGAGCTTTGTTCTTGACCTGGTGCCACAGTAGGGTCCTTTTGGGGTTTCTATATTATTGGCTGGCAAGTCCAGCTCCCAGTTGTGTGGGAGTGCAGGAACAGTAGATGGTGAAGGGGAGTGGCCTCGGCCAGTGCTAGGAGAGGTCGAGGATAGAGTTGAAGAGTAGAAGGGGTTAGTACTCAAGACAGTCGGGTTAGACTGAGGTGGTAGAGAGGGTGGAGCTGTAGGGGTTAATCCGGTTGGGGAGCAAGCTGAAGAAGGAATAGGGATCATGGTTTGGAGAGATGGGGAGGGGTTCACAGGTAAAGCTGGAGGGTTAGCAGGGACAGTTTGGGGTATCCCAGGGTAAACAGGAGGAGCAGGCAAATAATCAAGAGGGTCCCAATGGTGACTGCTTTCCTCCTTTTTCTCTTTTTCATTTTTCCTCTTTCCCTCTTGTAGCTTACAAATCTTAACTGTTTCACTTTCAGTTCTGTGTCTCTGCCAGCAGGCAGCATAAAGGATCTGCTCAGTATCTGAGTCCCCTCGGGATTTCAGATACTGGTTTAATTGCGAGCACATCCAGGGGTCCTTAGTTCCACACCACGGCCATCCTCCAGGCAAATTCAAAGTGGGCCAAACCTCAATACAATAATGAATCATTTTAACCTTGCTCAAATTTTTAGTGGCCTCATCAGTATCCCATAGTTCCAACATTTGTCCTAATGGACTATCTGGGGGAATGTTCTTTATCTTCCCCTTTTCCTCCTCAGGTGGTTTTTGCTTGCTTATGTATCCTCCCATTCTCACTAGGTAATCTTCACTCACTCCACGAACACCCGTTAGTGGCTCCAGTTACCCACCCTCAGGGACTGGCCACCACTCCTGCCAGTGCTCAGAGTGCCCTGTTAGTAGCCTGATATCCCGCCCTTAGAGATTCAGTTACTACCCCAGCCAGCACCCCTCTTCCTCTCCTGTATATCTATCGAGTTTCCACAAGTGGCCGGTCAACCTGGGCCCAGAGTTCCAGTCACCACTTATAGCCAGGACTCGGACATACAGTGTGCGACTCACTCACTCTCCCTATCGTTAAATCCCTCGCACCTTGGGACTTCCCTAACTTTCATTCATCCTACACCCAGGCGGTATACTCAAAAGACCCCCGGCCCTGTAGGCTCTCCGCACCTGGAACGCATACCTCTCACTTCTAGGTACCCCCAACCAGTGCGCCCACTCCTGTACCCCGGTAGTTACCCCAGCCAGTGTCCCAAGCCAGTAGTGGTTGCAGTTACCCACCCTCAGGGTCTGGCCACCACTTCTGCCAGTGCTCAGAGTGCCCTGTCTGTCAGCCAGCACCCCTTCCTCGCCTGGACACCCCGGGCCGTAACTCGGCCAGTACCCTCTCTCACTCCCCACACCCTGTCAGCTACCCCAGCCAGTATCCCAACCCGTGGATACCCCGGGCCGTAACCTCAGCCAGTGCGGTGCGTGCTACACCCACGGCTCTAGGCTTTCCGCACGCTTGGATCAGCCTGAGCAGCCTGCCTCCGTAGATTCTAGAATGGAGGCGGGCCTATCCTACAATCACACACCCTGTGACGTGCCACTCACCCTCTAAATTACCTCCGCACGCCCGGAGGGGGGCGCCTATGCCCCTGGAGACGCCTCTTTCACACCGTTCTCCTTTCGCTTCCCTCCGTTTCCGGCCAGTTCCCTCGCAGGAGACTGAAAACGCGGTACTGGGAGGCCCACACTCGCTTCAAAGATCCGAACTACCGGTCTTTGTCTCACTCACACACCACTCGCTCGTCTCCACTCCCGCCACCTGCTATACTTTACCGGTGCTCCTCCGTGCTGTCCAATCCCAGGCTGTCTTCCTTGGTCCGGTGTAACCAGGTGTCCTAGGGATCCAAAAGGGCGGTCGGCCGTCCCGTCCTCGGTCCTCTTCAGGCGTGGTTACATCCCGGACGAGCCCCCAATTTGTTATAAATGGGCCAGGAGACCAGCTCCTTTGAAAAAGCCTTTATTAGAAATCAGCTCTGGGTAGGGGGCCCGAGGGGCTGCGCACGCCGCCGCTGCTCCCAGTAGACACCACGGAGGAGGAGGTGCAGGTCGAATCTGCTGCCGCTGGTGCTGCTGCAGAGTCGGGATTCCTTCCTCACGGGGGTTCCAATAGAATCGCGTTGGCTCGTGTGGTCCAGGGGGGTCACTTCTCTCCAGTTCCTTTCAGGTCATGGCGAGAAAGTAACAAAAGAATACCTGCTGCCTGCAGGTAGCTAGACGTGTGCCTCGCACAGTTTTGTCCTTCTTAGGTCCAGTTTTTGTGTCGGCTCGCTGTCTCAGGGGTTTTTTTAGCTCTAACTGGACTCCCGGTCACAGCCAGGCACCTTGGGAGTTGATCTCCATATTGGGCGGAGCCCACAGCTCGACGGGCAGGCAGGCAGGGAGCAGCAAGAAACAGCAGGGGGCAACAGGGGGCAGCAGGAAGCAGCAGGGGGGGAGCGGCAAGGCGGCGGCGGCGTGCTTTCGTCAGGAGAGGGGGAAGCCCAGGATTTAGGGAGAAAGGGTACAGAACTTGGACATAACGAACAGAAATTCAGGGTACAGATTCCACATGAACAGTTTAAAACAGGCAAGTAACAGTGCAACTTTAATTTTACAGCAAAACAGTGTAACAGCACAACTCGGGAGTGCATAGCCTGGGGCTAATTTCTTTCAGTTCCCTCATCAAATTTCAGAAGATAACAACACTATCAGCACCTATCCTCCATCTTGTTCTCCTATCTTATGAATCCAGCTACATGATTCTCCGCTGCTTAATGAACACATCAGATGAATGACTTTGTTGATAGGTAATAAATATGGCATTTAAGATTGTTAATGATTAAAAAGGTCTCCAGTCCTACTCGTATTGCTAGCAATTTCTTTGCAATGAGGTAGAGCTAAAACTGATGGTGAAAAGATAGATTGGAATCTACTAGGAATTCCATGTAGTTTCATAATTTCAGTTTCAGGTCTCAAATGTTCTCTCCATTTTTTTTCTACTCAGTGTGGAAAGTGTGACGCATGCTGTGATCTCATTGAAAGTACATAGCCATAAATATATAGATGAATCTGGTCCAAAGGTTTTAAATGCTATCTTTATATTATGGGAGAGCTAGTTCCACATTTAAATGGCTCCTTTCTCAATAAAGCAATGAGACAAAAAAGAATGGTACTTATATATATGTACTACTACATGACATCAGAATTTACCTCAAGTAGCGCCTTAATGCATAACTAAACTACATTCCAGCATGGTACTCAGCAATATCAGAGTACATGGAGCTCATGTAGAAAACAAACTAGCGTAACTCTTTCATATAAGCACAGTGCACACCAAATACAAGTGTAGCCCTGGTTCGTACCTGAGATGTTTTGGTTTTCTGAAACTCTTTCCCAGAGAGTTTTCTGTCAACAAGAGGCATGTTTTTCTAACTGTAACCTTTGTTTACGTTCCTTTCCCTAGGAGGGACTTCTTGATGTCCCTCTGGCTTAACCAATGTGATTGAAGAAGTTTGTCTTTCTTTCACCAATTGAGTTGTTCTCTGTAGAATAGTATAAAAGGGAAGAAATTACTGGAAATAAATGGAGTAATTGTCAGGAAAAACAAACAATCAAACAAACAAACACCACCACCACCAACAACAAAACACAAAAAAACCTCAAGGCTACATACAAGTCTGTAGTTAAACTCTTTTTTCCAGAAGTGGCTAAGTGCTATGGCATATATACACATTTTCCACTGGAACTGTGTGCCTTGCATAGGGTTCCTTGTTACCTGGAATGTTTCTTCTGCTGCTGTTGACAACTTTTGAATGAGTTTAAGCCACCAAATCAAACGGTCATTGTTACAAAGCTGTACTGTGGAACCTGCAATCCTGTCAGCCACTATAACAGGTATCAGAAGAGGAAACTTATCTACTGATGATTAGCTAGATCAAATGAAGTCAAGCAACTTAAAAAAGCTTTCAATGTACACCAATTCTAGGACTAAGGAGGTTCAAATTTAGCTTAAAATCATCTTCACATCCTCATCTTTCTTTAGCTTTTACTCTTCTAGATCAAGTGCAGTCTGAATTCTCATGCCAGCAGAGGACTAATGACAAAGTCGAGAGTAAATTCATCATAGTACTGGGTGCTTTGGATGAGACAGTTGATTTTCTGACTGACCTACACTTGTGGTTGTCTTGGTTTTGAAAGACAGGTATCTACCAGGGAAAGCTAGAGTTTCCATTGGAATGGACAATGTAAACCCTTCACCCCCTCCAAATTATAATTTTGCAATTAAGGGGTTTCAGGCAAAGATTTGGGAATAGGAATAACAGTTCTTTACTAAGAATATTAACAATACAAATGTAGTAGAAGAAACAAACCAAACCACAAACAAGCAAACAAACAACAATCCTAGAAAACCCTGACAGAGTCAGAGCTACAGCCTGACACCCTGTTGGTCAGGGTGTTGGAAGCAGTCCAAAAGTAAGTCTTCCTGGAGTGGTAGATGTGGTTCTGTTAGAGTACAGATGATCCTGTAGAACAAGGGTCCAGTGGTGGTGAGAAGGGTCCAGTCTTCCACCGGGAATCTGGTGAAGCCAAATATCTTTGTGTTCCTGCGTCTCAGTTTTTATCCAGGTAGGAATGGTTGGCTCCCCCCACTGGGTGGAGCATCTCACAATGGGACGATTGCTTGTGGACAACTGCTTGTGGAGAACTGCTTGTGGACAATTTGCTTGTGGACAATTGCTTGGGGAGCCTTAATGGCCCATCAGCAGAAAATATCCCCCTGGAGGGAGGACAGGTGGTGAAAGAGATAAGAAACACTGCCCCACCTGGTTTTAACAGTTGGCCCATTATCAGAAGGCGTCTGCCCCCCTCCCCCCAGGGTAACAAGAGATAAAGAAAAACCTCTCCCCAGCTGCTTTTAACAAATGAAATAGAATACACACTTTTGATTCCATAACCCAAGATATTGGTAAACTGTGTCAGATGGAAAATGTCTCTTAAGAATTCCCCACTAGTTGCAATGTGTCCCAGGCCCTCTCTTGCCAAGTACCCTCCATCTACATCACCTTTCTTAGAGAAGAGCCTAGGAGACCTCTGAAAGATTTCTGTGACTAGAGTCACTGTTCAAGCAGCTGGGGCTAGGTGTTTCATATGGGACAAGAAAGGTGTAAAGTGGGGTGCAGAATGTGAAGTCTTGGCTCTTAATTTTGCAGATCCTTAATTTGTATGTTGTGCATACATAGATTTGGATCCTTTAGGTATTTATAGCAAAAAACAATTCTCTCATCACGTTTACTTGTATAATATGTGTATTATAATAGACAATCGTTAGCTCACATTCAAATAAATAAACGTTGACTTAATATAAATATTTCTCTTACTATATCAGAACATTGTGTAGTTAAATCATCTCACAGGTAGCATGTACAGATGGCTTAATTTTCTGTAATACTCACTAAAACTCGATTTGGAGGGGACTTCTAATCTGTTTAAATTTAAATCCATAATGGATAAATTTTTATCTCAAGAAGGATTTGTCTCTAATAAGACTACCATTGCTTAAATGTTTGGGGAGATTGTGAAAAACGAGGTTCACTTTCCTGGTAAATTTTAAGAAATAGGTTTAATAAAATAAAAAATAAAGACAATTAGGAAACAGATTAAGCAAAGGAGTTTACAGCCAGGTGACTTCGCGTTAAGCCAAAGGCAAGCACGACACAGTGCTTGTCTCTTATAAGTATCAGCCTGTTGCATATGTATGAATTCACATTCATGATTCAAACATTCCTTTTGGGTAAGATTTTCTTTTGTTCAGTTTCAACTCCCTCCCAATCATTTTATCTGGCAGATCCATCTGTGGGTGGCTCCATTCCATCTAACATAAATCCCATAAATTCTACTTCCAAGGTTTTGGTTATCTTCATTTGGATAAAACACTTGACAACAGAGGCTCAACATCTCCCTGGTCAGCAGTCTTCATGCGGGAATGCAGGACGACTTCCCCTACCCTCTGGCTTGGCCAGTTTAGATGTTACAACAAAAAAAAAACAACCCAGTCTTTTACTTCTAACACCATGTTACAATCATAAAAAAATACACATTCATCACATTTCTAAACTCTATAAATAAAATAAAATAAAATAAAATAAAATAAAATAAAATAAAATAAAATAAAATACAGTACCATTTTCCCACATTATACATATAGTATTCATTGTAATACTTGCGAAAAGCCAACTATATAATATGTATTTATAACAGAAATCAAAAGAATTTGTCATTTAAAATTGCTAGTTGCTTTAAAAAAACAAAGAGCTTAATAAAAAATAACCTCAACCTTGCAGCTATTAAAAAATAAGGCTAACATATGATCTTTCTTCCGCTTGATAATCTTTCACTGTGAAACGTTTCTGTCAGACAGAACTCAGCACTGAGAGCAACAGCAAAGCTAAGTCTTCTTTCCAACGCTGTTGTGTATTTCTACACTTCCATATTACAATAGAAGAAAAAAAAAAAGAAAGGAAAAATAACATATAACCAACTGAAGTGAATTACAAGAAAACACATTGCATGAAAGTGTACAGCTTTCTCATGAAATGAAATTTAACATCTCCAGAACCTGTGCACTGAGTCAATTTTCTATTTTTATTGTTTTGCAGCTTCAAAAAATGCCAGTTAAGTCAAATTAAGATGTTGTGCAGTTGACTTCTATAATTACAAGCATTACTTTATGGTACGCTCAAGCAAATAGAGTGTGTTTGGGAGTTTGCCTTTTGTTTTGTCTCTTTGTTTTTCATTTTTTTCCCAGAGTAGTAGTTTCTCCAGAATAGTAGAAACAATTATCGTTGTAGTGCTTCCCAGCAAAGAAAAACATAGTCTGCAGCCATCCTATATTTAATTTTCAGTCCAGCAGTTTTAGAGAAGCTTTTTCTTTTCTAGCAAATGTACAATAAATTGAAAGTACTCCAAAGAGGGGTATCATAAAGCAGGAGAGGCAAACAAGGCAAAATGAAGAGGAAGCTCTCCTGGTCTGGGTGACTCATTCCATTCATGTTCAGACTTGCAAAGGCAGTGATTTGTTCTATCACTCAGAGTCATGACTATAATCTAACCCCAGCCACTGTAACAACATTATTGCCACACTTAAAATAATTGCAATGGAAGTCCATGAATGACAGACTTGTCATAAAGAAGAAATCAGGGATACATGGACAGCATTTCATATATTGAGAATATGCTGGTTGTTTGCAACTCTAGTACCCCTCTCTTTTAAAAGAGCACAGTGGAACTGAAAGGGTAAAGAGAATTGTGGCAAGGATGGTCAAGAATAGGATTCAGCTTTTGTATGACACTTTTTTTTGTAAGAGAAATGACTAAATGGCTGGGACTGTTTCACCCTGTCATGGGATGATCCTGTGGTTATCTAAATAAATCTATGAAGCCATGAGTTGCACTGAGATAAAGCGAGCTATCTTCTGGAGTAAGAAGCAAGGAATATGAAACAAAACTAGCAACTGCCAGTTCAAATTTAACTGAAAGAAGTCCTTCTTCACAGAGGATGTGGTTATATTGCAGATTTCTGTGTCAATAGAGATGCTAAAAATCTGCATGAGTCAGAATGAGACTGAAAAAAATTAAAGAACAAAATACCCAAACAACCCAAAAACCCAACCAACCAACCAAAGTACCCACACCCCAAACAAAAAACTCCAGCTCAAATACAATCTATGCAACATTAATGGAACTGAGAGGAGGGAATGATTGCCCTAGCCTTCTCTTTACAGCCCTGGCATCTCCAGTCTCATGTCAGCTGGTAAACTTTTCTGTCTAACCATATTGGAGCCATTCTGTCAATCACATTTCCACCACCTCTGACTGTCACTCATGGGACCAAATCCGCTTTGAAGCTGGCAGCTCCAGCAAGCCAATAGGTGCACCACTTGACTCCCTACATACATCATATGCACACTAGACAAGATTTCCTTTTGTTCTCAGACATCTGGATCCTCATTTTGCTTGAAAGACAAGTGTCCACAAAGTCGTGAACCTCCTTTGGAGTGGAAAATATGAAGTTCTTCCCTCCAAATTATTATAACTTTGACATAATGGGGCTTTCAGGCAAAGATATGGGAAAAGGAATAACAGTTCTTTACTAGTATATATATGTAAAACAAGGCAATCAAACAACCACAACGGCAGTAACAACAAACAGAACCAGGAATCCAGTGACAGCCTTCTCTTGGCTGCAGGCACTTACCCTTTTGGTGTAGTTACAGTCACAGCCGGCAGGGGCGCTGGTGGCTCCTGGCTGGGCAGGGCAGGTGCGATGATTCCCCTACGGCTGCAGGGGGTGTTGTGGCGTGCACTTCGGCCATCTCTCTCCATGTGGGTAATGGCAGCACAGCCAGCAGGAGAGATAGAGTCTTCCTTTACAAACTCACGGGGCACAGCTGGTCCCAGTGCCCCTCTGGATGGTGAAATTGGCTGTAGTAGGAACCTTGGAGCAGCAGTTGTAACAGCAGAGATGGCAAACAAAATGCAGCAGAAACTCCGCAGCTGTAGCAGCTGCACGCAACTGGGCAGAGGTCCTCAGGGAAGGGGAAGGAGTTGGGGTCCCAGGTTTTTCCCCTGAGGCACCTGAGTAGATGATGAGGGTCCTTTCCAATGTGATTGGGTGTTAATAAGGTCCCTCTCTTAGAAGCAAAGACTCACACACTCTAAGGAAAAAGCAGTAAAGGGGCTGTACTCCCTGGGGGCAGTGAATTCTCCCTGTGGTAGCAGAAACTCAACCTCCTCCGATCCTGAGAGTGTGAGAGCCCAGCCCCTCACCCCACAGCCAAAATCTCACAGTATCTCTGTCCTTTCCAAGAGAAAATCCCCTGGCTAAGAGACCAGCCAACTGCACCCTTCCCCCCACCTTGACCACTCCTTCTTCTCTTAAGTATTGGTCCTTATCATCTCTTAGGCAACAAATGGGACAAAATTCCCTAAGAGAAAGAAAGACAAAAAAAAAAAAACAAAAAACAAAAAAACAACAAAAAAAAAACAAAACAAACAAAAAAAAACCCCAAGGAAAAATCCTAACCTCCAACAATGCTTAAAGCAATTTTTAGTCATGAGTCATGGCACAGGCACACAGAAACACCTTGACATCAAGCTGGGTGCTTCTGAGGAGGCACCCTGAACCAAGCAATCTCTTGGCTTTTGTATCCCCACAGTCTATGCACACAATAGTGTGGGGCTTTCCTATTCAGCTATCGGCTCCCTCCATATCTCTGAGTGGCGGGTCACCTGACTGGTGCCAGGGCCTCCATGCCCTTTGTTATGCAAAGGGTTTGTGTCACTTGACAGTTCCTTGCTGGGGATTCCACCATTTTCTCCCACTCAAAGCACAATCTGAAGCTTGCACTGCACTAGTGCAGCACACTAAGCTACCCCCACCAGGTGCATTCTTGAACATGTCCCTTGTGCCTTTGAATGAAACACCCTTGCCTAGTCTTCAGTGTGTCAAGGTGAAATAATTTCTGTGTTAGGGAGAAAATTACAGGATTCAATATTGTTCAGCAGAGCAGAGAGTAATAGTATTTTACATAAGGTGTGAGTCAAATGTAAACATTCTGGTAGCAAGATACTGGTAACATATAACTTCTAGCTCAACACAAATTCAAAATGCTTTATAAACCTTCACAGTCACACAACACTGGCATTAAGGTATTTTTACAAGGCCGGTGCCAGAGAAAATTCCAATTTTCACAGGAAAAGAGATTAGCCGTCTTCTAGAGAACAAAAAAGCAGAATACACAGATTGTTATAAATTTGGCCAGGAGACCAGCTCCTTTGAAAAAGCCTTTATTAGAAATCAGCTCTGGGTAGGGGCTCGAGGGGCTGCGCACGCCGCCGCTGCTCCCTGAAGACACCACGGTGGAGGAGGTGCAGTCGAATCTGCCGCCGCTGGTGCTGCTGCAGAGTCGGGATTCCGTCCTCACGGGGGTTCCAATAGAATCCCTTTGGCTCGTGTGGTCCAGGGGCGTTACCTTTCTCTAGTTTCTTTCAAGCCATGGCGACAAAGTAACAAAAGAATGCCTGCCGCCTGCAGGTAGCTGGGCGTGTGCCCGGCACAGTTTTGTCCTTCTTAGGTCCAGTTTCTGTGTCGGCTCGCTGTCCCAGGGGTTTTTTTAGCTCTAACTGGACTCTCGGCTGCAGCCAGGCACCATGGGAGGTCATATCCATATTGGGCGGAGCCCACAGCTCGACGGCAGGCAGGCAGGGAGCAGCACGGAGCAGCAGGGGGCAACAGGAAGTGGCAGGGGGAGCTACCTACAAGGCAGCGGCGTGCTTTCCTCGGGGGAGGGGAAAGCTCAGGATTTAGGGAGAAAGGGTACAGAACTTGGACATAACGAACAGAAATTCAGGGTACAGATTCAACATGAACAGTTTAAAATAGGCAAGTAACAGTGCAACTTTAATTTTACAGAAAAACAGTGTAACAGCACAACTCGGGAGCGCATAGCCTGGGGCTAATTTCTTTCAATCCCCCCTCTATTTCTTTGATCGGGCTTTAGCCCGCATCAATTGGCCATGTCTGATTCAAGGGAATAAATCTGTTTTAATTTTTGGTATTGGTCATAAATTCTTTTTGCTGTGCTCAGTTCTTCTTGGGGTTGTAATCTAATTGTATTTGTAGGTTTCTGAATCTTTACTTTAGGGATTTGGAGACTAGCTGGAACAGTAGTGGCTACAGTTCGAATTAGACAGGGAAGTATGCAGGGGAGAAGTAGGAGACTGACAAAGGCACTTATTGCAATGAACACTACTTTTTTCCACCAGGTCCCTTCAAAGGACCAGAAGTTGTCCCACCAGTCTATATTAATTAAGGGCTTCCATTCCTGGGTACTTACATATGCAATTTTTTGTATTCTTTTGGAAATATTTTTTATTACCTTACTTTCATAATCGACTGCTAGTTTGATTTGATAAACTACTGCTCTTGTCTGTGCCAATTGGTTACTGATATGATCAAGGGCAAGGGCTGTTTTGTTTGATAACCTGATAATTTTATTCAACATGTAAATTGGAATTCGGCACCTCCATGATTTATCTTGTGTCCAAGTTGCTGGCTTATATGTTTTCACTATTCTTTTTGGTGTCTGTATTTTACTTTTCCATGTTTGTGTGCTGCCCCTCCTCCCCTTTTGGTATTTTCTTTTTCTCAGGTTTGCTACTCCCTCTGTATTTCTTAACTTTTTAAAACAGAACCACTCTCTGATAGGGCACTCCCCAGTCAGGCACTGCTTAAATGTGGCAGCATTTTTTGCAATCCAATGTTGTTTTTTCTCTTTTTGACAGGTGGATAATTGGATCATGTCAAAACATGTGGGATTCACATGGGTGTGAACTCTCATAAGGGATTGTAGATTCTCCCCATCACAAACTGAATGACAGCATTCGGAGTAAGCCCCATCTGTAAACTTGGTTATCAATAGGACTACTATCAGTCCCTCCAAGAGTCCAGTATGAACCTGCCCCCGTCTCGCTCTGAGGGTTCTCTTTGGTCTCACCTGGTCTTGCCTCTTGGGTCGGGGAGTTCTTAGGCTGGATTTGTGGAGTTCTCCCTTGTTTATTCCCACCTTCCACCTTTTTCTTAGTTTTAGTTAGCTCCCTTTGGGTGTGCCCTATGAGAGATTTAATTTTTAAATTAAGAATTACTGTTACTTATTACTTTTACATTAACACATTGTGACTCATTATAACAAGTTATAACATCAGATTTAACCATTATTTTATACTTTTATATTAACACCTTTTTAACCTCTTATAACAATGTGGATTTTTAACAATGGTAACGACAGCTTGTAATAACTGTTATTGTCCCTTATTGGCTTTAACTGGTTTTTGGTTGTTTCCTGAGAGTTACTTTGAGGGTGTCTGGATCTCGAGTGGCAGTCCACTCAGAGGGAACTCTTGTTGGGGTTGCAGGGTCAGAGGGATCACTCGGGGGTGGTAATGGTCCTTTCACTCTGGTGATGTGGGTCCAGCCCTTTTCCTGGGTTCGCACTGCAGTATGAGTAGTGAGCAGAACTTGGAACGGGCCTTCGAATTTAGGGGTTAGTGGGGTGGTATTCCAGGACTTAATTAAAACCCAGTCTCCTGGTTTTATTTGATGCATGTCAGTGTCCAAGGGAGAGGTTTGAGGAAGATACCCTCTTCTTTTAAGATCTGCCAATGTCTTTCCAATTGTTTTTACATATTCTTGGGTAGCGGCCTCTCCTTCTAAATAATCCCCAGTGCTATAGGGGGTCAGTAAGAAGGGGAGTCCAAACATCATCTCATATGGTGAAGCCCCTATGTCAGATCTAGGTCGGACCCGGATTCGCAGAAGGGCCAGGGGCAGACACTTGAGCCAATTCATTCCCGTTTCGATTATCAATTTAGTTAATACATTTTTAAGGGTTTTATTCATCCTCTCAACTCTCCCTGAACTCTGGGGATGCCAGGGTGTATGCAACTGCCACTTGATTCCTAAGGCGTTAATGACGTCATGTAGAATTTTGGCCACAAAATGAGGACCTCGGTCTGAATCAATATTATTCACTAGCCCATACCGGGGGATGATGTGTTCCAATAATATTTTTATTACCACTTGTGCCGTTTCCCTTTTTGTAGGAAAAGCTTCCACCCAATGGGTTAAATGATCAACTATAACAAGTAGATACTTGTAACCTTGTACTGAAGGCATTTCTGTAAAATCTATTTGTATATTTTGAAAGGGTCTTAATGCTATTTGCCTTCCTCCTGAGGTATTCTTCCTCATTGCTTTCTGATTCACCTTTTGGCATATAAGGCACCCTTCAGTAACTGCTTTGGCCAGATTATATACTCCAATACATAAATATTCCCTTAAGAAATGATCACATAACCCTTGGGTGCCCCAGTGGGTCAGACTGTGTATTTCTGTTAGCATTTTTCGAGCTAGGGCTTTATTTAAAAACTTTCGTTTATCTGGGGTTAGCCATTCCCCTTGCTTCCCTTGGTGCAGCCCTAACCTCTTTATTTCTCTCAACTCATGTTCATCATATATTGGTTCTTTTTCTTTGTCAGCTGGCAAATCAGTCACAGTCAAAATCTTTATTGGCTCCCCCGGGTTTTGGGCTGCTAACTTGGCAGCTTGGTCAGCTGCTCGATTGCCTCTTCTTTCAAAGGTATCCCCTTTTTGATGTCCCTTGACATGCACTATTGCAATTTCCCTGGGTTTCATGAGGGATTTTAATACCAATTTAATTAGTTCTTTATGTATCAAATCTTTTCCCTTGGAATTTAGGTAGCCTCTTTCTTCCCAAATTTTTCCAAATGTGTGCACAATTCCAAAGGCATACCGTGAGTCAGTGTAAATTGTACCTTGATCTTGTTCTAACAGGTCTAATCCCCTTTTAAGAGCATAGACCTCACAGCACTGAGCAGACCAGCTCGAGGGCAATTTTTCTTTCTCTAAAACCTTTAAACTCTGTTTGTTGATACCCTCGACTATTGCATAGCCTGATATCCTCTTTCCTTCCACCATTCTAGATGATCCATCAATGAAAAACACCCTCCCATATGGCAGGGGTATATCCTCAAGGTCCTCCCTTACTTTTGTTTGCAGGTCCATGACTTCCAAGCAATTATGTTCCAGAGTGGGTATGGGCTCCCCTGAGAGGAATTGTGCAGGATTTAAGCTTTTGGATGTGATTAATTCTAGATTTTCAGCATTTGTCAGAATCACTTCATATTTTAGGATCCTTGAGTCTGTTAACCATTGTTGGGCTTTTTGACTCAACACTGCTCTGAGATCATGGGGGGTGTGTGCAATGATTTTTCCTTGTAGTGTCAGCTTTTGTGCTTCTTCTACAAGGACTGCTGTGGCTGCCACAGCTTGAAGACAAGCTGGCCATCCTCTTGCGACTGGGTCCAGGAGCTTAGAAAGGTATGCAACAGGCTTTCTGTGTCCCCCCCACTCTTGGGTTAACACCCCATAGGCTATTCCCTCTTCTGCATTTATGAATAAGTCAAACCCCTTCTTAAGGTCAGGGAGACTAAGAACTGGGGCTGAGGATAATTTGGCTTTTAAATTTTCTAACTGTTCTTCATTCTCAACCGTCCATTTTACAGGTTCAGGTTGGACTAGTTTTTCATATAAAAATTTGACACTTTGTGAGTATTTTTCTATCCATAATTTACAATAGCCAAATAGTCCCAATAGCTTTCTTACATCTCTTTTTGTGGTTGGAGCCGAGATGGACAGTATACCTGAGATTCTCTCAGGGCTTAGTTTCTTATACCCTTCCCCAATGAGGTGTCCAAGATATGTTACCTGTACTTCTACAAACTGTAATTTGCTTTTAGATACTTTAAGGCCTTTTTCTCCTAGGAAATTCAGGAGTTTAATGCTGGCTCCCCTTACTTTATCTTGCTCCTCCCCTGATATTAGGAGGTCATCTACGTACTGTAGGATTTGTACGTTATCTCCAGGGATGAATTGCCTTAGCAGCTCTTCCAGAGCTTGTCCAAATAGATTTGGGCTCTCAGTAAAGCCTTGGGGAAGGCGGGTCCACCTTAGCTGCTGCTTTCTCTGACTTTCAGGGCACTCCCACTCAAAGGCAAACCAATCCCGGCTTTCCTTAGCTAAGGGGCAGGCCCAAAAAGCATCTTTCAGGTCTACTACAGTGAACCAGCTGTGTTCTCTAGGGATTCTACTTAGAAGGGTGTAGGGGTTTGGTACCACTGGGTACCTTGTAATTGTCCTTTTGTTTACCTCTCTTAAGTCTTGCACAAGCCTAAATTTATTTTCTGTCTTTTTTACTGCCAAAATGGGGGTGTTATGGGGGGACATACAGGGTTCTAATACTCCTTCAGTTAGTAGATGATTTATAATTGGTGTCAGCCCTTTTCTATCTTCCACAGAAATAGGATATTGTTTCACTCTTATAGGGGGTATCCCTTCCTGCATCTCTACTCTAATAGGTGGGATGTTTAAGTATCCATACTTCCCCTCTTCAGCCCATACCTCTGGATTTATTTCATCCAAGTCTCCAACAGTCATTTTCATCATCTGGACCACCATTTTACCCTCTTTAGGAAGAATCCCTACCCCCAACTGAACTTGTAAGTCCCTTCCGAGTAAATTACTATCTAACTTAGGCAAGTATATGAGATTAGTAACACATTTTCTTGAATTTCCTTTGATCTCTACATTTTCTATGACAGAAGCTTTGAAGGGTTTCCCTTCTGCTCCTAAAATATCACATGTCAGCTCTCCAACTGTAGTCCCAATTGGAAGCTGATTAACGCTGGATTTGTCCGCACCGGTGTCCACAAGAAACTCAAATTCCTCATGATGGGGACCTACTTCAAACTTTACCATGGGCTCTTCTTGGTATTTCATTGGGTCCCCTAATACATAGAGCCCATGACACCCCTAATCTTCATTATCTTCCCCCTTTAACAACTTCTCCAATGCCTCTTGCTCCTTCAAAATAGCGTTGTCAAAGGATACCTTTTTGCAATATCTCCTTATGTGGCCCACTTCACCACAATAGTGGCATATTCGGGTTTCCCCTGGCCTCGGAGGGGTACCCCAAGGCGACAAAAGTTTTCCTCTGCCTCTCCCTGATGGAGGCTTTGCATTTCCCCTCCCTTGTGAGTCTCTATTATCCCTTACACTTTCTTTGGCCACAGCTACCATAATCCTAGCCTTTGTCTTTGCTTTCTCATCTTCTCTCCTCAGATAAACCTTTAAAGCTTCTCTTAACAAGTCATTTATTCCCTTGTCCTGCCAGTCTTCCACTTTTTCTAGTTTCCTCCTTATATCTGGCCAGGATTTGGTAACAAACTGTAATTTTAAAAGCACTTGTCCCTCTGGGCTATCTGGATCCAAGTTAGAATACTGCTGGAAGTTCTTTCTCAGTCTGTTTAACCAGGCTGCTGGGGTCTCATCTTTTTCCTGGGCTCCATCAAAGGCCAGTTTTGTGTTACTACTCCGGGGGACTGATTCCTTGATGCCTTTTATCATCAAGTTTCTGTAATCTTCCATATTTCGTCTACCTTCCTCCCTGTTTGGGTTCCACCCGGGATCAGCCACTGGCAACTTCTGGTCTCCTGGGAGTCCCATCCGATTTTCCCTTTCCCAAGCCCGTATGCCAGCCATTCTAATCAGTCTAAATTCTTCTGGATTAAAAAGTATATTTAGTATGGAGTTTAACTCACTCCACATATAAATGTTTGGGCCCAGGAACTGATCTATTTGCTTAGCAATCCCCACAGGGTCTTCAACCAGATTCCCCAGTTCTTTCTTAAAGCCCCTAACTTCTGAGGCTGTCAGAGGTGCATTTACAAACCCTACCCCCCCCGCTGCCCCACCCATCGGGACTTCCCTTAGGGGGAAGAGCTTTGTTCTTGACCTGGTGCCACAGTAGGGTCCTTTTGGGGTTTCCACAAAATCAGTAGTATTGGCTGGCAAGTCCAGCTCCCAGTTGTTTGGGGGTGCAGGGACAGTAGATGGTGAGGGGGAGTGGCCTCGGCCAGTGCTAGGAGAGGTCGAGGATAGAATTGAAGAGTAGAAGGGGTTAGTACTCAAGACAGTCGGGTCAGACTGAGGTGGTAGAGAGGGTGGAGCTGTAGGGGTTAATCCGGTTGGGGAGCAAGCTGAAGAAGGAGTAGGGATCATGGTTTGGAGAGATGGGGAGGGGTTCGCAGGTAAAGCTGGAGGGTTAGCAGGGACAGTTTGGGGTATCCCAGGGTAAACAGGAGGAGGGGGCAAATAATCAAGAGGGTCCCAATGGTGACTGCTTTCCTCCTTTTTCTCTTTTTCATTTTTCCTCTTTCCCTCTTGTAGCTTGCAAATCTTAACTGTTTCACTTTCAGTTCTGTGTCTCTGCCAACAGGCAGCATAAAGGATCTGCTCAGTATCTGAGTCCCCTCGGGATTTCAGATACTGGTTTAATTGCGAGCACATCCAGGGGTCCTTAGTTCCACACCACGGCCATCCTCCAGGCAAATTCAAAGTGGGCCAAACCTCAATACAATAATGGATCATTTTAACCTTGCTCAAATTTTTAGTGGCCTCTTCAGTATCCCATAGTTCCAACATTTGTCCTAATGGACTATCTGGGGGAATGTTCTTTATCTTCCCCTTTTCCTCCTCAGGTGGTTTTTGCTTATTTATATATCCTCCCATTCTCACTAGGTAATCTTCACTCACTCTACGAACACTCGTTAGTGGCCCCAGTGGCACCACTCCTGCCAGTGCTCAGAGTGCCCTGTCGGTAGCCTGATATCTCGCCCTTAGAGATTCAGCCACTACCCCAGCCAGCACCCCTTTCTCACTCACTCCACGAACACCCGTTAGTGGCCCCAGTTACCCGCCCTCGGGGTCTGGCCACTCCTGCCAGTGCTCAGAGTGCCCTGTCGGTAGCCTGATATCTCACCCTTAGAGATTCAGTCACTACCCCAGCCAGCACCCCTCTTCCTCTCCTGTATATCTATCGAGTTTCCATAAGTGGCCGGTCAACCTGGGCCCAGAGTTCCAGTCACCACCTACAGCCAGGACTCGGACATACAGTGTGCGACTCACTCACTCCCCCTATCGTTAAATCCCTCGCACCTTGGGACTTCCCTAACTTTCATTCATCCTACACCCAGGCGGTATACTCAAAAGACCCCCGGCCCTGTAGGCTCTCCGCACCTGGAACGCATACCTCTCACTTCTAGGTACCCCCAACCAGTGCGCCCACTCCTGTACCCCGGTAGTTACCCCAGCCAGTGTCCCAAGCCAGTAGTGGTTGCAGTTACCCACTCTCAGGGTCTGGCCACCACTTCTGCCAGTGCTCAGAGTGCCCTGTCTGTCAGCCAGCACCCCTTCCTCGCCTGGACACCCCGGGCCGTAACTCGGCCAGTACCCTCTCTCACTCCCACACCCTGTTAGCTACCCCAGCCAGTATCCCAACCCGTGGACACCCCGGGCCGTAACCTCAGCCAGTGCGGTGCGTGCTACACCCACGGCTCCAGGCTTTCCGCACGCTTGGATCAGCCTGAGCAGCCTGCCTCCGTAGATTCTAGAATGAGGCGGGCCTATCCTACACACACCCTGTGACGTGCCACTCACCCTCTAAATTACCTCCGCACGCCCGGAGGGGGGCGCCTATGCCCCTGGAGACGCCTCTTTCACACCGTTCTCCTTTCGCTTCCCTCTTTTCCCGGCCAGTTCCCTCGCGGGAGACTGAAAACGCGGTATTAAGAGGTCCACACTCGCTTCAAAGATCCGAACTACCGGTCTTTGTCTCACTCACACACCACTCGCTCGTCTCCACTCCCGCCACCGGCTATACTTTACCGGCGCTCCTCCGTGCTGTCCAATCCCAGGCTGTCTTCCTTGGTCCGGTGTGACCAGCTGTCCTGGAGATCCAAAGAGCGGTCGGCCGTCCCGTCCTCGGTCCTCTTCAGGCGTGGTCACCTCCCGGCGAGCCCCCAATTTGTTATAAATTTGGCCAGGAGACCAGCTCCTTTGAAAAAGCCTTTATTAGAAATCAGCTCTGGGTAGGGGCTCGAGGGGCTGCGCACGCCGCCGCTGCTCCCTGAAGACACCACGGTGGAGGAGGTGCAGTCGAATCTGCCGCCGCTGGTGCTGCTGCAGAGTCGGGATTCCGTCCTCACGGGGGTTCCAATAGAATCCCTTTGGCTCGTGTGGTCCAGGGGCGTTACCTTTCTCTAGTTTCTTTCAAGCCATGGCGACAAAGTAACAAAAGAATGCCTGCCGCCTGCAGGTAGCTGGGCGTGTGCCCGGCACAGTTTTGTCCTTCTTAGGTCCAGTTTCTGTGTCGGCTCGCTGTCCCAGGGGTTTTTTTAGCTCTAACTGGACTCTCGGCTGCAGCCAGGCACCATGGGAGGTCATATCCATATTGGGCGGAGCCCACAGCTCGACGGCAGGCAGGCAGGGAGCAGCACGGAGCAGCAGGGGGCAACAGGAAGTGGCAGGGGGAGCTACCTACAAGGCAGCGGCGTGCTTTCCTCGGGGGAGGGGAAAGCTCAGGATTTAGGGAGAAAGGGTACAGAACTTGGACATAACGAACAGAAATTCAGGGTACAGATTCAACATGAACAGTTTAAAATAGGCAAGTAACAGTGCAACTTTAATTTTACAGAAAAACAGTGTAACAGCACAACTCGGGAGCGCATAGCCTGGGGCTAATTTCTTTCACAGATGTTAAGTACTGATAA
The DNA here is from genome assembly GCA_016584745.2 of Phylloscopus trochilus trochilus. Taxonomy (NCBI): domain Eukaryota; kingdom Metazoa; phylum Chordata; class Aves; order Passeriformes; family Phylloscopidae; genus Phylloscopus; species Phylloscopus trochilus. Next base: position 55,643,548 of record WQNJ02000546.1, on the reverse strand, counting down.
ATGTAAAGACCCAATAATTGATTGCCGATTAGATAAACCTTTATTAAAGTGAGAAGTTGAAGCAAGCAGCACATGCTGGGAAAGCCAGAGAGCACGAGTTTCAACTCACGCTCCATGCACAGCTTTCGGAGTTTTCCCCACTGTCCTGGGTTGTGGAGCCGGGTTTTGTGTATTCTATTTACATTTGTTTGGGGGCCTGATGACCCATCTTGATAGGGCCATTGTTACCTTCCCCAGCCTGTGCGGTGCATTTGCATTTCTATACATCTCATGCCCTGGCGGTGGGGAGTGGGAGGGAGGGGAGGTGGCCGGGAGTCGCCGAGGCTGCCCTGCTGCAGGAGCTGGGTGCTCTGTGTTTTCCTTCTCGGCGGTGTGGCAAGAATTCCTTCCTCTCCAGTGCTCGCCATCCTGTCTCCCTCCTCACCGCCCCTGAACCGGTTTCTTCGCAGAATCATCTCGGCTCCAACAGGATCACGTCTGCCACTTCCGAAGTGTTTGGACTGTTTACGTTTGGACTGTTTTCAACATCCTGAATCACAGGGTCAGATTGAAACTCTGACTCTGTCAGGGTTTTCTTCCAAAATTATTGTTTATTTGTTTATTTGTTTGTTTGGTTGGGTGGTTTTGTTTCCTATCATATTTGTATTGTTAATATCTCCTAGTAAAGAACTGTTATTCCTATTCCCAACATCTTTGCCTGAGAGCCCTTGATTGAAAAATTATAATTTGTCGGGGTGTGAGGGGTTGGCATTCTCCATTCTAGGGGAACTCCAGTTTCCCTGGCAGATACCTGTCTTTCCAAACCAAGACACCCACAGCTTCCCATTTTTATAACTTTTTGGTTTACACACTTGATCCCTCCCCAGTCTGTGTTTTCCATATTTGGTCATGGTTGAGTCTTCTAGCTCTGGGAGTCTGAGGTCTTCTGCCCTCCCACGGTGGTCAGTGGATGAAGTCTCCCCTCTTCCTCGCAGCACATCCCTGGGGACTTTCCACTGTGGTCACCATGGCTTCACCATATCTCCCATTTTCTCCCTTTCTTCATGTCTTATGATACAAGGTTACATTACCTTGTCCTGCACCAAGGTCGGGCTCTTTCTAACTTCTTTACTTCTGCGGTTTCTACAACTAGCAATTATTGCTTAATAGCGTGTACATATTTACAATTTCTGCAGTTTGCTTAGTAGCCCCTACATATTTATAATTATTAACTATAACATTTAACACAAATTACCTAAAGCATTAATTTAATTTATAACAGTACCTAGCCCAAAGTCATCTATCAGCAGAGCCAAGACAGCAACCATTCCAGCTATCTCCTTGTCCTATGCTTAAACCTCCTGACTGATCTGTTCTTCTGGTGACTGTATTGATTTTGCATGGCCTGGTTTTTTTGGGGTGGGGGGGGGGGGGGATGCACAGGGGTGTCTCCTGTGAGAAGCTACCGGAAGCTTCTTCCATGTCTGGCAGAACCAATCCCTGGTGGGGACAGATGTGCCACTGGACAAGGCTGGGCCAATGGTGGTAATGGTAACATCTCTGTGATAACAGATTTAAGAAGAAATCAAAACAAAAAGCTTTAATTCTGACTAGAGAAGAACAGAGTGAGGACATGTGAGAAGAACTCCACAGACACCAATGTCAGGGAAGCAGGAGGGGAAGGAGACGCTCCAGGCACCAAGGCCCAGATTCCTCTGCAGTCTGTGGTGAAGACCATGGTGAATCAGCTGTGCCCCTGCCGCCCATGGAGGTCCATTGGGATTTATGGATCCACCTGCAGCCTGTAGAGGAGCCACACACCAGAGTACGTGAATGCCTAGAGGAGGTGATGAGCCCATAAGAGACCCATGGAGTGAGGGGCCCTGCTCCCATGCTGGAGAAGCCTGTCCTTGAAAGACTGCACCTCATGGAAAAGTGACCCATGCTGCAGCAGTTTGAGGAGTACTGTTGCCCATGGGATTGCAGCTGTTTCTCATGAGATTAATTGACATGGGAGAAGTTAATGGAGAACTGTCTCCTGTGGGAGCAACCCTGTGGTGCAGGAGGGGAGGAATCCTCTCCCTGAGCAACTGGAGAAGCCTAGGGTGATGAAATGAGCACAACCCCCCTTCCTTGTTTTCTTGCACCACTGGGGTAGGAGGTAGAGCTGGGAGGAGGGAGGGGTGGGAGGAAGGTTTTTCTGAGGGTCTTATTTTTAGTTCTTGCTATCCTACTCTGATTTTGTTAGTAATAAATTCACTTCATTTCTCTAAGTTGAACCTGTTTTTCTCATGTTGGTATTTAATTGTCACAGTACACTAGTCTGTAGCTGGACAGATAAATTTGGCCATATCAGACCCCCAAACTCAACCAACCTAAAAGTAAAACAAAATGAGGCAGGGATAGGTTGGAGTCAAACCCAAGCAGGGACCTCAGCCAATCACGTTCAATCCAGAAAGCAGACGTATCACTGGTCAAGCTGGTTAAGACCCAGACCCAGTTGTCTAGATCAAGAGTTTTGAACTCCCTATATAAGAAGGTTCTGAACAATAAAACAGGCTGTTTGCCTTATGATCAAGAGGACTCAAGTCATGATTTCTGTCTCTGACTGCACATAACATTTGATGAGTAATCTCTCCTGGTCCTTATCTCAACCTGTAAACCTATATAAATTTTCTCTTCTCTGTCCAGCTGCAGAGGGGAGGAGTGGCTGGCTTTTGTGGGTGCTTGGCATCCAGCCAGTGTAAATCCATGACACTGACAAATTCTATGTGGATCTCTGCATGACTCTTCCAAGCAGTGCCTAGTAAGTTGCATATCTGTCACCACAAAAGAGGTGTGGAAAGGGAGTGCATCATCAGAGTCAGGAAATGCCTCAGCTCTAGCTCTGAGCAGTGCATTTATTGTGCACCTTACAGATTTTCCCCACTATAAAGAATGAAAACTTTATTCAAACACTGAATGCAAAAGCTGGTGCCAAACCAGTCAGTGCCAACTCAGGGACTTCAGGTAGCCTGAGTCCTTCCCAAAGCTTGCAGCACTGTGAGGACCTCTAGACTAATCATTCTGTTTCCTTAGGAGGTGAGCTAAAGGGGGTGAGCTAAAGGAGGTGAGCTTCTACCCTGCAGTCCTACCACTGGCTGAGAGTATGTTGTCTCAAACCTGTATGCAATGTTTGCCACAATTTGACCTCTATGCATTGAGATATTTACTAAAGGATTATGAAAGTTATTTTCTTCCTTCTGGAATTTTCTTTTTAATTCTCCTAAGAAATGTTTAGCTCCGATTAATTGCAAGGCAGAATGAAGAGGAACAACAAGAAGTCCATTTTTATTCTCCTTGAATTAGAAACATGAATTTTCTTCCCCTCCTACTGATTCACACTCAGCATTCAGCTAAGATGATCACCGAAAAAGGAAAAGGAAATGAACAGTGATGTTTCTTAGGGTATGAAATACTTTACGATTAAATAAGATACTGAAGACTATTGTACCAATCACCAGTGATTGGTAGCTTTCTGCTAAGTTGCAAATGAATTCAGCACAGGACAGCATTCCAAATTGCTCTTACAAGGTTTTCTTTATTATTTTTATTTGGTTATGCTCTGACTCTCCTCCAGAATTGTACTTAATGCCCTCATTTGAAGTTGTTGAAATGGCACCCCATGGCATAGTGTGACAATGAAAGGATATTGCTTTTGAAAGCTGCTAATGGTCCACGAAAAGAAAACAGCAGAAAACAGGAGAGCGGTTGTTCCAAAATCATAAGAACAAAAATCTTTACCTTTTTAGTTCATTGTCTTCCCATTGTCAGAGGATCAAGAATGGGGAGAACACAGTTTACAGCTAATGAGGACTTGTGGATCCAGATGGGTTACAAGACAAAGATACAAGTAATGAAAAAATACTGCATTATATGAATCAAAACTATTTAATATTTTCCATCTTTTACTTGCCTCTCGAACTTAATGTTTGCCATATAACATTATCCACAATATATCATTATTACCTAGGATGGGATAGATGGACAAATACAGTGTACAAAATGAGTAGAAAGGGTTGTAAAGGTCAGGCCAATTAACAAAAGCCTCAGTCCTGGTTACTCTGACTTAGATACTTTAGTAACCCCCAAGGACAAGGTGACACAGAATTTAAAAGACGCTCTCTTACCTCAATTTTTATAAGCTTAGGAGTACAAAACAAAGCTGGGAAAGCCTAATTCCTCAGTGACTTTACCCTAAACATACCTGCAAAATACTCCAGCAGGAGTACTGCAAAGACAAAACAATAATCACTTGTTCAGTGCCAACAGGCAAGCTATGAGCATATAAGCCATAAGCTATGAGACTATCTGTGTTTCAGGAAACCTGTTTGTCCTAATTCCCCCAAAGTGGTAGGTTTCCCTCACTGTGGAACACACTTATACAGATGAAAACAGACAAAAACCAGAAGTGACAGTAATAGTGGGTCACTTATTTAATAACTCTCTACTCACAAGAGATATTCCTTCATTTTTAGATTATTCCTGTTGTTGGAAATTATATAACTCTTTAAATTTTGAGTAACTTTAGTCATGGGTTTGTTTGTCTTTGCTGGGGGTGGGGACTGGGAGGGGGGAAATGGAGGTTTATCTTCAAAAGACTGTTTACTGTGGGTTTGAGTTTCACGGGTGAGGCCTGATAAGGCTCAATCCTAGGAAGAAGATTCCTAGACTCTGAGAGTTTAACATCTAGTTGGTGGGAGTAGTCAGAAGGTACAGAGGAGATAACCGGACATTAACAGATATTAACCCCTAGTGGGGTTGGAGACACCTGATCTGGGAAAAGATTGATTAGAAAACCAAAGAATGAGGACCAAATTAGCATTGAAGTAAGAGTAACCAGTAAGAGATCTAATACTAAATTGTGTCATGTAGAACCAATGAATGAGAATTTCTTCATATTTTTTAACATATAAATATGTGGAAAGTCTGGTAAAAAAGCATGGGTAGATGGAATTATTTCCATGACACATCCTGACCAGGGTAAAATAATGCCTGGTTCTCTAACACTTAAAGGAATAGTGTTGGAGAGTTTTTTCTTCCCGAATTTCAGTGATATTATGGCCATCATAACCTTTGGCACCAACATCCCACAGAGCACAACGATAATAAGACACTAGCTACGATTTACTCTCTGTAGGAAAAAAACAAGTAGATACTGACTTCATGGTCAGAGAATAGTAATACCAAATTTGTGCCAAAAATCATGTTGTCAAAAGTCAGTGTCCAAAAGGAGACAGAGGAGTCCTGCCACTTTATTTGGAGTCTTAAGCCTGCATGTTTTTCTCTAAATTTCAACAGTTCAAACTGTGCTCAGCTCTGCAACAAACTAGTGTGGTTTGATGTTCATAAAGACCCCCACATCCATTCTTCCAGAACCTGATTGGTCCTTTCAGATCAAGTCATTTTTGACGATATTAACATCTAACAAAGTGCAGTCTTTCTGTCCTAAGTTAGTTTAACGTGGTGACTGCCTTGCAGTGTATTTCACTACAAAGAAAACATTTAGAATGTAGAAAAAACTACATTTTTTTCAATATAACCCTTACATAAATTATTTACTACCATAAAATTTGCCATTTTTCTTTCCCTCTCCAAACAGCAAAATGATAAAATAATAATAACAATAGTTGAAAAAAAAACCCTTTGCCACAGGAGACAGTTACATTTACTGATTTCCCAGTAGAAATTAATTCAAAACAAATTTATGTTCTGCACTTAAAGAGGATATAAATAATTGATGTCACATATCATGAGTACTCTGCATGTCATACACTGGGGTACCTGCAATTTTTCAGTTTATTGGTTTAAAATTTTAATCCAGGAAGTGATTATCATGTTATTTTGTGCTTCTGTTCCACTCTGGTAATGTAATAGTCTTCAGCTGATTATGTTCAATTAACATGTATTCAGTTTTACCGTTCCTAATTTTCTAGCTTTTAATTTAATTGCTGTAGGCTTCAGTTTTACTTATGTACTATTAACTCACCTTGCTTACTGATTCTGCTCTCAAAAATAAGAAAAGACTACTCCATAAAGACTGCAAAACAGAGTTTCACTCTTCTTAAACCACTTCTACATAAACATCACTCCATCCATTCTGGACCAGTGATTTCCATAACCCCTGTGAGCAGAGTCAGGCCCAATTGTTTCATTTTGTGACAGCCATTCTTCTTTCATGTAATGTCCTGGTTTAGGGCAAATTTGGGAGGAAACCTCTGAAGAGGCCCCTTCCCCAAGCCAGTCCACATCTTTTCAGTTGTCAGTCAGTATTACCCCAACTTTTTCTCCTATACTGAAAAAACTAAATTTTTTCCTTATTTCTACTAAGAGGAACCCTTTTTATAGGTGTTTGACAGACAGAGAAATTTCCATCTATTAAACACTGTCTTTAATTTTTTTTATGTGCAAAGACAATTCAAAGAGTGAATATAAATAAAATCAGGAGAAAAAATTGTTAGAAAACAAATTCCAGTCATCTGAAACTACTAAATTTATGATACATGTCTTAGAAAAGCATGGTGCAAAAATTGTTTATGTCAATCAGGCACACAACTAAGTAAAAAAAAATTATATGTATTGTCCAAATTTGTAATCATGCTGCACAAGTTCCCCTTGGTCCCAGGTGTTAAATTTGGCTAGACTCAGTCTTTATGTATCCTTGGACTGCAATGAACTTGACTTTCCTTTTCCATGTGTACACATATGCTGTTATTAAAAGATCAAAGGTCTACCCAATTCTAAGTGGTCAATCCGATTATTATGATCAACTTTCTGTAGTCAGTAACACAGGAACAGGCAACTTGCTCAATAACAACACTTGACTTGCTTCAGAAGCCATTTATACATAAATAACCATAGATGAAGGATTTGTTAAGAAGCGTTTAGACTCACTATTCACTGGGCGTCGTAGAAGCAACAACAGCTCATGCTTGGATCAGATCAAATGTCTCCAACAAGGATCAGTGACATGAAAGCCTGTGTCATGGCCCCTCCCATGAATGGTAAGAGTATTCCATCTAGGATGACCAACACAAGCAGAAACTTCCAGCAAAAGAACAGCATTTTTCTTTCTGTGCAGTGATACATCTGTCCTTCTTGAACCCAAATACAGAGTTTGATACAGAGGGTTTCTTCTGTAGTCAGCAGTAATGATATTTCCATTAAAAATTAATGCCAGCAACACTTAACTTTTAATCTTTGAATGATGTTGAAGCCTTTAATCACTCTACAAAAAAAACAGGAGGAATACAAGGAACCTGAAGATGTAGTGTCCCAAAGCAACTTGAACACAGGAAAGCAAAATTTTTTTGTTTCAAGTTTCAAGCCACACTTGAGCTGAGATTCTGTGTGCCAAGTTTCAGCCTAAAGGGAGGGTGGTTTTGGCTACAGTATAAGCCCTGGAGAATAGGAAGCATTCCAGAGGAAGCATCAAATAGCATTTTACTACTGTATGGCAGAGTGTGTGGCTATTTTACAACAAAATCACTCAATAGGATAATTTCTTGTGTTAGCATTTTAATTAAAGAATACTTGCCTCCATCTTACACTCTACAATTGTCCCTTCAAATTACACAGACATACATAATGTACAAAGCAAAGAGAAAATAGGATCACAAATCCTAGCAGACTTGAATTCATGACTCAGAAGCCTTGTGAGAAATATTGCAAATAAAACCAGAATTAGTGATTTGATAGACATTTATTTGGTGACAATATTTACAGGTCCATAAAGTATTTCTGGGCAGTAAAGAATAAATAACACTGTAGTCTGGGTTTTTGCCGTTCTCCTCTGTCTCCTTTAAGGAGTTTGTAAAAGTCTTGTTTTTAGCCTTCTGTGTCTTTGGAGTCAGATACACTTGCATATAAACAAGCCATTTGTTATGGTGAAATCTAGAGATGTTTACATTATTTTCATAAAGGAGGAGACTGTTAACGGACTGCTGCATGGTCCAGTGTGGATGGAGAAGAAGATTTTCTTCCTCCAATCCATGATCACTGCTAGAATTCGATAAATGCTGATTCTGTAAATAAAGTTCTTCTTCTTTCCACCTCGGACATTGCAAGGTGTGGGTGTGAGTTCTTGTGTCGCTTGCAACATAACACCTATTATTGATGTAATGGTAAAAAGATGTCACTTACCACACATTTGCAGTGCCCTAGTTTAATACATTATTAAGCAGCATCCCAGAATGGATAAACACTGAACAGAAACTCCAGATGCAGAGATGTTTTCCTGTGGTTTTAGCATCAGGAACATGGTTAATGCTAGCCCAACATTGATCCCAGCATAGACAGGGCCTTTGGTTTTTTCTGTTTGGTTTTTGGATGAATAACACTTGTGCAAGCAAGTCACGCTGGGTTTGGTGCTTTGATCAAAGCAATTTTCAGTGGGCACAAAATCTGCCTCTAATGTTTGCACCTTAGCTTTCATTTTAAAGTAAATCACTGAGATGAGACCCTGCCAGTTTATCCTTGCATACCACTTTCACCAGCCAAATGGTTGTACAGATTGTCCCTTGCAGGGTCTTCTCCCACCCATGCCAACAAATCATCCACGAACCTGCTCTGCACATCCTCACTGGTTTCCCCCAAGCAACATCTCTGTTCAGCCCAAATTCAACTGTGGGGGAATCGGTGGTTACTGGCAGCGTAAGTTAGGAGGTATTAGGGTGTTCCAGCCCACCTTTGATAGTAGCAAAACTTCCAAGGAGACATGGGGCTTTCTTCATTGCTCTTCCTCTTCTCCACCCAGTCAAGTTACTCTGGGTGAGAATTTCAGCCATAACCAGCAGGTTTCTTGAGAAAGAAGAGCAACATAGCGCAGACCAGAACTGGCTGAAAATTAGGTAAAGCCTTTTCTACTCACTTAAGTTGAAGGGGATCATCTCACTGGAGCCCAGGTCAGATAGGTTTATGAAAAGGACTTGCTGATGCAATTCTGGAGGATCAGGCAGATCCTTGAAGGGTTCTTGCACTGTCTCCTGTCCCCATGGCCCCCAGATAATTACAAAATCCGCAGCCTTTCACTTGGGCAGTAGCCTATTTGATATCTGCCTCCCCAATGTGAAAATTTCTGTTAGACAAGATCGTGTCTCCCTCTAGTGACTAAATGTATTTTTGAAACTCATGCCCCAACATAATTTTTAAAGAGTCTGTAAAGTATGTGTTTACCTATGATGTGTAGATTCAACTCTTATATTTCGTTCCTAATTATGCATCAAGGTATGAGTTGAATTTTGCCTAAAACTGTCCAAATTTAATAGAGTTATGGTACTAAGCACACATGATCTCTCTGTTTAAACAAAGAAGACAGTATCTGACCAGTAGGAATGATAGATACTGATTAAACATTCATGCTATTTATTTTGTACTGGCAGCTAATGTTTGTCCAAATATTTAAATCCAGACAGCAATATTTAACAGTACCTCTACTAAATTTATCACTTGTTCTTACTATGGATATGAGGATCATTCTTTCTTATTTGGCAAGCTAGAAGACATCTACTCATCCTCAACAAGAAAACAATAGCTCAAATTTGGTTTAAAAGGAATAGTAAAAAAAAGGAAAACCATGTCCAAAGTTTCATCCGCTGAAGATAAGAGTGGAAATGAGATGAACAGAGAAGATACTGAGAGGTTGAAACTTCACAAAAGGACTGCCATTCTGGTTTCTTCTCAGCTTAGCCCACAAGCAATAATACACTTTACACTGACAAGAAAAAGCAGCAACAAAGAAAGTGTCAAATAAGGAGGATGTTCTTTAAAAAAGTAAAATCTTTTCATCTTTAATCCTAGTATCATGAGGCATATGTGTATGTACACAGCAACAAGTGGAATTGGAGCATAGATTTGAAGAGTGACCAAAGGTTAGTGCCGTGGCACATATGAAGGATAAGCACTAGGGAGCAAGGCAAGGCAACACAAAATTTCATGGGTGGCATATTACATTCCTCTCACAGAGACAGAAGGAAACAGTAAAGAAAAATGACAACATGCTGGAGGTATACTGAAAAAAAATTGCAAAACAAAATTTTAAACTCTGTTGGAAGCTGCTAATAGCAGCAACATAGGAAAAGTAAACTTCAGTCTCACATTTCCATTCAAAACTTTTAAGAAAATATTATCGTGAAAAATATAATTGAAAAATTATAGTTGAAGCTAGTATCTTTCTTTTTTATACTTGATGTCTTAGATTTTAGCTTTCATAGTTTCAGATTCTGTGCTAAGGATGTAGTTTTGAGCCTCATATTAAGTGTTAGTAAGCTCTCTTCAAAGAACAAGTAGACAAAACAAACCTTTTCCTGCTGAGGACCAAGGACAACTTGCAGCCCAAAAAGCATAAACAACGGTGGACTGAAGGGAGGAACAACAAGGATGAGACCTCACAACCTGAAGCTGTAATTGGATAATTAAACCCCAATATGCAAATGGACCAAAACTTATAAAAATGTAAAATCTCATGATCGGGTAGCCATTTTGTATGGCATTCTCTAACCCAGCCTGGGTGCAGCCTTGGTCAGGCTGTAATGCCCAGGGTGGGTCCTGGAAACCTTTTAATAAATATCTGCTTTATTCTCTTGTTCTGTCCAGCCTCTGTTTCAGGTCAGCCTTCCTAAGGCATCATACTGAATTAATTTCCCACACATAAAATCAACTTAATTTTACAACAGGCATCACTTTTATTTTCATCTTAGTGGCACTGAGCTTGCTAAACTCCACATGTAACAGTCCTTTGGGAACACTCAGAATTCAACAGTTTCAGTATTTCTCCTGACTAGGAAAACAGGAGCTGGTTATGCATCTGCCAACATGTCTAGCCTCAAATCTTCATAGGGTCCCATGGCATGGAAGCAAGAAACATCCCTGCCAAGTTTTATCATGATCTGAGTTTCTTTTTATTCTGCTTGATCCTCTAGGTCTTTCTCAGAAAAGAGGAAAAGACAATGTAATTTAAAATCTACAGAAACTGATAAAGTTTGTAAGGGTGAATAATGCCTAGGCTAGAAGTCAAGCCTGTGAGAATCCTTGCTGATTTCCTTTCACTGATACAGTTTTCCAGCTTCAAGTCACTGTCTAGAGACATAGCATGCCCATACTAGAAAAGAAACAGGGAAGGATAAAGAAATACCACCTGTTCATAAGCTATGCAAATACTACAGCCAATCACCCCTTCTGCAAAAATCCAGCAAATGTTGTGGTTCTTCATCAGCGAAGTACACCCCAGCTCTGCCTGTTACTGTTCTACCTGCCCATAGGTGGCACCAGTCATGTTTGGAACACCTGAGTCCGTGTCTGCCAATATCCCTGCAGACATCAACTGTGGTTTCCACCTTGGTTTCTTCCTTGCTGTCAGTGGATGTGTTAATCATCAGTGTTAAATACATGCAGAAGCAAATTCAGATAAGCCTGAAACACTCTTCTTCGATCTGCCACTTCATACATCACTACCTGACTATACAGCTGTGTCCTCAAACGCTAATGCCAAATAGTAGCAAGTAACAGTCTGAAGCATACTTGTCAGGAAATGTGGCTTTAAAAATGTTAGGGTGTACTTAACATTTTTCTTCTGGCACTGCCTCTGCCAAAGAGAAGTAACAAACTCAGGGTCCTGAGGAAATCTATTTCACCAAAGTACACCCAAAATCTGGTGCAGCATTGACTTTAATTCGTGCCACAGACCTTTTTAGATGTTAAGCACTAATCTAAGTCACAAATGTTTTTTCCTGTCCCATAAATTTCAGAATTTTGATAAAAAGTCAAAAACCTGGAAAGTAATGCTGTTCAAGAAGAAAAATAGTAGAAATACCTAAGATTAAATTGTTAAAATATTTCATGTAAATAATATTATCTCTTTTTTGCTTTTGTTGATTTTTCACAGTTTAAACCATAAATAAACTACAATAATGTGATAAAGTAATTGTCTTTAATTATAAAATAACACAATACTTTTCTCAAAACTAGGAAAATTGAAGGGGAACATTTCAAGAAGAACTTTTTCCCCCCAAGAATTGTTTCAGGTTAGATCAGAGTAATCTGTAAGAAAGAACTGATCTTTCTTACAAGCAGGTTTATTGTTTTTTTCAATGTACGTACATTTTTCAGAAGAGAAAGTAAAGAATTAGAATTCTAACATAGTACTTACTTTGTGTCCAATTACCTTTTCTCATGATCTACCTATTTTTGTCTTTAATTTTCTATTTTTTTTTTTAATTTTTCTTTAATTCTGAGAGCCAAAATGTTGGAGAACAGATGGACAATTAGATATCTCCTTCCATCCCTCTCCTCTCCAGACACTGGTGTTTGCCTAGGCCTTACTACATCTAGAGAGAACTACAAGAAAGGCTTTACTCCAGAGGCCTGCAAAACTGTTCCAAACAGCCCAGGAACTGCCTCAACTTGCCCTGTCCATCTCTAAGTCCAGCACTTTAGAAAAAGCAGAGAAGAGATAGATCAGCTTTGTTATAACTGTCGAGGGAAAGACTCATTTACTTAACTTTAGACATCTAAAATGAAGTTGTGCAGTTCAAAGCACCCATATACAGTGGCTCAATGCTCAGTGGAGAGTTCCATCTCAGCCCGAAGTAGTTTCTGTGGGTTAAATTGCCCTCCAAAAATGTGGGTACCTACTGAAGCAGCCTGCAGAACTAGCTTATACTCAGCATGTCACATTTATCTGAGGATAAAGACCTTGCGTGCACATGTACCCTGAATGAAAAAGCTGCTTTTGGGATACATTGCACACAAAGGTAACTGTGTTTCTCTTTCACCTCTACCCTCACTAGCCAGTTGCCATCTGCATTGCTAGGGTTTTAAACCTTGGTCCATCTTCACATCATTGTTTGGGTGGTTTGCTGCATCCTGTGATGCCCTGCCCTTTACCCTTCTCCTTAGCCACCAGAGCAAAGATAAATATGCATTGCAACTGCCAGGCTTTTCTTTATAGGCCAAGAAACATTCTAAATATAGAATACTGTATATACAGTACCCTAACACATTCACAAATTATAGAGAATTAGAATTCACAAAGGCTGAAGAATTATAAATGACTCCTGTTGCAACATTTCTTTAATTCACTTTTCAGCTGGTTTATTTAAATGATTAGCTATTGCGCAACTTACTTTTCTCATTAAAAAAGGTGTTTTAATACATTTCAATTTTGTTAAACTACCTTTTACACATGAATTAGTGTGAGTTTTATTGCTGTATTTTCCCAGCTTATTAAAAGGGTGGTACTTTGCCAATAAAACTGCAGGATGGATTTATTATTTACAGTCCTAATCCAAGACTTCACATCTATTTAATATGAGTAAAGTGTTTAGGTTTCCAATGTAGTCCAGCCACATGACTGGAATCAAACTTGTAATTGCCTCTTTGGGATTTAAAACTGTTAGAGTTGTGCTTTCATGTTCTCTTTTGTTTTGCTTGAATCACTTTCTCAGGTGTATGAAGTACAGCTGGCACAATAGATACTTGATAAAGGCATAATCAATGCAATGTATATTTCTTCCAGACATGTAAAAACCCCAATATTTAAATAACCCAAAATATTAATCTATGAAAATGATTATAACTTTTCCAGCTACTTATTCTTGGAATTAAAATAATTTCAGTCTTGAGGTATATGGTTTGATCTGGGACTTCCCAGTCTGGGTTTTTCAACAGTTTCTTGTAATTTGACATGTTAAAATGAATGATATCCTGATGTAAAGTTTCAATTGCCTGGGCAATTTTTTTTTTCCTCATACTGTGATACTTGAATAAAATTATCCTGGTAATACAGGAATTAGCATTAGAAAAAGCCTATTACAGGCAGTCTTTATTTCCTTACGAATTTAGTCTCCTGTCATGTATCATTGACATTGATGCTATTGGATCATAATGTCAAATCCTTTAGGCCTCATAGTCATGCTTTGGACATACATGAAATCACCAAATGCCTGCAAAGAAATTGAAAAATCATTTAGTTTTGGCAACATGAGCTGGTCTTCAAATTCTGGAGTACATTAACCTGATAGATAATCAATTTTTATTTCCTGTCCTGGTTTAGGGCAAATTTGTGAGAGAACCCCTGAATGGGTTCCCTCTGGGAAGCAAATCAAACAGCCCTTCCCCCAATCGGTCCAGGAAAAGAGCTTCCTTGGAGAAAGATAGAAAAAACTATTTATTTAACAAACTGCTCACAAGCATAAAGAATGAATAATATGAAACAATAAAACCTTTCATTGTTCTGAAGTGACATGGTAAATTCAGAGAGTCCTTGCTGTGGGTCTTTTATCAGTCCCTCTGGAGATCCAGGCCCCAGTAGGCCATAGGTGCAAGCTCCCAGTGCTCCTCTGGGTTTTTCAGTCTGGAGAAGGTTTAAACAGTCCTGAGAAAAAAAAACAGTCCAGAGAACTTCTCTGCCTCAGCTCGCTAAAGCTAAGAGCAAAGCAGGTCTCCATGCTGCTGCTTGTCTGTGCCTCAGACAAGCACAGTCCAAGAGCACAAATGCAGAGGCATGAATGCTGTTTTCAAAACAAACTCTGCGCATCTTCTTTCCCTCCCTTCGCTCTCAGAACTAGTCTCACAGCAGTGATTCTCTCTCTTCAGCATCCTGCTTCCTGAGTCTCTGCTTCATGCTCCCCAAGGTTGCTTTTTCATGATGAGCCTCCCCTTACCAGCTAACCCCTTCTTTTATCTCACTCATCCTTATTGGATACAGCTGTTACGCATCGGGGCAAGGCTGTATTGGTTAGTTAACACAGCTATTATTATCAGGGGTTACTTAGTCTTAAAGGTACAGAACTTAATATACAGCATAAACAGAACAGACAATTGGGAATACAAGCATCAAAAAGTCACCCCAGGGCATTCCCTCAGATTGATTTAGTAGTCTTCTCCAGCTAAAGCCTGACTCTTCTGGAATTGGTGGTGGTTCTGAAGGTGTTCTTCAATATGAAACAAGAATTCTGGCCTTCAGATAACATTTATTTAAAATCAAAAGTAAAAGAAAGTAAAAAACAGGGAACATGTCAGTACATACTTTTTGATGAAAGTGTTTCTAAATAATGATGTATAAAAATATTGTAGGTATACCAATATAAAACTGTGGAGACAGCTTAAACATGGTGATGACAGATATCATGTTTTTCAGAAATTTTCACAATATTTGGTGTTTGTCTCTGAAAGTTCAGTTTCGGTGTTTAAATTGTTATATTAGCCTCAGAAGCAAGACCCCAGATAAAATGGGCAATAGTTGCAAATACATTTTGAAGCCACCATTATCAATTCAGACCCTGGATTCCTACTGGGTTTACCCCAATACTCTCTGAGGGTCCAGCCCTGTTCAGAGTAGTGGTTTAATAATAATTAGTGAAACATCATGGTTGGGTGTGTCTGTATAACTCAAAAAGGTTTAATAAAGTGATGAAAATAATACAAAACAACAAACAAAAATTAAAGCTGAGCACAGTGTAGGGACAGATCCCACACCTGCTATAACACCCCAAGAATGCCCCAAGACCGTTTGTTCTGTCCCCTTTTCTACCTAATGATTGAGGAAGGACCTATTGGCAAACTGCCAATAGAAAGAGGTACATGTTTTGACAAAGAGTGACAAGGGCCAACAGGTGCTCCTCTCCTGGCACTGTGCCAAGTACAAAACCAGAGAACTTTCTGGTTAAACTTCCTAAAATATCCAAAGGTAAACTTTCCTTATGTAGAACTATCCACTTGGGAGTGGGGTGTGCATTACTACAGATTCCTACTATCTGTTCATTTTATATGTAGTACATCACGTACCCCTGTGTTGTTCCAGAACATGACTGACTTTGTCAGGCATGTAATCTGTCCATACACCAAAGCAGAAAACCTCTCACAGCCACACTAATGTATTAAGGAATGAGCCCACCTTCAAAGGAGTGAGTGGACTTCTTACATTGCCTACCCAGTAGGTTTGCTCCAACTTCATGTAGAAGAGTTTGTTTGTGGAAGTATGCATAAAGATGGAGTCTCCAGTAGCTATAAGATGGCTCTCCTACAAACTTTTAATGTATGTATTATAAATAAGTTTACTGGAACAGAACTTGCGTCAAAACAAATGGGGTTTGACTGAAAGCTACTGCTTTCAGTAGATTTCCCTTTCTTAGTGAAGTGGAGGCTGTCATACTATCCAGAACCAGACAATACTCAAGTTTCTTCTTTCTGTCTTAATTAAATTAATTACAATATTCTGAATTCTGGAGCTTATATACGTATTTATAAATCCAAGACTCATATCTGTTTAATGCCTTTAAATAAATAGTATTTATTTAAATAAATATCCACAGAATGTCAAGCCTTACTCATTGTACCTTTAGCAACACAATGAAGAAACGATACTCACTCTTAAAATTTCAAAGGTCTACTAAACTTTAACAAAATACAACGGAAGACTGAATAAGGAGAAAGAGCAGTGCTGGGAACACGGAACTAAACCACCATGTGCTCATTTACAAAATGGCTGCACTGCCTTTTATACTCCTGATGTTACATCAGCCAACCTTGGCCCCTCCCAAAGCCTGTAATTCAACTTCTCTTTGCTGTCCATTGGTGAAGATCACTTTCTTGCACTTTGATTGGGGGACAGGTGTTGCCGGGCTGTGCCTCCTAGTAGCAAGCCAGCCTTCCCCAAATGCCCCAACCAGCAAGGCCATCTCGTGACAACAATACAAGGGGGAGTGGAAAGAGGACTGTGAGAGGACATATCACAATAACAACTACGCATCTATAAAACTTCTCTTAACATACACATAATATTTGTCCCTTAATTGTGAGAGCCAACCTGTAGCCATGGTTCATGCTGTGATGTTTTGGTTTCTCTGAAACTTTTTCTCAGACACTGTTCTGTCAACAAGAGACATGTTTTCCTAACTGTAACCTATGTTTACATTCCTTTCCCTAGGAGGGACTTCTTCTTGATGTCCCTCTGACTTGACCAATGTAGTTGAAGAATTTTGTCTTTCTTCCACCCCTTTGGGTGGTTCTTTGTAAAATAGCATAAAGGGAAGAAATTCCCGGGTAATAAAATCTTGGAATCATTTCAGCCTTCTGACCTTGGAGTCCATGCCGTTGTAATCTTGAAGAGCGTCATCAACCATTGCATTACTCGTCAATAACAAAGATATTTTGCATATTCAAACACGGTCATATAAGTAGTTAATACTCACTAGAATGATTTTGCATCTATCTTGTACATTGTCAGGTGCAGCAAGAACACATTCACAAGTGCAATATGCCCCCTCTTTTTTCTAGAACAAAGATATACACAGGGTAAGAAAAATGATGATTCAAGGGAAGATGCCGTTAACCAAAGCCACTAAACTAAGAGAAAGACCTCAAAATGTTCTGAGATATTCACTTTCAATTTATATATTAAACAGAAAAATTTTAATTTGCTAGTCCAACAGATATCTCTGACAATTCTTCCACACTATATGCTCCATGGAACTCTTCTTCTAGATTGTTTCTTTAATTAAGGCTTCAGTGTGCTCATATAACTTTGGAAGGCCTGACTCTACTGTCACTAGTAGTAATCTTCCTGAAATACCTCCATGATTGCAGAAGTGACTCTGGCATTATTTGGCAGATCTCAAGTTTTCCAAAAACATCTCATTTTTAAACTTGTACTGCTAATTACAAAACATAATGTTCAAATGGCTTTAGGCATAGTGTCTTGGGTTATGTAACCAAAAAAATGTGTATTCTATTTCATTTATTGAAAGCAGCTCGGGTGGTATTTATCTCTTGTGGCTCCAGGCGGAAGGGGGGCACGTGCCTTCTGATAATGGTCCAGCTGTTAAAACAGGGCACTGTTTCTTATCTCTTTCACCATCCATCCTCCCTCGGGGGATATCTTCTGATAATGGGCCATTAAGGCTCAACCAATGACAGGACACATTCCATCATCCCATTGTGAGATGCTCCACCCAGTTGGGGCGGGGGGTGGGGAGGTTGGTGGGAAGCCAACCATTTCTACCTAGATAAAAACTGAGATGTAGGAATATGAGGTATCTGGTAACACCAGATTCCCAGAGGAAGACAAGACCCTTCTCTCCCTGGACCCTTTTCTACAGCATCATCTCTACTCCAACAGCACCATATCTGCCACTCAAGAAGGACTTGCTTTTGGACTGCTTCCAACACCCAAACAGGGTGTCAGGTTGTAGCTCTGACTCTGTCAGGATTTCTAGGATTGTTGTTTGTTTGTTTGCTTGGGTTTTTTTGTGGTTTTTTTTTGTACTACTACATCTGTACTGTTAATATTTCTAGTAAAGAACTGTTATTCCTATTTCCAAATCTTTGCCTGAAAGCCTTTAATTGAAAAATTATAATAATTTGGAGGGGGTAAGGGATTTACCTTCTCCATTCCAAGGGAAAATCCAACTTTCTCTGATGGATACCTGTCTTCCCAAACCAAGACAGCATCGTTTCTTCTGTTCTCTACTGATTGCTCAGATCTGGCAACTTCAAACAGTAAATACGCTAGATTACTTATCCCTTTCTAGTACTTAGGCCGTAACAGTCCTCAGGCATTTTTGAAAATATATGAGGGGGCTTCTTGCAACATTTTCTACCTAGAGAGAGGAAAAAGCCCACCATGACTTATTAGTAAAGCCTCTCCCTTCTTGAAAATCAATGGGCATTTGGCTCCTATACTCCTGAGAGTGTTAAGGAAATATCCTAGTCTGATCACTGGCAGACACCATGGCAGTCACATTCCCAATGCCAGACACTTTCACTGCTGGGACTGAAACTCCTTCACAGTAGTGAAGTGAGTCAATGGGTGCCTTGCTTTACACATCCCTATCATGCAGTCAGACCAGGTTTCCTTACTGGTTTGACCACAGGTTTCCCATAGCAGAATCTCAGATGTCCATAAAGCAATTTTTTCATGGCACAGTAGTAGAAGAAACAGCTGGAGCTGGTGCTTCTGAGGAGAGCCCCCAACAAAGGAACCCCCTCACAATCTACATGTGGCCAAGTCTTGGCTCTTCTCAAGTCTTCAGCTCCTGCTGTGTCTCTCAGTGTCCATTCATCTACCTGGATAGTACTCTTTGCACTCTTTGTTATGCAAAGGATAGGCAGTTCAAGACCTCTTGTCTCTCTGAGTTTTCACCCAGAGCTCAATCTGTATCTTGAACTGCAGATTACAAACTGAGCTACCTGCATCAGGTGTATTGCTCAACAAAAACCTGGACTTGGGATGTTGAAAGTACAGGTCAAGGCCATGAATTCTTCTCTATCAGATCTGCCTCAAAAGAGGTTTTTTGCACCCTCCCAAAAATCACCATTCCCCACTGCTTCCCTGTCAAAGGCTAAAATCTCTCCATTGTAAAAATACTTGTGTTTATATTCAAAACTACTTTTTAAAATTGTCTTTTAAAAATTATTTCACATAAATTAAAGGATATTTCTACTACATTGAAGAGCTGGAGTGTTGTGGGTTGTGGAGCCAAAGGTGTGTATTCTATTTCATTTGCTGAAAGCAGTTGAGGAGATGTTTTTCTTTATCTCTTGTAACTCTGGGAGGATGGGGGGCGGACGCGTTTTGATAATGGGTTAAAACCAGGTGGGGCAGTGTTTCGTATCTCTTTTCACAATGGGCCATTAAGACTTCCCAAGCTGTTCTCCTCCCCAAGTTGTATAACCACAATACCCTCCCCAAACTATAACCTCCCCAAAGCAGTACATCCGCATTCCATTGTGACATGCTTCACCCAGTGGGAGGAGCCAACCATTCCTACATGGATAAAACTGAGATGTAGGAACACAAGGCATCTAGCTTCACCAAATTCCCGGAGGAAGACTGGACCCTTCTCACCATCACTGGACCTGTTTTCTACAGGATCATCTCTACTCCAACAGAACCATATCTGCCACTCCAGGAGGACTCACTTTTAGACTGCTTCCAACACCCTGACCAACAGAGTGTCAGGCTGTAGCTCTGACTCTGTCAAAATTCTCCAAAATTGTTGTTTGGTTGAGTGGTTTTGTTTTCTACTACATTTGTGTTGTTAATATTTCTAGTAAAGGACTGTTATTCCTATTCTCAAATCTTTGTCTGAAAGCCCTTAATTGCAAAATTATAATTTGGCAGAGGTAAGGGGTTTACATTCTCCATTCTAAAGGAAACTCCAGCTTTCCCTGGCAGATACCTGTCTTTCCAAACCAAGACATGGACTCAGGATAGAAAGGAAATTTCCTAAAACCATTTTTCCATCAAATATTTTATAAAGCTTTGTATTGTTCAATAACCAGAAATGTGGGGTTCTGTCAGCCTCAACCCCCTCATACCAGCATCACATCCCAGCACGAAAGGATGGGAGGTATAGAATGAAATGCTTTTTTCACTCTGACATATTTCATCCTCTCTATGAAAATATGTTTCTCCTATCTAGTTCTTGTTATCAGTCCGAGACCTGATTTGTCAAGGTTTAGGTCAGTTCAAACACTTGCAAAATAGTTCCCTAGTTTTGACCATGAACAATTTCAGCAACAGAACTTCAAGCACAGCTGCAAGTTGGATGGTGTGTCTGTGTTCTAACACAACATTCATGTAGGATAGCTGTACTGCATTTCAAATTGTGCTATTTCAGAGTAAATTGTTTTCCTTTCACATCACAATAATTGTTAACTGTGAATATTTGCAGATACTACAGGGGTACACAGAGAAGACAGACTTATGGGAAGATTGTTAATTTATTTTACCAGTGGCATATAATGGTCCTTTAGCACTTCTTTTCTCTCTGAAGAAAGAGGCATGAGGGAAAGAGATACTATATGTCTTTCTATCATTATTGAAATTAGGTATTTGTTTAAAGACCTACAGCATCATTTTTTATGCTCCACTCTCTGAAACCGCTGCTTTAATCAAGTGTAATACAGAAAACAAGATGTACAAAGCTGGAAGATAACACGTTCAACCATACTTGGCCTAGTATGTCTTGACTCTCACAAGAAGGCCTGAGTGGCAGGTTCTGGAGGCTGAAAGTCAAGTACTTGGCCATCATAAATGCTGTATGGGGGTCCACATACCTTTCCACCTAAACTACTGCAAAGCTTTTCTCATTCACAGCCATCATCAAAAAAGTAGAGGACAGTTGGACCTCCATTCTAGTACTAATCTAAACATCTGTGCTGAATCAACCAGTAGAGAAGATCTTTAAAGTCCATGATAAATATAATTATCTTTTTTTTTGGCTAGATCTTCCACTAACTAGAAACTCAGCTCCCACAGGATGCCAAAAGACCACCAGAAAACCTCTTGTCAACTCAAATGGTTGTATGATTTGAATGAAGATGCGTTAGTGTTAGTGAGCCTCCTTCTGCCACTACCAGTATTTCTGGACCCCTCAAGCTTTTCATCCCCTGTATGCGGTGCATATACATAAGAGATAGGACTGGCATGCTCGGCCATGCCAGGCATGTTCATGACCCAAAGGGAAGCATACTTCAGCCTGAACTCCTTGAAATGACAACTCATTCCCTCTATTTTGTCATGGTCCTTTTTTCCCTCAGACACTCTGTATACAATGTCTCATCAGTAGATTATGGATGAGAAGGGAAACCAAAATGTTCTACTGCATATGCGTAAGAGCAAGACCTAATTAACTACTCCTACGAGAAGGAGAGGTGGAAATTGGTTGTGCAAGACCTGCATGAAACACAAGAGCCTTGATTTCTCTCCTCTTCTCTGTGAGCTGTCTTCACATTCGAATACCTTCTGGTGCTGTGGTTGAAAGAAAATTTCTTGGGGTGGGAAGAAAATTTTGCCTTTGCTGAAAGTCCCCTGGTTAAGTCTGCTGTTGCTGGGAGACTCTACAGCTTTTCTTCAGGGCTGAACTCTGTAGTCTTCATCTTTAACTAACTTTCCCTTGACCCCTCCATAAGGCTTGCCACTGGAAGACTTCTCCACAGGTTGAGGAAGACATTGGCTTGTGTAAGTAGGACCTTTCAATAAATCTCTTTAGAAATGCTAAGGCTAAGAGAGCTGCCAGGACCTACAGAGCACTATGTCTTGGCTTCACAATAACAGGGTTTTCTGCAGAATACTCCGGAGTGGTTTCCAATTAATGTAATTTCAATTTTGTTTCTTTTGTCTCTCTGACATTGCCTGGGTTCAGGCCATTCCCAGTCATGAAGATTTTACACACAGCAGAAGAAAAAAAAGTGCTGGTTTATAAAATGTTTTCACAAAGTGACCTCTTGCTCTCTGCAACTCAGCTAAGCACTCACATGCAAGCAGCCTGTCCCTCAGCTAAACAGGCATCATGTATTGGGCACAGACACAAAGTATTTCCTGTCAAAATTCAAGGAAGTTTTGTGGGTCTGTTACTTCAGATCAGTTTCAGCTGGAAACAGTTGTGTTTTTCAAAAACTTACCACAGTACCTGCCTCAAGACATCTTCCTACAGAGCACCCAATACAAGGCTGAACTCTCAGATCTCTCCATGGTCAGCAATGAGAAATAGGCACTGTCTGAGAAAGGCAGTCCAGGACTGTGCTGTGAGTGCCCAGAACTTCCCTCTAAAAAAATTTTTCTCTCTCTTCATTGATTATAGGTGGTACTTTAGAAGGTGAAACTATATTTTGGCAGTTGTAGAAAGCTGGGTGAAAGCTTCACTGCAGCTTCACTTTGATAACGTCTTTTCCTAAAAATGTTTTGCATTTCTCCTGGGTGACCACAGTATTAGCCAAACACTGTGCAGTAGGTTTTCATCTATTAGAAAGGAGGCTTTCTTCCACCTTACTGCTTTCAGTCATAGGAAGATCTCTTCCTGCTTCCTTCAGCCAAGAAGTTGCATAATTTCCTGAACTTTCTAACATTGGGCCACAAAACAGGCAACATGTTCATAGCTGGAGTCAAAGGGGAAACCTCATCAGGCATGATGTCGCTAAACTGTGTGAGGAAATGTTGTGTCTCATCTTCAGTCACTTGGGGTTAGCTGCACGCCATGGCCTGCAAACCAATAGTTGTTGGTATATCACTCATTCCCTGGAATCTCCAAGGCTCTTTCTTCAGATTAAATTTCTCTGCTTTCTGGGATTATTTTGGTGATAATGTGGTATCTAACAGTGTAGCCTTCCTTTTTCTGACATGGCCTCAAAAAATTTCTGTTGTCATCCCTCAATATCAGAGAGTTTTTCCTCAGTGTTAGAGAAAACCAGATGCTCCCATTTCTGGGTCCAACTTACATGTTCAAAGGTTTCCCACAACAACAGCCCTGCCATACGGAGCAAATCTAGGAATTTATATGTTATGATGAGGTTCTCAGTGGAGAAATATTTAACTGGGAAAATATGCCTCCGAATCATATAGTACTATATGAATGTGTTTGCTGGGTGTACTTTTTCTGGCTCTAGCCACAGATTATTTTGACTTAACTTTGCACACTTTTGCTACACTTTGCACAATTCACTTCATTATCTCTCCAAAACAAAAGAAACTCACTCTTGTACAAACCCTCTTGACATTATTTCGTCTTCCAAATGACTGGTTACATTGTCATATTCTATTTATTTCCTGTTAAGTGCTGCTACAACACTTTTTAAATTCTTCCTTCCCCTTTGCAATGTGCTGCCCAACAGGACTTCAGTAAAGAAAAATCTCCTAAAGGAATTGTTATTCCAGGCTTGTATTGTGCTTTTCAAGAAGCACCTTCACAGTTTAAAAGGGAAGTAAAGAGCTCTTGGCCATGTGGATACTAGGGGTTTGTCATGAATGTACCCTGGGGGCCTGTGATCTGCTTCAGTGGTAATAGCACAGGTACGTGTGGTGATTAAGCTCCTGACACGCAGGGAAAACAAAAATAATAATTTTTTTTGTCCATCTGAATATAATTTTTGTGTGTTGACATATATACTTTGAGTTCTTTCACCGCGAGCTTCTTCTTGCACTAGAGCTGTTTCAAGTATGCTTAACACTTCCTTGTGGTGGGAATTCCCTTGTCTTCATAAAGTATTTCGCTATTTTCCCAACACCATCCTTCATGTTTCAGATTGCTGCTTCATCCCAGTTGTTTATGGACACCCTGTGTCTTCTGCTGTTCTTGGTACCCAATACATACTGGTAGGTAGTCACCCATGGCTTTCCATTTCTTAGGGGAAATTGTTTTACAGCATTCACTTCATTTGTGGTTTCTGAAGTCCTCAATTTGCTATGCAGTGATTTACATTCTGCTATAATCCAACTTTAGTTTATTCTTCCGGAATTTTGTCTGAGCAGTCAGTTTGGTATTCCCTCTTGTCTTGGTCACATGTCTACACTGTCATGTATGTTTTCACCTCCTGTCAATAGTCATGCATCATGCACCCTTTTCTCAAGAAATCTTGTGTGCTGGTAATGGGCCAGCAGGTGTTTCCTACCAAATGTTGTTGTGGCTGCTCATCTCTTCTTCCAGTCCCACCTACCTTGCCGAGGATGGGCAGTTTATATTCAGAATATGATGCAAGGTCCTGATAAATTATAGCCTGTGGCACAGGAAACCTATTTTTTTGCAGTGATCAGTAAGTATCCAGACTGTCTTTTTTTTTCCTCTTTGTACCACTTTAGAGATTTGACTACTTCAAATCATACCCTTTTTTTGGACACTGAGGTTCTTTTGCATCTCACTCGTGGAAGTAGCTGCTGAAATATCTGAGTTGTCAGTACCAGAAACTTGGGAGGTGACTTATTTTTGCAGTTTCCAGTTTTGCCATGTTTCTAGATGCAAAAGTTCCTAGCTGTTAGAAGAATATCATTTTACTTGCCTCTGCTATGGAATGGATTCCACATGTATAAAGATTGTTATGAAGTGACACCATTTTTCTGTGTTAGGACTGATTTGACAGCATGTCAAACAGAGAGATTCTGACCTTTCTCTTTGCTTCTATAGTCAATCTGTAGTTCTTCAGCAACTGGGGTTGAAGAACTTCATATTTCATTAGTGGAATCCAAGTGGAAGCTGTCTTTTGCCCTTCTTGTGTCTCATGAATACAGAACACTTTTTCCCCAGCTGTTTATTCAAAACTGAATATCAGAGGTTCTCCTTTGGCCCTATGCAGCTAGTTAGACCTAGGAAGCTAGCTGCATTATTATCCTTCTCTTTGCCATCGAGTTCTCTATCTGTACCCTTAGGCAATTCTTAAAAATCTAGCCCAGGTGAGAGTCATTTTGGACATGGATGCATATATGTATATGAGGCACCCCTGGTCTGGGACTATAGCACTGTTACGTAGGTGTTCTCCATGATGTAGCCAAGAAGAGTGTTGTGTCACTGCTGCTGCTGGAGTCTCTTTGGGGGTGCTCTCCAACTGCAGGTAGCAACTGCACTGTACACCCTTGTGCTTTTGTGTTTGCTTATGCATCATGCTTCTGCAAAATTATTTACTTTGTGGCTGGACTCAAGCAGTCTTATCAAAATGCAGCTCTTTTGGTAAAGAGTTGCTATTTTGCTTTACTCTTTTAGTAAAGGTGCAATGAAACATTTGGACCTCATGAAAACAGAATATTTTGCTATTTTGCACAGGAAAGTTTAGGAAGAGGGTGAACAACTTCTCAGCTGTTGAGTCAGCATTTGGAGGGAGAGGGAAGTAAAGGTGAAAAGGATCTCCCTTAATGGCCAGAGCATCATTTTTTTTTAGCACAGTTTTGATGGTCAGAATTGGAAACAGTGTCAGAATGTAAAGCTGCAAATAAAGGCAAATGATGCTTCAATCTAGATTTAAAAGCAAATTCACAGCTGCCTGTATGTTAAAACTAAGAACAGCTCAGTAGAGCCTGTATCTGGCTGCACTTCTGATGCTGATGGGGTACCAAGCAATTCTTACCTGCCAGGAGGATAGCTGTGTGCACGTGGTGCTGAGTCCCTCTAATATGCCATCGCAACAGGCATGTCCTACATGATGGAGAACACCTACGTAACAGTGCTATAGTCCCAGACCAGGGGTGCCTCATATACATATATGCATCCATGTCCAAAATGACTCTCACCTGGGCTAGATTTTTAAGAATTGCCTAAGGGTACAGATAGAGAACTCGATGGGAAGGGGACATGGAAAACTATTTGCCTCTATTGATTCTGAACGTGTTTGAAAATCTGGTTATATTTCAAATATAATAATTAATTTGGTGGAAGTAAGTTGGATTATTTGATCCTACAAATTGTTTGATTCTTGCCTGAGAGGATATTCCTAAGGGACCTATTTTATTTATGCTCATATTTTTTTCCTAATTGTTTATGATGCAATTGAGTATGATAGAATTTTTAAAAAATATTCTTGTTAATGAATAACTGTAAAACTTATATCTTCATCTGTAATGGTAAGAAGATTCTTTTAAATAGCATTTTTTACCCATATCAGTTCTTCCTTCATCAAATATTTCTTCACAAATTCCTTCTTACTAGTATTGGCTTTCATAATTGAAAATAACATCTTGGAAATAATATTTTAGAAAACAATATTTTCTCACTTTGCCATTGTTTTCAAATACTGGACTTTTTGTAGTAAACAGAGAGTTAAAATTTACTGATTGGTAGGGAAAAAGAATCATTTTGTTTGCAATCCCACACAGACATCATAATAACAAATTATCATACATTGGTGTAGGTATACAGAGAAAAAATAGGGGTTTCCTCATTTCCTAGGAATGATTACATTTTAAATTATGTTATATACATCTAATAGGACAGGGCCATCTTGAGAGGTAATCAGCACCTGCAAATCTCAAAAAAAATAATTGAAGTTTATAATATATTCCTGTTGACTTGGGCCCAGTTTGCACTCAGAATTTACAAACTAATGATGGTATACCAGAGAGGACAGAATTTGTATCTGTAAAATGTACATTAGCTTAAACTTGTTCCTTGAACAATATAGAATTATACTTTATTGAAAGTGTAACTGCAGTTCTAACAGCTGTCGTTAAAATTCTAAACTTAGTATGAAATGAAAAAAAAATTAAAAAGAAGAAGCAAAGTGACTTGCTATGATACTGCAGAAGAGCTAGAGAGAAATTGGACTTCACTGTGCTGTAAATGCATGCTGATGGCAAGTGATCAATGACAGTATGTTTTTCAGTCTTAGCAACACTCGCACAAGTGTCCAAGTGACACCAAATGGCTGAAATCTGATCAAAGCTTTTGAACGAGGACCCGGTGAACTTACAGAGGACTATTTTAAGACCAGCCATTTCCAATCTCAGTAAACCTGAAGGGGAGATAATCAGTCTCAGTGAGAGAGGACTGAAGATTTCCTCCAGCTGTAGTGGAGAGACAAAAGTAAAGAGTGCACCAAAGAGTTACCAGGACTCATCCACTGACCCCCGTGAAAACTAGCTCTGCTCTGACATGCTGAGAAGACCATTGGTAATCAATCTACATTGGTAATCTAGGTATTTTACCTGACAGACACGTTGTCTTCAAAGTCCTCTCAAACTTCACTAAGGCCTGGGGCAAGAGCTGTCCAGTCATACTAAGTTCAGGTATGCAGAGCAAAGCTAGGACTGTTTAGATGTATACAAAGAGACATACCTACAAGTGTGTCCAAGGAGGAAAAGACAACAGCACAGCAACCTAGAAAGCTAATCACTTATCCTGGGCTTTTCTGGGCACCACTAAGTTTGACTTCTTAGCATTAGGAATTGATTATATGATGTAACTAATAAGATGGGAAATGGCCTTGTCCCATCAATCACACAGGAAGAAGGCTTCTTAAAGGTTCCCTTCAGCACCAAAATCAGGAGATCTGCAGCATCTGCCCTGCCTTAAAGATATGACTGTACAGAACCATCAATGAGTTTCATAGTTGCAGTGACTCACTGCAAGAAGTAAATGAATGGGAAAACCAGGCAGAAAAAGTGATTAAGAATGAAAAGCAAGAAAGGAGTATTAAAACCCTCCAACAGTCTTAGTATCTGAGACCACATATTTGCACTCCATTCTTCTAACAAAAAACATTTATAAGCTTGTGTGTGTGCACACACTCTTGCTTATTCTATGCTTTTTCGCCTCATCTGGCAGCCGCTTTCCAGTCCAGCAGACACTAACATCTAATGAGACAAACTTCCCATTTTCAGACTAATCAGTTGGCTGCACTAATTGCAAATGCAAATATGCAAATTTATATTAATTAATTACTCTGCTAATTAGTTCTGCAGTCTTTTTGGGGTAATAAATCATTGTGCAGTGGAAGGGAAACATGTCCTGTCCCATTTCACTCCACATAAAAATTTATTGTACTAATTGAAGAAAATATTAAAAAAACCCTACTGATAGGTTCCCTGCAGAAAGGTATGATTGTAAGAAGTCTTGCACATCCCCAGAAAATGCCATCACCGAGGTGCCTGTTAGCAATTTAATTATCACATTATGAGCTCCAGGAAAAGCCAGTTTGCTGTGCTGCAGGCTGTGACACTGAGCTCCACAGCTGACACATTTTGCAGCAAATGTTGTTTATACTTCCATGAAAGATAATCTGGAGGAAAATACTCACTTTTCTCTACCTGAATGTTCTGTTAAGGCTTGCACTTAAATCCCAGGAATCTGGGTCTGCTATATATGCTCTTTAATTCTGCAGCCTCATTAGATCACATTTGAATGGGCTGTTCAAGGAAAAGAATAGCTGAGGAAGCAACTGCTTGCAGAGCCCTTCTCTGGTCTTGAATTCTGCTTTGTCTCTGATCCATTTCAACAGGGAACTTTAAATTCCCTATCTGGCACCACCTCTCCCTTGCAATCCTTACATTGCCATTACACCCTGGGAATAGGGAGGGTCATTCCACTGCCCCTCCACAGGTGTTTTGCCCAGCCTCAGGCGATCTCTAGTCATCCTTCCCCACACCAATATCTGGAAGGTGCAGCAAGTTTCCCATACTGATATAATGCCCCAGCAATGGCATGCAGGATGTCATGCTCATAGAGCCTTAGGTACCAAAGCCTGCCAAGGTGTGAAAGTCAATGAGCAAGTTGGGGCCTATTCTATGTTTTGCATTTTTTAGGATAGGGAAAAAACCCCATCCTCATGGCACAACAAACCCAACAGCACCTAGTTGTGAAGAAAAGGATCCCCTCATCAAATGAAGCTACGCCAACTACCAGCAATGCTGTAGTGTACAGTTCATTGCAGGCATTCTTGGAGCCAAAGACCCTCCTAAGAGCTTTAGAAAGGCATTAAGCAAAGTGAACCCTCTTCTATCACACCAGTTCAAGCTATCTGGAAGTCTTCCACAGCTCCCAGGTTTTTTCATTACTTTTTTCCCCACAGTCATGTACCATTGTTTCCATTAATGTGAAACATCTACAGAGCATTTTCTTGAGAGTTTGAATGTATCTAAAGTTAACCTGCCTTACAGATGTAAGTTGGGAACCAGTCAAAGATGTTATAAAAGTCAACAGAGTACTTCTATTATGAGAAATTCAGACAATTCACATATCATAGTCTTTCATTACTAAAAAAAATGTAAAGCAGTTGCAAATGTTTTGCTTTATGTTTTAAATTGAAAAAATAAGTGAGATTTATAGGTAATTAAATTCCAAGGGTCTTTATCATTCTAGATTCAACCAGAAGTGAGCTGTATACTTCTCTCATAGTTTGAAATCCTATGATTGATTCTTTTTTATTTATTTTACTTTCCTATCCAGACATTGGAATAAAATACTGTTAAACTTGAAGTCCTGCGATTTAGGCCCTAGAAAACAAAGGAAAATTAAAAAAACCCTTAAAATATCTCAATTTGAAAGAGTAATTTATGTAACAGCCAAAGATAAAGTTTATTTTTCAAAGATGTGCTGGTTTGAAAGCAAAACCAGTGAGACTCCCAGTCAGAGATACAATTTAATAGGAGAAGAGAGGAAAAAAAGGTAAAATAAAATAAATGGAACAATACAACCTGACACCCTCTTGGTCAGGGTGTTTGAAGCAGTCCAAAAAGTAAGTCCTCCTGGAGTGGCAGATGTGGTTTTGTTGGAGTAGAGATGATCCTGAGAGAGAAGGGTCCAGTCTTCCTCCAGGAATCCAGTGGAACCAGATGAGATGTTCTTGTCAAAGCAGTGATTCCGTCTGGTAGCTCTTGTCTCCTCTGGGAGTCCAGTGGATAAAAGCTGCTTGTGAGGTCTCAAACCCTGGATTATATCCAGGTGAGAATCCTCCCCCTGGGCAGAGCATCTCACAATGGGATGATTTCATCCTATGAGTCATGCAATGGGTCCTTGATGGCCCATTAAACGGAGATAACTGCCAGAGGAAGCTATCTATGAATCATGTGGAAAGGCATTGTTGGGCTCATTAACAGAAGATAAGGAAAACACTGCCCCACCTTGGCTCCAACGGCTCATGGGGATAGAATACATACCTTGGGCACAATTTTACATTGTAACCTAGGACAAAAGAGTTGTCATTTTTGTTTGAAATACTAGTATACAACTAATGGCTATGCCATTCAACATCATGCAAATTAAAAGATTTATTTAAAAGGAAACATCTTTAGTGTGAAGGCCTCCCCACAGGCTGAGAGTTTTTCACCTGCTTTTTTTTTTTTTTTAAGTTTACAAATTTCGAAGATTAATATGTGAGGATTTTAACAAAACTCAACAGGTGTCTCTTAAATAATGAATAGGTACGAGATGGTAATATTCTGATTGTCTGTAGTGTGCTTTAAAGAGTTACCTTTAAATTGTAATTGTACTAGGACATGAGATGTAACTCCAGACATTTAATAAAACCCATCCTTTGGTGGGTTTGCTTTTATTCGAAAGCTTCAGCAGGACATGTGTATTTTGCAAATTGCAGGAGGTATTTTCCTTTTCCTTTTCCTTTTCCTTTTCCTTTTCCTTTTCCTTTTCCTTTTCCTTTTCCTTTTCCTTTTCCTTTTCCTTTTCCTTTTCCTTTTCCTTTTCCTTTCCCTTTCCCTTTCCCTTTCCCTTTCCCTTTCCCTTTCCCTTTCCCTTTTTTCCTTTTTCTTTTTTCCTTTTCCTTTTTCCTTTTTCTTTTTTTCTTTTTCTTTTCCTTCTTCTTTCCTCTTTTTCTCTTTTTCTCCTCTTTCTCTTTCTTTTTTCTTTTTCTGATTGTGTTGAGAATACTCATATATAGTTCAAAAAGATGCTAATAAAATTTCATCATGATATGTTTATGCTCTTTCACTTACTTCTGGCTGATGTCCTTTCTCTTGTCAGGACTGTGAAATCAAGACTTTTCTTAACATATAAAATAGCAAGACCCATTTGGTATCCAAGATGAAACCCAGATGACTGTTAAGATTGACAGTGTTTTCACCCTTGTAATTAGCTATTCACACAAATGTGGGTTTAGTTTGCACTTAAGCTTGGAACATGGCACCTCTTCATACAGAGAGCATCATTCACATGTTAAAATTTTCACTTTTGTTTTTGTTGGCAAGTAAAGCAGCATACTTACTACTGACTTCTGTTAGCTGTATAATTTGCTATTTACTTTCCACTATTTATTATTATTCTATTAAAAAAAATTAATGTGAGCAAAGTATGGACAAGAACTATCTGATTCTCTGATGCTCCTCTCCTTTGCTCTGTTCTGAAGGAGGACCTCACCTGCCTAAAGTCATTCTGCTGCTTTCAAATGAATAATTTCCATAAGCTCAGTGCTGGGGCACCGTTTTTCCAATATCTTTAGGTGTAAAGATCCCCCCCTCCCTCCCTCCCTTCCTTGCTGAGGGAAGGATGGGTGGCCTCAGTACAACATAATATGTACCACGCCACGGAGCTTATTTGCAGTTTTTTTCTTGGTTGTGTACTGACGCAGTAATGTCTGGAGGAAGGGCACAGAACTAGGAAGCCTTATGGCAATATAGCAACGGTTGCCAGAAATTCGTCAAGGATTTTGATAGGTTTTGAACAAGAGTGTTCATTCTAAATTGAGGAATAAAAGGTTCAGTGATAGAAGTGAAGGCAAAAGGATAGCTAAAGCATCTCTGTTTTGCTAAAGCTGAGATGTGACTGATTTGCTCATACACACTAGGGTTTTAATCAGAAAAAAAACCCCCAAAATTAAACATCCTAAATGGGCTGTGCTCAATTAGTATGTAGGCTAGACAACATACTACCACAAGAAGTGGATTTCCAAAATTTATGTTTGGAAAAAGGATTTTATATGCGTATCAGAGTTACCACAATTAATTACAGTAATGCTTTTTGAGTCATGCTTCAGGGCTCTCAGAATTCAGCAACTGTTAGAGAACAGGTTGAGATTTAATAAGAGTAATCTCTTTTTAACCTTCATAACAGACTTTACGGGTCTCTCTTCATCAAAGGCGAATGCTAGAAAATATATATGAGATAAGAATGATCATGGGTCTAAAAAACACCAAAAATTTCTATGTTCTCAGTTGTGGGCTATATATCTATATGATTTTGGGAGTGAATGGCTCTTGGAAGTTCATTTAGTCTCTTTTCTAATTCCTTAAAAGGCTAGAATGCAAAAGGAATGAAAAAAAGTTTAAGGAAAACTTGATCACTCCAATGATCGAGCAATAGAGGTAGCATAATACACATGGTCTTTTGTACCAAACAAATTAATTAATATTGTTTATCTCTTTAGAAACAATTGCATCCACAATGGACAAAAGGACAACTATCAGGCTAAATTAACATAAAGACCACATATAAAATCATTGGGGGAAAAAAAAGCTAACAGACTAATGGTGGAGAAAAAGCACAGAGAAGCCCTAAAGGCAAACAGTAGAATTAATAAGTATGGTAAGTGCAAACCACCTAAGCAAAAAATAAAAATAATGATTGGGGAAATAACAGTGAAATAGGATTTTTTTTTTTTTTTAATGTATAATGAAGCTCCATGTCAGCTCTGCCCTCAGGGATTCCAAACACAAGAATGCCTTTTTACCCAAGCAGTAAGATATCCAGAGAAGCAAGTTGAGACTGCTGTTCATCTCTCTTACAGGAGTAGAGTGCTGCTTTCCTCTCTGCTCCCACATTGATGGAATACCATCACCACAGCTCAGAGAGGGCATCTGTACGAGGAACCAGACTTGGAGCATATTAAGATATATAGCAATGGAATAGCCAAGGGTTGGGACACTGTGGTTTAGAGCTGCCCAAGGTAGCAACAAGAAGTGTCTCTAATACAAATCAAGGTGTGAAGCAATTCATTGCTTCAGAGACGTATGCAAGTTACAAGTGCAGGTCAGAAAAGTGAAACTAAACCACTGCATCCCTACTGAAGAGAAAAAGGTTTGGCTTCCTCTTTTCTATTGTGTTTCAAATTCTTTTAATCAACTTGTTGGCAGATGCCTCACTGTATCACACTGAGGCAGAAACAAAAACCTGTGATGTAAGAGGTTAAAATGAAGTTGCAGCTGCAAAGTACCTTGAAACAGTTAGGGAAAATGAAATTATCTTCCAGTAAGTTATCACAAAAATTCCATGTTTGTTTTCCATGATGAAATGTTGAAATAATTTAAACTTAAAAGTGGAGAATATATTTGTGCTTAGAAAATGGACGCATTACGTTTATACTCAGGACTTCGACACACTGGGCTCTCAAGTGCTTCTCCAGCTGCCTGAGCACACTTTTTTCCTAATTACTTGTTGATATAACCATTTGCAGATATAAAGTGTGTTATGTGCGTGTGGTAGCAGTGTGCAAGGAATTCCCAGCAATATTCACAGCATTCACCTCTGGGAAGCAGTCCCTTATGGTTTCAGTCAGGAACATATGTTTTAAGTACATAGTCTGAACAGAGATTTTTTAATTTTCCTTTGAGGCTGAATAAGAAAATTGTTTCCTTCCATGATCATCTCAGAATTTAGAACTGGGTCAATGGGAAGGGCACATGTGCAGAGAGTGAAAGTTGCTGAGCTCTCAGGGTATTTCTCATTGTACATCTGACTCACCATGGAAACTTGAGTGATAGTTCCTCTTGTCTATGAAACACTCCCTGAACCAGCAGGCACTGATGCTAAATTTCAGTTCATACAATGCTGTAAGATCTCCTTTTGCTATGTGCTGTAAGAAGTTCAAGGTAACTTTCATAGGTTCAGAAAGTAAAATAAAATAGGTTTCTCTTGCACAACTCAAATAAAAATTCATGGTGCTTTGAGTAATTTTTCCAGCCACAGAAGGAATTTAGCCATTTTAATAGTTTTTATTCCATAATGCTACTTTTCTGCATAAACAGTCCTTAACATTTCATCGGTGTCTTCATGGATGGAACAGGCCCTAAGTACACATTGACAGCATGGATTATTAGGGAGCCTTGTCATTTAAAATGGAAGAAAATGGAGGTTGTGTGTGTGTATATGTCTCCTTACTCCCTTTCTTTCACAATCTATAAGGTTTAATAGCAGTTAACACTATACCACAGCACATCTTAATAATGATAGTCCTGCCAATTCTAACTGGTATTCCAATTAGTCTGACAATTCAACTAAGAATATTAAACTTTTAAACAAAGGCTATCTTTTTTGTGTTGGGTTAGGCAAAATGGAATTGAGGGTATAAGGAAGCCTGAACCTCTGCTTCCAAGAATTGCTGATGATTAAAGGAAAAAAATATTTTGGGAGCATGTTGAAACATTTAGATATGGTAGTTAAATAAGAAGCATGGGCTATCTGAATTGTAGAATATTGTAAATGATAGAGAAATGGATTTAAAAAGTGAAAACTGCAAATCCACAATACTTGGCTGAAAGAGGCCTTTTGGAAATAATTATTTAAGCCAGGTGCTATAGGGATTTCAGTACATTAGACAAACTGAAATACTCCTTTGTTTGAAGAAAGACCCCTTTTATAATTTTTCTTTCCTTCAGATATGAAACCAAAGCAAAGAAAAAAAAGTATGTTCTCCAGTGAAAATTTTGTAGTGAATATTTCTTTCAAATCAGTAATTTTTTTTAAAATTTTCTCTGGTTTTGATTTTATCTATTATATGCAATTTTTTAAAGAGGCATCCTTTCAAATGCCTTTGAAGTGATTTAAAGATTTTACTTTTCCTAAGTACCTTATTCTCAGAATGAAATTTCATTACAGTGCACTTAAAACACAAAGTTTTTGCCAAAAGATAAACACGTCCTTCTGAAAGAAAATAATTTCTTCTTTTTTTTTTTTTTTAGCACTTTATGTTACAAGGTCAAACTAAATATCTTCATCATCAAGACTGTTTCTATGGGAGTAAGAGCATCTCCACAGAATCTCTGCAAAAAAAAAAAAATCTTATTGTTAATTTGTGCCACAAGAACCAAATGATTAACAGATTGAATGGAAAGCAATATTTACTCCAAACCCCACCAACCTGAGCATCACAGATTTCAGTCTTCCAGCACCCAGCCTTCAAGACATAGTGCAGGAACTGTGAATCTCTCAGGATATGGCCTCATGCCATAATGCCAAGTATATTTCCTATGTTGCCCCACCAAATCATTACTGCACTGCCTATATTCAAACTGTTTATGGATTTAGAGATATTGGGAGAGATGTCTATTCTAGTCACCATCTGCTAACATCAGCTGTTTTCAAAATTCATAGCAAAGTACCCTTTTGAGAGAAATCTTACCTATATGGCTTTACATAGCTAGATATCTTACAGGTCCAAATGCAGAATGCAGACTCCAGCATGCCTCTCTAGGCAGAAAGTACACTTCAACCCAAGTTACACATAAAATTCCTGAACACAAGAATGAAACCCTGAACATACCATAGCACGCTCTTCAGAATGCATGCCTTTGAACAATTTTTTAAGTGCATTTTTTTTCCCTCCTGGACACACTGCAGTAATAAGACTTGAACTGCTATATGCATTTCTGAAAAAATAGCAACTGAATTAAAGGTGATCAGAAAGAAACCAAAATAAAGCTAGATACATCAGATACGTATAGTCTAACATGGCAACAATACCATGGGAAAAAAAGAACAATTTCTAACTTGCAAAAATATATGCTTCTTCAGTGCTGTTTCTACTGACCACTGACTGTTTCAGCATTTTGCAAACTATGCCCTGTATGAACTTCTCCCAGCACATCAAGAGCTCAAAGAGGCAGGCTCACAATAAGGCTACACTGTGCTTTTCCTGAGCTAGGTGGAAAGCTAATACGGCAACTAGCTCAACAGAGGGGAAACACAAGCAGGGTTCAGGCTCAGCAAGCCGCACTCCCTACTTAGGAAAGGGAGTTTGCAAAATGTCTAGGTGCCTTCTGGCCATGGCTGTTTTAAACTATTTGGAGATTCAAACCAGTCCTCAGCCAGCCAAAGGACTGAAATGAAAAATTCCGGCTGCCAAAAGATGTGCAATTTCCTTTACACATCTTGTTAGGTGAGATCACTTGACAGAGTGGTTACCTCCAAAACCAACATTGTGTACTCTAACTGTGGCATGAAGCACTGAGTTTCATGATGACTGGTGAACAAGGAAGCTGGCAAGCTGTAGGATTTACACAACTCCTTAGAGATTCTCAGACATAAGGGATATTAATTACAGAAAGTACTGTTTACTTCATCTTGCACTTTAAGTGCATGATAACCTCACTTTTCTTTACAGCAGATCACAATGTCATGTTGATTTTGGAAAACTTGATTGACTGTTTAGACAATGCTATTTCTAAGAGGGCATCCATGTATTTTTTAAAAAAACTCTATGCAGCTGTAAAATCTCCTCTTGGCTCTACTTCTTTAATTGTATATTTGAATATATGGGAATTGAATTTGTTAGGTTTAAGAATCTAAGAAATTTACATCTTACAAATTTCTGCTTGTCTTAGTTTGTCTACTTGTTCAGCATATTTAGTGAAAAACACAAAATCCATTTTTATAAAGATGAGAAACATGATTTACTTTGAAAATAGATCTGCAGCTAGAAGTAATAGAATTGTTCATTCATTACTGAAGAAAATTGTTCTTTAAATGTCAGGATTTCCAAAAGGATTTTGGAAAAATATCATTACAACCCTATCTGAATTAAGCACTATTTTACAGCTAAGATGAAATTAGCTGTGTCTTTTACTTTCTCAGAAGCTTGAGGATAGAATCCAGAAAATGATTTTATACATTCCTGTTTTATTTGCAGTGAAATTTCATCACCAAATCTCCAGGACACTCAGCAGAAAATTGATCTAGTGGGTAAAAAAGACCCAAAATGTTCCAGCTTGTCTTGAGGTAGAATGAGATGGTCAAGATCCTTCAAAGTATATAGCTGTCAATCTTCCACTGCTTTCAAATCAATGAAAGATGCGTATACCTTTGTGTAACAAGAAAAAGCAGGAAGGCTAGATGATTCAGTAACTGTACATATCACCTAACTCTCTGAAAAAAAATAATTCTGGCATGTCTATCAAATACACATTGGGCTCTTCATTACTCCTAACACTTGCACTGAGCATTTTAAATTAGTGGAAAAAGTTCAGGATCCATGCTGTAAGATCCTGAGCACTTGCTTAGCTTCTGGCATGTGCTTTCTGTAAGGCCACTCTCCTCTTCTGTGTCAGTGCTGTAGCCATGTGCTCAGAGCTCCCAGCATTTCCTGGACAGGCTTTTCCCCAGTATGACCACACCATGTAAAGTGCAGCACATCATCACTCCACGTGGGATGGATTACCTTG
Organism: Phylloscopus trochilus trochilus; assembly: GCA_016584745.2. NCBI lineage: Eukaryota > Metazoa > Chordata > Aves > Passeriformes > Phylloscopidae > Phylloscopus > Phylloscopus trochilus. Next base: position 55,605,951 of record WQNJ02000546.1, on the reverse strand, counting down.
TCATAGGGAGAAGACTGCAGAAAGGGAGAAAAAAGTTTTGGGAACATCTATGCAGGTGGTCTTGGGAGACTATCACATCAGGCACCTCTTGCTGAGGGAGATTTGCAGTGCGGAGAAGAAAGCAGCCCATTAGCTTTAGAGAGATTGCAAGCAAGTGTATGGAAGAAAAAGCATATATCATAGCTCTGGGGTCTCATTGGGGAAGGGGAAGCAGTGCAGGTCTCTTCTGGGGTCACACACACCTACACTATTGATGCCTAAATATTTTAGCTCTTCATACATTTTTCATATATTTGCAACTTTGCAGACTGTTAATACACAGTTATATAGCTCCTGGTATTTTTCCTACCCTTTCTTTTAGCTATTAGAATAATAAGCTAACCCTTCTAATGCATAGTTGGAATTCTATTTAGCCATATTCTGAAGAAGAAGAAGAAGAAGAAGAAGAAAGAAGAAAGAAGAAGAAGAAGAAGAAGAAGAAGAAGAAGAAGAAGAAGAAGAAGAAGAAGAAGAAGAAGCAGCCTGACAGGGACAGATTGTTTTCCACTGGAACTTAGAAGACAACAAGAAATGGGGCAAAAAAGCCCCTGGAACAACTCCAAAGAAGCAGAACCCACAGCAAATTACCCAACCAACTGCTCTTCTAATTGAAAAGTATTTTTGAATTATGCTGATTTGTTAAACTTACAAAAATTGCAGAAATCTTATGCTGGATGCGCCCATGACAATGGGGGCACCTGGAAGCTTTCAATAAAGACCTGCTTTTTAGCTCACGATTTTAACTCTGTTGTATGTTTTGTTTTACTTGATTTTAGGCAATACTATGTCTACTAAAAAGGACTAGCTGCAAGGTCCATGAAAAAACATGCATTGATGGGAGCAGAGAGTCTCAAAATGGAAATATAGAGGAAGCACACCTGTGAATCACTGCAGGCATCAGCAAAAGAAAAGGAGGAAACTCATCATCACTGAGTAGCTGTTTGACAGAGATTGCCATTAAAGAATAAATGGTGATGAGCAGTGTCAGGGTGTGTTCTTTAGACAAGTGTCCCCGCAGCAGCTTCTAAATATTTACAAACTTACTGATCTCACGCCATCCTCAAAGTAGGGTAGCAGGGAGTGGGACAACTCCAGTCACCTACTATGAATGAAAAAAAAAAAAAAAACAACAACATTTTGCAGATATACCATAGGGCTGCTTCACACCACAAAGCAATAGCAATCATCTTAACACCCTGAAGTTTTAAGAAGTCACACAGCTATCTGACTGGTCTGACTAAAATACTTTACTCCAGGGAGAGAAGTATCTTAAGTCCTATGTTGCTGCAAAGTACACATCACCTCTTGATCTGCTACTAAAATTTCCAGGCCATATTGTGCCTCTACTTTTCTGGGTGATTAGAAAAAAAAAAAAAAAGTATTTTCCATTTTAAAATTATTTGGTTCCACCATCTCTCAACTGTTATATTTGTATGAACCAGGAGTAACTCAAAATTAAAAACATTATCCCAAATGTATGTTTTATCTACATAAGATCTATTCTGGTCACGTGTTTCAGAAATCTTAGAGTAATTTCTGGTCTTAAACTAATTTTTGGTTAACCATAAGCAATTATAGTTAGCAACTATTTTCAGATTCTACCTTCATGTTTTATTCAAATAACTCCCATTAAAATAGAGGAACTAACCCCTTTACAGCTCTTTCGTATTTGTGTCTAACAGCCTATTCAAAACACTAATGAAACTAAGGATGTCTGGTTAGAGCAATAAGTACATCCTTATTAAAGGGGGCCTAATACAAAACACAGTTGTATTTTGCCACATTGGCAGATAGGTTAAAAATTGTATTTTCAGACTGAACCAAGTCCTCTTGAGATATTGTAGTTTATTTCTCTGAAGTTGAGGGTCCTTATTGGTGTCTTCTAATCTGTCCTGGGAGAAGGACATACATTGTCTTATCACTAGCAGAAGAGCACTTAGTCAACTTGATGGGAACAATAAGTTCCCCTTCATAAAGAGTCCACAGTCTACAGCAGCATACTGGGGACAGGGAGAGGCAAAAGAGGGACAGGTCTTCACAGAGAGATACATTACTTTGGTATCCTGAACACAGGACAGGCAGCTGGCACGCAACCAGCATGTGTCACATTGCTCTGGTTCTTTCCCCAGTCCAGCCTTCACAAGAAAGCCCCAAATCTCACCAGTCTGAAGCTCACTTTCTGACCAGTCTGAAACCTACCGAGGACCCACCAGTGTCCCTTTCCAAGATACTATCATCTTTTGAATATTTTTGTAAAACAATATAATTTAAATAAAAAAAATAAACTACAAACCCCCAAACAAACAAACCAACCCACAAACAACCAACTAACCAACCAAAACCCCAAAAGCACACACAAAACTCTTCCCAAACAGGTGTTTCCAACTCCTCCTTAGCATTAAACCCAGCAGGAGACGAGAGTCACTCTTTTCTACACTCTTACCCATGTATTTGTCCCTTGTGGTCTGACTTTGCAATTTAAGATGCACTAGACATACATTTTCCCCTGGTCTCACTCCCAAGGCAGCAATTGGTCTGGTGTTTGGGATGTGCATGTGGCTGCTATGGCAGGAAGGCAAACCCATGTCAGGTCATGAACGTGGAAGAGGGAGCTTAACATTGCATGATTGTCACTGTATCTGTGTTGAAGTGACACAGTGTCACTGTATTTAGTGTGTACATTAGAAAGATGAGGAAACACATAAAAGATTTAGCTATCTTCCCCTCCTGAACAGTTTCCTGCTGCCCACGAGGTCCCATTGCTCCCAGTGAATGACCAAGACTACCACATTTCAAAATGTTCCTGAGTTCCCCAATTTGATGTGGTTTACCTGTTTCAGCAAAATGGGGAGGTATGGGCCAGTTAGGAGAGGGTTGGAGAGGATGTTTTAAAAAATCTAAAAAAAAAAAACAGGAGAGAGAGAAAAAAAATGAGCAAGACATTCCCCGGGGCTCTGATGATAACATACTGAACTTACTTGAAGGACTCACACTGAATGCAGTGCAGTTTGGGTCAGTCCCCCTCATGCACCATGGAGGTTCTGCAGTCATTGGAACTCAGTATTATTTCAGTAAATCTATTAATGACTCACTATTATTTAAATTAATCAATAAATGTTTAGTTGCGTTATTGTTCATACATATTAATATTAATGTATTATTATAATATTGAATTTGAAATAAACTCACTTTTAATTCAAGACTATACAGTCCAGGCACAGTAAAAAATTTGTGATATGTGTTCAGTAACATATTTGGTGCTGTGTAAGCATTCTATATAGTGCATTTAACTGTATTTTCTGTATTATTCTTAACATGCGTTCACAGTAGACAGCAAAGCAGCAGTTATCGGGTATGCTGTGAATTCATATTAACAGCAGTACCTATTTGCATGTCATGGATCTATAATACAAAATGTGTAGTAAAATCCTTATGCAAAGTTATTATACATGCAGAGTAGAGGCTTTTTAAACCTTGATATCTCAGCTATTTTGTTTCTCCACAATTTATTTGAAAATATTAAAAAGGTTAAATGATGGATGAGGAATGTGTGAAACTGTAATATTACTCCTATAGAGGGAATCATTCAACACAAACTAGTTCATTTTTTGTTTTAGTAACAATATAAGAGTCGTTCAAAATGCATTTGAGTTGTTTAAAAAAGTAGCCATCTACTTCAATAATAAAAAATGATGGAGAAAATATTTTAATGTATTTTGGGTGCTGTGTGATATAACTGAAAATTTCTTTCATCCTTCCCTTAACATAGAACTATTACAATGTCAACCTTTCCTTCAATATCTCATGGTATTTTTAGTATGCATTGAAACAATGTTGGACTAGGACTTTTCATTTTTTGATTATCATGCATTTTTACACTTTGAAAATGCAAAATCCTTTAAAAGGTTGACAACCCCTAGAATCTTTAACAATATAAATTTTAATACATAAATTTTATTGAGGATAATGGGATTCTACCCTCTCTTTTGTTACACAGATTGTAATATTTGCAGTAAAAATGAAGCAAATGCTATGAATAGTACAGCACTTGCTCTTTTTGAACAGTTTCCCCTTAAATTTTAACATCTTTGTCACTTCAGATAAATTTTCCTTAAAAAACAAAAACTAAAAAATAAAGCCTGCATTTTATAAAGAATTAGTAACCTGAACATCTTATTTCTTTAAAATAAACCACAAACAAACAAACAAACAAACAAAAAACCACACACACAAAACAAAACAAAACAAAAGAAAACAAAACAAAAAAAACCCAAACCCACACACAAAAAAACCCCACAAACCCCTCAAGGTTTGGGGTTAGGTTTTCTTTAATGAGAGGCTGTAAAATCACTGGACACATACATATAGGTGTATAAAACATGATCTTCCCACACACGTGTTGTTCTGTACTGCAGTCTTATTTTCTGTTCCCATCTCTATTAAAAAAATACCCTAACATATTTAAATGAAACTTTGTGAAAGAAAAAATAATTGGATGAGGGCTGAGGACATTAGTTAAAAGGTTTGGACCAATGTGAATTAAAGCAGATGAATTATAAACCCTTCAAAACCAGGATTTATAATGAAAATACTGACATGGACCTGTAACAATAGCAACTCTGCCAGGGATTATTTTAATACTAAAAGCATACTCAGTTACTCATTATTTTAATATAGAGATTATTTTGTTACAAAAAAGCAGTGATACACAATAATAATGAAACCAAATTAAAAAAAAAAATGTTTCTAAGGTGACACATCATTCTCCCTGTAACTCTCTGGATATCACTTATATGTGGCATGCCACTCCTTAAATTAAAAAACAAACAAACAAACAAACAAACAAACACAAACCCCTAACACATGAAGGTGGAGTTTGTCATATGCTTCATGGCAAGGCTGAGCTAAGAGTCTTTGTCAGCTTCATTTAACAGTCTTTTGCCAAGAGAAAGAGACAAAAGGGTTAAAGGAGGAAGAGCAGGGAGCACAAGAGAGGCAGCTGACAGAAGAAACAAGGGCATGAAGAAGGGAGAAGCTAGGTATGAAAACAGAAGAGCAGGGAAAGATTTTTAGGAGGTTCCGAAAGGGAATAACTCAGTTTTTAAAGAGATATTGGGGAAACATTCACAAAAAGGCCAGGCAGACTGAGAAAATATGGCAGGGGCCAGACCCTTCGAGAATCTGAAGTTACACTTTTGAGCAGGTGCACCCCAGTCATGTTGCAAAATGCCAGGGCAGAACAGGGTCCAGTGAGCCTTGCCACATGATTCAGAAAAAAAGGCATGATTTGTTAAACCTTCATGCTGTATGTTCAGTTTTCTATAAATGCCTCTTTTATTTTGCAATTTCAAAACCCACCAAGGGATGTGAAGGAAGGATTTCTTACAGATGGCATGAGATTTTCTCCTATTATTCTGTGCTCTGGGGCAACAATCTGCACTTAAAAAAAATCACACCCCAAAAATCACACCCAGCAGCATTACACAAAAACTACTTTTTGTGAATGTGCTATGTGTTATAGCACCAGCGTTACTTCTCCATTGCTGCCTTCCTTTCCTTGCCTTTTCTCTTTTGTCCCTGGGTACCAGGTGCACAGGAGGGACTCAGATCAATACAGGACAGCATTTCTCATATAAACAATGCCATATTAACAACCAGAGGGCAGCTGTACCTGTAAGCAGGGATAGCACCAAATTCTGGCATGCCGACCCATGCAGCTAGACTGCTAAAAAGAAGCAATTACAGTGGAAATGCACCTACTGTATGTGAAATGCTGGTGCAGAATTTTTTCTTTTTTTTTTTTTTATCAGTCTAACCTTCTGTGTTGATACATGATTGCTGGTACCCACTTAGAGGGATGCCAGATGATCAGTGCAGAATGAAGGTCCCAGGAGAAAGGCTCACGTGGTTTTCTCTGCCCCGTGACGTCACTAGCAGATGGCATGGGTACCAGCTCTGGCAGTTGGCATCAATGTCACTTTTTAGAGATCAATGAGATAGTGCAGATATACACAGATCTAGACTCCAGCAGACGATGCGACATTCAGACTGAAAAGATTTGGAAGGCAAAAAATGAAAACTGATTGTTGAATGAAATAAAAGCTAAGGTAATACAAATAAAGATATATTTCAATTGGTGTTGGGTGTGCATGCAAGTGTTTAAAGATACAGTATCATTGTCTTGTATTTTGTGTATGTTATTTGCTGTCTAATAACTCCTAATATTTTATTTTTCTGATGCAATTACAAACTTTCATTGCTTTTATGTAATACTGCAAGTGTGTAGACAATACTGATAGAGTTAGTCTTTGACTGGGGTTTTTGTTTAATTTTATTCCATTAAAAAGTCCTTGCATTTACTTTGCTTGTCTCTTTGAAGTCCATGGGATACAAGCTTTTGCTGCTCCCAAACTGCAAACAAAAGCAAAGAAATTGGGAAAAGGAAATTATTTTTCCTTTCCAGGCTGGATTCTGAGCACACGTGCAGGATTACAGTCAGAATCTACAGACCGCTCCTGTCAGCTAAGAGCTGGAGGAAGACATCTGAGCCTCGCAGAACATAAACACTGCTATAGTGTGCAGGGAATTTTTCACCTTCCCCCCCACATTGATGGGAAAGAAAAAAAAAAAAGGCAAAAAGAACAAGTGAAAAAGCAAATAGGTTGATTCTAACTAAACAGATAGTATCAAATAGAATTTTTGCTAGAAAAAGGGGGAAAAAAGGGTAGGGGAATTTTATTTCCTACCTCTAATCTGAATATATTTAGGATTAAATAATTCTGATTTTTGTCTTAATATGAAATAAGTATTATGTTATTTTAATACAAATAAATAGGAAAAATGCTTTGTTTTGAATTATATTACTGAGTTAATAAGCTGAGTTATTGGGGGTGTACATTCCATTTTTTTCCCTTCTCAGCCACTGTAACTTACTAAAGTTTAATATCTTGATACATAGAGGAAGAAATGTGGAGGGGAAAACCCCACAATTTTAAAGTATAAGTCAAAAAGTGATTTTAAAATATTTTCCATCAGGTAATAGAGATATGGCACTTTTTCAATTTTAAAACTGCATTCCCTCTCCTCATTTTTCCACCCAGGGGAATTTGAATTAATGAAATTTCTGTATTGCTTTGTCATGTTTTCCATTTCTTTGAATTTCATGATGGTGAGAGTTTGAAGGGTTTGTTTTAAAATAAAATAAATGAGCCAGGATCTAATTGTACATTTAAAATATCAATTTACTCCATATTTATCTGTGAGAAATACGGCTTTTCAGTTGCAGTGTCAAATGTTTCAAGTGATTTTAGAATTCTCAACAGCTATTAATTTTTAAAAAGTGGGCATTTGCAACTGCCATTTTATTCAAAAAATATAGATTGAGCATTTATACACACACACTCTCTCTTATACAGAGAGCTTACACACAGACACAAATAAGGTGCATGAGGCTGTCTGTGTGGGTCGGGAAACTTTAAAAATGGAAATATTTAAACATTGTGCTGGCATTCTTTCAGGTAACTTAAGATTATAGAACCATGTTAACACTACCATTTGATGAGTCTGTTGTAATGCCAGAATCCCAGATGTGTAGAAAGTTTCCCAGAGAAAGTGATGACCAAAAGCAAATGAAGAACCCAGAAAGCTTTTCAAAGCAGATCATCCTCCGAGGAAAGAATATTAAAAGACCTCCTGGAGAAGACACAGAAAAAGAAGAGGAGGAGGAAGAGAGAGAAGAGGAGGATGAGAACGGCTTGCCAAGGCGAAGAGGTCTTAGGAAAAAAAAGACAAGCAAGATAAGGATGGAAAGAATTAAATTCAGGCGTCAAGAAGCCAATGCTAGAGAGAGAAACCGTATGCACGGCCTTAACGATGCTCTGGACAATTTAAGGAAAGTGGTCCCTTGTTATTCTAAAACACAAAAACTGTCCAAAATAGAAACTTTAAGACTAGCCAAGAACTATATTTGGGCTCTTTCTGAAATACTGCGAATTGGCAAGAGACCTGATCTGCTCACCTTTGTCCAAAACTTGTGCAAGGGTCTGTCCCAGCCAACTACAAACTTGGTTGCAGGATGCCTGCAGCTGAATGCCAGAAGTTTCCTAATGGGCCAGGCAGGTGAAGGTGCCCACCATACCCGCACACCCTACTCCACCTTCTATCCTCCCTACCACAGCCCGGAGCTTGGCACCCCCACAGGGCATGGGACTCTTGACAACTCTAAGTCCATGAAACCATACAATTACTGCAGCGCTTATGAGTCCTTCTATGAAAGCACTTCCCCTGAGTGTGCCAGCCCACAGTTTGAAGGTCCCTTAAGTCCTCCTCCAATTAACTATAATGGGATATTTTCCCTGAAGCAAGAGGAAAGCTTGGACTATGGCAAAAATTACAATTATGGCATGCATTACTGTGCAGTGCCACCCAGGGGTCCCCTTGGGCAAAGCTCAATGTTCAGGTTGCCTACAGAGAGCCACTTCCCTTACGACTTACATCTGCGCAACCAGTCTCTCACCATACAAGATGAATTGAATGCAGTTTTTCATAATTAATGAGGAAAATTAAAATAAACAGTGGTCATTCACCTCCCCATCTAATTAAGAGCAAGCAGATGCTTGGGCACTGCATAATTGGGCACTGCACAATTCTATTTAAAATACTTACTAGTTCCTAAAGTGTGTTTCAACTATTGTGAAGGATTTTCTATGTATTACCAAACCCTTTTTATTATAAACATTTTTTTGTCTGTAATCACTGTGAGAATATGTTTCCTCCCAGAGGTTTTCTCCTTCCTTTTAAACTTTTTATTTCCCTATTTGTTTGGTTTGTTGAGCAGTGTGTCTAAATAATATTACTGAAATTAAAGTGTACACACTGTGTAAAGTCAATGTCTATTTTGATTGTATAATAATTATACAAGTGCATGTTACTGAAATCAGATTAATAAAAATTATGTATTTATAATTGGTAGAAAATATATCTTATGTATTCAAAGAGAACCAGATTAAAAGTAATAAGAACTTTAATTATCCAGAATTGAGATGGGCTTGCAATATGCAGAGGTGAGAGGGCAGCAATATTGAAAGCTATGCAAAAAAGAAAAGACAAACAAACAAGAAAAAAAAAATTTTGGGGTTGTTGGTTTTTGGTAAACTAAGGAAAAACAGTGATTGTCATTGACATTATTCACCCTGACTTTAGAGTGTTGCTGACAGGGGCCACATGATCATACTTAGAAGATGTTGTCAAAAATTTGCCTCAGTTATTTTGACCAGCACTTTTTATTTGTATTATTATGACTTCAGATGTAAAGGTTTGTTATAAAAATGTATAACTGTGGTTTCTCACTACGTACTTAAAATGCAATTAAAGATAGATGTTTCCACTTTTAAAATACATTTATTAGCTGTGATACTGTATTGTGTTTAGTACTTATTATTTCGTACTATACAGCTGCTTTTAATCTTGCCTACACACACTTTTCTTCCCAGGACACTCATAATGTTCAAGTCTGGAGCTGGAAGTCAAGAATTATTAGGGTGAACCCCATGCTATTTTAAGAAGGATGTATTAGTGATGCAGTAGATTCAGAATACCACATAAATAGCTGTGTGTTAAATGAAACATAGTTATGGGAAGAAAGTAACTTTATATCTCAATGAAATGCCAAATTTCCTATGCAGAAAGGCCCTGAGCTAACACACAGAACACTAGCTACACCTGCAGCTCTGGCTCGTGGGCTGGAGCATGAGACTGATAAGAACTTCAGAGAAAAAGAAATCCTGGACTTTGCTAAACTTAGTGTTGACTAAGCTACAGAGGTCTGCACAGTCCTGCACAACTTAAAAGAGTTGAGCTTAGCTGAGCCTCAGTTGTTTTCTAACCAGCTGTAGCTATTTACTATAAGCTCATGAATGACAAAATGAGTGAACCATTGATCTAAAAGCCAACAGTCTTTAAACCTCTGAATGAGCAAGACCTCTTTATTATGATGGATAAACAGGAGCTGTCTGACACGCAAAAGTACCCTGCTCTGAATGAGGAGGGAATATTTTTTTAAAAGCTGTATAAAAAATGCTGGTTTCACATGCACATTGGAAGCTCCTGGCTGAATAACAGTCTAGATTGTTAATGACACATCAGTCTCAGAATCTCAGTTGAGTACACAGATGAACAAGGAGGGGATGGGCCAATTTCTCCTGATAATTTGCCTAATGTCACAAGCAAGACTTGGAAACATTCTGCCCTGCCAAGCATTGCAGCTCCCTCAGGACAACCACAGCCTGAAGCTCATCTCTTCTATGTAAGATAAGGCTGCCCTCAAAGGAAAGGGGTAACACATCCTGAAGTTTGTATAACGGTCTAAATGCTTTCAGGTTTGCAGAAGTAGAGAGACAAGCATGGGATTTTGCTCAACCAATACCCTCTCTAGGCACAAATATGACAACAAAATGGCATCTTTTGGAGCAGAGTCTTGGGCCAAATTTCAGGGATTTGGCTGAGGATCATCCCCCATTTCCTCAGGGTCACGCATGGAAGGCACAGGCAGCAGTTTTCCATCTTGGATGAAAGGTGATGATGATGACTGTCAACTCAAAAGCATCTGCAAGTGTTCTGCACTGAATATAGGAGGAATTGGGGAAAAAAGAAGACTCTAAAATAGATTGCATTTGCTGTTCCTCAGAATTAGCTGATACCTGCCAAGGCATGGAAAGGTGATGGGAGAGAGAAGGGAGAAGAAGCCAGTCGATGAGGTGAAAGCACACAATCGGGCACAGATTCATGCACACTAAATAATAATATATAACAAGAAATTGTAGCCAAGAGGGCCCAGAAATAGGGGATCATTGCGGGGGGGGCAAATACCTCCACTGAGCATAGGCAGCAGATTTATCTAACCAATTTTACTAAGAGAAGCCTCTTCTAGGAGTCTGAAAGTTCAGCAAGTACTTTAGTACTGCCTCGCTGCATGGGGGGAGGGTCTTTGCATAAGTTGAGAGCAGTGTGAGGAGGCAGCTGTAAAGTCCTGCACCAAGGGAAAGAAATGTCCACTGCAACATATCGAGCAGGAACCCAAGGGGTCCTCAGTCTTCAGTCTCTGTGATCTGGGGGTCTCCAACTCCGTGGCCCTATATTAACTCATGGGCCAGTTCGTGTTTCCCCTTCTGGAAGCAGAGAGAAAGGAAAAGGGGAATATAATCCCTGCCAGTTCACATCTTTCTCGCTCACTCCATGACAGATGGGGAAGCAGTCTGCAGCCAGATTCCCCCTCTGGTAGCTCAAGGCAAGAACCACGCTTGCTCAGGGCATTGCAAGTTGGAAAGTTACTCCACAATAAATAATGGAACAAGTAATAGGAAAATATTGAGATGGCATAAAAACCCTCCAACATTTTCTTTCTAGGAGGGTATGGATTATTTAGTGATATGGAGATAGGAAACCCCCTTGAGAGCAGGCTCTCTTGCATACCTTCTTTTATGCATACAACAAACATTTCTGTGCTCCTTCGCTGGCCAGACACAGAATAAAAAGGTGCTCCATGCTCTGACATGATTTATAAAAGCCTTTGAAGATGTCCCATTCTAAGGAAAAAATCTGAGTACTAATAAAGGTCTGGTCCTTTAAAATCACAGGAATAAAAGCCAATGGGTTTCTTACTCATCATCTCCACTTTTTGAGGTTTGTCTCCTTTCAATCCCTTTCATACAGCAAAAAAAACCTGCTCAGTTCTGTGTGTCATATTCTCTTCTCCACTGCCTTCAATTTCTTGAGGACAGAATTATGTAAAAGAGTAACTGCTTCAGAAAAATTAGGTGAGAAATTTTTATTGTTCTGTGTCCTTTAGCACAAAAATATTGAAACCTTCTGTCCCTTTTAGAGATGGGAACACCAAAGCTGGCAGAAGAAGAGCTATTTCATTTGTGGCTTTGTTACACAGTGGAACTCTTTGCCACTTATTATTTCCCAGAGTAACATTTTAGTGTGATTTTCAAAAAAGCACTGTGCTTTTTTTTTATGGTATTTGAAACATGCTAATTATTTAAGAATGGCTGTACTGGTTCAGATTAATCATCCATCTGACCTAGTACACATTTTTAATATGAGAGCATAGAAAAGTTGTCCAAATCTGTCAAAGAGGGCAGGAAAAATGTATCTTTTTTACTAATAAAAGTACTGGAAAATAAACTAAACATAATGTTCCAATCTTGTTGAAGACAGAGATGTGCCTGAATTGGAAAAAGGGCCAGGAAGCATAACAGTGTACTGTAGTGTTAGCACCCTTTCCTCTGCAACACTGGACTCATCAGTAATCACTGAGTAGGATACACTGGGTAGTATTAGGTGGTACCACTTAACCCCATGCCAAGAAAAACCTCCTCCAGAGTACAATTTAGAATCAGTGGCCCAAGTCCCAGTCCTACAAAACCCAGTGAGACCATAAAGAGAGAGGGAGGGGCAGCCATTGCTTTTCCAGACCTCAGTGGAGGTCTAAATATTTTCTGAATTACAGTAGAGAATCCCTTGTTTTAGGACACGTCCTGACTATGGTCCCTTTGGGACTGTCTGCATTTTTTCATTCCATAGCTATTTCTATGAAGATTTTTAAAATGTATGGAGATTGCACAAGCACAAGCATGAAGGGATTTTTTTTTCAATACTAGCAATTCCCTCTCTCATTTTTTATCCCTACTTTATTCTTCTTTCTCTGCCTTGCCTATAGGGCTCTCAAATGGCAGCAATTAAGTGAAATGCCATCAATAAAGATGAATGAAATCCCAGTGTAATACATGGCAGAATCTTTCCTTGCAAAAGCAAAAACTAAAAAGTCTTTGCATAGTTTTGCTTATTAGACTGTGAACCTGGCTTAACTCTGGTTACATTTTATGAGCACAAGGTCAAAGCAGGTTTAATCCTAGTACCAAAATCCTTCAGCCTTTGATGTATTTGTAGCAGATAAAATATTCCTTTAGGCTGAATTGTCAGGAAAGCAGCTTCCTTTATAAAATTTCAGCTATTTTTGATTTAAGAAGAAACGAACAAAAAACCATCACTCAGTAATCTGGCTGTGGGTCTGACCCAGAGCTGAACCATGGCAGCAGGTTTTGATTTTGCTCTGGAGAGACACAGATCAGCATGGTGAACAGCTGGCACTGTGCCACTTCAGAATCTCGAGGGCAGATCTGTTATATTTCACTGATACAAATCTTACTATAGTACATAGGGCTGTCATGCAGAATCACACTCCCAAGCCTTCTCCACCACACAATTAGACCAGAGCAAGTAATCTCAGAAAATTCTTCTATGCTATGCCATGCCAAAAGGATAGCATGTTTTCCTGCAGAGCTTTCCTCCTTATCTCAGAGGATGTGCAAGAATGAGCTAAGAAAAGGGAAATGCATATTTGCAAGCAAAAGAGCCCTGGAGGTAAAAATTTTTTTTTTTTTTTTTTTTTTTTTTTTTTTTTTTTTTTTTTTTTGTGTGTGTGTGTGTGTTTGTTGGTTTGGTTTGGTTTGGGTTTTTTTTTTGGTAATGCTACAGTGTTACAGCGTGCACTCTCTGTGACTCACAACTGGCTTTGAATTGGCAACAGCTGCAAAGGTTGTTACAGAATGGTAAAGAGATTTCCTCCCCGTACTTCCCCAAAACACCATTTTCTTTTGACTGTTTCCTTGTTACTTGCTCATTACACTTGCACATTTATCCCTGTAACTGCATTACTTGCATTATTTAATTCTATTCTTGCATGACTTAATTCTACACCGTGTATGTAGAACATATCTGGTTACAGCTGAAAATCTGCACTACTTCAGGAGGTTAAAAAAATATTTGCTAGAAAAAAGTGATGCTTACAACTGTTTGTTTTTATAGGATATTCAGTATATTCTCGTCCTCATCCCAGTCTTATGAACATTGTACTTTCTGATACTCGGGGGGTTTTTTGCACTTCTGTAGAACATTGCTAAGTAGGTCTGAGGGTTTTCCCCCCTCTCTTAGTGTTTTTTTTTAATTGTAATTGATTAGTGCATGAAATCATATTTTTGAAACTGATGACATTTCCTGATCTATAAGAATGCCCACATGTAAAATGTCATTAATTCTGAAGTGTTTGGACATTGTTTGAAAATGCAAAATCTAATAATCAGCTGAATTGGAGATCCTTCTACAGATAGATACAGGTTAAACCACAGATTATATCATAAATGTTGTACTCTTGAAAGAAGAAACATTAGGACTTGGGTTCACTCTTGTTCTGTTGGAATTCAGCAGATACCAGATTGGAGTCTAAATTAGATGGGAAGATAGGCATAGCCTTATCCACGATGTTATTTATTTACACACACATGAGCAGATTCATAAGGCTTAGATGCAACTGGAATGACATTTCTGTTGGGCAGACTGCTTGCAAACAAAGGGAGTCTGACAGGATCCTCCTCAGAATCCAGGGAGAGGCCCATGTGAATGGTATTCGATATTTGACCCACACGGGGAGAAGCACCTATAGGAGCAAAAAGCATTGTCTAAACATGGAGAACACCAGAAGGAGGACTCCTGCTAATTTCAATAATTAAAAAATTGAGATTACATTCCCAAATTCTAAAGGAGAGTTCATGTCAGCCATGATGAAAAATCCTTTCCTTCTGGATTTACAAGGAGAACTATTCTTACCATCTTTGTCTTGGTAATGGGCATTACTTTAGAAAAGTAAATATTTTCCTCATATTAGATATAATAATCATCATAGTTCACACCCATCAGTTTACATACAGAGGCACATTTATGCGCATTGGGACAAATTTTGCAGGTTTCTACCAGAAAGCGGGGAAAAGAATTTGAATGCATGTAGTTATAATTATTTTGATGCCAAAATCCCAGAAAATTTATTAGTGCAGTAAATGGTGAGTGAATAGCCATTCAATATGTAGGGCCATAAGTTGTCAGGTGCTCAGATACACAAATTTTCAGTTGATGGATTCAAATTAGCCATAACCATCATGTTCCCACTACTCCTAAATTTCATATATTCTTACTACACTCTCAGTTTTCCCCTTCTTCAATTAAATAATAGAAGCCTAGCTAAAATGATAAACGTTTCCCTGTGCCTCATCTCACACTCTCACTATAGGAGAATCTTAAGGCAACTAAGCCCAGAAATCAGAATGACAAATATTGCAGCCACAGAAACACAGGTCTAACAAAACAAATGGTGTAGGATGTGACTAGACACCACCAGAGGTATGACAACATCTTTCCTAGTGAATAAAGTAATAGTTCAATGTAAGATGCACTGCAGCACCCAGCAGAAACACAGGTAAGGAATCTTCTGAGAGGGAAAAGCAAGTTTGTGGTCACAACAAATTCAGCTAATTACCTCCTCAGAGACAGGCACATTATATGTGAGCTGGGGTGCCAGTCTGCTTTGCCTGGACAATATGTCCCAAATACAACTTAGTCCATCCCTGTTTTGAGTGAGTTGGTTGCTTCACACAGCAGGTCATCTACCCCATAACGTTTACTTCAACCTTTGTGCTGGATTTACAGCCACTTCAAACAGCTGAGCCTGCAAAAGATGCCCTAGAGGAGATTATGCTGCTGTACCATACATCCACATCTTATTCAGTCACGGGTTCCTTGTACCCTCAGGTACTCACACAGACGTCAGCACGTTCTGTAAAATGGTGACTCTGCCATGAGTAATGGTCTCTACCACAGGCACAGCCTTATTGAAAAGCACTTAATTTAAGATATGCCTAGTGGCCTCCATGAGTGATTAACAGTACATACTGCCTGAGTGCAGTATCTCACTGATACCATGGTCATATTCCCTTAACTCTTTTTGGTATCCACGTGTTGGGATGTGTCCTCCCTTCAAATTCAGCATTCTTCTGGGCAAAAATAACACTACAGAATTAGCTTTAATATATTAATTATGTTATTAATGAATCAAGACATAAGAGAAGATATTTTGTATGGGACCACAAATATTTCTGGCAGTCCCAGACTACAAGCACACACTCACTAACCTCCTCTGCCTTATTAAAGTCACCAATAAGTTGCCTGGGAAGAAACTTCTCCAAAAAGGAGAAGTTATTGGCAAGGAAGGACTGCACACAAGGAGGGATATCTCTGCTCAGATATCGTAGATCAGTGTTATACCTGCCCCTTGTCTTCTACAAGCCAGTATGGTTGAAAGTAGTAGCAGACAAAACAGAGTCTTTGCTTGGTTTATCCATTTCATCTGTGTTTTACCCCAATTCCTGCATCATGTACAAGTAATCTGGTCTCCAGTTCACTCCATTGCTCTGTGACAATTTACTTTTGAATACCTAGAGCATTACAAAATAAACTCAGTCCCAAATTAGAATCAAGCATTTATTTTTTTAAGAAAAAAATCTTCAGACTTTTTCCTAAATGTATTTAAATCTTCCCAGTGAACATGATGCTTGTTATTAAAATGTAATTCTGGATAAATTAGCTTGCAGTTACAAAATTAATGTAATTCATTTATTACTTGCAGCCACAAATCAAAATGTTGTTAACACTGCTGCATGCAATTTAATATGTGCAGTAAGTTTCCATATGGCTTCAATTTTAGGTTCCCTGGTCACTACAGAGGCTCATCTGCAGAACGGTATGTAGGATATGAAATTGGCTTACTGGAAGAAAAGCTGTTCAGGGTGATTCCTACACAGGCACAACAGTCCAAAAAGGTCCAAAACCACTAACATCACTTGGGATTATCATATCCTCCCTAAGACTGAGAAATATCTACATTCATTCACAGAACTGTAGATTTAACCAGTGCTTATTTTAAAAAGCATCCATAGTCAGAACTGCTATTTACCAGTTCATCCTCCTAACTACAAAGGCACATTTTTTATAAGTTCTGAGCATCCAATATCACTTTATACGACCAAAATACAATAAGATGTTACAACATCAGCTTTACCAAGCATAAAAAAAAAGGCTACAGAATTTATAAACAACCAAAGAGCCTAAATTTTGATGAGGATATATAGAGCACCTGTGAGGTACTGCTGAGTTTTTGCATAATGTACCCAGAGCTGTGCATGCACTGTGATTAGGTTGACCACATCAACTAGATAAAGGCAATATGCTGCACATACATTTCATTGTCAGTCATCCTGTTGCAGAACACTGTCATGATTGAATGAGAAACAGTTCCTCTTTTCAAAGTCATCTCTCTTACCCTCTTCAACTACACCAAATTTCAGGCACACCAAGCTCATTTTTTACTTAAAAAACCTGCTGGAGAGTGATTACAGTGAATGTATGCCTCTTGATTCAAGTCTGATTTATGGATTACCTGACTAAGAGCAAGAGCAATAAACCAAATTCTTTCCAAATAAGAGCAGGCCAAGAACACCAGCATCCCAAGGCACAGCTCTATTCACTAGATTGCAAGCTTTTTCAGGTCACAATATTACTTATTCCTTCCCTCTTTCTCCTTCTTGAAAAAACTTTCTTGAAAAAAAAATGAAGTATATCTTATAACCAAAGCAAGATATTTCAAAGCATTTTTGCTTTGTTGGAACTTCTCTGATCAGCTTTGTTAATAAAATTGTCAGAGATTCTTAGCATGCTTTCCCTTTTTCTTCAAACTGTGCACCAGCTGTGGCATAGTGATCAACGTCCACAGTAAATAAGGCCAAAATCATTGGCACAGAATTATTTTTTTAATTAACAGTGCTTGCAACAGACACTTGTTTGATAAGTCAGTATCAGTTTCAGTTTACCATTGTTCATCTATGCCCAAATTTCACTTATAGCTGAGAAACCACCTCCAGCACAACACCAGTTTTATCAAAACTCAGAATAAAAGGGCATGAGGCTGGGCAGAAAAAAGGCTTTCACATCCTGAGATCATAATACATCAATTAACATCCTGGAAGTACCTATCAGAGGCATGAGCACTTTCAGAATTAGGAGGTTAGGCTTATCAAATGTCCACATTATCAAATGTCTTCAAGAAGAATCAGAAAGAGGTTCTTGATGACTGTATCAGAGACACATCTGAGGCATCATTAGCTGTTGGTGGTTCAGAGTGGTTGCTGTAAGAACAGCATTCACAGATACAGATTTCCTCTCCTAGAAAATATCTTTGCCAGACCTCTCCTGGACAGCAAAGGCATCAGCATACCATTGCAGCCAGGCTAGACACAGATGAGGAAAAAGCATCAGAGATCAAAGCACTAACAATGCTGAAGCTCTGATTGTGAAGGTATTCAATAAAACAAGTCTCTGATCTAGTCTATTCTAGGATTTCAGGTTATTTTGACTAATTTCTAACCTACACTTTTGGGACAATCCCAGACTAAATTACTGTGAAAGAAGTGAGACAGATGGAGGGAAGAAAATAGAAGTATATTTTAGAAGTATATATTATAACTTAATTCTTACTCTTTCCAGCACTTCTGAGAACAATAAGCCCCATCCACCAGAAGGGCATCAGAGTGAAAAGAGGGCTCATGGATATATTTCACTGCATTTGCACAATGATTTCCTGAAGTGCAAGGGAGCGGGGGAGCTGCCTCCTTTATTATAGTACTGTCAACTGTTAGTACAGAGAGTCCCTGGTGTTATGTTCTCGTGAGCTGGCAGATCTGTCGGGAATATAATGATGTCTGTTTATGCACCTCCATTTCTAACAACTTACTCCTCACATGCTCTCCTGATTTTCTTGAGGCATAAGGACCAGTTGACTATGCAAATGAAATAAGAGAATGTAGAAAATGAGTTTGACACAAAGGGAGTTGCTGGCAAATGCCACTGCTTCCTCCAGGCATAATGGTAAGAGACAGCTGCTTCTGCCAGCACAGAAGCAGTAGCTGAGGGGGCTAGCACAGCTCTTTTGAAAATCTTTAGTCTGATGAATAACTAGACAAAGGCTGCATATATTTACAAGGGAAGACCCCCAAATCCGGGGCTTCAAATCTTGCTCTGCTGTTCCATGTTATCATCCACTGTAAATGCACACAAGAGTGATGTCAGATGACTTCTGCTGAGGTTTGTGAGTATTTTGTCTTCAAGGCCTTTGTAACAGGAGGAGTAAGACAAGAAATGGACTGTGAGAATATGAAAAGCATTGTCCTTTGCAATTTCCAAAAGTGCTGTTTTAAGAATACAGTTATCATTTTTGCAGCAAGACGTTACTTTTTGGATCAAACATTTTGATATGTTAACAACCCCAATGACTTCAGAATAAATAATCACAAAAATATTTAATCACTGTACACAATACTATGGTTTTATTTTACATTTTCATTACAGAGTTATTCCCTCAAGTAATTATCATGGCAATTGTAACTGATTATACATGTATTTTGTCAATCTAATAAAGAGTAGAAGAGTACTGTAACTGACATGCATGCATAAATATTTTAGGATTTGGTGATTCTTAAATTGTTTTGAAATAGTTATAGTAACCAGTAAATACTGATACTTTTCTTTTACCTCTAAGAGCATCTGTCATTGGAGAACTGGCACAATGCTTAGAGTACCACTTTGTGGGAAAAAAGAACAAAAATGTTTATTGGTATTATTAGAGGAGAGGCTTGAGGTTTTTCAGCTCTGAGCAGAATAGCTGTCTGGAGTGCCACATGTTATGATCAGCTCACAAATACAAAATAAAATCCTTCCACAGGGGAGACCTTCATTTCAAACAAGGGAGAAAACAAAATTCTCAATATTTAATTATTAAAAGCATACCATATTGGGAAAAAATAAAAATGGATATTTGTGCTCTCACCTTTCCTGAGAGGATAGGGACACATGATGCTTTTCAAAGTGGTAGTGGTAAATAAAATTCACATTTCCTGATTTTCCTTCCTTTCCTCAGCACTTCCGAGGAAATGTGATTAATCTCAACTGAGGTTTTGTGTGCTTGCCAACAGAAGGCTAGATCACTTTGGCAAGATTCTGCCCTCATTCCTACCAGCAAAACTCCTTTAAACACATTCAATTTACTCAAATATTAATGGAGATAAGAATAAAAACTTGCATGGAATTCTGCCAAAGTTCAACATCCTCCACATTTCTACCCAATAAAATCCAAACATCCTACTCTTATAACATTCTCTTCTTTTTTTATTTCGCTCAGAACACTTCATATTTGTGAGCTGGCACCATTACTACAGTTTAAATGCATGAGAAAACCCAAGATGAAACGGCTGTCCCAAGAAGTTACTAACTGAGCAGAAACCTAGTGATCCATTTCCTGAACCAAGCTGAACCCAGACTTCTTAAATCAGATTTCAGACATGTGACTGAACTACTTTGGTTTAATGGCTGCTATGCATCAGCTGAGCCCCAGTGAAAATAGTTTAAATTAGCCTGTGCTACCCTACATTTGCAACAGCTCAGCTGCTACATAGGAACTCATTAAGCTATGGTAACTTGCTCAAGAGGCTGAAACCTCAATCTGATGCTCTACCCAGTGGCCCACATAACTGCCCGAATCATGCTCTCTATCTCCATGCCAAACCTCCTGAGCCCTTCTTTCACAAAGTAAGGATGTGCCCAAGAAAATAAGCTCCATACACTTTTCCAGTGAGATGCTTCAGAAGATTTATTCAGATAAGCAGCTAGATCTGGATCTCTTCACAGTTCAAATAAACTTCATGGATGGTACTAGGATTTCTTCATGTCCTGTCTTTGTCTTCTGTTTTCTATACCATGTTTTCTTCTTCAGCCTACCAAGTATTACACTATAGATTCCTCTTCTCTTACCTATAGTAATTTCTCCTTGTGATCTCCTCAAGACATACTTCTCCAGAATACTTCAAGCAACTGCTTTTTCCTAGGGAGGAAAAGAAAATTAAATATATATATACTGACTCCTCTTCATTTAGAAATCCAGTTTCAAGCTGTCTCCATCATTCTCTCTTCCTCTCTAAACCATCTATTCATATATTGTCTACTAGAAATGTAGTGCAGCAAACTTTACTTCAGCTGGTGCCATGTGAAATGCACATCCTGATCCTTGAGCCCTCTTACAGGAAAGAGGGCTCATATTCAATCTTGCTTTCTTCCTTCATCTCTCTTTTGGAGTATTATAAGTGTATAATTTATTAAATATAGGATACAGAGCACAATAAAATGTTATGCAAAATTAATTTATATTTAATTTCTTGTTATTTTGAAACCTGTAATATCTACCAAGATATTATCTGTGAAGATAATTGAATTATATTAAATGCAGAGCAGAAGCAAATATCCCAATATACATGACCCAGCATAGCTCAGCATCTCACCTTTTGCAAGGCACTAGTTTAAACTTTGGGGGAAGTGTTATCTCAGCAATTATG
This sequence comes from Phylloscopus trochilus trochilus, assembly GCA_016584745.2. NCBI lineage: Eukaryota > Metazoa > Chordata > Aves > Passeriformes > Phylloscopidae > Phylloscopus > Phylloscopus trochilus. Next base: position 55,584,586 of record WQNJ02000546.1, on the reverse strand, counting down.
TCTACAGGTAAGAAAAATTGGATTGAGCTGAGAAATTTTGCACATATATAAAATTACCAGGATAAGACTTGCAATTTTTGAAGTCAACTAATACAACAACAAAATTGGGGGTTTTGTGTGGGTAAATGCAGGAGGACCAGTCTGATGCCTCAAATGTATGCAGCTCAAGAAAAAGCAGGCTGGTTTTGTTCCACCTGGCAGTATTATCATAGCAATTTCAACAGGTAAGTATCATTTCAGTTTTGTCCCGTGGCACAAAAGGATCTATTATCTGTGAGTTACCCCGTAATATACTATGATGTTTTTCCTAAACTTGTGCCTCATGAGCTCGCAAGAAACTAAAGATCCACTTAGCTTTAGGAGTACCTCCTGGGGCTGATGGCTGGGCTGTGCTAGTACGAATTCTGCTAAGAACTACATTTTCCTTACTGAGGGAAGAAATAGGAAAGGGAGGATTGTTATAGATTTTTCATCTGATTGAACTGAGATCTTGCTTCTTCCTAGCCCAATCCCACAGCTGTGAAATAATGAGACTCTAAAGAAGCCGTGGCCATTACCATACTTCACTTGTTCTCTCAGCTCTCTGACGGAGATGCCTCTTACTGCTTCTATCTATGAAGCAATATCACAGATTTAGCATCAGCCGGTCTGTCAGGGCATCCTGCAATCTCTCCATTGTCCTATAGAGGAGCCAGGAGGCAGCTGTCAAAAGTCTCTAACCAGGCAACAATGGCCAGGGAAGGGGCTTGGCACTAGGTTTGCTTGAGATAGACACCAAATAGTCTTTCCTGGTGGCAATTTGTTCACATCATTGGCAGGTGTTGAAACTGTATTCATAGCAAAACTTCTGGGAAAAGACAATAAAAATGTTGTCCTTTGGCATCTCCATGAGAGAATCTATATTTTAGTTCAATCAGTACAATCAGTACTACAATGATGGAGAAAATGATATGTGAATCCCTTTCAATAAAAGGGAAAGGGTATCTGTCCCTGAGTGCTTATGTTTAGATTCTATGCCAGGAGCAGAAAAGTGTACAAATGAAAATTAACATGTTTTATAATAAAAATGACAAATAGGGAATATTCCCCAAACAAAAAGAATAGAATAGAATAGAATAGAATAGAATAGAATAGAATAGAATAGAATAGAATAGAATAGAATAGAATAGAATACCTCCCCATACTAAAAATATTGCTGGAGACAAAATCAAATGCATCTTATTGCATTTTGCCAGAGCTAGTACCTAGCTTATAAATTCCATCAGGAGCTTGGGGATTTTTGATATAATGAGTTCTACAGTTTCAGAGGAGACTGCTTTGCTAATAATTATGTAACAGTAATTAAATCTGAAAAAGGTTGTACTCTAACTATGTTGATTTATTGCAGCTCCAACAAAATACTTCTAGAGAGTGCTTTGGAGCGTGCACCTCCTCCCTCCAGTTTTCTTTAAATTCTCACAGAGCACTGGGTCACAGATGGTCTGAGATGCGATATTTTCCCTATTAAATTCCTAATAATCTTTTTCTGAGGCTGAGTCATGGAAGCCTGGGGATTTCTCATTTTAATTAGAAGGTTTAAGGAGCTAACTCTGTTTGAAATTTCCTCTTAGGAGACATGGGTGCAGGTGATCTCATTCAGAAGAATGACACAATATCAAGGCCAACATCTCATTTCCATATTAGATTGCATCTAGTTTGGCATAACTCCTGATCTGCATGCTTATGATGTGCCGCCTGAGTTGAAGGCACAACATTTCACCATTTGAAAACGAAATCATTTTAGGATTATGTCTGAAGACATTTTAGGCTCCAGGCTGATGTTTCCTACCCTACCACCATGCTCCATCATCCTGTGTAGAAACTATTTATAAATGTAAATTATTTATTAGTCTGATTGAAACAATTAGTGTATCTAATTTGGAAACAGCGCTGTTAAGGATGCTCATACAAAGAGACATACTATATTGCCCAAAGGGTTGATCCTCTTAGTATTTAAGACTAATATTTCAGATTATTTTATCTGTAAATATTACAAGCTATAAAAATAGAACACTCACCTAGAAAAATGTTTTATGTATGACTTTAGCATTCACAGTATGTGAAGAACAATGTCCCACCTCTGCCCTCCAAAGGAAGTTATTCTTAGGCCCTTGTAGCTGAGTTTGATTATTTCATAGAATGCCTGTTGTTTTAGAGTTAGTCTGGTGTACTATTCACATGTCCCTTGATAGTCTGTTGTGAAAAAAATCCTACTTCCTATAAGACAGCTGTTGAAGTTTCATCAGCTTACACTCTACAACCAGTTCCTGTGCTTAAGGAAAATGAAGACCATCTCTTATTCTTCCAGCATGGTATGCAGTTGTCAAGAAGTCAAATGACACATTATTTGCCTTTAATAACATTAGGTATCTTTTCAGTTTTGGACAGACAGACATGACTGTGATTTGGGAAAGTAAAAAATTTCACCCACTCTTGATGGCACCTCTTACACATGCTAAAAATAAAATTTTATTGCAAGTAGTAGTGCGGCATATAGACTTAGCTGTGAATAAAAGAAATAACCTTTTCTACATTAAATCCTGCCAGTTGTGTCCATGAATGAGTTTTTATAAGCCTGAAGTTTTAATTTTGTAATGCATTTTAAAAATATTCTGCAGGTAATTTTTCAAAAGCTTGAGTTGACATGAATTGTATAAAATGTTTAATTTCTATATATAATCCGTTCATCTGTATATGCAATTTTTATGCCCTAGTTGCCGAAATGTTCTAAAGATTTGGAATTTAATTTAACGTCAAGTATTTCTCTTATGTGTCACAGAACACAAAGACACAAAATAGTGCTTTATACTGTTTTCCAAAGAAATCCGTCCTTACTGTCTGCAAATCACAGCCTGCAAATGCTGTGAAATAGGGTTACTCTCAGTAAAGTGCTACACCACTTGTGAAGGAGGAAGAAGCCACACTAGTTTATGAGCAAGAAAGGCCACCCCTTGCCTTGCCTGGAATATGGTGAGAATGAAGAATTTGGCCCTACCCCAGATTGCACATATTTTGTGTATGAAACATCAGTGTGTGGACTGCAAAACCAGCCATTTGTCTGAACACTCACAAACCCAGCTGATGCTGTAAGAATTGGCTGGATTTGTCCACTTGCTTCATAATGCCTTTTGTTAAGCCCAGGAAGGAGGTGGAGGGTGGTAGCTGCCTTCCCAAGGCACTCCCATGGAAGTAGCTTGGCCTCTGTGGTCTATTGTTATAATACATCTCTTGTCATCGGAAGGAATGTACATCCCTTGCTGCAATTGTATGGAAAATTCAATTGCATTAATTTCTCCCAAAACCAATACAGGGAACAAGAAACCCTGCTTTTTAGGCCCCATTCACAGAACAGTTGAGACAAAAAATTAATTTCTCAGCAGAGGCCAACAGAAAACACAAGCAACAGCAGTTTTTTATCCAAAGCAATTAGACTTCCAATAATTTTCTCCCCCTTGAAGGTCCAAACTGTGAAAACAACAAGAAAAGTAGATTTAAAATATTCAGTAAAGCAAAGAGTTAAAGTGGCAGATGAAATCATGTTCTGTAATGAGTGATAGGGAAAATGTTTCTGAGTTCTGATTAATGACTGGGGACACCTAGAGCTGTTTTGGCTGTCTCAGCAGTACATGACTGGTGCATCAGGGTAATGTCTAATAACTAATCTTTGACATTGGAATTAAGTCATTTTGCTAGAAAGCAGATCATTAGAAGCTAAATTGAAATATAAGTAATACGATCTCTGTGGAGGATTGTAAATTAATTGGGTTTTAACAATAACACTTCTGTATTTTATTAAAGCAGTGTAAGAATTGAGAGAAGGAAAGAATGTAGCAGATAAACAGGGCAGGTGTTGATGATGCAAATGAAATAGATGACAGATGGTTAGTAGCGCGATCATTCACTGTGTGTGTATAATGGATAGAGGTAATCAAATTCCTTTGTGAATTGGTGACTTTCTTTACATCAAGAACTATAACTGTGCCATGCTTATACAGCTTCTCCTTAAAAATTACCTTCACTCCTTGTCATTATCCTGCAGTGCAGGACACTCATATTTGCATACTGTCATAGTCATACTTGTGCACACACACACAAAATTTTAAAATAAATAAATAAATAAACAGAAAAAGCACCAGGAGTGTAAATAAAACCCCACCTGGGCAATCAGCTACCTTTACAAATTGATAATAGGAAACTAAAGAAGTGTCTGCAATCAAGGAGCAGCTCATCCTCCAGAGCAGCCCAGGTGACTCCTGGTTGTAAGGCTTTTCTCCAGCCCTGTGGATGAGCTGCTGGGCTGAAAATGACACCATGATATGGTTACTGCCTCTCAAATGCTGGGTCATGCTGTCTTGGAGGGAAGGGCAAAGTTATTGCTTTAACAAAATGAAACGACTCCTTGCTTGCTAATGGGTGCTATACTCAGCTCATTATACAAGAGATATATTAATTTTTGAGGCAGATTTATTTCATGCCCCCCCCCCCGCCCCTGCCCAGAGCTGTGCTTGGTGATGTGACATAGACTATAAGAAAATCACCAGGCTCTAAATGCAGATATAGCGCATCATTATATATCTATCACACACATATGTATACAAAACACACCCAGAGAAAAAGCAGACAATGTTTGAGCCAGCACTTAACTTACAGAAAGCTCCATCTGAGACAAGCAAATGAGCAAAAATAATTGATCAAGGACTTCAGACATCATATCAGGAGCCAATCTATTAGTAGAGCAGCTTCCAGGATGGGTACAGAATAGACTGCTGATGCAATAAATGGGAAATGGTATCTAAAAACATCACTTTCTTAGCACTCGGTATTTCATCAAAACAAAGACATGCATTTTCCATGGAAGTACTCTGCTGACACCAACGTTGGAAGAATGCCTGCAAGATATTTCGAGGATTGCTGGTGAAGCCAGCTTGACATTATTTCCATCTTTGCTCTTTACAATTACAAGGCTAACTCCACTGCAGCACAGGAGTGGTGTTGTCAAGATGTCTTTAGGGCAACATAAAAGGCTGATGGCTTTCATGGTCTAGCACAGTATTTCTGTAACAATATGTTCTGCTGAAGCACCTGGTTTGCACACCCCTTCCTCACCCTCAAGAAACAGAAGTCATGCCTGCAGGGGGAAAAAGGGTGGCAGGATCCTCTGCAGCATCTCTCTGTCATAGCTAATTCTACTAAACTGCAAAAACCTCTCCTAAACTCTGTAACTGTTCAGCAGAAGGCTTTGTTTGCTCTAAGGCTAGAGCAATTTTAGGGTCACAGTGTCAGCTGCTTCTACCCTTCTCTGTCACCAGAAGCTGGAGCCTGGATAAATGCAGATCACTCACCGTGCTTATGGAGATAAGCATGGTGCAGAGTAAATATTGTGCTTGAAGCTAAATGTCAAGAATTCTAGCAAGCTTCTGTGGGAGACAACAGATTTACACAGATGCTAAAGAAAGGTTATTACATTTTATTTTACGGAATCAAAAACTTCTCTCTATTGGATGACAAAGCATGTTATTTAATACTTTTTATAATATATCAAGAACAGAGTTCTTGACACTGTTTTGGAGCAAAATGCTTTTTCTCCAAGAAGTTACATCTACTTCCTATAGAAAAGAAATTGTAGCAGGTTGCTGCATCATTAGAACAGGGGAGATAATGCATAACCCAGAAATTACCATATGAAATAAAAGACTGGAACTATATTCAAGACCCTTAGATGTTTCAGTTTATTCATGCTGTATTTTTGTGTTATGGTTCTTTATTATTACACAATTATTATTTTGGGTTATTCATGCCTATACTTATGACTGACACCTGCAAACAATTTAACAAAGTTACTAGGAAATTTTATTATTTTTCCCATGGTGAAACTCCATATTATCTATTTTGGGGACAAAAATAGACAAAACACAGAATCTTTAAGTTGTTAGAGAAACTATGCATAAACACTAAAATGTAATAAGTATCTGAAACAAAGAGAATGAATCTCACTGAATAGTAATAAAAAGCCATTTAAAAATACTTTGTCACTGCCTTTAAGTAATATCTGCTTAGGCATCAAATCTTTATTATTGCTATTGTTGTTTCTGTTCTTTGTCTGCCCTGCAGAGACAAAACAGCAAAGAATGAGCTTGGTTATTTTCTTTTAGAAGCAATGTTGACAATGAACTGTAAAATACATGGGCCAGTGTGTTAACCCTAACTATGTCTTACATCTAATCTTGTATGAAAAGTCGTGGCAGGGGAAAATATGGACTGTTGCATTTTCACCACTAGTAGTGATTAACAACTAAAGAACAAGGTATTTGGACTCCTGAATGGTAGGCTTAGTTTATAAGAGAATTTCTTATAAGGAAGATTTTTGTATTGTCTACATTATCTTCCCTTTCTTTATAAGGAAAGATACCTTCCATTACCTTTCTTTATAAGGAAGATAATGTAGACAATACAAAAACTAGCAAGGAACAAAACTGAATGTGGGAAACATGCAGAGTATTTTTATGATCACATTTCTGAGCCAATAGATATTTTCAAATGAATGAGATCCATATAGAGGTATTTAACTGTCAGTTGTTCACAGGCACATATGAAGAAAGGTACTAGAATGGATAGAAACTGTGTGTGACCATGGCTTTCTAAATGGCTGTGAAAAAACAGTTTTAAAATCAGAGCCCTATGACAATGCTGGGTCCTGAGTAGACTTCAAGCTAGGACCCCAGCTCAAGCCTATCAAGCATTTGACTACTGCCTATGTTAAAATAGCATTTTGTCAACACTGTTTTGACAAACTGCTGTGTGGTCATTTTATAGAGATAAGAGATCTTAGAATCACTTCCCACTAGGGTAAGAGTCCTCTCCTCTGGGGACTGGAACTATTATATCTCCATATGGTCAGAAGCTCCTTAAGGAGGCCACACAGTTAGCTCTGTGTCATCTGGGGTTCACAATTCTGCGCTGGTACCTAAACTCACTGAAATTTGTGAATAATTACCCACTTAAAATGAATGAGCATTTGAATATTCATTGATTTTAGATGTTCCCTGCCACCTTGGGTCATTTTGACATAGTTACAAATTTCCCAAAGCTGGCAACATACTGCTGGAGACCTCAATCCTGCATGCCATATGTATATTAGCAACTATACTACAATCTCTCAACTATATTCCCATCCTTCTTTCAGATCATTACAGAAAACCTGCATTGACTAATGTGATATATCTAACTCACCACAAGTCAGGTGTGCTACTGAAGGGAGGAATTAAATTAAATTAAGATAGACTTCATGTGAGTAACTGCTTTCTAGCCCTGCATGTGTTGTGGTAAGTGGGTCTTTGGAAAAATAGCAGAAATGTCAGATTAAATTTTGCTTTCTGGAATGCAAGTCTCCTCTGTAATTAGTGGTGCTGGAAAGTTGAAATAGAGACGAGGGTTAACAAGGAAAACGTACACCCTTACAACATTTTGTTTCTTAGCTTTTCAAAATTCCTGCTGGCAAAGAGGATCTAGAGAAATAGTCTGGTCATCACTTCTTTGCTCATCAAAAACCTTATTGTGTGGGGAGCTTGTAAAAGGATCAAACACCAAATATACACTAAAAAAAGATACCTTAATTTTGTTGATTTTGGGGATTCCAAATATCAAAAGACTCCCCATAAATTACATGAGTCTTTTCTTTGAGCTATTTTTGAGGGAGCAAGAGCTCACTAAGGTAATGCATTGCATTCAATGGTTTGAATGTGTCCTTATTCCAGTAAAAAATTAACTTGAATGTGCACTATGCAGCAGTTGCAAGGATGAGTAGCTCTGCATCACTCCTCTGGTCTGTGCTCTCTTAAATTACAAGTAAACATCAATTTTTCACCTTCCCCCCTGCACGGTCATTCTTGCACTGAAGTTTTACTATCAAATTGGTCTCACAGGCAGAAGCAAGGGTTTTGGTAAGGTTTCTTCTGCACTTTTTGTGGGTGTTTGTTTGGTTTGGGTGTTTTGTTTGTGTTTCAGTGTTTTTGTTGTTTGGTTTTTGTTGTTGTTGTTGGTTTTGCTTGTTTGTTGGTTGGTTTTTGAGATGGGAAGAGAAAAAGAACAAAACATTTGCCTCAAAGGCTTTAGAGGATTTTTGGCTGCCGTGGGCTGGGGGAATGATAGAGCAAGGGCTGAACATCAGGACAACATTGAGACACAATGAGCAGTTGATAACAGGAGCAGTTACTCTGTAACCTCATACAGGCAAATGGAGGAAACTGAACAGAAAGAGCCTTTAAAGAAGGCTCTTGGGATCTCCTAAAACTTCTCTATTATATTTTTAGAAAGAATTTTAAAGTTTCTAAGTAGGATTTACTTTTTAAAGCTGCTAATTGTTATAAATGGGCCAGGAGACCAACTCCTTTGAAAAGGCCTTTATTAGAAATCAGCTCTGGGTAGGGGGATCGAGGGGCTGCGCACGCTGCCGCTGCTCCCAGTGGACACCACGGAGGAGGTGCACTGTCGAATCTGCTGCTGACGCTGCAGGGTCGGGATTCCATCCTCATGAGAGTTCCCAAAGAATCACCTTGGCTCGTGTGGTCCAGGGGGATCGCCCCTCTCCAGTTCCTTTCAGGTTATGGCGAGAAGGTAACAAAATACCTGCTACCTGCAGGTAGCTGGACGTGTCTCGCACAGCATTGTCCTTCTTAGGTCCAGTTTCTGTGTCGGCTCGCTGCTCCCAGGGGCTTTTCCAGCATCGACTGGACCTCCAGCCGCAGCCAGGCAACCATGGGAGTCCTCCGATTTCCATACTGGGCGGTGTCCGCAGTTCGACAGGCAGGAAGCAGCAGGGAGGCAGCGGCAGCTTTACCCGACGGGAGAGGGGGAGCTCAGAACTCAGGGAGAAAGAGTACAAAACTTGGGACATAATAAGCAGAAATTCAGGGGTACAGATTCAACATGAACAGTTTAAAACCGGTAAGTAACAGTGCAACTTTAACTTTACAGTAAACAGTATAACAGTACAACTTGGGAGTGCATAACTTGGGGCTCTTTATTTCTTTCACTAATGAGAAGTAAATGGCTTTTCTTTTTAGTGTCTTTTCAACTCAGAAAGCAGATAAATCTGTTACATTTACCTAATTTTGTGGCTGATATATTACATATGTTTGACAATGAGCTTTCCACATTTGTCTTGAACTGGAATTTTGAAATAGGCATCTAAATTTGAAAAGCTATTTGGTAAGGATTGAGCATTGGCTACTCTGCTAGAGTCTAAAGACTGCTAAAATTGCTGAGAGACTTCAGATAGAAAGTGGCATTTACTGCAGGTCACACAGAATTTCATTGCATGAGGATAGAAAGGAATGGCTTTCACAGCTTTAGGGGAAAGCAAATAACCAAGAAAGGGAAGTGTTACAGTAGAGGCTCCTTCCTTCCTTCCTTCCTTCCTTCCTTCCTTCCTTCCTTCCTTCCTTCCTTCCTTCCTTCCTTCCTTTGGAAAGGCAAAAAAAGCCCCCTATCCTTGGACATGTGAGAGGCTTTAATGAGGAAAGTGAAAGATATGGAAAAATGGACACAAAATATTTGTCACGAGCTGGATGTAAACCCTTTCCAGAAAAAAACCCTGCCAAAGTAGCCAGCTGGAAGACTGTATCTACTTCCCAGCAACCATATCACACCAAAGGTGAAGTTAACGCCACACAAAGCATAGAAGTTGTTAATTTGTTTCTGAGAAAATATATAACCTAAAATTAGTAGTAGACAGCACAATCCAGTGATATGACATGCATATGTGATCCACGACATCCATAATGCTGTCACTCAAATATGACAATGGAAAATGGAAGGATTTTGAGTTGCTTTCACAAGAGCTTGACTGCTGCAGAGAGGGCAGCTGGAAAGTGTTTTCAGCATAGGTACTGCAGTAGGGAACTGCACAGGAGGTGAGATGGAGAAGATGCTGTGGGAACCACACAGACAGCAGCTGGGCAAGAGACACACAAAAAACACAAGCAGAAAAGCAAACATCTACACTGAAGCACAGTGATAAGCATTTCAGCCTCTGTACTTATTAATAATGAATAAGGGGAAGTTCCACTACACTTACACTGTTCAGAAATTTCTTAAAGCTAAGAAGCTAATTATGGGCTGTATCAGATTGGCAGCCAGCCAGCACAAGGAAATGTGAGCCTCTGTGTTGACATCAAGATTTTTTTTTGCTTTTTCTTTTATATAACTTTTATATAATTTTTATGTATCCTTAGTATTCTTAGCATGCATACTTGTAATTCCTTAAGTCTGATAACTTAGCATAGTCCTAGCATTTTGTTAGGCCAGGGGACCAAACATCCTAAAAGCCTCATAGTAGGAGGTCAGAAGTAGAGGAGGTCTTGAGAAACCAAGACCATCTCTAGAATAGACCCTGTAAACTAGAGATTTGGCCCATCCAGAGGGGAATTCCTTGGATGAGGGGATATCACACCATTCATCCAGGCCTCCCATTGGGGCATCTTTGTTAGATATGCTAATTTGTAAGGTCTATAAACTGTATACAGGATTTATCGTGTGCATTGCGGAGCATCCCGCCTTGGCAAAACGGTGCACAATAAGGATCCTTACTAAAATACCGAGGTAAAAAACCCTTATCCCTTAATAGCATCTGGATCTCAATTTTTTTAAGACCAGGAAAAGGCATCAGTGTAACACAGGCACTACGCCTAACACTGTCGTGGGAGAGACTCACAAGTCACAGTTCTCTACAACCACCTTCTTGTCAAACTTAAAAATAGCCCTCACTTATCAATATGAACACAACACACATCAGCAGTTGTTTATAAACAACCTGTTGACTCAAACAGAAACAATCAGTTGCAACGGCACTGGGCCTTCACAGCCACATGTGACTTTCAGGTGGCAGCAACAGGAGTTACTTAATCCAGCTCCCTGCCCAGAGGATCAGCTCTCATAGGCATCCCTGCTTAAGTTTAGTTTTAGGGTCTCAATATAAACAACTGATATAGTGCGCTCATTGCTCTGCATTTTGATGAAATTCCACGTCTTTCCACAGAAGACCCACAGTTGCTGTGATTGGAAGTTCCATGCAACTGAAGAGTTGCCTCATATGTCTGTAATGTGCAGCTACAGCCTCCTGGTGTAGGCACACCCAATATCACTCACTGGTGAACTGAGAATACCTAAGTGGTCAAATCATACCAAGTACCCTGTTTTCTGATCTTTATCCTTTCTGACACCGCCATCAATCTCTAACTGTGCAGACAATGTGCTCTGGAGCCATCAGTTGAAGAAAACATCAGCAGGTGATGATTCACGCCTCATTGGTGCTGCTTTATAATTTAACAGCAGTATATACAAATTAGATCTGCCTCCACTGTCTTTTTCTTGAGAGAACTGATATTATTTTAATGCTGTTTTCCAGCAACCTCCTTGCTCATGATTAAGGGAGAATAATAGTAAAAATTTTTCTTGAAATGAAAAAAACAGGTTACACTTGTGATAGTTCATTTGTGGAAGCTACCATACCAGCTATAAAATGTATAAGGAATTCATTCATTCAATAGGAACCAATATCTGGCTGTGAAATCTTCCAGTAAAAAGAAAAGCAATAGAAGAACATCAGATTAAGAGAAACACACTGTTTTCCCTTCTAATTTAGGGAAAGGTATGACTATTTTGTTCCATGCAGAGGTACACCTGCTTTGCTTTTTTTTTATCACTAGATTCAGTAAATTTTCTTGAAAGAAACTCTTTTTATGGCCTCATCAAAAACATCTAACATTTATTTTTTGTAAGGTCAGTAGAAAAGAACTCTGTTATATCATATACATTTTTCAGTTTTAAGTGACCTTTGTTGTACTGTTTCGAAAAGCCTAAAGTCCCCTCCAATGTACCTTTAAAGCAAAGCTCCTTTTTCTTCTAGAAAATTTTTGAAAATAGGGATAGGAACAGAGAACATGCTATAATGCCCAGTATGTTGTAATAGTGTTATTCGGGTCTGCTGGGTCTCCTCCCAATGCTGCTCAACTTCAACCCACGTGGCAACCAGGACCAGAATTTTACAGAAAAGTTCTTAAATAGTTTCTCTTGGGACTCTGCATCATCACATTTTTTTTCAGCTACTGAATATGATAGATCCACAGCCACTGTATATCTCCCAGATTTGAATCTCATTCACAGTTATAGCTGAGGGGAAAAAATGTCTTGTACTATTACAGGAAGATAGGGACAAAAGAGGAGGAAGACAAAATGCCAACTGGGAGATTTCTTCAGAGTCAGTTTCAGTAAAAACTGATCCTTCAAAAATAATGAGATGAAATTTTTTGCACCTTGTTATCTTTCGAGATCAACATTTATTGATACCAACTCCAGTTTTCACATTCACTCAGCAAGACCTAAACCTCTTCTGCTTCAGCAGTCTGGTTAGCTCATTTTCCAGCCCTGACAACAAGCTAAAAATCTCCCTTTCATTATTGTAGGGGAACAGTAACTATAGTTACTATAGTCTGAGAAGTGACAGTGAGCAATTCAGCCTCTGGAAATACTTCAATAATAAGCAAAAACTTCTTTTGTTAAGTGCTTCAGCAACTGAAGCTATTGACATAGAACTACTCACTGAACGTGATTTAAATACCTTATTCAAGGTTGTTGGATCAGGTGGCTAAGGAATAATCTTAATTCCTCTATCACACAGTGTGTATATTCACTCCCCATATTTGTCATTATTTACATAACAGTTCATGTGAATCTGAAAAAATTTGTAAACCTAGCCTTTCAGGACTACTCTCCAGACAGAAGACAACATTTTTTATTAAAAAAAAAATTAAAAAAAACCCCCACAAAACATAAACCACAAAACAAAACAAACAAAAATCACCAACCAAACTGAAAAAAAATAAAACAAAAAAAACCCCACCAAAGCTAAAATAACTTATTCCTAAGGGCTAAAAAAATCAGTGTCTTTGGAAATGCCTCTCTGTCTCTCTTTCAGCTTATTACCAAAGCAGAGCAGATTTTGAATTATTATCCCCAGCGAGTGAATTGCCTGCTGGGGCATATAACACTTGAACACATTTCATTTATAAATGAAATGGTTTTTTTCAGCTTGCTGTCTTAAAGTAATCCCCATGCTCTCCTGTCTCATGAAATACCAAGCTTTACCGTGTTGGTGATGCTTTATGTATACTGAAATTCCTGTTTTTTAAATACAGGTATTGTCAATTGTGTTATCCCTGACCACATTATAATCTTTATTTACACCAGTTTAATTGGTACTGCTGCTCAGCACTATCAGCACTAATAAAAACAACTAAAGCAATGAGAACACAACGAATGTTTTCTCAGCTGAAGGTCACAGTCTCCATTGACCTGCTCTCCCCTTTCTGTCTCTGAATTCAGGACAGCATGAATGGGAAAGTACAAGACAAGACTCAATTTACAGCTAATTTGGTACTAGGCCACTTCTCAAAGTCCTGCCCTACTTCAATCATAGGAAGCACTATGCACAAAGGATTTATGTCTAATTCTGTTGCAAGCAAGGGTCTACTCTGGTTAAACCCAAATCCCATTACAGGTCCACCCTGAAAATATGTACCAAGCCCTTACTCTCTATACCACATGCATAATTTTTAACCAACAACGGTATCAGCTAAAGCTTTTTGAATAGAAGACCCCTAGGATTTCATTGGTAATAAAAGCTCTTTTATAGAAAAAAAACTTAAATCAGAGAAATAAGTTTCCTCACTATACTTTGCGTGATATTTAAAGAAAACTACAGAAATGGTACAATTCTTTAATGAAAGAGCAGTTCCTGGGAGGTGCATTTAATTTCTAAACCATCCCACTGGGTTTCAACTCTTCTGAATTCCGTGGGGAAAAAGAGATGAATTTCCATTTAACAATAATAAAAATCTGGTAACAGGAGGGGAAAATATCTTGCAAGCACTGCAATCAACCCCCCCACCAAAAAAAAAAAAAAAAAAAAAAAAAAAAAAAAAAAAAAAAAAAAAAGGATTATTTAAACAAAAATTAAGGACAACTCATCTTTGAATATTATGAATATTATATCTTAAGGCACAGAGCCAAATGCAGATACATCTAGCCATGTTTTGGACTAAAGCCAAATTCTCTCCATCCCAGTTGTTTAATTTTATAGTGAGAAAACAAAAGGGATGTTGATAAAATATCATTTGGTAACCAATACTTGGGGGCTTGTTAAGGTGTAAGTGAGGGCTTTTATGTGAAAGTAGAGCATAAAATTAAAAATGTTCTTCAAACTAAAGGATGATATGTGTCATGTAGCATTGTATTTTGCGATTATTTTGGATAGCAGCAGGGCAGCTCAGCGTAACAATTTACAATCAAAGATATTGTGTCAATCCTGTGGGTTTCACTTCACAACCATCTTGAGAAAAATCAAAACTAGAAGTGACATGCAGTGACAATCCCAAATTTACTGTGGCAATTGTGTTTCTATCTGCAAGCAAACAAACAATCTACAACAAGGTTTTAATTCTTCTCTCACAGCATTGATAAAATAAATTTAGCAAATCCCAGTGTCCAGGGCTATTGACATACTAATGTTACAGTTTTGCTCCAAATTGCAATGCATTTACTCGACCCTTCATACCAGACACAGGGGAAGGGAAGCTGACAGCACTGGACTGGGACAGAACAGAACAAGTGATTATCAGCAATGCCAGAGACCCATGCCCCCTCCTCTCCCCTTCAGTCACATATAACGTATTTCAAGGTTTGGAGGATTGCTCAACAGGGAAGTAATAGCTGCAGAGGCAGTACCAGCCTCCACAGAATGGAACATTAGCAGGTACATTGAGACTGATCCTCTTCTTATTAATTTCCTTGCTGTCCTCTTCACAATGTGAAACTCTCCCTGGAAGAGCTTTTGGGCAGCAGAGTAGAAGCTCTAATGGGTATCCACAGTGACTGGGGCCAACTGAGGTGACGAAGAGCCTCTGTGCCCCCAGCCTGGACCTCCATCACAGTGACAGTTAGGGATGGCTGCTCTTCCAAGGGCGGAAAAGGCACCTTTCTTCTTGATGCCTACTGTAAAACTAGCGAAAAGCTCAGTTAAGTAAGTAATGATAATCCTAGAGATTTGTAGCTGCAGGAAGTTTGACTGGCTGGCTGGAAGGAGAATAAAGAGATTTTTTCATATATGGGATATTTACTGTGGCTAAAGAAACTGTCTGTAAGGGGAAATACAGAAACCCAACTTCCAAGCTCCAACTGGGGAAACAATGTGATAGTCAGAGGGTAAGGACTGTCACTGGAGTGTGTGTGGAACCACTACCCGGGGCTGGCTCTGGCTCCAAATTAACACTCCTAAAGAGAAAAGGAAGGGTGAGGCCAGACCATCCATCACTGCCATGGCTGTCTATAATGGCCCAGGAACACCTGTGACACATCCTTCCACACAGGCAGAGACAGCAATAGGTCTTAGAAGACCATTTTGAGTGCTCTCTGGGTTGTTCTTCAGCACACTTCTCTAAGCCTAAATTCAGCTTGAGTACAGGCGGCTGCCTCAGAGTTGAAGTCAATGAAGTTGCACCCACCTACACCAGATCTGAATTGACTCTATGAATAGCTATGTACAGGGTAGGATATTCAAATTCTGTAGTTGCCAAAACCAGACATCTGTGTCAAAGCATTTGACAAGTGCACAGATATATGTCAGCAAATTGCCTGAGGTGCTTTCTTAAAATCTACAGAAATTTTTTCTTTCTGAAATACTTAAACTGCCCAATTATTAGAAAATGGCTACAAAGGCAAAATGCTAATGAATATCTGCCTGAGAATTTAACTTGTATGCTTGTATTCAAGAAGTGAGACTGCAACTTAATTTTGTTACATTCAAAAGAAAAAAAAAACCAAACAAACCCCACAATATTCAAATACTGTTCCTCCCAAAGCCTTGCTACCTACCTGACAAGGTGCTAATGGGATGGGACAAAATATTTCTGTGATTACTAACTCAGCCTGTAACCATTGCAGGAAATTCAAGGTGATCATGATCATTTGTTTCAGAGAGCAATCTTTGTGTGATGTAACATTAATGGGTCAAGTGCCCTGTACTGTTTCCTAGCTTAATAATAGAGTTGCACACCAGATTGCTTAAGGAATCCATATGCTGACATTCTGACTTGGTTGTCTCAGCCCAGGCTGCACTGCTCTTTATTGGTGTATCTGGATCCTACATTCAAGCAAGAAAAACCAGCCAGATTGAAAAAGAAAAAAATTCTGTTCTGTCTTCTTTTATCATCAAAGGAACTCAGAGCTTCTAATGTGTGGAAAGAACCATGAGAAAATTCTGTGGAAAGGAATACCCAAGACTGAAAAACATCACCTCTGTTTTTCAGGGAAGAAGGAGTATAGTTTGGATTCGCAAAAGACACAATATATATGTTCTGTTTTGAAATGAAGGTGGCTTCAAAAGTTATATCAACAAAGAATACCAAAGCAGCCTATCCAGGTCTTTGATCATTAGAATTTGTATTATAAAGATATATATGTATTTTTCCTCTTGCATAAACAACCCTGACCTCAGAATTGCTGTAAAACCACAGTTCTGGGCTCCTATGAATTCAGTAATTCAATATTCAGAGGGAAAAAAAAAACCAACCAAAAACAAAACACCAAAAAAAAAAAAAAAAAACCAAAAAACCACCACCCCACCAAACCAAAACCAACAAACAAAACAAAAAACCCAAACAGAAACCCACAAGCCAAAGCAGGACCAACAAAGTGACCAATAAAAAAAGAAATGTTTTTTTAAAAATCAGATATTTTGGACCCAGCCTGCATAATTAAACAAATTATGTAAAAAAAATAAAAATCAAAATATAGTCACAGAGAATAAATAAGTACAGGAGCATATTTTATAAAACAACTGAGTTAAGGTAGTTGTCCAAAACCAAGCACAAAAGGCAGCTTTCCTAAGAATATGAACCCATCTGAAAATAATTAGTTAGTAAATCTTTAACAACCCTCAGAAGCAGAGTAAATTACTCCGGTGCACTGCAGTTGTGACATGGCTGTATCCATTCTACATAACAGGTAGTAGTATCTCTTCACAGCACAACATAAGTTTATGTGAACAACATAAGTTTATGTGAAGCTGCATTGCACAGATTAGTTATATTTTAGCATTTACTGTAGCTTAAGCTATGTCACTCTGATGACTGCAAGGTTTAGTTCAGTTATTTTATGCAATTGCCAAACAGGCAGAAACAGTAGAATTTAACATTTATGAACTTCCAATTTCCTCATATAAATACTGTAAAGAATTCTGCAATTATCCAATTATCTAAAGATAGTAAATTGCAGTTTAGAATGCTGCTTATTTATTATAAGTGATTTACAAATGAACATAAGTGCATTGACTTAAAGAGTCTAATCCAGTGATTCAACAAAATGTTACTCTGCCTAGCCCAGGTGGTTTTGTAATTTTGATACATCAGGGAATTTCACAGTCTTTAGCGGACCTATAACTCACCCTTTCTCTTGAAAATTAACTGTTGAGTTCATGGATGGAGAAGTGCCCAGGAGGCCTTTCTGGAGTCAGAAGTAAAACGTAAAAAACTTTAGTACAATTGATTTCGGCACCCTGATATTCATGATTTGACCTATCAAAACTATTCTTATCAAATATGTTATGCTCACTACAAGGTATTTACTTTCCTTTCTCTTGCCTACAGGAAAGCGCAACTTCTCTATCCCCATCCCATTGCCAGGGCTGCTCAGAAAGCACTTGCTCAAGCAGCAAATCTAGAGTACAAGAGCAGAGGAATGGGCAAAGTTAGCCTTAATTCACTTGCAAGAAGGAAAATTTCCAAGTATGAAAGTGATTGTGCAAGAAAAACCACTTGTTCCCTGAAATTTGACATTCATTGCTTAAGTATGGGATCAAGCCCACAGCTTGGAATGAATCAACAAGCAGAAAAGTTCCAAAATTCTTTGAGCCCCAGACACACAGAAACATATGTACTAAAGAAATGTATATAGAATGCATACAATAAGGTGGAATGTGTTTACTGTAATAAAAAATGTATATAAAGATACATTTAAAAATTGCTTTTCATATGTTATCAGTAATATTTTATCTACAAGGACAAGCTAAGAATTTCAGTGATATGCACTTTTACATGTTCATCTATTGCTTAGTTACATAAAAGTTTTTTTGGAGAACGATATTCAGGGGTCTATATATTTCTTTTTGGCATGATTCCAGAAAAAGAACAATAAAAACTTGATGATTTAGTGAAAACACTTCTGTTCAATCTCTTGTATTGTGTTCATCATTACAGTATCAGAGGACCTTCTATTAGAGTAGGAATTGATGTGTGTCACGTGTTTGTTCTTCTTCTCAAGAGGACAATTGAGTGTGCTGATTTCCTTTTGCTTCATTTCTTGCACACACAAACTGTTGGGGAAAATTTGTGCTGGGGAAGCCAGGGTGAAAGACTTGCATTAGTGTCAAAGATATTAAATTCTATGGTGCCACTTCATCTTTGTGCACAAGCATTACAAGGCCATACAGAGAATAATGTCCTTTGAGTAAAAGTGTCTTTTAGCCTTATATATGCAAAGTTGTTCTCTCATTCACCTAAATATTTACTGCACAGAGCATGTGCTGAGGGCTGAATCATCAATATTGTAAAAAATTCAGAGGATTGGTGAAAACTTGGTCATGGCCATTCACTAGAAGTCCTAAAGGTTTAAGGTGAACTGTCTTCCATTAGCAGACATGCAGATTTATGTAATGAAATGTTCAAACCACTAAATCACCAAATCACTTAATCACTAAATCACCTGTTAACATTTTCCCAACAAAACTCTTCCAACAGAAAACTGGTGTTCTGACTAAAAAAATTTTTTTAAAGTATCTGCTTTCTATGGAAATTTTGCCTGCTTGTTGAAAATATAAAAACATGAGAAGTTTTTGAAACCCATTCTCTGAAAAGTTCTAGTCACAGACATAAACTTAGCTTCTTTCACACATCTTGACAATGTTTAGATCTGTTGACAGTGTTGTTATCAAGAAATGCCGAGGGGACACGGACAGAAATCTGTTTCATGTAGCTCATTTAAGATAATACCTTCTCCTACCGTTTGCTATCCCAGCACAACCAGTATGTCCAGAAATAGACGGAAACAACTGTGTGCAAAGGGTGGTTGGTGATAAATCCATCAAAATTAAAATTCAAGGTTCAAAAACCTTGACAACTGAAGGGATCCAGATTTGAATTTGACAGCAAAATGAAAAAGAGCAAAATTCTCATTATACACTCTTCCATGGTGTTCTGGGGGATTTCATCCTACAAAGATGCATCACAGCCAGGTGCAAGGTCATATTACTCTTCTAGAGGACTGACAGGGTCACTGTCACTTTCAGGGATCCATTTTGGTTAGGCTCATGACACTGCTACAGCCATTTGAGGCCAAGAGAGTATTAGGATTATATCCTCATAGAGACCTGAGCACTGGAAGTAGCACCAGTACTGAAGACCGAAATTTGATTTTAGCCTCACCTGTTCAGCGTCTAAACAATCTCTAAATTTCTTTGTTAAGTTCTCAAATTCAGGTAAGTCCACCTCAAATTTAATCAGCAACTGCCTGCCCCAAATAGCTCATTTGTTTTTAAATTTGCCTATTAAATAGTACCGTAATAGTCTGTTTTCAATTAAGAAGAGGGCAGGGGCAAGGGAAGAAAAAAAGAAAAAGAAAAGAAAAGAAAAAAGAAAAAGAAAAAGAAAAAGAAAAAGAAAAAGAAAAAGAAAAAGAAAAAGAAAAAGAAAAAGAAAAAGAAAAAGAAAAAGAAAAAGAAAAAGAAAAAGAAAAAGAAAAAAGAAAAAGAAAAAGAAAAAAGAGAGAAGAAAAACCCCTCACAAAAAACTCATCACTGACAAAAAACCTCTTCCTTCTTTCAAAGTCTTCCATTCTAAATGACCTTTCTGAAACTCATTCTTCTTGAAATTTTAGGCAAACACACCCTAAAACTCCAAAGTCCAGGTGCCTGGAGTGGAGGCAAAAATTCTTATACCAAGGAGATGACTATAATTCAGGATTGAGGATACTCAACACAAAACCAAAAGAGGTAAGGTCAGGCCCTGGAGTCTTAGCCCCTTCTTTTCAGCCTCCTATCAGCTCTCGTGTCAGCTCTTTTTCTATCAGGCATGTCAATAATTGTGTCAGGTTGCATAGCTTTGGGGTTAATTGAGTTCTCAGGCTCTCAAAGGTTTTCATCACCACCACAATGTTGTTGGCTCTGCACAGATGAGGTTTGTACTTAAGGGAGCTCCAAAAGGGTCCAAACACAAAGCTGTTACTACAATCTCCCTTCTGGAGTGAACAGTTTCATTAGAAATAGAAAGACAACAACTGAGCACCTTCAAAAAAAGGGGTCAAGAACTGAGAATAGATTTGCTCCCCACCACGTCACTTGGTGTGGAAAGGTCTAGAATCCAGCACAATGACTCTGTTGTCCATGTATGTTTCAAAGTTGTGTCTTGCTGGTGGTTTCCTGTGTACAGGACCATGTTGTTTATTTACCCTGTTCCCACTCAAAAGGGGCAGAAGTATGGTTAAGGACTAGCCAACACAGACAGCATGTCAAGCAGAAATATTAAAAGTCAACACTGAAAAATGAAGTAATGTAGAACTGTCCAAAAAAATTCTACAAACATTGATAAGACATGCAGCTTCTCTAACATTGCTTCAATCAACACTGTCCTAAGGCAATGGGTACCACAGGAGAAAATGCAAGGCCTCCTGTAGTGAGGATATACTTGTTACCTGTATATGTCTGTTGGTTGAGGTTTTTTGCCTTATATTTTTTTAATATGTACATATGAAGATTCTGCAGGGAGAAAAATTATGTCCTTGTGGAACAAAGATACACCCTCCACTTGTTTTTGCAAGGCACTCTGTGGGGAAAACCTGGAGCTGGGGTTGACAAGCTGAAAACTAGTTTCTTCAATGTGGATTGCATTATCCCACACTTTAAAGTAGGATGGGACACACCATTTCCTGATAAAGACATTGTGTGTTTTGGCTGCAAGCAGCACCAGTTCTTTAAAATCTTCTTTCTCATCAGCCAGGGAAGAGCATATTCATGTATTTGATGTTTCAGTACAATCTATTTAAGTAATCCCTGAAACTTCACATACGAATGCCTTAAGTGCCAGGAATGCAAATAGTAAAGACAGTTCTGTGATATTTTTTTTCCCTTTTTTTTATTCTATACTCCTGTCACCATGAATGCTGAAATCTCTGGAGGTAAAAGTCTGGAGTATCTCACTATTATTGCAAACAAAGTATTAGTAAACTCCATTACGAGTCCTCTGGGGGAATGGTAAATGAACAAAATTGTATGTTGGCCTTGGTTTTGTTTTCTGTTGTTAGATGAATGAATTAAATCTGAACTGAGTGACCACTTGGGCTATAAAGTTGAAGGAATGATAAATGAAGTATAGCCTTTCCTTCTCTCTCCTTTTTGTTTGTGATTAGCCCAGAGGCCTGCTGAGAGAAAGGAGGCAAAGGAAAAGACAAGGAACAGAGTAACCCTGGGTTTGCAGTGTCTTGTGTCTGGGTGTCTCTGATAAAACTGTATTGTAAGCATCATCTCTGAGAAGTCTGCATGTTCTTTGGTGGCAGGTAATCTTGGATTTATAATAGTGGTTTCTTTGTGGGAATAAGTAACAAAATATTCTTCAATCAACTACTGAAATAATTTCCAAGCCTCAATGTCCACTTATAAATATGTATACCTGTAAGACTAAGGCATCTTAGCTATGTTCTTTCACTGACTACCTCCATGAAAGAGCCCCTCTCTCTGCTCAGTCACAGATGGAGTCTGTGTTACTAAATGACTCAGTAGACTAAGGTCCCTAGCTGCAATTTCTCATACGTTATCTTCTATTGCCTACTTTTCTCAAATACAGTTGGTTTTATTGGTAGCATGTTTGGAAAGACAAACTCCTGCAGCATCTTCTGAAGAGGAGTCTGCCCCATATGCCAATATGTGAGGACAGCTGCTAGGCTCCTCATCTCTCCAGGGAGATGAGTAAGAGCAGTAGCTGAAGACAGCAAGATCTAGTATGTCTGAAACTGCTCTGGAATGCAGGAAACCTGGATTTTATACCAAATCTGTCACTGTGTTTTGTGACTCACCTTAGGTAAATCCTCTTTATCACTCATTAGTTTTTTTTCTCTACCAATAATTTTCATCATTATCTCTTCATGGTATAAACTCCTTGAGATAAGAGCTGCTAGTCTTTACATATAGAAAACCTAAAGACCTAAGCTGGCCATTACACAATTAAATCATAAATACAGCACTTCAATTATTTTGTACACGCATGTAATTTTTAAACACTTTAGAAACAATCAGTTGAATCTGCTTTTCCAGTATAGTAAATTTACAACAGGATACTCAAGTGAAAAGTTTTTAACTTCTGAAAATCAGTAGCAAACTATGGACTACAGCCTTGAAACCCTGACTGATATCACCTGACCCAGTCATTGTTCTCTCTCTATGGAATCTGCTAAGTTTGAGGTATGTTATCCCTTTCAGTGATACACATACAAAGAGCTTAATAAAAAAGTCCTCTAAACTTGTATAACAAATGCACAAGTGTATTTTAACTCAGTAGTATTATGGATCCAGACTTGTCTTTACATGTCACAATTACATTTTCTTACGCATGCTTTTACCATGTGTTATAAGCATATGGCAGGTTGGCAATGCATGACAAAAATGCACAAAGCACGGTGTTAAAAAAAATCCTACCAAGAAGTTTGAGAAGCTGCCTATTACTCTATTTTCTGTTAAATAAGTCAGGCATCTTCTAAAGCACCAATTTTCTTGTAAACTGAAGACTCCCTCTACACTCGCCAGAGGCTTTTATTTTCATATTAAATAGAAACATGCAGCTCTGGAAGGGACTTAATATTCTGGTCTCTTGCTGACAATAGATATAGGTTAAATTGTCAGCTGATTTATCTAAGTAGAGAGTGTAGACCATCTTGTAGGGTAGGGTGGGTTGACAAGGAGAAAGCAGTGGATGTTGTCTACCTTAATTTCAGCAAGGGTATTTACGCTGTCTCCCATCCTTATAGGCAAGCTTGCAAAATGCAGGTCAAAGGAATGGACCTTGAGGTGTATCAAGAACTGGATGAATGGCACAGATCAGAGTGTCATGATCAGTGGAGCAAAATTCAGTTGGAGGCTTGTAGTCAGTGGAATTCCCCAAGGACCAATATTGGGTTCAGTCTTGTTTATTCAACCTGTTTATCAGTGACCTAGATGAAGAGATAGAATGCATCCTTAGCAAGTTTGCTAATCATATGAAACTAAGAGGAGTGGCTGACAACACCTGAAGGCTGTGTGTTGCCATGCTTTTGTGCCTGCTTGTTTTGGTTTTGGGAATTCTATTCCCAGGCACGGTCTTGAAGCACAAGGTCATGTTCAGTAAACAACCGAAGCTCCCACATCTGTTCCCAGAGGAGGGGCTTCGGTGATGGTCTCTGGAAAATGACCAGTGGTTCCCAAGGGTCTCACCTCTGGGGTGGGCAACTTGTAAAATGTACAAAAAGGAGTCAGAAAATAAAGGTGTGGTCTCTTGTGTGCAAGAGCACCACGCAACCTTCACTGATGCACTCCCTGCCTCGTTCCCTTGGCGCCGTAACCATTTATAGCTGTGCTGTCATTTTCAGTGGGACCTTGATAGGACTGGGTGGGGAGAAAACAAATGAAGTTCAACAAAGGCAAAATGGAGGGTCCTGCACCTGGGGAGGAATAACCCCAAGGACCAGCACAGGTTGGAGGCTGACCTGCTGGAGAGCAGCTCTGTGAAGAAGGACTTCAGAGTAGTGGTAATGACAAGCTGACCATGAGCCAGCAGTGCCCTTGCAGCCAGGAGTGCCAATAGAACCCTGGCGTGCATCAGGAAGAGTGTGGTCAAGGGAGGTCATCCTGCCCCTCTACTGGGCTCTAGTGATGAGTATTGTGTTCAGTTCTGGTCTCCACAATTCAAGAAAGATAACCCATAATCTCTGCCTTTTCTCTTGCTCTCTCACTGGAGGGAGTGGGAAAGGGGAGGAGTTGTGGGGAGTTTAAATTCCGTATCAGCTTAAACCATGACAGTTTTTAATTGGCAACCAATGTGGAGTATGAAGTGTTGAGATAAAAACAGAACTGATTAGAATAGGTTGGAAATAATTTTGATCTAAGTGTTTGTATATTAGCTGTAGAGCCCTTTGGTTACAATGTTGTTCTGGCTTTTCATGTGGTTGGGGTATCTAACCCTTTATATGTTTTAGTATTGCAATATGCGCCCACCATGATGCTATTTTTTCAGAGTGGAGAGAAGGATCAGGAGTGCTTTGTTGATATGCTTCATTATATCAATTTATGGCATAATAATATCAAGGGCAAACAGGGTCATTTGGGAGGTGTATTCAGAGTGGCTCTCCTGCCCTGGACTTGGCTTCTACTACTGGGAATTCATTAACAACCATACCCATCAGGAACATGATTTCCCACAGCTTTTTACCCCCTTTTCCTTCTTCAGGCCTGTTACAACAGCTTAGGAGAATTTTGAATTCCCTTTGGATGTTAAGGAAGGCATATTTTTGTTGCTAAACCTGCTAAGTCTCCTCAGTGCAGTCCACTACGTGGTAAGAATTAAATAAAATAGCCTTTTATCATGACCTTTCAGAGATTTGCCCTGATGGTGGATAGTCATTTGTGGTACGGAATGTGGGAGAAAAAGGCCCAGTTATTGGAGAAATATGCTCCAATGAATTGGGAGTTCATCCCTGAAAAGGTGGATAGTCATTTGTGGTACGGAATGTGGGAGAAAAAGGCCCAGTTATTGGAGAAATATGCTCCAATGAATTGGGAGTTCATCCCTGAAAAACAGGGATGATACAGGATCCTGATAAAGTGACAGAATACTTGCAACGAGAATGCTGTGGCAATTCCAGAGAGGAGCAATTTATTGCAATGTGCTGGGGCCGGACTATGACTTTTTGGACATTGCCCTGTACTAGATAATACCTCGGGGGGAAGGGAATGAAAACACACCAGCAGACACTGTGGTCACTCAAACTGCAGCTGAACCAGATGAACACCTTGTGCCTGTAGCAGGTGCCCCTATAAAGAAATTCAAGACAAATTTAGTTCACTTAGTGAGGGAGGAAGAGGAATAGGGTGCTCACAACAGGAGGAAGAAGCAGGACCAGAGAGAATCACCTGATCCCTACCCCCAGGTGAGCTGCAAGATATGCAAAAACATTGCAGCCACCAGTCAGGAGAGCCTCTTGTGACCTGCTCGTTCTGGTGCTGGGATATCACAATGTGCAATATGAAACTAGATGGCAGTGAAGCCAGGCAATTGGGATCCCTGTTCCAGGATGTAGGCATTGGCAAGGGGATTGGAAAGAGGACAGAAACTCTCAGCCTCTGGAGGCAACATCTGTCAAGCAGGGGGGAACGGTATGCTCTCATGGATGACCTAATAGTGCACTGAGACAAGTGGAATGCCATGGAGAAAGGTATCCAGGACCTGAAAGAATTAGCTGTGCTGGAGTTAACCAACAGGGATTCAAATAACAAACAGTCCCCTGTAGATCCAGATCAGGTCCAATGTACAAAATCCATGTGGCAGAAGTTTCTGTGGAGCATGCTATCATCATTCGCCAATCCTTTGGCATTGACGTCAATGAAAGAAGAAAAAACATTGCTTCAGGTGATTATCGGACTTTGACAATAAGAAGTTCTTTTTTCCTCCCTACCAACCTGTGCCTCCGATGTGGAAAGACCGAACAAGACTGCGGACAGACTTGAAAGACTCAAGCAACCTAGAGAGAAAACATCCCATGCCCCTGCCAGTACAGACCAGAGTCTCTGCCATTGGGAGCATGTACCCCTCTGCTGGAGAGAGTGGTACACACCTCAAGGTAACCTGCAGTTTTACCTGCATGACCACAGAGAGGACACGAGAAAGTGGGATGGAAAACCCACCTCTGCCCCAACAGCAGCGGTACATGAATTGAGAGGAAGAACAACCACCAAAGGATATTTTTCAAGGATAATCCAGTTTCCAGTGGGCAAGTCTTCAGACAGAATGTCAGGGCTGAATGGTATTTCTGATCCTCTTGAAGGGATCTCCAGTTCATGCTTTTGAGAACTGAGCAATGACCATCATGACTAGAACTAGATGTGCCTTGCCTCCAGACATGTGGAAGAAAGGGAGAATAAGATTTATTAGACTGTGTGCATCCAATGGCCTGGCATATCAGACCCACAAGAGTTTAAGGCTTTAGTGTGCACTGGCACAGAATGTATCCTGATGCCATCAAGATCTGTAGGGGCAGAATCTATCTCTATTTCTGGGGTGATAAGTGGATCCCAACAGCTGAGAGTGCTGGAAGCTCTAGTGAGCCTAACTGGGAATCATTGGCAAAATCACCCCATTCTGATCTGTCCAGAGACCCCATGCACCCTTGGGATAGATTAACTCAGGAGAGGGTACTTCATGGACCCAAAACGGTATCATTGTGCTTTTGGGAGAACTGCTGTGGAGACAGAGGAAATTAGGCAACTGAATACCTTGCTCAGAAGGGTCTCAAAGGACCCTTCTGCTGTGGGACTGCTGAGGGTGGAAGAACAACAGGTACCAATCACTACCACCACAGTGCATCATCAACAATATTGCACCAACCGGGACTCTGTGACCCTCATCCATGAGACGTTTCATGAACTGGGGAGCCAGGGAGTGGTCAGCAAGATTCACTCACTCTTTATAGCCTTATATGGCTAGTGTGTAAGTCCAATGGAGAGTGGAGACTGACAGCAGACTATAATGCCCTGGACAAAGTCACACCACCACTGAGTGCTGCTGTGACAGACCTGCTGGAACTTCAGTAAAAACTGGAGTCCAAGGTCTCACTATTTGCCATGCACTCATGCAGACTGAACTGGAAAAGACTGAGGCTCCAGAATGGTTGCAATACATTGATGACATAATTGTATGCAGCAAGACAGCAGGGGAAGGTTTTGAGAAAGGGGAGAAGATAATCCAAGTCCTCCTAATGGCCAGTTCTGTCATAAAGCAAAGTATGGTCAGGGCACCTACCCAGAAAATTCAGTTTTTAGGAGTAAAATGGAAAGATGGGTATTATCAAGATTCCCATAGATGTGGTCAATAAAAGAGAAGTTAAGTCCCCACCAACCATCAAGAAGGAAATGTGCTTTCCTTGGCACTGTGGATTTTTGAAGGATGCATATTCCAGATTACAGTCAGATTATAAACCCTTTCCATCAAGTGACCCAGTAGAAGAATGATTTCAAGTGAGGTCCTAAACACAAGAAGCTTCTGAGCAATTTAAACAGGAGATTGTTCATGCAGCAGCCCTTGGGCCAGTCAGGACAGGACAAAATATGAAAAGTATCTTCTACACTGCAGATGGGGTGAATGGTCCTTCCTGCAGTCTCTGGCAAAAAGGTGCCCTGGGAGACTGGAGATGAGCCCTCAGATTCTGGAATCAGAAATACTAAGTATCTGAGGCCTGTAAAAATCCAGCTGAAAAAAAGATAGTGGCAGCTTATGAAGGGATTCAAACTGCCTCATAAGTGATTGTCACTGTAGCACAGTTCCTCCTGGCACCCTGACAGCTACTGATGTGTTGAATGTTTAAAGGGAAAGCCCCTTCCACACATCATGCCACTGATGCTACACAGACTAACTGGATCACTCTGATCACACAGTGAGCTTGAATAGGAAACCCCAACTGCTCAGGGTTCTTGGAAGTCATCATAAACTGGCCAAAAGGTAAAAGTGTCAGACTATCATCATCAGAGGAGGAGGAGGAGGAGGAGAATGTGTCACATGCTGAGGAGGCCCCACTACATAATCAACTACCAGAGAATGAATAGCAATGCCTTCTCTTTAATGATGGTTCCTGCTGTATTGTAGGGATAGATTGAAAATGAAAAGCTGCTGCATGGAGTTCTATGTGATCAGTTGCAGAAGCTATTGAGGGATAAGATAGATCATATAAGGGTTCAGAGCTGAAAACTGTATAGCTGGCTTTAGATACCACTGAACTAGAGAAATAGCCAACACTCTACACTGACTCATGGATTGTAGGGGTGGAAGAGACTTGGATTTGTAGCAAAGTGGGTGGAATAAGAAGTGGAAAAATCCTGAGCTCCAACCCAGTCCCCAGGCTTCCTCCCTCTCTCATGTTGTACAGGTCTACTAGCCTCAGTTTCAGAGGAAATTTTATTTCTCTGAATAGAAAATACATCAAAAATGTAGCTTGAGAACCAGCATAAAACCCCACCGAGCCTATTCATAGTCATGTTGAAGCCTGTCAACAATCTCAGCTGACAAAAGTTGGGGTTTTTTTCTGAGAAGTTAAATGCTTGCTTTAAACCTTCGGTGTAAAATATTTTCATTGTTCTTTTTATTGGGATTTCAATTTTAAAGTAACAACTTTAAAAATGTGTATTTTAACAGCATTACAGACTCTCAAAACAAATACCATAAATTTTGTATAAAAATAAACATTTGGCCACTGTTTTTATTTCAGTTTAGTCACTGAAACTTCAAATCAATTCAAGTATGTAAAATTGCTAAAAAATAAAGTATTTTAAAGGGTTTCACTTATCTTAAACTACACAGTGTCTCAAGTAAAAATGATTAAAATAAATAAATTCCTATTTAGCAAAATAAGAATTCAAGTTAGATCACTCAGAACAAGAAAATCTCCACCATGCCCCAATATGATGCTTTCAAGAATATTCTTGTTGCAATTCAGACAAGGCTATTCCTTCAACGAAAGAAAAAATAATTTTTCCGTTTGTGACCACAGGACTGATTCCTTCCTCAGTTCTCCCTGATGCTACTGACTAAATTTGCAGGAATGCAAAAGCAGATGTGTTGTGAAAGCCTTGAAACTGCCCGTCTCCATGTAGCAGAGTAATAGTTAAGCGCAGTGAAAAACAATGAACAAGCAACTCTGTCTTGACACATGCAATTTCCTCAGAATCACTGGAATCAGTGTAACTCTTGCAAATGTATCAACATTGAGTGGAAATACTTGGCCGAATTACTTGTATTATATAGGGTCTATTTAAGAGTTATAAAATCTGTTGATCATGGCACATCTCTTCTAGCCTGTATTAGTAACTACTACTGGAAAAAGTAAATATTAATAACATTGCTTAATTACAGCCTATGTTCTTCAAACACAGCCTAAACCTGAGATCTGAATTACCTTTATATGAAAGGTCTTAAATGACAGTTATTATGCTGCTAGGACCATTTGGTACTTTTGAACTGACACAGGTGCTAAAGTCTGTAAATGACCCAGTTTTAAACTACTTTAACTGGTAAACTAATTGATGTCTGTTGTGGTTTAGAAATTGTATTCTCCAATTTATTACCAGAAAAGGACTCCTTCTCCCTGAAAGAGACTGTCTTCCCACCTGCCCTCCTCTTCTGCCCCCCTCCCACCCCTCACCCCTCACCCCCAGGCCCACCGGTATAAAATAATCTCCAGGCCTCAGCCATGCTCTCTCCTGACCACTGCAAAAATTAAACCTATCATGGCTGAAACCAGGAAAATTGCATTATGTGAAAGACTTTGAAGTTCTTCCAATACTTGCAAAAGAGGAACTCACAGTTTGGTGAGGACATGCTGCATTGTTCAATGGTTAAAAATATATATATTAATCTCTTTTCTATAAGCTAAGCAATACCGAATTGTAACTTTGGGGTAGTGTCTCTGTGGTGTTAAGCATTATCTGTTTTACAGATTTAATGGCCCATAAATATCCTATCAAATTGAGAAATTTTAATTTAAATGTTTTCTTTTTCTTGTTATACTTTGATGAAAAAATTCACCTCCATCAAGCAAGTCAGTACAGCTTACATTCTTGAAAGAGGTCTTACTGTAGTAACTTCATTGCTTTTACATAGATATACTTTCAGTATTTAAGTATAACTACAGAACCACTCCAATGAAGAGGTGCAGAAACACTCTCATCTCCTCTCCTGCCAAAATACACTAGTTGATTAGAGTACCTGCTTGGTTAAAGATAGGTTGGAATTCCATCAGACTAAGAAGGGAATTATATTTGATTACTTCAGGTTGGGCTGCAGTTTGCTGCATAAATCCCAAGCAGCAACAATATTTCAGAAGAAAATGGCCACAACAACATTTCCTGAAAGATCCAATTCTGTTGATATTCATGGGGAACACTCATAACATACTCTCTGGCTGAAGCTAGTGAAGGGACAGAAATGATGGAATATGGAGGTTTCTGGATCCTCATTTTGTTTAAGCAAGCTGGAAATCAGTATTGCCTTGCTCAATGTGATGCAGGGTGTGAGCATAGTTCCAGACACATGGCATCTCAGGAGTGATGCAGACTGAAATAGAAGCTAATAGGCTTAGGAATTCTATATTGCAACCCTGGACCACTGTTTTTACCTTCCATATCCATCCTGGCTTAGGTCCTGTATTTCTTTTTTCTAGTAAACCTTTTAACCAGAAGTCAGGGAACATAATTTTACTATGATTTTATGTTCTGAGGAAAACAGCTTGTACAGTGTTGTTATGTTAAAATTAACACAGTGAGAGTTACACTTGGTACAAATGTACATTTGGTACAAAACATTCAGCCTGGTGTGTTACAAGTCAACTCAGTTACAGCATACCTAGTATTAGTTGTAAACATTGTAGGGACTCTATCCTGCATGGTTGAAGGGTTTGATTTAAACCAAGGTAACAAAAATGCTGGTAAATGGCCTAATTGCATTTAAAAACATTCACTGCCATTTAAAAAGAAAATCATGCTAAAATAATCATTATAATCTGAAATCAAGTGATTGGATTCTATTTGCAAATGATAAGGGTAAAAATGTAAATGGATCTGAAATGTAATACTATGAACCAACTGTGTTCTAGATGCCGCTTTTAATTCACTTTATTATCATCTAAGGAGAAAAAATATTAAGGTACTGCTGTTGTACACTATTTCTGCTTAACAGAAAATATCAGTAATTAAATATATTTCTGCTGGTCTTGTGACCATATGTCTGCAAAATGTAAAAAAAAAAAAAAAAAAATCTTTTGAATTTCTTTTGTTCCCAGTACTGACTGCCTGTCAGAGTGAACCCTCCAGATTCCTGTGTGTTGGTATCCATGGGCTCTTTCTTGCCAAGCTGCCAGTCTGGAGCGTCACACCTTACTGCCTTTAAAGATTGCCCTGCAGAGATAGAGGAAAATGGCAATTTTTACATGATGCAGTCTGGCAGCCCAGGAGATTTGAAGTCAAAACTGATGCCAAGATTTACCCAGGAGAGCAAGCAGAGGCAAAAAAGAGATCTTGGGCCAAAGGGAAAAAAATAAAGCAAAGGAAGAGGGAAGTGAAAGGCAGGAAAGTGTGGCAGAATGGGAGCAGGTTTTTTATCAAGCATGGAACACAAGGCTAAGTATTGGACACTACATGTTTGCATGCATTTATTGAGAGGGTCAGGGTCCTAAAGAAAGTCAAAAGGAAGAGGTTGGGTTTTTTTGCATGCCCCAAACTGTAGTAGATTGCAGAATGTAAATGAGACAATTATTACACCAATGCTCATCAAGCTGTGCTGGAAAGACTTCAATAGCCTGATGAATATGCATGCAAATTTGTTAATTAAGTTAATTATTCTGCTGAAAATTCATTTGTCTTCCAAGGACATTTTCCCAATGATTTTAACATGCTTGTGCCATTAGTCATGCTCCATGCTATTTAACATTACTTTTTGTCCACTTTTTCTTTTCCTCTCTTTTTTCTTGCTTTTCTGTTCTATTCAGTTTCTGTTGTTGCTTTTTCTGTTTTGATTTGCTTTTCTTATTAAAGCTTTAAAACCAGATAATTGTTTCTCTTAATTGACCCCTGCAACACTGCAAGATGCCAGCAGCTAGCTTCATAGGAATCCCCTAAAACTAGATTTCATTCAAATACTTGCTTCATATATATAAAAAATCTCAAAAATGTCACTTAGGAAAGAGAGGTTGCCAGGGGGATGGGAGCAGGGGGTGCAAAACCTATCTGGCATCATTAAAGCCGGAGTCTGAATGAGTCCAAACAGGAATCAGGAGGGATAAATCTGTCCTTGCTTCAGGCTATTTCCTCAGCACAGCCTTGGTTTGGTACAAGGTGTTACCTTGCTCCAAAAGGTGCAATCTTGTCACACCTCCCTTCCCTCTGCCTGTTCAACTATACATAGAAACATATGTGTTCAAAGAGGAACAAGAACTGAGATACTTTTCTGTCACCATGAGGGCCAAAACCTGTTACCATGGCAACAAAAGGGAATCGTGAGTTTAAAAATCATGTTTAAATGGCAAAATGAGATAATTTAAAGAAACAGAAGGATTTTTTTCCTCCTATGCAAGGAAACCACAGCATTATTACAACTCTATGTGATTACATTCTCAAAAAATGGGATTTTTTCTATCCATTCTCAAATCCCCGTAATTTTAAAATGTATCAGAGTACACGATGACTATTTTGCATTTCTAATATGGGTTATTTCTCTTAAGTTCGCTCATTTTTATTCTATTATTCTCTTGTTTTATTCCATTGCAGGTGAAAACAAAATTGTTTGGGTTTTTTTAGCAGATGGAAAAAGCCCCAGTATGGCAATGGGATACTTTGTCTCTTCCCACAGCAACAAGGACACCAGGAAAAATCTTAACAGAAAGGAATTAAAAGGAAGCAAAAATTGCAGATAATGGAGTTTAAGAAAATTAATTGGTGAGGATTCTCTTTTGTGCACTCCTTATACATTGCACAGTCTAAATGGCACTGTAGTGTCACATAGATCGTAAACCAATTAGGATGGTATTCTAAACCCTGTAATTCCTGTAATTCCATCTGCTTTAGATGGTTTAATTAGTGAAAGTCACAAAAGCCAAATATATTACAGTATTTTGAAATCAAGCCCAAAGGCAAGAAATAAAAGTTACAAAAGCCACATTATCTGCAAGTGGGCATGTTGCACGAGTATATGAAAAAGAGGAGGGTAAACCCTTTTCTTTTATCTTTTTTTAATGGAAAATTGGGTCAAAATATATTAGTAGTGTAATCCCAATCATAAAAAAGACACTGGCAAAATTGCCATGGACTCTAAAAGGATAAGAATTCAACCCAAAAGATGACAACCTTTAGTCCTGAGCTATTTTTCTAGCAGGGATACAACTGCTTTCTTTATTACTTAGACCTCCATTCCACTCTTTATGACATCAAATACAAATTCTTCATCAGGGACTCTGACCAAGGTTTTCATTTGCAGTGTGTGGTTGATGAACTCTACAATTTTTCTGACTGAGTGCTGAAGTAAAGACTGGTCAATGGATATAGCCCTTTTATTCCAGAACTCTGTCCTGAAGCAATTGTCCCGACCATTTACATTCCTAAACTTTGTCCAATACACTGATCAATACTTCAATGAAAAACTATGCCTCAACTTGATGATTATATACAACATCCCTGTTCTTATCTTTCTAAAATTTACCATGTCCAATGTGTTTCCAAACACTAACAGTAAATAACATAACATGGGAAGCCACTGTGCTGGTGTCTTCTCTCCTGTCAATAGTCCCAGAAAAGTTCTTAAGAAGGATGATTTGCATGGGAGGGAATTACACAAACAACCCATAAAATCACTTTAACAAACTGGAAAGAATAATGTCTTCTTTTAAAAAAGGAGGTTTTCAGAACTTTAAAA
The DNA here is from genome assembly GCA_016584745.2 of Phylloscopus trochilus trochilus. Classification (NCBI taxonomy): domain Eukaryota; kingdom Metazoa; phylum Chordata; class Aves; order Passeriformes; family Phylloscopidae; genus Phylloscopus; species Phylloscopus trochilus. The sequence continues at coordinate 55,550,753 of WQNJ02000546.1, read as the reverse complement.
ATATCTACAATCAATTAAATAACTCACAATGCACTGTATTTGTCTAGTGATGGTATTTCTCCTGCAAAGCAACTGTGCATTATTATGGACACAAATAGCTTCAGTCACCGGTGACTGACAGCAGCATACTGAAGACAGGGTGTATGTTATTGCACTGTCTGTCACCCTCTGACTGAGACACTGTAGGTGTCCAGGGCTGTCTTTGCTTGCTGTGAGATATTACAAGGTAAAACTGTTACTCATAAAAAAGATGACTTGTCTTCCCCCGTAATGAGAACACAATATAGAATGCAGCTATTAATTCATGGTACCTCCTACAGTTCAAACAAATCACTTCAGTTCTAGCTATTGTGAGAAATGTCAAGTCAATGAAGATATCTTACATAAAAACAATTATCAAACAGTGATGATGGAAAGGAAAAATTAAGGGGAGACAACAATTATATAGCACAATTAAAAAGAAGAGGAGGGCTAATAAAATCCCTGTGTCTTTATAGGGCAACAGCTGTTCTCTGTAACTGTTAGGAAAGGTTTTATTTATAAAATCAGGCACATACTTTCGTATATTTGATTCTATAGCCATTTGAAATGTGATAGTTCTAGTTAAGAGGAGAAATGAAAAAAAATTTCCCTATCAAATCTACACTGTTGGCTTCAAATGAAATAATATCAGAAGCAGCCATAGAGATGAAGGACACCTCCTGCTCCTGAGATTACCTAGATGTTTGATTCTTTCTCTGTATAATGCAGGCAGCCAACTTGCTTTCTTTTCCATAGCTAAAAGGTTGCATCCAATTGTGTAACAATTGAGACATAGACCAAGACCAGAAGGGAATCTGAGTCATTTATTCAAAAGCTAGTTCTATAGACTTTCTCAAGGCACAGTATTTCCTTACATGGTAGTTCTCACTACCTGACCTATCTCACAATGCCATGTCAACAACACGGTTTCTTAATGTCCTTCTATGGCATGACCATGCTCTGTTCACCTGTCCATCAGCTTCCAGCAGGCTCCTCTCCATAGGGGTCTGCTGTGTTACACCTATTCACCACAGGGTCAGGCAAAGGCAGCCTCTCTGTGTTGCCATGTGCTTCTCTGTGCTGCCATGTGCTTCTTTGTGCTGCCATCTGCTTCTGCAGGTGCATCCCACAGCCTGCAGCTCAAGTCCATCCCATCTCTTCCTACATAAATGTCCTTGTGGCAGCCAGTAATCATCATTGTAGGTGTGAATATACACCTTTCCTCCCAGTTCACAACCCACTGGTAAATAGTGGTCTGAACTTATGCTCAAAGTTTCTGAGAACAACTGTGTCTCTGGCTAGTGACTGCATTACAGATTAAGCATAAAGCTGTCATACCATGGACCACAATTTTGGCAAACATCACTGAAGTCCAGAAGTACCAGTTTTTCAGGTAATCTCTTTGGGACAAAATATTTGTGGTTGTATATTGTATTAAATGAGTAAATTTGGGTGAACCATACATCTTTGCTAGTAAATTTTTAAAAATAAAGCATTTTTGCTTAGTGTCCAAGAGCCTCCTTCCCTTATGCAGCTCTGGTTCCTGTGCCCTTGCTTTGTATTTCTTTCTTCTCTGGACTTTATCAGCACATTTTGGAATCAATTTCCATTCTTTGCCACTCTATGATTCTAGTGTAAGAACACCAAAAGCTAAGCCATATGGACAATGCTAAGCAATCTATGAACAACAGAAAATCAAGGTAAATGTTTATGCCACAACGAAGCAGAAGTTTAAAGAAGATTAAAAAACCCAGAGCTAGGGACAAAAAAGAAAGAAAGTAAAGAAATAAAGGTAGATATTTACTTAGAGAGGTTGCAGCAGTACACTAGTGTTCCATGAGGGTTAAAATTCCCTCCGCAAGTATAGAAGATTCACAAATATGTGGAAAATCCATTCTAGATTTCCCCATAGGTATACTCAGTCAGTCAGAAATTAGAGGTCAATGTTGCTGTTCAGTGCTAGGAAGCCGCACTGTCATCTTCTGTGGAGAAACCATGGGATACTTTGTACCTCTCTGCTATCTGGTGTCCTTGAGGCTCAGCTGCCCATCAGCTCTCAATGGCAAAGGGGAAGAGCATAGTTCATTTTTCCCAATGTGAAGAGAGGCAAAAAAGCACCTTGCTATCCACTGCAAGGAGCTGCTCCTGTACTGCTGCCCTTCATGTTGCTCTAAATCAAATAGTATCAACAAAATTCTCCTGTTTCCTATTCTAGCAGCAGCATTATCCCGTGTCGTTAAGGCCCATAGACTTATCATGGAGAGACTATCAGAAACTCCTCTCTCCCCTGCCCTCTTGCCCAGTCTGAGAGGTCTAGCCTACCTCACAGAACACATCCATTCCACAGAGCTGCAATAGCTCTTTGGGCTCTGGACCAGCTCCTGAAGGAGGTTCGGGTGGTTTTTTTTACAAGCCATAAGGGCAGCAAGAATGTTTCCATTTGTTTCTTGCAGGATCTAAAATCTTGAATGCAGAGTGGTTTACTGCCCTGACTGAATGTCAATGACCATCGACAACAATACTTTTGGAATGTACTATTACTCCAATGGCAATTTTACATAAAAGTTAGGCCAGTGCATCTCATTACTTCCTTGTCCTGCTGCTTTCCAAAAAGCACCACTCAAGCTGCAATCAACTTTTACAGGCTTTGAGCTGCACTGCAATGTTCCTCCTTCCATTGATCCTCAGAGGAGTACTTAATGTGTCCTGAGGGACTATTTTCTTCAGGGTATTTCCCCTCAAGGACTGAGACAACCCTTGTGCTCCTGTGTCCTCTCTGCACTTTCTGTTGATGTCTCTGCTGTTAATTGTGGCTGTGAGATGGAGGCAGCAACAGTTGTGATAAAGCCTAAAAAACACTGATACATTTGAGCCTTCAATTGCAAAATAAACTTGCAAGGGGAGTTAACTCAGCACATGGTTGTACCAACTCACTTTCTTCAATTAAAAATCCAACTCAACCTATTTTGAAACAAAAAAAGTGTGGGAAAAGGTAATAGTCTTACCAGTGAATTAGTCATGGTAGATTTGGGGTCTTCTGAGAGTGTCGGAGCTACAGAACTATATCTAATCCTGTCACAGTTTAAATTTAATATTATAGCCCATTCTTATTGTATTCACTAGAGCATTCATTACGATTTTCCCTCTCCAGGAAAGACCATATGAAACTCACAAACTGCGCAAGTACTCGTTGAGATTGTAGTTGGAAATGCCCAAGCAGTCCAGAGGATGATGGGCTGTTGTGACAGACCTTCCAAAAGAGGGGAAGAACTTGGGCAGGGAGACATGGCTTGTCAACACTGCAGCCGCAACTGGGCAGGAGCTTTCACCATGTCCAATGGTTGCTTCCTTCTATTTTCTTCTGCTTCCCTGTGAAGGCCAACTCCATCCTGTTCTGACAGCACAGCTGTGTTGGTCAGGGGTGTGATGAGATATGTACTCTGACAGTCTAAGCTGCTACCATACTCTGGCATGCTATTTTTCTCCAGCTATCATTAACACAGTGAATAAACCTCTTAATGCAGATTGTCTCAAATCCCTATTTGTCTTCTGTCCTTTTAGGTGAACAAACACAATATGTGTCTGCATTGCAGTCAAAACAAAATCAATGAGTTCTGCCCACCATCCGATCTAGTTTTAAACCAGTAGATGTGTGAATGCAGAGCCACACTACAGAAGACAAGAGACAGATCAGATCCTGCTGAGCATGACCAGTTAGCATGAGTAAGGCCAACCCAGGTACACCACACACACTCAAATGTGTCAAAGGCTAACCATAAAAATCCCTAAAGTCTTCAGCTGAAGATGCTACTAGGAATTGCTTGCCAATGAAGAGATATTTGTGATTTCTCTCAAAAGCCAAGTACTTTTGAATTGTGAAATCATGTCAGCAATTTCAGCCTCTGGTTTATGAAAAGAAAATCAAAAAGTAAACCTTTATCCAGGACAAAGTCAGCAAGTGAGATTTCCCTTCTCAAAAAAATGATGAAACGACAAGTGTCTCTAGAGATTTTTTGAGGGCTGGACAAACAAGCTGTTGCCTAGCATATTTTGATTTATTCTTAACTTCTTAAAACATTTCATGCGCTCATCTTTGCAGCAAATGCTAGTGAAAGTTTTGGCATGATTTGCACTCACAATAGACTAATGTATGCTGGTCCATACACTCAAGATTCTAGGAAAGACATGTTTCTGGGAATCCAAAACCCAGCTACATCAACAATTTACACAACAGGGCTTTTGAGCAACAAGAGGATTTAAGGCTCTGCTGAGCAAACCTCAGGTTCTTATCCTACAACTCCTCATTGTGATATTATTTGATTACCTGGTCCAACAGAACAGACACACAGTATATTTGATTTCTGTGATAAAGAAATGATACATACTAGGATGGAAGGCATCCTGCCCTGCTCACAAAGAGCCACGTGTACACCCGAAGTGCTGGCAGGAGACAACTTGTGAAGGTAGAGAAGCAAAAAACAGGAAGAATGAAACATAAAGAGAAAATCAACAAACCAATTCATACTTGTACTCCACTGGTTGCTAAAAATTATAATGGGAAGGGTTGTTACAACACTTCCAAATTAGGACATTGCTAGAATTACTTGGAGGGTATAGTTAACCACAAGGAGATTACTGTAAACTGAATTTAAACATTCCTGTACACATGTTGATCTATATCTTCTTGCCCAGAATAGACTAGGGTTACCTTTCAGAGGACTTCATTACTTTGCTTTTAATGGGGAAAAAAGTAAAAAGACGTGCTGAAGATATATATAACTAATATGAACAGAAAGTGTAATGCCAATTACCAGTTAGAAACTAATTCAATGGCAGGGGATTTTTTTTTTCTCTCTGTATTTTGTGTTGTGTCATGTGAATTATCCCTTCTGAGTTTTTTTTGAAATGACTCAGAGAAATAAGGATTTCCTTGCAGAAGTATATAGGGCACCTTTTTCAGTTTCTCCTTTCCCACTTCCTCTCTTCTTTCCCTCCTGCTGTCTCCTGCCATCCCCCACCCCCCCCTGCACAATTTCAACTATATTTACTGATAATGAGCAAAAGTTTAAACGATGTAGTGAGGGTAGTTAACACTCTGTTAAACCAATATCTTCAACCTCGAGCTTGCAAATGTTGCTGGGAGCACTGGTGGCTAAAGAGAGAGGTTTTCAACTGAAGCTGAGAAAGTGCCTAATGTCTACATCTGTTCTGCAGAAAGGCTAAATATCTTTAAAATTGTAACAAAGGTGCACTGACATGGCAAAAGGAAAATCAAATGTCATTGGGAAGTGAATGATTAAAAAGGTTGCTGAGGATCCTATTTGCATTTTTTGATGGAAAATTAGGTCACAAGGGTTAATATGTTAAAGAATGGTCTGTCTTTTACTATGTTGGCTGTCAGAGCCTATCTCAATCAAACATAACTACAGACTAAGGGGCTGTCTTTGACCAAAATCTGAGTCCTTGTTTATTCTCATTCAAAATGAAAAGCCTAATAGTTAATATTTTAAAATATTTTGCAGCCTATGTGCCATTGCAGTAAAAGTCATGCTGTGGAGAAAAAGTGATGTCAACACTACCGTACCTTATTGTGATACAAAGCATCAAACTGATAGCTTAAATTTGTGAGAATTTCCCTGTTTCTTTCATAAAAAAGGCTTTATTTTCCTCCAGCACCAGTCCAGTACCACCTCATTTCAGGAACTTTTCTCAATCTGAGCAACATTGGCCAAAGACTTGTGTCTTTGCAACACTGAACTGGAACGAAAACAGTATTCCCATGGGCATATTCCCTCATTATAATGAATAATTTCTCGGCAGTCTAGGTTACTTTAATGGACATACCACTTTACACTAAGCTTTTGCATCAGCTCTGCACTCTAACTATGAGCGCAAAAAGATAAATCACAATTGCATCATTGATATTTTATCCCTGTCCCTCCGCCCTCCTCCTATTCCCCCACTGCTAGCTCAGATTCTAGAGGGCTTTGGGCTAGGATTATATCAGGAAAGGGGAAGAGACCCAAAGAGGCTCCTTACCTAGGACTGTTCCAAGGCTTTATTCTTGCAGGGATTCCAGGGGCAAGAGAGAGCCAAGGAGGTAGAAGAGCACGAGAGAAGAGAACGAACCAGGAAGAACAGGGGTTTATGTAGACCCTCTGTCCCAGGATAGATATCTGGCACTGAGCCAATTGGTCAGAGATAGCAGGGGAAGGTAGGGACACATCACACAGTTACAGCTTTGGGGCTCCCTCTGGGGTAAACCTCCGCAGAGGGATACAACACATCGTAAGAAAGGAAACTGTGATTTAAACACATCTTTAATAAATGTTCTTTAATAAATGGAGCATGCATCTGCTATGTTTTTCCCATGTGTTGGAAATAAATCAGACGGAAAACATGATGTACTGACCAGACATCTCACTTCATCTCTCCCTATACTCCCCCAGTAGAAGAAAGATTTTACTCTATGAATTTTGACAGAAAATGTCTGTCAAAAGAGTAAACTGATAGAAGAACTAGGTATTCTTCTGCTTCTAACACAGTACAAGATTGAAAAAAGCTGAGCAAGTACTTCACAGGTCTTAATTTATTTGGAAATTTTAGATGTCATTTGACTTCTGAGAGACTTCTTTATTTCTGTAGTTCTTAAAGTATTAGGAAAAAGTGACACACAGGTCTTACCCTCCCCTTTTTTCATTAATGCGGTATTTTTAAAATATTTTATACTTTTTTTACCCACTTCTGCAATTTTTCTCTGTTGTCAGTTACTGCAAAACCAGAGGAATTTTGCTACCATTTTTATTCCCAACCCAATCTTGAAAATTTTTGGCAATTTTGAACTGCCATCAGATGTATCAGTTTAGGCAGATTCAACTAGAACACAAGTTTCTTGCTTTATGTCACCCTAGCATAAAAGGTTTAATTTTTCCTTTTAATATTCACTTCAAATTCACAGTTTCAATAAATATGCCTATTAGTAAACTCTTGTGTGAAATCCAAGTATGACTATGTAAATACTCAGTAAAATAATCTTGATGTCTACTCATTTCTCCCTATAACACTATATATGGAGCAACAAAGTTGGCCTATCAGTCTAACTGCTTGTTTTCATAGGTGCTAGCTCTAGGCTAGGAGGATGATATGCTTGCTGCAATTCCCTCACACACTTCTACAGACCTTCATTTCCTTCACACATTTCTATGTATGCTTCTGAAGAGCAGACTGTAGGCTCCCATCCACAAACTCAGTGTTCTTATACAGCAATATGTTTTACAGAACAACTACGGTATTGTGGTTTTGTAGTTCCCACCCCCCCAACTCCCCCAGCCCCAACTATATAGACTGTCAATCACAGCACAAGAGAAGGCATTAGGAGAAATGCTGATGCACCTGAAACTTTTTACAATATTTACTCCAGCTATGCCTGATATAAACCATTTTCTCACCTAAAAAATTCCTTTCCTCTCATTTAATTTGCCTGTAATTTTATGGAAGGGATAGTATAACCGAGTTTTTAGGCTGAATCCCTAGATCTCTTGATGTGATGATATCTCCAAAGGTATTTGAAAGGAAACCATCACCTACTAGTGAGCTTCCATGATTATAGGGTATTATCTTCATACTTAAGAGCTTCAGCTGGTCACCTAAAAGACCAGAATAAACTCCATTTTCAAATTATATCCCTATTTTTAGACATGTACACACACATATGTATGTGACTTTTGTTTCACGTTCCTCCACTGAAGCAACAGACTCTTCTTAGGCCTTTGAGAATCCTACATAGTAATACCACCTGTTAAGAAGACCAAACACCCAAATCTTTAATTTTCCCTTATTTCCATGGTTGTTAGTATTCTACAAGTCATTTTAAGTTTGTAACAGTATCTCAGGAGTGTTTGGTGGTATGGATAATGCATAGAGCCGTCTGTTGATCCTCCCTCTTTAAATACCTAATTATTGTGGCTAAATAGCCAAAGAACAGCAGTGCCCAAACACTTCTGTTACTGCTTTGCATTAGAAACAGATCTAATTGGCAAATGCTGAACAAGACTTGAAGTCTAATGATGTAAAGCTTTGGGGGAAAAGCCTAGATCTGCAGATTTCACTGAGGTCCATTTAAAGCCATTGCATGGCAGCTTGGCACACCCTGGCTGAAAAGTGTGTTCTGCCATACACTCTCCCCTGGACTTGACATCATTCTCCAGAAGAGATGTATTCCTGTACCACACAACCTGTGGCACTAGCATACCAAAATGAAATGCATGGATTTGCTTTGATAGATCTGAGTGCTCCACTTAAAGAGACAGAAACTGAGTATTGATCCAGCATCACACACAAAGCCCATTGGGGAGGCCCTCTCAAGTGTTGCTGAGCTGTGATCCAGCCAGTTATGCGCTGGAAATTTCTGACAAACCCATATCAACTCACTCCAAGCACAGAAAATCCACAGCAGTGTAAAATTTGGACAGAAAAATCAGATTTCATGCAACATTATCCTCTCCTCCTCTCCTCTCCTCTCCTCTCCTCTCCTCTCCTCTCCTCTCCTCTCCTCTCCTCTCCTCTCCTCTCCTCTCCTCTCCTCTCCTCTCCTCTCCTCTCCTCTCCTCTCCTCTCCTCTCCTCTCCTCTCCTCTCCTCTCCTCTCCTCTCCTCCTCCCCGTCCCCCTCCCCTTTCTTTCCCCAATTTCTAACTGCTAAACAGCACATGAAGGCACACTGGGGCTGGAGCCTGGGCAGTAATTATTCAACACCCATCCCAAGCATACTCTCCTGTCCCTTTCCTCTGCCCTCCCTGGCTGCAGCAGGCACAGCAAATGGCCTCTTTCTCATTGCAGCATTGGTTTCTGTTGTTTCTCCTGGGCATCAATAGGTCTCCGCCACTCTGTTTTATCCCTGGAACAGTGAGCACCCCAGCAAGCTGCTGTACTGTTTGTCTCTGTGGTCTTCAGAGGCAACAGCAACTGAATTTTTTTCTCAAGAAATGATAGGTGTCTGCTCTTTGGCAAGGGAAGTTTAAGTCTAGCACAGCAGACATACTGAGAAGAAAACAATCCTCACCTGGAATGTCCCTCCAGCATAAAAGGAAGTTTCACTTGGTAGGTTCTCTGTTCTGGCAGTTTGGTGCCCTCATGTTGGATGAGGAGGGGGGTACAATACTAAAGGGAAGAAATGCCAAGCCTGTAAGCACTATGGGCAGGACCAGTCCCTCCAGCTGCTCCTTCCCCTCATCTTTGGGATCTTCACTGCTGTTTGCCCCCTGTGAGGAGTCAAGCCAGGCCAGACTGCATGCCTCTCTTTCCCGTTGTCTGTTTTTCTATCCTATATGCTCTCTACTCTTCCTGATGGTTTCTTCTCTTACTCCCTGTCCCCCAACAGTAATATGCCTGTTTTAAACAGATTCACCTCTTCTCACTCTTCTACTCACTGCACTAGCTGCGAAAAACACCTATATTCTCAGTCTCTGAGATTATTCCCTGTTCCTGGTTCTTGCGGATCACAACCTGTGGAACAGACAGACCATCTTCCCCTACAGCTCCTGAGGACTGCCCTAGTTCTCTCATCAGGAGCACATCTTGCATCCATAATTGCAGCAGAAACCCCTAAAATCCCAAATAAGACAAAAGGAAGCACAGTTTGGGTCACAGGAGTGAGTGCTGCTGGTCTTTCTGATGGGAGTTGAGGACTGATGAAACCATCCTATTTCATGGGGTTTTGTGCTTTCATCGTCCTACTTCTTCTGGAGTGCTGCAAGCCTGCCAGGAAGTAGGCTGACCTAGAGAGAGAAACAGGTACATATTTGGTGATGAGAAGGGAGCAAGAAATGGGAGGGTTTCTCACTGGTAAGAAATATCCTTTACAGAACAGCATTAAATTTGGCAGATCTGAGAAATCTCTCTGGATCTTCTAACCCCATCATATGTCACAGCTAAATGATAAAGCATGTTGCTATCTCGTTAAACAGCAGGGACAAAATCCAGAAAGTAGCACATTGCTTTCTCCTGAGTGGTGCTGCCTCTCAGCTGAAGGCCAGGTGGGCTGCAGGAAGACTTTTGCCACCTTATATTAAAACATTATATGGTCTCACCCTCAATCTTAATTCTTTTATGAATAAAAATATTGCAAAGTAAAGCAGGTGATCAATTAACACTACAGGGAAGAGCAGGGGTCTCTTATGTGAGTGAAAACACATCTCACAAATAGCAAAACTTTCCATACTGCAGGAAAGACTGAATGGTTGAGGCTGAGTATATTTTCAGATAATTTCCAGAAATTTCATATTTCAATAGGATTATGATGATCTCCTGTAGGGTCACAACTGCCAAGCATTTAAGCAGCCACAACTAAAGAAAATATTTTTCAAAAGAGAGAGAAGATATCTTTCAAAAAAGAAAATTCCAAAAAAAAGGATTAAATTAATGTTCTGCTTAGAACTTTGATTCTTTGATAGTTCGTGTTATCAAACTACATACATGTGTTTATATATACTTTGTATTAATTAACACATTTTTGGCTTTTCCAGAAGTTGCCCTTCTGCTCTGGCCTCATGTAACAGAAGAGTCCCATGGCTCTGCTCTGGATGGACACTAAAGTGCTTTCAGACCAGAAGCGCTTCCACTGCAGCCAACTGAGACTATTAAATTCCCTGTGCTAGAGCTGCCTGTAAAGCCTTTACCAGAGAAGGCCCTATTCCATTTGTCTCAACTAAACTCTAAAATTCAAGTTTTTCCCCATAATTCCCTTTCTTGCAAGAAATAGAATGTAATCAGAACAAAGATCACCACTCCTCCCCACTCCAGTCTGACTAATTTTTTCCACCCCATTAATGTTATGCATATACCCTTCCCACCCCACAATATGCAGCTCATTTTAGGAACCTACATAAGGTCAATTTCTGTTTTTATGTTTTTATTTATTGAGTTATGACAGTGGTATTTCTTCCATTTTTCCATATAACTATGTAATATTTCACAATATGTCTTCTTTATGCCACTGTGGTATTTTATCTTAACTATTTGGTCAGATAGCAGTTATTTCAGTAACACAAAGCCTGCAATTTTCTGTAATTTCTGTACTATCCAAATAGGATTATACAACCTGTGTTAATTGATCATTCCCACACAGTGTTTACTAATGTAGCTATGTTGAATCTTGTGTAAATGAGGCAAACAAAAGGTAGAGAGTTTAAATGGCCTGCCACAGGGCTTACCAAGAGTCAGTAGTGAAGCTAGACACACGCACAAAAAAAAATGCACTAGACCCTTTCTGTATTTGTGATTTCTCCTCCATGTGCTAGGCCTGCCCAAAACAAATGAGCACAGGATTATCACCAGAATGTATAGTATTACATAGTTCATGCTATTTTAAAAGTAATTCCAGGTAATGAAAAATATAGCACCAAGTTTTTGCAAATGTGGCAAGTTCCCAAGAGAAGGCTGGAGTTACTGATGCCACAATGGTTCACCAAAAGGATATGCATACATCTCTGTCCTTGCTAACAAGTCATAGAGCAGAATCCAGGCTGACATGTTTAACTACTTTTAATCTCTTTTCTAATAGGAATAAAACTATTATTCATGGAAATTTGCATATTTTACATTGTGATGCAAAGCTGGGCTTCTGCTCTATTCAATTACAGTGCACGTCATATAGGAGGGACCACAGTGCACCCAGCTCAACCAATACTTATTTCTAGCCATGGGTATTTTTCTAGGTTTAACTTTATGTAGAAAGTTCTGGCCAACAATTCTTTCAATTCTTCTTGCTACATATACTTGATTTACTGCAGAACTTACTCAGGCAAATTTCTGTAGGAAAATATGATAACAATATTGTGAAGAATCAGAAGAAAAAAATAATAGTTTTTTCACACATTTTAATATGTATCTATTTTTCTAGGTTGGAGACAAAGAAGCTTATGTTTCAAAGATGTTTCAAAAATTTAAACAGACCCTGAAAAACACTGAATAGACTTATTTGAAGTGAGACACTGTGGTATCTCTCCCCATACCAAATTAAAACTCTGGCCTGTGGTTCATTAGAATGCTACCAACAGCATAGCTCCAACTAATCTTTGGTTGTTCTAAAAGGCAAAGTAAAAGTGAAAGTAAAGTGTGAAGAAGTCATTATACAAAATCCTTGCAAAAGTAGCATGATGCTTTTGAACCAGTCTGCATAACACTGAGCCTCAGAACTACTGGCAATCTATACTGAAACTGGAGAATCAACTCAGAAATATCTCAAATCATATGCTAAAAAAAATAGGAGATACTGGTAAATTTTGCCAGAAAGCAAAATCAGATGCAGCCTAAATTACACAGCACAGTAAAATCCACTTCTATAAAGAATTAACAAAGAATGCAGAAATCAAGTTCTTCACCTGCTGAAAGGGAATTTTCCCCTGAATCTAAAATAATTACTATAGTTTACCATAGTTGTCTTTCTTCTTCTTCTTCTTTTTTTTCTTCTGAGTGCAAAGGAAGATGTCAAAAAAAAAAAAAAAAAAAAAAAAAAAAAAAAAAAAAAAAAAGGAAGTAGAAAAAAACCCACCGAAGACTGTCATCTGAATAAAAGCTGACTACCAGCTGGTTTCTGGTGGTAAATCTTAAATGTCCTAAAGAGAAAAGGAATGGGAGATAGGCTAAAGGAAAGGAAGGTGGGAACAGCCCTCATGAGCATTCCACTCCGGCTGCTGATCCCCTGCCAGCCCTGCCTGCAGGACCCCACTGCCGCAGCTTCCGGGCACCCAACACGCAGGATGCTTGCTGGAGCTTGCTGAAATCCCTGGATCACAGTGACCTCTAGGGGTGAGTTGTACACCTGCAGGATTCCCCCTGTTCTGAAGGAAAAGGTTTTCTTCTACACAAAAAGAGTCTTAAGAGGATGTATATTGAAGATTATCCAAACATTCCTCCATGAGTACCTCGACAGTGTATCCAGATATTTGAAACAATTAGAAGTATTTCCGAATATGAACATGACACAAAAGGTTGTTTTACAGAAAACAGGTTAATTTAATGATCTGAGAACATAATCTCATAGCAGAAGAAAATAGAAAGTAAAGTCAATCCCTCTGTCTGTTGAATACAGTGTTGCGTCTCAGCCCCAGGGCGCTGGGTGCTGCAACGGTGCGTATCTGGTTTTGGCCCAGCTCGATATTCAGGCTGGGCCCCCGGCTGCTTTTTGGATACGCTTCAGTAAAGTTCGTTGGTGGGGTTTTTGGCTTGCAGGCAGCTCAGCTCACGCTGACATGGCAGTGGTAAAAGAGGGGACTTTTAGAGGCTTTGAAAAAAGAGGCTTTATTTGGTGGGGGGGGTCAGGGGTCCCCCAGCCTCAGGCAAGTGCCTCTAAAAAGACACTCGACTTGGGCTGCAGGGCGTTTTTGTATAAACAATCCAAGGGGTGGGTACAACGTGTTTAAACCAATAAAACAATTAAAACGGTACATGCCAGCTAGATTACATAAACTCTAACAAATCCTAAATAGGTCTGGGGGTGGTCTTTCGGGGTTTTGCCAACCAGGGGCGAGCTCCTGGACCTTGAAGATAAAAATTTTGTGATAAACAAAAAAAGGATTATACGTAAAACAGGGATATAACAAAAAGGGAACCAATAGGGAAGAGACTCTGTGCAGAGACTCTGGTTGTCTTAGAAACTTTATCAGCTACTTTGAGACAAAGGGGCTCTTTCAGGGTATCTACTATCCTAAAACTTACAATATAAAAAAAACTATACTACATTCATAACTAAAACTTAAAAAACATTTTTTGCACAGCCACACTTCCCCCTTTTTTTTTTTTTATTTTGTTACTGTTCTGGAGTGTAAATTTCTGAGCTGTCTTCGCTGCTCGAGGCATCATCTGGTGGAAATTCAATGGCTGGCACTACTGAGTGCACAGAGGGGGTGGAAGTGGGAAAAATTACATGCATAATTAAATTTTTCACTAAACTAAAAGCAATGGCTACAACTAAAACAATGAACAAAACTAACAGTCCTGTTTTGATCCACAAGCTGGCAATGCTAGAAAGTCCAACACTTGAAAAGATGTTGTCAAACCAGTCTCCTGTTTCTTTCTTGATGGAATTGACCATTTCTCGCAGCTGGTGGAAAGATTTTTTGACGTCTTCTGCTTTGGACAATAGATTGAAGCAACACAGTTCTTCAAACTCTTCGCATGAATGCTGATTTAACAAGAGCAGGTAGTCAATGGCAGCTCTGTTCTGGAGGGTTGCTTGCCTAGTCACTTCATCGTCTGAGAGGAGGTCACTTATAGCTTGTGTTGTTAAATTTGCTTGCTTGGCCACCCAGCATTCTAAACGACTCAATTCTCCCATAGATTTTGCAATTGAAACCCATGGTAAAAAAACTGTCAGGGCTGTAGTTTTTGCTCTGGACCAATGAATAATTTCTGAATTGCAATCAGGATCGAGACTTGTTAGGTCTCTTTTCTGAATTTGAAGAGAGGAATTTCTCTTGTGCCAATTGAAAATTTGAGTCATGTTTGGGGTAAACAGGCTTAACTTGCCTAATGTGCATGGGCCTCCAATCAGACGAGCAGGAACGCCTGTGAATGCTCTGTCACCACAAATGAAAAAAAAACCTTTAGGAAGGGAACGGGGAAAAGTGTTGTCAGTAGAAGGAACTTTAACATGCACAATTTTTGTGCACCAATTTGCTGCCATATATGGACTTTTAACTTGCAGCAAATTGTAAAATGACTTCTCTTGTTTTTTGGAAGGAGTATGCAGAAATTGAACACAAAAGGGAGCTTTAGAGGACCCAAGGAGTTCCAATTCTTGGGGCTCTTGGTGTGCACGCAAAAGAGTTTGTGACCACTCTTTCCAAAAAGCAAGGGGATTCATAACAAAAGTCGACGGGGGTTCACCTATTTCTTCAAAGTGATGAACTGTGCTGGGCTTTCGATTAAATCTTTGTTGCCGTTGGAGGAGCGAGTATGGATACTCTTCTTCTTTCACAGGGATTCCTACTAGGCAAGAGGATATGGGATCTTGGGCTGCTGCTGAGGCTAGGCAAATGTGATCTTGGCCTAGACTCCGTGCGAGGGTTTTCCACACATTGGTTTTTGGCTGTGGAACGATCCAGGGGATGGTTATTGATGGCAAACTGAGCAGCACCACAAGGGTAAACACTGTCGTGCTGCGAATTTTCATGTTGAACACCAGGCTTGTGGTTCTGTAACTCAAAAGAAAATTCAGTTAAACAAACATTGAACACAATCATCTGGAGGAAACAGCTCTTCTGCTTCTTCCTCTTGCCAAAACATCCAGGAGGGAAGAGTAACTGGGCAAGGAGGCTTTGCCTCTGAATTTTTCTCTTCTCCTCCCTTTTTTTTCTTTCTCCATGAGGCCACAGTGGCTTGGGGCACTTTTGTTTCTGAAGGTTTTGGGACATAGGGTCTCACGCATCGGGAGGGACTCCACCGCAAGCCAGTGGGAGTGGAGACGCAGGCGTACCCACGCCCCCAGGTGACCAAATCGTGAGGACCCTGTATCTTCAAAGTTTCTGGATCTTTGACAAGAACTTTTGGCCTTTCATGGGTCTCTAACTGTGAGCTCCCCTGAAAATGCCTTTTCACCGGCGGCTTCATGGACTCAAAAGAGCAATTAAGAAAATTTAAAGTAAACAAAGCACGGGCCAATCTTACAGATGGTGGTTCAATTTTGAGAACTGGTTGCTGCTGACTGAGGACTCTTTTGAGATTCTGATGAGTCCTCTCTACAATTGCTTGACCTGTCGGAGAGTGGGGAATCCCAGTTTTGTGTTCCACTCCCCACTGCTGTAAAAAGCTGCGGAATTCTTTGGATTTGTAAGCTGGTCCGTTGTCGGTTTTCAAAGACTTTGGGATGCCTAAAACAGTGAAAGCCTGGATAAAATGCTTGATAGCATCTCCAGCTTTCTCTCCTGTGTGGGCAGAAGCAAAAACGGCTCCCGAGAACGTATCGACAGAGACATGCACGTACTTCTGCTTTCCAAAGGGGGCAAAGTGCGTGACGTCTGATTGCCACACTTCACAGCTGGACAAACCACGGGGATTCACGCCTGTGGGCATGGATGGAATGGCACTTTTGTGACATTGTGAACAGCTATTTACAATTGCTTTGGCTTGGTCACGGGTTAAGTTAAACTGCCGGACCAAACCTGGTGCGTTTTGGTGATGGAGTTGGTGACTGATTCTTGCCTGCTCAAAACGATTTGGCAGCGGGGTCACCTCAACAGGGGCAGCGAGAGCATCAGCTCTCCTGTTTCCTTCTGCAATGGATCCTGGAAGCTCTGTGTGTGATCTGGTGTGCATCACGTAAAAGGGATGTTCTCTGTGAGAAATCAGTTTCACAAGCTTAGAAAGCAACTGAAAAAGAGTGATGTTGGAAACTTCTTGCAGCACAGAATGTTCTGCTCTAGAAACTATCCCTGCAACATAACTTGAATCGGTTACTAAATTGAAAGGTCCAGAGAACTTCTCAAACGCTCTAACGACTGCAGCCAACTCAGCAACTTGAGGCGATCCTTCTACCTCTGCAACATCTGATTCCCACTGCTGGGAAAGAGGGTCTTGCCAAGTCATGACTGACTTGTGTGACTTTCCTGAAGCGTCTGTAAAAACAGTCAGAGCGTCAAGAGGCTCTTTGCTCTGGATACTTTCTAGCTCTAATTGAAATGGAACATCGGCATTGAACAGTTTGTGGGCAGGCCGATGAACTGAAATTTGGCTGGGGTAGCTATCTAGAGCAAACTGCAGTGCTTCGTTCTCCTGGAGCAAATGCTCCAGCATGGCTTTTGTAATTTGGCCTGATTTTAATTTGATTGGCATGTGAATGAACTCAAAGTCACAGCCGGCTAGTTCCCGAAGGCGAATTCTGGCTTTCCGAATCAAATCAGCCATCAATTCTTGTGGCTTTGTCATTCTTTTGGACCTGTGGTGACTCAGAAAGACCCACTCTATAATAGAGAGGGGATCTTCATTGTCTTGGACTTTCTTTGATTTCTGAATGGTTTTTTTGTCCCATTGAAAAATCATTCCATGAAGATGTGGCAGCTTTCCTAAAATGATAAATCGAAAAGGCAGGTCAGGCTTACACCTGTTGGCCTGTCTGGTGGACATTGCGTGCTGAATGTTTTCGAGCGCAATTTTTGCTTCTGGGGTGAGGGTCCTGGGGGAACTGAGCCCCTCTCCCCCTTTTAACAAATCAAAAAGGGGGGCTAGATCTTCAGTAGAAAGACCGAGCCAAGGTCTCACCCAGTTTAAAGTTCCACACAGTTGATGAACATCTGCAAGGGTCTGAATTTGGGTTCTAATTTTCAATTTTTGAGGAACAATGGTCCTCTTTCCGATTTCAAGCCCTAGATATTTCCAGGGCGGCATTTGTTGAATTTTGGACTCTTGCAGCTCAAAACCTGCATCAACCAGTGAAGACACTGTGAGGTCGAGTGCATGTTTCAACAGGTCGTCTGTTGGCGCGGAAATCAAAACATCATCGATGTAATGGTAAATGATCGCTTGGGGCACTGCTGCACGCACGGGTTCGAGCAGGGAGGAAACATACTGTTGGCAGACCATGGGAGATACCTTGAGACCTTGGGGAAGGACTCTCCACTGGTACCGCTTCCGTGGCGCGTCTTGATTCAAGGTGGGCACAGAGAAAGCAAAGCATGGTGCATCATCGGGGTGAAGAGGAATGTGAAAAAAACAATCCTTTATGTCAATCACTGTCAAATTCCAATTTTCAGGGAGCATAGTTGGGGAAGGCATCCCTGGTTGCAGTGATCCCATGTCCTCAACTACCTCGTTAATTTTGCGAAGATCGTGGAGAAGCCTCCATCTGGTCTTGTCTGCTTTTTGAATGACAAACACTGGAGAGTTCCACGGTGAAGTGGTCTCTTCAATGTGGCCTTTTTTCAATTGCTCTTCTACCAATTCATTGAGCGCCTTTAATTTGTGCTTAGAAAGCGGCCACTGTTCTACCCAAACTGGTTCATCTGTCAGCCAATTCAGTTTTTGGATAGGGCGCTCCTCAGTGACCGCAACTTGAAAAACCTTTGAAGGGTCAGGAATGTTGATTGTGACTCCCCATTGGGACATCAAATCTCTTCCCCACAGGGGTTCGTCAAAATCCAACACAAAAGGGCGTAAAGTTGCCAATTGCCCATCTGGTCCCTCAAATGTGATTGCTTTCTTTGACTGTTTGGCCAATTGCAAACCTCCAATGCCATTTACATGTTTGACATAGTCTTGTAATTCCCAGTGTGACGGCCACACCTTTTCTGGTACAATTGTGACATCTGCAGCTGTGTCCCAGGCTCCTTCAAGGAGTCTGGATTCGCCACCCATGGAGAGTTTACAGTAATCTTTTGGCCTGTCAGAGCTTATCTTTTTTATCACAGCGACTGTGGTGTCTGTGTCGCTTTCTTCTTTGTCATCTTCTGTGGCAGTGTTCTCTAAATCTGTTCTCACTGCAAGCTCTTGGAGAGAGGGAATGGCTTGGGCGATGATTTGCCCTTTTGGTAAAAATGTGGGTGGGTTATCACTGCCCAACAACACTACAAATCGCCCTGGGTCTGTTCTTACAATCCCAGGAGCAATCTTTATGTCTTTGGGGGTGTACTTACAGTCTCCGACAACAACCCATTTGGTACCTATCAAATGCCACGTGCCTGGTTCTTTTGAGACCACGGCTGTGTGCCATTGACTGTCCCGCAGGTGAAGAGGCTCAGCCAGCTTGAGCCTGAAAGGCTCATACCTATCTGTCATTGTCAAGGATCCTGTTGGTTCAGGCAAGATTATGTGCCTCGGTTTGTCTGGTTTTGTCAAATCCTGTGAAAAGAAAGACAAATTTGATTTAAATGATTTTTTTCCTTTTTTGGTGTTTACAGCAGCCCGATTTGGATCAACACGATGGGCTGTCCCACGCTCGTTACTCAGTTTTTTGACTCTTTGTTGTTCTCTGTGTTCTCATTCTCCCCACTTCCCCTTTCTTTTAAAAAATTGTCAAATTGTTTTTTCATTGGACACTGGTTTGTCCAGTGATTGTTTTGACCACAGAGGAAGCAGGGGCGTTCTGGTTGTGCAGAACTGTTTTTCTTTTGTGGCTCTGATGTCTTCTGGGCTTTCGAAGTTTCAGCAGCAGCAGCAGTGACTTTTGGACGTGTTTTTGTTTCTTTGGGAGCTGGTTTTTTGCTCCTTGGAACTGTGACACTCAAGGCTTGCAGCATCTGCCTGAGCTGAGGGATGGTCCCTGGTTCTCTTGGAATGAGGTTGATGGCAGCTGTGCACTCTTCGTTTGCATGGGAAAATGCCAGCTGCTGGATCACTTGTTTCTGGGCTTCTTCTGCTACAACTTGCTGCTGGACAGCCATCGAGAGGCGGTCTACAAAGTCAACGTATGATTCTTGTGGTTCCTGAAAAATTTCTAAATAACATTGAACAGATCCAGCAGGTTGCATTTTTAAAAAGGCTTTGCAAGCTTGCTCAGTTACAAATTCTAAAACATTTTGTGGGATACTATTTGCTTGGTCAGTGGCTAGTTTCTAATCTCCCTCGCCTATTAAATGGTTGAGGGTGATTGGGTTGCCTGCGTTATCTGTTGCGGTGTCTGGGTTTTCTAACAAAGCTGGGAGTGCACCTTTCAACATGTTTGCTCATGTGCCTTCCCAAAGCTCAAACTGAGCTTTTTTTGACAAACATTTGAAAAGCTGCTTTAAATCTGAGGGAACAACTGTGATTCCAGCAAAGGAAGAAAACAACATTCCTTCAAAATATGAGCTTTCTCGACCAAATTCTTTTAAAGCTTTCATTAAATCTTTAATGAGTGACTGAGGAAAGGCACGCCATAGTGCAAAGGCATTCCCGTGCCCACGAGTCCTGCGATAGGTAACTGGTGTAATTGTGGGCACTTTTTCCCTGTTTTGCATTTGATCTGCTTCATCTGGGATTTTTCTCTCAGTGGCTGCAGTTAGTATTGCAGGAACTGCGAGCTCACAGTGTGTTTGCTTGTCACTATGGCAACAGGCTGGGGGCGGTGCCGCGTTGACGCTGCGGGGAGGGGGAAGGAGGCTGCCCAGGACGGCTCCCGGCTCCGCCCCTCTTCTCTGCAATGGCGGCGAGGGCTGAGACAGTGACTCAAACCTGTAGCAAAAATGAGGAAAACACTTCCCGGGGCTGGCTCCCTCGCCGTGCATTTTGATTGCGGCGTGGGGGCCAGCGTGGGCTGATTTTCGGCAAACGGAAAGGAACGTGCGTCGGCTTGAATTGGCTCTGGGGACACGAACTGCACGGGGTCTTTTTTTGCTGCGTGTTCGGGTTCGGGGATTGGAAACGCCAGCAGCGCCTGCCGGGGGGCGGCTCCCGCGGCATTTGCTGGGTCTTGGGGGGTTTGAAGCCAAAGCGGCGGCGGCGGCGGCGTTTCGCTGCTTGCTCCGCGCTCCGCCGCCATTTCAGCAGCTGCAAGTGGGGGGGGCGTTCGCGGCCACGCGGCGTTGAAAAATGGCGGCGCAGCAAAGGGAGCTGAAAATGGTACGGGAATGGGACAGGGAGGGAGCAGGGCTGGCTCGAGGAGAGGTTGGAGCTGACTCGCGCGGCACGGCGGACCTGGGACCGGGGCCGGAGCCGCGGCGGGAACCGCGGCGGCGGTGGGAACCGCGGCGGCGGCGGGGACCGCGACGGCGGCGGGGACCGCGGCGGCACCGGGGACCGCGGCGGGGACCGCGGCGGGAGCAGGGACCGCGGCGGGGGCGGGGACCGCGGCGGGGGCGGGGACCGGGGCCCAGGGGAAGGGCCAATCCCATTTTTGGCTTTGAGTAGGCGGGGAAAAGGGCGGGGGCAAGTTTGGGGACAAACAGAAAAACGAGCAGGGAGGGGAAAAGGGTGGGGGAAGCGGAGCTCTCTGGGAAAAAGAAACTGGAGGAGACAAAGACCAAAGAGCAGATGGCCCCGGCACGTGGCATCCGCCATCTTTGGGGCTCTTTTCTTTGTTCTCCGGGGAGGGAAAAGTTTCAGGATTGGGGGTGCATGGGTTGCTGGAGCTGTCTTCATCGGCAGGAGGGGCTGAAGGAGTTTCGTTCTCCGCAAACGAAAAACGAACTCTGGGTTTGTTTTCTCGGGAAACCGAAGGGCGGGGGGGGGGGGGGGTTCCGTTTAGACCTGCTAAACGGCTTTGGGGTGCCGCGGCAGTTCGGCCGTGACTGCCTTGGCTTAAAGGAGCAAGGTTTTCGGTTTTGGAAATGGTTTTTGCATTTTTAAAAATTTTAAAAGGGTCTTTTGGGGATTTGGGAACTTTGGGTATGGAGGGAGGGGTGGGAGAAGGAGAGAACGCGGGGGGGGGGAAAAGAAGAAGCATTAGGAGGAAACAAAGGGGAAGAAGCTGAAGAACATTTTTGCAAAGATGCAATATATTTTTCTTGCATTTTTTCAATTTCTTTCAAGGCAGATATCAGCTGCCAAGGCCAAAACATGAATTTTGAAGCTAAAACATCTCCTGACTGTGCTAGCTTTTGTAACTTTTTTAAAACTTCTTCCCAAAACAAAATACAATTTACTTGGTTTGAATTAACATTTGAAAAGTGCAAAAACAAAAACTTAATAAATTTTTTCAATTCTTTCTTTGAATGCTTTACTTTAGCAACAAGTAAAATCCCAATTAAACTTTTAAGAACCTCTTTTTGAGTGATGGATTTTGTATTTCCCATTTTTTAGCTGTTACTTGTTCCACCACTCTTTCAGCACCCCCCTCACTTTTCCACAGGATTTCCTTTCCTGAGGAGGGAGCCTTTCGCACGAGGAAGGACTCACAGCCCCCCCTTTCCCTAACCTCAGGGGTTGCGCAACCTTAAGATTGTGCGGCTCTTTCAAGCCTGCACTGTGGGTATTTTCCCCCCCTTCTTTGAGGAAATATACTCACCAAACCCAGGGGACAGTGGGGGGAGGATGCTGATACGACCACACGCCGAAGAGAACTCCTTTGGGGCAGGAGCTGTTCTCTTCGTCCACCAGGGCTTCACCCTGGTGGCTCGTGAATTTGAGAGTCTCTGCAGACCTCTCACAGGGTCCACTCTGGGCCGCTGTGTCAAACACACGACTCAGCGTGCTAAACTGCGGCTGCAGCCCCACGTTGGGCGCCAGTGTGTTGCGTCTCAGCCCCAGGGCGCTGGGTGCTGCAACGGTGTGTATCTGGTTTTGGCCCAGCTCGATATTCAGGCTGGGCCCCCGGCTGCTTTTTGGATACGCTTCAGTAAAGTTCGTTGGTGGGGTTTTTGGCTTGCAGGCAGCTCAGCTCACGCTGACATGGCGGTGGTAAAAGAGGGGACTTTTAGAGGCTTTGAAAAAAGAGGCTTTATTTGGTGGGGGGGGTCAGGGGTCCCCCAGCCTCAGGCAAGTGCCTCTAAAAAGACACTCGACTTGGGCTGCAGGGCGTTTTTGTATAAACAATCCAAGGGGTGGGTACAACGTGTTTAAACCAATAAAACAATTAAAACGGTACATGCCAGCTAGATTACATAAACTCTAACAAATCCTAAATAGGTCTGGGGGTGGTCTTTCGGGGTTTTGCCAACCAGGGGCGAGCTCCTGGACCTTGAAGATAAAAATTTTGTGATAAACAAAAAAAGGATTATACGTAAAACAGGGATATAACAAAAAGGGAACCAATAGGGAAGAGACTCTGTGCAGAGACTCTGGTTGTCTTAGAAACTTTATCAGCTACTTTGAGACAAAGGGGCTCTTTCAGGGTATCTACTATCCTAAAACTTACAATATAAAAAAAACTATACTACATTCATAACTAAAACTTAAAAAACATTTTTTGCACAGCCACAATACAGTGGCAAAATTAACAGCTACCTTAGTGAGTGAAGGATAGAATGGACTTTCATTCATTTTTTACTACCAAAAATGCAGACATATACCTACAAAAAGAATAATGTTCTAAAAACACCCCAGCAATCCTTCACACCTAAAAGCAGGTAATTTGTGAGTGCTGTTCTTTAATAACCCAATCCCAACTAAAAACATTGAGAATTCAATTACCATTTATTCAGGGACTCCATTTTCTTGCCAGATCAGCTTAAAAAGTCTGTAAGGCAGAGAAACCTTCTGCCAGGTTATGTTTGAGTACCTTGCATGAGGAATTAAAAGCTGTCTTGGTTTGGAAAGACAGGTATCTGCCAGGGAAAGGAGCTCCCCTTGGAATGGAGAATGTAAACCCCCTCCCTCCAAATTATTATAATTTTGCAATTAGGGGCTTTCTGGCAAAGATATGGGAATAGGAATAACAGTTTTTTACTAGGAATATTAAAAAATACAAATGTAGTAGTACAAAAAAAACAAGGAAGCAAACAAACAAAAATCCTCTAGGATCTATATATCTCTAGAGTCAGAGATATAACCTTTCAACCAGGGTGTTGGAAGCAGTCCAAATAAATCCTCCTGGAGTAACAGATGTGGTTCTGTAGAGTAGAGATGATCCTGTAGAAAGGGTCCAGTGGTGGTGAGATGGGTCCCGTCTTCCTCTGGAATCCAGTGGAAAACAGGATACCTGGTGTTCCTGAGTCTCAGTTTTTATCTAGGTAGGAACGGTTGGCTCCCCACACAGGGTGGAACATCTCAAAGTGGGATGATGGAATGTTTTCAGTCATGTGGTGAGCCTTAATGGCCCATTAGCAGAAGATATTCCCCAGAGGGAGGATGGGTTGTGGGAGAGATAAGGAACATTGCCCCACCTGTTTTAACAGCTGGCCTATTATCCCCCCTGGAGTTATGAGGAATGGGTTATACAAGAGATAAAGATAATATCTCCCCAACCAGTTTCAACAGATGGAAAAACAGAATAAATTATTTTTTTGGTTACATAACCCATGACAAAAGTTCCTGCTATTTGTAAAAGTTGTGTAATCAATTCGTTGATGCATTAAAAACTCCAGGGAACTGGAATAAGTTAAATTAATAGTTGTACTACTTTCAATGAAACTATAGTTGAATTCTAAGGGAAATGAAGGGCTATAAATTGGAGTTTGTAATTTACAAATCCCATTTCCAGTCCTATGACAGCTCTTAAGGAAACCTTCATGTCTGACCATCTAGGACCCACTCTGGCAGTCACATTTCTACCACCCCAGAATTTCACCCTAGCTGGTGCCAAACACGCTTTGCAGTAGATGGCTTCAGTGATTCAATGGGTGCCTTGCTAGACTCCCTAAACACACCGCTCTCACGAAATCAGACCAATTTTCCTTATAGGCTCTGCCACATGTCTCCCATATCAGTCTCAGACATCCGATTTCTTTAAGTACTTTAATCACAGCGGAGGCACACAAAACTAGCTTAAGATCAAGGTGGATGCTGCCAAGAAGGAGGGGCCCTGAATCAAGCAATCTATGGACTTTTGTATCCGTAGTCCATGCACACTGGGGGTCTGGCGTCTTCCTGCTGAGCCTTTGGCTCTGATCATATCTCTGAGTGGCCAGTTACCTGGCTTGTGCCACAGGTCCCCATTTCCCTTTTAGTGCAAAGGGTCAGTGCCAGATCACTGCTCTTGCTGGAAACTCCATCCATTTCCCCACACACAAAGCACAACCTGCAACTTGCACTGCATTGTAGCAGCACACTGAGCTACCCACACTAGGTGTATTCCTCAACACCAACTGCCACTAATGTCCAAGTTTGGACTTTCCAGCTATTCACAGGCTTTTTCTCAGAGGTGGCCTTGCCTGTACTGGTATTTCAGAGGTAAGCATTCATAGGGAAAGAGGTTACACAGAGAAACAGTTTTATGGTCTTTCTACTGAACATGGAGGGTTTCCTCATGTTAGCAGAGGTGCAACATAGCTACATGTCTACATACTCTGGCCAAACCTGAGGGTTGCTCATGGTGTCTGAAGACACAGCTTGCAAAGATTTATGAAGTGTGGATGTTAGATGTTTGGATACAATATTTGAGATGAGAGGAGGCGGTGACACATAGCTGTCCTAAAGAGAAGACAAAAAGTGTAATGATCTGTCTAGATGGCTGCTGACAAATGGTCTTCTACCTTCTTCCACCACGGCTGATCTTTGTACATTCAAAGATATTCAACTGATCTGATTATGTCTCCAATGTAATTTTTTAGCATTAAAATTTCAAAAACCATGAACTGCTCTGCAAGGGAAAAAAGATCACAAACAATAGAGCAACTAGTTAGGATTTAGTGGACACAAGACCACAGAGAGGGGAAATACTGCCTGGCATAAAACAAAAAATAAAATAATTTTAAAGGCTCAATACTCCTTTAAGCAAGGGACAATCAGAGCAAAACAGCCTTGCAAATCAATCCTTCACTACAAAGCAGAACATATTGACATCTCAGTCTGCAGTCACTCAGGATGGGGGCAAAGTCTCTGGATGCCAGCGTATCTTGTGGCTTTCTGAGACATCTGGTCATTTCATTATAAGGTGAAGACTGCAGATAGAACAGAACACATATGAAAATTAATTTAAAAGAAGAGAAAAATCATCTTGTGAGTGTTGCTGGTATGATTACAGGTAAATGCAGTTCATTGACTAAGAAACAAGCAGCAGGTGGAAGGGAGTGTAACAGAGCTTGCTGCATACAACAAAACCAAAGCAATTGATGATATTTTCATAACCTTACTGGAAGCAGTAAAAGACACAGATTCAAACAGAAGTTGAGTGACATAACATGAGAGGTCACTCTAGAATAGAATTATAAGGCCCTGGAAGCTTCAGTTAACCCTGCAGGGTGACAAAAAAGATGGAAATGTAGCTAGAAGTGCAAGAAAGTTACAGATTGCAAACTGGGTCAGTTTCTTTCCCCCTGCATGTAGCTTTTTCAAAAATATATAATATTTATACATCCATGCCCTAAACCATCTATTATATTTTTTCTCTTCTCCCACTGATACTCAAAAAGATGGAACCAGATTCAACCTAATAGCAATGTGTCAAGGTGGAACTAACTCTCACAGGAGAAAAGGATGGTATATTCATCAGCTATGTTCAGTTACTGGGAAAAATATTATTGCCCATAAGTTAAGTGTTAAGTGAAGTGCAGCTTCACTTAACATAGAGGTGTTATCAAATGAGGAATGGAGGGGTGGGAGGGAGTGGGTTGTTTTACCAATTTACTAAAAAAAACAAAGATCAATGGAAAATAACCAAATCTATCTATGGCATCTAACAATGTTCCCTGATGTTGCCTGAGTGTCTTTACTCTGTCTTCAGTAGCTTTTAATCTGCCTTTGCAAATGAAACCTCTTCTGCCAAGGTTACTTTTCCTCTACTTAATTTCCGTTTACAGAAGGGAGTGAGTTGTTGTCTGTTTTCTCAACTGTACAGTGATGCAGTATTCACTAAATATTGGTTCTCAGCTCTTTTCTCAAAATTATGTGTCTTCTTGCAGCATGTGACTTGCTTTCATAGAAAGAAAGTTTGCCATTTTGTTAATGAAATTCCCATTTTTAAAGAAAGAAACAGAAACCTCTCTTCTGATTACCTATGCTCATATAAACTAATGATGTTAGTTTGGTAATGAATATGTCAAACTCCAATGGTAATTTGCACTTTACACTGGCTCTGTGTGGGTTTGCAATAACATTTGCTATGTTAAAAACATGAGGTGAAATCTTGGCCTTATTTGAATCATTTTTTTTTCTCTTTTAGCCTTCTCAGGACTGTGATGCATTGGTGCCTACTGAATACAGAGGTATTACCTGTCTGCTGCGAACATGGCCATACGGGCACATCCTTTGCCACATGGCATCACAAATAAATATCTGTGATGCCGTAAATATTTTCCCCCTAAGAAGTATAAGATACGTATACTACATGATGGTGCCATAAAATATTTATTTAGGTTAAGTCCCTGCTCACACCAAAATCAATAGTAAAGAATAGTAGAGATGTCAAAGGGAAAGGATTTCACCCTAAAACATACAGAAGGGCAGTTCCTTAATTGGGGAGCACTGAGAAGTCAAACTTTAGTCCCGGAAGAAGCTTTGCTGCAGAGTTTTCTTTCATACAGATGTGTAAATATGGTGCATTGCCTCTTCACTGCACTTTCCCATGTTTTGACTGCTTTTTGCTACGCATAATCACAAAAATTACACAAGTTACACACGTGACACTTGTTACAAAAGTGTCAGATTTGCTTCCCCTCCACTGTCTTTCCCCTAAAGTAAGGAGCATCCACCAAGTCAATTGTAACTACATAAAGCTGAGCAGTTTATGATAGGTATGGGGTCAGGGAAGACTGAGTCTTTCCTCCATTATCTCAATCATTTATGGCTTCCAGCAACCATCTCAATGAAAGGGTTGAACATTCCTTTTATTTTCTCAGTTTCCTGCTATTTTATTCAGGATTTTGCTGTTAGAGCAAGTACAATAATATTTGAGAGAAAGAAAAGTCAAGATACAAATATGGATAAAAGAGAAGTATGCAAAGAAGGAAAAAATGTCTCTGTGGGGAAAACATAGCATGCAGCAAGGGAATGCCTCATATATGTTCTGCTTCAGTGAGCATTGGGGCAGTATTCATTCAGCCTTAAGAAGGATGTCTTGGTTGTGTCCAAGATGCAGACCTTATAATTATCTCAGAAAAGTTTTATGCTTAGTACTTCTTTTAAAGATAAAATAATTTAGTTTGTTGGCTAAACTGGTCTCAGATAATGCTGAGCTTTATCATGTTTCTCACCCCAGCCCTTAGGTACATCGCACTCACTGTCTTCCTTCAGCTACCTCTGTAACCTTCGACTCCCCAGTGAATTAAAGCAGCTCTCTTCAGATTAGGTACTCCATAGATACCATCATCCCCTGGGTCTCTGTCTGAGCTTCATAGTCTTAAAATCTATTTTCCAGACCTCTCTTTAGAAAGAGCATACTGTGAAGCAGTGGGACCAACGCAGATATTAAAGAATAATAGAATGACCCTTAAGATCATCTAATTCCAACCTCCCCACTATGGGCGGGAACACCTTTCACTAGATCAGGTTGCTCAAAGCCCCATCCAACCTGCCCTTGAACATTTCCAGTGATGGGCCATCCACAACCTCTCTGGATATATCCTGTTCCAGAGGCTCATCACCCTCTTATTCTTCCTAATATCTAATTGTCCTGGGGTGACTCTATGGTCCTGTATCCCCTATCTGTCATGCCCAGACATGAGTCCTGTAGCTTAAACTTCAAAGGGGGGGGCGGAAGGCAGTGGAATTCTTTCAGCACCTGTGTTCAAAACACAGATAACTCACTCATTTTTTTTTTTTCCCCGTGGCTCTCAGCTCTCGTTCTCTGAGGAGAGACGGAGAGTTTTCTTTGCTTTTTAGCTAGGTTTTTTTTGTTAGGTGAAGCGAGAAGTTTTTCTGGTACTGTGGTTTCTTCTTCTTCTTCTCCTCCTTCTCCTGGAACTGTTCAGATTTTCTCCAGTCTGAAACATCAGAATATTGCCAGGCCCCTCTCCCCACACCACAATCTGAAGGCCAGCTCTGGATCCCAGAGAGAGCTTACAGAAAGGACAAGATCTACAAAAAGGATTCTGAATGTACCAGCTCTTCTCCACAGTGAGAGGTTTTATTTTTTTCCCCATGCTTGTGAACAGCCTGCTTGTTAAATAAACAGGGTTTTTTCACTTTCCTCCAGAGATTCTTTTTCAAATCTGGGTGTGGGAGGGGTTGCTGAAACCTGCCTTCTATTAGAGGAAATGTTCATTTTGGATGTTTCCTCACACTTGGTCTCAAACCAAGACAAATAATTTGGTGCATTGGTCAGGAAAATGAAAAAAAACATACTAATTACATTTTGGTTTTAATGACTTTGTATTGGGGTAAAGCAGTTAGTAGTCACCATGTGGTTTGAGGTAATAATGTCTTTCTGGTTCCTAGGCCGGTTTGCCTATCCACAGATAGCGCCAATTTTGTCCCACATAACTTTTACAGAGAAGGGGCATGAATCCAGCTTGCTGTTTTGATATGCTTAGTGACAGTGATTTATAGAAGGTTAAGAGAGGTACTAGGAGTTGTTCAAAATGTGTATGGTCTGTTGTTTCTCCATCCTAGTCTCAGTAGCCTGGTTTGGGGCCTTACAAAATAAATTTTTGTAATTTATTAGTAATCACACCCAGTTTGTTAGAGGAGAAACAGGGAATGAAATTTCCCAGCCTTTCATCTCCTTCCCCTTTAAATATGTTACGCCACATTTTCTGTTTCCCCTGGATGTTAAAGAAACCACCTTCTGGTATTTTATATGCCAGGCTTTCTCTATGTGGTCTACAGCTTGTCTAGAATCAGAGAGATGTCCAGAGGGGCATGGAAAATCCCGAGTGGGGAGTGAGAGGAATGAGAGGATATGGGCCAAACCTAAAGGAATTCTTTGACCCGATAGCTTGGAATTTCCCCCCTGAATAAAGTCAGAACCCAGATGAGGTGGGAAAATATCTGAAAGAGAAGTACAATGACAACTCTAATCTCATTACAATCTCATTACAAGAAGCTGGTTCCTGGCATATGCTACATATCATATGTGGCTAGGTACCATAGGGCTACAATAAAGGCAGAGGGGCAGGAAGATAAATCAGCAGATGTAGATATACAGTTTGTGATGAATGGCTGCTTCCAAGCCTCATCCTTAATGGGCTACAACTGTGTAGGACAGGTGAACAGTATTGAAGGCAATGAAACATGGAATGCTGAGGTGTACTGACCATCACAAAAGGGTAGATAGGACACACAGGTGTAATGTGTGTAAGATGAAGGGTATAAAAGGTTGTACTGCAAAGCAATAAAATGCTGATGTTTGAAGACTTCTTTGGTGTCAGTCCTACCTCCTCCGTCAAGCAGACATCCCTGTCACTCAGGCTGCAGCCAAACCAAAGAGGGAGCCTAAGCCAATGGTAGTTGCTCTTATCACGAGAAGAAAACGCAAAGCTAAAACCAATCACCCAGTGGATGATGATGATGATGATGATGATGATGATGATGATGATGATGATGATGATGATGTGGGGGAAGGACACTCAAAGCCAGCAGAGGACTCAGAGCCAGAAATCATTATGGAGTCCCTGTCCATGAAGGACCTTTGTGGCCTAAGAAAGGATTACATTTGATGATCTGATGAATCTGTATTAAGTTAGTTAGTCCATCTTTGGGATGCTGAAGGCAATACTATAATTCTGGATGGTACTGAAGCAAGGAATTTGGGATTCCTGTCAGATGATCTGGCTATCGACAAAGGGATGGTAAGGGAGCCTGAACCTCTCAGTCTCTGGCTACAGCTCTTAAGAAGTGTGAGGGAAAGATACCTGTGCCCAGACTATCTCAATATACAGCAAACCCTGTGGAAGACCATAGAACAAGGGATTCAACGCTTGAGAGAACTGGAAGTGGTGGAGATTCTCAGCTGACCCAACAATTAGGAGTCCAGACTTGGTAAGATGTACACCAGTGATGTGGCTAAAACTCGTATGATCTGGGACACAAGAAAATTCTTCTGCTTTAGGGATGATGAAGCAGAATGAGGGGGGTGAGACCATGCTTGCTGTGGCAAAGACGCTCCGAGTGTATGCAGATGCTGTGCATGGCCCAACACATTCAAGAATCTCAGCTGTGGAAACATGTCTGCAGAAAATGGAAGATAGGATGGAGGAGAATCACCAGAAACTCAAGAAGAAGATTGAAGAAAACCACCTCCAAATCTCCAATCTCCCAGATGCAGATGTCCCCCAGCTAGGGAGAGCAGGTACACCCCACGAGGTGAGCTGTGGTTCTTCCTGTGTGATTGTGGGGAAAACATGAGGAGATGGGATGGAAAACCCACCACTGCTATGGTGCAATGGGTGCATGAACTGAAGGAGAGCAAGGCTCAGGGAGGAAGTTCCACCAGAAAGGAAGCAGCTCCAATTGCCCATAGCCGAACTGCTAGGTATAATGGTAGAGAAGATGATATGTCCTATCCCCTTGAAGGAACCTTTAAAATGTATGTCCAGGAAAGGAAGGATAACCAGGACTAGAGGGGCCCTGCCTCTAGCCAGGTAGAGATCAGGGAAAACTGCATCTTTTGGAGCATGTGGATTTGTTGGCAGAACCACAAAAATATGAGGCTTTGGTCAACAGTGGTGCAGAGTGCATGCTTATCCCATCACAACATGCAGGAGCAGAACCTGTTTCTATTGCTGGTGTGATGCAGGGGGGTCACAGGATTTGAAGCTGGTGGAAGTTGAGGTGAGGCTGAGCAGAAATGAGTGGAAGAAACACCCTATTGTGACTGGCTTTGGGCATAGGCTTGCTCTGAAGCAGATATTTCAAAGACCCAAAGGGACTCAGGTGGGTGTTTGGGATGGCTGCTGTGGAGACAGAGGACATTAAGCAATTGAACACCTTGCCTGGATTATTAGAGAACCCATCTGCAGTAGGACTTCTGAAGGGGGAAGAGCAACAAGTACCAATTGCCACTTCAACAGTGCACCACTAGCAGTATCGGACAACTCGAGATGCTGTGATTCCCATCCAGAAGATGATCCATGATTTGGCGGATCCAAGGGGTGGTCAGCAAAACCCACTCACCCTTCAACAGTCTCATTTGGCCTGTGCTCAAATCTGAAGAACAGAGATTGACTGTGGATTATTGTACCTTGAATGAAGTGAATCCACCATGGAGCGCTGCTGTGCCAGACATGCTGGAGATCCAGAACAAACTGGAGTCCAAGGCAGCAAAGTGGTATGATACAATTGACATTACTAACGCATTTTTTTCCATTCTTCTGGCAGCACAGTGCAGGACTCGGTTTGCCTTCACCTGGAGAGGCATGCAGTACACCTGGAACCCACTGCCTCAGGGGTGGAATCATGGTCCTACTATGTGTCATGAACTGATCCAAACTGCACTGAAAGAAGGTGAGACTCCAGAACATCTGCAGTACATTGACAATATGATTGTATGGGGGAACATGGAAGCAGAGGTGCTTGAGAAAGAAGAAAATCATTGTTGGGGATTAGGAGTCCTTTTCCTTTTCCTTTTCCTTTTCCTTTTCCTTTTCCTTTTCCTTTTCCTTTTCCTTTTCCTTTTCCTTTTCCTTTTCCTTTTCCTTTTCCTTTTCCTTTTCCTTTTCCTTTTCCTTTTCCTTTTCCTTTTCCCTATCCTATCCATCTTATTTTTTTCCTATTGAGCTGCTAAGAAGCATTGATGGCTGGGTGATTGAGACGACCAGGGAGGAGAAAACTCTCACTCACTGAGTCTGGGCTTTCAGAGGGGAATAGTGGAGCTGCTGCTTGGGAAAGGAACTCACTGCTGCTGCAGAAGTCCAGCTCGGTCCTGTTTCTTCTGGTGTGGGTTGAGCCCCTGCTCCTGGGAACAGCCACTGAACAGGGACTTTGTTATCACCTGCCTCACTAAAAGAGGGGCCTGTCACCATGCTGAGAGCAAGGTTGCTGTTGTCCTGCCCCCTCCACTGCTTCTTCACCACTGCTCTGAGTTTTTCACTATCTACGGCCTCCACCCCCTGCCTGCCGAGACCTCTCACGTTGTCAGCCACAGCTCCAGAATTTCTGGTAGATCCCTTCCACCCCTCAGACAAAGTCGCCATTACCACGTGCTCCCCAAGCCTGTGCCACAGCGCCCCCTGCAGCCACGGGGGGATCATCACACCTGCCCTGCCCACTGGGAGCCACCAGCGCCCCTGCCAGTTGTGACCGGAACTGCACCAAAGGGGAAAGTGCCTGCGGTCAGGGAAGCTGTTACTGGGTTCCAGGTTCTGTTTATTATTAATGCTGTAGGTGTTGTTCATTTGCCTTGTTATACATACTAGTAAAACACTGTTATTCCTATCCCCATATCTTTGCCTGAGAGCCCCCTTAATTTTCAAAATTATAATCATTCAGAGGGAGGGGATTTGAATTCTGCATTCCAAGGGAAGCCCTGCCCTTCCTAGCAGACACCTGTCTTTCCAAACCAAGAACTCAATGTGGGGCTTGAGGGCATTGAGAGAAGAAGTGTGAAAAAGGAATAATGGTTCTTGAGTAACCTAATTTTTTTTCTTTTGTGTGTGCTAGATATAGAAACTTTGTTAGGTGACACCATGTGGTCTAGCTTACCCACAGGTGGCATGTGGTCACAGCTACATTTCTCCCATTTGCAGGCCCTTATCAAAATATGGGTCCTATAACTATGGCTCCTGTGGTTGTTATCCAGTTTGCTTTATGGGTTAATAAGGTGAAGAATTCATGGATTTTTAACTTCCT
Organism: Phylloscopus trochilus trochilus; assembly: GCA_016584745.2. NCBI lineage: Eukaryota > Metazoa > Chordata > Aves > Passeriformes > Phylloscopidae > Phylloscopus > Phylloscopus trochilus. Next base: position 55,517,506 of record WQNJ02000546.1, on the reverse strand, counting down.
CTGGAAGGCAGGCACATGGATATCACAGACTAAGTATGTGGTTTTAGGGTTACTTTAAGAATCGTACCTATACTGTGAGGAAATGACAGCAGGGGGGAAGTTTTCTCCCAATCCTTCAACCAGTTCTTTGTGCCTATTCTACCAGCTTTTGAAAGGTTTACATTTCCTCTAGTTACTAACCAAGTGCTGCTGATAGGCCAAGTCTATTTAGCATTCAAAGGTAAGGTTAGGTTGACTTGGATAACCATACAGACACCTATCCTGAGGACTAGGGATGATGCCCCACCGCCTTGTGGAGTCCCTAGAACCCCTTGGGAATTCCCAGGGTCTGGCCTTGGAAGGATAGACCACAGAATCTTCTCTGCCTAGCCTAGCCTGAAAGAGAGGATCTTCCCCATGGTGCTTTGTACATTGTGGTCTTCCCCCCTCTCTCCTCTCTCCACGCCCCTCGTTCTCATGGTTTCTCCTTTCCCTGTTTCCCTATTGGTGATGGCATCCCAGGTGGCCAGCCCCATTTTCCCTATAGGCCACTGACCTCTGCCCTGCCCCTTGTACTGCCCCCATGCCCTCAGGTCATTTGCTGCTGACCCCATACTTAAAGCCTGTGCAGAACAGGGCCTGGTCTTTGTCCTTGGTCTACCCTTTGGCACCAGGAATAAATCTTTGCTGGAACTGAATCATACACAGGCCCTTCTTCCCTCTCCTTGCTGAGCTTAGCCGTGGCATGTGTGGATGTGTGAGCTTGATTGCTTTTCCTGAGCTCCTCCCAAGCAGCTTTTCCACAGGAGATGCTTATTGGGATATAGGTAGTTGCTACACTATCTAAAAAGCACACTGCTAACACCACCTGACCCTGCCCCATCGCCCCACTCAGAAATTACCCATCCAGATTGGGTGGGTGTTCTGGTGAAGGAGATTGGCTGGATGTTAAAGGAGCACATTTCCCCAGTGCTTTCCTCATTAGCCCCAGCTGGTAGGAAACCATCCCCCAGCCCTGAAAAGGGAGAGTCTGATGGTGCAGCAGTGGAACCCATAGATGTTACAACCATCCAGGTTCCAGCTGAACCACAGGGGCAGTCACAGCCAGCAGCAGTTGCCCCTGTGGAAACAAAGAAGTCTAAGGTGAAATCAGAGCACCCAGTTAATAAGAATAAGAAAGGCAGGGCCTCACAACCCACAGGGAAGCCAGAGGTTGAGATCATCACGGAGACCCTGACGTATGAAAGTCTCCATAATCTGCACAAAGACATTGTGTGGCGGGGGCGTGAGGCTTATGCCACCTGGTTACTTAGGGTCTGGGACCTTATGGGTACAGGTGTGCAACTGGATAGTGGTGAGGCAAGGAATTTGGGACTCTTGACCCAGAACTCAGGTGTGAATCAGGTATTTGTAAGGGAGCCAGGGCCCCCTTCGCTCTGGGAGCAGCTTTTAATGAGTGTAACAGAGAAGTTTGTCCACGGAGAGAGAATGGAGGAACACCACCATAGAATGCACTGGAAAACTCTTGAGCAAGGAATCCAACAGTTAAGGGAAGTGGCAATATTGGAGGTACTTTTTGGGAGGAGCGGACAGCATGATAATGACCCTGACAAAGTTGGGTGCCCAGGGCAAATGTTGTGCAATCTGGCAACTCTAGGACCATCTCAATATGCCACCTTCATTGCAACAATTAATGCCGAGGACAACAAAGAATCAGTGGGTTCTGTCACCAACAGGTTCAGAAATTATCGGAGTATGGGCCATTGCACATACTCTCATACATACATGATGCAGGCTTATGTCTCTGCTGTGGTTAAGGAACTCAAAGAGGAGATGAGGGAGGTGAAGGAGGTGGTGAGGAGGAAAAGTTCCCATATGGCACCAGTGTGAGTCACAGGCCCCAAAGTCAGAGCTCAATGTCCCCCAGCTAGAGAGAGAGGGTACATTCCAAGAGCTGACCTGTGGTTTTATCTGCATGAATCATGGGGAAGACTTGGGAAAGTGGGATGGGAAACTCACTTCTGTCCTGGCATCATGAGTGCATCAACTCAAGGAGGGAAACACTAACCGAGGGAGTTCCACTAAAAGGAATGTAGCCTCAGCCTCCCATGACCAAGTTGCCAGCTATTACAGAAGTGAGAATGCTCTGTTGGATTCCCTTGAAGGAACCTCTACTACATATGCCCAGGAAGGAAATGATGACCAAGGCTAGAGGAGCCCTGCCTCTAGCCAGGAAGAGGCATAGGAAAACCAGGTCCTTTGGATGGTGTGGATCTGATGGTCTGGCACATCAGAACCACAGAAATATGAAGCCTTGGTTGATACTGATGCGCAGTGTACCCTGATGCCATCGGGACATGTGGGGGCAGAACCTGTTTCTCTTGCCAGGGTGATGGGAGGATCACAGCAATTGACTCTGTTAGAAGCCAAGGTGAGCCTGACTAGGAAGGAGTGGCAGAAACATCCAGTTGTGACTGGCCCAGAGGCACCATGTATTCTGGGCATAGACTTGCTCCAGAATGGCTGTTACAAAAAACCAAAGGGACTCAGATGGGCTTTTGGGATAGCTGCTGTGGAGACAGAGGGCATCAAGCAATTGAACACCTTGCCTGGATTATCAGAAAACCCATCTGCAGTAGGACTCCTGAAAGTGGAAGAGCAATGAGTAGCAATTGCTACCTCGACGGTGCACTGCTAGCAGTATCAGACAATTCGAGATGCCGTGATCCCCATCCACAAGATGATCCGGGAAGTGGAGAGCCAAGGGGTGGGCAGCAAAACCCACTCACCCTTCAACAGTCCCATTTGGCCTGTGTGCAAGTCTGATGGAGAATGGAGATTGACTGTGGACTATCGTGGTTTGAATTAAGTGACTCCACCACTGAGCGCTGCTGTGCCAGACATGCTGGAACTCCAGTACGAGCTGGAGTCCAAGGCAGCAAAGTGGTACGCCACTACTGACATTGCTAACGCATTTTTCTCCACTCCTTTGGCAGCAGAATGCAGGCCTCAGTTTGCTTTCACCTGGAAGGGTGTGCAGTACACCTGGAACCCACTGCACAGGGGTGGAAGCACAGCCCCACCATCTGCCATGGACTGATCCAGGCTGCACTGGAAAAGGGTGAGGCTCCAGAACATCTACAGTACATCGATGACATCATTGTGTGGGGGAACATGGCAATGGAAGTATTTGAGAAGGGAGAGAAGATCATCCATATTCCCCTGGAAGTTGGCTTTGCCATCAGGAAGAGCAAAGTCAAGAGACTGGTCCAAGAGATCCAGTTCCTGGGAGTAAAATGGCAAGATGAACTGCGTCAAATTCCCACCAAGGTCATCAATAAGATCACCATGATGTCTCCACTGACCAGCAAGAAGGAAACACAAGCTTTCCTAGCCACCGTAGGTTTTTGGAGAATGAACATTTCTGAGTACAGCCAGATTGTAAGCCCTCTCTACCTGGTTACCCGCAAGAACTATTTCCACCGGGGCCCTGAACAGCAACACGCCTTTGCCCAGATCAAGCAGGAGATAGCTCATACAGTAGCCCTTGGCCCTTGTCAGAACGGGACCAGAGGTGAGGAATGTGCTTTATACTGCAGCTGGGAGACAGTCCTGGAGCCTTTGGCAGAAGGTGTCTGTTGAGACTCGAAGTTGACCACTGGGATTCTGGAGATGAAGTTACAGAGGGTCTGAAGCCAACTTCACTCCAAAAGAAAAGGAAATCTTAGCAGCCTATGAATGAAGTTATCTCTTTTCTCTCAGCTTCCCGAGACTTGTTGCTAGCTCAGATTTAGGGAGGTTAGGGGGAGGGGAAACTCTAAGATAGGGACATAAAACCAAAGGAGGCTCTTACCCTGAGATGCGGTTCCAAGGTTTATTCCCTGAAGGGATCTCAAGGCGAAAAGAGGACGACCCCGAAGGGAAAGGGAGTTTTATGCTTTTCAGGGTAAGGGGCGGGGTTACCTATGGCCAAAGGCCATAGGTCAGAGTCAAGGGACAGGTAAAGTTTCACAGGGGAGGGGATACTAAAAGGGAATACAACATCTGAAGGAGTCTGAGCCACCTCAGAAGTAACAGACACTGAAGCACAACTTCTTCCGGCACCCTGACTACAGGTCATGGGGTGGATGTTGAAAGCAAAGTTCCCTCTACCCATCATGCCACCAATGCCACATGGAGTAAGTGGATTGCTCTCATCACACAGCACAGCCACTTTGGAAAACTGAATTGTCCTGGGATCTTGGAAATAATTACAAATTGGCCCAAAGGTGGACACTTTGGTCTCACTGATCAAAAGGAACAAGTGACAGGTGTTGAGGAAGCTCCACTGTACAACCAACTACCAGCAGCACTTTGGGATGGAGCGAGGACAAGGAAAGTTTAGGACTGGTATAATTGCACCAATTTAGGGGGTATAGTTTTTATCAAATGGGGTTACATCTTTTCTATGGGCAGATCTAATAAGTTCTAATAAGTTCAAAGCAGGTCAGGAGTTCATTGGGAGGTTGGTATTGAAATTGAATGCAGAAGTGAGCTTTAGAGAACCCTACCAGCTCTAATTCTTGGGGTTCCTGTCACGACCCGCTAATACAGGTGGGAATCATGATGGTTCAGGTTCCATCTCAAGGCGCAAAAGATATGACAAGGGACAATAATTGCTCAAAAAGCAGTACACTTTATTAAGTGCACTTGGCACGGTATGCGATAGAAAAGAGAGAGAGAGAGAAAGAGGGAGAGGGATAAAGTAAAAGAGAGAGAGAGAAGTGGGTATAGCTACCGATGGAGAGACGATATCCTCCTGGTCCTGCCAATAGATCCGTCTTCTTCCGTGGGGAGATCTCAGAATTCGGGCGATCTTGAGGTATCTCTTATAGTCCTTTCTGAAGCGACAGGCAGTTGGCCAGAAGGTGAGCTCAGCATCAGGTGGCAAGAGGTGCAGCACTCCAGCGCTTAGAGCAAATAACCACCTCAGGAACAGGTACAGGTATAGGGCAAGCACAGGACAGGCCGGCCCAAGACCAGTCTGCTGTGAAGTCCTATTGTCCAAGCTGGTTCTTAGGGGGATGTATCAGTCCAATGAGCGCACCTGTGGACAATGGCTGGCAGTCTTCCCACCTCAGCCAGGCCAGAACTGCTGTATTGGGAGGGAGGTTTTTAGTCCCAGTCCTCTTTGAGGTCTTCTGTCCTTGGCGATGATCGTGAGGCAGATGAGGAACTTAGGGAACATCTCTTAGAGTTCCTCAGGTGCAAGCAGTAAAGTCCATGCCCACTTGTCCCAAGCATCTACCGGACTGGGTTTCTTATCTGCGTATGGGTGTTCATTTGCTGTTAAGGGGACCCCTACTAGGCATGTCGACAGTGGGTTGTCCATGCTGCCCATGGAACAGGCATAGATAGTCTTGCTGTAAGGTCTTGGCTAGTGTGACCCAGATGTTCTTGTTGGGCTGAGGGACAATCCACACACTAGCTGATAGAAGGGTGAGGAGCATCCAAAATCCTGCTCAGAGTAGATGAGGATTCCCTGCCACAGGAGATATGTCAGGATACTTGTGGATGAAGCGCTGATCTGTGAGTTTGAAAAAATGCATTTTTAGACTTATTTAAATCCAACAGCCCCTTGTATCTTCCATCCTAACCCCTCAGTTTATACTGAGTAGAAAGGCATATGAAAATATGATGGGATAGCAGTGCAACAACCAAAAGAGAGGTAGCAGTATGATAAACAAAAAAAAAAAAAAAAACAAAAAAAAAAAAAAAAAAAACCAAAACAAAACAAAACAAACACCAAAAGGTAACAGTGCAACACATTTTGGAAATGGAGAGCATCAGAGTTTTATAGTCTTTTGAGGTACTGGAGAGTTGTCTTTTACTGCGATAAACATCTGTGCTCATGCTCCTATTCCTTCTCCTGCTCCATGCCTCCCGGGCTTGACCTCCCTGCTGTCTCTGATGCTCTGGAGAGGTGTTTCTGAGTGCTGCCTTTAGTGGTTCGATGTACGGCTTGACATTTCTGCCTGGAACCCACCCTGGTCCAGAATCTGTGGACACACACACACTCTCCCCCAAATTATTAATTGGAATGGACCCATTATTTGCTTGGATTTGGGGTCCTTGATCAGCACAGGGGGTTTCTTTGAGAGCTGAACTCCACTTGTGTTGGAGGAGTGTCTGAGAATGGGAGGGTTTGGCTCCATGAATGAATTATTAAGGAAATTAATAACATAAAGAGCCTTGCATAATCTTTCTACGTTTGATAGTGTTTCAACACCCCCACACTGCTGATCAAGGACTTTCTTGAGAGTGTGATGAGTGAGCCCTTTCTACAATAGATTGCCCTGTTGGGGAGTCAGGTATTCCTGTGTCGTGTTTCACCCCCCACTGACTCAGGAATTGTTTGAAAAATTTTGAGCTGTAAGTAGGACCATTGTGTGTTTTGATGGCTTGGGGAATGCCTAGAGTAGAAAATGCTAGGAGAAAGTGTCAGATGACATCTTTTGTCCTTTCACTGATGGTTCCTGTTGCATCATAGGGATTAACCAGAAGTAGAAAGCAGCCGTAGCGAGCCCCACATGACAGGTTGCAGAAGCCACTGAAGGACAAGATGGGTCAAGCAAACTTGCTGAACTCAAAGCCGTTCAACTGGCGCTGGGTATTGCTGAAAGAGAGAAGTGGCCAAAGCCCTACCTCTACACTGATTGATGGACGGTAGCCAATGCTCTGTGGGGATGGCTGGAAAAACGGAAAAAGGATAATTGGTGGTCTAGGGTTTTCCTTAATCTGGGCTGCTGAAGAGTGGAAAGACATTGCCACTCGAGTAGAAAAGCTACCTGTGAAGGTCCACCATGTAGGTGCCCATGTCCCCAAGAGTCGGGCTAATGAGGAGCAATAAAACAACGAACAGGTAAATCAGGCTGCAAAGATAGAGGAGTCAAAGATAGACTTAGATTGGCAACACAAGGGAGAGTTATTTCTACCTCTGTGGGCCCATGATGCCTCAGGCCATCAAGGCAGAGATGCCACCTAAAAGTATGCACAAGACTGAGGTGTGGATCTAAGCATCAAAAGTATCTCCCAGATTATCCATGATTGTGACACATATGCTGTGATCAAGCAGGCCAAGCAGGTGAAGCCCCTGTGGTATGGTGGTTGGTGATCCAAATATAAGTATGGGGAGAGCTAGCAGATTGACTACATCACACTTCCTCAAACCAACCAAGGCAAGTACTATGTGCTGACCATGGTGGAAGCCACCACTGGATGGTTAGAAACCTACCCTGTGCTTCACACCACTGCCCATAACACCATCCTGGGTCTTGAAACGCAGGTCCTTTGGAGACATGTTACCTCCGAGAGAACTGAGTCTGACAATGGGACTCACTTTCAAGAACAGCCTTACACCTGGACTAGGGAACATGGCATTGAATGGGTGTACCTTATCCCTTACCATGCACCAGCTGCAGGCAAAGTGGAGAAGTGAAATGGATTGTTAAAAACCACCTTGAAGGCACTGGGTGGAGGGTCTTTCAAAAATTGGGAGCAGCATTTAGCAAAGGCCACCTGTTAGTTAACACCCAGGGCTCCACCAACCGAGCAGGCCCTGCCCAGTCTGAGCCCCTGCATACAGTAGATGGAGACAACGTCCCAGTAGTATGTGTCAGAGGTTTTTTAGGAAAGACTGTTTGGATTAATTCTGCCTCGAATACAGACGAACCCACCTATGGGATTGTTTTTGCTCAGGGACCAGGTTGCACACAGTGGATAATGCAGAGAGATTGAACAACACATTGTGTACCTCAGGGAGATATTATGTTTGGTGAGAACAATGTGGAAATATCACTGTTTGCTGAATGGTCACTACGACCATCTGTATATAGCTGTGTGTATATATATATATGTATGTATGTATATATGTATGTATGTATAAATGTGTGTGTGTAGAGTTAGAATATATTAGTTACGGCATTAAGGCAACAATATGGAATAAGAGGTGGAATGTCCTGGGGTGACTGTATGGTCCTGTATCCCCTATCAGCTGCTCTATGCCCAGACATGAGTCCTGTAGCTTTAAGTTTGAAGCAGGGGGTGGGGAGAAAGGCAGTGGAATTCTTTTTGCTACCTATGTTCAAAACACAGATAAATCACTCATTTTTTTTTCCCTGCAGCTCTTGACTCTCTTGTTCTCTGGAGAGAAACAGAGAGCTTTTCTTTGCTTTTTAGCTAGCTTTTTCAGTTAGCTGAAGCAAGAACTTTTTCCTGGGACTATGGCTTCTTCTTCCTCTTCTCCTGGAACTGTTCAGCTTTTTTCAGTCCAAAACACCAGTACATTGCCAGGGGCCCTCTCACACCATGGCTCAGGGGCCAGCTCTGGGTCCCGGAGGGAGCTGAGACACACCAACAGAAAGGTCTCTGAATTCACCAGCTTTTCTCTGCAGTGAGAGATTTTATTATTTAACATTATTCTTTTTTTTTTTCTTTTTCTCCATGCTTGAGAGCAGCCTGCTTGTTAAATAAACAGGGTTTTTTCACTTTCCTCCAGAGGTTCTTTTTCAAACCTAGGTGGAGGAGGGGTTGCTGAAACCTGCCTTCTATTAGAGGATATGTTCATTTTGGGACATTTCCTCCAAATTTGTCTCAAACCAAGACACTAATCTAAGTCTACCCTCTTTTGTTTTAAATCCATTTCAATTTTAGGCCATTTCAACACATTACCCTGGTGTTTACAAGTCAGCATGATCAGTGCTTGCTGGGCTAATGATCACATGGCAACATCCCTGGGCAAACTACATACAAGGGAGTATTGGGTCCCTCTTATCTGTATGGAGCACTTGCACAGAACTGCTATGGGGAAGATGCGAGATACTATGTGGTAGCATAGAATCACACAGACATCTAGTAAGAATAACAGAAGCTTCTGTTTAAAGTTTCAGAAAATTTTGTAAAAGGAAAGCTTTTCAATAACCCTGGGTTTCTCTTAATGTGCTCTTTGAAGTCCACACAAATGCAAAAAATGCCTAAAACGCGTAACTAAACGCAAAATCCCAGTGACTGCCAGTGAAGAAATCCTGCCTAGACATTTGTATGTAACTTCCAGTGCTGTGGTTATGCTGCTTTATATTATGGAGCCTGTTATACTTTGACATAATAAAGTGGTTTGTAAAAGAACTAAAAAGGGCTGAACCATCCTGGGAGCAGCTGTGGACAGCAAATAGCATAAAGGGAGTTTAGACAGAATAATGAAAGCATCAAAGCTGAAAAAAAAAAGTTTTTATTTTAATGTCATTTCTGCAATAACAACAAGAATTAAACAAAGTTTCTTGATGTGAGGCTAACTCTAATAAGGTAATTGTACTACTGCTTAGACATCAAGTTATCTTTCAAACCCCTTATGTTTTTATTGCTGTTGTAAAGAGGTTGCTTGCCTCCCAAAGACTAAAAATCATGATTTCTGTTAAGATGTCATCTCAGCTTTTTAACAATAAAACACTCAAGGCAACAGAAATGGTGATTTTTCTACTTATTGTTCAAGATCTCACACAAAACTGTACACAGAAACTTGGTGCTTTCTTGAGTTTACATGGTGTCAGTTTTATCTCCAGTGTTTCATTTGGCATGCTTGTCAGTGCTACCATTGGACTGTAAAGTAAAGAAATGAAGTTTTGTGGGGAGAAAATATTCACTAAAGAGTTTCCATTCCTGAATATTGCAGAAACCTAGGGAAGGAATATTTAAAGTGAGCCAGTGAGAAACCTTCATTTCACTCCCAGTATCTTTTCCAAATCCTTTCTTTCCTCAGCTACTTTAGCTCCTGATTTTAAAAAAAATTAATACATTAAATTAAAAAAATAAAATCTTTAATCCCTAATATACTTCATTCAAAAGTGTCACCAGGGCCTCATTCAGTGCAGTTGGCTGCTGAAAGGCTAATGGTCACATCCATTAGTGAATGAAGTTGGTCTGATCTCCTATTTTAGTCATCTTGCTTGTAGGTTTTCTTTGGCAGGCTGTTTGTAATGATAATGAATTGATCACTGCTGGATTGCTCAAGAACTACATCAGCTTTATAGACAGTGTGCTCAAACTCCCTCAGATTTACATTCACTCAGCTGTTCCAATTACCTCAGCCCTGTGCTGCAAATGCTTGCCATAAGGAAATGAAACCACCTGAACAAAAAAAAAGGGGTTTTTATTAATAAAATGTTTTTAAACTTTTAATATTGGGGTTTTTTTTCTGTCTAGGATTCCAGATCTATCCAGGTTTCAAGTAGTGAGGTTTGTAGCATTCATAATATAGTCTTTGAAGTAATAGACTGAACTAAGGGCATGCCACATAGAGGAAGAAATGATCCCTGCTCCAACACCTCTGCCGTTTTTATAGTACAAGGCACCAGGTCAATAAAACAAATGGTATAGGAAAGAAGAATGGCATGAAATAGTGAGGCACTTGACTTTGCAATAGGTGAAGAGAAGGATGCTGCTGTGGTATTTTTGTAGGCATCACGAGACACAATCAATTTAAGCAGATTTTCCTAATTATTCAAGGTGTCTTTGAATACATTAGGGATTCAAATTCAGGACAAATGAGGAGACTACTCATATTAGAGGACATGACCCATATTTTCTTAACCCAGCCTACAGCATTAAGACTATAATATTACTGCTTGAGCAGGGCAGGAATGCTTTGATTGGCAAAGTTAGTGGTTGATTTTTTAGTAATTTTTATCCAACTAGTAAATATAAATTACAATGAAAATTTGTCTAACATCAACATGCATGCTAGTCTAGAAGTCTACCTATCATTCAGAATTTGCTTAGAATAGAATGACAAAGAGAATGCTACTTCATACTAGAACAACTTGCTTTCAGATTTTAGGTCCAATGTCACTTTTACTAAAACCAAAATTTTGTGTTTCATTCCCTTTCACACACTTTAGGTTGATGACAGAGTTTTCAAGAGCTGACGGATTTTTTATATCAATCAGTAGGATAACTAACAAAATCCTGTAGAATCTTCTAACCCCACATAAGCTTTGGAACATTTCTCTTGTTTCACACAACTGGGTCTAGAGCTTAGAACATCTGGGCACTAGGCTATAGTGTATATGGCGAAAAAACAAAGCAACAATTCAGGAGAAAGGGAGGTGTTACTCACCTTTAAAAACCACATATTTCAAATTATCCAGGAGTTAATTTAATCTTACAAATGCTGATGGTCTACATGAATTGAATTTTTATGCCTGTCTAGTCCCTGGTAAATAAATTCCAGCACTAAATGGATTTTGACTTTAGTCATAACTTCTTCTCTTACATATATCCAGCACACTCAAGGACTATGATTGATGCTGCTAAACAGCCCATTCATGTCCACATTACCACTAACAGTCCCACTGAAATTTTGCTCACCAGTAAAACTAGGATCCAGCTTCACATTCCCAAAGCACCTCTTTCAGTATGCAAATACTTGCCATGGCAACACTAATCAGAACACTGGTGTTGCTATGAGCGCCTACTTACACCCCAGGAAGGTGACCTGGTCCTCCAGAGCTTTTATTCTGCCACAACTCAAAGCTTATCATTTCCACTGGAAAAGAGAAAAAAGAAGGAGTGCGGCATAAACATTTATTAGCACATCAGATTATGTAATTGCTGCAACACAGACATAGGAGAAGCAGCTGTCACCTGCTATTTTGGATTATGGCCCTTCAGTATACTTTAGGAGGACACCTTTAACTTTCAGTCATGTTTCTGACCAGTCTTTAGCCTTTTAGGATGAGCCAAGCAAAGTAGAATTCATTTTGTTGTTGTTGTTATTAATACTGTTGATTGGCATCTGAAGGACCGTTTTCCTCTGGGTAAACCCTGCAATGTTTTCCTGCAGGAAATACCTTACCTGCAGGAAATACCATATGTTTGGGGTGGCAAAGGTAAGGTATTTGTTATCAAATGTATGATGGAAAAATGCTAGACAGCAAAACAGTCTGTAAAGATCTATACCAGAAGGAGGGAAAACTTTGAACCATGGAAACAATCAGAATGTTTAGGTATCTCTTTGGCGAGGTTTGAGATGGCTCAAAAGCATTATTGGGAAATTAGGTGTTTGGAGTGTTTGATATTGGAAGCTTGAAATATTTGATAATGAGGATACTATATGTTTAGTTTGAAATATTGATTTTCCTCAGAAGTAGTCTTTGATAAGGGGAAAGAGCTATTGAAATAATTCACACTCCAAATGCAAAAGATCAATATTTAAAAAAACCCCCACCTAAACAAAAAACCCCACAAGACTGAAAAAAACCTAAAGTGATCTTGGTCTTTCTTATTCTGTTATTATGTTCTATTATTGTGTCTAGAACAGATTACATCTGACTGTCATGTTTTAACTCCAACCAGCAACCAAGACCCATGCAGTTAATTGCTCACTCACCCCTGGTGGAATTAGGGAGAGAATCACAAGAGTAAAAGAGAAAAAACCTGCTAGGTTGAGGTAAAGACACTTTAATAGGTAAAGCAAGAGTTGCACGTACAAGAAGAGCAAAAAAAAAAGGAATTTATTTATCATTTCTCATGGGTGGACAGGTGTTCAGCCATCTCCAGGAAAGCTGGGCTCTGTCATACATGATGGTGCCTTTGGAAGACAAATGCCATAACTCCAGATATCTTTCCTTCCTTTTTCCTTTCCTCACTTTATCTAGTAAGTATGAAGCCATATCGTCTGGGATATACCTTTGTTTAGTTCATGTCAACTGTCTGAGCTGTGTCCCCTCCGAGTTTCTTGTGCACAACTGCACACTCAGCCTAATTGGTGGTGGGGCAGAATGAGAATGTATTGGTTTTGCACAGCCTGGTTTTTGGCAGCAGAGGGGCCACAGAGGTGGCTCCTGTGAGAAACTACTGGAAGCTTCCACCATGTCCAGCAGAACCAATCCCTGGTGGCTCTGAAGATGTGTGGGAAACTCTAAAAGCAAAAAGAAGATTTTTAAGAGCTGAAAAAGCAGGCCCCAAACAGAAAAAGCTGAGATCTCAGAATCTGCAGCAACTGAGAAAAGTTTAGAACTAAGAAAGATACAGTAGTATATAATAGTATAGCGAACAAGGACATGGAAAACAAAGGCCGAGTTTTTAGGTTTGGCTTGAATAAATCATAACACTGCAGAAAACATATGCCAAACAAGATAGTAGAAAGTTTTAAACTTAATAGAAGTATTGTGTATTCTTAATAGAGAAACAAACAAACAACTATTGTTTGAAATAGGTGTACGTGTGCTTAATTTAGTTGGTCAAAACAACCGTCTGTAATTTTTAGTAATATAATGTTGGCTGAAAAGTCTTTAAGATGCTTTGTAATGAAGAAATCGAGAGCTATTGTAAACAGCTACGAGGGCTATTGAAAACAGCTACGAGGGCTATTGAAAACAGCTATTGGGGCTGCTGCTGGGGGCGATTGTGGGCTGCTGCTGGGGCTGCATGGAGCTGCTGCTGTTGCTACTGCTGTGCTATACATGAGTGCTGTAAACTGCTACCTTGCTTTAAATTCTGTGATGAGACTGATGCTTCATTAAAAAAGAAAACAGCTATCACAGCAATCAAGTCCAGTGCCTGCCCGCGTCACTCCCACAAAGATGGCCATGCTGCTGGCCAAAACTGGGCCAATGAGAAAGGCTCTATGATGACATATTTAAGAAACTCCAAACAAAGTGGGTGCAGTGTTAATTTCAGCCAGAGAAGAGGAAGAGTTGAGAACATGCAAGGGAAACAACATGATGACACCAAGGTCAGTGAAGAAGGAGGGGAAGGAGGTACTGCAGATGCTGGAGCTGAGATTCCTCTGCAGGCCATGGTGATGACCACGGTGAAGCAGCCATCAGTGGGAAGGAGGGAGGGGCTGGGGAAAAAGGTGTTTTAAGGGCTTATTTTACTTCTCATTATCCTCCTCTGATTTTGTTAGTAATAAATTCACTTTGTAACCCTAAGCTGAGCCTGTTTTGCCCTTGAAGTGTTTTTCTCCTGGTCCTTAACTCATGAACCCTACATTACTTTTTTTCCTTTTCCTCTCCTCTGCCCACCTGTGGCAGGGGAGGGTAAGAAAGTGACTCTTGTGGGTGCCTGGCATTGGGCCAGCGTCAAGCCACATCAATGTCCATCCTCTCCTGTGCAGAGGAGCCCAGCTGCAGGGGCCCCTTCACCATGGTAAGAGCCCCATTCACGTGAGGGACAGCAGAAGGGGTGTCATGGCCCATCAAAGGCGCCTCTCTAAAGGGTCCCCAGACCCTGCACCAGAGCACCACAACATGATGCAATAGATGCACAGTGTTGAAAGGAAGAGTGTCAAACCTAAACCCCTCAGGGGAGGCACCTGGGCATTCCCACCTAGCCCAAATGTATATTAATTCATTGGATTCCATACTTCTTGCGGGGCAGCAAGGACTCACACCCAAGAACACCAGATGGAGGGGAAGCCATGAGACATCATTGGGATCCTCAGGGGGGTGATATGGTGATACCTAATCCCTGTCACTCTCCCTGCCCACTCCCCCGACCCCGCTTCTTTCTTTCTGCCTGCCTGCCTTCCTGCCTTTTCTCTTTCTCTCTCTTTACCTTTTTTACTATAAAAGAATATCAATTTTTTTGGCACCAACATCTAACTTTGTTTGGTCTTAATCAAGTTCTGGAGTATATTTTGAACCTGTCTGGGTTAAATCAATTTTATTCACAAAGTTTTCTTTGCTCTTCCATGTTTAAATTGGTTCATAACAGTATCTTACACAGGAAGTAGTGTATGGTCACCTGTATTTAAAAAACATCAACTCAGAACAGGAAGGAAGGAAAGGAACTCCTTAAATTAAAAGACTTTGAGGGCAAGAGAACAAATTGAGAAGAAAATGACCATTAAAAACATCAAAAAAATACTAGAATAGTCTTTAGCAAGAATAATAAGGAAAAAAATTTAACTGGTTCTACTGGACTTCGTTCAGTTCATAAAAGGAAAGATAGGCAATATTTGCTAACAAAAATAGGAGACTGAAACTGAGGACCTTCCAGTTCCATGTCCCTAACTGTGTTTCAGAATTTAAAAAAAAAAAAAAAAAGCATGTATTATTTTGAATGGTTCCAACTTTGGCAGGTTTGTCCTTTTTTATATGACTTGTCCACTTCCAAAATAAGTTTCAGTCTTATATGTGTTTGTCTGTCTGTCAATCTCTCTACCTACCTCAGATTTCACATTTATAAGTGATTTGACAAGGTACACTTCAACCTGGTTAATAAGTTCAACGAAAAGAAACATGAGGAAAGGACCACAGTTCCTGACCTAACCTCCCACAGGCCTCAGAACTGCTGATGTAGTTGGCCAAACTGCCAATTTTCAGGACAAATACTTTTTGGGTCTGAAACAACAGTGACATATTTTAAACTAAGTGCAGGTTGGGGAAAGTCACTTAAATTTAAGTTAGCCTTCTTATTTAGACAAATTGAGAGAGAAGGGTAATATCAGATATGAAGCAGGAAAAAAACCCAAAAACAAACAAACAAAAACACAAACAAACAAACAAACAAACAAAAACACACAAACCCCCCTGAAACAAACAAACAAAAACACAACCCCCCCCCCCCCCCCAAAACACCAACAAAAACCCCCAATCAAAAAAACCACAAACAAAAACCCACAACCCACAACCAACTTAAGAAAAAGGCCAGGGAAAAAAGCTTGTAGTATTTGTAGAATGGAAGTGAGAGTGGGACAAGCACAGCTGAGCAGGCAGTAGAATATGAGACAAGGTTTAACATGTGCCACTTGGCCAAGGTGAAACATGGGTCTCCCCTTTGATGAAGCCAAGTCAGGAATACAATCTTGAGCTAAGAAACAGGGCAACATGCTACCTTTATTCTTGCATTTGGCAATCTCACCAAAAAAACTTCTGTTTCTATTTAGATTTGACTTGTCATCCCTCACGCTGAAAATTAAAGTGGAGAAAAATATTTTACCACATCTATATCATCTTCTATTCAATCCTATATATAGATTTCATTAATTTAAAACTGAGCAAGTATTCTGACCTCTTAATAGGTAATCACTTTATTGTCAGTGCCATTCACCTAAAATCAACATGGTAAAATAATAATTTTAGTAATTAATCTGATCATTTAAGTTAGATAAAGGTAAGGGGGCAGATCATGCCCAGTTCTCAAGTGTCTACCTCCACTGAGAGACTGATGTAGGACAGAACACATTCTCTCTATGAAGTGCTCTCTGCTTATGTCACCACAGCCGGAACTTTTGTGCGAGCTCAGTTTTCCGCTACAGACGATTTTGAGTGGGACTCATCTTCCGCGGCGAGCTGGGAGCGTGGTGTTCCAGAGCTGCTTTGGCTCTACGGCTGGAATGTTTTTGCTAGGCGCAGGTTAGAAGCACGGAGTGAGAGACAGGCAGTCTGTGTGTGATCCAGAAGGGTTTATTCTTCTGAACAGCCAGTGACAGACCGACCCCGAGTGCCGGGCACAGCAGGTTATAAACCGGCAGGACTCAAGTGACAAGTAACAGCTTTTGACCAAGAGAGGGAGGGTACGGGAGGTAAACTAGGACTTTACGAACTAATAGGAAACCAGTGAAAGGAAAACAAGTCCATAAAACGGACAAATGGAACACCAGGGATTAGGGGAACCCCCGAACCAGGTTTTGACAGAGGTTGGTCCAGTAAAAAGATTGACTTAGAACATTCAGGAAAAAGGGTTGGGGTTTGCATAACTGACAGCTCTGGGGAGCAAACAACTTTTGGGACAAAACCACGAACTGGGACAAAACAAAGGGGGTACAGAACAGTCCCTGTAACACTACAACTTGAACAGAATGTAACATGTTGGATAAAGCAATCACTTCCTTTACTATTCCTTTTATCTTTTTGACTATAGCACAGAGCAGCTTCATTAAATTTGAATGAAGCTCTCAGTTCTCAGATTGCAAGTCCAGAGGAATACTACTTAAATGACAGAAATTACTGTACATTACCACTTACACAGGTTAGTGCAAAGCTTGTCTCATTATGTGTGTCCTTGAGTTTCAGGGAAACCCATTTGAGTTCCTTCTCATTTGTGCTGGCATAAATTTGGAATAATTTAATGCAAGTCAATACATCATACCTGAATGCATGTCTGCAGCAGGGACATCTCTGTTTAGGGTTACTACTTCATTAATTTCTGATTCTTTATAGCTGTTTGACTGCAGGTTAATTTACAAAAACATTGCGTACCTGGAAGTTCAAGCATTAAAATGGCACTAGCTACATAAAAAGCTAAGTAGAAATGAACTAGAAATATGTGAATTTTTCCTTTCCAACATTCACAGATTATAGCATGACCAAGACACAATAAACTAACTTTCATTGCTCTTTTATTAATAAGATATAATTTCTCCACTCATTCTTTATTTTTGTCAAAACCACTTGCAAATAAAATCTCAATTTGCAGCCATTTGAAATACTGCAATTTTTGATTTGCTATACTAAATAGTCACATGACTTTAAATTCATTTGTACATTTGAATCTACACAAAATAGCTCTCTCCATTGTGTTTTAATTCTGGTAGTAAGCAAAGTGGGCCAGAGGACACTAAAATCTACTTTGCATCCTTAAGACTCCCATGACTCTGTCCTTAGGCCTTTGGTATCTCAATTATCCAGTGTGTTATGCACTCAGAATTTTAATCAAATTAAGACATCTTACTGAGGACTACTCAGGTCAATATGCAACTTACTAGACTCAAAAGGTATGGGGGGAAGTCTCTTATCTTTTTTGAGGGGTATTTCACTACTAAATGGAAAAGATTTAGCAGAGAAACTTCCATTATGTCCAATCCAAAGAGAAGGCCAATGGCAGGCATAGACAGCCAAAATGTCAGATCAGCTGCAGTCCAGACACATGAGCCAGGCATGCTAACAGCCAGCATGCTAACAAATGAGCTTTTTTTTTTTCCATTGTTAAAGAACATCTTATTTTTCTTGAAGATTAGTCTAGTTCTTCCTTTCTTGGTGAAACTGGAAGAAACAAATCTGCTAAAGGTTGTGGGTTTGATTCCTAAAACAAAGCCACTTTGTCACAAAAGTCCTATAGGGTTCTTAAAAGCTGTTTGGGGTAGCACAACACAAAAAATCCTGCTATGTAAAAACTGCTTCTCTGCTTATCAAGAAGACAAGAAGTGAGCCCCACAGAGGGCACCAATAGCTCATCAATCCTCTGGCCTCAGATGAGAATGTACACTGCCTGCTTGCACACACACACACATACATGCTCACATGATAACAAAGAGATTTTAGTACATCCAAAAGTCTCTGGTTATTACTTTAGCTGCTGCAGCACTAGTGTGTCCACTGAATCTCCAAAGCAAACTGGGCATTGCATTCCTGTTGGCAGCAGCATTCTCCTACCACTTTTGCCCAGCAAGGACTGAGAGCATTTATTTTTACCCTGAAGGGTGCTGCCTTCATGTCAGAACCCACATCTACTTGGAACTTTCCAATGCTTTTGGCATTGTGGTACGTAAAGCTGTGGTCTTCCACCAGTACAAATGTTCTCTGAGTAACAGGTTAGGTCCTAACTCTGCCCAGCCTGTTCTTAGATATATAGCCAACAGTCTTAATACTGAGGAAACAGACTGCTTGAGTATGTCTGGAATACATTGAAACACTTAAGAGTTGTAGAAGTAAAAGCTTACATTCAGCTTCTGCTCCCTATACAGGTGACCAGCTTACTGGTCATGGGCATGTATAGAGTTGAAAACATAATTTCATATATATTGTTTAGTTACTATACTCCAGCAACTATGGATGATAAATCCTCACAGGAAAAGCACATGAAGCTGAAAAATTCAACTTTCATCCAAATTCACAGATTGAAACAGAACTCAAGTTACACAGGTTGACACTCTTGTCATAGGTCAGTATCACAATCACAATGGGGTTTGATTTGATGTTGATAAAGAAAGATTGACCAAATATAAATAATTCTCACTACCTTTATTTTATTTTGATGGTTTTAAAATATAGTCAAGTCAGTTGTACTCTTTGTCTCCAAACAGTTTGATAAGTCATGAATTACAATAAAAGATGCCAATTATCCACACACTGATAAACACATACAATATAGTATTTAATTCAAACATACAGGAGAAAATGTCTTGCCCAGTTAATGGAAAAGTACTTGAGCTAGACAAGGACAATAACTGACAAAATTATATTACTAGGATAATTTTGCAGTCATTTTTTATTCCAAAAAGTTGTATTCTTTTGTAAACCTGACATTTCCAAAACAGTGCAAGTGAATCAGAATACAGGTGAACACAAGCTTCTCAATAAAGGTGACATCAGTAAGAGTGAACACATTCTTCCAAACACAAGTTCACAAAAAGAAACATGCAATTTTACAATACATAAGCAGTGACAAAAAGAAGGGACGGTGGTGCAGGTACTCTACTGTGCATGGAAATCAAGCTCCAAAAGCAATTTGTCTTCATGCCAGTTTAATCAATGCACATTCAATGAAAGAAATTCTATTTTCATTTATATCCAAGAAACCCTAGCAAGTGGGTAGACTTGGACAAAGGATAGAAATTAGCTCCATGACTCCCTTAATTCATTAGTGAAAGCAGTATTATATATATTTCCATGTCAAATGGATACCATGCTTTAAATTTGTGCAAGACTAAAAAATGTGCCCATAAACATAAGACATTCAAGAAAGTTGATACTAAATACTGTCAAAGAAAAATTTTTCATATCTATTGCTTCCAGCAAGCTGGGCTACCTGCATATTACCAACTTGGTATGTGGGATCATTACCATTCATGTATTTAGGCATAGAAAGGGCTGTTTTCATTGTAATGCTTGGCATTGCAGAAGTCTTCGCCATTTTGAAATGAAAGGATTGCTTAAGTGACTTACAGGCTTGGAGTTTACATCAGGCATAATTTCTCTCTCAGATAACCCAAGCAACCTGTGAGATTGCTTCAATTCAGAGGTTGATCCAGAATTACCTACAGTTTGCTGACTTCCTCATTACAATTAAGCAAATAAAAGAACAAGTTTATTCAGAAAAAAAAAATAGCAGGAGTTTTTGTTAGCTACAATGGCCAAGAGAATACCAGTGACATTCTTGGAGCACACTAGTTGTGCTGTTGCTCGGGGAAAAATTTCAAGACCCAAACCCCTTGGTTTTTAAATGAAAACTGCTGTGAAAGGTGGCTTTATCCCTATGCTGTGGGTCACCAAAACTGTGAAATGACTGTGATCTTCTTGAAATCAAGATGGAAACTACATGGGATTGCAACAACACCACCTCTGCATTAAGTAATATTTTTCTTTGATTCCCTCCCCCACCTTTCTTGCTGATCATGTTTTTCTGAGATTGTTTTCTTCCTGTTCGAAAAACAACTTCAGGGGTACTGTTTGTCAGAAGACACCTTGTACACTGCAAGCTTAGCTATCTCAGATGACAGAGCATTTGAAAATGTTACTGCCCCACTTCTAACCTTCCTCCTGCACAGCTTACAGCTAGTGTAAAGTGAGTCTGCTGGGAAAAATGGCAGTGTAAATTCAGCAAACCTTTCAATGAAGTGTCCAAGAAAACTGATGAGATTGTCTCAAGATGGATTGACTGGAGAGCACTTGTAGAATGACTACCCCCAGCCTCTGTGCAAGCACAACAGCACAAAGAAACTAACAAGTAGCTGACAGATGGGAACTCCCAGAGCACTAAAAGCAATTTCCAAAGTAACCACATGTCTAGATATTTAGGATGATTTCTTAACTAAAAAACTCAAAACCCAGCAGTTCTATAGCAGAGGTATGTTCTAGACATTCTTGAAGTGTATTACATTTTTATAAGAATTTGGGATTAGAAACTGATTGCAACCAACTGATAATAGTGGGATTTTTGTTTGGTTGCTTTTTAAGAAGTGGAAAGTTGCATTTACAGTACTTTAATATGAAAAACTGGTATGATTCATTGTCAAATCTATCTATCTACCTGGAAGCAAGCAAAAGCCACAATCAAATTTGATTAAAAAAAAAAAATTAAAAAAAAAAAAAAAAGGAGAAAAAAATTTGGAGAGTAAAACCAAACCCATCCATTACAACAAAACAACTGAGTACCCAGCAGTGATGATTGTGGATTATTTCACAAATATGGCACTTACCTGGACAACACCTAGATTTTCACAAAGGGATGACTTGTGCTGGATCAATTCTATGACAATTCAAGTCAGAAATGAAAAAGTCAAGTGTGGGCTCAAATGCTATCTACCCTTCTTTTTTTTTTTTTTTTTTAAATAAAACCACTTTTGATTTGCGACAAAACAAAAGAAAGTCCAATAAAATCTGAAATGTTGAATTTGTAATTTTTTTAAAACTCTCATCTTTATATAGTTTAAAAAGATAATTCAAAGGTGTAACTAATTTTGATTTTTAAAATACTGTAAGGAAGGACTTCTGTCAGATTTCAAAGTAAAATTTTGTTTTAAAAGTGGAAACTGATGATTTCAACTTTTCAAAAGTTCTCCTTTTTTGAATGGAAACTTTTAAATCCATTTCAATTCACAAGTAGTTTTAGATGCATCCTGAAATTTTTTTTCAACAATTTTACTTTTTAATAATTTTTGGGGGGATCAGTTCTAGAGAGGGCAGATACTGGAAATTCTTGCAAGTAATAAAAAGACCCCTTTTTGAACCAACTACTTTAAGCAAATTCAATTTATAGCTGTGAGTCAATCTCACATCCAATTTCTGTCTGACTTAGATTTATTTTTAAGAGTAAAACTAGACAATTAGCTTTTGTTGTTGAACAAAACTAAGCAATGCCAGACATATACTGCAAGGAATTCAACAACCTTCAATATTAGAGGCAGATATAGGTTAGATATTTGAAGGAAACTCTTTACTGTGAAGGTGATGAGAAACTGGAGCAGGTTGCTCAGAGAAGTGGATGGCCAATCCCTGGAAGTGTTCAAGGCCTGGTTGGATGGGGCTCTGAGTAACCTGGCATGGCTATGGGCAGGGAGTTGGAACTAGATGATCTTTAAGTTTCCTTCCAACACAAGCCACTCTATTAGTCCTTGATTTTCTGATAATACAGCAGTTCAAGGCCAGACTGGATTGGGCTTTGATTTGTATTTGGTCTAGCAAAATGCCCATGCTCTTGCCCGTGGCAGGAGCATTGGAACTAGATTTTTAAGGTCCCTTCCAACCCAAGCCAGTCTGTGATTCTGTCTCTAGATATAATACACCAGTGCAGTCAAATGACACCAGCCTTTTGATTTTGCACTCTCTTGGAAAATCTGTACTCCACTACATATGCTTATAAAAGAATTTTGCTATGGATTTTGGCTTAAAATATTTCACAAATGTCACACAGAATCTGTTAAATCAATAATTACTGTTTTAAGAAAGATTGTTGAATAGACTAATGATTTTTCTTATCAGATGTTGAATCAATACACCCAATTCACTTTAAAACTACTTTCTCCCTAATGTATATAGATAGCTAATAGTTAATAAATATCAATCAATACTGTAGTAATAGCAGACACTTAATGATGGTGGTGGTAAAAAGCAAACAGGAATTTGTTTGTGGTCCATTTTTATAATTTGAAGCTATCATGAATATGGCAAGAAAGAGCAAGACCTGTTCTCAAATAGATTCCTTGCATGTTCTCTGTGTTCAAGTTTCCAAATTTCCAGCTGTTCTTTTACCACATCCTTAAGGAAGAAAATGTCCTGTAACCTTTTAATCCTGGTTTCACTTTCTACCATAGAGCTTGTCCCTTCTTTCCTTGGATTTTATACCAACATGACATTTACTCCTTATTTACACAAAGTGCAAAATACAATTGGAATCTAAACCCAAGTCTTACACAGATCCATTGTTTCTATTCAGGAATCCAAGAGCTTTTTCAAGAAACTTGTTTGAATTAATTACAATTTGATTTCTTCTAATTCAACAATTTGTTAAAGAATTACCAGCAATAAAAGTGGCAAGCTGAGATCCAATAACATCTGCACCTTGACTAAACTTCCTTCTAAGTTCTTGAGGAAATACATTCAGTACTTGGAACACCCAGATAGGCAATCTCAAGACTCAAATATCCAAACATTTTAATACTTGCATATACTCATCTCTCTTAAAATTATCATATAAAAAACTCATGACTCAAGTATATAAGTCAGATGGCAGTCATAATGCCCATAGCATGTAGCAATTTATCACTTGCTTTGATAGCAACAGATCACAATCTTTAACAGTAGCTTTAAAACTATCCATCTTAATATTACTTAATTACTTTTTATTATTATTATTTAAAGGAATTTGTCAATGCCATAGTGGTTGGCCCAATTATATCCTTCTGGTATCTCAACTGTACAGCCCTAGAGATTGCAAAAGAAAACTTCCCAAAGAGAACATTCTGTGGTGCCTTCTTTGGTGAGCCAAAGCAAGCCACTTTTTGCTACATGTCACTGAAGAAGTGTTTTTATCCTCTCCCATCCAGGCTAGTAAAGGACAGAGTCAATACACAGAGTATCACAACTGTGAAATACTTGGGGTTCTGTAGCTTATAAATCAAACACCAAATTTAACTTAAAGAAGGAGACAGTAAAAAGATTTTGGCCTATTTCTATTAAATTATCTATATATTACCAAGCCTTGTGAATTAAGCATATGAGGATTTCAGCTACTTTTATCTGCAAATCTCTCTTTTCTCTCTTGCATCGATGTTTAAAAGTACAATAGAATTTATATATATATATTTCCAAAGATTTTGCCAGATATCAGTGCTTGAGTGAACTATATAGCTATTCAACAGAAATTATAAAACATTGATACAAATATAAGGACATACTCAATATAAAAAGCTTGTATTTATAAAAAATATTCTTAGGTAAAAGTCTTCCCCTGAGGGCATACTACATAGTTAGATTCATAAATATTGCTCTGCACTGCAGCTTGGTTACCAAAGTTAAAAGTTCAACTCTTAAATGAAGTGTGAATTGCTCCAGTCATCTGACATGGCTGCAGTGGTTGCCTCAGGATATGTTCCCTAGCTTTTGGGAGTAATAAAGACATGGCATCAATGGGGGTCTCCGAAAAATCTGGAGAAGATTCCTTCTTCCACATATGGAAGATACAAGAGCAGGACCTACAGACTAGCAAGTGCATGTCACACGACTGGGCAGTTTTGTTTTCATGGGTAATTTACTGATTTTTCTGGACCCAGTTCCAACTATCTTCATTCTCCTTTCTGCTCTTTTCAGCCTCAATAATTTCTTTGTATCTCCGGCGGAAGAAGCCCATCTGCAAATCAGAAAAGATGACAATGGTAAGTTATTGAATCATTAAATTGAAACTTACTTTGTTGGTATGACAGATAACATTATGCAGAAAGAACTAGGCCAGGAGTTAGCATCTAATTCCTACAAGTGCCAATTCAAAACCGTAGTTCTTTATTTACATCAGTATAAATGACACCAGACTGGAGCCCAAATATTCCTAAGTACTCTGCTCTTTGTAGATGAACTACACTGAAATAGAAGTCTTATATGAAGTATGAGCTAAAAAAAACCCCAAAAAACACATAAAGTATTTATAATAAAGACAGACCAGCAGGGGCTTTGTTAGTTTAAAATAGAGACTAACGCTAAATTTTTAGCTGAACCTAAAGCCTGGCTAGCTCCTGAGTCTTGAATAAGTGCTGACAGAGTTTTATGAACAGTACTCTCAGTGTCTACAACTGCACAAAACAAGAGGGACCAGATAAACACAGTACAGTCATCCACCTCTCACTTCTCAGTTCCAACTATAATCACTGATAGTCACTTTTGCATATCTTGTTTCCTAAACCCTTGTACCTAAAGAAGTGCAACTGGTTTTCATCTCAGTTTGGATAAAAATTCTCATATTTCTGTTTCTTTAAGTCTCTCAGATAAAAAAAACCCATTATTTTAATAACAGACTCTGGTAAGCATTCAAGAATAACTCCTCAAACTCAGCAGTGCACTGTTGAGATCACTGAATAAATATTTTGTTCAACATAATTAAACATTTATGTAATTCCTACCACTCTAAACCTGTTTTCTTACTCCTGCTGTGTAAAACATGATTTAGTCTTCTTTTATCAACCAGTTATTGCCACTAATTATTCCCAAACTGCCTGTGTGTAGGAATATTTTGTGTTGTTTTGTCATTACTAAAATTCCATTAAATTGGACTTCTTAGTTTTAGTTTTCCACAACTTTAGTTTTCTTCAAGTGTATTTTAATTCACAGGGGTTTAAAATGCAGCATATTCAATCTGTCAAGTGGGCATTTGGGAGGTGTATTCAGCGTGGCTCTCCTGCCCTGGACTTGGCTTCTACTACTGGGAATTCATTAACAACCATACCCATGAGGAACATAATTTCCCACAGCTTTTTACCTCCTTTTCCTTCTTCAGGCCTGTTACAACAGCTTTGGAGAATTTTGAATTCCCTTTGGATGTTAAGGAAGGCATATTTTTGTTGCTAAACCTGCTAAGTCTCCTCAGTGCAGTCCACTACGTGGTAAGAATTAAATAAAATAGCCTTTTATCATGACCTTTCAGAGATTTGCCCTGATGGTGGATAGTCATTTGTGGTACGGAATGTGGGAGAAAAAGGCCCAGTTATTGGAGAAATATGCTCCAATGAATTGGGAGTTCATCCCTGAAAAACAGGGATGATACAGGACCCTGATAAAGTGACAGAATACTTGCAACGAGAATGCTGTGGCAATTCCAGAGAGGAGCAATTTATTGCAATGTGCTGGGGCCGGACTATGACTTTTTGGACATTGCCCTGTACTAGATAATACCTCAGGGGGAAGGGAATGAAAACACACCAGCAGACACTGTGGTCACTCAAACTGCAGCTGAACCAGATGAACACCTTGTGCCTGTAGCAGGTGCCCCTATAAAGAAATTCAAGACAAATTTAGTTCACTTAGTGAGGGAGGAAGAGGAATAGGGTGCTCACAACAGGAGGAAGAAGCAGGACCAGAGAGAATCACCTGATCCCTACCCCCAGGTGAGCTGCAAGATATGCAAAAACATTGCAGCCACCAGTCAGGAGAGCCTCTTGTGACCTGCTCGTTCTGGTGCTGGGATATCACAATGTGCAATATGAAACTAGATGGCAGTGAAGCCAGGCAGTTGGGATCCCTGTTCCAGGATGTAGGCATTGGCAAGGGGATTGGAAAGAGGACAGAAACTCTCAGCCTCTGGAGGCAACATCTGTCAAGCAGGGGGGAACGGTATGCTCTCATGGATGACCTAATAGTGCACTGAGACAAGTGGAATGCCATGGAGAAAGGTATCCAGGACCTGAAAGAATTAGCTGTGCTGGAGTTAACCAACAGGGATTCAAATAACAAACAGTCCCCTGTAGATCCAGATCAGGTCCAATGTACAAAATCCATGTGGCAGAAGTTTCTATGGAGCATGCTATCATCATTCGCCAATCCTTTGGCATTGACGTCAATGAAAGAAGAAGAAACATTGCTTCAGGTGATTATCGGACTTTGACAATAAGAAATTCTTTGTCCTCCCTACCAACCTGTGCCTCAGCTGTGGAAAGACTGAACAAGACTGCGGACAGACTTGAAAGACTCAAGCAACCTAGAGAGAAAACATCCCATGCCCCTGCCAGTACAGACCAGAGTCTCTGCCATTGGGAGCATGTACCCCTCTGCTGGAGAGAGTGGTACACACCTCAAGGTAACCTGCAGTTTTACCTGCATGACCACAGAGAGGACACGAGAAAGTGGGATGGAAAACCCACCTCTGCTCTAACAGCAGCATTACATCACACTCCTGCAAACCCACGAAGGCAAGCACTACATTCTTAAAATGGTGGAAGCAACCACTGGATGGCTGGAGAAGTACCCTGTGCCTCACGCCACTGACAAGGCCGCTTTCTTGGGCCTTGAAAAGCAAATCCTGTCACTCCAGAAAGTATTGAGTCAGACAATGGGGCTCATTTAAAAATCACCTCATAGACACCTGGGCCATGGAGCATGATAAGGAGTGGATGTATAATATTCTCTCTCATGCACCAACCTCTGGAAAAATTAAATGATACAATGGACTGTTCAAAAACCACATTCAAAGCAATGGGTAGTGGAACCTTCAAACATTGGGATCTATGTTTAGCAGAGGCCACCTTGTTAGTTAACACTATGGGCTCTAATAATTGAGCTTGTCCTGCCCCATCAAAGCCTCCACATAACAGAGAAGGGGATAAAGTCCCCATGGTGCCTATGAGGAATATGTGTTAAGGAAGTCAGTTTGGGTTAGTCCTGCCTCCGAGGCAAAGGCACAGCCATCTGTGGGATTGTTTTTCCTCAAGGGCCTGGGTACACATGGTGAGTAATGAAGAGGGACAGGGAAATACAATTTGTTCCTCAAGGAGATTTGATTTTTTGGTAAGAACAGTCTGTAATGTTGAATTGTATAATATCAGTTGCTGAATGACACTATCACTGTATGCCATAACCAATACAGACAAAAAGTATGGACTGCTCCAGATGTGAGCTCCTGATGCAGCTTGCAAACACCTGACAGCACACCAGCCTTCCTGCACTGGAAGACACCTAGGACAGATAGAATCCACAGTCATGGACTTAATGAACTCAACAGACAACTTGAAGCGATGGGCACTGACTATAAAAATTATGCCAGTGCTTGTACATACATTCATAACCCCCCAACACATATATACATATATAATATACATATATATATATGCATACCACACACACACACATATATGTATATACACACATTTATGTATAGAGTTGGAAGGTGTAGGATCTGGGCATGACATTCATGGTATAGAATAAGGGGTGGATAATGTCCTAGTTGCAGCCAGGACAGGGTTAATTTTTTAGTAGCCAGAGCAGTCATGGCTAGAACACAGAGATTATTCTATACCACTTCATGTCATTGGTGGGAGCGGAGGGAAGAGTCTCTTCAGGGGAGAAGGGTTCCTTCCACTTGAATAGGTGGAGCAGAGGGATTGATGGGGTTTGTTGGTTCTGAGCTGGAGGGAATGGTTGGGGTAGCATGGCTGTGGTTGGGCCAGGTTGCGCTCAGTGAGCCTTTTGCATGTGAATTACTCTCTTTTGTACATTTTTGTTATTAGTATTGTTGTTGCTGCTGTTTGTTTTCTTACTTCATTTCTGTTTCCAGTAAATTATCTCAGCCTGGGATCTTTACCTTCTGTTCTTCCACTCCTCTCCAGCCCACCACAGGGGAGCAGGTAGGGGCAGGGAGGAGCTAAAGGCTCAACTTTATAAATGCACAGTAGGTACACATAAATGCCCATGATCTCAAGGTTACAAAGGTCCCATGACCTGGATGCCCCCTTGAATAACTGGAAATAGACCTTAAAAGTAATTTGTTTAGTCATTCTTGTGCACAGACTGTGAACATACATCTTTCTCATGTACCGTAAGCAAAGCATTATCTGTTGCAATGTACATGCAAATGCATGATGTGGTGGTGGATTTTTGTTAAGTTATGGTTTGCTCCTGTTACCCCAAAGTGTCTGGTTTATCTTGGGTTTTACTTCAGGTTTTCCCCTCCCCGGTCCCTTTGTCCCTCTTTCCTGACCCTGCCCTGTATTAACCTGGGGCCAATCGCCTCCTGCCCCAGCCCCCTGGTTTAAATGTTAAGCACATGGAACCCCCCTCTCTCTCTCTTGGACAATCTGGAAGAATAAACATCTGAGAGAGCTTTCTCTAATTCTGAGTCTCCTCACTATAAAGGCTACTGCTGCAGAGACAGCCCGTTCTGCATCATCTCTCAGACTGGCATTCCAAGAGTGCTACTCCTGGCACCAGGGCCAGAGTTTTGAGCTTGAGCTAGGTGGGTCTTACCAGACCATCGGTAACACATGGATAATTGCGGTTCTGTTCTGAAAAATCAACTTACAGAATTGACCCTGTTCAATTTTCTCACTTCTTAGCCTCTTTCAGAACACTGTATAAAAGGATTCAGGGAGAAAGAATTGGAGATGACTTTCTCTCCCAATTCTTCTTAGTTCCCAATTCTTTAAACTTACTCTGGAACTGAGATCAAATTCTTTCTTTAGCAGAAAAATATCGTTACTAGTAGTTTTTGTACTTGGATCCACAAGCTATACCAGTGCAAAAATTTTATTTTGAGAAGACATCCTCATGATTTCCCCATTGTAAAATCACAGTGAAAGTTCACCAGTGATGCCAACAGAATTCAGCTCGGTGGAGACTGCAAGGGAATAGCAGAAGTTTATCTAGATTTTCCATCTAGAGAAAATGGAAGTGAATTACTGATAATACAAAAAAAAGTGTAAGAGCCTACTACTTCTCTGTTCTGATTCAGCTGGATTAATCATAGGTACTTATTTATTCATAGGAATCTGCTGCTACTACTTACATATGCTCAGGGAGCAGATGTTATGAAAACGTGGGTGGCTTTTTTTGTATTATCATTTTTTGTAACAGAACCTACATGTTCTGTGCATTAGAAAAGAAAACTGCCAAGAGAAGTGCAATTTCTAGTTTTAGAAACAGATTTTAAATCCTTAAGGTTTTCATCTTTCATGCAACCACATCCTTGATGCAATAAAACTTCCTCTTGAAGTTATAATCAAAATTATAGAAAGGCTTTTGAGTTTCTTTGAGGGCCAAACAAACCAACCCCAACTATTTCCCATAGTTATTTTAATTTAAAAATGTCTGCTTCTGAACATCAGCTTCAAGAATTGTTTTTAAAGTTGGTAATGCGAGTTTTGGTATTTTACTACTTCTTTCTGGATAAAGAATGCTGTTGTATAACTTTCTGTTGGGATAAAAAGTGAGCTGAAAACTGTAATAAATATTAATGAAGCATGAAACCCTACATCTAGAGGTGATTCCACTATGAAGAACTATGTTTATTTGCTGCAAATGATGTGGATACCCTAAAATTATGTAGAGGACTTAAGTGCAAGCAGAAAGAGAAACTGGACCTTAAGAATTTTTTTTCAATGTTTCAGAAATAGTGGTGAGGGATTAGATACATTTCCCATCCTTGAGAGACAAGGATGTTGTTTGTTATGTGATAGTTCTTTAGTGAATGTATTTACATTTAATGTAATAAAATTCCTATCATCACCAGAAAGAGATTTTTTTTGTAATTGCCATGAAGAAATCACAACACAGTTATTGTCTCACAAAAGACCACACAACTCACATATCCATCTCCTTATAATTAACTAATTTCATTCAACAAAAGCAGTATTCACCATATAGGGAAGGCTGGTAAGTACCTGTGGCAAGTTAACATACAGTGATGGGTGATAAGGAGGCAGACAACTGGAGGCAGAGAATAAAGTAGAAGTTGATACAACATGGAGTTGAATATATACAGGCTCCTTTGTCACTGGGGCTGAAGTGACATGAGGTCCCTTTTCCATGGCTAATGCAAAGCCATTAAGAGAACTGAGAAAACCCACTGAGGAGAGCACTGCTGGGACTCAGTCCTGGATTTCAAGCAAGGCTGGGAGAGATCCTCATCTTTAACAGGAGTATTGCCGTGATCTGATTTGTAGAATGGGTGTTTACAGTGGTTGCTAACAATTGTTTCATGGGCAGTGAGTCTCTAATACTGTTAATTTCTCCCAAATTCTGCTTTCCATATATACAGACACACATGTGTGTGCACACATACAATTATAAATATAGAGCAAAGGAATACCCAGCTCCAGAACTGTGACCCCATCAGGCAGTCTGTGAGTTCACACATCCCCATCCAAGGAAAGCTGAAGGGTTATAAAGGAAGAGGAGGCATCATCCACTAAAGACAATGCAAGAAATGAGAAAAGGATAGATGGGCTAGAATAACGAAATTAAAGGATGTGTGTAAAACCCATAGAGGGTTTCAGGTTTTGAATCTACACCACATACTTAGAGCAGCTCTAATACTTCTTGAAGTACCTCCAGAAAGGACTGGTTTTTGTTTCTCACTTCAAAACCTGAAACCATCCATAGCTTTTTACACACATCTTTAATTTAGTTATTCCAGCCCACGTACCCTTTTGTAGCATAACTTTACTGCCATCTACAGTATATACTGAGCAGAAAGCATGTTTCTGGCAATATTGAACAATAAAACAACACAAAAACTGTGTTATTCTGTGTTATGATGAATTAATTAATGTTTTCCTAATAAGGTAATATCGGTGAATATGTTCTTCATAATAGTTGTGTTGTAAGAATAAAAGTTCATAAAGCTTAGAGGCACTGCAGGCTCAGGCGGGCACTGAGCTGGCAGTTTCGCAAGAAACCTCTCATATCATTGTAGTATACGTTAATTCATGTTCTTAGACTATATTTTATATAAATGTAATTCTTACTGGTGTGGGTGATGGTAAAACATGTAATTTCAAAGAATGTCAGGGAAAACCCTCTCAGCACAGAGAAACTCTCCAGCTCGGGGAAGGGGACAATGAAATTACAGTACCAATGAAAGGAGTGGAGGCACGGAAGCCAGGAGCAATCGGCATCTGATAAGAGCTGATGGTCCAGAATAATACATCCTGCCTGGGACATCAAGAGTACTCAAGATACACCCTGCACACCTAAGAAATCTATTCCTGCTGGCCGGCTGATACTGTGACTCCATCAGCAGCATCATCAGGAAACAAAAGGTCTATAGGAATCCTAGACTGGGTAGTGGCACAAACCTCCGAGAAGTTTCAAGCTCCCCTCGATACCGAGACCACCAAACTTGCCCAGACTTGTCCGCCAAGTTAAGGGTATAAGAATAGCCGACCTGGACTGGGACCTTTGTGAGACCTAGGGGGTGATGTGTCGCGGGACACTTCACGAGGCTCACCCAGTGCACACTGTGTTTTCCTTGCTCTGCTGACTCTGTCAATTTCTGTATTGGCTTTGTCAAATTCGCATCCGTGATTTTTCACTGACAGTAAATTCTATTTTATTTTAAATTGGCTTTCGCTATTTATATCAGTCTGAGATGGGAAATTACACCTATTATTGTGAAGTTATTTCTTCTCATGTGACAGCACTGTCAAGTCCTCTATTCAAACACAGGTATTTAAAGTCTTTAGCATACACAATGCCCTTTAACTGCCATGCCAGATTTAAATCCCTTCAATCCCAGATATATCATGTCTAACAACACTCACATAGAATAGCATTTTTCAAGCATCCACAAAAATGAGAAACTTCAGTCAAAAATTATTTCAAACTGTTGAACTGTCATCACAATGGATTTTCTTGTTGGGGTTTTTTTCTGCTGCTACTTTATGCATATCCAAAGGCTGAATTACTAGATCTTATATATTCCTAAACTCCAAAAGTATATGCACTTACCCAACAAATCCTGCAGTATGTGCCTGTGGCTATCTCTCTAGGATGTGAATTATAAATATGTTTGAAGAGTGATGAGATTATAAAATAAAATTTAATTTGCATTTGGGAAAAAACAAAGCTGATCAGAGGGCAGGCAATATCTCTGCTTTTATTTTATTCACTGTTAGGTAAATTTCTAAAGTGTTTTTTTAATGCACAAAAAGGTTTATTCTCTCAATCAAATAAAAAGAGAAATAGCTTGAAATGTGGATTGTAGAAGATTTTATAGTCTTTTTCACATTAATCTAAGTAGATAGGAAACAAGAAGAAACTTATAACCATCACATACCATGATGATGGCTATCTTTCATCTTATCTGAAACACATTCTGAACTACAACTCTACCACTCTCTTGCCAGTGCATTACATTTTTTCTCATGGTTCCAGGATAAGAGCAACACAGCTGCAATGGCTGTGATGTTCTCAAAGTACTCTGGCATGTACAGCTCTCATTTGGAGGACACTGAGACCACAGGGAACACTCAGTCACAGCATTATTGTTGCACATTTGCATAGATCATTTTATCAAGAAAGATAACAAAGGCATTTTACAAGTGCTGGACACATATCACCACTGAAATATTGTCAATCTTTCTCTTGAGGGTAGTGAAAAAATATTACATGGCAATCAGCAAGCTCTGTGGTGAAGGCAGTGTTTTGGCCATAACAGCAGCATTAACCATTTACTTGCACAAGAACAAATAAAAGATTACCAAACTCAGTCTTTCTGCAACATCCAGTCAGAATTCAAAAAGCACAGCCAATCACCGGAGTAATCAGCTGAAGAAAACCCAAAGTTTGAGTCAGTGTTGCAAGAATACAAAGTCTATTGGTGTCAGCAAGCCAAGGGTCTACAAAAATTTTGTGGTGCTTGCTTTGGTTCAGGAAAAGGAAACAATAAAAGAAATTTTGATTGTTCTTTAAGAAAATAAGCAGACTTCTAATGATCCACTAAACTTCTGCCTGGTGAAAACTTCATTATTTGTACAGACAGCCAAACCACTTCTGTCATGCCATTTCCTCCTCAAGGTTTCCTAGACATTGTACAAAATAAAGATCTATCCATGTTTGGGAGGTAATACAGGCTTGGTCTTGAATTACAGAAGTTAATTATCACCTGACTGCATATTTAATATTTGTAACAGAATGATATTGAAAAAAAAAACTTATTCTAGGTCTACTGAACCTACAGTCTGTATCAAAAAAGTAGTACCCTCAGAAGCCTACATGTGAGATAGCAAGTAAGAACTTGCTTAAAGCAACTAGATAAATAGGTGATAAAAGCAATGAAACTGCAAAGTTTTTCACAAAACGGCAGAGAATTAAATGCTTCAAGGACTACAGATGGAGGAATTTCAGAGAACCCAAACCAAGTTAGGTTTTGCAGTTTTTATGGGGAGACAGGACAGGCATGGGCTGTTAGGTTGCTACACACAGTGATCATATTTTTTGTGAATGAGAGAACCTGAAAAAATAGAGGAAGAAGGTGGGCAGGAACTTAGAAGTAAATTTGAAAAGATAGTGTTGACATATATTTATATAAAGGAGAGATGATGAAGAAGGAAAAAAAAAGAAAGAAATTAGGAGAAATATAGACTTAAGTTCTGAGGCAACTGGCACATCCATCTACATCTTTGCAGGGAAGACCTTTGTGATCAGTTCTCTTGGGTTACAATGTAAGATGTAACCAAAAGTACTTGTTCTACCCCCATATATATAAGCTGTTAAAATGGGTGGAGCAGTGTTCTTTATTTTCTCTGTGATTCAGTCCTGATAACTCCCTCAGGGAACCAAGAGTCACCCTATGGGGGACCATCTCTGTTAATGGGCCATCAAGGTCTCTCAGAATGACTCACAGAATCAAATTGTCCCATTGTGAGATGCCCTGTCCTGGGGGAGGAACCAAGCATTCCTGGTTATAATCTGAGGTTTATACTGTGGAATACTGTGGAGTACTGTGGAATATGGGGTTATAATTGTTGAAGTTGTTAAGGCTCATGCTCACCAGAAGGCACTGTGGGAATGGCACAGCTGCAGGTTGGACCGTTGGCAGTCCCTTGAGGGGTGAGAGGCAGTTAGGAGTGAGGAGAGAGCAGCTGAGTGACAGCTGGAAGTGAGATTGTGATTGGCTAGAGAAAGGCATGGACAGCGTCTGAACGAGAAGCTGATTGGGTGATAGGACATATGCACAGCAGCCCTGAATCTGAGTCAGCCAATGGGTGCCCTTCAGCTGTTCTGTTAGGTCTTCGTTTGGTTTCAGTTATGTCTGATGGAGATTAAAGGTATAAAAAGAGGGCAATTTCTGCAATAAAAGGATCTTCTCTGGATGCATAAGGAGGTCCATGATGAAGCACTGGAGCTCATCTTGCAAAGCACAACTATCATCTCTGACTCTAGGCAAGGTACCTGTCATGGGTTAACGTAGTCTGGATTTCTTTGGAAAGGACAGACCTAACAGGAGTCAGTTTTGATTATTGACATGTGATCTGACCACTGAGAAAACATAGTGTTTCTGGTAATACCCATATAAAGCTGAGAGGGGGTGGGAGCTGAGCCCTGCGCAGCCGGGCCTCTGGGAGCTGCTGCCCACTGCGGGGGAGGGCTGCCTGGCCATGCC
Organism: Phylloscopus trochilus trochilus; assembly: GCA_016584745.2. NCBI lineage: Eukaryota > Metazoa > Chordata > Aves > Passeriformes > Phylloscopidae > Phylloscopus > Phylloscopus trochilus. Next base: position 55,482,469 of record WQNJ02000546.1, on the reverse strand, counting down.
TGTGTCTGAGAACAACAGCAGCAGGGGAGGGGAGGAAAAGCCCCGGGCAGCTGCCCGTGTCGCCAGCTGGGGAGGATGTTCCCTACACCCCCCGCCCTCAGGGAGCACTTCTGAGTGGCCCACACCATGAGATCAAGGGGTGGAGAGGAAGGCATCCAGCAGCCTCTGCACCAGCGTGGCTTAGAGATTTCTTCCAGCTCCCGCTGGCATGGATCACGTGAGCACATAGGCCTGGGCAAGTTTTAACTCTTTCCTGTCAGTAAAGTGAACTTTAAGAATTCCGACCCTTCCCAGAGCGAGGACAGACAAAGTGATTGAGCCATAAAGAGATGCAACATGAAACTGAAGTCAGTGAAGACTGAGTGAAAAGTGTATTTGAGGTAAAGGAGGAAGAGTGGCCTAATTTGGCTGGACATTTCTGGTAAATGAGACTGGAGTACATTATTCCTTTAAACCATGGAAAAATACGCATTTGGGTAGTTGATTGTTTTAATTTTTATGTAGATTTTTGAGCATAGGTATGTGTGATGGACTAAGTGAAATTGATTTTATGAGATGTTTGAACAGAGAGATGAAAAGCCTTCTGTGTGTAGTGAAGAAGTGAAAAGGTATCTCTGTTTCTTGAGATGAAGAATCCTTTGCCTCTGAAGTGGTTCACCTTTAAAAAGTGACACCTCAGTCTGCAGTGTGTTTGAGTACATGACCCATGTGCAGCATTGGGAAAGCTGCTAATGGGTGGGATTTCATAGTTAGCAGAGGTTCTTTTCAGGTCCTTGCGGATGATGTCTCTATGGAACCAAGAGAGACTCCTTTCCTAAAGAATTGATGAAATATTATCTTTAAATGGTAAAACTGACTGAAATTACAGGTTTTGTCTTTTTATGTTAGGTGTGGGAAAATGAACACTTGTGGAGGGAGGGAAGGATGTTTTGAAAGTTTCATTTGTTTGGGGTTTTTTTCCCTTTCCTTTTTTCTTATTTTTCTTCTTTTAGTGTGTGTAAATAAACTGTCTTCGTAATTTTAAGGTAAGCCTGTTTTGCTCTTTATGTTCTCCTAGTCACATAAAATATAGTAAGTGATGAAACCATCACAGTACCTCAACTTCCTTTGCCTCAGCACATTGCCTATGCATGCAGCTGTGTAACTCTAGTTATAGCTATTTGCTGCTGTTACTAGGATTTTCTCTCAAAACTTTTATGCCACAAAATGGCAGTTCCTTCACATGTACTGAACGATCCCTATAAAATTTAAAAGAGCTCAAAGTATCAAGACTAACGCAGGAAGCAAAGGCCTGTATTAACTCTAGTGGAGACCAAGAATTTAACCTGTGCAAGTTTTACCTGGACTCACAGGGTAATATTTCTTTTATCTTTCCATTTTCAAACAGTTCATTTCATGCCTTTTTATGACAGGAAATGAGTAATATGAAATCAGTTATATAGGTATCAGCAGCAATATATCCTTTATAAAAAGGATACATCCCTTTTATATATCCCTTTTATAAAACTGTGTGTCACTGAGACATAAACCCTGGGCCTCTTGCAATCTCACATTTTTCCATTTTCATGGTTATTCTTCCCTCTTAATTGCATGAACTTTTTTTTCCTTTTACTATGTCTGACACAGAAAGCAGAAGTATTTCCCAAATGCCATAACAGAAGTTACGAGATATTCTACTCTGGTCAGATATAGACTCTGGTCAGACCTTTTTTCCAAATGAACCTGGCCAGTAAATACTTAAAAACCTTTAAAACTGATTATAAAAGTACTTTAAATCCATATAAACCCATATAAAATTTATATATTATGTGATGTAGTATATAATCTATAACCCAACTATACAGACATCTATATAATTTAAAATAAGAATTGCATGGCCAGTTTTAGGTTTCTAAATCTATTTTATAGCTTCACGACCTGCAGCAATACGTCCAGCACATTGGGGCTGTGGCCTCCTGTCCCAGCACAGCCAGCTAGCAGAGCCTGCAGCACACATGCTGCTAAATAGTACAAGTCAGGCTCCTAGATTTCTGACATGGGAAGCAAAATAATGCTGGACTTGTTCCCATGTGTGCATTTGAGATTTACTTCTCTCAAAGACAGTCCCTGAGCTTGACTGTGGTCTTTTAAATGTATGGATTGGTAACGGAAATAGAAAATGAAAGCACTTGAAGTTCCTTACCCTTCATTATTTACCACACCAGATGAATGCTGGCAAGTGTTAGCATCAACCCAGTTTTACTGTGTAACAGTGCTTGGGTAAAAGAATTGCACTTTACCAGAGACAGTGTGAAGGTTGTCTTTTAACAGGTCCAGGTGCTTCTTGCTCTGGTAAGGCATTTAACTGATCTGGAACTCTTTGTCTGAGGGATCTGAAAATTTTATTGTTGGATACTCCTCTCTCAAGGGCATCTATCTCTTGGAAAGTAGCTACCAACTAGTTTTTGCTAGACATGCACCTAATCGCTTTGCTGGTCAAGCAAAGTTAACCTAATTTTCAGGAAACTATTGAAATCAGTGAATCCCAGTCATCATAAAAACATAGAAATGCAAAATATCTAAGTGTAATATAACAGTAGATTTCTAAGAGACACCTTCCATTGTCCTGAAATGGTTATCAGAGGTTTCAGTTTTTTATAACCAAGCTCTGAAAACCCCCACTTTTTCACTTCTTCTCTACATCATTAGTCTCCCCATGTCCTTCACAAAAGCTTGTATATTAAATTGGTTTTGCTGACTAATGACCTCTGTAATGGAGTAGACAATTATTCAGTTCCTAAAGGAAATGGATGTTAAATACAAGGATAAATTTCAGCTATTTTTTCCCTGGGATTAGCTTTGGTTTTATGTTGCATCTGTTACCTTACCTTCCATAAGAGCACAGCCAGCAATAGGAAGATGAGAATTCCCACCAACAAACTGATGGCAATGATCCATCCGACAACATACCCACGAGGCTCCAGATTGTGCAAAGCCTCAAAGACCACCTACAAAGCAATTAGAAAAAGAATCTTTTTAAAATTGGAAGTTGTATTGTTTTCTCTTGGACTTATTAAACACATTGTATGGTGGCCTCACTGATCATATTTCATCTGTCAAACAAATAGGGAATGCAGCCTTCATTTAGTGCTTTTCATCAAATTTTCCCAAAGGGTTTAAAGCTTTCAAATGGATTTTGAGTAGTTGTGTGTTGGATCCAAAGAATATCAGCCTCCTATCCAGCATAACACTTATTCTGCCAACCCCCAACACTAAGCTTGTTCAGGTGCTGGGTCATCAAATGTGCACCGAGTTTTGCCTAAAAAAATCCATCCCTTGGATTGGCAGAGATTGGCATAACATCTTGCATGGCTTGTCTCATCGTGTTCTGGTCCTGCCAAACCCCCTGATGCTTTATGATGAAATATTCATGATGAGTTTCTGTGGGTTAGGTTTTCTCAAGTGAATTTCTTCCCATTTGTTGTCAGGGAGATGCTGGGGGTGGCTTTCTAGGTAAATAGACAGCAATTCAGAAACAAAAGGAGTAGCCAAGCACCCTGATATACTGTTGAAATAGTTTTGGGGAGGGGAACAGGGGTTTGGAGTTTCATGGCTGGGTGGGAGCAGAGACAGTCATATGGGGTTTTTTTCACCTAAGACCTCTCCTGCACAGCAGTTTCAACATTGCCACAGAGCTCTGCCTGCCACCTGCTTGTAAGCCCTTTGCTTGCAAGAGAGTTGAGTCCTGGCTGCCCCATTGACTGACACTTCACCAGCTGCCAGCACCGAGAGAGACAAGCACAGTGCACGTGGATGTCTTGGGGAGTCATTCCTTCCCATCCCATTCCTGAAGCCACTGCGTGGTGAGACGCCTGAAGCCGGAGCTGCCCCCGCCACACCTCTTCTCTGTATGGTAGTGCAACATCACAATAAAGCCCTGCCTTCCTTCCCAGCCTGTACTGGCTGCAATCAGCAGGTGGCAAAGATTAATCACCACTCCTGTGGTTGCCTGGGGGAGTAATTTTCCTTTTCCTTTCCCCCTCTCTCACCTGAGCTGCTAGTATCACAACCCCGGAGGTCCTGCTTTTGCATCACAATGCTCCCTGAAGCACCATCTCTGCTTCCTTCATCGAGTCACCATCACCCCTGTTGTGGTTGTAACTACACCAAAGGAGAAATAGCTTAATGGGTGGGAAAAGTCTGTTATGGGTTTTTTTAAAACCATCATTGTTCATTGTTGTTGTTTGTTCTGTCTTGTTATGTATATATATTCTAATAAAGAACTGTTTTTCCTTTTCCCATATTCTTGCCTGGAAGCCCTGAAATTTTTGAAGTTAGAATAATTTGGAGGGAGGGGTCATTTTTGCATTCCAGGAAGGTTTCCACCTTCCTTGGCAGATATTTGTCTTTTAAACCAAGACTGCTTGTTAACTACTTCTTCCCCCCAAAAATTGGACAACTCATACATCACTATTAAATGTAAATTATCCCTCCTTTGCTTTACAAGGCACATTGTGTGGGAGGCAAGGACACATGCAGTTATGGGTTCTTCTGGAAATGCTGAGAGCTGTTCTCTCTTTTTTATAGCATGTATGGGAGAGAAATACAGACAGCAAAGAGCCTTCCCACCATCTGTTTCAAGAAGACAATGGGAGAAAATTACATTATTCATATACACTATGTGTATTTTCAGTCTTTTATTTCAATCAAAACTAGTTCCTCAGTGGAAAACTCAAGAACGTCTCTCTTCAGTGAGGGTTATTTTTAAGTTAAATTTTGCAATTTAATATCCAGCAAATGCAGAGGCAGCAGGGTGTTTTTTAAAGGTAATTCATTTGCACTGTCTAGCTTTGTTTTGCAAGACAAAGTAGCTAGATTTCCTCCCTCCTTTATGAACCACTTTCACCATCTTTGCTTAAAAATGCCAAAACCATTTTCTAGATATGAACTGCTAAATCTGGTTTGTGGTGGTTTTTGTTTTGTTTTTGTTTTAATTAACTGTTAAAAGTAGGTGAAAATCCAGGAGTTCCAGGCACATAGAATTATGCAATCCCAAGATGAAAGGTCAACGAAAGACCCCTAAAATACATTCACTCACTGCCAACCCTGTTCAAACAGCTTTATTTATGAGACAGAAAAGGCAATGCAACTTCTATGAATCTTGAAGGTGGGCATTCAAGAAAAGTCTGCAAAAGGAAGGAGATGGCAGCACTGGTACAGGGGCCAGAGATGCCCTGGGTTCTCCAACCATGCAGATTTCCAAGCCTTAGAGAAAGCCATGGGGATCCTGAGCAAGTGCAGGCAACAGCTCTTCTTTGAGTGGGAGATGGGAGAAGGACAGCCTCTCAAGATCCCACTAACAAACATTTCTCTCTCTTGTGTAGCCTTAGCAAACAGCCACGAGAATTACAGATGAGAGAAAGGGGGTCGCTATATTTTCTCTCAGTGTTCCAATAAAGAAGTACTCAGACATGCTTCATCTCAGTTTCACAGGTTAATTTAATGCTGATTAAGATAGCAGCTTTTCTGGAGGAAGAATTTGAATATAGCTGGTTTACACACACTGCTTTTTCTATCAATGAGTTGTTAATCAGGCATTTCACAAAATCACAGAATGGGTAGGGCTGAGAGGGATCACAGTGGGTCATCTGGCCCAACCTCCCTGGTCAAACAGGATCATTCTAGAGCACATTGTACAGAACTGCATCCAGATGGTTCTGGAATATCTCCAGTCAGGGAGATTCAACTGAAAGCGAGATTATGATTAGCTGGAGGGACACGTGGACAGCGTATGAGCAGAAAGGTGATTGGATGGTAGAACACGTGGGCAGCAGCACTGCACTGGGGCCAGCCAATGGGTGCCATCTTTCTGTTAAGTTCTGTTAGGTCTCCGTTTGGTTTCAGTTATGTCCGGTAGAGATAAAAGGTATAAAAAGGGTGCAATTTTTACAATAAACTGATCTCCTTTGGATGCATAAGGGGGTCCGTGTCACTTTGTTTCCCCTTGCTACAGATTGGAAGATCTCTTAAAGGAGGCACAGAAGGTGTACATCAAGAGAGATGAGGAGAAGGCTGGGGCAAAGGCCCGGGTAATGGTAACTGCCATTAGAGAAGGAATGTAAGGAACAACTGCTGTAAATGAGAAAGACCTTGATCGAGAGAGAATGGTCGAAGATGGGGTAAGGTTCCTTGGGATGGGACTCGCTTCTATTGTAAGGAAAAAGGACAAACCAAGAAAAATTGCCCCCAAAGGGAAAGAGATCTGAGGGTTTATGAAAACGAGTGAAAAGAAAAGATGGAAGACTAGGGGTGTCAGGAACTCTACCTCTTGGGGAGAGAATACCATCAGGAGCTCTTGATAACCTTAAAAATAGGTCCCCAGGAGGAATAATTTGAATTTTTGGTAAACAAAGGGGCTGAAAGAACTTGTGTTTGCAAAATTCCAAAGAGGTGTGAAAAGAGTCAAGATACTGTGTATAGCTGCTGACTTAGGCTCATTGTCTGGTTTAGCTGCTGTCTGAGTAGCTAGGGTGTTAACTGCAGCCTGAGTGACTGGGGTAGCTGCTGATTAATCTCCCTGCACCCCTGCCTCTATCTGCTGCCCTACAGTATCTAGTGATGTGTGACAAGCATATGCCGGGGCCCAGCTTATTGCAATGAATGAGCTTTTTCTTCTCAGAATCATCATGGCAGTTATCCTGCAGATATTTCCCCACCTCATCTGAGTTCTGAATTTGTTCACATGAAAATTCCCAAGCTGGGGGATCAGAAAATTCCTTCAAGGTTCAGCCTATTCTCTCCCATTCTCCACACCATTTGTGATTTTTCACACTTGGGTCTACTTCTGGGTCTACTTTGAGGTCAGCAATCTCATCAGCCCCTCTGAAAATCTCACACCTCATTCTAGGCAAGCTGCAAACCATATAGAGGAAGCTTACCAGATTAAATACCAGGAGAGTGGTATCTTTAACATTCAGGGGACAGTGAACATTTTCTAAAAGTGATGTAACCGATTCAAAAGAGAAGAAGGAAAGAAAAGGCCGAAAAGCTTCATCCTCTATCCCTCCTCTGACAAACTGGGTGCAATTATTAATAAATCCCCAAAACATGGACATCCTAGAATTAGGACGCAGAGTAGGACAAAGAAGCCATAAACTAACCATACCTGGCACAAACTCCAGGACCTGTATAAACTTCTTAAAATCACTGAGCCCAGGAGAATAGCCATTCTAATTTGTGCACCTCTAGTGTAAAAGCTATGTGTTAGGGACAACATTGGAGCTACTTCCGGATAAGAAAACAAACCTAGGGACCAGAAAGGCATTAAAACCTCAAAAAACCCTAGAGAACAGAAACACAGAAAGGACTCCATTCCAAGAGACATTAGGAATTCAAGAAGCAACATGGCTACTGACTACTCAATCCCCACACAAAGTACAACCAAAATGCAATGAATACAAGTTTTTTCTACTCTCTTAAGTCCCGCAGTTGGGCACAAATAAAAATATATCTGTCCTGGTTTAGGGCAAATTTGGCAGGAAGCCTCCGAAGGGGGTTCCTTCGGAAAGCAAACCCAAACGGCCCCCCCCTCCCCCCCCCCCCCCCCCAGCCAGTCCAGGAAAAAAAGAACTTCCTTGGAGAAAAGTGGAAAAAACTATTTATTTAACAAACAAGATGCCCACAAGCATAAAGAATGAATAATATGAAACAATAAAAACTTCTCGCCTCTCCGAAGAGAGATAGCAAACTGAGACAGTCCTTGCCATGGGTGCAGCTCAGCTCACTCAGTCTCTCACTCAGTCCCACTCCCTCCGGAGGTCCAGGCCCTGGTGGGCCACAGGTGCAAGCCCTCGCTGCTCCTCTGGGTTTTTCAGTCCAGAACAGATTTAAAAAGTCCCAAGAAAAAGGAAAAAAAACAAAAAAAACCAAAAAAAACCCAAAAAAAAAACAGTCCAGGGAACTTCTCTGCCTCAGCTAGCTAAAACTAACTAAAAGCACAGGAGATCTCTGTCCCACTGCTGTCCGTGCCTCAGACAAACCGCCAGAGCAAGAAGATGTAAGAATCAGGCAGTTTTCTCAAAACAACCTGCACGCTGCTTCTTTCTCCCCCTTCGCTCCCAGAACCAGCTTTAAAGGTACAGAACTTAATATACAGCACAAACAGAACAGACGATGGGGGATACAAGCATCATAAAGTCACCCTAGGACAAAAGGGAAACTTCAATTTGTAGAACACGAAGTAAAATACCTAGGACATATAATTTGTCAAGGGAAAGAATTACAGGGGTAGTCTCACTCCTGTGGCCAAAAACTAAGAGAGGGGTTATATAATATTTTTAGGCTTATTAGGATATTGTAGGCTATAGATTGAAGGGTACACTCAGGCTGTTGCAATAGGACATGAAATAAGGACACGGACTCGTGTTTTCAGAAGGCTGAGATGACTCCAGTCTGTGTTTATTGCTCGAGACTCCTTCTTTTTATACTATTTTATAAGGAACCCACCCAAGGGGTGGAAGAAAGACAAACTTCTTGGACCATATTGGTCAAGTCAAAGGGACATCAAGCAAAGTCCCTCCTTTGGGAAAGGGATGCAAGAAAACAGGATAGTGTATAAAAACATATCTCTTGTTTACAGAATTGTGCCTGGGAAAAGTTTTAGAGAAATCAAAACATTGCAGGCACAAACCATGACTACATCAGGCCATCAAGTTCTTCTATGAAAAGTTAGTAGAAGATGAGATTAGGTGGGGAAAGCAAGATGAGCAAAAATCTGAAGATTTAAAACAGAAATTAGTCAGTGCACTGATGTTGAGTCTTCCTGCCTTAGACAAACCTTCTATCTGTTTCTGGATGTATAAAAAGGGGTAGCACATAAAGTGCTGGCCCAGGACTGGGGAGGATCCAGGAAACCAGTGGCCTATTTATAAAGACTGCTTGATCCTGTCAGCCAAGGGTGCATTCAGGCAGTGGCAGTGATTGTCATACTAGTAGAAGAAAGCAGAATATTGACCTTCAGGGGAAAATTTTAAGTATATACCCCACACTCAGTTAGGGATATTCTAAGTCAAAAGGCTGAGAAATGGCTTAATGATTCCCAAGTGTTAAGGTATGAAGCTATTTTAATAGGTAATAGATAATGATTTAGAGCTAATCATAGATAACCATCTTAATCCTGCAGTTTTTGTATGGAGAACCAGTGGAAGGACTAGTGCATGATTGCCTAGAGGTTATTAACTACCAAACTAAGGTAAGAGAGGACCTAATGGATCAACTGCTCCGCGGGGGAAAGTGATTGTACATCGATGGATCTTCGAGGCACCTGGTATCAGGGTATGCTATAATCGATGAAGGTTTGTTAGCCATAGAAGAGGGAAAGTTACCTTCCAACTAGTCAGTCCAAGCATGTGAGTTATATGTCCTAAAACAAGCTCTGAGAATATTAACACAAGAAAGGGGAACAGTATATACAGATCCAGATTCAAAATATGCTTTTGGGGTAGTGCATACCTTTGGAAGGATTTGAGAAGAGATAAGGCTACTAAATTCAAAGGGGAAGGGACTGGTTCACAAAAAGCTTATTTTGGAGGTATCAGAAACCTTACAATTACCAGAAGAAGTAGTAGTAGTGTATGTTAAAGGACATCTGAAAGGGGTGACTCTTGAGGCACGGGGAAACAATTTAATGGATTTGCAGGCCAAGGATGTGGCCGAGTCAGGAATGGAAAGATTAACAATGGTATTAACCCCTATGGGAGAAATGCAGGAAATCCCTGTATTTAGGGAGATGAAAGAGAGAGAACTCCTTAGAACAGGAGCAAAGAAAGATAATGAGGGGAAGTGGAGGTTACCAGATGGGAGACAATTGTTAAATAAATCACTTGCTAGAAAAATGCCAGAATGCTAGAAGGCATGCATGGTACAACTGGGGTACAGAAGTGGTGAACAATCAGCTCCTAAGGAACTGGGGCTGCTGAGGAATTTTTGGAATAACTAAGCAAGTAACTGAACAGTGTGTGATATGTCAACAAGTGAATAGGAAAGTCATGAGGAAAATTTCTCGTCCCAGAAGAGGATGAGAACTAGCTTTATGACCCTTTCAGAACATCCAGCTAGACTTTACGGAGCTTCCCCAGGTAAAATGGTGGAAATTTTTGCTAGTGACAATAGATCACTTATCCCATTTGGTAGAGGTGGTGCCCACTGTTAAAGCCAATGCTGGTATTGTTAATAAAACCCTTTTGGAATCAATCATTCCCTGATATGGGATGGTGAATAGGATTGATTCAGACCAAGGAACTCATTTCACATCTAAGATATTACAGTAAATTGTTCAAGCCCTGGGGGTAAAATGAGACTTACACACTCCATGGCATCCGCAGAGTTCTGGTCATGTTGAAAGGATGAATCAAACTCTTAAAACAACTCTGGTTAAGCTGATGATTGAAACCCAAATGTCATGGATAAAATGCCTTCCTTTAGCTCTGTTAAGAATTAGAACTCAACCCTGGTCAGATTTAGGAGTCTCACCCTATGAAATTATATTTGGACTACCCTTTTTGACCTCACTCCAGAGAGTTCCACATATGAGGAAGGGGATGCCAATGCCAGAAAATATGTTATGTCTGTAGCACAGACCTTAGAAGGGCTAAGGCATAAAGGAGTGATTCCTTTATGTACTACCCTGGATTTGCTATTGTTTTCCCCCAAAATATATTGTTTTATTACTGCATACCTAAATTCTGAGCAGAAAAAATTAATGGAGGACAAACCTGTGTTGCATTGTCTTGGTTTAAGACAATTTAACAGGAACACTCTACAGTGATTTCTCCCCCTTAGTTTTAACCAATTCCTTTCCACCAATAAGGAGAAACTGAAACTAGTAGATACAAGTGAAAAACACCAGTTCACTAGCAAGCAAAACAGCAACAAGCAAAAAAATAACAGTAAACAATCACTACATACAAAATTGCTAAATCTCACAGACCCCCCCCCACTAGAGACCAAGAGAAACTTGAATTTGCTGAGTGACCCATCCTAAGATGCTGGCCATCACAGCTGAGAGTGTGGTCCTAAAGACAAAGGAAAAATGGCAGCAAACCCTCCCATGAAAGTTGGAACTTATGAAGTAGTTCTAGCGAGAGATAGGAATTGTCCATGTGTGTGGGATCAGTGTTGCTGCTTGCTGTCACCTCCTGACACCTGCTGGACTCTGCTGGTGTTGATGTTGGTGCCTTGGGTCCCTACTCCGATGGAAGAGGAGGGAAGGCAAAAACAGACTTTCCGCACTAAGGTACCCAGGCCTGGCACCAGACCAGCTCTGGCTTAGTGCTGTCGCCAGGTGTTGCAAACTTCATTCTGAAACAGTTTCTGATTGCAAAATGCATTCTCCCCTTGCTAGGTTTGCAAGTAGAGGCAAGAAAAGGCCAAAAGGCAAGCCAAACAGGGAGAGAGATATATGTCTGGGTGTCCCAACTTTTAAAAAGCCCTGGGCACCACCTACCTCCCTGTTCTGGTTTCTGGCTGCAGGGGTCTTAAAGGGACAGTAACAATTTTGGGCATAGATAGATAGGGGATAGAGTAATATTTTTGGTTAGCTGGGATATACATTAACCTTGGAGTGAGTGAGCTGGAAATAAAAGAACAGTGAACTCTATCCATAAGGCAGGAAAGGTTCAAAGGCTTGATGGAGCATACCTGCACTTAGTGGATAGCACCAGCCTGTAAAGCCTGATGCTCTACAGGTCACTGTGTTGCAGGACTTGCATACATTTTATCTGGGGCTGCCTTTTCATGCAGTCAGCTTTGCATTCCTTCACTTTCAATAAAGGAAGACTCAGCGGCATTTGATAGTTTTGTTGTAGTAAAATCCAGTTAATTCCTCCTTCCATACTGCTGTCCAAAGGCTGTCCTTTTGCTCCTGCACACAAGCAGTGAGCAGAAAATGTGGACTCTTTCATCTGGTATTTGAATACCTGTTCTCTTGGAGCTTATTGTTGGTTTTGCTCACAGACCAAGAAGAGAGCCAAACCTTCATAGAAATTTATATGATGAAGAAAATAAAGTATGCTTCCTGAAAATATGACAGTATATACATATGTTAATACCACTGTCATCACAGAGCCAAATACAAACTCAGATCACCTTCTTAATGTGATTTGTCTAATATAAGAGCATAAACAGCTTATTGTAAGTAGAACCAAAAATATATAATTATAAATCACATAAAATCATATCCAAATCCAGATAAATTATTTCTGAGGATTGCACAAATGTATATTTAAAGAAAAAATGGGTTAATTTCAAAGCCTGCTACCCAACTTACAGATACTCACATACACTTTTGCATCTCCCTTACAAATTGTCTATTGAAGTTTCTCACAGGTGCTTGCTTATATGGTGGTCCACTGGTATTTCTTATACTATCACAAAAAACATCAGCCTTCCTTTTCCATTTGTCTTTCATCTCCATTTATCTTCTTTACAGAGAGTTTGCAATCTGATACTGTACACTAAATGTAAAACTGGCAATTGAAATAATGGTACCTGGTCCTAAAGAACCATTTAAATGTGACAATAAGCCCATATTTATCCAAAGAAAGCAAAAAGGCCTTTTCAACTTTAGCATGATAAAGCATCTAAGAAACGTTAGGGAACACTGTCAATAAACAGTCTCATAGGTAGTCCATGTACAACTGTACAGAAGGAGCTGCTATCCAAAATGGATACAGTAGAGCAGTCTCTGGTCAATGAAGAGTACAGGATGAGCTTTAAAAAGGAAGAGAGGAGTTTGAACGAACACATTTTCTTTCTCAAGTCTCTACTTCCAACTAAATAGTTGTGGCTTGCAACAACTACTCTTCCCTTCATTCCACAAGAAAAGAACACAGAAAAATTAATACCTTGAGCCAAGCCATATCTTGTATTTTTGCCTGAGCATGACTGTGCAAAACAATGCTGGCATATGGAAATACCATAAAGCAGAGAGGAAATGGCACTCATATGAGGAAAGACTTGAAACTACAGATTAATGTTGTTTGGCTACAACATGTCAAGCATGCTCTTTTACTGCTAGGGTTTCCCAGGAACTGGAAGCAAGCTCATTTGAAGATTAAGATAGCTTCCCAACAGACAGTGTGCTTCATAATGCAACTCAAGGCTTGATTAAAGGCTTTCTGAGAATAGGAAAAGGATGATTTCTTTTTTTGCTTAATCTTATTTCCTTTTTTCTCTAAGCATTAGATAACAATGAAATACAGCAAAGCTTGCATTCCTAAAAAAAGAAGCATTTCTAAACTTTTAACATTATAAAATAGCAATCCAACATATTTTACAGTGTGCTTATCATTCTAAGATCTTCTAAAACCTTCTACAGTTGAAAGTATTTGTCATAGAGATACTGGCTTCTTCCATTTCAGTTGGGGCATGGGTATAACAGTCAGGTGTTACTTCAGACATTAATGAAATTTTGCCATTCAGTTGCAAGATGTGTTCTGTGAAAGCTGCAGAACTAAGGAGGGGCCAAGCAGTGTATTAATGCTCAGGACTGCAGGCCACTTATAAGGCACATTCCCAGCAATAGCTATGTTTTTAATTTTAACTTCCAAGCCTATTGTACAGAATGGTACAGAAACCTGACAAAGAAAACAAAACACAGGGGAAAAAAGAAGGTCCTGTCATATAAAAGAATTCATTTTTCTGACAGATCTAATGAAATAGAAATTCAAGATTACAGTACTAACATGATTGTTGAGGGATACAACTAGTGCAACTAGTTGAGTTTGCAAGCTGCAGACTGAGATGCCAATTTAAATGCAGACTTGAGCCCTTTGTAGGAGCCCGAGACAAGAGGCAGGGAACTGTGTGGTGCCAGCCAGATGAATGGACACTGAGATACAGCAGGAGCAGTGAACTGCCAGACTTTTCGATAACAAAAGGCAGGAAGACGAATAGCACTGAAAAGGTAGGAGACACAGCAGGAGCAGAGGACTCAGGAGGGAGATCAACACAGAATGTGGTATCAGATTGTCCTGGGTTGTGGAGCCAGGTTTTGTGTATTCTATTTCCATCTGTTTGGGGGCCTGATGTCCCATCTTGATAGGCCATTGCCACCTTCCCCAGCCTGTGCGGTGCATCTGCATTTCTATACATCTCATGCCCTGGCGGTGGGGGGTGGGGGGAGGGGAGCAGGCAGTTTTGTCTGGATTAAAACGGAGACTCACAGACAGGAGAGGAGCCAGTCTTTCACCCGATTCCTGTTGGGAGGAAGACCAGATTTCGTCTCACCAGATTCCATCTCACCATTCCCGGACCCCCCTCCTCACCACCGCTGGACCTGCTTTTTTCACGGAATCATCTCTGCTCCAACAGAATCACGTCTGCCACTTCAGAAGGACTTTACTTTTGGACTGCTTTTAACATCCTGAATCACAGGGTCAGGTTGTGACTCTGACTCTGTCAGGGTTTTTTTCCAAAATTGTTGTTTATTTGTTTATTTGTTTGTTTGGTTGGGTGGTTTTGTTTCCTATCACATTTGTATTGTTAATATTTCCTAGTAAAGAACTGTTATTCCTATCCCCAACATCTTTGCCTGAGAGCCCTTGATTGCAAAATTATAATTCGTCGGGGTGTGAGGGGTTGGCATTCTCCATTCTAGGGGAACCCCAGTTTCCCTGGCAGATACCTGTCTTTCTAAACCAAGACACAGATCATACTTGATTTTTACCAACTCAGTACAAGAAAAAAAAGTTATATGAATTTCTGAAAGTTTAGACACCCTTTTGCATTTTCACAGCTCCCAAAATACCAGTAACATGTCTAAATATTTCATTCTGGCATACGTGAAAAAAGGCATTGCTGAGGTTTCAAGTCTCTTCTAGGTTTTCAAGGGAATTTTGAATTAGATTAAAGCAAATAGTAACCCTAAATCAGGAAGCTAAACCTAATTTTTGCATTAATACCTCAAGGGTATTTTAGCTGGTACAACACAGATCACTCTGGTTTGACATCATTCACTCTGTTGACATGGTTATCACAGAGAGCCAATCCACAAAAATACAGTTCACAGTACTGTTAGTCTAGTCAGAAGAACAGTGGGCTACTGCAGGCACAAATTCCAGTTTGTATAGAGCTCTCAATGATTTTTAGCCCACTGGGATAAGGAAACATTTCTATTCAGGTTTGTGTACTCACTGTTTTTTCTTCTGGGCTCCCATTGGGCACCTCCACAACTCTGAGGTCATGGTCCACCTGCAGCCTTGACTTTGTGACAAACTGGATGACTGATGAACTATCCTGAGAAGTAAAAAGAGGAAGAACTGGACTAAACAACAACAACATCAAAAGCACCAATCCCCCTGCCAAAAAAAGCCCAACAAACCATCATACATTTACCAGTGTAATAAATACACCTTGACAATGCTTAGTGAAGGCTAGGTTGGCAGTCAAATACCAGCCTGGTTACAACTCTGCCTTGAAAAAATATACTTTATGCTCGTAACAGCCAGATATACCTGAGCACATTATTTCAGATTATAAAAAAAATCAGGTATGTTAGACTTTAAACACATACTTTGTATTTGATTTGTTAACGTTTCCCACATTTACCACAAAAGCAAGTCAGAATATTTCCAATGACACAGGCAGGCTCAATATTAACCATGAAAAATGTTTCAATTTGTTCTTCAAGTGAACAGAAAAATAATATACAGAAACTAGGATAAACTACAATATATCCGAGGGGGAGACCTTCTTATTTGAATCTGTGCATGGCAAATATCTAAAATACTCACTGTATAATTCCTCTCATTAATACATATTTCTCCAATAAAATGCCTGGTGCATTTTAACAGGCATATTTCAATAAGATGCCATTCTAACTTACAGATTAGTCACTTGTATGTGGTTTGCTTTGGATGGGTACGTAATAAGTAGGATGTGGCATGCACTGGTGATACTCAAACGTGTAAATACTGTATGTCTTTTAAAGGAGTGTTGTTAAAAGTAATCTTAGAAGGGACCCAGCAGATGGGATGAATCCCAGCTATTCGCAAGTCTGAATTTCCCAGAAGCATATTTTGCATGCATTCAGTCACTTGCTGACATATTTCAGCATTTCTATAAGTATGTAACAAATACCTGAAACTTCTGGCCTTTCGGTACTTCCTGTTTTCAAATATGTAACAGACTTACTGGTTTCACTTGGAAAAGCTCAGGGCTATTTGACTCTCTGGCTCTAAAGGCTCTCTGACTTTAGCAACTGTTTTCTGATAAGAGCTCTCTCTGATGCTTTTAATCTAACAACTATCAAAGACAGGTTTATTTTAATAGACTCATGTTATCAGTTTTCTCTTCCAATTACCTTGTTTCCACATAACTTTACAGCATCTTGCCAGAATTAGAGTCAGCATTTTTGTAAGTAAAGGAAAATAGGTCAAAATGCAGTAAATCACAAAAAAAAAAATTAAAAAAAAAAAAAATTAAAAATTATTTGTTGTCTCATTCAGTGGCTTCAGGGAAGACAGAAATTAACTTGTAACCATTTGTTTCTTGTCATAAATGTTAAGCTCAGCATTAATGTGGTCATGATGCATCTTCTTTAAATAATAATAATTTGAAGTAAAAATGACAAAATACTGCCATGTCTCTGTTTACACAGAAAGATAATACATAGTTGGTCACAGTTTACATTAATTTACATTTTTTAGAATAGAAAATAGAAACTTTTTTAGAATAGAAACTTTCAGAAATCAATTTGATTTTCAGAAATCTCTAGCCTTAACACCATGCACACAATTAGGGGTCTCATTTGTCATTTTTCAATGTATAAATTTCTGAACTAAATTTATTTCTATTGTAATGGGTAAGAACTAGGATTAACACCCCCATACACACTGTTAATAAGTAGATCCATTTTTTTGATACCATGTTTATTTTTCACTAGTAAACAGAGGAAGAAATGCAACTTTTGAGTTAATTGATTCATACAAGCACACTTAAATTGGCATTGAAGACAACCTACAAGAAGACCATGTACCTTTTTGAGTATCTCGGTATTCAGCAGCATGTAGATATTTATATCACAGGACTCTGCTTTAGATAGTGAGCTTAAGTTGCAGTGTACAATTAAACAAGATCTGCCTGGTGTCTCACAGTCCTACAGGAAATATGGAAAAAGTTGTTAGGCAAGAGAGGTAAAAATTCAATGATAAATTGTGTAAGAAACACACCAAAAACCTAAGTTATATAGTAAACTGCTATAATACAGCACTCCTGCATTGAAATAGCAACTTTCAAGACCTTAAGATAACTGAATACAGATGCCTGCATGAAAGCAAGCCAGGTAAAATTTCCTCTACAGAGCTGCTGAGCCAGGCAAGCATTCAGGACTGGAAGGAACAGGATCACAGCTGCACATCTGCCTTTTGTGTGGGTCAGGCACCAAGTACAGTGCAGTGACGCACTGCCCCTATATGCCTTTAACAGAACATGGGAGCAAAGGCTCTGGTAAGCAAGTGTGTGCCGCCATGTCAGCTAAATCCCTTTCTACTGCACTTCCTGAAACTTCCTATTTACTTTTAAAAAACAGACAATTACAATCACTAAATGTCCCCCCAGCTCATCATCAGTATTGTTATATATGCTCCATAAGGAACTATCTGCTTCAGATCTTCATGCCAAACCATGCAAAATGTTTCGTAAAATATTCTGTATGTTCAAGTGGTGCCATAAGTTTCTTACCAATACTTTTCTGCCAGACTTCGTGAAAAAAGCAAATATTGTGTGGAAAATATTTTCATTCTCCTGAGGAAGAACACATGGGCTCTGGTTTCTATGGAAAGAACAGCTTCCTTTGTCCTGACCAACCTGCATGCACAATTATAAATCACAATTATTATTCCAAATTAATGAAATTATACAGGAAGATTGAATTAGCCTGTCCATAAAAACACACCTAAATCTGAGCTAAATGTCTGGACTCCCATTAATAGTCAAAAGAGAAAAATAACCACCTTGGGAGTCAAATAACCCTAAAGAAAGTATCTGAAGTAAGCCAGATGAATCATATACTAGAATGCTTTGACTGGACAGGATACGAATGTGTATAACCTAGCTCACATGTAGGTGTCTGTGTTCTACATGTCTGGAGATAGAGAGGAGAAAAACCCCAACAAAATATGTTATGACATAGCATTTTATAATTGTCCTAGGTACAGAGATAGTAGGCGGAGTTTAGCATTAGAACTGAACTGTTATAGATACATATTATAAAATTGGCTTTTTGCAAACATTAAAATGAATGTATAATGTTGGAAGGCTTTTGCTGTATTAATATAGTTTCTTTTATGTTGGGAGTCCCAGAAACTTAGAATTTGGGGGTTTAGTGTATAGTAATACATATGAGTCAAGATGGAGGATTTGGGGTGTTGTCTTTGTCCTTCTTCACCTTCTTCTTCCTTCTTCTTCATGGATTTAGGTTTTCTGTAACTGGGTGAAGAAGGTCCGCATTGCAGGCCTTGGGTGGCCATTATTGGGTCAAAAGCATAAATAATATATGTGTCACATTGGTACTGGGTAATTATCATTACAAGACTTTGGAAAGAGTTAGAAGCTCTCCATTTTACCTTTGTTTACTAAGAGCTCACAGTGCATGAGTCTGTAAATACTGTAAATAGATAAGCGATAATAAACATTCCAAGTCCAAACTCGAGCTTGGCGTTTCCCGAGTATTATTCATCCCAACCTTGGCAGAGAAGAAGCAAAAACCATCACACTTTTATTTTCTGCTATTTATAGGGCTTAGAAATGGTGGTGTGATGGAAGTATATATATATATATATATTTAGGTTATAGCATATTAAAAGAGAAACTATGTGATGTAAGATGCTTTTTGTAGCTAACTCAGAAGAATGGGAAAGATAATCAGGAAATTCCCCACATTCTTGGATTATATGAAGGTAATGAGGACAGACCCCAGAGCTCCAAAGGAAGAATTTATTGATCCTTTGTTATCAGGGTGTGGGACATGGGACGACCAAGTGGCGGCACAAGGAGATTTATCTGCAAGGAGTAATAAAATGTTGAATTGATGACATGGGGGCAGGTTGGGGGCTTTGAAACCAAGAGAATATCTAAACTCAAAAGAATGTTTGAATAATGCATTAGGGTCTTTTGAATATGCAACATACTCATCCTTTTAAAGAAGTGTTCTGAGATAGTAAGATGTGCTTCTGGCAGTATGCCAGGCACCCCGGTCGAGATCCTTTGCTTTATTTCTGTTTCCTAATTGTCTTATTTTTTTATTAAACCCTTTTTTTAAAATTTACCAAGAAAGTGAACCTCATTTTTCACAGACTCAAAATCTTTCTCTACATCAACCCGCACAAATTTGTTTATTATCTCTTTAAGACTTGCAGTCGGAAGAAAGACTTCTGTGTTTTATTCCAGTACACAAAACGGAGAGGGCTGCTTCGTGCCTTTAAAAACAGGGGACAGAACCATGGAACTCTCCCTTCCGTTCTTTCCAGGCTCTCAAGCATTTCAAAATCCCTTCAGCGGCTGCTGTAGGCCGGTGAGGGAAGGGGCTTGCCCACTGCTGCTCGCAGCTGCCACGCCAGAGGTCAGAGCCGCTCCACGAGTTCCAGCCGCTACAGCAGCTGTGCTGCACCGGAGACAGCCCCTGGTGGGCGGCATGAAGCGGGCAGCACGGCAGATTGACTGCTTTTGGACAAAAATAGTTTTTCCAGGTGTGGCTGGGTGTTTTTTTTTTTTTTTTTTTTTTTTTTTTTGTTTTTTGTTTTTTTTTTTTTTTTTTTTTTTTTTTTTTTTTTTTTCCTTGTCCGTGTTTCCCGTTAGTTAGCTTTGCGAAGCGGGGGGGGGCGGCGGGGCGGCGGCAGGAAGGAGAGAGGGAGGGAGTTTTGGAACAATGGAGGCTTGTTTGCCGTGTTATTTCCTTCATTCTCTCTCTCAGCTGCGTGGTCCAGGGAGGGCATTCTCCACCATTTTGTCTGTGTTCCCCAGAACAATTAGGGGCATCTCCTCCACAGTAGTGTGTGTGCGTCAAACCTTTTGCCTATGTATTTCTCGATTATTGCTGTTTTCATTAAATAAACAGGGTTTGGATTTGTTGTGTGGTTTTTTTGTTTTGTTTGTTTGTTGGTTTTTTTTGGGGTTTTTTGTGCGTGGTGGGTTTTTTTGGATTTTGTGTTCGTGTGGTTTTTTCTGTGTGTGTGTTTTGCGTTGGTTTTGTTTGTTTGTTTTTTGTTGGTGGTGGTGGTTTTGGGTTTTTTTGGTTTTTTTTCCACTTACATCTCTTCATATTTGTCTCTCCTTATTAGTGGAAGGGAAGAAGTTAAAACTAAGGGGAAGCAACTTATTTCGGAGACCCTACCCTGTAAATGGTGTTAAGCTAACACAATAGTGAAAGAAATTAGCCCCAGGTTATGCACTCCCGAGTTGTACTGTTACACTGTTTTGCTGTAAAATTAAAGTTGCACTGTTACTTGCCTGTTTTAAACTGTTCATGTTGAATCTGTACCCTGAATTTCTGTTCATTATGTCCAAGTTCTGTACCCTTTCTCCCTAAATTCTGGGGTTTCCCCTCTCCACGGACTAAAGCCCGCTGCCGCCGCCTTGTCGCTCCCCCCTGCCACTTCCTGCTGCCCCCTGCTGCTTCCTGCTGCTCCCTGCCGCTCCCTGCCGCCTGCCGTCGAGCCGTGGGCCCCGCCTAGTATGGAGATGAAGAACTCCCATGGTGCCTGGCTGCGGCTGGGAGTCCAGTTGGAGCTAGAAAAGCCCCTGGGACAGCGAGCCGACACAGAAACTGGACCTAAGAAAGACAAAACTGTGCGAGGCACACGTCTAGCTACCTGCAGGCAGCAGGTATTCTTTTGTTACTTTCTCGCCATGACCTGAAAGGAACTGGAGAGAGGTGACCCCCCTGGACCACACGAGCCAAAGTGATTCTATGGGAACCCCCGTGAAGAAGGAATCCCGACTCTGCAGCAGCACCAGCAGCAGCAGATTCGACTGCACCTCCTCCTCCGTGGTGTCTACTGGGAGCAGCGGCGGCGTGCACGGCCCCTCGGGCCCCCTACCCAGAGCTGATTTCTAATAAAGGCTTTTTCAAAGGAGCTGGTCTCCTGGCCAATTTATAACAAATAGTGTTACCCTTTGTACTACCTTTTTTGATGTTTGGCCAATTCAAGTGCACCCCTGTTTATATCAGAACTAACAAGATAAATCTTTGTGTAAATGAAGAAGCCTAGGCACTAAATCTATTATTTTACCTTTAGCAGAAATAGTACAAAACCTCCTTTGTGTCATTAGCTTATTCACTTGTCCAAGAAAGTAGATGACTGAGGCATCTACTCAAGACTTAAAGAGTACCAAATTCAGTCATGGTAATCTTGTGCAAGAAAAGCCTTCTCAGTTTTTGCAACTTATGAATATTTACTGAAAAAAATTACCAAAATTTAATAAAAAACAATGACAACAAAGTATCAGCAAATTCTTCATGCTACCATCCTTAAAGCAAGAGAGCAAGAGAGGACGTTTTCTCACAAACCATCAATTGACATTCTAACACATCCTGCTGCTGATCTCCTCACATCCTCCGACAGGATGGAAAAACTGAAAACTTGTACCTTATTCATAAATCCTTGAAAGAGGGAGAAAACCCCCCAAAATTACTGCATACTCTGAGTCCAATTCAGCATTACACCATTTGTATCTGTGTTAAGTATTGTGAAAAAAAGAAGCAAAACCCAAAGGTCAATCTAGATTTTAAATGCTGTTTTCCAGACAAGTGATATTTATGCCTCTTTGAAAGATGTATCTTTTCTGTTTCACTGACCCACAAATTCTTCATAATCTGTTCTTTGCAGTATGTATTCTCAACATGACTTAACATAATCTGTCCTTACATTCCCAACAGATATACCTGAAGTTTACAGTCTCCTTGGGCTCATCTGAAGATTAAGACTATGATTTGTCCAGATCACCTGAAATGAGTTTTCATTTTTTGTTTTAGGTAAGAGATTCACAAAGCCCACAGACATTTATTTCTTTGATCTTTCATAGCAGCTAAAAGGCCTATGTTAAATTAAAACCAGCAAAAAGTCAGGATCTATTAAGTACTTGTTCTTTATTCCTGAAAATTTAAACTACAGATGTCATTAGATTTATTCAAGAGATACAGGAAGGACAGTACAAGTTTCTGTGCTACACAAGCTTTTGGCATATTCCCAAATAGTCCTGATTTATATCTTGTAAAAGTACAGTGTAAGAATGAGCCAAAGCAGAAATATCTCACAAGACTAAAAGGAATTGCCTAGCATGAAGGAATATAAACCTAGTCCTTTCTACTTGAATTTACTATCTTTTCTTGAACTGAAGATTGGCATCATTTTTAAAACACTTTAGCTGAAACAGAGAAAGGCACCTCCTGATGACCAACTCTGAACTTGGAAATGCCTTTTCCTCTCTGCCAACTACACAGCAATACTGCATGAGGTGGATTATAAATTCAGTGGTTCAGTCCACATTAGGAGGGAAACATGCAAGAACTAAGCACATCCTGTTACCTGCACTGCTCTGGAACAGACCATCAGATCACCTATACCCTGTTTTAGCAGCCAAAGGCAGAATCTACTTCCTAGAAGGCAGGCACTGCTATTTGGCCGGCAGAATTTGGGGGAATTCAACCAGACAGAAATTATAGTACACTCATCTGTGTACCTGTGATCAATTAGCATATGCTGACAGCCAGGACACGGGAAAGGATGCAAGGCAGTTGAGCAGCAATTCATTTCTTTCAGCACTCTGGGAAGCCACAGAGCCACAAAACTGGGAAAAATTAACAAAAAAATTTCTAAACGGATGAATCATGCTAAGGTAGAAGCAAATCCATCCTTTTCAGGACAGGTCACAGTTGGTTTGGTGGGATATTTTTGGGGGATTTTGGTTTGTTTGTTTTGTTAGGATGACTGTTAGACACTTATATTTCACATCATCTGTTATTCTCAATTTTTACATGCATAAGGGTTCAGTCAACCATCCAGAAAAAAATTGTGGCAACTTTTCAATAAACTTTGTTTTCAATTAAATATTCATCTGTGGAAAGACAACTAGTTAAATAAAATCTTGGCACAAAACTTTGCATTATGCTTAGACTGAACTGCATCTCGGAAATACAAATCATGATTTGTATTGTGAGCCTCATTTAGAATTTCTTCGTATTCACACATGGTGCTATCCCAGCTACCTTGTGGTACACAGACAAGGAAGTTTCTGGCCAAATGTTTATGATTTACAGATGCAAGAACTGTACAAGTCTTTGAAATGGAGTAGGAAGGAAGCCACGCTCTTCATCAGACTTGGAGTTTCAAGGAACCTGGCATACCAGAGCTTTTCAAAAATTTCCATTTCTCAGCAGCCTATAAACAGAAAAGGACTATCCCCAGAGAGGTCTTCCCAGGATCCAGTATCCAACATCTTACAGAAACAGCAGAAGTGACTTTCCTTGAGCAGTGCATAGGATGTGGAAAGAGATGCGCACTGCCTTTGTAGTCAGTGCAAGAACTACACAGAAGCCACAGAGAAATATCAATATCTAACTCCTAAAACAAATGAACAACTGGAGCAGGGAACAAGAGGCACAAAAGGGAGTCTCTCTTAAATCCTACATTAAGACTACCAATTGGGAAATAAAAACCTTTCCCAAGAACGGTACCAAGTAGAAGTAGCCCTACAGCCTTCCAAGAAGGGACTTCCAAGGAGCTTTGTTGGAGCTGTCTCTGTTGAAGGTTGTTTCATTCTATTCTCCACAAATTACTTACTAAGTCTTGAATAAAATCATTTGTGGTCTGGTGCACTGGTCTGATGAATACAGATAAATCTATACTGGAAGCGTACCTAAAATCTGTACCCAGACAGAGGTAGACAAAATCCACATTAAGCACATAAAGTAGGTCAAAGAATGAGGTAAACCAGGCTAACTGCGTAGCATCTTCAGCACCTATGCTCATATTACACATTTTTGTATCCTGCTCTGAGTCTGGTCCTGTGGCCTGAATGTGCTGCAGCCACAAATTAATGGCTGACCTAGCAGATTTCACTGAACAGCTTTACATTGCAGAAAAAAAAGCCTGATTTCAAAGATCATAAATTATTTTTTACTTTTTCTTCTTCTCTATAATCAATGATCCATGTTATCACATACCGTCTAGACTACCACACATATCATGAGTTTTTTGGGGGTAACTCTAAAATTTTTGTAACACAGAGGTAAGTATTATTAATTACTGATCCTAGCCTTCAACTCCTGGAAAACTATTTCTAATTAAAAAAAATAAGTTTTTTGCAAAGAAATTACATTTTCAAAATTCCAATTCTAAACTGAAAAAATTTGTAAGGGGGCAGTTGTCTGATGGAAGTCCAAACATTTTATAAAATCTTTTCACACAGATTTGATATATCTATTATTTTTCATTTTCATTATTAGAATGAAGCATGCTTTCCCTATCTTGAATGTCTTCAACTTTCACATAAGGCAAACCAACATCAAGAGCAAAAGTAACATTTTTAAAACCAGAAGTTTTTACTGGCAATCATTTCTTCTTACCATGGTTGGAATGTTCCCATTCTCTAGCAATGTCTTGTCTTAGGCTGCAAAACACTTAACATCATGTATATGATGTGTATACACATCAAGTTTTTTCTAGTTTATACCTCAATTTCAAAGGCCCTTTTGTCAAACTGCTCACCCCCAGTGTAAAGAAAGATTAAAACAGTAATTCTGATATTCTCACTGTGAATATCAGGGTGATTAGTGCAGTAGCACAGCCTGCACTCAAATATCATGTGCATTCTTGAACACCACTGGATGTCAGAATAGCTTTCAACATTTCTCAGGTCAGGTGCCTCATTTAGACATCTGTCGCACATGAAAATCCCCACCTTTCAGACATCCAAAAGTGGACATCCAAAATCTAAGTGACTGAAAATCATTACTCACTCCAGAATACATATATGTGTGTGTGTATGTGTATATATATGTGTATGAGTATATGTATGGATATAGACATATATATATGTATGTCTATATATATATATGTACTGTGTATATATATGTGTAATTTCCTGTTGGATTCGACACATGCATATAGATGTAACATGCATAAATGTAAAGAGATACAAGCCAGAACATTTGTACTACACAGACTGTAAATGGCACCTTACATGACAAGCCTCTACATGTCACCATAATTTTGAAAAGGCTAATAATATTACTAATCTGCCATCATGCAGAATAGCAGAAAATCCCTCATACTGCCTGTACTATCCATTCCCAACCCACACCATTCTCTCATGTTATGATTCTATAAATGATCACACATTCATTCAGAGACAAGTTAGTCTCTAGCTTTGTTAATTTACTGTAAGTTGCTCTCCCCTTGAAAAGCCTATGAACATGCTTGAGAGACATTTAAACAGGACTGCCTGTACAATGGGTTACTCTGTCAACTTTTTGTTGTCAAGATAAACCACTAAATTTCTCAGAGACAAGATATAACCACTGGAGAAAGCATGCACGTTACTTCATGCTTTTAAAATGCTCTATCTGCAACAAGGAAGAAATTACTGCAGGATGACTTACTGGATTCTGAATATTTGAATCTGAATGACTTTCTTCCTGCTACATTATGGGTTCAGCAGAGGTAAACCCATGAAGTAACAATGTTTTTTAATCATGTAGGATTACACCACTCTTGAGAAAAAGTGGCAGGAAGACATTTCAGAGTGTATGTAAAACATATCATGTACACTCCACACACATCACATCCTAAAAAGCCTGCAGGATTTTTAATAAGGCTGTATGAGAATAGCATGTTTGATTTATTGCATACACAGGGATCATCATCTCTGACTTTCCCTGCATGTGTAGGGATTTATGAGAATACTCGGGCCTGGTTTGCAACTTCAAGGAGGTTCCAATGCAAAGGGGAAAAACATCACATATTTTCCAGGAAACACAGAGGATAACCAAGGGCTGCCAATGAAGCCAGGTCACCTGGGAGTGGTTGGAGTTTCTAGAAGAAATAATACAGCTGCTGCCTCAGCACATTCCCATTCTGCTATCAACTCTGTTTCCCACCGTCAGTGTACTTGCAACATCATCTCTGCCCATCTGTAGCTACTCTCAGAACATGGTAATTTCTAGCAAGCCTTTGGAGCCTTTCCAAAATTGTTGGGGTTTAGCAAACTGCTAGCAAACAGTTTAAGGGTTTAGACCACATTACCTGTAACATAAACTTCACAGGTGAACTGAAAGCCAGTGGTCCCTTCTAGATTTAACCTCAACCCATTAACATGCATCAAAAGCAAAACCTCCCATTTTTTCATGGCCCTGTATCTAGCACAAGATGTCAGCCTGGGAGAAGGAAGTTATGTGGGAATACAGCTTAGAAGCAGGACTCAAAGTACTGCTGAACTCATTACAGAAGTAGATGTGCTAGAGGGCTACAAGCCCTGGCAAGTCAAGGCAAGACCCTGAAGGAGGAAGAGATCAGGGTGTATGTATATATATTTGTATGCAAGACAGTACAGGCCTGTACAAGTCTGTACTAGCCCATAGTTAAGCAGTGTTACTAAGAAACATAGATATGCTTGAAAGGTATATAAACCAGCAGTGTGTTCAATAAAATTGATTTCATGATGCAAATCATGAAGACCCCATCTCTTCACTCTCCTGACAAAGTTAAATACAATTTCAAAATGGGCTGGACCGGACAGTTGAGGACCAAGCACAAGAAGTGGATATTAGCAGCTGATGTGGGGTTAAGTATGTACAAGTGATAGGAATCTCTTGGAAGAATGAGACACAAAAACAGGAGGAAAACTGGCTGTTGCTTCCAACAAAGCATTATGTACAATGTCCCTGTTGCATTGCTGTATATAAGAAGCCAAGGGCTATTCCCATATTAAATGACTGACATTTTACAAAATAAATGAGTGAGCAAAGGTGTATCTTCAGCCCATTACTTACACTAGCAACACTAGATTTCCACTAATGCAAAATAATTAAGGTATTAAAACTTTAGGTTTCCAGGCTCTTCCAGTAAGTCTGGGATTCCCCTCTTGAGCTAAACCATCCCTAGTTGTGGAGGAGGGCCTCAAAGTCAGCAGAACTAAGCTGATACAAAGGAAGTATGAAGGTAGAATCCAGACATGAGTGCATGTGATGCAACCAAACCCAAATCTGACCTCAGAAAAAGTGTGTGGGAAAGTTCAGGGAAAACATCATGAGACACAAGATATTTGGAATAGCAATTTTACTTGTAGGAAACATGCTCAAGGTCTGAACACAGGCCAGTAATTTCTCAAAATTTTTAGCATTGTTCAACTCTGTAATGAATGCCTTTCTCATCATCCCTGTGCTATACTGACTGCAAAGGACTAGGAGTTTGGCCATGGTCTGGAAATTGCTGGCAGAGAGCTTTTACATATTTTCCCCTGTATGTTTTTTTTAAGCTGTTTTATTTATGTATGAATAACTAAGCAGTGGTCCAAGTTTTCAAACTTGAAAAATAAATAACAGATGTGTTTCTCTTTGTTGCTAACCATAGCGCATTCGTCCTAGTATTAGGGAAAAAATGTATGCAAGTATTCTGTTTCAAAGATACTGAGTCAGCCTTTATTAGGTGAACAAAGAATTGATAAGCAGGATTAATCTAACATGTCACACTGAGAAAAAAACAGTACTGACAAGAAATTCCAGACGAGGTCAGACTTCTAGCAGTAGACAAATAAGTTATGTAAATATGTTATCTGACTACTTGCACCATATGCCAAGAATGTTTAATATTCAGATAATTAAATACATTTGAATCAGAGCAGTCTTGTTGATTCTGACAGAAAATAATTTAAAAAATTAACTGTCTTGGGTTGTGGAACCAGGGGTGTGTATTCTATTTCTTTTGTTAAAAGCAGTTGGGGAGATAATTTTCTTTATCTCTTGTAACTCTGCGGGGGAGAGGGGCGAATGCCATCTGATAATGGGCCAACTGTTAAAACCAGGTAGGGCATTGTTTCTTATCTCTTTCACCACCTGTCCTCCCTCCAGGGGAATATTGTCTGCTAATGGACCATTAAGACACCCCTAAAAGCACACATCCCCAAAGTAGAATATCCACATTACATCATCCTATTATGAGATGCTCCACCCAGTGGGAGGAGCCAACCATTCCTACCTGGATAAAAACTGAGACATGGGAACAAAAAGTATCTAGTTTCGCCCGATTCGTGGAGGAAGACTGGACCCCTTCTCACCATCACTGGACCCTTGTTCTGCAGGATCATTTCTACTTCACCACCACATCTGCCACTCCAGGAGGACTCACTTTTGGACTGCTTCCAACACCCTGACCAACAGGGTGTCAGGTTGTAGCTCTGACTCTGTCAGGGTTCTCCAAAACTGTTGTTTGTTTGCTTGCTTGCTTGGGTGGTTTTGTTTTCCACTACATTTGTATTGTTAATATTCCTAGTAAAGAACTGTTATTCCTATTCCCAAATCTTTGCCTGAAAGACCTTAATTTCAAAATTATAATTTGGCAGGGGTGAGGGGTTTACATTCCCCATTCTAAGGGAAACTCCAGCTTTGCCTGGCTGATACCTGTCTTTCCAAACCAAGACATTAACCCATTTTACACAACTCTTGAAAGATTTCAACTAAAAATAACAATGATGACAAGGAAAACCAGTAGTCCACAGATCCAATAAGTAGCCTTAGAAGGCCATGAGAAGAGGGAAGAGGAAACAAAGTGGAGATGCTAAAGCATTAAATAAGCTTAGAGGAGGAGTACATCACAGCTCTGGCTTCTGCTCCTCTAGACAACAGGAGAATGCATCAGATGCATGTTTGGCATAAATCATGCTAATCTGATTGCAATGTCTTTAGATGTTTTTCTGATGCACTTAATATACAGCTTTGATAACATACAGTTTTGATAAGCCTGATTCCTGCAACATTGGCCTGGTCTTGGCCCTGCAAACCAATTTGCACATACTTAACAGCAATCCCCAGAAGTACTGCTCTCAAGAACTAGTGATTCATACCCAGTTTTGTGTCAAAAGCAAAGATCTTCTCATATAAAGTTCTTGACTTAAAAAGACAGCGGATTCTCTCCTAGACATGCCACATGTAGACAGTAGGAAGAAATACTGACCACTTGGTATGATTTAACGGGCCTAGGAATGAATGACCACCACCTGACACAAAAATCAGCGTACCACTAACATTCACGTGCTCCTTATATATTGGCCTCTAGCAGATGAAACCCAAGAAAGAGTTACTGAGAAATACTTTCCCTCTCCCTATGATGAACTGTGAAATGCTTAACCAACATATGAAGCAACAAATAATTCTCAGGGAATGTCTCTATTTAAAAAGCCCCTGAGATCACTTGGCATTTGATGTTCCTTCAGCTAGGTTCTATCTGTCTATAGCACATCCCCTTCTGCAGTCTCACCTATGATGTATTAAACATAAATAAGCCCATGTTTATTCTTTACCTAATTGTTGGACTATCCCTATGGACTGTTTTGATGTTAGGATGAGGAGCTCTGAAGACTGTGCAGGTAAGTACACTCTCTGTAGGGCTCAAACAGCTCCTCTGGGATGTTTCACTAAAGCAGACATGCAGCAGTTTGAATGTGTCAGAAAAGTATCTAAGATCTAAATGCTCCTTAGAGGCAGTGGAGAGAAGGTAGGACTTTCAAGGGGATGATTTTCCCTATCTGCTGTAGACAATTGAAGATTAAATGCCTCATTCTCATTCAAAAAACCTCCTGGGAGGTGGAGGAGATAAGCAGAAGATGGCCTTTGTTTTCAAGACATCCACAGAGTTTTCTCCAAGAATTGGTTTATTGATACTTTTTATACCATCTAGTACCTTGCAGAAGACTGGAATGATCTACTTTCAAAGCCAGGAAAGAAATACAATAAAAGATGCTTATTTTCACGCTGATATGTGAATTGGGAGGAAAACCTTTCTGTCACCAGATATGCACAGATACCATTTTTTAAATGTTTCCTTGTTTTTTCTTCCTTTATTTACACCACAAATCTTGTACATTAGTTATAGAAGAGAAAGGCTACTCTAAGAGTCAAGATTTAAAACAGGACTGTGTGTTAAAAGGATATACCAAGAAATTATTTTCGGAATTTCCTTCTTCATTATTTTTGGCAGGAAAAGCTTTACCAATGGAAAAAAAATGGTGAATTCTTTGACTCACTCCCTCAAAAAGAAGAATAAAAAAATTGTAGACTTTCTTTCCATTCAGTATCCTTCAATAGGAGAAGCTTCTTTCTCTGACTAGGAAGCTTACAAAAAAAACCAACTATATATATATATATATATATATTTCCACACCTCAGCAAAACTCCTGATTACTACACGATTATTCCTCGTAATCTGCCAAATTTCCTGCTTCCTTCATTATTCTGATAACAGATTATTTATATATCCATTATATTTCATGTCTGTCTTTATCTGAAATTTCCTTTTTTCAAAAGACAAATCAGCCATCTTTTTCAAAATTAGAATTCACATATTTAACCAAAAAAATAAAAAATGACTGTGAGACATTCACAAAGTCACAACCCTTTCAGCTGACCCAAAATATTAATCAAGCTGCCACTCATTTGAGGGGCCATGATTTTTTGGGGGACAGTGTTGTAAAATTTCAATACCTAAGTAATTTGACAAATTTCAATTTAGTTTAGAAGCTGATCATGAGCAGGCCACAACTGGACAAGAATATCATGTTGCTGTGGCCTGATTTAATATATGGATCACAATGTTTTTTTCCCATGTTTCAATGCCCTTGATTTTTATATTATTAGACTTCCTTGAAAGACAAAAATTTTTTTTTACATTCGAAATGCCTTTTCCAAGAACATCCTCTTTAGAATTTTCAAAAAAAATCCACTGCTTATACAAATACCATGGTACTTTCATTTTTTGAAGATTGGGTCAAAACAACTGGAAAATGTAAAAAAATTCGTTCAAATATGGTTTCACCTAAAGATCCCAACTAGAAAGCCACAGAAAACCTTCTTCCATGTTAAGAGTTTTGCTCCATTTTCAAGGATGCACTCAGCAATGCACAAAAAGATTGTTTTGAAACACTGGAAATGCCGTGAGCTCTGACCAAAGCATAGCTTTTGCATTATGATGCAGATGGCAAAAATGTGGGGTTTTTTAAAATTTATTTAAGGTCTTAACCCAGAAAAATCTTAATTTTATGGCTGGGCAGCCTTTCCTGTATAACAATGGAAACTTAAAAGACAGCAAAGTTCCTCTTCATGTAAAGAGTTTCAGTTCATCATGCTGACATTAGAAACTCTTTCTGAGTTGCTCTGCAGTCCTGCTCCCTGCTCCTGTCTAAAGGCAACTGTGCCATGCTGGAACACAGTATATGCTTCTGCCTTTCCTCACAGCCATCCTGGACATGGCAGATTCACTAGTTTTTCCTGCAAGGGAGAGAGCTCCCAGGCAAAGCCAGATTCAGTTGATATCACTGCGGTGCTCTACACTGGGAGTGGGGCAGGAAACACCTCCAACTGCCTAAGCAAAAATGTTTTGGAACAGTCATTTAAAAAGCAATTAAAGTGACAGGGGCAGAAAGGTCAGATTGTACCTGTCAGATGTACAATTTTCTGTGCAGTATGTTCCCTGGAAGTAATAATTTCCTCCTAGTAATCTAGCTATGCCTTTAAATACGGTGCCAAAATATGTGTATGCCAGTGTGTGTGTAAGTCATTCCAACAAAGCAACTACACACAGGACGACTAACACAAAGGGCTAAAATAAATCTTGCTATAAGTGCAAGATGTTCCTGTACAATCTTTCTGTCAAATGTGGCAACCAGCAGCAGCATGAATTGCTGCTGGGAGAAAAAAAATGCTGTATCAAATACTATCAGCAAATATTTCTGTCTTCACATGCTTGGACTGCACATAAATGTTTTCAGAGACAAGACCTGAAATGCGAAATGACATAGATAAATAAACCATCTACCAACAAACAGGAGGTTTTCTACATGGTTACATCAATATACAGGCTTGCCTCTCTATGTGGAGCATGTAGCTGTGAGCATGACAATCTCAACAAATGCCTCAAGGAATACTCAAGCCCAACTACACTTTAGAGACCTTTGACAGTCCTTTTTATCTTAGTTTTAGGTTTTAAACACCAGTATTGCAGCAGACAAAACATTTTATTCCTATCCTGGAAGATAAAACCTACAGATAATAAGCAGAAATTACACTTAAGGTTTTAAAATTGACAGTATTTCTTTTACATTCTATAAGTGAAGAAAAACCTCTGTTAGTTTGGGACCTTTCATGGACTGAGACAGCAAGCTTTAACTCTTCCCCTAAATTCTTTCTGCTCCTTACAGACATTACTGTGCAAATACAGGAAGAAAAAATTCATGATTGCTATACAAACTGGCCTTAAAAATGCAACCTGTCATCAGCCAGCACTTGTAGCTCTGAGACTGACTCCATTTTACTTTTTCTCTTTCAACATTCACAGGAAGAGATCAATGTTTATTTTATAAGCTTTCCTTAAAGAACATGACAAGCGTTTCTAGAGCCCCATGCTCAGGCAGCCATCAACTTAAAAGGCAACCTGTAAAAGGAATTCTCCTCAATTCTTCCACTAATTCATTTAATTTTTCTTTACTTTTAAAAATCTTACTGATATCCAGCTATCATAAAGGCCCAAGTCTCACCTGTGTAGAAAGAAAAAAGAAGTGCAAAGTGAATATGCCAATAGGACAACTGGAGGACTTCTCTTTGTCCTTCCAAGAGAAGGACTTTTCATTTTGGTCCCCAAACAAGAAGTGATGGGAAGGGTTGGACCAGGAACCAGTGGCCTGGGCTAACTGAGCCATTTAATAAGGTTGATGGGGACAGGAATCACAAGACTGAAGTTTAACCCATTTTTCATTCTTAATAATTCTCAAGATCTAAGTTTAGATGCCTAGGGAAAATCAGCAAAACTAGATGGTTTCTGTATTATCAGTGGAGACTGCCAAGTGCCTCTTCAGAGCTGCTCCTATGCCTCCTCTCCATTAATTGCTAGAGTAAGAGAACATAGTAATTTAAATATATTCTATTAATAGCAATTAATAAAACAGTAATTATTAAACTTAGACATCAATAGTTACATACGAGGTGGGAGCTTGTCGTCAAAAAACTGAGAACGATATTTCTTTCCCTCTTTCTTCCAAATTCCCTTTTATCTCATTGCCTAGATTGCAAACTCTTTCTGAAGAGACTCTTGCAACATATGCATCTTACTTTCCAACAAGATTCTTATCTCAGTGATGGTGATAACATGTTTTTTAATATTCTTGGTATTGATTCACCTGAACAGGCTCTGCTCGGTACCTCCAGAGGAGGGAAGAGTATCATCCAGTTCAAATAGACAAATTTGGTTTCTGTTAATTCCTCATAATTGTATTTATGTTCAATGAAAATAAAATAAACCAGAAGGCAACAATCTGATCCAGTTCCATAAACCCAGCACCAGAATAATCCTGGACACATTGTTAATTTATGAACAGCCTCAGGAAATACCCTGGTTCATTTAGTAGGAACTCCCATTGTGAAAACTTTCTTGGTAATCGTAAAAAGCAGCTCCTTAGCTGGCAAGTCTGGCAGTGCTTCTCTTGCCCTTGTGTATCCCAAGCTGGATACATAAAGGAAATTACTGATCTTTTAGTTCAAAACCAAAAACATAGACAAATATAATGAGCACTGGTTTGTTTGTTTTTTTTTTTTTTCCTGGAAGAATAGATAATCAAGAGTGAATGAATCAGAATCAATGAAGAGTGGAGAATATACTCTCGTGTTAAGACTAACTTCTCTGCTTGTGTGAAGCTCTTCTATGTCATCATCTATACTATTCTATCACTACACTTTTACTAACAAATTGAGGTATTCAATTTATTGTTTTTAACCTGGCTGGTTTTTAACCTTTGCAAGAAAGCAAATACAAAAAATACATTGTAGTGGTTTGAAAGCAAAACCAGTGAGACTCCCAGTCAGAGATACAATTTAATAGAAGAAGAAGGGAAAAAAAGGTGAAATAAATAGAATGATACAACCTAACACCCTGTTGGTCAGGGTGTTTGAGGCAGTCCGGGAATCCTCCTGGAGCAGCAGATGTGGTTCCGCTGGAGCAGAGATGATCCAAAGCAGTGATCCCTGTAGAAACGTCTGGTAGTTCGTCTCCTCTGACAGTTCAGTGGATGGAAGCTGCTAGTGGGGTCTCAAACCCTGGGTTATATCCAGGTGGGAATGCTTGGCTCCTCCCCCTGGGCCGAGCATCTCACAATGGTATGATTTCATCTTATCAGTCATGCAAATGGATCCTTGATGGCCCATTAAACAGAGATAACTTCTTCCAGAAGGCATTGTTGGGCTCGTTAACAGAAGATAAGGAGAACCCTGCCCCACCTTGGCTCCAACGGCTCATGGGGATAGAATACATACCTTGGACACAATTTTACATTGTAACCTAGGACATAATCCACCCCTTATTCTATCACCATCTACATCATACACTCTCACAGATACATACATATACATACGTATATACACAGAATAAAACCCTACACGCTGATTTTAGTTCTCACTCAAAATTAAGTCTCCTTGTGGTACACAACGGGTTTCTCCATCTTTTTGCATTACCCACCAAGTGTAACCAGGTCCTTGAGCAAAAACAATCCCACGGATGGGTCTGCCTTTGCCTGAGGTGGGATTAATCCAAACAGTCTTTCCTAAAATCCCTTTCAGGTGTACCACAGGGACTTTATCTCCATCCACTGTGTGCAAGGGTTCAGACTGGGCCGGACCAGCTCGATTGATGGAGCCTCGGGTGTTTACCATCCAGGTGGCTTTGGCTAAGTTTATGTCCCAATTCTTGAAGGTCCCTCTGCCAAGTGCCTTCAGGGTAGTCTTTAATAGTCCATTGCACCGTTCAACTTTCCCGGCGGCTGGTGCATGATAAGGGATGTGGTATATCCATTCAATACCATGTTCTTTGGCCCAGGTGTTTATTAGGCCATTCCTAAAATGTGTCCCGTTGTCTGACTCGATTCTGTCCAGGGTGCCGTGTCTCCACAGGACTTGTTTTTCCAGGCCCAGGATGGTGTTCCGGGCAGTGGCATGAGGCACAGGATAGGTCTCCAGCCATCCTGCGGTTGCTTCTACCATGGTCAGTACGTAGCGCTTGCCTTGGTGGGTCTGGGGAAGGGTGATGTAGTCAATTTGCCGGGCTTCCCCATACCTGTACTTCAACCATCGTCCACCGTACCACAGAGGCTTCACCCGCTTGGCCTGTTTGATTGCAGCGCAGGTCTCACAGTCATGGATGACCTGTGAGATGCTGTCCATAGTAAGGTCCACCCCTCGGTCACGGGCCCATCGGTATGTTGCATCTCTTCCCTGATGACCAGAGGCATCATGGGCCCAACGAGCTAGGAATAATTCTCCCTTGTGCTGCCAGTCTAGATCCACCTGTGATACTTTCACCTTGGCAGCTTTGTCTACCTGCTCATTGTTGCGATGCTCCTCATTAGCCCGACTCTTGGGTACGTGTGCATCCACGTGTCGAACCTTCACGGTTAGCTTCTCTACTCGGGTAGCAATGTCCTGCCAAATCTCAGCAGCCCAGATGGGTTTCCCTCTGCGCTGCCAGTTGGCCTTTTTCCAGCGATTCAGCCATCCCCACAGGGTATTAGCTACCATCCATGAGTCGGTGTAGAGATAGAGCCTCGGCCACTTCTCCCGTTCAGCAATATCCAAAGCCAGCTGTACAGCTTTAAGCTCTGCCATCTGACTCGATCCACCTTGTCCCTCGGTAGCTTGCGCAACTCGTCGTGTGGGGCTCCATACTGCAGCTTTCCATTTCCTGTCAGTGCCTACAATTCAGCAGGAACCATCAGTGAAGAGGGCATATCGTTTTTCAGTCTCCGGTAGCTCATTATATGGTGGGGCCTCCTCAGCACGTGTCACTTGCTCCTCTTCTTCTTCAGAGGATAATCCAAAAGTCTCACCTTCAGGCCAGTTCGTTATAACTTCCAGAATCCCAGGGCGATTTGGGTTTCCAATATGGGCGCGCTGCGTAATGAGGGCAATCCATTTGCTCCAAGTAGTGTCGGTGGCATGATGCGTAGAAGGAACCTTTCCCTTGAACATCCACCCCAGCACCGGCAGTCGGGGTGCCAGAAGCAGCTGCGTTTCCGTGCCAATTACTTCTGAAGAGGCTTGAACTCCTTCATAGGCGGCCAAGATTTCCTTCTCCGTGGGAGTGTAGTTGGCTTCGGACCCTCTGTAGCTTCGACTCCAGAATCCCAGTGGTCGACCCCGAGTCTCACCAGGCACCTTCTGCCAAAGGCTCCAGGACAGGCCATTGTTCCCGGCTGCTGAGTAGAGCACATTCTTCACATCTGGTCCTGTCCTCACTGGGCCAAGGGCTACTGCATGAGCGATCTCCTGCTTGATCTGGGCAAAGGCTTGCTGCTGTTCAGGGCCCCAGTGGAAATGGTTCTTCTTGCGGGTAACCAGGTAGAGAGGACTCACAATCTGGCTATACTCAGGAATGTGCATTCTCCAAAAGCCTATGGCACCTAGGAAAGCTTGCGTTTCCTTCTTGCTGGTTGGTGGAGACATTGCAGTGATCTTGTTGATTACTTCTGTGGGTATCTGGCGACGTCCATCTTGCCACTTGACTCCCAGGAACTGGATTTCTCGAGCCGGTCCCTTTACCTTACTTCGCTTAATGACAAAACCAGCTCTCAGTAGAATCTGGATAATCTTCTCTCCTTTCTTGAAAACTTCCACTTCTGTGTTCCCCTACACAATGATGTCATCAATATACTGGAGATGCTCAGGAGCCTCGCCTTTTTCCAGTGCAGTCTGGATTAGTCCATGGCAGATGGTGGGACTGTGCTTCCATCCCTGGGGCAGTCGGTTCCAGGTATACTGCACACCCCTCCAGGTGAAAGCAAACTGGGGCCTGCACTCTGCTGCCAAAGGAATGGAGAAGAAAGCATTGGCAATGTCTATGGTCGCGTACCACTTTGCTGCCTTGGACTCCAGCTCATACTGCAACTCCAACATGTCTGGCACAGCAGCACTCAGTGGTGGCGTGACTTCATTCAGACCACGATAATCTACAGTCAGTCTCCATTCTTCACTGGACTTACGCACAGGCCAGATGGGGCTGCTGAAGGGTGAACGAGCCTTGCTGACCACCCCTTGGCTCTCCAGTTTACGAACCATCTCATGGATTGGGGTCACTGAGTCTCTGTCGGTGCGGTACTGCCGACGGTGCACTGTTGCTGTGGCAATTGGTACTTGTTGTTCTTCAACTCTCAGCAGTCCTACAGCAAAGGGGTCATCGGAGAGACCAGGCAGGGTATTCAGTTGTCTGAATACCTTCTTTCTCTACAGCAGCTATCCCAAAAGCCCAGCGATATCCTTTTGGGTCTTTGAAATATCCATTTCTGAGAAAATCTATGCCAAGGATGCATGGGGCCTCTGGGCCAGTCACAATGGGGTGTTTTTGCCACCCGTTCCCAGTTAAACTTACTTCGGCCTCCACTACAGTCAGCTGCTGGGACCCTCCTGTCACTCCAGAAATAGAAACAGATTCTGTTCCTACATACCTTGATGGCATCAGGGTACATTGAGAGCCAGTGTCAATCAAAGCCGTGTACTCTTGTGGGTCAGATGTGCCAGGCCATCGGATCCACACAGTCCAATAGATCCGATTGTCCCTTTCCTCTACCTGGCTAGAGGCAGGGCCCCTCTATTCCTGCTCACGATGCACGTTGCTATCTTCCTGTAAATACGTTCCTGAGGTCCCTTCGAGAGGATCAGTCACATCATCATTCCTATACTGTCTGGAGTTCCGTGCACGAGAGACTGGAGCAGCATTGACTCTAGATGAACTCCTCGTAGTAGGTGTCCCTCTTTTTAGTTCACGTACCCGGGCTGCTAAGGCGGAGGTGGGTTTTCCATCCCACTTCCTCATGTCTTCTCCATGCTCCCGAAGAAAAGACCAGAGGTTACCTCGTGGAGTGTATGTTCTCTCTCTGGCTGGGGGACACCTGCTCCTAATGGCAGAGACTCTTGTTGGTTCTGGCGAGACGTGGTAAATTTCTTCCTTAAGTTCTTTTTTCAGTTTCTGATGGCCCTCTTCAATCAAGCTTCGGACTTGCTCAGCCAGCCTTGTTTCCACGGATGAGACATGGGTACGAAACGGGGCAGTGACAGTGTCCTCATAAATTCTTAGTTTGTTGACCAAGACGCCCACCCTGTCCTCACCTGCCCTCCATTGCAGCGTTGCCAGGTAACGGGAGTACATCTCTGGTCCAAGCCGTGCGAATCTCAACCACATCTGTGATGTGCACTGAACTTCATCTGGGCTTTTAGGAAATCTTTCGTCCTCTGAGAAAATAATCTCCAGCACAGCCAATTCCCTCAGGCATCAGATACCTTGTTCCATTGTGCTCCACTTTCCTTGGTGCACCTGGAGATCTTCTTTACAAAGGTATCTGTCCCTCACACTTGTTAGCAGCCGTTGCCAGAGGCTGAGAGTTTCTTGGGTTCTCCCGATCCCCTGGTCAATGACCACATCCCGGGACAGAGATCCCAGTTGCCTGGCCTCACTTCCATCCAGAATGGTGTCATTGGCTGCAGCGTCCCAGATGCGGAGCAGCCAGGTCAGGATGGACTCGTTTGGCTGACGGGTGAATTCCCTCCGCAGGTCACGCAGCTCACCCAGGGACAGAGAGCGAGTGATGATCTCTGGCTCTGTCTCCTCTGCTGGGTGCGAAGGTCCTGCTGCATCCTCGTCAGTCACTATGCGGACTGATTTGCTCTTTGCTTTCTTCTTCTGAACAGGAGCAACTGCTACCGGTTTAGGCTGTTCCAGTTCAGTGATGGTTTGTGTGGAAATGCTGGAATTTTTGGCCTCTTTCTCCTCTGTGACAACCTGCATGGACACAGACGTTGTGGCTTTGCTTGGTGCTTCTTTCTCTTCTGCGGCAGTCTGCGTAGACGTGGGCACTGTTGCCTTGATTTCGGTTCCTTTCTCCCCTGTGACAGTCTGTGTAGATGCGGACACTGTTGGTTTGCTTTTGGCTTCTGCTCCCTCTGCAACAGTCTGCATGGACGTGGACACTGTTGGCTGGTTTTTTGGCTTCTGTCTTCTCTGTGACTGTCTGCGTAGACTCGGATGCTGTTCCCTTCTTTTCTCTTCTGCCTCAAGAAGACGCTGCACTACATCATGTAGTGTTCTGTTTCTAAGCATGGTGCAGGCTGTGCAGAGAAAAGAAAGCAGCACTAACAACAACATAATGCTGTCCTTGGTATCCAGAGAAAATTCAATATTTTCAAAAACTGCTGTATCAGGCCTGAAAGACGGGAAAAAGTTATTCTTTACCCCTCCCCACAGCGGCTGGGTGAGATTGTTGAGGCCCCAAACAAAGCATCCTAGACCGGGACAAGCAAACAAAGTTGAGTACACACTCCAAATTATGCTCATTGCCTTGCAGGTTAGCATGCAATAGACATAGTAGACCAATAAAGCAATTTTAGTGCTGTACCCTGGTTTACACCAAAGTATTAAGATCTGCAGATAGTGCCCCATGTGCGGAAAGATATAGAGAGCTAGGTACAAGACAAATGTAAGCATGCTGAGCATCATAGCAAACAGGTGTTCTTTTCCCCAATACAAAATTGTAATTCTGACTTTTCTCAATACCTCGTGCCCCACGTTGGGCGCCAAAAGATGTACTGGTTTGAAAGCAAAACCAGTGAGACTCCCAGTCAGAGATACAATTTAATAGAAGAAGAAGGGAAAAAAAGGTGAAATAAATAGAATGATACAACCTAACACCCTGTTGGTCAGGGTGTTTGAAGCAGTCCGGGAATCCTCCTGGAGCAGCAGATGTGGTTCCGCTGGAGCAGAGATGATCCAAAGCAGTGATCCCTGTAGAAACGTCTGGTAGCTCATCTCCTCTGACAGTTCAGTGGATGGAAGCTGCTAGTGGGGTCTCAAACCCTGGGTTATATCCAGGTGGGAATGCTTGGCTCCTCCCCCTGGGCCGAGCATCTCACAATGGTATGATTTCATCTTATCAGTCATGCAAATGGATCCTTGATGGCCCATTAAACAGAGATAACTTCTTCCGGGAAGGCATTGTTGGGCTCGTTAACAGAAGATAAGGAGAACCCTGCCCCACCTTGGCTCCAACGGCTCATGGGGATAGAATACATACCTTGGACACAATTTTACATTGTAACCTAGGACATACATAAAAACAAACAGCTACTAATTTGACTTAAGTGTTTCAAAAGTATTATTTACCACTGCAGAATCTCAGAGTAATGTCAGAGGTGAAATTTCCTAGCTAAAATTATTTCAAAATTTCTAGTATCTTCTATTAATTTAAAAACTTAATAGGGAAGAAGTTTAATTGTTTGGGGTTTTTTACCCTCGTTTTCTTACAATTATCCATTTTGTGTTTACTTCTGGCTTTTACTGTTGATTCATTCCCTTTATATATTGGGGGCTTTGTTGGGGGAAGTGCTGCAGAAACTGCAGTGCTGCTCCTAATAAACCCTAAATTGTGACTGAACATCTCTAAGGCAGAACTCCAAATGTCAGAATATCTCCATGATCTGAATTTGTCTTGAACAAAATGTTAAAACAGTTTCTGCTATGAAGCCAAAAGCTCAGAATGGCAGGAACAGAGGAAGCATGAGTGCTGTCATTTTCTCTAAGACCAACTGATAATACTTCCTATTAACACCTCCCAGAGATACAGACTGTTCCAGTGAGCCATATGTGACTGTCTTCCTGCTATTATTTTTTGTGCCTGAAAGACTAGCTCAATCAACACAATATGAGGGAGTTTGCTCCTGAAACTATCTTGTGTGGTTCATGTGTATTTGAGACAAACTCCAGTGCTTTAACTATGGATTTTGACTCATAAATTTCACTGCCTTAATGTGTATCAGAGAAGTGGCAATAGAATTACTAGCTTTAAGATAAAATCCATTATGTCATAAAATCCCAAGTGCTGTATTGTGGAGGCCCTTGAGCCTATCAGGAGAACTTCCAAGGCAATGCCCTAGAGGAATCTACCATAGGCTTCAAGAATGCCTCACCACTTAGGGTGAGAAAAAAGGCTTCCCCCTTGGTGCTCTGCAGCACTATGTTAATCTACCTCAGTTTTGCTTTTCCCATTGGCCCGTTGCCATGCCATGCCTGCTGATATGGAGGATGTATTCTACACTTCATCACCTCTATTGTTCCTATATCTCCCAGTTCTAAAGGGTTCTCCTTTCCCTGTTTCCCCATTGGTTTTGTATCACTTACTGTCCACCCTCATATTCCCTACTGGTTGTTGCCCTTTGCCCTGCCCTTGCACCACCCTTGTGCCCTCTGTTCACTGGCCCCTGATGCTCTGCTCCACCCCCATTTGCCCTTGTACTTAACCCTGAACCCTCCATTACCCTCATCTTTTGTCCCTGGACCCCTTTGGTGTGTGGCTGCAATAAACCCTGCTGGAACTCTATACAGAAGACCCTTCCTGCCTTTCCTTCATTAACTTATCTGCCGTGTGTGTGAGCGTGGATTAAGTAACTATTTTTGTGCCTGCCTGGGCAGCTTCCTGAGAAGATGCTTTCGGGGAGATAGGGCAACCACCATCTATCCACATCGCTACACTGTATCAACAGTGTATTTTACAGATAAATGACAATTCCTAATCCTCTGTATTAATGACAGCTATTTTCAAAGTTTTGTCAACCCTAACAGCTAGAATGGCTGGATTATAAGCATAAAGAAAATAATGACAGAAGCATCTGCACTGTCTGAAAGGATTCTATTATCTTACTATCTTTATTGACGTCTAGATTCTGGGAATAAGCAAAATAAGCAAAAGCCTGAAATATTTAATGACTATACTGACAAAAATTGTCTTGGAAAAACAGTTCTTGTAAACCATTTTCCAAAGTTCATCTCCTTTTAGGTTTCTTTGTTTTATTTTATCTGTTCTCTGAGAAGTTGAAACCCTCCATTATTTTAGTTCCCTTTTCAGTCAATAAAAGCTCACTGGGAGAGAGCAGGAGGAAAGAGAGAGGGATGCCTTCTCTGTTACAATAAAGAGTAAGACTTGGGATACATTGGTTCAGTGCCTGGCTCTGACACAAATTTCCTGTGTGAAGTCAAGCAAATCTCTCAGTGTTTCAATCATGTATCTGTAAAGCAAGGATAACCATTATCCCACAGAGGATTTTCTTGGCTTACATTTAGAGCCAAATACTAAAAGTATTTAGAAAGTCATGCAGGAGAATTTTACTGACCATATACCCAAAATCAGTAGTCAAAATTACTGAAATGCCCATGAATCAGGCAGACATCTCTCATAAAAACATACTTGCCTACTATCTGCAAAGAGGTCTCACAACAGCAGTTTAACATTTCTACAAAAACAAATTGCAAAGTACAACTCAGTCAAATAATGTGCAGAGAAATGCAACCTCCTGTTGGGGAAAAGCAATACAAAGCCTGCTAACTTTTATTACCACAGTGCTCAAGACCACACCACCTAACTGGGACCTCCTTTATAGGATGACTGACTTCAGAGGAGATAACGACATTTGAGGAGATAAAATCCATTAAGAAGATTCCCACCTCTCTGCTGTGAACATAATACCTTCTCCTACAGCACACAGAAACCAGGGAACTAACAAGGAAACGGGTCATGATATTTTGGCAAGCAATGTATAAAAGGAAAGGTGATCTTCTACATATAAAGCTGGACTAAATAGATATTAAAAGGCAGTGCCACAGAAAATGATACATATGCTGGAGAACTAAGTCTGGTTGGTGAGTGACTCCGTCCATACACTACTATTGCTTCCTACAATATTCCCATATGTTTATCCGTCATTCTGTCTTTAGTGCCCATCTGTAAGTCATATCTATATTTATTTCATACCTTCCAACAGCAAAAATCTTGGAAACCTGCTTAGAAAAGTCTTCCAGATCTACATTTACACATATTCAGTGACACTGTTACCTACATAATAGGTAATAAGTTTTCAGCTGAAAGGCTAGAAAGGTAAGCAACAACATGAAAGTATAATACTTCCTTTCAATTATCCCAAAGAGCTGGTTTCATGTCACAAAGGCAGATTACTCTGAATGTCAGCAATAAATTTACCTCAGTAGTAAGGTTTCTGTCTTTTGGCTACCACAGTGTAAATTATGGCGTTTTAGTGGTCTAACAAAGGCTTTGAAATAAATAGATAGATAGATGGATAGATAAATAAATAAATAAATACTAGAAATTAAATCTAAGAATTTGTCTACTGCAGTTTATGTTGAATTTCTTTGAAATTAACAAAAAATCATCTTTTGAAAAGCATTGTGTTGACAGAATAACTTTCTCTATTATTTACATTTGTTAAAAGAACACTCAAAAAGAGCAAATTATAATATGGATTATAGCAAAATATAAATAATGCATTCAGACCTAGCTGATAACCACAGAAAAAACCCCAGGCAATCTGAGTCATCTTGATAAAGCATCCTACTGATATTACATATGCCCTTTAAGCCTCCATCAGTCAGTGAGAACTGATTAAGAGACAGTGCTCTTTGCAGGTGTGACTTGTGGAAGTGTCCTCTATATTTCCTTCAGCATCAGCCTGACCTGGTTTAACA
Source organism: Phylloscopus trochilus trochilus (assembly GCA_016584745.2). Lineage (NCBI taxonomy): Eukaryota > Metazoa > Chordata > Aves > Passeriformes > Phylloscopidae > Phylloscopus > Phylloscopus trochilus. The sequence goes on along the minus strand of WQNJ02000546.1, from coordinate 55,438,667 downwards.
TGGCATTGTAGGAAACCAGGAACATACAACTAGTTGTCTTTGCCCTAGGTGAAGGAAAACAGCCAACAGCTGGATGGGTTCAGCTACTTACCATCTGGCCACAGACGTGAAGAACCTTTGTCTTAAAAAGCAACTGATTCACTGAGTTTTGATGGACTTCTTTTGTTTTAATCATCAGTAGTTCTCAGTGCCTCTCTCGGCTCAGAGCACATCATAACATACTCACCATCATCTGCTGAATATGAAATATTTCAGCTCCAGTGGCAGAGAGGCGGTTTGGAATTGAAATATCAAGAAAAGCTCCAGGAAGAGTGCTTGGTCCAGCATTGTAAACCTGTAAGAGAAAAAATGAATACAAATAAAATTACATACTTGAGTTCTCATAAATGGGAAAATACTGTAGATTCAGAGCTGGGAGTACAGGTAAATTTGAAGAAATACAAATACTTCGCAGGTTTTTCTACGTCTTCAGACTAAGACTTCTTTATCAAGTGTGAGAATGAAGTCAAAGGATTAGCTTACATAACAGTTTTTAGGCACAGCTCACATATCAAAGGAGAAGCAGTTTTGCAGGATAATTGCCAGTCATCAATACAAACAGCATAAGACTTCTATTTTATATACAGAAATATACAGTGATAGTACACTGAGTGTTTTGGTAATAAAATCTTGAAGGTTATAAGAAATTACTTATGTCTCAGTGTCTCATTTAACATTCTCATTTCCATCTGGTAACCACTGCATGATATTCTGCGTAGGTTTTCCTTATGGAGCAGAAGCCAAATAATTACTGTGACTACTGCACTGTGGGTTTTCTGAGTGAGTTGCCAGGATATGCATGTGAACAACTTCCACTTAAGTTCTGGCATTTTAAATTAAATCACACTTTTAGTGGAAAATAGTAGCTTTCCATCACCCCCTAGCCCCCAAAATTTCAACAAAAACACAAAGAATTTACCATCCACCACTGAAATGTATCCAGTGAAAATTCCAAAATTAATGGGGTTTTGCTGAAGAGAAATAATCCATGGAAAAATTAAATTAAATTAAGTTTTCATTTGTATTTACATTTTTTATTAGGAAAAATATTTTCTGGTTCTTTCTAACAACACAAATATAAATGCATTAAAAATATTAAAGAAAAACACGAAGCCCATTTATTTATCCACACTGAGATACTACTGTGAAAAGATGTAACATGCAGTTGTTAACTGTGTAACATACAAATATTAAAACCAATAGGTTTTCATTCTGCAAACACTGTTTATATTTGAAGAAATGCCTGACTGATACACAGAACTAGTTTGCAATGCCAAATCCTCACAAAAGCCCTGAGGCTCCAGGCAGGGGTAGAAATCCCATTAGAATGGAGTATGATAAATGCTGCATGAAATACAAACATAATGTTTCATGTTAGACATTTTTAAAACTTTGATTATTTCACTAAGATTAGATATGAGTTATTGCAGAAAAGGAATTTTCTGTTTTCTGGTTCATATTGGATCTAGTAGAGATTTTCACATATAAAAACTGCTATAAAGGCCCATATTTTTGTAACACATCTCTTCCTTTTGGTTAAGGAACTATTATTTTTCTCCATCTGGAGAAGTTCAATACGTGGCAGGAAATAATTAAGTAAAGAGTGATACAAACAATGCTTTGCCTATTATGAAACTACCTTTTCTCTCTGATACACACAGTTATAAGGTCTACCGCATTGCTGGAGAGCAGGTGTGTGACTCGTTATGGTACAATTTTTATTTCCATATGGAAAAATTAATATTGCAACTGCTAAGTGTATGCATAAGCAACAAGAGCATTTGGTAGGACAAATGGTGGCACTGCCAATACATAGATTCTCTCTCCCTTCCCTGTTATCACTTTGCCTTACTGAAAATATTTATCTAGTTTAAAGCATCATTGCATCCATTCTTCATCTGAATTAAACAATCACTGAGTATGAGGGGGAGAAAGGGAAGAAGACCTATAAACCCCCAATAAGGAAACAAGAATCACAAGAATTAATAGCCTGGTTCACAAAAGCTTTTAGGTCCTGAAATCCTGTTTTCAGTCCTTCTGATGCGTTAAGTTTTAGCTTTAGTGTTTTTCAGATTCTGTGCTGCTTAGGTGTGTAGTTCTGAGCCTTTTAGTGCCAGTAAGCTCTCTTCACAGAGTAGGTAGACAAGACAAAACAAATCCATTTCCTGCTGAAGACCAAGGACAACTTTCAGCCCAACAGCATAAACAATGGTGGACTGAAGGGAGGAACAAGAAGGATGACACCTCACAACCTGAAGCTGTAACTGGACAATTAAATCCCAATATGCAAATGGACCAAAACTTATAAATATGTAAGATCTCGTGACCAGTGAGCCATTTTGTGACCATTCTTAGTCCACCTTGGGTGTAGCCCTGGTCAGGCCCTGTCCTGCCCAAGGTGTATCCTAGAGGCCTTTCAGTAAATACCTACTTAATTCACTATCTCTGTCCAGTCTCTGTTTCAGGTCAGCCTTCCCAAGGCATCACTTCATTAAATAGATAAGGGCACTGTATGACAGTGGGGGCTTAATTGCTCTGGATTGCAATCTGTCCATGGAGGTAGACATGTTGTTTGTTATGAGCTGAGTTTTCAGACTAGAAAAACAGAAAGAAAAAAGACAAAACACTTTTTCACAATAACTGAACCTACCTCTGCATGACTTATCATTCCCTAGTCCCATCTAGCGGTCAAAGAGGATTTGTAGGACTAGTAATAGATGCAATTACAGCAACGAAACACAACGCCATCTAATTTTGGCCACATCACAAGCGCTTTTAATAACAAACCATACATATATTTTGCCACATCAGGAACCCATCTAACTGCCATGTGAAGTGTAATCTATAAGTAACACCTGAATAATGCTGAGATGCTATGAGATGCTACGAGGTATTTATTGAAAGCTTCTTACACCTGTCTTTTTAGTGTCCTCATCTCTTCCCTGTACTGTACTCTTACCAGTAGTGTTATAAATATTTTCATAATGGGGCATTTAGCAAGCCTGAATCCCTAGCACAGATATGTGTTTGTTTTCTTGGATAAAGGCTGCCCACTCCTTTGCTCAATGCCTATGCCATTAAAAAGAATTACTCCTTCTCTTTTAATTTGTGATTTCATCCAAAATGTGGCACTTGAGTAACTAGGGCCCTTTACTTAGCATGTGAAAAAAGGTGAAAGAGAAACAAATGGTAGGAGCTTTTTTTCCTATGGAAGTGAGACGCCATGTTTGCAATTTCTGACATAATATACTCAGATAAAGGACATACGCCACCTCTGCACACTGTAAATATGGTATCCGATCAAGATGCATTGTACAGCACTGTAGCAGAATGCTCTGCCTGAGTGGGGATAAAACAGCTCAAACTAAACCCTATTTGTGAAAGTTGTTTGTGATAGATGGAGAAGGGTGGTCATGCTACCTTTGGTGTTAAAAGACTGCTCAGGCTGACTCATCAATCCCAAAGTTAAACATTCAGACAGCATTTCCTGACAAAAACTGGTATCAGTGAGGATGTGACAGGCCAAGTTCCTGATAAAGGAATCAAAAAGTAATAGTACAGATAACTTGTCTAAAGCTGCTGAGCTGGCACAGCTAGCCTAGAAACACAAGGTTTCAAGTGACAGTTGATCACTTTATACTATAAAAGCTCAGTCTCACATTTTATCAGCACGGACTTCTAACACACCACTTCCAGGAGAGAGTCTAGAGTCTTCCCTTGAGTGGAGATGTCCATCAAGGTTTCTCCTTTGGGCTGAGCAAAAGAGATTTGACCACAGTTGTCGCTATGAGTGAGCAAACAATCTATACAACCTTTAGGCAAAAACTGTTGACCCAGTCAGGGCTAGGATTGGATCCAGTTGCACCTAGATCCAGTTGCACCTAGACTCCTCTCTGAGAAGAAGTTTAGAAAGCAAGGGAGTCCTTTTTGAACCTCATAATTCAACAAGAGAGTCTTCTTTATAAACCTTGTCCAAAACTTCCATTCTGCCCATGACTGTGACACAAAATCATGCACAAAACCCCATACCACACTCAGAATAAAATAGACACAAAAAAGAATGTGCTGTCAAGCAGGAAAGCAGTCAAAATAAGGATGAGTTTTACCTGCAGTGTGAAGTTGAGAGACTGGAAAAGGCATTCATGGTTTTCCAACTGAACAAAGTTGGACAATTCCACAGAATCACCGTAGAAAAACGAAGTAGGGAAGACTTCTCTGTAAGACCAAGATGCAGATTTAGTAAGCTAAATTTGTGACCAAATTGAAATATATTTCTGTCTAGCTGAATTGCACCCCTTTCTTTCTAGTCATGTGAAATTCTATGGGACCATTTTGCATTTATCTATTTTTTGTGATTTGATTTCCTCTTGGTAACTTTAGATTACACAAACAGCTTCTCAACTGACCTGGGTTAACATCCCATCAATGAAGCAGACTTTTTTTGATTACTTACCCATTTTTCTCCTTTCCTATAACAAATCCTCCTCTCTGGGGTCCCCTGCCATGGATGATTTGCACAAGTCCCCTAGCTTGGATTCAGGAAACCATTGCACTACCAAGTTAATATGAAGAAACAGTAACTAAGAGGAATACTTTAAGCTACGTATTCACTGAAGTAACATTTCAATTTTTTTAACATTTACATAGCATTTCAGGAATAAACACTTTGTTAATTATTTAAGTTTTACTGCCTTTATTATTAGCAGATGATTAAAGGAAGGATTAGAGGGGTATAACCTGCTTTCTATTAGAGTAGATCAGTCCAAGTTTCCTCAACCATCTTATCATCTAATCACACAGTAAAATGCAGTAGGATTTTATCAGAAATTACTTGGAAGCACAACACAGTACCTGAAAATCCTGCAGAAGAGGACTAGGAGTGCTTTAAGCATCCCTTATGTCTCCTTCTAATCTCAGGCTTCTCCATTGTCAGGAAAGGGTCCTGGTGTAATTTCAGACAAACCTTAGTCCTCCCTACTGCCAAAAACTGTGCTTCCTTCCCAGGTTGTCCTTTGGAATCAAAGCACTTTGAAACAGGATTTTAAGCCCATTTAGATACATTTCCTTTTTTCCTGCCTGCATCCTGTGCCAGCAATTGCTAGGGGAAACAGTGAAGGACAGATTTTCTCTTCCCATTTACAGTCATACTAGAAGGCTTCTCTCCAATATGGTACAAGCCATTCTGGGCTATTTATAACCAGAAATGAAGTTTGCTCCTCTAGATTCAAATGTAGGACAATTAAGCTAATAAAACAAGCTTCAAAAAGATACTGTAAAATTAAAAAAAAAAAAAAAAAAAAGAGTATTACTAATATTACCATGCCTGGTAACCTCCAATAAAACCAGCTTTTCTCTGGCCATTGGATTTTTCTGTGAACTTCAATTAACTAAGCCTATGTCTATGAGAAAGAAAAATATAATCCACACAGGCACTTGTGCTTTGAAAAAGTACTTCTGAAGAGAAAGCAAGCAATTGTTATTATGTTTTGCCATGCAGTATTCTGTAGGTAACAAACAGAGACCTAAAGACACAGATGAAAGCATTCATACCTGTAAAGCTGAATGAAAATCAGCTGTATCAAAGCATCAATAAACATATTCTAAAGAATCTGTAACAATGAAAGCATTCAAAAACTTACAGAGCATGCTGCTGAGACTGCACTCTCAATAAAGAGATTTTTGTCCTTGTTAGTCATCTTGTGAGGTTTGACAGCATGCTTTCTTTCTCTGAGCAGGTGCAAACATACCTTTTACCCATTTTTACTGCTGTGGCAGTAATTAGGGACTTTATTTCTATCCAACAAGATGAGCTTTATAAGGCAAAACCCAGTCTAGGCCTTGAATCTGAGTTTATTCAGCTTTTCTATCAAATCACATGTCAGTACAGATTAACTTTTTTCTATACACGTAGCAAGCATAGTGGTCAAGGGAATATTTGACTTCTGATGCCAACCTGCACTGGTCATTTAGACAATACCTGTAGTCTGGAGCTTGCCATAGATGGTGGCTAAAACAGACACTGATCCTCTGGGGACACTATTGACGAGGTTTTGCTTTCCCAGTTTAGGAATTAATGTCAATTTTCTCAGTCTACATGAATAGTAATTCATCTTCAGTGACCAGGTCCTCCAATTCTGACTCAAAGCACTGTTTATGCTAAAGAATGTCTAGACTGACCACAAATCTTTCATTCTAGGCTTAAGATTGTGATGCCAAGTGAAAGGGAATAGCCTCAAGTACAAAGGCAGGAACTCGTACATGTGCAGCCTAAGGGAGAGGACATAATGACTATATGTTATACAAGTATTTCAGTCAAAGGGTGAGTGATGCTCTGCAGTTGGTTGTCAGATGCCTCACAGTCTAGGGAAGCAGGAAATAGGAAAATAAACAGAAGCAGAAGCAAATTCTGCTTGTGAAATTAAATAGTTAGGCAAACAGCTAGACTTCATCAATCTCCTTAAAATTCCAGAACATTTGACCGTAACCTTTGGCCTGGTGACTCTCAACCATTTCCTTAAAGACATGCTCTAAGGAACAAGATGTGGTTTACTTGTTCTTTTAAAATTTGAAGTCCATCATATCTACAGTGTCACTTGAATTCAAGTACAGTCACTAAAATACTACTATAAATGGGATGGTAACTACTTAACATTAATTAGGAAGTAGTGAAAATGAGGTACAGTCTTGAAATTCATAAAATTTCCAGATATTGAATGAGATTTTCTGAATTACCAAAGCCTGGGAAACAAGGAAAAAACAACATTCTGGCTCCATGTAAACAAAGAGAAGAATTAATTTTTTCACTCTACTCAGATGTTATTCTTAGGATGATGCTGATAAATGATTATTATTATTTATTGTTTTTGTTTTCATTTTGTAGCTGATACTTACCCACTGATGGATGAGTCCACTTCATGCATGAGGGGCACTGACAGGATTAGAGTATTATCATGCAGACATTCAGTGCGTTCTAAGTTTCCACTATGCCAGAAAGGAAAAAAAAATACTGCAAATCGACAGCCTTTGCAATATTTCACAGTTTCACAGTTACCACCTCTCTGCCTTGTACTGTGAACTTCTCTTTGAGTAATATCAGCTCCTTAAGAATGTTCATCCAACCTTCGAAAGGGCGCACACAAAAAGCATGCATTTTGTGGCTGTGACATGAACAGGCTCATAGCAAAAAAAATGCATGTTGGAACAAGGTGTGAATTCAAATGTCTATGAGAAACTACAGCAACCATCATACACAGTGGAGAGAAACAAGAACATTTAGACTTCCATACAAGGGTTCATTTTCTTCCAGTCTGATTCCAGTCAGTTTGTGAGGGATATACACACCTCACAGAGGATCTTGACTCATTAAATGAAAACATGTTTTTAATGTACCTGCACTGTACTATAGCACCAATTTGCCACCACTGCAAGCAGTTTTTCAGGCAAGACCCTTGTAGTGAACTAGCCGTAACCTCTCAGCAATTCCACCCTGTCTTTCCCCCTCTTCCTGTACTTAGCTGCTAAAATGAAACCACTTCTACTTTACATTGTCAAAGGCAGTTTCCTCAGCCAGTCAAAACCAAAAAGAAGAAAAAGTGAGCAATTATCTCTCATTTGAGTCAGTTTGTTTCAATGTGAATACTTTATGTATAAAGCCTGGGAAAGGTTCCTGTAATGCATATCTAGCATGCAAATCTGCAACTATTCTAATTCTGATGATGAGTCTGTTTGTTGGGTTACAGCTCAGTACAACAATCTTGAATGATATGTTACATGTATTTCCAATTTCTTCAGCAGTGATTCTGGAATCACTTTTGCCTTGCAGTTCATTGGATTTACTTAGAAATCAAACTGGCAAAACAAAAAATATGATCATATTATTTGAGGTCAGTATCACTGAGACAACAGCAGGCAGTAACATCCCAAGTGATACCATGCAGATTATGAGTTGTTTGGATTACAAAAATAGTGCCTGCTGGCTACATACATGCTTAAATACAGCTCAGCTTTCTGCAACTGACACATTGCATATGTCTGCTGATAAAGCTATGGCCCAGATAGAAAACCCCACTAACTTTCATTCCTGGGAAAGAATCCCACTTAGTAAGTCCTCTGAATGGACTCACAGTAGAGTCCAAAATGGAAACATTTCTCATCCAAATAAATACCGAGGTACCATGGTGGCAAACAGACTAAGCAAGTAGAATTCTATATAGGGTTCATGGATATGTTCTTATTTGTTTCAAATGGAGTAAAGGTACTGTCAAAAAAGGAGAACATAAATCAGTGAATCTAGCTCTAGAAAAACAGTTCACATCTGGAAGCAAAGAAGAAGGTTTGTTGTTTTTTTAAAAAACAACCAAATAGTGTAAGAGCAATATAATGTAAAGTTTACTTCCTTCTCCAATTGTTCCAATATTGAATCAGTCTCTTGTCACAGATTCTACTGCCAAATTTGCAGCTACACAGGAAAGGCTCAAGTAGACACTTGAAGGGCAACTTGCTTTCCCATGATAGCATGACATAGCTTCCCTGTCCAGCTATTTCTGATAGACTAGCTCCGGTTCTGCGTGGAAACAATGTCTTTGTCTACTGCAGTCTGACTGCAGCACAGGTTCTTTCTCTCCATTTCCTTATCATTGACTTTGCCTCAGGGCTCCCTGCAACTCTTTTGGTAGAAAGATTTTGTTACACTCATTTGACAGTGAGGGAATTGAGCAATTTGCCTAAAGTTAAAAAGAAAATGAGGGTAATTAGCATTGAGATTTGCATTACTCTCTTTGGAGATTCAGCTAAATCCTTCAAAACGTAACTATGCTCTCTCAACCTTCTATAGTGAGAAACTTCCTCATAACACCTCGAAGCATTCACTCAATGTGTAACAATTACTGTTTATTTCCTTGCTCATCTAAAGGCACAGACTAAGACTTCTCACTGGTAGGGTACATAAATACACGAAGTAAGGTTACAGAGGGAAGTCCTGTGCTATCCAAGGTTGGAAGACACTGCCTGGGCAAATTTATAGCACTGCTGACCCATCTTTGCACCACCTGGCAGATACTTATGTTTCTGACTGAGAAGCATTACAGGGTCATCTGAACACATGATGAACTTCTGATGAGAATAAAACTTCGCTAACATGCAAGACATGGTGACATGTCTCACTTTCAGTGTCTCATACCAGTCCTATGTGCTGCGGGATCTTATTCCCACCAACAGCTGTTACTGCAGGGGAGGACTAGGCCTTATGAGAGCAATCACTCAGCAGCTGCTACATCTTATCTCTCATCTTCAGCTTTTTGTAGAGGTGTCATCCCATTTGGGAGGAGAATTCAGGCTGAAGATCCTGATTTGGATACATAAGGATATGAAGCTGGCTTATTTACACAGTAAGTGGGAGGAGGAACTAGACGAACACCCAACACATCAAAGCAGCAGTTTACTGCCAATGTTAATGCAGTTGTGCATTGGTTCCCATACAGACACTGACAGTGCTTGTGACTGAATAACCCATGCAGTCTGCTTCTTGTCTTAGAAGGCACAGAGCATGTATCACACCTTTTATCCTGCCCAAGACAAAATGCTTATGCATGCACAGTTGGCAACACCCTACTTCAATGCCTACTTCAAGTGCACTTTGGGAAGTACCCTATCCAGATGTTTTCCACAGTGTGTCACAGCTCACTGAAGATCCAGAAGGGGAAAAATAGATATGTGACTTTAGAGCCTAACAGTGGGATCCTTGACCATTTGATTAAAGCATTTATCTTTTTTGGTTTGCATCCCAATATGTTTATTTCATTCAAATGCTGGAACAAATGTGTTGTCTATCTTGTGTCGATCATCAGCTGCAGGTGAGCTGAGCTTGATACCTGGCCCAAAGCGATGGCCACTTAAACACAAAAGCCTTTCAACTGAGAGCATACAGAATAATCCTTCAGAATTGCAACTGCCTGGCAAAGAAAATCTATGTATGATCCTACCTCATTTCTCAGGAAGCTTCAATACATAGCTCCTCTGCATCATCTAAATACATGCATTTAGACCCAGTAATTTAACCTAATTTACTACACATATACATAATATCTACATATCATGCAACTGTCAAGCACATGCAATGCACACTTCATACAACACAGAATATCCAAGTCATCTACACATATAAGAGTCCCCTTACCTTTGGGCAGTTACAAGAAAGGTAAGTGTTTCTTCCTGCCCGGTCAAGTGGCTTGTGTCAAAGATCACACTGAACTCATACTGCACAAAAAAAACCCCAGTATTTAGAGACACTGCATACTGTTTCAAAATATATTTATTCTGAAACTTTATTTATATATTTATGTTTTTGTATTTATATTTTACTGACCTAACTGTACAAAAGTAGATTTTGATACATGTAAGAGTGTTTCCTCTACTGCAAATTTGCTTTAAAGTCTTAGTACTTGTGTTTGTCTTCAAATACTATAGAGTTTGGGTGTTCCTTCATTAAGAGAAGGCCTTTATTAGAATTGCTGTTTAAAGATATTTCTTGAGGAGATCATCTCCCTGGGAATGAGTCTTCCAGTACAGGAGGATCACTACCTGAAACTATCTCAGCAACACTCTATATGATATTTGCTGATGAAGGGACCTTTTGGGGGAATAAAAGCCACGCCACAGGCCAGCACTTGGAGTCTTGGAGCAAGTGGCACAAGCTAAAGCAGCATTCACAACACCCATCATAATGGGCGAAAACAGGTGCTAATTTTGAAATAAGAATTTTACTGTGATGAATAACTTCTCCATGTGATTTTTCTGCCTAACTCCAAAACAGACTCCAAACAGTGTCCAAATTCACTGTAATGTAATTTCAATGGCTTACATTCTTACATTCTAGATAGTATTTTGCTACTGCATGTATTTTTTCAAGTCCATTTAAAATATTTTTTACTTTTCAAAATAGCACAAAAGAGTCTATTAGAAAATAGAAACCAAAAACTTTTATGTTGGATCAAAGGATACATCAATTCAAATAGAAAGGATTTGCTTTTGAAATTGAAACTTCCTGAAAAATTTTAGACTCTTTTTTTTTTCAGTTAAGTTATCCTCATTAAATCCTTATATATGTATATATATTACATATATACATGTATATATATACACATATATAAATGTATGTGTATATATATGTGTGTGTGTATATCCTTAATTTAATCCTCATTTTCTCACTTTTCTGGGTTGGTCATTTATATAGTCACTATATTTTAGTGGCAGAAAGAACCCAGCTGGATTTTTAAACATCGAGAGAGTGTATCTTCTCTTACAGAACAAAACCCTCTTTAAAAAACCTACCAGAAGACCATAAGATGAAAAAGCCATTAGTGCATTTTCATTGTCATTTATATAAATCCAGCTGCACTTTAATGTGAAAGAAGACAAAAAAAAACCTCACAGAGGCAACATAAGTAAGATAGAGAGTCCTTTTCTAATTTTCTGCAGGGGAAATATATAAGTTTTTCACAGCGGCAACTCCTCCACCATTTTTCAAAGCCATTTTATTGCAGTGCCCAGGGCTTGGGCTCTGTCTGGTGGGAAAGAGGATAGCTAGTCTCTGTAACTGTGAAAGACTTGGATATCTGGCTTAGCAAGCTACAGAAAGTATCAAACATTTAACAGAGCAGTTGGCTTTCCAGCCACTCCTTGGAGACAGAGATAAATGAACCATGAATCTGCAAATACAAATATCACAACATTACCCCAGATTTGGATCTCATGAAAGGAAATCCCACACTGCACTTGAGGAAATTTGACTCCAGTAACTCACAAGCAATGCCCAGTTCCTCCTGCAAGCAAAATAAAAAAGACCATAAGATTACAGATTTGGGGAGAAAAAGAAGATTTCTAAGAAACAGCAACATAATGAAGTACTATAGAAAATTAAGTATTTCCCATCATAGCACTGTGTTGTACTTCCTGATTCTACATTAGTCAGACCAGCAATGGGAAGAAGACAGCCATCAGAACCTTGAGATAGATCATGAGGAAATACTGCATGACTAAACACATTAGAGTCAGGGGATCAGCCCAAATTCTTGGATAGCTCAGTTCTTCCCTCTGTTTATTAAAAGAAAGCCTTCAAATGATCCAGAATATAGGTTTTCCACAGTAGTTTTTCCAGATACCTGTATTATAAAGAGAGAACAGTGTTGGGAGCCAGTGACCAAACCACGCCATACACAACTGAGAAGAGAAAGTTAATCTGGTTCTGCTGATGTTCAACGCCCTGATCTCTTGCTCTGCTCCACAAGATGAGTTATGCTGATATGGATACTAACCTTCTTTAGTGAGACAGTGGTGGCATAGATAAAGTAGAGGAATGAGCATCTCCTCATGCTAAACATTGACTATGGACAGTCAGTAATTCAAATGCAAAAGGTTAGAGCAGCCCTGCTTGACTGGTGACTTCTATTGCTGTGGGGGACACAGGAACGAGGCAGGGAGTGCATTAAAGAGGTTGCGTGGAGCTCTTGCAAGCAAGAGACCCCTCCTTTTTTGTCTTGACTCTTTTTGTACATTTACAGATGTGCTCACCTCAGAGGTGGGACCCTTGGGAACCACTGGTCGTTTCTCAGAGACTATCACCAAAGCTCCTCCTCTGGGAACAGATGTGGGAACTTCGGTAGTTTACAGAACATGACTTTGTGCATCAAGACTGTGCCTGGGAATGGAATTTCCTAAAACCAAAATAGGCAGGCACGAAGCATGGCAACAGACTTCAGTACAACAGAAATTCTTCTGGTGAATGGAGAGTGCATCATTGCTCCATAAAAGAAGTGCCTAGCTCCAGATGAGCACGTTCCCATTACAAGATTATCAGAGAACAGTTTAGTACTCTGCCACTGTAAGAGTAAGGGTAAGTTTATCTCTAACTTTAGAAGTGTGATTCAGCTCTGGAATCTGATATACGTTTTTAAGAGTCACAGCAAGTGACTGCTATGTGATTTACATGTCATTGCTTCCATAGCAGTAAAAGGATGTAGAAATGCAGGTGTTTAATTTACTGCTTCCATAGCAGTAAAAGGATGTAGAAATGCAGGTGTTTAATTTAGAATGGGTTGGATATCTTTCTAGGCCCTACTGTTGTTAGATCATCACCTGAACTATAGTGCTTATGCTATGTGTATAATACCAATGCCTAAATTTTAGATATCTCCATCTATAAATATTTTTGTTCTAGACATGCAGCTGAGAATCTCTTTACTACAGAACATGTGATTTATTTAACCTACTTTCAATGTTTACAGCAGTTTGCAAAGCTCATGCTCATGTACATTTCCTGAGTTATTTCAAATATGCACTCAAAAGTTACATTCTCAGCTGGAACAGCACAAGTGGAAGGAGCTTCCTGAACCATGCACTTGGGTTATAGGCATCTCCAGGGAATGCCTCTCTGCATTTCACATTCTGACCTGAGCACAACATTAGTGCTCTACAGACATTTAGTTTCAAAATCACAGTTCAAATCAGGGCACACATTTCTAGAAAATTATAGATCAAATACTATCTTTCCTACCTGACTCAGACAGTATTTCACTAGTTTCATGAGAAGCAAAAATGTAAGAAGAAAATCAGTGCACACCTGAAGATGCCTAATGGAGTGACATTACTGCAATACTACTAAAATGCCAGAGGAGTGGCCTTCCCATTCAGTCTCTATGGATTTGCTTCCTTGCAATCTTTAGTAGGCTTCCATTTCTGGAAATATGAAAGATGGCACTGCTTAGCAAACCAAATATCTAGCTTCAGTAATACAGAGCTACCATCCGTATATGGGTTAGATTTTCGCCTCTGAATGAACACAAAATAGAAAAACAAGTGCTAAATGGGCAAAGCAGCCCTTTCATTAGCCTTTTCCTCTCAGGAATCTGGAAGGCTCTCCAGTTTTATGAGTGATTGAGAGAACACAAAGTCTAAGCAGCTGCATAACCAAACCAAAAATTTCACAGGTGTTTCGTCTGAAAACATTTTTGGTTCCAGGTTGTTCAAATGTCCCTTGCTAACTGGGGCAAACTATGAACTCTCTTCCATCAACACCTAGCCTGTGTTCTTTCAAGAGGGGTTTCTAATTACATAGCTGTCCAGTATGGTGACAATGACCAGACAGACCCAAGAGACTGTCTTGTCTCCTCAAGGCCATATCCCTTCAGAGATGTCAAAGACCAGGATAACTGAGATATTGGTAACAGAAGAGCACTCCTTCATTTTGCACATCAATGACTTTGCAGACAGCTGGCAGGCAGATGCCCATGGTTTTATTGCCTGTAAAAATGAAATGACAAGATAACGTTGAATTCACTGATTTTGCTATTGTTGCTTGGAAAAGTTTAACAGACGCAGGAAGATTGACTTAAATGATTTTCTCCCTTCATTAGTATACTGTCCAGCTTAATGATTAATATTAATACAACATTACTGAAGTTCAGAGTGGAGAGTATGAAAAGGTTATTCCCTGAGAAGGTGGTCAATCACAGCAACGGGGTCTCCAGGAAAGTGGTCAGGGCACCAAACCTGTCAGAGCTCAGAAAGTATCTGGACAGTGCTCTAGGTTATATGATTTAATTAGGGAATCCTATGAGGAGCAGGCAGTTGGATTTAGTGATCCTTACGGGTCCGTTCCAACTTGAGTGATTCCAGTAATGGTGCACAATGAAACTTTTCAATGCTAGGAAACAGCAGAAACAAATTTGGCTGCATCATACTGGTTTGACCTCCCACAAATTTATAAATTAAAGGCTATCCAGAAAACTTTTCCCATGTACTCCTTGGCTTGCTCTGTGATTAAGATGGAGAAGCTCAGCTAATGAGTAAATATTTTGGTTTTCCTTCACTGTTCACTGTTTAGCTTAAGGTTTCAATTTCAGTGTGCTGTTCTGGAGGGAGAGAAAATTGTTTCTTTATGTGGTTTCCTATGATGGTCAGCTCTCTAAACTCACACAGTTACAGGAGCCTGAAGGGTTGGTGCTATCTTATCTTAGAAATAGGGAACAGCAGTGTAACTCAGGGCTTACAGAAATTGCAGATACCACTTCTTGCTGATGTTAGGTTCTGCTTTTAGTGAGCAATGCTTCTCTATGATTATACAACCCATTTGAAAAACTCAGTTTACTCCATGAACTTCATAGCAGTTCCTAGTTTGCATAGAAAACATAGTCAAAAGGGTTGGCTGTTTCCCTTCCAATAAGACAGTGTGAAGCTTTATCTGGAAAAAGTTTCTTTCTGAAACATTTTAGAGCATTACATACTCTTAGTCAGTCAGATAAACAGTCAGATATTAGTCAAGTAACTGTATTATTACTTCATTGCAAATGTTGACCTGGTTATGAGAAATATGAAGCTCAGGCTGGTTCACAGTCTGTTTCTCAAAGTTCTTTATCACAGAAAAAAAAAAAAAGATTCCTTGTCATTATAACATGAACAATGAAACAGTCAAGTTCAAGATACTGAAACTTCCTCAGCCTCATCTTGACTTAGCATCTTCAAATCAGACCCCATATGGGTTTTTTCCCCAAGTGAGTCTTCCATAGCTCGTATGGGATGACTTAGTGGCTAGCCAGTACAACCTGACCATTCTTTCCCTCATTTATGTCCAACCAAACCCTCCAATCTTCCTGAGCCTGATCTGGAAGTTCATATAATTATATTCGGTTTTTATTTTTCCCGCCCTTAGCATCATTCATTTCTTCCCCAAAGGTAGAACAACTCCTCTGAACTCATGTTGGCCTTGGCACCAATCCAGAGCTATCACTCCACTTCTTCAACTTTCTCCCCACTCATCTCCACCCATGACTGGTTGCAAGTTCTTTGCCTAAAACATCTCCTTAAGTAATCTTCCCCAGTCCATTAACTGCCCTTCAACACTGGTACTCCAATGCCAGGCTTTTATCTATCTGACAAGTCTTCTACCATATTATGACCATCAGCAAAAGCAAACATTCATAAAATGTGTTATTTTGCATCCATCAGTGTTCTCACAGAGAAGGTGTGAATTCAACTATTTTAGCACTCATTTATGACCTGCTAGCTCTTTGCTTTTCTAAGCACACAACCTACAAGTAGATACTGAATCTGCAGTCAAGAAGGAGATGCAACAGAAAAATACTAAAGATGCAAAAAGGATATGCTAAATGTGGCTCTCAATAGAAAGTTATATTAATTTCTGAACTTAAGGTAATTTCTGTATTGTTCTGAATACTGCTGACTATCTGTGCCAGAGTTCACGTCATACTTTTAAAAACTCTTCAGATTACCTATTCTTTTTAAAGGAACTTTTGATTAAAACCACCAATGAAAGGCATTGAAACTTCATTGAGGAATTATTGAAATAATCTGTATATTTTTAAAAGGGAGAAAAGCTCAAGTTGCTACAAAATACATTGGTCAGAAGTTTATATTTCTCTTTCCCTAGCTATACTCAAATGAAAGGTCTTTTTTTATTGTTGTTCAAATTGAAAAAAATTCTTCCTGCAAATCTTGGCTACTAGCGCATACATTCTGGAACTGATGAAAAAATGTCCTCAAGTCTTGATAATATGTTGGCAGAACACTCCTGTTTTGAAGATGTTGAGAATTTCCTTGTTAGGATTTTTTCTTGTGATGCTGCTTGTTTTCCAAAGGATACAAAAGCAGAATGACAAGAGTGAGTTTCAAGGAACCCTGCATCTGTTGTCAGAGTACACACTTATTAGTGCTTTCCTTGTTATTAGTTTTCTTGTTCTATGATGCCTGTCTGTGAACCGGTGTGCTAACACCACAGAGGATCATGAACAGTATCCTCATGCTTAAAACAAATATCCTGAGAAAATATAACAAGGGAGGGCTACTTGCACTGTCCAGCTCATGCTGTGCTAAGTCTCAAAAGGTAGGTATCTACCATAGCTCGTATAGTAGGTATCTACCTACTATATCCTCTCTGGCATATAGACTTTATAACTATCCCCACTAGCTATTTGGAAATTCTCTGACCTGCACCAAAAGTAGGGGCTTACACTGGGCACTGGGAAAATTTGCTAAATTTGTACAGTTCTTTATTCTCATCATGCACCCTGACTAAAAAGCATACTTATTCTTCAGTAATTTCAATGTGAACTTTTTCTGAGAAGGGGATGTTTTCCCCACTGAGAGTTTAGATGAACATCTGGGTGTTCTGTTCCACATAACAGGACAATTATTAGACTTGACCGGTATTTTAAGAATTTCTTACTTTTGGGAGATATTACAAAACATATGTCTGTTCACAGCTGGTAATCTACTTCCTATACATGTGGCTTGCAAAGCTGGATAGAACAAACATGTCAGGAACCTAAAATAAAGACTCATCTCTTTGATGATGTTTGAAATGGCTCCTTCAAATCAGTCTTCATGATCTTGGTCTAAGTCCTTCCGTTGTGCTATCAACAACTCATGGGTCTCCCCAGGGTTTGGAAAGCAAAATTTTTATTTTGCTCCTACTTATCTCTCCCTGCCTTGCAGTTTTCTAAATTCCTCCACTGAGGCTTCAAGGATATAAAGATGTACCAATTAATTTAACAGCCACCTCCCGAACATACTAATGTATTTTCTTTCCACAGCAACTGAGTTACGAAAGAATGTGGGTCACAGTTATGCACATTTTAGGAGCTCAGGCATCCCTGATTGCACAGATATGCAGTGCAATCAGGGATGCCTGAGCTCATAAAAGGCTAGGGATTTTTTTCAAATAAAATATCTGGCTCTGAATGAGTTTTCTTATGACTGACAGCAAGAACAGCTCAGAGTGCTTTAATCTTGGAGGCCCCCTCATGTGCATACAGCTTAGTTGTTCTAACATAAAATTTCAAAGATTCCTCTAAAATAGTGCTTTGTAGGATATTTTAAAACTGCAAGAACACGAAGAGGATTATTGGTATTACTGACTGGGAACTGACTGCCTGTCATGGTTTAACACAGCTTGGTTTTTAGTTTAAGAGAAAATCCATCAGTTACAGAAGTGATTCTCTGTGAGGACTGCTTCCTCAGGACCAATCAGAACGAATCAGCTGACTAGGTTTGAATATTGACACATTGTTAAACCACTAAGAAAGCTGGACACACCTCTGTGAAGACACACGTAAAAATGAACAAACCCCTGGAGGTTCTCTCTTGCTTCCGGACTTTGAACAGGCGGGGCTGGGCCGGGTTGGACCCTGCTCTGCTGCAGCGCTGGCTGGGCTGGGCTCCCTTCGCCACTCGGTTGAGATTCTGCTGCTGCCAAATTCCAGCCATGGCCAATGGGCCAGGCCAGCTATGTTTGGCTTCAGGTGGAACCGAGCTGTGCTCCGTTCCCAGCTGCGAGCCGCTGAGCCGTTTTGCTGATGCCATGGAAAGACCATGCAGTTGAGAATAGAGATGGCTCTGCTCCCACATGGAGAGCAGCCCACAGCTGAAGTTGAGCATAGCAAGGGCCGGAGGACAGCCATGCAGCCAGAGTGCAGCCAGGGTCTGAAGGACAGCCATGCATGCGGCCAGGGCAGCCACTGCCATTCTGGTCCAGCCCCCTGGGACCCTGGTACAGCTGCCCCGCAGTGCAGCTTCAACCGGCTGCCACCAACAGAGATCACATGGCCATCCACAGGCCTGGGCGAGATACTAACTCTTTGAGTGCACCGATGAAACTTGCATACATCAATCCTCTCTGAAGTGAGAGAAAAGGAAAGAGTAAAGACATGTAGAGAAACAACATAGAGACATCAAGGTGAGTAAAGAAGGAGCCAAATCCCAGATGGGAGGAGAATGAGGAGATGCCTTAGTCTTGGGCTGAAATTCTCTTGAGAGACTATGGTGAAGATACAGGAGGACTTTTCCCTGTAACTCATGGAATGCACTGGGGGGATGTAGTGTTCTAACCACAGCCATGAACAGAAGCACCAGTGCTGAAGCAAGCAGATGTTGAAGTAATTGTGATCCAATGAGAAGTTTGAACAGAGCAGCATGAGAGAGATGAGAAACCTTGCTCCAGGAATAGAAGAAAACCTGTTTCCAAGGGATGGATGAAGAGAACTTTTGCCTTTATGCTAGAACAGCTTATCCTTAAAAATTGACATGGGCCATGAAAGCAGCTGTGGGAAAGCTGCAGGGCATGGACTTTCACACTGCGAATAGATTTTCCTTTCCTGGGCAGCTGATTCACTGTGACCTTGAAGCCACGAGAGAACTGTTTCTTGTGGAAAAGTCTCCATGGCATGGCAACAGAATCCTCTCCTTAAGAGAACTGAAGAAAGACTATTCTAGAGGTGGTAAACTGATTGAAAGACCCAGGTTTTTTACATTTTCCCAACTTTATGTTGTCAGTGGGAAAGTAAAGAGGAGGTGGGGGAAGGAGAAATGTTCTCGAGGTTTATTCTGATTTCCTGTTATTTTTTCTTCTAGTTCTGTTAATATTAAGTTTTCTTTATACCCTTATAAGTTTTAAGCCTGCTTTGCTCTCCTTTTAGTCATCATCTCACAGTAGAAAATGAGTAAATCATTCTAGAGGGTGCACTGGTATTTGTCCAGCATTAGATCCACTACATTAATTGGTGCATTGGCTGGGAAACTGATTGGTCAACCAAAACCACTACACTGGCACTACATAATAATTCAAGATCATCTGAAATTACTGAAATATCTAATCTACTTCAGATTCTACTTGAAAGTTGCTCTGATTGTCATCCTCAAAAGCCTTTTAAGCTTCTATTTTCTTCAGATAACTAGCAGTCTGATGTCTGATTTGTGTCTTTGCCAGCAGTACTGTCTAGTAACTGAGCAGACAGTATTTCCTCTGTGTTTCTTGCATGGACCTTGCCAGGCACAGACCTTTCCCAACTCTATCAGTCCACAACCAATGCCAAAGGCATCAGGAATTCACTTTTGCTTGGAAATCTCAGTATCTCACAAACTGAGCCTCCAGTTTTGGGGTTTGGGTTTTCTTCTTTTACTCATCTGTTTCAGGAGTTCCAAATGCACAAAGCCTTCAAACAACTACTGCTATCAGTACCCAGCTCTCTCAGTACTGTACAACCCAGGGACTGGACAGGGGGAAGCACAGGGAGAGTTGTGCACTGCTCAGAGGTGTTGGGATGCATTGCTTCTCTAAGGCCAGCTTCCTAGGCAGTGGAGATAGCACTCAGTGGTGGCACCAGGCCACCTGGGAAGGCCATAGTGCCTCTCACAAGCTGTGAGTATACATTGCAAGCTGGGGGAAAAATCATCCTGTTATCAATAGTAACTTTGAAGATAGACTGCAGTAATTAGCACAGGTGGCTGTAGCTTAAAAAGCAGTCATGAGTCTAAGAAATATTTTCATGTGCATTTCAAGGAGTTTCTCTTCTCAGAGTGAAAATCACATGGGTTTTGTTTCACTTTATGGAAATAAAGTTTACTTGGCAACTTCAAGCAAGCAGCACCTTGTGGTCAGAAACTCTTCTGTGTATAGTTCTCCACTTGCCAAAGCAAAGTGAGTGACAGAATCACTCAAAAGGAGGAAAAAGATGTTCATGATAGAAAGAAATTAAGATGGCTTTACTCTTTTAACATAAGAACTCTGAATCTCAAACTTCAAACATTTATTCTCTTGTAGGTAATTTTCAAACACAGGTGGAATGCAAGACACAATGTGAATAACATGAAGGCCATGTCAATAATACACCAACATCAATAGCAATAGCAACTATAATGTAAAAATTACTGTTAATCATTACTTGTTAGAAAAAATATTACCGAGAGGGAGTTAAAGACCCAATACAGACTTGCTCATCTAGACCTTGTCATGAAACTAGCATTTATCTTACCTCTTGAATGCAATGATTAAAGAATATTGGATGTCAAATCGAATTATAAAATGGAAAAATAGAATATTATGTGTGTACCGCAAAGGTCTGTTTTAAAGATGCCACAGGGACTGAAAGTTTTCCTTTATTTTCAACACACAGATACTCACCCAACAAATCTCATCAAAAAATATGAATGTCACACATTATAAATTCTGTGAATTGCTGGTTCACCAATTGACCCTTGCCTTGCCATCCCAATGCTTAACAAGCAAGCAAAACTACATACTTGAGTATGCTGACATTCACACAGCCAAATCTGCATATGAAGATGTGGGGCAGTAGGGCATCTGGACCTGTTTTCTAATAATAAATCAATCCTTTGGTTCATTACCAGAAAGTAAACTTGAAAGGGGGTTGGGGAACCTCATCAGTTGTTTCATAAAAAGAACTAGGGGGAAAAAACAAGGTTCCTTTGACATTAGTGAGAAATTTCCTGTCCTGTTCCATGATCTCACTAGTAAATGCTGTATGCACAACCCACCCTGAAGCCCAGCAAGCCTGGCTTCAAACATCTTGGATTTGCTTCTTATTTTGAGAAAACAGCTATTTCTGTATGATTAAAGCCTCTTACCTCTTCCTTCTTCTCCCTGCATGGAACCTATTTTACAGATAGCTTATTGATCCCAGCCAACACAGCAAATACTTGATCAAAAAGGGAAAGACAAAACCTAGGTATTTCCAACACTCATACACTTTTATCTTAACTAGTGAAAAGCTATTGCAACAAATTTTTAAAGCACAGCACCTCAGAAGCTGATATTGTTCATTCAGCTAAAGTGATTAGGTCTCAAAACAACTTTCAGAACCAGTTAACAAAACCAATCATGTTTTTGCTCCTTCCATCTTCTAAGTGATGTGCAGGGCAAGTGGTGAAAAAGTAAGGAGAAATGGGATCTGGTGCCACCCTGAGAAGTTCCACCTCCTTTGCTGCTACACTCTCATTTTAACAGACCAGTTAGACTTACATTTACTTTCACTGTACTACACTAGCTAAATATTAATTTTTTCCCTGCTTGCTGAGGCCTGCTGAACTTAATTTTTTCAAGAAAACAATATAGGAAACATCACCAAGATACATTATCCCCATAGAGCTCTTAGGACAGCTGAGCCTCATTTGCTGTGAAGATGGCCACATTTCAACTATGCTGTTTGGCCAGGCTTGACTCTATGGCCCATTCCCATATGTGTTAATGTACAGCTACACATTTCTCCACTATAGAATAGAATCACAGAACCATTAAGGTTGGGAACATCTTCAGGGATGGCCATTCCACCACCTCCCTAGGCAGTCCATTCTGATGTTTAACAACTGTGAAGAAATTCTCCTGATGTCCAACCTGAACCTTCTCTGGCACAGCTTGAGGCCATTTCCTCCTGTTCTGTTGCTGGTTAACTGGGAGAAGAGGCCAACCCCCACCTCCTTCCAGGTAGCTGTAGAGAGTTATAGGGTCACCCCTGAGACTCCTTTTCTCCAGACTATACAACTGCAGCTCCCTCAGCCACCTCACATAAGACATGTGCTCCAGACCCTTCAAACAGCTTTGTTACCCTTCTCTGGACATCCTGTTTCTTGTAATGAACGGCCCATAAAATGGACGTACAATTTGAAATGTGGTCTCGGCAGTGCTGAGTACAGGGGGACAATCACTTTCCTGGTCCTGCTGGCCACATTATTCCCAATAAAGCTCAGGATGCCATTGGCACTCTTGGCCACCTGAGCACACACTGGCTCATGTTCCGCTGCTGAACCAGCACCCACAGTTCATTTACCTCTGGGCAGTTTTCCAGCCACTCTTCTGCCAGCCTATAGTGATCAGTGGGGTTGTTGTGACCCAAGTGCAGGACTTGGATCTTGGCCTTGTTGAACCTCATTCAAGTGCTCTCAGGCCATCAATCCAGCCCATCCAGAACCCTATGCAAAACCTTCTTTCTCTCCAGCAGATCAACATTCCCTCCTAATTTGATGTCATCCACAAACTTTACGAGGGTGCACTTGATCCCCTCGTCCAGATCATCATACTGAACAGGATTGGTCCCAATATTGAGATCTGGGGAACACCACTAGTGACTGGCCACTTACTGGATGTGCCACCATTTACCAACAAAAAAAATGGATACTTAGGTACAGAATGGAAAAAATTCATGATCCACATAAACCAAAGCATGACAAAAAGGTGCCTACTTAGTAATGTACTATCAGTTTGCCAATCAAGACAAAACCTTTGCTCATAAAAATTTAAAGACATGCCTTTTAAAAACATTGCACTGGCTAGCAAATATACCAATATAGTACCAAGCATAAGGCAACTTCTGTGTACTAAACCATGTCCTCGAAGTTCCACATACAAAAACATAGTAAAATGAAAACTAAAGGAAAAATCAGTTCTGACTCCACAGTGATATATTTAAAAAGCAATCATAAGAACTATTACACAAAGTATCTCTGACACACATTCAGCTAAATTCAGAAGTAATTTAGATTGTGCTATTTCCACAAAAAGGCTTTTCTCTATAAAACTGCAGAAAGAATGTTTGATTAAATGCATGTCCAGACATAATTCAACTATCTAGAAAAGAAAACTCAGTCTTAAGACTCAAGAAAAAGAATGTGCAGAATTATACACTGTTCCTATATTCTTCATACCCTGACATGTAGATCCAAAATACATATGCTCTTGCATTCTGTCACTGTATTACTGCATTTGATTACACCTTTATTTAAAAGAAAATGTGGATAAACATGTATTTTTTAAATCTTTATTATTCCCTCACTATCTGTGCATACATTATTATGATAAGCTTAATAATAATGCATTTTTGTGTGTATGAGTCCATGCTCTCCAAAAACCCAGGGAAAAATCAGAAACAAGGAAATCATTGGGAGAAGAAAGGGCTCTGGGGTAAGCATTCCTTCATCTCACCTTACATGTAGATATACTTATACATGTGCATAATAATTTTAATTATTACAGAGAAATACTCTGGTGGTTTGATACTGGCTGGATGCCAGGTGCCCACCAAAGACACTGTATCACTACCCCCCTCAACTGGCCAAGGGAGACAAAATACAACATAAGGTTCATGTGTTGAATAAGGGACTGGGAAAGATCACTCATCAATAACCATCACTAGCAAAACAGACTCAACTGTGGGAAATGAATTGAGTGGGGAAATTAATTTAGTTTATTACCAGTCAAAATCAGAGCAGGATAATGAGAAGTAAAACAAATCTTGAAAAACCCTCCCTCCTTGTTGGGCTCTACCTCCTGCTCTCTGAGCAGCACAGGAGGTTGGGAATGGGGGTTATGGTCAGCTCATCACATGCTGTTCCTGCTGTTGTGTCCTGCTCAGGGAGAAAAGTCCTTCCTCTGCTACAGCTTGGGGGTCCCTCCTACAGGAGACTGTTCTCCATGAACTTCTCCAACATGAGTCCTTCTCATGTGCTACAGTTCTTCACTAACTGCTCCAGCATGAATCCCTTCTACCGTGTGCAGTCCTTCAAACCATCTCCTACAATTGTGGGTCTCCCACAGGGTCACAAGTCCTGCTCTAGTGTGGGCTCCTTTCTCCAGGGGTCTGCAGATCCCTGGCAGGAGACTGCGCCAGCATGGGCTTCCTATGGGGTTGCAGCCTTTTGGGCATCCACATGTTCCAGTGTGTAAAATGAAAATGAAAAAATGAAAAAAATGAAGCCTTCATGAGCTGCAGGGGCACAGCTCCATGGGCTGGAGGAAAATCTCAGCTCTGCATCTGGAGCACTTCTTGCCCCTCCTTCTCCACTCACCTTGGTGTCTGTAGAGTTGTTTCTCACATGTTCTCACTCTTCTCTGGCCACATTGCTTCTGCATGATAACTTTTTTCTGATTAAATATATTCTCACAGAAGTGTTACCACCATCTCTGATTGCCTCAGCCTTGACCAGCAGCAGGTCTGTCATGGACTTGACTGACACTGGATATGGAGGAAGCTTCCAGCAGCTTCTCTGAGAAGCCACTTCTATAGCCCTCCCTGCTACCATGCAAATCCAATGGTTATATACATTTTTATTCAACAAAAAAAACCCCCTATTCTGCTGCTCCAAAAATTAAAAACAGGAAACAAAAGGCAGAAATCAAACAATTAGCCAATATTAATTTTCTAGTGGTACTTCTGAAAGCATGGATAATATATGCCCAGATATACAGTAAGACAACCTTCTGTGTATAAGGCTTCAATTATAATGAATATTGGCGTATTCAACTGCAACAGAGCTATTCACTCTTAGTGTTACAATGAAATACTTAAATTCATAAAGAGTTCAGAAAATAAATTCAAATATCATCAACTAGACAATGTTTGAAAAAGTAAACTAAAACCATCACAAATAATTTAACACACACACCTCCCCCCCAACTCACGATTTAAACCAAATAAATAATGAGGAAACACAATCAATAAAATCAAGCCTTACCCTACCATTCTGTCCTTTCCGTCCTTCACTTCAACTATAAAGAATTACATTAATGTAATAACAATGATAATGAGCTTGGCACTGGACATTTTCCTAGGATTTATAAATCTTAGCTCAACATAAAATCCCTCAACAACCAAAGCCAAATCTGAAACCCCAGGAAATGACTCTTTGAAACACACATAGGTTTGGGGATTTTGGTCTTTCTCTTCCAGAAACTCAAACACAGTATGCGTTAGGATATCTTCCCCAAAAACCCTTTTAACATCATGAATACCTTGAAACCTAGGAACAATGCTGAAGTGCAAAGGTATTACCTACTGCACTTAGATATTGAAACAGCCTTATTTAAAATATATTTTCCTTTCTTTAAAAAAAGCTTAGCAGATCACTTGTAAGGCTTTAAGATGTACCATACCATTTTATAGAGCAGTTTTTTAGTGCACTCCTCCTTTTCCCTTGCTAAGTGGAATTCCCTGTGTCTGTAGATTGTTACAGCCAAAAGTCAAGCACAGATTTTCTGGCCTCCTTCCAAAGGTAGGCTGCAAAAACGCTGCCATCTGGGAATGTGCCTGGCTTGGCATCCCCTGCAGCCTGCCTGGGTGGGGGGATCCACAGTGAAGAGGTGATCCCCTACTCACCCCCAGAGACTGCAACGAAGCCAGCTGAAATACTTCTCACTCTTCCTCTCTGCTGTCTGTGTTCAATGCATCTGGTTTTGAGGAAATGCCACAGGAAGCTCCCTCTCAAAAAAAAAAAAAAAAAAATCCACCAAAAAACCCCCACAAAAACCCCACCAAAACAAGCCACAAAAACAAAAACAAAACAAACAAAAAACCACACAAAAAAACCCCAAAAATCTACCAAAAACAACAAAAAAAACCCACCAAAACAAGCCACAAAAATAAAACCAAAACCAAAACCAAACAAACAAAACAAAACAAACAAAAAAAAACCACAAACCAAAACTAGTTTTGAGGCCTCATTCAGATGGGGTTTAACATGCCTGCTTCTGCTAACAGGAACACAGACTGATATAAAACCCATGGACAGGAAAGTCTGTGATTTCTTAAGCAGCACTGGCCCCTCCTTTAATTTTCAGCTAAAAACTTTTCACAACCTTACTCATATTTTTGACTGTGAAGCTAGTTTTTTTAGTCTCTCTACAGCAAAACTGTCACTGACTTCAAGTATGCCACATGATCGTGTCTTGTTCTTAATAAGATTAAAGATGGTTTGGGTTTTATCCTATCAGCTTCACAGGAGAAAACTAAACAAATAGGTGAAAGAGAACAATTGGCACTACTTCCAGCCACAGAAGACCATGACTACAACATTCTAAAGGACTAAGCAATGAAAATACGTATAAGTATGTATACACATGCACATTATCCATATATGTTTCTATATACTGTAAAGATAGATATATTTATTTAAAATTCTATTGCATTTTACATCAGAGGTGTCATTTATCTTCTAACAACATTAGAGATGCCTATTAGAAAAGTGATCAAGAGAAACTCCTGCCTTCTGGGAAGGCAATAGCTTTTTATTCTTTTTCCAGACTCAGCAACTGCAACACTCTCCATTCTTTGATAGAAAAGTTGTATCAGCTCTGTTAAGTGGATTTTTCAAACTCTGAAATAGAATGTTTTCCTAAATCTGAATTAAAATTAAGGAACAATAAATTTTCAGATTAAACAATATTTTAAAATCTACACAGAAGAAGGGACCAAGATTTCTTTGCCAACACACTAAAGAAAAAGATCTAAGCACACAAGGTGAAGTGTCTTTCTTCCTCTCTTTTTTTAAAGGACATGTATTTCAAAAGTAACACTTTTCTCAGTGGACACTTTTTGAAATTCACTGCAGTGTAGTATAATACTGCATGCACCTGTAAAGCAACCCTATCTCATAGAGCGAGAGTTTGAAATCGGAATGAGGGATGAGAAGTCAGCCCATGCCACATACTGTGCCTCTTCAGAGAAGAACTGTCTGTCAAGAACAATGTAAAAAGAAGGCTGGGTTTCATCCATTAAATGGAGAGGACTGGCTGCAGCATAATAGGAAAATCAGACAGTGAAATAGGTAGAGTCTCTTAAATATCAATCATCAAGTGCTTTTTCAACTTGCAGAGATAAGGCAAAGCCTGGAATATCAGATTGGAAGGGATCTCAAAGACCATCTGGTCCAACCTTTTTTGGAAAAAGCACAGTTTAAACAAGATGGCCCAGCACCATGTCCAGCTGAATCTTTAAAGTGTCCAGCACTGTGGAATCCACCACTTCTCTGGTGAAATTGTTCCAGTGGACAACTGATCTCTAGGTAGTGTCTGTACTTACAAAGTCTCATGAAATCTCAGTCTTCAGGAAGGAAAGAGAGGCTAGCTTAGTCAGACCCTTCAGTAAACAGTACCATCATCATTCCTGAACTAGGTCACCCCATTGTTTTCAAACACAAGATATGGCATTTTATCTCAGGAACTCTGTTGAAAAAAAGCAGTATTAAACTTTTACACTGTTGGGTCTCATTGTGACCAGTCCACAGAAAGAAACTACACTGCACTGGATTCACTACAAATGTCCCCAGTGGAGTCATAGGGAAAACACACAGGGAGTTTTCAGCATCTTGAACAGACTCCGAAGACAGGTTAAAAAAGCCTACTATGTGATATCATTCTCAGAATCACCTTGCAGAGAAGCAATCAAACAACCACATGAAAGATCTCATTCAATTTCACTTTAGTACTTTATTCATTAAAGGCAGGTGATTCTTAATTCTTCCCACACATAAAGTTGTTTTGATTCCAAAATTGCTCCACTAAGGAAAACCTCTAGGTGCTGTCTTTTTTTATTCTGGCTTTACGTTCTGGATTTTTGCTTGGACAATATTCAAAAAGGAACAAAATCTGTATAGATGTGAAAGGATGGGAGTAGGTTATGAGACATGGAAACTGTGATATTTTACAAAAACAAAACAAAACAAAAAACTACCACCATTGTCAAAGAGCTTAGGGAAAATATAACACTGTAATTAAGGCTATGAGGTCATTATCCAGTTTCCCACCTGAAAAAATGATGAGGCAAATGATATATTCATTTGACCAAAAGGAAAAGCTGAATGAGAGAAAGTAAAATAGCCTAAAATAATCCTGTAACTTGTTTTTCCAAAACTGTTACTGAAATAATTATCAGAAAAAACCCCAAGCCCTATGAAATTAATCATAAGAACGTTGGAACAGCAGGGATAATAGCAGACTATACTTTGATGCTCTTTACAAGACTTGAGGAAGATGTGTGCAGTACTTTTTTTCCCTTAGAAGAAAATACACTGAGTAGTGAGATAATACTAGAATGTCAGCTGTTTCTAGAAACTGCTCCTTCTATGCAGCACTCAGCACAGATGTTTTCAAGTCTTCTATAAACCCAAGCTCAAGGTAAAATATCACAGGTAACAACAATCAGATTCTTTCCTCACAGTGTTGGCCAAGGAAAATGATGAAGGCAATTGGTGTTCCAGTTACTGGTATGTGTAAAATATTCAAAAAATAAAAAAGATGAAAACAATATTTTAAAAGAGCATGCACCAAGCTCTGTTTCTTTTCTAGTGGAAAGGAATGGAAACCCTCTCACCAACTTCAACAACAACTGGGCCAGACTCTGAAAGTCTTCCCATAAAACTTTCACTATGGAGAAGTTGTACATTGGCACAGGCATTTCTAGTTTATCCCCTGCCTTTTCCCTCCTAATGAATTGCACACTTGCAGCACATAATGTCTGAAAATGATTTGTATAATAAAAAGACAACTCACTGTGCAGTCAAAACTGAGCACTAAGAGAATTAATATACATAAGAAGTTATGGGGTTTTATTATGCAGTATTATAAAGAGGTTTATAATAATATAAACCTATCATAAAACAAGACAAATAATGGCAAAATTTCATTGGTTCAGTGGACCAAGTTAATCCTGAACTTTCCAATAGCTGTATTACTGTTTTTAATATTGCTTTTATAGCTTGCAAAGCAAAGCTCTAGAAGAGAGACAAAAAACTTTGAAAAGCAGGAACAAACAGAGAATGTTCTCACCATCATACAGCTCCCATTTTGCACAATTATTGTCACATCACTCACACGCAAAAAGCTTTCACAGCCATCAGTTTGCAAAAAGCTTGATTCTTGATTCAGTGTTTGCATTACAACACCTTTACTTCTATATTAACTCCTGCTAATGAAAACATCCAAGTATTTCTACCTAAATGAAAAGAGACTAAAACTGAAAATATTCACCTGACTCCATGTGGATGAAATTAAAAGCATTCTTGACCTCTTGGATTTAGTGATGTGCCCTGGCCACAACCCAAAGTTGCACCAGGATATCAGCAAAGTCTTGTATCTTGGTTTCAATAAGGAGGAAGTCTAGAAGCCCAGGTCAAGAGGTAACCAGGACTGCTGGGTGCAGTGTGGCACCCTCATACAAAAGTTACTCTTTGTATTTTGATGCCATTTGGTACTTTATCAGTTTCTAACCAGTCTCCCTCTACTTAATATCTCCAAGAAACTGTCATCTTTTTTCATTAGTGCACTACAAATAACAGGAATGTGTCTTCTACACAAATACAGAAGGTGTAATCTATACACACCCAATCCATGAAAGGGAAAAATCTCATTAAAGAGCCTGAAAGAAATTTAAAGTCCAGCATAACCAGAAACAACTTCCAAATGTCTCAGCAGACTGGACTAGGCCATCCTCTACTCCATCCTTAATTTATAATTAAATTGACTTGAAGTTAAGAGACTTGCTCACAGTGAGATTAGCCTTTCTTACCTTTTGCCACATTTTGATGAAGAAGAGCTCTCCAGAAAAATTGAAGAAAACATTGGTGTCGTAGGCATCATCACCAATGTTGGAGACGAAAATGTTAAGTGAAATGTTCCTCACTGCTCCCAGGGCCAAGTAGGCAGTTCTGTCATCAACACTGTAAGCAGAAACAGTTACATTGGTTTAACTCTGGTCAACTTTCACTCTCTGATCCTGCTTTCTTCCTGCTACAAAAGTGTTACAACTCATCTGTTTAAAAGCAGTCAGAAGTTCAGGAATGTGCTGTACTGCATAATGCAAAGAGACATACTAGGAATGAACAGCTCCTGACTCAGGGTTTTGACACTGTATTTTGGGACTGTAGGAAAACCCCTTGATTCCCACATGAAACTATTTCAGATGCCCTACTTTTTGTGATAATAAATCAGTTGAAAACTGTACAGTAATCAGACGGGGAAATTGCAACAACTGCAAGATATGTCTGCATTCAGATACACAAGCTACTTGAGTTTGTCTCTCAATAATTAAGACTTATTCTAGCAACTGTCTGAAAAATCTTCTTAGACTTATGCTATAGATGGAAAAAATCTAAAACAGGCTCAAATAAAATCCAGAAACTGGTGTAAATGAAAAAAATGTGTGGAAATCACAACGAATTACCACTGAATGTGAATAAACTTTCTTTAGGTGCTTATGCTGGACCTAACATGGTGGAGTCACCTTCCATAAGTGGAATATCAAGGGTAACAGCTATTTATAATGAATCAACAGACTGTTGCAATATGGCATTGCAGATTACATACACAGATATGCACACATTGAGCTAAATATAGATATTCATGCACACACATTTATTATTTGGCATTTAATCCTTCTAGGTGGTTTCACAAAATGAGCTTACAAATAGGAATAAAGACTAAAGATAAATCACAAGAATATACAGTATCAATCATAGATCTACAGGTCTTAGAAGTAACATTGAAAGATAATATGAAATATACCAGGTATTCATTTAAAAATTAGAAAAAATAGCCAAATATTAAATTTGGTAGTTATCATAACTAGACTCTAAGACCATTCACACATACTGAAGAAACAGAGGCAGTGCCACAAAGAAAACACTGAGTAGCTAGTCAGAAAAGGACAAAGAACTCCAGCCACACAGCAGGGAGTTGCTCACAATTATTTCCTCTAGAGTACAGCCAGCCCAAAAGTAAGAGGGAACCACTTTTCATTCACCCAATTTCTATAAAGGAACAGCTGTTCCAGTGACATACACATTGGCACACACCACACTTCTGCTTATCAGCAGTTCTCTGAAGATGGCTGGTGTGCAGGCCAAGAGCTGTGTTTAAAGGCAGCCTGACCCTCTACCAGTCCTCTTCTGACAGCCTTCTTGAAGTTGTTGCAGCCAGGGCTGTTGCATAAGAGTGGAGTTTCTGGAAATGCAGTGTTTATAAACTGTTCAACATCTTCTGCCAATCATAGCTGTACCAGATATCCAAAGGCAGAGCTTACCAGAACTCCATCTGCCTATGTTTATCAAGAAGTTTCTAAATATGGGTTTCTGATGACACGTACCAAATCAGCCAGGGACTCTAGTGAATGAGAAGTCTGGAAGAAGATGGTCTAGATTCAGGCTTTAGAGCTGATGGCTATGGATTGTGATTGCATCATGTAATGCAAACAATACTTGTAGCATATTTGTTTCCTGTATTTAAATCTTCATTTATTAAGTCCAAATTATGGCTTACTGTTCAATGACAATAAACATTATGAGGAAGATATAAATATCCAGGAAATGTGTCTGCTTTCTCACACTTAAAATCAACTGCAGACACTGACCAATCATATTGATAAATGCATATTTTGCTTTCAAAATATTAGTTTATTCTCCTAATCAATTATCTGTGCAAAGAAAGATTTGCAAAAATGTATGTACTACAGGATTGACTGCAAAACTAATTTGAGTTGTTGCTCTTTATGTACCAAATTAACGGCTCATCTACATGGGAATACTTGAAAGCATTTAACCTTTTGGCACCAATTTCAACACGTACTCTTGACAAACAGACAAATTATGAAGATGCTAAACAATCCACTTGGATTTTCTAATAATCAAAAGTGCATACTTGGAAGAAAAAAAAACAAAAAACCAACCATTTAATACTATGAATTTTTTCTCATGAACTTTATAATGTCACTTCTTGCAATCACTTCAAAACTTAATCAGCATCTGTTATACTCATTAGCAGAATCTGGGAATATCACTCCAGTAAGCAAAGGAACATTACAATCTCTTTATCTTACGTAGAGTCGATATTAAGTGCAATGTATGCTACAGAATGCTCTCTGAATTGGTAGTAGCAAACTTTAACATAAAGTGAAGACAATTGAGAATACTCTCCTTCCTAATGAATAACTAAAAATTCTCATAATAAAATCATACTTAAAACTGATGCCATAAAAAATAATTCAAAGATTAACACCAGTGGGTTGTGTCACCCCTTTCTAAAGCCACCACTCTGTTGTTCAAAATGTATCATACCAAAATGACATTTTTCTCAACAGAGAAAGAAAACCTGCTTTTAAAAGCACACTGTAGATGCTCATATAAAAAATTCACACACTAATAAACTCCAAAAAATCTCACTGATATTAAGCTGGTAGGTGAGTTCAGTTCTCCCTCTGAAAGGCTGTAAGTCCCAGAAGACGGTGCTGTAAGTCCCATTTTAAAAGAGCAGCTTTCTGAGTCATTGAATTTTTGTACATCTGGATTGAATCAGGTTCAGTTGCAGTGAGGATTAGGAATCTCCCCATTTACAGGGAAGCTTCCAAGCCCTGTTGGCTGCTTGAGAGAGTAACATCACAAGTGCAGAAGCCCACTGTGGTGCTGGAATAGCTCTGTTGCCAGCCTGGTGCCATCCTCCTCCAGCACCTGCCACATACTAAACACCCTAGCTGCCAAGTCAAAATATGTCAACTAAAGAATTTGTTGTCACCCTTCAGAAACAAGAAAGCAAACTAAAGCCACCCCTTCATCTCAACGAGGTTTGTCAAACAGTTTAAGAAATGTAATAAAGGAATTACTTTTTGTTTATATTTTCATGTATGAGAAGTACAAAGCTGCAAATATTTTCAATATGATCCTTGTAAATTTGCTCACATAAATGAAGAAAGGCTAAAAGAAGCAAATGAACAAAAAACCAAAAAAAAACACTCCCCCCAAAATACCCAAAAGCAAACAAACAAAAAACCCCAAAACACAAAACCACAAACAAGCAACAAACAAAAAAAATCAAAAAGGAAAAAGAAAAGAAGTGGGAAAATATCAAAAAATAATCAGTTGATTGGGCAGAATACTACCATCTTGTTACATTAAGTACTACACCCAAAAAATGAACTGAGTAAAAGTTCTGGGTAGACTGCAGACATATGTATTTATTATGTATAGGCAAACACATTTGTAGACACATACATACAGATGCCTGAAGGATGTTAAGTTATCAATGTTTGCATGGAAAGTAAAAAATGTTTTAAATTCAGAAGTACTAAGTACTTCCAGCTTTCATTCACATGATCCCAACTTGCAAGTAACAAGCAATTCTAAAAAACAGGCTCCAGATTTCTGCTATGGTTTTAAATTCACTGACAATGGTAGTACACATCAAATGTAAATAGGGATATTTAATTTACTTCTTACACGATTAAAGAAAAGGAAAGCAAATTCCAGGATAAAACAAGTATCTTTTTTGCATGCTTTAATTGTTAGTGTCCACACCACATCATTGCATTATGATCAGTGAGGGAAGAAAGACCATCTGAGGAAGACAGACTGAAAAGATCTGCAATCTTCATTTCTCCACCCCTCAAGATGCTGCTTTTTATTAACACGGGTCAGTGGACACATGATCTGCATTCCAAATGGTGTGCAGGGATGTTTTCTCTGTTTTGTATTTTGTTTCTCTATTGTATGAGGAACCTTTCTTTCCTTACAGCAAATTAGCACCTACATGGATAATTCACCATAACTGCTCAATAGACAGTAGAAGTTACAACTATGGTCAATTAGACTGCAAATGGGTAAAAACGTTTCAAACAACTAAGGTTCAATCCATCCTCCAGCTCCATCAGATGAGATTAAAGAACCCCACCTTTTGCTTTTAAATCAATAAAAGGTGTAAATCAAAAAGTGGTGCTGTGCCATCCAAACAGATTTCTACTTCACCAACCAGCACTGCAGTTGGTCTTTGTAGTTACTATGATAATTATATATTAATTTTGTCTCCACAGACTCTTTACATCAACCCTGAATACCTTTCTTCTCTTGGTTTTTCTTATGTGCAGGCTTTGGGATTAGTTGAACTTCAGGAGGAGTTTTTGCAAATATTTAAACCTCAAGGACCTGACAAGCCGAAACCTTCAGTTGATCTGGGAATTCACTTGATATCTCAGTGCAAAACTGAGAGGTAGCAGCATTGCAATTCTCCCTAGAAATTTAGGACTGGGCCAAGTGTTCAAGATACAATGGCTTATTCTGCATCAACTGAACTTCTGCCTTCCCCTTATGCTGAAGTCTATACCAGAAAAGCACAGAGACCTCACACAGCTGATGACCAGAGCCTATCTGAGGTACATTAAGCCAGCCATGGCAAACTAGCACTAAGGCCATGATCTTTCTCTGTATTTCTCAATCTAGTTCTCAAGCAGAGACTTTGCAGTGTGCCCCGAGTAGTACATACCATGACGTGATAGAAAAAATATAATTAAGAATTCAAGGAGTGGTCATCCAAGGTGTGCCAGAAGAGCATAGGTTAAGAGTAGTACCATAATAATATTGCTCTTGATGGAGACTGAATAACTATGTTCCCAATGTTCCCCCGTAGGAGGGAACTAAATGTCCCATTTGAAAAAAAAGTGCTTACTTTTGGTGGTGGTGAGCCCAGGGCCATGGCCTAGAACTGCTTGTGCCAGCAGCTTTTTGGCACAGGGCTGCTATCTCTAGTGCTTCGGTTCCCATATGTATTACAATTCAGGAATATGGCACAGAGCCTTAACTTTTCCATCTTTCCTACACTTTCAT
The DNA here is from genome assembly GCA_016584745.2 of Phylloscopus trochilus trochilus. Lineage (NCBI taxonomy): Eukaryota > Metazoa > Chordata > Aves > Passeriformes > Phylloscopidae > Phylloscopus > Phylloscopus trochilus. Next base: position 55,403,414 of record WQNJ02000546.1, on the reverse strand, counting down.
GTTAAAAATGAATGTATTTGAGTAGTAAACAAGAGGTGGAGAGGGAAGGAGAATTGGAGGTGGGGGAAGACACACATCACATACCACTCTTTATTATGGTATAGAAAAAACAGTAATTCCTAATTATGGTTAGTTACCATATATTCAATGCTTCTCTGGAAATGGTTCTCTTTTCCCCAAGTGTAGTTTCTTCTCCTTAAGTACAAAACAGAAACAAATCCCAGCCATGTGTGCCATTGAACTTTAAAATAAAATGGATAGAACAAGGCAAAACATCCACATAAAAATACCCCTTATCACCCTACAGAAAACTGGTGCCCTTTTATTATTATCAGTAATTTCAACTACACCCAGATGTTCACAACCCTTTATAAAAAGAACTGAAGAATCAATAGGGAAAAAGCCACTTCTGTTTTCACACAATGTTTACTCCAGGGAGCAGCTTTTGGCTTGAATCAAGCTGCTCTGGTTTATGAAACTGTGACACCAGGTATAACATCTACAGAAGCTCTAATCTAATCTAATCTAATCTAATCTAATCTAATCTAATCTAATCTAATCTTTCAGCCTTGCACTCACGTATACAAACTACCATCTTTACAAACTATCCTTGAAATCAACATTACTGTGCTTCTGGGTGAAATTTATCCCTCCATGTGTATGAAAGACAGCATCCTAAAGTTACAATGCAAACAAAAACTAGTTACTACTGGCAGAAAGAAATGCAACAGATACATGGTATCAGGCACGTAGGTCAAGCTGCAGACATGACAAAAAAAAAAAACAAAACCCACCTCTATATTAACCCTATTTGTTAAAATATTTTAAGAGCTCTGTTAAAGTACATGATTGTTGGCCCCATGTCTGAAATTTGAAGCTGAATCAATGCCACTTTATACCATACTGTTTCTAGAAATCAGATAATTAATGAAGTCATCATGCAAACCTATGTGTTTACCATAAAAATTATGCCTTCAGAAATAGATTTCCTGCTATTAGATAGCTTCAATTGCTTGTCCTGCTCCTGGGATGTTGGGGTGTGTTGCCATGCTCGTGCCTGCCTGTTTTGGTTTTGGGAATTCCATTCCCAGGCACGGTCTTGATGCACAAGGTCATGTTCTGTAAACTACCGAAGTTCCCACATCTGTTCCCAGAGGAGGGGCTTTGGTGATGGTCTCTGGAAAACGACCAGTGGTTCCCAAGGGTCCCACCTCTGGGGTGGGCACATCTGTAAATGTACAAAAAGAGTCAGGAAAATAAAGGAGGGGTCTCTTGCTTGCAAGAGCTCCACGCAGCCTCTTTGATGCACTCCCTGCCTCGTTCCTGTGTGTCCCCCACAGCGATATCTGGTGACCCCTCACGTGACTTGTAGCCGCGAGAACAAGGTAAAAAATACCTTGTCCCCTTTTTAAAGGAAAAGGGATTTTTATTTCTCTCCAGTAGGGAGAAGGAATTTGAAAAAATTAACTGGCCACTAGGCCCGGAAGATAACTTCGTGTTAACGATGTGGGGGATGTACCTTGCACGCTGGGAAGTAGGTATAACCTCGGAACATCTAACAGAACTATACAGATGGGGGAAAAACCAGGGTTTTATCCCAACCCGCAGAAGAGCATGGTATAGGTAATTTTGGTTTCTCTTGGGACTTCTGGTGAATTCAGAGTTAGATATGCTAACAAAATTATCACTAATATGGGAAAGATCGATGAAGGTTTTTGAAAGGTCAGGAGAAGATTTTCTTTTCAGCTCCTTTCCCGATTCAGTGGAAGAGGACCGAAGTCTCGAGACTGCAGCTGACAGCTCGGAGAGTCTCCCGCAGCTGTCTTCAGAAGACCTGGGTTTGTCCTTTCCCCCCCTTGTGAGCTTCCTTCTGGGAAGGAGGGGGGGAAAACCCCGGGCACAAGCGGAGGCGCCCAACGGGGGTCTGCGAATCGGGCGCCGCGAATGCGCCGTCCCCCGATCCCTCCGTGTTCCCCCCCACGAGTGTCCGCGCGCGGGAAGGGGGAGGGGGTCCTGAGACGCCGTCGCGCCCCGCCCCACGGCCACCGCGCCACGCTTTCCCATGCAAAAAGCCCATTGAGACCTTGGCGCCGCCCCGGGGGCCTCACCCCGACGGTCCGGGCTCGAAAAAGCCCGGGAGAAAGAGGGGACGGGAGTCGCCCATTCCTCAGGCGTCTGTCCCAGAAAAGAGGCAGAAGGGAGTGCCTGAGCGCTCTACTCGCGCAACTTCGGGCAGGAAAGCGAACGCCTGAAACTGCGCGGCCGTGGCCCCGGAGGGGGGGCCGGGCGGTGCGGCTCTGTGCAGCCACCACGGGAGGAAGGGGGGGCTGCCCTCGATGCCCCCCCGCCGCTCAGCCCCCCCCGGCTCGGCTCGGCCAGGGACTCCGTCCCCAACACGCTGCGTGGCGCCCGTCCCGCCGCCGGGGCCGGCACAGCAGCCGCAGGGAGCCGCCCCATCCTGGAGCCGCCGTGGGAGACGGGTGGGGGCCGCCCGCCCCCGCCCCGTGGGGCCCGCTGGTGCTGCCCAGCCGGGACCGCCACCCCCCCCATGCCGCGCGGCCCGCGGCAGACGGGCGGGGGTGGCACGAGCCCGCCCCCGCCCCGCGGGACCCGACGAGGCCGCTTGGCTGAGGACACCGCCCACCCGCGGGTGCGGGGTGGGGGGGCGCAGGGGGACCCTGCGCTGGGCCGGCCATGGCCAGCCCCTCCCCCGGCGGCGCGGCCGCGGAAGAAGCCCCGCTGACCCCCTCCGGCAAAAGGAGCCAGCGGCACCGCAATTCCACCGGTCACCGCTCCGACGCTTGCCCGCCCCCTGGCGTCTATGTTGCCTGGCAACACTGCCGAGCTTCCGCAAACTGCAGTTCCACCTGCGTCTGTGGATCCCTGCCGCGTCACCTTGCGCTCCAGGGGGCTGAGACCTGCCTGGAACGAAGTGCAACATATGGCTTGGGGACTGAGACGATGGGGTGTCGAGAATCGCTTGTTGGAAACCCCAGGGTCTTCCCTTGGCCCTGGTGACATGGCACCAGCCCACATGGCAGGTGCTCAGAGTGAGACACGGTTTTCTCTGTCTCCTTCTGTGCTGTTCAGAAAGCAGGCTGAGAGGAATTTGTGGCTCTCTCTCAGATACCCAAGGGAATTCCAGAGATCGTGTAACCTGTGCTTTTGCAGACCCTTGTTTTCAGGACTGGGAACTGGCGCTGGGATGTTTGCTTCGTGTCTGCCGAGCACCTTGACTCCCTGCACAGCACTCCTGGCCTGGTGACCATCCCAAGTTGGGTATCCTGTACTTCCCTGATACCACCCCTCCAGAGATGGATGCCTGGAAGGGACGGAGCACTGCTTCGACAGCTAGCATCCCGTGATCGGACTCAGAGGGAAGAGTCCCTGTGGTTTTGCTTGCATTCCAGGGGAATTGTTGTGGACCTCTGGGGGACGGGCTTCTTAGCTGGGGTTTGGGAGGACAGATCAGCGGATCGGGATGGATTTTGTAATGAGGGTCATTGCACTGCATGGCACAGCATCTCACCGACAAGGATTCGGCAACTGGTCACAACATGTTTTCAAAAAAAAAAAAAAAAAAAGGGGGGGGAAAGCAGGAACAGTCCCTGCAAACTGGCCGACAGGCAAATTGGAAACTGTGACCAGAATGAGAGCCGACAAGTGGAGAAATCTACGAATCTTCAATCGAAGACCTCTCCACAAGCAGATATAAAAATCTGCATTTTTCTTTTTTTCTTTTCTTTTTATATAAACTGAAAGGGTGAGATGTTGCCATGCTCGTGCCTGCATGTTTTGGTTTTGGGAATTCCATTCCCAGGCACGGTCTTGATGCACAAGGTCATGTTCTGTAAACTACTGAAGTTCCCACATCTGTTCCCAGAGGAGGGGCTTTGGTGATGGTCTCTGGAAAATGACCAGTGGTTCCCAAGGGTCCCACCTCTGGGGTGGGCACATCTGTAAATGTACAAAAAGAGTCAGGAAAATAAAGGAGGGGTCTCTTGCTAGCAAGAGCTGCACGCAGCCTCTTTGATGCACTCCCTGCCTCATTCCTGTGTGTCCCCCACAGCGATAGGGGTGCAATATGCAATTTAAAAACCATACTCAGCTAAGCATTGATGAGATAAGATCAGTTCCCTATCCAGCAATCACTTTCAGAGGTCAATAAAAGGCAGTTAAACTGAGAGAAAATATTAAAAACAGTACATCTTTGTTACTTAAGGCTATTTGTTTTGCAATAGCAAGTGTTATACTACAAAAGTAAGCTAGTCTAAATGTCAAACATAAGCCACATATCCCCATATCAGCATATTTCCTCTACAGCTCACACAAAACCAGCAAGATTTACCTGGTGACCTATGAAGAACCTCAGGCTTACCAGATTTTGCAATTTCAAGATGTAATACAGAAAAAGTTCACGTAGCTGCATCACAAAAGACAATGTATATATGTATGTTTATATACATATACGTGCACATCTGTACCAGTCAAGATGCATACTACAAATGCAAAACAGAAGCACATCTGCTTCTCATTGTGGTGTGTACATTATCATGAATTTCCACCTTTTGAGGCAGCTGATATATGACAGCGCTTCCTGAAGTAAAGCTTTTGTTTCGTTAGCTTTATGCTTTGGTTGCTAGAGCAACAGTGACTTTAACTGTTTTAGGTCCATAAAATACTGATGTTGAGATGTTCACAAGGAGGGCCAGGTTACACAGCAGCCCAACAATTAATTCAAATTATATGAAAGAACATCTCTTTAGTTTAAAATAGCAAAATCCTATTCCAGTAGAAACCGTTAAATTATTTTTTCAAAACAAAACCAGTGTTTAAAAAGGGACAAGACTGGCTTGTACAATATTCTTGACTGATCATCAGTGACCTGTTACTAGAAAATAGAGGCTGGGAATCTGTATTCTTGTACTAGATATGTGGACTACTCTGGTTTGTTAACACTCATCACGTAATGAGTATTACCAGATTTTGAATATAACTATCACTTGATAGTTCTATTACCATCCATATGGGTTCCATGACTATTTTCAAAAGAAAGAGGACTGTCCACTGTTATCAAGCTGGGCTTATTTATTTTGGGAGAGTTTTATGAAGCTATGAGCTCAACAAACCAGATGGGAACTGAGAAACCAGTTCTTCGTCCCCATTCATCCTTGACAACAGAAAACACTCACTTATGCTTTGAGATTATGCTCCCACTGCAATTTGCACTACATCCTGATTAATTATGGGCTCTGCCCTTTCAGGAAATTGCAAATCCAACCCAGATGACTTATAATGGAGTTTTCCATATGCCTCACAAACTCAGCATTCAGTACACTAACAACTGTCTGTAGGTAAAAGAAAAATAATAAATAAATAAATTAGAAATCATAATTCTGTTTCATAGCTTCACCAAAAAAGCTAAATTCCAAACAGAATTACAAATATACATTAAATAGTAGTAAAAAGCTTTTCATTGCACACTTTGCAGTGCAGGAAATTACTTTTAAATAACATTAAACTATGCTAAAATTTATGAAAGCACTTAAATTACAGCAGGAGACTTGATATGACTTTTTGAGAAAAAATGAAGCAATCCATATCATATCCATTTTTACAATGTTTCATTATTTTTTTCTCCTTAGAACATTTTTGGTAGTTTAAAAGGTCATGAGCTAGGACAGCACTGGATATTACCAAATAACCAGTGGGCAGCACATGAATGCAGTCGTGGCTCTGTATTTGTGCTCTGAGAGTTGGGACTATCCATATTGTTGTATACAGTTTTATACACATAGGGCCTTGACTGTCAAGACCACTTCTCTATCACTAGAAATGCTAAACAATAACATTTGCTAATTTCAATTTGGTTGTTTTTTGTAAAGCAGATACAAGTTTCATCTGAGCAGCTCTGCTACTTAGGGTAGATTGTCTAGGGTAAACAGAACATCAGAAATATTGCTGAAAGAAGTGCTTATTCAATGAAAGATAAAATAAGTGAAAACTAATTCTTCATCTGCTATGAATGAAGAGGAAGGGAAAAACAGATATTACCAGAGCAAATAATTAAGCTCCACAAAAAAAGGATATTGTGTTTCCTCATCATGACTGTTTTGTTACGATGCACTTTAGGGGCATAAAACCACAATGGGCATACTATGAAACATGATGCTTCTCTGGAAACAAATTTCCATTGTATGATCAAAGGAGGTGTGTTGGGTTATGTAACCAAAAAAAAAAGTGTATTCTATTTCATTTCTTGAAAGCAGTTGGGGAGATGTTTTTCTTTATCTCTTGTAACTCTGGGGGGAGGGGGGTGGATGACTTCTGATAATGGGCTAACTGTTAAAACCAGGTGGGGCAGTGTTTCTCATCTCTTTCACCACCTGTCCTCCCTCCAGGGGAATATTTTCTGCTAATGGGCCATTAAGGCTCACCAATGACAGGACACATTCCATCATCCCATTGTGAGATGCTCCACCCAGTGGGGCGGGGAGCCAACCATTCCTACCTAGATAAAAACTGAGAGGTAGGACCACAAGGTATCTGGTTCCACTGGAGGAAGGTGGGATCCTTCTTGCCATCAATGGACCCTTTTCTCTCAGGATCATCTCTATTTTAACAGCACCGCATCTACCATTCCAGAACTTACTTTGGACTGCTTCCAAGACCCTGACCAACATGATGTCAGGTTGTATCTCTGACTCTGTCAGGATTTCTAGGATTTTTGTTTGTTTGCTTGCTCTTTTTTTGTACTACTGCATTTGTATTTTTTTTAACATTCCTAGTAAATAACTGTTATTCCTATTCCTAAATCTTTGCCTGAAAGCCCTTAATTGCAAAATTATAATAATTTGGAGGGGTTGAGGGGTTTACATTCTCCATTCCAAGGGAAACTCCAGCTTTCCCTGGCAGATACCTGTCTTTCCAAACCAAGACAGGAGGCTAAGCGCTAAGGTGTGAGCCTGGTCAAATTTATTGAAGAGCTTTGCTTTTCACATTAAACCACAGGCTTGCAACTTTTCTTCATGGCTTTGCAAAAGTCTATGATCAGTGATAACCTTTGCGAACTTTTTTACTAAACATTACTATATCAATGAGATACACTCAAAAAGCTTTGAACTTTCTGATCAAAATTTTATGTTATTGCTCCTTCCTTCAGAACACACTGATTTTCTGCACTGTTACAACACTAACTCATGTTCTGTGCTGTGACTTTGCAAAAATAATATGTGCAGGCCTTGGCTGTGAATACAGCATGAAGGGTTTTATTGTTAAGTATTAGCATAGCTTGCACAACTCTAGAAAGCCCTTTTGTTTTAGGATGTATTTCTTGTGTTAGTATGTAACTTTCTTGTAGTTCGATAAGGGTTTCTAGGACAGCTTTAGTCCCTGCTTAGAATCCTTCTTTTATTGGTTCTCCCCTGTCTCACCCCCTCTGTCATGCATAGTTTCCCTTTTGTCCATCTTAGCATCCTTATCTTTGAAGTACAGTAATATTAGCCACCGACTTTGCTAGACCGCCCTTGGCCCATCCCAGAACCTGTGTTGGATTTGTTAGAACTTAAGTGACTTAGTTTGGCATGATGTATTTGGATTGTTTTATTGGTATCTGTAACTTAGAACCCACCCCAGAATTGTAGTATTAAACCGCCCACCACCCCAGGCTCGAGGTCTCTCTCCAGAGGCACCAGCCTGGTGGCTGGGGGGATCACCCTGACCCCCTTTCCCCCCACCCCCGAATAAAGCCTCTGTTCCCTGGAAACTACGAGAGAGAGAGTCCCCTCTTTCTTCGATCCAGCCTTACAGCGTTATCCAGTTGTGAGAGCCGAACCCCCACAAAGTGACTTGTTGAGGCGTGCTGGGAGCTGCCGGGAAGCCCAGGCTGGGCACTGAGCCGGGGCCAGGGCAAGCACGCACTGCAACACTATGCCATTACACCTTGTGGTGAAAAGCAAATTGGACAAAGCTGTCATAACACATTTTTATCTCTGATTTCTGGGTTCTTTCAGCTCAGGTTCTATAATAATTTGACAAATGAGTATGAAACTTGTGAGGTTAATTTTTCAAATCAGCTACTAATATCTGATAATGTGCCTACTGAACCAGAGGGAGTCCTTCTGCTCTTTTAAGAGGTCCATAAGCATATTCATCCTTGTATCTATACACAGCACTTGCAAACAGTCAGTTTTGTAGTTGCATAGATAGTTCCTATGCAAAATTATTCACTCTTCAATAATACAAATAATACTTAAAATATTCTTTAAAACTTCAGAGTTGTAAGCTAAAAGTCTGGAAGTGATGCACACTCTCCTTTCTTTTCAGAGGGGCTTGGGTTAAGTACTTCAATATTACATCCTAAAACATAACATCAAATCATTTACCTGCTTATCATATACAGAGCCATGCATAAAACTAGAGCGGTCACAGAAATGAAAGAAGTGTTGGCATAAAAAATGTTAATCCTTTTGTAAGTCAGAGAAGGAATTTATATGGAAAAAAGGCAAAAAATTTTCTGAGGAACTGAGCAGATAATACTGGAAAATACTTTTTCTTCATAAATTACTATTTCATTAAAATGGAAACATTTTAAACTTAAGGAAATTTTTGACAGACTGGAATTTTGTCCCTTCTCTGGGTAATTTCAGAGTAACTAATGGAAGGAGAAACAGCCCAACCCACAAACTTGACCTTTCAATTGGAAAATTTCTCAAAAATCCTATTTCATGAGAGAAATTGAACACTTTTGAAAGTGTTCAATTCAACCCATAATTTGGAAAAACTTGAAAATTTCTGCAAAATGCACCTGTCACTCCTTCAGCTTCCTATGACTTTTGCTTCCAATTTCACATTAAAAAAAAAAACAAAACCAAACAAACACCAATTTTAAGCAGTATATACAGGAACCCATCCCGGCCAGTCTGTAGGAGAAGAACATAAATTTAAGCCTAATGAATGGTGGCGTTTGAAGATGCTTTAAACCAACGAATAAAAGCAACCTGCTTCTTCCTAATAGCCAAACATCAGTCAGAAGCACTCAGGTGGATAAGCAATTCTGTTCTAATGATGGATAAAAGGTAACCTCATGTCAAATAAATGTATGAAAGACAGACTTCTTGGAACCTTCTTAGAAATAGCAATATTTATTGCAGCATTTTCTATCCAAAAGGGCTCATAGTCCTGTCCTTAAAACCTAATTTATGTATCATATACACAGCTTGTGCTGGAACACAGCAGGTACATGACATTTGCATAATCTTTCTTTCTTCTTGTACTGCTTGTTTTTGGTAAAGCTGCTCTGTTCATTGCAACACACAGGTTGTTAGTGTATCTACATAGCCATATAAATTTCCTTCTTAGCTGTATCTCACATGGAAGCAACAACCCATTCTGCTCTGGTCTTTTTAGCTAGCTTGTTTATTAGGGCTGGAAGAAAGTCCGTTTTTTCAAACACCCTCACTGCTCCTCAAATGTCTTCACACTTTTCACCTGATTCCTGTTACATCCTAAAAAGGCTTGATTAACTATCACTGCCTTTGCAGAGCCATTCAGATGGATAAGCATCAGGTCAGGAGCCGAAACTGCATTGGTATGTCAGACAAGACCTCCTTCAGCAATTTCAGATTCTTCTTAAAAGACCAGAAAACTTTTCTCCCACATAAAGTACCAAATTAATGGATACAAAATTTTGAAGGCTAGGGAGATATAAACTTCTGCAAAACACCTATTTCAGAGTTTACCTCAGCACATCTTGTTGTTGCAGAAACATGATAGAAAAGACATTTACTGTGCTGAGAGAACAGAATGAGGCATTAAAGTCAAATGATATACAATAGATATATTTTTAACACTAAAATTATTTGGCAATAATAATTAACATAATATTTTGGTTTTCAGTAGTGAATTGCTGGAGAGGAAACCTGAACCAAGTTATGGTCAAAAAATAAGGTTTATTGCAAAATATTCTATTTCTATTTCTCTTACAGTTTCAGGTTGTGTCATTAAAGTTACCCATACAGAATACATACATAAATTCTTTACACTAAGACACATTTGCATCTCTTCCTTTAGAAATCACTGGCACCACTATCCACAGGGTATAACTGCATAGATAAGGCCAGATTTTGCCATCTCCTATGACAGCTGCAAGACTCAACACTGGAGAATTGCTGAAGGGGAGGTAATGAGTCATGTTTCTGTGCCAGCTGCAAAACTTCACATATTTATTCTTTAATAAAAATGGATTTGAGAACAGTCATGACTGGAAAGATGAAATGCCTCTCTCCAGCTCCGTCAGTTTCTCCTAACACTGCCTTCATCAAGTCCCCAGCACACTCCATAACTACTTTTTTTGTTATTCCTAATTACCATCTGTAGTTTTAGGCTGGCAACACTCATAAGCCTGTGAGAAAGTCCAGACCAACCTCTAGAAAGAACATTTGTAGCAATATTAGCACACACCACTGTAGCTGATTCTACATGCTAGCTCATAACATGTAGAGCCCATAACACTGTCAGTCACAGTGTTCAATCCTCAGTTTACTTTGCCAGGTCCAGTCTTCCCTTCTTGGGAAGCTACATGTTCTTGCTGGCAGAGGTGGCATCAGTAAGAGAGGCATGGAGTCCCACCAGCAAGTTTCCAGCCACAGTGCTGGAGCATGCCCTTAACTATCCCTACTCAAATGCTTCCAAGTTGAAGAAAGGCAGATTTTGCTGAAGCAATTTTGCTTAGGTTACAGAGAGCATCTACCTCAAGAAAAGTCAGAACACTAAAGAAAAGCTGGTTGGAAGGGATTTCTAAAGGTCAGAAAATCCATTCTGATCCTCCTCAATACATGACTTACTGCCAGCACAAATGAGGTCAGCAAGGACCTTATCCAAACTATTCCTAAAACCCAGGATGGAAGAGCACACCATCTCAGTACATCTCATTCCTGAGCAGCATGAACTGCCTATGCAAGAAGGTTTTTCCAAATCTCTGGGTTTTCCCAGTCAAACCAGTCCATGACCCTTATCCTGCTTACCATCTTGTCACAAGTAACAAGATTGCTGGCTCCTTTGTCCAGCAATGCCTTCAGGCAGATGGGATGAGTTTGCATGCAAACTGATGATAATGAAGGTGCACAAGCCTTAAAGAGATCTATCTGTTAACTGAAAACAAACCATTTTTCTTTCCAGAATAAATGTGTCTTAACTCTTCAATCCAGTACAGCATGTAACTCTAGTCTTTAGCACAAGTCACCAAGGACTCCTTTCACTGTAACAGAAACATTCAGAAGAAGAACACATCCCATCTCTAGCTTCCTATATATTTGCAAAAACTTCCAGATAAAGCTTTAATATTTTTTATCATCACTTGTTTCCACCCTTTCCTCTTCTATGAATTCACAGTGAAGGGTTTCAGCTTGCCCAGCAGCACTATTTCCACATGCAACAACACCTCAACATTAAGTAACAAGGCAAACCCAATCACATCTGCTTAGAACAGCAGTGAAGTTTCTACCTAACACATGCAGATTTCCTTGATTTTAGCACTTTGGATAAATGGCCATCTATTATGTAGTCACTTATATTGAGTGTTAACATCCTGGGCTGTTTAATTGTTATTTATCAAAATGAAGCACTCCCAATTTAAGGGCACACAAATAAGTTTTCAGGAGAGAAGGAATATCTCATGAAAATTAAAATCAGAGCAGGCCTGGTTAGGTCTTACCAGCAGAGGCTGGTTTTCCTATTATTCATTTGGTATGTAGGTGTGCTGGTTTCAGCTGGGGTAGAGTTTATTTTCTTCAGAGCGGCTGGTATTTGGCTGTGGATTTTATTTGTGCTGAACACAGGGTTGATAACATAGAGAACTTTTTGTTACTGCTGAGCTGGGCTTATACGTAGCCAAGGCCTTATCTGCTTTTCATACTGCCTAGCTGGCAAGGAACCTGGGGGAGGCATGGGAGGTTGGGAGGATACACAGCCAGGAGAGGTGACCCCAACTGACAATGCCATTTAACGTTATGCTCAGTATATAAAGTGAGGAGAAGAAGGAGATAGGGGACATATTTGGAGTGATGGCATTTGTCTTCCCAAGTCAACATTATGTGTGATGGCCCTGCTCCACTGGAGATGGCTGAACACCTGCCTGCCCATGGGAAGTGGTGATGTCATTCCTTCGTTTTCTTAATTTGTGTGCACAGATTTTGCTTCCCGTAAGAAACTGTCTTCATCTCAACCCACAAGTTTTCTAGCTTTTACCCTTCTGATTTTCTCCCTCAATCCCTCCAGTGGGGGAGTGAGCGAGTGGCTGCATAGTGCTTGGTTACTTGCTGGGTTTTCGTATCTTCAAAGCTGGATACCATCTTTTAACTGGGTAATTCTAATGATTCAAATGCATCATGGGTGAACTCTGTATCACAGTAGTTTGTGCAGTTCCTGAGCTCATAAGAATGCAAACAATTCTCTTGATGATAATGTAATCTGAGCTAACTTCCTATGCATATGTATGCTGTAACCAGCATACATTTGAAAGTATATATAGTGGTGAACAAAACTATACCTTGCCATATATAGCAAGGTATAGTTTGAACAGCTTTTGGCTCTAACGTGCTACAGATTTAAGCAAAGTGTGCAATGACAGCCAGTTCATGTAGCAGAGAGCCCTATGTCCAACTATGTCTAAAAGCAAGACAATGATGCAAGAACAAGTCAAGTACAGAGTGGAATTTTGCTGATACATTTCTGCAGCTTTCAGAATTTATATTTGCCATTTCACTACTACATACAATCTCAGCACTTACGGTATCCCAAACACTAAAATCCAGATTAATCACACTTCATGAAAGCATACCTCCTTGTTTGTTTTTTTCTTTGCTCTGAGTAGGTTAATAGGATTAGCAAACTTCATCATCTTGCTATTCAATTCTAGCAGATTATTTCCCATATAATTTGTGAATACACTGAACAGCACTAGAACTTGCACAGCTTTCTCCACCACCAAAACCAACTCTTTACACCTTTTCTCTGTTGACCATCTTTTAATTAAGTAGTAGTACTCAGGGGACTATTCCTCTCAAATCTGGACAACTTACTTTCTTGATGAGAAAGTCTTTTGCCAGCTAAGGTAGACGATCTTAACCAAACCACCTTATCCACAGGTTCAGCGACATTTTCAGAGAGCTGCAGCAGACCTAAGAGACAGAATTTACCACTGCCTTCCTATAAGCATCCTGTTTATTTCAATTCAGTGTATCTGTGCAGCATTAATTGCATCCTTTCCAAGAGTAAGTCCACCAAATTTAAGTGATTGTTTAGACAAAAGTACTAAGACAAACTTGCTAACAGTGAAGTCAAATGTTTCGGTCAGATAGTAATAAATGAGTCATGTGTTTTGCTCTTTCAAAAAAAAATGCTTTGTGCACAGACTTACCATAATCAAGAATAATGTGGAAAAATTGTGATAGGATCATTTTGAATGAAACACATGGGGCTGGAAAAATTCAAGACAGCACTTGTTTAAAATCAGAATCCACAGCACTTTTCTTGGTAATTTTATATGCAATGACAACAAGAATCTGTTTTTTTAAGAGATATTCACTGTGCTATATTTCTTAATAACTGAAGCTTAGCTAAAGAAAGCCCATACTGTGCAGAGATTTGACAACATCCTGTTTATTTCAAAAAGGACTTCAGATTGTCACTGGGTAAAGAAAATTTGAGAGCATTTGTTGAATATTTTGCTATACAAATGTAGAAATTGTATTTGAATATACTAAGCTCTTATGACAGGTGTGACTTTTAAATTGCCAAGATAAAATGAACAACAGCTGTAAAAACAAACAGCCTAATGTCCAATCCCAACTGCAGTGATTACTATACACTGACTGACAAGTTTTAGTATCTGTCCCTCAACTGTGGGACAAAATCTTTCACTAGCTTTTCTAATCCACAAATGCTTTCAACATATTTTGCTCAGCACAAAGTTTGAGTCAAATATCCAGACTAACTGCAGTGAAACCTTGAGCTCTGTAGTCTGAGACCTAACCCTGCTCCCAGCCAATCCCCCAAAACATTCATGTGGATTTCAGCCATGCCTGGAGAAGTCCATAACTTCTCAAACTTGACTCTGGTTCAGTTTTTTTCTCCAAGTACTGTTACAGCATGCTGTAGATTTATATAAAACATGTTTGTGACTATTACTTCTTCTATTTTTGTTGTTTTGTTTGGGTTGTTTCTTTTTTGTCTTTCACTCTTTCCTGACCTGAAAGCAAAGCACATCACAGATTCTCCATCAAATAGCAAAATCTCTGACACACAAATAACTCAGCGTTTCCCTTTCTAAAAAAAAAAAAAAAAAAAAAAAAAAAAAAAAAAAAAAAAAAGGAAACAGAAGTCATGTGAAGTTCACCTTTAGCCTGATTTATCCTCAAATTGAATACACATCCAGGCAAAACAATAGGCATTTTCCTAGGATCACCAGTCACAAGAGACAGAACATAAACTTCACCTCTACTCTATTTGATGGGTTTTATTATCCCAGAAGAAAGTGAAATCAGACACTCATCCCAAAGTTGCAACAAGAATTTGAAAGGAGGAGTGTTTAGAAGAGCTTGCAAAACTACAAATTAAGAAACAAAAACCAGTAGTTTGAAGATAATTTGCCATGTTCAGAGGGTTTTTTTTAACCTTATATGTGACAGAATAAACTGCTTTTCTGCAGGCAGTTTTACTCCTACCATGTCATGAACAGTAATTTATCTTCTTTAAAAAATTATGTGTTCCACATTGGTACTGAATTTGAGCATGCATCTTTACTTTCTTTGCCCCTCTCTGCTATTCTTTTTTTTCCCTCTATTTTTGTCCAATGTGACTGTTAAGGTGAAGGTGTCTTGCACTTTATGTGACCAGAGCCCACCACCACAAGAGTTCGGATTCTGTGAACATCTCAAGACCTTTTGCACTAAAGATGACATCACTGTCACCATCTTTTTAGTCTGGATCTAAAACATCTGTGTTTGTATTTTGACTTTTCAATGCCATTCCACATAAAATGAATGGCATACTAGTGTGCAAGAAAGAAAATAAAAGTTCACCTACTCACCTAGATAGCAATAATTTACCCTGAAGCTTCAAATCAGCAGCACAGTCATCAGATTGACAGTTCCTCTCAAAAACAGTCTGTGAAAAACAGAGGAAAGAACTGTTAAGACATGAAAAAATTAAGATCAAAATTCAAAGAAGGAACATGCTTGGACAAAATAAAAAACAAGACCAAAATCTGTGATAAAGGGATATATGGTGTTAGTGTTAAGGAGATTCCAGATGAAGCAAGTCTTATCTTTGACAGAACTGGTTTTATTATCTTCTAATTGAACAAGAAGTTTCATCAAAACCAGACTCTCTCCCAGAGGTTTTCCTCAATCCATTCTCCCTTCTCATCTGACAAGAGTAACTGCTCATACAATATTCCTGGCATTCTTCTTTCCTCTTCCTCAGCTATGTGCATGAAAATTAATCAGAATATGAAGTATTTATGAAACTATTTTCAGTCCTAAGGATTGCAAGTAAGGAAATCATACAGCAAACATTTCCCTAGATTTTATCTAAGACGGGAAACATTTTCTGCCATTGTGCAAGCAGTAGAAAATTACGAAGACAGTTATGTATCAGTGATACTCTCAAATAATGGAACCATTGCCAATCTTGTGAACTCTGGTAATACTCTTGGTAATACTGAGGAAATGTAATACATTGATAAAGCTAGGAACTATGAAGGGACAACATGTGGACATACTATTTAAGTGGCAGTAGCTTGCCATGGCTTAATGAGACAGCCACCAGAAAGTGAAACAAAAGTACAGGAACATGCTCCTGGCATTGAAGAAACTCAAATGCCATTAGGATCATGGTTACTTTCCTCTGCTGTTTAGACCACAGACCAATACCTTTCTAAACATAAGGTTAGACTTTTCAGACTGGAGGACTCATTCTTTCAGAGGTGTAATGCTCTTCAGCCTACCAAATATTCAAATACCCAATATGAATGTTGCAAACACTGTTCAGCTAAGAAACCTGACAATCCACTGACCTCTTCCTTTTATACGTAAATGTATTTCAATAACAAATGCAAGGACAGGGAAAATCTGTGCAGGACATAGGTAATGGTCAAATTAGGTTGGAGAGACTGAGAAGGCAAAAAAATGCAAACCATACTGAATCAGTAGATTTTTTAAAAGCTCTGCTCAACTGTGTCAGGACTGGAAAAAGACTTATCTTAAGCCCAGCATGCATAGAGACTTCTAGTCCTTTGCTTTCCACGAAGCTTCTTGACTAAGTAGGCAGCTTGTTCTCCTTTTTCTATGCTGTCTGAGCTCCCCAAAAAGGAGTGGGCATTTATGAAGTTAACTGTTGTGATGCCAAAATGGATTTTGTCTTTTTGCATTTGTATTTCCTTAATATATATTCATAGCTCTATTATTGTATAATTATATAGCTCCTAGCTAGCCCTAGTACCTTTCCCTATCTTTTTCCTTCCCTGATAGGCAGAAGGACAAAATATATTCCAGAGGCTCCAAGCCACAGATCCAAGGCTTCTGTCCTATCTCAGTTCTTCCTGGGAGCCAAGGTTGAAGCCAGCTCTTCAAGATACATTTTCATAAACAAAGTTTAATTCCTGTCTAAGAGGGGGAGGATTTAGAAAAGGATTGAACCCCTTTTCCCCTGAAAAGCAGGAACTACCTTACCACTTCTGTCTCTAATTGGGTATTTTTGTTAGTTATGCTAATTTGCTAAACTTATAAAACTGTGTGGGGTTGGGCATTTCAAGCCGTGTGTGGTTGGGCATTTTCTATATCTGCCTCTGGAGGCCTCCAATAAAGACCAGCCTTTATATTACCTCCTATACTAATATTGTCTTGAAAGTGTGTTGCTTTATTTCCAGGTTCTTTAAGGCATCAGTTTGATAACAGGTATCAAACTGTACTGCAGGTTGTACAGTGTTGCAAAAGAAGAAAGGTGGAAAGTGGTTCATCTGGGCTATTTACTTTGCTCTTTCATTTTTCTCCCCTCCCTTTCGCTTTCTCAGAATCTCAGAAGTGAAATTTTTTGGGGATTTAGAAACAAGGACTGATTTTACCCTTCCTCCTTAATAAAAACTATCCCAACCAAAGGACAAGAATAATCCTGAGACAGGAACTAGCACTAGGCTTCCCTCTCAAACATGGCACATTTCAGAGGTATCATTTCAAAAGTCCTCAGAATTAATCTTTAAACCACTGTAGCAGTTTCATATAGGAAAGACTACTTGGTAACCCTCAGAGGAGAAATAATAATAAACTGTAAAAAAATTCTAGCCAGTCAGTTTCTCTGAATTGCAGAAATCTTGGCAAAGTGAACACAGCAATCAAAGAAATTATCTGTATTTTTCAAAGGATAAAATACTCTAAGTACAATATACAATATACTGTCTTATATATATATATAGTATATATATAATCCTATCTAATAGGATAATCTAATTATTAGATTATCTAATAATCTAATAATTTTTTTACTAAATCTATAGTTACCATTACTCAGAAAGAATGAACAAGTAATTTTCTGAAATCACTGAACATGTATCTCCTCCAGCATATCAGGTACTAGAGAGCAAGCTACTTGGAAATACATTGGGAGTATTTTCTTATGTCATAATACCCAGGTTTCTACACAACACTGCATTGGGAGAAAGGAAAAAGGATGATGATTTCCAAGATCTATAGCTGTGTAGGAGTGAACTGTTTGCTTTTCTGGAGGATCTTGAACCTGTTTAGGTTTGGGGGGAGCTCTGTCACCTCAAAACATCTGGCTGGTCTGGGTTTCCCGTCCAACAGGCTCCTAGGACCCACAGATGTAGGCACAATAGATTCAGCAATTCCAGGTAAATGACATCTCTGGACTATTTTCCTATTTTTTACTATTTCACTCATCTACCTGGACTCTACTCCACCTTCCCTTTTTTTATGTCTTCTAGAGTCTCAAGCCTCCAGCGTCTCACAGTCTATTTCCTCTATTTTCTTCTCTGATAACTTGAGCCTTTCTTTCCCTTTTGTTGCTTCTACCTTTCAGGTTGATTAATTCCTGACTGTTTAAATCCCTCCTAAACAATTAAGAAGTAAACACACTTTAAGGCAGCATAACATTTGTGAACACTGCTTATATATTGTTACTGTGCCCTTCTTGGTCTACTTGAGCTGCAATTTCTTTGCACCAGAAACTGCACCTAACTTAACACTGCTTGCTGTTAGAGCAATGAGTCTGTTC
Organism: Phylloscopus trochilus trochilus; assembly: GCA_016584745.2. Lineage (NCBI taxonomy): Eukaryota > Metazoa > Chordata > Aves > Passeriformes > Phylloscopidae > Phylloscopus > Phylloscopus trochilus. The sequence continues at coordinate 55,385,126 of WQNJ02000546.1, read as the reverse complement.
CTGGGATGTGGCACAGACTCTACTACAACATCACCACTAATTTTAACACTAAGCATTCTTTAAAGTGGTTGCAGCTTTACAATACCAGCTTTGAGGATTTATAGAGCTCTTTAAATATGAAAATTGTTGGTGGGTAACCCACAGGTTGTATGTATTATCCACAATTAAAAAAAAGGAAATAGGGTGAAACTAACTGTGGAAAAAGTTCATAGTTTTTGCTGTTACTATTGCCCAAAATGAAGAGGAGCAATTCTGAACAGTGGTTTATGAAATCTACTTGCATTCCATAACATTGTATCAAGTACCTCACGGATTTGAATATATGTATCAGAGATGGCCAGGAAGTTTCCTTACATAAGAAATGCATATATGAAAAGTTGAGGAGTACAAGGTGCGGGGTGAAGATCAGGGCAAAAATTGCCCTGAGAAACACAACTGCATCTCTTACCTCAAGGCCACCACATAGTTGTCTAGCATTTCCACAAGAAAAATAGGTATTTGTGTGCTCAGTAACAGAGACGGATAACCTCAATGCTTCTAGGACACATCTTCACTGTATAAACACAAAACTAGCATAAAGTTCATTCTCAGTGAGCTTCTCAGACTTCCTGCTGTCACCAGATGTACAGCAAAGCAGAGCATTTCAGAATTTGCAAACAAAACCCAGCCTTTCCAGGGTTCAGGATTCCTCTCTGCACTCTCACAGAGTGCAGAACTAAGCTGCACTGCTGCACAGAACTAAGCAACTATGGGAAATTGTTCCAGAACAGTTCCCACCAAGTCACCAAACATTCCTGACACAGTTTTCTCAAATTCTGCATGGCAACTCTTTGGAGTAAGAAAGATTATGCTCCTTGGGAGGTCCAGAGGGGTTAGGAAAGATGGATGGCACCCATGTCCTCCAGAGGGTAAGCTAAAAAGTCTACTTTAAAATACACTCATTATAAAAAGTGAATATTCACATCTGTACACAACTGAACCTACAGTAAGGAGAGATCTGGAGCTGTTCAGGAAGGGAATATCTCTACATAAGTAGTCAGATCAGGGCCTCAGAGCAAATATCATTGTGTCTATTATGCCTCTTGAAGAGAGGCATAAGGACTAGATTCCACATTTTGTGGTAAAGGCCAGGGGTAAATGTAGGAGAAAGTAGAAGAGGGATAAATTTCTAGTTCCTGCATCTTAAGATATCCTAAGCATAAAGCTGATGGGTATTGGGCATGTAGATATTCTTCTTTTCCTTCATGCTGGTAGTGTACTCTGCTGAAAGCTGATAGGAGGCAAAACAAGAAGGAGCCTGGTTTCAGCCTTATGATTAGAGCTCTGTGCTCTGAGGAAGGTGATCTGTGATTTCAGACCAGGCTTACTAAACTGCTTCACTTTCTTTCAATGGCTATCTAAAATTAAACAAATCTGTATCTCTGGAAGTATGGAAGAGAACAGGAAACACAAAAAATACAAAAGCTCCTGTGCCACTCCAGCCCACAGAAAATACTGTAAGTATTTCAATAAATGAAAGGGGAAAAAACCTTTTCAAAATATCCAACCCATCAAAATTCAGGAAAGCACATGGAAATTTCAGGTTGTAGACAAAATGTAGAACAAAAGCAGGAATACTAGGGGAGTGAAACCAGCGTGCTGGTACTGCATGGTGCAGGGGATGAAGGTTAACTCTCAAGCTCCCTCAGCTCCACACAGACCTCATCAGAGCACTAGTTTGAAGGCAGAAGGCAATAAGACCAGGCTCATTAGAGGTGAGCCTAGGGGCAGCATACCATGGTTGGGAGTGAAATCAATAGCCCAGCTGAAGTGCACCTATACCAGTGCATACAGTATGTGTAACAAAAAAAAAAAAAAAAAGCTGGAGGCCATTGTGCAACAGGAAAGCTATGATACAGTTGCCATCAAGGAAATGAAGTGGGATGACTCACAAGACTGGAGTGCTGCAATTCTTGGCTTCAAGTATTTCAGAAGGTGAAATCTTCAATAGGTAAACAACTGGCTGTACCCAGAGACTTTAGGTAAATGAAGCTAAATCCAGTTGGCAGTCAGTGGTGTTCCCTGGGGCTCAGCTTTAGGGCTGGTCCTTTTAAAAATAGTTATTGATGATCTGGATGAGCGTATAGAGTGTACCCTCAGCAAATTAGCAGGAAACATCAAATTGGGTGGAAGTGTTGATTTGCTCTCTGCAGACAGACGACTAAATCATCTGAGGAAAACAGCATGAGGCTCAATAAGGGGAAGTGCTTGGTCCTGCATTTGTATTCCAGCAAGCCCATGCAGCACTACAAGCTTGGGGAAGAATGGCTCAAGAGCTGTTCAGCAGAAAGTGACCTGGGGGTGTTCAGTATGAGCCAGCAGTGTGCCCAGGTGGCCAAGAAGATCAATGGCATCCTGGCCTGTATGAAGAACAGTACGGTCAGCAGGACTAGGGCAGAGATCACCCTCTTGTACTTGGCATTGGTGAGGCCATACCTCAAGTACTGTGTCCTGGGCCTCTCACTTTAAAAAGGACATTGAGGTTTTGGAGCATCTCCAAGGAAGCACAGCAAGGCTTGGTGAAAGGTCTGGAAAATGTCTCTTATAAGGAACGGCTGAGGGGCCGGGTTTGTTGAGAAGAGGGGCTCAGGAGGGACCCCATTTCACTCTACAACTACCTGAAAGGAGGTTGTAGTGAGGTGGGGGCCAGTCTCTTCTACTGTGCCTGCAGTGGAAATGTCCTTAAGCTGAGACAGATGAGATTCAGATTAGATATTAGAAAAACAGTTGTCAGGCATTGGAAAGGCTTGCCCAAGGCTGTGGTGGAGTCACCATCCCTGGAGATGCTTAAGAATTATCTGGATCTGGCATTAGTGTTGTTTAGTAAACTGACATTTAGTGATTTAGGAGTTACAGTGATAGTGCTGGGTTGATAGCTGCACTTGATGATCTTAAAGGTCTCTTCCAATCTTGATGATTCTATGACAGGCACAGAAAAGGAGTTCATGGTGTGGCTTTTTACATTAAGGAATCTTTCAACTGTCTATCAAGGATAATAATGACATTATCTACGGATAAGAATCAGGGGGAAGGCCAACAAGGCAGACATCCTGATGGGAGTCTGTTACAGACAATCCAACCAGGATGAAGGGATAGATGAACTACTCTGTAAGCATCTGGTTGATGTTTCACAATTGCTAGCCCTTGTTCTTGTGGGAGACTAACTTGTGGGATGTCTGCTGGAAACTCAACACAGTGGAGAGAAGGCAGTCTAGGAGGTTTCTTGAGTATGTGGAAGACAACTTCCAGACACAACTGGTAAGTGAGCTTAGCAAGGCAGGTGCCCTGCTAGACCTGCTTTTTACAAGCAGAAAAGGGCTGGTGGGAAATGTGGTGATCAGATGACATCTTTGTTATGTCATGGTCACTGTGCCAGAGTATGTCAATTGTCAGTATTCAATTCTTGGTGAAGTAAGAAAGGGGTCAACAAAACGTCTACCTTGGACTTCAGGAAGGTGGACTTTGCCCTGCTCAGGACACTAGTTCAGAGAACCGCCTAGGAAACAATCCTTAATAAGAAGAGAGTCCAGGAAAGCTGGACATACTTTAAGAAGGAAGTCTTAAAGGTTTGGGATAACGGCCTCCCTAGGTGCCCAGAGATAAACTGGGGAAAAAGACTGGCTGAACAGAGAGCTTTCACTGGAATTTGAGTTTTTGACTCAGGAAGAGTATATGAATGTCGTTACGCCACGTAGAAAGAAAATTAGAAAGGTGAAAGCTCAGCTAGAACTTTATCTGGCCACTGCTGTAAAATATAATAGAAATGTTTTTAAAAATACATGAACAAAAGGAGGGCCAATGAAAATCACCATTCTTTATTGGATGCAAGGGGATCATAGTCACCAAGGACGAGGAAAAGACTGAGGTACCTAATGCCTTCTTTGCATCATTCCTTAACAGTAAGACTGGTTATCCTCATGGCAACCAGTTCCCTAAGGTGGCAGACAGAGACAGGAAGCAGAATTGATCCCCTGTAATCCAAGAGGAAGCAGTCAGGGACCTGCTGAGTCACTTTGATACTCACAACTCTATGGGACCAGATGGAATCAATCCTAGGCTGACAAGGAAGCTGACAGAAGAGCTGCTCTCCATTATTTATTATCAGTCCTGGCTAACTGGGGAGGCATCAGGTGACTGGAAGCTGGCCAGTGTGATGCTCATCCATAAGAAGGCCAAAAGGAGGATCCTGGAAACTACAGGCCTGTCAGCCTGACCTCGATTCCTGGCACGATTATGGAACTGATCATCTTGAGTGTGATCACAATGCCAGTTTCAGTTTTGCCTTTTTTTTAAATATGTTCTCTGTGTTCTTCACACATATATTTGTAGCTCTGTAGCCTATTGTACTACTAGTTAGTTTTCCTTTGGTCTTTCCCCAGGCAGGAAGACAAAACAAATTCCAGAGCTCCAAGCCCTGAGAGTTGCAAAGTCCCCATGCTATCTTGCTTATTCCTGGAAACCAAGACAGAGAACAACTCTTCAAGACACATTCTCATGAACAAAGTACAGCTAGCACCAAGGGGAGCAGGGAGTGCTCCAGAGAAGGGGCTTAACCTGGGAAGAAAATGAATCACCACTTGTTCTCCTAATTGGTGCTTTTCACCGACTATTCTAATTTCATAAAACCTATAAATATGTACTCATCCCTGTAGAGGTGGGCTTTTGTGGACATCTTCCCATAACTGCCTCTGAAAACCTTCAAATAAAGATCCACTCTTATATTACCTCCTTACTAAAATTCTCTCAAGTTTCATTTCCAGGTTAGGAAAAAGGCAACAATCACATGACACATACAGGACAACCAGGGGATTAGGCCCAGCCAGCATAGCTTTAGGAGGGGCAGACCCTGCCTAACCAGCCTGATCTCCTTTTATGAGCAGGCAATCTGCCTGGTGGATGTGGGGAATGCTGTGGATGTTGTCTGCCTGGACTTCCACAAAACCTCTGACACCATCTCCCACAGCATTCTCCTCGAGAAGCTGGCAGCCCATGGTTTGGAGAGGTGTACTCTTTGCTGGGTTAAGAACTAGCTGGATGGGCAGCCCCAGAGAGTGGTGGTGAATGGTGCATCCAGTTGGTGGTCAGTCACTAATGGGGTTCCCGAGGTCTCCACTATTGCAACCAGTCCTGTTAAATATAGTTACTGATGATCTAGACAAGGGGATCAAGTGCACCCTCAGCAAGTTTGTGGACAACACCAAGTTGGGTGCAAGTGTTGATCTGTTAGAGGGTAGGAGAGCTCCGCATATGGATCTGGACAGGCTGGATTGATGGGTCGAGGACACCAGTATGAGGTTTAACAAGACAAGTGCTGGATCCTGCACCTTGATCACAACAACCCTATGCAATGCTACAGGCTGGGGAAGATTGTAAACCAAACTTTTCCAGCTGAAGAAAAGTACAGGGTAAATCATCCATTTCACTGAGTGGAAGACTCTGGGCTAGCTCATGACTAGCACATTGCCACTTGTCAAGCAATCTAAGCCAAATGCATTCATTTGTCCACTATTTCAGCTGACCAAACTCATCAAGAGCAAAAGAGATGCCACTGAAGGGATGGCAGAGGGAGGAATATAAATTGCTTTCAGCAATCCCACTCCAACCAAAGGGAAAACAACTGCAATTAGGCAGGAAGGGTGGGCCATGATCTCTGCAAGAAGAAATGCAAAAGATCATTTGGGAGTTTGCCCTGCCAAGGAGGAAGGAGTTTTGTTGCAAGCTATTTCATATGTAACATGGCAATTAGATTGATCCCTGCAGTCTCCCAAGGACTTCCAATACGCCTAGGTATAAGTCAATTAACCTTCAAATGTACTACCTACCCAACTACTGACAATTGTATCAGGTTATTCAGCTGCACCAGTAAACTGAATTGCCCTTGCCTCCAAGACAGGAGCATCCTAACTCCTGACCAATGCCTAGGAATGCAGTAGTTGGCAGAGGTTAAAATCATGCCAAGAGCCATTTCAACAGCTTGCCAGAATAAAGATGTCATTCCAATGCCAAGAGATGTCACAGGCACAGCTCAGCTTGCAGACAGTGACACAACCTAACTCAAGAAGGAACACGGGGATCTCTGCTCTAGAGAAGACACCACTGACAAACCTGGACCACACTGTGTGTATGGACACCGCATTTCCTCCTATTCAGATCTGTCATTTCATTGTTCTCAGTATGAGATTGAGGTGCATGTGCATGTTTAAAATATAGAATGGCATTATTTGTGCAGCAAACCAAAAACCTCTAGATGTGTTCATAAATCATCTCCATGAAAATCCTTATATACTCTCTCATGCCTGCCAACCAAGCTAATTTATTTACTTAACCAGCTTTTCAAACACAAGTATTTCAAAAAATAGACCTCTGCTTTAAAAAGGTGAAGTTCATCCAAGAAACATGCAGTCTCATTCACCCAGGAGTGCAGAGGGAAGGGAAGGGAAGGGAAGGGAAGGGAAGGGAAGGGAAGGGAAGGGAAGGGAAGGGAAGGGAAGGGAAGGGAAGGGAAGGGGAAATAAAACCATCCTTTTTTAGCATAACATGTCCTACAATAACAGTAGGAGCAGGTTTCCCTTGCCAAATGACTGGATGTGTGAAGCCCTCAAGAAAAGAGGACAGTTGAGTCAGGCAAATTTTTTGTTCTTCTGCCCACTGTTCTCCCCTCAGACAGCTCCCATGTCCCATTCTGCACTAAAAAAGGTTTAACCAGGAAAGAAGGCCAGGGCCAAGCCTTTCACAAGAACCTCCTATATTAAGGGAAGAACCAGACGGAGTAGGACCATTCTCATCTTTCCCTTCCCAGCATAAACACCCTGAAACAAGCAAGTGACCTCACTTTGTGCTGTCCAGCCTTGGAGGCACAAGCCTTCACTATGTCACTGAGCAGCACTGAAATTAGCAACAGTAGAGATTGTATAAAAAAACTACCATGTGCAGATGACCCAGAGTTTGGCAATTCATTTTTAGAGTCACGTCTGCTGTAAGTTCAACCACAGGCCTTCTTGGGAAATAATGTAGTCCAAATCTGACCTGATTCCTTTGTGCTATCTTTTGTCCTTTCCTCCACCGAAGAATGGGCTTCAGAGCAGTTAGTTCCTTGTTCTCTTTTTCTATCACATGTTCCCCAAGGCTGTATGAAGCTTCAAACACAATTGGAGAGATGACATCCTTGACCCTTTTCTGTACAAGAAGACAAACAGATATTTCACCTATGCATATAGCCAAGCAAGTTTCTATCTACAACAATTATACATTCAAGTAAACTGGATCATTTAATAATATGCAATTAAACCAGATTCAACACTGCAGACAGATTTCTCTACTTCCTTTATCCTTCTCCAGGTCAAACAGAATAAGCACAATGAACAAGTCAGAAGTTTAAAAAAAAGAAATTAAAAGTTATTCTTTTGGGACCTACTCTTCAATACACAGAAGCAGTGGAATATTTTGCCCACCTATAAATCAAGTGGTTTTCAATAAATGTATTTTCTTAAAAAAGAAAAACAGTAGAAAGCAATTAAATTATTCCTGCAGAAGCAAACCGCAAATCTTAATCTCTGAGGTTTCAAAATCCTAGACTTTGACTAAGATCACCTCCAGTGAGCTCCATTCATTAAAAGAACAGAAAACTCCATCTTCCCTTGTTGTTTTGCAGTATCAGTGAAATGAATGGATGAGTAAAGGTACTAATGTGGCTATAAAATAGGATTACAGACATACAGGGGCAAGAAAATCCACCTTCCAGTATGTTTCTCAAAGTGCAATTTACGGTTTGCCCCATCCTCAGCACAGCAACACTTCCAGTTTGTAAAAGAAGAAAGATTTTCAGTTTATTTGTTTATTGTAGGCTTCATACGAGATGTATGGAATGGTGCTGTATTATTTGGCTGATGGGACAAAAGGATCACCTTTTCTTGTTGCTGGAGCCCAAGCCACAAAATTCATACCATTTGTCACAACATGCGATGCCTAAATCCAGGTTACCGTGCCAGAACAAAGTGCTCATTGTGCTCTGTTCAGTCCTGACTTCCAAAATCCAATTTACCAGAAAACCTAAGTGCAAATGCTCTACCTTATCATAGGCAAACATTCCTCTTAAATTTTAGTTACTTAAAAACATTTCATTAATTCAGCACAGATGAACTTGAGGCAATAAATAAATCCCATAAGTAAGCACATCAAACCTTCAAATGGGCCAACTCTCAACTTTGCCTTGCACTGATTAGTGGGTTTCTCTGAACACAGCCCGCCAACCACAAGAAGCAATTGAGATGCAATGCCATTAAAATTACATCTTCCAGATGTGGGAAACCTGGGTACTAACTGGCTTTTAGACCACCCTGTCTGATCTCTTTCAAGACAACCATTTGCTCTCTCCAATATGTTGACTGTCCACAGATCTCTGAAGACAAAGATTAATGGCTAACCAAATTCCTAAATCATGGGTTAGTTGGATGAATAATAGCAAATATCAGGCTGGGTGACATTTACCCTCCTGCACCTTCAGCCTTCCCTACCCTAATACAAATGTCTGCCAGTATTCTGAAGTTTAGACCTTACATTTCTTGGAGTGATTTGTGCTTTCTTGGTAAAAAACACTGATAAACAACAGACATAGCAGTGGTGATAGCTTGACCTCTTCCCAGTCCCATAAAAGGACTGTGGATGATCTGCAGCACTGTTAATCCTCTCAGCAGAAGAGACACTCATACCTGCAGCCTCTTCCTCAATCCCATCCCCAGAGTAGGATCTCTACCATACTGAGACTACTAAATAACAACACCACAACTCACAGAAGCTGCTAGCTTTGCTCTACAGAAATGAAAGTGTATTAACTTAAGTGAGGATTGTTATCAGTCTACATGAAGACTATAATACAGACAAGACTATAAAAGAGCATGCCATACAGCAACAGTCAAACACAAATCGTAAGGCAAATTGCCACTTAATCCAACTGTATGCAACCGACTATGTAAACACAGAACAATAAAAATGTACGCACCTACCATTTTTGTAACTTTATTACTACAGTATGGTAAGAATAAGTACTTAATCACTTCTATGTGTCTTAATATGGTCTTGCAGGGTTCAGTCCAGTGCCCTTTAAAGTCAAAGGGTAAGTTTCCTATTGATTTTGATGAATGTTGGAGTGTGCATTTATTGTTTGCTGGTGTTCTGCTTGATTTCAGTGGTGAAATTGTGACTTCTCCATCATCACTGCCTTGGGAAATATATTTCACATACCCATTTATCTTTAAGTAAAGATAAAATTATGAATGCTGCCCATTTATTAATTTTGCCACATGTTCAGTCCCTTCTGCTCACAATCCTTCAAAAATTAAGGCAACAGTCTGTGGCATTTGTCTTCAGTAAGACAGAGACAAGACAGTTCTGCCTCACAGGTACACCACAGACTGTCTGGGATGTGAACACATAAGGAGAATAATTAACATTTGGCCAATTTCCTTCTCTTTCAGTGTACCCAAATGTATTGCTTCCTGTGTTGAATCATACTGATGACACAGCCTGCAGATTGCTTTTAAGTATACCTGATTGCTAAGAGGATGTCAAAAGATTCAATGAGAATAAGGTTTGAGATAGACTGAAAAAGCCTTCAAGTCAAGGAAACTGTACATTTTTTGTATAAGTTGCATGACCCTAATGAACTGGATTTTCCAAGGGATATTCTGCAAGCAGATTTTACATGTAATCAGCATTTGACACCACAAGGCTTCTATGCTATGGAAATGGTGTAGGCTAAAGACATTTCTGAGCCCTGAAGAAACAAACCTGGCAAATCCAGGACAAATATGGACAGCACAGCTTCAATAATTGAAAAAAAAAAAAAAAGCTTGAAGGACACTACAATGAATATAATACACAAGGAGATCAAATTATGAGCAGAAACAACTATGCAACTAGGGTTCTGTGAGTAATGGTAAGTTAATTTACGTAATAAATACTTCATCTGTACAGACTGGAGTCACTGAACTGGTGCAAGTTTTCATCGTGCCTGAATTGGAAAGCTTATCCTAGCCAATGTGATAACAAAGGCTTGCTATCCCCTCTCACAGAACAATCACCTCAAAGAAATTTTTGAATATTGTGGCAGTAACTGACTTAGCAGAGGAGAAGAAAGCAAGAAAGCAGAGCCTCTACCAGATTTATGACTGTATTTCTGTTTGACTTTAGTACCAAAAAGCCCTAAAAATCTGAAAAGTAACCCAAGAGCAATGATCAAACATAACATCTGTTATTCTGAACATAATTTGCAGTTGGAGTATGATAACTGTAAGAAATAATTTTTGTCACTTTTCATAGACACAGCCTAAGGCACATCATGAAAACACACAAATATAGAGTCCAAGATCCTAAAGGCACACTGCCTTGGCAGGCAGCCTCTGCCTTCTAAAACCTCAATTTAGGCTACCAAGAGCCCACACACATCAGGAATTCAAGCACATTTGGCTGGAACAAGACAGAGTTTTAGTCAAGGGACAGAATTTATTCTACTCATGATGCATGTGGTTGCCAGACTGGATATCATTTCAGCTTTCTTTTGGCTCAGTGCCACAGTACACTCAGGTGACTGTACATGAGCTCAGTAAATCATCACATTTAATGCCCTTTCTTCAGTAAGGTGAAAGACTCCAGCAAGTACTCTAGAGAGTACCAAATTCCATTTTTAATTATGGCAAATGGGCTGAGAAATAAACTGAGATGTAAACAATGCCCATAGTATACGGCAGGAATAAAGGATAAAACATGGCTCTTTAAAGGAATGAATATGAACTAATTTTCAGCAGCAGCATCTGAAGAAATACACCTTGGAAGAAATATACATACAGGATGACTTCTACAGTTGCTTGGTGCTTTTGTTCTTGTTCATGTCTTTCTGGAGTTTCTCTTTTCTTTTTCTGTGGGAAAGTTTTCTGATCTGCCCAGCCTTTTTTCTACTCCCTCTGACTTGATCCTTGGGATTTTAACCCATGCATGAATTCCAGAGCTTTTACTGGGTATTTATGAAATGAAGACGTGAACTTAGGCGAGCAAAAAGAACCCAAGAAGGTGGAAATTGGGTAATAATTCGAGCTTTTATTTATTTTGTTCTCTTTCTGAAAATATATTCTCTTTCAGCAGGGCATAGTATATAGAATAGAGACAATAATTAAATCCAGTCTCTTCCTGCCCATATGTAACTTATCATGTACTCTTTTTTTTCTACTGGAGTTTCTGCATCTCATATTCCCCTGATACAATGTTTTATAAAAACAAAGCTTTAAAGAGATTTCCTTTAAAGGTGTCTTAAACTGTACTGAGTGCAGAATAAGAGTTAGTTCAACTACCTGTTTCCTTTTATACAACATTTCCCTCTGATCCTGATTGAGAAGTCAAACACAGGAGCTGGGTATGAAGCTGTTAGAGGAGAAAGAGTTTAAGATCCTTGGCCTCTGAGTCATCATATATAGTAATAGGTCTGCTAAAAGATCAACACACCAATGGATCTGGGAAAGTGTTGTCAACTTCATGGTTAATTTCAGCATTCATATACTGTATTTTCTTGTTCACTATCTTACTTTCTTCCTATATACATCAGGATAAAACCAGCTGTGTGTGTCATCCAACAAAGTTCTCTCACTCAAGCTGTCCTCAGAGTCAAGGACTGGGGTGATGACTGATTCTCTCAGCCTCTTCCTGAGGCCATAACCCACAGGGGTGGTCAGGCACCCTCCTTGCTGGTTCTATGCCCCTTTTGCTGTGGTGTTTCAGACTGAAGGCATAATGCAGCTCGGCAGCTGATGACTGTTTTTTGATTGATACTGAATGGCACTCAGTCTTTGCCTGAGTTCTATCTGCTTTTTCACAGCCATGAGTAAACCCCTGACCTACTCCATAAGAGAAAGCAGACATCATTCCCCTCTTTTCATGATGGTTTTTCCTCCTTCTCTTGAAAGAAATATGGCAGAAGGGCACATTTCAAGAGCCAACAGCAGAGTAATCAAAAGGCTTCCCCCAGAATCTCTGTACAGGACACAGGAGAGAGACATGCTTGTTCCTCAGTGTTTCCCACTGACCACCCCACAGAGTACCTGACTAAAAGCCTGCTTCCTTTTGAAGATGCTTGTCACTTCTCAAGGAAAATAACTATCTAAGACAGGTTTATATTAATTGAGACAGGATTCCCCACCCCTTCATGCATATGAGTCTGTGGTGGTTTAAAAATGGTATTCCCCAATTTAGTGTTCCCACTGGATCACTCCAAACCATGCACTGCTTGCTTACTTCCCTCTTTCTCTCCTCCCTCCTGCAGTGAACTAGAGAGGAGAATCAGAGGCCAAAAAGGGCTGAGATAAGAACAATTTACTGGAAGCAGCACTGAAATAAGACAATGAACAGTAGCAGCAACAGTACAAGTATGTAAAAGAAAGAGGCAAATGATTCACATGTTCACCATGAGGAAAACTCCCGACAATACCCAACCACTCCCTCTGCCCCATTATGTGACCCAGAAGAAGGGACCCCTTTCCCTGTTACTGGAAAATTACATGAGCTGCTATAGAATAACCTCCAAGTTTCAGCCATGCCCCTCGTGACCACTGCCAAAATTAACAGTCTTGGCTGGTACCACGACAGGGTCCTGGGGCACATTTCCTCTCACACTGTCTTAAAATATATTTATGTCATATCCAGCAGGTCACCTTACTAGCAGTAGGTCAAATATCTATGGATGAGATTATCCTGCTACATTCCCTAGAACTGGAATGGATTTGTTTGAGAAAAACCTCTGTACCAACTGACAGATGTCCAGATGTCACTTTAATTAGAACCCTGGTATTTCAGATATTCCAGGTGGCTGAAAATCTGCTAGAATAGTCAAGAAGCAGTGGACAGAAAGGTTGGATGGCTCTGAAACATCACAGTAGCTAGCAGTGGAAAATGTATTTTGATAGATACTTAATTTTAACTATTTTTTTCTGAATTGAAGGCCTGACAATATGCTGTTATGATTCTTTCAATGCTATTGTTACAAAAAGCATTTCATCAATACAGCTTTATAAGAAACACATGTATGAAACAAGGAAACAATTCTAGTTACGCCCAGTTTCCTGTAAAAATGTATAGGAAAAAATAGTAGCATTGTGTCAGGATTCAAAGTAAGCAGAATCATCCTGAGTAGATGGGGATAGCTACACATGAGAGAAGGTTAATATTAATGTTTTTACTGACAGTTAATTCAGTAATGTAGAAGTGATAGAAATGGTCCTTGGAACTCTTGCAAAGAAAACAACATACTATTCAGCATGCCTTCCTGTCTACACGCATCTGAAAGAGAGAGGCGAAGTACATGAGAAGAATGATGTTCCTATAGTTTCATTTACAAATTACTGAGATGAGAACAGACTACTTCTGAAATCTAGATGCATTTACACACAAAAATATAATTCCTTCTTCTGGTAACAGAAGAATAGATAGAACACAATGGGCATCTGGGAGGAGTGTTGCTGAGTAGGCTGAATGCCAGGTGCCCACCAAAGCTACTCTATCACTACCCTCCTCAGCAGGACAGGGGAATGGTATGATATAAGGTTCATGAGCTGAGATAATGACAAGGATATCCAATGATATCCAAGGATAAGGAGTCACTGATTACCATCATGGGCAAAACAGACTTGACTTGAGGAAATTATTATTTTTTTAAATAATTTATTATTATATTATTTATATATTAAATTTATTTTCAATCAAAATCAGAGCAGGATAATGAGAAATAAAACAGATCTTAAAAATACATTTTTCCCATCCCTCCCTCCTTCCTGAGCTCTACCTACTCCACCAGAGTGACACAGGGAGATGGGGGGTGGGGGTTATTGTAAGTTCATTACAGGTTGTTTCCACTGCTGCTCAGGTAAAGGAGTCCTTCCCTTGCTCCTGCATGGGGTCCCTCCCACAAGAGATAGCTCTCCATGAACTCCTGCAGCATGAATCCTCCCCACAGGCTAGAGTTCTTCATTACCTGCTCCAGGATGGGTTCCTTCCATGGGGTACAATCCTGCAAGAACAGGCTGCGCCAGTAGGTCCCTGCCACAAGCCTGCTATAGTATATGGCTTTTCCACAGCATCAAGACCTTCTTTTGAGCATCTCCTGCTTCACGTGGGTCTAATCCAGGGGCTGCAGGGGGATCTCTGCATCCTTGTGGTCTTTCATGGGCTGCAGCTGCACAGGTGCTTCACCAGGGGCTGCAGGAGAATCTCAGCTCCAGTGTCTGAAGCACCTCTTACCCCTCCTTCTCCACTGGACTCGGGTATCTGCATAGATGTTGTGCTCTCATATTTTCACTCTTGTCTTCTCTAAGCAGAATTACATCTGCTCGGTAACTTTTTTTTTTCTTCTTCAATATGTTATCACAGAGGTGTTACCATCATCTCTTATTGGCTTGGGCTGGGCCAGCAGCAGCTCTATCTTGGAAGCAATTGACAATAGCTCTGTTGGACATGGGGGAAGCTTCCAGTAGCTTCTCACAGAAGAACCATTGCAGTTCCCGTGCTACCAAAACCTGGCCATGCAAACCCAATACAGTTGTAATAACATGACCCAAGCCTATTCTTGCACTATTAAACAGAGGAGTTTAGTCTAATCCTCTTCTAAGCAGAATTTAAAATCAATACAAGTAAAAGAAAGGAGTGTTATAATTGTCTGCTTTTTCACATGAATTTAAAAATGTGAGCAGAGCTCATCTGTGATGTCAGCTTTTATGTTTAATATCAATTCATGTTTCATATCTTAGGTATCTACTAGAAGCCTTCTGAAACCAGGACCCACAGGTTTGAGCTCTTTACTCCCCTATGCCATGGCTTCTGTACAGATAATGAGTTGTGATATCTGAAGAGGGTGAGGGAACCATATCATTCTGGACGCCAATATTTGTCTCTAAGGATGAAAAATTACCATTCACTATTCAGTAACACTCTATCTAATAGAAATTAATATTACTAACCAAGAAATATTAAGAAGAGCTAAACAAAACTTACCCATTAAGTAAGGCACAAGCATTACATGTAGTGCCAGGGACATTTTGCTAGCCTTTACTTCTCCTGTTCTGCACACACCTACATATAAGTAGGCTAACAATCACCTCAATAACACCCTGTCTCCATGTTGTCCTCCTCCTGACCATTTTTCTTCTCTTCTTCCATTCTCCTCTGATCATACAGATACCATTTTGCTAGCACTCTCCCTTCTTCAGACGCTGAGCCTCTGCTCACAACTGACATGAAACCAAAAGGAAAAACGGGAAAGAATTAGTACATAAGTACTTCAGAAACCTTATGGTCATTTTAGTCCATTTACAGCTGAAATCACAAATGAATAGAAAGTTTCCCATTCCTTGACAATGAAAAGGCTTTTTCCGCCTTGTTCCATAGATCATTCAAGAAGAGGCAGGAGCCTCCTGCTTAGAAGTCACATCAGCAAATACAGCTGCCCAGCTCTCAGATGGCTGGGCTAGAAGATATTATCCAGTGACAAAGGGAGACTGTTTATCCCCACAGATGAGAGCAGAATGAACAAGTGTTTCTCAGGGAAACCAAGCAAAACCAAAACTTTCCCTTCAATTTCAGTGGGCTTTAAAAACAAACAAGGCAAGTAAGTGGAAACCAGCTCCTCAAATCAAAGCTGAGAGCTCTGCTCTAAAGCTGGAGATGCATTCACGGGGAATAGAAAAAATGGCATTTTATAACAGCACTATTGCATGAACTGCAACAAGGTTTTAACCTAATACGATTAGGTGCAGGTATTACCACTATTCACATCTCCTTTGATTACATGTTCTCCTTTGAGCATTTTTGATTATTTTACACATTATCCAGTGGATCAAGTGTGTTTATCCTAACACCAGTACTTTCTCCAATCTCCATCTCTCTGTTCCACAACATGTAAAATTTTGGTAACAATACAAATCTGTGGCCTACAAGGAAGACTACTGTAGATGATATACAGTGACTCTAAATGGATAAACAGAATATGCTGTGATTTGGGACAAGAGAAGAGATTGCTGAGCAAAGCTGGGAAAGAGCAGGATTAGCCTCTTCCCAACCACAGGCCCTGACAGCTAAATACACACAAATCCTTGGGGAGAGGTCTGAAATAGATTCTAACCAGTGGGAATCATAAGGAGAAAGTATCAGAAGAAGTGAGGGGTGGGGGAACGATGGGGGCAGGGGGCATTGGGGATTAGCTTATTGTTTTATAATTCAGTTTTCAGGAAGATATAATATAACAAAAAGTCATTAAAATACAGGTTTATCTGCACTAGATATATCTTGCATTGTAGAAGTGTAAAATAATCTTGGCCTGTCCAGATTGCTCTCCTTGGGTCTTTGGGTATCTCAGAAACAACCACTTCTTTCCTCCTGATTATCATCATTTGCATGGTACCCTGAGCACAATATAAACATTTTGGGAAGGGCTGTGATACAAAATGACCTCCTCTGTATACAACAACCCATGAAGAACCAAGAGACAATCCCATGGAGAAAGGCATCTTCTCAGGTCTACGGCATAAGGTGACTGGAGTCAGTTGCATCGCGCCAAAACCATGTCTGACACTGACCATGGCAGACCCAGCTTCAAAGGGAAAAGAGTCCTTTGTTGTCCTCCAGTTTGAGTGTATCCAGCATAGCAACACTGCCCTTGGGTAACTAAATTTTCAAAGACTGAGAGCTCAGCAGCACTAGAATTGGAAGCACTTTTGGTAACAGCATCAACACAATAAATATGTTCACCCTAGCTATCAAATTAGATAAAAACTGTTATTTCATTTTTGGGAGTGAAGTCTTTCCTTAGTTTTCCTACTGAATGAACTTTGGAAAATATTTTCCCAGGGTCTGTTAATTTCTAAATTGGCTGGAATGCAATGCTGAAATAAGAGCAGATCAGAGAACAGTTAAGTGCATGGGAGGAAAAATATCAGACAGTGCAAGGAGCAAGTGCAGAGAGCTGTAAGTGCATCAGAAGCATGGTACTCAGAGCTTGGGAAAGAAAGTGAAGAAGAGATGGAAAAGACAAGGATATCAAGGCTACAGGCCAGGAGGATGACAGAGCTTTGACCCTACAAGCAGCACATACCAAATCCTGAAAATCACCACCAGCAACCTCTAAATGCTTTGTCATACTTAAGAAAAATAGCTGTGTAGGGAGCTTCAGAGTAGACACAAACAGTCTTTCACAAAAGAATCACATAACAAAAGTGTGTATCAGATTCCCTGCACAACGTGCTCAAGCATGAACTGAGCTTTGCCTTGGTTTGGACACATAACACCAGGAGTGTGTTTTATTCACCAAACTGTGCTGTGAGGGTAACGAATACAAACTGACACTTACAAGTTTCAGTATTTTGAACTTTATCTCAATTCCTGTAGTATTGGTTCAAAAACTGTATCTTCACTCCTAGAAACAAACCACATTCTGCCACTTTTATCCCATTGTCTGTGGGATTTTGTCATATCTCTGCTTTGGTACTGTTTCAAAACCCATGTACACGGAAACTCACACTGCTTTCCTATAATTTGTCTCTATTTTATCAACAGAAAAGTCTTAGAAACAAATATTGTGGTACTAACAATACTTTAAATTCTCCCCTCTTAAAAATAAATTACCTTAAGAGGCAGTAATAGATTGTATCATTAGTTTACCTTCTTGTATGTCCCAGACATTACAATTCATTTGTAATCTTCCACCACATTAAATAATTTGTTTAGCTACAGTTTATTTTTCAGGACCACATACAATTAGGCCCTATAGTAATCCCTCTTGAACTTAAAAGGCCCTGGGTCTGGCTTCTTTAAACGTATATGACATCACACTTAGTCACAGGTTTCTGTCACACTCTGCTAGATTATAAATAACTACTTTGGTGCCTCTTGGTCTTCATTAAAATAAAAATGCTGTGATTAGTTCAAATTTCTAAGTGAGGCCTTCCCTTGAACACTTGAACAGGTTTTATAGTTTTTTACAACATCATGTAAACAGGAAGCATCTCATCAGTGAACACACAATTCTACCCCCAGTAAAAGCAAAAATCTATACAGAAGAAGACCCACTCCAAGGCACCATTCTCTCTGTATGTATAGCCAAAGAGCTCATTGCTTCTTTTTGCCAACCGTCATGCTGAGAAGTCATGTTCAACTGTTGGTCTTGCTATGACCCTTAAATCTTTCTCAAGGTCCCTGCTTTGCAGAAGACAAGCCCGTCTTAGGGTGACTCATCATGACATTGTATCCCATAATCATCTGTGCCCAAAAATTGTTACTGTATCCTTAAGACCCTGCATCCAGGGACCTCATGTATCTCTGTGTGTGGAAGCTGCTTGTGCACCGGTTTGTGTGGTATTTATGCCAGTGACTATTTAATCTTTGCTTAGGCAAAGGTTTCTCTTTCTTTTTAGATTTGTTTTTCCTTGGCTTGGAGAAGCTGCAGTAGCAATCTTTGAGCTGCCTTGAGGATGAATTCCACAGCTATCTGTCTGAAAAAAAAAAAAAAAAAAAAAGGGGGCATCGTGCTGGCAGAGGTGGAGCAGAGCTGCCCTACTCCAACTCAAGCTGTTGTTTAATGTGCCAGGCTGGGGAGAGGAAAGACACCGAGTGACTCCAGCCCAGATGCTTCACCTGCCATGCCTGCTGTATTGTGCCTTGCAGTGGGGAGGTCACTGCTGGACAAGCCATCAGGTCTTCTTCATCTGCTGCTGGAACTGCTCCATGAAGCTGCCTTCCCAAAATGGAGCTGGTGCAATCTTGTATCCCATCTCAGGAATAGGTATTTCCAGGATTTGGGTGTCTCTTTGTTACAGTGCATTGGTGGGGTCTAACAGCTTGATATCTAGCAGTTACTTACTTTTTTTCCCTTCCCTGTTGGCATTCTGTTTGTTAATAAATCATGTTTCTTTCTACTTTCATCTATTAGTATTAATTTCTTACTGGTGGAATGGGCTTGTTGGAACCCTAAAGGAGATGACTCATTCCAGAGTGTTTTCCTTTGAATTGTCTCAAACAAAGACAAAGCCCCTTCTCCCCCTTCCTAGGCAGGATGCAGTCTCTGTTCCTGGATGAGTGATTTAACACTTAAATTGATTAAAATAAACTTTACTTAAGCAGCTCAGCATAGTAAATGATTCAAAGCACTTTATAAAAAAGTCCCCTATCCTCCCCTTTTAACCAAGTAATTTTGTGTTATCTGCAAAATTTGGAAGTGATTTTGTATTTATTTTCAGATCTTTAATAATGAATTTTTAGCTTTCTACTGATCGCTGAAGAACATAATTAGAAATAACCCACTTAAAAACCCTACACTGGCATCTCCTTTCTACATCAGCCTGCTAAGTATTAACTTTTATATGTACAAATTTTGTGCAGTCTTTTTTTTTTAATCTTTTTTTAAATCATAGTGCCTAAAATGTTAAGTGAAATAAAATTGCAAGCCCCTAAAATTCTGTCACAGTCTTCATAGTTACCTTCACAGATCAAACCCATTAATTCATTACTCAGGATTTGGGGTTTTTTTCTTTCTTAAATCAAGCTGGTTTTGTTCCTTTAATTTCTTGAGCATGACATAATTACATTTCCATTATATTGTTTATACGATGATGTCAATCTACAACCCTTTAGATCAGCTTTCCTACCCTTTTTTGGTATATTGACACTTTAAAGCTCTCAGTGCTTCCTGATATTTCCCTTGCATTGCAAGACTTAGAAAAAGTTTACAACATGGAGTCGGAGAGCTCTTCAGCAAGTTTTTGGGACTCTTAAGTTTCCAGACCATTTCTGTCTGTTTATTTCTGGTAAACAGTATTTGACATTGTCCACATTTACAAATGCATTAAAAGCACAGCATAAACTTCATGAAATATGAATACATTCTTGTACTCCTTAACAAAATGTGTAAATATTTAATAAAGCACTTTTGACTCCATGTACAAATGATTTCATTACCATAATCAAATCATGGCCAATATTATTGCTAGGATTTATTTCATTAATGCATCAGAAGTTTATTCTGAAGAGGCTAGAAACACAAAGGAAAGACCCTCACACACATTCTGAGGGGACAAAGTACAGCTGCTGTACCACAAGTATTAATGGCTTTGTTATAGTAATCATGGGGTAGCCAGGCAATAGGTCAGTAATGTTTTATCATCTTAGAGAACAACATAGGGAAGGATATGAGTTGAGAAAGCTTTCTAAGAAATACACTGCACTTCTTTCTTTCCTCTCCCAAGAAAAATGCATGTGTCCAGACAACTACTCTCACCTTCCTCACCATCCAGACTAATTTCAAGTGTGACAGCTGGAACTCTCCATAACCTGAAATCATGAAAACAGCTACAAATGAGAGTATGAAGGCAAATTTATATGCTAGACTTACTGGTATAGTGTGTCTCAATAGACACACAGCATTTTACTAAAAATGGAAAAATGTCCTGTAAAAAGCTCCATACAACACAGTAGATATTTAAATGTAGATGGCAGAAATCCTCTACCTCTTCCCACAGGTAACCTAATTCTTTTAAGAATACCTCAGTCGCTCAAGAAAGAGTAAAATGAGTCATCACAAGCAACAGGATGAAAAGAAAAAGCTTACTTAGCTCAGTTTTGCTAAAAATATGGAAGGATTTTTAGGTTTTCTTTTTATTTAAAGTGGTTGGAATTCTCTTTCCACAGAAACCTGTTTTTAGCACTACCCATCTGTAAAGAAGAGACTTCTCTCAGCATATGACATTTTAAAAGGAAACAAAAAGAAAAAAATACAGCTTATGTTACAGTTGTCAGCATCCACCTCTGCCAAGTTTTTCCAAGGCCTCTGAGAGGAAAACCCTTCTCATTATGTAGAAATAACCTCAGTTGACTTTTCCACTCCTCTAACTGCCAGTTTGCAGCACATGCCACCTCAAAGGTGTACCTTCACAACTACCTTTTACCAGTTGACTACATATTTTCATTGGAAAGGGCATTAAAAAAGATAATTAAAACACCTAAAGAACGAAAACAACATAAAAATATATTACAAATCATCCAGAAGATTCTAAATTAACAATTGTTCACTGCTAGCAAGCCCCAGCTTGTGGTAGATGAATGAAATATTTTATTCATCTAATAAAACTTCAAATCCTTGGGTAAGACTTAATTAAGGTTGCTTAACCTTAATGCCTTAGGAAATAGTAATTGAGATATTTATGGTATTCTATGTACACTACACAAATCACAATGTTTAACATAAACACTGTTACTTGCTCTGCAAAGAAAAATTATGTAAAGGCTGAAGGTTTGCCAGTTTACTTTCTTGGCTAGTGTAAATGGAATATAAAATGAAAATTGACTACCCAGAAGAAACCATGACTACCACAAGACTCAGAATAACACTAATGACGGTTTGGTAATCTTCTCAGGAAACCCAAACAGAGGAAAATTGTCTCATTTTCAAACAAAATCAGGATTACTCAAAAAGCCCAGAAGTCATTTCTCCTGAAACAAAGTAAAATCTTTCTTTGAAAGAAATAAAAACCTGCACACCCAATTGATGAAATCATTGCCTCAAAGAGGAAGCGCAGGTGAACATCACTGCAGCCCTGAAAAACATCTGTGATATTACACAACCAAAAAGGTTTTTTGGAAGTCGTATTTTATACATCCTTCACTTCCTTTCACATTTAATATTTGTTTTAAACCACTTGGTCAATGAAAACATTTTTATAACTCTCCAACTTGATGGTAGAAATTTATGGAACTCCTCAAATAATTACTCCTGCCATCATGGGTTCTCACATTGGTATCTCAGATAACAACCTTCAACTGCACTACTGTCAAATCCAAACAGTGAGCTAAACAACTAGTCAAAACCATTTTTCTCTGAAAATCCCTGTCTAAATAGCACCTGCCCATTTCCATTCTCTGAGTACATGAATGTACATATTTGACATGCAAATCAAATGATTACCCTTCCAACTGACCTGACATATAGCTATCAAAGTCTACAACTTCCTCATGAAGGGAAGAGAAGGAGCAGACACTGATCTCTTCTCTGTGGTGCCAGTGGCAGGACCCAAAAGAATGGCCTGACGTTGTGTCAAGGGAGGTTTGGGTTGGATATTACAAAAAGGTTCTTCCTCCAGTGGGTAGTGGTTGGGCACTGGCACAGGCTCCCCAGGGAAGTGGTC
Source organism: Phylloscopus trochilus trochilus (assembly GCA_016584745.2). Taxonomy (NCBI): domain Eukaryota; kingdom Metazoa; phylum Chordata; class Aves; order Passeriformes; family Phylloscopidae; genus Phylloscopus; species Phylloscopus trochilus. The sequence goes on along the minus strand of WQNJ02000546.1, from coordinate 55,362,885 downwards.
ACAGCACCAAGCCTGACAGAGTTCAAGAAGTGTTTAGACAACACTCTTGGGCACATGGTGTGACTCTTGGGCATGGACCTGTGCAAGGCCAGGAGTTAGACTCAATGATCCTTGTGGGTTCCTTCCAGCTCAGCATATTCTGTGTTTCTGTGATCATTTTGGTTTTACATGAATGCAAATGCAGTTTGCATGCACAGGTTTCAAAAATCTTCCCTTGGTCTGATAATTTCTACACACTAAAAATTACTGTGCTATGTCCTGAATTCCACCCCAGCCTAGAGGGACCAGAAAAACCTATTAAAACAGTTTCAAAAAGGCCCATTTTTCTTTCCATTTACTAGAACTGTAACATATTCTGCTTCTCTTCTGTGTTTTACACTGTACTCTAATACACTAACCCATTATTACAGAAACATGAGACCTGAAAGTTTCTATAAGACTTCTACTCAATTAGCAATCATGTCAAAGTTCAAGCTTAGCCCCATTAAGATTGCTTTAAAACTGTTTCTTAAACATGGACACACAAATCCCACATAAAATTAAAATCATGTTTGTCTCTCCAGACAAACATAACACATGGTCTGAATGTAAGGTATTACTTAGGAACTGATTTGGTCAATTCCCATAGAGAGTAAATGGTACAGTAACTTATTTACAGACCCCCAAATGCATGACAACATAAACTTAGAGACCATTTGAAAAGAATGACATGGGAAGGGAGAGTATCTTAGTCAATGAAAATGAAGTCTGGACATCTTTCTAATTAATACTCCTAAAACCAAAATATATTTCACATCTGCTGTGAGGCAGGACTGAAATTGCAATCAGGAGTACCTGTTGTCCCATGATGCATGCAAAGTCCCAGATCTCTGAAAATGGCAGTAACAAAGATAAAAAAAACTGTTTTCAAGGTCCTCTGTAGGGCATTGCTTGTCTTCAAGCTCCTTTATCCTGTTATTAAAGTGAACTTCTGTCCTTCCAGTGGTACTTCCTTGCAACCACTGCTGTTGCCATCTCCTGTGAGCTCAGGTTTGTGTATAATCCAGATATATAGACCAACCTCTATGTCCATCACTGCCACTTTAATAAAATGCAGCAACAACATCCAATGATTTTAGGGCAGTAAAATGATATTGCTACCTTCATATACTGGGGAGGGGGTGGTAAGCATTATGTATGTTTTTAAGAGCAGAGCAAGGCCTAGACCAGTCAATCCCATAGCTCCACAACTCACTTTTTGTTCTTCAGCTCAGAGCAAACCTCACCAGAGGGAATTGAGTGTCAGAACGCCTTGACAAGGTATGCTGTGGAAGGGAAAAAGGCATGGAGACAGCTATGGGAAAGGCAGACAAATGCCATTTTTTCTTTATAAAAATTCAGCAACACTTCTTATTAATGGAAACACTTGGCTTTTTGTCAGCCTGGAGAACACTTCCACAGCCATTTACAGTAACGCTGTCAGGAGTCATCTATATACGAACAGACATGGACTGCATATCCTGTAAACCAAAAAAAGGAAGATGCTATGCATTCCTGATTTGGAATCATGGTGCTTTTTTTAAACTCTCTTTACTTTCTACCCATCTGTAGCTGCAAAATTTATATATTCAGCTTTGTGTGTGTGTGTGGTTTTTGTTGGTTTTTTTTGGTTGGGTTTTTTTTTTGTGTGTGTATGTTTGTTTGTTTGTTTGTTTTGGTTTTGGTTTGGTTTTGTTTTGTTTTTCCCAGAAGACAAACATAAAGCAATCTAAAACAAGACCAGCAGCCTCTGAACTGGAATAAATATAAAGTGCAAAGTATACCCTTGCTTTCTTAAATCCACTTCTTTCTGTTAATACAATTCAAATATCTGGCTAGACACAAAGCAAACCAAGTGCAATTGAGGAAGGAAATGTTTCTGAAGAGAGTACGAGTGGAGACACTGCATGTGAAAACTCAGCATGAAAAGCAAATACATTTTTCTCATCAAACTTGAAGAGCAGCCTCAGAGCCATCTGTGTGGAATCCTGCTGCAGACCATGTAGGCACTATGCAAATCAAAAATAGGGCTACAGCCCAGACACCTGGTCTGTGAATGGAATATAGATCATGAGAACTAATTCCAGCTACATGAACAATGAATCAAATCCTTTTTATCTACCCATATGTTACCTTAATTTTTACCTGACCTCTTCCTCATGGGTAAGTTAATGTGGGGGGGGGAAAGGAAATACACAAAGGGGATTCTGCTTCTCTAAGAAGCACTCTTGATAACCCCCTTGTTTCATTTTTTTTGTTGTTATAAAGTGTATCTACCATCCTTCCCCTGTACTACCCAAAGACTCCAACTCAAGCCAAAAAAACCTTCAGATTAATATTTTGGCAGGCTTTCCACTCTGCAAACAATTGAAAAGGACATGCTCACCAGGTAGAACTTAGAGGAAACCATCATCTTTACATTCAGCGTGTGCACCATGAACAACAGAGATGATGACATTGCCAAGCCATGTTGTTGAAGGGCATGTTTTTATTTCCAGATTCACCTTGTATTCCAGGATAAATGTGTAGTCTTTCTCACGAACGTCACAAACAAATCTCAATCATGTTAGGATTCAGTTTAAAGATATTTGCCTCTTTAACCAGCTATTGGCACTTCACAATCTTCCTTTGGCAATGTGGATTTAAAAAAACAAACAAAGACCCAAAAAGCAAGCAGACAAACAAAACAAAAAATGTCCTCCACAAACTCAACCAAATAGATTCCTTAAAAAAATGTACCAGAGACTCAAAAGCTCATGAATATCACTATATGCTGCTTCTCCTTTCCAGTCACACACACTGATGTAGAGCTGAGTATTTAGCTCTCAGCTTCAGCTTCAAAATTGGACGGTGTGCTTGGTTTTGGGGCTTCACCAGACTTTAGTGAGGGATTTCACAAGGGCACATTCTCTGTAATGTCATCTAAACTTCACTGCAGCCCTCACCAGGGCAGTGGGTTTCCCTACAGGTGCTACACATGCGGAGGTAAATCCCTGTTTTGAAGACAGCCTGTCACGAGGGGCAGAAGGACAGCTTGCCTGGGAATTATCCTTGACGTCCACTCTTGCTTTCTCTGCAGATACCTTTCCTTTCAAATACATATTTTATAAACTACAGTGTTCACAACATCTTTCCCACCCACTCCAATAGAATGGGTGTTCACTGCAAGTGTCATTTAAAGATTGAAAAGATTTTACCCTACTGTGATAACTTCATCATCACCTTAATTGACGTTACTCAAATCCCAAAAGCATGGCAGTTCCCTGACACTTTTAGAGGAAGATACACACTGTTTCTTCCCACCACACTGTCCCTAGGGCATCCTCATTGTGTAGTGTCAGCCTCCAGCTACAGCCAGTCAGAGAAAGGTCATTTTTCAGACTCTGATTGTAAAAGCCCTTCATTTGAAAGCACTCAAAGACCTTTTGGACCTTCACTTTATTACTGTGAACTTGCTAGTAATTTTTTTTTGTTTGTTTTCAAACTTTTAAAATATACTCCTTGTGAAAGACTGATTTTGTCTTCACTAGTTGCATTTATACCTCATGTTCAATGCAAACTGTGTAGATGTTAAAAATATTAAAAAATAAAGTGGTTCAAAAATGTACTTTTCTAACCTTGCCCAAACCCAAAAACAAGTAAAGTCTTATTTCGTCTACATCTCACAGCCACACCACATGGAAAATACCATTCCCCAAACGTCAGCCTACCAAAAAGGCACAATAGTGTGAAAAAAAGGTGCTATAATTGAAATCCTTTTGCAGCCATAATTATTGCAGTTGCTATAAAGCCAAAGGTGTAATTTTTGCAAGGCAAACTAAAGTGAAAGGAACAAAACTACTGCAATTTTTTTTGAAAGTTATGAGGGAGTTTTTTTTCCTTTCCTGCTGTTTAATCAAAGTAGTGAAGATTGGGGTCATAAAGAGTCATGAAAGCTGTACTATTGTTCTCTCCTGGGATCCAGGCTTCTCTGTATTTTTGCAACATAATACAATTAAAATTATATTCATGAATCGTCTGGAACATTACCCCAAAAAAGCAGGGAAAAGAAATTCAAGTCCCAATCTTGCAGCTAAAGAAAGCAGGATTGACTATTTGCACGGAATTCAGCACCGATACGTGATCAAGCAGCATTGTAAATTTGAACAGTATTGGCTCAATTTATGAGCTCTGAGGATTACCAGTTTTCAAAATGGCAATTACATGGAAATATTAAACATAACCATAGTTAACTAAACACAGATTTTGAATGTACCACCTTATTTGTTCTTCATGTATCTTCTACAGCTAATTAAAGGATATGTGTTTTAGGGGTTTTTTCCAACTATAAAAATTCTATAAAAAGAGAATGTGTTTTATTTTTCCTATTTTTCAGATAAATTGCTAGTTTAGCCAACAAACAAATCTTTGTAAAAATATTCATAAACCACTTTGTACCATGGTCAAGAATCCATTTTTTAAAAGCAGCAAAGTACCTGTAATTATTTTGACCCCATTTACAAGAGAATAATCAATGCTACTTTTAGTCACTTGATCTTTGAGGTATTACTGAAAAAAAAATTATTGGCCTCTTCCAAACTACTGAATTATCTTTCATTTTCTTAAATACAGTATTTATTTCAGTATTCCTTTCTTTCATAGCTTCTCATTTCTCTAGACAAACCTATTTTCTTTGAGATAAAAGGCTACTGACTATGATTGTAACTACAAATGAGCAAGATTTGAGACTTTCTGTTTCTCTTGTGATAGAAAGATAAACCTTGTTATATAAAAGGGTTGAGAAAATTTTCTGCAGAACTGAAGGAGAAAAATTGCAAGTTTTTTCAGTGACAAAAAGCCCTCTCACAACTCTTTGTGACAGTGTAATGAAAAAATTGAAAGTATTTACAATTTTTTTTTAAATTATGTTTAGAACTAATTAATTCTGAATTTGAAGGGAAAAAACAAGGAAATAAAAATGAGGGAATGATTCACAACCATTTCTTATAGAAACTGCTACCCCAAATAGAAGAAAAAACTGAGCATAAGGTGATGGAAGAAAAATACCAACCAACTGGAAGACAAAAACCTTTTGTTCTAGACTGTCTCTTTCCACATAAGCATACAAACAGGAAAAAAATTATATACTTTCTAATGTTGTAGTATGAATTGTCCAAAGTTTGAAAAACTGATTTTCTTCTATCTTCAAACTTCTGGTTATTTATATAACTTTATAAAAAGCCTATCTTTTCCACTTGTACATAGTGTATTTTCTCAAGGCCACGTCACTGTCTGCATATAACTTGTTCTTTACTGGAAACCCCAGTCACTCCCTATTCCCTGTACCTTTAGGGCATAGTGCCTCAAACTTCCCACATTACAATTTTCCTCTCACTTGCAAGCATCATTCGGCACAGGCATTATGGTCTTACTTAACTTCCATTTCTGATAAGCATAGAAAAAATTCTAACCTAAAAGTAAATGTTACAATGAATAAATACATTTTTAAAGCATATTTCAGGAGTTGTAGAAATTCACAGAGGAATTCTTATAAGAAAGCATTAGTGCTTATTGGCAGTACAACTGACTTAACTTGCAGTTGTTTAGAGTTTACATAGCTATACTGTGAAATTTCTCCTTCCAGGGGTCTGAATCCAGAGAAAATGTGTATTTCAATTACTGCAATTTGTTCTCATACCATACCAGGCCCATTTTTACCCAAACTAAGTCAGAGTGTCTTTACATCTCTTCATCATACAAGTCCACTTACATAGAATAACCCCAGTATTACCATAAAAATTCCTCTTATTTAAAGCCATGTGAATATGACATTTGACTATTCTTTTCCCAAAAGCAGTAAGTGCCATGCAATTCATCTCACACAGCAGAAAAAGAAAAAAAAAAAAGGTTTTTGGTTTGTGCCAAGCTGACTATGATGGCAGACCACTTTCATTTTCTCTAAGTCATAACACTTGTCAGCAAAGCTTCTGTTCAAAACACAATGTTATCCCACTGAAAAGACACCTAAACATCAAATGTCGATTGGTTCAAATGACAAAAGCAGCTTGGGTTTGGGATAGTTTTGGTATTCCACGAGGGCCATTATGGAAAGATTGCTTCAGTTTTGGGTATTGAGGGTTTAATGGGGCAGAGTCAGATGTTGCTACATCTTGTCAAGTTCCCTTCAACCTATTAATATGAAACCCTGAAAAGCATCATCATAATGAAAAATCTTTCCTCTCCTTGGCATGGTATTCATAAGAAATGGTTCCTTTATACTTTAAAGAAAACAGTCTTTAAACTATCCCAAGTAACACATTTCAGAAGAGGAAAACCACAGGAGACAAAAATAAGACTGGAAGATGTAAACTTCTTGATCAGTTCTTAAACTACTTTAAGAAAAGCAGCTTATTTGCAAATTGAATGTGCAGACAAATAATAAAAAATGTGGACATGAAAAGGCACACTTTTAAAGTAAGAAAATAGAGTTCCTTAAATGTGCAGATAAAGCAAAGAACATTTGGAATAAAATAAATGGGAATAATCTGCAGGATTTGGAAAAGATCATTATCCAATTATCTGTGTTACATCTCAGGAGTACAATCATGTAGTGCTAGCTAAACTAGCTTTAGACTGAGTTTCTGATAACTACGTAGCGGAAGTTTTTCAATTTGAGGGACTCCTGGATATTTTTGAGTGGAAAAGAACTGCCTGCAAAGCTAGGGAAAAAAGTCACAACTTTATATAACCTTTTTTTTTTTCTTTTCTTTTCTTTTTTTTTTCTTTTTCTTTTTCTTTTTTCTTTTTTTTTTTTTCTTTTTTTTTTTTTTAAGCACAACCTTGCATACAGTCTTGGCCACTGCCAGCTTCTGGAAGGAATGCAAAAATCTTGATTTATTGACCGAAAGTACCATATATTATCTCATTAAACCCACCTTATCAAAGACACACTGTGCTACAGGGAAATGCTTTTAACAGCACTTCCTCCACAACTGTTTTCCCCCTCCAAAATTATCATTTATATCAAAGAGTCATTGCACTCTTCCACCCTGAAATCTTCCAAATCCACAGACCCAAAAATTCCCAGGGACACATTTCCTGTCCAAGGATAAATGGTGGTATCTGTACTTTATTAATCCCTAATCTCTGACAAGTCTGTGGGAACTGGCCACTACCTACATCGTACCCTGATGATTATTAAACCAACGGGAGGTTTAAATGAACTCCAAATGCGGCCCCATCTTCAGGGACGGCTATCAGAAACTGTGTAGCAGAGAGGTTTCACATGACACAACAATATGTAGGGAGGACCCTGTTGCTCAATGCCACTAGGGACAATGCAGTGCCTCCCTTCTGGGAGGCTTTATACACCAGGACAAGGGCTGGGTACAACTGCTTGTGGAAAAACGGGTTCACTAAACAGAAAAAAGGCTTTCACATGTGATGTGAAGTAGTTCCACAGAGCCTCCCCTGGATGGAAAAACACACTTTGGATAATACTGCTGCTTAAACTACCATCCTCGGAACTATAAACAAAGACCCCGAAAACAGATGCACGCAGAAAATGAATTCCTCTGAGAGGGTTTCTCTACACTGGTGGAAGAGACCATGGAGGGAAAATCAGTGTAGGATGCCATGGGTCTTCAGGTCTCCCCATGGATCCACATGGGCACTTTCACAAACCATCCTGTCCAGGATATGTGCCTTTACAGACCTGTCATATCTAATACAAAACCCTCCAATGATAAGCACATCTACAAATGCTCCACACCCAAGGCTGGCAGGCTGCATGTGGTTTGGGGCCAGGTGGGACAAACTGCAGTGCCAGTGTGGCATCAGGATTTGGCTGCAGGCAATGCACAATTACTGCTGCTTCCCTCTCCTCACTCCATTTAACTACAAGAATGTATTAACAGGGTTCATTTCACTGCATTTCTGAACAATGTTCAGGGCTTCTGCAGCTGAGTTGCCACTAGGGACATGGTTTTAGGGTAGTTTGACAGAGAAAAGGAGATGGCAGAGTGCCTATTAAAACTGTTCCCTTGGTGAAATGCAACAGGGTGATGGTGATTCCTCTGGGACTAAGACACCAGCAGAAATTAGTATAATGACTGTTTTTTAACTTGATGTCCTATTAAAAGAGGTCACATCAGAATGACACTGGGTGTCTGAGAGACATTTTAAGGAAAAACCAGAAACAGAAGAAGACCTGAAACAAATTCAAGTTTCAAAATATCAAAGGTATGCACATAAAATAGAAATATCTTTCTCTGCCAAAACTACCAAAATCTACTGATTGAAGGCAGCCTACACCAAGGAGAAACACAGGTATAGGAAGATTTCAAGATTTCAAGTCTGGGCGAAACACTTCACTGTATTTTTCCATGACTGGTTTTTCTTTCAAACCCATATTCCCATATCTTCCAAAGAAAAGAAAAGAAAAGAAAAGAAAAGAAAAGAAAAGAAAAGAAAAGAAAAGAAAAGAAAAGAAAAGAAAAGAAAAGAAAAGAAAAGAAAAGAAAAGAAAAGAAAAGAAAAGAAAAGAAAAGAAAAGAAAAGAAAAGAAAAGAAAAGAAAAGAAAAGAAAAGAAAAGAAAAGAAAAGAAAAGAAAAGAAAAGAAAAGAAAACCCCACCAACCACTAAAACACAACAACAAACAACACACCTGAGAAGAAACGTAAAAAATGTAAAAATTTACTTCTTAAGTGATTTGCACATTTCTGAAGGTTACACAGACGTGACTTCTTGGTCACATCTAAACTGCTAAACAGAAAACTCCCACCACAAAAAATTCCAGTACATTCAATTCACAAACTTTTCAACTAAATAAATATAACATATTCTCACACAAATTACTTCCAATGAACCTAATTTTAATGCTTAGGTTCAGCTTGCATGAGGTGCAATATGGCCAAGTTCCCCTAATGCACTGCCTGACTTGGACCTACTTCTTCTTTTGGACTTTACCTGAAAAGGAGTGAAAGTTACACAGGACTTTGATTCTTAGTTCCTTTGTAGTTTTGAGCAAATTGTTTTGTTTCACTACCTCACTTTCTGATCTGTAAAACAGAGATAATGCTATTCAGTTATCTTAAAGGAACTTCTTGAGATTGATAATTGTCTGCAAGACACCCTGAAGCATAACATTTTAAAAAGCAAAGCATTTTTCAACTAAAGCTCCTATTGCTATCCTGTTTATTAATAAGAGGAAAATATCTGAGCTAAAATCAAGGTACTAGACCATTGTTTCCCATGAGGCTCACAGAAATACAAAATTGTCTCCAGGATAATCACACATCCCTTAACTCATATCTCACAAAAAAAAAACCTGTAAAGCCACACTCAAAATCAACTGCACTAGCAGAAACAATACATTTGGGTGAATAACCCACAATCCCACTGTGCATGCAGCACCACATGCTACATCTGACCAGTAGAAAGACAGTCCTACTCTTGGACTGAAGTCAAATCCCTGTGTACCAGCAGCATGGCCATCAGCGCAGCTGACTTACCAAAACCCTGTTCTGGAGGCTGTTTCTGGAAGCGGGGAATAGGAGATAGGGTTTTTTTCCCCCCTGTGCAGCATGTTGTCATTTCAAGTAAACCCTATGAAGGAGGGGAGGAAGTTAATTCAAGCGCATTCATGATTTACATCCATTTACACACCTTGTGCTGTACTGGAGAATTTAATCTTGCAAGATTTCCCTGACCAAGAGTTTTAAGAACTACTGTAGCTCCCATCACAAAGAAACCAAGAAGTATGATGATGCTGCTTTCAGATTCAGCTGCATAAAGAGTGATGCAATGTTGGCACGAGATATAAATGCTAATATAGATCACAGGAAAAATCACTGAGTTAAAAAGCAGCAAGAAAACTAGAGTGGTTGCTAAACAAGACAATTTTAAAATTAGAGTTGCAACGGGACATTAGATCAGAAAGAAACACAGGACTTTCATCAGATGTTCAGCACTGTGGCTAACATGAATGGAAACAGCATAACTACTGGATGGATTGCGGGGTTTCTCCCGGTCTTGGGGGATTTTTTTAAATACCAAAAATATCAAGAAACATTTCAAATTCAAAAGACACAATCAGGAAAGATTATAGGTTTCATGAGAAACCCATCTCTGACACATTTTCTCCTGTTACCAATTTGTCACCCAAATGACCCAAATCCAGTCAACAGAAATTTTTAAGAAATACAATAGCTATCATCATTTGTTTTGTCTGTGTATCGAAAAAGCCCCTAAAAGAATTCTTTTTATTCTATTGAATATTTGTCATTCTACAAGTCATTCTTCTCCTACTGATTTCTTCAGTTTATTTCACCTAAAGAAGAATGAAGTTGAATGGCTACAAGCACAATAGCAGAAGTTATATTTGTCCCAGTGTAACCTTAAGTCATGTGAAAATCAAGGAGCTCCATTGAGCTCTGTGAACTTTCTATAGTAAAGAAAAAATGACTGAATGTTGCGAACTCTGCTTGACATGACTGAGGACTATGGACTATTCAGTGTTTAGCATTTGACTCTTGCTGCAGCACTTTAATTTGCTAATTCACTGTGTCTTCTGAGTTACAAAATCTGTGCTTGAACTGAACCTCAGGAAAGAAAGAGGCTTCATGTTGCATCTGCATCCTGTGGAGTTATCATCTGAGCATAGTCTCAGGAAAACAAGTGTAGAAACATATAAGATTAGTGCCTGAATGCTGTGATTGGACTGCATAGTCCTTGCAGTACTATTTAAATTTAAAAATATAAATTAAACAAAACAAACAAAAAAACACAAAGGAGAGAGAGGAAAAAAAGGTAATTATATTAATTCCAGAATTAGCAGATGGAAAATTACTTGCTTCATTTAAGAATGCATCCAGAAGGGTGTTCCATCAACCCCTCATCTGGATACTTGGTCTTTTAACCAAAAACTTGACATTTTTAGATTCCTGGCAAAAAGGAGACACTACCTCCCTATGATCTTCAACTTCCAGTAAATTGAAATGCTATTAGCTAGATGTTATTTCCTTTGGATTGCAAACAGCAAGTCCTATCCCAAGTGTCAGAGGAAGAGTAGGAGTAGCAATATAGTTGGGACTTTCACAATTGCTCGGTAGCCTTGCTGTTTCCCAGCACCACCATGCTCAGTAGCTGGGCAAATCAATACTGAACATCAAAGCAACAGACTTTCATCTAAACTATTTATATTTAGTTGATATTCAGTTATCAAAGCAAGTGGACAAAAATACATCATGTAACACAGCAGGAATCACTAGAAAGGAGATTGGACACCTACAATGTCAGTTTTAATGTAAAACAAATTAAATGGAGCGCATTTTCTTCAAGGCAGTTACAGCATTTTCTTTCCCAGTGGACTCCGTGCATTTCATAAGAAACAATGAATGCTAATCAGTAGCAGCCTAAAATCAACCTAGTACATCCTCAGGTGTTTTTTTTTAGTAGAGTCATTAAGGGAATACACCATTGTCTGTTTTGTTTGTTTCCATTGAAAAGAACCAAAGCACTAAGACCACCACTAGCAAATCAAAATATACAGCAAGGAAACTCCAGAAATCAGATCTATTTCAATTGGAAAGTTTTTCCACTTTTTGGAAGGCTTGCTCTTTTGTGTAAAAGAGGGACTGAGTCATCAGGAGTAGGAGCAACTATAAATACCTAACAGCTAGTCCTCTGCAAAAAAGCTGCAGCACTCAATATACATTATTTTGGAGACACCTGAATGCTGGAGAAAGAGTACAGCATGCCCTTTTTAGGAAGGATCATCTGTTGCACTGGCTGAGAACAGTTTGGCGTGATCTCCTGTCCCCAAAGTAATGTCAACTCACCAGTGTTACTTTTTACTAGCAGGGTTGCAAGATTTCCTCAGTTTGTGGGGGTGGGGGAATTGTTTGGAATGGAAAATTAAGCTGCTGCCAGAGGACTTGTTCAGCCTCTAAAACTTTGTTCCTTTCAGTACATAGTCATTACGTTATCTCATAACAATGCAAATATCTGGTTCTCTTTATCCTGACATTGTATTCTGCAGTTCATCTTGACAGGGAGTAGAACACAAAGTCTGTTTGCAACACAGCCATCACCAGACTGCATTTCCATTCTTCCATAGTAGTTTCCCGATTTCTATGTCTCCAGAAATAAGCCAATATGAAATCAGCTGTTTCAATACTGTCCCATCCTGCTGTAAAAAGGGAGTCAAACTAAACTAGGATCAAGGCATATTTTGTTTAAAAATGACCCAAACGAGTGTTCATGTGAAAGGGAGAAATGAGTATGTGAGTGAAGACACAAGACCTATTCCAACAGTCTGTTAACATTGTAGGAAACATAGTTGTTTACAGTATTTGGCAGGGGATTTTGGAGTAGATTTTTTGCTTTTGTCTGCAAAGAGTAGGAAGTGCTCAGGCACTTGCTTAATGTAGTTCTAAATATTAACTTTGTTCTCCTGCCCAAACTCTCCTGCTTTGACTCAGGCTTCTTGTGTTAGGGTTACACTGCTACATCTGATTATGGCAGGAAAAGACAATCCTAATACTCAATTAAAGCCAACTCATCTTTTGAAGTCATCTTACTATCTAACTATCCTTATTTTCGTATAATTTTTCTAGCTTTGTCATTTTTCAAGCTTTGTTTTCTGAAAGCAAAGAAATATGACAGTACGCAGGATATGCATACACCAGAGATATCCTGTACATAAATGAATTTTTAGTTTGGCTCTCCACTTCTCTCCTAATTCTGATTAAGAATCAACATTTTGGCTGACACATGATGTTTTCAAAGACCTAGCTATAATAATTTCAACACTTCTATACTGAATTTTAATAACTGGCTTAAACCTCATAATTTTGTGTATAGTGCTGGCTTATGCCATGAACATTACTGGGAATTCAATATGCCATTTTAATGCCTATTTACTGCAAAATCTTTCTGTAAAGCTGGAATAACATATTTTGGGTTTTTCTACCCCGAATACTACCATATCAATGGCACTTTTTTCCTACTGTGAATTCTACTGCATCATCATCACACTTTGCCATTTCATCATTTATCCCATTTCTGTATCACTTGGGAAGCACAAGCTAACAGAGTTCCCAGTGACACCCCAGTTATGTTCAACTACAAAAACAGCCTATTATTTTCCCTAGTCAATCAGCTCCTAATTCCTAACAGTACCTTTCATCTTTAAGATTTCAACACAGTTACTTAATGAAAGAGATTGTAAAACCTTTCTAGAAATTCATTTACACAACATCCATAACAGTATCTTCATTGATTCTTTCTAATGAATGAAAATAGATTTGTGAAAAAAGAGATTTTCCCCTAAGAAAATCACACTGATTTTCCCTCATTCTATCATATGATTTATGGACATAATAATTCTATTCTTTCTAAGCTTTCTATCAGTTTCCTTGGTATGTAAGGAAGACAAACAGTATTTACTCTCAATGAACTGTGTTACATTTGTATCACATTTGCCATTGTTTTGGTACCAAACAGCAAATTAAGCAACTTATGAACTGGAGTTGTTAGTTCACTATTTACTATTTGAGTTACCTCAGAACTTTGGGGTGAAAACCAGCTTGTCATGAGAAATGCATACACAATTATTCATTGCGTCAGCTGGTCACAGAAGCTCTTTGTTGCTACATTGCCTGGAGACAACTCACCTGATCTATGGCCCACCATGTAATAAGCCTTCCAAATGGCTGGAGAAAAAGCTTCAATTAAAAAAATTAACTGCGATTTTTCTGTCATGATTTTGCTATTTGTGAATCTTTATTTCAGGACCTGATATTCTACAGATCTTTTGAATTCTAACAAAGACTTCTTCCTCTCCTCATGCAGAGGGAACATAATATTCCTTTCATATCCAGGATTAACCGAAACTACTCACTGTCTTGGTTAGCAGCTGTTATCTCCAGCCCAACACATATCTCTTTTTTCACTGCTTTTGAAGTCTTTGCTTCTACTACTTCTCTTTTGTAAGAACCTTTCCTAAAATGAAAAAGAAACAAGCACTGTTTTCACTAGAATTAAATATTTAACTTGAAAATGTCTGAGTTACCGTGGTGGGGTTTTTTTCATGGGCAGTTTTGTCAAAAATACTTCTGTTTAATCCAGCCTTTGATACCTGTTTCAGTTTTATTTCTACTTTACCTCCCACTTTTTCCAGTGTAGGGCTGAGCCAAAACATATTTAGCATTCACTTAACCTCTAATTAAGTAATACTCATCAGATAAGGAAACGACATCACGCTCTAAGTATTATTTTGGAAATTAATCAGAAAACCAAAGTCTTCATTAAAGCCATAGTATGCTTCCTCTCTGTTCCTGAATCGGTCCTCACAGGCTGTACAAATACAGTCTTCCTCTCTGCCACGTTCTGGCATCTTTTCTGCTCTCAGCCATTCCTCTTCAGCTAAATGTTAGCTGATTCTTTTCAGAGCAGTCCCTTGTTTCAGTATATATACATATATACTGAAACATATACATATATATGTGTGTGTATATATATATATAGAGCTACAAAGAATCAGTTTATACTCCCATTGGGAGTAAAACCCTATGAAGCATTTAGAATTGGTAGATACCATCAATGCGTCAAGGATACCTCTTTTTTTTGGAATGTGCAGTTCCAGGAATATGGAAGGATACAACAATGATGATGCCAAGATGCAAAACTACTAAGACCTCATGATCTTCTTCCCCTCCAGCATTCTTACTTCTTGAAACAATCTCTGTAAGACTCATCGCTCCTCTTTGCCAATTAAGCCCCAAACAGACTCAAGCAGAATGAAACCAGTGTTCTTCATCTGCTATCAGTCACACTTGTCCCTGAATTGAAGGGAAATGTCCACCCTGACTTATGTCAAGGCAGATCTACAGAATTCCATAAGAATTGTATGGAGTTGTGAGTTACAAAGCCAATGAGCCTGCACAAAAGCCCTTGGAGTTTCACAGGTGAAAACAATCAAAGTAATCTGAATCCCTAAGATACTGTCATCAGTGTTTCTGTGTAACCCAGGAAAGGAGAACATTGACAGTCTAAGCATTATCAGAGGGGGAACCAAAAACTATCAGATGTTTGAGCACTCCCAGATGCCACTGTGTTTCCTTCCCTTCTCAGAATCAGCTGAATATAGCCATAAGCTGTAGTTACCCTTTGTTATCTCATATAAAATAACTTTTTCTAGAGCGCTTCTCAGACACCTGATCCATGATACAACACACCACACAACACATCCTTCTGGGCTTAATGATATCATCTGAAATCACAAAATCCTCCCCAGCCCAGTCATTCCTTCTGGAGTTCAAATTTTCCCCTTATTTAAAAAAAGCAAAGTAGTAGCCCAGAAAAGGTTTTCAATGTTGTTCCAGCTTTTCTTTGCAACCCTTCCTTGCCACTTTTATTAAATCACAGGACTTTTTTTAGATCCAATAACATAAAATAATTTGTTTGGTTTTTCAAGGAAACTGTTGACTGGACACAACCACAACCACAATGTTTAAAGCTAAAAGTACAGCTTACATATTTTTCATTCTTTTGACAGTTGCCAAGATATTAATCCTGGGACATTGCAATTATTTTCTTTCCTTTCCAAGAGGTGGCAGAAGAAGCAGAGTTTTCAAGATAGATTCACTTTCATGTCACTTGCAACTTAATGAAATACTTGCTTCCTGCTTGGTTAATAAGAACACTTCCAGCTGATTAAAGAAACAGGAAGCAGTGCAAAGAGCTGGTTTCTTGAAAGTGATAAAAAAAATATTATTCAATACCAGTATGGTCAGTTTAGAACCTTTACCTCCTCCCTTGTGGTCTCTGGAAACAAATACACATCTGCAAATGAACACTAGAGAACTGCTAGCCCCGTCCTCTTTTTATTAAATGAGACGTTTTGGAAAACTGAGAGAGACAACCTACAATAAGAGGAAGTGTCCTTTCCAAGAGCACTCTGGCTTTAACTCACTCATCTTAAGAGTGAGTCTTTAACTCACTCATCTCACATCCCATCGACACTTATTTTTCTGGGCTCTAAAATGTCTTGGTCCTCAGGTTACAGCACGGAGTCAGTCTCTCCTCCTAGCTCAGACTTGTCCCTTCTGACGCCAGTTTACTCACTTGCAGGTAATCCTGCCTGCAGTGTGCCTACTGTATCTTTCTACCTGTCACTGTAAAATATATTGAGTGCAACCAGTTCCTGAAAATGTCCGTTAGTCAACTGAAGCACCAACAGACATGTTAAATTCATTAAAATCCTCTTGAAGGATCTCCTATGACCTTGGTGTTTAAACTACAATTAACTTAAAATAGTGAGGAGGGTGAGAATATGGGTTAAGAATAGTGGTTGAGAACAGGGAGCCATCTCAGTCTGTGTCCATTCCTAACCACAGCCAATGACAAATCCTATCACAGAAGAAAAAGAAAAGTGTTACACAGTGATATCCCTCTCACAAACAGTCCCAGCTTCCAGCAATATGGAAAGGCTCTCTGATCCAGGGCTGTATCTCTTCATTTATGTTTGAAGTATTATGCCATGGATTCATGTAATCACTTTTTGAACCCAGGTACATTTTTGGCATCCAAAAGGAACTCAATTTCAACCAGCTGCCTTCTACCATACTCAGTTAAGGTTTTCCCAAAACACGCTCTCAGGTTACCTAGTCATTAAGAGAAAAAAGCTGTGAGACACACACTTCCCCAGCTCATCTTTTAACCAAAGCCTCATCTCTACCTTCTTCGGTTGTTCTCTAAAGCTAAGCTAGCACCAGCTGCTGAAGGCAAGGAAAAGCAAATGAAATATTGACTGCACTAATATCTGTGATGCTGGTGTCTTCTGAGAAGGCTTGAGATATCCCAAGGTCAACATTTCATCTAAGACTCATTACCGGATGCTTAGGTGTTTCTCTTTCACACTTTCTCTGGTCACCAACACCTAGGATGCTTGCCTCATGGAGTTATCAATCTAGTTTCGCAACACTGCTGGACTGCAGCAATGCAGCCCTCACTTTTACAAGAGTTACCTGCCGTAAGTCATAAAGGATAACCTAAGCCTAAAATTTTTCAGTCCATTTCAGTCCATTTGAAATAAAAGCCCCTACAACAGCAAAGCATTATCATGCTAGGCAACTGGTTCATTGCTAAGTTGAAGGAATGAAAGCCAAAATCCAAAGCCCCATTTTGCTACATCTTTTTGGTCTTCAAACTTTCCCAGTTTGCTAGGCCTTGTTTTTATTACAAGATATAGCAAGGTCACAGCTTGAGGTATTAGGAGTTTGATGCCCTCAATTCAATTCTTTGTTATCAACTGGTGGAATAACAGCTAATCCTGCTTTTTTTAGGAAAAAAAATGTACATTGATAGATATTTATAATGGGGTTTACGAGGTTTAAGCTGTGGCTGTATGAAACACTCAAATAGACTTGAGTGGAAGAGCCTAACAGAAGGCTTCAAATAAAGAACATGATTGAAAGCATCCTGAAAAATAAGTTTACAGAATGAGGGCTGATGTAGCCCAGCTGGAAGAGAAGCACACATATATAAAATGTGTGGAAGATGAGAAGAATTTTAAAGCCAACTCAAATGTGAAAGCAAATCAATGCTTCCAACTTAAAAATGATGACATCCAACTTCTGTGATGAAGTGCATTGGGCTTTGATTCTGGAGTGCTCACTCTCTTACACCACTGGTAGTTGTGAGTAACCAATCTGTACATTTTCACTCAAGCTTTCCATACCATAGCATATGATGGAAAGATTTGGCAATATCTGCCTTTGCCCAAACACCCAAAGAGAGGAAAAAAAAAGAGTGCAAGGGAAAAAAAAAAAAAAGCCAATGAATTTGTGGCAGAACCACTCTAAACTCTTGAGCCAGATTCAGAGGATTAGTGTTACAGTAATACAAAATACATAAAACAAATAATTACCCTAAGTCCTGACTGTCCTGCAAAGAGTCTATGGAGCAAAGAGGCATGATGATCCAAAGGCAAGACAGGAGGGCAACACAAACATCAGAAACCAAAAGAAAAATTGTTAAGTGCCTTCCCAGCTTCACATTAGATTACTGCTTTACAGCTGAGAATTCAACTCAGATTTTTGAACTCCCAGGCCAGGGCTTCAAACATACAACATTTTCCCTCAGGGAAACAACAACAGCTTCAAGCAGAACATGCCAAGTTTGGTGGTGGTGGTGTAAGGCCCATTTTTTTTCAATTCTCTGGTTTATTTAAACAACTGGGTGGTCCGGAGTGCCTGCCATACATTGGTTAGTTGCTTGCTGCTTCACAAAGGAGCAGCTAATGGGAGCAGCTAATAAAGTGATCCCTTCAGTTCAAACAGCATTGCTGCCTTGGAGATCAAACATCAGGATTTCTTTACTGGAGATGGTAACTACCCAGACATGTTTAGCATTGCATTTGTTAAACAGGGGTTGCTTGGAACATTACTCTGTCTCATGGTGGGCCCATGAAAGAACCACTGAACACTTTGGAGTCTATTTTTATACTGAGGAATACCAGGCAAAGGATCAGACCAGACTTGAATTCACCCTAAGCACAGAGACAAGCAGTAACTTCCTATCTTTAAATATTCAGTGATGAGATTTCAGTGCTTCCAAAATCATTTATATAGCATGGAAACTGCCTAAGAGGAGAAAAATATGATTATTTCACCATTTCCTGGTTAGAAGGTAACTTCTTTGTGTAAAAAAAATTAAAAATCAATATTAAAACCTAAGCATTTACCTGCATCTCTTGGTCTTTTTATTGGCTTCATTTTGGGTGTAAGGGGTAAAAGGGGCTCTGGTTTTTTTTCAGGGTGGGGAGGTTAATGAGGGCAGTATTGTAGTGATGTGATACTATTTCTAAAAGCTTTAATTTCTATGAACCTCAAGGTCACACTCTAGTCACTGTCTTTCACATGAACATTCTCCTTCCCTAGATGACTCACATCAGAATTTTTATCACCTTAAACCACTTAAGGTAAGGACATTGCAAGAGGTTAAGAGTGCAGTCTAGCATTCAAAGACTGAAGACCACAATTTAATACAATTTCAAATGATTGAATAGAATTAACAAGCCACTGAAGTGGCAAATGATGTCAATTTATTAAGTTTAGCCCAAGCTATAAAAGACCATGATGAAATTCAGAAACACATAAAAATGGAAAAGATAGCTGGGACACATGAAGTTTATTTTGACAAAGCTAGGATAATAACCACTTCAGAGGAATAATTTAATTTATATTGTTGGGTACCACTCAAGAAGGACAAAGAACAGGGCAGCAGTATGGACAATTCAGGCAGACCTACATAACACAGTATGCAAGGCAGTAACCTGAAACAAACACTTGAATTAAATATTGAGATTCTGTTAGATATTAAAAGAACAGGCGTTTTTATCTTTTGTGAGCCAATCTGCTCTTCACTGTGTGATGGATCTCTCTCTGAGTCCACATTTTCATACTAAAACCTGGTTAATACAGTCTTCTACCTGAAGGGCTGGTCAAGGCCTCACTGGTAAAGAGTGTGATATGGGTATGGCTCTGGGACAGAGAGAAAGTAGTCCTGCCTCAATTGTGTATGCAAGGGGAAGTTTTGGTTCACACCTAATTTCATGTAATCCTTACAAATTTTCTGCACTACTTGATAAAGTACTTTTATATATGCGAGAGCTTTCAACCCTGCCAATAATCCTTAGATACACAGTCTTTACCACAGAAGGATAAATTTTTAGGGCTGTCCATCACATCAGCCAAGGAATGCACTGGAAACCCTGGTAAAAATAAATCCATATGGCTACTAGGTATGACTATATTGACTCAGAATTTGCAAAACTACGCTAAATATCAACTGTAGCCCAACATAACAAAATATTTGCATGGGTACGTCTCACAAAGAGGAAAAAAATCCAAAAACATCTCCAAGGTGTGAGTTGAAACTCTGGAATAAGGCCAAGGTCTACCTTTCCTGTGGTCATTTTCATGTCTGCTACCCTATGTCTGAAATGCCAGGTCCATGATCCATAGGCACTGCATGTGACATGGGCCCCAACAGTAGAGGATGCAACAAATTGTTCCCTCTTTGTATTCTTGGTCACTGAAATCTAGTCTCCTGCAGCTCTGTAGCAATAAATTTGCCTATACTAGAAGTCACTACTGCAGCTTACCTATTATTTTGCTTGCCTGTTGATAGCAAGACAAAAAATCTCCATCACTCTTCCCTCCTCTTCCCATGGCAAAGGCAAACTGGTCCTTTGCTTTTGGTACAACAAAACTGATACTGAAGTATATGTGCTGCAATAAAAATGCAATTTCTCAGAAAAAATGTTGTTTGCTATGGAACAGTAATGCTTTTTCCTTACAATTCATGATGCCTTCCTACCCACCACCAATTATAACCACTTTGTCACAGTACTTAGCAAAAGCCATTTCAGACTAGCACAATTCCTTCCACTGACACTTTGAATCAACCTTCCCACAGAAGCTTTTAAGAGACAAGCCTTCACATGTACAATCAATATTGCTTTACTCTTATGCAGATGTTCAATATCTACTTCTTTCAGCTCAACAACATAGGTGACAACAATTCAACAAAACAAGTGTTAGTACAGCTGTGGTCACTGCTAAGAAGAAAAAGGTAATGGCACTTAATCCTGACAGAGTCCAAACACTAACCTCAGATATCGCCTTGCACTAGCATTCCTATACCATGCCATCTGCTTTCTACACTCCACAGACTGTTGCCCAAATTGTTAAACAGTGACAAAAATGGCAAGAGAGTTATACTATTGAATTAATGTACATATCATTTCCAATAAAGCAGGTTTTACTCCTATGCCCACGCAATTTTCAAAAGACAAGGTGTAAAATGACAGGGTCCAAACACAAGGTAAATTTTATGGGTGTTTCAAACGTGAAAAAGAAGTAGACCATAATAACACTACCACTAAGCTCTTCAGTGAAAGTAATATAAACTATTTTAAACTAACAGCTTTCACAGCTGTTGAGTTGTTTGCCAGGGCTCTGATGCAACTACTACTACAACTCTCAATAGAAAGGCTATGATGACCTCTCATGTGGATTGGCTGTCATCTTAAAAGCAGGGTGGAATACTCAGCTCTAACACAGGAACACAAGTCTGATGATTATGGATATCCATCAGATCACATTTCAGTAAAGCTGAAGAGAATTATGATGTAGATGCATAAAAGACTTCTGTATCTTTTATCCCGTGAACAGCAAACAGAAAAAAACAGGAACACTGGACAGAGTTGTTACCAAAAGTTCAGTACAACAAAGAAACTCCCTAATACAATGCAGCATTGAAAAGCAAGCATTCTTTATCTGGCCAGATGCACAAGAGGGATAGCTCCTCCTGAAGTCATGCATGCTGAGTACAGGAAAGTCTCTGTTTATATACTGTATCTTACATACATATTCATTGATGTCCCAGAATAAACATATATATGATAATATTTTCCCCAAAATCATTAATATATTTTCCCTCCCCTTTATGCATGAATTCTTCTGTCCTCAGAGTCTCTTTGATGGTCCCCAGTGATAAGGGGCCCCAATGTTACAGCCAACCTACTAAGTGTTACCAGGGCTCTGGGGCTGGTGAACTTCCAGTTCTATTTCTTAGACCATGAGCATTGTGTAGTTCCATAGGCCAGTGGTTTTTGAAGAATAAGCATTGTGTTAACTCACCAGGTAGAGAAAATTTATCATCTGGTAACAAAATTGCACTCTGCTTGCTTTAATTTCTTTTATCTCAATTAGACCTTGTATATGTCCCCAAGCTGAGTTCAGATTCACAACTGAAAAGTATGGGGTTTTTTTTCTAATTATTTGACTGCAAGGGATAAGGGGGAAGTGAAAAATGGGGTTTTGACTATACCACTTCTCTATTCCTGCCCTTTGGCTAAAACTCAATCTGGTTCATTTAATAAACAGAATATTGGAAACATCAGTCCATCATTAGCAACTGGGCATTTTTCCTTCTTAAACTGTAAATAATATCAGACAACACTGGACTGGATTGAGTGGGATTCCTTTGACTAAATGTTGACATCTGTAATACAGATGTCAGCTCCAATAAGTTGCTTTCAGCTTTTTTGTGAGCCAGTAGAGACCTAGTCAATGGAGTCTTACTTGTTTTGCCCTAAAACACACATATGGAGTGGGCCAAGTGAATCATGCCCTAAAAATGTTCATTTCTTGCCATTAATTGCAAGAGCAACCAAAGGTGAACAAGGGTGATGAGATGAATATCACCCATTATGCATATCAGGCTAATGACCATACAGCTGTCACTTGTTGTCTCAAATAACCAGTGCTGGCATCTTATTCCAGACAATCTCAGAAAATATCTTAAGTCATGCTATGTTCCCCTGAAAGTAGAACCACGGTTTTCTTCCAAGACCTAAAGTGGTAGGAGGTAAAAAGCTTCAATGACTGAGCTGGAATGAAACATGCTCAGCATCATAGCTTATTCGCTTTGCACTAATTTGGGAAAGAGATTACATGGAAAAAAACACCACTTTCTTGTAGGATAAAATGGAATATTCTACCTGCTTGACAAAAACCTGAGGGCTGCCAACTAAAAAGATCCATTTGCAAATACAAGATTAAAACACCAATACACCTTTTATAAAAGTCACAACTAAAAACATAGAGAAGATAACAAAGTTTCAGTTACCTGTAGTATAGATTTAACTCATAAAATCCATCCACCCATATTATCTAGCTGCAGAGGTGGTGTGGTAAACACTGCAGCTGCCCTTTAGCTGATGGGCAGTGCTCACTCCCAATGTCCCACTTATGTTCTTGCTCACCACTGCCTGCATAAGAAAGGGCCTGGTATATTCTTCTTGTATACAGTGGAAAACACTTCTGGGGGCTTGGTTTAGTGCCACAGTACACAGCCACTGGCTGGTTGTGTTGGTTTTGCTCAGCTCTTTTAGGTAACAGGGAGGCCACAGAAGTGTCTCCTGTTACAACCTGCTAGAAGCTTCCACAATGTCCAGCAGAGCCAATCCCTGATGGTTCTGAAGACAGACATGCCTCTGGGCTGGGCCCATGAGAGATGGGCTGGGCCAATGAGAGATGATGCTAATGCTTCTGTGATAACATATTTAAGACGAAAACAAAACAAAGTAGGGCACAGTTTTTTCTAACCAGAGAAGAGGTAAGAACATGTGAAGGAAAAAACATGGAGACACCAAGGTCAGTAAAGAAGGAGGGGGAGGAGGTGCTCCAAGTGCTGGAGCCAAGATTCCTCTGCAGGCCATAGTGAAGACCATGGTGAAGCAGCTGTGCCCCTGCAGCTCATGGGGATCCATGGGGGATGCAGAGATCCACCCACACTGGAGTGGGTGGGTGCCTGGAGGGGCTCTGATCCAGTGGGAAACCAGTGAAGAAAAGGGGCCCTGCTTCCAAGCTGGAGCAGCCTGTCCTTGGAGGACAGCACCCTGTGGAAGAGTGACCCACCCTGCAGCAATTTTGGGAGGACTGCTCCCTGTGGGAGGAACTCACGTTTTGGCAGGACTGCTGCTCATGAGATTGAAACCATGCTAGAGAAGTTCAAGGAGAACTGTCTCCTGTGGGAAGGGACCCCATGGCATAGCAGGAGAATGACTTGCCTCCCTGAGCCAAGCAGCAGAAAACCTCAGGTGATGAACTAACCAAAACCATGACACTGGCAAAAATAATGGGTAAGTAGGGATCCCTTTACCCCTTTCAATGTGTTTACAAAACCTAGGCTTGAAAGAGATCTATTTGAGATAAGTAGGAAAGACCTGCAGTTATCTCTCATTTCCTTCAGTGACTTCTCCTTCCTTGGATTGTCCAGCAACTCTCAAGCTAGCAGAGCAAGAGCAGTACAGATTATCACATGCAAAGGGTAAAAAGGCCTGTTCCTAAATGTCCTTTTGTTCATGACTAGCACAGTAGAAGTTTGTGTCTTGTCAGCATTTTTAGATGCTACTATTATATACCAGTACTGTTTCTCATTTCCTATAGAAGATGTCTTATAAAATTCCTTCTAAACAGGCTTTGTACTTCAAAGCAATTTTGATTATGGGTGATTTATTTAAATAGTCATTACACATTAGGTATACATATACATTAATATACATAAAAAATAACATGAACCCCAGCATCATCCCCTCCCTCTTCATATGAAAAAAATCTGCTCCAAAGTAAGAGAAAAAGAGAAAGCAGAAGGCTTAGTTATGCAAGTGACTGGAGTTTATTCCTGTTCATTACTGTATAAAATGAAGGATAAGTATTACTCAAAATATTAGTATATTAGTGGAAATAAATGCTAAAGTAAAAATAAAGATTTGTTTGTACAGACACTTTATGACCCAAAGTCCTTTCCCACAGGCATGAAACTAACTTGCATATTTTGAGTTAGTTTCATACATCTGTCCAGTGCATCAGTCTTATGAGCCAAAACTTCCATAATTTCTGTTTACTGTGTACATAAAATAATTAGCTGGAGCCCACAGCATGATGTAGTCCTGTATTGCATATCCATGTTCCGAAGTATGCATCTACAAAAGTAAGTTCCTGCAACACCTCAAAAGCAAAATCTTTTCTGAGTGTGAAGAACATATCAATGGTGATGACAAAAGCAAATAAGAATATTCCATCTGTTCAAAATTGCAAGTGGTACACAAATGAGCAAAACCTAATCACACTGCTCCTTAACTATGTTATTACCAACTAAGTAACTATGAGGGAAATTAGCACATTCACTTAAAACACTGAAACCTGTAGTTACAGAGTTTTGATAGTTGTCAACTGACAAAAAGGTTTTAAAAGTGTTTTGCATTAGAGGTATGGTAAATTCATCTGCCAAAGCCTAGAGTCAGCTGAAGGTCCAGCATTGACCAATGTGCTCCTAGGTAGAGTGTAAGTAGTCAATATGCTTGCCAGATCTTGCCAATCTAAACTAACCTCTCCAAGGATCATAAATCAAGCTCATTTAGGATAATGCTGAGCTGCTGTCAAACTGCTACACAACACTTATCTCATGCCCTACACCTATTATCCAGCCTGGAACTAGAGGAAGGAGAGCAGCAGAAAAAGAAACAATTTAGTAGCAGAAAAAACAACATGCTAAACATGTTTTGCTGTGAAAACTTCCGGTGTGATTCTTTCATATTTTGTCCTTTGCAAGATACATCACAAAGCATAAACATCTAGCTGACTATATTTCCCTCTAACACACATTTAACACATCTCTAAGTAGGAAAAAAATCAAGCTGGAAAGGAAAATAAAGGAAGATGAGACAAACATGACAATTAAAACCACATCATTAGATCCTAAATTCATTTAAACAGTCCTTGAAACTTGATATTAGAAGCATATGACACATATATTTATACGCAAAATTAATTGTCTTCATTTCTTCTTCACATCCACTTATTTAATTTCCTGATCCTCTGGCATTATTCAGATGGCAAAGACTGCAGCTGTATCAAAATATAGCACATATACATTTACATAAGCCTTTTCAAACGTTGGATTTTTCTTTTTCTTAATAAGATATTAATTATTTCTGACTTTTTTCTGGTTCTGACTAGAACTAATAGGACAACAGTACCTACATACAGTCTCAGAAACGGTCCTACAATGCACCTGCAGACAAGCCAGAACTCTGAGGTACAAAAGACAAAAACCTCTCCTAGGATGTCCAGTCTAAACTTCACTTTCTCAAAACATTTAGACAGCTTATATACTCTTTTGGATTATACCAGGTATGTCTATTTTAAGAAAACAACTCTTCAAGCATCCAAACCTTACAGTTTCCTCATCCATCATGGTGACTGTCCCCCTGGCTATTTACAAGTTATGAGCACTCCTGTGTTTTATATAAAGCACTCCTTTATGCAAAGGACTGTACCAGAGGTGGTTCCTGATCAAAACTGCTCACAATCCAAAATCCTGGACTGATGCAATCAGTCACTAAAGAGACAATTTGGTCTTAGGAAACATCAACATGAAAAGCAGATGAGTTGTTGCACTTCAATAATCCCACTGACTTCTTGGATGAAGTCAAAGATGAATCATGATGGTTTCTGTTTCTCTGGCATATGTGGGACCAGCAGCTTCCAAACAGTACTGATAGTTAGTCAGAAAAGCAATAACAGGAGACCTACAGAACCTGTTAAGCAGCATTTTACCTTTATTGCCTTTGCAAGATTATCGAGGCTGACAATGCAAGAATTGCTGCAAAAAAGATTTAGGGACAGGAATAAGGTAAATGCTTAGAAAGTACTAACAGTAATAATATATATATTAAGTGTTAAACTGGCTGCCCACCATGCAGCCTTCCAGAGCCACACTCAGGAGTATTCTTTTAAAGACAAAAAAGACAGCACTAACACCAAAATAATATACATGCAGATTATTAAGTCAGAAACATTAGATTTTCAGATAGCCCTCTTAGTAGGCAGAATAGGAACACAGAAGCCCTGTAAAGATATTCTGCTTGTTCCCTGAACAATTTCGCATTGAACCCAACAGCCTCCAACCAATTAGATCATTTTGTTATAAAAGAAGGGGAAGAGGTGAGAGACAAAGTCAAAAAAGACCAACAGCAACAATGCAGGACCAAATTAAGAGAGTTCTCAAAACAGTAAGGAAAGAAAAAAGAGCCACACAAATACTTATATATAAAATATGAAAAAATTAAAAATAAATTCTGGCATTTGTCCAAGTTCTTGGAAGGGACAAATTAAAACCAGTGCCACAGCACACATTAGAGATACACAGTATCTCCATTTCAAGGAGGCATTTTGCAGAATTGACTGCATATGTATGTATGCAAAATACAAGCAGAGATACAAACAGCACACCCTGCCCCAGTGCATTTAGGAGGAATGAAAATACCAGAGGTAGAAGCACCATCCCAATTGGGTTAAACACTCATCTAATCCCTCATGCCAGAAATACTTAGTGGATTCAGAAAAGGCTTTGAAAATGCTTTCTCAAGCGAGTAGGACCCCAGGCAAGATCCTCTGAAGCCTGCATTAGTTTTTGCCATCAATTTCTATTGCCAGGGTTGGGTTGCAGGTTTTTTGTTGTCACAAAACAGACTGTGGATCAGGCTCTCAAACCTGGCTGTGCTCCAGGGCTCAGCTTCTCAAAGTCAACTTATGAATTTTGCTGCTGCAATTTGAGAGCAAACGGGCAGTTTTCATGGAAAAAATCACATGGGCACTACAAGGAAATGGAAACCACTTCCTCTAGCTGCCTTTGTGCACACAGGCACTGGATGGGTTGGTGTCCACTGATGTATCCAAGTCACAGGGAGTTTGTGGATTGCCAATTACAGTTGGAGGGCTCAAGCCTTCCCTTCACTGTGAATTGCAGAGCTCATGAATGGGGGCAAACCAGCAGCCTTTCCTGGGCAAGCTGCTTCTGTCCTGGGGGATCATGCACCACAAATGGGAATTGAACTTACTCTCTTTCACAGGGATAATATTTTCTCATTAAAAATTTGGATTTGTTACAATTTTGTTATAAATGCCTAGTAAAAAGTTCGCTTTTCACAAATATTAAAATGAATGCTGTATGTATAATGTGGGAAGGTTTTACTGCATTAATATAGTTTCTTTTATTTTCTGCTATTAACATGGCTTAGAAATGGTAGTTTGATAAATGTATACATATTTTAGGTTATAGCATAATATTAAAATAGAAACTATGTGATGTAAGATGCTTTTTGTAACTAACCCAGAAGAATAGGAAAGATAATCAGGAAATTCCCCACATTCTTGGATTATCTGGATGAAGATAATGAGGACAGACCCCCAAGGCTTCAAAGGAAGAATTTATTGATCCATCTGTTATCAGAGAATGGGACATGAGATGATCAAGAGGTACCACCAAGAAATTTATGTACAAGGAGTAAAAAAATGCTTAGTAAAATGGGGGCAGGTTTGGGGGGTTGAAACTAGGAGGGTATCTGAACTCAAAGGAATGTTTGAATAATGCATTAGGGTCTTCTGAATATGTAACATGCTGATCCTTTTTAAGGAATGTTCTGAAAGGGTAAGGGGTGCTCTTGGTTGAATGCCAAGTCACCTGCCGAGATCCTCTGAAAAGTGAACCTCATTTTTCATAGTAGGAATTTGTCAGAGTTCATTCTTTATTAGGGCACATAGCAGGGTTTCTCCTGTGGCATTACACCTGACAGAATGATTCCAAACCACTCAGTGATCCACATACTGATTTTAAAGTAGTTAGTATCTATTGCAGTTGAACGTAACCATGTTTTTTTCTGAAGAAAATCCTTATGAGTAAACAATAACCAAAAGGGTTCCTCTTTACAATTTTTCACTTTGAACTTTGTACCTAAAAGATATTGAAGAACTCATAGAGTAAAAAATGAGTTTTCAAAAAATGAAAGCTTCCAGGTCATGCCACCCAACTCTGTTGGTGCTTCTGCACTTGCAGGAACACCTGGCATATTTTTAATATATATTATGTAAGGACTGAAAACCTCAACACTTCCTAAAAAATTAAGAGTGCTTTACTGTTGAGGAGTACCTCAAGTGCAGGTAGCTTCAGTTGTTTTCTTGGTGAAAGGAAAGGGCTGAAGTCCCAGCCAAGAGGCCATGAACTGGCAGCAGCCCTTTTAACAAAGGGCACAGGCATTGCAGTGTTGTTTTTATTGGGACACCCAATAAAAACAACAAGGCCTCAGACCAAATATCACCATTGGACCAAAAGGCAAGTGTGTAAGGGGTGTGAAAAGCACATGAGGATCTGGTATACAGACTACAATGGTACAAAACCCCAGTGACTCCTTTGTTCAGGTTCCTGTCCCCCAACCCTGTCCCATCCCTCCCCTCCAGGCACCCAGCTTGAGCTGTTATCATCTTGCTGCACCATCATTAAGTTACTTAAAAGAACCAGACATCTGAGACTCAGCTATGATACCTTCTGTCACGACTGTGAGGGAAACCTGTCTGATTGCATAAGAGTGGTGTGTGGGGAGAGTCAAACAGAATCACTGCGAGGGGGCTTTGATTGCAGCAGCAGAAGTCTGGACTGATGGGAATGTAACTGTCAGAGGCTCCTGGATGCTCAGAGAGGAAACTCTCCTTAACATGACAAAGTTCCTGGCTCTTCCATTTTGGCAACCTTTCTAGTTCAATGAGTAAGAGCACACAAGTCAGATTTGCAAGCAAAGTGATAGAGCTTAGTCCGTTTAAAGAAAGGAATTTTAAAGCCTTTTCATTAGACCATTGTCCCTCCACACTTTGACTTTATAAATTGCTTTTTACGGCTAATGATACATTTCACTTGTTACTATCTAGATTCTAACAGGTCAGAAACATGTAAAAGAAGGCATACATTTATGACAACTTGTTTCAACTTACATTCTTTGTTACTTGTTTCTATTTTTACTCTCTTTCCTTCTCACTAAAGTCATTAACATCTGCTCCCTTTTAGTCAGTCTTGCCAAATGAGCGGCTGTAAGTCCGCTAGTAGGATGAAAGTTACCAAGCCATGACAAGTTTAACCAGTTGTATTTTCAACTTATTTTGTCATCTAAGAAGGAAGTACTAAATTTACTTTACTTTCACATTAGATTCCCTTAGACTTACTTTTCACATTTCAGTCTAGAATTTAACACTAGACCTGGGCCTTCTCTTCTCCCAGGTCTAAAAAAAAAAAAAAAAAAAAAAAAAGTAGATTCAGATATACTAGAAGAACCTCTGGTGAAACTTTTTTTGCAATGCTGAAGTTGCTACATTATGGTCTTAGTGAAACTTGATCAGAGAAATCTCTCTCAATGTAACGCATTTTGAAGTTCCAAAGCATTTCCATTTCATTCTCTGCTCTCAACCAGAAAACCATGTTTTCTCATGAACTATCACAACTCTAGCAACTTGAGCTGTAATTTGATAGCCTGTCCTGTACAAGACAAAGATCCCAGCTACATGTATCCTACAAACCTTCTGAGATTCACTTAGTCACAGATATTAGAGGAAATACAGACTTTAAGAGTCAAATTCAGTAGCAGCACTAAGCATAAGCAAAGCAGCATAAGAAAAGTAGCTACTGTCCTGAAAAGGAATCACAAATAGGAAATGAGTCATGCTCAAAACATGGACACTTATCAATTGCAAAACGAGTGTCACTTTATTTGCAGACTACAACTCTTTTAGTGCTCAGTTTTGCTGGAGTTTCTTGAGATCAAATCTATGAAAAATTGCAGGCAGCTTGTAGAGATCTGCTTTTTCAATTTTTCTCAGTCCTTTTACTGTGTGCCTCCAGCATACTAGAATTACATGTTGATAAGACAATATCATCCAGCAAGGCCAGGAAAAGGCTTTCATTTAACTAACCCACAGAGTTCTGCTGTGTTCCATTTGGACAGGAGACCTTGTGTATCTAGCAGAGTTTGTCAAGTTAGCACATGAGGTCACACAGAAGTCAAAACAGCTTCTCTGTTCTTCACTATAGGCAGTCCAGAGTTGACATCCTTACGCCACATAGACTCTTTGTGACCAGTGATACAAATAAACAATAATAAAGAGAATGTATTGAGGATGCAACTACAAGCAACTTAATTTGCCATGCAGGAGAATTCATCAGACATACAGTAAATAAAAGGAAAAAGGGACACCTAAATGAAATATTTGTATATTTCAAGCCCACATATTTTTAGTCACCCATTCCATCACAAATACATGCAATCAAAGAGAACTCTGGTTGGAGTTTGTGGAGGTGGTTTGTTAGTTTGTTTGTTTTTCAAGGGGTTTGTTTTACTAGCTATTACTTAAGGCTATCAGTGATCATGACCCATTTCCACTCCTTCAGAGCGCAGGGCTCTCTTTGATGCTTCTAATGTCATGTACTCTTATGGATTACACCACTTTTTCAGAAAAGCAGAGAGATTATGTTCCTCTACTACTTGCATTCTCCCTTACAAGATTTCCTGCTATTCTTCCAACAGTGAAAAACGGCTGCTTATATTTCTATGCTTAACATAGAAAACCAGTAGCCTTGTTTGTTAACCAGCTATTTTGCTTTAAGTTGTTGGTATTTTTAAACACATTTAAATGTTTCTCTTGCCTACAAAAATCCAATTTCCCAGGAATTTTCCAGAAGAACAGTTTTTACCTTTGCATTCCCAAAACTAGCTAGAAATCTCACAATAATATAAAGTTTCTTGGGCATATGTAGCTCTTTAATGAATTCTGTGTAGTATCCAAAAACTACAAGAGCTAGTGTGAAAGAAATCACTACTGGGTTAAGATAGGCATGTGGCTCTTTTTGATCCAAACTCAATAAATTGAAGTCTAACCAGATGTGTTCATTGGAGAAAGACTAGGATTAGCAAATTCAGTGATACATTTTCTAAGTAAAGGTAATCTTACAGGCCTACATTTTCTTTAAAAAGCCTTTCCACAACAGAAAGCAATGGCTGTTCCAGAAACAAACAAACAAACAAACAAACAAACAAAAAAAGTGGAAGATACGCAGTTTCTTCACAGAGATCCACACTATTTAACATAATGGCATTTCCCCCTTGGTGCCCTTATTTATTTTATTTTCTTTTAACAGCCATGCACAAAATGTTGATAGAGTCAAAGGATGAATTTTATCTTCCATTCTCACAGTTTTTAGGTACAAAAAGCTTCCTGGAAAAAACTATATATTTAGAAAAACCTGTATTCTCAAAACAAGACAGTGCCATTTGTTATCCATCAAATTTATGTCACACTTATCTATGGGAAGAAGTCCTTCAGTAAGGACTGGTGATACAAATTAGTGTTTGTAAGACATACGTGTTTTAAAAGATAAATGTCCTTCCTATGTAATTTTAAAATCCATTCTAAACTTTTCTAGAGTAGAAGAAAATTGTTGTGCTTACTCTGAAAACAATGACACCTAGGTGACATTTCTTCAACACCTGCTAAATGAGGACAACTACAGTCCTAGCAAGCTCTAGATGAAGACTTGGTCACAGGAAAAGCAGAACCTTTCCATATCTCAGTCTGGAAAGCACTCTGTATCTCTAGGACCATGACACTGCTGCTTTCAAGCCCAAATGAAATCCACAAGGCTCTTCAAATCCAAGAGCCCAATTACTTCATTGCAGGCCCCATGTTATCCTGCCATTCCCATGCAGATTGTATCACCAGTCCTTTGTGCAGTCAGACCTTAAACAAAACTAAATACTAAACCTGCTGTTCCTAACAAAACAAGATGTTGTCTCCTTGGGAATAATACCTGTAGCAACAAACCAAGGCAAAAGGAGAGAGAGAGAGAGAGAAAGAGAGAAAGAGAGAGAGAGAAAGAGAGAAAGAGAGAAAGAGAGAGAGAAAGAGAGAAAGAGAGAGAGAGAGAGAGAGAGAGAGAGAAAGAAAGAAAGAAAGAAAGAAAGAAAGAAAGAAAGAAAGAAAGAAAGAAATCAAACATTAAAAAAAAGTATTCTCCTGGCACCAGCTCTTGAAGGTGCTCAGACTGACAAATCATGCCAAGCAAGAAGTTCTGAACTTCTACCTATCAGGATATCAAACATCTGAAACCAAAGCAACATCACTTTGATCGGCTGAATAACTTTCTGAAGAGTGGAATGTAGTAAGGCCAAAGTAAGGAAGGACATTCATGAACTAACCTTGACATATGCTAGGTAATGCTCACACTTTTCCTGCATGAATGACAGGTGTAACCTCTCTGTGATCTGCCCTGCTGTCTCTCCAGAAGTCACAAAATAAACTCTGGGTTGCTGGCTCTTTTCTTTTTTTGCCACATCAGCAGTCAAGTTATAATTCAAACCTGTTTCAAAAAGGAAGAAGAAGAAAACAAAGGATGTCAGTGAACAATACATATTTTCCAGCCACTTATCAATGGATCCTGTTGCCTCCAGGGCATCTGTGCATGAAGAAAGGTCAACCCTTGAGGCCCTCAATCAATCACTAAGTTCCCTGAGGGGGGGTGGGGGGCAGCTACAAAAAACCAGATCCAATTACAAACATACTCCCATGTTTCCTGTCCCATTATTCCCAGCCCATCCTTTCCCATAGGAAATTATGTGTAACACATCTGGATGCATACACTTAACACAAAAAACAATGAACAAAAAACCTACAAAAAAAAAAACAAAAAAAAAAAAAAAAACAAACAAACAAAAAAACCCCCAGAAGATGTTTAAACTGTGTTGCTGACAGAAAAAGCAAAAAACCCAACACAAACAACAGCAGCAACCTCAAACTCTGTTTTCCTTCTAAACCATGCAAATGTCAACTAGGATGTGGCACTTTCTGACAATTGTTCTCGTTGATTTACAGTGATCTTAGCAATGAATCTTAGCATTCATACCATATACTGCCCCGCCCCCATCAACTTTGTTGCTTCTACAATTACCAACCTGGGGCAGTGGGGGGTTGGGGAGATAACTGGCAAAATTTATCACTGCTGGTGGTGCAAGTTCTTCCTGCTCACTCCAGCAGGAGGTTTTCACTAGCAAATTAACTCTTCCAACACCTTCAAACATTTGTCCAGGAGCTTTAAGTGAATTTTCTCTCCTTCTACTGCGGATCTATCACCCAACTTCACACAATGAAAATAAAACTCTGTCATGAATCTGATGAGCTCAGAAGGAGGGCTCAATTCTTCAATTCACCCAGTGAGGGGGGAGCCAACCATTCCTACCTAGATAAAAACTGAGACATAGGAATACGAGGTATCTGGTTCCAATGGATTCCCAGAGGAAGACCAGACCCTTCTTGCCATCACTGGACCTTTTTTCTCTCAGGATCATCTCTGCTCCAACAGAACCACATCTGCCACTCCAGGAGGACTTACTGTGGACTGTTTCCAACACCCTGACCAATAGGGTGTCAGGTTGTAGCTCTGACTCTGTCAGGGTTTCTAGGACTGTTGTTTGTGGTTTTTGTTTGTTTTTAGCTACTACATTTGTATTGTTAATATTCCTAGTAAAGAACTGTTATTCCTATTCCCAAATCTTTGCCTGAAAGCCCTTAATTGCAAAATTATAATTTGGAGGGAGGGAGGGGTTTACATTCTCCATTCCAAAGGAAACTCTAGCTCTCCCTGGCAGATACCTATCTTTCCAAACCAAGACAATTATGTAGTAGATGGCAGATTTCAGTTGCCCAAAAGCAGGAGAAATGCTCAACTTTACACCAGTAAGCAGTAATCTTGAGAATCCACACCGACAAGCCCTAAGGGAGTGCCACTCTAGATGAACACTGCGTTCTTGCAGTCTGATTTACCAAAATGCACCCAGACATCTGAGGGTGAGACAATCCCAACACTTTTGGTCACAAAATTCTGGCATAGCATTTTAACACCGCCATAAGCCTTTCAAAGTCTGAACTGCATAACAATGCATTAACAGGGATATTCTAGGTTTTTTTCCCCTACATCTAACCATGCAAGAAAGGAACCACTACAATATTTCCATTAATCGTTCCATTCTTTGTTAATTGATATTCTTCAGCTGCAATGTAATTAAAATGGCCTGACTGCTAGAATACTAACTGAAAGCTTATTTGAGATACTTTATCCAAAACATATCCTGAAGGGGTTTTATATAGTCAGATAGTTCTGGCTGTAATATTTTCAAGAAAATTCACTTTGTTAAAAGCATTGTATGAAAGGGCAATGGTTGAAGTTTATAATAACCTACTTAATAATAAAAAAGTTCCTTGTAATGCAATGGATGTTAGTCACCAAAGAGGATGCATGTGTGCTTTTATCCAGTAAATCATGGAAAGTACAGTTTGTATGAGAACACAGGGGAATTCAACCAGCTCTTACAAGACATAATGAACAGGAAGATAGGTCTTTTGTAAGCAAGGGAAATCAATATTTAGATTTGAAAAAAGGCAGTTTACTTCTTAGCCACAGGTCCAAAGAGATATGAAATTAAAGCAAAGGAAACATTTTAAATAGTACCCCAGGAACATAAGAACACCTAGATATTCAGA
Source organism: Phylloscopus trochilus trochilus (assembly GCA_016584745.2). NCBI lineage: Eukaryota > Metazoa > Chordata > Aves > Passeriformes > Phylloscopidae > Phylloscopus > Phylloscopus trochilus. The sequence goes on along the minus strand of WQNJ02000546.1, from coordinate 55,327,896 downwards.
AAACCTAATTGTAATTTTTCAGAGAGGAATTGACACCTCAGGAGCCCTCAGAAATGCATTTCTGTACTGACAGAGTAGTGGGTAGTAAAACAAATACTTTATCAAATTTGTCTACTTAGAGTCATCATTTACAGGGAAGGAAAAAGTCAGCATTTAGAGAAAGCAAAAAGCAAAACTGAAGTCTCAGTTGCACCAATATATAAAATACAGAAGAATCCTAAATATAGTAATTCCATTGTTTTGAGCTTTTCAGGTGACAGTGACAAGCTGCTTGTAAGTCTCACTTCATGTGAATTCAAGAAGTAGAAAGAAGCCTTTTCCTTTTCTCAATTAAAAACAGAATACTGCAGCAGGCTCAGGTGAGGGTAAATAGATACCACTCACCCTTCCCAACTAGCTGCTTAAAAAGTTTAGGGCACAGAGCAGGAGGAGGCACTGCTTCCCCCAGCTCCTCACCAGCATCACTGTCAAGACACAGCATGCTGTGAGGCTGAGGCATCTTCCCTGAACAGCACAGTGCAAGTCCTCTCCCATTCTTAAAGCAAGACAAAGGTGAAACATCACAAAAAAAATGAACCTAGGCCTTAAATATTTAGAAATGCTGGATCTGTCACATACCACTTCATAAAACAGCTAAGATCTGTAAGCATTTGGATATAAAAGACTTAAGTAATATTTTAATAGAGACAAGATGTAAAGGCTAGGACAATTACACACTACACAATTCCATTCACCTAAGAAACTCCAAGTGTTTTACAGAGACTAACCAGTCTGGAAGATATTCTTGCAATAAATAAAATACTGAACTATTTATAATCATTTTACAGGCAGGTAAACTGATGCACAGAAAAGGATTTTCTCGTGTCTGTTTCAAGAGCTTCTTGCAGACTTTCAAACACTATTAATCCAGAGCAAATCATACCTGTTTTCTAATAACATTGAAAGAGGATACAGATACGTATTATTAAAAGGTAGACAAGGAACATGAACTCAGAAGGCTGTGTTCTCTATCCTTGCAGTAAGCCGAAGGAGATGTTTCCCTCATTTCGCTCAGGAAGAGTCTCCCTCAGTATTATGTCAGCCTCAGAAGGTAAAAACATGCCCAAGAAAGTTCTCAAGCCTCCAGCTTTCTGGGATTGTTTGGCCCTTGTTCATGTTGAAACTACTTATTTCACACAAAAGCTCCTTTACTAAGTACAAAGAGAGACCTCGACTCAGAGTCAACCTGTTACTGTGCTCCTGTCTAGGGCTGGCACAAGTACCTTACCTATTTCTCCAGGAACATGCTTGCCACTGAAACGAAAGCATGCTGTGACATTGAGGCAGTTCACCAGCTGCAAACCATCATGGCACTGAGGAGCTGTGATATCAATAGATATGGGCAGGAAAATGACGATATTCATGGTAATGACAGGCCTGGATCTGGAGATCAACAGAGAAGTAGAATTGAGTGACCATTCAGAGGGAAATTCTCCACTAAAGCAAAAGAAAGTAAATTCGGTAAACTGTACTATTTCAAGCAGACAGGAAAAATAAGAGAGCACATTTGAATTGTAAAATAAACTAGCATTTTACTTAGCTGGCAACGGCTACTAGCATTTAAATGAAAGTGGTAATGTCAGGTTGAAGTTTAGTGCTCAGATACAGAGTGCAGGCAGGCAGCTGGGGAAACTGATAATATGTAATAACAATAATCATCTCCAGCAAAGGTTGCATAAAGCCTTCCTGATGACTGAAGAGGATAACAAAGTTACCCGAACAACAAACAAGAACAAGTTCATGCAAATGAGACTTGTTGCTAACCATCTTGGATGAACAGGGTCAGGCAGGGAGAGACTCTGGGTTTCCATAGAATGGTCTACAGTCAAATTCATGACCTCAAAGTCAAGGAGAGAGCACCAAGGTCCTCCACAGGAGATAGATTCATATGCAATGTTTCTGACAGTGTAAGAGGGACAACAGACACCACATCCATGTTTTCTGAAGGAGGAAATGTTCAGCTAATTCCCTTCTGGCAAGTGACACTTTTATCATGCTGCTGAAATGTGTTTCAGGAATTATCCAGTGCACTTCGAGTAAAGCTTCCTACTCTTGCAACTCCAGCACCAGGTTATTGCTACCAGTATTCCTGGCTGAGGAAGACCTCAGCCAGAGTGACAGGGCAAGTTGAGTGCCTTAAGGCACAGGTGTCTTTCTAAGAAAACTTCTCTGTCTGACCACCCAGGAGGCACTCAGGCAGTCACATTCCCACCATCAGAGACTTTAACTCCTGGGGCAAAAGCTTGTTTGCAGTGTATGGTTCCAGTGAGCTGACAGGTGCCCCCCTTGACTCCCTACACACACCACACATAGTCAGAACAGGTTTTCCATAGTTTCATAAAGCCTCTTATTTGCAGTGCAGTAACACAGAAACAGCTCGAGGTGATGCCTCCAAGGAGGGACTCCAAACAAAGGACCCTGTGGGCTTTTATACCCTCACAGTCCAAGTGACACAAAAGTCTCTGCTTTGCCTTCTGAATTCTCTGCTCCTGCTGTGCCTCAAGTGTCCCTGAGTGTCCTCTTGCTTTGGGCTCCCATCACCCAGAGCTCAATCTGCAGTTCACACACCAGGCTACCTGCACTGAATGTATTTCTCAACAGTTTCCTTCTTCATACAACACAGAAGTCCCAGCAGCTTGATTGGGAAAAGCAACACGGAAACTCAAGCACTCCTGAGCCATCTCCAGTGCAGGACTTCAGCCCAGAAATTATGGGTATTATTCTTCCTGTTTTCAATTCTGTATATTCTGTTAAAGATGAACATGTTCTTCCAAAATCAACTACAGTAATAAGGAAAATGTGCAGCAACCAGCTGATTCAGTTCTAAGGTAGTCCCAGCAGCCACGCAAGGCCAGAGCTTGTAAACCACTTCAGGACTCTCATTCCACAAGCCACTTAAATTTAGAGGTAGGGGAGAGGGAGAAGAGAGCAGTGATTGTGGTTACACCTAATTTATATGAACTGGAACAAGAGTCACATCAATCTCCGATACAGCTGCTCAGACTCTTTTACCACAGCCTGAAATAACAGCGCAAGTTCACATTTTGAAATGGAGGATAAAAATAAATGCTAGCCTTGGAAACATATATGGTAGAGGGAAGGTAGGAAAAAGTCGGTGTCCTAGGATCATTTCACACCTTCCAAAAAAACCACTCTTTCTGAATGCATGGGGAGCCATAAAAGAGTAAATGCTGTAACTAACCTAGAAAAACATTTCTCCTTCAAAAAAGTATTTATCCAGCTATCATGCACTGTGTGATTTTTCCTTGATGTTATGTCACTTGGTTATTCACTGGGGAAAAACAACCCAATGCATCTGTCAAAAAGCTATACACACACATGATCAACAGAATGCATCTCCCACAAAGGCTTTCACCAAAGGCTTTAAATATCACTTAGCAGAACATTTGTTGGTTTTGGTTAAAGAACTTGACAAAAGGGGAGGGGTGAGAGGATCCGTGGAGGAGCTTTTTATCCTAACAGCAAGAGGGACACATTGTAATTGGCATAACAGCAACTAATCAAGCTGCTCATAAAGTTAGTCAGTAATGCACTAATTTCCTCTGAAATGCACAAGCATAACTGAACGCATAAACAGAGGTCATCATGCTGTTGTGATGTATGTGGGTTTAACCACAGTAAGCCTTTCAGTCTGTCTTGCCCTCTCTGCAAGTAACATCAATGTAGGTGAAAAATGCAGTTTTCTTTTGAGCAGCTTCAGAGACATGAGACTGTGAATTCCCATCTGGGGCAGGGCATGCCTTTTCATAGAAGCAGTTATTAGCATTCTCTGTATATATAATGAAGAAACAGAAAACTCTTCAAAAGCCTTGACCACCTGCCATCAAGATTATTTCTTCCCTCTCTCTCCTTTTTCTTTTTCTTCAGTGTAACTGATTCAAATGGAAACAGAGCCAAGTTTCTCCTGCCTTGAACAGGAAGAAGGCTGGCACATCTGTTCTGCAGCTCCAGCACTTGTCTTACCAGGGTCACCCCATCCCTGCATTTTCCATGAAGATGCAGGAGTTCCTAAAGACATCTAAGTATTGAAAGGATTTTTTAAAATTTATTATTAACAAGTGTAACAAAGGAGCTACTGACAAAAATCCAACTTCCCACTCCGTTACCCAGGTCACTTGCACTCTAACTCTCCACCTGCATCATTTGGTGAACCAAGCTGTCCCACATCTATCAGATGGAACAAGTAATTATGCTTAACTCACAAACTTGAAACAGCAGCCCAGCTCCTGTGTGCATATGAAAACATATCTGTATTTTATTCCCCCAAAGACTCTTATTTCATTCCGCATCCCATTATAACATTATATATATGCAAAACTGTGTATACATATATATATATGTATACATATCTATATCTGCAAAACTACATCCTGGCATCCTACACAGCTCATTTTTTGCTCAACTGCATTCTCTTTAATCACAATTGATTTACTTTAGGTAAACATCAGAATAATAAAAAAACCTTGTCACAAGTCAGGAGCAACCTTTTTGAAGAGGCACTGAGATCAACACATCTCCTTTTGGCTCTAATCCTTTTTCTGCACAGACCAGGTATTATCCTGGTATTATCAGCCCCCACCACTCTACTCAAATTAGACTGCACTCTCTGACACCATTCATGTCTAAGGTTTTGCTTAAAAAGTAATCCAGCTTGCTTCTAGCCACAATAAATTGGGGAAGAAACTGGACTCAGACCACAGAAAATATAAACAGAAAACAGAAGAAGACAACAGTGAATGAAAAAGACATCTCACCTCAGAAGTACCACATGGTCTGACAGGAAGGCTCCAACAGTCATATCTGAAATGTTTGCAACATTGAGGCAGTTACAAAGGGGCATAAAATTCAGTTCTCTCAAATCTGTTGCTAAATCACAGAACATGAATCTAAAAAAGCATTTTCTGATGTATTTCAAGGTATTTCCCTTCAAATACCATTATGTCATAAGTCTTGTAACTGAAGGACTAGTTCTTTGATGTTCACTTCTGCTTCATTGTTTGAATTTTATTACTATAATTATATTATTGTCTACTTTGGGGGTTATTTCAAGAATGTCATCCTGACAGAGCAGCTTCTCAGAAATTTAAAACCTTGGTCAGATACTGAACCCTCAACCATTGTGACTGTCCAAATACTTGAATAAGCCAATCACCTAAAATTTTTATCAGGAGTTTTGAGCAGCAGAAGGAAAACGGAAAAAGCAACTCAGTTTCACTGACCACCTGCAATGGCAGAAACTAGCAGCCTGAAAACAACCAGCTCTGCTGTTTTCTCAGTCTGCTGCTGTATTTTCCTGATGCTCTCACTGCCAGAGTAGCCAACATACCTGGATAACCATTGCTATCCATATCAACCCCCCCTGATATGGACTGGCCAAACATGCGCAGCTTTGGATTTATTGTTTGCCCAGACAGCCTCTGCAGTAGAAAACACACAAGTGAAATTAGTCGTTAACACAAAAAATCCTCTAAAAAACCCTTACCAAAACAAAAAATCCCAAAACTTGCAAGCAGGATTTTCATGGCAACTGGGTCTCTCTCTTCTGTGGCCTGGAAGTGCTACACACCTGCTGTCTTGCACTTCACTCACACAGCCCTAACAGGAAGACTGTCAACTGCCCTTCTGCTCCCAGCTAGTAGCAGACCAGTGTTAACTTTGATTAAAAACCCACACCTGTATTACAATACTTGTGCAGACCCAAGCAAAACAAGGAACACATCAAACAGATTTCTGCATGAGGAAAAAACATAACTGCACCCAAGAGATACTTTTTTTAATTACCTTAATTTCTGTGAATAAAAGTTTTAAGAAGCATCTTGACAATATTAATGATTAGTTAAAACAGAAAATCACCCACAATTATTTCTTTTCACCAAGTTTGTCAGCATACTCAAAGTCAAAATTATTAATTCTCATCCCACTTGGAAATTCTGGTTGCCATCATTTATTACAGAGTATTTTCTGTCACTTCGGAAGTTGCATTTAATTTCTGCCTCCCCCAAAAAGATTAATTAACTTCTATCACAGTTTTTTTTTTCTTTTTTAATTACTAACACAAGACTTTCTCTAAATGGTTTGAATTGTAAATGCCTTTGTCTGAAGCAAATTAACATATCAAAATCTCTTTTTCTAAGAGGGCAATCAGAAGTCTCCCAGCTTTCAATTATTCTGGGCCACCAATGCAAGAGCTGAACTCAAATCAATTTCTGACTGCAGAAGTTACAGATCAGAGAAACCATGAAGTAATTTTAAGTCTGTTGTAGGTGCTTCACTGTTTGTGACATGTGACCAACTTTTCCTGGCCCTCCCATAAAAGAATGTAATATTGGACAAAAGATCAGGCATGGAATTTATGGAAAAAAAGACTAGTTGAAGGTAAGAAAGATATCCTGACAGTTAGTTTAAAGGGAGAACAGTGCAGCTCTGGGTACAGATCTCTTTTTCTACTTGTGGGCAGGTAAGCTGAAGACAACTGAAAGTAACTTCATCCTCAGGTTGCTCTCACATTTCAATTTTGGGGGTCCCAGTTAGGGTGGTAAATCCCACCTGCAAACAGCTAAAAGACATCTGTGGGTTCTTTCAGACTACAAGAATAATGCTGCTTTTAAGTATCATAATTGAAAACAGCAGAACACAAAGCCAAGTCAGCTGCTTCTGCTAATAGCTGCCACTGAAACTGCTGAAGGACATCAGAGAACAACGCTTACCGGCACTTTAAATGATGAAAGCAGGAGGAGGGAGGAGGAAGAGAGAAAATGAAAAGGGTGAAAATACATACCCTGCTGGACCCACCCCCCTCCACCTCTCACAGCTTACTTCAAAAGGAGCTCCACGGCATTAAGATGGATCAGGAATATAGTAATAAGACACAAAATGTCTTCTATCTCCAGGTTCTAATCCAGGGCAGATAGGTAAAGAGCTGAAGTTGATACACAGTTTTCGTTGCACACAGGATTTGAACCAGCAGTGTGTCTAGTGCCCTGCACCAGACACTGGGAAATGGCACAGAGACTATGCTTGTAAGTGGTGCCCCCTTGGCTGCCTCAGGACATGGGACAATGATAGGAATGCATTATCAAGAGTCAATGACCACATACCCTGCCACATTCTTGAGCTGGGTGTTTCCCCACCAACCAAGTGGAGAGACATGTGCTGTATCTGTCCTCCTTAAAAAATGTAAAATTTTCCCATGAATGATAAAAAACCCCCAAAACCCAACCTAAAAATCAAACCAAACCAAGGAAAAAAAAATCTGATCCTTTTCAGCAAGAGCTGGAAAGCTCTGAGGTTTTCAGAGAAGAACTTCTTAACCAGTGGCTCTTGGCAAAAATCAGGCAGAATCCTTCACATGCCACACATTATGAATACTTCTAAAATGCACAAAAGAGTCACTTAACTTCCTTTTTTTTTTTTCCAAAAGCAGTGTATGCCATATACATGGTAAAGGAAGAAAGACAAAACTTTTATATTCTGTTGAAAGAGTTGCCAATATAACCACTGAACTCTTTAATTCTGTGTAAACTGATTTACTATGAAGGATCCCACCCAGCAAAAAACAAAACAATCAGAACTTCAAACACACAGAGGGAGGGAAGAGTCAGGCTTTCAGAACAATGAAATGTGCTAGACAGAGACTATGAGACACATGTTGGGCAGCATGAGCATAAATTTATCTTCTCTACTGCCTAGCTACAGTACCTAAATTGTATTGTTGTCTCTTGGGATACCAAAGAGTATCCCAAACAAGGTTTTACTTCATAACAAGTGAGTAAGGGGGTTGGCACGTAAGAATGGCCTTCTGACATATTGTCAGAATGCAAGAAGGCCAAAAAGGTGGGTAAAGAGGCACAAAAGAACAGTTAGTAACTCTTCATTCTCACGAACTATGCTTTCACAGGAAGAAAGTGCAACCTCACAACTTCCCACAAGATCTCTCCATAACTGCATGCTCAACCTTTCCAGGGTTTTAATTTCTCCTCTTCATTAGTATTATCTCTAAAAATTAACACTCAACTTTTAAGACTCTGCTAGCTGACAGCTGTAACAAAAGAGACTAAAAAATACCTCCCGACTAACATAATTTTACCTTTCAGCATAAATATAGACAAACTTTGGGAGAACCCATCTTCAAACCAGGACTGAGAAAAGGATGTAGAGCTATGACAAGGTTAACTATTAAGCAACTTTCAGATAGGGATCATAAACAATAGTATCACATACCATAGAGTACTGAGGTATAATACCATTGGCATCCCCATGGTAAATGTACACTGCTCCTATGTAGTTATCTTCCTTAGGCGCTCCAATGGCAACATCTGTAAAACAATGCAGATTTCACAATCCATTCCATTAATCCAACTTTTCCCTGATTTTAGGATGCAGCTATCCATAGGAAAACAGCTCCCCATGACAAAGATGGTCAGCAGCTTATATGAACCTGAGTAGAAGGAACTTGTTTGATTTAATTAAGAGCTCATGTTAAGATAAACTTTAAAAATACACAAACCCATTTGAATTTGTACATATATGTACATTTCACAGAATCAGATGTTGTGCCTAATTAGAAACATTCTGTTACAAAAATGTGTTTATCCACAAGCAACCATACTCAAACAAAGTGAATTTAGAATCCTTTCATAACAAAATCTTCAACCCATGAGAACATCAGCTTTGTGAACAAGATTGGCAAAATATTTACTGCTGAGAGTGAATTTTCAAATTATAATGGATTCAATTTAACTGCAAACTCCTACAGAAAGCATGATCTAATCTCCCATTCTCCTCTCCTACTTGGATCTAGTGACTGTACTATCTGCGAAAATTAAATTTCCATGATTGCTTTGTACCCACGGACTGATCCTATACCTCTGCAGTCTCACCATTACAATGATTGACTATAAATATTAACAAGAACACACAAGCGTATGTCCAGATGCAGAGGAAGAGCATGTTCATGATTTGCGAGGACAACCTGCAACGAGGCTGGGTTAGGCTTAATAGGATAGTGTGTCCTGAGTGGCCTGGAAGAAATAAATCCAGGCACACACTAAACTGGCTTTTGTTTAGAGGTCCTTAATCTGCATTTCCGAAACCAGGGCAGAAAAGGAGCATTGACATTTTGTTCTCACTTACTGCTCTCACAGCATGGGGTCTCACATTGAGCATCCTGAGGATGGAGCAGGGGGAGAACAAAGCAAAAGAGAGAAGTTAATAGACCATGTGCTATCAGGAGTGAGAAGCTACTTCTGAATTACACTTCTTGACAAGAAATGAGATTATGTCAACAAAACCAGAACGGCTTGGAAACACAGGGAAATAGGCAAGAAGAAGGAAGTCAGACATAGGTTTCTGTTTTGTTAAGGATGAGGATCTAAAGCCTTTTATAAGCTATACAGGGACAAAAAAAATACAACAGCAAGGAAAGCAAAGCAATGTTAATGTGACCTGCACAGACACAAACTAAACCAACATCAAGGACAGTCAGCTACAAAATGCTTTACTTAGCACACAAATCCTACACAAGCAGATTTAGCCTTAGGTTGAACCCAGGTGCTAGTCAGGTCTGGATAAGCAAAGCATGCTATGCAAGACTGTCAGTGTCACCAGTGCTGCTCACACTTACGGAGAAATGGCCATGGAGAAAATTGCACTGACCTGGGAAGCCATCGTCATCAATATCGCCAAGGGCAGCCATGCTCTCCCCAAAGTGTGCATTATAGGCACTGTTACCATCCAGGGTGAGCTGCTCTTCCAGCATTCCCTAGCAAGTAAGAAATATAATAGGGTCAGGGAAATGGTGCAAGCCCCGGATGAGGCAAGCCTTCCCCATGGGAGCTTCCCATGTGCTGTGGGAATGAACTGGGGCAGAGCTGCAGCCTGCCTCTTGCTCTCAGAGGCAGTCAAGATTACCTGGGCTCTAGAAACCTAATTTAGTTGTTTTTTAAACTTTCTGGATTTTAGTTTTAAACAAAAACTAAAAGGGAACGGGAGGGGAAGACGGAAGAGGTAATGACTTAACCGAAATACTAAATTAATAGTAACTCAGAGATGTAATTAAATGCAGTCACAGAGAAAGTTTACAGATGCCTAAAACATAACAGCCCAGAGTTTGCTCTACTGGCAGATTACATCCAAGGACCAAAATCTCCAGACCAAGTTTATTCAGCTAAACATCAGTGAGCTAAGGAGTATTTTTCCCTAAGCAAAGAACATTTGATAATTGGATTTGAAAAAAAAAATTTAAGTACAAAACAGAAGGATTAAAGCAAAGTCGTCCAAAAGCCTTCTTAAATTAAGGAAATATATTTAATGAAATAAAAAGACTGAGGAAAGTTGAAAATTAAGCAGCTTTGTATTAATATGCCATGAGAAGCATTATATGATGCTGGTATTTCTTGCCCACCCACCTTCCGGTCAGATACGTAAGTTTTGTTTTCTTGCAGTCTTCCTTTCAGGGGAAAGGAACATTTCCACAAGAAAAAAAAAATTAGTTATACAGGCTAAGTCTCTATCCACCTCAGGATTGTTTTGGTTTTGTTTCCTTTGTGAATGAGAATAAGCTACCCTCTGGAACATGTACTAAAATCTTTTACTTAGCTGCAAGGAGTTGCTGACTTTAAGAAAATCCCACATAATGAAACTGAAACACAACAGAGAGAAGACAGGCAGGCCTGTATGTGTGACTCAATTCTTTGCAGTTCTCACAGGACAGGGCAAAATACAAGCATTTTAAATGCAGCATCACTAAACATGCTTCTTTTATAATACAGTTTTCTCTGATCCTTTGCAACAACCACTTAAGCAATGGTGCTTGCAGAATGAAACTGATGGCAAGATGATTTTTTGCCTTTTGATTTATATATCTTTCATACACCTTTTATGTATCCTCAGTGCTCTTAGCATGCATACTTGTAACTCTTCAAGTCTGATAACTTAGTACAGTCCTGGTATTCTGTTAGGCCAGAAGACCAAACATACCAGACGCCTCAGTTGGAGGCCAGAAAGCCCTATGCTATCTTGAGAAACCAAGGTCCTCTTTAGAATACACCCTGCAAATTAGGGTTAGGCCCCTCCAGGGGATATTCTTCAGGATGGGGAGATATCACACTATTCATTCAAGCCTCTCATTGGGGCATCTTTTTTAGATATGCTAATTGGCAAGGTCTATAAAATTGTATACATGATCTATCAGGTGTGTCCATTTTGACACATTCCACCTCAGCAAAGTGGTGCACCATAAAGATCTTTATTAAATATTGAGGTAAAAACCCTTTATCCCTTAACCACGTCTGGCTCTTAATTTTTAGGACCCAGGAAAAGACATCAAAACAAAGCTTAAAATGTCCACTACCCAAAATAAAGCCCACAATCCTGCAAGCCATTGCTTGTGCAAGTAATTCTAACACTCCTCAGTGCAGGAGTATAGGAAACTCATACTAGCTTCTTGACTATTTTATAGAAGATAAAAATTAACTCATGTATACTCTCATTGTGAACAGGAAATGTTGGCTGTTTGGCATTCTGGACCCTATGCTGAGGACCCAACAGCAACACTGCAACATAAAAGGTGGAACCTCCTGTGGATAAAACTGAAAAAGTAAAGCTCAATTAAAGGAGCAATAATAAAAAGTACAATTACAGCAAAAACACTTCCCAAGTTTCCTAAAAATTAGGACTTCTGGTGAATTTAAAGTCTAGCATAAATAAACTCAAAGTTCACTAAATACAAGCCAATTTCATTTTACTCAGTAACAACTCTTCCTTTAAGATAGCAGCTTTAGAACCTGAATATTAAATATTTAATAGTATGTAAATAAACATTGTTTCCCTATAAATAAAACATAAGAATGGCCTCGGTTAGCCAATGCAACAAAGTTCAGACTTTTCCAAAACTGCTGTTAGATCATGTGAAATCTAACAGTACCAGCTGATAACAACTTCCCTTAAAATCTCTATATGGGCATAATGTAAAAGTAACATGAATTCAATCTCTGCTTTCTCTTCTCTTCTTCAATCCTCAGACATTTGTGTTCTAATTTGTGTTTTAGGTTTTAGTGACCACCCAAAACACAAAGGAAACTCAGTCAAAGCTGCTGACTCTTACTTGGTTTTGGCACCAAATCCACATAAAGCCACAAATGCTACCAAGTTTCAACATACAACCAGAGACTTTCTCATATCTCCTTGAAAGATTTCCTGTGATGAACATGGGCTGTGATGAGTATGCGCTGGCATCTGGTAAACAACAACACCAGATGAGTCTTCCTGTGACCTCATGCTTTGCTAGAGACATCCAGAGCCCCCACATATTTGAGAAATTGAGTTTCACCATGCAGTGCTGGAAGGACATAAGCACTATCTTTGTCAGGGACCCACACCCTCATCCCTTACCAAGTCACCACCTCCTTACCAAGTCTCATACTCACATTTCCTCTGTTGATATAGACTGTGACTTGACCCTCATCTCTGATCTCAGAAAACATAGGTGCTCCAACCAGCAGGTCAGACAGCCCATCAGAATTCAGGTCAACTGCACATAAGGAGGAGCCAAAGTAAGAGCCCATCTGTAACCAAGTTGAGTCACAACAAAGTATTCAGTATCTGCCCACACACAGGATGAAATCATATAAGCATGGTTTTTGTTTCATTTGGTTATTCTTTTAAATTCACAAGATGACTTGCTGCTTTATCACTCACAAGCGCTCCTATAGAAACAGCTTTAGGAATAATTCTGGCAGGAATGAAAACACTTTACCGTAACAGCATATCAAGTCTGGATGTTTTACCAACAGAATAGAAGTTATACTCTGGGATATACTTAAGTGAGACACTTAAAGAGCTTTCTTAGACTAGCTTTTGCTTGTCAAATGCTTAAAACTAGGAAGGGGTAAAATGAGTTTCCCAAACCAGACCTGGACAGTGATTATTCATGCCCAGTGCCAAACTTCCTTGAAGTTGGGTACCACAGATGATCTGGGGATACCTTAAAGAAATAATGAAAGAAAAAAAATAGGGAAAAGGCCATGAAAATAGGTATCTAAAACTACATCTTGATTGTAGACTACCTTTCCCTGTTCTATTTGTATTTATTTGCATCAATCACTGTCAAAGGGTGTACTGGTTGTGGGTCTTAATTTTCTTTCCACCCATGTACAGGCAGGTAAGTTGATACAGAAACAAAGACTTTCAATATAAGCATTTCAGTTGATACATAACAAATGTATTTTTCAATCTCCACTTTTTATTGCTCGATAAATTTAATTGCTTAAAATAAAGAAATACATTAATTTCACTTCATTTTTTTATATGAGTGAACATCGAAGACTATCTCCCAACCAGCACCCACATTAGAAATTTCAAAACACATTTAAACACAAGAAGGAAACTAAAAAGCAAGAATGGTATTTCACCCTTATTTCAGTCACTTCTGCTAAGGTAACACAAGGCATACTCTTTGAAACCAACTACAAACTATAGCCTCAAAATTAAAAAGCTGCTTCAACAGGAAACTGTGAAAGATACCACTTTGTATTTGAAATTGAGTGCTATTTCCTACAAAGCAGTAAAAACTGATGTTAAAGAAGTAATTATTTATGTTCTTGAATGTTTTTACATTCCTCATAGCAGACCTCTGACCTAACATCCTCTGTGCCTGTAAGTTAACATGCATTAACCAGAACTATTGGGCATGCTAGAAGATGGGCAGCAGCAACTCTATTCTATGCAGTCTGTAAGATTTAAAAGTTGCTAAATGTATAATGCAATGATGATTGAAGAATAGCATTTCTGTTTGTTAATGAAGATTTTTGTGCTTGTGTGGGTTTAAAGGGGGACCTCAAATATAATTTTATGCCAGATCTTCTGTAGCTTAAGTTCCCTTGTGGATTTTTGTTTATTTTTTTTTAATCCATGAAGGTTTTTAAAGAAATTTCTCATGGGGAAATTTCTCACGGCTAAGGAACAAAAGTTATGAAAAGCCGTTTTCAGCAAAAAGCTATTACTTACTTAACTGCAACATGGTATGTCTGCAGTATGGGTAAGTTCACAGCATGCACAGTTCAGTTAAGAACTTGAAGTTTGAACACCTAACATTTGTAACAAGGTACTGAATTTTCTTTTTTCTTGTCAGCATTTGATTTCCTAGTTCAGCCTCCATTAACAAAAAAGGAAGGAAGAAACTGGCCTGCTGTTCACATCTGCCTAACAAGAATGTCAGGGCAATGAACTTTCACACCACTGGGGAGGATGTAGCATTTTGTGAGAGCTCATTTTCAAGCAGTGTTCATTGCTGAGTAGGTCTGGTTTTGCTTCTACCACAAAACAAAACAGAAAACAACAACCAAGAAAATAAGGTTATTTAGCACAGCTTTCTTTTTAAAATAAAATTCTCATTTGGATTTTAGAGACTTTGTAGAAGAAGATACTAATGAAAAAGAACCCTGAAAGTACTTGAATGATGTAAATACTTGATTAGTTAAGTGACATATAAGCGTAAAGCAATTAAATTGAAAAGGGGAAGGTTTTGGCTAAGATCTGGAAACTTCCTGATGGCTCTATTTATTAGGTTGAGGAATAGCCAGGATCACATCCTTAGGGACATTTAAAATTCAGCAGGAAAAGAAATTAACAGGAAGCAATCAAACACAGGAGATGCCCTGGATGAACTGGGAGGTCTTTTCCTTTCAAGATGTCTGTAATACTGCTAGTGCAGAGAAAGTAAAATTTTGGAGAGGCCCTAAAATACAAGTCACACCATCCCCCTACACATTCTTGTACTTTATTTAACTAAATTTCTTTTTTTTTTTTTCTCATTAAATTCAGTAAATCAACATGCCCTATTCCAGGGAAGTTTTTAAATACTGCAACTGTGTCTTGCTGGGAAAAAAAATAACAAGATGTAGTAACACTCCCGACCTGAGGATACAAGGTTTGATACATTTTTGGTACACTGAGGATACACTTTGGGTCTTTCCCAGGGTGGCAGGTCTTACCTGAGCCAAAACCCTCCAGAAACTGTTGTTTGGGGTTTTTTTCTGTATTTTTTCTCCCTCCAGAAGAACACAGGAGATCCCAGATAAGAGGTATCATTTCATCACTGAGTTATTCCCAAATAAAGCATTTTTGTTGTTACCTATAGCTAGACATTCTGTCCACTTTGTTTCTCCTGCAACATAGCTCCAGTAAGCCCACAAATGAAGACCACAAGCTGTCCCTCATTCAAACACAACATCACACTGGGGAAGCTAGATCTCACTAGCATTCACTAAATGTCATGATGGGGGGGCAGTTCAGCTTTAAGACAGCAGTCTCAAAAACAGAATGCAAAACTGATTTATAGTGGAAAGGGGGAAGGCATCATCTATCAAGGCAATGAAACTGCTCCTTCACAAAACAGTGTAACTGCAATATCCCCCTTGTCACAGCAGAACACAGGAAAACAGATTGGGGCTATGCATATTAAACTAAACTCCAGGTTACCCACATCTCCCAGTAAAAGACACTAAGAGCAAATCTCTGCATCTAGGCTCACCTGGTGCCCTATGTCCCACATCTCAGAGGTACTGCTACAGTCACATAAAACTAAAGAGAACCACTACTACAATTTCCAGCAAGACCTTTTACATCATGACTGCTACAGAAGAAAAGGCATACTGTAAAATAGGTCCAGCTCTTCTGGGAGGATAAGAAGAAACAGGGTTTGCTGGACAATTTCCGAAGGAGTGGAATGAAAATTATGCTACAGGATGATTCTTCCATTATTTCCCCCCTTTCTACCTCTTAATAGAAAACAGACATATATAAATGCTCACCTTTTTTCCTGACGCCTGAAAAATCTTTATTAGGGAGCCTGATTGTCTGTCCGTTCTGAAAATATAAACCTGAAAGGTGAAAAAGAAAGTTAACCAATACTATGAAGCACTTGTGCTTTCTAAATAATATCTAAATCATGATTGCGGCTATTGCCAGGATCCAACTTCATGACCACTTTACTGGTCAGTCTTCTTTTAAAAGATGACAGAGTTCTCCACTGTCCTGAAAAATCACAGGTTTGTCATAAGAAACACTTGAATATTTTCTTGTTGCCTACTTTTTTTTGGTACACTTCCGTATGTGCACGTATGTGCATTTTAAAGCACCTAGCCAAACAACTTTCCAACTCTCAAACAAGTGGCATCTGGAGACTGTATGGAAATAAATAGGGCAAAAGACTGCAAAAGACTGAGAATGCATAATCCTGCTCCCCTTCCCTTATCTAGCATTCCCTTATCAAGAAAATGTGCCTGCTCATACTGCACTGCAAACTTCATGATGCTTTAGCAACAGTCAGAGTAGAAATCCCTATCAGATCTCCCTCAACATTTCTGCTGTTTCTATCTGAAACAATTTTTGAATCAGAAAACTATCCTCAGGGATAAAAGTATTGATGATACAAGTTCAAGAACATGTACCAAAATTTAAGATGTAAAGTGCACGATTTGTAGACAGGGAGGGTGCACTCTCACTTCCCTTCAACAGAAAGGCTAGTTCAGTCAGTCTTTGAAACACCTGTGGCATTTGACAGGCTCCCTCCTAGCAGGTGCTCATACTGTTTGTAGGACAGAGGATCCCTTACTTCCAAGGCCATGTGGCAGAGCCAAGCACTGGACATAGTTAAATATGTGCTGAGTTACTAACAGGTGGTGAGACAGTCGGAGTTCAAAGCTGTTTTCAGTCAAGAACACAGCACAAGTTTACTGTGGACAATTGCTGTATATACAAAGGACTTCCTAGCTTTTGCAGTGGCATGTTTAGCAGTGACAGCATGTTGTGAGGTGTCTCAACTTCAAACCCAGTCTTAAATAATGACACTGTGACTTTGGAGAAATCACCCAGTCTTATTAAGAATCTTGGCTTTAACTTAAGTGAAAAGGTGTGACAATGCTGATCAATTTCTACCAGAGTAGTGGGAAAGATCAGCTTATTGGAGTATTGGGAAAGCACAACAGGACTGCTCATTGTAATGTTCTGTATTCAGCACCTCTTACCAACACATTGCTGTGTGTTCCTGCTACCCCCATCCCATGCCAAGGAAGAATAACATAAGCTTTTGCGACTAGAGCAGTAGTCCTCAAACTACAGAGCCATCTGCTTTCTTGTGGATCTCTTGCTAGCAGCTGTGTCTCCCCACCCTCCCCCTTGTAGAGAAATTAAATTTGTTACACAGAAAAAAACAGCTTGGAAGGAAGGTGCATTGCAGCACCTGAAACAGAACACCTGGGATAAGGAAGCTATGTGCTTCTCATGCACACATCCTCTCAGTAGCAACTGTGATGCTACTATATCCTGTATGTCCTAGTCATGTCAGATCAGGTGTAAGTACCAAGTTCATCCTCTACCTTTATCCCATTTTCCCCACTTGCACTGCTACCCCCAGGACATGCTTACTATCAAAAATAATCTGCCTCAACAGGATAGTGTTCCCAGTAGTGAAGACTTCTCACTGCTTGTTATGATTCAGCTACAACTCACGTCACTATAGAGCATGAGAGCCAAAGGGAAGAATATGGAAGGGGGCTGCTGCTCAAGTAAGTGGTGACAGCAGGCCCCAAAAGGACTGCGTTTTGAAGGAGAGACAAAAGCAGATCCTTTACATTCTTTCCCTCCCTCTCCCCACTCCCACTTTTCCCACCTTTGGTTTGGAAGAGTATAAGAGATCACCCTCAACCAGTTTCTCCAACAGCAGGTGGACACTCAGCACAGGAGAACCAGGCTTGCCTAACTCACTAGCCATTTCCATTTAGCCATTTCCTTGTTTACATCTTTGGGACATTGAACCTATATATGCCTACAGGAAGATCTTTTTTCTTTCCTTCTTAAGAGACTATCACCTTAAGATTTCTAAGTACAGCTGGAAAAAATCCAGGCTCTAATACACTAAACATCAATGAATTATGAAGTTTTAAAAATGGCATCAAATCACCTAATCTTATTCTATTAGAGATGTTATCTTGAAGTAAATACTGAAATAGTCAAATGTGTGAATGAAAGAAGCAGAAGACAAATTCTCTTTTACAAGTATTTTCATTTCTAGAAAAGTTTTAAGTAATACCTAAATTCACAAATGCTAAACAAAAGCAGTGTGAAAGAGATCTTATCTGTGTCTCATTAAAATGGGTTTTGTAAGGATTGGGTGGAAAAGAGTGGGAAGAGGGGCAAAGGATGCAAGGCATCAGAAGGGACAGGTTGAGAAAATTTGACAGTTTCACCAAACTATCTCACCTCTCGCCTGCTCAGTGCTCAAAACTACCCTGCAGACAAAAAACTCTTCGTCTTCTCACACATATTAGAACTGCAGCAGTATTACATTTCACACACTGTTGCATCCAACCATATTACACATTATTGTCTGATAAAGAGCCACACCTTTCCAATGCCTCCATCCTGGGGAGCTCCTCCTACAATGTCAGTGGTAGTCGGCTGAGAGAAATGACCTGCTGTCACCGCATATCCTGAGTAGTAAAGGAAATAAATAAATAAATAAATAAATAAATAAGCAACCATGACAGGAAAGAGCCTGAGAAGCAGATCAGGCAGACAGATCAGGCTTATAAGGCTTCACTGCTCCTGGGCTGCACTTAAGAGTTCAACAACCATTCTGCTCAGGATGCACCAATATTCTGTTCAAAAGTTCATGGGGATGGGAAGTGAGAGTGCACCCTCCAGTACTCTTCCAAAAGCTGAGAGTGTGGAGATGACCAAGGGACACAAGGAGCTCATAGTGGGAGCAGTTTGCCAACTGCAAGTCAAGAGAGGGAAGCAGTAAAACAGAAAAAGGCATACACAAACAGAGAAAAGTGATCATATGACCACAGAGAAAGTACCATGTCAAAGAGCAACAGTCCCACTTGGATCAGACAGAAGTGTCCTTCTTTGGCTAAAATCACTGCTCAGGAAGGCTTGGAAAATCATGTTCCCTTTTGGTTAGGGGAGACAGAAGAGGACAGTAGACAAAGAGGTGAGAGAAGTCAATAGCTTAAAAAGACTTTTGTTTAGGCAAGAAGAAAAATGGGATGATATATCAAAGAAAAATGTGTGTATTTGAAAGAAAAAGATCAAAGATACAGCTTTGATATATTAAAACAACATACAATAAGATGAGTAGAGTAGCTTTCCTTCTAAGGCTGCTTTGTATTTGCCTTGCTCTTTTGCTACAAATTATGAGGCTCTCATTAACATGGTAAACCCTATAATTCACGTCTATCAGTGACAAAACCTATTTATGTCTGCAAACAGGTAAGCATTTACTTTTCCTTTAGCTATCACCAAGCAGTACTTTCAAAACAATACTTTTTTTTAATATTAAAGGTTAAGGGGACAAAGAGAGGTCAGAGCAAGAATTAAGTCAAGCAGTATCAAACTGCTGAAACGCCTTCTACGTCTCAACAGTCTTAGGCACTTCAGATTAGGTGGAAGCCTTTAAATTGAGCATTTTAGGGACATCACCTGGTTTTAGAGCAAGTAAAACCAATTGACTTAAAGATCTACCTACAGCCAAACTTTTCACACCTGTCTTCAGTTGACCATGACAAATTTAGATAGTGTTATTTTTGCTGAAATAAATGCATCTGCAATACAAATTCTGTAAGTAGTTGTTGTACCCATTTTAAAGGTGCATTTAAGCAGACATGAAGTTTTACCAGTGACAAATAATCTGTCTGTTACAGGGCAAAGGCAGGAATATTAAGAAGCCTACCACAATCCAATGCACTGTTCAGTTAAAATGCCTTTTCTGTATTACTAAAAAAAGTTACAGCAAAGGGGAGGAGGGAAGGTGGTATAACAAGGAGAGAAAAACTGAGTACTTTGAATGCTTCTTTGCTTCCAAATTATCAATTTAATTCAATTATTCTTCCTTTCACACTTTCTATAAAAATACATTACGATAGAAAAAACCAGAATTAACTTCATAGCATCAAAGCCTTGGACATTGTTGGACAATTTCCTATTCACAGTGAGCACTACAGAGCTGCTTACCAAGGTATGTGTACCTCCTGGCTATCACAGCATCATCATTCAGTTTGTAATATGTGTTGTCAGTGAGATTCAGTACTTTGACAGTTCCTGTCCAATAATAAGATCCTGGTGCACCCATGATAACCAGTTCCTACAACAGGAAAAATGAAAGTGTGTGGGGAAAAGGGTAGGAGGAAAAAATAACAATCAAAACTTTACACATTAATGGAGAAGAGACAGGATATTTACTTAAAACACCAATAAGTCCATCTGTAACAACCTCCATTCTGTGTGCATTTGGACAGTATCCTTCCTTCCTTCTTCCCAAACGTCGAGGTCGCTGCATATACCCTAGCGACACACTGCCTCTTATCATCCACTTCTGCTCAATTCTGCTGCAACAGACGACTTTCCTCAAACTTACTAACCATCAAGCTTATCCCTGCTAACACAGTTCTCCGAAAAATCTTTCTACTTGCTGCCTCTCCCAAACATCCTCCAGAAGACCCAGAAGTACTCCAGCCCACCCAGAACCCATCACTCAGCTACAGATCCTTGATGCTGGCTGACATGCTATACTAATCAACCATGATGGAAACAGCATAAAGGATTTTGATGTTACAACCATGAAATTAAACAGCTGGCATGCACTCAACAAGCAGGATGTGTGTTACATCCTAGGTGGAACATTTTGCCCAGCTCTGTCATCGGATACACTCTGGTCTTTGAGAGACAAGCTGGCTATAGAGTCATCATAGAATCATTAAATGGCTTGGGATCATTACAGATAACCAGACTGATTGAGTGTTTTAAAAGACCATAGAAATCAGGCACAGTTTGATTCAGCATTCAAAGGTAGACGTCACGGATAATGTTTTTGAGTCAAAATCCAAGGTACATTTACATTCAAGAGAAATGCACAAAATATTGTCCCAAAACATCCAGCATCCTTGCAGAAAAACCTTGGTCCTGGATGTGGTTTTAAATACCTCCAGCAAGGGATCAGCTTTAAGGAGCCGTAATGAGGAGCATTAATCTTAGAAGTTCTCCAACCCCCAAGAAGACATGTGAACAGCTGCTTTCCTCACATCTCCATTCAATGCAAAACCATAGGTGGACTCCATCCTTGTGGGAAATTGTTATCATATCCAAGTCCCCTTCAGGTGACCCGTTCCAGTCAGGGGGGAGATGTAAAACAAGGGATTCTCCTACTAAGACTACAGGACAGGGCTGCAAACACAACCAAAGAGCAGGATGTGCTTAGAAATAGCTTTTTCCTTGTTACAGGCCATACCTGTCAGGTCACTTACTGACAGGAATAACTACCACCCATAACACTGAATAGGTGATAGAGGATTGCCTGTTTGACCCAAAAAGCCATTTATCTGCATTTCCTGCTGCCATCAGGATGAAGTGATAAAAGTTCAAAGATATGTTTTGAACTACAGTAGCAAAGGAGAATTTAAGCCTGGGAGCAGAAACAGGCTAGAGAGAGCAGACAAGTCAGGAAACAGCTGCTGCTGGCTGAACATCCAGTTACCAGACAGTGCCCTAGTGGCAACACTTCCTGCCATCCCAGTTTACTGAAATGGCAAAAGGCAATTTCTGAAAGAGAAAACCTTTATTCTGTTTGTATCAGTCTGGACAATACATTCTGTATTGTAGATCAGTGCATATATAAAATTGAGTATGTGTTCTTAAAAATTTTAAAATAAAACCAAAACAAGCAAAAAAGCCACAACTCCGAAACATTAACAACAACAACAACAAAAAAAATCTATGCATAAGGGAAACTGAAATATGGCTGATAGACTTCTGTCCAGGAAAAAAAATGTGGCCAAGTATTTAGAACAACTGTAGTGCATATATTCTACCACACTATTTTTCTCCATCTGTTTGCAACAAAGAACCATAGCAGAACTGAAAAAAAGTGTTTATCTTCTATATGGATGTGTATGGATGTGCATTACATTCATGCACATGTACACATACATAAACAAAATGATTCCGGAAAGACAGATTTACATCACTTACAGTAAAGAGCTAATTACTGTAAGCTCATCACTTTAGTTTCATCACTTTAGCTCACCACTTTACTTTCACATTAGTAAAGAACTAATGACAGGCAAAGAGATACCTCTATGCAAGTTTTGGGTTGTACATAATAAGAATATTCCCTGAAGACATTTCCAGAGTCAATTCATTTATACTTGTCCACAAACCTTGAGAGACACATACACATATGTATGAACTACTGTGCAGTCACTGTGCAAGAAACAGACACCTGGGAAGCTAGACAAGGCAGGAGGGGGTTTGCTGGCAGGAAGGGACCATTCTCAGCACTCAGCCCACTGTCCAAGCCATGCTTGGGAATCTCCTCCTGGGGCATGCAACAGGAGAGCCACTTACCAACCCCAACCCTTCCATGCATGTGCCCCAGCTCACCTCAGTGAAGAAGCCTGCAATCCCTGCCTGGCATGAACCATGTTCCTCCCCATACTTCTTCTTGTACTCTGGAGGGAAGAAGGGAAGAAAAAAACTGTGGTCATCCCTGGCACAGCAGATACTCTTCTTCACCTGAGCCACCTGCATTGCTACTCACAGCCTGGAGAGATACCAGCATGCAAGGCTCCTGGGCTTTATCAGTGGATCAGCCACCAACGTGCATCGTGCAGCATACTCACCCACATCAGGGAGCATTGCAAGGAGCCAGCTGGGGAGAGAGGCCAGAGTGCTCCTACAGACATGCTAAACAAGCAGTACCATAGTAGTGTGAAAAGAGTAGCGGCATTGCTTCAGTAAATGTGCATTAGAAGAGACTTCCATCTGTGGCAGACCACCACATCTTGGAAGGGGGAGCAAAAAGTGATGCACATGCCTGTGTGCCACAGACTCCGCATTAGCAGGTTTAACTCTTCGGCTCATTACTATCTCAGAGAAATGAAGTGATCTTGCCCTACAATGACAGTCATCAAAGCCCTCAGAAATATTTCTGGTGAAGGTGCTTCAGGACACAAGCTCCAGGAAGAAGGCAGTGACTGAGGAAAAGACATGTGTTTCTACATGATAAGGCAACAGTCTCTTTTGCAGAATGTTTAGATCTGCTGCTTTTCATTGCCACGTGCTCAGAGCTCCCTGTTCATAGGGAACCCAACCAGCACCCTACAGCTTTTTTTAATGGATTTTACATAGCAATCATTTGCCCTGTCAAACCTGAGGAATTTTCACTTTATCTTTTTGATGATGAGGAAAGAAATATTTCTAGGAATACATTAAGTTCAGAGTGAAGAGCAGGAAAAAGAAGAAAAAAAGAAAATCACTTTCCACTCTGCCCACCACTTCCCACCTTTCATCCTGGAAGTACTTGAAACTTACAGCTGGATCAGAGCCTTTGCATTTTTTCCCAGAGCATTATTATCAAATATCTAACATACTATTACTACTTCCTGTATATTTCAGTAATTCATGTTCAAAAGTAATTTGCCATAAACCTGATAATTGTGAAACTTTTTTATACTTTTTACTTTTATTTTAAGCCCAAATAACTAATTGCTAAATGATAAATATGATAACAAAATCAATGAGCAAACTGCCTCTGGAACCAAGCAAGTTCCTTTGGAGTTGCATTTTGTCTTATTGAAGATGAGAAGGAGTAAATTATAAAAACTACTGCCTTGTTTCAAAATATTTTATGTAGACATATATACACACACACACCACTCTTCCTTTTGTATTACATACAGTCTCTTCCTGACATCATGAAGATGTTCAGAATTTCAGACATTTGCTGAGGTCATACCAGTTGCCCAGGGAAAGGTTCAGTTGGAGACACCACGCAGAACAGACTTGATCCACAAATTACAATCCAAATACCTAACACTCTTGGCCATGGCAGGATCCTGCCAAAGCAGATATGCATCCCAGCAAACCAGAAGTACAGCTGGGTCTCTTGGTAATGCATGACAATTCCACTGAGAACTGAAGCCCATATTAGCCCATAGCTATTCAGCAGTTGGGGTTCTGAATTGCTAACTCTCCATATACAAATTCTCTAGGCAGTATTTGCCTGGGGAAAAATATTTTTTTATCAATGTGGACATCTTTTTCATTAAGAGAGCTAAAGAGAAGAGATTCCTCTCTCCAGCATTTTCTGAAAAATAATTCTGTGCATGTCCTAAAAGCCTGCATTCACTATAGGATCCTTACCCTTGCATGATGCAATGAGGAAGGTCAAAGCCCATTTGGAACTAAATCTGGTGAAGGATATCAAGGCTAACAAGAAGGGCTTCTTCAGATACATCAGCAACAAAAGGATACCAAGGAAAGTGTAGGACTCACTGCTGAATGGAAACAGGGACCTCTTGCAACAGAAATTGCAGGGAAGGCTAAAACACTGAATGGCTTCTTTGGCTGCCGTTTTGAAGCCTGGGGTGACATTTGCTTTCTTCCTGTCTTCAGGCTCTCTTTGCGTCAGTCTTCACTGCCAAGGCCATGACACTTCACAAGTGGAAATGTAAGCACAAGGGGCTCAAACACCTCAGACATTGGGGTTGTTTGAGAATTTAAAGCTCTAGTGACACAGAGGAGAGATCAGCACACCACATTTTGAGGGGAATCAAGATGTAGTCCTCCCCAAGGAGCCAGCAGCCCAGTACAGACAGACACTGGCTCCTGGATTTTTGTCTAAGTCTTTCAGCACAAAACTACCCTTCCTTGTCTGCCCTCCTGACTCTCATCTGCAGTGATGTACACCTGCCTCCACATCCAAGCAAGATTCCTTTTGACTCATGCACCCATGGCCAAGGGGTGCCAGCCATCCTATATGGTCACATCCCAGCTTCCCAGACTTCCGTCTGCTTCCCAGAGCCAGTCTGCCTCTCCCAAGCAATAGATGAGCCCAAAAGGGATGAAAACCAAGATAGCGGCCTACTTCACCTCCACTTCAGTGCACAGCAGTGCACCTGTCACTCATACAACATAGCCAGCCAGACAACCATGAAGTAAAGCAACCAACTAGATGGAAATTGTGTGATTATTGTATCAGCTCACAGTTTTTGTACACCTGCATAACAACCTTTGCATGAGGTTAAATTTATTTGGTTTTGCATAGCTCCAGGAAATAACTGCGGTCAAGAACAAATTCGTTGTTTCTGCATCTCTTTATCTTTCTTATCTGCCTGCCAACTGCTGTACATTCCTGATTACAGAGACTGCAAGCCATGAAACTGCTGCAGCAACAGCTGACAGCAAAGCAGCATGATAAGGCTGAGTCTGGAGGAGGTTGCAGCCTGTGCAATTTTGAAGATGTGCCATGAATAACACATACAGGGAAAAAGAGAAGAAGATGGCAGTGGTTTGTAGCCAGGATAATCTCAGATTACAAGAGAAGTGAGACCAAGGAAGGAGTAATTGCATAAAACAACACACAAGCAAAAAAAAAAAAAAAGTTGATGTGTGACAATTCTGAAGGTAAATGCCCCTGAAACTTCTTCTTTGAACAAAACTCTCAGCCAGTCTCTAAGCAAACTTCAATCCTATAACATAAGCTAAGATACAGAGTGCAATAAAATAATCTTTCTCAAAGATGTAAACTATCACATGTATTGAAAGCTTTTTGTTTCCTATCTTACAGTATTTCACTACTCTAGGAAGAAACAGTAGTATTTTTTCTGACCTAGCATTGTGATACTGAGTTTCCAACACAAAGCAGGGATGTTTTGATGGCTCCCAGAAAACTAAATGTGGTTTGGACCTGTGGGAAATTTTTTTCTTTTGGAGGCAAGGAATATGAGCATGTGCTATTTCCCTTATTTACTAACCAAAGGGACCATCTGTCTTCCCCACTTCCACCATCAATTCTTACCATAGAGGAGTAGGAAACCATTCCAGCTCTCCTCATCAGCTGGACTGCCACCCACAATACACACAACCATCCTTCTTTGCAAACCAAATGCATTGGGGAAATGAAAAGGCAGCTCCCCTTTTTGGAAAGCCATTAAAACTATGGAGAAAAAAAAAAAACAATTGAAAGTATTACCTGGAAAACTGAGGCCCCATACATCAGCTATACCACAAAGGACATCCAGCTCATCTAAACCAGACTAGTTCCTACTCAGAGAGATTGTACTTAACTATCAAGTTTGCTGCTGTGTTCTAACTATCTCTCAATTCCAGACTTCTGTCAGCCCTTTCAGGGAAGCTAGGCAAGAATAAAATGGATTGAGACTACTGTGCTATTGCACCAGTGCCATCTAGTCAAGAAATTTCCATTTCCTCCATGGATGGACGCTGATGTGCACTCAGCTGGCCTGCTCCCTTCACCAGTTGAGGCTTATCACCTTAGTGGCACTAAAAACAGGGCTTCTGGAAGCAAGCACACTACTGTCTACTCCTATTTGCACATGGTGAGATCTAGAGAAGGCTGAGACATTGGAATCTTGCCAGGCAAAGGCATGTGTCTTAGTGCAGGGTTTGCATCCAGAGGTCTGGTAGCCCCCCAGCAATGGCCACAGAGGCTGTCAGTGTAGAAGCACTTCAGACCCAATGCCTTGCACTAGCCATTCATCAGTGTCAGTGGAGGAAAATTATTCTGCTCCTTCCAGAAGGTGAAGGAAAAAAGTTACAAGGATGACTGCAAACTTAATTCACAGCAAATTAACAATTAAATCCTCTGTGTGACACACCACAGCTATCTCTCTTGGGGCTTGTTTTATTGAAATTTAAAGAATAGCAAGTAAACAAATGAAGCCATTCCTTTTGACACTGTGATTTCATGTCTGATGGGGCAAGGGGGTTGGGTGGAAATCCATTCCAAACTTTCAATTTTCACTTTACCATGCAGTGAAATTAAGCTATCATAGTACTGCATCAACCCTGCCAACTTTCCACTGGCTGCTCTACATGTACTAGGCCCACACATTTCTATTTTTTAGCAATTCCTGGCAAATATCCTGTCAGATTAACAGCAGTTTTACTCCAAAAATATGACGCATAGATAAACACAAGTGATTCTTCTCTTCCAGAAACCACATCCCCACCATGGCTTTAGGCAGTGCAGGAGCAGTAACAAAGGCTCAGAGGGAGCCCCATTGGCATCCCTGCATGTGCACATTGTCCATAAAGTTAATATCAGATGACTTGCAGTGTATGACATCAGTGTGAGGCCTTATCCTGATTTGCTGACAGTAATATGGAGGGCAGGGAGGCAGGGAAGGACAAATACAGTAGGACAGTACTCACAACTGGAAGGCTTACACAGCTTACATGTACTCTGATGCACAGCAGCTAGCATGGCTGGGACAAGTCCCTCAAAACTTCTCTGTCACAGCTAGTCTTTAGCTAAGACAAAATAAATCTGGTCGTGGCAAGTCCAGCTTGGTTGACCTGGCTTGTTCTAGAAGTCCCTAGGTGAGTAAAAGAGCTCGTGCAGAGACCTGAGCCAGTCATAGTCAGTCCAGAGAGCAGATGTATCACTGTTCAAGGAGTTGGGCAGGGCTAACACTCAGACCAATCAGTGTCTAGATCTGGGAGTTCTGAACTCTCTATATAAGTGAGTTGTGAACAATAAAACAGGCTGTTTGTCTTATGACCAAGAGAAGCTAAGTCATGATTTCTGTCTCCAACCTGCAACCATTGTGTAATACTTCTCATGTTTCAAATAATGACCAATTTCATTGCAGGGAAACACTCAATCCCCAAGTATATGCCATTTCCAAAAGGTGTGGGGGTTTGCAATTGCAGATTCCTAAGCAATGCCCAGAGGGAGCCACCTTAGAAGAGTGAGCATTAAACAGACACAGTTCTATTACAGGCCTGGCTTTACAGGCCGCCAAGCTACGACCCGGCCACTCGACAGCAACAGAGAAACTTGCCGGGACATTCACTGCCTTTTCCTGCTCTAACTTCCTAATGCCAGCAGCAAGCCTGCTGCTGTCTGCTGCCAGCTATGGAAAGGAGGGCAAACGGTTAGAGGTCTTGCCCACAACAAACACTGCTGTGTTTTGTCCTCCTAACTCCCCCACTTACTCAGGCTCCTATAGTGAAGAAGTGAAAGAAAGGAAGAAGCAAGGGTGCTTTCCCCAAAATGTTCCTCTCAAGGCTAAGAATCTTAGGAGATACCATATCTTCTACCTAACAATACACTTGTGCCTCTAGTTTAGTTAATTGCTTTTGGCCAAGGAGAGACTGTCTTCAAAAGTCTTTAAAAATGGAAACATGATACAAAAGTCTCACATGCACTAGAGAAGTAGAAATTAAAATTATAGCACATGGGATTTGGTGCAGAACCAAAAGGCACAGCCACCCATGGCTCAGAGCTGGAGCCCTCCCTCTGCAGCCACCTCTAGCCTAGACCTTAACACAACAGCAGTTGAATATAAACTGTTGCAGAAGTACTCTAAAGTGAGGAAAGTAACCCTTCTCTCTGTCCCACATCCCAATCCTCTGATAAATGACAATGTAAAAATGAAAGTGTTTCCATAAGATAGGTAAATTGGTTCACGACTGCAGCTTAATTTAGGATTTTTATTCCATGTCACAGTGAAGCATCAGAGGCCAAGCTCATATCAGTACCTTCTCATTATTTACCTAATGGAAAGCCGCTGCCTCAAAATACAATTCAGAAACTTTATATTCCTCCAGTAAAGTGCAACCATGCACTTTACCAGTCACAGAACCCAGTCATTGTGCAAGTCTCCCAACTTCATCCAAAACCCCGTCACCACAGCCATTCTGCAAAGCAGCCACATAATTAAAAAAAAAAAAAAAACAACAAAACAACCAAACAATCAACCAACCAAACAACCAAACAAAAACAAAAAAACAAACCACCAAATCAGTAGTGGATGGTTACTGTAGTACTAGAAGCATAACAAGGGACATTCTAAGCTCCACTTGTGGTCTGACTCCTTACCTTCATAGCAGGGCAAGAGCTTCCTCCCTTTGGACTGCAGGTCAGGAGGAATGATGTTGCAGAAGCCATGGGGCAAGATGTACTCTGTCTCATAGTAGATATTTTTCCAGCGATGTGCACATGCCTAAACAGATCATATAACATGGGTTATTGGCCCAGAGTCACAGGAGACCACTCCAACCAAGGCAGAGCATGCATGAACAGGACCACTCAGCATCACTTTCATCCCAAAAATCCATTGTACTCTCATTACATTCCACTGTTTCTAGCTAAAGTACTTTGTTATTGTTAGCTTCTGCAGTTATCAGGACACTGTCTCACCTGGAAGCTTAGATCTCAGCCTTCACATGTATTTAAATAGGAAAACAAGTGGTCTCAGAGCCCATGCTGGAAACTTCAAAATCTCTGACTGTACATGAATCCTTGCAGAAAGCAAAGTTTTTGTACTAAAGATGCACTAACACAACCCAAAAAAAGGTGAAAAACAGGAATAAAGACACTGAGAATACTTAGGTTAAACCACCAAATAATGCATGTGTGAGTCAAAGGTTGGTTTCCACTGGGAAAGCCAGCTCTGTCTTCTGGAGGCAGAGCTCTGCCTTCTCTGTCTTCTGCTGAGCCTTGCTTACTGGCAGTGAATTTAATTGAAAATGCCAAGGATTTTGGAGCAACAAGAGTGGCAACATTAGCCAAGATGCAGACAAGCTGCAGAGCTTTATAGTGAAGAATGAGATCATCCTGAAAAACAGGACTGTCCAGGACACTTGCTCACTACAACTGCCATGCACAGGCACACATGCAAGCAATGTAGAGCCGGTTCAAAC
Source organism: Phylloscopus trochilus trochilus (assembly GCA_016584745.2). Classification (NCBI taxonomy): domain Eukaryota; kingdom Metazoa; phylum Chordata; class Aves; order Passeriformes; family Phylloscopidae; genus Phylloscopus; species Phylloscopus trochilus. The sequence goes on along the minus strand of WQNJ02000546.1, from coordinate 55,298,109 downwards.
CTTCACAGAACCCATTTGCTCCAAAACTAACACTGCATTATTGCCAGCCAAACCACAATTTGGCTTCTGCTCAGGATTATTTGGAATAAAAGAAAAGGAAATGTGAAACAGCAAGGACTTTGAACTTAGCACATGCCAGATCATATCTCTACCTGGTCTGAATCTACACTGTAGATGTGTCAATTTATATCATTTAAGGCTTAACCCCACGCCAACAGAGCAGGTCTCTATGCTACAAATCATCTCCTCCACATGCCTTCAAATGTTTCTGGAGGCTTGCATCAACCCCCTTCACAAACGCATCCTCCACAGATGAGATACCCTCTGTCTTCCATTTCTGTGTGCTACCCCACTTTTCTGCCTCAGCACCTCAGGGCTGCCCATCGGAGCATCTCAACATTGTTAAAAATTATGTCCACTCATAAAGCAGACACAGCTGTGTCACCTCTCCACTAAAGGACATGGGAAGTGTCATGCTCTCATGTCAGAAGCCACTGAGAAGCTCAAAATTCAATACAGCCATCAACAGATTTCAATATACTTATATCCAGAAAGAAATAAATAGATAACACTACTCTCAAAGAGCAAAATCAGGTGTGCAAAACCTGTTCTACTGTTGGTAGTGCTACATTTGGAGTTTGATATTTATTGCTTTCCTATTTCCTATGCTGAAGAAGAGGCACATATTTCCACATATGGCTATCACAGAGGGACAGTGAGGGGCTCTGGGGGCTGCAGAAAGTTTTGCACCACACTGCAGACTGCCACCTGTGATGCAAAGGATCCTTCTGAGGGCACTCCACTCCACAGCCAAATACATGTGAGAAGTACAATAAAGAGCAGCTTTGGAGACTCCTGTATGCACTTTAAGGAGCCTCAGTTATGATTTCCATCACCATTCAAAATTTAACAGCAACAGACAACCAACACGTGAAATGCTCATTTTCAGCAAAACCAGGAAATAGTTTCTCTCCTGATGGATCTGTGCTGTGAGCATAAATACACACATGCACAACACTTACAAAGGCAATGCCATAAAAATACATATCATTACAGCGACAGTCAAGTAAACCCAAACTTTATATATAAACTCAAATGGAAACAGATCAAGAGTATTTTTTTAAAATTTTAAGATAAAGGATTGTGGTATTGTATATTCCTTGATTTTTATATTTCAGAAACTGCAAGATACTCACATAAGTTAACCTACTAATTAATCTCTCTCAGAAGAGTACAAACAATGGAGTCAGGCAGAGTAGCAGCATGCATTTCATCACAAGCAGGTGGCTTTGCTCAGGAGTGAGGCGCAGAGGCCAAAAAATATAAAACAATATAAGGAGAGAAAAAGCTACTGCTTAATAAGAAGTATGTTCAAAATCAGCTGGAGGCTACAGGCTCAGTCTAGCAATTCTGGACAGACTTAAACCAATCTGTTAAGTCTTGGGTTAATGACTACATTTCTGTACCTTCATCATGATGTGTATCAGTAGTTCACCACTGACTGCCTTAGTCTGCAAACCTTCAAGGGATGAACTCTCCTCAGTTACCTGAGTCAGTGCTTCCCCAGACTTCCCTGTGCCACAGCTACAGAATTTGACATTTTCACAATGGACAGGAGTCCAGAAGCTCCTTTTCTTCCTCAAAACTCATTTCTCTGCAGCCAGTCAACCAGGACATTTGTCTCCCTGTCACAACACATCTGATTTTGGTTTTTCTGTCTTCCCAAAAGCGTTTAATTAGTTCACTGTTGCTGTATCATTCAATGTTGCCAAGGCAAGGTGATGTGGTTACAGGCTTCCTTCTCCGGCAGCAACAGCACATGTCTGAAGAGGTCTTTAGAACAACAGTGTATCTGAGGCAATTGCAAACATCTGACAGTCTATGCACTCTATTTTAGATGCGAGTTATAAGCAGGTCCCTATGCAGTATGAAAACCATCAGCATACTTTGGTGCTCAGCAGCTGCTACTGGGGTAGAGGTTCCAGCTCTACCACAGAACAGGGGAGAAATAATGCAAACACTTGAAGCAAAGCAAGACGAGATAGCTATTGACGGCCAACACTGCATTGCCACAGTATATGAATAGGCCATTTCAGAACTGCTGACACTTGGCTCTCTTGCATATTGTTCCAGCCACAGGCTTCAGTCCAAAGGAAGAGTAACACAATGACAGAAATGACAGGTATTTAGGAAGGCAAGACTAAAGCATGTGGCTTATCTCTAAGGAACCCTCCCTGGTTCCTCTCCTAAGAAAATAAAAGAAGGAATTTTACTGTTTCAGTTTGGAAAGAGGGGCAATCTCAGATGTATTATTGCAGTACTGAGATTAATGCAGATTGACTGATAGTATATCCAAGAACAAGAAGCTTTCTTATTTAATCTTACTCCTACATTTGTTTATATCCTCACTGTTTGATGCTTTTCTTTCATTTAATCCATCACACAAACACCAAATTCTGGTTTAGTAACATCCTGGCACAATATGGGCTCAAACACAATCCACATTTTATCAAACACCAGCTAAAGCCCTCTGGCATGCTCCTCACCTTCCCTACTGCCCCCTGCCACTGAAACTAGTACTCTTATCAGGCAACTGGGGAAGGCTGAAAAGAAAAAAAATTTAGACCACTAAGCAGCTACAAAGCAAAAGTAACAACTTCTTTATACAACCCATAGTTGAACTGTGGGACTAGTTAATCTAACACAGGATGTCAAGAGCACGAATATTTCACAGAGGCAACAACACTTGTTCATGAAAAAAAAAAAAAAAAACACCCAAAAAAAACCCCACCCAATCCATCTAGGGCTAGTAACCAGAAAGATATTATTCTGACTTAAAGGAATCCTTGGAAGAGATGTAGTAAATAGAGCTGTGATGAGCTGACAATACAGACTCTACACACTCCTAACTAAAGAAACACACTCATGTTATCTAGCAATCAAAAAAAAATGGCAAATACAGCTATGAACACATATTCAGACACACCTTCTCAGAACACCGGTTTTTAAAATGGGATTCAAAGAAAAGCTACATTTTAAAGATATGCTAATCCTTAAAACTAGAGGAGCACGTGTACTGAAAACCATCTGTGGGAAAATCACAAATCTTTTTCAGCAAAAAATTCTCAAAACAGAGAGCAACAATGACCTGAAACATCCAGGTAATTTTCTTCCACAAAGGAATGTTTGTATATGTTCATTTCAGGCTCTGTTTACATACAGATGCACATAGATGTATAACTAGTAGTTTAAGGCTTTAGTGATAAATAGTAATGAGAATTATATAATTAAATATACTCCAGCATCTGGACATGATCTCCATGGTGAGGGGCAGCATAATCTTGTCAGATGGCTGGATTAGGATTGTTTTAAATCAGTGTCACTTGTGGAGACATTTTACTAGCCTAAGCTGCACTGAAATAGGCATACCACCAGCTGTGCCTTTTACTTTACCTACATTTCACTTTTAACCTTCTTTATGTGTGAAATTTCTACCCCCTCAACCCTAATCCAAGGTCTATCCCCTCAGACCTAATCCAAGACCACCCATGTCTCTCACCCTTGTAGCCTCCATTCAGGCAGCCAGCACCCAGCTTGGCAGTTGCTTGGCTTTTTGTCCCATCAGCATTCCCTTTAATTATTGTCTCTGTCTAGGGAGATGACCCCTAAGCATCAACTGCAACCTCTTTTCCTTTGAACCAAAATACACAAGCCTGCTATTCTTAAAACACATTTTTCACAAGAAATTTAGAATTGCCTAAAAAAAAATGTATGAACAACCTTCCAAAAATTAGTTAGGATGAATTTGTCTATTTCAGCTTGATGACTGGACAATGAAAAGGATGCTGTCTCTCAAGGGTAGTGCTATCCTGATCAATGCAACTTACTCCTCAGTTGTCACACACAACTGAGCACACATTCAGCTCAGGATACACCTTGAAAATATGAATTGCTTGCTCTAGCATGAATGCCTTAATTTTGTCCTCTGTTGTACATGTTTACAGTGTATTTTATTTATGCCTCTCTTTCTCCCCTCCTCTAGTCCCGAACATGTTGAAAACATCCAAGAAAAGTAAAGGTAGCCCCTATCACACTAACATACACCAAGAGAGATGAGGCAAAAAAAAATCACAGAAAGGTATCAAACTTACCTGCTCTCCCACGGGGAAGTCAGTGCTCAAGGATTTGGGGCATAAGCACCTGGACTCTAAGCACACATTATAAAAAAGTCTTTGAGAGAAGCAGGTTTGTCCTTTTGCCTTTCACAGGTGATTGGTACAATAATCACTGCACAAGATCTTTCTCACTAGCAGTTTTTTGACAGTTTGATGTTAAATACAAGGGCAGTCTCTATATCACTGGAAACACGGGGCCAACTGAAAGTTTCCTACTCACAAATAGTGCAGTTTAGAACTAGACCACTGTCAGGGTTACCCTGATACAACCTTGGCATCTGACTGCCACATATAATATGCACAACATTTTGCAGCGAATTTCTTTTTATTTCTTTTAACATCCCTGCAGACACACTCACTCAGGTAGACAGTCAGAACCCAACCACAGATGTATACACAGGCAACTATTGATCATAATGTAAAATATCCGTGGATTCTAGAAAAGGTTTTGCCCAGGACTCTACAATATCACAGGAAAAGTTTCACAAAAAAGTACTGTGCATCCTAAGGATCGCATCTGCTGTCCTTGTCCTGTCTATATGCATAGTAGCCACACTGAAGACATGAAGTCAATCCACAGACATCTCTACTTGCACCACTTCTACCTTGTTAATAGGAAGTTAATACAGATAAATTAAAAATATGGCCACAAAGAACAATTTACATTTTTCCTTGTAAGTTTTGAGATGCAATTCACATGCTCAAGGAAAAGGTATGTTTTTGTATTTCCTACATAAACACAGGCAAACTACAAAAAGAGCAAATTAGTAGAATACCCCCCAGACAAACTGCATTTATTCAGTTCAAAGACATAAACCCTCAGATTTAGGAGGAAGTCCTTGGCTGACACAAGTCAGGTGTGATGGCTTGGAATTCTCCCTCAATAAATCACATCTTCTGGCTGGGGCTCACTTCTGCTTGAAGAAAGGAACTATAGAATCTGTTCCCTCTTGCTCTGGACTCCGTCAGTCACTACCAAACACAATCCTGATGTGCTTTGTTAGGCAGCAGCTACATTTTTAATGAGATCAAAGAATAGCATGGACTTACCAGGACACTTCCATCTGCCTTTGGCTGCCTAGCTAGGCTCACACCCATCCATTCATCATCTCTGTCTTCCTTACAGGTCTTTCCACAGAGCATGCCCCGAGAATTGCCTACAGAAAAAAAAAGGGAAAGGCAGCAAGGCAAGGAGACTTGAGTTTTAAATACCTACCTAAAAATCCTGACAAGAGATTGCCCATCAAACATTTGACGATTTTTTCCCCCTTCATCATGATTATTAGTACTTGAATGCACTAACTGGGGCAATGTTCTCACTCTTAAGTGGCATAAACATCTGAGAACAGACCCTGGTCCCAACATCCAGCAGCTATCATACTATGTCCACAGCTCTACTTAAATGAACCATCAATCCATCAAGTCAATGGGAGAGGTACCAGATTGCCTCCTGAATGCAATTTTGAAAATGAGATCAGGGGCACTTAAAAAAAAAAAAGAGGCTGAAATCTATAGTCCCATCAGGCAGCACTCATGAATCCATGACAATTTACAATCTGGTAGAGGACAAACCACTTAGTCAAAACATTGTTTTAACACATATAAGCTTCAAAGACAGAAATTCTACTTAGTGTAAGTATGAAAAGATGAACAATGCCATTTTTTAATAGGCAGAGCAAGCAACATGTCCCCAAGAAAACCAAAGTATTAAAATGCTTCAATCTTTACCATCATTATCCAGCAGGAAATTTTAGATCATAATTTTACTTTAGGTCTCCACCGTCCCCTGCCTCAGACAGTTTATCAGAAGAACTCAAGTCAACCCTGATCCCATGCAATGGCATACAAGTGGTCTCACTGAGACCACTTTAATACAAAAAACAAACTCAAGAAATTATTTGCTGCATTATGAGGGAACCCATAGATCACCACATTACTAATAACATCACGTATCATGAGCCCATCACTGAATTGCCTAGGGTCATCCCATGCTCTTATTTCAGCACTGCCTGGAGCAGGCAGTAGCACTCTGAACACTTACACAGTCACATTGAAGCAAATGACGAAAAGACAGACGTTTAGGTTAAGCAGGGAAAAATTCACATTTATCAGGTTACTCCCTGGAAAGAGCAAGCAAGGTTACTGGGACAACAGCAGCACTAGTGGGATGTTATTTTGTAATGCTGAAGAGAACATGACACTTTCGCTAATAGTGTTCAAAATCCATAGGAAAGGCTGATTGCTCCCTCTCAGGATTTCGGGGCCAGTTTGAAGTTGGCAGAAGGACTGCTAGCCATGTGGTTTGGATTTTTTTGGTTGCCTCCTGCTGTCGCAACATCACAACTACCCACCTCTCCCCATATCCAGTTCTGTGCATCTTCTGTCAGGGTTGGTATGGACTCGACATTTAAACACTGCTCCTGGGGACTGAACAGAGGTGCTGTATTTAGATTCTGCCTTGGGAGCACCAACCAAGACCCTGGAAACCAAAAGCAAAGCAACAAGTGATTAATGATTTCAGGAGAAAAGGAAAAAAACAACAAACACCACCAAGGTTCACACTGCCAGAGCTTCACCAGTAAAAGCACTTTTCTCAGCAACCTTGTAAAATAATGACAGCAATTCACAAACTGAAGACACCACACACAATAAAGGCATTTCTCCACAGTGAAGGCACAAATATTTTTAACAAATTAAATGTCCACTAGGATAGTAGCACATTTAAAGTGACACACCCTCATCATACACCTCCCAAAAGCATTTAGGAAAGCATTAGGATGCACAACAGCATCTGCATCCATTTTTCCTGAGTTTTAGCTACATCTCTATCAATCCAGAACTGATACACCCACAAGTGGACAAAATCTGAACCTCCTGCTGGCTACATTCTTGCCAGCCAGCCCAAGATTCGTAAGCTTGTTTAGAAAGTAGAGACACTCCATTCTCAGAACATTTTACATAATTACATCTTTAAAACACAACAGCAAAAAATCAAACCAACAATACAAGCAAATCTCTTCCACAATACATTGCTATCAACCAGCATTTATCCTTAAGGCTGTGAAGACTTTACCTGGACTATTTATCCCACATGAGATCTAGTGTTTCTGGGAAGCACCAATGGCCTGCTCTGACCATAGGGTTACCCTCAAAAGAAAGACAGTCAGCACTTTTTAATCAGTTTTGTTAGGATCTAGTTAAACTCTTTAACAACCCAGCTTCTATCTTCTTATGCCCTAAGGGATGCTTCTTGAGGAGGATTACAGGGGAAGCACAAGTATTAAAGAAGCCCTTTCTCTGTGTCCTCATTAAAAGGACAATCTTTCTCAAGTGGTTGTGACCCCAGACCTAGGCAGATGAAGAGGAGGAGGGAGGTTAGCAGGAGGGCAGCTCTGAGGACGGCAGCAGGGAGCACAGGTAGCTAAATAACAGTTCTGCAATTCTCTTATACTGTCACACATGACAGAGCTTCTGAATGTAAAAAAATCCTCACTAAAGTTAAGAATAGGGCTGGAACTAAGGGTGACCATCTCTAAAAGGCTAAGTCTCCAGAAGTCCCCCATGCAGACCCAGTCTGCTACCTGGGAGGCAGCAGATGACCAAGGAGACACCGTTGTTGGCTTAGCCACTAAAGAGCTATTGGTGCACAGTCTGCATACACAACTCTCCCACTTACAGATGGACCAGCCCCGCACCAGCTCCCAAATGAATGCTTTCCCTGTTTTAAACAACTTTTCCCTCACCCTCCAATCTAAAGTTCCATACCAATCACCATCCCAGTACACACAAGGAGATCCAAGGCACAAAGTATCTACTTCTCCAGGATCAACCTGAGTCATCCGGAAGGACTTCTCCTGCATCAGAGCCTCATCTATACACAGCAGGAGTACATCTCCACTCCTGACACACTGCCCTGGATGTTGGATGCAACAAAACCGTCCTGTGGTGTCACAATGGGACACAAAAGGAAGACACAGACTCCGCTCCCGTCAACAGGGCAAGACCCTCCGACCTTTATTCTGTGTGACTCCAATTATATAGTATTTACACCATGGATTGGAGAATGAGATTGCCACCTCTCCAATCACATTGGTCAAACCAGAAGTCCATCAGTTGTTCCCTTCCCAGAAGAGGAATGAAAAACATACTCATATTTACCATAAACATTACTTCTATTTATAACATTCGCATGAGAAAGAATTCAGAAACTATAAAAACATCAGAAGGCTGAAAAATCAGGGCGACACTGTGCCATTCAATAAATTTACAAAAATACGAGAAACCCCTGTGTTAAGTGACCATTTTCTCTGAGGTTTTATAGGCTAAACTGTTTCATTTGGAGAATTCTGATGGAACTACACTCTTGCACTGTACAACACACATCATGCTTTCACAAGTGAGGAGAATTAATGCCCAAAACACTTAAATTGCTAAAACCTACAAAGGCTGCACACTTGGGAAGGAAGTGCAAAGGAGCTTGAAAAGTAGCTCTAAATGGAAATCCTGCTAGGCAAGCAGCAGATATAAAATCAAATGCCAATCATTTCACTTTCACAGGCAATGAATGCATAACATCAGTTATTGATACTCATGAGGTCTAACAAAAAGAAACATTACTAGCTTAAAGAGTTACAGGTTCAAACTGCAAAAAGAAACACCATGTTTCTATGACCTGTTACAACAATAAGACAACACAGATCACACTGAACTCCAGTTTAAACCTTGCTCTAATCTAAGAAAAGTAAATATGATTTAGCAGCTAGTGTACAAGATACATGAAAGACAGAGACAATGGAGCGTAAACTACAAAGACTTTCATCTCTCTTTAAAAAGATGAATGATAAAATTTGATAATTAACAATTTGAGTAAGCTACTGGCACAGATGTCTTAAGCAACTATACCTTTCAAAAAGAAAACATTCATTACCATTTCTTCATGTGAACTGAGCAGAAAGAAGCAGCCAGCGATGTGAGTCAATGACAAATCTATTTTGGATTGTCCTGAATGTCCATACACTCAAATTTGATATTTCACATACAGCACACACTATATCACCTTTGGATCTTATCTCATTTGTTCACTCTTGAACCTGAAACGCAGCAGCTGAAACCTTTGCAGAGCTACTGTTTCATCTGGCATGATACATGCTCACCTATGCCCTAAGATGGTTACCTCCAGGGACACAGGAGGTTTTCTGTTGGCTCACGTGCTTTTTGTTTGGTATTTGTTACATACCAATTACTTTAATTTTATTCAAAGGTTTAAGACCGGAATATTTCCTTTGTCAACAAAAAGACTTGCTTACTCTTTCATTAGCTTCTGTATGTAATGCCTTAACTGTTGTAAGGAAGTCACCCATTTAACCATCATGAGACTTTTCAGCAGACCAGAATAGACAACTCCTTTCCATCTAAATACTTTGGGACTCCTGGAGCAAAAAAAAAATACCTGTTTTGTATCTCCTCTACATATTTAAAACACTTTTGAAATCTTTTGCAATGTCTATGTAACAGCACTGCCACCAGAGAAAGTGTTTTTTCTCTGCTACTATATCAAATCAGAAATTCTTTTCAAAACAAAGTCTTAGAGACTAATAGAGTCTTCTCTCATTTCAGTGCTGTGGAGTCTTGCCTGGCATAAACACAGAATATATAAATACAGCTACAACTTTCCAACGTGTTCCAAATAGTTTAACCAGCACTTGTTTAAAATGACTGATGTTTGCAGTACAGATTTCCAATGCTACTATATGACAACTTGGGCTGTCAGCAAGCAAGCACCAGCAGTTCTCCAGCCTTCTGCCAAAAGGCTTGCTATGTTAGTAATACTCTGTAGAGATTACTGATGAGTGCAGGTTCTCACACAACAATACTATTCCATGGGAAGCCCCTAAAATATTAGTATCTGCATGAAGATACCTTGAAGGGGAAACCCCATCAAGAGAAAGAGGTTACTTTCTATTCAGAAAGGAAGAGAACCAAGAAGAGGAGGAGGGGAGTTTAGAGCCATTTTAGCCATTTTCCTTGAGGTGTACAGAAATCTGTAAGCAACAGCCTCATCCCACTGGCTCTGTGAAAAAAGTATTGGGGTTTAAACCAAAACAGGGAGCAGTAAGTCCACTTAACTTTCTCTTCTTGCATTCATACTCACACAATCAAGCACAAACATCATCATCTGTATTGAGAAAACTATGCAGCTACATGACCATCCCACTAAAGGAGTTGCAGCAGCCGATTTTATTGGATGACAAGAAGATTTCTAATGATCACTTCCCTGGTGATTGACCCTCAGGACATACAGATTTGGAAATTAAATGGTGCTTTAACAGAAGGAATACTGAGCAAAAGTTCAGGACCCATGGCTGGAGAGATATCAAGCACATTACGCATGGGCCTACACCATGCCAGCAGTGATAAGACAATCACAGTTTAAAGGCTGAGGACTGCAGGTGCCTCAGCTCACTGCAAGGTTAAGTGGCAGGGGAAAAAGGTCTTTAAATTACCCCACATACCACAGCTCATTTCAAAAGCAATACTAGAGAAGGGTGCCCTACCATCATATCCCAGTTGAGTTTCTCCCCTTTAGAAAGGCCTTTGTTATTGCAAAAAAAAAAAACCAAAAAAAAAACCAAAAAAAAAAAACCAAACAAAAAAAAAAAACACACCACCAGTTACTTGAAATGAAAGCCAGTATTCTATCCATTACATGCAGAAGCAGGAGGGCTGGATGATCCATGACCAATGACAGCAAGCTCAGGTTCCTTCCTCAAAATTCCTTGGCAGGATCTACAGTATCACCACTTAGATTATGACTGGGTGACACAACACCGACTCTCCAGTGGGTCAGTCTGTTCCCACACCTTTGATACATAACATAGAGAACAAAAATTTTCAGCTCCCCTAAACTTGCTGAACAGAGCTAAAAGACTAAGCTAGCAAAAGAAAAAAAAAAAAAGATATAAAGGTATACACATGGGATGATAAATGTAACTGGAATCAGCGGAGAAACAGATAAAGAGGCCTACAGTGTTTGGGCAAGTTATGTAACAAGATATAGCACGTGCCCAAAGAAAACGTTCAAGGCAAGGTCACCTTTAATACTGAAGCATTCAATGCATACAACCAACACCAAAGACCCTTCTTAATAAACCTCAAGAACCATAAAAGGACTTTCAGAAGGAGGCAGATGCATGCAAAACAGTTCTAGGCAAGTGATGTCTATGTATTAGATAAGAAACATGTTTTATAGAATCTATACGATTATGATAAGTACCTTGTTGTAAAGTCTCACAACATACGAAGAACAAGGAGAGATCAGCTGTGTGTACTATGCAGATAAAGAACACCGGCTTTCTAACTGTATTTTTTTCTTTCAAGTTGTATTAGAAAGTTTATTCCATCCAATTTTGGATTGCCTTCCTTCTGACTGCACACAAGTTTACATGATATGTTAACAGCACACATATTGATCAGCCCAAGATGCTGATCAATCTTCATTATTTCAGCAGCAGTGCAAACCAGTTATGAGCAGGGCTGAAGGAATGATGCAACAGCACAGAAACCAGACTCATTCTTTCTTGTAAAACTCACAGCAGGATACCATGCAACTAAACTGATTTCATTACTTTTTCATGCCAGATCATTTTGCCAGACAAGATTAAATGGTCACCCCGGACTTGCTGAAAGATTTGAGGGCGTCAGCAAGAAGGAGACATAAGGAGGAAAATGGATAGAGAGATTAAAGTAACATTTTACCCATTTTTAAAAAGAACAATCAGAGATTTCAAACTAACACCTTTTATTTGCGCAATTTTTTTAACTGTCTGGGGTTGTTCTTTGAGTCCTTACTCCAAGTTTCAAATATATCCAGAGAGCAGAAGCACTTCAGTTTGTCCCTGCTCCAAATGCAACTAGCTGCCTTGTTTCTTGCTGATAATGGCCATGATGGGTAACTGAGTAAACCTGTCAAGACTCACAGCTATAAAATCCACTTAAGGAAGGAAAAGCAGACATTGTCAGAAATACAATAACTTCAGCACATCTGTGTTGAGACACCGTTTTTGAGACAAGAAAATGTGCAAAAACAGCTCAATGGAACCATCGTTGCATTCAACTACTGCTGAAAATGTCAAAGGCACTGACTTGTTCCACTGTTGTAGTGGTGGCTGAACACCCATATTCCATTATAATTTCTGTGTGCAGCACCTTGACTATTCACATTTATCTGATGTAAGATTTCATATCAAATATCCCTCCCTCCTTTTTTTTTTCATTGTACATGAATATTTGGCCCATATAAAGCCTAAATCACCAAACCCTGAACCAGTTTACTGGAAACCTACAGGCCTAAGGTAAGCAATACAGACAGGTGTCTTTGTGGTCTGGGAAAAGAGTTGAAATATGGAAGATATGGCTATGAAAGATACCATCTTAATATGAATTGGTGACTATATATATATATATACACACACAGAGACAATGCTACAAAAATCTCATCTCATGATGAGAAGTACATTAGGTGAGTATCAGGCCCACAAGCAATAAGAGCAATGAAGTTCCCTGAATACTTTCAAATGCTTGAGAGTATATTAACATATTAAAGAATTTTAGATGGGCAGGAGCCCTATCAGCCTCAGATATGATCAATCACATTTTTGCAGGCTCACATAGTGCTAAATTGGGCTTGCTGGGCAAGCCTTCAATGCCTAAAATATCACTGTCTAAAGTTAAGTTATTTTAACTACTTCCCATTGCAGTGTACAGACCCAAAGGACATGAAAAAACTGAAATCATAGCTCTTCCTTGGATACATAAAAGTCACAAGAAGAAAGAAAAAAAACTTGACACACAAAATCAAAAAATAACCCTGACTTTTGAGAGGCGTTTCTTCAGAAACCTGGAAGAAGGCTGCAAAAACTTTTAGGAGACATCCTTTACGATGTACACATACATCACAAGCACAACTGCTCATAGCACACTAGAATCAAGGGGAGTGTAAAAAGTCTCTTCTCCCAACTTGTCATCCCAGTGTCTGTTGGAAACAGGATTTTGAAGTACCCATGAAAGCAAACTTCCTGGTCTCACAATGAAGAGAAGCTCTCCCATCAATGGTGACAATCCCATCCTTATGATTTCTGACCATGCTGATGCTGACCATACGTTAACCCTTCTGGGTGTTAGGCCTAATAACTATTTTATTTAAAAACATTTAATGATCTTAGATGTTGGGTTTTGGTATTTATTTTCTTCTGGGTGCCACAGCAAAGATACCACGAATCAGCTCCATTTTCAATAAAAAAATGGAGTTTAAATAACAGGAGATTTTAGATTTGAGCACCAGATTTCTAACAGATCCCTGCCTTCAGACAGTTGTCTAGCACTTGAAGTCCAGCATATTTCTAAATGAAGTGAGGGGTCTCTGCAAGACTTCTCCCTAGTCCACCTTCCTTTCCAAAAATACCACACAAGCTGGGGCTATCTGAGGATAATTCATATTATCAGTCAGAATGACAGATACCCATAAAAAGCAACAAATTCTACCACTTTTGTCCCACCACACTGCACTAGATCAGCATTTCATTCACATCATTGGGAATTGACAGCAACTTGTCTTGAATACAAATTCCTTTCAGCCTTTGCATTCTTCATTGACTCCTGACCTAAGTAAAGCACTGCTTTAAACTGAGATCTTTTCTTCTCTCAGGATGCTTTTTCTCTATGAAATCTTCTTAAAAGTCCTTAAAAATGAATGCTCCATGAAAGCCACTATGGAGAAAGGCAGAGCAGAGAACTACTTGTGAACTAAAGGATGTGAAAGAAATTCATTTTTAAAGAACTGTATGTCAAAATGAATACGTTTATTTAAACCACAGTGTACCAAAGTTCCAACATCAATAGCTGAATATCTAAGTATAAAAAGATAAAGTCATGCTTTGTGGATGCTTGCTGGCAGCAGTAGCTCCCACTCATATTAGAAGTGCACCAGATGACACTAGCTAGATCCAATTAAAAGAAATCACTTTTAAGCCTAACAAAGAGCCTCTAACCAAGACAACAAACAGACTATGGTCCAACGCTCTTTTCAATCAATGGGAAAACAAGAAGCTTGCCAGTTTCACAAATTTTTGGATGTAGAAAACTTTTTATCTTCGGACTTTTTTTTTTTTTTTTTAAGTTACACAGACATTTCCTCTATTATTTGGAAGCGTCTCTTCAGTCTCCGAAGGAATTTTGTCCCCTGCCAGGCAGAGTTAGCTCTGTGGACGCTGAGCGCGCTGCTCCCGCTGGAGGTTACCGCTATTAGAAACATTTCCCATTAACACAGCAAAACCCAACCCCGTGCACTTTTTCGTACCCAGTCAAGACGATGAACAGCTAAATATTTCCCGCGAGGAAGGGGGATCGAGCACAGCGTCGAGACATCGGCCGTGGGCCGGCTGGCATTTGAGGACAATTAGGTCACAATGCTGCGTGACCAGCCCAGAAAGGACATCTCCGTGTTAAAACGCATCCCGGCGCGGGGGCCCCTGCTCACATCAGGGAAATCCCTCGTGCACAAAGGGCGTGGAGCCCACAGCTCTGACTCCAATGCACCCACACGAAGAGGTGGACCTGGGGGAAAAGGCCCCGCAGCCAGGGCGGAGGCGCCCCTTCGCTGCCCTTGCGAGGGGACTAAATTCTGCCGGCCCGCTGCGGGAGATGCGGCTGCCAGGAGGAATGGGTGTCGCGGCAGCGACGGCCCGGCCGCATCCCCGCCGCCACCCGCGGCCGCGCCGACCCCAGACATGCAGGGGTCGTGCTACTCACCACCGCGTGCTGTCATGGGAGTGCTGCAGCACCGAGTACCCAAAGAAAGAGCCGTTGGGACCCCGGAAAATCACGGGGTGACCCACGTCCACGTTGTAGGAGCGCACCACGGTCACCCACAGCAGCATCCACAGCACCCGCACTCCGCGCTGTCGCGCCTCCAGCATCCTGCGAGTCCCGGGACAGCCGCCCGTACCGGCGCCGCTAACTGCTGAACTCCGGCTGGCCGACTCCCCCGGCGCCGACCTCAAGACGGAATATCCGGGCCGGCCCCGGACTGTGCCCGCCCCGCCGCGCCCCGCGGGCACCGCGCACCCCTCCGCCTTGGCCGTCCGCGCCGGCCGTGGCGCCGGCGCCCCCTGGCGGTCCCGGGAGGCACCTGCCGTGCCCCGCCCGACCCGTCGGCTCCGAAAGGCGCCGTCCTCAGTTCTGCCTCCCGGCGTGTCCCGCCAGGCCCCACAGCCACCCTTCGGTGTCCCTCTCTTCCACGAAACTGCCTGTCAGCTATGGTAGTTTTCTGTCATTTTTCCACCTACTCCAGTTCTCGCGCAGCCGTTCTCCCAGTCGGCGTCTGGAGGGGGAAGAGGGAAATCACAAAGTTTAGGCCAGAAAAACATGGAGGAATCAGTCCTGACTTCCATTAGTTTGACGCTATCTGCCCTGCTTGAATTTGGCATGCGGAAAGGGACACTTCATGAGTGACAGAAGAAAGATCTGATTTTGCATCATGCCGAAATGCACAGGATATTTTCTTGGAAAAACGGAAGCCCTGAGGAGATGAGGGACAACAGAAATGAAAATACATCGGGTAACAAAATTTGACCCATGTTTTCCGGCAGAGGGACTTGAGGTCTGAAAAAGAAGCAGCAACCTTCGTGGCTAGGTAAAAGCTGAAAATAATTGTTCTAGTACTTGAAAAGTTTGACCATCTGAGAGCAAAAATGATCAGTCAAACATGCACTAATAGATGAGCAAAGGCAAGAAGATAGTCTGCTCCAGAGGATAAGACAAGGGTGACCATCACTCTGTAGGAGAAGGGGAGGGAAGTTGTGTGGTAGAAAACCTTAGGGCCCACAGACAGAGGACAGAGTCCATCCTTTTATTAAAGTGAAAAGCAATATATTTTAGTGCTCAGGATTCATGTGTCTAGATCCTTCTTGAGGATCAAGTCCAGAATCTCAGAGGATAAATAGTTTCTCACAGATAATTGTGACTTTCATATGTTTCTGTTAGCTTTGGCTTTGCCTATTTAATTCCATGTACACCTCTCATCCATAAGAAAGTGCACCAGGAGAAGCAGAGTAAGTCCTGGGAAACGCAATATTAGAGAGGCCAGGAATTCTGATTACAACAGGAACTGCCATTTGTGGCAGGTTACTGGAGATTTACAACCAGGTCCAGTACCCCTTGCATATGCACACGATGGTTAATGCGGAATTTGCTTCTGATGACACCAGTGATCTCCAGGGAAGAGTGCTGCATGTTGAGGCTCTTGAAAAACTTTCATAGAAAAATACTCTTGCAGGTCCAATTTTCTTTCAGTAAAGGAAGTTCTTGGTGAAAGAGTAATTATTTTTCTGCAAAGGGTTTGCACCAGGATTTGTGTTCAGTGAGGAGGGAATTCTGTGGTAAGCTGTTTCATGATATTCATGTGGCTCTTTCAAAACCACAGCTTGTTTCTACAAGGGAGATCCTCATCAGGAAGATTGATCACAATCATTACTTTTGAGCATCACCCTCAGAGAAGTGTTCAGGTGCCACATGTATATGTTGCTGTTTAGAAACTGACACTTTTGATGTTGATTGTGATGCCAGAAACATTATGTCTTGGTTTAGAAAGACAGGTATCTGCCAGGGAAACTGGGGTTCCCCTAGAATGGAGAATGCCAACCCCTCACACCCCGACGAATTATAATTTTGCAATCAAGGGCTCTCAGGCAAAGATGTTGGGGATAGGAATAACAGTTCTTTACTAGGGAATATTAACAATACAAATGTGATAGGAAACAAAACCACCCAACCAAACAAACAAATAAACAAATAAACAACAATTTTGGAAAAAACCCTGACAGAGTCAGAGCCACAACCTGACCCTGTGATTCAGGATGTTGAAAGCAGTCCAAAAGTAAAGTCCTTCTGAAGTGGCAGACGTGATTCTGTTGGAGCAGAGATGATTCTGTGGAAAAGCAGGTCCAGGGGTGGTGAGGAGGGGGGTCCGGGACTGGTGAGATGGAATCTGGTGAGACGAAATCCGGTCTTCCTCCCAACAGAAATCGGGTGGAAAGACTGGCTGCTCTCCTGTCTGTGAGTCTCCGTTTTAATCCAGACAAAACTGCCTGCTCCCCTCCCCCCACCCCCCACCGCCAGGGCATGAGATGTATAGAAATGCAGATGCACCGCACAGGCTGGGGAAGGTGGCAATGGCCTATCAAGACGGGACATCAGGCCCCCAAACAAATGGAAATAGAATACACAAAACCCAGCTCCACAACCAGGACACATTAGCACAGAAATTTTCAGGACAGGTTAAATAGAGAAGTAATAATTACATAATTATTGGTGGTGAAAAAAAAAAAAATCAATAGAGGAATGGATGTTTCCAGTCACCAAAGTGTTTTATATTGGTTCTGTGAAACTTAGTGGTATAATTATTTACTGTTCTTGTTCAAGGTGGATTGTGAAAAGGTTGGGCTAGTGTGGGTCTTCCTTCATCTAACTGTGACCAGCATTACAGAGAAGTGAAAATTTTCCAGTGAAATCTGAGTGGCACAATGCTCACTATCAAATAAAAAGGGAAAGTCATTTTATCAGTAACTTCAGCCTCAGGGGTATGATCAAACTGCAAGAACTGATTTGTTTATTGGTGCATTAAGTAAAAACAGCAGGGCATTTACATCATATTAGCAGGGAGATTTATAACATTTAATAGAAAGATTTTCGCAGGGATTTTATAACTTTGCAATCAATATGGATAAAAGTAATCTGATGTAGGTAGAAGGTCAATACAATTAAGCAAATTCCACAAATTACATGTTATCCCATTAGCACTACAAAGCCACATCTCTGCCTTCTGAAGCAAGAAAGTGTTGGGGGTTTTCAATTAATTACCTGGGCACTAAATTGTGCTCAGACCACTCTCAAACCAAGTTCAAGGAAATGTGGATGATATGCTAGATGAGGTGAATGGAACACTTGTCTTTCACATTGTATGTGGAGAGCTCTTGGGAGGACTTATTCCAGCTAGAAGTGATACATACAAAATTGTGTCATCCATAAAAATATCAGCTCTCCATTCTCTGCAAGGAAGAGTATCCAGGGAAAGGCTAGGTGTATGGTACTTCCATCCTTTTCTTTTATGCCACATCCAATTACTGAAGTCACCTCACAACATTTAATCCAACGGGAATTTTGTCAGTCCACCAAACAGAAACAGAAACACAAACTGCCTGTCTCAGCAGTGTAGGTTTAGCTTATAAAACTCTGGCATGGCATTTATGAAAGCAATGGTATATCCAGCTGCAGCAACAAGAAGAATAATAATGTACAGTTAAATGAATATGATGGTAAAACTAAGGGGTGAGAAAATGGAATAATACATTAAATCATATACCACAGAATTCCCTCCCCACTGAAAACAAATCCTGGTGCAAACCCTTTGTATAGGAACCATTCAAACCAGTAATAGCTACAATAAGCACTTCTATATCTCTATTCTCACTGTGTGAGCCTTGATGTTTGTATCATTTAGAGAAGCTCCATACCTGCACCATAGTGCTAATCTGTACTTTACACATACTTATTTTAATTAAACATTGTATTTTGGCAAGACTCAGTCTCCAGATTAGTTTATAAATTAGAAACATTGTCTGTAAATTGAGAATCAACAATGAAGTAGCACTGTTGACAATACTTTTTAATTAATAGTAGAGCTTAGGAAAATAAAGTCCAATGCAATAATTTTTTGACTGTGGAAAGAAAATGAAAATTAAAACAAATTCCCCATGTCTTCATTGCTTAAAAATTCAGCTGTGTACAGACTCCATTCATCAAGAGTGATGTAACAGATAAGTTGTCTTCCTGGAAGCTTCTCCTCCCAAAATGGCACTTCAAAGGTGAGACAGATATATATTTGTGTGTGTATGTGTATATATAAATAAAGATATATTTGTTCCTGTACTGCACATGGTGAACTCAGTATTGGTTTCCTTACTTTTACCAATACCTTACTTAATTTGAAGTTAATTCGTCACACATAATTCTATTTATCATTTGCCTTTTTTTGCATTTGTATCAAAGTAGTGCTGAGGTTGAAATTCTACTGTTTCAAAACAGTTTCTATGCACAAGCAACTTAATTTTCACTTCCCATAGACACCTACAACTAACAGTTGCTGTAATCTTATTTAACAACCTTTTTTGAGCCCTACTTGTTTGGGTGCAGATTTCTCTACCTGGCCCCCAGATCCCTCCTGTTTGCTCTTAGCCACAGGTGCAGAGAGGATGTGCTGCTGAGTGGGGATGGATGACACCACCTTCTCCCGTCCTGGCATCCATCAGCAGGGACCTGGTAGCAATGGGAAGGCATCCCATTATCTCATTAATACAAAGGCTGCTGCCTCTCCCCATCATTATTCATACATTTATGTCAGTACATGTTCAGTATTAAGGAGGTTTTAACTGAACTTGTGTTAAAGGTTTCCCATTGAAGTGGTGACCCTTGCTGATTGTTCTTGTGCATTCTTCATATTTCTCTGGCAAGTGCTCAACACAAGGAGATCGGTAACTCTGTAAAACAGGTCCTGATGATAATACTGCAGTTTATTTTCAGTCAGTTCCCAATGAATGCTCTGATCAAATCTACCTACAGACTCAGCTGAAAAGTGTTCAGGAGACCAAACTTGGATGAGATGTTTTCCAGCCATTTCCAGTAGCTCTTCTTGCCTCCAGTAAAGACCATCCTCTTCAATTCTTCTTCCACTGTGGTTTCATTCTAAAGATGGATTGTGCTTGCCTTGAAGGAGAGAGAAGAGCTGCCACCTTTCATTGCACTGCAAGGCAAGTGGGAAAGATTTCTCTTTCTTTTCAAGGCCTCATCACTTTTGAAGCTGTCAGAGGGAGGGGTGCTCCTTTGTAAGAAATACATAAAAGGAGTAATCGTAACCTAGCAAAATATTTATATATATATATATAAAATATTAGCAATGTAACGTATTTTGGATAAAGAGGAAATTCTCACTTGCCTACTGGAGAACTAGCCTGTCAATTACTACAGCCACACTGAGAGGAACTGACTACATTTGTACTAGCAGGATTTCAGTCTTGTCTTGGTTTGGAAAGACAGGTGTCTGCTAGGGAGGGCAGGGTCTCCCTTGGAATGGAGAATTCAAATGCTCTCCCTCCAAATTATATAATTTTGAAAATTAAGGGGGCTCTCAGGCAAAGATATCGGGATAAGAATGACAGTTCTTTACTAGTATGTATAACAAGGCAAACAAACAACAACACCTACAGCATTAATAATAAACAGAACCTGGAACCCAGTAACAGCTTCCCTGACTGCAGGCACTTTCCCCTTTGGTGCAGTTCCGGTCACAGCCGGCAGGGGCGCTGGTGGCTCCCGGTGGGCAGGGCAGGTACCATGATCCCCCCGTGGCTGCAGGGGGCGCTGTGGCACAGGCTTGGGGAGCACGTTGTAATGGCGGCTTTGTCCCAGACAGGAAGGGGTGGAAGGGATCTACCAGAAACTCCAGAGCTGTGGCTGAAGACCCGGGAGGTTTCAGCAGGCAGGGGGTGCAGGCTACAGAGTTAAGAAAAACTCAGAGCAGTGCCCAAGAAGCAGCGGAGGTCGGGACAATAGTGACCCTGCTCCCAGCCGGGCGACAAGTCTGTCAGACATCAAATCACTTCCAGCATCTAGACTTAGAGGCAAAATCTAGACTGTTGTTGAACAAACTACCTTTCTGCATTATTCCCATTAAATTAAGAAGATGTCCCTGTCAATTTATGCATCAAATGCAAGGCTATTTACTTTTGTTGGATAACACTTTCCGGTCAAGTTCATGTCTGTGTGCCACTGATCATGCACTAGGAGGTTTAACCCTCAGGCTGCTGAAAAACTGAGTGTGGTGCCTACACTCACCTCCTCACATAATATATAAATTAAATTCCTGCTAGTCTGTTCTTCCATTTTTCTGCAGGTAGCTCTCCAGCTGGAGTAAACAGGTAAGAAGGAAAATTATTCTCCTGCTGGTACTGTTATTTTCTGTTGCTAGCTCTTCAACCACTGTTTCTTACCTTTTTTACAGACTTATACTGGCTAAACCATTGTAAATCTTGGAAGGAACAGAAGCTGATGATTTAATCAAAAATCATCTTTTTATAAAAACAGTTAAAAGAATATAGTGGAAAGAGAATTTTCAGAGCTTCATACACAAAAATCAATTGCCACTTCATAGGTATTTAAGGGATTTTTTTTTTTAAATTGTACTATTTCAGCAGTTTCATGTTTTCATGTTCCAGCCATTTTTCTATTCTCTTGAAAACTATGCATTAACACTGCACTTAAACACTTGGCCTGGATTTCAGGGGGTTTATTTCAGTCAGATTTGTGGTCAATTTGTGCCATAAATGCATCATATTTATAAAATATTTATCATATGCTGTATACCAGTAACTGAAGAAATTTATCTTAGCCAAGTAAAAGAAACGTAAATCAATCAGGTAAGTTTTTGTTATTTGGTTTTGTTTTTTTTCTTTCTTTAGTAGATCCATATCTCTTCATTTTCATACTCATGTAATAGAGCTCTACTCAACCGTCTCTATTCAGCTATGGAATGTGCTTCATTTAAGTACATGCTTAAATATAAGAACATGCTTGTACTTTATTGACCTAAGGGGAACTAAATGGCAGACTTGAAGCCAAGCACATGTTTGCGGTGAACAGGAATTCAGGCTACTTTTCATACTGCTAACAGCAACCAGGCATTATAGTTTGCATCTCTCATTTTCTGACAGCCAGCATGTGTTCAGAAATACAGTTTTGCTGTACATATTCATATACTACATATTTTAAAATGTACACACACACTTTCCAAGTCAAACATACACAGGCTTCTTTTTTGTTCACTAGCATTGGTCTCACTAGTGATATGCAATTTTATTTTAGTGAGATCATGCTCAGTTACTCAAATTAAATCTCATTACCACAGACATCTCAGGGATCGGTGGATATTTTAATTCTTTTATCATTTTATCACCATAACAACAGAAGACACTTTAATTTGTCAATATACTATAATCAAATCTTCTATGTGATGTTTACTTTGTTATATACAACTTATAAGAAAGACCAGTGCATAAAAATATGTAAATCCAAAAATAAGCTGTGTGGCAATATATTCCAAAAGCACATGCAACATGTCTCAGGTAGTTACCCATAAAATTGCCACACCAGCTCCGTGAGGCCTCTCTTAAGCAAAATTATGAAGAAATTTTGTTTTCTTCAGGTCCACTGAGAGATGCCCCACTGTAAGAAAGGGGACAGGTTATCAAGGTACTAGAGCCATGGTTAAGGAAAAGTGAAGCTCCATCAGTGGGCAATTCAGAGCATCAAACGCTGGGCTTTCAAGAATGGTCAAGAGATAAAACCTCTCTCTTATTTATGACTACACAGAAACTCCAAAAATACTAACTGCCCTATACCAAAACTAGCCTCTAGTACATCCTAAACAATCACTGGAATGCAACCATATATATAATAGCCCTAAAACATAATTAATGGATATTCCCCCATAGTTAAGAAAGTTGATGTGCTCTTAACTGAACTTGCTGAATAGCATTGTTTCAGTCTCATCTAATTTAGTGTTTCTTGGGCATGTAGTGAGCTCTCACCCATGGCTGAATTTTAACCTCAGACTAAATGAAGGTGTCGAATGAATTGTGCAATTTGGAGAAAAACATATTGCTAGCTTTCAAAAGACATTGTTCCAGGTTATAGCTCCTCTTCATAATCTTTTTAATATCTTCATGGGGACTATAAGTAATAGAGGTGAATGCTGAAATTGTGACTTTTCACGAGAGAGCTTTTTCCTAGAAGACTACCTTTTTTCTGCTAACCCTGAAACTTCTGAGAAAAGTGCTAGGCCAACGAGAGAAATACAGCAAAGAGAAATGATAAATCAGATCCTCCTACCAATTGGTTGACCTGCCACAAAAACTGCACTTTCTACAGCAACCTCAGGCTGTCAAGATTTTGTGTACCTGAGATATAGAGGCACAAAGGATTGTCATCACAGTTTTTGTAAGTAGCTGAGTCCTAGCCTCAGTCAGTTGCAAACCACCAACAGCTCTTCCCCCTTTTTTTAGAGGATCCCCGGGAGAATGGGACAATTTCCTAAGGAGAACCAACATGCTTCAATGTTGCAGTGAAGACAATAAATTATGAGATTCTGAAAGCATCACCCCTCATGAAAAAATCCCACTGATTTCAACCTGCACATTTCATATGCTAAGCACAGCTAGAGGCTACCACTCCCCAAGGTGGGAAAGCCATGCTGCAGCCTGCATATCAGCAATACTATCACAACAATTTATGGAATTGCTGCTTTACAGACAACTAGCCCTTCCTACTAGATGTTCTGTGTCCAGACTCAAAGGACTAAATGACGATGTGATCTACAAAACAAATACACTATTATAAACCAGGAATTATTCTGTTTTCAATAATAAAGTTTTAAATCTATGTGGAATTAACTAGGCCAAAATTACATCAATTTACATGCCCTTAAATTTATATCTTAGCTTTCTGTAAAATCACAGCTTAAGACAAAGATATGAGGCATATAATTAGATAGGCAAAGAGAGAGAGATATAGATAGATAGATAGATAGATAGATAGATAGACAGTCTGCTTCCTTTGACTTTCATCTCTTAGTGAACCTCCAGTGATAGAGGTTCAGCCTGGATCTAACCCACGGAAAGTCAGGGAATAGCTCCCAGAAGCTTTAATGAAGCCAGACTGTTTAGAATTTTTAAGAATTTTAAGTGGATTTTATCTCATTTTTCTCATTTCACTACATCAGAATAAAAATCACAACTGGGAAACATGTACTAGATATGAGAAAGTCATGGAATACTCACCCCATGATGGATCCTGTGATCCACCATTTTTTTACATAATATTAAATCTCACTTATATAGACATTGAAGTGGTATCTCTTCTTTCTGATACAGCTTCCATTTTTAAATGTATTCAGCTGAGATCCTAGTGGTCACAAAAGCTTTGGACACTTGTTGAAAGTTAACCACTTTACACCACAGTTTTCAAATATCTTGCCTGGCATTCTTGGCATACCTGCTATCCATTATTCAGCCATTCAATGTTTATTATTCCACATGTGCTACCGGGGTCCGGGCGCACATGGGCGCACGGAGAGACCCAGTGTGGCGGCCTGGTTCGATGGGGCCACAGCCGGTCACTACCTTTATAATGCACAGACCATGCCAGGCAGATCACACACAACACTAATATAGTGGATGGCAAAATGCATTTATTCAAACACGCGAGGTATCTTTTATGGATGTAACATGGTCACGTCACACCAGTGGGGGTCCGCAAGACACGGCCGGATTCGGTAAGAACCGGGGAGAGGCGGGGACCGTTACATCTGCCTGTCAACATATCCCCCCTCTCCATGATGGGAAAATTTTACAAGTGTGTAAACTTTGGGTTAGTACGAACTGTAAACAGGTTAGTAAACAAGGTACAATTTTTGTAAACAACACGTTACATTAACTGTCTGTGTTCTAAAAACATAATATTGACTGAATCCAACCGGACTTTTACGAACTGGCTCAACTTGTTGAGAAGGCACGGACCGAACATCAGAACTAGGAGAACAACAAGGACTGGTCCTGCCAACGTGGAGATTAGGGTAAACAACCAGGGAGATTGGGAAAACCAGGAATTAAACCAAGTCTGCTGGGCGTGCTGTTTGCTTCTTTGTTCCAAGCGCTGCTGCAACTCTGCCATTGACTGCCTGATTGGTCCAGAGTAATTGGCATAAAAGCAGCACTTTTCATTCAGGGCGGCACACAGACCTCCTTGCCTCAAAAGCAAGAGATCTAGTCCACGCCTGTTCTGAAGCACGACCTCAGCCAGAGAGTTAAGTGAACGTTCCAAGTCTGATATTGATTTCTGGATCTGCAGCAAGTCCTCGTCGACCGTTGATTGCAGTTGACTTAGGCCTTGGTTCTGCGTGACGAGGGCAGAGACGCCTGTCGCCGCTCCTGTCGCACTGAGGCCCAAGAGAACTGCAAGGCTGACCGCTGTGATGAGTTCTCTCTTTCGTTGTGGGGGGTCTGTCTCCATTTGCAGCAGCATCTCGTCATCCGGGTAATAAAGGATCCTGGGGATGACAACAACTTGCACGCAAAAATCGTTAGCTTTTCTGAAATGTTTCGTTGAAACTCATGGGGTGATCCCCGTGGTTTTGCATGCCCAAGTCCCCGGAGCAGCTGGAATTATCCATGCTCGTGATCTGTGGGGGACGACTGATGTGTTGCAGATGTTTCTGTGTTGTCGAGTGAGACGCTTGCTGCCTATGCAGACTCCCTTCCCTGAGACCTGCTCTAAGGTGATACCTTTTCTGGGAATGTCCCAGTGACATTGCTTAGGGTTGCCTTCGTTTGAGTACTTAAATTTATCATTGAGGGCTACTCCCTCATGGAATGGTGGGTAGGTGTCATAACACAACCAACAGGAGCTGGTAAGGTTTGGCTTTGTTGCATTTAAAGATGCGAACGCAGCCCTTAGCATCCTGTAGAACATCGTGTGTGATGTCAGTTCGAAGGTACTGTGGAACGTTGGTGCAAAAGTGGTGAGACCTGTCACGAGAGCATTGTGTCTGTGATGATTTTGCTGAACAGCTATGCGGTTGGGTCCGAATGTGGCACAGTGTTGAGTTGGAGCTCTAATGATTTGCACGATCGTGCTGGGGTCTGTTCCCGTGTGGTACAGATAAACTGACCACTTTCGCCTGAGAGACCAAGTAGGGTCTCGAGGCTGAAGGACTGTTACATTTAAATGGGAACAAGTCCCTTTGGTGTCACTGATTTGGCCGCTTGTGCTGTACACAGCTCTCTTACAATTTTTTGGCCAGAAGGTTACCTCTAGGGAGGTGTCTTTTTTGGCCGGGACCCACAAATCGCTCGTGACAATTGTTTCGCAGCCCCAATGTTTGCAAAATTCACGGTCGGATAGAACGCAGTAGCTTTGCTCTGGATTGGCACTTGGACACCAATACATTCCCCAAGCAATGTAGGAAGCAGGCTTTCCCTGGGGATCGAGGCCTATGCCATCGAAGTTAATATGTCACTGAGGTGTATGATAAAGGTAGGTGCATTAGAGACAGTCTGAGCAATCACTCTACCGTCCTGTGGATCTCTGAAGCAGCCATTGGCATGTCTGCTAGGGATGACGACCTGCCTGGATCGGGCTGGCAATCTGTCTCAGGAGCACGAGAATGGAGCATGCAAGATGGAGTGGAGTCCGGATGGACATGGAGGCGCACGGAGATGAGAAGGCGCTGGTCTCACGAACCTGTCGAAGAGACTTAAAAACGTGATTAGCAGTGTGACTTGGCACATGAGCCTACCCAGTATGGAAAGCTATGTGAACGGAACCAGGTGGATTTCTAGGGTGTTGTTGGCAAGTCTGGAAGGATTTCTCCCTCTAGCTACTCTCTGAGCAAGCCGTGTGTTCTGAATAGGAGTAATAAGGCTGGGAGGATCTGTCTGTCTTGGGTACTTCTTCTGGGCTAAAGCTTGCTAGCACAGGCTTTATAGACTTCAAAGGGCACCACTTTATCTGCCCATCTTTTTCAACTGCCCCGTACCCCCGACCTGTGACAATTAACTTCCACCCAGTTTCCCATTCTCCTATTTCATTTCGGACCCTGACTGGTGGACCTGATTTGGTGGATTCAACTGCCCAGTGTTTTTGTGAAGGGGCTTGTGTTTGGTCTCCCCTTGGAAACTGATTGAGTGCTAGCAAGGCAGTGGCCAGCAAATGTGGCTGTTCTGATGGAGGAATGCTTCCTGTGAATCCCTCCAAACGAGCCAAGGTCTCCAGCTTGGTCTTCAGGGTGTGATTGGCTCTTTCCACAATGGCTTGACCCGTGCTGTTGTACGGAATGCCTTGTCTTAGTACAATGTCCCACTTTTTTGCAAATTCTTGAGTGAGTCTCAACACGAAGTTGGTCCCGTTGTCGGTCTTAATTTCTTTGGGAATGCCAAGCCATGCCATAGCCATCAGCCAATGTTGGATGGTCACCTTTGAGTTCGCTTTCACATGCTGGGTGGCGATGATCATGCTGCTGTATGTGTCTATGGTCACAGCGAGCCATGCCCAAGGTTTCAACAACTGGCATAAAGTAAAATCTGTTTGCCAGATCTCTGAGGCTTTGAGGCCTCTGGGGTTGACTCCACTGGACCATAGGGGCGATTTTTGGCAGTGATGGCATGTGGCTACGACATGTTTGGCATCGGACATCGGGATGTTGCACTGTTTTGCTAGGGCTTTGGCACCGATGTGCAGTGACTCGTGGAGCTGCTTGGCTTGTTGCAAGGTCCATAGACCTTTTGCAGCAGCATCAGATTTGTCATTGCCGAGTTGGAAAAATCTTTTTACTGGATTATGGCTGTTGACATGGATGATGGTGATGGTACCTTCTCGTGCCATGAGGGCATCCTCAATCATGGTGGAGTTGATGCTTTTCTCTGCAATGGCTTTCACCACTGCCTGCACTTCTTTTGGGTTGACAGGAGTGTAAACAGGTAGGTTGTTGTCAACCCTCCTGACTGGGAAGGCTTTCAGTGCAGTTGGAGTGATTTCTGCACAAGCTATGTGAATCTCTCTCCAGTCAGTCAGTGGCATGGCCTTTTGTGGCTTTTTGGTGACTGCAGGTGGTGTGATTTTTGTCCTCCTGCGCTCTCTGAAATGTGCAGGGAATGGCAATCTGTGTGCATTGAGTGCTCACCACCATCTGTTGAAGCTTCTGTGTCCGAGGACAAAGTGGTGTGACAAGGGACTCTGTGCTTGTGAAGCTTCTGCACTCGGCTCGGCTCTTGTCCCTTTTTGTGGGCTGTCCTGTCTCCCTCTTGCCTGCGTTCCTGTCCGTGTCTGCACCCGCCCTCCGGGAATTTGTTACTGTGACTAATGAAGTCTTTGGGGTGTGCACTCGGCTTGAGCCGTGGGCGTGTCCCGAGCTCAGGTTGCGAGCTCTCCTCCCCGTTACTGCTCGTGATCCCTGCCCCGCTCTCCCCGAGTGTCCCACTGTGCATGCGTGTGGCGGGAATTTGATCTCTGTACCTCCCTTCTTCTCCCTCCCGGGCGCCATCTTGGGGCTCGAACGGTGGCGGTTTTGCGCGAGCCAAATTTGGGATTTTACAACTGTCGCTGTTACTGAAATCATGGATTTGATCATCTTTGTGTGGCCGGATGTGTTCAGCAGCCGGCATGGGCTGATCAGTCGGCACCGCGGCGGATGCGCAAGCGGTCCGCGCGTCCGGAATGGGTGCTGACTCCGCGGTAAATGGCGGCACGTGTGAGGGCGAGGGACCGCGATGAACCCGAAAGACCCTCGCCGCTTTCCTGACGCGAATCGGATACCGCGGAAAAATCTCCTGGTGGCGTCTGTGTCGTTGCTCCGACACAGATTTTCAGCGTGACTTGCAGGCACACCTGAGCAGCTTGCCACGCGGTTTGTTCTTTGGTTACTTTTCTCTGGCTTTTTAGTACTTTCCCCGACCTTGCGACTAAAACGTCATGCATGAGTGCCTCTGTGCACTTGTCCTGACATTCTTTATAAAGAATATTAATGGGACTATTAATAACACGTGATTTCATTAGTTGGACGACTACAACTCGAAAGTGCTTAGCCTTACAGCTAATGCGCCACTGATTATAAAGTTCACTCACAACCAACTCCAGTGCGTCCATTCTCTGGGCGGTACTGCGGACATCTCCGCTCTGCTGGGTCGGTCCTGCCGCCTCAGCCGCCTCTCGTCGGCCAGCATGTATCCTGAAAATCCGCTACTCTTCTTTTTTCCCGGGTTTCAGCACCAGATGTTACCGGGGTCCGGGTGCACGTGGGCGCACGGAGAGACCCGGTGCGGCAACCTGGTTCGACGGGGCCACGGCTGGTCACTACCTTTATAATGCACAGACCGTGCCGGGCAGATCACACACAACACTAATATAGTGGATGACGAAATGCATTTATTCAAACGCGCGGGGTATCTTTTATGGACGTAACGTGGTCACGTCACGCCAGTGGGGGTCTGCAAGACACGGCCAGATTCGGTAAGAACCGGAGAGACACGGGGACCCTATCTATAACCGTTACATCTGCCTGTCAACACACATGTTAACTATTGTACACTCCTTCTATGAAAAGTTCATGCTAACAATACCCCATTTATCATCTTTGAGAGATCCAAACCCATTCTCTGCACAGAGAAGACACTTTTTGAAGTTGTGTGTATGAACTCAAAGCTTGAGCTTTAACCAAATAATCTGGGATACACAGACCCTTCTGTGATCCAATTATTTATAAATTCTCTGCTATGCTATTTCTTAATTTGGTGTACATTGCACTTACTAAGAGTTCAGAAAAATAAACTATGGAACTCGGTAGGATTCCATAGGACTTACTATTGGCCTGAGATATGCCAGAAGCAGCATAGTTATCCAGCTTAATAATGTGGAAAACACTGAATCTGAGCATCTGGATAGCAAGAAGGATATAATTTGATGCCAGTGATTTTAGAAAAATAAACAATAAAACAGAAAAAAAGAAAAAGCCAGACAAAATGAACCCTTCAAACCCATGCCCCAACCCCCCCAATGACAGAATTTTTTGCAAGTTTTATTAAATATAAATGAGTGGATTTAAGACAAGGAATTTGCACTCCCCTGGACTCCTGCACTCAGTCCACCTCCTGACTGCAACCAGGGAATGTTTGGCAGGGAACTAGCCTCTGGGGCTGTGCACTGTGCTGGGGAAGTTGCTCCAAGTCTGCCTGAAGCATTCTCAGGATCCTGGAGCTCTGCCGGCTTCTGCCTAGGGCTCCGTGCAAACACCTGCTCTCAGGGACATTGTCTTGTTTTCCACATTCTTCCCCAGCTCCCTTTCACTTCTCCTCTGCACACCCTGCCGCTGCCCCGAGGACGCCGGCTTCGCTGCGGCAAAGCACTCGTATCTCGGCAACAGGCAGCCTCTCGTTCTTGACAGCTCTGCTATGCCACAGCAGCAGAGAGCCAGCAGAGATTATGCTTCAGCTGTTGAATGCAGGGGCAACTCCAACTCAACTAGAAAGTGATCCTGTGATGGAAAAGGCAGTACTTTGGCTACACAAGCATCTTGGCTTGCTGGAAACAAAAGCAAGCATGAGTGCTTCTCTGCACCTTGCAAACACAAAGCAGAAGAACACACACGGCGAGAGGACACTGCCTGACACCTCCTGCACTCAGTATAGCTGTCGGGTGAAGCCACAGCACGTTTGGCAAGGAACTAGCCACGAGGACTCTGCACTGTGCTGGGGGGGTTTCTACAACTCGTCCTGAAGCTCCCCGCCAGGACCTGGTCACAGCGACATTATCTTACCTTCCACATTCTTCCACTATTCCCTTTCGTTTCTCCGCAGACCCTGTGGCTGCCCTGACAACGCTGGCTTCTCTGTGGCAAAGTGCTGCTCTCTCAGCAAAAGGCAGCTTTTCATTCTTGACAGCTTTGCAATGCAAAAGCAGCAGAAAGCCTGCAGAACTTTTGCTTGAGCTCCTGAACGCAGGGGCACTCCAACTCAACTAGAAAGTGATCCTGCACTGGAAAAGGCAGGACTATAGCTGCACAAGAGTCTTGGCTTGCTGGAAAGAAAAGCAAGCACCAGTGCTTCTCTGCACCCTGCAAACACAAAACAGAAGCACACACACGGAGAGAGGAGACTGCCTGACACCTCCTGCACTCAGTATAGTTGTCGGGTGAAGCCAGGGCATGTTGGCAAGGAACTAGCCACGAGGACTCTACACTGTGCTGGGGGGAATTCTACAAGTCGTCCTGAAGCTCCCCGCCAACATAGGTTGCAGGAACATTATCTTGCCTTCTACATTCTTCCCTGCTCCCTTTCGTTTCTCCACACACCCTGCTGTTGCTGTTGGACACAATGAATGAGGCAGGGAGTGATTCAGGAAGAGGCTGCGTGGCCCTTGCAAGCAAGGGACCACGGTTTATTTTTCTGACTCCTTTTGTACTTTTTCGGATGTGCCCACCTTAGAGGTGGGACCTTTGGGAACCATTGGTCAGTTCCAGAGACCACCACATGAAGTCCCTCCTCTGGTAAATGATGTGGGAACTCGAGGTAGTTTACATTACATGACTTTGTGTGCCAGTTTCGTTCCCTGGGAAAAGAATTCCCTGAAACTAAAACAGGCAGGCACGAAGCATGGCAACACCCTGCGGCTGCCCAGAGGACACTGGCTTCGCTGTGGCAAAGCGCTGCTCTCTTGGTAAAAGGCAGCTTCTTGTTCTTGACAGCTCTGCAATGCAAAAGCAGCAGAGAGCCAGCTGAGCTTTTCCTTGAGCTCCTGAATGCAGTGGAAACACTAACTCGACTAGAAATTGATCCTGTGCTGGAAAAGGTAGCACTATCGCTACACGAACGTCTTCGCTTCCTGGAAGCAGAAGCAAGCACGAGTGCTTCTCTGCATCCTGCAAACAAAAAGCAAAAACACCTACACTGCAAGTGGAGGCGCCTGAAACCTCCTGCACTCCCTACAGCTCTCAAGTGCAGCCAGGGCATGTTTGGCAAGGAACTAACCACGGGCACTCTGCACTGTGCTGGGGGAGTTTCTACAAGTCTGCCTGAAGCTCGCACAGAAGAGAACAGCTCTGCTGGCTTCTGCCTGAACCTTCCCGCAAACACCTGCTCTCAGCCAGCTTCTCTTGTCTTTCACATTCTTCCCCAGCTCCCTTTTGCTTCTCCGCACATCCTGCAGATGCCCCGAGGACGTCAGCTTTGCTGCAGCAAAGCACTCGTCTCTCGGCAAAAGGCAGCCCCTCGTTCCTAACAGCTCTGCTGTGCCAGAGCGGCACAGAGCCAGCAGAGCTTATGCTTAAGATGGTCAAAGCAGAGTTAACTCCAACTCGATTCAAAAGTGATCCTGTACTGGAAAAAGCAGTATTCTTTCTGCACAAGCGCCCTGGCTTGCTGGAAACAGAAGCAAGCACGAGTGCCTCTCTGCATCCTGAAAACACAAAGCAGAAGCACCGACACTGCGAGAGGAGACTGCCTGACACCTCCTGCAGTCCCTACAGCTCTCGACTGCAGCCAGGGAATGTTTGAAAAAGAACTACCACGGGGGATCTGCACAATGCTGGGGGAGTTTCTACAAGTCTTCCTGAAGCTCCCATAGAAGACAACAGCTCTGCCGGCTTCTGCCAGAACTTTCCCCCAAACACCTGTTCGCAGCGAGCTTCTCTTGCCTTCCACATTCTTCCCCAGCTCCCTTTCGCTTCTCCGCACACCCTGCAGCTGCCCTGAGGACGCCCACTTGGCTGCGGCAAAGCACTCGTCTCTCGGCAAAAGGCAGCCTCTCATTCTTGACAGCTCTGCTATGCCAGAGCCGCAGAGAGCCAGCAGAGATTCTGCTTCAGATGCTGAAAGCGAAATCAGCTCCAGCTCCATTCCACAGTGATCCTGTGCTGGAAAAGGCGGGATTCTTGCTGCACAAGCGCCTTGGCTTCCTGGAAACAGAAGCAAGCACGAGTGCTTCTCTGCATCCTGCAAACACAAAGCAAAAGAACCAACATTGTGAGAATAGACTGCCTGACACCTCCTGCACTCCCTACGGCTCTCCAGTGCAGCTAGGGCATGTTTGACATGGAACTAACGATGGGTACTCTGCACTGTGCAGGGGGAGTTTCTACCAGACTGCCTGAAGCTCGCACAGAAGAAAACAGCTCTGCCGCCTTCTGCCTAAAGCTCCCCGCAAACAGATGCTGGCAGCGACCTTCTCTTGCCTTTCACATTCTTCCCCAGCTCCCTTTCACTTCTCCGCACACCCTGCGGCTGCCCCGAGAACGGCCACTTGGCTGCGGCAAAGCACTCATCTCTCGGGAAAAGGCAGCCGCTCATTCTTAACAGCTCTGCTATGCCAGACCCGAAGAGAGACAGCAAAGTTTCTGCTTCATCTGCTGAAAGCAGAATCAGCTCCAGCTCGACTCCACAGCAATTCTGTGCTGGAAAAGGCGGGATTCTTGCTGCACAAGAGACTTGGCTTGCTGGAAACAGAAGCAAGAACGAGTGCTTCTCTGCATCCTGCAAACACAAAGCACAACCACGCACAGGGCAAAACGAGATTGTCTGACACCGCCTGCACCCCGTTACAGCTCTCAACTACAACCAGGGCATGTTTGACAAGGAACTAACCACAGGCACTCTGCACTGTGCTGGGGGAGTTTCTACAAGTCTACCTGAAGCTCGCACAAAAGACAACAGCTCTGCCGCCTTCTACCTGAAGCTGCCTGCAAACACCTTCTCACAGCGACATTCTCTTGCCTTCCACGCTCTTCCCTGGCTCCCCTTCGCTTCACCGCACATCCTGCAGCTGCCCCGAGGATGCCCGCTTGGCTGTGGCAAAGCACTCGTCTCTCGGCAAAAGGAAGCCTCTCATTCTTAACAGCTGTGCTTCAGGTGCTAAAAGCAGGGTTCACTCCAACTCGACTAGAAAGCGATCCTGTGATTTAAAAGCAGGGATCCTCCTGCAGAAGCGACCTGGCATGCTGGAAAATGAAGAAAGCACGAGTCCTTCTCTGCATCCTGCAAACACAAAGCAAAAGAACCTACACTGCGAGAATAGACTGCCTGACACCTCCTGCACTCCCTACGGCTCTCCAGTGCAGCTAGGGCATGTTTGACATGGAACTAACGATGGAACACACTCTGCACTGTGCAGGGGGAGTTTCTACTAGACTGCCTGAAGCTCGCACAGAAGAAAACAGCTCTGCCGCCTTCTGCCTGAAGCTCCCCGCAAACACCTGCTCGCAGGGACCTTCTCTTGCCTTCCGCATTCCTCCCAAGCTCCCTTTCGTTTCTCCGCACACCCTGCGGCTGCTCCGAGGGCGCCTGCTTAGCTGCGGCAAAGCACTCGTGTCTCGGCAAAAGGCAGCCTCTCATTCTTGACAGCTCTGCTATGCCAGAGCAGCACAGAGCCAGTAGAGCTTCTGCTTCAGTTGCTGAAAGCAGAAGCAACTCCAGCTCAACTAGACAGTGATCCTGTGCTGGAAAAGGCAGGATTCTTGCTGCACAAGTGCCTTGCCTTGCTGGAAACAAAAGCCAAGCAGGAGTGCTTCTCTGCATCCTGCAAACACAAAGAACAAGCACGCACACGGCAAAAAGAGACGGCCTGACACTGCCTGCACTCCCTACAGCTCTTGACTGAAACCAGGACATGCTTTGCAAGGAACTAACCACGGGCACTCTGCACAGTGCTGGGTGAGTTTCTACAAGTCTGCCTGAAGCTCGCACAGAAGAAAACAGCTCGGAGGGCTTCTGCCTGAACCTCCCCCAAACAGCTGCTCGCGGCGACCTTCTCTTGCCTTTCACATTCTTCCCCGGCTCCCTTTCGCTTCTCCGCACACCCTGCACCTCCTCCGAGCACGCCCGCTTCGCTGCGGCAAAGCGCTCGTCTCCCGCCAAAAGGCAGCCTCTATTTCTTGTCAGCTCTCCTATGCTGGAGCAGCACAGAGCCAGCAGAGCTTCTGCTGCAGTTGCTGTCACGACCCGCTAATGCAGGCGAGTTCGTGATGGTTCGAGTGATCTCCGAGCGCAAAAGATATGACAAGGGACAATAATAATTTGCTCGAAAGCAGTACACTTTATCAAGTGCACTCAGCACTGTATGCGATACAAAAGAGAGAGAGAGAGAGAGAGAGATAAAGTAAAAGAAAGAGAGTAGAGGGGTTATAGCTACCAATAGAGAGACAAGATCCTCGTGGTCGTCCGCCAATAGATCCATCTTCTTCCGTGGGGAGATCTCAGAATTCAGGCGATCTCGAAGCATCTCTTACAATCCTTTTCGAAGCGACAGGCAGTTGGCCAAGAATGTGAGGGGGGAGAACCACCAGCATCAGCAGGTGTGCAGAAACCAGGGCTAAGCGCCCTGATGCCTAGAGCAAATGTCCACTCAGGAAACAGTACAAGGTGAGCACAGAACAGACCAGTCCAAAGCTAGCCCATTGACTGCACCTAGGTTTCCATGGAACTGCAATGGTTCAGTGAGTGCACGTGCAGGCAACGACATCTACCTCAGCCAGGCCAGAACTGCTGTATTGGAGGGGTTGAGGTTTTAGTCCCAGTCCCTTTTGGAGTCTTCAATCCTTGGCAATGATCATGAGGCAGATGAGGATCTTAGGGACCGTCTCTTACACCGCTCCGTGACTCATGATTGTCAACAGGATAGTTCTACCAGCAATGTTTTTCTGTAGTGTTGACACGAAGTCTTCAGGGCTCAGCAATCGTCGGTAGCACAACCCAGGAAAGATAGAAGTGAGCGAGAAAGGAGGAAAGGAATGGAGGGGAAGGAAAATCAAAACAATTAATATAATCACAATGATTATTATAACAATTTCTTTTTCTTTATCATGATTGATCACAAAATTGAACATATAAAAATTAATTCAAAACTTTAAAAGCAATCACAATTTCAATCGCAAAATTAAACATACAAAATTAACTCAAAATGTTAAAAGCAATTACAATTTTAGTCATACAAAATTAACTCAAAATACTAAAAACAATTACAATTTTCAAACAGTCATAATAAATCAAAGTAAGGTTAATTTAAACAATATTTAAAGTTTTTTAATTCAAGTCACAAACTACTCTGGCTCACGTCAATGGCCTTGGGCATATCTATAGGAAAAGGAACACTAATCAAATTGTGTGCATTCATTGCCGTGGTCAATCTTGTCAGTCATTTCATCATTTTCCAAATTACTATATACAGGATTGTCTGCAAAACAAAACAAATCAAAACCAAAATCAAAAGAACAACAATGGGATGACATAATCTGTTCAGGATACCTGTAGCAGTAGGTGACCACCCAAAAAGAGTATCCCACCACCTGTGTTCAGTATTCTTTATTACTCTTTCTGACATGCAGTGGATTTCTCTTACATCATGTCGGACTGTCACTAAGGTCTTTTGTCCATCTTCTTTAATCTTTCTAAAATGCGAATTAAATCTTGGTGGAGCAGCAATTGCTTTACCAAAGTTAGGTTCATCCCAATGTGTGTAGGCAATAATTTGTGTATCAAAGTATAATTAGATTGTATTATTTGTTGAGAAGTAACTGGAACCGAATAAGAAAAATCACATCCAGTAATTTTAGTAAAATTGCAAGCACAGAAATTTGAATGATTTTTGGTATCTACCAGCATATCTTCTACAAATATAGAATCACAAGCAGTTCTTAAGCATGCACATCCATGGCCTATGTATATAAGCACTGTTTCAGGAGTTTCATTAGGATGAACCTCAAAATGACAGATGTTTTGTTCTGTGTCCAAACAAATATCTTGAGCTATAATTGCATTACTTTCACAAATGAATCTTTGTTGGCCCTGAGCTATGCAAGCTTCCAAGTTAACAGTTTGCCATTTCCCATCAACTTGACGGGCCCATTCTCTATGTTCTAAAGGATAGAGAACAGCTCCGTTGCGATTCAATCCCAAAGCAATAATAGGGAATATCAAATGCACTGAAGCATTACATATGGTTAACACAAAGGCTGTGGCTGCATTTGTAACAGGGTTGTAAGTGAAATTCACTCGTTTCCACCAGGACTGAAATTCTCTTTCAAAATCAGTGGCACTATCCCAGATTATTTTCCGAATTTCAGTAGGGAAAGTACCTTCTTCCCCTTCCCTTATAATTGAAGCAGTAACTGACTGCATCTATAGTTGAGCTTGGGTGCAGCTGAGAGCCCAAGAAACACTGGTTTGTGTAGCACCGAGTGCATCAATTATCAATTTGGAATAGTTTATTTTTTTTTTTTCCCAATTCGGTACTACATTGGCTAACAGTCACTGATGGGTTCCCAAAGCTGTTAGGGATGACTGCAATGGTTGTTGTAATTTGGCCAGATCTCTAGTCGTGGCAGTTAATTTATTCATCAATACCTCTGAATCAATGCTATTTAGAATTCCCAGTCCTGTTCCCAGAATACCAGTGACATCTCTTGGCACTTGCTTCTTTGAAGGGGTGCGTCTCCGTAGCCAAGTAGTCCATCCTTCAAAGGAGGTTTGTAGGAAAGGTGAGTAGGCTGGCTGTATTTCTGAAACATTGTTTTGCATTAATAGCTTAACTTTTTTAAGAGACCATGATGCATTAAACATTATTTGCTCTTGACCTGTTTTCCTAATAATGTATGATCCAACACCATAAATCTTTGCGCTAAGAGACACAGATGGTCGTGCTTGAGGAGTGGTAGGGGTCGTAACAGATCGTGTTATGGTGTTTATTTTGAATTTAAAAGAAAGCCCCTTATCATTATGAGCCCAAAAACAAATTAGTTGCACAGTTTGAGTCAATGTAAAGTTATGCCAGCATTCTTGTGTGCTTGAATGCGCACAAATTTCTTCATTCTCATGTGTAACATTAATCGTGCTCGCCTTTGTATAGGTAGTTCCATTAATCATTCTACATCCTATTTTAATTTTTTCTCCTATTACTCCTTGAAGTTGCCAAGTTCCTTGCTTTTCCCATTCTTGCTTGGTATATATTTGATCTCCATGCATAACAACAGTTGATAGGTTTAGGTTCTTTATCTCATCATAGTGTCCCATGTACTCAGTGAATTGAACAAAAGCTTGAGACCAGGGCCATTCAGTGTTATTTTCCTTTTGGAATACAGTCACTGTATGTGATGTAGGCTTTGCTATGGTGTTTATTTTAAATCTATGAACCAGGCCTTTGAAACTTGATTGATTTGCTGGTTTGTTATACCAACTGCATGTTATGTCAGTCGGTTTGGTTAAGGTAAAATTATACCAGCAGTCAGATGAGGATTCATTACCACACTTTTTTGTGATTGCGACGTTGTCAGTTCTTAGGCCTGGAATGAGTTTATCAACATACACTTGTCGACAACACAATTCTAAGGGTATTTGTTTAGCACACGTCCACTTCTTTGTGGGACAAAGTTCTGCTGAAATACTGGGGTGAGAATCACTTTTCCCATTTGGTTTTAGAAAATTACCAGCGATTCTAATGGTGGAAGCCTTTTCATGAAGGGATCCGTCTACTTTTCTGCATCCTATATTTATTTTTTCACCAATTGTTCCAGTTAAAGTTCCAGTCCATTCACTTGGGTCCCACTCCCATTCATTTGAACGATATACCTCAGAGTCATGCAGCACCACTGTTGCCAGATTTGGGTGACAATCTCTAGGATATGTTCCTAGAACACGAGGGTACCTGATTGTAGCTTTAGACCACGGCCATTCAGCAGGGTTTTGGCTACGGTGTTGTGGTAGGATGCAGAAAAATATCACTAGTCTTATCATGGTTGTGTAGTTTTCATGTCCCATGGAGTTCTCCTGTAAACAGCAAACACAACAGAGTCTGCCACCAAAGAACAGAAAATTAAAATGATGGTACTATCCAGCGTGTATTTATCTGATGCTCTTTCCCCAGGGCATCAGAAGCCACCCATGTGTATTTATTCAGAGGGGTCTTTAACATCAGTGGTACTTCTCCCACAGTTGGGAGATCCACTGAAACAGGTTGACCAGGATAACATGCTGGATTCTTGGAATCATCTGGTGCCCCTAGTGAGGGAATTACTTAGGACACCCATTTACTCCCCATCTGTCATTCACACCTTTCACGGCTTCCCACAGTCGAGCATCCCAATTTCCCTCCTGTGGTTTCAAAAGTCATTTTAAGAGACCATTAGTCCTTTCTACAATCCCGTTAGCTTGGGGGTAGTAAGGGGTGTGAAAAGTCCATTTGATTCCCTCAGCTTTTGCCCAGTCTTGTACAACTCTAGCGGTAAAGTGAGAGCCATTGTCAGATTGAATTTCTTGTGGTTTTGGAAAAGTTTCAAACCATTCCTGTAATGCCTTAACAGTATTATTACCTGTGGCTCTCTTAAAAGCTTCTGCTTGAACTACCCCAGGTATAATCTCTACTCTGACTAACACAAAATGTTTACCACCTGATTGTTTAAAGGGACCTCTGTAGTCTACCTGCCACGCATCCCCATAGACCTTTACCTTTCCTCAGGTGGAGAGGATCATCTTCCAGGGGATGTCTCTCCAGCCATTTACGGCACTGTTCACGGGCAGATACACATGTACTACACATTTCTCTGGTAACAGGCCAACCGCGAGCATGAGCTTCTCTGTATAAATCTTTCACACCTGTATGCTGTCTTTTTACATGCAACCATTCTAGCAAGTGTTCCCAATCCTCAGAAATTTGTTCCTTTTTCAGGGGACTTATCCTTGCCAATTCATCAGCTTTATTATTCCATTCTCCTGCTAGATTTCCATCTGTCTGCTGAGAAGCCACCCACCCTACGGCAAAGTTTCCTTGATTTGCTATTTGTAAAATTACTTGCCATTTTTCTTTTTGCCACACTGGAATCCTATTAATGTCCCAATCATTCTGTTGCCAGAAAGGCAGCCACTCAGTACACCCTTTAAATACAGCATAGGAATCAGTGTAAATACAGACAGGAGAAGTGTTCTGTGCTTCACGATGGAAAACACTCCAATCAGCTATTAATTCACCAGTTTGGGCACTACCTTCCCCTTCTGTAATGATCCATTCACCAGAGGGAGTGTGTAGGGCTACGGCCCTGTATTTCCACTTTTTCCCTTCTCGTTTAGCAGAAGCATCAGTAAACCAGGAGCTTGTTGATTGTTCAGGAGAGGAAGGGAGGGGCCCACTTTGATTACTGAGACAGGTTTGTTTTGACTGCTATCCAAGTTTTCTCGGTCTTATATTGCTAGAATTTTAGCAGCACCTTCAGTAATTGAAAAAATATTACAATAATATCAATTTGCACAAACCATTTTCTTACTGAAGCTCTTTGAGCCACCCCTTCAGGGGGAGGGGCCCCAGTAGTGACTGTTTTAATTACTTTAAAAGGGCCTCTTAAGATAATTGGCTTTTGCCGTGTAATTTTTTCTACTTCTATAAGGGCTAAGTGGACCACAAGCAACCTTTATTCCCAGGTAGTATATCTCTTCTCTGCATCTTTAAAACCACGGGAGAAAAAGCCAACAGGTCTAGTCGGACTCTCCGGACCCCGCTGCCAAATGTGAATTGACAATCCCGATACTGCAAAACCCCACTTGATTTGAAATGGATCTGAAGGGTGTATCGGGCCAAGTGCCTGATGGACTGTGGCTTCAAAGATTAATAATTGCAGTGCCTCCTCCTGGGAAGGGGTCCAATCCCATTTCACCCCTTTCCTTAACAAATCCTAAAGGGGTCTAGCAATTATTGAAAAATCTGGAATGTGTTTTCTCCAAAATACCAGTAATCCCAAAGCTTGTTTGACTTCTTTTCTAGATCCAAGCGTTTTGATCTGATCTAAGGAGGTTAAAGTGTCAGGTGGAATACATGTCATACTTCCTTTCCACCAAATTCCCAAAAATTTTACTTCCTGAGAAGGTTTTTGAATTTTCTCAGGGGGAACTAGCAAACCAAGACTTTCCAAATGTGAAATTATTTTCTGTTGAGTATCTCCCACTACTTCTATTTCATCTCCTCCTACAAGAATATCATCAATATACTGATAAACAGCTACACTCTCAGGTTTGGGTATTGTTTCTAATTCTCAAGCTAAAGCATGGTGGGCTAAAGTGGGTGAGTGTCTGTACCCTTGCGGCAGTCACGTGAAGGTGTATTGTCCCTCCCATGTGAAAGCAAAGCGGTCCATGTCCTCAGGCTGCAATGGGATCATAAAAAACATGTCTTTGACATCTATAGTTGCCATGATTATGTGAGCTTTTTCTTGAATTGATATTATTAATTCAGCTAAATTTGGGACTGCTGCTGTTAGGGGGTCTGTGTGGGCATTAAGCCGGCAATAATCTATTGTTAATCTCCATTTGCCATTAGGTTTTCTTACCAGCCAGACTGGAGAATTGTAAGGAGAATGAGTATTAATTATCACCCCTTGTTCTCTTAATTCTTGTATAACTGGTTTGATGCCCTCCCTGGCACCAGAGGGTAAGGGGTATTGTTTTACAGAAGTGATTTTGCTAAATGGGAGGGAGGGAGCTGCTTGAAGCAGCCTGATGTTAAGTCGTGGTGGTCTAAAAGACCACAAAAAGCCCTCCGGATCTTCCCATTGTCTCCCAGCCAGTACATCCATTCCCAGTAAGTTGTCTGGGATATCTCCAACAACCATTTTAACAGTTAATTGATTTTCTTCCCCAGGCAGTATAAGTTTTACTAAGGCAACAGCCATGGGTTCTGTAATTCCTAGAGCATTTAAGACATAGCAACGTTTTTTTCATTGGAACAATACCACACCTTTGGACGTCTTTATTTTTTAAGGCAGAAATTTGGGCCCCAGTATCAATTACAAAAGTTACCATTGCTCGTTTAGGACTCACTGTAGCTGTAATCAATATATCTCCAGTTTTAGGATTTTTAGTGAGCTTTCTTAAATAAATCCATCCTCCATCTCTCTGCCCACTGTTGAGAGGCGGAGTTTTTAGTTTAAATCTTGTTTAGGGGTGTTTCTTGGAGGTTGATAAGAAGAAAGTGGTTTTGGCTTATTTCCCGAAACAGGTGTTAGGGGTTGTCTCGGCTCAGTGCCCCGAACCTGTGGGGGAGGAGGTGAGCTAGGTGTACTGGATTGTGTCCTTGGTGGTGCTGGTGCCAATGGCTTGGAATTGTGCCAAGTGGTTACTATTTTACTTAGTTTTTCGAGCGGCAAACCATCCATTATATCCTTTGGGACCCCCTTTTTTATTCCTAATAACCACCAGTATTGACGTGGGAAAATCTGCTTTCCCTTTTCTGCGTTTTCGCTGTGGGGAATTCCCATGTATCTAACTCCCTTTGATTTTCCTGATCTTTCTTCTGGGGTTTTTACAGGTCCATATTTTCTACTATAATTAATAAGGTCTTCAGCGACCTGACCCCATGTCCAGATTTTGCGATCACCAGCATGTGATTTAGAGTGTATCACTGGTGGGTCTGAGGGAGTAGAATATGGAGTGAATCCAGGGTCGGTAGACCCAGTGTGGTCACTTGGGTTTCCAAGGAATCTGTCCAACCTTTCAACAGGGCTTAGGGCCATGATAGTTTTTTGTAAGGTTATTGCAGTGGGTTTAAGTGATTCGGGGAGTCCTCTAATCAAAGGGGTCATCATTTCAGGTTGGACAGGTAATTGCATTGGTGATTCAAATCCAGGAGTTAATCTCCTTTCATGTATCATTTGCAGGCAGGCGGCTTTGTGCACACTTTCTAGGAGTTGATCAAAGGTACTGACTATGGCTAGAGGGTCGCCTCTTTCCAAAGGATTTATTCCCCCGGCCCAGAAAGCTGCACGCTGTGTCAGGGACCATGAGTCGCACTTATCTCCTGTTGTTAGGAAGACTCCATGTCCCCAGTAGCCACTCGCCTCTTGTTCATTCAGCTTAATTTGATCCCCACCAGTGAGAGACATTCGGAAAACATATTCTGTCTCTGATTCATGTGAGAGCCAGCCGTATTCTTTCTTTAACTTGGCCAACTCGGTAGCACTGTATGGTATTTGTTTTGTGGTGATGTGTGGGTCAAAATCTTCATAATTTAGATAATTGTATTCTGTTTTGATCAGAGGTCTCATGCGTAGACAACAGTCCTCTCCACAATTTTTTACCAATTCCAATTCTTTCTGGGGGTATATTTGCCTAATGTGGGGACTTTCCTTTTCCTCTGCCAACTTAAGGGAGTCATCATTCTTTGATTTTCCTCCCTTAAGGCAGCTCGTAGGAAATGGTTTTCTTCTCGTAACGAATGGATCTCATCCCTCAACAAATGAATATCATTTTTCTTTTCACCTAGTTTTTCCTGCAAAGTTTCTATTAGTTTGTGAAGGGAATCTATAATAGTCTCTTCCTCACTACTCTGCTTAAAGTGTTTTTCTACAGCGGCTGTGAGACATGCTCCTAACACAGAACACATCTTACCTCGGCCGAGTTTGAATTTGATTCCGTGTTGTAAGGAACACACTCTATCAACCACATTTTCCAAATCAAACCAATTAATTATTGCCCATTCTTCTCCACCAGGAGAGGGTTTGGCATTATGTTTTGCCAATAAGGCATAAAATGCTTCCTTACCTTTTGCCCCGGAGTTCTCATCCATCTTGCAAAGGGGCTAGGCACAATTCCAAAAAAGACACACACACATGCACACGCACACAGACACCTACTACATTCCCCTTCACTACCCTGGGTGTGTATAGGGCTTAACTTGTTTAAAAGGTGTTTCTTATGGTTGTTGCAAACTAAATTACAAACAAGAACCGTCCCGTCTTTTGCGCAAAGAGATCTTTTTGTGAAATCCTGAAAACAGAGCCCTCAACTTGAGTATGGGGATGCTTTCCACCTAGGCATGTAGAGTTTGTGGGAAATTCGAGTTGCCCCCCTTGCTTTCTAGACACCACGCACCCTTTCGAGGTGGTGGGCCTAGGTGTGGCTGGAGCAAAACATCCTTCCCCTGTTACAGACTATACACAACCTGCAACCCCTCTGTCTCACGATCCTGTCCGTGACGCCAATTTATGTCACGACCCGCTAATGCAGGCGAGTTCGTGATGATTCGAGTGATCTCCGAGCGCAAAAGATATGACAAGGGACAATAATAATTTGCTCGAAAGCAGTACACTTTATTGAGTGCACTCAGCACTGTATGCGATACAAAAGAGAGAGAGAGAAGGGGATAAAGTAAAAGAGGGACAGAAAAGGGGTTATAGCTACCAATGGAGAGACAAGATCCTCGTGGTCGTCTGCCAATAGATCCGTCTTCTTCCATGGGAATATCTCAGAATTCAGGAGATCTCAAAGCATCTCTTATAGTCTTTTTCAAAGCGACAGGCAGTTGGCCAAGAAGGTGGGGGGGAGAACCACCAGCATCGGAAGGTGTGCAGAAACGAGGGCTAAGCGCCCTGATGCCTAGAGCAAATGTCCACTCACGAAACAGTACAGGGTAAGCACAG
This sequence comes from Phylloscopus trochilus trochilus, assembly GCA_016584745.2. Lineage (NCBI taxonomy): Eukaryota > Metazoa > Chordata > Aves > Passeriformes > Phylloscopidae > Phylloscopus > Phylloscopus trochilus. Next base: position 55,253,838 of record WQNJ02000546.1, on the reverse strand, counting down.
AACAGACCAGTCCAAAGCTAGCCCATTGACTGCACCTAGGTTTCCATGGAACTGCAATAGTTCAACGAGTGCATGTGCAGGCAACAACATCTACCTCAGCCAGGCCAGAACTGCTGTATTGGGGGGGTTGAGGTTTTAGTCCCAGTCCCTTTTGGGGTCATCAGTCCTTGGCGATGATCGTGAGGCAGATGAGGATGTTAGGAACTGTCTCTTACAGTTCCTAAAAACAGAAACAACTCCAGCTCGACTCGACAGTGATCCTGTGCTGGAAAACGCAGGATTCTTGCTGCACAAGCACCTTGGCTGGCTTAAAACAGAAGCAAGAACGAGTGCTTCTCTGCATCCTGCAAACACAAAGAACAAGCACGCACACGGCGAAAGGAGACTACCTGACATCGTCTGCACTCCCTTACAGCTCTCGACTGCAACCAGGGCATGTTTTTCAAGGAACTAACCACGGGCACTCTGCACTGTGCTGGGGGAATTTCTACAAGTCTGCCTAAAGCTCGCACAGAAGAAAACAGCTCTGCCGCCTTCTGCCTGAACCTCCCCGCAAACACCTGCTCGCAGCCAGCTTCTCTTGCCTTTCACATTCTTCCCCGGCTCCCTTTCGCTTCTCCGCACACCCTGCGGCTGCTCCGAGGATGCCCGCTTGGCTGCGGCAAAGCACTCGTCTCTCGGCAAAAGGAAGCCTCTCGTTCTTAACAACTCTGCTTCAGATGCTGAAAGCAGAGTTCACTCAAACTCGACTAGAAAGTGATCCTGTGCTTCAAAGGGAGGGTTCCTGCTGCAGAAGCATCCTGGCTTGCTGGAAAGAGAAGCAAGCACAAGTGCTTCTCTGCATCCTGCAAACACAAAACAAAAGAACCTACACTGCGAGAATAGACTGCCTGACACCTCCTGCACTCCCTACGGCTCTTCAGTGCTGCTAGGGTAGATTTGACAAGGAACTAACCACGGGCACTCTGCACTGTGCTGGGGGAGTTTCTACAAGTCTGCCTGAAGCTTGCAGAGAAGAAAACAGCTCTGCCGCTTTCTGCCTGAAGCTCCCCGCAAACACCTGCTCGCAGCAACCTTCTCTTGCCTTCCACATTCTTCCCCAGCTCCCTTTCGCTTCTCCGCACACCCTGCGGCTGCCCCGAGAATGCCCGCTTGGCTGCGGCAAAGCACTCATCTCTCGGCAAAAGGCAGCCCCTCGTTCCTGAGAGCTCTGCTATGCCAGAGCCACAGAGAGCCAGCAGAGTTTCTGCTTCTGCTGCTGAAATCAGAATCAGCTCCAGCTCGACTCCACAGCTATCCTGTGCTGGAAAAATGCAGGATTCTTGCTGCACAAGAGCCTTGGCTTCCTGGAAACAGAAGCAAGCACGAGTGTTTCTCTTCATCCTGCAAACACAAAGCACAAGCACGCAGATGGTAAAAGGAGACCGCCTGACACCGCCTGCACTCCCTTAGAGCTCTCGACTGCAACCAGGGCATGTTTTACTTAGAACTAACCACAGGTACTCTGCACTGTGCTGGGGGAGTTTCTACAAGTCTGCCTGAAGCTCACACAGTAGAAAACAGCTCTGCCGGCTTCTGCCTGAACCTCCCCGCAAACACCTTCTCACAGCAACCTTTTCTTGCCTTCCACATTCCTCCCCGGCTCCCTTTCGCTTCTCCGCACACCCTGCGGCTGCTCCGAGGATGCCCGCTTGGCTGCGGCAAAGCACTCGTCTCTCAGCAAAAGGCAGCCTCTGGTTCTTGAGAGCTCTGGTATGCTAGAGCAGCACAGAGACAGCAGAGCTTCTGCTTCAGCTGCTGAAAGTAGAATCAGCTCCAGCTCGACTCCACAGCGATCCTGTGCTGGAGAAGGTGGGATTCTTGCTGCACAAGCACCTTTGCTGGCTGAAAACAGAAGCAAGAACGAGTGCTTCTCTGCATCCTGCAAACACAAAGAACAAGCATGCACACAGCGAAAGGAGACTGCCTGACACGGTCTGCACTCCCTTACAGCTCTCGACTGCAACCAGGGCATGTTTGTCAAGGAACTAACCACGGGCACTCTGCACTGTGCTGAGGGAGTTTCTACAAGTCTGCCTAAAGCTCCCACATATTGCCGATACGGCACAAAGTGAGGCCCGGTGCGATTGAACGGCATGGCTGCTACACTCTAGCTCGCTCGGTCCATTGCTCACAGAACACCAATGTGGTGGATGGCAAAATGGCGTTTATTGAAACTTGCACAGAGTTTTTATAACTTTTGCTACCAAAACTCCACCTGTCTGCTTGGGTCATCCTTCATATGTGATTGGCTGACCCAGCAGGCCTACCAATGGAAAAGCCTAACTTTATCACCTACCCGTACACCCCGAGATCTTCCGAGAACGCCTGTCCCTAGCTGCTACATTTCCCCCCCCTCTATGATTAACTAAACATGCTAAGACTTATAAACGCAAAACTTTTAAAATTAGTATCTTAAATGACTAAGTCATCAAATTGTTAGTAAACTACAAAACTGGTTAACTTCAAACTAAATAACTATAACATTCTTAAAACTGGTAGGTACTTATCACTTATCTCTAACCACTTAAAAAAGCTGCTGACATTGCACTAGCATTATGTCAAATCGCTCTAAGCGATTTCTAGCAAATTGCACTAACTTATTCAGTACACAAGGCCCAAAAATCAACACAAGCAGAATCATCATGATCGGTCCGATCAACGTGGACACCAGAGTGACAAGCCATGGTGACCGATCGAACAGGGACTTGAACCACCCTTGCTGGGCTTCTCTTTCTTCCCTTCTGTGGGCAAGTCTCTGCCTCAGTTCTGCCATCGTGTCCCGAACGAGACCTGTGTGATCAGCATAAAAACAACACTCTTCTCCCAGGGCTGCACAAAGGCCTCCTTGTTGCATGAGCAAAAGATCAAGACCTCGTCGGTTCTGCAAAACAACTTCAGAAAGAGAAGACAGTGATTTTTCTAGAAAGGATATGGATTTCTCAATTCTCTGCAGGTCTTCGTCGATTGCCGTTTGGAGCTCCTGCAAACCGTGATGCTGGGTCACAAGGGCAGAAACACCTGTGGTGGCACCGGTCGCTCCCAGACCAAGTAGCATTGCTACTGTCGCACCTGCTATGAACGCTCTTTTTTGGAGCCGAAGAGATGGTGCAGAATCGATGAAGTTGTCCATCATGTGATCCACTTCTTCTTCCGAGTGGTACAAAATCCTGGGAACGATAACAACTTGCACACGGAAATCGTTAGAGACGTCAAAAGATGAGAGAAGCACACAAGGACTCACACGTGTTCGGTGGCAAACCCAAGTACCCAACGCAAATGGGATAGCCCATTTACGACGTTTATTGATGCTGACAAAAGTTTTGCAGCTGTGGGTACTTTGCTTTGCCAGAGCTTCATTGCCAAAACACAGTCCTTGACCTATCACATGGCTCAAGGTGATTCCTTTCCGTGGTGAATCCCACCTGCACCGGACTGGGTTACTAGTGTCTGAATAAGTGAAAAAGCGTCAAAAGCAATGCCTTCATAAAAGGGTGGTTGTGCATTGAAACACAGCCAACAAGAACTTGTAAAATTGGAATTGGTTTGGTTCAGTGACAGAAACGTTATGTTCACCATGTGGTAAAGCACGTCACAAGGAGCTATTTGTGGTTCTTGCCAAGATGGCAATGCACCGACTGAGCCAGTGGCCTTGGACCAGTCCTCCCTTAAAATTTTGTTGGGCCCAATCACTTTGGGAATTTGAGGTACAATTTTGACAATTTGCACTAACATGCCTGGGTCTTGAAAAGGGTGATGGATGAACACTGACCACTTTTTCCCCGCCATCCAACCAGGGTCCTCCGGATGCAATATATCCACTTCAAAATGACTGCAATTGCCAAACATGCGTGCCCTTCCATTGCTAGCAAAGTCTGGAAGTACACAACTTCTCGGTCCCCACTTGGCTTGTAAAAACTCATCTCCCTTCTCCGGCTTCCACGAACGACTACTACTCAAGACAATCGTTTCACATCCCCAATACCCACAAAAATAATACCTTGGATAATTGCAATAACTCTTCCCTGGATACACACTGGGACACCAATAGGTTTCCCAACAAACTGGATGGAGGGCAATAGGTGGTCTCGAGGAGGACATGACACTACAAGTTTTCTGGCCAGGAAACAAGTCTTCTATTGTTACTATGAATTTAGGGTGCATTCCATGGCCAGGGCCACTCAGGGGTTTCAGTTCCAGGGGGTGGTGCTTGCATAGCAGAGTTTGGCTGGGTTACCTGATGAGGTGTAAGGTTGGTCATCTCTTGTGGAGGTGGTGGGTTCGGGAGATGCTCGCCACCCCATGGGTTTGCACAATTGAGTCGTCTCACTCCCCAGGTGGGGGGTGGGTTGACAAAGTTGGGCCACCTCGCATTCCAAGTGGGAGAAGGCTGTGTGCGGCCCTGCTGCCTCCTCCCCCTCCCGTTTCCCTGAAAATTGGTTTTCTGGCATTTCCTGGCCAGGTGCCCTCTCTTACCACAGGCCCAGCATGGCCCTTTGGGTCGGTTTTGAGGTGAGAGGGGCACTGGTGGTGGGTTTTCTGCCTTTGGACAATTTGCTGCAATATGACCTACTTGGTTACATTTGGCACATGTCATTACACTGGTTATAGCAGTGCAAACTGCTGCTTGAATTGGTGCTAGGTGTTCCTTGCTGGTGACATGTTTGATCATGGTTGCAATGCTTGACCCTGCTGGCAGTGAATGCAGGATTTCCTTTGTGACTGAATTGCACTGTTGGCGTAGGCACTCTGCCACAACTGGGTCTTTTGCTTCAGGAGGCAAGGCTGAGGAGTCAACTGCAGCCTGAAGCCCATCTACAAACTGGATAAAACTTTCAGTCTCACTTTGCTTTATTGTGGACCACGGTGCTGGCTTAGCAATCACTCTGCAGGCTGTGTGAATGGCCTCTCTGGCAGCACGAGTGGCTGCTGCAACCTCCTCTGCACGCATGTGTTGTGCCTGTGCTTGGGGTGTAATCATGGTTGGATCTGTGCCTATCAGTCTCTGCAGGCTAGAGTTTTTCAGTGGATGGTCAGGACCAACTGTTTGAGCTAGCAGTTTTAAACAATTGTCCCCCCACTCTTGCCTAAATACAATCATCCCTGCCCCTTCAAACATCAGCTTGCATGTTTGCATAATATCAAATGGGAGCATATCATCTCCTCCAAAAATGCTATCCACGAGAGTAGAAACCATGGCAGAGTTAATACCTTTATCAGCAATTGCCTTAACAATTGCCTGTACTTCTTTGGGGTTCACAGGAGTATAGACTCTTTGCTCATTTCGCCCAGCCCCAGTTATTCGGACTGGAAAAGCCAAAGCAGCTGAAGGAGCCCAGTGAGCACAACTGGCTTTTATTTTCCTCCAGTCTGTAAGGGGAACCTCCTTTAAATATCTATCTTTAAGTTCAAGTTTAGTGAGTTGCATTTTAGGTTTGCTTTTAATTGGTTTTTCAATATCTGAATCAGAATCACTAAGTGTCCACCCACTCAGCCATTCATCTCCGGTGTTGTCTGTGTCAGTGCTAGAGCTAGAATGATCAGACACTTCTGGGTTGCAGCTTGTTTTTGTTGGACTCCTCCCCCGCTCACACCCCCTGTGGGCAGAGCGTTCCTTCCCCCGCTGGTCACTCCTCCTTCTGCTGGCCGAAGCCCCTGCCGTGTGAGGCGGTGCTTTGACACAGACACCTCTATTGTTTTCCGTCTCTGGGCAACCCCCTGCAGCTTCTCTGCTGTCAGCACTGAAATGTATTTCCTTATCTAAGCCCAAGGCCGCGTTGCTTGGCAATCTCTCTTTCTCAGGAATATTAGAAACAGCAAAAGTTCTTTCAGCAGCATGTGTGTCCCCCCCCCTCCCCCCTGCAGCTCAGCCCTATCTTTGGGACAGTAGGGAGGGGGTCTGAGGGGTCTCTCGCAATTCTCCCGGTCACTCTCGATAGAAACCTTCTTAGCCTCTTCTAATAATTTTTCCCAAGCTGGCTCCAGCTGTCCCTCGGGCAGGCCAGGAGCTGAGGGGTGTTCAGGGGCTGGATCAGGTGGATCAGGGGGCGGCCGGGAATCTCCCTGCCTTTCTTCCACTTCTTCCCCTGGCTCGATAGAGGTTTGGGTGGCAGCACCGATGCCCAGCCTCGGAATTGCATATAAACAAGTCTGGGCAGCCTGCCAAGTTTGTTTTTCTGTCAAGGCTTTCTGCAGAGCTTTCATAACTTTTCCCCACGCTTTTAACTTTTTCCCTGTGCCAGAGGATATAACGTCCTCAGCCAATGCCTTTGTACATTTATCCCAAATATCTGGATGTAACACATCCACCGGTTGCTCTATCGCACCTATTTCTAGCAATCTCGAAACCGAAGAAATGAAATCTTTAGACTTAATTTCAATCCCCCATTGTCTATGAATTTGAGACATGACCTTAATCAGGGCTTCCATTGTCCCACGCAGTCACTCCTGAGGGCGTCCCCTCCGCCAGGCAGTCCAGCTGTCCTGGCCGCCGCTCACTCGCTCGGACGAATCCCGAATCCCGGCCACGCTGTCCGGTCAAGGCTTTCCCGGTTGGCACCGGGTCCTCCTCTTGGCATTCGAGTGCGTTTTCCCGGGTTCTCGGCACCACTTGTTGCCGATACGGCACAAAGTGAGGCTCGGTGCGATTGAACGGCACGGCTGCTACACTCTAGCTCGCTCGGTCCATTGCTCACAGAACACCAATGTGGTGGATGGCAAAATGGCGTTTATTGAAACTTGCACAGAGATTTTATAACTTTTGCTACCATAACTCCACCTATCTGCTTGGGTCGTCCTTCATATGTGATTGGCTGACCCAGCAGGCCTACCAATGGAAAAGCCTAACCTTATCGCCTACCCGTACACCCCGAGATCTTCCGAGAACGCCTGTCCCTAGCTGCTACATTCACAGAAGAAAACAGCTCTGCTGGCTTCTGCCTGAACCTCCCCGCAAACACCTGCTCGCAGCCAGCTTCTCTTGCCTTTCACATTCTTCCCCGGCTCCCTTTCGCTTCTCCGCACACCCTGCGGCTGCTCCGAGGATGCCCGCTTGGCTGCGGCAAAGCACTCGTCTCTCGGCAAAAGGAAGCCTCTCGTTCTTAACAACTCTGCTTCAGATGCTGAAAGCAGGGTTCACTCAAACTCGACTAGAAAGTGATCCTGTGCTTCAAAGAGAGGGTTCCTGCTGCAGAAGCATCCTGGCTTGCTGGAAAGAGAAGCAAGCACAAGTGCTTCTCTGCATCCTGCAAACACAAAACAAAAGAACCTACACTGCGAGAATAGACTGCCTGACACCTCCTGCACTCCCTACGGCTCTTCAGTGCTGCTAGGGTAGATTTGACAAGGAACTAACCATGGGCACTCTGCACTGTGCTGGGGGAGTTTCTACAAGTCTGCCTGAAGCTTGCAGAGAAGAAAACAGCTCTGCCGCTTTCTGCCTGAAGCTTCCCGCAAACACCTGCTCGCAGCGACCTTCTCTTGCCTTCCACATTCTTCCCCAGCTCCCTTTCGCTTCTCCGCACACCCTGCGGCTACCCCGAGAATGCCCGCTTGGCTGCGGCAAAGCACTCATCTCTCGGCAAAAGGCAGCCCCTCGTTCTTGAGAGCTCTGCTATGCCAGAGCCACAGAGAGCCAGCAGAGTTTCTGCTTCTGCTGCTGAAATCAGAATCAGCTCCAGCTCGACTCCACAGCTATCCTGTGCTGGAAAAATGCAGGATTCTTGCTGCACAAGAGCCTTAGCTTCCTGGAAACAGAAGCAAGCACGAGTGTTTCTCTTCATCCTGCAAACACAAAGCACAAGCACGCAGATGGTAAAAGGAGACCGCCTGACACCGCCTGCACTCCCTTAGAGCTCTCGACTGCAACCAGGGCATGTTTTACTTAGAACTAACCACAGGTACTCTGCACTGTGCTGGGGGAGTTTCTACAAGTCTGCCTGAAGCTCACACAGTAGAAAACAGCTCTGCCGGCTTCTGCCTGAACCTCCCCGCAAACACCTTCTCACAGCAACCTTTTCTTGCCTTCCACATTCCTCCCCGGCTCCCTTTCGCTTCTCCGTACACCCTGCGGCTGCTCCGAGGACGCCCGCTTTGCTGCGGAAAAACACTTGTCTCTCGGCAAAAGGCAGCCTCTCGTTCTTGAGAGCTCTGGTATGCTAGAGCAGCACAGAGACAGCAGAGCTTCTGCTTCAGTTGCTAAAAGCAGAATCAGCTCCAGCTCGACTCGACAGTGATCCTGTGCTGGAAAACGCAGGATTCTTGATGCACAAGCACCTTGGCTTGCTGGAAACAGAAGCAAGCACGAGTGCTTCTCTGCATCCTGCAAACACAAAGAACAAGCACGCACACGGTGAAAGGAGACTGCCTGACACCTCCTGCACTCCCTACAGCTCTCGAGTGCAGCCAGGGCATCTTTGGCAAGGAACTAACCACAGGCACTCTGCACTGTGCTGGAGGAGTTTCTACAAGTCTGCCTAAAGCTCGCACAGAAGAAAACAGCTCTGCCAGCTTCTTCCTGAACCTTCCCGCATACACCTGCTTGCATCAACCTTCTGGAAAGAAGCATGTGGCATCGGCGTGTTTTTACTGAAGCCATTTGTCTGTGCAAGGAGATGGACGTATGGGTCTCAGCCTGTATGACATCACACTTAGCTGAGAAACAAAGTACATGGCTTCAGTGCGTGCTCTTAACAGGAAAGGCTGCAAGGAAAAGGCAAGGAGGCAGGTTAGCTAAAGCTTCCTGTCCTGGCACATTAAGCTGCCTGAAGTGGAACTGCTGTTCAGTTTCGCTCAGGATTCTGCAAGACTAAAATGCTGTGCTTTTTCACGTAGCTGAGAAGGAAAAGGAGAGTCACCTGTAGCAATGTATTTGAACATCTTAGGCCATAATGTGCTTTAGCCAAACCACCAGTAGTTATTCTTATCAGAACCCTCAGGAATTTGTCAAGGTTACTAAGACATAAACAGTGCTAGAATAAGTAAGAAGAGGCTGAGAAACAGAATACCAAAACTACAAGAACTAGATAAAGGAGGCCCATGAAGTGATGGACTGTAACCAATCATATTTCCTGAAGGGTGCATGATGAATGCATGGACGAGATAGAGCCTCCAATCAAAAAATGTCTGATCACATGAACAAGTAGTCTTAGACTGTATAAATATAGCTTAATGTAAACAGTAAATGGCTTCTGCCAAATCATATTGGCTGGTTGTACAGAAGTCCTGAGCTCCCACAGTCACCTGTACGTCTCCCACAGTTTGTAGGCTGCAAGGGGAAGGTGAAGGCCAGGCCTGGCCGTTGGCTGTGTGACTTGTTGCAAGGAAGCTGCTGCTGAATGTATTAAGTTTTTTGGCATTTGCTGGAGTGGCAGGCTATGCTGGTACCTAGAGCTTGAGGGAAGGTGCACATTTCCATCATACGATATGCAGTTTACCAGGTGCAAGCTAAACTTTGAGCAAGGACATTCTTAGCTGATACTGCTGGTCCTAGAGAAGACCAGTGCTATGCACTTTGCTTCTCAGTTCTACATACTGTGGCCTTCAACCACTCCTTCAGTTTGAATCTAAACTGAATGGTTTCCAGCTATGGCTCTACAGACAACGAGCAAAAAGTAGAGAATGTTTCCCCATTGCCTCTTTGAAGATTAAATTTGTCTCTAACCAAAACTTCAGGAACTGTTTAATTTTAGAAAAAGGGGCACCTTGTTTAGAGTTGGTCCACTAAGCTTGCTAACACCAGGCTTTGGGTACAGCAGGCAAGAGAGCAGTGAACTGTTAAGACATTGAGATAACAGCAGACTTGGTACATCAGGCGAGCAAACTGCAAACTTTTGATATGCTAAGAGAGCAAGCAGTAAACTTTTCCATGAATCGGGTGAGCCGGCCAATGAACTTCATGAAGTGAATGTGAAGACTGCCATTCTCAAAACCCTCTATAAGCAAGTGCCCAACCAGCCACATATGGCAGCACTGCAAAAATCTGCACAGTGCCAGAATCATTGCTGTGCTGTCTTGTCCTTGGCTATCCTGGCTATTCCTGCAAGACTGCTCATGCTCCCTCAGATACCACCACCCCCCAACACCTCTGGTGCTGCTGCCACAGCCCTGTTCCCTCTCTGGCTCGCTTGACTACTATCAGAGTGACCAGAGAAAGACTCATTCCACTTTACACAGATCTCCCCCACTGCACTCTAAAAGCCAGCTCTGGACCCATGGTGGTGGTAACCCCTTCCCTGTGTTTCCCACAGATACTCTGGGCAGTTTTCCTACATCTCTATTTCTCTCATTTCTTCTCCTCTATAAAAATAAAGTTCTATGATCACTTTGGACCCACACATTTAAACTTGTATGTGTTTAAATCTTACTTTTGGGTATGTTTAGAACCCAGTTACTTTCTGCAGCTGTGGATTGAGGACAAACTTGTCTCTCCTCCCCTAAAGCAAATCTCAGGCTTTGCTGAAGCCAAGGAAATCTCCTGCTTCAGGGTCACCTTTCCCGCTCTGCCAGACCCCCTGAGTGTCCCAGCAGCAGGAAATTACCAGATCTGCTTGGTACTGGTGCTGGCAAAGGCCACACCTGGGCAGAGCCAGTGTTGGCAATTTGCTGGACTCCTGGAACCAGCAAATTACTGCATCTGGGTGGTGCTGGTGCCAGAACCAGAAAATTGCCCAATTTTGGCTTTCTGTGCCAGCAAATTGCTGGATTTGGGACACGCCGACCCTAGGAAATTTCCAGATCTGGGCACTGGCAGTGCCAACGAACTCCAGATAACAGGCTCCAGCTGCAGATAAAGAACAGATCTGGACCCCTCCTCCATCCCTCCCTCCCTCCCTTTTCTTCTTCCCTTCCTTCCTCTCTCTGTCCCCCTCCCACCTTCCCTCCCTCCCTCCCTCCCTTACTCCCTTCCTGCCTTCCTGGAATGAGGTACCCTCACCCTTCCAAAATCCTGGCTCTTCACCTCAACCTTCCACAGCTCAGGACCTTTATCTCAGCCTTCCCAATTTAACTGCAAATGCCCAGAAGACACTTCTAGGACCCAAAATTCCTAAAAGCAGCAGGAGCATCCCCAAAAGTGCCCCCTGCTGTTCCTCCCTCTAGTGCCTCAATCCAAGAGGGCAAACCACCCCATGCCCCCGCTTTCCAATCTCCATCCCTCACAAAATACATCCCACCCCCCACAGTTCCATCCCCACCCTACAACACCCCATCCCATCCCATCCCATCCCATCCCATCCTGTCCCGTACCATGCCATGCCATGCCATGCCATGCCATCACTCCTGGGCAGGAAGCCCCATCCAAGAGGGCCTTGGACGCTTCCAGTGATTCAGGGGCTGCCACAGCTTCTCGGGCCAACCTGTGCCATGGCCCTTGCAGGGTACAATTCCATCTCCACGTCCCATTTCAGCCTGCCCCCGGGCAGCACTAAGCCATTCCCTGTGTCCTCTCCCTGCAGGCCCTTGGCAAGAGTCTCTCTTAGCCAGCAATTGCTGCTCCTCCCTGCTGTGGGGCAGAAGCTGCAAGTTGATTTTCTTCCCGTGGCCCCGGCCTGGCTCTCAGCCAAGGGCAGGACCTTTCCCTGGAGCTCTGCAGGCACTTGCTCGCTTCGGCCGCAGCCCAGCAGACGGAGCTCAGAGCTCCCTGGGGGGCTGCGCCTCCTTCCGAGGGCCAGCGCTGGGGTAGCTCCCACCTCGGCCCCAGGCTCCTCAGGGACTGCACCCAAGGGAACAGCTGGGGCTGGGCCAGGACAACTCCAGGATGGAGATCAGCAAAAGCTTCTTGCCCTACAGGGGGCTCAGCCACTGACCAGGCTCCTCAGGGAATGCTCACAGCCCCAAGGCAGCCGCAGCTCCAGGAGCCTTTGGACACCGCTCTCAGGGATGCCCAGCTTGTGACTGCCTGGACTCCAGGATCCCACTGGGTTCCTCTCAGCTCAACCCCTTCTGCAATTCTCACCTTTGGCTCAGCCTTTCTGTCCACTCAAGGTGCTCACAGAGCTGTTGGGGACAGGGCAGGAGCAGGGCAGGTCCAGCATTCCCCTCTCTGTGACACAGGAGTAGTGCCAGCCCCAGCACTCCCCTCTCTCTGACACCACAGCGTCGGCAGCACCTGTGTTCCCCTCTTTATGACACCACAGTGCTGGCAGCAACAGCTTTCCCCTCTCTGTGAAACCCCAGCCCTGGCAGACCAAACATTCCCTCCCTGGAGACACCCAAGGGAAACATCCAGATCTGCATCCAGTAAACACAACTAAGTGGCCACTGACCAGCCCCGGCCTGGGCAGATTTGGATTCCTCTGCACACAGCTTGGGGAAGGTCCCCTTGGCCACCTCCACAGTGCCACAGACAAGTGGCAGATACAGATTCTGCCCAGAGCTGATGGGGAAAGTTGATTGAAAAATAAAACGAAAATAAACACAAAGACAAACACAGAAAAAAATAAACAAAACAAAAAAATCCCACAAACCGAGCAAAAAAGGCACCTTTGGCAGCTGCAGGGCCCTTGGAAATGGCAAGTGCCAGACCCTCCGCCTGTGGGAGAGAAGAGGGCTCTGAATTGCCCGCCCCTGGTATATAAACCCTGCTCCCAGGCTGCTTCACATACAGAATTCTTCCGGAGGACTTCAGAAAGCTGAGAGTCAGATTTTTGGGGCAGTTTTGGGGGCAAATTTGCGGTGATTCTTGGCGGGGGGCGGGGGGGGGTCGTGGTGGGGAGGGGGGGGGGTGGTGTTTGGTGGTGATTCTGGGGTTCCAAAGTTGATTTTGGTGTGGTTTCAATTGATTTTCGGGTGATTTTGGGGGTGGTTTGGGGGGCAATTTTGGGGGGTTTTAGTGCCATTGGGGGGGGGGGTTGAGGGTGTCAAAGCCTGTTTTAGGGTCATTTGGGGTGACTTGGGTGTGATTTTGGGGGGGGCGTGGGTTGGGAAGATTTTGGGATGATTTTGGGTTCAAATTTTGGGGATATTTTTGGCAGAGGCCAAGCCAATTTTAAGGTGATTTTTGAGCAGATTTTGGGTGATTTTAGGGGGTGCCGAGGCCAATTTTGAGGTGATTTTTGGAACGACGGTGGGGCAACTTCTGGGCGGATTTTGGGGTTATTTTGCATTGATTTTGTAACAATTCTGTGGTGATTTTAGGGTGCTATTTGGGGGCTTTTGGAGGCTAATTTGGGGAGATTTGGGAAGTTTTGGTGGCAGTTTTGGGGTGCCAAACCCGATTTTGGTGTGATTTTGGGTGGTATTTGTGTGATTTTTGGGTTGCCCTGGCCCATTTTTGGGTGATTTGGGGTGTGTTTAGGGCAATTTTGAGGTGATTTTTGTGACGATTTTGGGGATTTTTGGGATGATTTGAGGGGGTTTGGGGTGATTTTTGGGGTGCAGAAGCCAATTTCAGCATGATTTTGGGTTTATTTTGCATGGTTTTGGTTGATTTGGGGGTGACTTTTGGGGCAATTTTGGGCGGCATTGAGAGTGCTGAAGCCACTTTTGGGGTGATTTTGGCCGATTTTGGGGTGATTTTGGGGGTGATTTTTGAGACGGTTTTGGGGTGATTTATTGGGGGGCTGAAGCAAATTTTTAGGGTGATTTTGGGAAGCTTTGAAGGTGCCGAAATCAGTTTTGGAGTGATTTTGGGGTGATTTTTGGGGCACCTTTGAGTTGGTTTTTGGGGCGATTCTGAGAGTTCTTGGGTTGATTTTTGGGGTGATTTTTGGAGCGATTTTGGGGGGTTTTGAGGATGCCGATGATGATTTAAGTTTTTTTTAGGGTGATTTTTGGATGGTTTCTGGGGAGATTTTAGGGTGATTTTTGAGGTGATTTTGGTGTGATTTTTGAAGTGGTTTTTGGGCAATTTTGAAGGTTTCTGGGGCAATTTTGGGGTTTTGGGGGGGTGCAGAAGCTGATTTGGCGGTGATTTGGTGTGATGTTGAGGTGATTTATGAGTTTGGGGATCATTTTGCGGTGACTTTTGGGGGTAGCTCAATCCAATTTTCAGATGATTTTGGTTGACTTTGTGGTGATTTTTTGGGCGATTTGGGGTGTTTCTAGGGCAATTATGTTTTTTTTTCAAGATTGCCAAAGCCAGTTTTGGAGCAATTTGGGGAGATTTTGGAGAGATTTTTGGGGCGACTTTGGCGTTGTTTTTAGGGCAATTTTGAAGGTTTCTTGGGTGATTTCAGGGGGTTTTGGGAGTGCAGAAGCTGATTTTGGGGCAATATCAGATGATTTTGGGGTGGTTTTTGGGACAATTTTGGAGGTGTTTTGGGGGTTCCAAAGTAGATTTTGGGTGATTTCAAAGGTTTTTAAGGAAATTTGGGGTGATTTCTGGAGTGATTCTGGGGTGATTTTGGTGTTTTAGGGGGTGTCAAAGCCATTTTTGGGGATGATTTTGGGGCTATTTTTAGGGCAGGTTTTGGGGGTGCCGGAGCTCATTTTGGGGTGATTGTGGGCGATTTTGGAGTGATTCTGGGGTGAGTTTAGGGATGTTTTGGGGGCAATTTGGAGGGCTTTTTGGGGTGATTTTGGGCCATTTGGGGGGTGGCAAAGCAAATTTTTGGGGTGATCTTAGGGATGATTTTGGGGTGATTGTTGGGGTGACTTACAATGGGTTTGGGGATGATTTTGGGGTGATTTTTAAGGTGATTTGAGTGCAGTTTTGGGGTGCAGAAGCCAATTTGTGGGTTATTTGGGATGATTTTCAGGTGATTTTTGAGGCAATTTTGGGGGTGGCTTCAGTATGATTTTGTGGTGATTTTTGCAGCAATTTTGGGGGTTTGGGGGGAAAATTTGGGGTGATTTTGTTGGGCTGTTTATTTTTTTTGGTGGGATTTTTTGGTGGTGTATTACCGGGATCCAGGCGTGCGTGAGCGCACGGCGAGGCCCAGTATTGGCAACCTGGTTCGATGGGGCCACGGCCGATCACCTCTTTTATAATACACAGACCGTGTCGGGCAATCACACACAACACTAATATAGTGGATGGCGAAATGCATTTATTCGAGTATCTTTTATGGATGTAACGTGGTCACGTCACGCCAGTGGGGGTCTGCAAGGTACAACTGGATTTGGTAAGAACTGTGGAGAGGCGGGGACCCTAACTAACACCCGATAATTATTCCGGCCAGGAAATCTATCTGCCAACAGTGGTGGGTTTTTTTTTTGTTGTTGTTTTTTGGTGGGGTTTTTTTTGGGTTTTTTTTTTTGTGGGTGGTTTTTTTTTTTTTGGGGGGGGGGGTTTGTTTGTTTGTTTGTTTGTTTGTTTTTGTTTTTGGTTTGGTTTGCTTTGGTTTTGGTTTTGGTCCTTGGTGTTCCAAAGCCGATTTTGATGTGACTTTTTGGTGATTTGGAGGTCATTTTTGGGGCTGCCGAAGATGATTTTGGGGTGATTTTTGGGGCAGTTTTTGTGGGTGCCAAAGCTCATTTTGGGGTGATTGCAGGTGATTTTGGCGCAATTTTGAGGTGAATTTGGGGTTATTTTGGGGACAATTTTGGGGATTTTAATGGTTTTTGAGGGTGCCAAAGCCAATTTTTGGGGTGACTTTGGAGTGGTTTTGGGGTGATTTTGAGGGTTCTTGGGGTGATTTTAGTGTGATTTTTGGGGTGATTGTGTGGGCGATGCAGATGAGGACGAAGGCCACCTTGGTGCACCCCGGCAGCTCCAGTATGTACACCAGCGGCTGCAGACCGTAGAGAGCAATGAACTGCTCCCGCGTCACGTTGTTGTTCCCGCAGGAGCTACGCGAACTGCGTCGGGTGATGTTAAGGGACCGCAAGGCGCCGACTCGGGGACTGACACCACCCCCCTTCAGCGCCGCCGCCCGCGCCCCGCCATGGCCGGACCACGACCCCTCTGGCGCTCGGCCGGGCCAGACCCCACGGAGGGGCGGCGGCGGCGGCGGCGGGAGTGCGCAGGGCCGGGAGCAGCCCGCGGGCGGCGGCGGCTCCGCCCGGACACAAACTTGGAGCGGCGCCCGCGGCGGGCGGGGGGAATGGGGGCGGCGGCCAATCAGTGCCGAGTGCGCGCTTGCCCCGGCCCCAGCGCTGTGGAGCGGGACGGCCACGAAGCGGCCTCTGTTCCTCAAATCGCCGCCCCCATCACAGCACCGCTGCTCTCCCACAGCCCCTCAGAGCCCTGTGACTCCTTCACAACTGCCCCTCACAGCGCGGAGACCTTCCCTCATAGCTGCTCCCCCTCACTGTCCCAGGACCTCCTCACAGCTTCCTCTCGCAGACCATCACCATCCTGGGCCCCCCAGCCTCCCACTGCACTGGGACCCCCTCTCAGCTGCCCCTCACATCGCTGCCCTCTTCACAGCACTGGGACCCCCTCACAGCATTGCATGCCGCTCACCGATGTCTCCACAGCCCTGGCTCGAAATGCCCAAGGTGGGTACTGAAACTCCCAAACCAACCTCTCCTCACGTTCGGATCAGGCTGAGAGGGAAAGGAAAGAAATGATGCTGTGCAGAACATGGCTTCCCGTGTGAGTGGAGACTCATGCCATCCACAGCAGGTGAGGCTGCTGCTGGTTCATGCTGTGGTAAATAGGTATGATTCGTGCTGATAAAATTGAAACAGTAATCAATACTTTAAAATAACAAAGTAGTACCAAGTAGTAACCAGTAGTGCCAAAGAGGAGAGGGAGGGGGTTCCCCCTTCTCCTGCAGATGTTCATGAGATACAGGAAGAAACTTAGATAAGACTAGCTAAATTTCTCTGTGAAATGGGAAAGTTGGGGAAACTCCAAGGAAATTGTTAATTATATGAGATTTATTGCCAAAATGTTCAAACTTGCTATTTGCTTATATAATACAAGCTTAATATGCACGTGTAACTAAAGAGGCAGCTAAATACGCATGAGCAACAAGAAAAGTTATTCAAAGGACACGTGATGAAGAGGATGAGCCTTCCTCAGAAGACCCCCAAAAAGTGGCACGACCCCCTAAAAGAGATGATGAAGCATGCGTAGTAAAGGTGGTGATGCAAACAAGTGATGCAAATCTTACGAACCAAAAATAGGAGGAGGTGGCTGGTGGCACACATTAGCTTACACATTAAAGGGACCAATGCAAGGTTATCTCATTTGTACATGACACGGGATTCCAAGGTCCTGCTCCGTACCCCGTGGTTTATATTTTTGCTTATGCATTATTAACCGAACCAATTTATTATTTACTATTATTCATTGTTTGATTGTATGCAATTTTGTATAATCAAGATGCTTAATTAAAATTGCTGCTACATTTAAAATTTTTTTGGCTTTTATTATTGGATAATTGGGCAGCACATTTATATCAATGCCCAGCCCAAATGAGAGAGCACAGGGGTTTATCTGCCTTTCCAGCCCCCTTGATGCACTACAGGCCCTCCTCAAAGCTCAAACAGAAAAGTAGTCTTCCAAACTTCAGCCATTGAACTCACTGGGAGGACAGAAGGCTCCTGAAGACCCATTTCCCAGCAGTACAACCACTCTTGCCAGAGATGGGACCGAATTCCATCCCACAAAACCTGGCTGGCGAGGCTACTTGGGTAAGGTCATGGAGGCCACTAAGGTGCACTCAGCACACTGGCTGCAAAAAAAAAAAAAAAAAAAAAAAAAAAAAAAAAAAAAAAAAAAAAAAAAAAAAAGCCTCTGCAATTGAAATATGAATAATAATGACAGTTAAGGTCTAACAGAGAGACCGAGTTGAAATAAGTATTGATTTCTCATCCAGCCTATTTTAAATTGCCCAGTACAGCTTTCTTACTAGCACGGGTAATAGACCCTTTGTGCAATATTACAGTGAATAGCAACAATTTGCTTTAATCAGTCACATAAGAAATTACCAAAAAGTAATGCTTTTTTTTCCAAAGAAGGCAATAAGAATATGGAAGCCTGTTCTGGCAACACTTCCCACTGCCACAGAGATAGATGTTTCATAGGGAAACCACAGCACTACGGAGAATGCTGCAAAATTTGATTTTGTATAGAGCAGACGCTCCATGCCCGGGGTACATTACCTGTACAAGGGAACTCTAGAAAAGAATTAAGAAAGGTCTAGCAAAAGTTGCCTTTTTATAGAGTTTCTGGCTTGCCAAAGAAAGTTGGAGAAGGAAGAGTTCACCACCAATTCATTTCCAGCAAAATAAACTGATACCTTGGAAAGGCTGACCTGAAACAGAGACTGGACAGAGCTAGAGAATAAAGTAGGTATTTATTGTTATAAATTGGCCAGGAGACCAGCTCCTTTGAAAAGGCCTTTATTAGAAATCAGCTCTGGGTAGGGGGCCCGAGGGGCTCCGCACGCCGCCGCTGCTCCCAGTAGACACCACGGAGGAGGAGGTGCAGTCGAATCTGCTGCTGCTGCTGCTGCTGCAGAGTCGGGATTCCTTCCTCACGGGGGTTCCCATAGAATCACTTTGGCTCGTGTGGTCCAGGGGGGTCACCTCTCTCCAGTTCCTTTCAGGTCATGGCGAGAAAGTAACAAAAAATACCTGCTACCTTCAGGTAGCTGGATGTGTGCCTCGCACAGTTTTGTCCTTCTTAGGTCCAGTTTCTGTGTCGGCTCGCTGTCCCAGGGGCTTTTCTAGCTCCAACTGGACTCCCGGCCGCAGCCAGGCACCATGGGAGCTCTCTCATCTCCATACTGGGCGGTGTCCACAGCTCGACAGCAGGCGGCAGGGAGCAGCAGGAAGCAGCAGGGGGCAGCAGGAAGTGGCAGGGGGAATGACAAGGCGGCGGCGGCGGGCTTTAGTCGGTGGAGAGGGGAAACCCCAGGATTCAGGGAGAAAGGGTACAGAACTTCGACATAACAAGCAGAAATTCAGGGTACAGATTCAACATGAACAGTTTAAAACAGGCAAGTAACAGTGCAACTTTAATTTTACAGCAAAACAGTGTAACAGTACAACTTAGGAGTGCATAACCTGGGGCTATCAATTTCTTTCAATCCCCCCTCTATTTCTTTGATCGGGCTTTTGCCCGCATCAATTGGCCATGTCTGATTCAAGGGAATAAATCTGTTTTAATTCCTGGTATTGGTTATAAATTCTTTTTGCTGTGCTTAGTTCTTTTTCTTGGGGTTCTAATACTTTAGGGATTTGGAGACTAGCTTGAACAGTAGTGGCTATAGTTCGAATTAGACAGGGAAGTATGCAGGGGAGAAGTAGGAGACTGACAAAGGCACTTATTGCAATGAACACTACTTTTTCCCACCAGGTCCCTTCAAAGGACCAGAAGTTGTCCCACCAGTCCATATTAATTAAGGGCTTCCATACCTGGGTACTTACATATGCAATTTTTTGTATTTCTTTGGAAATATTTTTTACTACCTTACTTTCATAATCGACTGCTAGTTTGATTTGATAAACTACTGCTCTTGTCTGTGCCAATTGGTTACTGATATGATCAAGGGCAAGGGCTGTTTTGTTTGATAATCTGATAATTTTATTCAACATGTAAATTGGAGTTCGGCACCTCCATGATCTATCTTGTGTCCAAGTTGCTGGCCTATATGTTTTTACTATTTCTTTTGGTGTCCATATTTTACTCTTTGTTTGTGTGCTGCCCCTCCTCCTCTTTCGGTATTTTCTTTTTAAACTTTCATATAAGGGTATGCCTAAATGGTTTCTTGATTCTCGTGGGAGGAGGGAGAAGGCTGGTTTGATGATTCCTGTGGTGCAGCTACCCGCCCAATCTCCTGGGAGATGGGTGTAGGTTTTGTCACTACAAATCCAAAAGAGGTGTTTTGGGGCCTTCCAGGATGTGTTTTGTGTGTCATAGGGGTGTTCCCAATATTTTGAAATTTCTCTGATTCCCCAAAAAAGATTGGTCTCTTTATTAGTGCACTCATGTAGACCATAACTTTTATTACAGACGCACCCTGATTCTTTTTTCCCAATAGACCAATATTTTTCAGGTTCCCTGGGGATCCATTTTTGTTTTAACTCTTTGATCAGTGAGTACCTTTTACAAGCCATTCTTCCTAGGAAGGTTTTATACTTTTTCCCCATTATTAACTTCCATCTCAGGATGTCTAGGGGTGATAAGCTTGTCCCTTCCCAGGGCCATACATCAGACATTTGTGTGCTTTTACATATCCAGCAGTTTGTTATATTTAGTTTATGGCTGATTCCCTCTACCAGATCGACAAATAGACTTTTCCCAAGGGGTTCATCTATTTCATTCCTTTTTACTACCAGTGGTTTTTCTTTTATCAGATCTGCTACTCCCTCTGTATTTCTTAACTCTTTAAAACAGAACCACTCTCTGATAGGGCACTCCCCAATCAGGCACTGCTTAAATGTGGCAGCATTTTTTGCAATCCAATATTGTTTTTCTTCTTTTTGACAGGTGGATAATTGGGTCATGTCAAAACATGTGGGATTCACATGGGTGTGAACTCTCATAAGGGATTGTAGATTCTCCCCATCACAAACTGAATGACAGCATTCGGAGCAAGCCCCATCTGTAAACTTGCTTATCAATAGGACTACTATCAGTCCCTCCAAGAGTCCAGTATGAACCATTCTATTTGTGGATCCTTTGGTCTCACCTGGCCTTGCCTCTTGGGTCAGGGGGTTCTTTCTCCTCATCATATCAATAGGACTACTATTAGTCCCTCCAAGAGTCCAGTATGAACCTGCCCCCATCTCGCTCTGAGGGTTCTCTTTGGTCTCACCTGGTCTTGCCTCTTGGGTCGGGGAGTTCTTAGGCTGGATTTGTGGAGTTCTCCCTTGTTTATTCCCACCTTCCACCTTTTTCTTAGTTTTAGTTAGCTCCCTTAGGGTGTGCCCTATGAGAGATTTAATTTTTAAATTAAGAATTACTGTTACTTATTACTTTTACATTAACACATTGTGACTCATTACAACAATTTATAACATCAGATTTAACCATTATTTTACACTTTTATATTAACACTTTTTAACCTCTTGTAACAATGTGGATTTTTAACAATGGTAACGACAGCTTGTAGTAACTGCTATTGTCCCTTATTGGCTTTAACTGGTTTTTGGTTGTTTCCTGAGAGTTACTTTGAGGGTGTCTGGATCTCAAGTGGCAGTCCACACAGAGGGAACTCTTGTTGGGGTTGCAGGGTCAGAGGGATCTGACCCCTTGTTGGGGTCAGAGGGATCACTCAGGGGTGGTAATGGTCCTTTCACTCTAGTGATGTGGGTCCAGCCCTTTTCCTGGGTTTGCACTGCAGTATGAATAGTGAGCAGAACTTGGAACAGGCCTTCGAATTTAGGGGTTAGTGGGGTGGTATTCCAGGACTTAATTAAAACCCAGTCTCCTGGCTTTATTTGGTGCATGTCAGTGTCCAAGGGAGAGGTTTGAGGAAGATATCCTCTTCTTTTAAGATCTGCCAATGTCTTTCCAATTGTTTTTACATATTCTTGGGTAGCGGCCTCTCCTTCTAAATAATCCCCAGTGCTATAGGGGGTCAGTAAGAAGGGGAGTCCAAACATCATCTCATATGGTGAAGCCCCTATGTCAGATCTTGGTCGGACCCGGATTCGCAGAAGGGCCAGGGGCTGACACTTGAGCCAATTCATTTCTGTTTCCGTTATCAATTTAGTTAATACATTTTTGAGGGTTTTATTCATCCTCTCAACTCTCCCTGAACTTTGGGGATGCTAGGGTGTATGCAACTGCCACCTGATTCCTAAGGCTTTATTGACATCATGTAGAATTTTGGCCACAAAATGAGGGCCTCGGTCTGAACCAACACTATTCACCAGCCCATACCGGGGGATGATGTGTTCTAATAATACCTTTATTACCACTTGTGCCGTCTCCTCCCCAGCAGGAAAGGCTTCCACTCAATGGGCCAAACAATCAACCATAACAAGTAGATACCTGCAACCCTGTACTGAAGGCACCTCGGCAAAATCCACCTGTACATTTTGAAAGGGTCCTAATGCCATCCGTCTTCCTCCTGGGGCACTCCCCCCCATCGCTTTCTGATTTACCTTTTGGCATATAAGGCATCCTTCAGTTACTGCTTTGGCCAGACCATATACCCCAATACATAAATATTCTCTTAAAAAAAATTATCACATAACCCTTGGGTGCCCCAGTGGGTCAGGCTGTGTATTTCTGTTAGCATTTTTCAAGCTAGGGCTTTATTTAAAAACTTTCGTCTATCTGGGGTTAACCATTCCCCTTGCTTCCCTTGGTGCAGCCCTAACCTCTTTATTTCTCTCAACTCATGTTCATCATATATTGGTTCTCTTCTTTTGTCAGCTGGCAGGATCTTGGATGGCAGTCCACTTGGGGAGACTCGTGGGGGATTTTTCTGGGTTTTGTCCATAGTTAGGAGGAGGCGATACTGGTCCTTTTACACGGGAAACGTCAGTCCACTCTTTTTCTTGGGTCCAAACAGCAGCATGGGTTACTAATTTCTAGCTTTTTCCTGATATCAGGCCAGGATCCAGCACAGAACTGCACCTCTAACAGCACTTGGCCCTCAGGACTGTCGGGATCCACGTAACTAAAAATCTCCTCCCCTGCTTAACTAGGTGGCTGGGGTCCCATTCCCCCTGGGTCCCATCAAAGGCCAGCCTGGTGCCACCACCCCGGGGAACAGACCCTCCGATGCCCCTCACCACTAGGGTTACACAGTCTCCCACATTCTGCCCTTCCCCTTTTCCACCTGGATCCCACCCTGGATCCGCCTGCGGGACCCCGTCCCCTGCCCGGGGCCCAAACCTGCTCCCCTGTTCCCAGACTCGCATTCCCGTGATGTGGACCATGGCCATCTCTTTGGGGCTGAACAAGGCACCCAAAATAGAGTTCATCTCACTCCATGTGCAAATATTACGATTCAGGAACTGATCCACCCAGCCAGCCACCCCCACCAGGTCCCCAACCAGGCCTCCCAGCTCTTTCTTAAAGCCCCCAACTTCTGAGGCTGTCAGAGGTGCATCCCCAGCTGCCCCATTTATCGGGACTTTCCTTAGGGGGAAGAGCTTTGTTCTTGACCTGGTGCCACAGTAGGGTCCTTTTGGGGTTTCTATATTATTGGCTGGCAAGTCCAGCTCCCAGTTGTGTGGGGGTGCAGGGACAGTAGATGGTGAAGGGGAGTGGCCTAGGCCAGCATTAGGAGAGGTCAAGGATAGAGTTGAAGATTAGAAGGGGTTAGTACTCGAGACAGTCGGGTCAGACTGAGGTGGCAGAGAGGGTGGAGCTGTAGGGGGTAATCCTGTTGGGGAGCAAGCTGAAGAAGGAATAGGGATCATGGTTTGGAGAGATGGGGAGGGGTTCACAGGTAAAGCTGGAGGATTAGCAGGGACAGTTTGGGGTATCCCAGGGTAAACAGGAGGAGGGGGAAAATAATCAAGAGGGTCCCAATGGTGACTGCTTTCCTCCTTTTTCTCTTTTTCATTTTTCCTCTTTCCCTCTTGTAGCTTACAAATCTTAGCTGTTTCACTTTCAGTTCTGTGTCTCTGCCAGCAGGCAGCATAAAGGATCTGCTCAGTATCTGAGTCCCCTCGGGATTTCAGATACTGGTTTAATTGCGAGCACATCCAGGGGTCCTTAGTTCCACACCATGGCCATTTTCCAGGTAAATTTAAAGTGGGCCAAACCTCAATACAATAATGAATCATTTTAACCTTGCTCAAATTTTTAGTGGCCTCATCAGTATCCCATAGTTCCAACATTTGTCCTAGTGGACTATCTGGGGGAATGTTCTTTATCTTCCCCTTTTCCTCCTCAGGCGGTTTTTGCTTACTTATGTATGCTCCCATTCTCACTAGGTAATCTTCACTCACTCTACGAACACCCGTCAGTGGCTCCAGTTACCCGCCCTCAGAGTCTGGCCACCACTCCTGCCAGTGCTCAGAGTGCCCTGTCGGTAGCCTGATATCTCGCCCTTAGAGATTCAGTCAGCACCCCTCTTCCTCTCCTGTATATCTATCGAGTTTCCATAAATGGCCGGTCAACTTGGGCCCAGAGTTCCAGTCACCACTTACCGCCAGGACCCGGACGTACAGTGTGCGACTCACTCACTCCCCCTATCGTTAAATCCCTCGCACCTTGGGACTTCCCTAACTTTCATTCATCCTACACCCAGGCGGTATACTCAAAAGACCCCCGGCCCTGTAGGCTCTCCGCACCTGGAACGCATACCCCTCACTTCTAGGTACCCCCAACCAGCGCGCCCACTCCTGTACCCCGGCAGTTACCCCAGCCAGTTTCCCAAGCCAGTGCTCAGACTGCCCTGACTGTCAGCCAGCACCCCTTCCTCGCCTGGACACCCCGGGCCGTAACTCGGCCAGTACCCTCTCTCACTCCCCACACCCTGTCAGCTACCCCGAGCCAGTATCCCAAGCCATGGACACCCTGGGCCGTAACCTCAGCCAGTGTGGTGCGTGCTCCACACACAGCTCTAGGCTTTCCACACGCTTGGATCAGCCTGAGCAGCCTGTCTCCGTAGATTCTAAAATGGAGGCGGGCCTATCCTACAATCATACACCCTGTGACGTGCCACTCACTCTCTAAATTACCTCCGCACGCCCGGAGGGGGGCGCCTATGCCCCTGGAGACGCCTCTTTCACACCGTTCTCCTTTCGCTTCCCTCTTTTCCCAGCCAGGTCCCTCGCGGGAGACTGGAACCGCGGTACTAAGAGGTCCACATTCGCTTCGAAGATCCGAGCTGCTGGTCTTCGTCTCACACGCACACCACTCGCTCGTCTCCACTCCCGCCACCGGCTATACTTTACCGGCGCTCCTCCGCGCTGTCCGATCCCAGGCTGTCTTCCTTGGGTCCGGTGTGACCAGCTGTCCTGGAGATCCAAAGGGCGGTCGACCGTCCCATCCTCGGTCCTCTTCAGGCGTGGTCACCTCCCGGACAAGCCCCCAATTTGTTATAAATTGGCCAGGAGACCAGCTCCTTTGAAAAGGCCTTTATTAGAAATCAGCTCTGGGTAGGGGGCCCGAGGGGCTCCGCACGCCGCCGCTGCTCCCAGTAGACACCACGGAGGAGGAGGTGCAGTCGAATCTGCTGCTGCTGCTGCTGCTGCAGAGTCGGGATTCATTCCTCACAGGGGTTTCCATAGAATCGCTTTGGCTCGTGTGGTCCAGGGGGGTCACCTCTCTCCAGTTCCTTTCAGGTCATGGCGAGAAAGTAACAAAAAATACCTGCTACCTTCAGGTAGCTGGATGTGTGCCTCGCACAGTTTTGTCCTTCTTAGGTCCAGTTTCTGTGTCGGCTCGCTGTCCCAGGGGCTTTTCTAGCTCCAACTAGACTCCCGGCTGCAGCCAGGCACCATGGGAACTCTCTCATCTCCATACTGGGCGGTGTCCACAGCTCGACGGCAGGCGGCAGGGAGCAGCAGGAAGCAGCAGGGGGCAGCAGGAAGTGGCGGGGGGGGCGACAAGGCGGCGGCGACGGGCTTTTACCCGGTGGAGAGGGGAAACCCCAGGATTCAGGGAGAAAGGGTACAGAACTTCGACATAACAAGCAGAAATTCAGGGTACAGATTCAACATGAACAGTTTAAAACAGGCAAGTAACAGTGCAACTTTAATTTTACAGCAAAACAGTGTAACAGTACAACTTAGGAGTGCATAACCTGGGGCTATCAATTCCTTTCATTTATTGAAGGGCATTTAGAAGGTACACCTTGGGCAGGACAAGAGCCTGACCACGGCTACACAACAAGATCAAAGCTATTTTGTGTCATCTTTGAACAGTTAAGTGCAGTTTAGTGTGATGTGGGTGGAACTCCATGACTCCTAGTTGTATGTTGAATGCTCTGTAGATGGTCACTTTAAGAGTGTTAAAGACTCCTAACAATACATTGGATGTTCTGTTGATGCTTAGACATATTGTTGTCTTGAATGGTTTGTACCCAGTTTGTTACTCAAGTCCCAGTTTTGTATGCCCTTATCTCTTGTTGAGTTTCTGCTGCTCCCTGCCCGCACTCTGCACTTCCTGCTTCCTGCTTCCTACTTCCTGCCGGCTCACTGTCTGCTCCTCAAGCTGAAATCAATGCCTATTATGGAAATCGCAGAGACCCTCATGAAGCCTTGCCAGAATGTTTAGTACAATTAACACCAAAAACTCCTAGCAACAACGAGTCAGCACATAATCCAGACCCACAAAGGACGCCACCCAGCTGGCAAGACATCAGACTATGTGTGGAGGCTTTTCACCTGTTCACCATAACTTCAAAGGCACTCAGAAAGAAAGACATCCCTGGACTAAAATGTGCCTAATGAGTTCCTGGGAATTGCTGTGAGGATGAATTCCCGGCTCTGCTGCATGAGCAGCAGAATCGACTCAGGCCTCCTCCTCGGCAGTGATTGAGAGAGGGGGAGCAGCAGCAGCAGCAGCAGCAGCAGCAGCAGCAGCAGCAGCGGAGGCGTAGCTCGACGCTCGAGCTTTCCCCTTTTTAATAAAGGCATTTAAGGAGTTAATAATCATCTCCTCTCCTATTTATTCATGTTAGTGGGAATCAATTGAGAGAAGTTCCAATGCCTGCACTAACCTGTGCTGCTTCAGTCCTCCAAGTGCTGACAACTTTCTCTTAAGTTGCAGGTCCATGGCAAAGACTGTCTTTATTATCCCATGGTGAGAGGAGATGTCACTTTTCTTTTGTGCAGCGTTGCCATGTGTTTTCCACTTGAGACCAATGTCATCAGGCTCCCTCTCTGACTGGCTTTCTAAGCCTTGTTCTGGAAGGCAAATGCTCACCAGACTGACTTAGATGCTGACAGCCCCTTTCACATTCCCTTAGGCCTGCGTTGTTGGCTAGAAAAGCTTGGTCTTTCATTCCCGTAATGGTCCTGCTGAGCCTCTGCTCCATATCACACAGACAGACTTCTTTTGAGATCAATTTCCCAGCACCTTCCCTTGAACTAGCCATTAGCTACACCAGGTACAGCCTGGAGCCACCTTCATGTCCTCTGTTCATACATCCTTTCCTGTACCTTTTTCTTTTCTTCTCCCTCCACTTTGTGCTGGTAACAGACACCTCATCTAGGGGCTCTTCTATTAACAAACAAGCTGGATGTGTTTCAGCATATTTCATTCCTATCATAAATAAAGGGCCAAGCCTGGAGGCCAGTCTGGCATCGTGAACTGCAGTGTTGTGATGTTCACTGTGAAAGGCATCCAGGTGTGTCAGGAGCAAATAAATGGGAATAAACTCTCACCTAAATACTGCAGATATAGTCTGGGTTTATGGTTAGCATGGACATTTGTTTTTTCATATATCCTTATTTTATTACTATGATTGCACATGACAAGTAATCCAACAGCATTAAAAATGAACAGCATCTGAATGGTTATTCCATAGAATATAAACAAATCTTGAAGCTATAGGCAATGGAAGGGTGCCATTGCATCTAGTGCAGATTTAACCAGCTTTTTTGCATGCAAAGAGAGGCACAATGCAGATTATTTTACTGATAACTTTTCTTGTTAATACTTACCTACATGGAGAGGATAAATGTAGGATTTACAGAAACTTTCATTTTCTTTGAGCATTATCTGTCCTCTTAGCTGAAACAATAAGAGCAGAGACATCATACAGGTTGTAGGGCAAATCACTAGTAACTGTATTTCCCTGTTCCTTGCCGTGAATTGAATTGTATTTGGAGTTAAAAGGGTTGATTTACAAAAAGTGACCTCATCTCAAACCTGTTGAAATTGCTGAAATAACGTCTCTGCTTCCCTTGGCTACAAATGATTCGCAGGAAGTGAAAAGTGTTTACTCTTCAGGGCACGCCTCATGTTCTACCTTATCCTGCACCTGACTGCTTCAGCTGCTGCTCCTTCCTGCAGCCACAAAGCAGAGCTGTGTGGGGCTGCCTTGACTCTCCCAACACAGTGAAATCACCAGCCATGTAAACATGTTTTGTCTAGAACTGGAAAGAGAGGCTGTGCAAGTCTTCTTAACCAAAAAAGTATGGAACTGCTTTGTCAAGCAAAAGGGGTCCTTTTTCCTTAATTGACATTACTGATTTAAAGATCTGAGCAACTGCCCTGCTTCCTTGCTTTCCAAAATATGCCCCCAGCAAAGAACTGCTCACACTAGGCTTGTCTTGACTTCCACATTCTTACCCAGCTCCCTTTAGAATCTCGGCACTCGCTGCAGCTTCCCCCAGTACGCTGGCTTCTCTGCGGCAAAGCATGGCTCTCTCGGCAAAAGGCAGCCTCTCGTCCTTGACAGCTCTGCTATGAAAAAGCAGCAGAGAGCCGGCAGAGCTTCTGCTTCAGATGCCGAAAGCAGAATCAACTCCAGCTCCACTCGACAGTGATCCTGTGCTGGAAAAGCAGGACTCTTGCTGCACAAGTGTCTTGGCTTGCTGGAAACAGAAGCAAGCACGAGGGCTTTTCTGCACACAGCAAACACAAAGAATAAGCATGTGCTCTGAAAGAGGTTTTCCTTCTGCGGGGTTCCCAGGAAGGGCACTCTGCAGAAGCCTGCGAAACTGCCTGGAGTGCTCGTATGCTCCCAACAACCCCTGGGACACTTATTTGTGATGGTCTGTACAAGCGGCTTATGGCCTAAGGGAGAAGGATTTCTTATAAGGACAGGTGGCAGTGGACATGGGGAACAGCCTTAGGATGAAAGGAGGCAGGTTTTGATTAAATATTAGGAGGAAATTTTTCCCTGTGAGCTTGCTGGGGCCTTAGCACAGGGTGCCCAGAGAAGCTCTGGCTGCCCCTGGATCTCCAGCAGTGTCCCATGGCCAGGTCAGATGGGGCTTGGAGCAGCCTGGGACAGTGGAAGGTTTCCCTGCCCAGGGCAGGGGAGTAGAACTGGATGAGCTTTAAGGTCCCCTCCACAATTTAGTGATTCTGATGGTCTTGCTGAGGTCTGTCAGCCTGAGGAGCTATTGCAAAATCAGGCTGAAAGATGAGTGCTCGTAATTTACACTGTGTAAAGCAAGAACGAATGCTTAAAAAAATCTAATGCATGATTTTTTATTTTTTTTTAAGGGGTGGGTAGAGGTGCTTCCTTTAATTTTCTTCTGAATAGATATTATTCCTTACTTACAGCGTGGTAGAGACCCTGTTCTGCTCTGGCTGCTCAAGGACACTTGGCAGCATCTCCAGGTGCACCTCAAGGAATCTCAACTACAAGAGAGATTTGTTCTGTTTGGGTATTGACTCTGTTGAAAAGTAAATACAGAATGCTTATGGGTCAGCCAGCTAGCTCCACTTCACTCACCAGGTATCGCTCTGAGAGTGCTCCTGTTACATCTCTGGCAAGTCTGGAAGTAGCTTTTTCTGCTGCTCTGTCCCAGAGTGGTTTTCTGTATTGCTGTTGTAGTGGTCAGTTGTGAGGAAATTGCCTGTGTAAGGCAAATCCTAGGAAAAAACCAACCAAACAAAACGGCCAGGTCTGCCTTTTGTATGAGAAATCACATTCCAGCCAAGAAAATGTCACCAGGTGCAGGGCACAGGAGGGTTCCTTCCTGTTTGATCAGAAGAGTACACAAACCAAGCACCAAATAGGCCTGGCTAGAGCCTGTCAGGGGTCAGCATTATCAGCAGGAAGTGTGGCCAGAGTGGCCCAGGAAGAACTTGGGGTGGCTCTGACCTGTACTGGCCACATCTGCTCTGTCCTTGCTGAGGTGGGCAAAGGCAAATCTGACAAGTGAATACATGCTTGAGCCTCACTCAGATGTCTTAAAATCTGTCTAGAAAATGAAAGTGTGCTTGGGCTTAGTTGGTGTCTGGCACTTAAAAATGGTCTTCAAATATTCTTCAAAAACTGTATCGTGAGTTAAGGCTCCATGCTAGAGTTAGAACAATGTGAAATTATTCTTCTAATAGACAGTGGTTGTTCATCTGGACTGGTTTTAATGTCTCTGGTTTTTACTGAATATCCCGTTTATTTTGCTGTATTTCTGTGGATGTTCACCCTCATACTCTGGTCAGTGGTTTAGGGATTTTTTTTTTTCTTCATTCCACAGCTATAACACTTTTTTTTTTCTTTTTTTTTCTTTTTTTTTTCTTTTTTTTTTTTTTTTTTTTTCATGGCAGTAAAATTTTCTAAAGCACTAACTGGCTGCAGAACGGCATTTTCTTGGAGAGTAATGCTGCTTCTCCCAGCCAGGGCTGCACTGTTCTTGGTGTCTTGGTGCAATTTTTCACTGTATCCTGTAACCCCAGAATCCATGGCTGTCTCTCAATGTTCTGAAAGAGTGCTGTATTTGGAATTTTGGCTTCAGAGTGGGAAGTGCATGATCTAAACTGTGGCATCTCAGCTATGTTCTAGGAACCCTGGAAAAGCAAGCTCTTGTTCATGAGGAACCGCTAACTCTTCAAAGTCGAGCTGTCTTGCAAGAGGTGCTGCAAAGAGTGAGATTTAACCTTATATCATTCTTTGTTTAAATCAAATCTGTGAAACTTTAATATGCTTCAATAGTTTCTGCAGGAACAGCTTCTTTCACCCAGAGCAATTCAGTGCATTTTAACATGTACTGGACTGCTTTGTGTAATTGATATCTTGTGTTATGCAAGGTTTTCAGTAACTTTTCCTTCAATTTTCATGGCAATTAGTGTTTTCTGCTTATCAAGCAAAGCATTAGGTTCTTTTTTATGTCTCAGTAATTTGATATGTTGTTTCTAGTTAGATCTGATTCACTTCTCCAGATCTTGACTTAACTTTTAGTCACATTTCTTCTGCCCTTTGTGCAAATGGACTTAATGTTTTTGCTGTTACTTTGTCTCTAAATAGCAATCATAAACTAATCATGATAAATCCAGTTGATATTTTGCTCTACTAAAATCTCGTGACTGCAGGTAGGGAGAGTTGGGAGCAAATAGCGTAAGGAAGTTGACTGTGGAAGCTGAAGGTTGTCCAGCAAAAGCGGAGTGTGTGGCTCTGACACCTACCAAGGCTGTTACTGTGTGGACAGTGAATGTTAAAGTCAGGTGAGCTTTCAGAGGATGAAAGTAGCAAGGAAAGGATCAAATGACAAGAATTGGTGGTGTGAGATCAGAGCTGAGCCCTTTCTGATGTCCACACATGCTCTGTGTGTTGTCAAATTCTGTGTGTAACCAAGTATGTTTCTCTGGTTATTTTTTTCTGTTCAGGTAACTCGAACATTTTGTTACTGACATACCTGCCAGAGGAGCTTACATTACTCCGGTGTAATTTGCGAGGCAGATTCTGCTCTGACAAGTTTTTGAAGGCTGCTCAACAGCAATAGACCTCATTCTGGATGTTTGAAGGTGAGAGAAGAGATGGTCGCATCCCAGGAGCCTGATTTTGGAATGCTTTATGGAATTGGCCAAGAAGCTTTTACTTCTGGGCTTTCCATAGTCTGTGGCAGGTCCAGCTGGTGCTTCAACTTAGAGCGCTCAGTCCACAGGGAAATGAACCTTTGGGGAAGGTCTTACAGCTCTACTCAGTGCTTTGTGAATGATGATGATTTTCTGGAAGGAGGCTGTCCATTCTGACCCATTTTCTTCTCTGTCCTTGCAGACTGTACCTGCTGGAAGGCTGAGGTGAGACCAGGATGTGCAAAAACTCTGGCTCTCCGTGTCTTCCTGAGGCTGAGGCCATGTTTGTTATCAGTGACAACATAGTGGAAGATGCTAAAGACTGAGAACTTTGGGGTTTTTTTCCCTGAATCCCAAGACTGCAGCTGTGCCCTGTATACCTCTTTTAAGAGTACCTGAGTTTAGAAAGGCTTCTACGGTCTGCAGTATTTATCTATAGCTCAATTTAAAAGAATCCTACTATATCAATGTGGTGTTATTTACTTTGTTTGAGTTGGTTAAATAAGCAAATAATAAGCAAATCATTGATAAGGGGTTTGAGCATCTCTTGGATTGCCCTTGGAGTTGGCAGCTCTTCTTTAATTCCTTTAATTTCCTTTATTGCTTTAATGCCTTTCAATTATTTCTTAAGCAATTACTGCAATTAAGATATACAATCAGGACAACAGCATCTCTGCCCTGTTGGATTGGGAAATCCAAGCCCTGTTCCTGGGAAAGATTGAGGGGATGGGGAACTGAGCCTCAGGCTGGGTTTTGATGGCGGGAATTTGGTGAGGAAGAAAGAGGAGAGATCCCCAAAAAGTGGTTAAGGCCAGTTCTGCTGCCTTTGGGTGCTCCTACCGCCAAGAAATCATCCTGGTTAAACGGGACTTGAAGAAGCAGCAAGGTGTGTTGGGGGCTTGCGTTGGGACCCCCAAACCCTGGTCAGGGATGCTGGGAAGTGTCAGCTTCAGGGGAACACTACAGAGAGGCTGTGCTGGGACCCCTCAAATTCCAGCCAGAGATGCTGGGCACTGCTGGCCCTTTGGGACATTACTGAGAGGCTCCACTGCCTGATCCAGAGAGCTCTCTCCTTATTTTCTGTCATGCTTAGAATCTGGCAGGTCAATATAGCCCCACAGGTTGAAAATCCCACCAGAGCAGTTGCAGTCACAGACGATCACACAGAAGCCAATGTGGGAGAGGAAATGAACTATTCCATAGATTTATTTTTCCCAGTGTGTTTTGAACTTAGACCAGAATCTCTCCTTTCCCCTCAGACCCCGTATCCCTGAGTTTTGAGTTTTCTCGTAAGGAATTCTCTGCCTATGCTGGAAAAAAGATTTCCCGGCACTGCGGGGAGCAGCGAGGTTCTGGTGCTGGGACGGGGTCCCCCGCGCCCCGGCCGGTCCCAGTCAGCACGAGGAACTCGCCGCCGCCATCCTGCCGTGCCCGGAGCCCGAGCAGGACCCCAGCGCAGCGCCGGCTGAAGGCGGAGCAGGTAGGCTCGGCCCAGCACCTGTCCTGGAGCGCCTCCTGCTACCCGTGGCCATCCCAGTGCCTATCCCGGCCCAAACGCCACCCGGGT
This sequence comes from Phylloscopus trochilus trochilus, assembly GCA_016584745.2. Lineage (NCBI taxonomy): Eukaryota > Metazoa > Chordata > Aves > Passeriformes > Phylloscopidae > Phylloscopus > Phylloscopus trochilus. The sequence goes on along the minus strand of WQNJ02000546.1, from coordinate 55,221,007 downwards.
CCTCCAGCTCTTAGACCCACAGCTCGCCCGAGCAGCAGAAAGCTAGCAGAGCTTCTGCTTCAGTTCCTGAAAGCAGAATCAGCTCCAGCTCGACTCCACAGTGATCCTGTGCTGGAAAAGGCAGCATTCCTGCTGCACAAGCACCATGTCTTGCTGGAAACAGAAGCCAAGCACGAGTGCTTCTCTGCATCCTGCAAACACAAAGCACCAGCACGCACACGGCGAAAGGAGACTGCATGACACTGCCTGCAATCCCTACAGCTCTCGACTGAAACCAGGGCATGCTTTGCAAGGAACTATCCACAGGCACTGTGCACTGGCCTGGGGGACTTTCTACAAGTCGACCCGAAGCTCCCACTGAAGAAAACAGCTTTGCCGTCTTCTGCCTAAACGTCCTTGAAAAAACCTGCTCTCCGCAATATTTTCTTGCCTTCCACATTCTTCCCCGCTTTCCGTTTGCTTCTCTGCACACCCTGCAGCTTCCCCAAGAACGCCTGCGTCCCTGCTGCTAAAGGCTGCTCTCTCGGCAAAAAGGCAGCTTCTCGTTCTGGACAGCTCTGCTATGCACAAGCCGCACAGAGACAGCAGAGCTTCTCCCTGAGCTGCTGAACGCAGAGGCAAATCTACATCCACTGGAAATTGATCCTGTAGTGGAAAAGGCAGGAAAGTTGCTGCAAAAGCGTTTTGGCTTGCTGGAAAGAGTAGCAAGCAAGAATGCTTCTCTGCACCCTGCAAACACAAAACAAAAGCACGCACATGGCGAGAGGAGACTGCCTGACACTTGCTGCACTCAGTACAGCTCTGGACTAATGCCAAGGCATATATTGCAAGGAACTCGCCAGAGGGACTCTGCACTGTGCTGGGGGAGTTTCTAAAAGGCAGCCCGAAGCCACTCGCCAGCAACTGCTGACAGCGACCATGTTCTGCTTTCCACATTCTTCCCTGGCTCTCTTTCGCTTCTCCGCACAACCTGCGGCTGTCTGGAAGACGCTAATTTAGGTGCCGCAAAGCGCCACTTTCTCGGCAAAATGCAGCTTCTCGTTCTTAACACCTCTGCTATGCAAAAGCAGAGGAAAGCCGGCAGAGCTTCTGCCTGAGCTGCTGAACAAAGAGGTACCTTACATCGACTAGAAATTGATCCTGTTGTGGAAAAGGCAGGAATGTTGCTGCAGAAGAGTTGTGGTTTGCTGGAAAGAGCAGCAAGCATGAGTGCTTCTCTGCACCCTGCAAACACAAAACAGAAGCACGCACACAGCAAGAGGAGACTGCCTGACAGCTGCTACACTCAGTACAGCACTAGACTACTGCCAGGTCATGTATTTTAGTGCACAAGTGTGTTGGCTTGCTGGAAAAAAAAGCGAGCACGAATGCTTCTCTGCAGCATGCAAACACAAAGCAAAAGCACGCACGTGGGCGAGAGGAGACTGCATGACACGTCTTGCACTCAGTTTAGCTGACGGATGAAGCCACGGCATGATCACTAAAAAAATAGCCACAAGGACTCTGCACAGTGCTGGGTGAGTTTCTAAAAGGCGACCTGAAGCTCCTCGCCAGCAACTGCTGACAGCGATAATGTTCTGCTTTCCACATTCTTCCTCAGTGTTCTTTCGCTTCTCCGCACAACCTGCGGCTGTCCGGAAGACGCTTGCTTCGGTGCCGCGAAGCGCTGCTTTCTCGGCAAAGGCAGTTCCTCATTCTTGACAGCTCTGCTATGCAGCAGCAGAGGAGAGCCAGCGGAGCTTCTGCCTGAGCTGCTGAACACAGAGGCAACTCTACATCGACTAGAAATTGATCCTGTTGTGGAAAAGGCAGGAAAGTTGCTGCAAAAGCGTTTTGGCTTGCTGGAAGCAGCAGCAAGCACGAGGGCTTCTCTGCACGCTGCAAATACAAAACAGAAGCACCTACACGGCGAGAGGAGACTGCCTGACACCTGCCGCACTTAGTACAGCTCTGGGCAGCTGCCAGGAAAGGTATTTCAAGGAACTAGCCACGGGGACTGTGCACTGTGCTGGGAGAGTTACGACAAGGTGACCAGAAGCTGTTCGCCAGCACCCGCTTGCAGCGACCGAATTCGGCTTTCCACATTCTTCCCCCGCTCTCTTTCACTTCTCCGCACAACCTGCGCCTGTAGCGAAGACGCTGCTGGCCGTGGTTCCGCGAAGCGCTGCTTTCTCGGCAAAACGCAGCTTCTCGTTCTTGACAGCTCTGCTATGCAGAAGCACAGGAAAGCCAGCAGAGCTGCTCCTCTAGCTGCTCTACGCAGAGGCAACTGTAAATCAGCTAGACCTTGATCCTGTTGTGGAAAAGGCAGGAAAGTTGCTGCAAAAGCGTTTTGGCTTGCTGGAAGCAGCAGCAAGCACGAGGGCTTCTCTGCACGCTGCAAATACAAAACAGAAGCACCTACACGGTGAGAGGAGACTGCCTGACACCTGCTGCACTCAGTACAGCTCTGGGCTGCTGCCAGGAAAGGTATTTCAAGGAACTAGCCACGGGGACTCTGCACTGTGCTGGGAGAGTTACGACAAGGTGACCAGAAGCTGTTCGCCAGCACCCGCTTGCAGCGACCGAGTTCGGCTTTCCACATTCTTCCCCGGCTCTGTTTCGCTTCTCCGTACAACCTGCGGCTGTACCCAAGACGCCGCTGGCTGTGGTTCCGCGAAGCGCTGCTTTCTCGGCAAAACGCAGCTTCTCGTTCTTGACAGCTCTGCTATGCAGAAGCACAAGACAGCCGGCAGAGCTTCTGCTGACGTTTCTGAACTGAGAGGCAACTGTAAATCAGCTAGACATTGATCCTGTTGTGGAAAAGGGAGGAAAGTTGCTGCAAAAGCGTTTTGGCTTGCTGGAAGCAGCAGCAAGCACGAGGGCTTCTCTGCACGACGCAAACACAAAACAGAAGCACCTACACAGCGAGAGGAGACTGCCTGACACCTGCTGCACTCAGTACAGCTCTGGGCTGCTGCCAGGAAAGGTATTTCAAGGAACTAGCCACGGAGACTGTGCACTGTGCCTGGAGAGTTTCTACAAGGTGACCAGAAGCTGTTCGCCAGCACCCGCTTGCAGCGACCGAGTTCGGCTTTCCACATTCTTCCCCGGCTCTCTTTCGCTTCTCCGCACAACCTGCGGCTGTACCCAAGACGCCGCTGGCTGTGGTTCCGAGAAGCGCTGCTTTCTCGGCAAAACGCAGCTTCTCGTTCTTGACAGCTCTGCTATGCAGAAGCAGAGGAAAGCCGGCAGAGCTGCTCCTCTAGCTGCTCTACGCAGAGGCAACTGTAAATCAGCGAGACCTTGATCCTGTTGTGGAAAAGGCAGGAAAGTTGCTGCAAAAGCGTTTTGGCTTGCTGGAAGCAGCAGCAAGCACGAGGGCTTCTCTGCACGCTGCAAATACAAAACAGAAGTACCTACACGGCGAGAGGAGACTGCCTGACACCTGCTGCACTCAGTACAGCTCTGGGCTGCTGCCAGGAAAGGTATTTCAAGGAACTAGCCACGGGGACTCTGCACTGTGCTGGGAGAGTTTCTACAAGGTGACAAGAAGCTGTTCGCCAGCACCCGCTTGCAGCGACCGAGTTCGGCTTTGCACATTCTTCCCTGGCTCTCTTTCGCTTCTCCGCACAACCTGCCGCTGTATGCAAGACGCTGCTGACTGTGGTTCCGCGAAGCGCTGCTTTCTCGGCAAAACGCAGCTTCTCGTTCTTGACAGCTCTGCTATGCAGAAGCAGAGGAAAGCCGGCAGAGCTGCTCCTCTAGCTGCTCTACGCAGAGGCAACTGTAAATCAGCTAGACATTGATCCTGTTGTGGAAAAGGGAGGAAAGTTGCTGCAAAAGCGTTTTGGCTTGCTGGAAGCAGCAGCAAGCACGAGGGCTTCTCTGCACGCTGCAAATACAAAACAGAAGTACCTACACGGCGAGAGGAGACTGCCTGACACCTGCTGCACTCAGTACAGCTCTGGGCTGCTGCCAGGAAAGGTATTTCAAGGAACTAGCCACGGGGACTGTGCACTGTGCTGGGAGAGTTACGACAAGGTGACCAGAAGCTGTTCGCCAGCACCCGCTTGCAGCGACCGAGTTCGGCTTTGCACATTCTTCCCCGGCTCTCTTTCGCTTTTCCGCACAACCTGCGGCTGTATCCAAGACGCTGCTGGCTGTGGTTCCGCGAAGCGCTGCTTTCTTGGCAAAACGCAGCTTCTCGTTCTTGACAGCTCTGCTATGCAGAAGCACAGGAAAACCGTCAGAGCTTCTGCTTACGTTTCTGAACTGAGAGGCAACTGTAAATCAACTAGACATTGATCCTGTTGTGGAAAAGGGAGGAAAGTTGCTGCAAAAGCGTTTTGGCTTGCTGGAAGCAGCAGCAAGCACAAGGGCTTCTCTGCACGCTGCAAATACAAAACAGAAGCACCTACACGGCGAGAGGAGACTGCCTGACACCTGCTGCACTCAGTACAGCTCTGGGCTGCTGCCAGGAAAGGTATTTCTAGGAACTAGCCAGAGGGACTGTGCACTGTGCTGGGAGACTTTCTACAAGGTGACCAGAAGCTGTTCGCCAGCACCGCTTGCAGCGACCGAGTTCGGCTTTCCATACTGTGCCTGGAGAGTTTCTACAAGGTGACCAGATGCTGTTCGCCAGCACTCGCTTGCAGCAACCAAGTTCGTCTTTGAACATTCTTCCCCGGATCTCTTTCGCTTCTCCGCACAACCTGCGCCTGTAGCGAAGACGCTGCTGGCTGTGGTTCCGCGAAGCGCTGCTTTCTCGGCAAAACGCAGCTTCTCGTTCTTGACAGCTCTGCTATGCAGAAGCACAGGAAAGCCAGCAGAGCTTCTCCTCTAGCTACACTACGCAGAGGCAACTGTAAATCAGCTAGACATTGATCCTGTTGTGGAAAAGGCAGGAAAGTTGCTGCAAAAGCGTTTTGGCTTGCTGGAAGCAGCAGCAAGCACGAGGGCTTCTCTGCACGCTGCAAATACAAAACAGAAGCACCTACACGGCGAGAGGAGACTGCCTGACACCTGCTGCACTCAGTACAGCTCTGGGCTGCTGCCAGGAAAGGTATTTCAAGGAACTAGCCACGGGGACTCTGCACTGTGCTGGGAGAGTTACGACAAGGTGACCAGAAGCTGTTCGCCAGCACCCGCTTGCAGCGACCGAGTTCGGCTTGCCACATTCTTCCCCGGCTCTGTTTCGCTTCTTCGTACAACCTGCGGCTGTACCCAAGACGCCGCTGGCTGTGGTTCCGCGAAGCGCTGCTTTCTCGGCAAAACGCAGCTTCTCGTTCTTGACAGCTCTGCTATGCAGAAGCACAGGACAGCCGGCAGAGCTTCTGCTGACGTTTCTGAACTGAGAGGCAACTGTAAATCAGCTAGACATTGATCCTGTTGTGGAAAAGGGAGGAAAGTTGCTGCAAAAGCGTTTTGGCTTGCTGGAAGCAGCAGCAAGCACGAGGGCTTCTCTGCACGATGCAAACACAAAACAGAAGCACCTACACAGCGAGAGGAGACTGCCTGACACCTGCTGCACTCAGTACAGCTCTGGGCTGCTGCCAGGAAAGGTATTTCAAGGAACTAGCCACGGAGACTGTGCACTGTGCCGGGAGAGTTTCTACAAGGTGACCAGAAGCTGTTCGCCAGCACCCGCTTGCAGCGACCGAGTTCGGCTTTCCACATTCTTCCCCGGCTCTCTTTCGCTTCTCCGCACAACCTGCGGCTGTACCCAAGACGCCGCTGGCTGTGGTTCCGAGAAGCGCTGCTTTCTCGGCAAAACGCAGCTTCTCGTTCTTGACAGCTCTGCTATGCAGAAGCAGAGGAAAGCCGGCAGAGCTGCTCCTCTAGCTGCTCTACGCAGAGGCAACTGTAAATCAGCGAGACCTTGATCCTGTTGTGGAAAAGGCAGGAAAGTTGCTGCAAAAGCGTTTTGGCTTGCTGGAAGCAGCAGCAAGCACGAGGGCTTCTCTGCACGCTGCAAATACAAAACAGAAGTACCTACACGGCGAGAGGAGACTGCCTGACACCTGCTGCACTCAGTACAGCTCTGGGCTGCTGCCAGGAAAGGTATTTCAAGGAACTAGCCACGGGGACTCTGCACTGTGCTGGGAGAGTTTCTACAAGGTGACAAGAAGCTGTTCGCCAGCACCCGCTTGCAGCGACCGAGTTCGGCTTTGCACATTCTTCCCTGGCTCTCTTTCGCTTCTCCGCACAACCTGCCGCTGTATCCAAGACGCTGCTGACTGTGGTTCCGCGAAGCGCTGCTTTCTCGGCAAAACGCAGCTTCTCGTTCTTGACAGCTCTGCTATGCAGAAGCAGAGGAAAGCCGGCAGAGCTGCTCCTCTAGCTGCTCTACGCAGAGGCAACTGTAAATCAGCTAGACATTGATCCTGTTGTGGAAAAGGCAGGAAAGTTGCTGCAAAAGCGTTTTGGCTTGCTGGAAGCAGCAGCAAGCACGAGGGCTTCTCTGCACGCTGCAAATACAAAACAGAAGTACCTACACGGCGAGAGGAGACTGCCTGACACCTGCTGCACTCAGTACAGCTCTGGGCTGCTGCCAGGAAAGGTATTTCAAGGAACTAGCCACGGGGACTGTGCACTGTGCTGGGAGAGTTACGACAAGGTGACCAGAAGCTGTTCGCCAGCACCCGCTTGCAGCGACCGAGTTCGGCTTTGCACATTCTTCCCCGGCTCTCTTTCGCTTTTCCGCACAACCTGCGGCTGTATCCAAGACGCTGCTGGCTGTGGTTCCGCGAAGCGCTGCTTTCTTGGCAAAACGCAGCTTCTCGTTCTTGACAGCTCTGCTATGCAGAAGCACAGGAAAACCGTCAGAGCTTCTGCTTACGTTTCTGAACTGAGAGGCAACTGTAAATCAGCTAGACATTGATCCTGTTGTGGAAAAGGCAGGAAAGTTGCTGCAAAAGCGTTTTGGCTTGCTGGAAGCAGCAGCAAGCACGAGGGCTTCTCTGCACGCTGCAAATACAAAACAGAAGCACCTACACGGCGAGAGGAGACTGCCTGACACCTGCTGCACTCAGTACAGCTCTGGGCTGCTGCCAGGAAAGGTATTTCAAGGAACTAGCCACGGGGACTCTGCACTGTGCTGGGAGAGTTACGACAAGGTGACCAGAAGCTGTTCGCCAGCACCCGCTTGCAGCGACCGAGTTCGGCTTGCCACATTCTTCCCCGGCTCTGTTTCGCTTCTTCGTACAACCTGCGGCTGTACCCAAGACGCCGCTGGCTGTGGTTCCGCGAAGCGCTGCTTTCTCGGCTAAACGCAGCTTCTCGTTCTTGACAGCTCTGCTATGCAGAAGCACAGGACAGCCGGCAGAGCTTCTGCTGACGTTTCTGAACTGAGAGGCAACTGTAAATCAGCTAGACATTGATCCTGTTGTGGAAAAGGCAGGAAAGTTGCTGCAAAAGCGTTTTGGCTTGCTGGAAGCAGCAGCAAGCACGAGGGCTTCTCTGCACGATGCAAACACAAAACAGAAGCACCTACACAGCGAGAGGAGACTGCCTGACACCTGCTGCACTCAGTACAGCTCTGGGCTGCTGCCAGGAAAGGTATTTCAAGGAACTAGCCACGGAGACTGTGCACTGTGCCGGGAGAGTTTCTACAAGGTGACCAGAAGCTGTTCGCCAGCACCCGCTTGCAGCGACCGAGTTCGGCTTTCCACATTCTTCCCCGGCTCTCTTTCGCTTCTCCGCACAACCTGCGGCTGTACCCAAGACGCCGCTGGCTGTGGTTCCGAGAAGCGCTGCTTTCTCGGCAAAACGCAGCTTCTCGTTCTTGACAGCTCTGCTATGCAGAAGCAGAGGAAAGCCGGCAGAGCTGCTCCTCTAGCTGCTCTACGCAGAGGCAACTGTAAATCAGCGAGACCTTGATCCTGTTGTGGAAAAGGCAGGAAAGTTGCTGCAAAAGCGTTTTGGCTTGCTGGAAGCAGCAGCAAGCACGAGGGCTTCTCTGCACGCTGCAAATACAAAACAGAAGTACCTACACGGCGAGAGGAGACTGCCTGACACCTGCTGCACTCAGTACAGCTCTGGGCTGCTGCCAGGAAAGGTATTTCAAGGAACTAGCCACGGGGACTCTGCACTGTGCTGGGAGAGTTTCTACAAGGTGACAAGAAGCTGTTCGCCAGCACCCGCTTGCAGCGACCGAGTTCGGCTTTGCACATTCTTCCCCGGCTCTCTTTCGCTTTTCCGCACAACCTGCGGCTGTATCCAAGACGCTGCTGGCTGTGGTTCCGCGAAGCGCTGCTTTCTTGGCAAAACGCAGCTTCTCGTTCTTGACAGCTCTGCTATGCAGAAGCACAGGAAAACCGTCAGAGCTTCTGCTTACGTTTCTGAACTGAGAGGCAACTGTAAATCAACTAGACATTGATCCTGTTGTGGAAAAGGCAGGAAAGTTGCTGCAAAAGCGTTTTGGCTTGCTGGAAGCAGCAGCAAGCACGAGGGCTTCTCTGCACGCTGCAAATACAAAACAGAAGCACCTACACGGCGAGAGGAGACTGCCTGACACCTGCTGCACTCAGTACAGCTCTGGGCTGCTGCCAGGAAAGGTATTTCAAGGAACTAGCCAGAGGGACTGTGCACTGTGCTGGGAGACTTTCTACAAGGTGACCAGAAGCTGTTCGCCAGCACCGCTTGCAGCGACCGAGTTCGGCTTTCCATACTGTGCCTGGAGAGTTTCTACAAGGTGACCAGATGCTGTTCGCCAGCACTCGCTTGCAGCAACCAAGTTCGTCTTTGAACATTCTTCCCCGGATCTCTTTCGCTTCTCCGCACAACCTGCGCCTGTAGCGAAGACGCTGCTGGCTGTGGTTCCGCGAAGCGCTGCTTTCTCGGCAAAACGCAGCTTCTCGTTCTTGACAGCTCTGCTATGCAGAAGCACAGGAAAGCCAGCAGAGCTTCTCCTCTAGCTACACTACGCAGAGGCAACTGTAAATCAGCTAGACATTGATCCTGTTGTGGAAAAGGCAGGAAAGTTGCTGCAAAAGCGTTTTGGCTTGCTGGAAGCAGCAGCAAGCACGAGGGCTTCTCTGCACGCTGCAAATACAAAACAGAAGCACCTACACGGCGAGAGGAGACTGCCTGACACCTGCTGCACTCAGTACAGCTCTGGGCTGCTGCCAGGAAAGGTATTTCAAGGAACTAGCCACGGGGACTCTGCACTGTGCTGGGAGAGTTACGACAAGGTGACCAGAAGCTGTTCGCCAGCACCCGCTTGCAGCGACCGAGTTCGGCTTGCCACATTCTTCCCCGGCTCTGTTTCGCTTCTTCGTACAACCTGCGGCTGTACCCAAGACGCCGCTGGCTGTGGTTCCGCGAAGCGCTGCTTTCTCGGCAAAACGCAGCTTCTCGTTCTTGACAGCTCTGCTATGCAGAAGCACAGGAAAGCCAGCAGAGCTTCTGCTGACGTTTCTGAACTGAGAGGCAACTGTAAATCAGCTAGACATTGATCCTGTTGTGGAAAAGGGAGGAAAGTTGCTGCAAAAGCGTTTTGGCTTGCTGGAAGCAGCAGCAAGCACGAGGGCTTCTCTGCACGATGCAAACACAAAACAGAAGCACCTACACAGCGAGAGGAGACTGCCTGACACCTGCTGCACTCAGTACAGCTCTGGGCTGCTGCCAGGAAAGGTATTTCAAGGAACTAGCCACGGAGACTGTGCACTGTGCCGGGAGAGTTTCTACAAGGTGACCAGAAGCTGTTCGCCAGCACCCGCTTGCAGCGACCGAGTTCGGCTTTCCACATTCTTCCCCGGCTCTCTTTCGCTTCTCCGCACAACCTGCGGCTGTACCCAAGACGCCGCTGGCTGTGGTTCCGAGAAGCGCTGCTTTCTCGGCAAAACGCAGCTTCTCGTTCTTGACAGCTCTGCTATGCAGAAGCAGAGGAAAGCCGGCAGAGCTGCTCCTCTAGCTGCTCTACGCAGAGGCAACTGTAAATCAGCGAGACCTTGATCCTGTTGTGGAAAAGGCAGGAAAGTTGCTGCAAAAGCGTTTTGGCTTGCTGGAAGCAGCAGCAAGCACGAGGGCTTCTCTGCACGCTGCAAATACAAAACAGAAGTACCTACACGGCGAGAGGAGACTGCCTGACACCTGCTGCACTCAGTACAGCTCTGGGCTGCTGCCAGGAAAGGTATTTCAAGGAACTAGCCACGGGGACTCTGCACTGTGCTGGGAGAGTTTCTACAAGGTGACAAGAAGCTGTTCGCCAGCACCCGCTTGCAGCGACCGAGTTCGGCTTTGCACATTCTTCCCCGGCTCTCTTTCGCTTTTCCGCACAACGTGCGGCTGTATCCAAGACGCTGCTGGCTGTGGTTCCGCGAAGCGCTGCTTTCTTGGCAAAACGCAGCTTCTCGTTCTTGACAGCTCTGCTATGCAGAAGCACAGGAAAACCGTCAGAGCTTCTGCTTACGTTTCTGAACTGAGAGGCAACTGTAAATCAACTAGACATTGATCCTGTTGTGGAAAAGGCAGGAAAGTTGCTGCAAAAGCGTTTTGGCTTGCTGGAAGCAGCAGCAAGCACGAGGGCTTCTCTGCACGCTGCAAATACAAAACAGAAGCACCTACACGGCGAGAGGAGACTGCCTGACACCTGCTGCACTCAGTACAGCTCTGGGCTGCTGCCAGGAAAGGTATTTCAAGGAACTAGCCAGAGGGACTGTGCACTGTGCTGGGAGACTTTCTACAAGGTGACCAGAAGCTGTTCGCCAGCACCGCTTGCAGCGACCGAGTTCGGCTTTCCATACTGTGCCTGGAGAGTTTCTACAAGGTGACCAGATGCTGTTCGCCAGCACTCGCTTGCAGCAACCAAGTTCGTCTTTGAACATTCTTCCCCGGATCTCTTTCGCTTCTCCGCACAACCTGCGCCTGTAGCGAAGACGCTGCTGGCTGTGGTTCCGCGAAGCGCTGCTTTCTCGGCAAAACGCAGCTTCTCGTTCTTGACAGCTCTGCTATGCAGAAGCACAGGAAAGCCAGCAGAGCTTCTCCTCTAGCTACACTACGCAGAGGCAACTGTAAATCAGCTAGACATTGATCCTGTTGTGGAAAAGGCAGGAAAGTTGCTGCAAAAGCGTTTTGGCTTGCTGGAAGCAGCAGCAAGCACGAGGGCTTCTCTGCACTGTGCCAATACAAAACAGAAGCACCTACACGGCGAGAGGAGACTGCCTGACACCTGCTGCACTCAGTACAGCTCTGGGCTGCTGCCAGGAAAGGTATTTCAAGGAACTAGCCACGGGGACTCTGCACTGTGCTGGGAGAGTTACGACAAGGTGACCAGAAGCTGTTCGCCAGCACCCGCTTGCAGCGACCGAGTTCGGCTTGCCACATTCTTCCCCGGCTCTGTTTCGCTTCTTCGTACAACCTGCGGCTGTACCCAAGACGCCGCTGGCTGTGGTTCCGCGAAGCGCTGCTTTCTCGGCAAAACGCAGCTTCTCGTTCTTGACAGCTCTGCTATGCAGAAGCACAGGACAGCCGGCAGAGCTTCTGCTGACGTTTCTGAACTGAGAGGCAACTGTAAATCAGCTAGACATTGATCCTGTTGTGGAAAAGGCAGGAAAGTTGCTGCAAAAGCGTTTTGGCTTGCTGGAAGCAGCAGCAAGCACGAGGGCTTCTCTGCACGATGCAAACACAAAACAGAAGCACCTACACAGCGAGAGGAGACTGCCTGACACCTGCTGCACTCAGTACAGCTCTGGGCTGCTGCCAGGAAAGGTATTTCAAGGAACTAGCCACGGAGACTGTGCACTGTGCCGGGAGAGTTTCTACAAGGTGACCAGAAGCTGTTCGCCAGCACCCGCTTGCAGCGACCGAGTTCGGCTTTGAACATTCTTCCCCGGCTCTCTTTCGCTTCTCCGCACAACCTGCGGCTGTACCCAAGACGCCGCTGGCTGTGGTTCCGAGAAGCGCTGCTTTCTCGGCAAAACGCAGCTTCTCGTTCTTGACAGCTCTGCTATGCAGAAGCAGAGGAAAGCCGGCAGAGCTGCTCCTCTAGCTGCTCTACGCAGAGGCAACTGTAAATCAGCGAGACCTTGATCCTGTTGTGGAAAAGGCAGGAAAGTTGCTGCAAAAGCGTTTTGGCTTGCTGGAAGCAGCAGCAAGCACGAGGGCTTCTCTGCACGCTGCAAATACAAAACAGAAGTACCTACACGGCGAGAGGAGACTGCCTGACACCTGCTGCACTCAGTACAGCTCTGGGCTGCTGCCAGGAAAGGTATTTCAAGGAACTAGCCACGGGGACTCTGCACTGTGCTGGGAGAGTTTCTACAAGGTGACAAGAAGCTGTTCGCCAGCACCCGCTTGCAGCGACCGAGTTCGGCTTTGCACATTCTTCCCTGGCTCTCTTTCGCTTCTCCGCACAACCTGCCGCTGTATCCAAGACGCTGCTGACTGTGGTTCCGCGAAGCGCTGCTTTCTCGGCAAAACGCAGCTTCTCGTTCTTGACAGCTCTGCTATGCAGAAGCAGAGGAAAGCCGGCAGAGCTGCTCCTCTAGCTGCTCTACGCAGAGGCAACTGTAAATCAGCTAGACATTGATCCTGTTGTGGAAAAGGCAGGAAAGTTGCTGCAAAAGCGTTTTGGCTTGCTGGAAGCAGCCGCAAGCACGAGGGCTTCTCTGCACGCTGCAAATACAAAACAGAAGCACCTACACGGCGAGAGGAGACTGCCTGACACCTGCTGCACTCAGTACAGCTCTGGGCTGCTGCCAGGAAAGGTATTTCTAGGAACTAGCCAGAGGGACTGTGCACTGTGCTGGGAGACTTTCTACAAGGTGACCAGAAGCTGTTCGCCAGCACCGCTTGCAGCGACCGAGTTCGGCTTTCCATACTGTGCCTGGAGAGTTTCTACAAGGTGACCAGATGCTGTTCGCCAGCACTCGCTTGCAGCAACCAAGTTCGTCTTTGAACATTCTTCCCCGGATCTCTTTCGCTTCTCCGCACAACCTGCGCCTGTAGCGAAGACGCTGCTGGCTGTGGTTCCGCGAAGCGCTGCTTTCTCGGCAAAACGCAGCTTCTCGTTCTTGACAGCTCTGCTATGCAGAAGCACAGGAAAGCCAGCAGAGCTTCTCCTCTAGCTACACTACGCAGAGGCAACTGTAAATCAGCTAGACATTGATCCTGTTGTGGAAAAGGCAGGAAAGTTGCTGCAAAAGCGTTTTGGCTTGCTGGAAGCAGCAGCAAGCACGAGGGCTTCTCTGCACGCTGCAAATACAAAACAGAAGCACCTACACGGCGAGAGGAGACTGCCTGACACCTGCTGCACTCAGTACAGCTCTGGGCTGCTGCCAGGAAAGGTATTTCAAGGAACTAGCCACGGGGACTCTGCACTGTGCTGGGAGAGTTACGACAAGGTGACCAGAAGCTGTTCGCCAGCACCCGCTTGCAGCGACCGAGTTCGGCTTGCCACATTCTTCCCCGGCTCTGTTTCGCTTCTTCGTACAACCTGCGGCTGTACCCAAGACGCCGCTGGCTGTGGTTCCGCGAAGCGCTGCTTTCTCGGCAAAACGCAGCTTCTCGTTCTTGACAGCTCTGCTATGCAGAAGCACAGGACAGCCGGCAGAGCTTCTGCTGACGTTTCTGAACTGAGAGGCAACTGTAAATCAGCTAGACATTGATCCTGTTGTGGAAAAGGCAGGAAAGTTGCTGCAAAAGCGTTTTGGCTTGCTGGAAGCAGCAGCAAGCACGAGGGCTTCTCTGCACGATGCAAACACAAAACAGAAGCACCTACACAGCGAGAGGAGACTGCCTGACACCTGCTGCACTCAGTACAGCTCTGGGCTGCTGCCAGGAAAGGTATTTCAAGGAACTAGCCACGGAGACTGTGCACTGTGCCGGGAGAGTTTCTACAAGGTGACCAGAAGCTGTTCGCCAGCACCCGCTTGCAGCGACCGAGTTCGGCTTTCCACATTCTTCCCCGGCTCTCTTTCGCTTCTCCGCACAACCTGCGGCTGTACCCAAGACGCCGCTGGCTGTGGTTCCGAGAAGCGCTGCTTTCTCGGCAAAACGCAGCTTCTCGTTCTTGACAGCTCTGCTATGCAGAAGCAGAGGAAAGCCGGCAGAGCTGCTCCTCTAGCTGCTCTACGCAGAGGCAACTGTAAATCAGCGAGACCTTGATCCTGTTGTGGAAAAGGCAGGAAAGTTGCTGCAAAAGCGTTTTGGCTTGCTGGAAGCAGCAGCAAGCACGAGGGCTTCTCTGCACGCTGCAAATACAAAACAGAAGTACCTACACGGCGAGAGGAGACTGCCTGACACCTGCTGCACTCAGTACAGCTCTGGGCTGCTGCCAGGAAAGGTATTTCAAGGAACTAGCCACGGGGACTCTGCACTGTGCTGGGAGAGTTTCTACAAGGTGACAAGAAGCTGTTCGCCAGCACCCGCTTGCAGCGACCGAGTTCGGCTTTGCACATTCTTCCCTGGCTCTCTTTCGCTTCTCCGCACAACCTGCCGCTGTATCCAAGACGCTGCTGACTGTGGTTCCGCGAAGCGCTGCTTTCTCGGCAAAACGCAGCTTCTCGTTCTTGACAGCTCTGCTATGCAGAAGCAGAGGAAAGCCGGCAGAGCTGCTCCTCTAGCTGCTCTACGCAGAGGCAACTGTAAATCAGCTAGACATTGATCCTGTTGTGGAAAAGGCAGGAAAGTTGCTGCAAAAGCGTTTTGGCTTGCTGGAAGCAGCCGCAAGCACGAGGGCTTCTCTGCACGCTGCAAATACAAAACAGAAGTACCTACACGGCGAGAGGAGACTGCCTGACACCTGCTGCACTCAGTACAGCTCTGGGCTGCTGCCAGGAAAGGTATTTCAAGGAACTAGCCACGGGGACTGTGCACTGTGCTGGGAGAGTTACGACAAGGTGACCAGAAGCTGTTCGCCAGCACCCGCTTGCAGCGACCGAGTTCGGCTTTGCACATTCTTCCCCGGCTCTCTTTCGCTTTTCCGCACAACCTGCGGCTGTATCCAAGACGCTGCTGGCTGTGGTTCCGCGAAGCGCTGCTTTCTTGGCAAAACGCAGCTTCTCGTTCTTGACAGCTCTGCTATGCAGAAGCACAGGAAAACCGTCAGAGCTTCTGCTTACGTTTCTGAACTGAGAGGCAACTGTAAATCAACTAGACATTGATCCTGTTGTGGAAAAGGCAGGAAAGTTGCTGCAAAAGCGTTTTGGCTTGCTGGAAGCAGCAGCAAGCACGAGGGCTTCTCTGCACGCTGCAAATACAAAACAGAAGCACCTACACGGCGAGAGGAGACTGCCTGACACCTGCTGCACTCAGTACAGCTCTGGGCTGCTGCCAGGAAAGGTATTTCAAGGAACTAGCCAGAGGGACTGTGCACTGTGCTGGGAGACTTTCTACAAGGTGACCAGAAGCTGTTCGCCAGCACCGCTTGCAGCGACCGAGTTCGGCTTTCCATACTGTGCCTGGAGAGTTTCTACAAGGTGACCAGATGCTGTTCGCCAGCACTCGCTTGCAGCAACCAAGTTCGTCTTTGAACATTCTTCCCCGGATCTCTTTCGCTTCTCCGCACAACCTGCGCCTGTAGCGAAGACGCTGCTGGCTGTGGTTCCGCGAAGCGCTGCTTTCTCGGCAAAACGCAGCTTCTCGTTCTTGACAGCTCTGCTATGCAGAAGCACAGGAAAGCCAGCAGAGCTTCTCCTCTAGCTACACTACGC
Organism: Phylloscopus trochilus trochilus; assembly: GCA_016584745.2. Lineage (NCBI taxonomy): Eukaryota > Metazoa > Chordata > Aves > Passeriformes > Phylloscopidae > Phylloscopus > Phylloscopus trochilus. Next base: position 55,205,372 of record WQNJ02000546.1, on the reverse strand, counting down.
AGAGGCAACTGTAAATCAGCTAGACATTGATCCTGTTGTGGAAAAGGCAGGAAAGTTGCTGCAAAAGCGTTTTGGCTTGCTGGAAGCAGCAGCAAGCACGAGGGCTTCTCTGCACGCTGCAAACACAAAACAGAAGCACCTACACAGCGAGAGGAGACTGCCTGACACCTGCTGCACTCAGTACAGCTCTGGGCTGCTGCCAGGAAAGGTATTTCAAGGAACTAGCCACGGGGACTCTGCACTGTGCTGGGAGAGTTACGACAAGGTGACCAGAAGCTGTTCGCCAGCACCCGCTTGCAGCGACCGAGTTCGGCTTGCCACATTCTTCCCCGGCTCTGTTTCGCTTCTTCGTACAACCTGCGGCTGTACCCAAGACGCCGCTGGCTGTGGTTCCGCGAAGCGCTGCTTTCTCGGCAAAACACAGCTTCTCGTTCTTGACAGCTCTGCTATGCAGAAGCACAGGACAGCCGGCAGAGCTTCTGCTGACGTTTCTGAACTGAGAGGCAACTGTAAATCAGCTAGACATTGATCCTGTTGTGGAAAAGGGAGGAAAGTTGCTGCAAAAGCGTTTTGGCTTGCTGGAAGCAGCAGCAAGCACGAGGGCTTCTCTGCACGATGCAAACACAAAACAGAAGCACCTACACAGCGAGAGGGGACTGCCTGACACCTGCTGCACTCAGTACAGCTCTGGGCTGCTGCCAGGAAAGGTATTTCAAGGAACTAGCCACGGAGACTGTGCACTGTGCTGGGAGAGTTTCTACAAGGTGACCAGAAGCTGTTCGCCAGCACCCGCTTGCAGCGACCGAGTTCGGCTTTCCACATTCTTCCCCGGCTCTCTTTCGCTTCTCCGCACAACCTGCGGCTGTACCCAAGACGCTGCTGGCTGTGGTTCCGCGAAGCGCTGCTTTCTCGGCAAAACGCAGCTTCTCGTTCTTGACAGCTCTGCTATGCAGAAGCACAGGAAAACCGTCAGAGCTTCTGCTTACGTTTCTGAACTGAGAGGCAACTGTAAATCAACTAGACATTGATCCTGTTGTGGAAAAGGCAGGAAAGTTGCTGCAAAAGCGTTTTGGCTTGCTGGAAGCAGCAGCAAGCACGAGGGCTTCTCTGCACGCTGCAAATACAAAACAGAAGCACCTACACGGCGAGAGGAGACTGCCTGACACCTGCTGCACTCAGTACAGCTCTGGGCTGCTGCCAGGAAAGGTATTTCAAGGAACTAGCCACGGGGACTGTGCACTGTGCTGGGAGAGTTTCTACAAGGTGACCAGAAGCTGTTCGCCAGCACCCGCTTGCAGCGACCGAGTTCAGCTTTCCATACTGTGCCTGGAGAGTTTCTACAAGGTGACCAGACGCTGTTCGCCAGCACTCGCTTGCAGCAACCAAGTTCGTCTTTGAACATTCTTCCCCGGATTTCTTTCGCTTCTCCGCACAACCTGCGCCTGTAGCGTAGACGCTGCTGGCTGTGGTTCCGCGAAACGCTGCTTTCTCGGCAAAACACAGCTTCTCGTTCTTGACCGCTCTGCTATGCAGAAGCAGAGGAAAGCCAGCAGAGCTTCTCCTCTAGCTACACTACGCAGAGGCAACTGTAAATCAGCTAGACATTGATCCTGTTTTGAAAAGGCAGGAAAGTTGCTGCAAAAGCGTTTTGGCTTGCTGGAAGCAGCAGCAAGCACGAGGACTTCTCTGCACGCTGCAAACACAAAACAGAAGCAGCTACAGGGCGAGACGAGACTGCCTGACACCTGCTGCACTCAGTACAGCTCTGGGCTGCTGCCAGGAAAGGTATTTCAAGGAACTAGCAACGGGGACTGTGCACTGTGCTGGGAGAGTTTCTACATGGTGACCAGACGCTGTTCGCCAGCACTCGCTTGCACCAACCAAGTTCGTCTTTGAACATTCTTCCCCGGATTTCTTTCGCTTCTCCGCACAACCTGCGCCTGTAGCAAAGACGCTGCTGGCTGTGGTTCCGCGAAGCGCTGCTTTCTCGGCAAAACGCAGCTTCTCGTTCTTGACAGCTCTGCTATGCAGAAGCACAGGACAGCCGGCAGAGCTTCTCCTCTAGCTACACTACGCAGAGGCAACTGTAAATCAGCTAGACATTGATCCTGTTGTGGAAAAGGCAGGAAAGTTGCTGCAAAAGCGTTTTGGCTTGCTGGAAGCAGCAGGAAGCACGAGGGCTTCTCTGCACGCTGCAAACACAAAACAGAAGTACCAACAGGGCGAGAGGAGACTGCCTGACACCTGCTGCACTCAGTACAGCTCTGGGCTGCTGCCAGGAAAGGTATTTCAAGGAACTAGCCACGGGGACTGTGCACTGTGCTGGGAGAGTTTCTACAAGGTGACCAGAAGCTGTTCGCCAGCACCCGCTTGCAGCGACCGAGTTCGGCTTTGCACATTCTTCCCCGGCTCTCTTTCGCTTTTCCGCACAACCTGCGGCTGTATCCAAAACGCTGCTGGCTGTGGTTCCGCGAAGCGCTGCTTTCTCGGCAAAACGCAGCTTCTCGTTCTTGACAGCTCTGCTATGCAGAAGCACAGGAAAACCGTCAGAGCTTCTGCTGACGTTTCTGAACTGAGAGGCAACTGTAAATCAACTGGACATTGATCCTGTTGTGGAAAAGGCAGGAAAGTTGCTGCAAAAGCGTTTTGGCTTGCTGGAAGCAGCAGCAAGCACGAGGGCTTCTCTGCACGCTGCAAATACAAAACAGAAGCACCTACACGGCGAGAGGAGACTGCCTGACACCTGCTGCACTCAGTACAGCTCTGGGCTGCTGCCAGGAAAGGTATTTCAAGGAACTAGCCACGGGGACTGTGCACTGTGCTGGGAGAGTTTCTACAAGGTGACCAGACGCTGTTCGCCAGCACTCGCTTGCAGCAACCAAGTTCGTCTTTGAACATTCTTCCCCGGATTTCTTTCGCTTCTCCGCACAACCTGCGCCTGTAGCAAAGACGCTGCTGGCTGTGGTTCCGCGAAACGCTGCTTTCTCGGCAAAACACAGCTTCTCGTTCTTGACCGCTCTGCTATGCAGAAGCAGAGGAAAGCCAGCAGAGCTTCTCCTCTAGCTACACTACGCAGAGGCAACTGTAAATCAGCTAGACATTGATCCTGTTGTGAAAAAGGCAGGAAAGTTGCTGCAAAAGCGTTTTGGCTTGCTGGAAGCAGCAGGAAGCACGAGGGCTTCTCTGCACGCTGCAAACACAAAACAGAAGCAGCTACAGGGCGAGACGAGACTGCCTGACACCTGCTGCACTCAGTACAGCTCTGGGCTGCTGCCAGGAAAGGTATTTCAAGGAACTAGCCACGGGGACTGTGCACTGTGCTGGGAGAGTTACGACAAGGTGACCAGAAGCTGTTCGCCAGCACCCGCTTGCAGCGACCGAGTTCGGCTTTCCACATTCTTCCCCGGCTCTGTTTCGCTTCTCTGTACAACCTGCGGCTGTACCCAAGACGCCGCTGGCTGTGGTTCCGCGAAGCGCTGCTTTCTCGGCTAAACGCAGCTTCTCGTTCTTGACAGCTCTGCTATGCAGAAGCACAGGACAGCCGGCAGAGCTTCTGCTGACGTTTCTGAACTGAGAGGCAACTGTAAATCAGCTAGACATTGATCCTGTTGTGGAAAAGGCAGGAAAGTTGCTGCAAAAGCGTTTTGGCTTGCTGGAAGCAGCAGCAAGCACAAGGGCTTCTCTGCACGATGCAAACACAAAACAGAAGCACCTACACGGCGAGAGGAGACTGCCTGACACCTGCTGCACTCAGTACAGCTCTGGGCTGCTGCCAGGAAAGATATTTCAAGGAACTAGCCACGGAGACTGTGCACTGTGCTGGGAGAGTTTCTACAAGGTGACCAGAAGCTGTTCGCCAGCACCCGCTTGCAGTGACCGAGTTCGGCTTTCCACATTCTTCCCCGGCTCTCTTTCGCTTCTCCGCACAACCTGCGGCTGTATCCAAGACGCTGCTGGCTGTGGTTCCGCGAAGCGCTGCTTTCTCGGCAAAACGCAGCTTCTTGTTCTTGACAGCTCTGCTATGCAGAAGCACAGGAAAACCGTCAGAGCTTCTGCTTACGTTTCTGAACTGAGAGGCAACTGTAAATCAACTGGACATTGATCCTGTTGTGGAAAAGGCAGGAAAGTTGCTGCAAAAGCGTTTTGGCTTGCTGGAAGCAGCAGCAAGCACGAGGGCTTCTCTGCACGCTGCAAATACAAAACAGAAGCACCTACACGGCGAGAGGAGACTGCCTGACACCTGCTGCACTCAGTACAGCTCTGGGCTGCTGCCAGGAAAGGTATTTCAAGGAACTAGCCACGGGGACTGTGCACTGTTCTGGGAGACTTTCTACAAGGTGACCAGAAGCTGTTCGCCAGCACCCGCTTGCAGCGACCGAGTTCGGCTTTCCACATTCTTCCCCGGCTCTGTTTCGCTTCTCCGTACAACCTGCGGCTGTACCCAAGACGCCGCTGGCTGTGGTTCCGCGAAGCGCTGCTTTCTCGGCTAAACGCAGCTTCTCGTTCTTGACAGCTCTGCTATGCAGAAGCACAGGACAGCCGGCAGAGCTTCTGCTGACGTTTCTGAACTGAGAGGCAACTGTAAATCAGCTAGACATTGATCCTGTTGTGGAAAAGGGAGGAAAGTTGCTGCAAAAGCGTTTTGGCTTGCTGGAAGCAGCAGCAAGCACGAGGGCTTCTCTGCACGATGCAAACACAAAACAGAAGCACCTACATGGCGAGAGGAGACTGCCTGACACCTGCTGCACTCAGTACAGCTCTGGGCTGCTGCCAGGAAAGATATTTCAAGGAACTAGCCACGGAGACTGTGCACTGTGCTGGGAGAGTTTCTACAAGGTGACCAGAAGCTGTTCGCCAGCACCCGCTTGCAGCGACCGAGTTCGGCTTTCCACATTCTTCCCCGGCTCTCTTTCGCTTCTCCGCACAACCTGCGGCTGTACCCAAGACGCCGCTGGCTGTGGTTCCGCGAAGCGCTGCTTTCTCGGCAAAACACAGCTTCTCGTTCTTGACCGCTCTGCTATGCAGAAGCAGAGGAAAGCCAGCAGAGCTTCTCCTCTAGCTACACTACGCAGAGGCAACTGTAAATCAGCTAGACATTGATCCTGTTGTGAAAAAGGCAGGAAAGTTGCTGCAAAAGCGTTTTGGCTTGCTGGAAGCAGCAGGAAGCACGAGGGCTTCTCTGCACGCTGCAAACACAAAACAGAAGCAGCTACAGGGCGAGACGAGACTGCCTGACACCTGCTGCACTCAGTACAGCTCTGGGCTGCTGCCAGGAAAGGTATTTCAAGGAACTAGCCACGGGGACTGTGCACTGTGCTGGGAGAGTTACGACAAGGTGACCAGAAGCTGTTCGCCAGCACCCGCTTGCAGCGACCGAGTTCGGCTTTCCACATTCTTCCCCGGCTCTGTTTCGCTTCTCTGTACAACCTGCGGCTGTACCCAAGACGCCGCTGGCTGTGGTTCCGCGAAGCGCTGCTTTCTCGGCTAAACGCAGCTTCTCGTTCTTGACAGCTCTGCTATGCAGAAGCAGAGGAAAGCCGGCAGAGCTGCTCCTCTAGCTGCTCTACGCAGAGGCAACTGTAAATCAGCTAGACATTGATCCTGTTGTGGAAAAGGCAGGAAAGTTGCTGCAAAAGCGTTTTGGCTTGCTGGAAGCAGCAGCAAGCACGAGGGCTTCTCTGCACGCTGCAAATACAAAACAGAAGTACCTACACGGCGAGAGGAGACTGCCTGACACCTGCTGCACTCAGTACAGCTCTGGGCTGCTGCCAGGAAAGGTATTTCAAGGAACTAGCCACGGGGACTCTGCACTGTGCTGGGAGAGTTTCTACAAGGTGACCAGAAGCTGTTCGCCAGCACCCGCTTGCAGCGACCGAGTTCGGCTTTGCACATTCTTCCCCGGCTCTCTTTCGCCTTTCCGCACAACCTGCGGCTGTGTCCAAGACGCTGCTGGCTGTGGTTCCGCGAAGCGCTGCTTTCTCGGCAAAACACAGCTTCTCGTTCTTGACAGCTCTGCTATGCAGAAGCACAGGAAAACCGTCAGAGCTTCTGCTTACGTTTCTGAACTGAGAGGCAACTGTAAATCAACTAGACATTGATCCTGTTGTGGAAAAGGCAGGAAAGTTGCTGCAAAAGCGTTTTGGCTTGCTGGAAGCAGCAGCAAGCACGAGGGCTTCTCTGCACGCTGCAAATACAAAACAGAAGCACCTACATGGTGAGAGGAGACTGCCTGACACCTGCTGCACTCAGTACAGCTCTGGGCTGCTGCCAGGAAAGGTATTTCAAGGAACTAGCCACGGAGACTGTGCACTGTGCTGGGAGAGTTTCTACAAGGTGACCAGAAGCTGTTCGCCAGCACCCGCTTGCAGCGACCGAGTTCGGCTTTCCATACTGTGCCTGGAGAGTTTCTACAAGGTGACCAGACGCTGTTCGCCAGCACTCGCTTGCAGCAACCAAGTTCGTCTTTGAACATTCTTCCCCGGATTTCTTTCGCTTCTCCGCACAACCTGCGCCTGTAGCGTAGACGCTGCTGGCTGTGGTTCCGCGAAACGCTGCTTTCTCGGCAAAACACAGCTTCTCGTTCTTGACCGCTCTGCTATGCAGAAGCAGAGGAAAGCCAGCAGAGCTTCTCCTCTAGCTACACTACGCAGAGGCAACTGTAAATCAGCTAGACATTGATCCTGTTTTGAAAAGGCAGGAAAGTTGCTGCAAAAGCGTTTTGGCTTGCTGGAAGCAGCAGCAAGCACGAGGACTTCTCTGCACGCTGCAAACACAAAACAGAAGCAGCTACAGGGCGAGACGAGACTGCCTGACACCTGCTGCACTCAGTACAGCTCTGGGCTGCTGCCAGGAAAGGTATTTCAAGGAACTAGCAACGGGGACTGTGCACTGTGCTGGGAGAGTTTCTACATGGTGACCAGACGCTGTTCGCCAGCACTCGCTTGCACCAACCAAGTTCGTCTTTGAACATTCTTCCCCGGATTTCTTTCGCTTCTCCGCACAACCTGCGCCTGTAGCAAAGACGCTGCTGGCTGTGGTTCCGCGAAGCGCTGCTTTCTCGGCAAAACGCAGCTTCTCGTTCTTGACAGCTCTGCTATGCAGAAGCACAGGAAAGCCAGCAGAGCTTCTCCTCTAGCTACACTACGCAGAGGCAACTGTAAATCAGCTAGACATTGATCCTTTTGTGGAAAAGGCAGGAAAGTTGCTGCAAAAGCGTTTTGGCTTGCTGGAAGCAGCAGGAAGCACGAGGGCTTCTCTGCACGCTGCAAACACAAAACAGAAGTACCTACAGGGCGAGAGGAGACTGCCTGACACCTGCTGCACTCAGTACAGCTCTGGGCTGCTGCCAGGAAAGGTATTTCAAGGAACTAGCCACGGGGACTGTGCACTGTGCTGGGAGAGTTACGACAAGGTGACCAGAAGCTGTTCGCCAGCACCCGCTTGCAACGACCGAGTTCGGCTTTCCACATTCTTCCCCGGCTCTGTTTCGCTTCTCCGTACAACCTGCGGCTGTACCCAAGACGCCGCTGGCTGTGGTTCCGCGAAGCGCTGCTTTCTCGGCTAAACGCAGCTTCTCGTTCTTGACAGCTCTGCTATGCAGAAGCACAGGACAGCCGGCAGAGCTTCTGCTGACGTTTCTGAACTGAGAGGCAACTGTAAATCAGCTAGACATTGATCCTGTTGTGGAAAAGGGAGGAAAGATGCTGCAAAAGCGTTTTGGCTTGCTGGAAGCAGCAGCAAGCACGAGGGCTTCTCTGCACGATGCAAACACAAAACAGAAGCACCTACATGGCGAGAGGAGACTGCCTGACACCTGCTGCACTCAGTACAGCTCTGGGCTGCTGCCAGGAAAGATATTTCAAGGAACTAGCCACGGAGACTGTGCACTGTGCTGGGAGAGTTTCTACAAGGTGACCAGAAGCTGTTCGCCAGCACCCGCTTGCAGCGACCGAGTTCGGCTTTCCACATTCTTCCCCGGCTCTCTTTCGCTTCTCCGCACAACCTGCGGCTGTACCCAAGACGCCGCTGGCTGTGGTTCCGCGAAGCGCTGCTTTCTCGGCAAAACACAGCTTCTCGTTCTTGACCGCTCTGCTATGCAGAAGCAGAGGAAAGCCAGCAGAGCTTCTCCTCTAGCTACACTACGCAGAGGCAACTGTAAATCAGCTAGACATTGATCCTGTTGTGAAAAAGGCAGGAAAGTTGCTGCAAAAGCGTTTTGGCTTGCTGGAAGCAGCAGGAAGCACGAGGGCTTCTCTGCACGATGCAAACACAAAACAGAAGCAGCTACAGGGCGAGACGAGACTGCCTGACACCTGCTGCACTCAGTACAGCTCTGGGCTGCTGCCAGGAAAGGTATTTCAAGGAACTAGCCACGGGGACTGTGCACTGTGCTGGGAGAGTTACGACAAGGTGACCAGAAGCTGTTCGCCAGCACCCGCTTGCAGCGACCGAGTTCGGCTTTCCACATTCTTCCCCGGCTCTGTTTCGCTTCTCTGTACAACCTGCGGCTGTACCCAAGACGCCGCTGGCTGTGGTTCCGCGAAGCGCTGCTTTCTCGGCTAAACGCAGCTTCTCGTTCTTGACAGCTCTGCTATGCAGAAGCACAGGACAGCCGGCAGAGCTTCTGCTGACGTTTCTGAACTGAGAGGCAACTGTAAATCAGCTAGACATTGATCCTGTTGTGGAAAAGGCAGGAAAGTTGCTGCAAAAGCGTTTTGGCTTGCTGGAAGCAGCAGCAAGCACGAGGGCTTCTCTGCACGCTGCAAATACAAAACAGAAGTACCTACACGGCGAGAGGAGACTGCCTGACACCTGCTGCACTCAGTACAGCTCTGGGCTGCTGCCAGGAAAGGTATTTCAAGGAACTAGCCACGGGGACTCTGCACTGTGCTGGGAGAGTTTCTACAAGGTGACCAGAAGCTGTTCGCCAGCACCCGCTTGCAGCGACCGAGTTCGGCTTTGCACATTCTTCCCCGGCTCTCTTTCGCTTTTCCGCACAACCTGCGGCTGTATCCAAGACGCTGCTGGCTGTGGTTCCGCGAAGCGCTGCTTTCTCGGCAAAACGCAGCTTCTCGTTCTTGACAGCTCTGCTATGCAGAAGCACAGGAAAACCGTCAGAGCTTCTGCTTACGTTTCTGAACTGAGAGGCAACTGTAAATCAACTAGACATTGATCCTGTTGTGGAAAAGGCAGGAAAGTTGCTGCAAAAGCGTTTTGGCTTGCTGGAAGCAGCAGCAAGCACGAGGGCTTCTCTGCACGCTGCAAATACAAAACAGAAGTACCTACACGGCGAGAGGAGACTGCCTGACACCTGCTGCACTCAGTACAGCTCTGGGCTGCTGCCAGGAAAGGTATTTCAAGGAACTAGCCACGGGGACTCTGCACTGTGCTGGGAGAGTTTCTACAAGGTGACCAGAAGCTGTTCGCCAGCACCCGCTTGCAGCGACCGAGTTCGGCTTTCCACATTCTTCCCCGGCTCTCTTTAGCCTTTCCGCACAACCTGCGGCTGTATCCAAGACGCTGCTGGCTGTGGTTCCGCGAAGCGCTGCTTTCTCGGCAAAACGCAGCTTCTCGTTCTTGACAGCTCTGCTATGCAGAAGCACAGGAAAACCGTCAGAGCTTCTGCTTACGTTTCTGAACTGAGAGGCAACTGTAAATCAACTAGACATTGATCCTGTTGTGGAAAAGGCAGGAAAGTTGCTGCAAAAGCGTTTTGGCTTGCTGGAAGCAGCAGCAAGCACGAGGGCTTCTCTGCACGCTGCAAATACAAAACAGAAGCACCTACATGGCGAGAGGAGACTGCCTGACACCTGCTGCACTCAGTACAGCTCTGGGCTGCTGCCAGGAAAGGTATTTCAAGGAACTAGCCACGGAGACTGTGCACTGTGCTGGGAGAGTTTCTACAAGGTGACCAGAAGCTGTTCGCCAGCACCCGCTTGCAGCGACCGAGTTCGGCTTTCCACATTCTTCCCCGGCTCTGTTTCGCTTCTCTGTACAACCTGCGGCTGTACCCAAGACGCCGCTGGCTGTGGTTCCGCGAAGCGCTGCTTTCTTGGCAAAACACAGCTTCTCGTTCTTGACCGCTCTGCTATGCAGAAGCAGAGGAAAGCCAGCAGAGCTTCTCCTCTAGCTACACTACGCAGAGGCAACTGTAAATCAGCTAGACATTGATCCTGTTGTAGAAAAGGCAGGAAAGTTGCTGCAAAAGCGTTTTGGCTTGCTGGAAGCAGCAGGAAGCACGAGGGCTTCTCTGCACGATGCAAACACAAAACAGAAGCAGCTACAGGGCGAGACGAGACTGCCTGACACCTGCTGCACTCAGTACAGCTCTGGGCTGCTGCCAGGAAAGGTATTTCAAGGAACTAGCCACGGGGACTGTGCACTGTGCTGGGAGAGTTACGACAAGGTGACCAGAAGCTGTTCGCCAGCACCCGCTTGCAGCGACCGAGTTCGGCTTTCCACATTCTTCCCCGGCTCTGTTTCGCTTCTCTGTACAACCTGCGGCTGTACCCAAGACGCCGCTGGCTGTGGTTCCGCGAAGCGCTGCTTTCTCGGCTAAACGCAGCTTCTCGTTCTTGACAGCTCTGCTATGCAGAAGCACAGGACAGCCGGCAGAGCTTCTGCTTACGTTTCTGAACTGAGAGGCAACTGTAAATCAGCTAGACATTGATCCTGTTGTGGAAAAGGCAGGAAAGTTGCTGCAAAAGCGTTTTGGCTTGCTGGAAGCAGCAGCAAGCACGAGGGCTTCTCTGCACGCTGCAAATACAAAACAGAAGTACCTACACAGCGAGAGGAGACTGCCTGACACCTGCTGCACTCAGTACAGCTCTGGGCTGCTGCCAGGAAAGGTATTTCAAGGAACTAGCCACGGGGACTCTGCACTGTGCTGGGAGAGTTTCTACAAGGTGACCAGAAGCTGTTCGCCAGCACCCGCTTGCAGCGACCGAGTTCGGCTTTGCACATTCTTCCCCGGCTCTCTTTCGCCTTTCCGCACAACCTGCGGCTGTATCCAAGACGCTGCTGGCTGTGGTTCCGCGAAGCGCTGCTTTCTCGGCAAAACGCAGCTTCTCGTTCTTGACAGCTCTGCTATGCAGAAGCACAGGAAAACCGTCAGAGCTTCTGCTTACGTTTCTGAACTGAGAGGCAACTGTAAATCAACTAGACATTGATCCTGTTGTGGAAAAGGCAGGAAAGTTGCTGCAAAAGCGTTTTGGCTTGCTGGAAGCAGCAGCAAGCACGAGGGCTTCTCTGCACGCTGCAAATACAAAACAGAAGTACCTACACGGCGAGAGGAGACTGCCTGACACCTGCTGCACTCAGTACAGCTCTGGGCTGCTGCCAGGAAAGGTATTTCAAGGAACTAGCCACGGGGACTCTGCACTGTGCTGGGAGAGTTTCTACAAGGTGACCAGAAGCTGTTCGCCAGCACCCGCTTGCAGCGACCGAGTTCGGCTTTCCACATTCTTCCCCGGCTCTCTTTCGCTTTTCCGCACAACCTGCGGCTGTATCCAAGACGCTGCTGGCTGTGGTTCCGCGAAGCGCTGCTTTCTCGGCAAAACGCAGCTTCTCGTTCTTGACAGCTCTGCTATGCAGAAGCACAGGAAAACCGTCAGAGCTTCTGCTTACGTTTCTGAACTGAGAGGCAACTGTAAATCAACTAGACATTGATCCTGTTGTGGAAAAGGCAGGAAAGTTGCTGCAAAAGCGTTTTGGCTTGCTGGAAGCAGCAGCAAGCACGAGGGCTTCTCTGCACGCTGCAAATACAAAACAGAAGCACCTACACGGCGAGAGGAGACTGCCTGACACCTGCTGCACTCAGTACAGCTCTGGGCTGCTGCCAGGAAAGGTATTTCAAGGAACTAGCCACGGGGACTGTGCACTGTGCTGGGAGACTTTCTACAAGGTGACCAGAAGCTGTTCGCCAGCACCCGCTTGCAGCGACCGAGTTCGGCTTTCCATACTGTGCCTGGAGAGTTTCTACAAGGTGACCAGACGCTGTTCGCCAGCACTCGCTTGCAGCAACCAAGTTCGTCTTTGAACATTCTTCCCCGGATTTCTTTCGCTTCTCCGCACAACCTGCGCCTGTAGCGTAGACGCTGCTGGCTGTGGTTCCGCGAAGCGCTGCTTTCTCGGCAAAACGCAGCTTCTCGTTCTTGACCGCTCTGCTATGCAGAAGCAGAGGAAAGCCAGCAGAGCTTCTCCTCTAGCTACACTACGCAGAGGCAACTGTAAATCAGCTAGACATTGATCCTGTTTTGAAAAGGCAGGAAAGTTGCTGCAAAAGCGTTTTGGCTTGCTGGAAGCAGCAGCAAGCACGAGGGCTTCTCTGCACGCTGCAAATACAAAACAGAAGCAGCTACAGGGCGAGACGAGACTGCCTGACACCTGCTGCACTCAGTACAGCTCTGGGCTGCTGCCAGGAAAGGTATTTCAAGGAACTAGCCACGGGGACTGTGCACTGTGCTGGGAGAGTTACGACAAGGTGACCAGAAGCTGTTCGCCAGCACCCGCTTGCAGCGACCGAGTTCGGCTTTCCACATTCTTCCCCGGCTCTGTTTCGCTTCTCTGTACAACCTGCGGCTGTACCCAAGACGCCGCTGGCTGTGGTTCCGCGAAGCGCTGCTTTCTCGACAAAACGCAGCTTCTCGTTCTTGACAGCTCTGCTATGCAGAAGCACAGGACAGCCGGCAGAGTTTCTGCTGACGTTTCTGAACTGAGAGGCAACTGTAAATCAGCTAGACATTGATCCTGTTGTGGAAAAGGCAGGAAAGTTGCTGCAAAAGCGTTTTGGCTTGCTGGAAGCAGCAGCAAGCACAAGGGCTTCTCTGCACGATGCAAACACAAAACAGAAGCACCTACACGGCGAGAGGAGACTGCCTGACACCTGCTGCACTCAGTACAGCTCTGGGCTGCTGCCAGGAAAGATATTTCAAGGAACTAGCCACGGAGACTGTGCACTGTGCTGGGAGAGTTTCTACAAGGTGACCAGAAGCTGTTCGCCAGCACCCGCTTGCAGCGACCGAGTTCGGCTTTCCACATTCTTCCCCGGCTCTCTTTCGCTTCTCCGCACAACCTGCGGCTGTACCCAAGACGCCGCTGGCTGTGGTTCCGCGAAGCGCTGCTTTCTCGGCAAAACACAGCTTCTCGTTCTTGACCGCTCTGCTATGCAGAAGCAGAGGAAAGCCAGCAGAGCTTCTCCTCTAGCTACACTACGCAGAGGCAACTGTAAATCAGCTAGACATTGATCCTGTTGTGAAAAAGGCAGGAAAGTTGCTGCAAAAGCGTTTTGGCTTGCTGGAAGCAGCAGGAAGCACGAGGGCTTCTCTGCACGATGCAAACACAAAACATAAGCAGCTACAGGGCGAGACGAGACTGCCTGACACCTGCTGCACTCAGTACAGCTCTGGGCTGCTGCCAGGAAAGGTATTTCAAGGAACTAGCCACGGGGACTGTGCACTGTGCTGGGAGAGTTACGACAAGGTGACCAGAAGCTGTTCGCCAGCACCCGCTTGCAGCGACCGAGTTCGGCTTTCCACATTCTTCCCCGGCTCTGTTTCGCTTCTCTGTACAACCTGCGGCTGTACCCAAGACGCCGCTGGCTGTGGTTCCGCGAAGCGCTGCTTTCTCGGCTAAACGCAGCTTCTCGTTCTTGACAGCTCTGCTATGCAGAAGCACAGGACAGCCGGCAGAGCTTCTGCTGACGTTTCTGAACTGAGAGGCAACTGTAAATCAGCTAGACATTGATCCTGTTGTGGAAAAGGCAGGAAAGTTGCTGCAAAAGCGTTTTGGCTTGCTGGAAGCAGCAGCAAGCACGAGGGCTTCTCTGCACGCTGCAAATACAAAACAGAAGTACCTACACGGCGAGAGGAGACTGCCTGACACCTGCTGCACTCAGTACAGCTCTGGGCTGCTGCCAGGAAAGGTATTTCAAGGAACTAGCCACGGGGACTCTGCACTGTGCTGGGAGAGTTTCTACAAGGTGACCAGAAGCTGTTCGCCAGCACCCGCTTGCAGCGACCGAGTTCGGCTTTGCACATTCTTCCCCGGCTCTCTTTCGCTTTTCCGCACAACCTGCGGCTGTATCCAAGACGCTGCTGGCTGTGGTTCCGCGAAGCGCTGCTTTCTCGGCAAAACGCAGCTTCTCGTTCTTGACAGCTCTGCTATGCAGAAGCACAGGAAAACCGTCAGAGCTTCTGCTTACGTTTCTGAACTGAGAGGCAACTGTAAATCAACTAGACATTGATCCTGTTGTGGAAAAGGCAGGAAAGTTGCTGCAAAAGCGTTTTGGCTTGCTGGAAGCAGCAGCAAGCACGAGGGCTTCTCTGCACGCTGCAAATACAAAACAGAAGCACCTACATGGCGAGAGGAGACTGCCTGACACCTGCTGCACTCAGTACAGCTCTGGGCTGCTGCCAGGAAAGGTATTTCAAGGAACTAGCCACGGAGACTGTGCACTGTGCTGGGAGAGTTTCTACAAGGTGACCAGAAGCTGTTCGCCAGCACCCGCTTGCAGCGACCGAGTTCGGCTTTCCACATTCTTCCCCGGCTCTGTTTCGCTTCTCTGTACAACCTGCGGCTGTACCCAAGACGCCGCTGGCTGTGGTTCCGAGAAGCGCTGCTTTCTCGGCAAAACACAGCTTCTCGTTCTTGACCGCTCTGCTATGCAGAAGCAGAGGAAAGCCAGCAGAGCTTCTCCTCTAGCTACACTACGCAGAGGCAACTGTAAATCAGCTAGACATTGATCCTGTTGTAGAAAAGGCAGGAAAGTTGCTGCAAAAGCGTTTTGGCTTGCTGGAAGCAGCAGGAAGCACGAGGGCTTCTCTGCACGATGCAAACACAAAACAGAAGCAGCTACAGGGCGAGACGAGACTGCCTGACACCTGCTGCACTCAGTACAGCTCTGGGCTGCTGCCAGGAAAGGTATTTCAAGGAACTAGCCACGGGGACTGTGCACTGTGCTGGGAGAGTTACGACAAGGTGACCAGAAGCTGTTCGCCAGCACCCGCTTGCAGCGACCGAGTTCGGCTTTCCACATTCTTCCCCGGCTCTGTTTCGCTTCTCTGTACAACCTGCGGCTGTACCCAAGACGCCGCTGGCTGTGGTTCCGCGAAGCGCTGCTTTCTCGGCTAAACGCAGCTTCTCGTTCTTGACAGCTCTGCTATGCAGAAGCACAGGACAGCCGGCAGAGCTTCTGCTGACGTTTCTGAACTGAGAGGCAACTGTAAATCAGCTAGACATTGATCCTGTTGTGGAAAAGGCAGGAAAGTTGCTGCAAAAGCGTTTTGGCTTGCTGGAAGCAGCAGCAAGCACGAGGGCTTCTCTGCACGCTGCAAATACAAAACAGAAGTACCTACACAGCGAGAGGAGACTGCCTGACACCTGCTGCACTCAGTACAGCTCTGGGCTGCTGCCAGGAAAGGTATTTCAAGGAACTAGCCACGGGGACTCTGCACTGTGCTGGGAGAGTTTCTACAAGGTGACCAGAAGCTGTTCGCCAGCACCCGCTTGCAGCGACCGAGTTCGGCTTTGCACATTCTTCCCCGGCTCTCTTTCGCCTTTCCGCACAACCTGCGGCTGTATCCAAGACGCTGCTGGCTGTGGTTCCGCGAAGCGCTGCTTTCTCGGCAAAACGCAGCTTCTCGTTCTTGACAGCTCTGCTATGCAGAAGCACAGGAAAACCGTCAGAGCTTCTGCTTACGTTTCTGAACTGAGAGGCAACTGTAAATCAACTAGACATTGATCCTGTTGTGGAAAAGGCAGGAAAGTTGCTGCAAAAGCGTTTTGGCTTGCTGGAAGCAGCAGCAAGCACGAGGGCTTCTCTGCACGCTGCAAATACAAAACAGAAGTACCTACACGGCGAGAGGAGACTGCCTGACACCTGCTGCACTCAGTACAGCTCTGGGCTGCTGCCAGGAAAGGTATTTCAAGGAACTAGCCACGGGGACTCTGCACTGTGCTGGGAGAGTTTCTACAAGGTGACCAGAAGCTGTTCGCCAGCACCCGCTTGCAGCGACCGAGTTCGGCTTTCCACATTCTTCCCCGGCTCTCTTTCGCTTTTCCGCACAACCTGCGGCTGTATCCAAGACGCTGCTGGCTGTGGTTCCGCGAAGCGCTGCTTTCTCGGCAAAACGCAGCTTCTCGTTCTTGACAGCTCTGCTATGCAGAAGCACAGGAAAACCGTCAGAGCTTCTGCTTACGTTTCTGAACTGAGAGGCAACTGTAAATCAACTAGACATTGATCCTGTTGTGGAAAAGGCAGGAAAGTTGCTGCAAAAGCGTTTTGGCTTGCTGGAAGCAGCAGCAAGCACGAGGGCTTCTCTGCACGCTGCAAATACAAAACAGAAGCACCTACACGGCGAGAGGAGACTGCCTGACACCTGCTGCACTCAGTACAGCTCTGGGCTGCTGCCAGGAAAGGTATTTCAAGGAACTAGCCACGGGGACTGTGCACTGTGCTGGGAGACTTTCTACAAGGTGACCAGAAGCTGTTCGCCAGCACCCGCTTGCAGCGACCGAGTTCGGCTTTCCATACTGTGCCTGGAGAGTTTCTACAAGGTGACCAGACGCTGTTCGCCAGCACTCGCTTGCAGCAACCAAGTTCGTCTTTGAACATTCTTCCCCGGATTTCTTTCGCTTCTCCGCACAACCTGCGCCTGTAGCGTAGACGCTGCTGGCTGTGGTTCCGCGAAGCGCTGCTTTCTCGGCAAAACGCAGCTTCTCGTTCTTGACCGCTCTGCTATGCAGAAGCAGAGGAAAGCCAGCAGAGCTTCTCCTCTAGCTACACTACGCAGAGGCAACTGTAAATCAGCTAGACATTGATCCTGTTGTGGAAAAGGCAGGAAAGTTGCTGCAAAAGCGTTTTGGCTTGCTGGAAGCAGCAGCAAGCACGAGGGCTTCTCTGCACGCTGCAAATACAAAACAGAAGCAGCTACAGGGCGAGACGAGACTGCCTGACACCTGCTGCACTCAGTACAGCTCTGGGCTGCTGCCAGGAAAGGTATTTCAAGGAACTAGCCACGGGGACTGTGCACTGTGCTGGGAGAGTTACGACAAGGTGACCAGAAGCTGTTCGCCAGCACCCGCTTGCAGCGACCGAGTTCGGCTTTCCACATTCTTCCCCGGCTCTGTTTCGCTTCTCTGTACAACCTGCGGCTGTACCCAAGACGCCGCTGGCTGTGGTTCCGCGAAGCGCTGCTTTCTCGACAAAACGCAGCTTCTCGTTCTTGACAGCTCTGCTATGCAGAAGCACAGGACAGCCGGCAGAGTTTCTGCTGACGTTTCTGAACTGAGAGGCAACTGTAAATCAGCTAGACATTGATCCTGTTGTGGAAAAGGCAGGAAAGTTGCTGCAAAAGCGTTTTGGCTTGCTGGAAGCAGCAGCAAGCACGAGGGCTTCTCTGCACGCTGCAAATACAAAACAGAAGCACCTACACGGCGAGAGGAGACTGCCTGACACCTGCTGCACTCAGTACAGCTCTGGGCTGCTGCCAGGAAAGGTATTTCAAGGAACTAGCCACGAGGACTGTGCACTGTGCTGGGAGAGTTTCTACAAGGTGACCAGAAGCTGTTCGCCAGCACCCGCTTGCAGCGACCGAGTTCGGCTTTCCACATTCTTCCCCGGCTCTGTTTCGCTTCTCCGTACAACCTGCGGCTGTACCCAAGACGCCGCTGGCTGTGGTTCCGCGAAGCGCTGCTTTCTCGGCTAAACGCAGCTTCTCGTTCTTGACAGCTCTGCTATGCAGAAGCACAGGACAGCCGGCAGAGCTTCTGCTGACGTTTCTGAACTGAGAGGCAACTGTAAATCAGCTAGACATTGATCCTGTTGTGGAAAAGGGAGGAAAGTTGCTGCAAAAGCGTTTTGGCTTGCTGGAAGCAGCAGCAAGCACGAGGGCTTCTCTGCACGATGCAAACACAAAACAGAAGCACCTACATGGCGAGAGGAGACTGCCTGACACCTGCTGCACTCAGTACAGCTCTGGGCTGCTGCCAGGAAAGATATTTCAAGGAACTAGCCACGGAGACTGTGCACTGTGCTGGGAGAGTTTCTACAAGGTGACCAGAAGCTCTTCGCCAGCACCCGCTTGCAGCGACCGAGTTCGGCTTTCCACATTCTTCCCCGGCTCTCTTTCGCTTCTCCGCACAACCTGCGGCTGTACCCAAGACGCCGCTGGCTGTGGTTCCGCGAAGCGCTGCTTTCTCGGCTAAACGCAGCTTCTCGTTCTTGACAGCTCTGCTATGCAGAAGCAGAGGAAAGCCGGCAGAGCTGCTCCTCTAGCTGCTCTACGCAGAGGCAACTGTAAATCAGCTAGACATTGATCCTGTTGTGGAAAAGGCAGGAAAGTTGCTGCAAAAGCGTTTTGGCTTGCTGGAAGCAGCAGCAAGCACGAGGGCTTCTCTGCACGCTGCAAATACAAAACAGAAGTACCTACACGGCGAGAGGAGACTGCCTGACACCTGCTGCACTCAGTACAGCTCTGGGCTGCTGCCAGGAAAGGTATTTCAAGGAACTAGCCACGGGGACTCTGCACTGTGCTGGGAGAGTTTCTACAAGGTGACCAGAAGCTGTTCGCCAGCACCCGCTTGCAGCGACCGAGTTCGGCTTTGCACATTCTTCCCCGGCTCTCTTTCGCCTTTCCGCACAACCTGCGGTTGTATCCAAGACGCTGCTGGCTGTGGTTCCGCGAAGCGCTGCTTTCTCGGCAAAACGCAGCTTCTCGTTCTTGACAGCTCTGCTATGCAGAAGCACAGGAAAACCGTCAGAGCTTCTGCTTACGTTTCTGAACTGAGAGGCAACTGTAAATCAACTAGACATTGATCCTGTTGTGGAAAAGGCAGGAAAGTTGCTGCAAAAGCGTTTTGGCTTGCTGGAAGCAGCAGCAAGCACGAGGGCTTCTCTGCACGCTGCAAATACAAAACAGAAGCACCTACACGGCGAGAGGAGACTGCCTGACACCTGCTGCACTCAGTACAGCTCTGGGCTGCTGCCAGGAAAGGTATTTCAAGGAACTAGCCACGGGGACTGTGCACTGTGCTGGGAGACTTTCTACAAGGTGACCAGAAGCTGTTCGCCAGCACCCGCTTGCAGCGACCGAGTTCGGCTTTCCATACTGTGCTGGGAGAGTTTCTACAAGGTGACCAGACGCTGTTCGCCAGCACTCGCTTGCAGCCACCAAGTTCGTCTTTGAACATTCTTCCCCGGATTTCTTTCGCTTCTCCGCACAACCTGCGCCTGTAGCGAAGACGCTGCTGGCTGTGGTTCCGCGAAGCGCTGCTTTCTCGGCAAAACACAGCTTTTCGTTCTTGACCGCTCTGCTATGCAGAAGCAGAGGAAAGCCAGCAGAGCTTCTCCTCTAGCTACACTACGCAGAGGCAACTGTAAATCAGCGAGACATTGATCCTGTTGTGGAAAAGGCAGGAAAGTTGCTGCAAAAGCGTTTTGGCTTGCTGGAAGCAGCAGGAAGCACGAGGGCTTCTCTGCACGCTGGAAACACAAAACAGAAGCAGCTACAGGGCGAGACGAGACTGCCTGACACCTGCTGCACTCAGTACAGCTCTGGGCTGCTGCCAGGAAAGGTATTTCAAGGAACTAGCCACGGGGACTGTGCACTGTGCTGGGAGAGTTACGACAAGGTGACCAGAAGCTGTTCGCCAGCACCCGCTTGCAGCGACCGAGTTCGGCTTTCCACATTCTTCCCCGGCTCTGTTTCGCTTCTCTGTACAACCTGCGGCTGTACCCAAGACGCCGCTGGCTGTGGTTCCGCGAAGCGCTGCTTTCTCGGCAAAACGCAGCTTCTCGTTCTTGACAGCTCTGCTATGCAGAAGCACAGGACAGCCGGCAGAGCTTCTGCTGACGTTTCTGAACTGAGAGGCAACTGTAAATCAGCTAGACATTGATCCTGTTGTGGAAAAGGCAGGAAAGTTGCTGCAAAAGCGTTTTGGCTTGCTGGAAGCAGCAGCAAGCACAAGGGCTTCTCTGCACGATGCAAACACAAAACCGAAGCACCTACACGGCGAGAGGAGACTGCCTGACACCTGCTGCACTCAGTACAGCTCTGGGCTGCTGCCAGGAAAGATATTTCAAGGAACTAGCCACGGAGACTGTGCACTGTGCTGGGAGAGTTTCTACAAGGTGACCAGAAGCTGTTCGCCAGCACCCGCTTGCAGCGACCGAGTTCGGCTTTCCACATTCTTCCCCGGCTCTCTTTCGCTTCTCCGCACAACCTGCGGCTGTACCCAAGACGCCGATGGCTGCGGTTCCGCGAAGCGCTGCTTTCTCGGCAAAACGCAGCTTCTCGTTCTTGACAGCTCTGCTATGCAGAAGCAGTGGAAAGCCGTCAGAGTTTCTGCTTACGTTTCTGAACTGAGAGGCAACTGTAAATCAGCTAGACATTGATCCTGTTGTGGAAAAGGCAGGAAAGTTGCTGCAAAAGCGTTTTGGCTTGCTGGAAGCAGCAGCAAGCACGAGGGTTTCTCTGCCCTCCGCAAACACAAAACAGAAAGACGCACACGGCGAGAGCAGACTGCCTGACACCTGCTGCACTCAGTACAGCTCTTGGCTGCTGCCAGGGCATCTTTTGCAAGGAACTAGCCACGGGGACTCTGCACTGTGCTGGGAGAGTTTCTACAAGGCGGCCTGTAGCTCCTCATCAGCACCTGCTGGCAGCCCCCCTGTCCTGCTTTCCACATTCTTCCCCGCCTGCCTTTTGCTTCTCCGCACACCCTGCAGCTGCCCCGATGACAGTGGCTTCTGTTCCGCCAAGCACTTCTTTCTCGGCAAAACACAGCTTCTCGTTCTTGACAGCTCTGCTATGCAGAAGCAGAGGAGAGCCGGCAGAGCTTCTGCTTGAGCGGCTGAACACAGAGGCTACTCTAAATCGACTAGAAATTTATCCCAGTGTGGAAAAGGCGGGATTAGGGCGGGACTATTCTGCTCCCTGACACCAGCTTCCAGCCCAGGAGGCCAGTTGTCCTTAGGACAAATTTTCTTTTAAAACTGAGGCAAAGAAAGTTTTCAGTACCTCTGCTTTTCTCGTCTTTAGTTACTAAATTCCCTCCTGTATCTAATAGTTAAGGGAGGTTGTCCTCACCCTTCCTTTTGCCATTAATGTATTTGTAAAACTATTTTTTACTGGCTTCACAGCAGTAAAATTTACAGAGGAGTATTTTTTACTCCTTCACAGAAGTGTCCAGTTTGAGTTCTAACTGGGCTTCTGCCTCTCTATTTTGGTGGATGATGATGGATTCATCATTGAATGCACAGGCAGTAACTTGTTTCTGTTTTGTTTGTTTGTTTTTTAATCGCAGTATTTTTGGGACAAATTGCTCATTGTTTCTATGCTTCAGTATTAGTATTTAGCTTCATTTCTGCTGGAATATTGGCCCAAAAGCAAGTCTCAGCTGATCCCTACATATGTTAAAAAATTATGAGTCCTTTTGGCCCTCCATATATCCCTTTTTCAATAAATATGAGCAAAAGTAAAGACGGGTACTTCTCAGGCCATCAACCTGTCTGTAGGTCTAGCATATTATTTTATCATTTGGTACATTTTTTCTGCAACCTGGCAGGATTTCCCACTAGAGATTTTATGTGATTTGCTCACTTTATCATTAAACCCAAAAAGCAAAACCTCATGTAGGCAGCATATATGTGAGGTCCATTAGTTGAAAATGAACGTGAATTACTTTGCCATGAAGGTACAAAAAAGGGCAAGTACTTCCTCCCTAAGAATTCTGAAGGAAATTTTGTTCTAAGAAAACACACACAATTTGGTTTTGGTAAAATTATTTCATTTAACTCAAAACAGTTTCTCATGATTGTCCCTATAGTCAAAACAACTTCAGTTCCAGTTTTGTATAGACGAGGATAGAAAATAGTTCTTGAAATTCTCACTGCGGGTCGTGTTTTATTCTTAATTTCATTTTCACTCTTTATGTTTTTCATATCTAAATTGCTATATTTTTAATTTGTGATGCACCACAATGAATCCATTAAGCATATCATTACAGAACTGTGTTAAAGACTGTATTTTGAAACTGATCATTGTTTCGTGGCTTGTGTAGGTTTGTTCTACTATACTTTTCTTGCTCAAAGCAAGAACGTAGGGGTTTTCACTAACAACTTTGAAACAGCGTATGAGAAAGGTGCGTTTCATTAAGTGTAATTGAAAACACTAATTAACCCTAACATCTAGATGTACATTATGGTCAGTTTCAATTCATTTACATAAAAATACCGAAGTTTTCCATAATGGCCCAAAACCCCCCTTAAATGCTCTTTTACTACCTCTTCAGTCCAGTGATATAGACCTGTTCAGGGCTGAGCTTCAGCAGACTGGGATCAAATCACACAGACTTTTTAAGCCAAATGATTGGTTACAATAAAATCCACTCATAGATCAAATTAATGGGGAAAGGACTTAATAGTACAGTTAAAACTGTTTTACAGAGAAAGAACTTTTTCTAGTACCTATTCATTTTCTGTGGTGGTATGTTCACTGTCCCTCTGCTTCTCAGAGTTGACATTCTCAGATTTTTATTTCACTTTGTCTCTCCATCAAGCAACCTAAGCAGTGTGAATGCCTTCTCCTTTAAATAATTATAAAGTTATTTAGATGGGCTTAAAAACACAGAACTCATGGTTTCAAATGCATGTATAATCTATTTATTATGTAAATAATTAATAGAAAAATTGGAAAAAATACATCAACCAAGCAAACACAGCAGAAGAAATTGGCTTTGATCACAAGTAATTGTGTGGCAGCAGTACCCACTAGGTCCAAAAGTTGACAACAGATATAGCAGTGTCACAAGCAAGAGGGTGACAGGCTGAGAAGATCCACAGACAGCACAGTGGTTCTGAGTTATTAGGAGAAGAGGGGTACAACTGCTGGGACAGTTTCCTACTCTGTCAGTGCTGCTCTGCCATATCAAGGCTCCTTCACTAAGCTGTTTCATTCTGCTGTCAGTGTGATATACCCTAGCACTTCTGTTTTAAGCCAGTATGGATAGAGAAAACTGAATGTCTGTCCATCTGCCTTCTCTCCTACAGCTATAGTAATAAATTGCTCTTGTCTGGCCTGAACCTCCAAACTAGAGCCTGTCAGTCAACTGTGATGAAAGCATGGAGCAATATAAAACCTTTTTAATTTTTTTTTCTTTAGACTTCTGGGTGCATATGTGGCATATAATAATTTATTTCTGATGCCCATCTTTGTTATTAATTCCCTGTTCTTTATTATTTAGGGCAAGTATTTATTTTTTTTTCATAATACATGGCTGCAGAAGATAAAGCTCTGGTGGCGTGAAATCCCACACATTACAATTTGCAGTTTGACACACTTCCATCTTTCACAGACACAGTTGCAGATTGCTTTTAGTGATATGATTGCTACATGAAGGCTAGGCAGGATTTGTGGAAGGAAGGTTGATCTGATCCCTTTCAAGTTGTGGCATCCTAATACACGTGAATTGCATAAGGTTTAACAGATCCACATGATTTGCCTTTTCTGCCTTTGACTGGTTTCCTGGTTTGACCCTGGCCAGACACCAGGCACCCATGAAAAACACTCTATACAAAAATTTTTTGTATAGATAAAGTCTGTCTTCTCATTGTGGCCTAATCTTCAGAGGTTATAAACCATTGCTAACAACAGAGCATATCTAGAAAGCAAGCTAGAGAACAAACTTCTGTCTAGCTGTGTTGGTTTTGCACGGCCTAGGTTTTGTTAGCAGGGGGTCACAGAGGTGGCTTCTGTGAAAACCTGCTAGAAGCTTCCACTATGTCTGGCAGAGCCGCAGAGCCAATTCCTGATGGTTCTGAAGATGGCCATGCCACTGGCCAAGGCTGGACCAATGAGAGATGATGGTAATGCCTCTGTGATAACATATTTAAGAAGAAAATCAAAAAGTGGTGGCGCAGTTTGAATTCCAGCTGGGGAAGAGGAGGTGAGAACATGTGAGGGAAACAACATGGAGACACCAAGGTCAGTGAAGAAGAAGTGGGAGGAGGTGCTCCAGGCACTGGAGCCAAGATTCCTCTGCAGGCCCTGGTGAAGACCATGGTGAAGCAGCTCTGCCCCTGCAGCCCATGGGGATCCACGAGGGATGCAGAGATCCACTCACAGCCTGTGGGGGAGGCGCCCACGCCAGGGCAGGTGGATGCCTGGAGGAGGCTGTGATCCAGTGGAAGAGCCAGTGAATAGAGGGGGGTCCTGCTTCCTTGCTGGAGCAGCCTGTCCTTGGAGGACTGCACCCCTGGAAGAGTGACCCATGCTGCAGCAGTTTTGGGAGGAGTGTCTGCCCATGGGAGGGACTCACATTGCAGCAGTTTTGGGAGGACTGCTGCTCATGACAGTGGACCCATGCTGGAGAAGTTCGCAGAGAACTGTCTCCCGTGAGAGGGACCCCTCAGTTTCACAGGTGAAGGACTCTGAGCAGCAAAAGATCTCAGGTGATGAACTGACCAAAACCCTCCACACTCTATCTCCCTGTATTGTTGGTGAGAAGGAAAGAGAGGCTGAGGAAAGGTGTTTTTAAGAACTTATTTTATTTCTCATTATCCTTCTCTGATTTTAGTAATAAATCCACTTTGTACCTCTAAGTTGAGCCAGTTTTGCCCTTGGAGTTTCTTCTCCCAGTCCATATCTCAACTCATGAACCCTTTGTTAATTTTTTCTCTTGTCCGCCCAGCTGTAGCAGGGGAGGGTGAGTGAGTGATTTTCATGGGTGCCTGGTGTCTGGCCAGGGTCAAACCAGGAAACCAGTCAAAGGCAGAAAAGGCAAATCATGTGGATCTGTTAAACCTTACACAATTCACATGTATTAAGATGCCACAACTTGAAAGGGATCAGATCAACCTTCCTTCCACAAATCCTGCTTAGCCTTCATGTAGCAATCATTTCACTAAAAGCAATCTGCAACTGTGTCTGTGAAAGATGGAAGTGTGTCAAACTGCAAATTGTAATGTGTGGGATTTCACGTCACCAGAGCTTTATCTTCTGCAGCCATGTATTATGAAAAAAAAAAAAAAAAAAAAAAAGGCGAATGGGGCAGTATTTAATGAAAAAGTTGGAGATAATTCTGTTAGGTATAAACTATTGTCCAGCTCTGAAGCTAAGACTGGATCTAGCTGCACCTAAGCTCTATCAGAAGTTTAGAAAGCAAGAGGGTATATTCTGAACTTTGTGATTCAGCAGGAGTCTTCCTTACTCTTTTTTGTCTTTGGTCTCTGTGTAAATCATTCTAAAACTATTCTAGTAAGATTTTTCTTTGTGCGTTTCATCCATGATGGAACGAAACTTGTCACTGAACTTTATGTCACACTTTTATAAATGTATATTTAACCCCACTTATGCTAATACCTTTGATTATAAACCTAAACCACACATTTGTGACAAATTGGCATAGTTGGCAGGATCCTAGATGAGAAGTTGTGACACCCTGCTGCACCGGTTTCTCTAGGAAAAACATCAGCTCATTTCTACAAAATTTACAGGGCCTAAGAGCAATATAAGCAGAGAATAATCTCTCCAGAAACTGTCTGTATCTGTCACTATGCAGACCCAAGGTTATTTGTTTTCATTTTCTTCCTAATGACTGTATTGAAAGAGAGCATCAAGACATGTGAGCAGCATCCCAAGACTATTTCAAAATTAAATGTGACAGAGGCAATTAAACTGCTCTGGGGAACACGCAGTGTGACAAAAGAACACCAGACAGTCCTGACAGATCAAAAAAGAGTACCACTAGAAAACTGTTCCTGCAAATGCTGTAGTTTTGAAGGACTGCAATGAACCAGAACCATCAAGGCAAAGGACACCGTCTATAGGAAACAGGCATGCTGCACACTGTCAAGTAAAGCAGTTTTCCTCCACTTTCTATTTCCTTCCAACATTTGCATAAACCCTTGTGCACCTTGCATTAAGCTGAGAGCCTGACTACATGAGGTACCCAGTCTCACAGAGAATATCTTTCTCAAAACACTTTTGGTTGCCCAGTCTCTTCTGGGTGGCCTGGCTAACAACGGGGCAGTGGGAAAGGCCCCTCACAAAGCTCTGTTTGCTCCACTTTCTAACATGACTGTTGCTTTCCTTCCTCACCACCGTGTCATACGGGACAGTGTCGCGACTTGGCCTCTGCCAGGGGCTGATAGTGTCTGCTGCAAGGGCTCCCTTGGATTTGAAAAAGAAATTTCACGAGACATCAAGGCTGGGACCCATGCAGACGAATTTTCACTCGTGTTCCGGAGGCTGCCAAGGCATTTTCGACGCACTCTTTTCAGCCCGGATTGCGAGCTGTAGCGCAGCGGAAGAAAGTCCGGCCCGCCTGTGCCAGACCCTACCCAATCCCGCCGCACATGCGGCGAGATGCTGCAATGGCCGCTTCCTGCGCGGAGCTGTTCTGTGTGAGGCCTCTCTCTCCCTGACCACCTTCTGTAGCTGCGGGCCAGGGTCCGGGAGGGCCCGCGCCGCCATGCGATTTCGGGCTAAGATCGTGGATCTCGCCTGCCTAAACCACTTCAGCCGTGAGTATGACGGGGCAGGCTGAAGGGCGGCAGTGCCTCGCTGAGCGGCTGGGACTGCCTTTCTTGGGCAAAGGAAAGAGGAAGGGCAGTGAGAATTGCAGTCCTTTCCTGGGAGGAGGTAGAATGAGGTGCTTTCCCTCGCCTTCGAGGTGTTAAAGAGGTTGCGCAGCAGCAGGAACTGCGTTTGTAAAAGCTGAAGGTTCTTCTGTCCCGCAGAGCCCGGGGTGGACGGAGCTATCACCGCTATAACGTCCTCCTTCCCTCCGTCCCTCCCTCCGGCACGTATAATTAACACAATCACCAAGTTAGCCAAGACCTGCATCCTGCGCCTTACTGTCTGCAAACTGTATTTCATCCTCTCCGATAAAGTAGCAAATGGAGGCGTCAGTATGTGGTGTGAGCTGAGCCAGGTGAGCCCAGGGAAGTTCAGTAAGCACATGTTGAAAGCCAGAGCATGCAATTGGGTTTGGTGGATGAGGCGTTTCTTGTAGCCCTTGCCTTCGATGGGCCAGGTCTCTAAAGGTCTGTCTGGTTGCACGGGTGTTTCAGGTTGGATATTCCCTTTACCTTGATTGTCGCTTCAGTGTAAAGCTTCAGTGTATGCTGGCCCGTATGGGCCTGCCCAAAACTGGAAACGCGAAAGCATGACTCAGTGTCTAATGGACTGCTTAGGTGTTAGGGGAGGACGTTAATTGGTTTAGCTGAAAGCAATGAGTCTTCATGGCTGTGCAGCCTGTTGTGATTCCTCAGGTAATGCTGGGCAGAGGGGAGTTTCTGCTGTACCCATGCAGTTCTCAGCTTAAGGTCTGATAAATAAATCTTGCCCCTTTTGTTTGCTTTATTTCCCAACTTCCAAAAATTGTAGGGGAATTTCTTTGCTGAATTTCAGGTGGAAGGACTAGCTGCAGAGCACAATGAAATCTATTTAGAGTTGGTGCCTGAAAACCTGTCGAGAGCATTAAAAACTTCCCAGAGTGCTAAGGCAGTGAAGATCAAGTTGACTAATAAACACTGTCCTTGTCTCAGAGGAGCTAGTGGAGCTAGTAGGTGCAACCATGCTTTCACAATTCACTCTTAAGAAGAAGTTCTTTAAACTTTAGTGCTTTTTGCTAAGATCAAAGGGTAATATACAGTGTAATTCTAGAAAACGTTGTGCAAAGAAACGTTGTGCCATTTTCCATTTCACTAGCCTTTCTTGACATGGTTTGTAGCATACAGAGCCAGCTTTGTATTTTCCAAAAGGCAAGGAGGAGGTGGAGGAAGAGAGAAAACTATACTCTTGAAACAACCTTTTCAAATGTCTACTTTTCTCAATTCCTTTATCCTCTGTGTCTTCCATGGATTCTTGTCTTTTCATTGAAGCCACTAGGTGAAGGAGGTTTCAGTGTTTGGCTCCATGCCTTTGCCTTTGGTTTTCCTGATATTGTACGCTGACTTCTGATTCTTTTGTTGTTGCTAACTCCACTGATTCACCTCTTCTGCTCTAAGGATAGCTTATAGATACACTAATGACTGATACATCATAAACTCTTCCTCATTCCAAAGGGAAGCCCACTTAAAAGCATATTGATAGGAACCCAGGGAAAACTGGAACTAGGGCATGTAGTTATAGCATTTCCCAGAGTGGGTCTGAAAAATTTAATTTGAGAATTGCAGTCTTGTGTTTAACTGCAAGAGCATCCTCTTTTTTTCCCCTCAAGCCATCCTTATCAAGCAGCAGTAGGATCGTGACACATGACATTCCTGTGGGAGTTATTCCCAGAAGAATGTGGAATGACTTCAGCGAGCCCAGTGTGCCAGACTTTGATGTAAGCCTTTGTTTTTATATTGCCTACTGAAAGGGGTGTTTGCAAGTGGAATGATATTGCTACGGAGTATGCTACTGATGGGGTTTGGAAAGGAGTCGAAAGGAAAGAGGGAAGACTGGAGGCTACAGTTTTGAAGGGGAATGGAACATGGCTGCTATCCTGACAAGAGAGCCCAGAGCCTATGGGAACATAGTGGATGATTGCCAATAGCTTCTGTAATGTTCATGGCAAAGGAAGGGAGGGGTAAAGGACTTGCATGGCTTTAGTCTGGAGCACTTCTAAACCACACAAGTTTAGACTGTTTCAGGTGTTCAGGTGCCAGATGGCCCAGATAATCTGTTCTTTCTGAAATTTATGGCCTATCTGGCAGAGTTGAAGATATATGTGTTTCCTCCTGCTTCTTATATATTCTCTCAATATCCTTTTTGACTTTTAGCAGAGTTGCAAGGAAAAGTCCTTGTACAAACGTGCTCCTATTTGAGGTTATGGATGTCTGTTACCTCTATAGCTAAGAGTATTTAGACTCTGTAGATGTAGAAGAAGAAACTTGCAGTATTTTGTTCTTTTATTTCAGATTTACACTGCTGCAGTTCCAGAAATTACTGCAGTTTTGTCGGAATCTTGTTACTTCCTTTTTGACTATTGTGATTGCCTATTTTAGTAACACAGATGTTCATGTGAGAGTCTGATATGCAAAAACATGCCTCTATTTTGAACACAGACATGGAATATTACGTCTGGAACAATTGCTAGAATGATTGCCTGTTGGTATAATGGGAAAGAGTTCTTCTGTTCCTGAGACATTTGCTGATTTCAGATATTGTGCATCCTGAAAGCCACAGATAACTCAGTCCAAACGAAGATGGAATTGAAAGCAGAAATAGATGTGCCCCAATCACATCTGAAATACTTGTCTAAATGCACTTCTTAATGTATTCCTAGGTCAGTATTTACCTTCCAGTGATGAAAACAATGAAGAGTGTGGTGGAAAGAATGAAGAATCTCAGCAATTTCATTGTAAGTTAAGGCACTTAAAGCACGTATGCTACAGATGTTATTTCATGAGGGACATAACACGTTGCTTAAACTGGTGCTGCCACATAATCTTATTTTGAGATGAGTTAGATGTTGAAATCAAGGCATCTGAAGCCTGTGTAAAGATTGAAAAGAATGATGGGATTTATTTTAGAATTTACACTTAAGAGCTTTTCCTGGGCTTCTCAGTAAATGATGGTCCTTGTACTAAATCCGTGAAAGAACTTGGCATTGTATTGCTACAAGGCGCTCTTTATAGCTGGTAAGAAATGACAGTCCTTCAGGAAGCTAGCTGGAGACTTTCCAGGTTATTTCATTAAGGAAATGCCTATTAAGTGAGTTAGGTGTCTGTGAATGAACTTCAGGTAAACTTGATGTAGGATTTAAAGGAAATTCTGCTAATAGGCCCAGGATGTCACATTGTGCTGTAGACTGACATGTTGGGTTTGCAGTCTACCCTGTATTTCTAGAGTGCCGGTGTGCCTTTTAATTGAAAGAAGCCCTCTGCAGTTGGGCAGAAAAGGGCTTTGATTTTTTATTTAGTTATTTTTGCTCACCGTCACCATAGTTGACTGACATGAAAGTTACTAAGTAAGTGTAGAGCTTTGGAATAGTTTGGGTTTGATGCTGTTCATAATTCTAGTAAATAGGAAGTTTTCTGTTAACTGAGAATTCTGAAATTGGAACAGTCTCAGTTTTTCAAGACTTGGAAGAGTTGAGCGATTACCCAGGGTTACTGGCAATTTGGCAAATGGCAGTCATCCTGCAAACACTCTTTTCTTTTGTGAGATATTTTGGGGGCTTAGTCTTTACTTTCTTTCCTGCCCCCATGTCCTTGGTGGACATTGAGCACAGTGAGCGCAAAATTGAGCACAGTGCTTTTGTTTCTAGAGCTGAGGCTCTTTTCTCACTCAGGATAGTTGTATGATGGGATTGAACTTATACTGAGTGCCTTGCTTTCATGCTGTTAAGAGAACAAAAATATTAAGTGTGATAATTATTTTTGCAGGATGCATCCTGGTAATAAAACTGGTCAAGATCAATGCTTCAAAATGCCCTTAGAAGCAATTTCTGATAGTACTTGTCCATTATTTGGGAGCTTGATATCTCCACTGTATACAAGATTCTGATTGCAGTACATGTCTTCTTTTTTTTTTTTTTTTTTTTTTTTTTTTTTTTTAATTACTGAGAATTTATCTAATCACAGAAACAAAGTTCTAGGTTGTACTTTAGGAGTCCTCTGATCTGCTTGGGGTTTGTGTAAGACCATGTATAGTTTCCTTCAAATTCCTCCTTCCAGCTTTCAAGATGGAATTTGAAAGCTTTTAGCACTTTTCCAGGATTTCTGTTAGTTCAAATTCCTTCTTGGAGTTACTGATCTCATCCAGCTGTTGTCTATTTTAAATTCTTGAAAGCAACTCTGTCAGCTCCTGGTACATCCAGATTTCTGTGTGTCATATAGACTCTCTTGGTGCCTTTCTATTTGTTGAAAAACTGAATGGAAATTAGGAATCTTTGCATTTCTTCAGATTCCGTCTCTTATTTCTGAAGCCTTTTCCTCAAAACGTATACTTCCCAAGGCTAATATTTGTTCTAAAAGTACTGGAGAGCAACTAAATCTCTAAATTAAATCTTCTTTTCATAACTTCTGTAAGTTTGGTCTAGAGTAAGTCACATGGGGATGATGGGAAATGCATTTTATAGCTGAACATTCAAATGTTCAAACTGTTTTCAGAAAGTATGTTTGACTTGCAGTGAAGTACTCCTGGAAGCTTGTATTTGAACAAAACCAAACTGTATTCTTCTGTAATTCTGCAGTGCGAAAGTGGGTTGCCTAAAATTGAGATTGATTGCAGGTGATTGATTGCAGGTGATTGAAGCAAACTTGAGTGGTGAAATGAACTTGAAAATAGGAACTGACTTAGTATCTGTAACAACACATTTTAAAGACTTGGGAAATCCTCCCTGGGGTAAGTTTCCCTGTTACCTCTTGTGTCCATCTATCTCGCTACTTAAGTGTGTTGCTTAAAACAGTACTTACCTTTTAGTCATTAGAAAATAGGATCAAGTACTTTGAAATCTTCAAATGAAATCTTAAAAGAAAAAGTAGGCAGTAGAGTGTCTGTTTCATGTTTGGGGTGGTGGTGGGGAATCTCTTCCATTATTCCTGACAGTTTGGTAGGAAAACTGGGATTTCTTTTCCTACCAAACTGTTCTGAAAAACAAGCCATTTGAGTGCCAGCACTTCAGTAGTTTTCAGGTGTGTCCTTATGGGTGTTGAAACTGCTTTTTGTGTTTGGACTAAGTGTTGTGTCTTTATGCTTTTAGCATCAGAGGATGGATGTCAAAGTTCTGTTCAAAGCAGAGATCCGGAAAGTATGGCTGAAGCATGCATAGACATCAAGAAGCTGCAGCAGCTGCTTGCTGGACAGCAGGTCAATCCTACAAAAGCATTGTGCAGTAAGTTCAACAGCTCTGCTTGTGAACTCCAGTTAAGCAGGGATGTTTGCCATACTTAGTTTCAGCAGAATACCATATCTTCTGTTTTGTCTGTCTGAAAGCTATTGTACCGTACCTGAGGACTTTGGATATTTATATTTTTAGGCAGTAAGATTCAGGTGCTAGGCATTTGAGGAAGAAAAAATAAGTCAGGCCCTTTTAAGAGTCTCAAGCCGAATAATCCGACTCACTAATCATGCGTGTTGTCTTGTTGTCTTTGTTTTGAAGTTGTTACTAATTTTTATTATTATTTTGAGATACTATTTTTGAAAGTCTTAAAGTCTCTAGCTTCTAGCAGAGAATCTACTGGTGTGTTTTTTCGGTTGGTGTTTTGTTTTTTTTTTCCTTTGGATGCCTTCTTACACTGAGTCTAATACTAAAACGCTTTAGTATTTAGCTAGTGTTTCTAGCCATAGAAATGATACTTCCTTTCTTGCAGATGTCTATGCAGGGCTTTATATCCTATTTTTATAACTCTGTATGATTTTCCTGAGAACATCTGTTTGTTGTGGTTTAGTGCAGATGCTAAGAATTTCCAAAGGAAGATTTAAATAATGGGTGCAGCGTTATAGTATATATATATATATATATATATATATATATACACTATACAGTGTGTATATATATATATATACATTATACAGTATATATTTACTTTTTGGTGTCATCTTTCATAAACTATTAATGCTTCACAGACCCTCAAAGATTTAAATTGTCTAGTTACCTTTCTATGTCTAGTTACCTTTCTATCAGAAGTGGTGGAAGCATTGTTCTTATGGTGGCATCTTTAAAAGATGTAATTTTAAAATATTTTTTCTGCTTTAAGGTGGATTTTTGTTTTAATTTTTTGTCTCTCTTTACAGATATTGTACGTAAAAGAATTGTTCACTTCATCTTGCTCCATGAGGAGGTTTCACTTCAGTATTTTATTCCAGCAATTGCCTGAGTCTTTTGGAATCTTGGTCATTTTCCAACCTGAGGGCTCTTTCATGAGGTCTGAAATCTTTCACGAGTTGCTGGAGTATTTTGATGTAAGACACTGTTAAATGTAGCAAACAGATGGACATTATTTCAATATTTATGGAAGTATTCAAAATATCTCCTCATCTAGACAGCAATTTTTGTGAGAAGATATATGCTATGAAAGACACAATGCTGGGGAGTGTTGGTATATCTTAGTCTTAGGAGGAGCAAAACTGAAATTTGCCTTACCCACACCTCAAAGCATCCCAAAAGCACGCTTAATAAAATACTTCGGTCTCCTCAAGAAACTAAAGGTAGAATTCACCTCTGGAGTTGCTGCTGTGTGTATTCAGTATTGAGCAATGTAATCCAAACCCAGGGATCTCTCAGCAAGCTATCATATCTCCATGAAACAGGAGAGCCTTCGGGAGGGTTACATGATTGATATTTGCCTGGACAAGTATCAGGACATCAGGAACATGGAGTGGAGACTTTGGATTCCCACGGAAAATGGCCAGGGTTCGTGTCTAATGCTGTCTGCCTGCCACTGGGCTTCTTCCTACTAAAGTTCCACTAAAATTCCATACAAATGATGATATCTCCCAGGTGCAATCTACCAGAAGATGGAAGCTTATCTGCCCTTGTAGTTCCAAAGGTCTCCTGCAAACTGACATCAGGAACCTGGGGTGGAAACTTTGGTTTCCATGGAAATGGGCCAATGTTCGTGCCTAATGCTGTCTGCCTGCCACTGGGGTTATGCCTGCTGAAATTCCTCACAAATGAGGATATCTCCCAGGTGCAATCGACCACCAGTTGGAAGCTTGTCTGCCCTTGTAGTGCCAAAGGCCTCCTACAAACTGACATCAGGAACCTGGGGTGGAGACTTTGGTTTCTCATGGAAATGGGCCACCATTTGTGTCTAATGCTGTCTGCCGGCCATTGGGCTTCTGCCTACGAAAATCCCACTGAAATTACATACAAATGAAGACATCTCCCAGGTGCAATCTACCGCCAGATATAAGTTTGTCTGCTCTTATAGTGCCAAATGCCTCCTGCAAACGGACATCAGGAATCTGGGGTGGAGACTTTGGTTTCCCATGGAAAAGGGCCCCTGTTCGTGTCTAATGCTGTCTCCTTTCCACTGGGCTTATGCATACTAAAATTCCATACGAATGAGGATATCTCCCAGGTGCAATCTACCACCAGATGGAAGTTTTTCTGCCCTTGTAGTTCCAAAGGCCTCCTACAAACTGACATGATGAGCCTGGGGTGGAGACTTTGGTTTCCCATGGAAAAGGGCCAGCATTCGTGTCTAATGCTGTCTGCCGGCCACTGGGCTTCTGCCTACATAAATTCCACTAAATCTACGTACAAATAAGAATATCTCGCAGGTACAATCTACCCCGAGTTGGAAGTTTCTCTCCCCTTGTAGAGCCAAAGGGCTCCTATAAACTGACATCTGAAACGTAGGATGGATAATTTGGTTTCCCATGGAAAAGGGCCACTGTTCATGTCTAATGCTGTCTGCATGCCACTACGCTTCTGCTGCCTAAAATTCCATACAAATGAGGATATCTCGCAGATGCAATTTACCACCAGATGGAAGTTTGTCTGCCCTTGTAGTACCAAAGCTCTCCTAAAAAACTGACATCAGCAACCAGGGGTGGAGACTTTGTTTTCCCATGGAAATGGGCCACCGTTCGAGTCTAATGCTGTCTGCCTGCCACTGGGATTCTTCCGCCTAAAATTCCACTAAAATTCCATAAAAATTAGAATATCTCCCAGGTGCAATCTAAAAGCAGATGGAAGTTTCTTTGCCCTTGTGGTTCCAAAGGCCTCCTACAAACTGACATCAGGAAACTAGGGTGGAGACTTTGGTTTCCCATGGAAAAGGGGCACCGTTCGTGTCTAATGCTGTCTGCCTGCCACTGGGTTTATGCCTGCTGAAATTCCTCACAAATGAGGATATCTCCCAGATGGAATCTACCACCAGTTGGAAGTTTGTCTGCCCTTGTAGTGCCAAAGGCCTCCTACAAACTGACACCAGAAATTTGGAGTGGAGACTTTGGTTTCCCATGGAAATGGGCCAGCGTTCGTGTCTAATGATGTGTGCCTGCCACTAGGATTCTGCCTATTAAAATTCCTCTAAAATTCCATACAAATGAGAATATCTCCCAGGTGCTATCTAACAGCAGATGGAAGTTTCTCTGCCCTTGTGGTTCCAAAGGCCTCCTACAAACTGACATCAGGAACCTAGGGTGGAGGCTTTGGTTTCCCATGGTAAAGGACTACCGTTCCTGTCTAATGCTGTCTGCCTGGCACTGTGGTTATGACTGCTGAAGTTCCATACAAATGAGGATATCTCCCAGGTGCAATCTACCACAGGGTGGAAGTTTGTCTGCCCTCGCAGTGCCAAAGGCCTTCTAAAAACTGAAATCAGGAACGTGGGGTGGAGACTTTGTTTTCCCATGGAAATGGGCCACCGTTTGTGTCTAATGCTGTCTGCCTGCCACTGGGCTTCTACCTGATGAAATTCCATACAAATGAGGATATCTCCCAGATGGAGTCTACCACCAGTTGAAAGTTTGTCTGCCCTTGTAATGCCAACAGCCTCCTACAAACTGACATCAGGAATCTGGAGAGGACCCTTTGGTTTCCTATGGAAAAGGGCCACCCTTGGTGTTTAATGCTGTATCCTTGCCACTGGACTTATTATTACTGAAATTATATACAAATGAGGATATCTCCCAGATGCAATATGCCACCAGATGGAAGTTTGTCTACTCTTGCAGTGCCAAAGGCCTCTTTCAAACTTACATTCGCAACCTTGCCTGGAGACTTTGGTTTCCTATGGAAAAGGCCCACTGTTCATGTTTAATGCTGTCTTTCCGCAACTGGGCTTCTGAGTACTAAAATTCCACTAAAATTCTATACAAATGAGGAGATCTCCCAGGTGCAATCTACCACCAGATGGAAGTTTGTCTGCTCTTGCAGTGCCAAAGGCCTCCTTCAAACTGACATTCGGAACCTGGCCTGGAGACTTTGGTTTCCTATGGAAAAGGCCCACCTTTCATGTTCAATGCAGTCTGTCTGCAACTGGGATTCTGAGTACTAAAATACCACTAAAATTCCATAAAAATGAGGACATCTCCGAGGTGCAATCTACCGCCAGATGTAAGTTTGTCTGCCCTTGTAGTTCTAAAGGCTTCCTACAAACTGACATCAGGAACGTGGGGTGGAGACTTTGGTTTCCCATAGAAATGGGCCACCGTTTGTGTCTATTGCTGTCTGCCTGCCACTGGGCTTCTTCCTAGTAAAATTCCACTAAAATTCCATAGAAATGAGGATATCTCCCAGGTGCAATCTACAACCAGATGGAAGTTTCTCTGCCCTTATATTGGAAAACGCCTCCTAGAGAGTGACATCAGCAACGTGGGGTGGAGATCTTGGTTTCCCATGGAAAAGGGCCCCCATTCGTGTCTAATGCTGTCTGCCTGCCACTGGGGTTATGCCTACTAAAATTCCTTACAAATGAGGATATATTCCAAATGCAATTTCCCACCAGATAGAAGTTTGTCTGCCCTTTTAATGCCAAAGGCCTCCTACAAACTTACATCAGGAGCCTGGGTTGGAGACTTTGTTTTCCCGTGGAAAAGGGCCACCGTTCCAGTCTAATGCTGTCGGCCTGGCACTGTGGTTATGACTGCTGAAGTTCCGTACAAATGAGGATATCTCCCATGTGCAATCAACCACCAGGTGGAAGTTTGTCTGCCCTTGTGGTGCCAAAGGCCTCCTAGAAACGGACATCAGGAAGGTGGGGAGGAGACTTTGGTTTCCCATGGAAAAGGTCCATTGTTCGTGTCTAATGCTGTCTGCCTGCCACTGGGCTTCTTCCTACTAAGATTCCACTAAAATTCCATAGAAATGAGGATATCTCCCAGGTGCAATCTACCACCAGATGGAAGTTTCTCTGCCCTTGTAGTTCCAAAGGCCTCCTATAAACTGACATCAGGAACGTGAGGTGGAGACTTTGGTTTCCCATGGAAAAGGTCCATTGTTCGTGTCTAATGCTGTCTGCCTGCCACTGCCCTTCTGCCTGCTGAAGTTCCATACAAATGAGGATATTTCCTCGTTGCAATCAACCACCAGAAGGAACGTTGTCTGCCCTTGTAGTGCCAATGGCCTCCTAAAAACTGACATTCAGGAACATGAGGTGGAGACTTTGGTTTCCCATGGTAATGGGCCACGTTTAGTGTCTAATGCTATGTGCCTGCCACTGGGCTTATGCCTAGTTAAATTCCATACAAATGCGGATATCTCCCAGATGGAGTCTACCACCAGTTGAAAGTTTGTCTGCCCTTGTAATGCCAAAGGTCTCCTACAAACTGACATCAGGAATCTGGAGAGGACGCTTTGGTTTCTCATGGAAAAAGGCCACCCTTGGTGTTTAATGCTGTCTCCTTGCCACTGTGCTTATGACTACTGAAATTACATACAAATGAGGAGATCTCCCAGATGCAATATGCCACCAGATGGAAGTTTGTCTGCTCTTGCAGTGCCAAAGGCCTCCTTCAAACTGACATTTGGAACCTGGCCTGGAGACTTTGGTTTCCTATGGAAAAGGCCCACCGTTCATGTCTAATGCTGTCTGTCTGCCACTGGGCTTCTGAGTACTGAAATTCCACTAAAATTCCATACAAATGAGGACATATCCGAGGTGCAATCTACCGCCAGATGGAAGTTTGTCTGCCCTTGTAGTGCCAAAGGCCTCCTTTAAACTGACATCAGGAGCCTGGGTTGGAGACTTTGTTTTCCCCTGGAAAAGGGCCACCGTTCGTGTCTAATGCTGTCTGCCTGCCAGAGGGCATATGCCTACTAAAGTTCCCTAGAAATGAGGATATCTCCGAAATGCCATTTCGCACCAGATGGAAGTTTGTCTGCTCTATTAATGCCAAAGGCCTCCTACAAACTGACATCAGGAGCCTGGGTTGGAGACTTTGTTTTTGAGGGATATGGAGGGGACTCAAGTCCACGTTCCTGATGTCAGTTTGTAGGAGGCCTTTGGCACAAGAGCAGACAAACTTCCATCTAGTGGTATATTGCAACTGGGAGATATCCTCATTTTTATGTAAATTCAGTATTCATAAGCCCAGTGGCAAGGAGACAGCATTAATTACCAACAGTGGCACTTTTCCATGGAAAACCACAGTGTCCACCCCAGATTCCTGATGTCTGTTTGCAGGAGGCTTTTGGCACTAAAAGGGCAGACAAATTTCCAACTGGTGGTAGATTCCATCTGGGAGATATCGTCTTTTGTATGGAATTTCAGCAGGCATAACCTCAGTATCAGGCACATAGCATTAGACACGAACGGTGGCCCTTTTCCATGGGAAACCAAAGTCTCCACCCTACGTTCCTGATGTCCGTTTCTAGGAGGCCTTTGGCACTACAGGGGCAGACAAAGTTCCACTTGGTGGTATATTGCACCTGGGAGATATCCTCATTTGTATGGAACTTCAGCAGTCATAACCACAGTGCCAGGCAGACAGCATTAGACATGAACGCTGGCCCATTTCCATGGGAAACCAGAGTCTCTACTCTCGGTTTCTGATGTCAATTTGTAGGAGGCCTTTGGCACTACAAGCGCAGATAAAGTTCTATCTGGTGGTTGATTGCATCGGGGAGATATCCTCATTTGTATGGAATTTCAGCAGGCAGATGCCCAGTGGCAGGCAGACAGCATTAGACATGAAGAGTGGAACTTTTCCATGGGAAACCAAAGTCTCAACCCACTTTCCTGATGTCAGTTTTTAGGAGGCCTTTGGCAGTACAAGGGCAAACAAACTTCCAACTGTTGGTAGACTCCATCTGGGAGGTATCCTCATTTGTGAGGAATTTCAGCAGGCATAACCCCAGTGGCAGGCAGACAGCATTAGACACGAATGGTGGCACTTTTCCATGGGAAACCAAAATCTCCACCCCACGTTGGTGATGTCACTTTGTAGGAAACGTTTTCCAATATAAGGGCAGAGGAACTTCCATCTGGTTGTAGATTGCACCTGCAAGATATCCTCATTTCTATGGAATTTTAATATAATTTTAGTAGGAAGAAGCCCAGTGGCAGGCAGACAGCATTAGACACGAACGGTGGCCCATTACCATGGGAAATCAAAGTCTCCACCCCACGTTCCTGTTGTCCATTTCTAGGAGGCCTTTGGCACTACAAGGGCAGACAAACTTCCACCTGGTGGTAGATTGCACCTGGGAGATATCCTCATTCGTATGGAACTTCAGCAGTCATAACCACAGTGGCAGGCAGACAGCATTAGACAGGAACGGTGGTCCTTTTCTATGAGAAACCAAAGTCTCCACCTCATGTTCCTGATGTTAGTTTGTAGGAGGCCTTTTGAACTACAAGGGCAAACTACCTTCCATGTGCTGGTATATTCCACCTGGGAGATATACTCATTTGTAAGGAATTACAGTAGGCATAAGCCCTTTGGCAGGCAGACAGCATTAGACACAAACGGTGGCCCTTTTCCATGGGAAACCAAAGTGTCCATCCCACGTTCCTGATGTCAGTTTGTAGGAGGCATTTGGAACTACAAGGGTAGACAAACTTCCATGTGGTGGTGGATTGCACCTGAGAGATATCCTCATTTGTAAGGACTTTCAGCAGGCCTAAGCCCAGTGTGCGGCAGACAGCATTAGACACGAAGAGTGGACGTTTTCCATGGGAAATCAAAGTCTCCACCCTGTGTTCCTGATGTCAGTTTGTAGGAGGCCTTTGGCAGTACAAGGGCAGACAAACATCCACCTGGTGGTAGATTCCATTTGGGATATATCCTCATTTGTATGGAATTTCAGCAGGCAAAAGCCCAGTGGCAGGCAGATAGCATTAGACACGAACTGTGGCACTTTTCCATGGGAAACCAAGGTCTCCCCCTCACGTTCCTGAATGTCAGTTTGTAGGAGGCCTTTTGCACTACAAGGACAGACAAACTTCCAATTGGTGGTAGATTCCATCTGGGAGATATCCTCATATGTATGGAATTTCAGCAGCCATAAGCCCTGTGGCAGGCAGACAGCAGTAGACAGGAACGGTGGCCCTTTTCCATGGGAAACCAAAGTCTCCACCCCAGGTTCTTGATGTCAGTATGCAGGAGGCCTTTGGCACTACAAGGACAGACAAACGTCCAACTGGTGGTAGATTCCATCTGGGAGGTATCTTCATTTGTATCCAATTTTAGTAGCAATCGGCCCAGCGGCAGGCAGGCAGCATTAGACATGAACCGTGGCCCTTTTCCATGGGAAACCATAGTCTTTACTCCAGGTTCCTGAAGTCAGTTTGTAGGATCCCTTCGGCACTAAAAGGGCAGATGAACTTCCATCCGGTGGTATATTCCATCTGGGAGATATCCTTATTTATATGGAATTTTAGTGGAATTTATGCAGGAAGAAGCCGAGTGGGGAGCAGACAGCATCAGACAGGAATGGTGGCCCTTTTCCATGGGAAACCAAAGTCTCCACCCCACATTCCGGATGTCAGTTTTTAGGAGGACTTTAGCACTACAAAGGCAGACAAACTTCCAACTGGTGGTAGATTCCATCTGGGAGATATCCTCATTTGTATGGAATTTTAGCAGGCATAAGCCCAGTGGCAGGCAGACATCCTTAGACACGAACGCTGGCCCTTTTCCACGGGAAACAAAAGTCTCCACCCCACGTACTGGATCTCAGTTTGTAGGAGGTCTTTGGCACTTCAAGGTCAGACAAACTTCCATCTGGTGGTCGATTCCATCTGGGAGATATCCTCATTTGTATGCAATTTCAGCAGGCATAAGTCTAGTGGCAGGCAGACTGCATTAGGCACGAACAGCGGCCCTTTTCCATGGGAAACCAACGTCCTCACCCCAGCCTCCTGATGTCAGTTGGTAAGAGGCCTTTGGAACTACAAGGGCAGACAAACTTCCAACTGGTGGTGAATTGAATCAGCGAGATATCCTCATTTGTAAGGAATTTTACTAGGCATAAGCCCAGTGGCAGGCAGAGTCTTAGGCATGAACGGTGTCCTTTTTCTATGCGAAACCAAATTATCCATCCTAAGTTTCAAATGTCAGTTTATAGGAACCCTTTGACAATACAAGGGCAGAGAAACGTCCAACTGGGAAGTTTGTACCTGCCAGATATCGCCATTTGTATGGAAGTTTAGTGGAATTTTAGTTGGCAGAAGACCAGCGGCAGGCAGACAGCATAAGACATGAACAGTGGCCCTTTTC
The DNA here is from genome assembly GCA_016584745.2 of Phylloscopus trochilus trochilus. NCBI lineage: Eukaryota > Metazoa > Chordata > Aves > Passeriformes > Phylloscopidae > Phylloscopus > Phylloscopus trochilus. Next base: position 55,164,267 of record WQNJ02000546.1, on the reverse strand, counting down.
CATGGGAAACCAAAGTATCCAGGCCAGGTTTCTGATGTCATTTTTAAGGAGGCCTTTGGCACTCAAAGGGCAGATAAACTTCCAACTGGTGGTAGATTCCACCTGGGAGATATCCTCATTTGTATGGAATTTTACAATGCATAAGCCCAGTGGCAGGCACACAGCATTAGACAATAACAGTGACCATATCCTATGGAAAACCAAAGTCTCCACCTCGCATTCCAGACGTCAGTTTGTAGGAGGCCTTTGGCACTACAAGGGCAGAGAAACTTCCATCTGGTGGTAGGTTGCACCTGGGAGATATCCTCAGTTGTATGGAATTTTAACACTCATAAGCCCAGTAGCAGGAAGACAGCATAAGACATGAACGGTGGCCCTTTTCCATGGGAAACCAATTTATCCACCCTACGTTAGAGATGTCAATTTATAGCAGGCCTTTGGCACTAGAAGAAGAGAAAAACTTCCATCTGCTGGTAGATTGCATCTGGGAGATATCCTCATTTGTATGGAATTTTAGTAGCCTTAAGCACAGTGGTCAGCAGACAGCATCAGACAGGAAGCGTGGCATTTCTCCATGGGAAACCAAAGTCTCCACCCCACATTCCTGATGTCAGTTCGTCGGGGGCAGTTAGTACTACAAGGACAGATAAGCTTCCATCTGGTGGTAGATTCCACCTGGGAGATGTCCTCATTTGTATGGAATTTTTGTGGAATTTCAGCTGGCATAAGCGCAGTGGCAGGTGTTATAAATTAGGCCAGGAGACCAGCTCCTTTGAAAAAGCCTTTATTAGAAATCAGCTCTGGGTAGGGGCTCGAGGGGCTGCGCACGCCGCCGCTGCTCCCAGTAGACACCACGGAGGAGGAGGTGCAGTCGAATCTGCTGCTGCTGGTGCTGCTGCAGAGTCAGGATTCCTTCCTCACGGGGGTTCCCATAGAATCGCTTTGGCTCGTGTGGTCCAGGGGGGTCACCTCTCTCCAGTTCCTTTCAGGTCATGGCGAGAAAGTAACAAAAGAATACCTGCTGCCTGTAGGTAGCTAGACATGTGCCTCGCACAGTTTTGTCTTTCTTAGGTCCGGTTTCTGTGTCGGCTCGCTGTCCCAGGGGCTTTTCTAGCTCCAACTGGACTCCCGGTCGCGGCCAGGCACCATGGGAGCTCTTCATCTCCATACTGGGCGGGGCCCACAGCTCGACAGCAGGCGGCAGGGAGCAGCAGGAAGCAGCAGGGGGCAGCAGGAAGCAGCAGGGGGGGAGCGGCAAGGCGGCAGCGTGCGGGCTTTCGTCGGGGGAGAGGGGAAAGCCCAGGATTTAGGGAGAAAGGGTACAGAACTTGGACATAACGAACAGAAATTCAGGGTACAGATTCAACATGAACAGTTTAAAACAGGCAAGTAACAGTGCAACTTTAATTTTACAGCAAAACAGTGTAACAGTACAACTCGGGAGTGCATAACCTGGGGCTAATTTCTTTCAGCAGGCAGACAGCAATAGACACGAACGGTGGACCTTTTCTATGGGAAACCTTAGTCTTCACTCCAGGTTCCTGATGTCAGTTTGTAGGATCCCTTCGGCACTACAAGGGCAGATAAACTTCCAACTGGTGGTAGATTGCAACTGGAAGATATCCTCATTTACATGGAATTTTAGTGGAAATTCAGAAGGCAGAAGCCGTGTGGCCGGCAGACAGCATTAGACTCGAACGGTGGCCCTTTTCCATGGGAAACCAAAGTCTCCACCCTAGGTTCCTGATGTCAGTTTTTAGGAGGCCTTTGGAACTAAAAGGGCAGATAAACTTCCAACTGGTGGTATATTCCACCTGGGAGATATCCTCATTTGTATGGAATTTTAATTGTACTTAATTGTCCTTTTGCTGTGTTAGGTTAATTAACTCATATCATTTAAAATATCGGTTAAAACATAAACACGAGTTAAAAAGAATACAGAAATAGAACAATATAAATAATAAAAATAGAAATATAAAACTAACAAAAAATAATATAAATACAATATATCATATTACATGTTGTGTATATTATATGAGATATAATATAGATAGGAATATAAAAGAAAAATCGGAATGATAAATAGCAATATAAAAATAAAAAAGATTAAAAATTTGGAAATATAGCCCAAAAGAAAGGCTTTTTTGGTTGGAATTTCATTTGTGACAGGGTTCTTGTAGTTGTGGTTGGGAGATTTTTATCGCATTGAATTTAGAGAATTTTTGGAAGGGGATTTTTGGACGCCTTTTTTTTGCCTCCGCTCTCTGCCTGTCCCCAAGCCAGGGCTGAGCTCGGGGCCAGTGCTGCCACCGTGTGGAGAGAGAGCGGTACTGCAGCACTCCCTCAAGCCCATCCCGATGCGCGTGGCAGCCCGGGACTGTGAGCTTGGCGGCACTGCTTGACCTTCCCAATATGGCGGCAAAAAGGGCGGGAAAAATCAAAGACCCCAAAGGCATCTAACTGACTGCCTGTGCGAAACCCCGACCATAGCGCCTCCCAGATGAAATTCTCCGTGGTGTTTCCAGGTGTGTGGGCAGGGTCTGTGGGCTCAGCTATGCTGCGGCCAGGTTGAAGCAGTCGATTTAGTCGGGCACTTCTGTTTGCAGCCGGGGGGCCTTAGGAGTGCCACAAAAAAGATGGCAGCTCAACCGGAAGTGGCTTCAGCCACAACAAAGATGGCGGCAGGTGAGGGTGGAAGCCATGTGACATTCCTCTCAAGATGGCTGCTCAGCCTGATGTGCTTGGCCTTCCCAATATGGTGGCAAAAAGGACAGGGAAAACTGAAAGACCCCGAAGGTATCTAACTGACTGCCTGTGCACAAACCTGACCAGAGCGCCTCGCAGATAAAATTCTCCATGCTGTTTCCAGGTATGTGGGCAGTGTCTGTGGGCTCAGCTATGCTGCGGCCGGGTTCAAGCAGTCGATTTGGTCAGGCACCTCTGTTTACAGCCGGGGAGGCCTTAGGAATGCCACAAAAAAGATGGCGGCTCAACCGGAAGTGGCTTCAGCCACAACCAAGATGGCGGCGAGTGAGGTTGGAAGTCACGTGACGCCCTTCCCAGCATGGTGGCTCAGCGCGACGTGCTTGACCTTTCCAAGATGGCAGTAAAAAGGGCGGGAAAAAAAGCAAGGACCCTGGGTGCATCCAACTGACTGCCTGCGCGCTACCCTGACCACGGCGCCGTTTTGGAGCAATTTTCTGCTTCCGGGTAGGCTCGGGGGGTTTTTTGGGGTCTCCGGGGGAGTTTTGGGGTTTCCAGGCGGGTGGGGTTGGGGTCTCCGGGGGTTTTTTGGGGGGTCCCGGGGGGTCCCGAGGGGTCCCGGGGGTGCCGGGCCCGCGATGCTGCTGACGGTGAAGGCGCTGCGAGGCCGGCTGGAAGAGCAGCCTGCAGGTACCGCGGGGAGGGGCTGGTGGGGTTTGGGGGGATTTGGGGGGCTCTACAGGATTTGGGGAACTCTGGGGGGATTTGGGGGGGTTCAATGGGGTTTTGGGGGCAGTTTGGGGGCATATTTGCGGGGGGGCTTGGGGATGGTTTGGGGGTTTGGGGGTTCTGGGGGGTGGGTTTTGGGGATTGTTGGGGTGGGTTTGGGGGATGGTTTTGAGGTTTCTGTGATGGTTTGGGGCAGTTTTGGGGGTTTTTGGGCTTCTGGGATTATTTTTTCTTTAAATAATTATAGTAAAAAGTGTCAAGTTTGAAGTTTTTATCATAAAAAAATGTAATATCTAGCAAGAAAACCAAAATATTTAAAAAGTTAATCAACATTTTATTAATTTTAAATTTAAGTTGTAGTGTGTTAAAGAAAAAAAAAAGAGATTTGGAGGTATTGCTGGAAAATGAGGCTTGTGTCAGAAAGGTAAGTGGAGGTTTCCTTACAAAGAGTCTATATTAGTGGTTTGTTTGAAAGTTTTGCAGAGGGGAGAAGGTTGGAATTCGTTTTGTTCATAGAGAAAGGATATAAATTTCTCCAGCTGAGATGGACTGGATGTAGCCCTTAAAATCAGCAGTGAATTTTCAGTGGCTCACAAAACTCGAAGTGAAGCCTGGTGAGGCCAGGGAAGGTTCTCTGTCCCATCCAGATACTGTGAATATATGAAGCCATACTAAGTGGCACTCCACGCCTGTTTCTAGGCAGTAGAGTCTCCTCTAACTTCCCAGCACTCTTTAACAAATTCCCAGAGCTGTCATTTCCTGTTTGCAGCAGTCACACGTTTGTGGGGAAAAAAGGTCTTTTTTTAATACCCCAAGGAATAATGAAGAACTAGAAGTCTTCTCACAAAACTGAACAAGCCAAGGAAGTTTTAAATTCTTGAGGTTTGCAAAGATGTCCTTGATTGGGGAATTTTACTTTATATGCAATTTAGAGTTGTTATTATAGTCATTAAAATTTTACTAACTCGGTCCTGGAGACTTCAGAAGTGTCTGTTTCTTTTTAGCCTGATTTAGAAACACTTGTGTATTGATGTACTGTTCTTTTCTGGTAGTTGTTCTCTTCTTAATTGACTTTTTAGGGAAAAATAGTATCTATTACAAAAACGAAAGGAAAGAAGGAAAGCATGGACGTGGAGTGTTGTTGCAACTTTATGATGGCAGTTCTGTGGTCATTGGTATCTGCTGATAGGAAGAAATTCACTGCTGAGCCTTACAGTACAGTTTATCAAATGCTAACAGTTTGATATAGTAATACTCAACAATACTAATGCTATAATAATTGATATGGTTGCAGAAATTGATCCAGAATTGTGGGGAGACAAAAGGAGATGCTGCTGAAGGCAGTATCCCTCCTGATATCTTACAGCTGTGTTAATTATCCTAGAGTAGAAACAGCCTTGCCCTCACAGCCATGGGCTTGATAAAGAGTGAGTTAACTAGCAGGAGTCAGTTGGAGTCTGCTCGCTGTGCTGTGAAGACTGAGGGACAGGAGGCCGTGCAAGGGCCAGAAAAGGTAAGATACTGTACGTAGGACAGACAGGGTTAGGCGGCCGTGCCAGGGTCAGGAAGGAGCAAGCCAGAGCAGAAGGACAGACAGAGCCAGAGCTGTGTGGAGCTGCTCTGAGAAGATACAGAGAAGATACAGAGGAAATGTGTGGGAGACTTTTTGAATATCAAGATACTGATACTTGAAGCCTTCTGATGATTCGAATGAAGCACCTCAAGTGCGAGTGCAGTGTCCATGTCAACTACCATGCATGTTGACTGTGACACAGAATTACAGTTTTCACAGAAAAAAATATACTGGGAAGGAAATTGAAAAGCTGAGCTTGCTTAATGTTTCAATGAAATACACATTTTCCCTAGGTTCTTTATCTTTTGGCACCATGCTTTGTAATGAATAATTTAACAAGAAAAGGAGCTGATAATTCCTTTTTAAATTCATTATGCTGGTTAAGCACAATGACTTGGACAGCTGGCATTCTTTTTCCAAAGGAAAAAATTTCTTGTGCGTTCTTGCTTTGATAGATGAAGAGTAAGAAGAAGAAATGAGACAATTGTATGAGAAACTTCACAGCAACATAGAAGTGAGTGACCTAGCTTGATAAAAGGAATGTGAGTTGTGTGGATATGCTGAGCTGAGTTCCATGTTTATGTGGAGATGCTGTTTGTGTCCATGCCAGAGCATCTTTCTGGACTCTGTTTAACCTACTTGGCGATTCCTCTGAATGGCTGAGGTTGGCAGAAGCCCCTGGAGAACCTCCAGGGTTTCCAATACTGAACTTCAAATATGAAATTTTGTTTTTGGAGAATGACAGTGGCGTTTGAAGAGCTTTGCGTGCAAGCGGAGAACGACAGATTGGAAATGAGTTTCAAATGTGAGAATTCTGTTTGGCGTGCTTGTGCTCCTGGCTCAACAGTTTTGTACTTCATAACTTCAGTTACACGTGCAGTGCCAGGGCAGACAGATGTGGAGTGCTGGAATGGTGAGCAGGCCACACTGAGACACTGGGACCCTCTTTTATTCCTTTTTATTCATTTAATACCCTGCCTGTATTCACTGCCTGGCCCCTCCTGTTGTTGTTCCACTGGGCCAAATTTGGAACCTTGTTTTTCAAACAGTCACTCAAAGTTGTCTGTGAAGTGCAGTCAAGAGATCAATAATTATTTCATGCAATTAGTTTATTTAAACCATGATTATTGAAATAATAATGCACTGTATAGCTGCAGAAACTTTAGCTAAATGCTTTCTCTATACATACAGGCTACTGTGTTCCTGTTTCATTTTCACATGCTCTTTTCTGTTAGTTTCTGGTAACAAACATGGAGTAATGTACTAATTCTGTGGAAAGCTGGCAAAAAAAAAAAGATATTTTGATTATAAAATCAAACATTCCCACAACAATTACTCTTGGAAACAAACTGTAAAGATCTACAATTACAAGCAATCTTAAACTGGCAGTTGTATTGAACTTGGAGCGTGTTTCAGATAGAATGTTAACTGTGGATCTTACTGTGTCTTGAAAGTGAAAGAAGCAGCAGAAGTGGTGGACAGGTGTGAAAAGGAATGCAGACTGGAAGTCACTCGGAAGGAGAAGCAGGTTTGCTCAGTTTTACCATCTGATAGAACAGCTTTATTTGTGACTAAAGGGGCAGTGCAAGAGCCAAGAAGTATTTCTGGTTATTAATAAAAAAAACCCAAAAATAATAGCTGAAGCTGCATTTCAGTCAGATTCTGCTAAGTTCAGTGATGCTTCAGTACCTTTAGTCTACTGGAATTCATGGTTTGCTTTTGAACTGGAAAAATTATTTCATGTGCCTTGATCAATATTTGGCTAAGATCAACAACAACAACAGCCATCAGTATGTCTGCTTCTCGTACCTGGGGTACAAAATCAGACTTGTCACTTTTCCAGGCTTCATCATGATATTTCTTTAATTTTGCTAGATTTCAGCTCTTAACCATCCAGAAGGATGAAAAAATTGTGTAATAAAAGACATCAAGGCTCAGCTGCAGACATCACAAACTAAGATTGCTGACTGAATAGAAACAAAATGTAAGAGTTCTGCCTGCTGTGTTTAAATGCAATTGGTTATAGAAGCACGGGAAACGCGGTCATGATAAGTTTTGTTCTGTTGCTGGTTGGCAGCAGAATTTTGGGGCCTTGAAGGCCTTATTTTTGTTTGGAACAGAAACTGAACTTGATTTTCAATATTTTGAAGCCATCTGTATTCCAAGTATTTCTAGTATATGCTGTCAGTACCATTGGTCTTTGTTAAATTCTATCAATGGATGTAATTTTCCATTTTTAGCGGCTTTTTTTGTAGTAAACCTCCTATTTTTGAAAATGTAAACATACATCTTTTTGCTGAAGTATATGAAGAAGAAATGTTAAAGGAATCCCAGGGCAGTGAAGAACATCTGTGGGCAGAGCTGGAAGAGGCTAAAATTTCACTGTGGAAGGCAGAGGTACACCTTGCTTTCAGTTTTCCAGTATAAACAGAGTAGATGAGCATTTGCATGACCAATTACGGATACTTTAGATACGAAACAGCTGCTGCTGTGAGTGTCAAAAACACGTTTAGAAATGATACCATGTTTTGAAGGTTACTCAAAAGAACTTAGAAACCGAATTCCAGGCTACAGTGAAAACATTAACTCAGGTCACTGGAGAAAAGGAGGCACAGGAGGAAGAATGTAAAAAAATGAAGGCTTTGCTCTTGCACCCCTGACAGAGGAGTTGGATACTTCTACTGCCAATTTGAAAAGCTTGCTGCAAAATGAGCAAAATAGGTAAATTAAAGAGTTTGAGTTTGAAGAGCCATCTTACAGGTTGCAGTCTATGACAAAATCAGGAACAATTAGAAGTGAAGCTGAAAGGTTTTTGGAGGTTTTTTTTGACACAGTGGTCTAAATGTAGAGAATTTAATGTAGGTTATTCTTTTATTTGTGATGGTTGCTACTGGTCTGTAAAAAGTCAGTTTTTGCCCCCTCCAACTTGCCTTTAAGAAATACAGATTTCTGTAAGTATGTATTTGTTTACTTTTATGCCTACTGTTCCGAAATTGTACAAGTCAAATTTGTTATGTGTTGCACGCAGATACATCACCTGCATGTTGAAAGGTCAGTGTTTTGAAACTGCTTGTGGTAAGACTGTCTTCTTGTCCTTGAAGTTTCAAATGTAGTGCTTTGTACTATACATTTGGGCTTTTAAAATTACCATTTTCTTAGATGAAAGAAATGTGAAGACGAGTCCAAGCTGCTTACCTTGGAGCTCGAAAATAAATCTGCTGAACTGGGTAAGGCTTGTAAAAAGGCAAAAAAAAAATGAGCTAGGCAGTCATAAAAATACTTTCTGCTGGCCCTAGATCTCATCTGACAGATGAGAAATGTAATTGCATGTCTTTGTCTGTGTTCAGGGCACCTACACAGAAGTGTTCAGAAGTGAATTGCTAATGTTTGTCTAGAATGAGGTAAAGTGAGAATTCCACACCAAACATGACCTTGGTGTTGAGTACTTGCAAAAAAAAATACCAGTATCGTGAATAATGTGCATGTAGAAAGCATTTGGAAGTTAGCACATTGGTCTTTAATTATTATTGGTCTTTAGTACATAAAATTCTACAAATGCATGTCATTTTCTATTTTTAGCATCTTTTTTTTTTGTAGTAAATATCCTATTTTTAAAAACAGGAAAAGAAAAGGAAAAAAAGAAAAGCTGGTTTCCTTTTTCAGCATTTCCATGTGATACCTTCCGACTTTTTTGCTGGAGCAATGAAGATGCATCAATACTTGGAGAACACTCTGGTCTTACAGTCCATGGTTTATTTGAAGCCATAATTGGGGAAAACATAATAGGCTCTAAATTTTATTTAAGATAAATAATTAGTTTCTCCTCAGATATAGATTTGCTAATGCCCTTCTTAATAATTTTTTTGAAGTCTACATTTAGATTAAGCCATAAATCAGCTTTACAGCTTCTGAACTTAATCCAACAAGTTCTGAGAACTGGGTATTGAAAAAGGGTAAATATTTTCTACTGCCTGCTAAATATGAAAAGTTATTTCATTTCTGTTCCATTAATTTTACATTACACGTGCTGTAGAAGAGATGACTAAAGTAAAACGTGACAAAGGAATGCAACTTGAAGAGCTGTCGGAAACTCTGGTAAATGTTCATTTTTTTATTCATCTCATGGCATTTGCTCTTCATATGAAATTCTTCTTGCTTTGTGAGTATCTTAAATGTCATAAACAAACACCATCTAGTCTGCCTGAACATTTCTACTAAACTTTCTCGCATGCAATTTCAGCGTTTTCTTTGAAGAACTTCTTTATTGCCACTGTTTTTCTTGTCTCCTGTGTTTTGATTTTTGCTGTCTGCTACGTTTTTGATTTTTCTTGTTTCCCATGTTTTGGTTTTCCTTGTCAAGGTTTCTGGTTATTTCCTTCTTGGTTGATGCCCATTCAAATGCCACTCCCTCTGGATATAGTTTCCCCGGTTTTTTTCTTACTTAGAGGAAGGTCATTAGCTCTGGCCTCTGTGAACCCTCCTGTACTGTGACACAGGCCCATTTTCTGTCACAGAAGTCTAGGCTACATGAAATCTACTCTTAAGAGAGGTTTATTTTCATTATGATTTTATTTTTACAAGTCTAACAAGAAACTGCATCAACTGAGGTTAAGGTAGTGTGAAATCGGGTGTGCATTTTACCCTGTCTGTGCATTGAATGTTCTGAACTGAGTTTCGCTCATTTTCTAAAATGGGCAAATCAGAGGATTTTTACTGAAGAAGGACCTCGAGGCTACTGCAGGAAAATTTGCAGAGAGAGAAAAATTTGGAGAGAGAAATGAAAATGCTCTCCAAGTCAAGAGAGGTCTGGAGTAGGGCAATAGTAACACGTTTTTACGAATATTGAAGTTACACATCATAACTTGTGTACAAGTACATAAGAAACAGCACACAGAGCAGTGTCCCACCCTGCACTGAGGATGAAGGCACAACCCTGCTGATGGCCATTCTGTTCTACTGTATAGAGCTGGATTTCTCTGATGTTTCTTTAGTCCTTTTTATTGAGATGAATATGGTAAAAGCTCATGAAGTCTTTTTTATTTAGATGAATAAAGTAAAATCATAATGAAAATCAAGTAAATGTCTTTATTTAAAATTATGTCCAAGGAATCTGATTTCAGTAGTTTTGCAGGCTAGGTGATTAAACTCACAGCAGGGGACGTGTGCAGCACTGGTGTCAGAGTTCACTGTTTCACACCACTTCATACCCCACCAGAGATATGTAAAGCTTCAGTCTGGATAATCCGTGCCGTGGATGTTGTTTGGTTCTTCTGAAAGCCTTGTGCTGTTAGAGCATGTCTGATAACCTCCGTGAGCTGTAGTTTACACATGTACACTCAAAACTCTTCCTTCTCCTTTTGCAGAAAGAAATCCATGATTTGAAAGCACAGCTGACCAGTACAGCTGAAAAGGAACAAGATTATATAAACCACCTCTTGACTCTGAAAACAGGTCTTGAACAAGAGGCATATGACCATTTTGAAAATAGAGTATTTCACTTTTTTTGGTGTTATATAGAAGTTATTTTAATGCACAGTGAAATGAACAGTGATTGTTTTCTAATGAAAGTTTTGAACCACGCAGTATGATGTTAATTATATACTCACACTTGTAAATTACATTTTCTCTATTTGTATGTATTCTGTGGAATATGTCGTTGACCGATATTTCTTTGACTTAGTGAACAAGAAGAGACAATGGCTGAATACATTGTTAATTCTGCTTTGAACTACATCATCTTCACTAATTTTATTTATATAAAAGTTGACTCTGGTTTTCTTTCCTTCTTCTGTCCCATTTTTATGTCACTGTGACTTTGCTGCTGCTGCGATGTGTGACAAAAGCCCTCCCCTCTTCCCTCCACTTGGGACAGGTGAGAGATTGAACTAAACCCCAAAGGATTTTCTGCTTACTGATTATACGTGAGTTTTACTTGGAATTACCTCTGAAATCTGATAAATTGTTCTTGAATGTGGCCACGAGGGTCGTTGAACATGCCGGCCCAGATCTGCAAACATGCAGTGCCAGAACAAGAACTTCTGAAATGTAAACCAGGATTTAGTCAATTGACTCACGACTGCATGCTGTGCCCAGGTCCTTTGTACAAATACTGTACAGGGGAAAACCAAAACTGCACATTCCTTGTGCTGGGTATTGAATTTTGGGGCGTGGGATAAATAAAGATGAGAGGCAAATGAGGGATTTGCTTCTGCATGTAAATATTGTTGTCCTAAAGGAGCCATTGTCTCTGTACCAACACTTGAGTTAAAGGTTTTATTTCTTTAAACCCCCTCAGGCCCTTTAGAGGCTACAGTTTGTGTCATGTAGAATTCCTAGGGGCTGACATCAGGAAAGCTGTGAGCCACATCTAGCCGAGTTCAGGCGCACCAAAGCGAGTTCGGCCGAACGCAGCGACCGGCACCGACTTCTGCCGAACCGAACCGAGCTCAGCCGAACCAGCCGCCTGCTCTCGTGCCCATTAATTAGCGCGAGTGTGCTCACTGCCTAACGAGCTCCTGCCCAACCCCCGCTCCCGTCCGTGTCCGTGCGATGGCTGGCAGGCTGGCCAGCAGGAAAACACCGAGCTCTGCGGGGTTAACGTGAGGCGGTGCCGCTTTCCCGCGCAGCGCCTCGGCCCCGCCCCTCAGGGAGCCGAGCTGAGCTGAGCTGGGCGGAGCACAGTGCAGCGAGCGGCACCGAGCGCAGCCGAACAGAGCCGAGCTTCCCCAAAGAGCCGAATCTGAACGACTGCATCTGGTAACAGCCAAGCATAGCCGAAGAGCCGAAAATGGCCGAGTTCAGCTGTTCAGCTGCCCGTCCCCCGGCGGGCTGGCGGGACACGATGCCGCTGTGCCCCGGGAGTCGGGGGTTCCGGGGGAAGGTGCTGAGGACAAGCCCGGGAAAGGGCCCGGAGTGCTCGTGTGCCCCCGAGAGCCCCTGGAACACATCTTTGGGGTGGTCTGTACAAGCCGCTCGTGGCCTAAAGGAAGAGGGATTTCTCACAAGGACACGCAGGCCTTAGGATGAAGGGAGGCAGGTTTCGGTTAAATATCAGGAAGAAATGTTTATTTTTCCCAAGGCAGTTTCAATTTATACCGTAATCTTTCCTCTCCCCTCAGATCCCGTATCCTTCAGTTTTGAGTTTTCTCATAAAGAATTCTCTGCCTATCCTGGAAAAAAGATTCCCTGGCATCATGGGGAGCAGAGGGGTTTGGGGGGTCCTGGGGCTGCTTATCTTACATGATTAAGAAATAATTCTTAAGCTGTCAAGAAAACCAGCATCTCACATGTACTCAGAAATTCTCTCAACACCATTTGCTGCTTCTTTCTCTGCCAGGGCCCCAAGAAGTTCTGGGTCAGTTCTTGTTCCATGCTTGCCAGTGACCTTGAGAGATAAAAGAAGGCACCATTATTACTGCCAATTACGGCCACAGGCTTTAAACTTTCCAGAAGTCAAAAGCTTCTGGAACCAGAGGCAGAAATGCCTCACCCTGGCGGAGCTGATTGGTCCGTTCCCTGCCCTGCTCGCACAAACACTTCAGCCACTCTGCCAAACCCAGCACTGTGATCTGCAACAGAACCTTTTTCATTTTCAACTTATTCTCTAAGAACTTAAATAACCATTAAAAATAGAAAACACATGAGATGGACAAAAGCACCCGATAATGGACAAATGTTCAGACTCACATCCTTCTGAAAAATGGTTTCTCCAAGTCTTTTAGTATCATCCCAAGCTCCTCTTCATCCTTAGATCACTGCGCTGGCTCCCAGGTACTTAGCAGGAAAAAGGAGCGAGTGGGAACTTGGTGGCTTCCTTGGGATCTCTTCCGGCTCCCCCCGGCCCCACTCCGACCCAGCCCCGGCCCCCGGCTCCGCCCTGAGTCCGGCCCCGTTCTCCCCGGCCCTGCCCCCAGCCCCGGCTCCCCCCACCCAGCCCGGCCCCCGCCCCCCCGTCCTCCCCGTAGTAGATTCCTGTTTGTGTTGTGTCTGAGAAGTGGCATTTGTGCTGGAGAGGTGTTTTTGGGAAGAAAGGATGGAATGCATCTTCTCCGGGGATGTGCAATGAAGGACTAAATTGCAAGGATGGGAAGTATTTATAAACTGTCTCCATGTTTCCCTATCATTCTGGGCATTTGGATTTAGCCTGGGCTTGTCAGTTAAATCAGAAACAAGCCAACCCAGCTTCTGAACGCTCTATGAATGTTTGAAACACCTCCACAGAAAGACAAGTTAGTAGTGATTCCATGACATGTGTCATTTCTCTAGTGGCTATATTAGCCATCAATTTCAAAACCAGTCACCAATTGGTTTAGCTATAACTTCCTGAAAAATCACTTCCCCATGTCAAACTACCACAAGGTCATTATCTGGTATTTATATGCTGCAGTGCATAAGATTGTCAAATTAGTACTTAACATTCTTCTGTATAAATTAAATAATATTTCAAGGAAATTAATATCTTAGAAGTTATGTACAAAAGAATCTAGCAAGCACCATTGAAATGAAATATGTCGCTGCAGATTTTGCTGTTTGAAATACCTTTGAAGTAAATTTAACAAGACCCTTAAAACGAATTTGCAGGTTCACAAGTCAAATTTCAGAAAATCTAATTGCCATTAGAAAATGAGAATAGGTGTCAATAGATGCATGATCATATTTTGAACAATTGAACTCTGGGACATGGGTAACATCAGTGTTGCCAATACACTGGAAAAACTTTTGCATGAAAAGAAGCCCTTAATCCTTTTAACACAACAGCTTTTGTCAGAAAGGAACTAAAGTGTCTTCATCTGTATTAAAAGTCATGAAATGAAAAATAATTGGTACCACATCTGTTTTCACAGTGATATCTGCATAATTGTTATATTTGAGAACAGCTACAGGATTCTTATGAGTAATGCAAAGGTATGGAATCTTCCAACATGTTTCTGATTTCTTTCTGTATCAATTGTGAGTTAAATTAATTTTATTTCTTCATAAAGACTGAAGAGCATGGTGTCTGTTAACTAAAGGCAACAAAAATATCCTCCATACCTAGATAGATCTGATAATTTTAAAAAAAGGATGCAGTGTGGGTGTTCAAGTATATACATTAACTATCAGAATTAAGGGGCATATTTTGTAAATGTGCTGAATCTAAGAGGTGGCTTTATTCTTAGTCTTGTGGCTCCTAATATAATTTTGGAGGAAAGAAGAAACCCAATATGCTTCTAGATAGGAAAGGGCCTTTTTCACACAAAGCTGTTCATGTTCTGAGGGCTTGAGCACATTGTGCAGGGGCAATTTCAGCTTCTGGGGTTAGCTGTTGAAGTGAATGCAGGTAGGAGATTCTTATCCACACTCCAGGAGGAATTAAGTGTACTGAAGATGCCATTAATAACTCTAGGTAGTCTTTTCAGTGGATTGCAATGCTGATCTAATTACTGCTTAATTTTTAAATACTGCCCACCATCCATAATACCGTCCATAACAGCATTCCCCTGGGCATCCAAAATTGCTATCCTTCTTAGTCTTCTACTCCAAACATGCAAAGACTACACAAGGGAACTCTGGGATCTATGACTCCATGTATTATGTGGAAGGGGCTGCACAATCTTTAAATGAAAGTTTTTATGACTATTACACACAACACTAGTGGCACCAAAATGCATATCTGACAAAATTTGCAGAATGTGAAAATACCATGAAGCATCATAAACACAAATTAGAGATAAACGATTATTTAGAACACTAAGCAGCTTGAATACAACCCTTTCTGGAAAAGGTTCCCTTCCCCACAGGAAAGCCTGTGTGGGAGTCTTAACTATGCAAACAAAAAATGGTTACAAATGCTTTTAAAAACTTAGGCATCTCCTCCAGTAAAAGGAATTTACCCTAGTAAAAGGAATTCACCCCAATATATAAGTGGGAAAAAGCCTTCTAAGTTATTTTTGATTAATGCTTGGTGCTGCTCATAAAAAGCAAAACCAGCAAAAAGTGAATTCATATTGGATATGACTTAAAGTAATGAAAATTAGAACAAGATTATACCTGCAACAAGCATGTGCCAATTTAGAACAATTTACATGGAATTACAGTTAAAACATTCCCCTGACCGCATACCCAAAACCTGGAAGCAAGCATCAGGAGCTGAAGCAGGAAAGGTATAATGTGTTGTTGGTCTTGGAGTCGCTGATCTCTCCCCCATCTTCCAAGAAGTATTGTGGGGGCTGTAAGATCTTGAACTCCTCATTCTCCTCTCTGACAAAGCTTGACCCTAGAGCAGCATGCAGAAAGCCAGGGGCAAGATTCGGTTCTGCAGCCTCTAGGCTGGTTTGCTCATAAGAATTCATGGCCTCTAGGTGGGACATCATAGCAAATTCCAGCAGGGAAGTTGATATGTGGCCATTGGCAGTTGGGTCCTCTGAGGAGGCAAGGCAGAGGCACAAGGTCCTGGCAGCCAGAAGCAGCAGCAGCACCGAGGCTCAGTGTAAGGACTGCATGGTTGGCTTTTCCAGCAGCCGCATGGCCACTCCCATGCTAGGGATGGGTGGGGAAGCCCAGGCGCTCTCCAGCATGGGTAGAAAGACAGAGCTGGGCTGCATGGAAGGGTCAGCCCCAGACACAGGCAGGGGCTGTCCCCGAGGAGCTTCATAGCCCCTTCCCACCACCTCGCATAATGAATTGTCCTCTGTAATCTGTGCCGAGTGCTGCCCGCTGCCTGTTCCCCTCTCGCTGCTCTTTGACCCCCCTCATTTCATCCTGGGGTATTCCTGGGTGTTCCTGAGGTGCCGGGGTTTTTCCTTTTGGAGTTGGCAGATCTCCCGCACCCCTTCAGTGCTCAGCTTGCCCACCATTCCCACTGCTCTGCCTGGGTTACCCCTCGACATCTGCGGCTTAGCCACTCCTGTGCTGGGGGAGCCGCTTGCCATTCCCGCCGCTCTGCCTGGGCTGTCCAGCGACAGCTGCACTGCTGGCATCAAAAGTGCAGCCGGGATCACTCCTACTGCCCTGCCCATGTCCAGAGCTGTGGCGGGACTGGCGTCGGGAGCCACAGGCGCTGCACTGTTGGTCCAAGTCCCTGGTCTTGGACATACTCTTGTCAAGTCCTTGTTACTGTACTTAGAAAAAATATTTGTCTTTCTGTCGAGATGATGGGGATCTTCATAGAAGAACAAAGAAGCTGGGTAATTGTAAAAGTCATTTATTGCATGGCTAGATCAGTCTCATGAAGGCAGAGTTGTTACAGTTATGCCATTATGCAGAAGGTTAGTTCTAGCATAGAGTCCCCAAGTCCCAAGCACAAGTGGCAGCAGCTTAGCAGCAGCAGCAGCAGAAACAGCAGCATACAACCTTGATCTGTGTGTTCTCTTGCATTCTCAAAGTGGTGCATCTTTATTCTATTTTTACCCAATCAGGTACAAACATGATTCTACTACTGTCTTGCTGGACCTATCCAACCTAACATTGATGTGTGAAAGTGGTTGTAATTTCTTACACAAATTCTATGTACGTAGTTCTATCTGTTCTATCTAGGAATGCCAACAATGCTACATTATGTTTTCACTATGTCTAGAACTTAGTTAACTTTATAAAAGGTAATGCTACTGAACTTTAAACCAGGCTTTAGGCTTTTTCTTACTAACTAATACAGTCTCTTATTTGCTTAAGGCACTTAAAATATTCTCTACTTATTTAAAACTAAACTTACATTTCTACCTCATGTCTGCATGGATTTCTATATTTTAATTTCTCTGACGGTTTTAATTCAGCCCTCAAATTTCTGTGTGCATCTGAGCCTGTACAAATGAGGCCCAGAGGGATTTGTATCCCAACATCTTTCTGTAAAGAAATTTAGATGTTTTATGTAAAATCCTTACAAGGCCACTGATTTTTCCATAGAAAATTGTGATAGTATTGTATAAGCATACAAAACTCAGGAGTCAAAAATGGAGTAGCAAATTCCAGGAAATTGGTATGTCAAACAAATGGAGGATGTTGATGGTATAAGGAGTTCTGATGAAAATCAAAAAGAAAAGAAGAAAACAGCTGCAGTCTGTGATAACTATAGCTGCACAGATAATTTGGCTCAACAGATACCACTCTGAGCAGCCTAGCTCACTAGAAGTGAGAGGTAAACCATCTTGGTGTGTGCTTGTTGCATTTATGTTCTGTCACCAGCGCAACAGCAGTCCATATCCTTTCCATTTGGCAATAACTAAAATGGATGAGGATTAAATGACCATTAGGGCAGGGAGGGCTTGTCTGCTGTCAAGTTAACCAAAAAAAAAAAAAAAAAAAAAAAAAAAAAAAAAAAAAAAAAAGAGAGAGAGAGAGAGAGGAGAGAGAGAGAATGAGAGTCACTAGTATACCAGAACTTTTGCAGTGGTTTATGTTCAAACATTTAGTGTCATGTTTTGAACTCACTGGAAATGTGGCTCTCAAGAAGATCTCAGTACTCAAAAATATGTGTGATGTGCCTGGTATCATGTAGGAAGTTTGTGTTTACATCCCATTTCCTTAGAAATCCAAAGAAATATTTATACCATAGAATTCCTACTGTGTTCTTGCAGTTCAGGAAAAGAATAGTAATGTTTAACTAAATTTCATCCCTGATACCAACATTTTTGGCAAATACATAAACAGTGATTCCTGAAGGCAATACCTTCTTTTACTTTTCCTGGTTTCTCTTCCTTAAGAATCAAACATCGTTGAAGAACTAGAATACTCTACTGCTATAGATATGGTTTGGTCAAATCACAGTGGGATAAGGCAGCTTTGTAGCAAATAGAGGAAGAATGAGACAGAAATTATTATGTACTGCTAAAAGCAATGCCTAGTGGTTGGATAAACAAAAGTTAGAGCTGTAAATAGCCAAGGAGGAACCTGTAATTTAGGTTTTGAAAAGATGATAAACCACAGGAAAGTTATTTGGAAGCAAACAAACAAATCTGGTAACAGAATATCTGAAGTATTTTAAACTGCTTATCATTCAGGTGTGCAGAATAGATGTCTAATCTCTCCCATTGCCATGGCTAAAAATTTAGAGGATTTTGCACAAACCTTTAATGAGTCTTTAAAGACATCCATTTTAGTGAATGGCAAAGGATTTGTGTCAGGAGAAAAAGAAATCATTTCAGCCAAGTTTTCCCAAATCGGGGTTTTTGGTGGACAGACATCAGGACAGGACTGTTGAGGACAGATGTTGCTTGTCCCCTTCACCCCAACCTCTTCATTCAAGGCCTCAGGAAGCTTAATGAAGACAAACTTGCTTGTGGGATAGAATCATGGGATGGTTTGGGTTGGGAGGAACCTTAGAGCTCATCTTGTTCCACTTGCTGCCATGGGCAGGGACACACCTTCCACTATCCCAGGCTGCTTAGAGCTCCATCCAACCTGGCCTTGGACACTTCCAGGGATCCGGGGCAGCCAGAGCATAGAAAATTCCAGTTGGACGCAGAAGAAAACTTGTTACGATGAGAACTGCTTGGAGCAGGATCCAGAGAGCTCAGGCAAACCTCTATCCATGAAGTTTTTCAAAACTTATCTGGGCAATTCCCTGTTTTGAAGCTGCCTCTGCTTTGAGTGGGAGGTTGGACCGGATGATTTCTGGAACCTCCTTCCAGCGTAAATTTTCCTCTGGTTCTAAGTGAGCAACATCAGTGACTCCATGGGCTTTGATTTCAAAAGGGGTCAGTATTTAGGGGCTGCTAAGGGTTTGATTCCTCTGTCAGCAGACACAACAAAGTTTATGGAAAATCTTCTCATTTAAATGATGAGTTACATCTTTCCCAGTGTGGTCAATGCTGTTAAATCTAATTAGTGGAATTTTACTGGGGAGTTTTAAGAGACTGAGGCAAATGAGATTTTTTTTCTAATGCCCTCTAGAAATCTCATATTTATTTCCATCATGGTGCAGGTTATAAAAAGTGACAGGTAATGAAAAACAAATCAGCCTTGCACTCATTTTTCAGTGCATCAGCTTATTCAGGCTAATGAACTATTAAGTTTCATTTGTAGGATAGTTTTGTTATAATTGTCCACATTTTTGAAATCTCCACATAAGCTTTTATCCAGGACTGCTTTTTCTCTTCCCTTTGACTTTAAAACTGTCTATGCCTCAGTCAGTGTTTTGTTGCTGGTGGTTTGGCAGCTTCAAGCATCCCTAATCTTTTCCCCATTTTTTCTTCAGAAGTGTCAGCACTGATTTATTTATTTGCTTTGAAGATATTGGGAATCTCAGTCTTCCCTTAAATTCTTCATTTTACTTCTCCGTAGATGGGTTCTCGTCTTGTGTGTCAGCTTGTAATACTGCCAATGTGCTGTTCAATTTCCTCCAAGGTTCCCTTATTATTACGTCATTGCTACTGTGTTTTGCTATGATAGAACTCCAGGCAAGCCCAGTAATGCATTTTTGGGGTAGTTTGTTTTCTTTTTTTACACTGACAATCTTAAAATTTGGAATCAATAGACCAGTAGGTGCAATGCCTCATGGATGCTCACATGAGTTATTCCACAATAAGATAGTAATATTTTTTTTGTCTTGTCACAGCTTGCATTTCTCATTAACGTTCTACTATAATGCCTGTAAATTATTACAGTTCAGTGTTCAAATGCCAGTCATTTCTTGTAGTTAATTTTGAATAATTAAATATAACTTAACTTGGGATGAAAAAAGGAGCTCTGTCTATAAATCAGACCAGACATAATGGCCTAAAAGTACCACTGGTAAATTGTGACTTTCTCCAGTCAATGTGCAGTACTTACATTGCTGTTCAGAAGTGTAATAATTTCTGTTGATATTGCATGAAATATAATATTTGTTTTCTGTCTCCACAATCTGAAGATGATTTTTCTCTTGCTGTGTCTGCATATTTTAGACACAGATCTTCCAAGAAAAGCAGAATAATACAGTTGCAAGAGAAGATCATTTGCTTAGTGCATTAAATAAATTTTTAAAATGTGCCAAATGATATCCAAGTTCAAGATTTGTGACTAGAATCAAACTTAACTTACATTACTGTGATCTTTTTCAAAATAAATATTTAATAAGCAAAGCTAAGTCGAGCATTTCTAAATATACCTTTGGGCTTTTTATTTCCTCTGGGAAAAAAGTGTTTGGCAAGAGTTCTCAAATGGATAACTAAGCAGTGTCTTATTTTAGTGCCAAGTGCACCCTAAGGAGCTTGGCCAAAATTATTGAAACAGATCCTGGAGGAGCAGGAGGACAAGGCAGTCCTTCTTGGCCCCTGCTTGAAGGGAGAGCTTTCCTTAGTGACTGGGAAGAAAACTAACTGATGTTGGTTTGGTTGTTGAGTTTGGGTTTTTTTAGTTTCTCTTCATATAATTTGAAACTTGCTGGAATCCACAGAGTCCCTGTGAATCTCAAATTGCCTTGGGCAGGGAAGGGAGATAAAGAGAGGAAATGTTGTAGGAGTTTGAAACATTTATTTTAAACTTTGGTTTATTAATCAGAAGGAAATCCCTACATTTTGCTTTTTACATTTCATATTTGATTCCAGTATGATGACAAGGATAGAGAGGAATTTATAACATGTCAGTTGATAGAAATGATGGCAGTAACTGCCTTGTCTTGGATGATGCCACCTGTGCATGGGGTTGTTGCCTGCTGACATCATCACTGGTCAAAGGTAGATACTTTAGATAAACTGTATGAAGTTCACTACAAAACCCTTTTAAAAAAACCTACACTATTCTGTATATTGAAATGATTTCTACTTCTGTAAGTTTTTCATCTAAAGGATGGACAGTATTTATAAATCAGTGTTAAAAGAAGGCATTTTTGTGATGCTTTTGAATAAAGGTGGTGGGCAAATTGAGAAATGCTCTCACTTATGAAGTATTGTTTTATTTGGGTTTTAAATTCTGCCTCTGCTACAGGAATACTCTGAGGCATCCTTGGAAATAGATCTGTTAAAACACTGGCAAACCAGGACAACAAGGAATGTAGCTGCAATTTTTGTCAGGATGCACCTTCATTTTCTGTTGTTCCCTCCCTGATAGTAATAAACAGAGGGGGAAAAAAACCCTTTAGGCGTGACAAGACTGCATGGAAATTAGGATTAATATAGTTGATTTACATAATGTTAACATTTTAAAACAAATGTGGGCTGTGTATTCTCTGCTAGAAAGCAGCCAAAACCAGAGGCCTTTCTATTGTACCCTTCTACATTAATTATGTGGCTACTCTGATGAACTGCTTCCCCCAGTACTTCATATGTCAAGGATTATTTATGTCTGAAACCCCCACTGTGACGTTGCCGTTGAGGAGTCTATTAAAATTTTTTTTCAAAAAATTGCAGTATTATTAATTGAATTTTATTTGGGAGCTTTACTGTGCTGTTCACACCACTCTTTTTTCTTTCAGTGTAGATTCTCATTGTCTAGACTTAGACGGAAAGAGAAACTTGGAGCATTTTGTATGTAAAAAGAGGTTTTCTTTGCCGTACTCTGTGCCCTGGTGATAGAGGAGTTGCCTTGATGCTCATCCCTTCTCTTTGGATTGGCTTGCACTTGGAGGAGGTGTTCCTTGTCCTCTGAGGAAATCAGGAATACACCAGGACTGCAGCAGTTGTCTCTTCCTCCTCTAGCCTCAAAGTTCATCCCTGTTGTTTCCCTGAAGGCTGATCCACTGGCACAAGGAAAACACAGAACTTCAAGGTTAAAGAAGGAGGAAGTCCTTTGGTTTAAATTTTAATATTCATCTAAGAGAAGAACTAATGACACTGAAGACATCTATAATGCAGGAAGAAATTGGAAAAGCTTCCTTGCATGTGTCCATTAATGCTCTGCTTCATGACTGAGGAAGAAATTTGTCACAGAAACAGAGACAAAACCTTCACCACATTTTATCCTTGTTTCAAAGGCTCCTTAACTCAATAGAAGATAATCTCTGGTAATATTTATATGGAGAATCAACAGGTTTAACAAATGAATGATCTTAGAATTATTCCAAATATTACAGAATTAATACTGTTTTATTTTATATTTTTAAACATATCTATTCAAAGTTGTTCAGAGAATTTATTTGGCTGGCTTAAAAATTCATTTGTGTTGGATTTAGGTAGAATTCTGAGCAGGTGAGGACACAAGCCAAGAATGTTTGCAGGAACAGCAATTTTAAATAAAAACTGAGAATGGGAAGTGGGATATGAATTTTAAGTAGCAGCAAGCAGAAGGGAAAATTAGATATCCTCAGCAGAAACAAGATTCTAATTGATTTAGAGACAGAAATATAATATGAACAAATGCTTAATCAAATTAGCATGAGTTTGTCTGCCCTTGTATTTCCAAAGGCCTCCTACAAACTGACATCCGGACGCTGGGGTGGAGACTTTGGTTTCCCATGGAAAAGGGCCAGCGTTCGTGTCTAAGGATGTCTGCCTACCACTAGGCTTATGCCTGCTGAAATTCCATACAAATGAAGATATCTCCCAGATGGAATCTACCACCAGTTGGAAGTTTGTCTGCCCTTGTAGTGCCAAAGGCTTCCTGCAAACTGACATAAGGAACGTAGGGTGTATAATTTGGTTTCCCATGGAAATGGGCCGCTGTTCGTGTATAATGGTGTCTGCCTGCCACTGGGCTTATGCCTGCTGAAATTGCATACAAATGAGGATATCTCCCAGATGGAATCGACCACCAGATGGAAGTTTGTCTGCCCTTGTAGTTCCAAAGGCCTCCTACAAACTGACATCCGGAATGTGGGGTGGAGACTTTGGTTTCCCATGGAAAAGGGCCACCATTCCTGTCTGATGCTGTCTGCTGCCCACATGGCTTCTGCCTACTTTAATTCCACTAAAATTCCATAAAAATAAGGATATCTCTCAGATGAAATATACCACCAGATGGAAGTTCGTCTGCCCTTGTAGTGCCAAAGGCCTCCTGCAAACTGACATCAGGAACGTAGGATCGAGACTTTGGTATTCCATGGAAAAGGGCCACCGTTCAAGTCTAATGCTGTCTGCCTGCCACTGGGCTTATGCCTGCTGAAATGCCATACAAATGAGGATATCTCCCAGATGGAATCTACCACCAGTTGGAAGTTTATCTGCCCTTGTAGTGCCGAAGGGATCCTACAAACTGACTTCAGGAACCTGGAGTGAAGACTATGGTTTCCCATGGAAAAGGACCACCGTTCATGTCTAATGCTGTCTGCCTGCCGCTGGGCTTCTGCCTACTGAAATTGCATACAAATGAGGGTATCTCCCAGATTGAATCTACCACCTGTTGGAAGTTCTTCTGCCCTTATAGTGCCAAAGGCCTCCTACGAACTGACATATGGAACCTGAAATGGAGACTTTGGTTTCCCATGGAAAAGGGCCATCGTTCTTGTCTATTGGTATCTGCCTGCCACTGGGCTTATGCCGGCTGAAATTCCACAAAAATTCCATACAAATGAGGACTTCTCCCAGGTAGAATCTACCACCAGATGGAAGCTTGACTGCCTTTGTAGTAGTAACGGCCTCCTACAAACTGACATCTGGAAAGTCGGGTGGAGACTTTGGTTTTCGCATGGAAATGGCTGCCGTTCCTGTCTGATGCTGTCTGCGGGCCACTCGGCTTCTGCCTACTTAAATTCCACTAAAATTCCATACAAAAAAGGATATCTCCCAGATGCAATATACCACCAGCTGGAAGTTTTTCTGCCCTTGTAATGCCAAACGCCTCCTACAAACTGACATACGGAGACTGGGGTGGCGACTTCGGTGTCCCATGGAAAAGGGCCACCGGTCGTGTCTAATGCTGTCTGCCTGCCACTGTGCCTATACCGACTGAAATTCCATAAGAAATGACGACATCTCCCCGCTGCAATCTACCACCGGATGGAGGTTTGTCTGCCTTTTTAGTGCCAAAGGCCTCCTACAAATTGACATCAGGAACGTGGGGTGGAGACTTTGGTTTCCCATGGAAAAGGGCCACCATTCATGTCTAATGGTGTCTGCCTGCCACTGGGCTGATTGCTACTAAAATTGGATAGAAATGAAGATATCTCCCAGATGGAATCTACCACCAATTGGAAGTTTGTCTGCCCTTGTAGTGCAAAAGGCCTCCTAAAAACTGACATTCAGGAACGTGAGGTGCAGACCTTGGTTTCCCGTGGAAAAGGGCCACCGTTCGTGTCTAAAGCCGTCTGCCGCACACTGGGCTTAGGCCTGCTGAAACACCATACAAATGAGGATATCTCCCAGGTGCAATCCACCACCAGATGGAAGTTTGTCTACCCTTGTAGTGCCAAATGCCTCCTAGAAACTGACATCAGGAACGTGGGGTGGACACTTTGGTTTCCCATGGAAAAGGCCCACCGTTCGTGTCTAAAGTTGTCTGCCTGCCAAAGGGCTTATGCCTGCTGTAATTCCTTACAAATGAGTATATCTCCCAGATGGAATATACCAGCACATGGAAGGTTGTTTGCCCTTGTAGTGCCAGAGGCCTCCTACAAACTGACATCAGGAACATGGGGTGGAGACTTTGGTTTCCCATGGAAAAGGGCCGCCGTTCGTGTCTAAAGTTGTCTGCTGCACACTGGGCTTAGGCCCGCTGAAACTCCATACAAATGAGGATGTCTCCCAGGTGCAATCTACCACCAGATGGAAGTTTCTCTGCCCATGTAGTGCCAAAGGCCTCCTACAAACTGACATCAGGAACATGGGGTGGAGACTTTGGTTTCCCATGGAAAAGGACCACTGTTTGTGTCTAATGCTGTCTGCCTACCACTGGGCTTCTGCCTGCTGAAATTCCATACAAATGTGGATATCTCCCCGATGCAATCAATCACCAGACAGAAGTTTTTCTGCCCTTGTAGTGCCAAAGGCCTTCTTCAAACTGACATCTGGAATGTGAGGTGCAGACTTTGTTTTCCCATGGAAAAGGGCCACCGACTGTGTCTATTGCTGTCTGCCTGCCACTGGGCTTATGCCTAGAAAAATTCCATACAAATGAGGATATCTGCCAGATGGAATCTACCACCATTTGGAAGTTTGTCTGCCCTTGTAGTGCCTAAGGCCTCCTACAAACTGACATCAGGAACCTGGAGTGGACACTTTGGTTTCCAATTGAAAAGGGCCACCGTTTGTGTCTAGTGCTGTCCCCTTGCCACTGAGCTTATGACTACTGAAATTACATACAAATGAGGATATCTCCCAGATGGAATCTAGCACTAGATGGATGTTCCTCTGACCTCGCAGTTCCCAAAGGCCTCCTAAAAACTGACAGCAGGAACGTGGGGTGGAGACTTTTTTTTCCCATGGAAGAGGGCCTCCGTTCCCTTCTTATGCTGTCTGCCTGCCACTGAGGTTATGACTACTGGAATTACATACAAATGAGGATATCTCCCAGATGCAATATGCCACCAGTTGGAAGTTTGTCTGCCCTTGTAGTGCCCAAGGCCTCCTACAAACTGGCATCAGGAACGTGGAGTGGAGACTTTGGTTTCCCATGGAAAAGGTCCACCGTTCGTGTCTAATGCTGTCTGCCTGCCACTGGGTTTATGCCTAGCAAAATTCCATACAAATGAGGATATCTCCCAGATGGAATCTTCCACCAGTTGGAAGTTTGTCTGCCCTTGTAGTGCTAAAGGCCTCCTACAAACTGACATCAGGGACCTGGGCTGGAGACTTCGGTTTCCCATGGATAAGGGCCACCCTTCGTGTCTAATGCTGTCTGCCTGCCACTGAGCTTCTGCGTTCTAAAATTCCACTGAAATTCCATACAAATGAGTACATCTCCTAGGTGCAATCTACTGCCAGATGGAAGTTTGTCTGCCCTTGTAGTGCCAAAGGCCTCCTGCAAACTGACATCAGGAGGCTGGGGTGGAGACTTTGGTTTCCCATGGAAAAGGGCCCTTTTCATGTCCAATGCTGTCTCCTTGCCACTGGGCTTATGATTACTAAAATTCAATACAAATGAGGATATCTCCCAGATGGAATCTACCACCAGTTGGAAGTTTGTCTGCCCTTGTAGTGCCTAAGGCCTCCTAAAAACTGACATCAGGAACCTGGAGTGGACACTTTGGTTTCCAATTGAAAAGGGCCACCGTTTGTGTTCAATGCTCTCTCCTTGCCACTGGGCCTATGACTTCTGAAATTACATACAAATGAGGATATCTCCCAGATGGAATCAAGCACTAGATGGATGTTCCACTGACCTTGAAGTTCCCATGGTCTCCTAAAAACTGACAGCAGGAACGTGGGGTGGAGACTTTGGTTTCCCAGGGAAAAGGTCCACTGTTCGTGTCTAATGCTGTCTGCCTGCCACTGGGTTTATGCCTAGCAAAATTCCATACAAATGAGGATATCTCCCAGATGGAATCTTCCAGCAGTTGGAAGTTTCTCTGCCCTTGTAGTGCTAAAGGCCTCCTACAAACTGACATCAGGAACCTGGAGTGGACACTTTGGTTTCCAATGGAAAAGGGCCACCGTTTGTGTTCAATGCTCTCTCCTTGCCACTGGACTTATGACTACTGAAATTACATACAATGAGGATATCTCCCAGATGGAATCTAGCACTAGATGGATATTCCTCTGACCTCGTAGTTCCCATGGCCTCCTAAAAACTGACAGCAGGAACGTGGGGTGGAGACTTTGTTTTCCCATGGAAGAGGGCCTCCGTTCCCTTCTTATGCTGTCTGCCTGGCACTGAGGTTATGACTACTGAAATTACATACAAATGACGATATCTCCCAGATGCAATATGCCACCAGTTGGAAGTTTGTCTGCTCTTTTAGTGCCAAAGGCCTCCTACAAACTGACATCAGGAATCTAGGGTCGAGACTTTGGTTTCGCATGGAAATGGGCCACCATTAGCGTCCAATGCTGTCGACCAGCACTGGGCTTCTGCCTACTGAAATTCCACTAAAATTCCATACAACTGACGATATCTGCCAGATGGAATCTACCACTAGTTTAAAGTTTATCTGCCCTTGTAGTGCCAAAGACCTCCTACAAACTGACATCAGGAACGTGGGGTGGAGACTTTGGTTTCCCATGGAAATGAGCCAGCGTTCGTGTCTAATGCTGTCTGCCTGCCACTGGGCTTCTGCCTACTAAAATTCCACTAAAATTCTTTGCAAATGAGGATATATCCCAGGTGCAATCTACCAGCAGATGGAAGTTTGTCTGACCTTGTAGAACAAAAGGCCTCTTCCAAACTGACATCAGGAACGTCGTGTGAAGACTTTGGTTACCCATGGAAAAGGGCCAACATTTGTGTCTAATGCTGTCTGCCTGCCACTGGGTTTATGCCTAGCAAAATTCCATACAAATGAGGATATCTCCCAGATGGAATCTTCCACCAGTTGGAAGTTTGTCTGCCCTTGTAGTGCCAAAGACCTCCTACAAAGTGACATCAGCAACTTGGGGTGCAGAATTTGGTTTCCCATGAGAAAGGGCCAGCGTTCGTGTCTAATGCTGTCTGCCTGCCACTGGGCTTATGCCTGGTGAAATTCCATACAAATGAGGATATCTCCCAGATGGAATCTACCACCAGTTGGAAGTTTGTCTGCCCTTGTAGTGCTAAAGGCCTCCTACAAACTGACATCAGGAACCTGGAGTGGACACTTTGGTTTCCAATGGAAAAGGGCCACCGTTAGTGTTCAATGCTATCTCCTTGCCACTGGGCTTATGACTACTGAAATTACATACAAAAGAGGATATCACCCAGATGGAATCTACCACCATTTGGAAGTTTGTCTGCCCTTGTAGTTCCAAAGGCCTTCTACAAACTAAAATCAGGAATATGGGGTAGAGACTTTGTTTTCCCATGGAAGAGGGCCACTGTTCCTGTCTAATGCTGTCTGCCTGCCACTGGGGTTATGTCAACTGAAATTACATACAAATGTGGATATCTCCCAGATGCAATATGGCACCAGTTGGAAGTTTGTGTCTTTTTTTAGTGCCAAACGCCTCTTACAAACTGACATCAGGAACCTAGGGTGGAGACTTCGGTTTTTGCATGGAAATGGGCAACCGTTTATGTCTAATGCTGTCTGCCAGCCACTGGTCTTCTCCCTTCTGAAATTCCACCAAAATTCCATACAAATGAGCATATCTCCCAGATGGAATCTACCACCAGTTGGAAGTTTGTCTGCTCTTGTAGTGACAAAGGCCTCCTACAAACTGACAACTGGAACCTGGGCTGGAGACTTTGGTTTCCCATGGAAATGGGCCACCCTTCGTGTCTAATGCTGTCTGCCTGCCACTGGGCTTATGATTACTAAAATTCAATACAAATGAGGATATCTCCCAGATGGAATCTACCACCAGTTGGAAGTTTGTCTGCCCTTGTAGTTCCAAAGGCCTTCTACAAACTGACATCCAGAATGTGGGGTGGAGGCTTTGGTTTCTCATGGAAAAGGGCAACTCTTCGTGTCTAATGCTGTCTGCCTGCAACTGGGCTTATGCCTAGTAAAATTGCATAGAAATGAGGATATCTCCCAGATGGAATCTACCACCAGTTGGAAGTTTGTCTGCCCTTTTAGTTCCAAAGGCCTCCTTTAAACTGACATCTGGAATGCGGGGTGGAGACATTGGTTTCCCATGGAAAAGGGCCACAGTTCGTGTCTAATGCTGTCTGCCTGCCACTGGGCTTCTGCGTTCTAAAATTCCACTAAAATTCCATACAAATGAATACATCTCCTAGGTGCAATCTACTGCCAGATGGAAGTTTGTCTGCCCTTGTAGTGCCAAAGGCCTCCTGCAAACTGACATCAGGAGGCTGGGGTGGAGACGTTGGTTTCCCATGGAAAAGGGCCCTTTTCATGTCCAATGCTGTCTCCTTGCCACTGGGCTTATGATTACTAAAATTCAATACAAATGAGGATATCTGCCAGATGGAATCTACCACCATTTGGAAGTTTGTCTGCCCTTGTAGTGCCTAAGGCCTCCTACAAACTGACATCAGGAACCTGGAGTGGACACTTTGGTTTCCAATTGAAAAGGGCCACCGTTTGTGTCTAGTGCTGTCCTCTTGCCACTGGGCTTATGACTACTGAAATTACATACAAATGAGGATATCTCCCAGATGGAATCTAGCACTAGATGGATGTTCCTCTGACCTCGTAGTTCCCATGGCCTCCTAAAAACTGACAGCAGGAACGTGGGGTGGAGACTTTTTTTTCCCATGGAAGAGGGCCTCCGTTCCCTTCTTATGCTGTCTGCCTGCCACTGGGTTTATGCCTAGCAAAATTCCATACAAATGAGGATATCTCCCAGATGGAATCTTCCACCAGTTGGAAGTTTCTCTGCCCTTGTAGTGCTAAAGGCCTCCTACAAACTGACATCAGGAACCTGGAGTGGACACTTTGGTTTCCATTGGAAAAGGGCCACCGTTTGTGTTCAATGCTGTCTCCTTGCCACTGGGCTTATGACTACTGAAATTACATAGAAATGAGGATATCTCCCAGATGGAATCTAGCACTAGATGGATGTTCCTCTGACCTCGTAGTTCCCATGGCCTCCTACAAACTGACATCAGGAACGTGGGGTGAAGACTTTGGCTTCCCATGGAAAAGGGCCAACATTTGTGTCTAATGCTGTCTGCCTGCCACTGGGCTTATGCCTGCTGAAATTCCATACAAATGAAGATATGTCCCAGATGCAATATGCCACCAGTTGGAAGTTTGTCTGCCCTTGTAGTGCCAAAGCCTCCTGCAAACTGACATCAGGAACCTGGAGTGGACACTTTGGTTTCCAATGGAAAAGGGCCACCGTTAGTGTTCAATGCTATCTCCTTGCCACTGGGCTTATGACTACTGAAATTACATACAAAAGAGGATATCTCCCAGATGGAATCTACCACCAGATGGAAGTTTTTCTGACCTTGTAGTTCCAAAGGCCTCCTACAAACTAAAATCAGGAACATGGGGTGGAGACTTTTATTTCCCATGGAAGAGGGCCTCCGTTCCCTTCTTATGCTGTCTGCCTGCCACTGAGGTTATGAGTACTGAAATTACATACAAATGTGCATATCTCCCAGATGCAATATGCCACCAGTTGGAAGTTTGTCTGCTCTTTTAGTGCCAAAGGCCTCCTACAAACTGACATCAGTAATCTAGGGTGGAGACTTTGGTTTCGCATGGAAATGGGCCACCGTTAGCGCCTAATGCTGTCGACAAGCACTGGGCTTCAGCCTACTGAAATTCCACTAAAATTCCATACAAATGACGATATCTGCCAGATGGAATCTACCACTAGTTTAAAGTTTGTCTGCCCTTGTAGTGCCAAAGGCCTCCTACAAACTGACATCAGGAACGTGGGGTGGAGACTTTGGTTTCCCATGGAAATGGGCCACCATTCGTGTCTAATGCTGTCTGCCTGCCGCTGTGCTTCTGCCTGCTGAAATTGCATACAAATGATGGTATCTCCCAGATTGAATCTACCACCTGTTAGAAGTTTGTCTGCCCTTATAGTGCCAAAGGCCTCCTGCAAACTGACATCAGGAACCTGGAATGGAGGCTTTCGTTTCCCATGGAATAGGGCCACCGTTCGTGTCTATTGCTGTCTGCCTGCCACTGGGCTTATGCCGGCTGAAATTCCACAAAAATTCCATACAAATGAGGGCATCTCCCAGGTGGAATCTACCACCAGATGGAAGCTTGTCTGCCCTTGTAGTACTAACGGCCCCCTACGAACTGACATCATGTATGTGGGGTGGAGACTTTGGTTTCCCATGGAAGAGGACCTCCGTTCCTGTCTAATGCTGTCTGCCTGCCACTGAGGTTATGAGTACTGAAATTACATACAAATGAAGATATCTCCCAGATGCAATATGCCACCAGTTGGAAGTTTGTCTTCTCTTTTAGTGCCAAAGGCCTCCTACAAACTGACATCAGGAATCTAGGGTGGAGACTTTGGTTTCGCATGGAAATGGGCCACCGTTAGCGTCTAATGCTGTCGACCAGCACTGGTCTTCTGCCTACTGAAATTCCACTAAAATTCCATACAAATGACGATATCTGCCAGACGGAATCTACCACTAGTTTAAAGTTTGTCTGCCCTTGTAGTGCCAAAGGCCTCCTACAAACTGACATCAGGAACGTGGGGTGGAGACTTTGGTTTCCCATGGAAATGGGCCACCATTCGTGTCTAATGCTGTCTTCCTGCCACTGGGCTTATGCCGGCTGAAATTCCACAAAAATTCCATAAAAATGAGGGCATCTCCCAGGTGGAATCTACCACCAGATGGAAGCTTGTCTGCCCTTGTAGTACTAACGGCCCCCTACGAACTGACATCATGTATGTGGGGTCCAGACTTTGGTTTCCCATGGAAAAGGGCCACCGTTTGTGTCTAGTGCTGTCTTCCTGGCAATGGGAATTTTCTTGTGCTGTGCAGAAGCTGCAGAGACATAGCTGAGCTTCTGCTTACGCTGCTGAACGCTGGGGCGACTCCAACTCAACTCGCAAGTGATTTTGTGCTGGCAAAGGCAACAGTATTAGTGCACAAGCGTGTTTTCTTGCCTGAAGCAGAAGCAAGCAGGAGTGCTCCTCTGCAGCATGGAAACACAAAGCAGAAGCATGCACAAGGCAAGAGGAGACT
Source organism: Phylloscopus trochilus trochilus (assembly GCA_016584745.2). Classification (NCBI taxonomy): domain Eukaryota; kingdom Metazoa; phylum Chordata; class Aves; order Passeriformes; family Phylloscopidae; genus Phylloscopus; species Phylloscopus trochilus. The sequence goes on along the minus strand of WQNJ02000546.1, from coordinate 55,132,730 downwards.
TCCTGACATGTCCTGCACTCAGTATAGCTGTCAGGTGAAACCCAGACATGATGAGTGAGGAACTAGCCGCGGGGATGCTGCACTGTGCTGGGGGACTTTCTACAATCGACCCGAAGCTCCCACTGAAGAAAACAGCTTTGCCGTCTTCTGCCTCAACGTCCTTGCAAACACCTGCTCTCCGCGATATTTTCTTGCCTTCCACGTTCTTCCCCGCTTTCCTTTCGCTTCTCTGCACACCCTGCGGCTTGCCCGAGGACGCCTGCTTTCCTGCTGCAAAACGCTGCTCTCTCGGCAAAAAGGCAGCTTCTCGTTCTGGACAGCTCTGCTGTGCACAAGCCGCAGAGAGACAGCAGAGCTTCTGCTTGGGATGCTGAACGCAGGGGGAAGTCCAACTCAAATAGAAAGTGATTTTGTGCTGGCAAATGCAGAAGTATCATTGCACCTGCGTCGGGGCTTGCTGGAAACAATAGCAAGAAGGAGTGCTTCTCTGCAGCATGCAAACACAAAGCAAAAGCACGCACACGTGGAGGAGGAGGCTGCCTGAAACGTCCTACACTTAGTATAGCCATCAGGTGAATCCTCAGTGTCAAGACAGTGTTGGGAGCACCAGCTTCCACCATGCTGCAACACCACAGCTCTCGCAGAACCAGCTACAAAGTCTCTGGGACACCACAGTACCTGCAGAACGAGTTTCCACCACTTTGTGACACCACAGAAGTGGAAACACCCGACTCACCTCTCTGTGACACCACAGCAGTGGCAGCACACACTTCCACCTCTCTGGGACACCACAGCAGGTGCAGAAGCAGCATCCAAACCTACGTGACAGAACAGTGCTGGCAGCTCCAACTTCAACCTCTCTGTTACACCGCAGTCGTTAGGGTACTAGAATTACCTTTCTTGTGATGACACAGACCTGGCAGCAACAGCTTCTCCTGCTCTGTGACACCACAGTGCTGGAAGAACCAGCTTCCACCCCATCTGACACCACAATACAGGCAGCAGCAGCTTCCACCTCTCTGTGATACCACAGAGCTGGCAGCACCAGCTTCCACCTCTCTGTGACATCACAGTTCTAGCAGCACCAGCTTCCACCTCTCTGTGACACTACAGCACTGGTAAAACCAGCTTCCATCACTCAGTGACACCGCAGTGTGGCCAGATCCTGCTTCCAAGATTCTGTGACACCACAGTGATGGCAACAGCGGCTTCCAGCTGTCTGTGACACGATAGCAGTTCCAGCACCAGCTTCCACCTCTCTATGACACCACAGTGCTGCCTGCAGCAGCTGCTACCTCGCTGTGACAACACAGTGTTGGCAGCACCAGATTCCACCACTCTGCGACACCACAGTTCTGGCAGCATCAGCTACAAAGTCTCTGGGGCACCACAGTAACTGCAAAACCAGTTTGCACCACTTTGAGACACCACAGCAGTGGAAACACGCGCTCCCACCTCTCTGTGACACCACAGCAGTGGAAACACACACTTCCACCTCTCTGTGACACACAGCAGGTGCAGAAGCAGATTCCAACCCTACGTGACACAACAGCGCTGGCAGCTCCAACTTCCATAACTCTGTTACACTGCAGTAATTAGGGTACCACAATTGTCTCTTTTGTGATGCCACAGAGAGGGCAGCAACAGCTTCTCACTCTCTGTGACACCACAGTGCTGGAAGAACCAGCTTCCACCCCATCTGACACCACAGAGCTGGCAGCAGCAACTTCCACCTTTCTGTGACACCACAGTGCTGGCACCACCAGCTTCCAACTCCCTGTTACACCACAGCATTTGTAGCACAAGTTTCCACCTCTCTATGTCACCACCGTGCTGCCTGCACCAGCTGCCACCTCGCTGTGACTACTCAGTGTTGGCAGCACCAGCTTCCACCTCTCTGTGATATAACAGCGCTGGAAAAACCAGGTTCCATCACTCGGTGACACCGCAGTGCTACCAGCAACAGCTTCCAACATTCTGTGACACCACAGTGACGGCAACAGCAGCTTCCAGCTGTCTGTGACACTATAGCAGTTGCAGCAGTAGCTTCCACCTCTCTGTGACAACACAGTAGCTGGAGAACCACCGTTACACTTTTTGTGTTGCCACAGTGCTGGCAGCACCAGCTTCCACCTCTCAGCGACACAAGAGCAGTGGCAGCACCAGCATTCCTCTCTTTGTGACACCACAGAGATGGCAGCAGCAAGTTCCACCTTTCTGTGACACCACAGTGCCGGCAGAACCAGCTTCCACCTCTCTGTGACACCACAGCAGTGGCAGCACAGACTTCCACCTCTCCGTGACACAACAGTGCTGGTAGCTCCAGCTTCCACCTCTCTGTGACACCACAGCAGGTGCAGAAGCAGCTTCCAACCCTACGTGACACAACAGTGCTGGCAGCTCCAACTTCCACCTCTCTGTTACACCGCAGTAATTAAGGTACCACAATTGCCTTTTTTGTCGTGCCACAGAGCTGGCAGCAACAGCTTCTCCCTCTCTGTGACATTAGAGTGCTGGCAGAACCAGCTTCCACCCCATCTGACACCAGAGTGCAGGCAGCATCAGCTTCCACATCTCTGTGATGCCACAGAGCTGGCAGCACCAGCTTCCACCTCTCTGTGAAAAACAGAGCTGAAATCACCAGCTTCCATCTCTCTGTGAAAACAGCGAAGTTTAAGCACCAGCTTCCACCTTTCTGCGTCACCACAGCTCTGGCAGCACCAGCATTCCTCTCATTGTGATGCCACAGAGCTGGCAGCAGCAACTTCCACCTTTCTGTGACACCACAGTGCTGGCAGAACCAGCTTCCACCCTATCTGACACTACAGAGCAGGCAGCATCAGCTTCCACCTCTCTGTGAAACCACAGAGCTGGCAGCACCAGCTTCCACCTCTCTGTGACACCACAGCCGGGGAAGCACCAGCATTCCTCTCTTTGTGACACCACAGTGCTGGCAGAAGCAGCTTCCACCTCTCTGTGACACCACAACAGTGGCAGCACAGACTTCCACCTCTCTGTGACACCACAGTTCTGCCTGCATCAGCTGCCACCTCGCTGTCACAGCTCAGTTTTGGCAGCACCAGATTCCACCTCTCTTTGATACCACAGTGCTGGCACCACCAGCTTCCAACTCCCTGTTAGACCACAGCATTTGTAGCACCAGTTTCCACCTCTCTATGACATCACAGTGCTGCCTGCACCAGCTGCCACCTCGCTGTGAAAAATCAGTGTTGGCAGCACCAGATTCCACCTCTTTTTGACACCACAGTTCTGGCAGCACCAGTTTCCAACTCTCTGTGACACCACAGCGCTGGTAAAACCAGCTTCCATCACTCGGTGACACTGCAGTGCTGCCAGCACCTACTCCCAATATTCTGTGACACCACAGTGACGGCAAAACCAGCTTCCAGCTGTCTGTGATGCTATAGTTGCATCAGCAGCTTCCACCTCTCTGTGACAATAGAGTAGCTGGAGAACCACCATTTCTATTTTTGTGTTGCCACAGTGTTAACAGCACCAGCTTCCACCTCTCTGCGACACAAGTGCAGTGGCAGCACCAGCATTCCTCTCTTTGTGACACCACAGAGCTGGCAGCAGCAACTTCCACCTTTCTGTGACACCACAGTGCCGGCAGAACCAGCTTCCACCTCTCTGTGACACCACAGCAGTGGCAGCACAGGCTTCCGCCTCTCCGTGACACCACAGCAGGTGCAGAAGCAGCTTCCAACCCTACGTGACACAACAGTTCTGGCATCTCCAACTTCTACCTATCATTTACATCACAGTATGTAGGGTACCAGAATTGCCTATTTTGTTATGCCACCGAGATGGCAGCAACAGCTTAATCCTCTCGGTGACACCACAGTGCGGGCAGAACCAGCTTCAACCCCATCTGACACCACATTGCACGCAGCATCAGCTTCCACCTCTCTGTGACACCACTGCTCAGGCAGAACCAGCATGCCTCTCCTTGTGATACCACAGAGCTGGCAGCAGCAACTTCCACCTTTCTGTGACACCACAGTGCTGGCACCACCAGCTTCTACCTCCCTGTCACACCACAGCATTTGCAGCACCAGCATCCACATCTCTATGACACCACAGTGCTGCCTGCACCAGCTGCTACCTCGCTGTGACAACACAGTGTTGGCAGCTTCAGTTTCAACCACTCTGCCACACCACAGTTCTGGCAGCACCAGCTACAAAGTCTCTGGGAAACCACAGTTCCTGTAGAACCAGTTTCCACCACTTTGTGACACCACAGCAGTGGAAACACCCGCTCCCACCACTCTGTGACAACACAGCATTGGCAGCACACACTTCCACCTCTCTGTGACACCACAGCAAGTGCAGAAGCAGCTTCCAACCCTACGTGGCGCAACAGTGCTGGCAGCTCCAACTTCCATAACTCTGTTACACCGCAGTAATTAGGGCACCACAATTGCCTTTTTTGTTATGCCACTGAGATGGCAGCAACAGCTTCTCCCTCTCTGTGACACCACAGTGGTGGCTCCACCAGCTTCCATCTCCCTGTCACACCACAGCATTTCTAGCACCAGCTTCCACCTATGACACCACAGTGCTGCCTGCACCAGCTGCCACCTCGCTGTGAAAATACAGTCTTGGCAGCACCAGATTCCACCTCTCTGGGACACCACTGTGTTGGCAGCTTCAGCTTCCACCACTCGGCGACACCACAGTTCTGGCAGCACCAGCTACAAAGTCTCTGGAACACCCCCGTGCCTGCAGAACCAGTTTCCACCACATTGTGACACCGCAGCGGTGGAAACACCCGCTCCCACCTCTCTGTGACACAACAGCATTGTCAGCACACACTTCCACCTCTCTGTGGATCCACAGCAGATCCAGAAGCAGCTTCCAACCCTACGTGACACAACAGTGCTGGCAGCTCCAACTTCCACCTCTCTGTTACACTGCAGTAGTTAGGGAACCACAATTGCCTTTTTGTTGTGCCACAGAGCTGGCAGCAACAGCTTCTCCCTCTCTGTGACACCACAGTGCTCGCAGAACCAGCTTCCACCCTATCTGACACTACAGTGCAGGCAGCAGCAGCTTCCATGTTTCTGTGACACCACAGTGCTGGCACCACCAGCTTCCAACTCCCTGTTACACCACAGCATTTGTAGCACCAGTTTCCACCTCTCTATGTCACCACAGTGCTGCCTGCACCAGCTGCCACCTCAATGTGACTACTCAGTGTTGGCAGCACCAGCTTCCACCTCTCTGTGACACCACAGCAGTGGAAAAACCCGGTTCCATCACTCGGTAACAACGCAGTGCGGCCAGATCCTGCTTCCAACATTCTGTGACACCACAGTGATGGCAACAGCAGCTTCCAGCTCTCTGTGACACGATAGCAGTTCCAGCACCAGCTTCCACTTCTCTATGACACCACTGTGCTGCATGCACCAGCTGCCACCTCGCTGTGACAACACTGTGTTGGCAGCACCAGATTCCACCTCTCTGGGACACCATGGTGTTAGCAGCTTCAGCTTCCACCACTCTGCGACACTACAGTTCTGGCAGCACCAGCTACAAAGTCTCTGGGTCACCACAGTAACTGCAGAACCACTTTGCACCATTTTGTGACACCACAGCAGTGGAAACACCGCTCCCACCTCTCTGTGACACACAGCAGGTGCAGAAGCAGCTTCCAACCCTACATGACACAACAGTGTTGGCAGCTTCAACTTCCACTTCTCTGTTACACCGCAGAATTAGGGTACCACAATTGTCTCTTTTGTGATGCCACAGAGCTGGCAGCAACAGCTTCTCACCCTCTGTGACACCACAGTGCTGGAAGAACCAGCTTCCACCCCATCTGACACCACAGTGCAGGCAGAAGCAGCTTCCACCTCTCTGTGATGCCACAGCTCTGGCACCACCAGCATTCCTCTCTTTCTGACACCACAGAGCTGGCAGCAGCAACTTCCACCTTTCTGTGACACCACAGTGCTGGCACCACCAGCTTCCACCTTTCTGTGACACCACAGTGCTGGCACCACCAGCTTCAAACTCCCTGTTACACCACAGCATTTCTAGCACCAGTTTCCACCTCTCTATGTCACCACAGTGCTGCCTGCACCAGCTGCCATCTCGCTGTGACTACTCAGTGTTGGCAGCACAAGGTTCCACCTCTCTGTGACACCACAGCACTGGAAAAACCAGGTTCCATCACTCGGTGACACCGCAGTGCTACCAGCACCTGCTTCCAACATTCTTTGACACCTCAGGGATGGCAACACCTGCTTCCAGCTGTCTGTGACACTATAGCAGTTGCAGCAGCAGCTTCCATCTCTCTGTGACAACACAGTAGCTGGAGAAACAACGTTACACTTTTTGTGTTGCCACAGTGCTGGCAGCACCAGCTTCCACCTCTCAGCGACACAAGAGCAGTGCCAGCACCAGCATTCCTCTCTTTGTGACACCACAGAGATGGCAGCAGCAAATTCCACCTTTCTGTGACACCACAGTGCCGGCAGAACCAGCTTCCTCCACTCTGTGACACCACAGCAGTGGCAGCACAGACTTCCACATCTCCGTGACACCACAGTGCTGGTAGCTCCAGCTTCCACCTCTCTGTGACACCACAGCAGTGGCAGCACACACTTCCCCCTGTCTGTGACACCTCAGCAAGTGCAGAAGCAGCTTCCAACCCTACGTGACAGAACAGTGCTGGCAGCTCCAACTTCCACCTCTCTGTTACACCGCAGTAATTAGGGTACCACAATTGCATTTTTGTCGTGCCACAGAGCTGGCAGCAACAGCTTCTCCCTCTCTGTGACATTAGAGTGCTGGCAGAACCAGCTTCCATCCCATCTGACACCAGAGTGCAGGCAGCATCAGCTTCCACATCTCTGTGATGCCACAGAGCTGGCAGCACCAGCTTCCACCTCTCTGTGACACCACAGTTCTGCCTGCATCAGCTGCCACCTCACTGTCACAACTCAGTTTTTGTAGCACCAGATTCCACCTCTTTGTGACATCCCAGTTCTGGCAGCACCAGCTTCCACCTCTCTGTGACACCACAGCCCTTGTAAAACCAGCTTCCATCACTCGGTGACACTGCAGTGCTGCCAGCACCTGCTTCCAACCTTCTGTGAAAACATAGTGACGGCAACAGCAGCTTCCAGCTGTCTGTGACACTATAGAAGTTGCAGCAGCAGCTTCCACCTCTCTGTGAAAGTACAGTTGCTGGAGAACCACCATTACCCTTTTTGTGTTGCCACAGTGCTGGCAGCACCAGCTTCCAACTCTCTGCGACACAAGAGCAGTGGCAGCACCAGCATTCCTCCCCTTTTGACACCACAGAGCTGGCAGCAGCAACTTCCACCTCACTGTGAGAGCACAGTGCCGGAAGAAGCAGCTTCCACCTCTCTGTGACACCACAGCAGTGGCAGCACAGACTTCCAGCTCTCTGTGAATCCATAGTGCTGCCTGCACCAGCTGCCACCTCGCTGTGAATAATCAGTGTTGGCAGCACCAGATTCCACCTCTCTGTGACACCACAGTTCTGGCAGCACCAGTTTCCACCTCTCTGTGACACCACAGCGCTGGTAAAACTAGCTTCCATCAATCGGTGACACCGCAGTGTTGCCAGCACCTGCTTCCAATATTCTGTGACACCACAGTGACGGCAAAACCAGGTTCCAGCTGTCTGTGACACTATAGCAGTTGCATCAGCAGCTTCCACCTCTCAGTGACAACACAGTAGCTGGAGAACCACCATTTCCCTTTTTGTGTTGCCACAGTATTGGCAGCACCAGCTTCCTCCTCTCCGTGACACCACAGCAGGTGCAGAAGCAGCTTCCAACCCTACGTGACACAACAGTTCTGGCAACTCCAACTTCTACCTATCATTTACATCACAGTATGTAGGGTACCAGAATTGCCTATTTTGTTATGCCACCGAGATGGCAGCAACAGCTTAACCCCCTCGGTGACACCACAGCTCGGGCAAAACCAGCTTCAACCCCATCTGACACCACATTGCACGCAGCATCAGCTTCCACCTCTCTGTGACACAACTGATCAGGCAGCACCAGCATGCCTCTGTTTGTGGCGCCACAGAGCTGGCAGCAGCAACTTCCACCTTTCTGTGACACGACAGTTCTGGTAGCACCATGTTCCACGTCTCTATGAAAACACGGCAGTTGAAGCATCAGCTTCCACCTCTCTGTGACACCACAGCCATAGCAGCAACAGCATTCCTCTCCTTGTGATATCACAGGGCTGGCAGTAGCAACTTCCACCTTTCTGTGACACCACAGTGCTGGCAGCTCCAGCTTCTACCTCCCTGTCACACCACAGCATTTGCAGCACCAGCATCCACATCTCTATGACACCACAGTGCTGCCTGCACCAGCTGCTACCTTGCTGTGACAACACAGTGTTGGCAGCTTCAGTTTCCACTACTCTGCCACACCACAGTTCTGGCAGCACCATCTACAAAGTCTCTGGGAAACCACAGTTCCTGCAGAACCAGTTTCCAATGCTTTGTGACATCACAGCAGTGGAAACACCCGCTCCCACTCCTCTGTGACAGCACAGCATTGGTAGCACACACTTCCACCTCTCTGTGACACCACAGCAAGTGCAGAAGCAGCTTCCAACCCTACGTGACACAACAGTGCTGGCAGCTCCAACTTCCATAACTCTGTTACACCGCAGTAATTAGGGCACCACAATTGCCTTTTTTGTTATGCCACCGAGATGGCAGCAACAGCTTCTCCCTCTCTGTGAAAACACACCAGTGTAAGCACCAGCTTCTACCTCTCTGTGACACTACAGTGCTGGCAGCACCAGCTTCCAACTCCCTGTTACACCACAGCATTTGTAGCACTAGCTTCCACCTCTCTATGACACCACAGTGCTGCCTGCACCAGCTGCCACCTCGCTGTGAAAAATCAGTGTTGGCAGCACCAGATTCCACCTCTCTGTGACACCACAGTTCTGGCACCACCAGCTTCCACCTCTCTGTGACACCACAGCGCTGGTAAAACCCGTTTCCATCACTTGGTGACACCGCAGTGCTGCCAGCACCTGCTTCCAACATTCTGTGAAACCACAGTGACGGCAACACCCGCTTCCAGCTGTCTGTGACACTATAGCAGTTGCAGCAGCAGCTTCCACCTCTCTGTGACAACACAGTAGCTGGAGAACCACCATTACCCTGTTTGTGTTGCCACAGTCCTGGCAGCATCAGCTTCCACCTCTCGGCGACACAAGAGCAGTGGCAGCACCAGCATTTATCTCATTGTGACACCACAGATCTGGCAGCAGAAATTTCCATCGTTCTGTGACACCACAGTGCTGGTAGCACCAGATTCTGCCTCTCTGTGATAATACACAAGTTGAAGCACCAGCTTCCACCTCTCTATGACACCACAGTGCTGCCTGCACCAGCTGCCACCTTCCTGTGACTACTCAGTGTTGGCAGCACCAGATTCCACCTCACTGTGACACCACAGTTCTGGCACCACCAGCTTCCACCTCTCTGTGACACCACAGTGCTGGTAAAACTAGCTTCCATTACTTGGTGACACCGCAGTGCTGCCAGTACCTGCTTCCAACATTCTGTGACACCTCAGGGACGGCAGCACCGGCTTCCAGCTGTCTGTGACACTATAGCAGCTGCAGCAGCAGCTTCCACCTCTCTGTGACAACACAGCATTGTCAGCACACACTTCCACCTCTCTGTGATGCCACAGCAGGTGCAGAAGCAGCTTCCAACCCTACGTGACACAACAGTGCTGGCAGCTCCAACTTCCATACCTCTGTTACACTGCAGTAATAAGGGTCCCACAATTGCCTTTTTTGTGATGCCACAGAGCTGGCAGCAACAGCATCTCCCTCTCTGTGACACCACAGTGCTGGCAGAACCAGCTTCCACCCCATCTGACACCACAGTGCAGGCAGCCTCAGCTTCCACCTCTCTGTGATGCCACCGAGCTGGCAGCACCATCTTCCGCCTCTCTGTGATGCCTCAGAGCTGGCAGCACCAGCTTCCACATCTCTGCGACACAAGAGCAGTGGCAGAACCAGCATTCCACTCTTTGTGACACCACAGAGCTGGCAGCAGCAACTTCCACCTTTCTGTGACACCACAGTGCCGGCAGAACCAGCTTCCACCTCTCTGTGACACCACAGCAGTGGCAGCACAGACTTCCACCTCTCTTTGACACCACAGTGCATGCACCACCAGCTTCTACCTCTCTGTCACACCACAACTTTTGCAGCACCAGCTTCCACATCTCTGTGACACCACAGTGCTGCCTGCACCAGCTGCCACCTCGCTGTGACACCACAGCAGTGGCAGCACAGACGTCCACCTCTCTTTGACACCACAGTGCATGCACCACCAGCTTCTACCACTCTGTCACACCACAACTTTTGCAGCACCAGATTCCACATCTCTGGGACAGCACAGCGCTGGTAACACCAGGTTCCATCACTCGGTGACACCGCAGTGCTGCCAGCACCTGCTTCCATCATTCTCTTACGCCACCGTGTCGGCAACAGCAGCTTCCAGCTCTCTGTGACACTATAGCAGCTGCAGCAGGAGCTTTCACCTCTTTGTGACAACACAGTTACTGGAAAACCACCACTACCCTTTTTGTGTTGCCACAGTGCTGGCATCACCAGCTTCCACCTCTCTGCGACACAAGAGCAGTGACAGCACCAGCATTCCTCTCTTTGTGACACCACAATGCTGGCAGAACCCGCTTCCACCTCTCTGTGACAACACAGCAGTTGAAGCACGAGCTCCCACCTCTCTGTGAAAACACAGCAGTGGAAGCACCAGCATCCACCTCCCTGTCCCACCACAGCATTTCTGCACCAGGCTCCATCTCTCTATGACACCACAGTGCTGCCTGCACCAGCTGACACCTCGCTGTGACAACACAGTCTTGGCAGCACCAGATTCCACCTCTCTGGGACACCACGGTGTTGGACGCTTCAGCTTCCACCACTCTGCGACACAAGAGTTCTGGCAGCACCAGCTACAAAGTCTCTGGGACACCACAGTGCCTGCAGAACCAGTTTCCACCACTTTGTGACACCACAGCAGTGGAAACACCCGCTCCCACCTCTCTGTGACACCACAGCAGGTGCAGAAGCAGCTTCCAACCCTACGTGACACAACAGTGCTTGTAGCTCCAACTTCCACCTCTCTGTTACACCGCAGTATTTAGGGTAACACAATTTCTTTTTCTGTGATGCCAAAGAGTTGGCAGCAACAGCTTCTCCCTCTCTGTGACACCACAGTGCAGGCAGCAGCAGCTTCCACCTCTCTGTGATGCCACAGAGCTGGCAGCAGCAACTTCCACTTTTCTGTGACACCACAGCAGTGGCAACACAGACTTTCACCTCTCTCTGACACCACAGTGCTGGCAGCACCAGCTTCTATGTCTCTGTGAAAACACAGCCGTAGCAGCTGCAGCTTCCACCTTTTTGTAACACTACAGTGCCTGCAGAATCAGCATCCACCTCCTTTGAACACCACAGTGCTGGCAGCACCAGTGTTCCCCTCTCTGTCACTCTACAGTGCTGGCAGCACCAGCTTATACTACTCTGTGACACCACAGTGGTGACAGCACTCGCTTTCACCTGTTAGTGACACCACAGTAGTTCGAGCACCAGAATTCCCCTCTTTGTTTCGCCACAGTGCTGGCAGCTCTAGTTTCCACCTCTCTGTCACACCACAGTGGTGGCAGCACCATCTTCCAACTCTGCGTGACACCACAGCAGACCTAGTCAAAAGTGGTAGAGAAGTCAAGGTCGGGGATTGGTGAGTTCCAGTGTGTCTGTGTGCTCGCGCGTGTGTGTGTGTGCGCGCGTGTGTGTGTGTGTGTGCGTGTGCGTGTGTGTGTGTGTACCTGTGAATGTCTGTGTGAAGTTTACAGTTTGTAAATTGAGGCAAGTTATCATTCAGTTGTGGAGCAAAAGGACATTTTCGAATGTAACGATCAAGGTCCAGGCAACCTTTTCCTCCTGGCGTATCTGTGTGTATGAGATGTAGCCAGAAACTTCTCAGTTTAGATTCAGATTGCAAGTGGGACAGAGAATGTGATGGTGTAAATAGCTGAGCAGGAAAGCGTGTGGCATCGGCATGTTTTGACTGAAGCCATTTGTCTGTGCAAGGAGATGGACGTATGGGTCTCAGCCGGTATGACACCACGCTTAGCTGAGAAACAAAGTGCATGGCTTCAGTGTGTGCTCTGAAAATGAAAGGCTGCAAGGAAAAGGCAAGGAGGCAGGTCAGCTAAAGCTTTCTGTCCTGGCACAATGAGCTGCTTGAAGTGGAACTGCTGTTCAGTTTCGCTCAGGATTCTGCGACACTGAAATGCTGTGCTTTTTCAGGTAGCTGAGAAGGAAAGGGAGAGTCACCTGTAGCAATGTATTTGAACATCTTAGGCCATAATGTGCCTTAGCCAAACCACCAGTAGTTATTCTTATCAGAGCCCTCAGGAATTTGTCAAGGTTACTAAGACATAAACAGTGCTAAAATAAAAGAACTAGACAAAGGAGGCCCATAAAGTGATGGACTGTAACCAATCATATTTCCTGAAGGGTGCATGATGAATGCGTGGACAAGATAGAGCCTCCAATCAAAAAATGTCTGATCACATGAACAAGTAGTCTTAGAATGTATAAATATAGCTTAATGTAAACAGTAAATGGCTTCTGCCAAATCATATTGGCTGGTTGTACAGAAGTCCTGAGCTCCCACAGTCACCTGTACGTCTCCCACCGTTTGTAGGCTGCAAGGGAAGGTGAAGGCCAGGCCTGGCCTTCGGCTGTGCGACTTGTTGCAAGGAATCAGCTGCTGAATGCTTTCAGTTTTTTGGGATTTGTTGGAGTGGCAGGCTATGCTGGTACCGAGAGCTTGAGGGAAGGTGCACATTTCCATCATACGTTATGCAGTTTACCGGGTGCAAGCTAAACTTTGAGCAAGGACATTCTCAGCTGACACTGCTGGTCCTAGAGAAGACCAGTGCTATGCACTTTGCTTCTCAGTTCTACATACTGTGGCCTTCAACCACTCCTTCAGTTTGAATCTAAACTGAAAGGTTTCCAGCTATGGCTCTACAGACAACAAGCAAAAAGTAGAGAATGTTTCCCCATTGCCTCTTTGAAGATTAAATTTGTCTCTAACCAAAACTTCAGGAACTGTTTCATTTTAGAAAAAGAGGCACCTTGTTGAAAGTTATTACTAGGGTTTAGAGTTGGTCCACTAAGCTTGCTAACACCAGGCTTTGGGTACAGCAGGCAAGAGAGCAGTGAACTGTTAAGACATTGAGATAACAGCAGACTTGGTACATCAGGCGAGCAAACTGCAAACTTTTGATATGCTGAGAGCAAGCAGTAAACTTTTCCATGAATCGGGTGAGCCGGCCAATGAACTTCATGAAGTGAATGTGAAGACTGCCATTCTCAAAACTCTCTATAAGCAAGTGCCCAACCAGCCACACATGGCAGCACTGCAAAAATCTGCACAGTGCAGAATCGTTGCTGTGCTGTGTTGTCCTTTGCTATCCTGGCTATTCCTGCAAGACTGCCCATGCTCCCTCAGATACCACCACCCCCCAACACCTCTGGTGCTGCTGCCACAGCCCTGTTCCCTCTCTGGCTCGCTTGACTACTATCAGAGTGACCAGAGAAAGACTCATTCCACTTTACACAGATCTCCCCCATTGCACTCTAAAAGCCAGCTCTGGACCCATGGTGGTGGTAACCCCTTCCCTGTGTTTCTCACAGATACTCTGGGCAGTTTTCCTACTTCTCTATTTCTCTCATTTCTTCTCCTCTATAAAAATAAAATTCTATGATCACTTTGGACCCACACATTTAAACTTGTATGTGTTTAAATCTCAGTTTTGGGTATGTTTAGAACCCAGTTACTTTCTGCAGCTGTGGATTGAGGACAAACTTGTCTCTCCTCCCCTAAAGCAAATCTCAGGCTTTGCTGAAGCCAAGGAAATCTCCTGCTTCAGGGTCACCTTTCCTGCTCTGCCAGACCCCCTGAGTGTCCCAGCAGCAGGAAATTACCAGATCTGCTTGGTACTGGTGCTGGCAAAGGCCACACCTGGGCAGAGCCAGTGTTGGCAATTTGCTGGATCTGGACTCCTGGAACCAGCAAATTACTGCATCTGGGTAGTGCTGGTGCCAGAACCAGAAAGTTGCCCAATTTTGGCTTTCTGTGCCAGCAAATTGCTGGACTTGGGACACGCCGACACTAGGAAATTTCCAGATCTGGGCACTGGCAGTGCCAACGAACTCCAGATAACAGGCTCCAGCTGCAGATAAAGAACAGATCTGGACCCCTCCCTCCATCCCTCCCTCCCTTTTCTTCTTCCCTTCCTTCCTCTCTCTCTCCCCCTCCCGCCTTCCCTCCCTCCCTCCCTCCTGTAAGGGACGGTCCCTAAATTCCTCATCGGCCTCACGATCATCGCGAAGGACTGAAGACCCCCAAAAGGGACTGGGACTAAAACCTCCCCCCCCAATGCAGCAGTTCTGGCCTGACTAAGGTGAGAAGACTGCCAGCCATTGTCCACAGGTGCGCTCGTTGGACCGATACATCCCCCTAGGAACCAGCTTGGACAATAGGACTTCACGGCAGACTGGTCTTGGGCCGGCCTGTCCTGTGCTTGCCCTATACCTGTACCTGTTCCTGAGGTGGTTATTTACTCTAAGCGCTGGAGTGCTGCACCTGATTCACCTGATGCTGAGCTCACCTTCTGGCCAACTGCCTGTCGCTTCAGAAAGGACTATAAGAGATACCTCAAGATCGCCCGAATTCTGAGATCTCCCCACGGAAGAAGACGGATCTATTGGCAGGACCACGAGGATATCGTCTCTCCGCCGGTAGCTATACCCATTTCTTTCTCTCTCTCTTTTACTTTATCCCTCTCCCCTCTCTCCCTTTCTCTCTTTTCTATCGCGTACTGTGCAAAAGTGCACTTAATAAAGTGTACTGCTTTTGAGCAAATTATTATTGTCCCTTGTTATATCATTTGCGCCTTGAGATCAAACTCGAACCATCACGATTCCCGCCTGCATTAGCGGGTCGTGACACCTCCCTCCCTCCCTTACTCCCTTCCTGCCTTCCTGGAATGAGGTACCCTCACCCTTCCAAAATCCTGGCTCTTCACCTCAACCCTCCACAGCTCAGGACCTTTATCTCAGCCTTCCCAATTTAACTGCAAATGCCCAGAAGACACTTCTAGGACCCAAAATTCCTAAAAGCAGCAGGAGCATCCCCAAAAGTGCCCCCTGCTGTTCCTCCCTCTAGTGCCTCACTCCAAGAGGGCAAACCACCCCATGTCCCTGATTTCCAATCTCCATCCCTCACAAAATACATCCCACCCCCCACAGTTCCATCCCCACCCTACAACACCCCATCCCGTGCCATGCCATGCCATGCCATGCCATGCCATGCCATGCCATGCCATGCCATGCCATGCCATGCCATGCCATGCCATGCCATGCCATCACTCCTGGGCAGGAAGCCCCATCCAAGAGGGCCTTGGACGCTTCCAGTGATTCAGGGGCTGCCACAGCTTCTCGGGCCAACCTGTGCCATGGCCCTTGCAGTTTACAATTCCATCTCCATGTCCCATTTCAGCCTGCCCCCAGGCAGCACTAAGCCATTCCCTGTGTCCTCTCCCTGCAGGCCCTTGGCAAGAGTCTCTCTTAGCCAGCAATTGCTGCTCCTCCCTGCTGTGGGGCAGAAGCTGCAAGTTGATTTTCTTCCCGTGGCCCCGGCCTGGCCCTCAGCCAAGGGCAGGACCTTTCCCTGGAGCTCTGCAGGCACTTGCTCGCTTCGGCCGCAGCCCAGCAGACGGAGCTCAGAGCTCCCTGGGGGGCTGCGCCTCCTTCCGAGGGCCAGCGCTGGGGTAGCTCCCACCTCGGCCCCAGGCTCCTCAGGGACTGCACCCGAGGGAACAGCTGGGGCTGGGCCAGGGCAACTCCGGGATGGAGATCAGCAAAAGCTTCTTCCCCTACAGGGGGCTCAGCCACTGACCAGGCTCCTCAGGGAATGCTCACAGCCCCGAGGCAGCCGCAGCTCCAGGAGCCTTTGGACACCGCTCCCAGGGATGCCTGGCTTGTGACTGCCTGGACTCCATGATCCCACTGGGTTCCTCTCAGCTCAGCCCTTTCTGCAATTCTCACCTTTGGCTCAGCCCTTCTGTCCACTCAAGGTGCTCACAAAGCTGTTGGGGGCAGGGCAGGAGCAGGGCAGGTCCAGCATTCCCCTCTGTGTGACACAGGAGTAGTGCCAGCCCCAGCACTCCCCTCTCTCTGACACCACAGCGTCGGCAGCACCTGTGTTCCCCTCTTTATGTCACCACAGTGCTGGCAGCAACAGCTTTCCCCTCTCTGTGAAACCCCAGCCCCGGCAGATCAAACATTCCCTCCCTGGAGACACCCAAGGGAAACATCCAGAGCTGCATCCAGTAAACACAACTAAGTGGCCACTGACCAGCCCCGGCCTGGGCAGATTTGGATTCCTCTGCACACAGCTTGGGGAAGGTCCCCTTGGCCACCTCCACACTGCCATAGACAAGTGGCAGATACAGATTCTGCCCAGAGCTGATAGGAAAAGTTGATTGAAAAATAAAACGAAAATAAACACAAAGACAAACATAGAAAAAAATTAAAAAAAAAAAAATTAAAAAAATTCCCACAAACCGAGCAAAAAAGGCACCTTTGGCAGCTGCAGGGCCCTTGGAAATGGCAAGTGCCAGACCCTCTGCCCGTGGGAGAGAAGAGGGCTCTGAATTGCCTGCCCCTGGTATATAAACCCTGCTCCCAGGCTGCTTCACATACAAAATTCTTCCGGAGGACTTCAGAAAGCTGAGAGTCAGATTTTTGGGGCAGTTTTGGGGGCAAACTTGCAGTGATTCTTGGCAGAGGGCGGCGGGGGGGGGGGGTGGTGGTGGTGTTTGGTGGCGATTCTGGGGTTCCAAAGTTGATTTTGGTGTGGCTTCAATTGATTTTCGGGTGATTTTGGGGGTGGTTTGGGGGGCAATTTTGGGGGGCAATTTTGGGGGGTTTTAGTGCCATTGGGGGGGGGTTGAGGGTGTCAAAGCCTGTTTTAGGGTCATTTGGGGTGACTTGGGTGTGATTTTGGGGGGGGCGGGGGTTGGTAAGATTTTGGGATGATTTTGGGTTCAAATTTTGGGGATATTTTTGGCAGAGGCCAAGCCGATTTTAAGGTGATTTTTGAGCAGATTTGCAGTGATTTTAGGGGGTGCCGAGGCCAATTTTGAGGTGATTTTTGGAACGACGGTGGGGCAACTTCTGGGCGGATTTGGGGCTTATTTTGCATTGATTTTGGAACAATTCTGTGGTGATTTTGGGGCGCTATTTGGGGGCTTTTGGAGGCTAATTTGGGGAGATTTGGGAAGTTTTGGTGGCAGTTTTGGGGTGCCAAAACCGATTTTGGTGTGATTTTGGGTGGTATTTGTGTGATTTTTGGGTTGCCCTGGCCCATTTTTGTGTGATTTGGGGTGTGAGTGTTTAGGGCGATTTTGAGGTGATTTTTGTGGCGATTTTGGGGATTTTTGGGGTGATTTGAGGGGGTTTGGGGTGATTTTTGGGATGATTTAGGGATAATTTTTAAGGGAAATTTGGGGGTGATTTTTGGGGTGCAGAAGCCAATTTCAGCATGATTTTGGGTTTATTTTGCGTGGTTTTGGTTGATTTGGGGGTGACTTTTGGGGCAATTTTGGGCGGCATTGAGAGTGCTGAAGCCACTTGTGGGGTGATTTTTGGCCGATTTTGGGGTGATTTGGGGGGTGATTTTGGGGGTGATTTATTGGGGGGCTGAAGCAAATTATTAGGGTGATTTTGGGAAGCTTTGAAGGTGCCAAAATCAGTTTTGGAGTGATTTTGGGGCGATTTTTGGGGCACCTTTGAGTTGGTTTTTGGGGCGATTCTGAGAGTTCTTGGGTTGATTTTTGGGGTGATTTTTGGAGCAATTTTGGGGGGTTTTGAGGGTGCTGATGATGATTTAAGTTTTTTTTAGGGTGATTTTTGGATGGTTTCTGGGGAGATTTTAGGGTGATTTTGAGGTGATCTTGGTGTGATTTTTGAAGTGATTTTTGGGCAATTTTGAAGGTTTCTGGGGCAATTTTAGGGGTTTTGGGGGGTGCAGAAGCTGATTTGGCAGTGATTTGATGTGATGTTGAGGTGATTCATGAGGCGATTTCGAGGATAGTTTGGGGATCATTTTGCGGTGACTTTTGGGGGGAGCTCAATCCAATTTTCAGATTATTTTGGTTGACTTTGTGGTGATTTTTTGGGCGATTTGGGGTGTTTCTAGGACAATTTTGGTTTTTTTTTTCAAGATTGCCAAAGCCAGTTTTGGAGTAATTTGGGGAGATTTTGGAGAGATTTTTGGGGCAACTTTGGCGTTGTTTTTAGGGCAATTTTGAAGGTTTCTTGGGTGATTTCAGGGGGTTTTGGGAGTGCAGAAGCTGATTTTGGGGCGATATCAGATGATTTTGGGGTGGTTTTTGGGACAATTTTGGAGGTGTTTTGGGGGTTCCAAAGCAGATTTTGGGTGATTTCAAAGGTTTTTAAGGAAATTTGGGGTGATTTCTGGAGTGATTCTGGGGTGATTTTGGTGTTTTAGGGGGTGTCAAAGGCATTTTTGGGGGTGATTTTGGGGCTATTTTTAGGGCAGGTTTTGGAAGTGCCGGAGCTCATTTTGGGGTGATTGTGGGTGATTTTGGAGTGATTCTGGGGTGAGTTTAGGGATGTTTTGGGGGCAATTTGGAGGGCTTTTTGGGGTGATTTTGGGCCATTTGGGGAGTGCCAAAGCAAATTTTTGGGGTGTTCTTAGGGATGATTTTGGGGTGATTGTTGGGGTGACTTACAATGGGTTTGGGGATGATTTTGGGGTGATTTTTAAGGTGATTTGAGTGCAGTTTTGGAGTGCAGAAGCCAATTTGTGGGTTATTTGGGATGATTTTCAGGTAATTTTTGAGGCAATTTTGGGGGTGGCTTCGGTATGATTTTGTGGTGATTTTTGCAGCGATTTTGGGGGTTTTGTGGGAAAATTTGGGGTGGTTTTGTTGGGCTGTTTATTTTTTTTTGTGGGATTTTTTGGTGGTGTATTACCAGGATCCAGGCGTGCGTGAGCGCACGGCGAGGCCCGGTATTGGCAACCTGGTTCGATGGGGCCACGGCCGATCACCTCTTTTATAATACACAGACCGTGCCGGGCAATCATACATAACACTAATATAGTGGATGGCGAAATGCATTTATTCGAGCGCGCGCGGTAGCTTTTATGGATGTAGCGTGGTCACGTCACGCCAGTGGGGGTCTGCAAGGTACAACTGGATTTGGTAAGAACTGTGGAGAGGCAGGGACCCTAACTAACACCCGATAATTCTTCTGGCCGGGAAATCTATCTGCCAACAGTGGTGGGGTTTTTTTTGTTGTTTTGTTTTGGTTTGGTTTTTTTGTTTGTTTTGGTTTGGTTTTTATTGTTTTGGTTTGGTTTGGTTTGGTTTGGTTTGGTTTTTTGGTGTTCCAAAGCCGATTTTGGTGTGACTTTTTGGTGATTTAGAGGTCATTTTTGGGGCTGCCGAAGATGATTTTGGGGTGATTTTTGGGGTAGTTTTTGCGGGTGCGAAAGCTCATTTTGGGGTGATTGCAGGTGATTTTGATGCAATTTAGGGGTGAATTTGGGTTATTTTTGGGACAATTTTGGGGATTTTAAGGGTTTTTGAGGGTGCCAAAGCCAATTTTTGGGGTGACTTTGGAGTGGTTTTGGGGTGATTTTGAGGGTTCTTGGGGTGATTTTAGTGTGATTTTTGGGGTGATTGTGCGAGCGACGCAGATGAGGACAAAGGCCACCTTGGTGCACCCCGACAGCTCCAGTATGTACACCAGCAGCTGCAGACCATAGAGAGCAATGAACTGCTCCCGCGTCACGTTGTGGTTCCCGCAGGAGCTACGCGAACTGCGCCGGGTGATGTTCAGGGACAGCAAGGCGCCGACTCGGGGACTGACACCACCCCTCTTCAGCGCCGCCGCCCGCGCCCCGACATGGCCAGACCACGACCCCTCTGGCTTTGCCGTCTTCTGCCTCAACGTCCTTGTAAACACCTGCTCTCAGTGATATTTTCTTGCCTTCCACATTCTTCCCCACTTTCCTTTCGCTTCTCCTCGCACCCTGTGGCTTCCCCGAGGATGCCTGCTTTCCTGCTGCAAAATGCTGCTCTCTCGGCAAAAAGGCAGCTTCTCGTTCTGGACAGCTCTGCTGCGCACAAGACGCAGAGAGACAGCAGAGCTTCTGCTTGAGCTGCTGAATGCAGGGGCAACTCCAACCCAACTAGAAAGTGCTTTTGTGCTGGCAAAGGCAGAAGTATCATTGCACCAGCGTCTGGGCTTGCTGGAAACAATAGCAAGCAGGAGTACTTCTCGGCACCATGAAAACAGAAAGCAGAAGCACGCACACGGCGAGAGGAGACTGCCTGAAATGTCCTACATTTAGTATAGCTGTCAGGTGAAGACACTGTGACAAGACAGTGTTGGCAGCACCAGATTCCACCTCTCTGGGAAACCACGGTGTTGGCAGCTTCAGCTTCCACCACTCGGCGACACCACAGTTGTGGCAGCACCAGGTTCAAAGTCTCTGCGACACCACAGTGACTACAGAACCAGTTTCCACCTCTTTGTGACACCACAGTGTGTGACAGCAATGGAAACACCCACTCCCATAACTCTGTGACACCACAGCTCTGGTAGCCCCAGCATTTCTCTCTTTGTGACACCACAGAGCTGGCAGCAGCAACTTCCAACTTTCTCTGGCACCACAGTCCTGGCAGAACCAGCTTCCAACTCTCTCTGACACCACAGCAGTGGCAGCACAGACTTCCACCTCTCTGTGACACCACACTGCTGGCACCACCAGCTTCCACCTCCCTGTCACACCACAGCATTTCCAGCACCAGCTTCCATGTCTCTATGACACCACAGTGCTGCCTGCACCAGCTGCCACCTCGCTGTGACAACACAGTGTTGGCAGCACCGGATTCCACCTCTCTGGTACACCACAGTAGTTAGAATAAGACAATTGCCTTTTTTGTGATACC
This sequence comes from Phylloscopus trochilus trochilus, assembly GCA_016584745.2. NCBI lineage: Eukaryota > Metazoa > Chordata > Aves > Passeriformes > Phylloscopidae > Phylloscopus > Phylloscopus trochilus. Next base: position 55,111,593 of record WQNJ02000546.1, on the reverse strand, counting down.
ACAGAGCTGGCAGCAGCAGCTTCCACCTCTCTGTGACAATAGAGTACCTGGAGAACCACCATTACACTTTTTGTGTTGTCACAGTTCTCGCAGCACCAGCTTCCACCTCTCTGCGACACAAGAGCACTGGCAGCACCAGCATTCCTCTCCTTGTGAGACCAGAGAGCTGGCAGCAGCAACTTCCACCTTTCTGTGACACCACAGTGCTGGCAGAACCAGCTTCCACCTCTCTGTGACACCACAGCAGTGGCAGCACAGCCTTCCACCTCTCTGTGATACCACACTGCTGGTAGCACCAGCTTCTACATCTCTGTGAAAACACAGCAGTTGAAGCACGGGCTTCCACGTCTCTGTGACACCATAGTGATGGCACCACCAGCTTCCACCTCCCTGTCACACCACAGCATTTGCAGCACCAGCTTCCACGTCTCTATGACACCACAGTGCTGCCTGCACCAGCTGCCATCTCGCTGTGACAACACAGTGTTGGCAGCACCAGATTCCACCTCTCTGGGACACCACGGTGTCGGCAGCTTCAGCTTCCACCACTCTGCGACACCACAGTTCTGGCAGCACCAGCTACAAAGTCTCTGGGACACCACAGTAACTGCAGAACTAGTTTCCACCACTTTGTGACAACACAGTAGTGGAAACACCCGCTCCCACCTCTCTGTGACACCACAGCTTTGGAAGCACACACTTCCACCTCTCTGTGGCGCCAAAGCTCTGGCAGCACCAGCATTCCTCTCTTTGTGACACCACACAGCTGGCAGCAGCAACTTCCACGTTTTTGTGACTCCACAGATCTGGTAGCACCAGCTTCTAACTCTCTGTGAAAACACAGCAGTTGAAGCACCAGCTTCCACCTCTCTGTGATACCACAGTCCTGGCAACACCAGGATTCCTCTCTTTGTGACACTACAGAGCAGGCAGCAGCAACTTCCACCTCTCTGTGACACCACAGCAGTGGCAGCACCAGCTTCCTCCTCTCTATGACACCACAGTGCTGCCTGCACCAGCTGCCACCTCGCTGTGAAAACACAGTGGTGGCAGCACCAGGTTCCACCTCTCTGGGACACCACGGTGTTGGCAGCTTCAGCTTCAAGCTCTCTGTCACACCAGTGCTCTGGCAGCACCAGCTTCCACTTTTCTGTGACACCAGAGCTCTGGTAAACCAGCTTCCATCACTTGGTGACACCGCAGTGCTCCCAGCACCTGCGTCCAACATTCTGTGACACCACAGTGGCGGCAACAGCAGCTCCCAGCTGTCTGTTACACGATGGCTGTTGCAGCAGAAGCTTCCTCCTCTCTGTGACAACACAGTAGCTGGAGAACCACCATTACCCTTTTTGTGTTGCCACAGTGCTGGCAGAACCAGCTTCCACCTCTCTGCGACACCAGAGCAGTCGCAGCACCAGCATTCCTCTCCTTCTGACACAACAGAGCTGGCAGCAGCAACTTCCACCTTTCTGTGACACCACAGTGCTGGCAGAACCAGCTTCCACCTCTCTGTGACACCACACCAGTGGCAGCACAGACTTCCACCTCTCTGTGATACCACAGTCCTGGCACCACCAGCTTCTACCTCTCTGTCACACCACAGCATTTGCAGCACCAGCTTCCACATCTCTGTGACACCACAGTGCCTCTAGAATCAGTTTACTCCACTTTGTGACAACACAGCAGTGGAAACACCCGCTCCCACCTCTCTGTGACACCACAGCTTTGGCAGCACACACTTCCACCTCTCTCTGACACCAAAGCTCTGGCAGCACCAGCAATCTTCTCTTCGTGACACCGCAGTGCTGCCTGCAGGAGCTGCCACCTTGCTGTGAAAACACAGTGTTGGCAGCACCAGATTCCACCTCTCTCGGACACCACGGTGTTGGCAGCTTCAGCTTCCACCACTTTGCGACACCACAGTTGTGGCAGCACCAGCTACAAAATCTCTGGGACACCACAATGCCTGCAGAACCAGTTTAACCACTTTGTGACACCACAGCGGTGGAAACACCCACTCCCACCTAAAATGGCCACCGTTTCTGTTTAATTCTGTCTACCTGCCGCTGGGATTTTGCCTGCTAAAATTCCACTAAAATTCCATACGAATGACAATGTCCTCCATATGAAATCTACCACCAGTTGGAAATTTGTCTGCACTGGTAGGTCCAATGTCCTCGTAAAAACTGACATCAGGAACCTGGGCTGGAGGCAGTGGTTTCCCTTAGAAAAGGGCCACCGTTCGTGTCTAATGCTGTCTTCCTGCCGCTGGGAATTTGCCTGCTAAAATTTCATACAAATGAGGATATCCCCCAGATGGAATCTAACACCACATGGAAGATTATCTTCCCTTGTAGTGTCAAAGACCTCCTACAAACTGACATCAGGAGCCTGGGCTAGAGACTTTGACTTCCCATAGAAACGGCCCACCGTTCATGTCTAATGCTGTCTGCCTGCCAATAGGATTTTGCCTGATAATATACCTCTAAAATTACATACAAATCAGGATGTCTCCCAAATGGAATCAACCACGGCATGGAAGATTGTCTGCCCTTGTAGTGCCACAGGCCTCCTACAAACTGACATCAGGAACCTAGGCTGGAGACTTTGGTTTCCCATGGAAAAGGCCCACCGTTCGTGTCTAATAGTCTCTCCTGGACGCTGAGATTTTGGCTGCCAATAATCCTCTAAAATTCCATAGGAATGAGAAGGTCTCCCAGATGGAGTCCACCACCACTTAGAAGTTTGTCTGCCCTTGTAGTTGCAAAGGCCTCCTACAAACTGACATCAGGAACGTGAGGTGGAGTCTTGGGTTTCCCATGGAAAAGGTCCATTTTTCGTGTCTAATGCTGTCTGCCTGCAACTGGGCTTATGCCTACTAAAATTCCACACAAATGGGGATATCTCCCAGAAGCAATCTACCACCAGTTGGAAGTTTGTCTGCCCATGTAGTGCCAAAGGCCTCTTGCAAACTGACATCAGGAACCTGGGGTGGAGACTTTGGTTTCCCATGGAAAAGGGCCAGCGTTCGTGTCTATTGCTGTCTGTCTGCCAGTGGGCTTCTGCCTAATGAAATCCCATACAAATGAGGATATCTCCCAGATGGAATCTACCACCAGCTGGATATTTTTCTGCCCTTGTAGTGCAAAAGGCCTCCTGAAAACTGACATCAGGAACCTGGGGTAGAGACTTTGGTTTCCCATGGAAAAGGGCCGCTGTTTGTATCTAATGCTGTCTGCCTGCCAGTGGTCTTCTGCCTCCTGAAATTCCATACAAATGAGGATATCTCCCAGATGGAATCTACCACTAGTTGGAAGTTTGTGAGCCCTTTTACTGCCAACGAGCTCCTACAAACTGACATCAGGAACGTCGGCTGGAGACATTGGTTAGCCATGGAAAAGGGCCAGTGTTCGTGTCTAATGCTGTCTGACTGCCACTGGGATTATGCCTACTAAAGTTCCACTAAAATTCCATTAAAATGAAGATATCTCCCAGATGGAATCTACCACCAGTTGGAAGTTTGTCTGTCCTTTTAGTACCAAAGGCCTCCTGCAAATGGACATCAGGAACATGGGGTGGAGAGTTTGGTTTCCCACGGAAAAGGGCCAGCGTTCGTGTCTAATGCTGTCTGCCTGCAACTGGGCTTATGACTGCTGAAATTCAATACAAATGAGGATATCACCCAGATGGAATCTACCACCAGTTGGAAGTTTGTCTGCCCTTGTAGTGCCAAAGGCCTCCTATAAATTGATATCGGAAACGTAGGATGGATAATGTGCTTTCCCATGAAAAAGGGCCACCGTTCTTGTCTAATGCTGTCTGCCTGCCACTGGGCTTATACCTACTAAAATTCCATACAAATGAGGATATCTCCTAGGTGCAATCTACCACCAGATGGAAGTTTGTCAGCTCTTGTAGTGCCAAAGGCCTCCTGCCAACTGACATCAGGAACGTGGGGTGGAGACGTTGGTTTCCCATGGAAAAGGGCCAGCGTTCGTGTCTAATGCTGTCTGCCACTGGGCTATGCCTACTAAAATTCCATACAAACGAGGATATCTCCCAGGTGCAATCTACCACCAGTTGGAAGTTTGTCTGCCCTTGTAGTTCCAAAGGCCTCCTACAAACTGACATCAGGAACGTGAGGTGGAGACTTTGGTTTCCAATGGAAAAGGGCCACCGTTTGTGTCTAATGCGGCTTCCTGCACCTGGGCTTCTGCCTGCTGAAATTCCATACATATGAGGATATCTCCCAGCTGCAATGTACAACCAGATGGAAGTTTGTCTGCCCTTGTAATGCTATAGCCCTTCTACAATCTGACATCACGAACCTGCGGTGGAGACTTTGGTTTCCATGGAAAACGGCCACTGTTCGTGTCTAATGCTGTCTGCCGGCCACACGGATTCTGCCTTCTGAATTTCCACTAAAATTCCATGTAAATCACGATATCTTCCAGTTGCGATCTACCACCAGTTGGAAGTATAACTGCCCTTGTAGTGCCGAAGGGATCCCACAAACTGACGTCAGGAACCTGGAGTGAAGACTATGGTTTCCCAAAGAAAAGGTGCACCGTTCGTGTCTATTGCTCTCTGCCTGCCACTGGGCTTATGCTGGCTAAAATTCCACAAAAATTCCATACAAATGAGGATATCTCCCAAGTGGAATCTACCACCAGATGGAAGGTTGTCTGCCCTTGTAGTGCTAAAGGCCTCCTAAAAACTGACCTCAGGATTGTGGGGTGGAGACTTTGGTTTTCCATGGAAAAGGGCCATCGTTCAAGTCTAATGCTGTCTGCCTGCAGCTGGGCTTATGCCTAAAAAAATTCCACTGAAATTCCATGCAAATGATGATATCTCCCCGGTGCAATCTACCACCAGATGGAGGACTATCTGCCCTTGTAGTTACATACGCATCATAAAAACAAACATCAGGAATAAGAGGTGGAGACTTTGGTTTCCCATGGAAAAGGGCCGGCGTTCGTGTCTAATGCTGTCTGCCTGCCAGTGGGCTTCTGCCTACTGAAATCCCATACAAATGCGGATATCACCCAGATGGAATCTACGACCAGTTGGAAGTTTGCCTGGCCTTGAGTGCCAAAGGCCTCGTATAAATTGACATCTGAAACGTAGGGTGGATAATTTGGTTTCCCATGGAAGAGTGCTATCGTTCTTGTCTAATGTTGTCTGCCTGCCGCTGGGTTTCTGCCTGCTAAAATCCCTCTAAAATTCCATACAAATTAGGATATCTCCCAGATGGAATCTACCACCAGTTGGAAGTTTGTCAGCCCTTGTAGTGCCAACGAGGTCTTACAAACTGACATCAGGAACGTCAGCTGGAGACTTTGGTTTGCAATGGAAAAGGACCAGCGTTCGTGTCTACTGCTGTCTGCCTGCGACTGGGCTTACGCCTACTAAAATTCCACTAAAATTCCATATAAATGAGGATATCTCCCAGATGGAATCTACCACCAGTTGGAAGTTTGTCTGTCCTTTTAGTGCCAAAGGCCTCCTGCAAACGGACATCAGGAACGTGGGGTGGAGACTTTGGTTTCCCATGGAAAAGGGCCACCGTTCGTGTCTAATGCTTTCTGCCTGCCACTGGGCTTATGCCTACTAAAATTCCATACAAACGAGGATATCTCCCAGGTGCAATCTACCACCAGTTGGAAGTTTGTCTGCCCTTGTAGAGCCAAAGGCCTCCTAGAAACTGACATCGGAAACGTAGGATGGATAATGTGCTTTCCCATGAAAAAGGGCCACTGTTCTTGTCTAATGCTGTCTGCCTGCCACTGGGCTTATACCTACTAAAATTCCATACAAATGAGGATATCTCCTAGGTGCAATCTACCACCAGATGGAAGTTTGTCAGCTCTTGTAGTGCCAAAGACCTCCTGCAAACGGACATCAGGAACGTGGGGTGGAGACATTGGTTTCCCATGGAAAAGGGCCAGCGTTCGTGTCTAATGCTGTCTGCCACTGGGCTATGCCTACTAAAATTCCATACAAACGAGGATATCTCCCAGGTGCAATCTACCACCAGTTGGAAGTTTGTCTGCCCTTGTAGTTCCAAAGGCCTCCTACAAACTGACATCAGGAACATGAGGTGGAGACTTCGGTTTCCAATGGAAAAGGGCCACCGTTTGTGTCTAATGCGGCTTCCTGCACCTGGGCTTCTGCCTGCTGAAATTCCATACATATGAGGATATCTCCCAGCTGCAATGTACAACCAGATGGAAGTTTGTCTGCCCTTGTAATGCCATAGCCCTTCTACAATCTGACATCACGAACCTGCGGTGGAGACTTTGGTTTCCATGGAAAACGGCCACTGTTCGTGTCTAATGCTGTCTGCCGGCCACACGGATTCTGCCTTCTGAATTTCCACTAAAATTCCATGTAAATCACGATATCTTCCAGTTGCGATCTACCACCAGTTGGAAGTATAACTGCCCTTGTAGTGCCGAAGGGATCCCACAAACTGACGTCAGGAACCTGGAGTGAAGACTATGGTTTCCCAAAGAAAAGGTGCACCGTTCGTGTCTATTGCTCTCTGCCTGCCACTGGGCTTATGCTGGCTAAAATTCCACAAAAATTCCATACAAATGAGGATATCTCCCAAGTGGAATCTACCACCAGATGGAAGGTTGTCTGCCCTTGTAGTGCTAAAGGCCTCCTAAAAACTGACCTCAGGATTGTGGGGTGGAGACTTTGGTTTTCCATGGAAAAGGGCCATCGTTCAAGTCTAATGCTGTCTGCCTGCAGCTGGGCTTATGCCTAAAAAAATTCCACTGAAATTCCATGCAAATGATGATATCTCCCCGGTGCAATCTACCACCAGATGGAGGACTATCTGCCCTTGTAGTTACATACGCATCATAAAAACAAACATCAGGAATAAGAGGTGGAGACTTTGGTTTCCCATGGAAAAGGGCCGGCGTTCGTGTCTAATGCTGTCTGCCTGCCAGTGGGCTTCTGCCTACTGAAATCCCATACAAATGCGGATATCACCCAGATGGAATCTACGACCAGTTGGAAGTTTGCCTGGCCTTGAGTGCCAAAGGCCTCGTATAAATTGACATCTGAAACGTAGGGTGGATAATTTGGTTTCCCATGGAAGAGTGCTATCGTTCTTGTCTAATGTTGTCTGCCTGCCGCTGGGTTTCTGCCTGCTAAAATCCCTCTAAAATTCCATACAAATTAGGATATCTCCCAGATGGAATCTACCACCAGTTGGAAGTTTGTCAGCCCTTGTAGTGCCAACGAGGTCTTACAAACTGACATCAGGAACGTCAGCTGGAGACTTTGGTTTGCAATGGAAAAGGACCAGCGTTCGTGTCTACTGCTGTCTGCCTGCGACTGGGCTTACGCCTACTAAAATTCCACTAAAATTCCATATAAATGAGGATATCTCCCAGATGGAATCTACCACCAGTTGGAAGTTTGTCTGTCCTTTTAGTGCCAAAGGCCTCCTGCAAACGGACATCAGGAACGTGGGGTGGAGACTTTGGTTTCCCATGGAAAAGGGCCACCGTTCGTGTCTAATGCTTTCTGCCTGCCACTGGGCTTATGCCTACTAAAATTCCATACAAACGAGGATATCTCCCAGGTGCAATCTACCACCAGTTGGAAGTTTGTCTGCCCTTGTAGAGCCAAAGGCCTCCTAGAAACTGACATCGGAAACGTAGGATGGATAATGTGCTTTCCCATGAAAAAGGGCCACTGTTCTTGTCTAATGCTGTCTGCCTGCCACTGGGCTTATACCTACTAAAATTCCATACAAATGAGGATATCTCCTAGGTGCAATCTACCACCAGATGGAAGTTTGTCAGCTCTTGTAGTGCCAAAGACCTCCTGCAAACGGACATCAGGAACGTGGGGTGGAGACATTGGTTTCCCATGGAAAAGGGCCAGCGTTCGTGTCTAATGCTGTCTGCCACTGGGCTATGCCTACTAAAATTCCATACAAACGAGGATATCTCCCAGGTGCAATCTACCACCAGTTGGAAGTTTGTCTGCCCTTGTAGTTCCAAAGGCCTCCTACAAACTGACATCAGGAACATGAGGTGGAGACTTCGGTTTCCAATGGAAAAGGGCCACCGTTTGTGTCTAATGCGGCTTCCTGCACCTGGGCTTCTGCCTGCTGAAATTCCATACATATGAGGATATCTCCCAGCTGCAATGTACAACCAGATGGAAGTTTGTCTGCCCTTGTAATGCTATAGCCCTTCTACAATCTGACATCACGAACCTGCGGTGGAGACTTTGGTTTCCATGGAAAACGGCCACTGTTCGTGTCTAATGCTGTCTGCCGGCCACACGGATTCTGCCTTCTGAATTTCCACTAAAATTCCATGTAAATCACGATATCTTCCAGTTGCGATCTACCACCAGTTGGAAGTATAACTGCCCTTGTAGTGCCGAAGGGATCCCACAAACTGACGTCAGGAACCTGGAGTGAAGACTATGGTTTCCCAAAGAAAAGGTGCACCGTTCGTGTCTATTGCTCTCTGCCTGCCACTGGGCTTATGCTGGCTAAAATTCCACAAAAATTCCATACAAATGAGGATATCTCCCAAGTGGAATCTACCACCAGATGGAAGGTTGTCTGCCCTTGTAGTGCTAAAGGCCTCCTAAAAACTGACCTCAGGATTGTGGGGTGGAGACTTTGGTTTTCCATGGAAAAGGGCCATCGTTCAAGTCTAATGCTGTCTGCCTGCAGCTGGGCTTATGCCTAAAAAAATTCCACTGAAATTCCATGCAAATGATGATATCTCCCCGGTGCAATCTACCACCAGATGGAGGACTATCTGCCCTTGTAGTTACATACGCATCATAAAAACAAACATCAGGAATAAGAGGTGGAGACTTTGGTTTCCCATGGAAAAGGGCCGGCGTTCGTGTCTAATGCTGTCTGCCTGCCAGTGGGCTTCTGCCTACTGAAATCCCATACAAATGCGGATATCACCCAGATGGAATCTACGACCAGTTGGAAGTTTGCCTGGCCTTGAGTGCCAAAGGCCTCGTATAAATTGACATCTGAAACGTAGGGTGGATAATTTGGTTTCCCATGGAAGAGTGCTATCGTTCTTGTCTAATGTTGTCTGCCTGCCGCTGGCTTTCTGCCTGCTAAAATCCCTCTAAAATTCCATACAAATTAGGATATCTCCCAGATGGAATCTACCACCAGTTGGAAGTTTGTCAGCCCTTGTAGTGCCAACGAGGTCTTACAAACTGACATCAGGAACGTCAGCTGGAGACTTTGGTTTGCAATGGAAAAGGACCAGCGTTCGTGTCTACTGCTGTCTGCCTGCGACTGGGCTTACGCCTACTAAAATTCCACTAAAATTCCATATAAATGAGGATATCTCCCAGATGGAATCTACCACCAGTTGGAAGTTTGTCTGTCCTTTTAGTGCCAAAGGCCTCCTGCAAACGGACATCAGGAACGTGGGGTGGAGACTTTGGTTTCCCATGGAAAAGGGCCACCGTTCGTGTCTAATGCTTTCTGCCTGCCACTGGGCTTATGCCTACTAAAATTCCATACAAACGAGGATATCTCCCAGGTGCAATCTACCACCAGTTGGAAGTTTGTCTGCCCTTGTAGAGCCAAAGGCCTCCTAGAAACTGACATCGGAAACGTAGGATGGATAATGTGCTTTCCCATGAAAAAGGGCCACTGTTCTTGTCTAATGCTGTCTGCCTGCCACTGGGCTTATACCTACTAAAATTCCATACAAATGAGGATATCTCCTAGGTGCAATCTACCACCAGATGGAAGTTTGTCAGCTCTTGTAGTGCCAAAGACCTCCTGCAAACGGACATCAGGAACGTGGGGTGGAGACATTGGTTTCCCATGGAAAAAGGCCAGCGTTCGTGTCTAATGCAGTCTGTCTGCCACTGGGCTATGCCTACTAAAATTCCATACAAACGAGGATATCTCCCAGGTGCAATCTACCACCAGTTGGAAGTTTGTCTGCCCATGTAGTACCAAAGGCCTCTTGCAAACTGACATCAGGAACCTGGGGTGGAGACTTTGGTTTCCCATGGAGAAGGGCCAGCTTTCGTGTCTATTGCTATCTCTCTGCAAGTGGCCTCCTGCCTGATGAAACCCCATATAAATGCGGATATCTCCCAGATGGAATCTACCACCAGTTGGAAGTTTGTCTGCCCTTGTAGTTCCAAAGGCCTCCTACAAACTGACATCAGGAACGTCAGCTGCAGAATTTGGTTTCCCATGGAAAAGGGCCGCTATTCGTATCTAACGCTGTCTGCCTGCCAATGGGCTTACGCCTACTAAAATTCTATACAAATGGGGATATCTCCCAGAAGCAATCTAAAACCAGTTGGAAGTTTGTCTGCCCATGTAGTGCCAAAGGCCTCTTGCAAACTGACATCAGGAACCTGGGGTGGAGACTTTGGTTTCCCATGGAAAAGGGCCAGCGTTCGTGTCTATTGCTGCATGTCTGCCAGTGGGTTTCTTCCTAATGAAATCCCATACAAATGAGGATATCTCCCAGATGGAATCTACCACCAGTTGGATGTTTGTGAGCCCATTTGTATAGACTTTTAGTGGAATTTTAGTACTCAGAAGCCCAGTTGCAGACAGACAGCATTAGACACGAACGCTGGCCCTTTTCCATTGGAAACCAAAGTCTCCACCTCACGTTCCTGATGTCAGTTTGTAGGAGGCCTTTGGAACCACAAGGGCAGAGAAACTTCCATCTGGTGTTAGATTGCACCTGGGAGATATTCTCATTTGTATGGAATTTTAGTGGAATTTTAATAGGCAGTATCCAAGTGGCAGGCACACATCACTAGACACGAACGCTGGCCCATTTCCATGGGAAACCAAAGTCTCCATTCCAGATTCCTTCTGTCAGTTTGTAGGAGGCCTTTGGCACTACGAGGGCAGACAAACTTCCACATGGTGGTAGATTGCACCTGGGAGATATCCTCATTTGTATGGACCTTCAGCAGTCATAACCACCGTGCCAGGCAGACAGCATTAGACACGAACAGTGGCCCTTTTCCATGGGAAATCAAAATCTCCACCCCATGTTGCTGATGTCACTTTGTAGGAGGCATTTTCCAATATAAGGGCAGAGAAACGTCCATCTGGTTGTACATTGCAGCTGGGAGATATCCTCATTTCTATGGAATTTTAGTGGAATTTTAGTAGGAAGAAGCCCAGTGGCAGGCAGACAGCATTAGACACGAACAATGGCCCATTTTTTTGGGAAACCAAAGTCTCCACCCCATGTTCCTGATGTCGATTTCTAGGAGGCCTTTGGCACTACAAGGGCAGAAAAGCTTCCGTCTGGTGGTTGATTGCATCGGGATGATATCCTCATTTGTATGGAAGTTCAGCAGGTAGAAGCCCAGTGGCAGGCAGACAGAATTAGACACTAACGGTGGCCCTTTTCCTTGGGAAAACAAAGTCTCCAAGCCACACTCCTGATGTCAGTTTGTAGTAGGCGTTTGGCATTTAAAGGGCAGACAAACTTCCATCTGGTGGGAAATTACATTTGGGAGATATCCTCATTTGTAGTGAATATAAGTAGGCATATTCCCACTGGCAGGCAGACAGCATTAGACACGAATGGTGGCCCTTTTCCATAGGAAACCAAAGCGTCCTCTCCAGATTCCTGATGTCAGTTTGTAGGAGTCCGTTGGCATTACAAGGGCAGACAACTTTCAGCTGGTGGTAGACTCCATCTGGGAGATATCCTCATTTGTATGGGATTTTACTAGGCATAAGCCCAGTGGCAGGCACATAGCATTAGACACAAACGGTGACCCATTTCCATGGGAAAACAAAGTCTCCACCCCACGTTCCTGATGTCAGTTTTTCGGAGGCCTTTGGCACTACGAGGGCATACAAACTTCCACCCGGTAGTAGATTACACCTTGGAGATATCCTCATTTGTATGGAACTTCAGCAGTCATAACCACAGTGCCAGGCAGACAGCATTAGACAGGAACGGTGGTCCTTTTCCATGGGATACCAAAATCTCCACCCTAGGTTCCTGATGTCAGTTTGTAGGAGGCCTTTGGAACCACAAGGGCAGAGAAACTTCCATCTGGTGTTAGATTGCATCTGGGAGATATTCTCATTTGTATGGAATTTTAGTGGAATTTTAGTAGGCAGAATCCCAGCGGCAGGCAGACAGAATTAATCATGAATAATGGCCCATTTCCATGGGAAACCAAAGTCTCCACCCCAGGTTCCTCATGTCATTTTCTAGGAGGCCTCTGGCACTACAAGAGGAGACAAACTTCCAACTGGTGGCATATTGCATTTGGGAGATATCCTCTTTTGTATGTAATTTTAGTAGCCATAACCCCAGTGGCAGGCAAACAGCATTATACACGAACGGTGGCTCTTTTCCATGGGAAAACAATGTCTCCGCCCCAGGTTCCTGATGTCACTTTGTAGGAAGCCTTTAGCTCTACAGGGGCAGACAAACTTCCATCTGGTGGTAGATTGCACCTGGGAGACATCCTCATTTGTATGGAATTTTAGTGGAATTTTAATAGGCAGAAGCCTAGTGGCAGGCACACATCATTCGACACGAACGCTGGCCCATTTCCATGGGAAACCAAAGTCTCCACTCCAGGTTCCTGATGTCAGTTTGTAGGAGGCCTTTGGCACTACAAGGGCCAACAAAGTTCCGTCTGGTGGTTGATTGTATCGAGGAGATATCCTTATTTCTATGGAAATTCAGCAGGCAGAAGCCCAGTGGCCGGCAGACTGCATTAGACACGAACAATGGACCTTTTCCATGGGCAAAGAAAGTCTCCACCTCACGTTCCTGATGTCAGTTTGTAGGAGGCCTTTGGAACTACAAGAGCAGAAAAACTTCCATCTGGTGTTAGATTGCACCTGGGAGATATCCTCATGTGTATAGAATTTTAGTGGAATTTTAGTAGGCATAAGCCCAGTGGCTGGCAGACAGCATTACACACGAACGGTGGCCCATTTCCTTGGGAAACCAAAGTCTCCATCCCACGTGCCTGATGTCAGTTTGTAGGAGGCATTTGGCACTACAAGGGCAGACAAACTTTGAACTGGTGGTAGATTCCATCTGGGAGATATCCTCATTTGTGAGGAATTTCAGCAGGCATAACCCCAGTGGCAGGCAGACAGCTTTAGACACGAACCGTGCCCCTTTTCCATGGGAAACCAAAGTCTCCACCCCACGTTCCTGATGTCAGTTTGTAAGAGGCGTTTGGAACTACAAGGGCAGAAAAACTTCCATCTGGTTGTAGATTGCACCTGGGAGATATCCTCATTTCTATGGAATTTTAGTGGAATTTTAGTAGGCATAAGCCCAGTGGCAGGCAGACAGCATTAGACACGAACGGTGCCCATTTCTATGGGAAACGAAAGTCTCCACCCCGCGTTCCTGATGTCCGTTTCTAGGAGGCCTTTGGCAGTACAAGGGCAGACAAACGTCCACCTGGTGGTAGATTGCACCTGGGAAATATCCTCATTTGTATGGAATTTCAACACGTAGAATCCCAGTGGCAGGCAGACAGCATTAGACACGAACAGTGGAACTTTCCATGGGAAACCAAAGTCTCCACCTCACGTTCCTGATGTCAGTTTGTATGAGGCCTTTGGAACTACAAGAGCAGAAAAACTTCCATCTGGTGTTAGATTGCACCTGGGAGATATCCTCATGTGTATAGAATTTTAGTGGAATGTTAGTAGGCCTATGCCCAGTGGCTGGCAGACAACATTGGACATGAACGGTGGCCCATATCCTTGGGAAACCAACGTCTCCATCCCACGTTCCTGATGTCTCTTTGTAGGTGGCCTTTGGCATTACAAGGATAGACAAACTTCCAACTGGTGGTAGATTCCATCTGGGAGATATCCTCATTTGTGAAGAATTTCAGTAGGTAGAAGCCCAGTGGCAGGCAGACAGCATTACACACGAACTCTGGCCCATATCCATGGGAAACCAAAGTCTCCACCCCAGACTCCTCATGTCAGTTTGTAGGAGGCCTTTGGAACTACAAGGGCAGAAAAACTTCCATCTGGTGGTAGATTGCACCTGGGAGATATCCTCATTCGTATGGAATTTTAGTATGCATAAGCCCAGTGGAAAGGAGGCAGCATTAGACACGAACAGGGGCCCTTTTCCATGGGAAACCAAAGTCTCCACGCCAGCCTCCTGATGTCAGTTTGCAGGAGGCATTTGTCACTATAAGAGCAGACAAACTTATATCTGGCGGTAGACTGCACCCGGGAGATGTCTTCATTTGTATGGAATTTCAGTGGAATTTTCGTAGGCAGAATCCCAATGGCCGGCAGACAACATCAGACACGAACAGTGGCCCATTTCCATGAGAAACCAAAGTCCCCACCCCAGGTTCCTGATGTCACTTTTTAGGAGGCCTTTGGCACTACAAGGGCAAACAAACTTCGAACTGGTGGTAGATTCCATCTGGGAGATATCCTCATTTGTGAGGAATTTAGGCAGGCATAACCCCAGTGGCAGGCAGACAGCATTAGACACGAACGGTGGCCCTTTTCAATGGGAAACCAAAATCTCCACGCCACGTTGCTGATGTCACTTTGTAGGGGGCGTTTTCCAATATAAGGGCAGAGAAACTTCCATCTGGTTGTAGATTGCACCTGGGAGATATCCTCATTTCTATCGAATTTTAGTGGAATTTTAGTAGGAAGAAGCCCCGTGGCAGGCAGACAGCATTAGACATGAATGGTGGCCCAATTCTATGGGAAACCAAATTATCCACCCCACGTTCCTGATGTCAGTTTTTAGGAGGCCTTTGGCAGTACAAGGGCAGACAAACTACCACCTGGTAGTAGATTGCACCTGGGAGATATCCTCATTTGTATGGAACTTCAGCAGTAATAACCTCAGTGTCAGGCAGACAGTATTAGACAGGAACGGTGGGCCTTTTCCATAGGAAACCAAAGTCTCCAGGCCATGTTCCAGATATCACTTTGAAGGAGGCCTTTGGCACTGCAAGAGCAGACAAACTTCCATGTGGTGGCATATTGCATCTGGGAGATATCCTCTTTTGTATGTAATTTCAGTAGTCATAAGCCCAGTGGCAAGGAGACAGCATTAAACACCAATGGTGGCCCTTTTCCATGGGAAACCAAAGCGTCCTCTCCAGATTCCTGATATTAGTTTCTAGGAGGCCGTTGGCATTACAAGGGCAGACAAACTTTCAACTGATTGTAGATTCCATCTGGGAGATATCCTCATTTGTATGTTATTTCAGTAGCCATAAGCCCAGTGGCAGGCAGACAGCATTAGACACGAACGCTGGCCCTTTTCCATGGGAAACCAAAGTCTCCACTCCAGGCTCCTGATGTCAATTTGTAGGAGGCCTTTGGCACTACAGGGGCAGACAAACTTCCATCAAATGGTTGATTGCATCGGAGAGATTTCCAAATTTCTTTGGAATTTCAGCAGGCAGAAGCCCAGTGGCAGGCAGACAGCATTAGACACGAACGGTGGCTTTTTCCTTGGGAAAACAAAGTCTCCACCCCTGATTCCAGATGTCAGTTTTTTAAGAGGGCTTTGGTAATACAAGGGCACAGAATCTTCCATCTGGTTGTAGATTGCACCTGGGAGATGTCCTCATTTCTATGGAATTATAGTAGGCATATGCCCACTGGCAGGCAGAAAGCATTAGACACGAACGGTGGTCTTTTCCATGGAAAAACGAATTATCCGTCCTATATATCTGATGTAAGTTTGAAGGAGGCCTTTGGAACTACAAGGGCAGACAAACTTCCATCTGGCAGTAGCTTGCACCTCGGAGATGTCCTCATTTCTATGGAATTTTAGTGGAATTTTAGTACTCAGAAGCCCAGTGGCAGACAGACAGCATTAAACACAAACGGTGGTCCTTTTCCATGGGAAACCAAAGTCTCCACCCCTGGTTCCTGATGTCAGTTTTTTACGAGGCCTTTGCCACTACAAGGGCAGACAATCTTCCATCTGGTGATAAATTGCATCTGCGAGATATCCTCATTTGTATGGAATTTTAGGAGGCATACGCCCAGTGGCAGGCACACAGCATTAGGCATGAACAGTGGCCCTTTTCCATGGGAAACCAAATTATCCGTCCTACGTTTCAGATGTCAGTTTATAGGAGCCCTTTGGCAGTACACGGGCAGAGAAACTTCAAACCGGGGGTAGATTGCACCTGCGAGAAATTCTCATTTGTATAGAATTTTAGAGGAATTTTAGTACGCAGAATGCCAGCGGCAGGCAGACAGAATTAGACATGAATAGTGGCCCTTTTCCAGAGGGAAAACAAAGTCTCCAGGTCAGGTTCTTGATGTCAGTTTTTAGGAGGCCTTTTGCACTACAAGAACAGACAAACTTCCAACTGGCGCATATTGCATCTTGGAGATATCCTCATTTGTATGGAATTTTTGTGGAATTAAAGTATGCAGAAGCTCAGTGGCAAGTAGAGAGCATTAAACAACAACGGTGGCCCATTTCCATGGGAAACCAAAGCGTCCTCTCCAGATTACTGATGTTAGTTTTTAGGAGGCCGTTGGCATTACAAGGGCAGACAAACTTTCAACTGATTGTAGATTCCATCTTGGAGATATCCTCATTTGTATGTTATTTCAGTAGCCATAAGCCCAGTAGCAGGCAGACAGCATTAGACACGAACGCTGGCCGTTTTCCATGGGAAACCAAAGTCTCCACTCCAGGCTCCTGATGTCAATTTGTAGTAGGCCTTTGGCACTACAGGGGCAGAAAAACTTCTGTCAAATGGTTGATTGCATCGGAGAGATTTCCAAATTTCTTTGGAATTTCAGCCGGCAGAATCCCAGTGGCAGGAAGACAGCATTAGTCAAGAACGGTGCCCCTTTTCCATGGGAAACCAAAGTCTCCAGCCCACGTTCCTGATGTAAGTTTGTAGAAGGCATTTGGAACTACAAGGGCAGAGAAACTTCCATCTGGTTGTAGATTGCACCTGGAAGATATCCTCATTTCTATCGAATTTTACTGGAATTTTAGTAGGAAGAAGCCCAGTGGCAAGCAGACAGCATTAAACATGAACGGTGGGCCTTTTCCATAGGAAACCAAAGTCTCCAGGCCAGGTTCCGATTGTCAGATTTAAGGAGGCCTTTGGCACTGCAAGAGCTGACAAACTTCCATCTGGTGGCATATTGCATCTGGGAGATATCCTCATTTGTATGTAATTTCAGTAGTCATAAGCCCAGTGGCAAGGAGACAGCATTAAACACCAAGGGTGGCCCTTTTCCATGGGAAACCAAAGCGTCCTGTCCACATTCCTGATGTCAGTTTCTAGGAGGCCGTTGGCATTACAAGGGCTAACAAACTTTCAACTGGTGGTAGACTCCATCTGGGAGATATCCTCATTTGTATGGAATTTTACTAGGCATAAGCCCAGTGGCAGGCAGAAACGGTGGTCCTTTTCCATGGGAAACCAATGTCTCCACCCTAGGTTCCTGATGTCAGTTTGTAGGAGGCCTTTGGAACCACAAGGGCAGAGAAACTTCCAACTGGTTTTACATTGCACCTGGGAGATATTCCCACTTCTATGGAATTTTAGTGGAATTTTAGTAGGCAGAATCCAAGCGGCAGGCATACAGAATTAGACATGAATAGTGGCCCATTTCCATGGGAAACCAAAGTCTCCACCCCAGGTTCCTGATGTCATTTTCAAGGAGGCCTCTGGCACTACAAGAGGAGACAAACTTCCAACTGGTGGCATATTGCATCTGGGAGATATCCTCATTTGTATGTAATTTTAGTAGCCATAAGCCCAGTGGCAGCATACAGCATTAGACACGAACGGTGGCCCTTTTCCATGGGAAACCAAAGTCTCCGCCCCAGGTTTCTGATGTCAATTTGTAGGAAGCCTTTGGCTCTACAGGGGCAGACAAACTTCCATCTGGTGGTAGATGGCACCTGGGAGACATCCTCATTTTTATGGAATTTTAGTGGAATTTTAATAGGCGGAAGCCTAGTGGCAGGCACACATCATTAGACAAGAACGCTGGTCCATTTACATGGGAAACCAAAGTCTCCACTCCAGGTTCCTGATGTCAGTTTGAAGGAGACCTTTGGCACTACAAGGGCAGACAAAGTTCCGTCTAATGGTTGATTGCATCGAGGAGATATCCACATATGTATGGAATTTCAGCAGGCAGAAACCCAGTGGCAGGCAGACAGCATTAGACACGAACAGTGGACCTTTTCCATGGGAAACCAAAGTCTCCACCTCACGTTCCTGATATCAGTTGGTAGGAGGCCTTTGGAACTACAAGGGCAGACAAACTTCCATCTGGTGTTAGATTGCACCTGGAAGATATCCTCATTTGTATAGAATTTTAGTGGAATTTTAGTAGGCATAAGCCCAGTGGCTGGCAGACAGCATTAGACACGAACGGCGGCCCATTTCCTTGGGAAACCAAACTCTCCATCCCACGTTCCTGATGTCAGTTTGTAGGAGGCCTTTGGCACTACAAGGGCAGACAAACTTCCACCTGGTGGTAAATTGCACCTGGGAGATATTCTCATTTGTATGGAATTTTAGCTGTCATAACCACTGTGCCAGGCAGACAGCAATAGACAGGAACGACTGTCCTTTTCCATGGGAAACCAAAGTCTCCAAACCACGTTCCCGATGTCAGGTTTTAGGAGGCCTTTGTCAGTACATGGGAAGACAAACTTCCGTCTGGTGGTTGATTGCATCGGGAGATATCCTCATTTGTATGGAATTTCAGCAGGTAGAATCCCAGTGGCAGGCAGACAGCATTAGACACGAACGGTGGTCCTTTTCCATGGGAAACGAAAGTCTCCAACCCAGGCTCCTGATGTCAGTTTTTAGGAGGCCTTTGGCATTAAAAGGGTAGACAATCTTCCATCTGGTGGTAAATTGCATCTGCGAGATATCCTCATATGTATGGAATTTTAGCAGGCATACGCCCAGAGGCAGGCACACAGCATTAGGCATGAACAGTGGCCCTTTTCCATGGGAAACCAAATTATCCATGCTACGTTTCACATGTCAGTTTATAGGAGCCCTTTGGCAGTACACGGGCAGAGAAACTTCAAACCGGGGGTAGATTGCTCCTGCGAGATATTCTTATTTGTAAATAATTTTAGATGAATTTTAGTACGCAGAATCCAAGCGGCAGCCAGACAGAATTAGACATGAATAGTGGCCCTTTTCCAGGTGAAATGAAAGTCTCCACCCCACGTTCCTAATGTCCGTTTCTAGGAGGCCTTTGGCACTACAAGAGCAGACAAACTTCAGACTGGTGGCATATTGCATCTGGGAGATATCCTCATCTGTATGTAATTTCAGTAGCCATAAGCCCAGTGGCAGGCAGACAGCATAAGAGACGAATGGTGGCCCTTTTCAATGGGAAACCAAAGTCTCCACTCCAGGCTCCTGATGTCAATTTGTAGGAGGCCTTTGGCAATACAGGGGCAGACAAACTTCCATCAAATGGTTGATTGCATCGGAGAGATTTCCCAATTTCTTTGGAATTTCAGCAGGCAGAAGCCCAGTGGCAGGCAGACAGCATTAGACACGAATGCTGGCCCTTTTCCATGGGAAACCAAAGTCTCCACCCCTGGTTCCTGATGTCAGTTTTTTAAGAGGGCTTTGGTACTACACGGGCAGAGAATTTTCCATCTGGTTGTAGATTGCACCTGGGAGATATCCTTATTTCTATGGAATTTTAGTGGAATTTTAGTAGGAAGAAGCCCAGTGGCAGGCAGACAGCATTAGACTCGAACGGTGGCCAATTTACTTGGGAAACCAAAGTCTCCACCCCACGTTCCTGATGTCAGTTTTTAGAGGACTTTGGCAATATATGGGCAGAAATACTTCCAACTGGGAGTAGCTTCCATCAGGGAGATATCCTCATTTGTGAGGAATTTTGCAGGTATAACCCCAGTGGCAGGCAGACAGCATTAGACACGAACGGTTGCCCTTTTCCATGGGAAACCAAAGTCTCCACCCCACGTTCCTGATGTCAGTTTGTAAGAGGCCTTTGGAACTACAAGGGCAGAGAAACTTCCATCTGGTGGTAGATTGCACCTGGGAGATATCCTCATTTGTATGGAATTTTAGTGGAATTTTAGTAGGCAGAAACCCAGCGGCAGGCAGACAGCATTAGACATGAATGGTGGCCCATTTCTATGGGAAACCAAAGTCTCCACCCCACGTTCCTGATGTCAGTTTGTAAGAGGCCTTTGGAACTACAAGGGCAGAAAAACTTCCATCTGGTGGTAGATTGCACCTGGGAGATATCCTCATTCGTATGGAATTTTAGTATGCATAAGCCCAGTGGAAAGGAGACAGCATTAGACACGAACAGGGGCCCTTTTCCATGGGAAACCAAAGTCTCCACCCCAGATTCCTGATGTCCGTTTGCAGGAGGCATTTGGCACTATAAGAGCAGACAAACTTATATCTGGCGGTAGATTGCACCCGGGAGATGTCTTCATTTGTATGTAATTTCAGTGGGATTTTCGTAGGCAGAAGCCCAATGGCCGGCAGACAGCATTAGACACAAACGGTGGCCCATTTCCATGAGAAACCAAAGTCTTCACCCCAGGTTCCTGATGTCAGTTTGTAGGAGGCCTTTGGCACTACAAGGGCAGACAAGCTTCCAACTGGTGGTCGATTGCACCTGGGAGATATCCTCATTTGTGAGGAATTTCAGCAGGCATAACCCCAGTGGCAGGCAGACAGCATTAGGCACGAACATTGGCCCATTTCCATGGAAACCAAAGTTTCCACCCCAGGTTCCTGATGTCAGTTTGCAGGAGACCTTTGGAACTACAAGGGCAGATAAGCTTCCATCTTCTGGTAGATTGCACCTGGGAGATATCATCATTTGTATGGAATTTTAGTGGAACTTTAGTAGGAAGAAGCCCAGTGGCAGGCAGACAGCATTAGACACGAACCCTGGCCATTTTCCGTGGGAATCCAAAGTCTCCACTCCATGTTCCTGATGTCCTGATACTTGTCCAGGCAAATATCAATCATGTAACCCTCCCGAAGGCTCTCCTGTTTCATGGAGATATGATAGCTTGCTGAGAGATCCCTGGGTTTGGATTACATTGCTCAATACTGAATACACACAGCAGCAACTCCAGAGGTGAATTCTACCTTTAGTTTCTTGAGGAGACCGAAGTATTTTATTAAGCGTGCTTTTGGGATGCTTTGAGGTGTGGGTAAGGCAAATTTCAGTTTTGCTCCTCCTAAGACTAAGATATACCAACACTCCCCAGCATTGTGTCTTTCATAGCATATAACTTTTCACAAAAATTGCCGTCTGGATGAAGAGATATTTTGAATACTTCCATAAATATTGAAATAATGTCCATCTGTTTGCTACATTTAACAGTGTCTTACATCAAAATACTCCAGCAACTCGTGAAAGATTTCAGACCTCATGAAAGAGCCCTCAGGTTGGAAAATGACCAAGATTCCAAAAGACTCAGGCAATTGCTGGAATAAAATACTGAAGTGAAACCTCCTCATGGAGCAAGATGAAGTGGACAATTCTTTTACGTACAATATCTGTAAAGAGAGACAAAAAATTAAAACAAAAATCCACCTTAAAGCAGAAAAAATATTTTAAAATTACATCTTTTAAAGATGCCACCATAAGAACAATGCTTCCACCACTTCTGATAGAAAGGTAACTAGACATAGAAAGGTAACTAGACAATTTAAATCTTTGAGGGTCTGTGAAGCATTAATAGTTTATGAAAGATGACACCAAAAAGTAAATATATACTGTATAGTGTATATATATATATATACTGTATAGTATATATATATATATATATATATATATATATATATATATATACTATAACGCTGCACCCATTATTTAAATCTTCCTTTGGAAATTCTTAGCATCTGCACTAAACCACAACAAACAGATGTTCTCAGGAAAATCATACAGAGTTATAAAAATAGGATATAAAGCCCTGCATAGACATCTGCAAGAAAGGAAGTATCATTTCTATGGCTAGAAACACTAGCTAAATACTAAAGCGTTTTAGTATTAGACTCAGTGTAAGAAGGCATCCAAAGGAAAAAAAAAAACAAAACACCAACCGAAAAAACACACCAGTAGATTCTCTGCTAGAAGCTAGAGACTTTAAGACTTTCAAAAATAGTATCTCAAAATAATAATAAAAATTAGTAACAACTTCAAAACAAAGACAACAAGACAACACGCATGATTAGTGAGTCGGATTATTCGGCTTGAGACTCTTAAAAGGGCCTGACTTATTTTTTCTTCCTCAAATGCCTAGCACCTGAATCTTACTGCCTAAAAATATAAATATCCAAAGTCCTCAGGTACGGTACAATAGCTTTCAGACAGACAAAACAGAAGATATGGTATTCTGCTGAAACTAAGTATGGCAAACATCCCTGCTTAACTGGAGTTCACAAGCAGAGCTGTTGAACTTACTGCACAATGCTTTTGTAGGATTGACCTGCTGTCCAGCAAGCAGCTGCTGCAGCTTCTTGATGTCTATGCATGCTTCAGCCATACTTTCCGGATCTCTGCTTTGAACAGAACTTTGACATCCATCCTCTGATGCTAAAAGCATAAAGACACAACACTTAGTCCAAACACAAAAAGCAGTTTCAACACCCATAAGGACACACCTGAAAACTACTGAAGTGCTGGCACTCAAATGGCTTGTTTTTCAGAACAGTTTGGTAGGAAAAGAAATCCCAGTTTTCCTACCAAACTGTCAGGAATAATGGAAGAGATTCCCCACCACCACCCCAAACATGAAACAGACACTCTACTGCCTACTTTTTCTTTTAAGATTTCATTTGAAGATTTCAAAGTACTTGATCCTATTTTCTAATGACTAAAAGGTAAGTACTGTTTTAAGCAACACACTTAAGTAGCGAGATAGATGGACACAAGAGGTAACAGGGAAACTTACCCCAGGGAGGATTTCCCAAGTCTTTAAAATGTGTTGTTACAGATACTAAGTCAGTTCTTATTTTCAAGTTCATTTCACCACTCAAGTTTGCTTCAATCACCTGCAATCAATCACCTGCAATCAATCTCAATTTTAGGCAACCCACTTTCGCACTGCAGAATTACAGAAGAATACAGTTTGGTTTTGTTCAAATACAAGCTTCCAGGAGTACTTCACTGCAAGTCAAACATACTTTCTGAAAACAGTTTGAACATTTGAATGTTCAGCTATAAAATGCATTTCCCATCATCCCCATGTGACTTACTCTAGACCAAACTTACAGAAGTTATGAAAAGAAGATTTAATTTAGAGATTTAGTTGCTCTCCAGTACTTTTAGAACAAATATTAGCCTTGGGAAGTATACGTTTTGAGGAAAAGGCTTCAGAAATAAGAGACGGAATCTGAAGAAATGCAAAGATTCCTAATTTCCATTCAGTTTTTCAACAAATAGAAAGGCACCAAGAGAGTCTATATGACACACAGAAATCTGGATGTACCAGGAGCTGACAGAGTTGCTTTCAAGAATTTAAAATAGACAACAGCTGGATGAGATCAGTAACTCCAAGAAGGAATTTGAACTAACAGAAATCCTGGAAAAGTGCTAAAAGCTTTCAAATTCCATCTTGAAAGCTGGAAGGAGGAATTTGAAGGAAACTATACATGGTCTTACACAAACCCCAAGCAGATCAGAGGACTCCTAAAGTACAACCTAGAACTTTGTTTCTGTGATTAGATAAATTCTCAGTAATTTAAAAAAAAAAAAAAAAAAAAAAAAAAAAAAGAAGACATGTACTGCAATCAGAATCTTGTATACAGTGGAGATATCAAGCTCCCAAATAATGGACAAGTACTATCAGAAATTGCTTCTAAGGGCATTTTGAAGCATTGATCTTGACCAGTTTTATTACCAGGATGCATCCTGCAAAAATAATTATCACACTTAATATTTTTGTTCTCTTAACAGCATGAAAGCAAGGCACTCAGTATAAGTTCAATCCCATCATACAACTATCCTGAGTGAGAAAAGAGCCTCAGCTCTAGAAACAAAAGCACTGTGCTCAATTTTGCGCTCACTGTGCTCAATGTCCACCAAGGACATGGGGGCAGGAAAGAAAGTAAAGACTAAGCCCCCAAAATATCTCACAAAAGAAAAGAGTGTTTGCAGGATGACTGCCATTTGCCAAATTGCCAGTAACCCTGGGTAATCGCTCAACTCTTCCAAGTCTTGAAAAACTGAGACTGTTCCAATTTCAGAATTCTCAGTTAACAGAAAACTTCCTATTTACTAGAATTATGAACAGCATCAAACCCAAACTATTCCAAAGCTCTACACTTACTTAGTAACTTTCATGTCAGTCAACTATGGTGACGGTGAGCAAAAATAACTAAATAAAAAATCAAAGCCCTTTTCTGCCCAACTGCAGAGGGCTTCTTTCAATTAAAAGGCACACCGACACTCTAGAAATACAGGGTAGACTGCAAACCCAACATGTCAGTCTACAGCACAATGTGACATCCTGGGCCTATTAGCAGAATTTCCTTTAAATCCTACATCAAGTTTACCTGAAGTTCATTCACAGACACCTAACTCACTTAATAGGCATTTCCTTAATGAAATAACCTGGAAAGTCTCCAGCTAGCTTCCTGAAGGACTGTCATTTCTTACCAGCTATAAAGAGCGCCTTGTAGCAATACAATGCCAAGTTCTTTCACTGATTTAGTACAAGGACCATCATTTACTGAGAAGCCCAGGAAAAGCTCTTAAGTGTAAATTCTAAAATAAATCCCATCATTCTTTTCAATCTTTACACAGGCTTCAGATGCCTTGATTTCAACATCTAACTCATCTCAAAATAAGATTATGTGGCAGCACCAGTTTAAGCAACGTGTTATGTCCCTCATGAAATAACATCTGTAGCATACGTGCTTTAAGTGCCTTAACTTACAATGAAATTGCTGAGATTCTTCATTCTTTCCACCACACTCTTCATTGTTTTCATCACTGGAAGGTAAATACTGACCTAGGAATACATTAAGAAGTGCATTTAGACAAGTATTTCAGATGTGATTGGGGCACATCTATTTCTGCTTTCAATTCCATCTTCGTTTGGACTGAGTTATCTGTGGCTTTCAGGATGCACAATATCTGAAATCAGCAAATGTCTCAGGAACAGAAGAACTCTTTCCCATTATACCAACAGGCAATCATTCTAGCAATTGTTCCAGACGTAATATTCCATGTCTGTGTTCAAAATAGAGGCATGTTTTTGCATATCAGACTCTCACATGAACATCTGTGTTACTAAAATAGGCAATCACAATAGTCAAAAAGGAAGTAACAAGATTCCGACAAAACTGCAGTAATTTCTGGAACTGCAGCAGTGTAAATCTGAAATAAAAGAACAAAATACTGCAAGTTTCTTCTTCTACATCTACAGAGTCTAAATACTCTTAGCTATAGAGGTAACAGACATCCATAACCTCAAATAGGAGCACGTTTGTACAAGGACTTTTCCTTGCAACTCTGCTAAAAGTCAAAAAGGATATTGAGAGAATATATAAGAAGCAGGAGGAAACACATATATCTTCAACTCTGCCAGATAGGCCATAAATTTCAGAAAGAACAGATTATCTGGGCCATCTGGCACCTGAACACCTGAAACAGTCTAAACTTGTGTGGTTTAGAAGTGCTCCAGACTAAAGCCATGCAAGTCCTTTACCCCTCCCTTCCTTTGCCATGAACATTACAGAAGCTATTGGCAATCATCCACTATGTTCCCATAGGCTCTGGGCTCTCTTGTCAGGATAGCAGCCATGTTCCATTCCCCTTCAAAACTGTAGCCTCCAGTCTTCCCTCTTTCCTTTCGACTCCTTTCCAAACCCCATCAGTAGCATACTCCGTAGCAATATCATTCCACTTGCAAACACCCCTTTCAGTAGGCAATATAAAAACAAAGGCTTACATCAAAGTCTGGCACACTGGGCTCGCTGAAGTCATTCCACATTCTTCTGGGAATAACTCCCACAGGAATGTCATGTGTCACGATCCTACTGCTGCTTGATAAGGATGGCTTGAGGGGAAAAAAAGAGGATGCTCTTGCAGTTAAACACAAGACTGCAATTCTCAAATTAAATTTTTCAGACCCACTCTGGGAAATGCTATAACTACATGCCCTAGTTCCAGTTTTCCCTGGGTTCCTATCAATATGCTTTTAAGTGGGCTTCCCTTTGGAATGAGGAAGAGTTTATGATGTATCAGTCATTAGTGTATCTATAAGCTATCCTTAGAGCAGAAGAGGTGAATCAGTGGAGTTAGCAACAACAAAAGAATCAGAAGTCAGCGTACAATATCAGGAAAACCAAAGGCAAAGGCATGGAGCCAAACACTGAAACCTCCTTCACCTAGTGGCTTCAATGAAAAGACAAGAATCCATGGAAGACACAGAGGATAAAGGAATTGAGAAAAGTAGACATTTGAAAAGGTTGTTTCAAGAGTATAGTTTTCTCTCTTCCTCCACCTCCTCCTTGCCTTTTGGAAAATACAAAGCTGGCTCTGTATGCTACAAACCATGTCAAGAAAGGCTAGTGAAATGGAAAATGGCACAACGTTTCTTTGCACAACGTTTTCTAGAATTACACTGTATATTACCCTTTGATCTTAGCAAAAAGCACTAAAGTTTAAAGAACTTCTTCTTAAGAGTGAATTGTGAAAGCATGGTTGCACCTACTAGCTCCACTAGCTCCTCTGAGACAAGGACAGTGTTTATTAGTCAACTTGATCTTCACTGCCTTAGCACTCTGGGAAGTTTTTAATGCTCTCGACAGGTTTTCAGGCACCAACTCTAAATAGATTTCATTGTGCTCTGCAGCTAGTCCTTCCACCTGAAATTCAGCAAAGAAATTCCCCTACAATTTTTGGAAGTTGGGAAATAAAGCAAACAAAAGGGGCAAGATTTATTTATCAGACCTTAAGCTGAGAACTGCATGGGTACAGCAGAAACTCCCCTCTGCCCAGCATTACCTGAGGAATCACAACAGGCTGCACAGCCATGAAGACTCATTGCTTTCAGCTAAACCAATTAACGTCCTCCCCTAACACCTAAGCAGTCCATTAGACACTGAGTCATGCTTTCGCGTTTCCAGTTTTGGGCAGGCCCATACGGGCCAGCATACACTGAAGCTTTACACTGAAGCGACAATCAAGGTAAAGGGAATATCCAACCTGAAACACCCGTGCAACCAGACAGACCTTTAGAGACCTGGCCCATCGAAGGCAAGGGCTACAAGAAACGCCTCATCCACCAAACCCAATTGCATGCTCTGGCTTTCAACATGTGCTTACTGAACTTCCCTGGGCTCACCTGGCTCAGCTCACACCACATACTGACGCCTCCATTTGCTACTTTATCGGAGAGGATGAAATACAGTTTGCAGACAGTAAGGCGCAGGATGCAGGTCTTGGCTAACTTGGTGATTGTGTTAATTATACGTGCCGGAGGGAGGGACGGAGGGAAGGAGGACGTTATAGCGGTGATAGCTCCGTCCACCCCGGGCTCTGCGGGACAGAAGAACCTTCAGCTTTTACAAACGCAGTTCCTGCTGCTGCGCAACCTCTTTAACACCTCGAAGGCGAGGGAAAGCACCTCATTCTACCTCCTCCCAGGAAAGGACTGCAATTCTCACTGCCCTTCCTCTTTCCTTTGCCCAAGAAAGGCAGTCCCAGCCGCTCAGCGAGGCACTGCCGCCCTTCAGCCTGCCCCGTCATACTCACGGCTGAAGTGGTTTAGGCAGGCGAGATCCACGATCTTAGCCCGAAATCGCATGGCGGCGCGGGCCCTCCCGGACCCTGGCCCGCAGCTACAGAAGGTGGTCAGGGAGAGAGAGGCCTCACACAGAACAGCTCCGCGCAGGAAGCGGCCATTGCAGCATCTCGCCGCATGTGCGGCGGGATTGGGTAGGGTCTGGCACAGGCGGGCCGGACTTTCTTCCGCTGCGCTACAGCTCGCAATCCGGGCTGAAAAGAGTGCGTCGAAAATGCCTTGGCAGCCTCCGGAACACGAGTGAAAATTCGTCTGCATGGGTCCCAGCCTTGATGTCTCGTGAAATTTCTTTTTCAAATCCAAGGGAGCCCTTGCAGCAGACACTATCAGCCCCTGGCAGAGGCCAAGTCGCGACACTGTCCCGTATGACACGGTGGTGAGGAAGGAAAGCAACAGTCATGTTAGAAAGTGGAGCAAACAGAGCTTTGTGAGGGGCCTTTCCCACTGCCCCGTTGTTAGCCAGGCCACCCAGAAGAGACTGGGCAACCAAAAGTGTTTTGAGAAAGATATTCTCTGTGAGACTGGGTACCTCATGTAGTCAGGCTCTCAGCTTAATGCAAGGTGCACAAGGGTTTATGCAAATGTTGGAAGGAAATAGAAAGTGGAGGAAAACTGCTTTACTTGACAGTGTGCAGCATGCCTGTTTCCTATAGACGGTGTCCTTTGCCTTGATGGTTCTGGTTCATTGCAGTCCTTCAAAACTACAGCATTTGCAGGAACAGTTTTCTAGTGGTACTCTTTTTTGATCTGTCAGGACTGTCTGGTGTTCTTTTGTCACACTGCGTGTTCCCCAGAGCAGTTTAATTGCCTCTGTCACATTTAATTTTGAAATAGTCTTGGGATGCTGCTCACATGTCTTGATGCTCTCTTTCAATACAGTCATTAGGAAGAAAATGAAAACAAATAACCTTGGGTCTGCATAGTGACAGATACAGACAGTTTCTGGAGAGATTATTCTCTGCTTATATTGCTCTTAGGCCCTGTAAATTTTGTAGAAATGAGCTGATGTTTTTCCTAGAGAAACCGGTGCAGCAGGGTGTCACAACTTCTCATCTAGGATCCTGCCAACTATGCCAATTTGTCACAAATGTGTGGTTTAGGTTTATAATCAAAGGTATTAGCATAAGTGGGGTTAAATATACATTTATAAAAGTGTGACATAAAGTTCAGTGACAAGTTTCGTTCCATCATGGATGAAACGCACAAAGAAAAATCTTACTAGAATAGTTTTAGAATGATTTACACAGAGACCAAAGACAAAAAAGAGTAAGGAAGACTCCTGCTGAATCACAAAGTTCAGAATATACCCTCTTGCTTTCTAAACTTCTGATAGAGCTTAGGTGCAGCTAGATCCAGTCTTAGCTTCAGAGCTGGACAATAGTTTATACCTAACAGAATTATCTCCAACTTTTTCATTAAATACTGCCCCATTCGCCTTTTTTTTTTTTTTTTTTTTTTTCATAATACATGGCTGCAGAAGATAAAGCTCTGGTGACGTGAAATCCCACACATTACAATTTGCAGTTTGACACACTTCCATCTTTCACAGACACAGTTGCAGATTGCTTTTAGTGAAATGATTGCTACATGAAGGCTAAGCAGGATTTGTGGAAGGAAGGTTGATCTGATCCCTTTCAAGTTGTGGCATCTTAATACATGTGAATTGTGTAAGGTTTAACAGATCCACATGATTTGCCTTTTCTGCCTTTGACTGGTTTCCTGGTTTGACCCTGGCCAGACACCAGGCACCCATGAAAATCACTCACTCACCCTCCCCTGCTACAGCTGGGCGGACAAGAGAAAAAATTAACAAAGGGTTCATGAGTTGAGATATGGACTGGGAGAAGAAACTCCAAGGGCAAAACTGGCTCAACTTAGAGGTACAAAGTGGATTTATTACTAAAATCAGAGAAGGATAATGAGAAATAAAATAAGTTCTTAAAAACACCTTTCCTCAGCCTCTCTTTCCTTCTCACCAACAATACAGGGAGATAGAGTGTGGAGGGTTTTGGTCAGTTCATCACCTGAGATCTTTTGCTGCTCAGAGTCCTTCACCTGTGAAACTGAGGGGTCCCTCTCACGGGAGACAGTTCTCTGCGAACTTCTCCAGCATGGGTCCACTGTCATGAGCAGCAGTCCTCCCAAAACTGCTGCAATGTGAGTCCCTCCCATGGGCAGACACTCCTCCCAAAACTGCTGCAGCATGGGTCACTCTTCCAGGGGTGCAGTCCTCCAAGGACAGGCTGCTCCAGCAAGGAAGCAGGACCCCCCTCTATTCACTGGCTCTTCCACTGGATCACAGCCTCCTCCAGGCATCCACCTGCCCTGGCGTGGGCGCCTCCCCCACAGGCTGTGAGTGGATCTCTGCATCCCTCGTGGATCCCCATGGGCTGCAGGGGCAGAGCTGCTTCACCATGGTCTTCACCAGGGCCTGCAGAGGAATCTTGGCTCCAGTGCCTGGAGCACCTCCTCCCACTTCTTCTTCACTGACCTTGGTGTCTCCATGTTGTTTCCCTCACATGTTCTCACCTCCTCTTCCCCAGCTGGAATTCAAACTGCGCCACCACTTTTTGATTTTCTTCTTAAATATGTTATCACAGAGGCATTACCATCATCTCTCATTGGTCCAGCCTTGGCCAGTGGCATGGCCATCTTCAGAACCATCAGGAATTGGCTCTGCGGCTCTGCCAGACATAGTGGAAGCTTCTAGCAGGTTTTCACAGAAGCCACCTCTGTGACCCCCTGCTAACAAAACCTAGGCCGTGCAAAACCAACACAGCTAGACAGAAGTTTGTTCTCTAGCTTGCTTTCTAGATATGCTCTGTTGTTAGCAATGGTTTATAACCTCTGAAGATTAGGCCACAATGAGAAGACAGACTTTATCTATACAAAAAATTTTTGTATAGAGTGTTTTTCATGGGTGCCTGGTGTCTGGCCAGGGTCAAACCAGGAAACCAGTCAAAGGCAGAAAAGGCAAATCATGTGGATCTGTTAAACCTTATGCAATTCACGTGTATTAGGATGCCACAACTTGAAAGGGATCAGATCAACCTTCCTTCCACAAATCCTGCCTAGCCTTCATGTAGCAATCATATCACTAAAAGCAATCTGCAACTGTGTCTGTGAAAGATGGAAGTGTGTCAAACTGCAAATTGTAATGTGTGGGATTTCACGCCACCAGAGCTTTATCTTCTGCAGCCATGTATTATGAAAAAAAAATAAATACTTGCCCTAAATAATAAAGAACAGGGAATTAATAACAAAGATGGGCATCAGAAATAAATTATTATATGCCACATATGCACCCAGAAGTCTAAAGAAAAAAAAATTAAAAAGGTTTTATATTGCTCCATGCTTTCATCACAGTTGACTGACAGGCTCTAGTTTGGAGGTTCAGGCCAGACAAGAGCAATTTATTACTATAGCTGTAGGAGAGAAGGCAGATGGACAGACATTCAGTTTTCTCTATCCATACTGGCTTAAAACAGAAGTGCTAGGGTATATCACACTGACAGCAGAATGAAACAGCTTAGTGAAGGAGCCTTGATATGGCAGAGCAGCACTGACAGAGTAGGAAACTGTCCCAGCAGTTGTACCCCTCTTCTCCTAATAACTCAGAACCACTGTGCTGTCTGTGGATCTTCTCAGCCTGTCACCCTCTTGCTTGTGACACTGCTATATCTGTTGTCAACTTTTGGACCTAGTGGGTACTGCTGCCACACAATTACTTGTGATCAAAGCCAATTTCTTCTGCTGTGTTTGCTTGGTTGATGTATTTTTTCCAATTTTTCTATTAATTATTTACATAATAAATAGATTATACATGCATTTGAAACCATGAGTTCTGTGTTTTTAAGCCCATCTAAATAACTTTATAATTATTTAAAGGAGAAGGCATTCACACTGCTTAGGTTGCTTGATGGAGAGACAAAGTGAAATAAAAATCTGAGAATGTCAACTCTGAGAAGCAGAGGGACAGTGAACATACCACCACAGAAAATGAATAGGTACTAGAAAAAGTTCTTTCTCTGTAAAACAGTTTTAACTGTACTATTAAGTCCTTTCCCCATTAATTTGATCTATGAGTGGATTTTATTGTAACCAATCATTTGGCTTAAAAAGTCTGTGTGATTTGATCCCAGTCTGCTGAAGCTCAGCCCTGAACAGGTCTATATCACTGGACTGAAGAGGTAGTAAAAGAGCATTTAAGGGGGGTTTTGGGCCATTATGGAAAACTTCGGTATTTTTATGTAAATGAATTGAAACTGACCATAATGTACATCTAGATGTTAGGGTTAATTAGTGTTTTCAATTACACTTAATGAAACGCACCTTTCTCATACGCTGTTTCAAAGTTGTTAGTGAAAACCCCTACGTTCTTGCTTTGAGCAAGAAAAGTATAGTAGAACAAACCTACACAAGCCACGAAACAATGATCAGTTTCAAAATACAGTCTTTAACACAGTTCTGTAATGATATGCTTAATGGATTCATTGTGGTGCATCACAAATTAAAAATATAGCAATTTAGATATGAAAAACATAAAGAGTGAAAATGAAATTAAGAATAAAACACGACCCGCAGTGAGAATTTCAAGAACTATTTTCTATCCTCGTCTATACAAAACTGGAACTGAAGTTGTTTTGACTATAGGGACAATCATGAGAAACTGTTTTGAGTTAAATGAAATAATTTTACCAAAACCAAATTGTGTGTGTTTTCTTAGAACAAAATTTCCTTCAGAATTCTTAGGGAGGAAGTACTTGCCCTTTTTTGTACCTTCATGGCAAAGTAATTCACGTTCATTTTCAACTAATGGACCTCACATATATGCTGCCTACATGAGGTTTTGCTTTTTGGGTTTAATGATAAAGTGAGCAAATCACATAAAATCTCTAGTGGGAAATCCTGCCAGGTTGCAGAAAAAATGTACCAAATGATAAAATAATATGCTAGACCTACAGACAGGTTGATGGCCTGAGAAGTACCCGTCTTTACTTTTGCTCATATTTATTGAAAAAGGGATATATGGAGGGCCAAAAGGACTCATAATTTTTTAACATATGTAGGGATCAGCTGAGACTTGCTTTTGGGCCAATATTCCAGCAGAAATGAAGCTAAATACTAATACTGAAGCATAGAAACAATGAGCAATTTGTCCCAAAAATACTGCGATTAAAAAACAAACAAACAAAACAGAAACAAGTTACTGCCTGTGCATTCAATGATGAATCCATCATCATCCACCAAAATAGAGAGGCAGAAGCCCAGTTAGAACTCAAACTGGACACTTCTGTGAAGGAGTAAAAAATACTCCTCTGTAAATTTTACTGCTGTGAAGCCAGTAAAAAATAGTTTTACAAATACATTAATGGCAAAAGGAAGGGTGAGGACAACCTCCCTTAACTATTAGATAGAGGAGGGAATTTAGTAACTAAAGACGAGAAAAGCAGAGGTACTGAAAACTTTCTTTGCCTCAGTTTTAAAAGAAAATTTGTCCTAAGGACAACTGGCCTCCTGGGCTGGAAGCTGGTGTCAGGGAGCAGAATAGTCCCGCCCTAATCCCGCCTTTTCCACACTGGGATAAATTTCTAGTCGATTTAGAGTAGCCTCTGTGTTCAGCCGCTCAAGCAGAAGCTCTGCCGGCTCTCCTCTGCTTCTGCATAGCAGAGCTGTCAAGAACGAGAAGCTGTGTTTTGCCGAGAAAGAAGTGCTTGGCGGAACAGAAGCCACTGTCATCGGGGCAGCTGCAGGGTGTGCGGAGAAGCAAAAGGCAGGCGGGGAAGAATGTGGAAAGCAGGACAGGGGGGCTGCCAGCAGGTGCTGATGAGGAGCTACAGGCCGCCTTGTAGAAACTCTCCCAGCACAGTGCAGAGTCCCCGTGGCTAGTTCCTTGCAAAAGATACCCTGGCAGCAGCCAAGAGCTGTACTGAGTGCAGCAGGTGTCAGGCAGTCTGCTCTCGCCGTGTGCGTCTTTCTGTTTTGTGTTTGCGGAGGGCAGAGAAACCCTCGTGCTTGCTGCTGCTTCCAGCAAGCCAAAACGCTTTTGCAGCAACTTTCCTGCCTTTTCCACAACAGGATCAATGTCTAGCTGATTTACAGTTGCCTCTCAGTTCAGAAACGTAAGCAGAAACTCTGACGGCTTTCCACTGCTTCTGCATAGCAGAGCTGTCAAGAACGAGAAGCTGCGTTTTGCCGAGAAAGCAGCGCTTCGCGGAACCGCAGCCATCGGCGTCTTGGGTACAGCCGCAGGTTGTGCGGAGAAGCGAAAGAGAGCCGGGGAAGAATGTGCAAAGCCGAACTCGGTCGCTGCAAGCGGGTGCTGGCGAACAGCTTCTGGTCACCTTGTAGAAACTCTCCCAGCACAGTGCACAGTCTCCGTGGCTAGTTCCTTGAAATATCTTTCCTGGCAGCAGCCCAGAGCTGTACTGAGTGCAGCAGGTGTCAGGCAGTCTCCTCTCGCCGTGTAGGTGCTTCTGTTTTGTGTTTCCAGCGTGCAGAGAAGCCCTCGTGCTTCCTGCTGCTTCCAGCAAGCCAAAACGCTTTTGCAGCAACTTTCCTGCCTTTTCCACAACAGGATCAATGTCTCGCTGATTTACAGTTGCCTCTGCGTAGTGTAGCTAGAGGAGAAGCTCTGCTGGCTTTCCTCTGCTTCTGCATAGCAGAGCGGTCAAGAACGAAAAGCTGTGTTTTGCCGAGAAAGCAGCGCTTCGCGGAACCACAGCCAGCAGCGTCTTGGATACAACCGCAGGTTGTGCGGAAAGGCGAAAGAGAGCCGGGGAAGAATGTGCAAAGCCGAACTCGGTCGCTGCAAGCGGGTGCTGGCGAACAGCTTCTGGTCACCTTGTAGAAACTCTCCCAGCACAGTGCAGAGTCCCCGTGGCTAGTTCCTTGAAATACCTTTCCTGGCAGCAGCCCAGAGCTGTACTGAGTGCAGCAGGTGTCAGGCAGTCTCCTCTCGCCGTGTAGGTACTTCTGTTTTGTATTTGCAGCGTGCAGAGAAGCCCTCGTGCTTGCTGCTGCTTCCAGCAAGCCAAAACGCTTTTGCAGCAACTTTCCTGCCTTTTCCACAACAGGATCAATGTCTAGCTGATTTACAGTTGCCTCTGCGTAGAGCAGCTAGAGGAGCAGCTCTGCCGGCTTTCCTCTGCTTCTGCATAGCAGAGCTGTCAAGAACGAGAAGCTGCGTTTTGCCGAGAAAGCAGCGCTTCGCGGAACCACAGCCAGCGGCGTCTTGGGTACAGCCGCAGGTTGTGCGGAGAAGCGAAAGAGAGCCGGGGAAGAATGTGGAAAGCCGAACTCGGTCGCTGCAAGCGGGTGCTGGCGAAGAGCTTCTGGTCACCTTGTAGAAACTCTCCCAGCACAGTGCACAGTCTCCGTGGCTAGTTCCTTGAAATATCTTTCCTGGCAGCAGCCCAGAGCTGTACTGAGTGCAGCAGGTGTCAGGCAGTCTCCTCTCGCCATGTAGGTGCTTCTGTTTTGTGTTTGCATCGTGCAGAGAAGCCCTCGTGCTTGCTGCTGCTTCCAGCAAGCCAAAACGCTTTTGCAGCAACTTTCCTCCCTTTTCCACAACAGGATCAATGTCTAGCTGATTTACAGTTGCCTCTCAGTTCAGAAACGTCAGCAGAAGCTCTGCCGGCTGTCCTGTGCTTCTGCATAGCAGAGCTGTCAAGAACGAGAAGCTGCGTTTAGCCGAGAAAGCAGCGCTTCGCGGAACCACAGCCAGCGGCGTCTTGGGTACAGCCGCAGGTTGTACAGAGAAGCGAAACAGAGCCGGGGAAGAATGTGGAAAGCCGAACTCGGTCGCTGCAAGCGGGTGCTGGCGAACAGCTTCTGGTCACCTTGTCGTAACTCTCCCAGCACAGTGCACAGTCCCCGTGGCTAGTTCCTTGAAATACCTTTCCTGGCAGCAGCCCAGAGCTGTACTGAGTGCAGCAGGTGTCAGGCAGTCTCGTCTCGCCCTGTAGCTGCTTCTGTTTTGTGTTTGCATCGTGCAGAGAAGCCCTCGTGCTTCCTGCTGCTTCCAGCAAGCCAAAACGCTTTTGCAGCAACTTTCCTGCCTTTTCCACAACAGGATCAATGTCTAGCTGATTTACAGTTGCCTCTGCGTAGTGTAGCTAGAGGAGAAGCTCTGCTGGCTTTCCTCTGCTTCTGCATAGCAGAGCGGTCAAGAACGAGAAGCTGTGTTTTGCCGAGAAAGCAGCGCTTCGCGGAACCACAGCCAGCAGCGTCTTGGACACAGCCGCAGGTTGTGCGGAAAGGCGAAAGAGAGCCGGGGAAGAATGTGCAAAGCCGAACTCGGTCGCTGCAAGCGGGTGCTGGCGAACAGCTTCTGGTCACCTTGTAGAAACTCTCCCAGCACAGTGCAGAGTCCCCGTGGCTAGTTCCTTGAAATACCTTTCCTGGCAGCAGCCCAGAGCTGTACTGAGTGCAGCAGGTGTCAGGCAGTCTCCTCTCGCCGTGTAGGTACTTCTGTTTTGTATTTGCAGCGTGCAGAGAAGCCCTCGTGCTTGCTGCTGCTTCCAGCAAGCCAAAACGCTTTTGCAGCAACTTTCCTGCCTTTTCCACAACAGGATCAATGTCCAGTTGATTTACAGTTGCCTCTCAGTTCAGAAACGTCAGCAGAAGCTCTGACGGTTTTCCTGTGCTTCTGCATAGCAGAGCTGTCAAGAACGAGAAGCTGCGTTTTGCCGAGAAAGCAGCGCTTCGCGGAACCACAGCCAGCAGCGTCTTGGATACAGCCGCAGGTTGTGCGGAAAAGCGAAAGAGAGCCGGGGAAGAATGTGCAAAGCCGAACTCGGTCGCTGCAAGCGGGTGCTGGCGAACAGCTTCTGGTCACCTTGTAGAAACTCTCCCAGCACAGTGCACAGTCCCCGTGGCTAGTTCCTTGAAATAGCTTTCCTGGCAGCAGCCCAGAGCTGTACTGAGTGCAGCAGGTGTCAGGCAGTCTCGTCTCGCCCTGTAGCTGCTTCTGTTTTGTGTTTGCATCGTGCAGAGAAGCCCTCGTGCTTCCTGCTGCTTCCAGCAACCCAAAACGCTTTTGCAGCAACTTTCCTGCCTTTTCCACAACAGGATCAATGTCTAGCTGATTTACAGTTGCCTCTGCGTAGTGTAGCTAGAGGAGAAGCTCTGCTGGCTTTCCTCTGCTTCTGCATAGCAGAGCGGTCAAGAACGAGAAGCTGTGTTTTGCCGAGAAAGCAGCGCTTCGCGGAACCACAGCCAGCGGCGTCTTGGGTACAGCCGCAGGTTGTGCGGAAAAGCGAAAGAGAGCCGGGGAAGAATGTGCAAAGCCGAACTCGGTCGCTGCAAGCGGGTGCTGGCGAACAGCTTCTGGTCACCTTGTAGAAACTCTCCCAGCACAGTGCACAGTCTCCGTGGCTAGTTCCTTGAAATACCTTTCCTGGCAGCAGCCCAGAGCTGTACTGAGTGCAGCAGGTGTCA
Organism: Phylloscopus trochilus trochilus; assembly: GCA_016584745.2. Lineage (NCBI taxonomy): Eukaryota > Metazoa > Chordata > Aves > Passeriformes > Phylloscopidae > Phylloscopus > Phylloscopus trochilus. Next base: position 55,074,325 of record WQNJ02000546.1, on the reverse strand, counting down.
GGCAGTCTCCTCTCGCCATGTAGGTGCTTCTGTTTTGTGTTTGCATCGTGCAGAGAAGCCCTCGTGCTTGCTGCTGCTTCCAGCAAGCCAAAACGCTTTTGCAGCAACTTTCCTCCCTTTTCCACAACAGGATCAATGTCTAGCTGATTTACAGTTGCCTCTCAGTTCAGAAACGTCAGCAGAAGCTCTGCCGGCTGTCCTGTGCTTCTGCATAGCAGAGCTGTCAAGAACGAGAAGCTGCGTTTAGCCGAGAAAGCAGCGCTTCGCGGAACCACAGCCAGCGGCGTCTTGGGTACAGCCGCAGGTTGTACGGAGAAGCGAAACAGAGCCGGGGAAGAATGTGGAAAGCCGAACTCGGTCGTTGCAAGCGGGTGCTGGCGAACAGCTTCTGGTCACCTTGTCGTAACTCTCCCAGCACAGTGCACAGTCCCCGTGGCTAGTTCCTTGAAATACCTTTCCTGGCAGCAGCCCAGAGCTGTACTGAGTGCAGCAGGTGTCAGGCAGTCTCCTCTCGCCCTGTAGGTACTTCTGTTTTGTGTTTGCAGCGTGCAGAGAAGCCCTCGTGCTTCCTGCTGCTTCCAGCAAGCCAAAACGCTTTTGCAGCAACTTTCCTGCCTTTTCCACAAAAGGATCAATGTCTAGCTGATTTACAGTTGCCTCTGCGTAGTGTAGCTAGAGGAGAAGCTCTGCTGGCTTTCCTGTGCTTCTGCATAGCAGAGCTGTGAAGAACGAGAAGCTGCGTTTTGCCGAGAAAGCAGCGCTTCGCGGAACCACAGCCAGCAGCGTCTTTGCTACAGGCGCAGGTTGTGCGGAGAAGCGAAAGAAATCCGGGGAAGAATGTTCAAAGACGAACTTGGTTGGTGCAAGCGAGTGCTGGCGAACAGCGTCTGGTCACCTTGTAGAAACTCTCCCAGCACAGTGCACAGTCCCCGTTGCTAGTTCCTTGAAATACCTTTCCTGGCAGCAGCCCAGAGCTGTACTGAGTGCAGCAGGTGTCAGGCAGTCTCGTCTCGCCCTGTAGCTGCTTCTGTTTTGTGTTTGCAGCGTGCAGAGAAGTCCTCGTGCTTGCTGCTGCTTCCAGCAAGCCAAAACGCTTTTGCAGCAACTTTCCTGCCTTTTCAAAACAGGATCAATGTCTAGCTGATTTACAGTTGCCTCTGCGTAGTGTAGCTAGAGGAGAAGCTCTGCTGGCTTTCCTCTGCTTCTGCATAGCAGAGCGGTCAAGAACGAGAAGCTGTGTTTTGCCGAGAAAGCAGCGTTTCGCGGAACCACAGCCAGCAGCGTCTACGCTACAGGCGCAGGTTGTGCGGAGAAGCGAAAGAAATCCGGGGAAGAATGTTCAAAGACGAACTTGGTTGCTGCAAGCGAGTGCTGGCGAACAGCGTCTGGTCACCTTGTAGAAACTCTCCAGGCACAGTATGGAAAGCCGAACTCGGTCGCTGCAAGCGGGTGCTGGCGAACAGCTTCTGGTCACCTTGTCGTAACTCTCCCAGCACAGTGCAGAGTCCCCGTGGCTAGTTCCTTGAAATACCTTTCCTGGCAGCAGCCCAGAGCTGTACTGAGTGCAGCAGGTGTCAGGCAGTCTCCTCTCGCCGTGTAGGTGCTTCTGTTTTGTATTTGCAGCGTGCAGAGAAGCCCTCGTGCTTGCTGCTGCTTCCAGCAAGCCAAAACGCTTTTGCAGCAACTTTCCTGCCTTTTCCACAACAGGATCAATGTCTAGTTGATTTACAGTTGCCTCTCAGTTCAGAAACGTAAGCAGAAGCTCTGACGGTTTTCCTGTGCTTCTGCATAGCAGAGCTGTCAAGAACCTGAAGCTGCGTTTTGCCGAGAAAGCAGCGCTTCTCGGAACCACAGCCAGCGGCGTCTTGGGTACAGCCGCAGGTTGTGCGGAGAAGCGAAAGAGAGCCGGGGAAGAATGTGGAAAGCCGAACTCGGTCGCTGCAAGCGGGTGCTGGCGAACAGCTTCTGGTCACCTTGTAGAAACTCTCCCAGCACAGTGCACAGTCCCCGTGGCTAGTTCCTTGAAATATCTTTCCTGGCAGCAGCCCAGAGCTGTACTGAGTGCAGCAGGTGTCAGGCAGTCTCCTCTCGCCGTGTAGGTGCTTCTGTTTTGTGTTTGCATCGTGCAGAGAAGCCCTTGTGCTTGCTGCTGCTTCCAGCAAGCCAAAACGCTTTTGCAGCAACTTTCCTGCCTTTTCCACAACAGGATCAATGTCTAGCTGATTTACAGTTGCCTCTCAGTTCAGAAACGTCAGCAGAAGCTCTGCCGGCTGTCCTGTGCTTCTGCATAGCAGAGCTGTCAAGAACGAGAAGCTGCGTTTAGCCGAGAAAGCAGAGCTTCGCGGAACCACAGCCAGCGGCGTCTTTGCTACAGGCGCAGGTTGTGCGGAGAAGCGAAAGAAATCCGGGGAAGAATGTTCAAAGACGAACTTGGTTGCTGCAAGCGAGTGCTGGCGAACAGCGTCTGGTCACCTTGTAGAAACTCTCCCAGCACAGTGCACAGTCCCCGTGGCTAGTTCCTTGAAATACCTTTCCTGGCAGCAGCCCAGAGCTGTACTGAGTGCAGCAGGTGTCAGGCAGTCTCCTCTCGCCGTGTAGGTGCTTCTGTTTTGTATTTGCAGCGTGCAGAGAAGCCCTCGTGCTTGCTGCTGCTTCCAGCAAGCCAAAACGCTTTTGCAGCAACTTTCCTGCCTTTTCCACAACAGGATCAATGTCCAGTTGATTTACAGTTGCCTCTCAGTTCAGAAACGTCAGCAGAAGCTCTGACGGTTTTCCTGTGCTTCTGCATAGCAGAGCTGTCAAGAACGAGAAGCTGCGTTTTGCCGAGAAAGCAGCGCTTCGCGGAACCACAGCCAGCAGCGTCTTGGATACAGCCGCAGGTTGTGCGGAAAAGCGAAAGAGAGCCGGGGAAGAATGTGCAAAGCCGAACTCGGTCGCTGCAAGCGGGTGCTGGCGAACAGCTTCTGGTCACCTTGTAGAAACTCTCCCAGCACAGTGCACAGTCCCCGTGGCTAGTTCCTTGAAATAGCTTTCCTGGCAGCAGCCCAGAGCTGTACTGAGTGCAGCAGGTGTCAGGCAGTCTCCTCTCGCCGTGTAGGTGCTTCTGTTTTGTGTTTGCAGCGTGCAGAGAAGCCCTCGTGCTTGCTGCTGCTTCCAGCAAGCCAAAACGCTTTTGCAGCAACTTTCCTGCCTTTTGCACAACAGGATCAATGTCTAGCTGATTTACAGTTGCCTCTGCGTAGAGCAGCTAGAGGAGCAGCCCTGCCGGCTTTCCTGTGCTTCTGCATAGCAGACCTGTCAAGAACGAGAAGCTGCGTTTTGCCGAGAAAGCAGCGCTTCGCGGAACCACAGCCATCGGCGTCTTGGGTACAGCCGCAGCTTGTGCGGAGAAGCGAAAGAGAGCCGGGGAAGAATGTGGAAAACCGAACTCGGTCGCAGCAAGCGGGTGCTGGCGAACAGCTTCTGGTCACCTTGTAGAAACTCTCCCAGCACAGTGCAGAGTCCCCATGGTTAGTTCCTTGAAATACCTTTCCTGGCAGCAGCTCAGAGCTGGACTGAGTGCAGCAGGTGTCAGGCAGTCTCCGTTCGCGGTTTAGGTGCTTCTGTTTTGTGTTTGCAGCGTGCAGAGAAGCCCTAGTGCTTGCTGCTGCTTCCAGCAAGCCAAAACGCTTTTGCAGCATTTTTCCTGCCATTTCCACAACAGGATCAATGTCTAGCAGATTTACAGTTGCCTCTGTGTAGAGCAGCTAGAGGAGCAGCTCAGCCGGATTTCCTGTGCTTCTGCATAGCAGAGCTGTCAAGAACGAGAAGCTGCGTTTTTCCGGCAGGAAAGTTGCTGCAAAAGGGTTTTGGCTTGCTCGAAGCAGCAGCAAGCACGAGGGCTGCTCTGTACGCTGCAAACACAAAACAGAAGCACCTACACGGCGAGAGGAGACTGCCTGACACCTGCTGCACTTAGTACAGCTCTGGGCTGCTGCCAGGAAAGGTATTTCAAGGGTCTAGCCACAGGGACTCTGCACTGTGCTGGGAGAGTTTCTACAAGGTGACCAGAAGCTGTTCGCCAGCACCCGCTTGCAGCGACCGAGTTCGGCTTTCCACATTCTTCCCCGGCTCTCTTTCGCTTCTCCGCGCAACCTGCGGCTGTACCCAAGACGCCGATGGCTGTGGTTCCGCGAAGCTCTGCTTTCTCGGCAAAACGCAGCTTCTCGTTCTTGACAGCTCTGTTATGCAGAAGCACAGGAAAGCCGGCAGAGCTGCTCCTCTAGCTGCTCTACGCAGAGGCAACTGTAAATCAGCTAGACATTGATCCTGTTGTGGAAAAGGCAGGAAAGTTGCTGCAAAAGCCTTTTGGCTTGCTGGAAGCAGCAGCAAGCACTAGAGCTGCTCTGCACGCTGCAAACACAAAACAGAAGCACCTAAACCGCGAACGGAGACTGCCTGACACCTGCTGCACTCAGTACAGCTCTGGGCTGCTGCCAGGAAAGCTATTTCAAGGAACTAGTCACGGGGACTCTGCACTGTGCTGGGAGAGTTTCTACAAGGTGACCAGAAGCTGTTCGCCAGCACCCGCTTGCAGCGACCGAGTTCGGCTTTCCACATTCTTCCCCGGCTCTCTTTCGCTTCTCCGCACAAGCTGCGGCTGTACCAAAGACGCCGCTGGCTGTGGTTCCGCGTAGCGCTGCTTTCTCGGCAAAACATAGCTTCTCGTTCTTGACAGCTCTGCTATGCAGAAGCACAGGAAAGCCGGCAGAGCTGCTCCTCTAGCTGCTCTACGCAGAGGCAACTGTAAATCAGCTAGACATTGATCCTGTTGTGGAAAAGGCAGGAAAAATGCTGCAAAAGCCTTTTGGCTTGCTGGAAGCAGCAGCAAGCACGAGGGCTTCTCTGTACGCTGCAAACACAAAACAGAAGCACCTACACGGCGAGAGGAGACTGCCTGAGACCCGCTGCACTCAGTACAGCTCTGGGCTGCTTCCAGGAAAGGCATTTCAAGGAAGTAGCCACGGGGACTCTGCACTGTGCTGGGAGAGTTTCTACAAGGTGACCAGAAGCTGTTCGCCAGCACCCGCTTGCAGCGACCGAGTTCGGCTTTCCACATTCTTCCCCGGCTCTCTTTCGCTTCTCCGCACAAGCTGCGGCTGTACCCAAGACGCCGATGGCTGTGGTTGCGCGAAGCGCTGCTTTCTCGGCAAAACGCAGCTTCTCGTTCTTGACAGCTCTGCTATGCAGAAGCACAGGAAAGCCGGCAGAGCTTCTGCTTACTTTTCTGAACTGAGGCAACTGTAAATCAGCTAGACATTGATCCTGTTGTGGAAAAGGCAGGAAAGTTGCTGCAAAAGCGTTTTGGCTTGCTGGAAGCAGCAGCAAGCACGACGGCTGCCCTGCACGCTGCAAACACAAAACAGAAGCACCTACAGGGCGAAAGGAGACTTCCTGACACCTGCTGCACTTAGTACAGCTCCAGGTTCCTGCCAGGAAAGGTATTTCATGGAAGTAGCCACGGGGACTCTGCACTGTGCTGGGACAGTTTCTACAAGGTGACCAGAAGCTGTTCGCCACACCCGCTTGCAGCGACCGAGTTCGGCTTTCCACATTCTTCCCCGGCTCGCTTTCGCTTCTCCGTACAACCTGTGGCTGTACCCAAGACGCTGCTGGCGGTGGTTCCGCGAAGCGCTGCTGTCTCGACAAAACGCAGCTTCTCGTTCTCGACAGCTCTGCTATGCAGAAGCAAAGGAAAGCCGGCAAAGCTTCTGGTTACGTTTCTGAACAGAGAGGCAACTGTAAATCCGCTAGACATTGATCCTGTTGTGGAAGAGGCAGGAAAGTTGCTGCAAAAGCGTTTTGGCTTGCTGGAAGCAGCAGCAAGCACGAGGGCTGCTCTGCACGCTGCAAACACAAAACAGAAGCACGTACAGGGCGAGAGGAGACTGCCTGACACCTGCTGCACTCAGTACAGCTCTGGGCTGCTGCCAGGAAAGGTATTTCAAGGAACTAGCCACGGAGACTGTGCACTGTGCTGGGAGAGTTTCTACAAGGTGACCAGAAGCTGTTCGCCAGCAACCGCTTGCAGCGACCGAGTTCGGCTTTCCACATTCTTTCCCGGCTCTCTTTCGCTTCTCCGCACAAGCTGGGGCTGTATCCAAGACGCCGCTGGCTGTGGTTCCGCGATGCGCTGCTTTCTCGACAAAACGCAGCTTCTCGTTCTTGACAGCTCTGCTATGCAGAAGCACAGGAAAGCCGGCAGAGCTGCTCCTCTAGCTGCTCTACGTAGAGGCAACTGTAAACCAGCTAGACATTGATCCTATTGTGGAAAAGGGAGGAAAGTTGCTGCAAAAGCGTTTTGGCTTGCTGGAAGCAGCAGCAAGCACGAGGGCTGCACTGCACGCTGCAAACGCAAAACAGAAGCACCTACACGGCGAGAGGAGACTGCCTGACACCTGCTGCACTCAGTACATTTCTAGGCTGCTGCCAGGAAAGGTATTTCATGGAACTAGCCACGGGGACTCTGCACTGTGCTGGGAGAGTTTCTACAAGGTGACCAGAAGCTGTTCTCCACACCCGCTTGCAGCGACCGAATTCGGCTTTCCACATTCTTCCCCGGCTCGCTTTCGCTTCTCCACACAACCTGCCGTTGTACCCAAGACGCTGCTGGCTGTGGTTCCGCGAAGCGCTGCTTTCTCAGCAAAACGGAGCTTCTCGTTCTTGACAGCTCTGCTATGCAGAAGCACAGGAAAGCCAGCAGAGCTTCTGCTTACGTTTCTGAACAGAGAGGCAACTGTAAATCCGCTAGACATTGATCCTGTTGTGGAAGAGGCAGGAAAGTTGCTGCAAAAGCGTTTTGGCTTGCTGGAAGCAGCAGCAAGCACGAGGGCTTCTCTGTACGCTGCAAACACAAAACAGAAGCACGTACACGGCGAGAGGAGACTGCCTGACACCTGCTGCACTTAGTACAGCTCCAGGTTCCTGCCAGGAAAGGGATTTCATGGAAGTAGCCACGGGGACTCTGCACTGTGCTGGGAGAGTTTCTACAAGGTGACCAGAAGCTGTTCGCCAGCACCCGCTTGCAGCGACCGAGTTCGGCTTTCCACATTCTTCCCCGGCTCTCTTTCGCTTCTCCGCATAAGCTGCGGCTGTACCCAAGACGCCGATGGCTGTGGTTCCGCGAAGCGCTGCTTTCTCGGCAAAACGCAGCTTCTCGTTCTTGACAGCTCTGCTATGCAGAAGCACAGGAAAGCCGGCAGAGCTTCTGCTTACTTTTCTGAACTGACAGGCAACTCAAAATCAGCTAGACATTGATCCTGTTGTGGAAAAGGCAGAAAAGTTGCTGCAAAAGCGTTTTGGCTTGCTGGAAGCAGCAGCAAGCACGAGGGCTGCTCTGCACGCTGCAAACACAAAACAGAAGCACGTACACGGCGAAAGGAGACTTCCTGACACCTGCTGCACTCAGTACAGCTCGGGGCTGCTGCCAGGAAAGGTATTTCAAGGAACTAGCCACGGGGACTCTGCACTGTGCTGGGAGAGTTTCTACAAGGTGACCAGAAGCTGTTCGCCAGCACCCGCTTGCAGCGACCGAGTTCGGCTTTCCACATTCTTCCCCGGCTCGCTTTCGCTTCTCCGCACAAGCTGCGGCTGTATCCAAGACGGCGCTGGCTGTGGTTCCGCGAAGCGCTGCTTTCTCGGCAAAACGCAGCTTCTCGTTCTTGACAGCTCTGCTATGCAGAAGCACAGGAAAGCCGGCAGAGCTGCTCCTCTAGCTGCTCTACGTAGAGGAAACTGTAAACCAGCTAGACACTGATCCTATTGTGGAAAAGGGAGGAAAGTTGCTGCAAAAGCGTTTTCGCTTGGTGGAAGCAGCAGCAAGCACTAGGGCTGCTCTGCACGCTGCAAACACAAAAGAGAAGCACCTACACGGCGAGAGGAGACTGCCTGACACCTGTTGCACTCAGTACAGCTCTGGGTTCCTGCCAGGAAAGGTATTTCATGGAACTAGCCACGGGGACTCTGCACTGTGCTGGGAGAGTTTCTACAAGGTGACCAGAAGCTGTTCGCCAGCACCCGCTTGCAGCGACCGAGTTCGGCTTTCCACATGCTTCCCCGGCTCTCTTTCGCTTCTCCGCACAACCTGCCGCTGTACCCAAGACGCTGCTGGCTGTGGTTCCGCGAAGCGCTGCTTTCTCGGCAAAACGGAGCTTCTCGTTCTCGACAGCTCTGCTATGCAGAAGAAAAGGAAAGCCGGCAGAGCTTCTGCTTACGTTTCTGAACTGAGAGGCAACTGTAAATCAGCTAGACATTGATCCTGTTGTGGAAAAGGCAGGAAAGTTGCTGCAAAAGCGTTTTGGCTTGCTGGAAGCAGCAGCAAGCACGAGGGCTTCTCTGTACGTTGCAAACACAAAACAGAAGCACGTACAGGGCGAGAGGAGACTGCCTGACTCCTGCTGCACTCAGTCCAGCTCTGGGCTGCTGCCAGGAAAGGTATTTCAAGGAACTAGCCACGGGGACTCTGCACTGTGCTGGGAGAGTTTCTACAAGGTGACCAGAAGCTGTTCGCCAGCACCCGCTTGCAGCGACCGAGTTCGGCTTTCCACGGTCTTCCCCGGCTCTCTTTCGCTTCTCCGCATAAGCTGCGGCTGTACCCAAGACGCCGATGGCTGTGGTTGCGCGAAGCGCTGCTTTCTCGGCAAAACGCAGCTTCTCGTTCTTGACAGCTCTGCTATGCAGAAGCACAGGAAAGCCGGCAGAGCTTCTGCTTACTTTTCTGAACTGACAGGCAACTCTAAATCAGCTAGACATTGATCCTGTTGTGGAAAAGGCAGGAAAGTTGCTGCAAAAGCGTTTTGGCTTGCTGGAAGCAGCAGCAAGCACGAGGGCTGCTCTGCACGCTGCAAACACAAAACAGAAGCACGTACACGGCGAAAGGAGACTTCCTGACACCTGCTGCACTTAGTACAGCTCCAGGTTCCTGCCAGGAAAGGTATTTCATGGAAGTAGCCACGGGGACTCTGCACTGTGCTGGGAGAGTTTCTACAAGGTGACCAGAAGCTGTTCGCCAGCACCCGCTTGCAGCGACCGAGTTCGGCTTTCCACATTCTTCCCCGGCTCGCTTTCGCTTCTCCGCACAAGCTGCGGCTGTATCCAAGACGGCGCTGGCTGTGGTTCCGCGAAGCGCTGCTTTCTCGGCAAAACGCAGCTTCTCGTTCTTGACAGCTCTGCTATGCAGAAGCACAGGAAAGCCGGCAGAGCTGCTCCTCTAGCTGCTCTACGTAGAGGAAACTGTAAACCAGCTAGACATTGATCCTCTTGTGGAAAAGGGAGGAAAGTTGCTGCAAAAGCGTTTTCGCTTGGTGGAAGCAGCAGCAAGCACTAGGTCTGCTCTGCACGCTGCAAACACAAAAGAGAAGCACCTACACGGCGAGAGGAGACTGCCTGACACCTGTTGCACTCAGTACAGCTCTGGGTTCCTGCCAGGAAAGGTATTTCATGGAACTAGCCACGGGGACTCTGCACTGTGCTGGGAGAGTTTCTACAAGGTGACCAGAAGCTGTTCGCCAGCACCCGCTTGCAGCGACCGAGTTCGGCTTTCCACATTCTTCCCCGGCTCTCTTTCGCTTCTCCGCACAACCTGCCGCTGTACCCAAGACGCTGCTGGCTGTGGTTCCGCGAAGCGCTGCTTTCTCAGCAAAACGGAGCTTCTCGTTCTCGACAGCTCTGATATGCAGAAGAAAAGGAAAGCCGGCAGAGCTTCTGCCTACGTTTCTGAACTGAGAGGCAACTGTAAATCAGCTAGACATTGATCCTGTTGTGGAAAAGGCAGGAAAGTTGCTGCAAAAGCGTTTTGGCTTCCTGGAAGCAGCAGCAAGCACTAGGGTTGCTCTGCACGCTACAAACACAAAACAGAAGCACCTAAACCGCGAACAGAGACTGCCTGACACCTGCTGCACTCAGTACAGCTCTTGGCTGCTGCCAGGAAAGGCATTTCATGGAACTAGGCACGGGGACTCTGCACTGTGCTGTGAGAGTTTCTACAAGGTGACCAGAAGCTGTTCGCCAGCACCCGCTTGCAGCGACCGAGTTCGGCTTTCCACATTCTTCCCCGGCTCTCTTTCGCTTCTCCGCATAAGCTGCGGCTGTACCCAAGACGCCGATGGCTGTGGTTCCGCGAAGCGCTGCTTTCTCGGCAAAACGCAGCTTCTCGTTCTTGACAGCTCTGCTATGCAGAAGCACAGGAAAGCCGGCAGAGCTGCTCCTCTAGCTGCTCTACGCAGAGGCAACTGTAAATCAGCTAGACATTGATCCTCTTGTGGAAAAGGGAGGAAAGATGCTGCAAAAGCGTTTTGGCTTGCTGGAAGCAGCAGCAAGCACGAGGGCTTCTCTGTACGCTACAAACACAAAACAGAAGCCCCTACACGGCGAGAGGAGACTGCCTGAAACCTGCTGCACTCTGTACAGCTCTGGGCTGCTGCCAGGAAATGTATTTCAAAGCTCTAGCCACGGGGACTCTGCACTGTGCTGTGAGAGTTTCTACAAGGTGACCAGAAGCTGTTCGCCAGCACCTGCTTGCAGCGACCGAGTTCGGCTTTCCACATTCTTCCCCGGCTCTCTTTCGCTTCTCCGCATAAGCTGTGGCTGTACCCAAGATTCCGATGACTGTGGTTCCGCGAAGCGCTGCTTTCTCGGCAAAACGCAGCTTCTCGTTCTCGACAGCTCTGCTATGCAGAAGCAAAGGAAAGCCGGCAGAGCTTCTGCTTACGTTTCTGAACTGACAGGCAACTGTAAATCAGCTAGACATTGATCCTGTTGTGGAAAAGGCAGGAAAGTTGCTGCAAAAGCGTTTTGGCTTGCTGGAAGCAGCAGCAAGCACGAGGGCTGCTCTGCACGCTGCAAACACAAAACAGAAGCACCTAAACGGCGAAAGGAGACTTCCTGACAATTGCTGCACTTAGTACAGCTCCAGGTTCCTGCCAGGAAAGGTATTTCATGGAAGTAGCCACGGGGACTCTGCACTGTGCTGGGAGAGTTTCTACAAGGTGACCAGAAGCTGTTCGCCAGCACCCGCTTGCAGCGACCGAGTTCGGCTTTCCACATTCTTCCCCGGCTCTCTTTCGCTTCTCCGCACAACCTGCCGCTGCACCCAAGACGCCGATGGCTGTGGTTCCGTGAAGCGCTGCTTTCTCGGCAAAACGCAGCTTCTCGTTCCTGACAGCTCTGCTATGCAGAAGCACAGGAAAGCCGGCAGAGCTGCTCCTCTAGCTGCTCTACGCAGAGGCAACTGTAAATCAGCTAGACATTGATCCTCTTGTGGAAAAGGGAGGAAAGTTGCTGCAAAAGCGTTTTCGCTTGCTGGAAGCAGCAGCAAGCACGAGGGCTTCTCTGTACGCTGCAAACACAAAACAGAAGCACCTACACGGTGAGAGGAGACTGCCTGAAACCTGCTGCACTCGGTACACCTCTGGTTGCTGCCAGGAAAGGTATTTCAAGGAACTAGCCACGGGGACTCTGCACTGTTCTGGGAGAGTTTCTATAAGGTGACCAGAAGCTGTTCGCCAGCACCCGCTTGCAGCGACCGAGTTCGGCTTTCCACATTCTTCCCCGGCTCTCTTTCGCTTCTCCGCACAAGCTGCGGCTGTACCCAAGACGTCGCTGGCTGTGATTCCGCGAAGCGCTGCTTTCTCGGCAAAACGCAGCTTCTTGTTCTTGACAGCTCTGCTATGTAGACGCACAGGAAAGCCGGCAGAGCCTCTGGCTACGTTTCTGAACAGAGAGGCAACTGTAAATCAGCTAGACATTGATCCTATTGTGGAAAAGGCAGGAAAGTTGCTGCAAAAGCCTTTTGGCTTGCTGGTAGTAGCAGCAAGCACAAGGGCTTCTCTGTACGCTGCAAACACAAAACAGAAGCACGTACACGGCGAGAGGTGACTGCCTTACACCTGCTGCACTCAGTACAGCTCTGGGCTGCTGCCAGGAAAGGCATTTTATGGAACTAGCCACGGGGACTCTGCACTGTGCTGGGAGAGTTTCTACAAGGTGACCAGAAGCTGTTCGCCAGCACCCGCTTGCAGCGACCCGGTTCGGCTTTCCACATTCTTCCCCGGCTCTCTTTCGCTTCTCCGCACAACCTGCCGCTCTACCGAAGACGCTGCTGGCTGTGGTTCCGCGAAGCGCTGCTTTCTCGGCAAAACGCAGCTTCTCGTTCTTGACAGCTCTGCTATGCAGAAGCACGGGAAAGCCGGCAGAGCTTCTGGTTACGTTTCTGAACAGAGAGGCAACTGTAAATCAGCTAGACATTGATCCTGTTGTGGAAAAGGCAGGAAAGTTGCTGCAAAAGCCTTTTGGCTTGCTGGAAGCAGCAGCAAGCACGAGGGCTTCTCTGTACGCTGCAAACACAAAATAGAAGCACGTACACGGCGAGAGCAGACTGCCTGACACCTGCTGCACTTAGTACAACTCTGGGCTCCTGCCAGGAAAAATATTTCAAGGGTCTAGCCACGGGGACTCTGCACTGTGCTGGGAGAGTTTCTACAAGGTGACCAGAAGCTGTTCGCCAGCACCCGCTTGCAGCGACCGAGTTCGGCTTTCCACACTCTTCCCCGGCTCTCTTTCGCTTCTCCGCACAAGCTGCGGCTGTACCCAAGACGCCGATGGCTGTGGTTCCGAGAAGCGCTGCTTTCTCGGCAAAACGCAGCTTCTCGTTCTTGACAGCTCTGCTATGCAGAAGCAGAGGAAAGCCGGCAGAGCTGCTCCTCTAGCTGCTCTACGCAGAGGCAACTGTAAATCAGCTAGACATTGATCCTGTTGTGGAAAAGGCAGGAAAGTTGCTGCAAAAGCGTTTTGGCTTGCTGGAAGCAGCAGCAAGCACGAGGCCTTCTCTGCACGCTGCAAATACAAAACAGAAGCACCTACACGGCAAGAGGAGACTGCCTGACACCTGCTGCACTCAGTACAGCTCTGGGCTGCTGCCAGGAAAGGTATTTCAAGGAACTAGCCACGGGGACTCTGCACTGTGCTGGGAGAGTTTCTACAAGGGGACCTGAAGCTCTTCGCCAGCACTTGCTTGCAGCGACCGAGTTCGGCTTTCCACATTCTTCTCCGGCTCTCTTTCGCTACTTCGTACAGCCTGTGGCTCCTCCAAGCGCACCCGCTTCGCTGCGGAAAAGCACTCGTCTCTTGGTAAAAGGCAGCCTCTCGTTCCTGGCAGATCTGCAATGCCAGAGCAGCAGAGAGCCAGCAGAGCTTTTGCTTCAGTTGCTGAAAGCAGAATCTACTCCAGCTCGACTCCACAGTGATCCTGTGCTGGAAAAGGCAGCATTCTTGCCGCAAAAGCACGTCGGCTTGCTGTAAGCAGCAGCAAGCACAAGTGCTTCTCTGCATAATGCAAACACAAAGAACAAGCACGCACACGGCAAAAAGGGCCTGCCAGACACCGCCTGCACTCCCTAGAGCTCTCAACTGAAACCAGGGCATGCTTTGCAAGAAACTAACCGCAGGCACTCTGCACTGTGCTGGGGGACTTTCTACAAGTCTGCCTGAAGCTCCCAGAGCAGGAAACAGCTCTGCCACCTTCTGCCTGAACCTCCCCGCAAACACCTGCTAGCATCGACATTTTCTTGCTTTCCAGTTAAAAAGGAGGAAGTATTGAAATTGGGTATTTTTGTAGGGTTGCCTTATACTGTGATGCAGAATGCTTTGTCTGTTACTCTGAAAAACACAGTGATTAAGGCAGCTGGGTCTTTCAGAGCCTGGAGAATCTCCCAGCTGCAGGATTGGTTGAAGGCATGAAAGGGTTGTCAAAAGAGTAGTTAAATAATGAGGAGATGGGAACCTGTCCCGATGGAAAAGCCATCTCCCAGGTGCACTCGAGACCCTTAACAATAGGCCCACTGGGGAAACGGAAACCCCGTGGATATGCGTGGCTGCACCCAGTTTGCAAATGCAACCACAGTCAGTGAGACTTCGACATCCTGGGAAATGGGTCTGGTGTGATGGCCCCTGACAGGGCCACCTTAGAGGTTGCAGGGCTGGACCTTCATGCATTCACATGAATTAGGATAAATCAGAGGCAAACGAGAGTTAGCAATAGCAAAGCAGGAACTCAGATTCCTCCAGGACACTTTGGTTTGATAACTGCTCACTCGAGCTTGGCCTTGCAAAGTGTTCATGTCACAGGAGGTGGTACCGATGCAGACTATCAAGGAGCAATGGAAGTAATTCTTTAAGCAATAGTGAACAAGATTTGATTCTTCAAACCCATGACAGGGTAGTACAATTATTGATATTGTCAATTTGAAAAACAACTGTGAAAGAAGGAGGTCCACCTCAAATGAGCACTGTTTGTGGAGATAAAGGCTTTGGATCCACGGGTCTTAATAATGGAGCCAGCGTGTGGGTCCAGAGGCCAAATTGCCCCCTGGAAGCAGCTGAAGGAACAGCTCTGGGGAAAGACAATGCTGTTTGAATGCTGAAACCCGGGCAGGAACAATGGGAAAATGTCCCTGCAGCCAAGTGTTTTGTGTCAGAACAAGCAGATGTTACAGGATATTTTTTTACAGATCCTGACGGAACGAATCTCCCTGTTTGCCCCAACAGTCCCATTGGAAGGTGCTCTGATCCACGGGGCACCATGGAAAGGCTGATGTGACACTGAGGGACTGCCACACGACTTCCAGCCAGGAGCCTGGGTGCCCGTCAGGGACTGGCACTTGCTACCTCTCCAGCCAAAGGGAAAAGGACCCCACCAAGCCTTGTTGCCCACAGACACCACGGTCAAGCTGAACAGCAAAGGACCTTGGGGGCATTATTCTGGAATTGAAAAGGCACCAGCTCCGTGCCCAACAGGATTATTGTTTTTCCCCAGAATGAGACTGAGGAAAAAGAATGAATAACCTTGTCACTCAAGAACTGCTTATGTCCGAATGGGCCGCCATTCGCGTCTAATGCTGTCTGCCTGCCAGTGGGCTTCTGCCTGTTAAAATTCCAGTAAAATTCCATACAAATGAGGGTTTCTCCCAGATGCAAGCTGCCTCCAGTTGGAAGTTTGGCTGCCCTTGGAGTGCCACAGGTCTCAAAAAAACTGACATCAGGGAGCTGGGGAGATGACTTTGGTTTCCCATGGAAAAGGGCCACTGTTCGTGTTTAATGCTGCCTGCCACTGCGCTTCTGTCTGCTAAAATTCCCCTTCAATTCCATATAAATGAGGATTTCTCCCAGACGCAAGCTGCCACCATTTGGAAGTCTGGCTGCCCTTGGAGTGCCAAACACCTCCTACAAACTGACATCAGGGACCTAGGGAGGTGCCTTTGGTTTCCCATGGAAAAGAACCGCTATTCGTGCCTAATGCTGTCTGGCTGCCACTGGGCTTTTCCTTACAAAAATTCCACTAATTTTCCATACAAATGTAGATTTCTCCCAGTTGCAAGCTGCCACCAGTTGGATGTTTGGCTGCCTTAGGCCTGACACCTCTTGCACTCAGTACAGCTCTCTGCTGCAGCCAGGGCATGTTTGGCAAGGAATTAGCAATGGGGACTCTGCACTGTGCTGGGGGACTCTCTACAAGTGGTGTTTGAAGTATTAGCAGCATTGTGTGGCAAAAGCTAATAGGCTGAAAAACATTTGTAAGATATTGTAACAAAGAAATAGTTTGACTTCTAATAGAATGGCCTTGAGTCTTGCATCTCTTGTGTCTCACCCTTCAACAAGATTGATAATGGAATAAAATCTTTAAAAACGCCTCTCAGCTACCTTGTCTCTGTAGAGCTAGATTTTTCCAACAATTGATTCCCTGTATCAGGAATGCAATTCAGCTAAGTTGTCCACCAGCTGGAATGCCCCAAAGTACTTTTTGTTAAGTGCTGCTGTGAGGAAGCAGAAACCCTAGGGATTTATAGTCCTCCTGCAAGGAAGGAGCAGTTCGAACCTCTTGTGCCACTGGTTCGACTCAGACAGAGACTGATATTATCACCTGCTGCACAACAACAGGTAGGCTTCAGGGAACATGATAGGACACAAGACGTCCAAACAACCCAGAGATGTTTATAAGAGCTTTAAGGCTCTGATCAGATCTAATTCTCGTGCCATACCCAAGCAAGACCTTAAAGAGCTTTTATCCTAGTGTAGAAAAAATTTCCTAATATAGATCCTGCGTCTGCTTTTCCCCACGTACTTTTGAGACTCTGTAGGAGTCTCAAACTCTATGATGAGTCCTAAACTCTACGATGCAACCACTCGTCGCGATTTAACAGCTGCTAAGTTGTTCCTGGCATGTCATGTACTTACTGAAATTTTTAGTAAGCAGCCTAATTCAACCATATCTTCAGTAGTCCCCTCAGCCCCACTACCACCACTCTCAGCTACACCACCCTTAGCCACTAAAATTCTCCCCACTTAAAAGATAATTTATGAGACTATAGTTTATGAAGTCACAGAATACCCCTTAACCCTAGACCTGTCAACCCTAAAAAAGAACCAGACCTTTACCTCCGCACATGATGCCTATCAGAAGCTGTGGCTGTGGCTGTAACTGTAGCTGCTACTACTACTGCTGCAGGAGGTGCAACCCCCCTGCTTAGCCTCAGCCAGCACGATTGTAGCCTGCACAGCATGCTGGAACTATAGCACATCAAAATATCAACTAACGCTACATAATAACTGAAACTCTATTAAAATATGCCCTTTAATTTCACTAAACTGCGATTTCTAATTTTTAACACAATTGTTACTAGAAAAATTTAAAGCTGCTTGTGTAAATACGGTCTCTATATATCGATAACATAAGATTACATACTTTACTGAGAGTAATTAGCAAAGTCGTAAATTTAACATTTAACATTGCTCCCATTAAAAGCAAATTTTGAACTTTATCTCGTAGTAGTTATTTAAAACCCAGCTATAATTAGTACATGAAACTTCACTATCAGCTTTACCAGCTCCTTATCTTTTACTCCAGTTTTAACAAAGCAATTTTGTTGTGAATCTTTCAGTACTACTATTTAGTGATTCAATTGTAATTATTTTTCCTTGCCATGTTTAAATTAAAATTAGATTTAATATCAAAACATTTTAAGTATATTAATAAACCATAAAACAGTAACTTACTCTTTAAAATAATCTAAACCCCTAACTTTGTAACTGTCTATATGCAAGTATTAATCTTATACACCCATTAACCTAACCAAATTACTTATATAGAACCCATAATACTATTATATAACTAAATTTTTATTAGTTTAACCTTCAATAACCTTCAATATCCCATTACTTCTATTAAGCCAAACTCAAATCTATTGTACAATCTTAAAAAGCTACAGTACTTTAATCCCTCCAGTAAATCCGAATTGCTTCTATTTCAGTATAATTGTTTATTTACATGTTGTTTTACCTTGACAAATGAATAATATGAAGCCTAAATGAATTTCTGTTAAAATACTCTCATTTAAATTACAAGATACAACTATTTTATTATAAAAATAAGAATAACCTCTACTATTTTATTTCTATAAGTAACACTAAAGAATGAATAACAATTCCATATTATAACTGTTATTAGTTCTAAACTATGTAATTCTTTTTTACTTTTTTACTTTAATGTCATCTATACATAAATATCTAAGAAAATATGAGCTCAATTTCTTAAGACAGTTAGTAATATATTAATAATTCTAATTATGCTGTTAATATTAAAATGTGAATTCACTGACTTTTTATAACAAGCATTACTTTACTCATTTACTATTTTTCTATAGTAACATTAATGGTTTAACTAAGGATAAATAACAAAGCAAGCTGCTTTTCAAACTTTAATATATCTTTATATAATTATCTACAAAACATGTATCATTTTTAAAAACTTTCCTAACTATTAGTACTGAGAAGTTTTTAGAATATATTAGGGAGATTCTTCCAGTTAAAGTGCAGACCCTAGCGAAATCCAGAAAATATGCCAAACCCAAGTATTTTCTGCACCAAAACTGTGCTCAAATCATTTTAACTTAGCAAATTTGAACCTATAATAACTAAATCCCCTTTTAAAATAAATTTAAGAATCATACCCAAAAATAATTTTCTAAGCCCTCGCTTTAAAATGAGGCTTACCAGCTATTACAAACCCTAAATAATAGTATTTTAAAACTTAATAATACATTGTTTTAAATCACCATTCTATCTTTCATGTACCACTAATTTCATGTATTATCTAATTTATTTCTGCTTAGTGTAAATTTATTGTTTTGCCACGTATTGTTTTACTTTTTATGTTGTCTTCATATTCATAATGAAAAATCAAGTTTAATCCCTAACAAAACAACACCACTTTAAAAACTAACATGTACAAAAGGAATTTCTGAAATTCTGACATAAAAATCTTAAATTAAATATACACTAATAAAACCTAATTTACTAACCTAAAGAAAAAAGATGCCTGTTTTATTACCAACAAGTCCAAAATATTACCTACTCATCTAGACAAACATCAATCACCTCCAAAATAATAAGACCCCCCAAAAATTACCTAATTACCATCCAACCTTAACATCAACCTCTAAAGATTAGTAATTTCACTGTCTAAAAATACCTGTAAAAAGAGCCTCACCAACAACTACATAACAACTAACAAACTTATGCCCTTAAAAAAATTTTAAGTTTAAACAACACCCAGTTTCCTTTCAAAAAATCTGTCCTTACTTTAAATTAAGAACATATTAATCCTAACCAAATAGTCTCTACTTTTAAACAAAAACTTAGTAGAAAACTACTAAAAATAATAAGAAAAGTGTGTAA
Source organism: Phylloscopus trochilus trochilus (assembly GCA_016584745.2). Lineage (NCBI taxonomy): Eukaryota > Metazoa > Chordata > Aves > Passeriformes > Phylloscopidae > Phylloscopus > Phylloscopus trochilus. Next base: position 55,055,560 of record WQNJ02000546.1, on the reverse strand, counting down.
TTCAGGATAAACTGTGGTAGTATCACAGGTAAACCTCTGAACTTGACACATACAAATGTTAGTAGACACCAGACAATTTTTAAACGCCATTTTTAAAACATGTAAAAGAGCTTTCTGAAGAGCATTCTCTTTCCCTTGGCAGCCTTTCAGTAGCACCATCAACATTGACGTTGTATACTTACCTTGTCTAAGGTAAGTAAAGGTACCATTATATTCTTGCAGCCTTGGGGGAGTCCAGCTCCAAAACTGAAAATGCCCTGTAATTCCTCCCACACAAAATGTGCCAGGACAGAGAGCTGTTGGTGTTGCTGGCCTTGATGTTCCTCTGGCAGGACTTCTCATAGCATAACCAACACTACTGCTATGCACTTCCCTTGCAAAATAAGGGCACTATCACCATCTTTCAGTATCCACAGTGCCTAGCTGCAAAATTGAAAATGTCCAGCAATGGGTCCCACACAAAAGGTGGAAGGACAAAAAGCTGTTGCTGGCTTTTACCTCCCCTCTGTCCCTGTTCAACAGCATCACCAGAGAGAGCTATTGCCAGCTTACCTTGCCTTGCCAGCCTAAGGTAACATTACACACTCAAACTCACTTCAAGTCCAACTCCAAAACTGAAAATGTCCAGCAACTGTTCTCACACAAAAAGAGTCAGGACAGAATGCTGGCCCACATCTTATCCTGGCAGACTTTCAACAGAACCACCAACCCTGAGACTGTGTTTGTCTTACCAACCAAACGTGTCAGTATATCCTCTCACCCTCTCCAGAGTCCAGCACTTGCTCACACACATAAAGTGCCAGGTCAAACCCCACCCTGCACTTGCAGGCCTTCAACAGCACCAATACCACTGTGGCTAGGCAAGTGCATGCCTGCTGCTCTTGCACTATCAACTTGTGTCCTGTTTCTCTTGCTCAATGCAAGTTTGGAGTGGGAGTGAGCACAGCTCTACCCTTAGCTCCATTTCCTCAGGGAATCTTGCTTGTGCAGAAGAGCCTGTTCTTAAAAGTGGCTCCAGACTTGCTGAACAATTTGGAGCTGTTGCTTCTCAGCTCTCCCTGCATGCAGTACAAGAACTTCTCGCAAATCCCTGGCCAAGAAGCACAGCTGGGCAAGTTTTGAAAAGTAAAAAGTGTGCCTGTCATTGACTCATTTGAAAATATTCTACAGTACTACACACTTTTTTTATGTTTTTGTGTGGTCAGTACAGATCCTCATTCTCCACATTCTCACTCTTCAGGAAACAGGGGCTGCTTGGCCTGTATTCCTGCTGCTACTCTTGGTGGCTTTTCTTTGCCACACTGCAAGGGATTTTTTTCAAGCTAAACTGTTAGACACATCAGCCTGCTCCTGCCTACACATGTGCATTGTGTTAATGCTTGTGAGCATTACTTCTGAAAAAGACACAGGAAAATAAAGAACGAGGCTCCCACCTAAAAATAAAATCCTGATTCCATTTGCATCCTTTTTTGATTTGTATCCTTACAGGAGTTTTTAGAACTGAAAAACCCCTGGTATTTCAGGCAAATAATAGTTTCATTTTACTCAATGTCACTGAGTTCTGAGGTGACAAGAGAGGGAAGCTATTATGGAATAAACCTATATCACTTGCTTAGTCCAGCTGCTGACCAACACCGGAGCTCTGCACTTGCTCTACCACCTAAGCCTCATCTGCAGCTAAACCCTCACCCTCAAGAGATCAGCTCCAGGAGCGACCAGGACTTCAAGGTGTTTCTAGCTCTAATTTTTGAAGATCCAGATGGCTCCTTGGCCACCCATTCAGAGCCCTAGCATCACAGGAACTCTGAACTTGCTCTACTACCTAAATCCTATGCCACTGTCCTTAGCATCTCTCAAATTTGCAGGACAACATACTCTATGATTTAAGCTTAACTTCACAGAGTCATTAAGAAATACCACAAAAAGCAAATGACAAAGATGGGCACAATTTTTTTTTCACTGTCGCATGTGAATTTACCTATTCACCTCTCAAGTCACGGTGTTTCATAGCTTATAACACGTAAGGTTTAATATTGTGCAACTATGACCAAAATCCAAAAGAATTATGTACCCAACAGACAAGTGCACTCATACTTCTTCCTCCATCATGGTGCACTTACTACTTGACACCAAAAAACATGAAAGCTTCAGGAGTTCAGCAGCTGTCGGATCCATGATCTATGTTTAGTGCCATAGTTAATGGATTCTTATCTCACTTCCTAGTTTATTTAAAGGCTGCAGGAGACAGAAATTTGCAGGTGAGAATAGGTGCAAAATTGTCCTGTAGATCTTTCTTATGAGATCATTATGAATATAACAAACTATGACCAGAAATAAGGCCTCAATGGCATTTTGCCCTGACCAGTCTTGGATGTGAATTCACCAATCCACCACTTTAAATCATAGTGTTTGATAACTTATAGCCCATAACTCTTAATATTGTGCACCTACAAGCAAATCTCAAAAAAATGAAGCCGACATGTAAGTGTTGGTACATCCTCCTCCATCACAGCATGTGTAACATACAAGCTTGCAAAAAAGTCTCAGAAGCCCATCTGCTGTTGGATCTTCAAAAGCTTCCTGTCTAAGTTGATGTTTTGTACTTTCCAGCTTGCAGGTTTGTTCTCTATCACTTCCTCGAGTTTATCAAATGCCTTCTGGTATGCCCACAGAAACTCTGTCAGTCTTGCCTTACATCCAAGGGAACTCATAGAGCTTTTGGTAGGTCCCAGATGCCTCTGAAAGCCTATCTCTTAACTATTTTTTCATCATTCCTTTTACTATGAGCTATCTACAGTTGTCTAAATTCCTGCTGATGGCCCTGCACCAGAGCCCATGGAGTGCCTTTTAATATGTCCCATGAAAAGCTTAGAGCCCTCTGGAATGCAGGAGGGGCATCTGCTGATGTTTTTCTTCTCACTGGTCTGGGAATGTGGTTTTTTTTTTAAATTCAATTGATATACTGTGTAAATCTAGAACCTTCAGATGCCTTCTGATCTGTCCACATGGCCTCTTTGCACCTTTCATTGTACTTAAGAGACCCTGGAGTGTCTTTGGTGCACCCGCAAGGTATCTCTGAGTACCTATGCATAAACCTATTCCTAACCCAAGGCATAGAGCTGCAGTCACACCCAGTGGTATATGGGGCATTCCAGTGTGCAGCATGCCTTTCCAAGTGCCTTTTGATGTATCCCAGCAGTGGTTTTGACTCACCAGGAGTTCACTACTGGGCCACCTGATTACCTTTATGTTCCCTCTGTTCCTGTGCAGCAAACTACAAGGACAGGATGGCTGTCTTTCTAGTGGCTGCTAATGGCTTTTGCTAATGGCTAACTAATGGCTGCTTTCAGCTTTTGCTGTTTACAGGTTTCTCTTCACTTGAGAGTGTTACAATAAAAAAACTGGCCTTGAGCCTAGCCAGGGATTTAGGCACTGCATCACTGCCGTTCTAGTCTGAGCAACAATACATCTTGATTGTATTATAAAAAAAATTAAAAAAAAAGAAAACCCAAAATAATGGTTTATGTGGTAACTGATAATTCATGTTTTCATAATGTTGTTATTATAGTAAATGACAGCTTATATTTTTGTAGTTAGTATAAATTAGAAACCAAACTGTATCCTTAAGAAAGCCAACAAGCCCCCCCAGGCAGGGCAGAGGGCTTGGAAAATTTTGCAAGAATCTTCCCCTGTCTCCAAAGAAGAGGACAAAGAACTTACAATCCCAATAGAAGGTGGAGAATGACCAGGAGGAAGGCAATCAGGCTGTTGATGAAGCTGGATGGCTCCAAGATACTATCTTATCAGGGCCATCTGAACTGTCCGGGAACTCCCTCCACTCAGGAAACCTTTTCAAACCGAAGATCCTACCATTGGAGATTTCAACATTCCATCACCGAAACCAAGACTCCGAGAGACTGAAGAACTTATAGGAGTCTCAGACTCACGTAAGCCCAGCCAAAAAAGGTATAAAACAGCTGGCTTGGGCTTGGGTCAGTGTGAAACCAGGGGGAGTGTAATGTGGTAGAGGTTATGCTCGTGGTTTCACCCAGTTCAGGCATTGTTTCCTTGGTCGTCGGCTTTGTTGATTTTCTTTGTTCAGAATTCTCATTGGCAAATAAATTGTTTTCGATGGAATTGGTCCTTTAAATTTTTAACGGTTTATATGTCTAAAGACCCATTATTTTTAGAGCAGAACAATCTTCTGATACACTTAAAGAGACCAGGAGTGTGTTTAAGAGTGCCTAAACAGAAACTCTTAAACTAAAGAGTGCCTAAAAAGGAACAGAATTGTAACAGACGCAAAAGGTTTCTATTGAGCACCTAAACTAAACTACTGAACAATTTCAAACGAAAAACACTTAAAAGCTTGTTCAGTTCAGAAAAGCTGATTTTATTTCAAACAGCAGCATACACATACAACATCTTCAAAATATACATATCTGAAAACAAGAGACTGCATTTCATTAATCACCTTGCTGTGGTTTATCAACTGTTGAATTATATTTGGAACCAGGTGGAGTTTCTGCACCATAGCCCTCCTACGAGTTGGATGCTCTCAAGTTTCATCATTGGTATAATCGTGCAAAATAACGGTAAGTGCCAGTACCTCATAGACAAGAACCCACACAGCTTTGTCTGTTTACTATCACCTGGAGGTTTCAGCTAACTATGTATTTTAAATACAGAAATGTTATTTTTAACAGGTATGGCAAATAATGAACTTCCGGGAAACACTTAATGCACATCATAGACAAATTTGACTAGCTGTATACATCTCTGAAGGAAAGTTCTTGAACCACGAATAAATCCAACAAAAGCAACATAGCAGCATCTTGGTAAGAAAAAAAGACAACCTTTCCAAAAACCCTTCCCTTTTACTTAGATACAGAACAAAGATTAAAATAATCAAAAGTTGCTTACATTTCTATATCTTCAAAAGTATGACTGCATTACCATTTTTTTTTTGTTTTACCACAGCTTAAGAAGTGTCAGAATATGCTACATATAAATATCCTAAGCCATCCACCATTTATTAATTTTCTACATAAATCTGCTTAAAATATTATTTAAATATAACATCTTACTAGGAAAAAAAGAACACATCATCAGAAGATTCAGCTTGCAGCTAATTTTCAATGCACTAGAACACAATGAAGCTGCACAAATTATGGCAAAAAGCTTTGTTTTCTTATGGTAGGGGTGTGCTGTATTTGAAAAACTCAAACAGATTAAGAATAAATGGTGATTACTTCACGTCCACTGCCTCGGACTAGGAGGACTCTATCTAGACCTTCTGTCAGAACTTCCAGAAATTCCATGTCTGGAATACCATTTGGTCAAGGAATTTATTCAGAAGAGAAACAAAATACCTACTAATCTCTCAAAAAGTCTGACATATAATGCAAAAATAGAGGTCGAAAACTTCATCAAAGAGTTTTTCTGTGTCACCCTTTACTGTCCAAGGCCTAACTTGCGGGAAATTCCTAGTTTTGGCCTACTCACCTACAAAAAAAAAAAAAAAAAAGAATAGGAAATTTTAAAATTAGTTCAAAGTTAAGAAATTCTTTATATCAATAATACCTCTTCCCCCCCCCCATCAAGATTGTTTTATCTTTTATTTTTTTAACTCTCTTTGTGTCATTTTCTTAAAGGTAGACTTATGCCTTGATGTGATGCCTTGATATGCCTAGATGAATACTTACTAATGGTTATCCCAACAAGTAATGGCAGAATCACAAAAATGAAATTCTCAATTTCAAGAAATATGGAATCAATACAGTGGAGGATACAGTTTTCATCCCCTTTTCTGTTTTTAGGAGGTCCAGGCATATTCAGGAGAACGAGCTGAGCATGCTGTGATTTATTAAGTACTACTCCATTGAGCTTCACAGCAGTGTGCATTCTTCTCACATTTGACTGATTCCTAGCATGTAAAGAAACATTTTTAAGCATTGTCATAATACTTACATAATTGAACCATATGTTATTTATTTGAAATTATAAGTATGTAAAACAAGATATTTTCATAGACACTAGTATTTGTACATATTAAAAATAAATAAAATGGAATACCTTTGACAAGAACATTTAACTCTGAAATTCAAGCAGTTCTAAGTAATTTGGCAGAATGCACAAATCTTTCAGTTGTCAATTATCTTTTACCCAGATGAATCAAAACCTTGGTTTCAATAGATATTAAAGGTCGGACAAGAACCACTAAGAATCCTGTATATTCCAAATCTGCCCTAAGCCAGGACAATGACTTCTATAAAAAAGTAACTGGACTTATACAAGAATTTCCAAACGATGAAATTACAGGAATGCAATGGAAAGATCACAGTATTTATGTTGTACAGTACAAGATTTTACTCGTGATCCTTTGGAAACATTATAAAATTCTATAAGCCAGTGAAGAAAATTCAGAAACACCAAAGAATTTTGAAAAAACTGCTAGCTTCTCATTTTGTAACAGCAGAGCAGTAAGCAGTGAACTGAAATTGAGCTTACCCCTCTAAATTTCTTACTGTTTTCCCTGTTGCATCTACAAATATAATTGTTGTAGATTTGTGCACAATAAGAAAAAAATTCTAGGATTTTTTAAATGTCCTTATTTTATTATCTCTCTTGTACGGTTTAGTGATTTTTCAGAACAAAATAGAAGAATAGTTTCCTTACAATTCCTGAGTAACAGCTATCTGTGTAAAGTTAGCCAAGGCTGGAAATGAGTCATGCTACAGTGTGACCAAAATATTCAAACTCTACCTTAGTCCACTTATCCAAAAGATCTGCTGCCCAAAAGCAGCGTGTGTTTTTGTTTGTTTGTTAGTTTGGTTTTTTTTAATAAATAGTTAAAAGGCATTTGGCCTGAAATTTAGTGGCCAGTGGAAACCAGCCCTATCAATTAAATTGATTCTTCATGCTCTGCCACCTCCCATCTTCCCCCTACAAGAGAATGACATTTCTAAAACTGAGTTTATCACTCCCTCCTGGGGGATTTTTCTATCATAGTGGCCATCTATCCTAAGAACCAACTGGATAAAAAACTATATATGGAACAAAGGAATGCATGAAGCTCCATTTCTTAGAAGGAGAACTGCATTTTGAGAAGACTAAACAAGAACTATGAAGAGAGGCAAGACTGTATAACTGAGATCTATAAATATTGAAACTGAAACACTGTAAACTAAAAATAAAATGCAGGGTGTAACTTTGTGACAGGGTGGGCAAAAATTTAGCACTGAAATAAAGGCTCGTGTTGTGTAAAATGTGAACTGAGGCTGACATCTCTTCAAATATTTATAGAACTGAAATCATACAAAGTGGACAAAGGTAACTTCCAAAATTTTCCTAAGAAGCCCAATTTGTTAAGCAGATATAATTAAGAAAATGCTGAACTCTGAAAAAAAGCAGAGCAGTCAAGCAAGTTCCACTCAAGAGATGTAGTATTCCATTTTTGTGTGTTGTCATACCCAATGTATGTCCGAACTTATGTTATTTCTACACATGCATGGGTTGGTAGAAGGCAGGCAAGAACTGACGGTTAATGAAACATGAAAGTTCCCTTTTGTGAACAAATATTCCCTATTGTCCAAGTAGTTATAACACAATGGGAGGCCGTTCTTCCAGAATAAAAATATATTCATTTTTTAAATGTAGTTAATTAGAACACTAAATATTATGCTGGTGCAGAGAAGTACTGTCAAGTTTTATATTCCTACAGAAACGATAACACATGTTTTGTGACTTACCTTGAATAGAAATTTGATCATATTTGACCATATTTAAGAGAACATTAACAAGTCACAATGATGAATATTTTTTCAGTGACATGCTAAATCACAGTATATTAAACAAGGAACAAAAGAATACATGCATTGCAAATTTTGATCTAGAAGCATGCATACAATGTACAGGATCACAAGAATGAGGGAACCTAGCCTATGCTGTTTAAGTTAAGTGAAATTTAGACTTACAGATTTCCCCATTCTCTATGTGAAAGGGAAGCAAATGCATAGAAAAAAAAATTATGGAATCAGGTACATTTTTAAGTCAACAATATTAATATACTGTACAAGCACACCAAGTTTGAACTGTAATTCCTACCCAACTACACACAGTAGTTTTAAAATAATATCTGAAATCAGTGTCTTGCACAATTCCAAAGTAGTAATAAGAAGTGTTTCAAATATATGAATTTAAAAAGCCCCTAATGATTAGTGTAATGCAGCCTAGCACAATGCTTTAGAGCGTGAGCACAATAATTTTTGGAATGTGTAGAAGGCAAAATGTTTCTAAAGAACTCAAAGCAAATCCACAAAACAGGACTTACGACTTCAAGGTACTGATTTTAAATATGCTTTCCAACTGCATTGCCTACAAGTCCTAGATTCAATACATTTCATGTAGGTATTAAGATTGCCCTTGACATCCCCAGTTTGATCATGTGCGGAAAATAATTTCAGCTATGCTTCTAAGCACATTCTCCCAGAACTAAGAAAAGATGGGTGTCAGTGCTTAAAATCACAACATGAGGAAACAAACAAGCTGATTTCCCTCTGTCATCGTTTTTGTGTCTACTACATTGGTTTGATGCAGGGAGTAGCTCTTACCTATTTAAGAAAAAGACATTAAGGAATATTTAAACAGGAAATATTTAATATAGCAAGACAACTTTACACAAGTTTTATATTTCTTTAATTTGCAGGATGAGGGCTGAATGTCCATTAAAATAACCAAACAAGCAAAAAAACCCCTAAAAAACAACCCCCTCTCTTCCCAACAAAACACCCTCCACACCCAAAAAATATGCACCCAAATCAAAAACATAAGCTAAACGTCTTGAAAGACTATCTGCTTCTTTGGTACTCTCTCTAATACTAAACACAATTACAGGGATATATACACTAATTTTTCACCCACAGGAAGAAAGAAAAAGTTATCATTAAGCTTTTTAGCATATATGCTTTCTGGTACAATCCAGAACTTGAGTTTACAGCTTGAAGACTGTCATATTTAAACTTCACTCACAACATTCTTGTGAATGACTCTTTACAGTCATTCCACCCAAGTCCATGCTATTTTTACAAGGATGCCATTTAAGTTAGGTGCATGAAAAGATTATTTTTGTATTCAATTTTAAATAAAGCAGCATCTCTTAAAAACACAAAACCCAGATAAAACAACCAGCCAACCCCCACCAACCCCCCTCCCCAATTAAAATACACACAACAAAATGAAAAGTTCAAAATACCACACGCATACTTACGGCTTCATGTTGAAAATATCTTTAAACCCAGATGCATTTGAATCCTTGTTTTTATGCTTTTCTGCTACAAACTTTTCTTTAGTCCAAGTCATTTGCACTTTCTCTGGCACAGCAGCAGCCACACTTGCTTCAACTGCCGGAGCAGAGCGTGAGGCAGTGTTTTTATCATGGATAAGCTGGGCCTGGCCACAAAACAAATAATCACCCCAAGATTCAGCCAAAACCAGCATTTGTAAATTACACATTATTAAAATTTTGAAAAGGAGTTTCACAGCGGTAGAACCAAAGAAGCTAAGAAAAATGCACCTTATTTTTAGAACAAAATATGAGACTATTGAGACTTCAGAATTTAGTAAATTGCTTGCAAAAATTTTATTATCTGTTTATATTTGCAAGACTACACCTTGACTGAAACATTACTTTTGTAATGAACTAAAGTGAGGTTGAATTCCACCAGAGAGTACTTTATTAACATCAGGGTGTTTTGACAATGAAAAACTTGAAAATCTTCATTGTTGATGAATTACATTGTTTTCTCAGATATTGTTGTAAACATTATCCATTTCACATGCCTTTAGCTGAATTACAACATGACTCTCATGATGCCAGTATGGGACTGGCTGAATTGAAGGCTAGCTATAGATTTAGATTGTTATATTAGATTATTTATGCCTGCAAGAGCCTATTACATATTAAATTCAACCAATCTAGCCATGAATATACCTTCTCTTCCCTTTTAACAGTAGAAACTCAAATGAACCTCAAGAACATAAAAGTGCATATGCATGTAGGAAGAATGTTGTGTTTTCTATTTTCCATTCCCCTTGCTTCTTTGAAAAAAATAAGAGATTAAATATTTAACACACTATTCATTTATTTTCCCTCATAAATACTTTGTCCATAGGCTTCTCAATTTCCATCAAATGCAACACAAATACAGTACCTTAGACTCTGAAAATTATAAGTAAATTGGTATTGGGGGGCAGGATTCTTTTTGTACTTTGGAGTTCTCTGTTTTGGAGGTGGTATTTATTTTTTCCTGTGATTGTTTGCTTTTTGTTTAAGATATTTAACAGTTCTGAAAGCTATTCAGAGACTTGTTAAATCATGAGTTAAAGCTCCTATTCTATTTGGGAACCTCAGTTATCCACATGTTAGACATTGTCATGGTCCCTCCATATACCTGGTAACTAACAATTTCATGCAGGTCAATAAAAAGCATGAATAAAATCCAAGCAGATGAGAATACCACTTTCGTTCTCAGAAAAGCAATTCCTCTAGTGGTTCATAAACTGTAATTGCAGGTGGTTTTAAATGCCTTTGAGTTTGGTATATTCCCTAAATTATTTCCTAGTCCCTATCCTTCAGGATTCTCAAATTCTGGGATTCACTTCTGAGGTTCACATAAATACCTCTTAGTATGGTCTTCCTACGTTCACAGATGATGAAATGATGAGTAAAGACTACAAATCAGAAGTTACTGTGAATACAGTTCTATCACAAAAATTAAAAAAGCTAACAAATACATGCCAATATTGTAAATACCATGCAGCAGTATCCAATGAACTAAAATTTCAAAGGAACAACTGTAAGATGAGTTCAGTACAACTATGCTTCAATGGAAGAAAGTTTACGATTTTTAGAAAGACAGTGAGACCAAGAGAAATTCTGGACCTATAATACATGTTTACAAAAATGCAAACACAAAAGGACATCTTTGTTAGTGCCATTTTGATACTAAATTCAATTAATGAAACACGTTGCTCTCTCACTCTATGACGAAAGAATACAAGAGTATACAGCACTGCTACAAACTAGGCTACACATTTTACATATGAGCAATACTTCAAGTGCACACTAAACTCACTGATTACATCAGTGCATTTCCTTTCAATGTCACCACACAGAATGCAGTAATAACATATATGAATTAATAATGGCTTGTGCTCCTTAAAAGACCTAGTATATCAATATAGTCTCTGAGAATCTTCAGTACTTCAATACAGGAGCTATAAAGGAATTCAATGGTTTGTGAAAGCATGAAATATGTTTATTAATGTAACATCCTGCTTCTGGCTCTTAAGAAAACAGGCAGTCTCAGAAATGTGTTTCTTTTACAGAAAGTAAGTGTGAGAAAGAGAATATAGTTCATGTCACAGAAGCATCATCTAGAGACAAGAAATATGGGGTAAGATAATTAATTTAGAAAAAATTATTAAAACTGTTCTATAACACTGAATGATTAAGTTGTTCACGTGTAGTTCAGTTTGCAATAGTGGTACTTGAAGTGTTGCAATGGAAAATATGTCTAATCATGGTCAGCACTATCTCCAACTACCTCTTCCTCTTGATAATCATTAGTCAGCAGTGCCTGAGCATCTTGGACAATGGACAATGGACTGGAGTAGCTTTTTCTTCTAATTGAGCCTCGAGACTCATCTGTGATGCTCTGAATCTGGGACAAAAAGATTACCAATGACAAAAAAAAGTCTACAGGAAAAAAACCCAGATACCATATTATTCTTCATTTTAATAGATGAGACGTGGTATCAGCTTGTAAGGCTCTTTTTAAAATGTTTAGTAGTTAGCCATGAAAACCCTTTACAGACATTTGTGAAAACATGAAACCAATTGAGTCCTTCAGTCTCTATGGGAAGCTCAAATATTCACTTGTTTTTGAGGGTCACATCCTTTCATATATGTATAAATTCAGGTGAATTTTTTCACTCAATTGCAATCAAAAGCATGAAAAAAATTAAAGCATGTGAGAAAGCTACTTTTCAACTGTAAAAACCTAAAAATCGAATTATTCACAAACTATAATTGTGCTCCTCACATACATGCACCCAAATTTCTCCCAATATTACCTAACAGTACAATCCAACACAATTCATTGGCGGAAAGGATTATTACTTTCTAACAGGTCCCATTATCACTGCCTTGCTCAAGAGTCCTTGGTTAGGATTAACCAGAGAAAGAAGCCAACCACCAAAAAGGGAAGCAAGAAAGTGAATGAGGCTCTACATTTTCTTTCCCCTTTGTAGCACTATAACTAAGTCAAATGAATAAATGGTTGCCAGATACACCTAAGTTGCCTTTGCTATGCTTTGCAGGCACATATTATATTTACACTCAAATAGAAGCAAATTGAGCAAGTTTTCCAAAAATTAAACAAAAATCTGGTGAGTTCTCAATCCCCAGTTCTACAAGAAAACCCAGTCAAGATCAAATCAGTTCTGTTTTTAAAAAGCGACAGGAGGAGGGAGGGTGAGGGTGATTGCTCAGGGATAAAAGCATGCCTATGACTGAAACAGCATGAACACTGTACAAAACCAAATTCTCCTCTTTGGGAAGATCTGAGCCTCATTTGAAGGTGTACACACACGGAAGTGAGGTTAAAATACTAATCTTGGTGGTAACAGGAAACCAAATTACACTCACTATACAAACCTGGAATACTAGGTTATATTTGAATGTCTGGAGGCAGATATTAAAAAAAAAGCAATGCTAATTTGAACTAATAAAAGAAATGTTTTGTATGTCAGCAAAAAATTGAAAAGAATTGTTCAGCTCATTTAAGAAAAGGCGATCAAAGTAAGAGTGGGCTGGGCACACTGAGTGCATATACTAATCTTGTAGCTCAAGAGGAATTGAAGACATAAATAAACAAACTACATTTTCTTATGAAAATATGAAAGAACAAGGGAGATTTAGATATCATAATCAGAAAAAATAAATGGATATGACTTTTATTTTTGGACAAGGCAGTAAGTACAAGAGGTTCTTGGAATTATCAAAGGTTTTATTTTAGACCCTGAAATAAATTCAGTGGTATTTTGAATGTCTCAGATTTTACCCTGCCTGATAAGAAGGAAGAAATTGATGCTATAATGGTGATGGTAAAGTTCAGATAAAAGTCAGCAATAAAGAAAGTTATATGGAGGGAACAGAAAGAAATAAAAACTTCCAAGCAAATAGTACTCTGAAGTATAGTCCAGATTCCAACCAGCTCAGAGCTGAGAAAAAAAATTCCTTCATCTCCTCTGCAATTTATGTGCTATATAATACAAAGCACTAGCTCCTACTAATCATGTGAAAGTTAAATCCTTCAAAATCTACAAACAGATAAATCACTCAAACTCCACTGGAAAAATACTACTGTTCAGTAAAGAAACAATAAGACTGGAAAGATATTAGGCACGCTCAAATTGAAAGAAAACTACCATGACATGGGTGAGAAAGAGGATTTACAGCAATAAATTGTAACAACAGCAGGCATCTTTAGGATCCTTAAAAAAAATCCTATGAGGTAAAAAAAATGAATAGAGAGAAGAGGAAAAATAAAAGGAAAAAACCATAAAACCCCCAGAATGCTTGGACTTGTACAATTAACACCAAAAAAGAAAAGCCACAAGAAAAAAAGCTAGCTGTTTTACAAATAAGCAATTAAACACAGTAAAGTTCTCTTGTTTGCAATGGGATGGAAATCATTTATGTGATGGCAAAGCCAGTGCATTCACTATCTTCTACATCACTAAAAAAGCCTTGATAATACTGAAAGAGTGCAGAATAGATGATGGAGTAGAAGCACAAGCCAAAAGGAAAGGACTTATAAATTACAAATATTCATAAAAATACAGCTGAATTAAGCTTGTTGTTACAAAATAGTAAGGATAGGGGAGCAGCAAAACCAGCATTTCCATCTTGATATTATAGGATTATAGTTTGTTGGCCTAATTTTGGTTCGAAAAAAAATTAGTTGATTCATAAAACATTCAAAATAATGAAGAAACTAAAACACAGCCAGTATGATTTGAACAAATTCATATTATATTGTGTAATATGGTGTATTTTTAAGTCATGTGAGGAGTGGCTGAAGGAGGTAGGGCTATCTAGCATGGAGGAAAGGAGGCTCAGGAAGGACTTTCTCACTCCATTCAACTACCTGGAAGATAGTTGTAGTGAAGTGGGGGTTGGTCTCTTTTCCCCAGTAACAAACAACAGGACAAGAGGAAATGGCCTTAAGTAGTACCAGAGGATGTTTGGATTGGACATTAGGAAAAATTTCTTCATGAATAGAATGGGCTGTCCAGGGAGGTGGTTGAAGTTGAGTCCCTGGAGTTATTTAAACAACATGTAGACATGACTCGTGGGGACACTGTTTAGTGGTGGACTTGGCAGCATTAGGTTAGAGGCCCAACTTGAGTTAAAGGTCTTTTTCAACCTAAATAATTCCATGATCCTAAGACCAAATCACAATCAAAGATAATCAGTCTAGCTGCATAATCGTGAACCTTAGCTACTGATGTCAGATTTGGAAAGGTTCTGAATGTATTCCACACTGATGCTCAAATGTTTTGCTAATCAACATTTGCACTCTACAAAAACAGGAAAACTCTTAACATCTGTTTACATAAAAAAAAAAAAAAAAATTTCTTTCCCCACATAACCTTAACCTTGCAACTAAAACTGGTTGTAGAGGAACACAATGCAGTTATGAAAGTTTTTGGAACTGATTAGAAGCCACAGCCAAAAGACAGTACTTTCAGATTTTTCACGGAACACCCTGTCAAGTTCAAGTTCCTACCTCCCTTTCTCTTTCATTCTTTGATAGCTGCATCTGTTTTAGCATCTGAGATCGCTGTTCCATCATAAGTGTCTTCTCATATGTGAATGCAGAAATATCATTGTCAAACTGCAAAAGAAATTTGCTTTAGAAACACCAGAAGAAAAGTACTATTTAGAAGAACAACATTTAGACAGAGTATCTCTCATACCAGTATTCATTTGGTGGTCCTGGATGTATTCATGGCATTAGAGTAATCCTAAGCATATAATTGATTAATCACTTCTGTCCTCATTCTTAAAAACTAATCTTCCAACAGCAATTTCATACAGTGAACTGTCCTACTGTAACAATATTATTGTGGTTTTATCTACATTTTATGCACTTGGAATAGACTTCCCACTATTCTGTTCCAACTAGGAGAAGTGAGAGTTGAAAGCACTTATTTAAACTGAGTCTGCATTGCTGCCATCAGAGCATGTGCGTACGCTTGTTTTCTTCAAAACTGTAACTGTTAGGCACAAATAACACATTATCCTTTCATCAGTGAGAAATGTTCATAAACAGAAGCCATTAGCAAGAAATTCTGGCATATATTCTCATATTGGTTCAAAACTAAAATACAACATAAAAATCCATAGCAGTCACCTGTGTTGTCATTGACTTGTAACATATTTCTTATCCTCTGGAAGATTCTCAGAATTAAGTATTATCCACAGAAGAAAAGAAAAAATTGTATTTCTGTAGTGGTTTAACCCCAGCCAGCAACCAAGGCCCATGCAGATTCTCACTTCCCCACAAGTGGATTTGGGAGAGAATCAGAAGGATAAAAGCAAGAGAATTCATGGGTTGAGATAAAGACAGTTTAACAGGAAAAACAAAAATTGTGCCCACAAGCAATGCAAAACAAGGAATTAATTTACTGCTTCCCATGGGCAGGCCCCCGTCATGCATAATGGTTACTTGGGAAGACAAACAGCATCACTCCAAACATTCCCCCCCTCTTCTTCCCTCTTCTCTCCAACTTACATACTGAGCATGATGTCATACAGTCTGGAATATCCCTTTTGTAAGTTTGGGACACCTGTCCCACCTGTGTCTCCTCCCAGCTTCCCCCAACTTCCTTGCCAGTGTGGCAGTACAAAAAGCAGAAAAGATCTTGGCTCTGTGTAAGCCCTGCTTCACAATAACAACAACATCTCGATATTATCAACCCTGTGCTCAGCACAAATCCAAAATACAGCCCCATACCAGCCACCATGAAGAAAATTAACTCTACCCCTTGCTGAAACAAGCACAACTTTCTATACCATCTTTTGCTCAAAATTCAACCAATGCTGATCCTTTTCATGGCACTCTGTGTTCTTTCAACTCTACATGCCACAGCATACTAAACTAATGTTCAGTAGTCTACACAAAGAACAGTAAATTTTTCACAAGTAATTTTTTCCTAAGTAATTAAAACAATTATTAGAATTGTTTTATGATTGATTAGCATGATAAACCTTTTAACAAGTTCTGGTGATTCTAAAAACTAGTGGTGGTAGAACCACTATGAACCAGTTTACTCATCTTCATCCCACTTTAGAATGAGTAAAAGTTTTGGTTGGGTTTTTTTGCCCCATGAGTCTTACTATGGACATTACGCTAGTCATCTTTACTGCTGGAAATTACACCCTTATTTTTCAAAAAAAGTGAGCCTGGACAGAGTATAGCTTTTGTCCTTTCTTCTAAACAGTTTATGACCCACATTATAAAAAAGAAAAAACTTATAAAATTCACTTTGTCACTACCTTGACTTGTGAAACTGCAGCTATATTGTCCTGCTGTTCAGTGCTGGCTCAGGCTGGCAATGCCAACAACTCTCATTTGAGCCTAGGAATTCCTTACTCCAAGAGGTAATCTTACAGAGGTTGGAGACATAGACAGGTCCATCCTGTTTCATAGCATATGTCATACCTTATTGGATTAAGCACATTCAGCCTTCCATTTCACTGCTTGCTAAGAATTCAAGCTTTTTCCTTCCTGAATGAACCAGCTCTATGGACTAGTCCTTAAAGTAAGAATTAACACATAAAACATCTCAAACTCTACTTGACAAACCTGTTAAACTCACCACCACATACACCAGCATTGTAACATGGTAAGATAATGATGCTTAAGTTCTTGTTCTTTGTGGGACTGCAATCTTTCAATTTCTATGTTTGGGCTAATATCCCTTTATTTGAAAAAAGCTAAATCTGCTTTCCTAAGTTTAGTCCCAGTTGCAACTTAGAAATATGTAGTAACAAACCATTTCAACAACTTCCACTTGAGCATTCAGTCTAAGGTGGTACAAGAACATCTGAAGATCCTTCTTCATTTGAATGCTATTATCATCCATTTGAGCAACAGTGAAGATACGCATTTTACATTTTCTCCAAACCTACCAAAAAGATACATTATAACAGTTTGTAACACTGTGATTGCTATTACCATGAATAATTAAACAAGGTTAAGGAGAATTTAATTAGATATGCTTAGAACCATTCAGTGCTAGAAAATTAAATCCCAGCCATTTTCTGTTGTCCTTGCCTTGTGCTGTCGAAGGAGAAAAGGCAGCAACATCAGCATACCACCATCATGAACAATCCACCACACATCTATATTTCCTTCAGTAAAACGTTCTTGATTTGTTGGAAATAAGTCAATGTTTTTAGCCACCAAAAGCGCTTGTTGAGCTGCAGTTGTTTCTCGTACAGTATCTGTAAGGGAAAACAAGACATTTAATCAAGAACTCCTAGTTTTTATACACAGATTTTGCTTTTGTTTTAAATTCGTAAGTTTAAACCCTCCCAGATTCTGCTGCAGAAGAGGAATATCTTGGGTGTCTTGGCAAAAGAGGAATATCCTGGATCTCTTGGTTCTGGCTGTGACAAGGATAATTGTTGCAATAGTAAAGAGGGGTATGGCTAGGAACCAGAGATTACTCTACACTACCTCATGCCATTGCCAAAAGCAGGGAAGGGGCTCCTTCTGGTTGAGTAAGCATGGTGCTAGTTCTGAGCTGGAGGGAGTGGTTGGGTGGCACCAGTTCCAAGGCAGAGGGAGAGGTTGAGGTGGCATGGCTGTGATCAGGTGGATTTCCACAGTGAGCAATTTTGCACATGCATTATTCTCTCTTTTGTACACTTTTTGTTATTAACATTGTTGCTGTTTCCAGTAAATTGTTCTTAACCTGTGATCTTAACCTCTTGTTCTTGTTCTTAATCTCTTGTGCCTCCAATTCTCCTCTCCAAACAGACACAGGGCAAGAGGAAACATGAGTGAGCAGCAGCATGATTTAGAGTGTGTCAGTGGAAACTCTAAATTAGGGAGTACTATACCTAAGTCACAACAATCTTTATTTGGTGTCTGACGTGAGGCACCTGAGATAACAGATGGGCTGTTATATGAGCTGAGATAACAGATTGCCCAGAGCAGGTTGGAAACAATTTTCATCTAGGCACTTTTAGTTTTATGTATGGAGCCACTGGTCACGATACTGCTTGGTCTGTTCATGTGGGAGTGGTACCTAATCCTGTATATATTTCTGTATGTGCTTCTTATGATGTATTTCAGAGTAGGAAGAGGCATCAGGAATTTCTTTGCTGATATACTGAGGGATGTCAGTTTATGACATGATAACGTCAAGGGTGATGACAATCATGGATGTATATTGATTGTTGCTCTCCTACTCTTACCTCAGGCACTACATTTGCATGTTTACTAATCATACACACTCTGTGGGGGAGTGGGGGAGGATAATTTTCCCAGCTTTTTACCCCCTTTTCCTGGCCTTTTCCACCTCCTTTAGCCTGTTACATTCTGAGAATTCTGAATTTGGATGTTAAGGAAATCATATTCTTGGTGCTAAGCCAGCCAGGTCTTCTCAGTCTACACCACATTTAAAGTGAAGGAGTTTTCTAGAGAGGTTATTCAGAGATCTGTCCCAAGGGTGTATAGTCATGAGTGATATGGAAAGTGAGAGAAAATGGGCTAGCTTTTGAAGGATTATTATGCTCTGGTGGTTTGGAACTTCACTCCTGAATACATACAGGATCCTGGTAAAGTAACAGAATACTTGACAGAAAAATGCTGTGGCAATCCCAGGAAGGTGTGAAGTTTTGCAACGTACTGGGCCTTGGCTACTATTTTTGGACATTCTGCAATACTAGACAGCAGTCTCAGGGGGAAGAGGAGGAAAGCAGACTGACACTGGCACTGCGGCCATTCAAACTGAAGCTGAACCAGAGGAACAACCTGTGCCAGTAGCAGTTGCCCTTATATAGAAAAAGAAATCAAAAACAAACTCAGTTCACTTAGTGAAGGATGAAGAGGAAGGAGAGCCCTCACAACAGGATGAACAGGCAGGGCCAGAGGTAATCACCCAATCCCTATCTCCAGGTGAGCTGCAAGATATGCAAAAAAAATTTCAGCCACCAGTCAGGTGAGCCCCTAGTGACTTAGCTGCTCTGATGCTGGGATATTGCTGCCTGTGATATGAAACTAGATGGTAGAGAAGCTAAGCAACTGAGATCTCTGACTTGGGATGTCAGCACTGGCAAGGAGATTGGGAAGGAGACAGAAACTCCCAGCCTCTGAAGGCAACTCCTGTCAAGCATGAAGGAAAGGTATTTTCTCAAGGATGACCTAGTACTGCACCCAAGCAGGTGGAACACCATGGAGAAAGGTATCCAGTACATGAGAGAACTAGCTATGCTGAAGGCAATGTATAGGGATTCGAATAACAAACAGTCCCTCTGTACACCCAGATGAGGTCCATTGTACACAATCCACATGGGAGAAATTTGTACAGCATGCACCAGCATTGTATGCCAACTCATTGGCATTGATGTCAATGAAAGGAGAACAAACAGTGCGTCAAGCAACTATCTGACTCCAACAATATGAAGATCATCTTTTTCCCTCCCTAATGACCTGTGCCTTGGCTGTCCAAGACTGTAGACAGACTTGAAATGCCCGAGCAAGTTAGAGAGGAGATGTCCCATGCCCTGCCAGTATGGACCAGATTTGTTGCTGTAAGAAGCAAAACTGCACTGAAAAAAGGTGAGGCTCCAGAACACTTGGAATACATTGATTACATCATCTTGTGGGGCAACACAGCAGAAGTTTTTGAGAAAGCGGAGAAGATAACCCAAATTATCCTGGAGACTAGTTTTGCCATAAAACAAAGTAAGGTCAAGAGGCCTGCCCAGGAAAATCAGATTTTAGGAATAAAATGGCAAGATGGGCATTATCAGATTGCCATGGATGTTGTCAACAAAACAGCAGCTACATCCTCATCAACCAGTAAGAAGGATGCACAGACTTTCCTAGGCAGTGTGGGTTTTTGGAAGGTGCATATTCCAGAATACAGTCAAATCATAAGTTCTCTCTATCATATGACTTGGAAGGAGAATGATTTTAAGTGTGGTCCTGAACAACAAAAGGCTTTTGAACAAATGAAACAGAAGACTGTTTATGCACTAGCCCTTGGCCAGTCAGGACAGGACAAGACATGAAAAATAGGCTCTACACTGCAGATAGAAAATTAGTTCTTCCTGAAATTTCTGGCAAACAGTACCTGGTTCAGGAATCTAGGATACAAAAGATCTGAAGCCTGTTACACCCCTACCGGCATTATAACTGAATACTATAAAGGGGTTTGAGCTTCTTCAGAAGTGATTGGCACCAAAGCACAGCTCCTCCTGGCACCCCCACTGCCAGTGCTAGGCTGGATGTTCATAGGGAAAATCCCTTCCACACATCTGGAGTGGAGTAAGTGGGTCATGCTGATCACACAGTGAGCTTGAACAAGAAACCTCGATTACACAGGGATCTTGGAAGTAATCACAAACTAGCCCAAATGTGAAAATCTAATACAAACATCAGAGGAGGAAAAGGTGACACATGCTGAGGATGCCCTACCATATAATCAGCTGCCTGAAAAAGTGTTATGCTCTCTTTACTGATAGTTCTTGTCATATTGTAGGGATACATGGAAAATGGAAAGCTGCTGTATGAAGTCCTATGTGGTGAGTCACAGAAACTATTGGGAGACAAGGTAGATCAAATCAGGTTGCAGAGTTGAATGCCATCCAGCTGGCTTTAAGTATCACTGAACAAAAGAAGTGGCCAACACACTAGCTGTACACTGACTCACAGATGGTAGCAAATGCTCTGTGGGGATGGCTAGAACTATGGAAAAAGACCTATTGGCAGCACAGAGGTAAAGCCACCTGGGCTGCTGAATTGTGGCAAGACATCACTGGGTAAAGATGGCTGTAAAAGCATGCCATGTAGATGCACACATACCCAAAACTCAGGTTATTGAAGTACATTTTAACAATGGACAAGTGCATTGGGCAGCCAAGAATGAAGTTTCTCAAGTGGGTGTGGACTGACAACATATGCTGAATTATTTCTGGCTCAGTGGGCCAATGATATCTTACGTCATCAGGAAAGAGATGCAACATACTGATGGCTTTGTGATCATAAAGTGGACTTAACCATGGACAATGAGTCTGGACTAAGATGCACCAATGAGCTCCTGATGCAGCTTGCAAACAGCCCTCATGCTCTGGAAGACATTTACATAGAACCTGCAGTCATGGTCTAAATGAACTCAAGAGACATCTTGGAGGAATGGATATTGACTGTGGAAATGATACTTGCTTCTGTATAAGTTGGAAGGTGTAGGATCTGGGCATGACATAAATGGCATAGAAAATGGGGTGGAAAATGTTTTGCTTCTGGCCAGGACAGGGTTAATTTTTGCAACAGTCAGGAGGGGGCATGGCTAGGATCCAGAGATTATTTTATACCACCTCAGGTCATTGCCAGGGGCAGGGGTAAGGGAGTCTCTTCCAAGGAGAAAGAGTTTCTTCTGATTGAATAAGCATGGGGCCAGTTCAAAGCCAGAAGGAATGGCTGAGTGGCACCAGTTCTGAGCCAGAAGGAGTGGTTGGGGTAGCATGGCTGGGGTTGGATCAAGCTCCATTGCAGACATTTTTGCATGTGAATCACTCTCTTTTGTATACTTTTTAACACTGTTGCTCTTACTGATCATTTTGTTACCTCATTGCTGTTTCCAGTAAATTGTTCTTATCTCCATCTGTGTATCTTTACCTTTTGTGCCTTCAATTTTTCTCTCTAACCCAGCCCAGCCCAAGAGGGGTGGGGGAGGAGAAAGGGGGGCAAGAAAGCAGCAGTGTGGTTTGGAAAGTTTCAGTGGGAGTACTAAATTGCTGAGTAGTATTCATAAACCATGACACTGATTTTAGTGACCAACCTAAGGTCACTTAGAAGAAGAAAAAGCAAACCTGTGGTTGAAGAGAGCTGAGAAAATCCACTACAGATTAAATCAGATACAGATAAATATTCAATTGCCCACACACATCTTCTCCACACAGCAAATATATTAGTTACACAGTTGAATTACAAATGCAAATGAGAAAGTCAGTAAACACATACCAACAAAATTTTTCCATGAGAAACGATTTTCTGTCTGCTTCCATGACTGTGGCCATGCCATCAGGACCGTGTTGTGCTTCATCCCTCCTAGACCAGCTGACTGAATCAAATAGGATATTCCATCTCTGAAGTTAGAAGAAACCACAATCTGGCAAAATCCTTTAGTCTTTTCTACACCCATTAAAGCCTTAACATTCTGCAATAGGAAAATTACACATAGGGAAATACAAATCATCAACACTGAGGGTTGGATTTTTAAAGACAAACAGAAGAAATCTTTATTTCCTACAGGTCTCCTAGAAACACTTTCTAGTTTAAATTTTCCAGAATCAATGAGGCCTGCAGACAGTGAAATTTTACAATTCATCTTCATTTCCAAAAGCAATAGTTTCCTGAATCTTAACACCAGGTCTGACTTTCTAGAGAACCCATGGATTAGGCCTCCCTTAAAAACTCATTCATTTCCATCTCTCAGAAAAACAGCTAAGTTTGGTCATCTACAAATAATATTTCAAATTCTTGTGGGTAAACAGTTTCTGTTTAAATGTTTTTTTCTGTTCTATTTTATAGGCCTGATTTTGTATTGTCTTGTTTTCTACTCATATATGTTGACAGCAACAGCTTAGTAACAACTACTTCCACAATATAGCATGAATGGACTTTCCAACTTGTTTTCAAGTTAATTGGTATCTTGGAACCTTTTCATGTGATATCAAATAGGTCATCTATCTTTATACTTTGTTATTTTAAAAACCACTATGGATAAGCCCGAATACCAAGACAAAGAAAAAAGAAAACTGTGACAAAATGGGCAGTTAGCTATGTTAGCTAGTCCATTTCAAGATTTTAAATGCTCATCTATTTAAGAGAGACCAGGTCTGAAAAAAATCACAGGGGTTTTTACAGAGCTTTAAAGACTACTTGGATCAAAATAGTAGACATACCAACTGCTACTCTTTTGAAAAACACTGCAGAAATTGACCAACATGGAAGATAAAATGGCAATCAAAACCTACTTTTGGATATTTCAATAAAATACAGGAAACATGATACCTTCTCCAAACGTTTCCTCACCCTATAAAGGTAGGACTAGGAGAGTTTGCATAGGCAAGTAAATAAAAGTATTATTAAAGAAATATTGAAACTAAATTCACTTGTGTTGTAAGCACAGCTGGATATAATTTAAAATTTTAAGACAACTTACTATTTTTTTCCTACCTATCCCACTGTCTCTGGAGATATGGTATAAACAGGAAAATAAAATAAAGAATCTCAAGAAGGATCCTGTTCAGTTTTCCAGCAAAAACTATTCCTAATCCTAATTCTGATATGTATTTCTAGAAGGATGTAGAAAATCATATCATGAGGATGACATGATGCCAAACATTTGCATTTTTAGTCAAACATTAAATTTTTTGTTAAATATATGCTGTCTTCTTTATAAGATAATTTGTTAAAACTTGGTGTTTTGGGGAGGGGTGGGTGGGTTTTTTTGGGGGCAGGTTGTGTGTGTGTGGGTTTGGGTTTTTTTGCATGGGTGTCACAATACGACATGAATGAATGACACTCACATGCTGAGATGTCCAAGGCAAAAAAAAAAGGCAGTTTATTTACAGACCTTGACATTTATAGAATTCCAACAGTGACCATGAATTGGAGGATGAAAATTGTTCTCTCCAACCACACTGGTCAACCCAACAGTCCATCAATTCTCTCCTCCCCCAGAACGGAATGCAAAACAATCATTATTTACATGAAAGTGCGTGAGAAACTTCACTACAAAAAGTAAACATCAGAAGGCTTTAGAATAACTTCAGAAAAACTTTAGAAGAACAGAGAAACACATGAGTTTTTTGTTTTGTTTTGGGGGGATTATTTTTTTTAATGTAATTTGATTGTAAGCCCAGGGCTCTCAATATTAAAGAAAAAGCTAGGAAGTATCCGTGTTGTCTTATCCTATTAGAAAATTTTATAAAACATTTTGCTACATACACCAATCCATTCTTTTCATATAATCACTGATTGTGCTGAAAGCAAATAGATGTTTTATCCAATATTTTACAACAGTCTGTTTTCATTCAATGTATGAGTTATCCAGATCCAGATTCAACATTTAAATACTAATGTAAATTACAAGTATTTGAAAGCTCTCTTTTACATACCTCTTCAGCTTTCTGAGTTTCTATACATTTATCTAAGTAGATTCCCTGAAGCACAGAACCCACAATAGTCAGTCCTTTACCAGCCTTCAACTGAGAGGTAAAAGAAAGCAATCTAGGGTGTTTCACTAACTGCTCGTTATCCAAGTTTAACAAGACCAAAAGTTGAGGTCTGCCAAAAAAGGAAAAAAAAAGGTTTAGTGCACACACACACGCTCATTAGGAAGAACTGGAAAATTAAAATTAACAATTAATAAAACGCAGATTAATTGCTTAATTCAATGGAAAACAGCCAACTCCTAAGTAGGTAAGCCATAATTTGCAGTAGCAACAACAGTTCAGGTACAGAATGCATAAACTATCACAATGTCTCCCTTAAAGACCAATTTTACCTTGAAATTTATAAAATCACTCTTCCAATGTCATCTGGTGCAACCTGCTGCTTGAAATGACTAAACACTGAATGCACATCACATTTTTTACTGCTCCATTTGGATGGATTTGGAAAACCTCTAGAAACAGACCTCTGGGTCACCTCTTCAATGCTTAATTATTTTATCATGTTCTCTTATTCTCCTATCCTAATCTGCTGTAAGAAATACTACTCCATCTTCTTAATAACCTTTTAGGTTTTGCATGATCGTAAGTTAGTTACAACAGCTTTTAGGGTCCTCTTCAGCCCCCTCCAAGCTGAATAAGTATAGGTCCCCTCAGCCTCTCCCCAGAGGAGAGATGCTCCTGTCCTCCAACCATCATCTGCAGTTGTATCTACTCGAGTTTATGTCATTCCTACCATGGTACATAAACATGGAAGAAATATTCTGAAGGTATTCTAATGAGTGCTAAACAAAAATAAATATTTCCCAATATATTTACTTCTCAACTTACTATCAATCCTCCTGTCAATACTGTCCAGAGTGTCATTGCCAAGACACACTGCTGGATTACTATCTTCAGGGAACCACAGGTACTTTTAACCAGAGCAGCTTCTCAATCTTGTATTGCTGCTCTGAATACACCTGTGCCAGGTACTGAACTTGCAGTTATCCTTCTGAATTTTCATGATGTTCTTAATGACCCATCCCTCTACCTGCGTAGGTGCATACAAAAGGACAGTCAACCCCTTAAGCATACCAAGAGTACCCAAAGTTCAGTTTCAGCTGCATACTAGATGAGGATGCACTCTATTTCCTTTAATCAATATTCAATTTACTTACTTTTTCCAAATCAGCATTTTATATTTTTCCTGTCACTGCTACAAATTCAAAAGACTGATGACAAGTTGGACCACACTTCCTACCTCAAAACTAGCATAGTTTAAGATGTAATAAGATGCTTCAATTCTAGCAATTACACTGACACAATAGAAAGATACCTCATTTGGAACTGAAGCAGTCAAATATTTGACAGGATTGTCAACTCTACATTACATTGGTGTCTCTGAGATGCCAAGTTCATCAGTCCCAGGAAAAATGGTAAAATAATGCCATTATACTGAAGGACAACAGAACACTGCATGTGCCTGCATCCCATGATACTACAACTGAGCAGTGACTAGAATTGAAGTCTCACATTACATTCATCAGAAGCAACAACATGCAGATGTCCTTAATTTTTAAATATTAAGTGACTTATGTTGGCTTTAAATTTAACAAGTAAAAAATATATTGCAACTTCATTACAGTAAAAAGTCAGATTTTGTTTAAATGGCATCTAAGCAATTTAGAAAGTGTTATTATTGAATGAAGCTATATAAAAAAGAATACCACAAAAATGAATTTAAACCAATAAAGGGTCCTCTGTAGATTTGTACAGCCTATTTCAGAGGGAATATACAAAAAAAAGCAAAAAAATATTATTGCATTTATGGAATTGCAGTGTTCTGTTTAGACAGTCAGACTCAAGGATAACTGTTTCTTTGAATCTGAAAAGTCTATAAATAATCAAACACTACAACTCTTCTGCACTTTTGAAAACCATGTCAACACCATATGGATTTAAGTTCAAGTTAGTTTGCCCATACTTCCAGTAAAGTTGATTAGATGCTGACCACAAGTCACATTCCATTTCATTAAAATATTAGTATTACAATGATATCATTGCCATGCCCAAGTTAAAACATTATTTTAAAGGTGAATTACACTTTATCTTTACTTCACTGTTTTACCAGCAGCATTCCCCATATATTTACATATTTCAAGAATTAAGTGACCCCAAAAAACATAGGACTCTACCTCCAGTTCTTGGTGTGAGGAGGACCGTCTTCAACACGAAGCAAAGCATAGCGAGCTGCATTCAGTGACAGTCCTCGGATTCCGTCACCCCATTCTTTCTCCGCTCTTCAGGACACAAAAGTAATTTAATTTAACAGGGTCCCATTTATTTATAAATCAAATACTTTTTCTCATGTGGGGGATAACAGATGTAAAAAAGACCACTCTTTTTTTGCATGAATGCATGAAAAAAACTTGTCTTGTAGACTTAAATCAAGATTGAAGACTAACCAAGGTGAAGCAGCTCCAGGCCCCCTCAAGTTAATTTCTTCCATATATATAAGTATTTACTATGGTCTAGTTTACCCATACTTCAGAAGCATTTTTGTAATGGTGAGAGCTACTTAAGTTGCTTTTCAGCACTAGAATGAATAAGCAAGGAATACTTAAAAGGAATTATTTTAAAGTAGCAAAATTAACACGTGAAACTTGACTTCACATGGATTGGTATAACCTGTCTTGCCCTCAACACCACCACTATAGCCTTCTCCAATTTCTTTCTTTCTGAGCTTCTCCCCAAGAAAGCCTTAAGCTCCACCCATTCTCCTGACCATTTTCAGTCTCTCTACATTTTCAGTCTCCCTACATTTTCCAGTTATTTTAATTCCAATAGAAAACTGGTGATTGAAAGTGGCCAGGAGAATGGATTCTACAATGGCAAGGGGTCCATCTCCCTTGCCCACCTCCCTCCCTCTGATTTCCACTCACAAATTTTCTCTGAACTTTGCTACCTCTAGTAAAGCATCTCCTTCAACAAGGTAAGAGTCCTGGTATGTGCCAACATTTGTAGAACTTATATATGAATTTGGAATTATGCATAATTTTATGTATGCATCTATATATATATATACACGCACACAGAACTGTTACCATCTGATCTGACTTCCTCACTAAAATTGGGAAATTAATTTCCTTATCATTAGTCCAGTATATTGAGATATTATAATCCAGGAAAGCATCTAATCTGGAAATTGAGATATTAAAAGATGGAGAATCAGCTTAGTTAGTTTATACTAACTGATCCACTTAAGAGCTATGCTTAACCACTCATTAAAACAAATGACCTAGCTTCAATTTTCTGCTCCAAGATCTTACTATTTTCTTTCAGCATAGGGTATCTTTCCTTAGAAAGGGATAACATGCACATTTACTAATAATAATTACCTGCAGTATTTGTATATGTTGTTTAGTTGGAGGGGTTTTTGTGTGTGTTGTTTGCTGGTTTCAATTTTTTGAGATTTTTTATGAACACAGCATGCTCTTTAAGACTCAGCATGTCCTACAGGTATGACTCTCTCTTGACAAATGCTTATAGTGCAACATATGTTGCAATTCAAAGATTAATTTTAGAAAGTAATCAAGTCCACAGACACAAAAAAGTAGAGTTGGAGCTTCTGCACAAGGTAATAACAATTTACAGTTCTGTAATAGCTGCTGCTTGATATTGAGAAGTAATGTTCCTGAAGTACCAGAAGTTTATACCATCATCTCAGCTCTAACAAGTTTCCCAGATTTATTGGTTCTAATTTCTGTCAGTTCTTGCTGTTGAAAAGTTTGTAACAGACCTTCCAGAGAAATTCAAATCTGAAAACTTAAAATCCTTAACAAAGATGGGATCTTACCTTGTTTCAAAGAATACTCTGAATTTTATTACTTCAGTTGTATATATTTTATACAAAAGAGCTTTTTGCTTAATGTAAAAATATTAAATATAGAATAAATAAGATATATGGTCTTACCCTCTATATTCTATGTATTTGTATATACATCCTGCGATTAGCATGGCAATCAAAGCATAGTACCAAGAGCAAATGAACATCAAGGCAAGACATAAACTCATCCCCAGGAATGAAAGAGTCCTAAAAGAAACCATTTTTTTCCATTTTTTAAATAGGCATGCAAATGTTCTACAGAGCTAATTTCTTATTTAACATCCAGAAAGGCCTTTCTCCTTCAAAGGCTATTTTTAAGATACTATAAAATAAAAAAATACATTGTCCCAGTTTTAGCTCATATGAAAAAACTGCATTCAGAATCTTTGTATGACATAAATAATGCATCTAAATTAGATATAACAATAGATAGATAACTAATATAATTATATTAGTCAGTGCTGAAATTTCACTATCTCCAAGTAATGTGTTTCAAAACACATTATCACTTATTACTGTTGATTTGAATTGAAGCTAAAAAAATCCCATAGAAATACACAACTTTGTTACTTTCAGCAAAAACAGTTGATAAGTTTAAATTCAATTAAACTATCAACTCTGTTCTTCATTTCTCTTGTGGACTGTCTCTTGGCCAATAACACAAGTCAATAGAATACAGAAAACAATCTTCTAAAAGGTTACAAAGAAAGTATGACTGTAAGCTGCAAAAATTACAAAAGCATTTCCAAACTTAAGTCTATATGCCTGGTTTACCCACACTTACCAAATATAGATGTAAATCATCTCAAAATGGACAGTTCTGTGTATACTTTTAGTCATATACAACCTCCCAAATTTGTTTTCACCCAATTTCCAAATCAGAGCTACCTTTGACTATATTGACAGGGTGTCAATATAGTCAGCTTCGGTTTGGTACCTTTAGTTTGGTCTTTTAGTACACTGAGTTCAATTTTAAACTAAGGGAATGCTTTCTACCAGTTCTGAGGACATCAGTCTTGTAGTTTTTGTAAAAGAATAACAGCTGCTCTTTTATGCCTGAATTAATTTAAGACTCTACTTTCACTCAGAAAATAAAATGCCATCCCAATTCCAGATAAACATTCCAATATCTGCTTTGGCTAGAAGTAGTCACACAGTGAGTCAACTGCCTCACTGATGTCTCTGAGAAAAATATAAAAGGGAATTGCTGCCAAATGTATGTATTTGGAGGGTTAGGTGTCAAACTAGTACATAACTACTGAGCAGATTCAACGGATTTTTTCAAAGCTAAAACTGCAACATTTAATTTTCATTTAACTCTTTAAAAGAAAAAATCCTTGAATCATGACAGCTTATCTATTAAATGCTTTAGTATTTAAGGTTATGTCAGCAGTAAAATTTCTCAATAGATTTCTTTTTAATTAAATTAAGCACTTTTAACATACAGTTTAAAAAATCAAAAACTTTCCCAATCTTAGTTTGAGATGTTTAAACTCTTAACCCATTTAAAAAGACTAAACAAAAACCCCACACTTTCACCTGTTGTATTATTGATCTTTACTCACTTTTTAAAGGGTTGACTTAAGTTATCAAATGCAACATTCAAAGCATATTTTAAAAGCTGTCATCACATCATCAATGAGCCAACTGATGTATATTGAATGAGATTTTTTCTGTATAAGTTTTGGGTTTGTGTATTTTTTGTATAACCAAAATGAAAATCATCCTAACCTTCCTGAACACTTTTACCAGTTCTCTTTAAGTATATATACAAGGCAGATTTTATGGTTTTTCATCCTCATTTTCACAGAGAAGATCTCTTGGCTTCTAAGAAGAATAAAATGTCATCCTGTAACCCCTTTCCAAACCATCTGTATTAGCCACATGTTTTCATGAACACTGTTATTATTATGGCATTATTCTAAACACGTGAAAATAAATGATGCTCTTACTGAGTGCATGAATCATAACTAATTTAAGTCAGAAGGGAGATTTTGTTTTATTATTGCAATAAAATCAACAATTTAGAGCTGTATAGCTAGTTTTAACTCTTCTAATGAATAAATATTCCCTACCAGTGGTAATACTTGAAACGAGGTCTCCAGTTGGGAGTTCGCAAAAGCGTCTGAACTGCACAAGCCAGATTTACAAACATATAGCACATAAGGAAAAACCTGTTAAGAAAGGAAGAGCATTTTCTAATGAGAAATGTACTAGACAGATGTGCATTAAAATGTGAACACAATCCAAAAAAGGAAGGAAGGTGTCCACTTTCCTGTACACTGTGTTCACAGTGGCCAAGAGAACACAAGATAGACATTAAGATTACTTACAGAATAATAGGCATCAAAATATGGTATTACCATAATATAGAGCCTCAAACACGTATTTCGGAAACAAACGTGGCAAATAACTGACAATAATGGTGTATCATTTTTGGCTGGGACAGAGCTAATTTTCTCCTCTTCCTATAGTAGCTAAGATGGTATCATGTTCTGGACAAAGTCAATAAAATAAAATTCTGTTCATATTCTAAAATATTGAATTTTGTCTGTCTCTGTTAGGCGCACTTGACCTAAAATAGCAGTAATTGTTATTTTAAAATCCAAGTTTTTTAAAAGTTTAACATATTTTTATTAGCATTCCAGATCTCTGTCCTGGAAAAACTTTTTTGTGCCTAGAAATTAATTAATCCAAAACATTTTGTTGTTTCATAGTATCTCCAGGATCAAACAGGAATATAATTTGCTGGAAAAGGAAGTCTTAACGTATTATTTCAAAAAGAAAAATAATTACCTAATTATTTTAATAATTTAATTACCTAATAATTTTAAAAGAAAATACTATTTAACTTAAGAACACAAAACACCACACTCATACTTACATTGAAAGAATCGGTGCTACACTGTCCAATGAGGCTATCAAAATTCCTATTTCACAAATACCAGCAGTGAGGAGCAGAGCCCAAGTTGGTTCTCCATTTGCTTTTCCATGACCAAATATCTAGTTCAATTCAAGTTTACAGTAAGATTAGGGAAATGATGCAATAATTATACAGTAATAAACTATGGTGCAAATCATGAACTAACTTATTTAGTTCTAACTGGAATTAAAAGTAGTTATTAGTTACAAAGGAAAATGATGCAATCTATATTATGAAAAGGCAAAATTAAAATTGCAAAACACACAATTTCAATATGAAGTATGCTTACTAAAGTAAGTAATGACTACGTAACATTTAAGTCCTACGGCAGTTGTTGTTGAAATAATCTTAGGAAAATTAAAAACGAGCATAAGAGATTTATGCCTAATAAAAAGCTAATATAGTTTAGGCCTGTACTTTTTGTAACATAGAAATTACGTGTCAATTCAGTACTTATTAACATAATATTGACCCTTAAAGATAACTTAGATAAGACTATTATCCTGCACAGAGCCCTACCAAAAACCATTTTGCATGTGGTAATTTCCTTTGTAGAGAATTCTATACAGCTATACTGGTGACAGATGGAAAAATGCTCTGCCCAAGGTTCCAGTGGTATTTGTTCTCCCCCATATTCCTCCATTCAATTACAGAAATTAAGTCCTCATTCATTCTCCATGCTGTCTTCCTCTTTTAGCTTCCTATCCTCCATCGATTTTCCTACCACTATATTAAAATCCCCCTTTTTTTCTACTCATGTTTCAAGTCTTTGGGGTTTTTTTCTTAAATATGTCTTGCTTAAATACTCCTGCTTCTATAATAATTTCCTTGCATTTCCTTGATTGTCCATGCAGCAGCCATATCACTCCAAAACAGCAAGTGCATCCTCAGGTGTCAAATCCCTCTAAATAGCCTGCTTCTCTTCTATTCTCTTTCTCTCACTTCCCAAACTACAAATCTTTCCTTTAGATTCTTCATTCCTTTCAAGTCTAACTCTGAAGACGTGTAATCATAATGTCACCCTCTCTCTCCCATATTTTTGCTTCAGGCAAAAGTAAATTTTTCTTGTTTCTTTCTCTATACTACCCAGAACTTAAAACTTATTGCGTTACAATCCCTTTCCACTGACAAATCAAACTCAGTCTACTACAAATACCACTACTCAGTCCCTCCGCCCTAGCATACTTAGTGCTATTTATTTCCTGCCACAGATACAGATAGTCTCACAAGTCTTGAGGTAAACTTTCAAACTCCAAACTTCACCATAGAGATCACAGCTTTGCTCTCCAGACGCTATTATCTCTTGGAGTTTTATTTACTTATTTTTAACTCAAGTGTAGTTGTCTAGGCTTTACAGAAGCAGTCCAGCAAGAATTCTCTCATCATCTTCTGTTCCAGCTCCCTTTGAGAAAAATCTGATTTATTTCTTCTCAAAACATGCAGAGATGTTGGAACAAATCTTCATGTTTGCAGTCATGGGATAGAATTCTATTGTTACATCTTTGCTGACTTCATTTACTTTACAAAAATGAATAAAAATTAGAATTTCATCTCTGTAATATGAGAAGTTTCACACAGTTCCATAGTGAGATTAAATAACTCTGTTCACAAATACAAGCAGTAAACACAGCCTAGAGTTTAGACGTTCAGTTATTAGTCGCTTCTTTGTCCATTTATTTCCATTTATAGAACACTATAATCTCAGTTTCATACCACAAACTTTTATGTGTTAAAACAAATATAATTAAATTGCACTGCACAAAAATATTGAAGCCCAAACCTTGCCCTACAATAGCCTGATCTATTATTCTACACAAATAGAACTGAGCTCCAAATCTTTTCCTCACACTCTACAGGAACAGCAGAAATAATGCATCCTTTTTTTCATCAAAATAGAAGCTATATTGGAAGTACTATAACAACAAGAACAAAAAAAAAAAATCTCACTTGAATAAATGGTACAATGCCATCTCTTGCAATGGCCTGCAACAGCCGGGGTGCACCAGTGAGACTCTGGAGACCAGCACCACATGTTGAAAAGAAGGAACCAATCACAATAACCCATGGAGAAGGCCAGGCCAATGTACCAACCACCAGATTTCCATTAACTGCTTCTCCAAACCTTAGGAAAGAAAAGGGAAACAAATACTATTAAAACAAAACAAAACAAAAGAGAGTCAGTAAGCATTAACATAACTTTTACTATAGCTTCAACACCCACATTTCAATCTTTCTGGAAAACAGCACCTTTTAACAATAAATACTATGTTACAGTACATACAATAGGATTTCCCAACCAAGCAATCTCTCTTTATTGTGCTGTTTTAAAGAAAATATAATCACCTCACATTAAGTGCTGCCTCTAAGCAGATATGCAGCAATTATCAGATATCTTGGCAAACTTTTCTGAATTAATAGCAATAGCAGGAGTATGTACATATGTATCTTACAGATCCTTGTGACAGCTAGGAACTAGTTTGCAGAAATCTGTTCCACTAGTGATACAAGTATATCCTGGGGCATAAGCAGGAGATCCACAAAAAGTATTAGCCTTTCCTTTTAAAGGTGTGACACTGACATACAGCAAGTAAATTGAAAAATTACTAGACACAACCATTTTGAGTTTTCCACATCTTCTGCCTGTTGTGCAACCTGATGCAATTTTAAATTTACTACAGCAAACAAGTGGGTAGAAGTCAGGAAGAGGTGCTTTTACTACAGTCCTAAGTGTCACATCCAATACTACCTCCACTTTTTTTTTTTTATTTAGATATCTAACTTTATGTTAATTTAGGCATGACTTGAACAAGCTACCATAAGGTTATTTCTCCCTCTCCCCTCCTTCAAACTGACAGTTTTAAAAGCAAGTAAGGTTCTTGAAGTTAAACTTCCTGTTGTTAGTAAACAGCCAAAATTAAATTTAAGGCTATCACTACTGTGATACCACCACTATTTTTTCCCAATGTGTTCAGGTTTTTCCAAATAAAAGGAAAAGTCTACAGAAATGAAAGAAGATAAAAACTAAGGAAAATTAAATGCTTTTTATCTTTTCAGACTTGTTTTTAAAACAGGGTCAAGCAACACAGCAATGAAGTGAATATAATAAGCCAGTGTTCAAATTCTTGCTTATGCCCAAGTTTGAATGCATGACTACATACCATTTTCAGCAGATGAAGAAAAAAAAAGATAAATCACACTCCTCAAAATTATAGGATAAAACCCATATTGTGCTTCTATAACAAGATTTCTATTAATGTATATTTATTCTTAGTTCAAATTCTAATGCCTATTTTTTAACTAAACACAGGATAGGAATGACTTCAAGAGATGCAATAAACAGAAAAATGTACAACCTATTTTTCCCATTGCAAATATGACAATCATAATGAAACAGCCTCAAAACCCAGTTTTTAGACCGGACGAAAAATCTATACACTTTACTGTTCTGCTGGATTTCAGCCAAATAAGAACTGGCAGCAATGTAAATGAAAGTTCATGGATTCAAGGCTCTTGTCACAATGCAACCAGCTCTAAAAATAGCTAACAGCTTACAAAATTCCCTCACTAGTGAGTAAGGCAGGAAGGAACCACAGTGGGTGATCTGATCCAACCTTCCTGCTCAAGCAGAGTTGTGCCAAAGTACATTGCACAGGATTGTGTCCAGACAGTTCTTAAATATCTCCAGTGAGGGAGACCCCACCACCGCTCTGGGCAATCTGTTCCAGTGCACAGTCACTTGCACAGTAAAGAACTATTTCCTCATATTCATGTGGAACTTCCTGTGCATCAGTTTCTGCCCATTGCTTCTTGTCCTGTTGGCTGGCACCACTGACAAGAGCCCAAGTCCATCTTCTTAGCATCTCTCCTTTAGTTACTTAAATACATTGATGAGGTCCCCTCTCAGTTATCTCTTCTTAAGGCTGAACAGGACCAGTTCCCTCAGCCTTTCCTCATAAGAGGGATGCTCCAATCCCTTTATCATCTTCATAGCCCTCCACTGGACTTCCAGAGGCTCCATGTCTCTCATTTACTAAGAAGCCCAGAAATGGACACAGTCCAAAGGCACCTACTCTTCTGCCCCTCTACTCACCAGGGCTGAGTAGAGGGGCAGAATCACATCCTGTCACCTGCTGGCAATGCTCTTCCTCCTAATTCAAACCAGGATTACACTGGTTTTCTTGGCCACAAGGGCATACCACTGGTCCACTACAGAACCCTGGGGGACACCATTAGTTACAGGCATCCAGCTAGACTCTGCCACAGATCATGACCCTCTGGGATTTGCCAGTCAGCCACTTCTGAATCCACTTCACTGTCCACAGTTCTTGAGTTTGCCTAATAAGGATGCTGTGAGAAACAGCGTCAAAAGCCTTTCATGGGTCTCCTGCTGCTTCTTCTATTAGATTAGAATCCAGCTTTTAACTTATGGTTTTCCTTCTAGACTAATGGAATAAGTTGTCTCAGCATCAACTTCACAACCTTTTAAACAATACCCCAATGACACTGTTTTATCACCATAAGCAAACATGGGCCTCAGTAGAAAAAAGAACCAGACACCATCAAGAAAACAATTGTGAAACCTGACAACAGTTTCATATTAACCAGCTTCTCCTAATGGAGAAATTGATCAAAATCTGGAGTTTCTCTTCATACTCGTGTCCATCACATTTATCCCCTTCATGCTTCATATTTTGCCTTAAATTCGTCAGGTAATTACATGGTGAAAAATTGGCATGACTCCTGATGTACTACTGAGATTTAATAACAAAAAATAGACATATGTCTAGTGGAATTCATAGGTCTGATAGTGCACTGCAGTCTTATAAACTCCCCTTGTTATGTAATTCTCAATTTTTTAATTTGTTCCTCAAAAGCCTATTACTTCTTCTAAATTAATATTGCCTTATCCCCATCCATCAGCTCTGCAAATACTAATTATGAATTTTCCTCATCAATAACATTCTATTAGGTTCAACTTCAAACATTTTTCTTAGATTCTGCTTCTTGAAGGCATACAGCCTAATAACCTGACCAGTTTTTGCAGCCATCTCAGTTTAAGAGACAAGCTTTTCCTCCAGTTTTAAACTAAGCAAAAGAAATATATACCACATAGATATTTCACAGAAGAGCCATTAATAAGTCCTGTTAATATAACCTATGATTATATATACTCCATGTAAGATTATGAGTTGAATATGACTTACTTATCTCTTAATATTACACCTTCTATACAGGCACCAAACAACACTATACAGGAGAGATCTGTTACTGAGACTGAAGGAAGAATATTCTCTAAAAAATCACATAGAGGAAACCCCACCATTTTTCACCAAGGTACGAAATGAAGATGCCCATGACAATATAGTATGTGTGTGTATTTCCTTGTTGCTTTTTTGTTTTGTTTTTTTAGTTCTTCCCCACTACGATTTTTTAGTTTATGCTCTTTATGACTATATTTGATTCATAGTGAAGTATTGGAAGTAACCAGTTCATATATCATGCAACAGAACAGGTATTTTCTCATACAAATAAGCAAGCACTTTTGTACTCTAGGTTTTGAAGGACCAACAACTTCTATTGCTGGTTGTATGGCTTAGGATCTGGTTCTACTGAGTATGACAACAATCTGTCAACTGAAGCCTAATGCTAAAAAACCTTTGGATCACTCAACTAAAAACATCAATTATATCTCAGAATTTAGGCACTAGTAGAGTATATATATTTGTTAATAACATTTGACATATTTTAATAATATTTATAAATAATACTGATATTTTAGACAAATACAGAATATTTCTTTTCAGTTTAGATTTCATTCGTTTTATACTCAGGGAATACTAATGACTTTCCAGTGAAAAACCCGTTATACCTACAGAATTTACAGAATGTAGACATGAAAAAAAGTCACAGTATAAAGGATACAAATAAAAGATGTAGTTGAAATAGCCAAAATTGTTCCAGTAGGAATAGATTTCTGAGCATCCTTTAGATCTCCAGATCTGTTTGAACCTGCCATAATACCTTAAAAAGAGACAAAATTTATGTCATAAAAACAATAACTCCATGATAATAACTAATAGAATGAGAACATCTAATTTTAAGCCAAATTTGACTTGAAGATCACCAATGGAGCAGGCTACAGAAGTATATTATAATCCCACAGAAATCCTCAATTTATACTTTCATTTTATTCAGAAATCTGTGTTACTACCCACTTTAATAAGCAAATCCTATAAAGGTCAGTAAAAAAAGATTTAAAAATATATTTTTCAAGCACTACCTCTGAATCATTCTTGAAACAAAGAGATACAAAGAGTAGCAATTTTGCTACTGGGGATGGATGTTATAAATTAATAGGGACTTAGCAATTTTAGCTAGTGTGACCTAATGCACTAATTTTCTACTAAACAGACCATTATAATAACAAGCAAATGTAAGCAAGCAAATCAATAAACTAACTAATAAAATCTTAGACACAAAAAAGAAAGGAGCAGGCAAGAAAAAGAATGGTTAGAAAAATCACATGTATGCATGCATGTGAATCTGAAAAGAGAACAGAATTATTTTGTAGCACATACAGTGACAGGAGGGAAAGAAACCCATTCAATAACTAATTCTGCCATCTCTCCTAGAATTGACCTGACCACTGGAAGCAAAAATGTGGAAGCTAATGTCAAGATGTTCCAGTGCAAAAACACTGTCAAACTCCATGGAATTAAACATTAACCATGCATTCAGACATGATGAAATATTGATAAGAGTCTGAAGAAATGGGAGCAGAGAGGTTCAAACAGCGAATACAAAGGGATGCTTCCACTTTATAATAAACTAAGAACAAGCATTGTGGCTTCTTATAGGAGTTCTGTTCTGTTACTTGATATTACAATTACTTCAGTTGGGACTTTGAAGGAAAACATGTCTTTTTTTCAGTCAAGTGTGAGCTGAGGAAAATGAAATACAACTAGTCTAAGCTTGACAAAAAAGTCTACACAGTTAATGTGACAAAAGAATATTGGAGATGTAAACAAATCCCAGGCAGTTAACCAGGCAGCTTGGACACTGGAAGAATAATTTTAATGATTCATTTTAATCATTTTAGTATTAAACTGTTCTCTCATGCCTTTGAAAATTGAAGTGTTATAAAGGTGTGCACCTTTTTTTGAATAAGCATTTAGTAACACATGAGGGTTTTGCTTTCCTTGCAGACATAGAAATGGCCCTTAAACAGATTTTTTTTGTTTAAGTCCTATAACCCCCAAAAGTAAACAGCCATGATCTATGTATCCCTAGCACCACAAGATTTTAGGTATATAACCTCAGACACTAGCAACAGCATGAGTCACCTATAACATTGGTGGAAATGAAAATTTTTCACATGCAATTCTTTTTTCCAGATATAAGTACACATCCTCACACAAGAAAAACAGTTGTGTCTACCTGTTACAGATGGGAAATAAATCCCTACAAGCATTGTGAAGTAGGTCATGATGTCTGTAAAAACATAAGGAAGTCCACCCATCTTTGAGTCTTCTGATCCAGCAACTGATGGCTGATCTTTTTTCTCAACTATTGATCCTTTTTCTGAATAGGCACTCCAGAGATTATCTACAAGATGGGGGAAAAAACAAGTCAGTGTCATCTCTCTGTTTCAGGATATTAATTAGTGAGAATGCAATAATCCTAGGAATCAGATGCCTTTTTCTTACACAAAAATCATTACATTTCCCAGTATGTCAATACCAACTGTGACTGTAGGCATTCCAGTCCATGCCAGTAAAAATGCAGTAGAGTGTGAGACGTCCTGCAAAATTTTCTCTTCTTTTAAAGGAAAATGTAATTATAGAATTAAATTCTAACATATTTGTAGAATGAACACTTACATTGCACAGGCACACAGATGTACTATTGTGAAAAAATAAGGAAACTTATCTCCAGGTTAAGGCAATCTTAGTATATACTAATACTTCTTGTTCAGATATTTTGAGGAATAGTAGAAAAAGAAATGCTACTAAACAGTAATTTGAGTTCTTTGAGACCTCCTATACAGAACAATTCTGGATAACAGTTCAGGATTCAGCTGTTCATGGCAAAAGATTCCATATGGTGACAAAAGCAGGGTAAAAAGACTTCAGAAGATCACTGATAAGCAAAAAATTCCAGCAGAATATGGCTCAAATTCCCCAGCAAACTAAGCATGTTTGTTTGAAGACTAATAGGTGAAAGAACCAGTAATTTTTGAGAGCTTACATTTGTGGAAAATACTGGTTGTGTAAGGGATAAGATTGTGAGAATAGACCACAGATTCTTATTTCAAAATGAGACCAGTTGTCCTATCATATGTGAGAAAACAAAGTAGATATTCTCCTGGTCTGTCAAGAAGGCAAAGGATTTTACAGCAAGGAAATAAACATTTCCCATGGACTGCCAGGATGATCAAATTGCCGGTTTTCAGACATCCTGAGCAACTTCAGGGAATTTAAGTACAGTATTCTGTAGTATAGTATATAGTATATTATACTATAATAGCAAAAAGTAACCTTGAGAACAATAGAAGATGGACTTTGAACCATAAGTGGCCAAAGACACGGTACTCATACCCAGATTTTTAATAAAAATCTTACAATCAGTAAGCATATATGTAAGTATGGATGAGAAGCAGAAGAAAAAGCAGAGCAAAGACTAAAAGTATTATTTGCTAAGGAATGCTATGTGTATTACTACAATAAAATGAAGAGGAGTAACAGACTGATCTAGAGATAAGACTAAAGCCATAAGAGTTAATGAAACAAGAGAATTTTAAATTTCAGGAATTCCAGCAGAGATTTGATGAGTGATGCAAAATAAGGCTAGATCTCCAAATTAGCATCTACCTACTCCCCATGAAACATAAGAAGAAAATCCAAAAATCAGTTTGAATTGCCAATCAAAAGCAAACTCTTAATAAAGAGTTTATTAAGAGTTCATTAAACTCTTAATAAGCTTGTGTCCTTAATTCAATATGACAAAGGAGTGACAATGACCTGAGCTCTGCAATGCACACAACTTAATTGTGGAACTGTGCATGCCAGAACAAGTGGGTAAAATCAGCTTAGATACTTTGTTAAACAGAAATCACTTTCTCATTTCATAACGTCACACAGAGCTTTCCTATGGTCATTTTCTCAAAAGTGATAATCCAAGTGGACTTGAAA
Organism: Phylloscopus trochilus trochilus; assembly: GCA_016584745.2. Taxonomy (NCBI): domain Eukaryota; kingdom Metazoa; phylum Chordata; class Aves; order Passeriformes; family Phylloscopidae; genus Phylloscopus; species Phylloscopus trochilus. The sequence goes on along the minus strand of WQNJ02000546.1, from coordinate 55,015,034 downwards.
ATTAGGGTGAGAAAAAAGAATAACTTTTCAGAAAAGTCCAGACATTTAGCTCTTCTAGGACCATCCCATTGCTAAGGCTCCTCTAGCAGATAACATTTAGGATACATACACAAGAACTGGTACAATGTATCAGATCAACACGCTACCAACATCAGAACAATGTTGATTAAAGCTATTTGCAGAACTGTATAATTTTTGTTAGGGTTATAGGCATATTTAGTCAGCCACTTGCAGAATGATTTATTATTGTTAGGACAACATTCACAGAAGGTATATAAGAGATGAATACATACTGAATATGACTGCCCAATAAATGGTGTGAGGACTTAGCACACTTCCTGAGACACCCAGTCATGGCATGTGAATATTCCCAGTCACAGTTCAAGAAACTTTAATGTGCAGAGCCTGCAGCTCCAAAGTCTTCACACAATGCAGAACATACATCAAATGGAAGAAAACTCTCCTTGAGAAATCTCTACCACTAGAGCCCAAGCTTATGCTAGGTATCAGAATGTGTGCTTACACCCAGCAAGTAAGACACCTAGTTTTAGCATTAGGTGTAACTAGGATAGTGAAATGCTTTGTTATGGAGTAATTCTTGTTCAGAGAAATGTTAATCAGTGAACAGAAGCAGAGCACATATTTTCAAAACCAGGAAAAGCAGTACTCAGCCTGAAATCTCCAAGAACACTGAAAGACCTGAGATTGACGTGAAATAGTACTGATACCCAATGACAAATGGAAGGCCACTTCTTTCGTTGAAAAGTGTTTCAGGGAGACAAAGAAACTAAAGACTCATGAGTAGCATCTGTACATGAACAGCTGATAGCAACAACTGCAGTTGAGACAATAAACATGGGAGTTATCTTTGAGTTCTGACAAAACTTAGTAGTTATTCACAGTTTTCTTGAGTTTTGAAAAACTGGGGAAGCCTCAACTCTTTTTGCAAAAGAAAATTGTCGGAAGTATTTAAATTCCTTGAGGGAAACATAAATGAAGGCAATCCACTTGGGATCAGTCTATCTGTATTTCCCACGTTTTTAAAACATTCCTCACTCAAGGAATCTATAGCAGACATTGGATAAGAGGAAATCTCCTCACATGGACAAAGAAAAAAAACAGTTCAAAGACAGAAAACAACAGGTAAAAGTAAATGGAAATACAGCTTTGTAATGCAGAAGAGTCACCAGTAAGTTTCTAAAAGAATCACCATCAGGATGTAACCAGTGCTATTCCATATACTCAAACAGCCCAAAAGTAAGAGCTAGCACCGAGATGAGAGCTTGCTGGCAATTCTCGGTTAATTCAAAGATGTAGAAGGAAAAACAACTGCAATGAACTAAAAAAACAAACAAACAAAGTATCAAAACCTTATCAGATTCAGTGAGTAAACATAATGGAAATGATGAAATTCACTATTGGTAAGCAAAGAGCAGTGAATACTAGAAAGCATGTCTCACACTGAGCTTTCAGCAGACTCCTAGTTTTTAGAGATCTTAGCATTATTTGAGAATTAATTAGCAAAATATACTTTTATACAGGACTGCTTATTCAATGAAACATTAAACAGTGAATGGAACAAAAGTACATCTTTCCAAAAGAAAAAAAAATAGTACTCAGCCTGAAACCTCCAAAAAACTAAAAGAACAATTTAAATTTTACAGGGTAGCAAAAATTATAACATACAGCTGACTTGTGAGCTGGGGCAGGAAATGCAAAATTATTTATGAAAATTTGTAGATATGCATATAGTAAATTATAAAATTCAGAGAACAAACTCTAAGTTACATTTCTTGTAACAAGCAAATAATTTCATTTTTCATTGAGAAAAATATTTATTTTAAAAACACAAATTTAGATTCAGAGAAGCCTACACTTCTTTTAGTATCTTTTAATTTATTTGTACAGTTAATATGTGATATTTTAAACTGGAGTACTATGGCAGCAGTGATTGTCTAGGGTCCCTATGTAGGGTATTTATATAAATCAAACTTTATTTTAAGGGAATACAAAGGAGAGGTATCAGAGTATCCATTTCATTCCCAGAAACATTATTTTTTTGTGTATAATACAAATTATTACACATTAAGATGAATCCTATGACTTGATGCAATTTGAATTCCAAGCTGCTACAACCATACAGATCTGTAAAGAGAAGAAAATTTATACACTTTGTAGACTGCTTTTCTTGAACTCAATCACTAACTTGTACACATTGGAAAATCCACAGAACTTCATTCTCATAGCACCACCTGGGAACTGGAAGCAAGTTGTCCCTCAGGAGAGTTAGAAAATGTATTAATGAACGACTTACTAAAATGTGTATTTGGCATACACATTAAAATAAAAAAAGCTGTGATAAGCACTTTACTACCTTTTTGATTGAATAATGGCTTTTGAAAGAGCACCTGTAAAACTCCAATTACCTCCAAATTAAAGCACTTGATACTAAGATTCTAAAACCAGATGAAAATTTTATAGGAAGAAGCATGCTCAAGGTAGCAATCTTTTACACAGATTAGGGGTAAAGAAATAGTGGCAGACTGGACCACTATATTACTGACCAGCCATTGGCCAAATTAATAGTGTCCAAAAACTTTCAAATCACTGTGCTTTCCAACTTACCAGTTAGAACTCCACTCATTATTCCTGGAATTCCTTGAATTTCTGTTACATTATTGAGACTAAAGTAGTCATCACATGTAGCATTAAGCAAAGAACTATCACAGAACAGGCGCCACAAAGGTGTCGTCTTTGTTTCATTATTGCTTTCAGTAAATTTGGCACAGACATCAAAGCTGCGTTTTGACAATGTACGGTTTCCAAGGAGACAGATACTATAAACAAGAAAAATAAAATCAGTGTTCCTTCAATACAAGGCTGTGAATTAAGCCATTTTTTGTCCATTAGACTTCTTCAGAAACCTTATTTATGCTATCTATCTTAAGGCCTATACTACATCTTCTAAAATAGTATATAGTTTCTACATCTAACACTTTCATCAATAGTCCTTAAAACATGGATCAAATACTTCTACTTTATGGTACTGGCAGCTATTTTGCCCTCTGATTTGTTCTTTAGAAAGTACAATCAACTTAAGCAGCTTGACAACTAAATAACAGCGATCATGATGCATTCAGTCCTACAAGAAAGAAGTAAAATTAGGTAATACTTTATAAACTTAATTAAAAGGTAAATCTGATGAAGAAAATATAAAAGTAAGATTAAGCAAGTAAATCATGCCCTTTCATTTCCAGCTGCTAAAAACTTTGCATGATCCTCAAAAATATTACAATCCAAAAGGTAGGGAATTAGCCAGGAGGGTTAAACAGCAAAATTTAACAACAATGATGGGAGTACAAATTAAAGAATCCTGGATTGGGAAGCAAATTATATCTTTCAGGAATGAAAGAAAATTAGAAAAGTCTGAACATTCGTCAAAAGTAAATTCCTACCAGCACAGAATATTAAGGGTCTATGTATATTGCTTTGCTAAACTATACAAAAGCTGTTTAGGATCCCAGGTTTGCTTAAAAATGGAATGATATATATCTATAAAGACAAAAGAAGGAACATTGAATAAAACATGCGTGTTAGGCAGATACACCAGTGCATTATTGCATAGGTATTGCATCACATAAAAATTGAGTAGATTTAACAGAAAACTGTTGGTAAACAGATCATCTTGTCACTTGCCTTGCTTATTATTTTTTTTTTAATTGCTACTGATTTAATGACTCAATAGCAGCAGAGTCAAATGATAGAACCAAAGGAAACTTTATTCAGTTTGATTCAACTGGGACATCTTGAGGTAAACTATTTTACCACCTATACAATGGACAAACTTAATGGAGGTTAGTGATATCAACCTAACTAATCAGCTAAGTGGGAGCTGTTTTGTTTGGGTTTTTTTTAATGACCACCATCAGGTCAGTCTTTCCATTACATAAAACCGCACTTGAGTTTCTCATTTTGAGGCAGACTCTAAATGTAAACCATTATATTTAGCAGAAAATAAACTTCTTATATTTTCCCCCCAATACAATAATAATACAGTAGCAGCCACATATAAGGTTTCCAGGAACTTGATAATAAGTCTTACCTATGCTACATATCCACATAAACTCTCTTTTACCTATACAGGTGACAAAAAGATATTACTATTTCCCCACTGGAAGTTACTGTAAGAAACACAAGTTTTATTCAGAAATACGTTAACATTTTACATGTTACATGTAAAATCATGTTACAAAACAGTCCAAAAGTACTACTCTAATGTTCAATTTGTAATGTAATTACCAACACTTCAAAGTAATATTGAATTTGTAACAACCATACAGCAAAGGATTACTCTTATTATGAAGTGCCATGCAAGACTAAAGCTCAGACTATTCTGATCATGTCTTAAGCAATATAATTTTGTTTCCTCCTTCAACATAAAACGATGTACAAAAATGCAACTCACATAACTAGGTAAAATGCAACTAATAACTGGAATAAAGAAGTAACTCTTATTGAGCTAAGAATTAAGCACACTGAGGACTTTGAGAGGCAATGTGTCATGCATAAAAATAAAAGAAGAATAAAATTTAATTTATTTAATTTTATTTTACTTTATGGGAAAGCCTCCACAAACACAACTGGATTTAAACACTTAAATATTTCAATTTTAAATCCAAAAATTTCTTCATAACACAAAGTTTAAAAGTATGTTTTTTCATAACTATGGTTCATAGCGCCCAAGGTTTTTTTACCTTTTTACTTTATTCTATAGGTTTTTAGTTTAAATCTTTAGATAAAGCAGTTACATTGTCAGCAAAACCCACCTTCTTGCTCCTTAGGTGTGGATGGAATAACAACCAGTAACTTTAAGCACCAAAGAACATTTTCTAGAGTTATCATATCTTATGCAAAATGAGAGAAAGATTCAGATATGTAACTCAGAATAAGAAATGAGCACATCAGTATTTAAACAACATAAACCTACCACTGAAGCCAATGCGGTTGCATTTTGAAACTTAGCTTAAAACATGAAATGGTTACAGTAGCTATTCCATCCCTGCACTTTTTTTTTTTCTTTTAAATAACCCATACAACTTTGATATTGCACTTACGGAAAGTCAGGTGGGTCAAAAGCAGTCTTAATAACTCCAGCATATATGGCAATGATGGAAAGAATCACACAGGCAAGGAAGACCAGTGCAAGTTTGTTGACATATTTTACTCCCACAAAAACTACTATGGCCATCAAAATGATAATACATGTTCCATAGACTCTCATGTTATTCAGCATAGCCTCTGTTTCTTCACCACTTTTAACATCCACTTTAAATATAGCAGCACTTGGAGAAATATAGGTCTGAAAGAGATAGGCAAACTATCATATATGTAATAATGAACATTTTAATAAGAAATCATTTACTACAAAATCTAACCTTCTATACCAGTTTTGCTTTCACAAATGAGTTCAGCCATATAATTTGGGCAGTTAGAAATTGTAACGATAAAAGGAAGGAAAAGGCAAGGGTGAAGAAAAACAGTTTTTGAGAAAAGGATGCAGCTTTTGCTCTGGCTTCTTCTCTCCTGTTAAAAGGCTGCCACTCCTCAAAGTCATGTGTCTGCCAAATGCGAAAAATCACCAAGGAAGTTGTGGAGGAAAGGAAGTAGCACACAACAAAAAACAAAAGAAAAAAACCCAAACCATAAACTAGACTTCCATTGATTGAAACAAATTATGAAGAATCAAACAAAAGTATAATAAACTAAAAATGTTTTCAGTATTACAGACTCTATATTATACTTCATAAAGTTTTAATCTAAAGTTGCAACAGCACAATTTAAGATTAGTGTAAAAAGCTTAGTCATGTGCTAAAACAGACATAACAAACTACTGCAATTTCAAACAAGATTCTCTTACAGATCTGTCTTTCTTGAATTTTGGTGTGTTCTACTGGAAAAGAAGTTGGAAACTTCTGTTTATAGTACTTATACTGATAAATGCATGTGAGAAGACAAACTGATCTGTAGTTCTAAGACACTGGTGTACTACACTACATAACAATAACTATATTCCTTCTTTTAGCACCCCTAAAAAAACTCCTCTCTGTTCAGCTACTAGGGCTTGAATACAAGGACTTAAGGCAACTCTAGTCCTTCAAAATAACTGCTAAAATGACTATTTTTTCAGTAATATAATTTCTAAAAGCAGGAAGAAACTTTGAACAGGAGGCTACTATGATACATTCACAAGCAATATTCAAAATAGACATAGAGAATTATTTACCAGAATTTTCTTAGATTAAATTTAAGTAAATTACTATTTACTAGAATGCTGGATGAAAATTGTCTCATCATCATGGAAGAAAAAGAAAGCAAACTAAAAAATTATTACAGGGTATATATTATTAGAAAACTCTACACTGTGATGTTGCAGAAGTCTCAGGCTCTTTATGGAGGTGGTCCAGAAGATTTTCTTGTGGATTTTGTTGCCCTGTGTTCACAGCCTTTGCCAGGGAAAACCACAGGCAGATGACTGATATCTGTTTCCCCAAATAATCCATGCTCCAGTGGAGAAAAAAAAAAGCAATACTCATGCCTTGTGGCTATGTCATGGGTCTGTTCTGAGGTCTTTGTCAGATATCCTGGGCAGCATTTTACTTCAAATTCTGTAGCTGAATCCTGTACATTTTTATTAGCAACACAAATCCAGCATGACTCTCTAATAGGGAGAACAGTGCACCAAATTCAATCCACAATTCAACATATGCTCATGCTACTACTAGACCACACAACAAGCCAAAACATATCACACAAAGCAAGCATTAGTGAAGACTCTCTAATTTAAATTTTAAAAAGCCTGGATTTGATGACATGGATCATAGTAAGTAAAAAGAAAGAATTCTGAAGTATCTCCTGTGCATATCTTCAGTTTCTGATATGATGACCAATTATTGGCCCTTCCTGGATGAAGCAAAGCCATAGTAGCCGGGCCACTGCTATACAGGCAGGCTTCCACAACATCTTTGCAAATATATGAAATGTCAAAGCCAGTAGTTTGGAAATGAGGAAGTGGGATAGATTATTATTGCCTAATCAGAGATATGCCCTTCATGTTCTTCACAACTTTTCATTGGGGAGCAGTGAGTTACCCTGGTAATGCTTGCCTAATCTAGGCTTGCAGACTATAATTTGGAAAGAGAAGACTTCAGCTTGGTTCCTACATTAAGTAGAATAAATATACAAAACCAAGTAGTGTTTAATTTATTTTTGTATTACTGATAAGAATTTAACTTCCTCAAATAGCCACAAGTAGAGTAAGAATAAATATCAACATCCTGAAAACGTAGTATCAAAACATGATCACCAAACTACAATGCATTTGAAACCATTACGAACATTCAACAGCAATATCCCCAAACAGCCCAAAGACATTTCGTCTTAATAGAAACTAGTACTTACCAATAAAATTTCAATGGTACCAAGAATGTACATTGCTCCTGCAAAGGTTGTACCCAAGTAGAAACAAAGTCCCACTGCTCCACCAAACTCTGGCCCTAAAGATCTTGAAATCATGTAGTAAGAGCCTCCAGCTGTGAAATTAACAAAAAACAAAACAAAACAAAAAGAGAGAGAAAAACAAAACACACCTCCATGCCTTCAGATTAAGGATGGCAGCAGAGAACAAAAATTTGAATAATTCAATCAACATAATCAAGATAACCACTGAATGTGTCTCCACTGACATGCTCATACCAAGACTATAACCAATGTCTATACCATCCAGGCAACTAGAATGATTAATATCATTAATTAGAAAGATTAATATCCTCAAGCACATTTTTTCTGGAACAGAAAGTGAAGACCAAAGAAAGAAGAGGAAAAATTCCACAAGCTAAACAGAAATAAATTAGAAAAGGATATACAGGTATAAAGAGATGTGAATGAATCTTTAGCTTCTAATCTTAATCTGTTCCCCATCACACAGTAAATTTCCAAAATAATTGCTTTATGAGACAAGGACAAAACAGAGTATTTTCTACTGATTCTTTTTATTTTCTGTATATGAAACCATATATTTAGTAATGTTTAAAGGTATTGGGTAGGGATTGCTTTTTCTTCAAACAATGAATACAAATGGATGCTTCACTTCATAATTAACCAAAAAACAGTGCTTTGACTTCTTATTGGAGTTCTATTCTGTTACTTGATATTAAATTACTTCACTTTGACCCTGAGTTCTTTAGTTCTTCTCACTCTTACTTCCCATACGTATACATCATCTTTCTTTAAATCATAAATGACACCACCACCACCACCCTATTTCCATTGCACTATCTGCCTTTTAATAAGGCTGTAAATTTCAAGCACTTCATCTCTTTCTTTTAGAATTGCCTCAAGGCAAACTCTTCTCTCCATCTACTCTAGAATTCATGATATTTGTCCCACTTGTGAGAAGGAGACAAGAGAAAGGATGTGTGTAATTTTAAATAACATACATCAATGTGTAGAGTCTGAAGCTGTTTTTCATAGAATCATTAAGGTTGGAAAAGACCTCTAAGATGATTCATTAAGTCCTATCATTGACCTAACACTACCAGGTCCACCACTACACCCTGGCCCTAAGTACCACACCTACTTGTTTTTTGAACACTTCCAAGGATGGTGATTCCACCATTCACCTGGGCAGCCTGTTCCACAGGCTTCAGAGTTTTCAATATGAATGAGTGAGAAACTAACAATGATATTATGATGCATCACAAAGCCTTTTACTAAATACAATGCTCTGGCATATAAAGGCAAAAGAAAGGATCCTGCTGCTCAGGTTTCCTTCAATCTAGGTTCTTATCTGTGCTTTCCGCCTACTCTATATATTCCAGGACAAGCATCATTTCTCTAAGAAACTGACACCACCAACAACAAAAAAGTGAAAATGAAGACCTGCCTCATTTAAGAGCTGCAGACTTCAAAGTCTGTGACAAATGTTAAACAAAATCTTTATGATGAACTTTAAAAATGTGAGGGGGAAAAGAGCAGAATATTTTAGTTATTTGCACACTGATTTGAGTAACTCCATTTCTTATAAAACACAAGTATTTTAAACAAAATTGTCTATTATATTTTTATTTCATATATGGCACTGTATCCACGAAATACAACTACAATACAATTATTCTACATGCTACACAAATTCTAGCTTTTACTTTTGCCCAACAACTTCAGTTTATTAGATAAATTGTTCAGAGTTCATACCAATGCCTGAACACCAGAACTATCAATTATTGTGCTGAGAAACTAAAAAGGATAAGAGCTTCAAGGGCTAACTGATTTTGCAGCTAAAAAAATTCTCCTACTTTATGAAGCCAAATCAATTTATCAATCCATCCCAAAAATTTAAGGAAGTGGGCAGAACCTAGAGTGTTTATACAGAAAAATATTTCTGACATGAGACCAGTTACTATTCTTGCAGAAAACAAGATAACTAACTCCAGTGCTTATATGGAATGTAGGCAAACTCAGGAGAGAAAAAACTAGTAGCCTTATTTGTAAAGATATTCGCTTTACATGAAGACCAGTCTCCATTAATTCAAATTATAACATCTTATCTTTGATTAAAACAGGATCAAATGATTGATGACAAAGATGTGCTGCAGACTATAATTTTCCTAGAACGCCCAGTTAAAGACTGCATCTCACGTTAACAAGTTATTTATAAAATCAATTAAAAGAAAATATGCATTTGACACAAAAGCATTACTTCCAATATTTGAGAACTATAAGAATTTCTTATCCCAGATTTAAACTTCCATCATTTGAGAATTTGCCATATAAGATAAAATTCTTCATTACCTGGAACTACACCATTTGTTGCTATAGCACTCATTGAAATTGCAGTTAGCATAGTCTGTGAAAAGATGAAATAGAGGAAATATAAAATATTAGAGTTTTGGTAGCTTTTTTTGAGAGACTGGGCAAAACACTAATCAAATGGAACTGGAATATTTTTTTTTTTAAACCAAGATGTTTAATTTGGGACAGCCACGCAACTCAAGTACTGAACTTTTCAGCAGAAGATTTATTTAACTTAGATATTTGACACAGTCTCTAAGAATTAGAAGAATATAGACCACAAGTTAAACAATACTTAAAATAGTACGTTCATTATTCCAATTAAAAAGTTGTGAAAACTAATTGTATCATTGTTATGATAACATTTAGTAGTGGTCTCACATTCTAAAAAAATACTTTATGGATGCAATGCTGTAATTTGATTTCTAGTTTATAATTCAGTTTGTTCTGAAGTTGTAAAAAGCAGAACAGTTCAGATCTCAAAGTAAGTAACAGAATATTTGCTAAAGCCCGATTTAATAAAACTCATATAATACTTCCAACAAAAGCTTACTTTGATAAGCTTAAAAGAATGTCCATATGGGTTAGACTGACATGTAACACCCACTGCTTAAATATATAAACCCATTTCTCTCAGTTCAACCATATTGGTTAAATATCAGTACAATTTAACCAATATGATTAAATATGGTTAATTTTCTCTGATACTCATATATTAGAAGGTATCAGTACTCTTCCAACAGCAGATTTGGCCAAGAGTCTAAAAAAGAAGTAAAGTATGTTTAACTTACACAAGCACAACACATGAACACAATGATGAAAGACTCAAGAACTCCAGCTGTTCCTACAATCCACGTTAAACGCAGGAAAAGGATAACTCCCAAGATGTTTTGCAAACAGGGAAGATAAACGCCAATAAAAGTGCCCATTTGTGGACCCTTGAAACAAAGTGAGAATATCAATTCCTTTGCACTGAAAAATTTAAATCCATAGGCACTTTATTCCACAAACACTTATCACAAATGCTCCATGAACAAATACCAAGTGAAATTGAATGGTAGCTTCAGAGTGTCCAGCTTTGCAAATATTCACATGCTATTTATGAAGAAAAATTCCTGCAAAGAGAGAAAACTATCTGTGATAGCAAACTCTCTTGTTCCACAGGAATTAGGATGAAACCTTGATAGGGATAGGATGGCCCTTAATCTGTTGATTATAACACTTTACAAACTTTTTTTCAGTTACAGGCTAATATTACATGTTGAAGATAAATTACTGCTATAATCAAAATATCATTTATATTCTGCTAAATTTGATCACAAATTGCCACACACAGTTGGCACAAAAAACTATATTCAGTAGTATTTTCAATTTTTTAAAAAGACAAGACAAGGTATTAAGACAGAGCAAGAAGTAATGCAAAGCTGATTACAACTTCTTTTTTCAAAAACTGTAAAACCTGCCACAACATAATATATATGTCCTTTTCATTCACTAGTGATCATCATATGTCAAGACACACACAAAATCATTCAAGCTTCATCACTAAAGTTTCAGCCTGCTACACTTATGAAGAGAAATCAGCCTTTAAAATACTCTAGTTAGAATCAACAGTTATACACAGTAGCTTTCCAGTTACATAAGATGGTCTTAATGACAACTTGGGCTATGAAAAACAGCAATCAATTTAAATAAATAAGCAAGCATTGATGGTTTAGAAGTTATCAAAATTATTAAGAAAGTAGTAAATTTCCAAGTATATATAAGGAAACACAGAATGCCATTTAGACTATATTTTTTATTTTTTATTTTTATCATCTTGGGCAATATTCATGAGTGTCTCAATCACACCATTAAATATGCTACTGACAAGCTACTACTTAACTATCACAATTTCAGAAATGAAATTAAGACACATACATAAAAATTGTGTTATCAGGCCACCACACAGCACACAAACAAGACCAAGTGCAAGTGAGGACACAATGTTCATTTGGCTAGTCAGCTCCAGAGGGAGTAATAAGGTGCTGCATTGACAGAAACCTCTACACAGCAGCTGAATGGACAACACGGTTCACGCTAAGGAAAGTGTGAGAAGATCAGTGTTACTTTTCTCACATCTGAAGTTTATCTTCAGATGAGATGAAACAAATATAGCTCAAGCACAACTAGACAAACAAAGAAAGCACACTCATGAACAAATTCAGGATAAGCAAAAAATTAAACGAATAGCTGGACTTTATTCCTGACCCTTGCCCACTGTCCTAGTACCAACTTCCACTCAAAATCTCCCAGTCTAATGAGCTGCCCTTCTAAGCTTATTTTCAAAATTTTTTTCATCTGTCTTTTCTGCTTTGGACTTATTTTCCTTTTGCTTATTCTCATGTGCTTCTCTTCATAGCTCAGCATATAAATTCACTAGCAGCACTCCTTCTACTACACAAAGACAGGCGACACCCAGCACTGTCCATTCCCAGCAACTACCTTAATATTCTTTGTTTCATTCACCATGCAGACCATCATCCCTCCCTTGCCTATAAGTTCTTATACTCTGTCAGGTCACGTGCTTTGATCCAAGCATTCTCCTTCCAAAACAACCCCTGCTGACAGAGGGATAAATCCAACATGCCTCTGCAGACTCCAACTATCGCATACATTCCACTTCTACAGATACAGAGATGCACACTTTGACCAGTATCCAGTAGACAGACAGCCCTTGATGAATTCCACATCATACCTTGATGATAGTCCACTTTTAGCAAGTGTGTTTAGCAATGTGTCAAGCAAAGCATATGCTTTCCTCTCTCCCAAGTATAATATTTTTGATGTTTGCAACAAAGTGTTTTCTTGGAATGCATCCATTAAGTTTTAAAAATACTTATTCCAACAGACAAAACCAAGACAGCTACTCAAAAAACCTACTACCGTGTTAAGAGGTGCAAGTATGCTTATAGTTTAAAAGAGTGACATGTTTCATCTCTAATTTGCCTTAATATAACTACCTAAAAACCTACGTAGTTAAAATATATTAATAAACTTGCAAAAAGTCCTACTGTACACTCACTAGAGGTAGGTAACAAGTACGGATGCTTGTATAAGTTCACAAGGAAGAAGAAAAGAAAGAAAGAAGAAACTGAGTATACTCCGTGTTTCATATCCTAGCTTTGCATATGTTTTACCTAGGGGTTTTACAGCAAAGTCTTGCTAAAATATGCTAACAAGAACATCCAATTAACATAAGTCCTGCTGCAAATGCTTCAGTTCTAAACATGGGATTACAAATCTTACTCCCGTTTTTAGGTGTCCACATATTCTCTTTTCAGGTTGAAAAATGCACCTCTTACAGCCAGCTTTATAGCTTTGTCTCGATAAATTATTAGAAATCTAAATACCTTGACTTCCTTTCGTTTGCTGTCTTCATCTGCTTCATGTTCCACCACTCCTTGAGTCAAATTAGTGTAGTTTGCTAGTTTATTCAGAAGAGATGACACCATGGGGTTACTATCCATTTCTTCCTGTTGGATTTTGAAGAATACTGCATTTATTAAATATATTTTTTTAAGTCATCATTTTATGATAATACTTCAAACACATACTCAACAGGTCAACCCTTATTCAGCCAAATAGCATGACAAAATACCAGTCAGCTTTCAACCAGCAAGAAAGTTCTACTCTTTCTAGAAGTTTAATTCTACACAGCTTATGTTGCATCATTTCTTCCGTATTTTTACACTATTTTACAATATGCAGCTCAAATATAAGGAAAACCTAGAGGAAGACCACTGTAATTTTAAAAATCTACTTTTATCACAACACAGTCTTTAGTGGATTGTACTGGTAGGGTTAAGCCATTAGAGTGCTTCTCCAGCATCTTGCTTGTGTTTAGAGTGTGACTTCAAATAATTTCTCAAGCACGAAAATACTTCAGTATTTCTCTGAAGTCTACTGCTGCAGGTTTACATATTTTATCTTACGCCAGGCATACTACTTCCAAAGTGTTAACTTGTTGAAAATATATACTATATATATAATATATAATTGCACATATGTAATAGCACCTGACACAGAAGTCATCCCATCTTCCTTTAGCCAATTATCTGCTACAAAACAAAAACATGCTAAAGCAAATAATAAAATCCAGAAGAATATACAACACAAGAACTCCAAGAAAAATGGATCCAAGAGAATTCAATTAAATACAAAAAATTGAACACTGGAAAGAAGACAAGAGATCAGGGTGACATAGACAAGAAGTAAAGTATCTCTACCTGGGAGATTAGGTAATGATAATAGTCATAATAATTAAACTTCTTTTTAACAGTTTATACAACTCTAACTTGAGAAAACATGAGAAAAACAAGACTGTAGGAAACTTACTCTGAAACATACATAGTATCAAAAAAGATTTACCACAACACCACCGGGGGTAATGAAGTCACTAGAAGGCTTTCAAATGTGATACTGTTAACAGCAATGTCTATAATTTGAGATATATCAGCTGATTTAATGTAAGCCATGATTCAAAATAACAGATATGCAACAAAAAGCAGCTATGGCCAAATTATCATCACTGAGGAACACAGCAACTAATTTGAACCACGTAAAGTTTTGGAAATGGCTTTATGGAATAGAGTTTGAAGGAAAGAAACTCAATGACAGAACTTTATTACATCATTCCTGTCAAAAAATACTAAGATACTGCATACATAACAAATAGACAATTAATGATCAACATTACTTCAATCCTTAGCACAATTTTCTCTAAAACAGTGAAAAATAGTAAATATACATTATCTGAGTCATACACAGAGTGAGATGAGAGACCATGTCCTCTGTGCAAAGATATTGAAAGGAAGAAGAGAGAAATGTAAGAGAACAACTAGAAAACATTGATAGGAATGCAACAGCAAGCTAGTTAAACAATGTTGGAAGCACCTCGTTTTTGTTAACAGCAAGCACCAGAGCAAGACCAGTTGATGCTGCTACAGCAGAACAACTAGGGTTTTTACTTGAAATACTACTTAGTTGGCCATGGAAAAAGTGGCCATTAAAAGTACTAAATTAATATAGTTTTTTCACTGATTGATTGCAATCATTCAGTTGATTAAAAAGGTATGAAATTATAAAGTAGATATTTACATTAGAAATTGTTGTGGTGTGCTCTACACTGTAGTTGGACAATACAACTAAGTCGTGGCTTATAGGCTTGTTTTATAGCTTTGCTGCTTTACGAAAAGTCTGTAAACAAATCATTTTGCTAATCCTTTTAAAACTGAATGCTGCATTCTTCAAACAAATAGATTTAATTTCCAGCAGCTTTCTCTAACACTGCCTAGGTCCTAGCCCGAAAAATTTAAATACATGAAGACTTCTTTCATATCTTCACTCTAATGCACACCAGTATTTACTGTTCTTGCCTATATATCATTCAAATCCATTGAAATGGAATGTTAGCAGGAACCAAACTACAAAATTATTAAAACTCATTCCCCTCCCCCACTACATTTTAAGACAGAAAGAAAGCAGGCATTTGCTCATCTCCATTAAAGGTAAAGTATGTTTTTGGAGTATTTAACTTACCTCAAAGAGAGCCATATTCTTTCCTTCATACGTGTTTCCTCTGTCCAATTCTGCACTGCTAATAAATGGACTGCTTTCCCTGGCAATGACATCCCCTATTTCAAAAGTAACATCATTAAAAACAAGAGGGAAAAAACAAGGGGGAAAAAAGGAAAGGAGAAAAATTATACCATAAAAGGAATAGTCAAAGACTCTGGTTTAAGAACTGGTTCTAAATAACACCATAGGTGGCTGCAAACCCAGTTTTCAACTCAGACATGCAGATGCTAAACATTTAAGGAAATTAAGTTTAGTTTAACAATTTTATCTTTGTATAGTGTTCCATCTCTTAATTCTTATTCTTTAACACATATACTGATTTCTCCCCTACCCTTTCTAGTTTCCCTAAAAGCACTTGATAATTGCACTTCACATAAAGGTTTTGGGTATAGAATAAAATAACCCCCCAGCCAACCTTTTTATTACTTTACTGAGTCCCTCAAAAAATCTCCAGTAGTTGAGGCAGGAATCTATGAAATACAATGCAAAAGGAATTATTTTGTAAAGGTTGTGGGGGCCCTTCCATGACATGTTATACTTAATCTATTCCTTATTGAAATACAAGTTGCATTAACCTGTAGCTCTACTGGCCTGCTCTGGCACCTCTCAAAAAATACAGCATTACTTTCACTGCCTTTCAGCCCATGAACTACGAAAACTATTACATGCTGGTACTGTCACAACATTGGCATTTCCAAACGATTTCAAGTCCTTGCCTGTGCCATTTTGCTTGTCCTGCCTTTTGCCCTTATATTCACAGATTACAGCAATAGCACCTAAACAGTCTCCTCACTACAGAATTAAAGAATAGTTGGAGAAAAATTTGTCCTCTTTCCCCCATCTCGTCCCTCTCTTCCCTACAGGACACTTATCCCCACATGAAATCCCAGAAGAAAGCTCTGGCAAACATGTACACTAGTCTCAACACAACACATCTTGTTTGTAAACCAGACAGAAATAGATCTCAGTCCCTGAAACATAAGAGGAACTGTGAACTTCCCACCACTAATTTCCTATCACTCTCCCCAGTATCACTATACTTGTTGGTATCATGACATAGAAACCACATACTACCATAAGAGACGCAGCAGAAAACAACTGTCCTAAAAGTTAGGGCTCTAAAATTAGTTCATCAGTCCAGAAAAGAAATGGTGATGAATTCACACATCTAATATATCTATCTCCTTCTATCCATATCCCCCAACTTTCATTTTTCTGTTTCTCTACAGTTTATATTTGGTCTTCCACTACTTCAAGTCGTACAGCCCAGTTAGGTGCCCCTCCTCCAACAAAGGAGGGGCTTAATGCAAGGCCAGCAGGAGGAGCACTGTGAACACCTAAGAATCTCCCTAATGAACTAACACCTTGAGATGTTTCACAGTATATGGAACACGTTGGTTTCGCACAAGATTATCTGGGAAATTGGCATTTGTCCTTTAATGAGCTCCTGTACTTGGAGAAAGGTTCAATTGGCTTTTTCACAGACAACAAAAAGCAACTCTGTCCTGAAACAAATACATCCTGATTCCTCTTATCATTTTGCTAAAGCACTAGGACTTCTTGCTTAAGACATTACATTTTCTTTCCAAGATTTTTGGAACATTGTTTTTCTTTTGGCTCCACTCCTGAAACTGCCCCATTGTTTCTGCTGAAGTTTTTATAAACTATTAATTAAAAGGTGCATTCCAAGTTAAAATAAGGTTGCTTGATTTCAGTCCTGCTGAGACCACACTTCCATCAACTTTCTCAACAACTGACAGCTGGTACCTGTAATTATTAACTAAATACTATTACTCCTTTCAGGGTATTTCCAAACCCTTCAGAAAGAATTACTCTTTGAAAAGTGAGCTGGGAAATTTCAGTTATTGTTTTGTATTCCTACAGACTATAATGTCACTGAATTACTCCTTCAATGGGTATCATTAGACTAATCTAAACACCAAAAGGGTGGCAAAAAATTAAAGTGAATCAGTATTCATAATTCTGAGGTTAAAGACTGCCGTTTTGTCTAACCAGTTCTGAACATAAAAATCAGTATCTCAACACTACACAGTAAGTTTTTTAAATAGTAGGTAGGAGAATAGCGAAGCTGTCCTTTATATGTTTCTATTTCTAAACAGTTTCTAAACAAATAGTTACTTGGCTTTGCTCCAATAGGAAAAAGCTCAGAGTACAACAGCTCTAACAAACATGTCTTGTTAAACACACCTAACAGGCTTCAAATGGAAAAATGCAGAATTTAGGATCTGAAGAACAGGAAATCTTTTTCAGTGCTTACAACCAACATTCTGCCTGTTTCAAAGCTTTCTAACTGTAGTCTTCAGAACAGTCTGGTAGTGACAGACTGCAATAAAGTCCTGTTTCTCTAATACAGCTCTCTTATTGTATTTGTGTATGTTTGGCACAGCATTTTGATAGGTAATGCTGATCATGTCGAATATTATTTTAGTTTCACTTGAAAGAGAATCAATGCTGAAGAAGTGACCACAAAAGCAAACTGACAAGTACTCTGTCATCTGCAGCTTGCTGAGTACTTCTAAAATTATCACAAAATCATTAGAACCACAGAATCATAAAAGCATTAAGGTTGGAAAAGAGCCCTACAATCAGGTCCAAACTTTGAACACTACCATGCCAACTTAACATAGCATTAAATGCAACATCCAGTCATTTCTTGAACATCCCCAGGGACAGTGGCTCTACCACCTCCATGGGCAGTCCATTCCAATGTTTAACCACCTTTTCAGTAAAAAAATTCTTCCTCGTGTCCAACCTGAGCCTCCCCTGGTGCAGTTTGAGTCCATTTCCTCTGGCCATATTGCCAGTTGCCTGGAAGAAGAGGCCAACCCCCACCTTGCTACAACTCCTTCCAGGTAGTTATAGAGAGTGATAAGGTACCCCCAGAGCTTCCTCTTCTTCAGGCTGAGTGACTCCAGCTCCCTCAGTCACTTCTCATCAGACTTGTGCTCCAGACCCTTCACCAGTTTCATTGCCCTTCTCTGTGCATGCTCTGCAACTCAATGTCTTTCTTGAAGAGAGGGGCCCAAAACTGGACACAGAGGCGTGACCTCAACAGTGCCAAGTACAGAGAAGCAATCACTTCCCTAGTCCTGCTGGCCACACTATTTTCAATAGAGACCAGGATGCCATTGGCCTTCTTATCCACCTGGGCACACTGCTGGCTCATATTCAACCAGCTGTTGACCTGCACTCTGAGGTCCTATTTTGATGAGCCACTTTCAAGTCACTCTTCTCCCAGCCTGTAGTTGCATGGGGTTGTTTTGCATGACCTGATGCTTTGCTTTATTGAACCTCATACATGCACCACAGTGGCTAACCTCCAGTTGCCTGGAACCTCCCCAGTTTATCAGGACTAACAATAATGATAGAGAACACCTTCTGCCAACTCTCCCAGTGCACTCTGGTGGGTGCCATCCAGCCCCATAAACTTTTGAGTGTCTAAGTGGCTCAACAGATCACTGACTTTTTTCTAGATTATAGGGGGTCAGTTCTGCTCCCCATCTCTCTATACCAGCTCCGGGGGCTGGTTGCCATAAGGATAACTGCCTCAGTCTTTCTGTTGAAGACTGAGGCAAAGAAGGCACCTCAGACTTCCTCATCCTTTGTTACAATGATACGCTTCACATCCAATAAAGGATAGATTTTTCTTGGTCCTCTTTTTGCTGTAAATATATTTATAAAAACACCTATGAACACCTTTGAGTTTTCATCACTGCTGTGAACAAAATCACCTTTATTTCAAATTTAAAAACTCACTTTTTGAAGTATGTTTATTTAATATGTTTAGATATACAGTGAGTCTTATTACAGCATAAGTCAAATTGACATGTATTATATCATTCAGTTGTTTCAGAATCTCAACACACAGAAAACATCTATGGTGAAATTAACCAAACTATCTCAACTTTAGCTCATCCTTTCTTCAAAACAAGATTCAAAAGAAATGATTCATTAGAAAACCAGAACTAAAGACAGGATTAACACTTTTCATAAATGCTGTATATCTTGCTGCTCATGTGTCAAGTAGACAAGAGAAAAGGCTATTTCAGTTACTTCTGCTGAGGTAACATGTTCAAACTCTTCTCAAGTGTGAGCTGAGTGAAACATAAAATTAAAATTATAACTTCCAATGTCGTTTCAGACGTGTCTTTAAGGTGCATTTCTTCTGAAATCCACTTTCTGCAAATGAAGTGCTCCAAAAATCTATACTTCTGAAAGTGACTCAGTTTATGAGGGTTTACAGGCAAAATCTTAAATCTAGACTAGTATTTCATCTGGGACCACAACAAAGACAAAACAGAATAACAAAAAACAACCTTCTTTGAGTCTGTTTATGGTATGTTTCATCTGTCTTCTGACACAAAAAAAAAAAATTTGCCTGTTGATGTCATACTCCATGTCACCCAACATAAGTCATCAAAGCCTAAGTTTTAAAAATTATGTTTCTACCCCCATACCTACTTCAAAAATTATTATTACAAATTTCTGTTTGATACAGGATGTTCATATAACCTAGCACAAATCTGTGCTTACTGCTGGACCAGTAGACAAAGCCATAACTAAGGTACCTTTCCTAAAAGCCTGTGTGGTATGTGCTGTGCTGATGGGACATGCAAAAAGCCCTACTCTTGATTTCCACAGATACTCAAGCACTGTGATGAGTGGTTATATCTGCAAGGAAATTAGCTGCAACAATTACATTTCCTTTTGTAAACAAGACATACAGCTGCAAGAAGGGAAGGTAGGAGATAGGTCTCAAAGTAATATTCAGTGTGTTGATGCATATCATCACAATGTGCAGTCCCATACACTCCAGTCCCCCAAATGCCAATGCAGTGTAACCCACATAAATTATCACAAACTATCCCAGAGCTCTGCTGGCCTTAAATTTTCTGACAATGTCATCAGATGATTTCCTATTAACACTTCCACACACCAAACAAAACTTAGGTAAAAATTTTTACATGTCACAATTCAGTGTTGGTCACAGAGGCAAAAGACATCACGGTGTCCAAATTCATATTCTTCAGAAGATCAAAGTAGTGATCCTCACAAACATCGACAGGTAGATTACTTTTAAGGTATACTTAAAGTTACTTTTAAGGTTACTTTAAGTTACTTTTAACTTTTAAGTTAAAAATTTCTAAGCTGATCCAAACTGGCCCATTTTATACAGTGTAACACAGAACCCAACATTACATCTTAAACATGCGGACCCCACCTTCACCTAAGAGGTGGCCCTCTTACTCAGGGGTTGGTCTAGATGAGCTCTAGAAGTCAATTCAAACCCTAAAATTTAGCAATTCCCCTGTCATACTTTTTACTCACCCATCTGCATCCCCATATCATATTGTTCCTCACAGGAATTGAACTATTAATTATAAATGCATATGCTGTCACCAGAGACAATCAGCCTAGGAATGAGCAATTACTCAAAGAGAAACAACTTCCTTAGCATTCATGACAATTGCATTCATGACTAATGGCACACTTCTGCTTCCTTCCCCACCCCTGAATCACAAGTATATGATTTTCAAGAGTATGAAAAAACATGTTACAGTTGTCTTTTTATAGAGAAATTGGCAGAGAAAGGCTAGAGGTAGACAAGGAAATGATCATTGAAGTGATCCTAAATTTGCACTATGATGCTTGTTCAAGAGATTAGGACAAAAACATTTGACTATCTAATCTGATTTTTCATCTTTCTGCAGGCTGCGGATTTTTATTTGCACATTAAGCTCTATAATTTTGGAAAAATCATATTGAAATTTAAGCAGTGTATCTCTTGATGTTTTCAGAACTGAAATAGAAAAAAAACCCTATTAATTTATGTAAAGATTAAATTTTTTTACTATTGAAAAAATCACAAATTGTTCCATATTTCTATTTAAATTTGGCTCTTTCAAACTTCTAGCTATAACATCCTCGTAACTGCTTCCAAATTTAGCCACTCACAGTATTTTCTCTCTATGAAGGGAACTATGCTTACTGAAATCATCTCAACCAATGTCTTGAAAA
Organism: Phylloscopus trochilus trochilus; assembly: GCA_016584745.2. NCBI lineage: Eukaryota > Metazoa > Chordata > Aves > Passeriformes > Phylloscopidae > Phylloscopus > Phylloscopus trochilus. Next base: position 54,993,530 of record WQNJ02000546.1, on the reverse strand, counting down.
ACCGAAAACATTAAGTTCCTAAAACATTTTCCTAACTTTTAAATTATTTTTGTGTTAACATTCTGTACAGATTTTAAGCTACACAAAACCAAAAAAATTCAAATACAGCCTTCTAAAACCAGTCTCAGTCAATGCTATTTACAGAAGTATAATCGTCACCTCTCTACTCCAAGGATCAGGCTAGCTCTCTTTACTACAGCATTACACCAAGCTCATGATATTCTATTCCAGTCTGACCCCTAAATCCTTTCCAGATTCACTGCTTCCTCACTGTCCCACACAATGTCTGCCACCATTATTCATATCCAAGTAATTCTCCTAATACTCCTATTTACTTTTGTATTCAAACATGTTTTGTTCAAAAAAGCAAGCACCTTTTTCTCCTGACATGCTGTAAGAGTTTAACATCTATCTGAAAAATAAAAGTAGATTGCTTTCATATGGCAAAAGAATAGAGGTGTTGTTCAAAGGAGTGAGAATTATATAAACTTTTGAACTGTATGGCTTCAAATAAGATAGCTCAGCTATGATAACATATAACTGTTCTCCAAACAAGCATATGTGTAAAACTAGAAAAGCTTTGATTCCCACTAGAAATTGCTAATTTATATGCTGTTATCTAAAGCAGAACTGCAGTTGGAGAATAATCCTTCGCAGAAAAGTCTTCATAGTTAGCAATGGGCAACTCTTAATCACAGTCCGTGTACCTTGAGGTAGATTCTAGTTAGCCACGTACAGGCGAAAGGTAAGAGCTTCAAATAAGAACAGTGGTAAAATTTTCATTCAGATAGTATTTGTCGCATTAAGGACAAACCACTGCAAACTAAGAACATGAAAATGAGATCCTGCTTGCACAAGAGACAGCAAACATTGAATGTTAATGTAACAAAACTTTTTAAGGTAAAAATACATAGTTTAAAAGTCAATAAAACTGATGTATATGAGTGTCACATCCAAGAAAGCTGCCTGTGGAAAAACCTGTAATTTTATCTTCTCTATCATGCACATTTACTTCCCGTATGCTCAAGTTTTTAACTGACAGGCAATTAAAGAGAAGTTATAGAATCCTATAAATTAAATGTCTTAACACTTCTAATCTAAATCCACATATTGAAGCACTCCTTAAGAGCTCTAAAACATAGTCAAGCTTTTAAAAGCCACTACCTGCTATAAAGCAAATTATGAAAAAGGCATCAATAAACTCCTTTGAACACATCTTGCATCAAATTTTGCGCCACATTGGTTTAAGAATTCAGCACAACCTAACTCAAAGTTTCATGTTATTGGGTTCTTTTTAGTAATTAAATGTCTAAATATATTTACTACATCACAAATTTCTTGAAGTATTTTTATTAACGATTAGCACAAGTTATACGTTATCCTGACATGCAGAACAAAGTATATGTAAGCCTCTTGTAAATAAACCTCTTTGCATAATGGATGATTCTACTATTACATCCATCACCTAAGTTATCAACATCGCTAAATTTTAGCTTTTCTTTACTTAGGCTACTATTATAATCAAGCACAACTTTCTTTTAATAAAAGCACTGCAAAACCTCTAAAATTCTTTAAAATATGGCTGGAAGTACAGGAATCTCCTATTTCAGTAAGAAAGTTATTAGAACCACAGTATTGTCTTTTAAAGAGACTCACTTGGATTTGGTCCGTTTTCTTCATAATCTTGTTCACTCATGATTAAGGAAAATTAAGCCAGTCTCCTCTGCTGATTCTTCAGGTATCAAGAATTGAAACAGGAAACAGACAGTTCCTTCCTCCCAGCTTAGTGTAAGACCTTAAATCCTGTTTCTTACTAGCACCAGATTAATCCTGAAACAAGTCATTAAGACTTCAGGCAGCAAGAAGCATGCACATGACACAAACTACCTGACAGTCACAGAAAGAATTAAGCTGAAGGATTTTCGTCAGCAATAAACACCCTGCTTAGTGAAATGGAAGGATCAAGTCACTGAAACATCCCACACCTTCATCTGAAAATAAATACTTTTAAAATTTTATTTCTATCTAATACATTCACTTTAAAATATCTCCACTAAACAGATCACTAGAGATTAGCAACAAGTAGTATTTACCTATTCCAAAGACCTATCTACTATTGAAAAACTCTCTTTTACGGACCAAGTACCTATAGCAGATGTTAAGAAAGTTAGTTTTTAAACATTAATTTTATGTACAAATAGTTGGCATTTATTCTACTTAAGATGTAGCAGATAAACACTTTATAATTCTAGTAATTTTGTAAGTTCTCTTTAAAAACAAATATTGTTAAATTACAAAGGTTTCATTTTAAGATTGACAGAAGAATTTGTTCATTCTCTTTCAAATTAAATATGTCCCTGTTTTCTAGGTTATGCATTAATGTATTACACATTCTATACCAGCCTTAAACAACTTCATACAAAGCATTTCAATTCTGTTAAGTGGATGTTAGTGACAAGGGCAGACTAGTTCCTGGGATCAAATCTTTGAATGACATCCAAAAATCTACTTTTTTCTGATCATAACATCTGTGGCAAGCATGGTCAACTGTGGAAAGGCTGTAAAGTTTGAAGGGTTGACCGCAAATACACTAGACTTCTCAAAGAGATTAACCTATCTTCCTCCATTGCACACATATATATACACACACACACCTGTGTCAACTATTACCTGGTTGTCAAATAAATAACATTTTACAGGAATTCACAGCATCCATGCTTCATTAGTTATATGATGACTTCTTCATAGATGATCAGGTTTGTCATTGCCTTGATAGTCTTCAGTTTTAAAAGATTTTGCAGGAGGTCTTTCTCATATTAGTTTCTAAATAAGAAACTGCTGTGGCAAGGTAAATAATACTACGGGATGCTAAAAATATTAGCTATGCCTTGAAACACCTGATACACAGAGCTGCTAAGGAACAGAAAGCTGATCAATTTTACAGAATTTTGACAGGTATATCTAGACAGTCATTATAAATACGGGTGAAGAAAACAAATGAAATACCCAATACAAATCAAACCCAGGATTTCTCATAAAACTTCATACCTTGCTGCCTACAGACTGATATTTCCTTCTCTTATTGAACCGTTTACTATCTCCTGGCTACACTTTCTTTGTAGTATATTATAAACACAGGCATATATAAAAGACACAGGCATATCTGCTTCCGGTTACTTTGTGAATATTTCAGTCAGCAGACTGCACCCTTAACTGTATTGTTCACTTGAAGTATTAGTTTCCATTCTGCCTCTTCTGAAGTACTACTGCGACTACTGAAACTAGTGCTACATTCCAGCCCCATAGCCATTCACAAATGCCTTCCCCTCCTTCACATACATCAAAGCACCATATAGTCAGAAAATACAAAGCTATGGAAGTTCAGATTATTATGAAGGAGTGCAGATCATAGAGTAAGAACATCCCAGGTAACTCTTTACCGAACAGATGAGTATCAGGTAAGAATGGGTGAAAGGGGATAAATGCACAAAATTGTGCACTAATTGATAAGTGCCTTGCTAATAAGAATCAAAACTACTTTACTGTTGATCTAATGAATAGACAATTGATTACCTCAAAAAAATAGCATCGAGTTTGATGGGACAGGTTTGTCAGGTTTTTGTGTGTTTGATAGGTTGGGGTTTTTTTTAAAAAAAAAGGTACTAGTGCAGTCAAGGAAAAACTACTTGATTTTTAACACAGACAATTCAATCAAAACTGATAACATGCTAGATTTCTAAACAACTGGAACAAAATAACATGCTGAGCTATATAGGCTAAATCAAATGGGAAGTTCCCATTCTCCTCTTTTTTTATTTTCATTTCTGCTCTCAGCTTTACCCACCTCTCACCTTGACACAAACCTAGCCATTCTCACTTTTTGCAACACTCACCTCTAGTCAAAAACATGGGAAGCATGATTTTTACTAAAAAAACCTCTGCAGGTTTTAAACTAAACCTCTGCAGCAGTTTAGTTTACTCACAGTTTAGCATGCTGAACCATGCCAAATGGTCAAGTGCAGTGAAAAGAAAGCAAACCCAATGATGCAGAGGAGGACAAGGAAAGAAATCATTTACTTCTTGGCCTTTTTCTCAAGGCTGGAGCAGTGAGAAGGGCAAGAGTCCTTGTCTGAGAAGTAGGCTTTTAGATGGGCTTAACTATAGCAGCTTTTAGCTGTACTAACATTTCAGAATTCTTTAGTTTTCAGAAGAATAACTCAAGAACAATTATTTGATTACACAGCATTAACAATTCCATACAATACCCAAAGCAACACTAAGTAGTACATCTTTCACTTCCCAAAACTCTGTCAGATGGTAGCATTTAATCTCTCTATGAAGTCAGAGCTCTTTGGCTATAATTTATATACAAATAAATGCCTTTCCTTTTCAGTGTTTTCCTCTCTACTTCCAATTTTACAGACACACAGGAAGAGTCATACATAAATTAATCCACTTGACTGATATGGATTCATAACAGTATTTAAACATATCTCGCTGTAACTGTAACTACTATTCCCCAAAACATTACCTAATCACGTCAAGATTTTTTTTTTAACTTTTTCTTTTTTTTTTTTTATCTCTGGTCTTCAGAGTCATGATAGACCACTATGAAAGCAGCAGTTCCGCTCTTCTTCTCATCTTCTCAGGATTTAAAAATGTTCCAAGCCTTTCAGCTGCTTCATATATACATATAGTCTAACAAATCCTGTCTAACTATGCATATATGCATATTCAGTATTTTGAGATGCCATCTGAGTAAACACCATACACCATGCCTCTCTGACTAGCTCTTCTACCAAAAGAAAATTTGTCCAGATTAATATTGTACTGCTAGTCCACTACTGTACCATCTAGAACAAGGAATAAACTGTTGCCACAGCTTATATTGATTTGGTTTTCCTATTGTATTTAGTTTGGAAAAAGAAGAGGCAGTTATTAGAACACTTACTCATCATTTGAATATACTAAAGGAAAGGCAACCATATATAATATTTATCTTTTATAGGTAAGTCAGGTTTAAGAGTAGAAAGCTTTGGAAGAAAATAACCCAACTTTGTCAGCTTGGTGTTTTACTATATTAGCTTCCTAAAATAGTGTAAATAAATTAAGCTTGTCAAATATCTGTTTTTATCTCTTTACATTCACATCACACGGAATTAGCCTTATTTGTCTGTCATATGTACCACAAAAATAAGAGGCCTTTTACAAACCCCCAGCTATTCACCTGTGATCATCTAACAAAGTTAATCCCACTACCCACACCTTTACAGAAGTATCGATTGTAACGGCGTCCAAAATAACGTGCAAGATGTGAACTAGGCTCTCGTAGTGCTAGCAGTGATTCACACACCATGCTTGGTATTACTGCTGCAACACTCTTCGGAAAAAGGAAGTGTTAAGAGCCACAAGAATTACTGCTTTCCCAGCAGTGCCTTGTCCAAGTGAAAAATCACTCATTTCCCCAGCAACGCGGGTAGGTAAAGACTAGTGCTCCTGCAGAAGGGACTGTCCTAAGCAGACCCTCACGATGCCCGAGCTCCACCTCCGATTTGATTCTACCCCCCCAGAAGGCTTTAGGAGCGAGGCCTAGCAAGAAGCAAGGCTCCAAATACGACGGCATCTCGTAGCAACACCCACTTAACCCTAGACGCTGTAACTGACGCAAAAGCACATGGCTGGACAAACACCTTGGGCAAGGCAGGTAAAATTGTGCTCTTCTCCACAGTCTGAATCTTTTGCCTAGCCCTATCTCTAGTGAGCTCCAACGGCAGCTAGCTTTTAAGAGAGCCTAATGGTTGGACTTTATGATCTGATTTTAAAGGTCTCTTCCAATCTAAACGATTGATTCTACGTGTTTTCCCCGTCAGTCATTAAACCGCCGTGGGCGGTGCTGCTCCCGCCCTCTCCCCGTCCCGGGCGGGAAGCCGGCTGACCGCCCCACACTGCCCCAGGCAGGCGCCGCGCCCGACCACGGGCTGCTCCGCTCCCCCAGCTGGAGCCGCCCATGAGTACTTCCTCCTTTGGGCCAGCGGAGCTGACTAATGGAAACAAAGAGAAACAAGCTCACAGCCACCCCAGGCGCCAGACTTTAGCCCTTTCCCGAAGCGCACTTCTCCACTTGGACAGGTAGCCCGGGCATCGCTCGCTGCGGAGAGGCGATGCGGCCCCTCCACAGTATTCGGGGGCTCTCTGGCGGCCCACCGGCCCGCCACATGCGGCAGAGTCGCTCCTCCGCACGCAAAGAGCCGACGCTCTCTTCACGCGTAGACCCCCGGCGCTTCCCCACTCTCTCACCAGTGCCCCGGTCCCTCTCGTCGCCTTCATCTTCCTCCTCTCGCTGTTGCCCGTCCCGCTGCCGCTCCTCGCCCTGTGCCTCCACCGGCACCACTGTGAAGCTCGTCGGCATGGTGCAGACAACCCCAGACCCGCTGGCGCCTCCTCCTAGGGCAGCGGGCAGGGAGAGTCGGGCGCTGCCGCCTCCCTCACGTGAGAGCCATTTCCTCACGCAGCGGGGGGCGGTGGCCGGCACGCACCACCTCCCTCTCACCGCTTCACTGATGGCGCTGAGGCCGTGGCTCCGAAGGGAGGGGCACGGGCCCTGGGGCATTTCCTCTCAAACCTTGCCTTCCAGTCATCCTTGCAGCGCAAAGACCACCAGGCTGCTGCTCCTCTGATCCCGTTAGACAGAAACTGCCTTCCAAAGGAAACCAGAGCCAAGCTGTAGGATCTCAGTCCTCCAGATCACTGAAGGGATGACAGCATCCAGAAGGCCCAAGCGGTAGATTCATTATCACCTTTTGGACTAGTGGAGAAAGTCTACTGTGTGCCTTTGGACTACCAGGACATAAAGGTGGCTCCCAGAAATCTGGTCTTCTATGCAGCAGCCATGGTTTGCAGTGGACGGGTGAAGGTCCTGGGATTCAGGCTGGAGTCAGCATTTAAACTGACCAGCAGTGAAGCAGATTCAAAGAGTCAGTGGATGAGCAGCATATCAAGTCAAATATTAATGGTGTAACACTAGTGATGAGATACAGCTCGTGGTAACCTCCAACTTCCATCTCAAAGGAGGTTGTAGCATCTCTACTCCAGAAGTAGAGAAAACAGATTTAGAAGCCAAGGGCATTTTTCTTGTCTCCTGTTCTTCTACCTTCCCAGCAAAGTGGTAGAATAAATCAGAAAGACTATTCATGTTGGTCTGTATCTGTGTCTTTTGGAAGAGGACTCTGGTGGTTTTATGGTATGGTCCCATACTTCACTGGGATGGAAGATGTCTACGTAACACTACAGTCTGTCCCACAGCATAAAGGCCTTCAGAGAAGGAGGTAGGCAAAGTGATTCTGGCCATCAAAGGTGGCAGTGAGCTGGCAGATGTGGAGATGGTTGGGCAGTATGCACAGAGAGATGCATGGTAACATTCTGATATTTGGTAATGGGCTTCCCATTCAAACCACGGTGTCACTACAATAATGAGAATAGCAGCTGCATGAAAAAGGAGTGTCTTAATCCTCCCTCAGCTTTTTTCCAAGCTTAAGAAAGCAACTGGAATGGTTTTATTGCTAATAATAACAGATCTCCAATATTAATGTTATCTGCAGAGGTAAGGATGTTTTAGGGCATTTTTAATGTTGAAGTTCATTATCAAAATTAATACCATGAAGGAATCAGATAAAATGATAGGTTAGAATAGTAAATGTAATTTTGAAATCTATACACAAAATAGTAATTTCTTCTACAAAACAAGGATTAATTTTTGTCCAGGGCAGAACTAATTGTTTCACAGTGAGGGAGTGGAGCCTGGATCTATGTGTATCTGTCTAGGTTGTTATTCTATCTCTTCACTGTCATCAGCAGGGGCAGAATTAATGAATTCTCACTTTTGAGAAGGTGTGCTTGATGGCTGGAGGGTCTGTCCACAATTGGTTTTCATTGTCCTAGGTTTGGTGAGCATATTTGCATGTAAATCACTCTTTCTTTGTACATTTTTAGTATTGTTCCTGTTACTCTTCATTTTCTTATCTCCTTGCTGTTTCCAGTAAGCATGTTATCTCTGCCTTTTGTATCTTCCATACAAAAGAGGGGAGGGGAAGCAACTTGTGGTTTTCTTTTTAGTGGGACTACTAAATTAGGAATATAATTCCTAAACTATGACAGTGGCATGCAGTGTATTAGGTATGGGATCATGTATGAGCATTGAGAAGAAAATTTTCAACTGCTGATCATTTTTAAAGGAACATCCATCTGGTGCCTTGAGAAGTTTATTGAAAGAAACTCATGTACAATAAAGATGAAAACTGTATCATACTAAATGCACAAAAGGTTGAGTGTGGAGAAATTAGGATGGCAGTCTTCATTTTACTCAAATATGAAACAATTATTTTTTGTTTAAAATAGCTAAGAGCCAAAAAAAGTGTTTTGAGCCAAACTACTTTTTAATGATCAGAGGCAGAACTTCCTATTCCAACTTTCTTCTGTTTCCTCTCATAACCATGGAGAACCATCTGATGAAAAATAGGCACAGTTCAGTGGAGCAAATATGATAAATTCTTATGGGCTTGTGGGTTGTCCCCCATTACAGGGACATTGTATAATGCAAGAGCTGTGGGTTTTGAACGTCTTTATAAGTGTTATAAATGCATATTTTGGAGTTGGCTTTTCACAAATATTGAGATGAATGTTATACATATAATGTAAGAAGGTTGTATACTGTATTTCCTTTTATTTGTGGAATTTAAATATGTAATGAAGGTATATTTCCTAATTGTACCATAGTGTAAAAAACAAAAGACTATGGTTTTTTTTTCATTGTAACATCTAAATTGACCAAGCCAAAATGCAGGAGAGAACCATCCTGCATTCCTGTGAGAGAAGATTGCTGATAAAGAACAATTGAACCTTTTTATGGCCAAGGATTTATGACACCTAGCTGGCTGAAGGCACCATGCACAGATGAAGAAACTGCAATACTTGGGGACCCTTGAAACAGATAAAGAAAAGAGATGTTTAAATATGCATTAGTCTTTTAAATATGTAACACAGAGATTCTTAAATACCAAAAAATCTGGAATAGGGGGTGTGTTGGTTTACACCCTCAGCTGAGTAGTTACCTTTTTCTGTCTCCTAATTGTCTGGTTTTATTTTTTTTTATTTTTATTAAACTTATAAATTAATATAAAAAGGTGAAATGTTGTTTTTCACATAAGTGATTGCACAATGACAACCTTTGACTGGGAATAGTTCCTAAGGTGACTTTATGATGCTTGTATCCCCAATTGTCTGTTCTGTTTGTGCTGTATATTGTGTTCTGTACCTTTAAGACTGGTTCTGAGAGTGAAGCAGGGAAAGGAGAAGCACCGAGTTTGTTTTTGAGAAAGCTGCCTGACTCCTACGCATTCCTTCTCCGGATTTTGGTTCATCTGAGGTACAAACAGCAACAGGACAGACAGAGATCTTTTTGCTTTTAGTTAGTTCTAGCTAGCTAGGGCAGAAAAGTTCCCTGGACCGTTTTTGGTTTTGTTTTGTTTTTTTTTTTTTCCTTGGGACTGTTTAAACCTGCTCTGGACTGAAAAACCCAGAGGAGCACCAAGAGCTCGAACCTGAGGCCCACTGGGGCCTGGACCTCTGGAGGAACTGACAAGAGACTAGGAGAGCTGAGCTAACCCATGGCAAGGACTCTTTAAATTTGCCTTCTCATTTCAGAGCAACAAAAGGTTTTATTGTTTCATATTATTTATTCTTTATGCTTGTGGGCATTTTGTTTGTTAAATAAATAGATTTTTTCCACTTTTCTCCATGGAAGTTCTTTCCTGGACCAGTTGGGGGAGAAGCCGTTTGGGTTTGCTTCCAGAGGGACCCTATTTGGGAGTTTTCTCCCAAATTTGCCCTAAACCAGGACAAATAGTAACTGACTTCTTAGATTTATTTGTCATTTCATTTGAAATAGCATGAGATAAGTAGTGGTGTGATGCATGCCAGGTCTAACAACAGACTGCTCTGATCGTATGCTACTTGTCATATGAAATAAAAAAGAGCATAGTAAAATAAGATAAAGACATTATATAGATCTATGTCTAAAAACAACAATGATGGAATCATAATATTACATGAGAGTTTTGTTAAAAAAATAAAATGGGAAAACCTTTCAGTTTGTGATATTCCCTGAAAACAGAGTTCTACACCATCACCATCTTTCTGTTTGGAAAGATAGGAAGTGGCAGGACAGCGCCAATTCAAACAAAAATATTCAGATGGACCTTTAGAAGTCATTCATCTTGTTAACAAAGATGGATTTTGATGAATATTCTACAATACCCCCCAAAACAAACTAAAAACTGGAACACATGAAGATCCATATAGGAAATTAGTTTATATATCACAAATAGTAAAAAGATAAAATTAATGCTAACAATAAGGTTGTGATTTAAAACAAGACATCAGTCTAAGGAAGTTAATGATACCACTAAAACAATATCTTAAAAACCTCTACTATCTTTGATGTTATTAAGATATTAGAAGTAAATCACTAGAAAGGAAAAAAAACCACATTTATTGTCACAGAAAAAAGTAAAGTCAGAAACAGAAAAGAAGGAAAGAAAAATGCTTAACGGTATATGTGAGTGAAAAAATTACTAATATTACACATTTTCAAGTCATCAGGACTAATAAAGTTTAGGCATGTGAAACTGAAAATAAACTAGCCATTGACTTCTTGGACTCAGGAATGTTGCATTTTTGAAAAACTTGAAATCTTTAGAAATCCTAAAAAATAGGGGAAATTCCAAGAGAGGGAATGACTGTCCTTGTCAAAATTGAGTCATCAATACTTACAAAGAAGAAAAAGTGGCTCAGGAAAGCTGAGCTAACTGGTTTAATGATAATTTTGTTTTGAGAAAATATGATCATGATCTATATATTTGGGGGGGACAAGATAATGTGTTTGAACAGTTAAAGTGTTACAGTGCACATGAAAAATAGCCAAGGCATTTGATTTGGTTCCAATGGAAATTTTGTTGGAAACTTCTATGGAATTAACTGCATATTCTTCCCGTGTATTTCAAAACTGTTTTCTGAAAGATCTCAAGCTCTTAGCAGAAGCAGAAAGAAAATAAAAGACAGGGAGCAAGGACAATTAGGATTAGTATTTTCTAAGATGTGCTTTTTAGCAGCCATTTAGGTTTTCTAGTAAAGTCTGCGGGTCACAATGATTTCAGTAAGTAATGGCAGAAAATGTTTGTAATCTGAATTGAAAAGATAAAGGCTTTATAATGCAGTCATAAATACATCTGAGGATCAGGACTATGAGAGGTGAAAATTCATCTTGGGAAGCAGTAACTTCAAAAAGGATACAGTGTAACCCAAATTGAGTCAAACACATTTTCATTTTGACCTTTGCCAGATCCTCCTGACTCTTCAGGAATTTGTGTCTTTTACTGTGACTAAAATGCAAGCCAGCTGCATTGTGCTTTTTATTTCCTGTCTAACAAGTGTTTTTCAGAATCCCATGCACCATGACAAGTGATGCTGTTCTAAGACTAAATAGTTTGTTACGTACTTGTGCCTCCTCAATGAGAGAAGAGGAGCACCACAACCTCCCATTATCTGATTCCTTACAGTCTGTTAGCTTTGGCTTTGTCTTCTAGAACACAGTTCATCTTAACACATTGCAATGGACTAACTTCCTGAGAGCTAGAGAGTGTCAACTGGCCAAGTATTCATGCCTAGGGCATGCAGAGATGCTGCAGTGCCTTTTCATATCTATGGTGATTAAGACACACTTGAAGCCAAGAATCAGATTGTATGTCTGTCTTGCATTCGGAGCACATGGAGATTGAATTGTACGAAAACCTGATGAATATGTCATTGCCAACCCAGTCAATTCAAGTAGAGAACTGTTACTTTTTAGGCAGGTTGAACAAGACCACAGTGGTGTATTCACACTGATTTGTGAATATGGAATACCCAGGAGCAGCTCCAGAAACACTGTATAACCTCTCCATTATTAAATAAATTGGTTCAGTCTTCCAGGGTTTGAGCATGCTGATAGAAAAGCACAAACTGCTATGAAGGTGGAACACTACTGAAATAATAACATCAAGCATCAAGTGGTTGACTCCTCATATAAATAATAAACAGATTGATAAGAGAACACTCTGGAGTATCCTTTGATGGGTTATTTAGGATGTTGTATCCACTACAGTATGCAGCATGTTAGGATACCATCACAAAACCAAAACCCATGTATGTATAATTATTCAACAATATTTGCAAAACTACTGGCAAGCTTTTTTACTTATAAAAGGCTTGGAACACAACTGGATTCAACAGTTATTCCTCCATTCAGCAGATATACGGATCTTTGCTAACCAAAGGCTGAGGAAACTAGGGGTGTCACATATATTTACATTGCCAACATGTTTACTGAGTAATGATATGCTAGAGCATGTGCTGATATTACTACACAGGTTTTTAATGAGATTGAGATTTGCTTTGTAATCCTTTAATGAGCCACTTTTCATTAAATGCATGTACTTGATTGTACTTGAGTTGCTAGCAGAGCAATGCTATTAGCTCATGGGCAGGCTTTGCATGACAATTTTATCTTCCAGTAAACTCCTGTGTCTTCTGTAAAAAAGAGTGAAACTCAAGAGTTGTATTGGTTTGCTAAAGCAAAAACTCATGGCTGAGCTTTGTAGAAATCCTCAGACTGAGTTGGGCCTGTTATAAGCTTACATGCTGGTAGTTTGTGGTGCTTTTTAGTCCATGGGTTGGGTAGACTCGTAAGGTGCTGTGACAGCTGCATTTTTTAAATTTGTGGCTTCAGTTTACTCTATGAAAACCTGCAACCTGCATGTTGTCTATTTTGTTAAAAAGATGTCATGGATAAACAACAAAGCAAAATGTATACATGGGCCTCTCTGACACTGGCACCTGGAACAGGCATTCTGCCTTTCTAGACAGTAACTTACAGTGGTCAACAGAAGAAGCTTCCAAAGTGCAAGATAGCAGGCAGACAAGCTGACAAACTCCCCAAAAGGTACAAGATAAAAATCATCCCAAGGACCAGTACCAACAGTCAATGATTAGAAGTTACAGAAAAAATAGATGCAAAGAAACCACGTTATGTATCTTAAGTCCAGGAATGCCATATGATGTTGCTTAATTGTCCAGCAGAATCATTGAAAGGGCCACAGTAGGCAAATTTCTTTTGTGACTTCAGATTGATTTGTTCCAGCAGAGCTAGATTTTCTCAATTTGGAGAGTGATCTTATGTGATTTAGTATCGTCATTTAAGAAGAAACCTAGCCAAGAAAGGTATTGTTTCTATCCTTCTCCATCTTAGTGATACCTAAAACTTGTTCCCAAAGATCCTAAATGTACTAGTAGGCCAAAGTTGCACTGACCAGCCTCACCTGAGACACTCCTACCTTCACATTCTCTGTCCCTGGATCTAGGGACTCCCTTTAAATTTAGGCCTGGTCCTTCTGTCCTTGTGTGATCTATAGATGTACTTGCCTTACATTCCATCACAGCTCTGTTTCACTGTGAGCTTTGTTATCCAGGGCCTGGCCTGCTTGTCTCACTTGGGCACTGTGGAACCAGTAGCTGGAGAATCTCCTACTGTAGTAGCTTTTGTTACTGTGGTTTGGCTTCTCTGCCAAAGGGAGAAGACAGTCCTGAGTGTTCCTTGATGTTCTTCTGAATAGGGCCCTGAATAACTTGCTCTACCCTTGAAGTTTTCCCTTAGTGTAAGAGGCTGCACTAAATGACCTCCAAAGGTTCTTCACACACTACTTCTGATTTTGTGAAAATGTAAACACTTGCCCACACCAACTAGGTACAACAGAATTTGCTTTTTAACAAAGAAGAAAAATAGAAGGGAACTGGAAAGCTTGGCCTCCAGCCTCTACTTCTGCTCTCTCTTTTCTACTTTTGCCTGTGTCAGTATTTTGTGGTATAGGAATATATATAGCTCCTGTAGTTTGCTATGCAATATAGGAAACACTAATGGAATATTAAGAAAAACAGGTTCTATCTTTTCTGGTGATAAAACAGAATGAGAGTCATCTCTCAGTATGAAAAAACCTAAGCCTGTGTTATGGTGCCTTATAACAGCACTGCTGTCTTAGAACTCTGTGAGCTCTAATTTCTGTTCATTCTTGTTGCATTCTTCAACATCCCTTGCAGAATTTACTTTTTCATCCTTTCCCTCTCTGTCCACTTGACATACTATTTCACTTACTCCTTGAGCTGAGAGGCTGTTTTGTGGAAAAGATGCCAAAACTGTGGAGATGCACTCTTAGAGTATGCACAGTCAATTTTTCTGACTTGCACAGTCTGTGCCAGCTGGAGCAAATTTTATTACTTACAGAAGTGATGAAATAAACCCCTTTTACTGTCTAAAAAAGACTGCAGTACAAACCTCTCAACAGGCTGAAGTAGGAAAAAAAAGTTTGCTTCCACCAGCATGACTTTAACATACACCTGTTCATCATCGCTTCTGAACCATTATTCTGAGGGAGGGAAAACATAATGAAAGTATTTAAAATAATTGTATCTCTTGAAGTTGTTCTGTGACAAAATGAATGCCCTCTCTGTCCTCTCAATGGCATCTACTAGCTGACATAATTGAGTTGACTTGCAACATAAGCACTGTAGTTAATCATTGCCAAGATTTAAATGACTTGTGAAACTAGTTTCATAATGCTGAATAAGTGAGGAGAATATAAAATCACAATAAAAAATGTAAAGAGTTCCTTAAAGAACTTTGTCAAATGAGTGGCAGATAAAAACACTAAGATTATACTATAGAAGTTAATATTTTTTTGCTTTAATATGACTTTGCTTTAACTTTGTTTTATTATTCTGTTGATATAGAGTACTTGGCAGAAAAAACGCTGCATAATGCAATTACAATGCTTTTCTTCCGAAGGGGAATTATGCTCAACTCAATGCTAGAAGTCCCTCTAGCTTGTGAGAGCCCTCATCACTGAGCAGCAACATGGATATGCACTCCTTGTAAAAGTATAGTTCTCTGCTGGACAGTATTACATTTTCAGTAGAAATGGCAGGGAGTAGTTTCTTGCATACTCATTATTATCTTGGGACATGGCAAATAGCACAGTTGAATCCCTTTAGGCAATAAATACTTAGAATCTTCCTGAAGTACTCCAAGTAGCATGGTATTATGCTACAACTAGGCACTTCACCTTCTGTTTTTAATTAACTGACTGGTGACTGTTAAATCGCATATTCTTTAATATGTCTGCTGAATGAGGACCCTCAGAGGACATGGGCAAAATTAGGACCTTCTTTGCTTTTTCTGAAGTGAAGTAAGTCTACACAAACAAGCTGATTCTGACCAATTATTTCTCAATAAAGAGAGCAAATATATTTTATGTCTTAGGGAAGCTAGCCAACATAATCATCTTGCAATCCAATAGAAAGCTGCTAATATTCTGTAAACTGTAACAGCTTCAAATTTGAATATTGACTAAAATTATGATACACCTTGTCATACTGAAATACTAACTAGGATAACCTTATATTCTTTGTAGAATTGTGTTCAACTAAATAAGTGTAAACATTTGAGTTAGATTCACTATTTATTAAAAATCATAATTTTCAGAATATTTGGGAATATGTAATCTCTGGATTTTTTTTTTAATTATGCCTCAGTGTCTCCATACTGTTGTATACTATCACCCAGTGGAATATAGTTGGACAGTACCTCTCAGAACAGTCTGAGGAAGTAAAGCATGCTTAAATAGCACTTTTCCAACTAAGAACCAAGGGAAACATTTCACCTAGGTTTGAAACAGAGAAGCAGCTGGAGGGAAATGGCATCTTTTGGTGATCAAAGAACATAGGAACAAGAGCCAGGCTTTAGAAGATACTTTTTTTCTTTTTTTTTTTTTTAATTTAGCATCATTCAGTGACACACACTACTGTGGTGGTTCCCAGGAAAATAGGTTAGGTTGTGCCTGCTATATGGACTTTGATCACTCTTACCTAGAGACTGTGTGCTGCAAGCTAACTGACTAAGAAATGCTAATTGATTTTAGAAAAACTGTCTACATCTCTACAACAACCTGTTCTCTCAGCTTTTCCTTAGAGATAAGCTCTCAACATTAGCAAGTTTTGCCTTATAGGAATAGAGGTTATGCTGTAATGCAAAGGAAAGTCCTAATCTAAGTTGTGCATCATCCTTTAAAGCATTCCACTTTGAACTATCTTCTAAATGGAAATTTGGGAAACTGTATGACAAGGCTGTGGGCTGAGAAAAGTCTTTTAACTCTTCATGAAATATGACCTGGTTTGGAGCCAAGAAAATGGCCCCAGTCAAGAAAATCATGCATAATTTTGAAATAGGATGTGCTAACTTTCAGCTCATCACTCTGCTACATAAAAAAGCATGTATCTGGAGAGAAAAAATGTCTTAATCCCACTCAAGACGTTTTGTTGCCTGTAAGAATATATTTTTCATTTAAATATTATGGGCTTATATATATAAAATTACTGTTACTGTAGACTTCATTACCTGATATATATGTATGTAATTTATAAAGTGTGTCAAGTGTGTATATAAACACCCTGATATATGAATCTAGTTATAAGTCCTGTAGGATTTGAATAAGGAGACTGGAATACCTCTTGAGTCAGATTTGATTGTTCATCAAACCCAGGGAAACAGACAAGTCATATCAGAGAAAGGAGCCGGAAATTGCACAATTCACTCAGAAACCACTGCAAGATCCCTCTTTAAACACAAACTTTGTGAAGAAGACAATGCCTCACAATGGAATAAAAAAGCACAGGTTAAATAAACTGTCCAGAAGAAAGATTACATAGATTTAGACTGGGAGGAGCCAATTTTCATAATTATATAGCATATATTTGGGCTTGAATGGACAGAAATGAGTGACTTTATCTCTAGCTGAGAGACCTGGGAAAAGCCAGGGAATGGATGTAACACTGATCCAAGTGAGAGCAGGGAAGAAAGGGAGAAGAGTTGCACCTATGCCTTTCTTCTGATATTCCTGAAATGTGTAAATTCCTTTTTTTTTTTTTTTTTTTTTTTTGTGACACTGTTGCAAGACCACTGTCTACAAATTTTACACTGTTAAATTGTGTAATATTAGCAGTGATGATAGAACTCTAGGAGGTAGTTCTCCTAACCTTAAAAACATATGTGAACAACAGCAAGTTAGAACACCCAAGAGGACTATGCCGCAGTCTTAGAAAGCCACCAAGAAACCCCTAAGCAAGCTCTGCCCCATGCAAAGAGGCAAGGCCTGTGAGACTGATCAAGACACCCTGTGTAGCCTGACCCAAGGTGCCAGGATGACTATGGCAGTTCCTGGGTCAGCAAGATACATTGCAAGGCCACATTGCACACTAAAATGGAAAAAACAAAAACAAAAAACAAAAAACAACAACAACAACAAAAAAAAAACAAACCACCAAAACAAACAAACAAACAAAAAAACCAACCAAAAACACACACCAAAAAAAACAAACAAACAAAAAAACAACACAAACAAACAAACAAAAAAAACCCCACCAACCCGAAGAAAAATGCCTAATTTGGGAGAATGTATAGGTGGGGACCTATGGGCATTTTGGTGCTAGCTAAGAAGTTTGCAAGTTTCTCAGCAGACTGGAAGCTGGGGTAGAGAGGGGCAGAGGCAGGGCAGACAGCATCCTACTGTGGTCCTGCTGCTAACCCCATTGCAAAAGTATAATTTGGAACATATATCCCACTTCTCTGCATGCACTTTATATCATTACAAACATAGCATTTTCCTGCCTCTAGTTGCTTTTAACATGGATACGAAAGCACATGTCTTGCATACTGCTTTGGCTGGGATATACTTTTTTCACAGTATCTGGTACAGGAGTATGTTTTAGATTTGTGCTGAATACAATGATGATAATAGAGATGTTTTTGTTATTGCTTAGCAGTGCTTAAACAGAGCCAAGGTCTGCTTTTTGTAGTGCCATGCTGGCAAGGCAGTTGGAAGTGCATGGGAAATTGGGAGGAGACACAGCCAGAACAGGTGACCCAAAATGACCAAAGGGATATTCCAGACCATATGACATCATGCTTATTATATAACATAGGAGGAGGAGAAAGAGAAGGGGATGTTTAGAGTGATGATATTTGTCTTCCCAAATGCACAATGGGACCCTGCTCTCGTGGAGATGGCTGAACACCTGCCTGTCTTTGGGAAACAGTGAATTACTTACTTGGTTTTTTTCCTTGCATACGTGGCTTTTCCTTTCCCTATTAAACTGCTTTTATGTCAATGCATGAGATTTCTAGCTTTTATCTGTTCAGTTCTCTCCCTGATTGCACGGGTAGGGTAGTGAACGAGAGGCTGTGTGGGGCTTGGTTGCTGGCTGGGATTAAGCCACAATCGTCCTTTTTGGCACCCAATATGGGGCACAAACTGTTTAAGATAATGACAGATTTGCTTGGGATGAGCTAAATTAAATTTATAGCTATTAGTGCTGTTCAGCTGGTAATCAGCAGGCTCTTGTGCTTGCCATGGGGCTCCCTTCCATGACTGTATATTAGTCTAGTGATTGCTCATTAGTGGTTGCTTTTTGCTTTTGCTGCTTGCTGTATTGCTGTATTGCTTATCATCTCCCTGTATGCCTGGGAACATTTTGATAACAGTCCTGGTGATGTGCCTGGGCTGGCAGATGGCCAGGCTGTTGCTGCTGTTTCTGTGTTGCTGTACTGGACAAGCGGAATTCCAGCGTGAACTGGAGCTGAACAGACTATGATATGAATACGTCCATGATGGAGCAGGGACCCACCTGCAGCCCATGGAAGACACAATGCCTGAGTAGGTGAATGCCTGAAGAAGGCTGTACCCCATGAGATGCTGTCATTGGAGCAGGTTTGCTGACAAGGCTTTGTGACCTCATGGGGGGCCCTGCTGGAGCAGTCTGTGAAGAACTGGAGCCTGTGCAAAGACTCCACACTGGAGAAGTTTCAGGACTGTCTCCCATGGGTGTGGCCCCACATTGGAGCGGGGGCAGCAGAGATTCCCTCCCAGCCCACGATGAAGACCATGGTGAAGCAGCTATCTTCTGCAGCCCATGCAGGGCTGTGATGTGCACAACACTAACAGTGAACTCCAGTGGGAACCCTTTGTTGCTAGCCAGGCTGGGGACAAGGGTAGGAGTTCATTGCAATGTTAAACACTGTAACCTGGCCCAAAAAGGACTAGAGATGGAGATTGTAATGGCTATAACTTTAATTTGTTGTAAACTTTGAATTGTGTGGTACAGGAATTAGTACAGCAGAAACCACCTGAGGCAATGGAGGAGAAGCCTTACAGGAAGAAGTGACTTGAGCTCAGCTGGCTTTGGTGCCCAGTAACAAGCAAGAAATAGAGCCAAAATAATGACTAAATTAATTCAAAAACCATTTTGAACACATTTTATAGACATTTTGCAGGGGTGGTCCATAGACTAAGGGAACAATTATCTCTGTGTTGTATCAAAGAATGGAAAGGGGACGGTGGTTAATGAAGTTGTATGGAATAGTGTGAGACTTGAGTATGATGTAAATGGTACTAAACAAGGGTTGGAAGTCCCACTTTTCTGCATACACTTTACAGCATCAAAAACAAAACACTTCCTTGCTTCTTGTCTCTTTTGACACAGGAACGAAGCACAGATTTTGTTTAGGTTACAGTTCCATCCATAACATGTTTCACTTTTTTAGCCTTTTTATCTTTGATGTTTTCCATGCAAACTTTGCATTTCTCATGAAAAAAAAAAATCATAGCCAAATTATCAGTTTGTTTTTCAAAAGCCAGGGCCTTGTGCTTCTGCAAACATTCCCAGACATCAGTCTGCACTTTGGGCAAGTTACTTTCACATTCACATTAGCTGCAGAGTCATGTCATAAGCACAGCTGACAATATGTCTTTATAGACAGTTATCACCTATAATACAAAAACAGCACAAAAATTTCCCACCCCAAGTAACTTTCTGTCATCCCAAACACTATGATAATTTTGATCATGTAAAAGGAGGAAGGAGGCCATGGGAGATCTATGGTGATAGTTTGGGTTAAAAATACCCCAACACTTTCCCCCCCCCATGATATAACATGCAGTGGATCTTCAGGCAAGGAGATCTCAATCAATATAACCTTATGCACAGACCACCCCAATTTGTGAGGCAGATCTTTTGCATGAATTAAGATATGTACACCAGATCCCTCACTTCTGTAAGTCCTGTGAGACTCTCAGCAAAACAAAGGTTATTGTTACCATTACTTTGCTCAGTTAAAAAGTACCTCTTTTTGTCTATGGTTAAAGTGGCAGATGAACTACAGTTCTGCATCCTATACTTCCAACTGCTTTTATAGTAACGATAGCCAAGAAGAAATTCGGATCAAAACCACAACTCATTTACTCTGTAGGAGAGGTAGTGATGCAGTCTCAAATTCTCTTTGCTTTCATATTGCTTAAATTAGTAGTGGAAGAATATGGAGGATTGTACATGTTGACAGCTTCAAGATGAAGCTGAACATAATCAGCAGGTTTGAACAGTTGTTGTAAGTGCTTAAAACATTTCATGTAACTCCAATAATGATATCTAAATGTCTTGGGTTGCAATATGTAACCAAAAATGTGTATTCTATTTGCCATCTGTTGAAACTGGTTGGGGAAATGTTTTTTTCTTTATCTCTTGTACAACCCATTTCTCATAACTCCAGGGGAGAGGGGGTGGGGGTTAATGGGCCAGCTGTTAAAACCAGGTGGGACAGTGTTCCTTCTCTCTTCCACAACCCATTCTCCCTCCAGGGGGCTATATTCTGGTCATGGGCCATTAAGGCTCACTGAATGACTGATAAAATTACATCACCCCATTGTGAGATGCTCCACCCAATGGGAGAAGCCAAGCATTCCTACCTGGATAAAAACTGAGATGTAGGAACACAAGGTATCTGGTTCCACCGGATTTCCCAGAGGAAGACTGGACCTATCTCACCACCACTGGACCGTTCTACAGGATCATCTCTACTCCAGCAGAGCTGCATCTGTCACTCCAGGAGGACTTACTGGACTGCTTCCAACACCCTGACCAACAGGTTGTCAGGTCATGTTCTGACTCTGTCAGTGTTTCAAGAGTTTTGTTTTGTTTGCTTTTTTTTTGTACTACTGCATTTGTATTTTTAATATTCCTAGTAAAGGACTGTTATTCTGATTCCCATATCTTTGCCTCAAAGCCCCTTTAATTGCAAAATTATAATGATTTGGAGGGAGGGGTTTACCTTCTCCATTCCGACAGATGCTCCAGCTTTCCCTGGCAGACACCTGTCTTTCCAAACCAAGACACAAAATTATGTGAGCCTAAATTTACAAATCTGTATTCTTCTACATATCACCTAGCTCTGAACACTTGTATGTGCCAGTAACATTGCTGCATATCCTCCATGGATGCCTCCTGCTCTAGCTCCTCTGCTACATTTGGGTGTAAAAGTAACACTGAGCTCAGAACTAGTGTGTGCTGCCAGTGGCCTCCCCTGGCAGACAGTCATTGTTAACTTGTTCACAATGGGTATAGCCCCCTGTTCTATAAGGTTCCTTCCAGGAACTCCTTTCCTAGGACACATCCACTGCCCAGCAGACTCAGAAAAGAAATGTACACTTGTGAGACTTACAGTGCCATAAACACACTCTTGCACGATGCAGATTTTTTTAGCCTTAACTAATGAGCAGTCTTTGTTCTAACAGTGTTGTATGTTTTGCTGGGCTGAGAGTATTTCCATCACCAACATTTTTTATGCCTTCTACCTTGTCTGCTACTCCTCCACACCCAGTAACAACCATGGTTTTCAGCTCTGCAAAAAACCCACTAATTTTTTTTTTTTTTTTTGGCACCCTTGGGTTTTCAGCTGTAACTCTGGTCTCAAGACCATGTGTCTGTAGACTGCAACCCTTGGTCTTGATGCTTCCACAGTAATTATGCTGTGATAATTAGTAATTATGGTCTAAGTACAGTCTTTATTTCATTCTCAGTCTTCTATTTTTCATTTGAAACATCAAACAAAACAAAACCTCCAGCACAACTACTATTAGTCCTACAAGTTGTCACCCCACAGCTGTGTCTAAAGGGTGTTTACTCACAACCAACATTCTCAGAATGAAACTTGAAATTCAGTTCTTGGGCCCAGATCATGTGGTCTTTTATGAAAAGCCCTTCACGCTCAGACTGCTCACTCATGTCTCATAAGGACTTCTGTAAAACATACTGCTCTTCTGTGACAGTCCAGATTTTCAGCCCCAAGATGGCCCAGACCACTGTTGTAGCATATACTACATGGTTACTAGGGTTACTACCCATGTCAGCAAAACTAAAGAATTTCATAGGATTGCTAATTGAGTGCAAATGTCTGTTCTCTCATTTCAGTAATAAGAGTGACAAATTTGTCCTGGGGTTCCCCTCTCCCTGTGTATTCAAACAATACTATTTGTCTTTTTTTCTGTTGCCCTGTAAATATCAGAAGTCCAGCCACAATTCTTCTGTGGAACAGAAAGTCATTAGGACAATCCAAAATATAAGTAATCTTTTGAATTTGTTAATTCTAGCATTGGGCTCATCTGCATTGAAAACTGCACAAGCGGTTGAGCAACCACTGTGCCTGGCCTTAGAACTTAAATCTCAATAGATTTAAATCACATGAGGTTTATCAATAGTAATCAAAATATTAAGTTACCATCTTCTGTAAGCAACATTCTATAACCACAGGAATGTATGAATGAAGATGTTTAGTGAAAGTAACAGTATCTCACAGAGATAACAGAGGATCCATTCCATCATCTCTTGCTGTTCTGCAAGAATAGCATGGAATTTGTATCTACAGTGAGAGGACAAATGAGAATCAACGAGAATTCACTGGTCCCGCTGGTCTTAAGGATAAACAAAATTTTCCTTCTAAATGATTGTGCTGGTTTGAAAGCAAAATGAGTGAGACTCCAGGTCAGAAATACAATTAATAGGAGAAGAGAGAAAAAAGAAAAGTAAAATAAAATAAATGGAATAATACTACCTGACACCCTGTTGGTTAGGGTGGAGGTAGCAGTCCAGATGAAGTGGTCTTGTTGAAGCAGTGATGCCATAGAAAGGTCTGGTATCTCTTGTCCTCTGGGAATCCAGTGAGTAAAGGGTGCTGTGCTGTCCCAAATCCAAGATTATATCCAGGTGGGAATGCCTGGCTCCTCCCCCTGGGCGGAGCATCTCACAATGGGCTGATATCATTCCACCAGTCATGCAGTGGGTCCTTGATTGCCCATTAAACAGAGAGAGCTCCCTGAGGGAGTTACCTGTGAGTCATGGGGCAAGGCATTGATGGCCCATTAACAGAAGATAGTCCGGAGGGAGGGGCAAGGGAAACACTGCCCCACCTGGTTTCAACAGCTCATGAAGATGGTGATAGAATACATACTTTGGGCACATCTTACATTGTAACCTAAGACACTGACTATTCATCCCTTTCTTCACTTAGTCCTGCTCTTTTCTCATCACTGTGAGACTATTTCCTCCCAGAAACAGAGAAAAGCACGATTTTCTGCCCTTTTAGCAATAAAATGCCAGAACAACATCTTCTGCATTTCATGTCACTACCTTCTCTGATACCTCATGAACTCCTGCGCTGCTGGAATGACAATGCCTTTGTTCTTGAAAACATATGCTACCCCTCCTAATTTCTTACTCCATTATCTCAGCCAAAACTGCCTTTGCCTTTTGGCCAAAAAAGATGGCCATCTTTTACCCTTAGACCTGTTCTGGGGAAGTCAAGCTCAACAGCCTCATATATGACTCCAGACCAGTTTCCAACGTCATTCATCTACAGTGGTAGAGATGTATGCTGCCTTCCTTACTACCTTCTTATCTTGAAGCATAAAGAAATCGATCATCTCCATACCCTTCCAGAGTTCTCCATCTTTTTAGCGATCTGTATGACAAAAAGACTGCCAGGTATAATAAAATCTTCTAGGAACTCTGGAATTAAAACCACCAGTCATGACCTGAGTCCGTGTCTTTTTCTCTCTCTTGCCCAATCTGTTTTCCTAGAACTACTCCTGTCACAGATTCATACGGGGCCATACTCTCACTCTGCACCTGCAATGGCCAAATGTTATGGTTCAGGGCAAATCTGGGAGGAAACCCCTAAATAAAGCCCCTCTGAAAAGCAAGCCCAAATGGCCCCTTCCCACAGCCGGCCCAGGAAAAAGAGCTTCCTCAGAAAAAAAGTGGAAAAAAATATTTATTTAACAAATACAATGCCCACAAGCATAAGGAATGGATAATATGAAAGAATAAAACCTCTTGCTGCTCCAAAGAGAGATGGCAAACTCGAGAAAATCCTTGCTGTGGGTGTAGCTCACCTCACTCAGTCACTTATCAATCCCAGTCCCTCCCAAGGTCCAGGCCCTGGTGGAATGCAGGTGCAAGCTCCCGGTGCTCCTCTGTGTTTTTCAGTCCAGAGCAGATTTAAACAGTCCCAAGAAAAAGGAAAAAAAAAACAGTCCAGGGAACTTCTCTGCCTCAGCTAGCTAAAACTAACTAAAGGCAAAAGATTTTTGTCCCGTTACTGTCGCCTCAGCCGAACACATGCCGGAGAAGAAATGCAGAGGAGTGAACACTGTTTTCTCAAAACAAACTCCACACTTCTTTCCCTGTTTCACTCTCAGAACCAGTCTTAAAGGCACAGAACTCAATATATAGCACAAACAGAACAGATGATGGGGGATGCAGGCATCATAAAGTCACCCTAGGACACCAAACTTGCCAGCTAGTAACAATCAGGGAGTCTAATGAGTCTTATAGCAGATAAAGAACATTATTGACATTACTGGTGGACTGAATTTGAACCAAAGAGGAATCAGTAACTGATTAGAGCCAGTGCGCAATGGAGTAATTCCAAGATTGCACTCTTCACCCACGACATTAGTAGAAAAAAGGGAAAGTCTTAGCTCTAAATGTGCACAGTTGTAAAGTAGTTTTTATTGACAGTAATTTCTTTCACATAATTATATTTTCTACTTATTGGAACCTGGATAATGTTTTGAAAAATATTTTACAGAGTAGCAGTTTTTAGTTTATATTCATGTGAATAGGAGAACATCTATCACTACCATAATTGCAAATCCTTTTGCTTCTGAAAACAAGCCTTTCTATAACTTCTCAATATAGAAGGTAAGATGTCTGTTCCACAGAATAAACTTGGAAGACCTTGCTTCAGTAAGCTTTTGATGACAGACACTGTTTGGCCATTAAAAGTATGTCCTTATTAAGGAATTAATTATCAGCTAACACTTAAAAATGCTTTATTAATTTCAGAATACCAAGAGCTCTCTCTTCAAGCCAATGTGTTTCTAAATTACTTCAATTTTATACATTCTTTGATGCAAAAGAATTGTTATGAAGCATTAAAATAATTTTTTTCATTCACTTAGAATGAATAATGTTAAAATTTGCTGCTCTTATTGTTATCCCCAAAATTAACATTTGAATTTAACAGTTGGAATCTGCAAATTATTGTAGCAACTGAAAAATTACATTGTAGCAATGGGGAACAAAGTGAGATAGACCCTCCCCTTATGCATCTGAAGATCACTTTATTGAAGAAATTGCCTCTTTTTATACCTTTAATCTCCATCAGACATAACTGAAACCAAACCAAGACCTAACAGAACAGCTGAAGGGCACCCATTGGCTGACTCAGATTCAGGGCTGCTGTGCATATGTCCTATCACTCAATCAGCTTCTCGTTCAGACGCTGTCCATGCCTTTCTCTAGCCAATCACAATCTCACTTCCAGCTGTCACTCAGCTGCTCTCTCCTCACTCCTAACTGCCTCTCACCCCTCAAGGGACTGCCAACGGTCCAACCTGCAGCTGTGCCATTCCCATGGGGTCTTCTGGTGAGCACAAGCCTTAACAACTTCAACAATTATAACCCCATATTCCATATTACAGCTTTATCGTAACTGAGTTACAACATTGCATATACAGATCATAAAGTCCTAGGAATACATGAAAATTTGATTTCCCTTCATTCACTCCTTTCTGTTCTATGAGAAGATATTTTACCTGTAAATGTGTAAAAATTAGTAAATAGTAAACATTTGAAGAGTACAAAAGCTGGATCAGAATAAATAACAACAAAAGATTAAGAGCTATCCATTTTGGAACAAAACAACCATCAAGGAACACTGAACACTTCAATGTGTCTGCACAGTTACCTCTTTTATCAATTAACCAATCACGATCTTTTTGAAAAAGACAAAATGTAACACAGATACTAGCATATTAATATAATTGCTAATGATTTCTGGAGACTGTATGCTGCATTCAAAAAGGTGAATAAAAATACTGAGATGATTAAGAGAATCAACAGCGTGTTTCAAAGGGAATTCAGGGAGATCAAGACAACCCAGCAAAGACATGGAGACAACTTTATTAATGCATCTCATTACACACCTTTGACAGCTAACAGTGCATGTAGAAAAAGAACTGCTAAAGCTCAAGAACAAAACTGAGTCAAAAAGCATAGCTTCTTTAGGTTGGCCATGAATTGTAGGATCATACTGGTTGGAAGAGACTTCAGGGAGGTCATGTAGTCCAATTTCCTGCTCCAAGCATGTCCAGTTAAAGAAGGTTGTTCAGGATTTCATATAGTTGAGTTCTTAATGTCTTCACAGAAGACAATTCTGAAATACGCCTGAGTAAACTCATCCTGTGTTTTACCACCTTCCTCATGAAAGTGTGTATCAAACCATAATGTCTCATGTTTCATCTTCTATTTCCTCTCATCCTTTTACAGTACATTTTGGCTCTGTCCTCTCTATGCATCCCATTAGGTATTTATGGACAGAAGTAAGATTTCAGTATTCCCGTTTCTGAGGCTGAACAAATCCAGTGCCTTCAGCCTCTCCATTATGTCACATCATGTACTCCTGCCTCCTGACCAGCTCGGTGGTCTTCTGTTTGAGTTGTTTCAGTCAAGGTCCTTCTTGTACTGGGGAGTCTGCAGCTGGACCCAGTATTAAACACGTCATCTCACAAATGCTGAATAGAGGAGAGTAATGACTTCCTTCAACCTACTGTGTTTGTGC
The DNA here is from genome assembly GCA_016584745.2 of Phylloscopus trochilus trochilus. Classification (NCBI taxonomy): domain Eukaryota; kingdom Metazoa; phylum Chordata; class Aves; order Passeriformes; family Phylloscopidae; genus Phylloscopus; species Phylloscopus trochilus. The sequence continues at coordinate 54,966,382 of WQNJ02000546.1, read as the reverse complement.
TTACTAATCCAGGGCAAATTTATGCTTGTACTTACTAATCCAATACATGGCTGGTTTTGCCACAAGGGTGCACTGCTAAACTCGTGGTTAACTTGCTGTCCACCTGGATTCCCAGTTCTTTTTACATAAAGCTGCTATCAAGGCAATGAGCTCCAGCCTGTACAATTGCATTAGGTTATTCCATTCTAGGTGCATGGCTTTGTACACATTTGGGCTGAAGATAATTTCTCAAGGCCAGGACTGGAAAACACAGGAAAACCATGGACTAAAAATTTAACTTCCTATGGAGCTTTTTCAATTCTTAGTAAGTACATCACTCAGTAAGTAGCTGGCAGCAAAGACATACACTTCCTAAATGCCTAATAAAGTTAACAAAAATACACCTTATATAAAAATTAATGATTTGATATTTCAATCCAACACCTGTTTAATCACTGCCTACTTCAACAGAATACAATTAAAATTGGTGAAGACTTTAATTGAAGATGCTGAACTGTGTTTCCTAAGCAATCACAACACTTAACTAGAAACTTTGGCAACTTTGATGCCAACATACTGAATTAAAACACCAACCTGAGTCAGTATTTACCGCTAGTTATTGCACTGACTGAAGATTTTAATTAATACTTCCTGAAACAGCATTTCTTTATAAGAAGTATCTAACTTAATGTGATAGCAGTAAATTCTGAAAATTCCTTGAATTGCTTGTTAAAAAAAGGTAAGCTGTCTAGGTGCCATGCATGGACAGAATGTACCTTCTTGACAGTACTGTTTCATAGGTGACTATCCACCATCCAACAGTTTTCCCCATAGCTTTTATTTCCTAGAACTTAGATTTATAAGTACTGCTCCCTACCCTACATACACATTTTTAAAGACAGCCTTCTGACTAGCTGTCATGACCCACTAATGCAGGCGAGAGTCGTGATGGTTCGAGGGATCTCAGAGTTCAAAAGACACAGCAGGGGACAACAACAATTTGCTCTCAATAGCAGTACACTTTATTAAGTGCACACAGCACTATATATGATAGAGGGAGAGAGAGAAGGAAGAGAGCGAGAGACAAAGAGAGAGAGAAAGAGAGAGAGAAAAGGGGATATAGCTACCAACGGAGAGACAGAGTCCTCGTGGTGCACGCTGACAAATAGACGCATCTTCTTCTGTGAGGAGATCTCAAATTCGGGTCATCTTGAGGGGTCTCGTTATAGTCCTTTCCAAAGCAACAGGCAGCTGAGCAGAAGGTGGGGAGACCATCAGCAGGTGCGCTGAAACAGGACAAAGCGCTCCGGTGATTAGAGCAAATGTTCACTCAGGGAACAGGTACAGGACAAGTACAGGACAAACCAGTCCGAAACCAGTTCGAAACCAGTCCACTGTGTCATGCCCATTGCTTCCACCAGGTTCCCATGGGGATGCATCAGTCCAACGAGTGCACCTGCAGGCAGTGGTTGGCAGACACCCCACCTCAGCCAGGCCCCTGTATTGGGGTCTTAGGTTTTAGTCCCAGTCCTTTTGGAGTCCCCAGTCTCCATCCTTGGTGATGATCATGAGGCAGATGAGGAACTTAGGGACTGTCTCTTATACTAGCATATAAAAAGTGTTCTATTAAGATAAATTTTTCTTCATGCTGATGTTTTTAGTTTAGTTTCTTACATCTCCTTACAAACGAAGCCCTCTAGTTCTCTGACTAGAATACATTTTCTGCACTTCAAGGGAATAAATGTGGATGTAGTAAGATGATTGGGTGCTGGAGAAAGTACACATTAAATCCATCAGAAAACAGAATCGTATACTATGGGGCAGTTCCTGAACATTTCACAGAAAGTAGAAAAGGGCAAGCATAGCAGAGCTCGACACAACAGACTTATTTTACCCCCATTCCTTTCACTGAAGAGAGCTCCAAAGAAGGTAACAGTAGCTAATAATGGCACCTAAACTGGTAAAAGCATGGCCTGAAATACCAGAAGGGTGATATGCTTTGATCTGTGCTCTTAAAAAGATTTTTTCAGTGGTAAAAATAATTTTGTTTTGAAAGAAAGAGATGTGTATTTCCTATAGAAACTTTAAATTAGACACCTTGACTTACAAACATCACAAAAATACAGTGCTTGAAACAGCAGCTCAATGGATAATACCAAAAGATTCCTAGGATCCTTCTGGGACCTTGCTTCTCACAGGACAGTATCAACATGGTCTCTCCACCTGCTCAAGACACTGCACTACTTCCTTCAAAAATCTTGAGATGACACAGGCTAAGAAACCTGGTCTACAGCTCAGGAATGTCCAAAATACAGCCTCTCTACATAAACCCTTTCTAATGGCTCCAGTATTCTGGTTTACAGTTAAGTAGTAAGTATATAGCCATAAAAATTTGCACATCAACCATCTTAGGAATTCGGCATTTTAGTGAAGAATGACAACAGCATTTGTAAAATATGAAGGCTTCTGCTGGGAATTCAGTATCTACAAAAGGCTGAAATACTTGAAAGCCAACATTTGAACAATATTGTGTTCAACAATATCTAAGCCTATTTCCAAACATGGAAAAGTGAACAGAAAGCAAAACTGATTGTCTCTTCTGCTGCCATTTGCACACACTGACAAGGAAGATGCATTTGGTCTCCCTCTAGTCCATGACAGACCTAACTGAAGTGCATGTGTTTTTTTCAGGCAAAGATTTCCAGTTAACATGTTTTCCAATGCTTGTACACCTGCAACACACCATCCCCATCCTCCAAAAATATCCTGAAATGAAAGTCCAAACTTACAGGCAGTTGAAGCATCAAGATAAAAGGTTTTAATCTGTCTTTCAAGACTCTTCAATCTCAGATCACTTCCTGAATTTCTATGAGCCATCTTGTGTTGGAGTATGAATCCCCCTGGGCCAAATCCATACAGGCCCAGGAGTGCCCAGCAATGTGAGGATTGAATTAGAACCTTCAGAGAAACTAAGATACATAAATCCACACAGACATGAAGTAGAAATGCAAGTTTCTAAACACATAGATGATTTTTGGTTCGCTTAGACAAATAAGAGCCTGTGTCAGTGGGTAAGAAAAAGACCTAATACCTAGTTTATAGTTCAGTAACATTGCCTTCTGCAAATTTAGTTGACTTCTAGTTGTAACAAAAATAATGTAGCCTTGATGAAAATTCCTAGATAGAGCTATATGCGTAGAATTTGTGTAAGAATTTACAAAGATTAATATACATCAATTTTAGCTTAGGATAGGTCCAACACTATTGTAAGAAAATTTGTGTTTAAGCCTAATTGGCTAAAAATAGAATAAAATGCACTGAGAATGCTAGGACACTCATGCTCAGGTGACACGGAATACAGGTGCTGTTGCTGCTAAGATGCTACCGCTTCTGCTTGGGACATGGGGATTCGCTGGCACAAACTGTTATCAACTTCTGCCCTCATGAGGCTAATTTAGCCACGTAATAAAAGACTTTACTTTTACAACTACCCATCACCTTTTGTCTTCACTGAGGACGTGAGGAAAACTTCAGAATCTTGCACTTCATGTAAAGTATCAGGCCAGGCTTTTGCTGAAAATGCCTGACCTGATATTTTGCTGAAAAAAAGTTTTGGGAGGAGCGAGTTCAAATTATTTCAAACTTCTGATTTTCAGACTCTTTGCCTTTTGAGTCTTCCCATCACTTACTGAACTGTGATAGCAAAGTTTTTACATCATCCCTCAACCCCCCATGTATCATTCTGAATTTGTTATATCTAATACCTACAGGACTTAAAAGTTACATTAGTCCTCACTTCCCCTCCTCCCACCTGCCTTACAGTCACCATTACAACTTAATGGTGAACAAACAACAATGAAGGGACCATAAGTTAAAATAATATATTTTATTGGCAAGTAGCATTTAGGCAGACATAATAAAGGGTTTTTTATATAAGCAAAATGTACATTTCTATTCAGAATCATCTCTCCTGTAGTTCTGAATTTCACAAGGCAGCATACTCTCCATTTTCTTCTCCCTCTTTACTTGCTTCATTCACCACACAGCATTCATTTTAAAATCACTTCAAATCCAGGAAACCACATACTTTAAGATTAGAGGAAAAGGGACTTTGTCCAAATGTCCATTTAAATATTTACTCTTGTTTCTCTGTGATGTCTCAGTCTTCCAACTCTTGAATACCAAGATGAAATTTGCAAACAATTTCAAAGCACTGAACTTTAAATTTAGATTTATTTTGGGTTTATAAAGTAATTTTTCATCAGTAACTTGACAAAACCAAATTAAATGTAAATCTTTCAACAAATAACAAGCGTTGTAGAAAAACTTTGCTTATTTCTAGGCAGATGCTGTAAAAACTGCCACAGAAACAGTGATCTTTTTCTGTGATAAGGTCTACTTACGTACCTTAAATAATTTCAGGTTAAACCCAAATACTGAATATTCAGAACACTTTAAATATGTTAAACTATACAGACAGGCAACAGCACAGCCCAAATGCCAAACTATTTTGCAATGCCTATTTTAAACACAAATTTAAAAGCACTTCATGAAGTTGCATGAATTCCAACTGGTATCACATAACCTATTTCAAAAGATGCTTACTGAAAAGTACTTTCTTCAAATACATTTACAGGAAACAATATTATTCTTAGGGTTGTGGAAAATTGCTAGCATACTGAAGCTGAAGTCATAAGCTACAGTGATGTCACCATAATTTTTGCCATTGACTTCACTGATGCAAAGATTTCTTTAAAGAAAAAGATATCTTAATTTTCTATTAGATAAAAGGTGTAAACACCAGCTCAGATTTAAAAAATAGCTATTTGAGAAGTATTTCCACAAGGCACACGTGCAATATGAAACTAAGTTATCACATACATTGCAGCAAAAGCAAAACAAAACAGAGAGAAGAGCACCGCTGTTAGTCTTTGCTGAATTCCTTCTTAAGGCTATGTAGCTGAGCTCTGGAGGAAAATCACTTTCATGGGTAAACATATGGTATCATATTTTTTAACCAAGTTACTAAAACGCATTTTAGAAGAAAGATTTGGTAATTGTGAATTGCTTCATAACTACAGGTATGGCTCAAATAGCCATGATTTAGAGATGCGTAACATACAGATCTATAAAAATGTTTTAACATTCACATAGTTAAGAGCCAAGTGATAAGAAGTATGACTTCTCAGTATGAACCAATTTGATAATAATTATTAATCTTAGTTTGAGAAACTGAGATTACCTCCATTTTCTTATTACAAGCAGTGGCAACTTGACTGCTAAAGTGAATCTCACCAAAGCTCTCATTTTTATGCTAATGCCACGATCTGATAAAAATTCCACTAAACGGAGTTGAAAATAATGCTAGGAAAACCTTTCAGGTTTTAAATTTTAAGTCAGAGGCGCAATTGTGATGGTTTTGGCTATATTCACGTGAAACTGTGAGTAGTTAGTAGACTTCAGTTTTATTTCATTTATTATCAACTAAACCACTTTGGTTGTCTGTAATGTTATGTCTACCTATGGCAAACCAACCATGTGTGCTCCAATATACATGCATCTGACTCAGTTAACTGGACATGTGTGCTGGCTCCTGTCTAGAACCTACCTTTGAAGCATAGCTACATACATTCTTCCTCAGGGTCTTACTAGCTCTAAGTCAGTACTATATTAACATACCTCTGAGTTTCAAAACCAGGAATAGCTTTTGTTAGGCCACATTGAGTCAGCATTTGTCTGCAAGCACTGGTACAGATACAATCGTCACAAGGAAGGGATTGAAGGAATATGTTCCTGGAATTAACTTATTTCTTAAGCTGAATTTAGCAGTATGCCCTGTAGAATTCAAGCCATAATTTGCTTAAGAAATTATGGGCAATGTAAGACGTATTGATTCATTTTTCATTTCTGTTCACAAGGTATTAGACAAAAAAAGTAAAACAAATTTAAATCACTACATACGAATTAAAAGCCTGAACACTCTTGAAGGTACCTGTTTTACCTGAAACACTTCAAATGTTTAGTAACATTAAAGACTGCATTTTTGAAAATGTGAACTAACAAACTCCTACAAAAATATACAACATTCGTGCGTATTTTAGTTTTCAAAACATTTCAGGGGACAGATATGGTTTGTGAGTTTTCTACTTGTTCTTCCATGTTTCATGAATTGTTCAATTGAAATGTAAGCATGGAATGCCTCATAGTTAAGGCTCAGGGTCATATGATAATTCTAAGTGAATCTAAGCATGAGTAAATGCCTTCCATTTTTTAGCAACAATTCTCACACTACAACACAGTGAGCCCCTTTTTAGCATCAGCCTCTGATGCTGTACAGGGGACTCACCTCTAGTATTACATGTGGCAGCCACAAGGAACAAGAAACAGAGTGCATCAGTGTCAGTGTTCAGAGCTGTACCATCTCTTCTGATTAGACCTACAATCTCCTCTCCCAGAGAGCTACTCACCTATCTTAAATCAAGATCTGGAAACAATTCAGCATCATGAGACCACTCCAGTGTCTTTCAGTGTTTAAACTGTCATCCCATTTTGTTAATGGCATTTCCCACAAAACAAAGATCTTCCACTGCCAAATAGTTTAGGCAGATGGTCTTATAAATTTTGCAAGTATTATTCCAAACCCATAACATACCTAAACCAAACTTCACACATTCATCTTAACCTTGCACAGTACAGAAAAAAATATAAACCACAATAGTACCATGCACACAACAGCAAAGTAATACATAAAGTCTGATTTTGTTCAAGGTCTTCAATAAAAAAGTAGCAGTAGTATTAGTAATCTCATGTTGTGGGGTTGGTTTTGCTGTTGTTTGGTTTGGGGTTTTTCCTTTGTTTTTGCTTGTTTTTCTTGTTAAACACATCAAATTTGAGATAAATTAGAGTAAGTTTTAATTCCCCATCTTCCCAAAATACTGGTTTTTCAGATTCCAAAGCAAGTTTGTGCTCTTAATAGGAATTTATATATATATATATATATTTATATATTTATATATATATATATATTTAAATTTTGTATTTCTTTCCATATGGAAGAGTAACTCAGATTCTCAAACTTACCAAAATAACAGAAGTGAATTAATAAAAAATGAAAATACTTTAAGAATATCCCAACCAGTGTTTTTATCATAGATTATTTCTAGTCCATTTAAAGTTGTGTGAGATATGTCAAAATAAATATTTGAGATTTATTGTTTTTCTTAATATTCCAAAAATATATTTGCTTACCACCTGTTCTCTTGCTTCAAAGTCATGAATGAAATCTACATTATCCTGACAGCACATTAGATACAAAATTGCACCAAACCCAGATTTAAAAAGCCATACTACTATTAGGTATTATGCAGTTACATAAACTGTTCAAACGCATAACTTTTTAAATTAGCAAGCATATCAATCTAACTGTAGATGTTAAATTATGAATATGTTGAACAACTGATCATTTGACAGATAATCAAAAAGCACCTCACACAGTAACTTAGTATTTTCACCTCTAAGCTTCTGTATCATAATCTATGTGATTCAGATTCATCTGAATGATTCCACATCAATCACTTCAGTCCTGGACATCAAAGTAGTCAATCACTGGCTCTTCCTTTAATGGTCTGGATAAACCACTGGTTCCACTACTCCTGAAATTTTAAGAATATTAGATATTACATGCATGAAAAACAAGATACAAAGCAAACTGAATCACAAACTCCTGTAATGTCTCAGTGCGCGCATAAACACTGAATCGGTCAATAGCATGCACTTCTAAATTAAGTTTAATTCAAAGTACCTTAAAGCTCCATGTTAATTTTGACAAAAACATAGGCTTTATTTAATTAATATTCATCAACATGTGTCTGAATTGATAAAATTCCTTTTGGGGTTTTACCAGAAAATGTAATTTACCGGTATTATTTATTACAAAAATGGTACTGTACTGCAGATTAAATGTTCAAAATGCCTTTTTAAAAGAAACAGCAAAAGAAATATTGTTAAAGTGAACTGATTATCAAATCCCCTTGCTTTCAAAAGCAAGAGTAACAAAAAATATATGGTCATAGCAAATCCAAACATGGTAAAGATTTTTTTCAATAAGACAGCATGAGATCTTCTAAAAGATTTTGTAGAATTAAGAACTTCTAAAGAAACTTAACTTCTAGTAATGAAAAATAAATGGCTAAAGCCCTTTATTAAATTTTGCTACAGAAGTTCTTGGCATTAATTAGGGTCATTGAAGATAGCAACCCCACGGAAGTGGAAACGAAGAGTAACAATCTATTAAAAACTGACACTGAGTTACACCTTAAGCAATCCTTTTAGAAATGTGTTTTGCTCTAGATGCTTATCTCTGAAACAATTTTCTCAGAACAGCCTACTTTGTATTCCAGCAGCACCAACCAACAGTAGTTATTGCAGCATTAAGCAGTCCCTTTCTGCAAAAGGTACTTGAACATTATTTCAGATGCTCATCTGGCAAAAATTTGGGAGGAAAAGACTTCTGAAAGGTAAACCCGAACAAATAATAAGCCAACCATTAAAAAAAATCGTAACTATGAGGTAACTCCAAGTATCTGAAGCTGGCAGGTCAAAAACATAAAGACTGTCCTTTTAAGACCATTCACCAAGATGCCTTATGTATCCCATCTTCAGTAACACTGACAAAATTGTAGTTCACCTTTAATTAACTGTGTAGTCATACCTACACAAGAAAAATACATTTATTACCTGTCCAAATAAAACATTTTGTACCAGTAAAACATTACTCTTGGTTAAAGGTAAAAAAATAAATAATCCCCAAACCTCCAAAACAACACTCTCTTCCCAACTATCTAATATTTACTAAAAAATAATTTTAAATCCCATGATATTTGTTATATACTACTACCCCTATACCACACAGCCAATCCTACATTTTCTTATCACTTCATTTCAGGCTTACTTCTGTGGAAAGAACATCTTAGTGCATGCTGCAAGCTCCAAAGCTGTGTGTGAGTTGGGAAAAAAGAAGAAACAGGGCATATGAAGTTGAAGCTCAGGAGTATGTTCCTTGGGGAACTCAGCACAAAACTGAAGAATACGGTTTAAAATCCAAATTCCTTACTTATCTGCTTGTTTGTAATGAGGAAAAGGAGGTGCAGACCTGCTCTGCATTTCTTCATCTAGCACAGAAGTTAAGGTGTTGCTTGGACAAACAGATTTCCCTCTAAAGAAATAAAAGAAAGACTATTTAGTTCAATAGGAAATCATACTCACTAAGAAGCTGGGCATGAGTAATATTTGTAAGTAGCAGTTTTTAGTGTCAGAGCTCACACTTGTATTCTTAAATCATCTATTCAGATATTTATTTTTCCAATCATGGACACCAACACTGCAAAAAGTACATTTTCATTACCAAGAATCTATCACATATTCTAAATGTCTCTTCATTACTGTCTATAAAAGATGCAGAAGCAGCTTACTGGATTTGAGCATTGGCACCCACATTCCTTTTCTGCATGTGAGCTCCACAATTCCTTTCTGCTATGAAGTGCATTAAATGATCAACTGCTAAAATAGCAAAACTGGAATACTTACACATTATAGGGAAACATATCAGTTCTTTCAAAGAAAAAGATATAAATCAGAAGGAACAATTTAATAGCTTAACTCATCACCACAAGAACACAGTTCACTGAATCTCTACAACATATTAGCTAAAATTTTGGATGCACCTTCTCAAGTGCTGGCAGTAAATCATGTTAAACTCTTTGTTCACGGCACTCTGCTGTAAGAGGCACTCTCAAACAACACTGCCTCTTCCTTGTAAGCAGTTCCAGGGGAATCAGATCAGAAAAAACCCATTATGCATTAGAGTGGGGAAATAAAAAAATCAGCTGCTTCTGTCCTCCACACTAATTACAATGTATTATGTGATTGCCACGGCACCATGCACTGTGAAGCACCATTAAGCTTGATGTTACATGATTGCACCATGAAGCATCACACTTCATCCCATCTGCAATGTAAAGGTGCACCCCATGGTTACAGGGCAGTATGTTCTCCAGTATAGGAGGACAATGTACTTTAGTACATATTTTAGTACTTTATATATTGTAGACTATGAATCACACTCAGCTTCAGTTGTCAGTTTGTGCCCAAAGGCTGCAATAGCTGAAGAAAGAGGAAGGAGGTTATATATATATATATATATATATATATATATATATACATACATATATATATATATATATATAAAATAATATAATATATATATATATATGTCTGGAAACAAACAATCCTTAACATCCAGGAAGAAAAAAAAAAGTCCTAGAAAAATCCAAAATGGCATCTAACTAAAAAAAAAAAAAAAAAAAAAAAAAAAAAAAAAAAAAAAAAAAACAAAAAAAAAAAAAAAACAAAAAAAAAAAAAAAAACCAAATAATTACCAAAGACACTGTATCTCTAACAGGTTGTGGAGATGTCTTAAAATTTTCTCTAAATTCATGAACCATTTTCAAGAGTGAATTTGTCTTATTTCACATGGATGATTTAACTGCACGACTGAAACAGCTTCCACTGTTAGCATCTTTCCCATTCACAGTTTCATCTTCATCTTATCTGGGGGCAGATAAGCTGAATAAATTAAAATTCTTAAACCTCATTAAGGTAAATTTTTTACCCTTCCTGCACTTTCTTCTAAACCCATGCTACTGACATTTTCAGACTAAACTACTCGTTGTACACTAAATTAAACTGCATTCCTGAATGGTTTTTATTGGGTATTAGCAAAAGGTTCTTCACTCACAGAGTTGCCAAGCATTGGAACAGGCTGCCCAGGGAAGTGGTTGGTCCCTGGAAGTATTTAACATATATATATATATATATGGTATTTAGGGACTTGGTTTAATGGTAGACTTGACCATTGAGACCACTGGACTCAGTGATATTAAGGGTCTTTTCCCAACCTACATGATTCTATGTCAAGCACTAAATAAGCTTGTTTTCCTCCTTATTTACTTTATTTATGCATTTTTAAATATATTCCTCCAGATGAGATTCTCTTTGTTTGCTAATTACATGAAATTCCTATTCAATGAATAACAACACATTCATCTTTTTTCTTTCAAAATTACATACTGAATAGCAACAATACTGCAAAGTAATGGGTTGCATACTGTTGTAATTCCAGAAATATGCACATGTTGAGTTCCATGCTTTGTCACATACGTAATAATTCATACTTTTTCCTCATTTCCCTAAGAGCTCTAAGCAGTTGGAATTTCACGCCAGTTCACCAATGAATGCTAGTTCTATTTCAGAGCTTACAATATTATGTATTATTTCCATGATCTTTATCTTTTTTATTTCATAGTGTCTTGTTTCTGTCAGTCTGTATTTAAGGGCAAATTGCAGCAACACAGATGAAAAACTCCACAACATTTTCAAGGTAAGTCAAAAGTCCACTAAAATATTAAGTGGTGATTCCTAAACCCCTGTCTATTCCAATGAACTACAAAATCTTACAAACATAGGTCACCAATTAAAAACGCATTCTCATCTTCCCAACAGTTAAAGTCTTCATTATTTGGAAAAAAAGTTACTTGTCACTGGCCATCATTTTTTCAAGGCTATATTACATTTACATGCATACTCTAGCAACAAGTATATTACAGTCCTATCAGTTCAGTACAGCTAATTTTCCTCTCCTGTCTAAAACAGTTTAGAAGTCTCCTTTAGCTCTAAGCCTGCCATATAAAGCCAAATGCTCACACTGCGATTTCAGTTACAACTCAACTGTAGAGCTCTAATGGAAAAAGACAACAGTGGTAGATGGGAGGGTGTTTTGTTGTCTTCTTTCACTTTTATCAACTGTGATAGGCAAAAACACAGGAAGTAAATTGCCTGGAGGTAATAAAGGGAAAAAAAAAAAAAAAAAAAAACCAACGGAAAGGAAAGACTGAAAAGGTCTTCAATAACTAAAGGTATCTGTCCTTACTCTAGAACATCAGACTAAATCTTGTTTGTATAGTAAAAAAGAAAATAAATGAGAGCTCTGAAATGCCAGAAACAGAACACTTGAAAAACTACACATGCAGTAATTTCTTCTAATTAGCTAAAAAACATCTTACTGGAAAAAGAGAATGTTCCTGCATTTCAAGAAAGTAAATCAGCAGTTCTGCTGTGAAGTTAAATGTTCCCAGGATGTAGAGGGTTAACATAGCAAACCTTTAAAAACCAGGAGGGATCAAAGCCTTGTGAACAATTAGAGATGACCCTGGAACTAAATTTGCTATGGTCACATCAAGGCCTAGACCCATTTTAGCTTTGACAAAATTTAGTTTATACATTGTTGGCACATTGATTGGTTAAAGAAAAAAACAAAAGAGATGAAACAGCCACTCACATTTAGCCCATGTGGAAAAACCCCAAACAACTGAATTCAACTAAACAGATGGGAAAAAAAAACCTTTGAATAATTAATTACCAGAAATAGGAAAGAAAGCAGACCCTACCTAAGCAGCCATGGTTATCTATCATCAGTTGTGAAAGAGCTGTTGATATGAAAATAAAGAGCTCTGCAAGCATTTTAGACGTTTTGATATGAAAGTTGCCATTTTTCATTTCATTAACTTATTCTCAAAGTACAGAAAAGAAAAGCCAAGCGCCTGCCTCAATCATCAAAGTTGAGATGACATTTTCAACAGCTGTACAGGGAAAAGCATGAACATAAACTATCTGCTGATTTTAAGGCAGTGCTAGTGCTGACAGTATGGCCTGTTGTATAAAACTGAAATGTGGAAATCATGACTCAATTTATCTTCAAGGCTTCAAGCTCAATTTTTGTAACTACAGGATGGATCAGCATTGAACTGTTTTGGTACAAACTACTACAAAATTCTTTGTCCACCTATCTGTCCAGAGTTATTCCATGTAGTCTTACAATAATGTGCCACTACCTTTCACTCAGAGCAGATTTTTTTGAAAAATGTCTCCAAAAACTGGTAACGGTTAAGGTTAATAATGAAACAAATGGCTCTTTAACAATCTCCTGATTGTTTAAACTTCATATATTCTATACCATAAGCTTTCCAGAAGCAACACATACTATTCTCAGGGCAAACAATGTCAATATTTAAGACAAAAACAGTAAGAAAACAATGCAGCTCTCTTCTGAAGCAGGACTGCTGTTAAAACCACCTTGGCTGGTGACCTTATAGCAGTATTTGTACTTAAATTGCTTTAAAATTCTTAGACGTTGCAGATGTTGAGAGGCATTGCCTAACAACAGGTTTTTGTGATTGCAAAAGGAGGTGGGGAGAAAGCTAGCTTTTGCCTCTTGGCAGAAGATGGAATCCTTAAACAGTGAAGGGTGGAACAAAAGCTCTTAAAGAAACAAGAGTACCTTCAGATAGTCATCATAATTTTTGTCAAATTGAATGCAAATTTATTTTAGATACCAGAAAGGCTGCAGAGACAGTTAAGTAAAATGAATTTGTTCCCAGAGTTCAAGTACTGAAACATGCCCAGAAAAAGAAGTAAAAGGATAATTTTATGTCCTCAGAACATATACTTTCCTTTCAACCCTGTTACTGGGATGTGCAGTGTTTTCCTTCTGTGATGCACTGTCATGATCTAATAAAGATGCTCCATGTGGTTACGGGGGTTTAATTTCTTTAGGTCTTTGATCTTGTATAGCCTACATCTAGGTAACCATTTCCAAACCATTTCCAGACTGACCTCACTGAAAGGAGACAAAATCCTGGGTGAAAAAAAATAACACATGACATGTCAATGAAACTATGGCAGCATGTGGCTTTCTCAGTGAGAACGATGTGGAATTTTGTCACCTTCTTGAGAAGTCTCCTTGTTCATGAGGAAAAACTGTGCATAACGTTCTTCCTGCAAGTAACAGGAAAAGGATGGATCTTACAGGGATGACTGCCCTCAAAACTACTTCTAGGATGTCTCAAGTCCATACAAGCTGCTTAAACATTGGCCACTACATGAAAACAAGCAGATACTCCTTTAACAGGCTCTGGAATCCAGAGCTATTTAGAGGAGGAAATTTTTACTCATCTGAGTAAAAAACTTCAAAAAACCACTGACAGGTACAGTGAAACACAAGTGCGTACTTTCAAAGGAAAGCTTCTCATCATAACAGTCTGGATACTACCTTTGAACCTAGTTCAGAAAGAACTTGGTATTGCAACTGTTCAAAAGATGGTGACTTGGTCATCTTTGCAGAGGAAAGCACAGAGAAAGGCACTTGCAAGGATTCACTATGGGTCTTACACTTCAAATGACACCGTAACTGTAACTCAGATCAAGCTTAACAGTCAATACTGGGAATGATCTTCTCTGTGGTTATACATGCTGTATAAATACATATGCAATGCTGTACATGAGTAATGCAGCTAATATGACCATGACCAACTTTTACTGATGGTGATGGAGGCAGAGTCTGAGGGCAAAATTTGCCCCAAGATCTCTGGAATAGGAAGAAGCCTGGTTGAAGGAAGCTTTCTTAGCACTGAGGAGACTTTCTCCCCCTTCTAATGAACCTGTAAAGGGATGTTACCATCTGAATGATACAATGGTGGAATGTGAAGAGAAGGAATGGTCTTCTTGCCTGAATGATTTTCATTTTCTATTTATAATGAAACAGACCATGATAGAAATCCAAAGACTTTCCTGAGACAGAATAAAACAAAACCATTTTGACTTTCTGGTCAAAAAAGATTACTAGCTCTGGGAGCTGAAGCAGCCATTGTGAAATACTCAAAAATATGATCCTAGAACTTGAGCTATTACTCATGTGAGGCTACAACGTTATTTATATCTTAAAGAAATGGCAAATAAAATTAAAATAAATTTTGGAAGAATTCATTAAATTAAGAAATACTGCTATGCAGGTGAAGGATAGTCTCAGTAGGCAACTCAAGTGTCTTTTAGGAGTGGCAGTAATGAAATAGAAGCATGTGCATTCTGCACAGTATGCTACTCCCTGAAAAACATAAGAGAAGGACCAAGTGTGCAATCTGTCCTAAAACCATATGGAGGAAGGCCTCCCATTCTCAAGTTGCAGAATATCCCTTTGCTTTTAAATCATAATCATTTGCCCTGCTCCTTTTATTCACTAATTTCTCATCTGACCCCTATTCCTTTATTTTTTTTAATATGCTTTTTCAAATATCAACTCTGATCACCTTCCTTTACTTGAAACAAAAGGTATCTTACATTGTAGTATCAAAGTAATGTTCCATCTCTTGGAAGAAATCAAGACTGTAGCTAAGCTACCAGCTGATGAATTGATAAAGTTCAGGAATAGCTCATGGCACTCTAATAGCATGGACTATGAGAGATTTCTTATGACTGTAGTCAATATTTACAGTTAAAACCAGATGGTTGTCAAATAATCACAATTAGACAGCACTAAATAAATATGCTGCTGAGTAAAAAACACAATCAATGAAGCTCTGACACCAGAAGCTTTCACATACTACGTTTCTAGTGCAATCAGCTTAATTTTTCCCAAGCTATATTCTCTTCATTTTCTTCTCTACTATGAACATACTCCAAAACATTTCATTTTTGCTATGAAACTTCTTCCATTTGCAGTAATTCCAGCTCCCTCTTTGTGCATTAACTAAAGAGGGATACTTTGTGATAGGCTACTCTGTGATAGGTTCATATAGATGGAGAAATATGTTATAATAACCAGATTTTTTTCAAAGGTGGTGTAAATTTAAGTATGATTCCTCAACCCAGCAATCAGTTTTCACCCAAGTTTATTACATACATTATTTTTGATACCTCTATCAATTCTAGCTGATGACAAAAAGTTACTGCTAAGATGAATGGAAAACAATCTTACAAAATATTTTCTTAGCTTTTTTATTTCTTAATGGTGCTTTCTTCTCTGAAGATTTACTTGAATAAATGAGCCCATGAAACTATCAATTCAAAAACTGCTTTAAAAACTTTTCTACTGGAAATTAGTGCATTTTGCAAATTGCATTGTAAATAAACTTCTTCTGGTAAGTAATTAAAACCCATCCAATTATTTAAACTATACTGTAAAGATTTGAAAATAACAATGAATTACATACTTCACTGCAGTGATAACAACATTGCGCTTTGGTTCGTTGTCATAGCTCACACTTTCAATGCCATAAACCTGAGCTAATTCATGGATGATTCTGCGGTGATCTCTGTTCATTGGTGGGTAACAATGACTCTTCTTTGTATGCTTGCCCTGAATTCAACAAAAGAGGTTAAAAAAGAAGGGAAAAAAAAAAAGGTGAAGTTTTACTTCAGGAGAGCCAGGGGGAAGAAAACAATGGAAAAAAAGTGTTTCTACCTCTAAAATTTTGCTGCTATGACAAAATGAATACCACAAATTGCTAAGGCCTCAGTATTGACAGAAAGTTCACCTGAAAATATTAATTTAATTCCGCAAAATTAAACTGTGTGTTCTTTGTTGTTTCTATCACCTCAAAGTATACACGCATCCACGCAGCAGTATCTTTTAAGTTTGAAATACAAATCCTGATTACAGACATTCTACTTAGATCCCAAAAAACAATACAAAATTATTTTATCAGAATTCGTAATTTTCAAAATTCTCTGCCAAGTTCACAACAGATCCAATTTTATTTTGCAGATTGGCTTCACAATGCACATATTGCAGATAGCTACAAAGATGTCAAGTTTATCAGTCACTTCCCTCTACCAAAGAAGCTATTCATCTGCAAGTTCCTCATGTAATGGCATCAGTAGATTCTTTATTAAATAAAACCCCAAAGTTCTAGTTTTAGTCAGTTAACAAAGACTGAAAATGTTTGATTCAACACTGATTATTATATCAACAGTAAAAGAACAAACAAAAAAGCAGGCACTATGAGCCCATGTCTGTAATGGGTTGGATCAATTTGTAACAACAAATGCACGTAAGTGCTTCAGTCTGCTTTCACAGATTCAGGACACTGCTTCAGCTTTTGCCTTCATTACCACCAATGAAGTCTTCTAGGTCTCTGGGTCAACAGAAAGGATTCAAGGAGAACACAAACTACTTGTAGTAGAATAAGTTTGAGTCAGGGACTTCTAGAGAAATCCCAACCTATGTTAAGTACCTAGGACTGCAGGCAGTGCATTTAAGGTCACTGAGAGACCAGGATGATATCCCACTTCTCCATCACCTCTGAAAGATTTTAAGAATGGGGTAGGAACTCAATCACTAGAGAAATATATAATTTCTCCATAATATATTATAATATATATTATAATTTCTTATAAATATATATAATATAAACTATAATTGTTGCAACTATATACAAACAAACAGAAAGAGCCCAAGAACTATTGGCTGATTAGCTAAAATTCAAATCTGTTTTTAGCTACATAGAGGAGAAAAATCCCTGGAAATAATCAGTGTGGATTTACAAAAGGTCAGCTTCCAAAATTAATATAAAAACCACCACATGTAACAGAACAAGTCACCAGGACACAATGCAGCTATCTTGAAAATAGAGGGTTAATATCTGTCTCTTAGATTATGAAATTGCTAAGTTACAAATAGTAACTGGACCAGAAACTGTGGTCAGCCATTGCCATAAGTCTTCAGGGTAATCACATGCTGACAGAATATTATCTTTACTTTGCAATTAACAGTAATGAACTTCCCAGCTATTACAACACTTCCAGCATAGATACAAGAGTTTGAAGAACTCCATAGATTCTGTACCTATTTATGATGACTAGTATGCTTGTTTTAAAAAAGTGATGATGGTTCCATGCTCTGAAAAACATCACAATTCTTGTCCCTATGAAGACAGAGCTAGATATACATGTCCTCTGTCTTTTCTGCTTACCTGATCAACCATGAAAACTCTGCTATGTTAGATAAGAGTACATATTGGTGAGTCTAGGGCAAGAGATGTTTATGAGGCAAGCAAAGTCATATATAACAGACAGAGCTGAATCATACTAATGCTAAAACTTCTCAGTATCAAAATCCTTTTTATTACTCATTTATCCAGTTAAGCTGAAGTAGGCATCTCCTAAGGCAAAATGCAAAAAAAAATTAAAAAGCAGAAGCAAAATGTGTAAGCCTAAGTAACAGTAATCAGTCTGAAAGACATAGTACTGTGGCAGAGCCACATGAATGCTTGAGAGATTAGCATGCAAAATACTTTTAATACAAGTCAAGTTCTACATCTAGAAACAAAGAAAACATGCCACGTATTTAGTCAGAGAAATTTAGGAATCATAATAAACAAACAACCAACCAGAGACTCAAGCATAACGAAGGCTTGAGGATCATGGCAGAAGAAAACGAAAACCAGTCTCTCTGCATAATGCCATGTCACACATATTAATTCAAGCTTTAGCTACATAAACCTGTGGGTTGCAAAATGAAACATGACTCTCACAAGAGAGAAAATAAAGCCTCTGAGTCTTTCACAGAAATAAAAAGAAAAGTTATGCAAGAAGAACTGAGTACAAGGCAAGTTAACTTTACAGTGCATGGGAAGTACTCTCTTTTAACCCTATATGCCACAATTTTGAACTAGAAGAGAGTCAGACTACATGCTGTCACTTTAGCTTCAAGACAGGCTAGGAGGACACATGGAGCTACAGGCTGGTCAGCCTCACCTCAATCCCTGGGAAACATCCTCCCTTTTGAAACATAACTTGATTTCTGGGAGCTTTCTGGGAACTTCTCATACCTTTATAGAATAGCAGTTCCACACAGCCTGATGGGTAGGATGGTAGAGATCCTTGAGATACTCAACTGCTATGTGGCCCTAAATGGTTCATCCTGATCATGATAAAAGCTGGGTACACTGGGTCATTCTTCCCTTAGGTCAGACTGAAATATGGTTTGTTTTCATATTTTCCTTCTCTTCTGCAATGTAGATAGCTCCTTAACAGACACTATTTGTCTGCTTTGTAGGACTGTTATTTAACAAATGTTTGCACTGAAAACTAAAATAGCTGGTTTGCACTGGAGATGCTCTTGAGCTCTCTTGTTCTGGCATATTTGTAAGGTACTTGTTCTGGCATATTTGATGTCACTAATTGCAAATCCAAGACCTCTGGTTGCCCCTTTTTAATATAATTACACATCTTGGTTTGATATTACTATAAGTATGTATTTGGTATATGCAATTATATATAGAAAGATATATGTGTATACACTTGTGCATATATGTATGTATGATAAAGGTAATGCATAAAGGAATATGTAAAATAGAATAACCACAGGCAACACAATACTAGGCAAATTATTCTTAGGTAAAACAATATAGATAAAAAACAAGTATTCTATGGATCTATTTTCAAGTGTCTGAGGTTGGAGGGACTGAGTATAATTAGCATAATCTGCACCCCAATAAACAAGAAATTGAGCACAGGAGGCAAGAGACAAATGAACTAGGAACTCCTGTTAATACTCAAGCAGTAAATACACAGGAGACTCAAGCAGTGTCAGGCCACTTGGAATGAACATTGTTAAGTTGTAAGAGTAAGTAGAAATGAGACAACGAAGGCCAAGGCCCATCTGGAATTACATTTGGCCAATTATGACAAGGACAGAAAGAAGGGCTTCAAATACATAAACACCAAACAGAGGGGGGACCCTAGTAAGAGGACACAGAGAAGATGGAGTATGTGAACAAACACCTTCTTTGCATCAGTCTGCATGGACAAGCCCTCAAGAATCTCTGGCTCAGGCAACCAGGTAAAGGAATGTTGGAAGAAGAGTTTCTGTCTGTCAAGGACAGGTGTTAGAGAACGCCTAGGCAAATTTGATATCCAGAAGTCCATGGGCCCTGATGGAATGCATCCAAGACTGCTGACAGAGCTGGTGGACATCATAGTGAAGCTGCTTATGATCATTGAAAGGTCATGGTGGTCAGGAGAGGTGCATGAAGATTGAAAGAAAGCCAACATCACCCCAATCTTTCTTGAAGGGCTCTGAGAACTACAGGCCAATCTGTCTGTCATGGTTTGACACTGGCCAAATGCCAGGCACCCATGAAAAGCCACTCACTCACCCACCCCTGCTACAGCTGGGCAGAGGAGAGAAAATTTAATGAAGGGTTTATGAGTTAAGGACCAGAAGAACACAATCCAAGGGCAAAACAGGCTAAGCTTAAGAAACAGAAAGTGAATTTATTATTAACAAAAACAGAGCAGGATAATAAGAAGTAAAATGGGGTTTTAAGTGCTTTTTTCTCAACCACTTCCTCCTTCCCACCAACAGTCCAGGGTGAGGGTTTTGGTCAATTCATCACCCAAGCTTTTCTTCCGCTTGGCTCAGCGAGAGAAGTCATTCCCCTGTGAGACCCCTTTCCATAGAAGACAGCTCTCCACAAACTTCTCCAGCATGGTTCCAATCTCATGAGCAGCAGTACTCACAGAACTGCTGCAATGTAAATTTCTCCCATGGGCAGACAGTCCTTCCAAAACTGAGGCCACTCTTCCAGGGGTGTAGTCCTCCAAGGACAGGCTACTCCAGCTGGGAAGCAGGGGCCCCTTCTCTCTGCCAGGTCTCCCACTGGATCACAGCCTCTTCCAGCATCCACCTGCTCTGGTGTGGGCACCTCCCATAGGGGTTGCAGATGGATCTCTGCATCCCCCATGAACTCCACAGGCTGCAGGGCTGCCTGTTTCATCATGGTCATCACCATGGCCCACAGCTCAGCTCTGGCACCTGGAGCACCTCCTGCCCCTCCTCTTCCACTAACCTTGGTGTCTCCATGTTGCTTCCCTCACAAGCTCTCACCTCCTCCTCTGCTCTAGCTGGAATTAAAAATGCACCATTGTTTTGATTTTCTTCTTAAATATGCTATCACAGAGGCGTTACCATAATTTCTAATTGGCCCAGCCTTGGCCAGTGGCATGGCTGTCTTCAGAACCATCTGGTTCTGCCAGACATGGTACAAGTTTCTAGCAGCTTTTCAAAGAAGCCACCTCTGTGGCCCCCATCCCACCACTATCAAAACCAGACCATGCAAAACCAACACATAGTCTCACATCAGTCTCTGGAGAGGTGATGGGAATGGTTAATCCTCAAGGTCATTGTGGGATGACAAAGTCATCAGGATTAGTCAGTACAGATTCATCAAAGGAACCAATCGGATTATACAGTAAAACAACTATCTATCCCCTGGATAGGTA
Source organism: Phylloscopus trochilus trochilus (assembly GCA_016584745.2). Lineage (NCBI taxonomy): Eukaryota > Metazoa > Chordata > Aves > Passeriformes > Phylloscopidae > Phylloscopus > Phylloscopus trochilus. The sequence continues at coordinate 54,945,229 of WQNJ02000546.1, read as the reverse complement.
AGGCAGGAATATTGTCTACATGGATTTCAGGAAGATTTTTAACACTGTGTCCTGTGACACAGGACTCATAGGTTAACTCATAGGTTAACTCAGGAAGTGAAACCTGGATGAGTGGATAGTGAGGTGTACTGAGAATTGGCTGAAGAGCAGAACTCAGAGTTGTGATCAGTGGCAGAGAGTTGAGTTGGAGGCCTGTAACTAGCAGTGCTCCCCAGTGGTCAGTTCTGGCTCTAATATTATTTTAACTTACTGATGAATTACTTGGATGAACGGGGCAGATACCTTCTCAGCAACTTCACTGATAACCCAAAGCTGGGAGGAGTGGCTAACACCCCAGAGTGTTGTGCAGCCCTTCAAAAGGATCTTGACAGGAGGGAGGGATGGGCAGAGAGGAACATTCTGAAATGCTTTAAAGGCAAGTATGGAGACCTGCACTCAGGGAAGAAGAACCTCATGCACCCAGTATAGGCTGACCTGCTGGAAAGCAGATCTTCAGACAAGGTTCTTGAGGTGCTGGTAGGCAACCAGCTGTCATCAGACAGCATTGTGCCTTGGTGGCACAAGGCCAATGACATGGTACACTAGGAAGAGTGTGACCGGGAGGTCATGAGAGGTGATCCTGCTCCTCTACTCAGCCCTCATGAGGCCTCACCCGGACTTCTGTGTCTAGTACTGGGCTCCTCAGTACAAGAGAGGGATGGAGTTCCTCGAGCAAGTCCAGCAGAGGGCTACAAAGATGGCAGAGGCCTGGACCATCTCACGAGGATAAGCTGAGAGAGTTGGGCCTATTGTGCCTCAGGAAGAGATGACAAATTAGATTTTATTTATTATTATTTCTTTTGTCAATAAGTATCTGAAGATAAAGAATGTCTGGAGGATGGAGCCCAGCAACTTAACAGCTGGCCACTTAATAGTGCCAGCCAACAGGAAAAGAGGCATTAGGCAGAACCGCACAGGAAGTTTCGCATGAACATGTGCAGGTGACTGAGAACTGAAACAGACTGCCCAGAGAGGTTGTGAAGTCTCTCTCACTGGAGCAATCCCATGCTCTGTGCTCTAGGAAGACCCTGCTTGAGCTGGCAGCTGGGACTGGATGACCCAACTGGACCCAACTGGATGACCCTTTGACAACTAGACACAGACTGATTCATTTAAATCTTTTATTCTAATGATGAAAACAATGCACAAGAACATTAGACAGATGGACAAGCACCAAGATTGTTTAGGAAACATTGTCCATAATTTTTTGAAGGCATAAAGTAACTGTCCTTATGGCCTAGGGGGATCAAAATTATGCTCTTTACAGAAGGTTAGCTCCTTCTTGAGCTAGGAGCAACTGAGGATAGTATGGTTTACACGGTCCTTTGAATCACATATACTGAGTCTTTCACGGAGCAGCAGCAAGCTAACCTGACAGACCTGAAGGTGGTATAAGTGAAAAACATATGATTGTGTCTGTGGTATCAACCTTTCTAAAAATATTGAAGTCTCTCAAATACTGTGACTGAATCCAGCTTTTCTTATAGAAGGAGGACAACCTCATGCACTAGCAAATACAGGAAGGTATCAAAAAATTTGTGAGTGAATTCCACTACAGGAATCAGTACCCAGGCTTTCCTTCTCAAAGTCTGAATGTTTAAACATCATCTTTGACATATTAATGGGGATTAAAAAACTGATGATAATCCATTGATCCATTAAAGCCTAGCTGCTTGAATCCTTAAACAAGGTTTGGCACCAAAGTGATCCTGAACTACGACGTCTCCTAAAAATTTTGTTCTTTTTAGAATAAATTGTGCAGTGTATTGGAGCCCAAACAGATCTAGTTTAAATACTCATGAGAATTTAAAATGTTTAGTAATATCAAACTCCCCCCAAACAAAACCAACTCTTAGAATCCATAAATAGTATATGAACACTGACCTTATTCACAGCTTCCACCAGCAGTCTCATTTCCTTCTCAATGTCACTCACAAATTTTATATCCCTCCTGCAAGAACAGCATTCTAGGTTAACAAAGCAAGAGAGTATACAAAGATAAAATACCTTCATGTTTCGTAATACATTTTAACAAGAACAAAATTAAAGAACACAACTGACTGAAGCAGAAGCTTCATTCACATTGAAAGACTGTTAAGGTGTCATCACTATTAAAAAAAATTATTTCCTCTTCAACAATTGGAACCAAGAATGAAATTCTTCGACATGGTTCTACTGTCTGACAATTCTACATTTTCAAATGAATAATGTAGATTTTCAAGTTGTCATTTTGGTGTTTTTAAATTACTTGCTATTAATTTACCTAATTACAATATATGATGAGACACAAAAATGGGGATAGGGTAAACAAAATGAAGTTCTTTTCTGAGACAAAGTTCACTGATTTTAGTCTTCAGCTCACCTAGCATAACAAATTATTAAGAATGAAAGAAGCAGCATAAAACTACTTGCAAGCAAAGAAAATATTCTAGCTGTGAAATATTAAGGATTTATTTGAAGTATTTTTTGTCAATAAGTATCTGAAGTCTGTCACTTAAGGCTGAACTTTGTGCTCTGTTCTTAAATAAGCAGGTAAAATAATTCTGAAAGTAAGGCTGCTATTTGTTAGGCCACCATCCCATGGGGAAAAAAGGCTACCCAAAGATTTCGTATCTCAAAGCTGGTTAGTACTAAATAATTCTTCAAAAAACAGGCACTATTCCATATCAACACTGTACCACTTCGTGAATTATGTCAGAATTTAATCAGTCAAGAAGTGCCTACCAAAGCAAGCACAACTATCTTTGGTAGATGACCTACCAAAGTTCTGGATGCTGAAGTGAATGTATCATCAAAAGACCATAAAAATGGTCTCAAACAAATGTGCAACATGACAACACTGAATAGCTCAGCTACCAATATCACTTTATCAGATACAAAGGACTTAGCCCATTACGGGTAAACAAACCTTCAAGGCTTATCAAGAGTACACAGACACTGCATGAGAATTCCTTGGTCTTCAGCAGACAGAAGTACAACACTGAGAGAATTGGAAAAAGGACCTGAACTGGGTAGAGTTAAAAAGAAAGGGACCTCCAGTCGTCTACAGTGTGAAATACAGAGTCAGCTCATGTGGCATGAGGCTTTGGAAAAAACATTAAAAAGCAAAAATTTCAACTTCAAAAAAAAACACCAAACCCCAAATCAAAAACCCAACCAACCCACCTATACATTCAGGATTTAGAGCGTTAGAAAGCACATACTATACCAAATGCCAACTCTGAACACCCAAATTTCAAGGTGAAGCGATCATGATAGGTAAAAAAAACAAAAACAATGTATCAACAGTCCAATGAGAAAGTCCACAGGCATCTGATATATAATATTTAAAAGCATACTAAGTAACCAGCTAATACACTGGGGGATACTTTAAGGGAAAAAAAAAAAAAAAAAAAGCCCTTCAGAAGCCTATAAAAGCAGAGATTTTCATAGTCCATATAGCGAGGTCATGCACAGCCAGTGACAAAATTAGAAAATTCTCTTCTGTGTAGCTCCAGGTGGCTAGATGCTCCAGATGTTCTCTCTTTCTCCAGTAATTTTAATTCCATCAAACAGCAACCTCAACATCATCAATGTCCAACTGGACATTGATACCTGTGCTGGTCTATCCTCCAACTTCCTATCAACAGATCAGCCTGAGCATTTGCTTACACTCTGTGTTATTTCTGGAGCATCTTAGAAAGGTCAGTGCTGAGGTGTCCAGCCTGTGAATCTGTATCCACTGAACTGTGCTCAGTTGGTAGTCATCTCCATGCTTGTCTTGGGTTATGGAACAAAAAAAAAAAAAAAAAAAAAAAAAGTGTATTCTATTTCACCTGCTGAAAGCAGCTGGGGAGATGTTTTTCTTTATCCCTTGTAACTCTGGGGGAAGGGGGGTGGATGCCTTCTGATAATGGGCCAGCTGTTAAAACCAGATGGGGCAGTGTTTCTTATCTCTTCCACCACCTGTCCTCCCTCCAGGGGGATATCTTCTGCTAATGGGCCATTAAGGCTCACTAAGGACATGACATATTCCACCATCCCACTGTGAGATGCTCCACCCAGTGGGGGGGACGCCAACCATTCCTACCTAGATAAAAACAGACGTAGGAACACAAAGTATCTGGTTCCACTGGATTCCCAGAGGAAGACAAGACCCTTCTCGCCATCACTGGACCCTTTTTCTACAGGATCATCTCTGCTCCAACAGAACCACATCTGCCACTCCAGGAGGACTCACTTTTGGACTGCTTCCAACACCCTGACCAACAGGGTGTCAGGTTGTAGCTCTGTCAGGGTTTCTAGGATTATTGTTTGTTTGTTTTCTACTACATTTGTATTGTTAATACTCCTAGTAAAGAACTGTTATTATTCTTCCCAAATCTTTGCCTGAAAGCCCTTAATTGCAAAATTATAATTTGGAGGGGGTGAGGGGTCTACATTCTCAATTCTGAAGGAAACTCCAGCTTTCCCTGGCAGATACCTGTCTTTCAAAACTGAGACAATGCTACAAGCTTCCCCTTGGCAGCAGAGTATCTCCTCATGTAAAGCTATGTGGTGGAGAGACTTCTTTTGACTCCTTATCAGATCCTGACAAACATCAGCAACATTAGCATGCAGCAGCATTACCATGCTCTTCCTGGTGCCCCCTTCTCCTGACACTGTCCTACAAAGCAGACATATTATCTTGGCATGCTTACATTCACTTATCTTCTTCCTATTACCTGGAGTTATACTGCATTTGGGAGCTTTAGGGTTCTGTAATTAAAGATTACACCTCAAAACCAGGAGTTCTTACAGCCTTCTCAAGTTCTCTTCATTAAAGAACACAACTGCCTGAAGGAGAAGCTTCATTTAGCATTTCTTTCAGCTCATGACAATGTATCAGCTACACAGATCAATTAATTGCCTGAAGATGATAATACGGCATTCTAGTAATGACTTTGGCAGCTGCTACCCTCTTGAGGCAGGGACTCTGAATGCACAGGGAGGCAGCTGTCATGTTTCTCAATCATTCTAAGATCCTGTATGTAACTTATGCTCTGCAGAAAGCCACAAGCCCTGAACTCCTCCAGTACTGGAGTGATGTACTCACACAAGAATTAATTAATCTGTCAGAAATTGTTCAGAATACTGAGCCACCTGTAAGATACAGTTTCTGGATCCTGACATCTTGATGGAAAGCCAAATCTTTTGCTAGACTACTGAGACAAAAGATCATCAGGAGCAGTCAACGAAGAAAATTCATAAAGCCATAGATTCACAAATTGCAGATAGCTGCTCTTGTAAAGAGAGCTATGTTACTATAAGGAGAAGCTCATTTATCTTTAGAACCAGATGAATGAAATCCAGTAATTCAATGTACAAAGTAATTGACTTGAAAACTAACAAAAACTTTTGCTTTAGCTATGAATCATTAAGAATAGCCTTGGTGTATTAGCTGATCGTAAATTGCCAGTGTAAAGTGGCTACAAAGGAAACACTAGTAAAATCACTGAAAGAATGAGAAGAGGAGGAGTTGGAAGCATTAAGGCTACTTTTTAAGGTATCTTCGACCATCTGCAGGACAGTGCATGACCCTGATCAGTTCTGTACATGAAAGATGAAACACTGCACTATGGGGAGTAGCTGGCAGAAAGATGAGATAGAATTGTACTTCAAAAAACCACAGTAGACTGCACACACGATGCAACATTTTCACTTTCTTACTGTTCTGGAAGTGTGTGCTGTGTTTTCTGAAAAAGATGAAACAAATATATTCTACACACAACTAAGAGAATATAGCACTTATAAAATAGCACTTTTAAGTGCAAATACTAATAAAACAGTAGTTCCACAAAACATTCAGCTCCTATTTTGCAGTAGGCTCATCAGTTGGAAGTAAAGAAGACATAACTTACTCAAATTCTGAATGGGTGCTTATGTAAAATTTTCCCTTATCTCAACATATCAGCAAATTAAATAAAGGATTTTCAAGTAGCAAACATCCTTACAAAATCATGGAATTTATACAGCATTAGAATACTGGGGCAAGAACAAAACATACTAAGCTGTTCTAAAAAACTTAGACCTGGTAAAAACTAATGTCATGCCTATAAACACATATAAGAGTAAAAACTCTTAGATGACACATCATCTAAACATCTTTTAAAAATGTGTCTGATTCCTCCCTGTCATTCCAGATTGCAAAGTATTTATTGGTGTAATGTTTTTGATATTACCTTGATTTCACATTGCCTCATTTTAGGATGACTCTATGCAGTCACATTGGCATAGGCTTTGCTCTGCATACCATGTTTTATTAATTACATTTGTTTATTTTCAAAATAAAAGCAGTAAGGCAAAAAAAGAAAAATGAGACTGGTGGAAACAATAGCAGGCTATGAGAGCATACTTCATTATTTAGCCATCACTTATGTCTTTGTTTTGAAATGTCTATAAGGAGCACTGACGTGAAAGTTGGTTCTGAGTAAATGCAGTAGACATGTGAGACGTACAGATGATAGTGAAAATGGTATAAAATGATGTTGCCACTCTAAATCTGATCTGATTACAGAAAAAAGCAACCTGTCAGGCACGTTTGACTTTTCAGGTTCACATTTGGGAGTTCTTGAGAACTCCTTTGCCTCAGCTGCCATCTACTGCCAATACAGCTATTTTTAGAAGAGTAAATAGAACTATTCTGCATTTCCCATCTTGCTCTCAACACTGTTGACTTATGGCACCTGCCATCATTATAACACATACCTTGCATCTTCTTTTAAAAGTTCACTGTACTTTGGTCCAGAAGAACGGATATTAAAAGGATCAGAATTATCATCTATTTCAAGAGCTTCAGCAAGGCGCCTAAATTTAAGGGTAGGAGGAAAAGACGCCAAAATATAACAAAAACATAAGCAAAGCAAAGAAACAAAATACCCCAATATAAATCCCTCCAACCTTCCACACATGTCGTCCAAGAATGAAGTTACAGGTTACTAATACAAATTAATAGCTTGCAATTGATATGGTCTGGACATTCTAAACTACTCATTTAGAACTAGAATATTCTAGCAAGATTTCTGATCACTCAATATAGATCTTTGTAACAGAAACCATCTCCACATTTATCTTTTCTCTAGGTCACGTGGAAAAAGATTTCTTCTCCACATAGCATTAACTTTCCAAAGTAGACTACTTCTGTTAAAAAAAAAAAAGTAAGCAAGTTAATTTCCCACCTGTTTCTCTGAAGAGCTAAGCATTCTTCATCACATTGCAACCTGAATTATGAAAGAAAAATACAATTAGAATCACTGCTGCTACTCATCTTCAAGCTGTAGCTTGTTGGTGTCTTATTATCACAGTCTAAAGAAGTAACAAGAGTGTGTGAGAATATTTTAGTGTATTAGAACAGATGGAGCTAAAAATAAACAAGCAACAATCAAAGGTCTTTGAGCACCCAATTCTCTAGGTCTTGAACAGGAGCAGCAATTACCAAAGTCACATAGGAACTGAGGAAAAAAAGCTTCTGAACTAGATGTTACATTGGTAAATTTTATCATTTGAGATAAGAATGAAGTTGGTAAGAAAGACTGCAAAACTGCAATGGAAGATGCCACTCCTATGAAAATTATCAGTCAAGAAAAAGAGGAAAGTTAGACATGTCTATGAAGGACTATGATGAACCATAAATATCAGTATTTCAACTGAACCCCTAATTTCTAGTGTCAACAGAGTTATGAATTTCAGTTTTCTGTCTCATCTTTGAAAGGGATTTCATAATTTTATTTTGAGGGATTAAAATGTTGGAGCAGAATTAGGAGTTCCCCAGAATTTCAGTGGCAGTTACAAACTTCTTCCCCCAGCCTGCGTGAGCTAAATAATTTTCTTGATAATAGTTCCTTACATAAAAGAAAAAACAAAACAAAACAAAACCACAACAAAAACAAAAAAAAAAAAACCCAAAACCAAAACAACAACAACAAAAAAACCAAAACAAAGCTATTGGGGAAACTGGTTCAAACTCATGTATTCTGTGGCATGTATTATCTTTGGAGACAAATAGTTCCAGGATCCAGAACATCTGATGGCTTTTTTGAAGAAGACAGAAGAAAGCTAACATACTTGCATTCTTAAGATCAACCCAGTATTGTTTAAAGTCACTTGCTTGAAGAACTATTTTCTCTTCCACTAAAAGAGGAATGTAGCCAATTTAGAGAAGCTACTCTAGGTTTGACCAAATTTATCAAGAAAAATCCCAACCTCTAATAAGAAATCTAAGCTGAAGTATAAAATGCCTACAAACAGGACAGGAGACTGAAATAAAGAAAGAAAATCCCTACAGCTTGCAGAAAACTTGTAAGTGTAACTGAATAAAGCAGATTTGTACATTACCTTGAAAATACTGGAGTTTGGCAATAAAGCAGAAATTTCAGACTAAATACTTTATGTATCACCATTCTCTTTTCCCCCTGCCCCAGTATTCCGTTGACAAAGTGAGAGAAGGGAGAATACTTCCTCTGACAGTCCTCGAATAAAGGCTACCCCCGCAGTTTAGATATCATATTAGGAAAGACTTATACAAAGAAAAGTCATCTCTGGTAATTTCAACTGTTTAAGGAAAGGGCAGTGTCTGTCCACACAGAAAGGTATGTGTTAGTGACCACAACACAATAGCAAAAGTTCTTAAGTATGCTGGCACTAGTTTTTGATACAGGAAGTCATGAAGCAATTATATGCGAAATGTCATTATTCTGACTTTACACAATACAAAGGAACATTTGATTTTAACATGCATAATAGACTGACTCTGAAATAATCAAATTCAGTATTAAAAAAAAGACATGGTAATAGACATAAACTAAAACCAGAGATTAGGGACTTCAAAAGCAAAGACTTTAGTAAGTCAAGTTTCTGATAGAAGGATGTTGGAGAAAGTTGACAACTTCATAAAGAAATGATACTAAAAGGACAAGCTATTTCATTCCTGAGGAACACCAGGAGAACTTATTTCACAAAAATAAAATCAGGTTTGTGATGTCAGCCAGGATGACAACACTAAAGCACCAATCAAACAGAAATACAAACATGAAAAATTCAAAAAAGGGTAATACAAAATATTGTAAATAATAAGGTGATGACTAGGAGAAAATATGGCCTATCAATAATCCAGAAATGAACACTGGATTGCTGAAACAGAAGATAAAATCTATTGTTCTGTCTAGAAATCTGAAAAAAAATCCAGAGGAATGCCAATGACTTGGCTGAGTAGAAAAAGCTCTGAAACCACAGTTGTATTGTTCCACACTTAATTATAACGAACAACCATACAATGACAGAGAACTCATTCTACATGAAAGCAAAACCATGGACCGTCATGGAACTGCAAAATAATCTTTTAGCAGTATTGCTGAAGTAGAGTCAGGCTGCACAGGAAACAGTAAAAGCAAAAAGGGATTTTTAGGAGCTGAAAAAGCAGGCCTCAAACAGAAAAAGCTGACATCTCAGAATCTGCAGCAACTGAGAAAAGTTTGGAACTATGAAAGATACAGTAGTATATAATAGTATAGCAACAAGGACATGCAAAACAAAGGCCGAGTTTTTAGGTTTGGCTTGAGTAAGTTATAACACTGCAGAAAATATATGACTGACAAAACAGTAGAAGGTCTTAAGCTTAATAAGGGTATTGTGTATTGTTAATAGAGAAGCATACAAATGACTATTGTTTGAAATATGTGTACGTGTGCTGTGGTTGACTGGTTAAAACAACTGTCTGTAAGTTTTAGTAATACACTATTGGCTGAAAAGTCCTTAAGATGCTTTGTAACAGAGAAATTGGGGGCTGCTGGGGGCTGCTGCTGCTGGCTGCTACATGGGTGCTGTGAGCTGCTGCTTTGCCTTTACTTCCATGATGAGACTGATGCTTCATTAAAGAGAATAACTACCACAGCAGTCCGGTCCAGTTCCTGCTCGTGCCGTCACAGGAAGACTGTAAGTCTTCCTATTACAGCTGACATTTTTATCACCATATTTATGTATTTTGCATGTCACCTGTGCTTCAGGTACACACAGAGGCTTAGGCTTCAAATACGTTACCACATGTAAAATACATTACTACATGTATTTCCTTACCTGGCCTGCTTCATTTCTTTTTTCGTAATAAGCCTACTGATTTCCACTGAATCCCCAAGCTGTAGGTCTGTTAGCTTAGTTGCTATAGATATAGCAGCTATTCTGAAAAAGAGAGCGGTAGATTTCATTTGAGGGAACACAAAAACTTCTGAAAAGCTTATGAACAGGGTACAAATTCAACCTCTAGGTAGAAGAAGTAAGACAGACTGATCATTTTCCCATTAGATTACAGAATGGCATTCTAGTTGTACATCACCAAGTTTAAGGCGTCTAATCTAGTTATGTAAACCAAGAGTTTACTCTCATCTCCCACAAGTAGGAATAACACCAACAAATGGACATGCCTCTTATGCAAGTTGAAATTATGCAAGGTAAATGCTCTATCTCCTCACTTGCTCATTACTGCAGCTGATCATATAGCTTTAAGCACCACTTAATCTGATTCTTCGTTAATTGTGTGCAACTAAAATATGTTAAGTGAATTTATAAAGCACTGAGAAATTTGCTTGGAAAATATGGTTAACACAATCCACAAGGAAAGGACAAAATATCTACTGAGATCATTACTATTTTCTTTATAAAAATGCTTCCTAATTCCCTTCAACAACAAGTCTTCCAGGTCTCCTTTGCTTGGTAAAATTTGTATAACTAAAACATATAAGAATTTTAAATGGAAATAGCCCATATAGTTTTCAAACAAACTAAAACCAAAACATTGTATCCTCTTGAACTATATTTTCTGTTACATGTTTGTTTCTATATGTTTATCTCTTATGTTTTCCATCACTTTCAAAGAACCAACCACCTACCAGGAAGGAGGCTAATCATACTTCATAAAACAAAAAAATAAAATCACTGAGGGGCACTTCATAATTATCAGTTGATGCCAAAGGCTAGGTAATGGGACATTAGAGGATATGACATCATAATTTGTGCCATATGTACAGATATAGCAGCACAGATATTTCCTGTTCCCTTGGGCATTCTTTCACAAACATTCACTGACAAAGACCAAAGCTGTTTCATCATTTGTCTCAGATTTCTGAGAAAACTTGGATACTCCCCTAATATGCTGCCCTTTGTTTATGGTTTTTGTTGCTGTTGTTTATGGTTTTTGTTTTGGTTTGGTGATAGGCAGGAAAAAAAGGCAAACTTGTCTCCACAAAATCAGAATAATCTGCTGGAGTTATCAAACTTAGCTGGCACATTACTATCATGAGACAAAAGTAATTTGTAAGCACATATGAACACATTTTAACTGATACAAATACTTGCTTTAAACACAACAGTTTCTTTCCCTCTGATTTGAGAAATAAATACATATTTATTCACCTTACACATCCAAGAACTCTCATTGGCTTCAAAGAATCATTTTCCCTGCATGAATGTTATTGCAGTGCCTGAGCTATACAACAGCAGAGAAATAACAGCCTTCAAAAAGCTGGACTTGTACATTATCATCCAAACTTATCATTAATGACAAGTATTTGTCAATTTAAACTGGTATTTCAAAGTTGAGCCAGTCTGCTGATTTGTACTCATAGTAATGAAAATAGCAAAAATAACAAACTTCTGTACATGTATCTTGCATTCAATTTAGTATTAACTACAACTGTTCTTGATTGTTTCTAATTAGCACATTTTTCTCCTTATTTTCATTAGGTAATATTAAGTACCTAAGCTAAGCTATCTTCTGTCAGAACTTGAATATGGACAGTGTTCAGCAGAAACCAAGCAGCATACCCTAAGCTGGGCTAGGATAAAAAAAGGGCCCTCAGACACCAGTTCCAAATAAAACCATCATTAAGAAACCTTCTTTGAAAGACAGGAGGAATCTCAGACTTTGGTCACCCAACAACTAGGATACAGAGCAGAACTCTGGTCACATACCAACTCTCTAGATTAACCTTTTTTACTCCCTTTCAATCACAGCCTCAGAATAAGATTTTTTTTTAAATTATTATTATTACTGTTTTGTTCTATTAGTTTCAAAAGTTTCAAAGCCCCACTTTTCTTTTTTTCCTATGTCCATTACTTGATCTCTCTGAGACAGAAAATTAAGTTTAGACATAAGATTTGGAGACTGTTGCAATAAATAGAGTTGGGTAGGGCTCAGTTTGCATACTAAAACCCAAGATTTAGATGCCAAAGCTCTCTGACATAAATTTAGCTATTTCAGAATTACTTCAAATCACTCTTTTGAATCCCTCATCTCTACTGACTAGGTTCCATCACACGATTGGAAACCTGGACAGTAAGTCAGACATGGACTGCAATCACCTACATTCAGGAGCCTGAATCTGGACTTGACAAATTTATCTGTACCTAATTGCTCTGTGTGGGTAAAATAAAGTTCCATTAGAGTACAGGAATCAAGGTTTGACACACCACTACAGTTAGACTAACAACAGTAAAAAAATGTGTTCTACTACAGCCTAGTTGATACGAAAGTTCAGGGAAATACCAAAAATCCCCCAAAACCACCACATGTCGAAGTACAAAAAAACCATGAAAAAACTTCTGAACTAAATATACTTAGTCAAGTGTGAAATTTAATCAAACTGCAAAGCTGTACGTCCAGTAAGGAATTAAAAGAATTATTACTGTACCAACCTTTGATATGTATTGGAAGCTTCTGAGCAAATCATACTCTCCTTTCTTCTTCCACATTCACACTGAAGATCAACCTGCCACATCACACAAGTGAGCAGCTTTTTAAAGTTTTGTCTTTTTATGGCCATGGATGGGTGTGAAGGATAGAAATGTATTCATTTTAGAAGTCCCACTCTAGTAGAATAATGGCTAACTAAGAGGGATGAATAGTTTTATTTTTAAAAAATCATTATTTTAGTTTAAAGAAAAAATGGCATGCTATCAATATACAAACATGTCACAACTGTTACTGGCTGATAATTAAAGCATATAATTCATCTTTGAATTTGCAGTGAATTTTCTTTGGGTATCTAACCTTTGCACAGCAGGATGTTGTTGGGCAGGGTGAAGAAGGATGACATGGAGCCATACATGGATGATTACAATATAGCCTTGGAATAATACATGGTTGTTTACACTCTTCATCTATAAGACATTCTCCTTTATGACAGATTCTTTTACATTTGTGCATTCCACATTTTAACATTTGATTGCAGCGAAGTCCACAGGAAATGTCAGTGAGATGACAAGGAATATTACTTCGCAGCTGAAAGAGGAAAGGAAGAAGATGACAACAGTAAAAATTATCAATGGAAATCTTAAAGTGTTTTTACTGTTTACACCTTCATTTGGCTCTGTCCACATAAGAATCTTAATACTGAAAGATCTTAGGTCAAAGTTTTGTTTTATAATATAGTCCAATACAGCAGTTGGTTTGAATGCATATGGAACAAAAGCTATACTCCTCCAATTTAATCACATTAATCTCCAACTCCGGTAACATACTCCATTTCAAAGAAGACACAAAAATCTAAGCCTACAGTCCTAAAAAATTGTTTAGTATTCAAAAACATTAATTGTCCAGACTTACTTCATGCTTGCCCATACACCATTTCTGAGTGAGATAGGTACAGGGGGGACATTTCTCCTCACTGTGACATGAATGGTACACTGTAGTCACAGAAATACAAAAGTTGTAACAATTTTACTAGCATACCTCAGTTGAATGCATTAAAGGAGACAGTAAAGATTATTAAACATGAGTGTGCATTTCAAAATTACACAATTTATGGGAAGGATGATGCGTCACAGAAGAATAAATAATGTGTTCTTTTAAAATTATGATGCCAAATGTTTAGGTGAATGTTCTCTATGCACTCTAAATTAAATAGCAGATAATATCCTAACTTGTGAGTAGAGTTATACTCCCACGCAGAACTCGTCAGAAATTGACCCATGCTATTTATTTTGTGATCAGCCAATGTAATTCCAAGGAACATAGAAAGTAACTGTTCACTAGATTATCCTACTGTTTCAATAGAGCATTTGATCTTAGGAATACAGCATTTAATGTGTTGTGACTAAGAAGAAAAAGCGCCAGTGCCTTTACCAGTGAGAAGTACCACTAGCGTTATTCATTGAAAGTTTTTAGTTGGTTGACTTTTAAGTGTAGACGTTGGATATATATTTTCAAATAGAGCTATGTACATTTTTCTACGTTTTGATTAAAAGAACCCCAAAATTAAAAAAAAAACAAAAAAAACCAAAAAAAAACCAAAAAAAAACCCACAAAAAAAACCAAAAAAAAAAAAAACCAAAAAAAACCCCCAAAAACACTACAAAGCAAAACCAATCAAAAATCCCAAACAAACAAGACCAAAAACCAAAAAAGCCCAATTAAAACTGAATGGCTTGACTTACCTGGATGATCACAGTCATGTGGCCTGGTGCATGTTTTTTTACACTCTGGTGGCTGAGTGCCACAGGGAACAGGGGGGTAAATCACAGATTCACCACAATAACAAGTTAACTCGTCAAAACCTGAAAAAAAAAGTCAAATATATCCTTAATAGCTACATCTATTTGCATGCTTCCTCTATGAGAAATCTTTACATAACATGCAAATGTTTCACTCCAGCTTTGCTTTTTTAATATAAAGCACTAATATTTGAAATTAGTGAACTTACTAGCTTTCACGGCTCCTACAAGAAAACTAGACTATGATGACTTGGTTAAGAATTCTGCTTTGTTTATAGAGTGGTTCTTTCACATCAGTATTTTGAATCAGAGCAAGCAAAATGCTCATGGCAAGCTGAAAGCTTTGCTGTTCTACCTTTGTTATCCCCTTTAAAAACGGGATGTATCTCTTAAATTCCCTTCCAGAAGGCCCATCACCGAAATTTTGTGTTCCAAATTTCCCAACATCACTTTTTCAGACCAGTGTTTAGATTTTGTCATTTTGCCAAGCCCTGAATATAGTACTGTAAAGATTCTAAAGAAAATTACCAAAAGACAACAAGCCTTCTTTATGGTATTTATTATGATATGAATCCTCAAAGGCATCTTATGAACCTGATCAAATACTTCAAACCCAACTCTGTATATTTTGGAAGTTCTCTGTCTCAGGCAGTACCCATTTTATTCTGAGCATGTTTTTTTTATCTTCCGTGTTTTTAAACTTGTATAAGATCTCAACGATAAACAAAGTAATAGAAGTACTTACATACACCACCCCAATGAAAACACTGCACAAAAATTAATACAATTCACTGCTTTTTTCAGACTATAAAAAACCTGGCAGACTGACTGGAGTGCAAACTATACTGCAAACAGATAAATGCTTAGAAAAACAGAATCCTAAGAAAACATTTGACATCATACAGGAGATCTGAGAACAAAAAGAATATGATTGGTCTATAAATGAGTAAAGAGGTAGCGGATTAGCGAAAACAACAGAAAATTAGAGGAGGTAAGAGAATTAAGGGGCAACAAAAATACAAATCAACAGTTCTAACCGAAGAGGAGATGAGGGAGCTGAGACAAGGGAGCTTCTGAATTCAGCATGTTCTCTAACTCTAACTCTAGAATCAAAGGATTCTTCCTTCCTAGTCTACCAAATCAAAACCTGTTGAACTTTAAACATCCAAATGTTCCTTCTGTCCCACTTCTGTAGATCTGATGGCTACTGATCAATATGCAAGGTCCAGCCTAGGGCAGGACTGAACACACATTGCAGAGAGGCAAGATACACAATACATACATGGCAATAACGACCAGATACACAGACTAACACAAAGCCAACTGAATAACAATTCAAGTAAAAAAAAAATACCAATATCTAAATCCTCTTCCTTTTCTTCAGCACATCAGGACTGAAGCTTATTAGTGAAGACACACACACACACAATTCACTGTAAATTCACATGCTCACCGTGTTCATAAATCACACGTTCTAATATCCATGCCTGGATGGACTCCTTTCCCAGGCACTGGCTGAAACCTTGGGTATTTCCAGAAGCAGATCTCCTTGTATTTGCTATTCAATCCAGCTTTGAAGAAGTTTTGTTAGAAAATTGCACACAAACCCTCAACCTTCCACATGCTGGCACCCAGATCAAGTGGTCCTTGTAAATTCAGATCATGTTCTCCAGCTGTTTGCACACAGGATACACCAATCTGGTCTCTCAGTTGCTAGCATAAAGACTATGTGCTCCCACGATGTGCAGCCAAGCCTTCAGCTGCTAGCACTCAAGAACTCTCACACACTGAACATGGAATGAGACTACACTGAAAATCTTAACTATAACAGGATAGACAGTGGACATGAAGTGCACAGATCTCTATCAGGTAAGTATGTTGACCAACAGCTTCATTTGTGCAAATGGTGTCATCTTATTTTGCCTTCAATCCATTTGTCCATGCATCCACCTTGATTCCTCCCAAATAATCTAACAAAGTAATTTTTTTCCCTGTTAAAGTGACTTGAACCTGGCTGGATGCCCTGCACTCACCAAAGCTGCTCTATCACTTCCTTCCACAGACAGGGGAAAGAAAATATAATGACTCGAGATAAAGACCAGGACAGGTCACTCATCAAATACCATCATAGGCAAAACACAGACTCACCTTGGGGATACTGAGTTTATTTCTAATAAAATCAGAGCAGGGTACTGTAAAGTAAGTCTTGAAAACGCTTTGCCCCCACTCCTACCTCTTTCCCAGGCTCTACTTCCTGGCCCCCAGTGGTGCAGGGGTCAGGGAATGAGGCAGGAACAGGACACATATTGCTCCTGCTGCTGCTCAGGGAGAAGAGTCCTTCCCCACTCCAGAGCTGGGTCCCTCCCGAAGGGAGCTCTCCATAAATTTCTCCAACATGATTCCATCCTGCATGCAACAGTTCTCCACAAAGTGATCCAGTGTAGGTCACTGCTCCAAAGGGTGCAGTCCTTCAGGCAAAGCTCGCTCCAAAGTGGGCTCCCCCAGAGAGTCACAGGTCTCACCAGGAAACCTGCTTTAGTGCGAGCTCCTGTCTCCACAGGTCTGCAAGTCCCTGCTTGTTCCAGCACAGGACTTCCACCAGTTCACAGCCTATTTCAGGCATCTATCATTCTAGTGTGGGGTCCCTCTGTGGGCTGCAGGTGGATCTCTGTATCCCTGTTGACCTCCATGGGCTGCAGGGGCACAGCTGCTTCACTGTGAAGACCGCAACAGCTGCTCTGCTTCAGCACCTGAGCACTTCCTCCCCCACCTTTGTCACTGATCTTAAGCATCTGCATAGTTGCCACCTCTCCTCTCTGGCTGCAATAACATCTGTTCAATATCTTTTTTTTACTTCTTAATGTTATCATGGAGGTGTTACTGCTATTCCTAATCAGCTTAACCTTGGCCAGTGGTGGATCCATCTTAGAACTAGCTGGCATTGACTCCACTGGGCATTGGGAAAGCTTCTAGCAGCTTCACAGAGAAGCCAATTCTATAGCCCCTTGCTTCCAAAACCTGAACACAAACCCAGTACAGCCACTGGCCCCATTCAGCTACATCTGTACCCAAATCTGTTATTTCTGCTACTATTAGTGTGGTTATAACAGCGCCACACAACTACCAGAGTTCTGTTGGCCTTGCTTCTCCAATTACTTGTGAAGCTCAGACATTTCTCACCCTTACAGGTGAGTAACAGATATGAAATTTCCTATCTGAAACTTTTTTCGGTTTTTTAATGTTTTTTGTTATGTTCAGAAATTTCTCAAGTCTGGTTATTTTTTATGATCTGTTCCATCAGTTAAATCTCAGGCCAGATTCTACTCATTTGCCCAGGTATCTTGAAGTACAGCAGTTTGTAAAAAGAAGAGCAATTTTTATCTAAGGAGACTAAATTACAATAAATTACAGCAAATAGGAATGCTAGGGAGAACAAAATGTTATGGGTTGGAAGAAAGAAGTAGTAAGCAAAAGTAAAAAAGATTCAGAATGCCAACGGACTTCTTGAGGAAAGGAAGCAAGGGAAAGAGTAGTGCTTTGTTGTTCCTCACTACAAGTCTTGAAACAATCTATAATACTCTATGCTTCAAAGCTACAAATCTTCCTTAGTCCAGGAAGATGAAAGACTAGATACCAACATCTTTCGAAAACCTGAATGTCAGACAGCTACACTGGTTGCTTGCTATTAATGACAAATGGTAAGTGAAGAATCTTACAATGAGAAGTCCCTTACTTGCACTAATTAGGATAACGGGGACAGAGTGCAGAGAGGTCTGATCCACAGGGCATATATACAGTATCTGAAAACTTTTTTTTTTAAATGCACTGTCTCTAATGCTGACATTAATAATTTTCCCCAAGAGATGAATTCCTGTCTTGAAATAGACTGTGTATGCATAAAGAGACCCCAGCACAGAAAAGGGACCACACTTAACAGCACTGAGGAATTTACACTGGGAAAGTCAAGTACCTGGGAAGCACACAGAGGTGTAGATGCACCTTGATGTCAGCCCTCACTATTCCTAGCAAAAACAGTAGTGGATATGAAAGTGGGGGCAAGAAATCCAATCTAATGAGTAGGCAAATTATTTAAAGCTGACCATACCATGGCATTTGATGCCATGGCTGATATAAACCAACTGCAAAGTGCTGGATAGACAAGTGAATGAGAGTAAAGAATAGCCTTCTGAGTGCTGAGAAGGACTCACCATCAACTACAGGGTCAGAATCAGATTGAATCACATGAAGTATGCCTCTGAAATCTCAACAAGCATCATCCAGAAAAAGCAGGTAAGAAGTCTTTAAAGATACTGCTATAGCTGATTTACCTCTGGACAGATTCAGAATGGGAAACTTCAGGAACACAGAGGATTAAGTCAAATTCCCATAATAATCTCATTCCTGAAGTAGGTAACTGCTTTTCCCGTATTCAGAATAAATTCAGCGGGGAAGATTGACCTCTAGATTGTATCATATTCAACAGTGGAGCAATTTACAATGGAGGCATCCCATTCAACAATGGAGGCAACCCTTAGGTCTCCTTTAACCTGAGAGTGAAATACAATCCTCAAAAATACTGCAGCAATGTGGAGAAGTTTAATGACCTTAAACATTAAACTCGTGGAATTCAATTACGAAAAACAACTGCTCATAAAAATCTGTGCATTCTAACTTGACTAGACCAGAAGTTACTAACAGGACCTCTGAGACACTGAGATTACTATTTTGCTTTGTCAAGAAAAATGTTTAGACACAGAAGTATCTATTTTTCTAATGAGATACACAGTCAACATTCACATCATAGGCTGTTGTCCTGAGTTGTGAAGCCAGGGGTTGTATATTCTATTTCATCTGTTAAAAAGCAGTTGGGGAGATGCTTTTCTTTATCTCTGGTAACTCAAAGGAGAAGAAGCCAGACACCTTCAGATAATGGGCCATTAGCACCTCTCCAGCCTATAGTTCCCCCCCAGGGCAGTGCATCTGCATTTCCATCCCCCTATTGTGAGATGCATCACATTCCCCTGGCAGTGGTGGGGGGCAGGCAGTTTTTCTGCCTGGATAAACTCAAAGACAGGAAAGCGAAAGCAGCTAGTTTTCGCCTGATTTCCTGGGAGGAAGACCGAACCTCATCTCACCATCACCAGACCCTCTCCACACCAGCCCTAGACCCTCTTGCTACAAGATCATCCCTACTTCAACAGAACCATATCTGCCACTTCAGAAAGACTTACTTTTAGACTGCTTTCAACACCCTGACCCACAGGGTGTCAAGTTGTAGCTCTGACTCTGTCAGAGTTTTCCAAAATTGTTGTTTGTTTGTTTGTGTGTTTAGTTGGGTGGTTTTGTTTCCTATTACACTTGTATTGTTAATATCCTTAGTAAAGAACTGTTATTCCTATCCCCAAAATCTTTGCCTGAGAGCCCTTGATTGCAAAACTATAATTTAGCAGGAAGAGTGAAGAGTTTACATTCTCCATTCTAAGAGAAACCCCAGTTTCCCTGGCAAAAACCTGTCTTTCCAAACCAAGACAGCTGTTAAGACAGATCACAATGCTGTTTCAAGCACAGTGAGCTTCAGAGGCTCTAGCACCTTCTCCTTTCCAGGATGTTTCCATGAAAAGTTGGTCTCCATAAAACAGAGGTCTTTGACTATGTCCATGTGCATATAATAATGCAGGAGAGACATATGCACTACTGCAGCTAAGGCACTTCGAGCTGTAAACAGTATCCTTACAATCTACATCAACTGTCTTTCTCCTTTTCACCTGTGTGAAACAGATCACATTAACTGGTCAGACAGAGATACTAATGTATTCCTAGAATAAATAACAATTATGTATTTTTGCACATAACTCACTTGTTTGCCAGCATGTTTGACAACTGCCCCGATGGCAGGGTTCTTCACATCTATGAAGCCCACAGTTGAGTTTACGACCACAAACCAAAGAGCACTTATGTTCTGTGTCCTAAGAGACGGCAAAAAAAGAAAAAGCAGAACTGAACTATAAACTTTATTGGTTATTTTTTTCTCTTTGAGGTTCCAATCCACTTCTAATAATAGACTGACAAAACTGTATAGTGCAAAAAAAAATCTTAGGCTAAATTTATACAATCTTTCCATCACTGTAACACACAAATTTTAAAGCAGATTCTGTTAAGACTTCTGTTACAGACACAGCTACAAGGTTTATGCTTCTCCTATTAAGTAACATGCTTTCCCCCCTCCATTCTCTCTGTAATCACTGTATTGACAAAAAACACCTTTACATTGATTTAACTGCATTTAGACTGAAACGTGGTTTTACATTTATAATGATACCTATAAAACAAAACTTGCAAAATAAATGCACACACACAAACTTTTTGAGCATGAACAACACAGCAAAAAAGAGGACGAAGATGCACAAAAATGGAAAGACACAAAAGAAAAAAAGACTGTTAACACCACAACCAAAATCAGACACACATCACATCAAACAATGTTATAAAACCACAGGTACACTCACCACACAGCAAACTTCATTACATTTGTGTCGTCCACATGATCTCTTCTTGTTGCATCGCTTGTCACACATGAATGTAATAGCAGCTATAAAAACAAACAAACAAACAAACAAAACCCCAAAACAAAGTTCTAACTTTTAGGTCTTTGCGCATCATGAGAATAAAACCTGCAATCACAGTACTATGCTAAGGCTGTTGCAAGGCATAGTCTAGGAGAAACTAACACAGGGTAAGCCAGCAAGCAAACTTCTAAATTACTTTACTTGCTCTCCCCCACAATTATCCCCATGTGGACACTTGCCTTTCTTTGAAGAAACCCTTATTCAAAAGGATTTTGGAAAGCTGAATGCATGAACTAATTTATTTCCCCTTAACCTTCACACCATAAACTCCATACAATAGAACAAAGAAAACAGGATATTCTAATACACTGAAGTACCACAAACACCCAATTTAAGACTGCTTAAATGGGTGGGGCAGTAAAAGTCAGCTAAAAACAACTACTGCTACATGCTCAATAAACTAGTGCTAGCAAAGAACATACTTATTACCATACACAGCTAACAAAAGGGAATCACTTCTGTATTCCATAAGAGCAACGTCTTCATAGACAAAAGCTCAAATTAGAAAATATGCATATTACTCCCTTATATATCTTGTAAATAAATACCTCAGTAGACAGAGGTCAATCAAAGTAAAGATTTCACAGAGGGGAATTTTGAGATGCTACATCCAAAATACCAAGCATCAAATGGGAACTCTGCCATGGTCAGATACAAAGATCAACTGCAAAGATCAGCACCATACAATGTGAAGCAGAATCAAAGCTTGTATTTCACCAGAAACATAGGCAAGATCAGAGCAAAACTACTACACTGAATCTGAGCTGTGCAAGTTGACTAAAAGTTATACAGGATGACGGGGGAGCAGGAGGGGGACAGCGACCTATTGAATATGGCAGGTGGCATAAGAAACTGTTCAAAATAAAACTGGCATTGTCTGAAATCTGAAATAACCAACTTAACATAGAAGTACGAATAAAAGATGCAGAACAGATCAGCTGTTTGCCAACTTTGTCAATGAAACCCCAAATTGCTATGAGCTGTGATAATTTTTAAACAATTTTACATTATGTATGTATCATAACCTTGTACCTTTATTTCTGAGAAGAGCACATGGGATTTCCTAGGAAATAAACAGGGAGCCATTAGATTAAAATAGATTAAACAACTGAAACATACTTATCTAGAAAACACTTGGTCACATGAAAGAACAACATTCAGTTTCCATTTGTGTAACACATCTGTATACAAAAGTAAAATAAAAACTGGAAAAAATATCCTTAAATATTTTAATTCAATACTTTTGCCTTAAAGATTCAACACCAATTAAGAAAAAATGTAGTTTCGTATTCTCCACTTAATTCAGCAGAATTAAGTGTCACTGAGAGACAAAGTAATCAAAGATTCTGTGATAGTAGCCAAAAATTTCAAATCTATGATTACAGAAAGCATAGTTTAAAAATATAATAATTACTAAATAACAATAGCTGAGGATCTGCAGGATAACTAGATAAAGAACAGGAATCAGTAACAACACAGTATCTACAAAAACTTCTACAAGGAGACTACAAGCTAATACAATAATATTTTAGGCTGCCTTTCTTCTCTCAGTTTACTCTTGACAACACTATCATTTCTCATGCTACAAAAATACTCCAGAATAATATAGGGGTTTGCAGATTCTTTACACGAATAGAACTCTGTTCAAACTCTGTCAAAATACTTAAAAGTTGCCTTCATATTAAAAAGCATGTTACTACTTCACAGTATAAATTCCAGATATCAGTTAGAACACAACACAGGTTCTTGAAACTAAGGAGCACAGCACTTCTTTATGCTTCTTCAGCTCCTTTTTCTCCACAGCTCTAAAAAGCAAAAAAGATTACCTGTTTCCATGGTTACCCACTCACCTTTTTTTTGAAGCCACACCTACAATAAATATTTGATGTGTGAGAACATGGTTTACAGTCTCCCTCGTGGCAAAGGCTTTCACATGTATGAATGAACTCTAGCAAAATAAAAATACAAATATTAAGAATAAAAAAAAAATCTATGACCTGGAACTTCATATTTATTAGGAGCATCATTGGTCAACAATACTAAGCTTATGCACAGCTGGGTTTTATTTCCTTATTTTAAAGTATTATTATCAACATACAGCCAGACTGCAGGCTCTGCAGTGGTTTTTACGCTCATTTTGGTTAAAACTCAAAATAGCTAATAAAATATTTCTTGAAATTAAACATTTAAAGACCACTTTTTGTTTTGTTTACAAAACTATTGATATCAAAGGGTTAATCTAAGACTCTGTCTATGTCTCTGACTTTTAACAAAGAAACAGGCATGCCCTGCTTCCAGAGCAAGGCCAGAGGGAAGATAAAGGGACTGAGGGACAGAGTACATCTGGCTTAGGAATGGAACCACAGCCAAAATAAGAACATAAAAAGCCTGAGCCAGGAGGAGAGTTTTATGGTAATGAGCAATTATAATATGTACGACATTTCAATGAATTGTGAAGCCCATGTATGTAATTAAGATATATAAGCAATGTGCTTGCAGAGAATCAGAATGCTCACAACACGAAGCTATCCCCCCTGCAGCTGGCACCGCAATAAAGAATGACTGCTTCTTAATGCTGCATCGGTGTTAAGAAGTTCTATTCACCTGATTTTTGGGGACACTATGAGATACTTCAAACACTGATACAGAAATTTCTACTTACCATAGCTACCACAAGAAAGAGGTTTGCCACATGTTTTTCCACACGATGGGATGGGATCTGTGCAAACTTTACGTTCAACACATCCTAGTTCCAGTAACTTGCTGAGAGGAGTCTGACCACAGGGACAACGATATACAACTTGAGGAAGTCGTGGACAGAGCTGGCAAGGCTGAGGATGGCATATTTGCTTACAGTTGTGCCTCCCACAATTTAATTTTCTGGGAAAAAAAATCAAAAGAAACAAAACAGAAAACAAGAAAGAAAATAAAAGGGGAATTATCAAAGAGTATCACAATAAGTAATTGTGAATAGAATGACCTTTTTCTTTTCAAAAACCTGAGTTAATCTTACTTGCCACATATATTCTGACATGAGAAACTCCCAAAACCATCCGAGAATTCTTCCTTTGATCCACACAATACTTCTTTCAAGTTGCTTCCACAGTAACACACTGAAAGAAAGCAATATTCCACAGAAAACAACACAAGAGTGACAAAACATCTCCAGCAAACATAAAAAGGTAAAAAGTGAAAACTGTTACCGTCAACTTTTAGAAGAATAAAGAAGTTGCTCTTCTTTAGGTTTATTTTATCAGTGAAAGTTTTTTGTCCTACAGAAGTTGGAATTCCAGCATTATTTGTTTTGATAAAGAGGTACTATGTGCACAAAAAGTTTATTTATTAAAGCAGTATACATAACAAGGTAATTATTACCTTAAAAGTTGAGAAAATTAACTTGCAAATTTCTGTATAAACTTATAAAAGTTTTATAAAGTTATTTATATACTGGCATGCATACATACTCAGTCAATTTAATCTCCATTCAAGACTAATGGTTTAGAAAAAGTTAACAGAAATCGTGAGAAACTTGTTGAAATGTGCTTTTCTATACCTTTTCCTATTTTTCTTCCATGTACTGTCTGATTAACTGTCACTATATAGTAAACGATTCAGTAGGATCAGAGGACAATTCAGATAAGAAAGGATTAGTCCAAACCCCTACCTAAAGCAGTCAGCAATGAGATCAGACCACAGCATTCAAGTGTTTCATTCAGCTGGTCATGAAAACCCCAAGAAAAGAAGTTTCTCTTACAGCTAGTTACAAGGAATTTAAGCCCATTGTCTCTCATCTTTCAAACATCCATAGCCCATCTCTGTCTTCTTAAATTACTTATTAGCTACTGAAAGGCCACTACTCAGCCCTCTCAAGCTAAGGAAGTCCAGTATCACCAGCCTGTCCTAAAAGGCACATGCTCCAACAGCCTGATCATGGCAGGACTCCAACAATAGATTTTGGTTGTATTAAGTAAAAACTGGCACTTGTGTCTTGGTACTGACCTTTTTCCACCGTCTTGTTTTCATTGTATAGGGTAGATATCTGTAAAGCATTTCAGTACTTACCTTGCTGTACTGTTAACTGGCAAGGTGAACACTTTCCTGCATGGCACACTTGAGTACAGCTGTGTTTTCCACAGTTTAAAGTATTTCCACATACATTAGAACAATGAATTTTTGTTGATTGGCCACAGCGAACTGAGTGACTGTAGAGAAATGACATCATAGCCTGTCAGCTACCTTGACATCCACACAGTATTTAATAAAAAGAGAAATGCACTTTCAGTAAAATGCCAAAATCTTCAAAAGGCAGCATAATTTATTAATGGAAGTTTTTAGGAAATAACATCCCTAGTTTTTCTTTTTCTTCTCCTCCTCCACCTCACTAAAGGAAAACACCTATCACAGTAGTTAGTCTACTAGAACTTTTCCTGAAGAAAACAGGAGAAAACAATGCAAGGTGACACTAAAGCTTGAACCTAATGTATGAACTCATATATGTATTGTCAGAAAAACAGGTATTTCCAATATAGACATCCTTCTGAAAACTTAAACAATCCTAAATCCATTCAACAAAATAAAGATAGGAATAGGGCTTTAACAGTGAGTCAGATGTCTATGAAAATAACTGAGTTCTTAATTTAATTGTGAAAAAATGGGACAAAATCAATTCTCCTATTTTTTCAACTCTGGATGGCTTATACAATGGCTGTAAAACGTGTACTTGAAATAGTAATTTTAAAACATCCTAAAGTTGGTGATGCCATGCCATACACCCTGGATGCTCATACAGTACATATGAAATGCAGGTCTTAAGTATCAAATGTATTATTACAAAAATCAGCAATCTGGTGAAGTAGCTGACATCTGGAAAAAAATAAAAAGTTGTTGCATATATTAAACTTTCAAATGAAAGAAGGAGTCAGAAAAACAACAACAAAACAGAATCCAAACAAAGAAAACAACATCCCTAAACAATAAAAGGAGGTAATATTACTACAGAAGATAAAATTTAGTAATATACAAGCAACCCATTTTTCTGCTGAAGACAAAGTGCTTTTCTCTACAAATAGTGCCACAGAAATTGAAGTACCTTCTTCTGAGAAATTAAGATTGTGTATTACTAGATTCAAACTGTGAGAAATAATTGTAAAAATCTGAAAAGTCTTTTTTCCAGAGCAAGAATGCAATCTTGCTCTGAAACACTGGAATCAGTTTATGTTTGTTTTGGTTCTGTAAACAAGCTCAGACAAACAATTTATTACACAGAATCAGTTCTAGGCAACTAGGAAAAGGGATCTCTCATAACCAGGCCAACTGGTTATGAGAGATCATGCATAGTATAGGTAGTACCATACTGCTATAGACAATGACTACACATGTACCAAATATGCAAGGAAAAGACAGCTTTTAAGTCTGGAATACATTACAGACTTATCTATACATCTTCTAAGAAAAGCACATTATTTTTGAAATAATTAAAGATCTCATTCAGACAGAAAAGATGTGAACCTTTTTCTACTAAATTCTGAGTCTTCTATCAAATAAAATTAATAAATACTAGTATGAGATTTCAAAATTGGATCAACTCACAGACTGCTCAGACAATTCATCTGCATGAATGATGCATACCATAAACTGGCAAGCCTTTTTGTTATTTTTACTTTCTTTCTTGAAAAATTTAAAGTAACTGCATGTTTTCAAAATATAAAATTCTCCAAATAATTTAAACCACAAATAAAAGTCACAGCTCAGACCAAACTCTGTTGAGCATATTTTTAATAAACTATAAGAAAGAAAAAAAAATAGTAGATAAAATTTTAAACTGTCCTATTGCTTGTTTATAGCAACTAAACTTCTGTTTGCATAGTAGAAGCATTCTTACCTTGTTTGTCCACATTCACATGTCTTTGTCACAAAGGCTGGGCACGAAGGGCAAGGTCCTGGGTGGCACAGACTTAGGAAAAAAAAAGTTAACTTCAGCTTTATTACACTCCCAGAGACACAATCCACCATGACCCAACTTAAGTGCATTATCAGGACATTATACAGGACTCCTACATTCACTCCTGCAGGGTGTTAAGGCAGTCTTAACACAAGAAAAAAAAAATTCATTATTACAATTGCATCAGTCTCAAAGACCAGTAATGTTGAAGGAAAAACTATTCCTGCTGCTGTCAAATCAACAGTACTACTAACAAATCAAGTCTGCTACTGACACATTTGATATTTTGCATTTCACCAGCAAACATACATCAACTCAACCGGGTTCATCATTGATAACAGCCAAAACAATCATCTTATGCCCAAACCATTAACATATTTATTTCTTTGGTGATCTTTACCACAGAGATAAAAACTTCTCTATGAATTTCTTCTTTTGAGCTGGTGGTTTTATCGCTGAACTCAGCACTTCTAGTGCCACCAGTAAAAAGTGTTGTTCCTTTTCCTGTAAGGAAACACATGGGAGACACAGCAAGTCTGCCTCAGCTTTTTTATTATTATCAAGGGCAATTTCCTATGAGTGTCATTAACTCCAGTCCTTTATATATGAGACCTTAGCTCCTACTTCAAGAAACACTACATGTTGCCTATCTGCATGTAAGACCTTAGTTGGGTACAGACAAGCCCAGGTTTGTGAAATTATACTTAACTACCTTGTCTGCCCTCTTCCTTAGCCAGCTCCCAGTTCCCTTTATTTGCAAAAACAGCAGCTCTCATTGGAAGCAATTATTATTGGCCAGGACTGACCAGTACAGACATCTTAGCCAAAAGGAAAAGAAAAAAAACAGAAACATCAGAAAACCCCATAAACACAGACTACCCAGTTACATGGTAACTACTAAATTCCTCAAGGACAGTAACTATACAAGTATGACAGTTACTACAGTCATAATGCAATATAGTTGAGTCATTCCTCCAGCTTGTCAACAGTGGTCTCGCTTCCTTTATTCCTCTACCACTCCTCCCAGCTAACAATAAGGCCTAAACTACCATCAACCTATGCCAGCTCTAACAGTAAAGCCAAGCAATTACACAACAAACCAATTCAAAACAATGAAAAATCCCCATCACATAAAGTAAATCCAAAAAACAACCAAAACCCCCATAGCCCTCTGTCTTTTGATAGGTCAGTTTTATGACACAGTGAAGAGTTGAAAAAGCACCAGAGCAGGCAGAAAGGGAATAAAAAAGAAAACCTGTATGGATACACAGTAAAGCAGGAAGAAAGCAAAACCACTGAATTAATTAAAACTGTATTGTGCAACTTCTGACAATGAGAATTAACAAGCATTCTGCAATATACAAGAAAACCTGTCTTACAAGAAAACCTTTTGTAAAAGGACTGCACCATGTATTTCACTGTCTTGACTTCAATTCTAAAAGATCCATGTAGGATTCTAAAGGCTGGATGCCAGCTTATGAACTTAAGAATCAGATTAAAGTAGATATAAATTCAAAATACTATTACCTAGGTCATAACTTGGAAAAGTGAGAAGACACATCATCTTCAGAAGTCTTGTCATGTCAAGTTTCTTACCTGGTGTATTATTTCTCTCATATACAAGCAATGTTGAAATTTATTCCATAACCCCACTCCTGGCAGACTTTCTGATAATACTGTATCACACAATGGCAACTTACATTGATCACAAATATTTTAAAGTTGTAAATACTGGTAATAATAGACTGCCCTCGCCCTGGCAGGTCAGGAAGTGTGCCATCAGATTCAGGTACTTCTGTGCTGAAAATATAATCAAGTCACTTCGACTTGCTGATTTGGGCCTATAAAAGCTGGACCCACTTTCAGGGCAAATTTGGAGACCTCACCCACTGGCGGACTCAACATGTAGGATTTTCCAAATTGCTGGGTTTTCTAGATCCTCACTATGATACGAGGCTTCCCAGTGAGTGTGGACTCTGGATGATGATAAAATATTTAGGCAGTTGGAGATCTATCTTTCTCAATCGCTATCCCTTCTCTCATACAGTAATGACTAGGTGCATTACCTTGCTTATTTTTACTTGTTGCTAAAGCCAAGCATGTAGTTTTACTGAATGTATCATTTTACTTTGGCATTACCTTAATATTCATTGTAAAAAACCCCAAACATTCTTTCCATTGGTGTCTGTGTCCTTTAAACCACCTCTGTCAATTGGCAGAAAACCAGTGTAAATTACCTTATTTTCGCCAAAATGGGGTATGGTGTTGAAAAGGAAAAACAAATCAGCTTTTAGGATATCTGCAAACAGAATTACACTTCTGGTTTAAATCTTATCACCTTATGGGAACATGTGGGAGCAGGGGGATATGGCACACAGCAAATCCACAATCCAAAGAAACAAATGCTTACAAGAAAAAGTTCTGAGATCATCTGAACTTAAGCAAGAATCATGAAATAGATTCCTGCCCCAGATGGCAACATCTAACCTTGAGCACTCTTCAGGAAAATCTCTGCCCAGACCATAGATCATGATCCAGACTTATCGTCTGCATTCAAACAATAAGGCTCTGCATTTCTAACTCCAACACTGATACAGCAAGAGGGAACCAAGTTTATACTTGCTTTCTGATACAGATGATAGCTGCCTATGTCCTCACAGACACCGAGGATTCCCATATGGGAGAAAGAAGCGTCCAAAATATACTGAAGAATGTCCAAAACTGGGTAACACTGATGTTGAAAGTGCATTCCCCTCTAGTTCACTATCATAAGTTAAAGAGTGTCAAGAACATCCATTATCTTGATCCGCATGCTTACTGCTGCCTAACCTCCAGGACAGGATGACCTCATCATGGTTTTAATCATGTAAAACATAAAGCTGAATGATAACATTTTTAAATATGCTACAACTGGTCACAAATTGGAACTCAATTTTCACAGCTTTTATGCCAATCAGACTTTTAGAGACTAAGAATTTGTAGTGCCCCCAATATCACAATATTATCACTATTCCCCAAAAGACTTCACAGAGGAAAATGCCAAAGACTGAGCCTGTAGACTAGGACAGGAAAGAAGAGAAGAACATCTGCTTCCAAGCCCTACAGGAAAGTTTGTCAGGCAACAAATTGCAGTCAGGGAGTTCTCAAAGTGGTTAAGAAGTCTGCTTATTTCTGACTGGGCAAAAGATATGTTCAGGAACATATGCCTCTCCTGAGATGCAGCTGGTCTCCAAGAGACCTGCGTTCTGCTCATGGTATCAGCTACATCAAGTGTAGTCTGAAAGTTGATCTGCTCTAGCATGATTCTATAAATTAAGAAAACAGCTAAGATATTTAAATGAAATAAAATGCAAATCTGTATGCATAAATACATGATGCATAAATATAAATTAAATCTAATATCACAAAGAAATCTAATAGAACATTTTCATGTATGGGAAAGATGTAGAATTAAAGAATTATTCTGACCTTCAATAAAACGTTGAAATATATTTGAAACAGAACACATTAAATACAAAGTTTAGAGTAAAGTTCTAGTAAAGTTCCAAGCTTTAGCAAATCTCGGAAAAAGTGTCAGACAACAATCTATTTGTTGGAATAAGTGAAGTTTTTGACTATGTACCAAGAGCAGAAACAACTGCTTCTATCAAAAATTTCCAAAACCAGAAATATGAACAGATGTTAAGGATCAACTTCCATGGAAATTGAAGCTAGATGCAATAGGAACAACATATAATTTATGTTTCTGACTAGCAAGCATATTCACACATTGAAAAAGATCATATAATGATGTTAATCTTAGCAATGCTACCACACTACTAAAAAAGAATCTAATGTAAACCATCAAAACTGAAAACAGACGTACCCTCCTTTGCCTCTCTTCACTGAAGTATACTAATAAAATGTTAGCAAAACCGGTCTGAGTTACACATACTGATTCAAATCTCCATGCGGGATTCTGGTTAGACTATCTGATGGTCTTAACAAATAAAGAAATACAAATGCCCTTTTACCCTCAACAGTTTACAAGCCAAAAACAAAAGCAGAGGAAAGAAGTGGTCTTTCAGTTTGAACAAGTAGCACTGATCTCAGATTAAGATATTCAAACACTTACAGGAATAACAGCACCTAAAAAATCTGGTGGACCATTGGATATGTTCAGAGTTACTTTCAGACACTATTATTTCTCCATTTCAATAAAAATTCTTGATGTCAGAGAGCTGGTTCAGTTTCTAAAACATGATAGAAATGTTGCTACAAGTATTATAGACCTCATGTTCATGCTCTCATATGAACTCACTTTAGACATACCAATACAAATAGCTTTCAGGTTTTTCATTTCTTTCGGGATTCAGCTGAACTATAAACCTCTATAGATTCTAAATCTCTAAGCATAACCTGGAGTCAAAAAATAAGCAGATACAGTCTTTAGAAATTTTCTCTAAATCATTTCAATGTTTATATGATAAACCATTACTTACATGTTACAAAGATGTGGGCAGTCCAAGCACTGCCTCCTCTTTCCACAAAGTTCCCCACAGCTATGTGGGATTTCATTTCTATTCCATTCTGGATTGTGCACCTTACCTAAATCATGTCAAAGACAAAAAGATATTTATTGCTTTGAATACCAGACTGCATTTGTGAAAAATATACCCAAGAGAAAAAGCAGTATTTTAAATACCAGCAAGTAGTCTTCTTTGACAAAAAAGTTACACAAATGTTTATGTTTTTCTGTACTGATACATACTCAACTTCTTTAATAGAATGTAGTGTTGGAATAGCAAGCTCCAGAATATTCTTTTTTTCTGTACTCTCAATCAGCAGACATGGAGGTAGCTGATAAATTAAATTAAACTGATAAAATACATGAAAATGAAAAGCCCCCTGTAGTTGGTCAGGCTGCACAGTAGCTAAGAGAACTGAAGAGTGAAACTCCCTTGTTGTCTCAGTGCAGCAGGGAGGAAAAAAAAAAGGAACGAAGTAAAATTATACCAATCCCAGAAAGTTAGATCTACCAAGTATGGTGGTGGGGAGTGCAGAATCTGCTGCTATAAAAAGCAGCAGACTCTACATTAATCTAAATATTAGAAGTTGATGAATTTTGATGAATGAAGCAGAAGTCTTGAACAAGTAGTATGTTAGCGTCAAGTATTCTGTATTTCAGATAAGCACCAAACCGTATTTTTATTAATTTATTATCATCAAATTTCATAGCTCTAAGTGCATGAGATGGTCATGAGGGTTAGGGGTAATTGTCATCATTAACACTCTCTTGGCCTTCTGCAAGAGAGGAATTAAAGTAACAGTGAAATAACTGAGCCAATGTTACAAATTTAAGTTGTGACAATCAAAAGCAGCAAGAAAATGTACTTTTGGTGACAGTTACATTTTTTTAATACACCCTTGTATATTCTACCAATATTAAGTTAGGAAAATAGGAATAAACACTACAGATAGCATTTATTTGCCCAAGTTTCAATTAAACTAATTAAATACCCAGGAAAGTCCCAAAAATCTGAAGCTTCAGAAGAAAAACAAGCTAGGAATTTTCTCACGGATGAAAGGGTGGAAAAAAAAATCACACTTAACCACACTCAGCACATAGTTAGCACTTTACATCAAATAGAAGACAGCTTTTCAGAAGCAACTGATGATGTCCAAATTATATACAATTAATGTAAAATTATCCACAGAAGATTAAACTCTTTTGTTCTGGTGCTCTGAGAGTAAAAATTCCACAGACAATTTAAGGTTCTTACTGTAGATCTCCTAAACCATGAAAATATTTAGGCTGAGGAGAATTTCTTCCCTATTTAAGAGGCAGATGTCTGTCTTAAAAAGTCTAATTTTCATTCATGGTTACTTCATTCTAACTGACTGAATTATTATCCCTAGTAACTGGATTATTATCCCTATATCCATAAGATTTCACACACTGTCATAAAAAAAATTGTCTTAACTGCCTTGCACTGTTTCTAACTGATTCAGTGACACATTTAGATAAAAAGATAAAACTCTCTTATTTTAGCAAATCCAGCTTCTTTAGGGCAAGTTTACTGACAGTTTCTACAGCATATGGGGTTATAATTGTTAAAGTTATTAACGTTCATGTTGACCAGAAAGCCCTGTAAGAAGGCACACCTGCAGGCTAAGCAGTTAGGGGTCAATTGGGGGGTGAAAAGCAGTTGTGCAAAGCGACCCCTGGACAGCATGTGAGCTGATTGGGGGTGAGATGCACAGACAGCAGCATCGCAGCTGAGCAGCCAATGGCTGCTCTTTTTCTGTTAGGTTTTGGTTATGTCCAATGGAAACTAAAGGTACATAAGAAAGGTGCTTTCTACAATAAAGAGACTCCCTTCGCATGCACAAGGGGGCCTGTGCCTTTTTTCCCCATTGCTACAAGTTTCTGTCTCAACTTCAGAACATTCTGTTCTCTAGAAAGTAAGGTGAAAGTTTCCAGTGACTCTGATTTAAGGAAATGAAAGCTATGTGAAAACAATACAGATCACAGAAATATAGATTCCAAACAAAACTTATTCACACCTATGCAATTAAGTAATGTAATTAATTTCTCCTTTTTATTTAATATTTATGGCTTGGCGAGTGCTGTACTCAAGCTATTTACCCTTCTTGTTAAACACATATCTTACACAGAGGTCTGAAGAGCCTGAATATTTTTTCCTATTTAAGCTCCATATGTCCCTGAACAACATAAATCACAAAATTGCTAAATCAGATTAAAGGTTTAGGTAGTTGTATCCTTGAGTTGTGTATTATTTTGGTGTATCTTGCCACAAAGAAAGACATAACATGAGCAGATTATTCCATTCCTTCTACAGAAGGAAAGCTCACAAGATACCAGCAAATATCTATCATTATTCCATAAAAACCACTTTTTTTACATAATGATATGAAAATACTTACCACTTAGGACTTAGTTTTTTCTTTTTATTTTTCAAGCGGCTTATGTATGATTCTCTGTGCAGCCACCTTCCAGTGTCAATAAAATTTTTAAAAAATGGAGTTTCAGGCATGTAAGCAAAAGAGCACCAGTACTGAAATTCATATTAACAAAAAAGAATCAAAATGACAAAACTGTTTTTCTTTGCAAAAGTAAGTGAGAAACTCACCACAGAAACAAGTGTAAGTTTTAGGAACCTGCAGAGAAGCATTCTGACAAGCTGGACATCTCCAACCACTATTGCCATCTGTAGATTAAAAAAAAAAAAAAGATAAAAAGGACTTGGAGTAAATAAAAGGCTTGCCTAATCTACTTTGTTTCTTACCACAAATAAAGTTCCCAATAAATTAATTTTTCCACTTGCTCAGAAGTGGTGAGAAAACACATTAATGAAGATACATTTTATACAGTATCAACATCAACACAGCTGTGGTATTTCATTTCAACAGGCTACAACTTTTTATTGAAGCAAAGCCAGATTTTAAACCTCCAATTTTTTCTATTCTCATATGCACTGTTTTGAGACATAGAGCTAGAATACAGACAGTCTTCACCTTATCTAAAGCTGTGAGAAAAGAAGTGTTAAGAGAGGGAAATTGGTGAGGAAAGCATAATTACCTCACACAAAGCACCACCTCTACTTTCCTTTTCACTATCCTCTCAAGAATTTATGTGTTTTGTAGAATACCAATTTAGTGTTGTCTCACACCCAGAATAAACCAGTGTTATATAAACCAGAACAATCTAATTTATTCATTTACAGTTGATAATACCTAGATATTGAGTAGAACATTATTCTTCAAGTGGTTATTTTATTAAGTAGTAGTTTTCTTGTTTCTGTGTTTCAGGAGGGTGCTGGTTAGTGGTAAAGGAAGAAAAGCAACATTAATGAAGACTTCCCCAATTCAGTACACATCTTGCTATTGAGAATATGAGTCTGAAAGCACTACCAACCACAAAAGGGGTCATAGATAGGAGAGATACATTTTTATATCTATAAAGAAAAAAAACTGATTAACAATTTCTGTCTCTCTTAAATTAATCAGTTCAGTGCTGGTAAGTTAATAAAATTGTGATTTTAGAACTGTTCTTCACTATTAAGAGATCTGACCAAGATTTATGATAATTTCATGTTATAAAAGCAGAAGGGATTGCAAACAGGAAACTCTACCTATGACAAGACAACTGCTGCGCAATGAGACACACACCTTGGTTCACCTTCAATTGGACCGAACAACTTACGTTACCATGTTATCATAATGTACAATGCAAATTATTTTCACAAATCAAAATTATCCAAATCACAGACTGCCTTGACAGTCCAGAAATGCAAACCTAATGCATGTCTGCTCTTTCCAATACTTCATGCCTATTCATACCCCACTTTGTCCCAGCTCATATTACTGTTCCACCAAGATTACTGCAAAGATCTGTAAGATTATGGGCTGAGCAGCTCTAGGACAGTGGCACAAGGCATATACCCTCACAGTCATGGTCAAGACCAATCTGCATTTCCTGATCAAGACCTTTTTTCTTTACAACAGTTGAGGATTACAACTCAGCAACTGTTGAGAAGCAATACAAGAAGAGCTCAGAGAAGCAACTCAGCTATTGAAAGTTACAAGCAAAATCTGGCAGTAGACAACTAAAAGGCACATTTGCTGACAAAACTGTAAACGCCTTATGTGGCTCATCCTAAAGCCAGTATAATAAATACTATGGGATTCCTTATGAGATTACAGTATACACAGTACATTATACTTAATTACTACCTTAACAATTTCTTTCATTCTTACTCCATGTTATATTTTCAAAAGCTGTGAAGGGAAGTCTACCCCGAAAGCTTCAGGAGGACAGCAGAAAACTGCTCCTATCAGCAACTCCCCTTGAGCTGGATGCCTAGTCCTCTATAAGCAATAGTTTCTCTAGAGTATAGTGAAGACCCTATTAAAAACAGCCTTGCAAGATATATTTTCTTCTTCATTGTCATTGATTATCTTTGTTCAAATATTAATGTATGTTCACCCACAAGGGACATGCATAGTTGCCTTCCTCCAAAATTAGAAGTAATAAAAGTTTTGTTCCAGGATCCTTACAAAGAACTGTTTCCACTTTAACTAAAAACCAAACTGTGTTAACCTGTAACAATGTGCAAATACAGTAGCATAGAATGATGGTAGGATGACTCCTGACATACACATTTGTAAGAAGTGGTCCAGTAATCATTCCTTATAAATCCTGATTACTAAAGAGGTTACATGAGAATGAGGATGATCCTACAGAAAGAACATTCCACTTTCACAAATCTTCTCATGAACAGAAGTGAAGCAGACAGAACTCCAACCAAAATAACCAAAAGGACAGTTGTATAATCAGAATCAAGACACCCCATTTCCTTTCACTGGAAATTGTTTTAGTAATTTCTATCCTCTCCTTCCTTCAGGGATAAAAAGATTCCTTACTTGAAAGTATTTACCAAAATTTTTGGTAACCTCTATTCTGACCACTGAAATGCAGAACTTTAGAAATGCTGTGTTAGAGGCCAGCACTGGACTGGTACAGATCTGGTACACTTGGAAGTGGAGCCCAAGGGCAGAATAGAAACAGACAGTTGAAATAATCAAATATCTCCAATTCTTCCAGTCAAAATGAAAATACCAGTAAAACTATCTTCTCTACAAAAAAAGGGACAAAATTATTTAAATATTTAAATATTACATAAACATTTTTTCTGTCAATTTAAGGGCACAAGTTAAACACCACTTAAACGCCAGTTTTAAAAAGAAGTAGAAGAAGGACGGGGGGCAAGCGACAACAATTTCCCCTTTATAAACAAAGATCTTGTGCGCAGTGCAGATATTTTTGTCAATCTGACAAATATATAACTATATGATACCTTAAGGTCACATTCCTTCAAGAAACAATTAAAAGTGTTAGTAAAATGCTTGCTTCTTTACAAGAAAGAATCTTTCCACATGATGGCAAAGTGATGCCCAGTAGAGTTCCTCCTCCTGACCAGGACATCTCTAGTTCAGACTGCTGCTGACAGTCTATGTTGTAGAAATAAAGATGGGAAAGCTGTGCTAATGTCTTCACAAATGACTCCATCTGAAAGGACCAATCAGGTTCTGGAAGAATGGGTGTGGGGGTTATTACAAACACCAAGTTGCCCAAGCTTGTTGCAGAGTCACGCACAGCTTGAACTTCTGAACTTTGGGGGAAAATGCACAGGCTTAAGAGACTTATAAATATTAGCTTCTTCACATAGGATGGGGTTACAGCTAGTTTTAATGGTCATACAATGTGAGATGGGAGAGGAGTATGTATGTTCAAGGGGGAATACTTAGTAGGCAGTTTGGGAAATCTGCACCTTCCTAGCACCTCAACCCAATGGGGAAAGGAGGAGGGCAACAGCAGCTGGGAGTTTAGCATAAAAGGGGGCTGCATCCTCCAAAAACTACAGAGCCCACAGGGGTATGGCCTAGTGAACTCTCTCCCTTCATTTGAATCAAGTTGCATGACTCCTCTGTTTCCTTTATGGACACTGGCTTTTCACAGCATGATTTTCAGCACAGCAGGGAGTCAAGCAAAGCACCCACTGGCTCACTGCAGCTGTCCACTGTGAAGGAGCTTTGGTCTCAGCATGGTGTTGAAAGTATAACTGCTAGAGGGTCTTGTGAATGAGAAAACTGGGAAGGCTCCTTAACACACCACAGCAAGCAGACCAGGAAGAGAGCACAGATGACTCCCCACAGATAATCAGGAGACTCATTCACTTGCCTTGGCCAAACCAGCCATCATTTTTCAGTGACTGTAAAGACAGTAGAAGGCAAAGAAGTCTCTGAGGGAAGACATCTTCAATAAAGACCAAGAAGAGTGATACTGTGGAGTGTGAAAACACTGTTACAGTAACCTAGTTCTAGAACTAGTTTCTGGAACTCAGAAATCTAGACCTAAGACAGTTCATTGCTTCTTCCAATCCAAGAACATAGAGCCTTAAGCACGTTTCATCACACTAACATAGTGCCTTGGTTTGAAAAGACAGGTATCTGCTAGGAAAAGCTGGAGTTTCCCTTAGAATGGAGAATGTAAATCCCTCACCCCTGCCAAATTATAATTTTGCAATTAAGGGCTTTCAGGCAAAGATTTGGGAATAGGAATAACAGTTCTTTACTAGGAATACAATACAAATGTAGTAGAAAACAAAACCACTCAACTAAACAAGCAAATAAACAAACAAGCAATCCTGGAAAACCCTGACAGAGTCAGAGCTACAACCTGACACCTGTTGGTCAGGGTGTTGGAAGAAGTCCAAAAGTAAGTTCTCCTGGAGGGGCAGATGTGGTTCTGTTGAAGTAAAGACGATTCTGTAGAAAAGGGTCCAGTGCTGGTGAGAAGGGTCCAGTCTTCCTCTGGGAATCGGGTGAAGCCAGATACCTTGTGTTCCTATGTCTCAGTTTTATCCAGGTAGGAATGGTTGGCTCCGCCCACTGGGTGGAGCATGTCACAATGGAATGTGGATGTACTACTTTGGGGAAGGTATAGTTTGGGGAGAGTATTGTGAATGTACTGCTCTGGGGAGGAGAACAGCTTGAGGAGTCTTAATGGCCCATTGTGAAAAGAGGTAAGAAACACTGCCCCACCTGGTTTTAACAGTTGGCCCATTATCAAAAGGCATCTGCACCCCCTCCTCCCACAGAGTTACAAGAGATAAAAAAAAAAAACATCTCCACAACTGCTTTCAGCAAATGAAATAGAATACACATCTTTGGCTCCACAACCCAAGACATAGTAATCCAGAATGCTTCACTTTCTTTTAAACTGCACCCACCTTTGCATGGATGCCAATCTGATGGCCTGCTGTGGATCTGAAAATTCAGACAATAACACCTGCATTACTTCAATGAGTTTGCCATGAGCAAAACATAGGCAGAATGCATTAATAAGCACAAATCATAAATGAGAGCTGTACACCCCTTCTGTCTTTCACTTCCAGTAAGCATTCTGTTGCATAGTGTCCCGACATTTAATTAGTGTTGGTATCACACAGCTTCCATCCTGGTAATGCCTTGCTTTCATTAATGCCAAAGCTTTCGCTTGCTGAGCATTGTGTCTCGTCCCCAAAGGATCCATATCCACTCTTCTCCCATAACAGACACAAGTCACTATTTTTCTGGAAGATGGAACTGTATGAGAACTCCATGAGGGATGTTATCTACTTTATCCACATATTCAGGATTTCTCTGATCCAATTCTGTGATCACAAAAAATTGTGAGGAATTATGCACACACACTTCCAGCCTTCTACTATGAATCACAGAGCTTAAGACCTGCTGCAAGGCCCCATATGGAGGACCATTCTCACTGAAACACTATTGGAGGTTATGATTTTTCCTTTTTTTTCCCCTCCTCTTCCTTCTCTCATGGATTTTTTGTCCCATTTGCTGCTAAGAGAAAAAAAACAACTCGTACTTAACAGAGACAAAAGAAATGGCCAAGGTGGGAGAAGGGTGCGGCTCTCTTACCTGAGGGGCTTTCTCTTGCAAAGGGCAGAGATACTGCAAGATTTTTGATGGGGGCTGAGGGGCTTGGTTTAGCCCCTAGCTCTCTCTCACTCTTGGCATCCAATGAGGGCAGTTGACCTGCTGCTTATCTGCAGTACCCAGCCCTGCACTGCTTCTTCCTTACTGTGGGTGAGCCTTTGCTCTTAAGAGCAGCCATTGAACTGGGAACTTATTAACATCTAATCTGATTGGAAAGGACCCTCACCAACTATTCAGGTGCCTCAGAGAAAATTCTGTGACCCTGACCCCACCCTATTCCTGGAGGGTGCATCTCCCTGGCAGCACGTGGCAGCTGCTAAGGAGAAGTCTAGTTGCCTCTGCTCAGCCCCACCACTTTCTGCCGCTGCCTCCCTGGGCTTTTTTGCTACACTAACCCAGCACCCTGTATCCATGTAACCCCTGCGGCCCCTGCAGCTGCTGAGGTTTCTGCTACAGTCCATTTTACCATCCAGCCTGCCCACCAGTACCACATGAGGGAAACACGGCTGAACTTGCACCGCAGCACCACCTGCACCTGCACCTGTGGGGGGATCATCGCACCTGCCCTGCCCAGCCAGGAGCCACCAGCGCCCCTGCTGGCCGTGACTGTAACTGCACCAAAGGGGAAAGTTCCTGCGGCAGAGAGAAGACTGTCACTGGGTTCCTGGTTCTGTTTGTTGTTATTGCCATTGTGGATGTTTCTTCGCCTTTATATACTATATACTAGTATAAGGATCTGTTATTCCTTTCCCCATACCTTTGCCTGAAAGCCCCTTAAAAAGCTGTAATAATTTGGAGGGAAGGGGGTTGTATTTTCCATTCCAAGGGAGGTTTCCCTGGCAGACACCTGTCTTTCAAGTCAAGACACACTCAGTTGCTGCAAAAATATAAAATGAACATTCAAAACTCATTAGCAAAATAGACTGGATGTGAAACGTATCAGTGAAAAGTCTGGTTGCTGAATTAGATAAGATTTTTTGGATTTCAAACATTTGCAGAATCAAAGGAAATAGTGTCCAAAAAGACAAAATATTTCTCCCCCTTCCAAAACCAAGTAAATTACAGAGTTAGGTGGATTACAGTGTCCCATTTCTCCTACAGCAGACAGTAATAACTGCCGGGATCCAGTGAATTCCTCATTATCCAAAGCCTGAAATGTAGAACATATACTGAAACAACCTATGGTAAAACAAATACACTCCGAAATACAAAATATATACAAGATGGGGTAGCAGAGCCTTGCAGGTCAAGAAATATCTACTGGTGACTTTATTGGAGCCATGATATCAGTTCTACTGAGGCCACAACCTTTAACTTCAGTTAATGATTACCTCTAGTTCTCTCATACGCAGAATAGAGTAACATATTTAGTTCACAAATTCTTACACAAAAAGCAAATGGCCCAAAATTTTGCTATTTTAAATGCTTTCAGGATTCAAGCATCTAAGGTTATTGTCTTGAAAGATAAAAGCCCCCTTAAGCAACCAGCTACTTTTTTCTCAAGGAGAAAGTTCTTCCAGGGAGATAAATCAACTCAAAAAAAGATGAGTCACCCAACAATCCCTCTCAGTTTTGCTTATAAAGTTTGCCAATAAAGTTTGGTTTTTAACCTTCTGAGAAGGTTGCATTTCTCCCATGTGTCCACCTCAGGGTAAGGCCCCTTAAGCCCCTTTGAAATAAACTCACCAAGTGAGAACTGGGGCTCACAACCAGCCCTACCCAGAAGTCTGACTATGCATCTTCTATAAAAAGAACTTTGCAATCAATCTCTCTCTTGCAGGAGATATACAATCTGTAAGAACCTCTGTCCAACATTTGGAACTAGGTGACATTGTATTTCCTCAGTCTGCCCAGAGAGATACAGAAAGACACACGAAGAACAGCAAATGCTGAACAAGCAGGGTAGAGGAAAAAATTAAGTCTACTTCAAGATTATTATCTTCAGATACACCACTCAACTGAACTGAGCCGTGGCTGCAATTCAGCCTTAGCTTACATCAAAGAATTCAAAGCGTACTGATTTAAGTGTTTCAGAAAGTGGTACAGTACAAGGAATCTGAAACAGTTAAGGATGATGACAATAGCTGAAGCTTTCTGTTTTCTCTGAATTTCCCCTCATTGCATGGCATGAGAGATAGATTTCAGGGGTATTTTATTTGAGAAATAAACTAAAAAGTGGTTGAGTAAAACACAAGTACTGCATGAAGTGCATCTTCTACTTGACTGCTCAGCAAAGCACAGGTGACAGATGAGACATTTCTTGGTGTGTAAAAACACAGCCACAGAGCTTTGTATCCTGATGTACTGATTTTACTGAATTCATTCATGATCATCTGTATCGAAATTCAGAAATTAGGTTTAGCTAGAACACTGGAAAGAATTGA
Source organism: Phylloscopus trochilus trochilus (assembly GCA_016584745.2). Classification (NCBI taxonomy): domain Eukaryota; kingdom Metazoa; phylum Chordata; class Aves; order Passeriformes; family Phylloscopidae; genus Phylloscopus; species Phylloscopus trochilus. Next base: position 54,903,233 of record WQNJ02000546.1, on the reverse strand, counting down.
GTTATGAGGATTATATAAAGCCTACAAAGAACCATGAGAAAAAGATTCATTTAAAACTTGTTTACAGCTTACTGCTTGTAGCAAGTAAACCAATTTCACCTTCTGGCTAAATTTTGCCTTCAAAAGCTGTTTAAGGCTGTTGAACTAAAGGAGAAACTTTGAACTAAAGGAGAAACTTTGAACTAAAGGAGAAACTGCTGTTAAGCAACAAATACTACAGAGGCAGAGTAGATAGGTTTTTTATGCCAATTTTGCTCCTGCACTGCAAGCCACCACTATGCAGCTGCAGAACTCTGAACTTGGAATCTTTCTTCAGAAGTTTTCCAGGCATACCCAGACACATACTTTCAAGCCCCCTGTTTGACACTGCCAGACTTCTCCAGAAAGAAGACTGTGTACATCCAGAATTCTTCCTGGAGGAGATACTGGAGTGTTTATAGAAGAATCAATTTTTGATCTGCATGCATGCCCCCATCTCCAATGGACTTGGACTGCATATTGCAACCATAGACTATGCCCCCCCTTGTCACTGGAGTCATGGGTGGTAACAGATCTCTCTTTTCATCTGTTTTTCTCTTTCCAATTTTCCTCTCTTAGGGTGATTGTACACTTAAGAATGGCTACAATACCCCTTCTTGAATCTATTAAGTTTTTTTCCACTTAAGGTTTCAAAGCAGTTCTAATAAAATTTGTTGTTGCATCAGTTATTTAGTGCTATTCTGCTTTAATCCACCCCCAGGGATTCCGTTAACAATGAACTTGGTTGCCTGCCTCAGAAGTCGATCACACTGTTATCTTAAACAATATTTCTAAATAGTTTTCACTACATAAGCAACACATGAATCTATTATATATATTTGAGAATATATAATATACATTATATATACAATATATATATGTAATATAGAATATATATAAAATATATATTTGAGAAAATACCAACCTTCAGCTTGTGAAGCTGGTGATCGTGCCCACTTCTTGATGCAATTCAGGTGGAATACATGGTAACAATTCTGACAGCTCCACACTGGGGCTACTATTCGGACCACCTCACAGCATACCATGCACTCATACTTCTCTGTGGTCAGCTGTTCAATCAGTGACCCTGCAAATAAAAGATACTATTTGTGCATAAAAGAACAAAACTCAAATTAAATAGCAATATTTCGTTTAAGTCATAGCGAAACTTATTTTACCTCTGTGGCTATAAATAAGGCATTAGCTTACTCCTGGAAGACTCCAGTTTGATACTTGCTATGCATTTTTTTAGCTTTGGAGCAGGATAAAGGAGTATAAAATTCTCATTAAAGTGGCAATGCAAATTCCACTTTGACAAATAGCAATTACTCTGATCTTTCAAATTAATTAATAGTTTTAAGGCTGACAGAAGTTTGAGATTTTACTCATCACTTTATATGGGAAATTCATCTTTGCATACACTTTAAACCAAAAAAAAAAAAAAAAAGAAAGCTCTTAAATACAGAAATCTCTGCCAAAACTACATTTAATTTCTATCCTTAAGTATTCCAAGGAGATGACACTACAAATATTAACAGAAAAGGACCTGGATTATGGGAATAAGCCCTTTAGGAGTGGAATTACTAGGAACGACAGTCAAAGTACAGGGTCTTTTGAGCAATATGAACAAATGTAAAAAAGCACCTTGAAAATAAAGCAAGAACCCCACATTAAAGTCAAAACAGCCTGATGTACAACCATAAGAAAGGCACCACATAAAGCTTAATTTCTGTCAGATTAATTCTCACCCATCAAGGTAAAACTACCAAATACACCTTAGAAATGTCCACAGGATTTTAAACTATATTAACTACAAGTGTACAGTGTAATGTAAAAAGGTACTATTTTAAGATTGTGCCAATACAAGTGTCAGAGACTGAAATGTTATGGTTTAGGGCTTAAACATTTTTATGAAGGACTTTTGCCTATTATAGCAAATTGTATAACAAAAACTGCACGGAAGACCACTGCACCCTGAATGGCATCCCTAGGCTGAGGCCCTCAACTGTGAGTTAAACTGCCTAAGGGATATAGATAAGAAAAGTAACACTGTTGTTCAATGCATCTGGGAAACGACGGGTAAGACTGGAAGAGCACGCATCTACGGCAGGGATGTCCAGAAGCTTCGGGGTGGAGGCTATAGCTCCAGGTTTATCTGCTGCCAGACTTGCACTGACCCTGACACGAAACGGGGGAGCAGGAGAGGTTTTGGATGGCTATGTAGTCAGAGGTGGTGAACTCCCACCCACTGCTGTGTAGACTTGCCCAACTGCAGGGCCCCCCACCCTGGGAAAGCCACATCTACCGGACATTCATGTGAGGGACAGCAGAGGGGATGTCATGGCCCATCAAAGGCCCACTCCAAGGGATCTCCAGACCCTGCATCAGAGAGCACTGTACATGATGCAACAGATCCACAGTCTTGCAGGCAACAATGTCAAACTGGTCCCCCTCAGGGGAGGCATCTGGGCATTCCCATCCGGCCCATGATCAATCCATTAGATTCTATACTTTTTAGCAGGGGACACTTACCACCAGGAAGACCAGAAGGAGGGGAAGAAGATGTCGTTGGAACCCATGGAGGGGTGATATATTTCTTCTTAATGTCTCTATCAGTCTCCCTGTCCTCCCCTCCCAGCCCCCTTTTTCTATTTTTCTTTCTTTTCTCTTTCTTTCTCTTTGCCTCTTTAAGTAAAATAGGTAATTTTTTTGGTATCAACATCTAATCTTGTTTGTGTTTTAAGCTTGGTTTTGGGAACATTCGAACCCAAGTACATTCAGCTTTATTTACAGAGAGTTGTCTTTGCTTCTCTGTGATTAGAGCAGATCACAACAAAGAAAGTTAAAATTCATAATGAAGGAAATACAAAAGGAAAATAATAGAAAAAATTACTGTCAATTCAAAATCTGCTTGTACCACATGGGACTGCAAGCAAGCCCATGGCTTTCAGGTGTTAACATTGTTTGCCCTCTTCAACATGATTTTCAAGTTTGTTTCCTAGCCCTCCTGCATCAAGTCCCACAGCATTTAGGATTAACAGTAATTTCTACTTGTTATCCCATAATTATTATCTGCCTTAAAGGAAGATTCTCATGTAAAAGATACCTCTTTTCTCCAAAAGACTAAAGCTATACTGTACTCAGAAACTGCAGCTGTCCCAGAAAAAGTTAAAAACTCACAGTTCTAGTTCCCTGGAAACAGTGGCAGACAGTGTTTCCAAAAAAGCTGCCAAATACAGCACATAAATAAGCTACTGTTTTGGAGGAGGAAGTTCCTTAAGTTCCCTGGGAAAGACTACTACTTATTTTCCTGCTTATTGCATGTGATATTTTTCATTTAATAATAATGCTGGGGAAAAGACTGAGGTATTTCCAAATGTATGATTTAAATAGAACCCAGGAGCATGACAGTTAATTTATTTAGATCCTCTCAAGAGAAGAAAGTTTCCAACTAGATGTATCTTATGCTTCCTAATTATGCAATTACTTCCTCAGCTGTGAAGATAGGAAATGCTGAGAAGCAAACTCTTCAATAGATTTGATATCACAGTTAAGATAGTTGGAACTAGTCTACCCATCTCTATCATTCTGTGCTGCAGAAGATAAGGTTGAGATGCTTTGGAAAAAACCAAATAAACACCAAATTCTTGGTGTTTCTCCTTATTGCTTCTGAACATTTAAGTCTCTTAACACTTAGTGCTTAAGCTTATGCAAAACAGTAAGAATAAGCTACCTAAGTTGTAGTTGAAACAGCAACCAACAGCACTGAAGAGATACAGCTGATTTCCACTTAATGTTTTCAGTCACTAATGATATGAGTCAGCATTAAATTCACTCAAGATAGACAAAATCTGTGGGTCTGATTGTGGGCCTGATATTTCTGGGCCTGAGAAGTTTTAGCCTGCTAGCAGCTGCTAACTTTTCCCAAGGAAAACCTTTCTCAGAAAAGTTTCCCCTCAAAACAATCTTGGTAAACAACTATCCTTTCTCAAAACAATCTTTCTCCGGGCAGTGTTTTGCTGTTTCTCTAGTTTAACCAATGGAATTAGACAGGTGTCATTCCTATTCACCAACCATGTTAAGTCTGTATTGGAACACCTTAAAAAAGGTAGTAAGAATTAGACAATAAAGCCTTTTTTCTACATTCTTTGCCTTCTGAAATATTTGGAGTCTTTCATATACAGCAACATCTGGTTTACAATGTCCACAGCCTATGTTTCTATTCTCAAACTTCCAAAAACAATATCCAGATATTGCCTCTATTTCTAATTACCTTTTGAGGTGACGCCTAATATCTTTTGTCTTTTTTCTTTTATATATTCCCTGTATTCTTCACACATATATTTGGAGCTCTGTAGCCTATTTATTGCATTCATAGCTAGTTTTCCCAGTATCTTTCCCTGTCCTAATAGGCAAAAAGACAAAATACATTCCAAGACCCCTATGCTATCTTGGTTCTCCTTTGAAACCAAGCTTGAGAAACAGCTCTCTGAGACACATTTTCATCAACAAGGTTCAGCCCCATCTGAAGGGGAAGGATTTAGAGGGGTCTTGAACTGGGGGGGAATTGAATCACCACTTGTGCTCTTAATTGGTGATTTTTGTCAATTATGCTAATTTACTAAACTTATAAAACTGTATGCACCCTTGGTGGGGGGGCTTTTGTGGACATTTTCCATATTTGCCCCTGGAGGCCTCCAATAAAGACCAGCTTTTCTATTACTTCCTATACTAATATTATCTCAAAAGTGTGTGTTGTTTTCTTTATAGGTTAAGGCATCAAAGGTCCAGAAAAAGAGTACATAAAATTCAGTTATGAGTAGAAAACTGTTTCCCTGTCTGGCATTTTCCTATCTCTACATAAAATATGAGAAGACCTATTCTGCAAAAGTCAGTTTCAGCATTATCCTTCTCAAGTCCCATTGTTCAGAATGCTCAGAATTTCACTCCCACTGTTGTATCCCTCTGGGGAGGGTTTACCCCAAAAGGAGCCCCAAAGCTGTAACTGTGTGATGTGACCCTACCTTCCCCTGCTATCTCTGACCAATTGGCTCAGTGCCAGATATCTATCCTGGGACAGAGTCTACATAAACCCCTGTTCTTCCTTGTTCGTTCTCTTTACCTCATGCTCTTTTACCTCCTTGGCTCTCTCTTGCCCCTGGAATCCCTTCAAGAATAAAGCCTTGGAACAATCCTAGGTAAGGAGCCTCTTTGGGTCTCTTCCCCTTTCCTGATATAACCCTAGCCCAAAGCCCTCCAGAATCTGAGCTAGCAGTGGGGGCATAGGAGGAGGGCGGAGGGCCAGGGGATAAAATATCATCCCACAACATACATGTTTCAATATGGTATCTGACCAGGTCATCATTTGCAGTTTGGTAGCAAAACAGAAAAAACTACAAACAAAATCTGTCCTTCTCTAGTAGACTTACAGAGTATGCTCTCATTGAGAAACCATGCATTTACATTTAATTCTACCCTCTGAAACCAATATCGATTTAATGTGAAATAATAATCTTCAGCTACTCAAGGCAGGAACTGAAGCAAAAACTCTTTGAATTATTCAAAATCATATCCTTCATATAGGAGTCAAGGACAGTCTCAAAAACTTACCTGTATGAGTTTCTTTGTTTTTTGGTACATCACTTTGCCTTTTCCAGTACTGGGTCCAGCTGAAATGAAGTGAAGGTACTTGATCCCCCTTTAGCAGAAACTTTCTTCCATTGAACCTGAGAGACTCAGACAACTGATGTCTGATTTCACTGGTCAAGTTTTCATCATTTTTGTGAGCAACGAGTTCTTTCTTCCTTTCATTTTTATCTTTTGGAGTATATGCAACAGAAGACTTCTTACTTACTTTTGTATTTTTACTATGGTGAGAATCATGTCTTTTCTGACCCTCTTTTTCTACTGGGGGTTTATTCCACACAGGCTTCCGGGGATATCTTTTGTTTACATTATTGTAGCCTTTTTGCTCATCCCCACTTCCAAAAGGTGCACCACAGAATGCCTTTCCAACAGATGATTCTGAAGAGTCAGACTGTGTCAAATCCAAAGAAGGAAAATTTTCAAACACCTCTACTTTCTGTTTAGAGCTCACTCGCTTTTCACGGTCATGTACTTGCTTTCCCTTTTCCCTGAAACCTCTCCCAGAGGTATGCATCAGATGTGTTTTCTTTGGTTTTGCCCCTCTGCTATCCGCATTAGGTACCTCCCTGTCACTCTCAGAGGAGAGAAAATCGCTGTATCCTCTAGGAGGTGCTCTTCTACCAGGTACTAGTGCAGCATCTGAAATTCCGGGACCAGCAGCAGCATCAGTAGTACTTTGTCTTATCTTATTTCTAGCACATGCGCTATCATTTCTTAATCTGTGCAATCTCTGGCTTTGCAAGCTGCGATTCTTCAAACTTTTACTGGTACCAAAATATTGGTGGAACCCTTCAGAATTCCCATACTGACTTTCTGGACTACAAAAGCCACGATGCTTTGTGGAAGAGCTTTCATAATCTGTACCTTTTTCAGAAGACAGACTAGGAGTTGGTATACTACTCCTATTCTGATTACTGTTAGAGTTTTTCCTATCTTTATTTACCCAGTTTACATCTGTAGGTTGTCTTTCTCCAGGAATAGAATCAGCAGCATCAGAACTGAAATTCAATGTACCTAAAAATAAAAAAAAAATACAAATTCATAAAACTTAAACAGTAAATACTTCTTTTCAACCTAATTACCATGCATGCAATGGTCCAGAAGTTCAATCAATCCCATACTCAACAGAACAACTGCAATTAAGTGTCCAGAAACTAGAACTGAGTCATACAGTGCTTTGTAGAAGCCTTCTTGTCTTATCATCTTTACACAAGGCCTGTGATGACCCAGAGCTAAGAATATCAAAATAAAACATGAAGGAAAACTTTTGAAGCAGTACAAGATATGCAACTGTGATAACCAGTGTTTAAAGTTTTTCCTAGCATGTTCACATACATACAAGAAAAAGGGTCCTTTAAATAAAACGTCTACATTTGAGATCTGAACATTAAACAAAACTTTAAATGTAAATGAAAAGTAGCAGTAGCAAATATTTGCCTCAACTCTGATTACACTGTTTGACCAACAGATATATTAAACGGCACAGGGCAGCTGTGTAAAATTGTTTTTCTGAGGCCACCAACATGAACCATACTTCTACTTCAGAGACTTCTGTAACTTCTATGTCTCCAGATAAAAGAAAAAATCCTATGTTGTTCAATTTCCTGTAACATTATGCTAGTAGGGCCTACCTGCAACAGAAACTGGTGGATATCAGGGATAGTTTAATTAGCTGTGGCAGATTGGCTAAATCTTACACAGCAATATAAAAAAAAGTAGTTTATAAAATCTCATGGATGTAGTGCCCATTTTACTGGTTGGGTAGGTTACTCAACATGGCATGGCAGAGTGCAGTTTATTCCAATTCAAAAAAATAATCAAGCACTTAGGCCATGACTTAGGCGAAGACACTCCCCAAGAGGCTAATGCAATCTAAGTTCTTGAACTACCTACTATTTTTTCAATAAAGATTATGGAAATTAACATTTTGAAGGGAAGAATAAACCAGAACATTTCAAGGCACTAACATACTCTTTCTTCCAGTGAATTTAATTTGCTTTCAAATTAAAGAAGTTTTTTTTAAACTTCTAGGAATGGTCATAGCTGCAACGTGAAAGTTGGCAGCCAAAGGAAAAAATACACAATTTCATGGAAGTGAAGCTTTAACCTTAATAAAAATTAATAATTTAAAATTACATTTTAGGATATTTTAACCACATAGCCTAATTCATACTTCAGTTTTTAAAAAAGCAGTTGAAATTATTTTGTGGTTTTTTGCCTCGGCAAAAAGTATATTATATATTAATTATATAATATATGTAATAAATATTACTTATATTTATTATATCCATATATACTAACATAACAATGTTACATTACAAGACAGTATATGTTATTAATATAGTAATATAGTATGTTATATATTATTGTATGCCATTCTATACAGTATTATATGTTATAAATAAACTAGATACAAATGGCAAATACAAATAGTTTGGGGGTTTTTAAGCTGAAATACTAACCTGATTTTGAGAGAACAAAATGAGAAGGCCAGACAGAAGTCTGGTCTTCAAAACAGCTCAAGACTGATTAAGAATCAATCTTAACTCAGGCAAAAAAGTAGAGATGCAGCGACTGACCTCTTCTTCCCAGTACCAGCACAAGTGGGAATGGTTCAAAGCTGTGACCGTCAGGGCAGGGGGGTAGCGGGGCAGAGAGGTGTTCAGACTAAACATGAGGGGACACTTCTTTGCCAAAAGTGTGGTCAAAATCTTTAACAAATCTTCCAGAAGGGTGGTTAATACCCCATGTCTGCTAGTGTCAAAGAGGCAACTGGACAACATTCCCAATATGCTTCAACTTTTGGTCAGCCCTGAAGTGGTCAGATTTGGATTCAATGACCACTGTAGGCCCCTTCCAGTTGGACTATTCTACCATTAGGACTGCAGACCCTACGTAGTAGGTACCAACATTAGGCTTATAAATATGAAAGAATCTAGACTGCAAGCATCTTACCTAGAAAGAGTCTATTTTTCTCAGTGTATGCATCCTGTGCAAAAACTGCAAATGTTGGTTTTAAGTTGTCCATTTTATTTTCTACATCTACATTTAATTTCAGTTTTCTCAATGTTTTGCCAGTTTCTTTGCTATCACTAATGAAGAGCACTACAATTGTAAACTGTTTACAGCAGCCATTCAGTACAGACTACTTAAGTTTTACACATTTTGATTTAAAAACAGAATGCAATCCTATAATTACATGCAAACCTTATTTGAAACAATCCATTTTATTAGCTGTTGGAAGTTTTCTTTTTTATACTCTGTAATTTAAAGTCTGATGGATAGCTAAAGTTTAATAAAAACAGGTTTTGCAAAACCCACACAGCTCTAAAAAGCATATTCTATTTTTAAAGACTGCTTGTTTTTTTTGGTTATGAGATGTGGTATGTAAAACAAATTAAAGAATTACAGTCAAACTGACCTCCGGGCATGGCCTCTAAGAACTCTAACCAGGATTTGAAATGTAACTGTGGAAGTAATATTTTGAAAGCACTTTTCAAATAATCTATTAAGTCTGCAGAAACAAATGAGAAACTGGGATTATATTAAAAAGCACCTCCAAAATATGAATAATTCATTAGCATTTTTTATATCAATAAGATTCCTATTCTTGCTGTCAGCTTCTACCTAATGAAGAAAATTCCAGAGTGATAAATTCTACTAAAACTGATTTCTGTCTGCCAAGACAAGAAACTGCAAAATAGATGTACAAGTGTATTAATAAGTAGCTAACAGTGGCTGAAATTGTCTCTGACATGCTTATATATACATACACAAAAATCTCAAGTAAAAGGGATGCCCCAAAGCTAAAGTCCAGCCTGTATTTCTACAAAATAAACACAGAATATCATAGTACCTTTAGAAAAAACTTCTATATTGTCTCACCTCTGTGCCTGAGAACATCATGGAACACATCCCCCTAGAATTTATGCTAAGGAGGACAGGAGGTGATTTGGGACAGCCAGAGCAACTTCACCAAGGACAAGTCCCACCAAACCAACCCAGTGGCTTTCTATGATGGAGTGACTATGTAAGTGGACAAGGGAAGGGCTACAGGTATTATTTATCTGGAACTCTGTAAAGACTTTTAGATGGTCTCCCACAACATCCTGCTCTCTCCATCAGAGAGATGGATGGACTACTAGGCAGCAAAGAAATTGGCTGGAAAGTCACATCCAGAGTGGACTGGTCAATGGCTCAGAGTCCTAATGGACATCAGTGACAAGTCCCTCAGGGGTCTGTATTGCAACCACCATTGTTTAATATCTTCATTAATTATATAGTCATAGAGATACATTGTACCCTCAGCAAATTTGCAGATGCCACCAAGCGGAGTGGTGCAATTGACACACCTGAACGATGGGATGCCATCCTGAGGGACCTGGACAAGCTCAAGAAGTGGGCCCACAGGAATGTCATGAGGTTCAATCAGACCAAGGGCAAAGTGCTGCACCCGGGTCAGGGCAACATCAAGTATCAATAAAGGCTGGGGGATGAATCAACCAAGAATGCCCCTGCTGAGAAGGACTTGGTGAATGAGAGGCAGACATGACCGGACAACAGGTGTTCACAGCCCAGAAGACCAACTGCATCCTGGGCAGCATCAGAAGCATGGCCAGCAGGTCAAACGAGTTGATTTATCCCCACTATTCTGCTCTGAGTACTCTGCACCTGGAGTGCTGCATCCAGCTATGGAGTCTCTAGTACGTGAAGGACATCAACCTGTGGAGGAAACCACCAAGATGACTGGAATGATGGAGCATATCTCCTGTGAGGAAAGGCTAAGAGAATTGAATTTGTTCAACCTGGAGAAGAGGCTCCAAGGTAACCTAACTGCAACTCTCAAGTACCTGAGGGGAGCCCACAAGAAAAATGGACAGAGACTTTTTAAAAAGGCATGTAGTGACAGGACAAGCGAGTCTGGCTTCAAACTGGGAGAGATTTAGGTTAGATATAAAGAAGAAAGTCTTTACTGTGACAGGGGTAAGGCACTGGAATAGGATGCCCAAAGCAGGGGTCCCATCCCTGGAAGTGCTCAAGGCCACACTGGATGGTACTCTGTGAACAAGCAGGTTTAGTGGAAGATGTCCCTGCCCATCACAGGGGAGTTGAAACTAGGTGACTTTTAAGGTCCCTTCTAGCCCAAGCCAACCTATGATTTTAACATCCCTAGGAACTTTGGTTTGAATTAGAATGAAGCATATGAAAGCCACAGGGTTTCAGGCTTGTTCTGCCATAATATTAAACACCTTCAGCATTAACTTGACAGAGCCAAAATGCCCGGGCAAAGAGGTAGCTCTTGTGAACTATCTTTAAGGAAAATAATTTGATAAGGACACATTTGAAAATAAGAAGCAAATTATTAAGTACTCATCTCATTTTAGTAAGTACAAGCTTATCTTCAATAACAGAGTTTATACTTGGGAACAGTACAGCCAATAGCTTAGGTACTTTTTTTATGAATACATTAAGGATGACATTTGAAGTTGCCACTTAAAGACATTATGCCTAAGTGACATATTTTAGAAGAGTTTCACAGTTTCAGGAAGCTATATTCAATTATATTTTCAAAAACCATTAAATAAAGTACTTTAATTAGTATGAAGTTGATAATTAGAAACAAATATAAGAGAAAAAATATATTGACAAAGTTAATCAGGAAAAAAAACCCACAGTCCACAGAACAGGGACTTAGGCATCAGTTAGTACCCTTGGGCATCAGAGTTAGTACTTCTTTATTCTTAAATTAATTCAGCCTTATCTCACAGACAGGAAGAACTGATTTCCTTCTGAAGTTTCCTATCAATACAAAACTGGAATGAAACAAACACTACTGACTATTACCATTCTTTCTGAATGGACTTCAGACATCTTTTAACTAACTGCTTTTAATGAGATACCCATAAATTCAGACAAAAATACTGCCTAGCACTGTGTGCAAAAATCGTTTCTTCAGTACCGTGTGTTTGGCTCCACAATGCAAAAAGTATACAAAAATATTAGGTATCCAAGGAGGACAAGAAAGATAGTAAAAGACCAAAAGACATGAGAAGCAGCTGAAAATATCAGCTTTGTTGAGCTTGGAGGAGACTGAGGGGTGATCTTATTGCTGCCTACAGTTTTCTCATGGGAGGAAGAGGAGAGGCAGTTGCTGATTTCCTCTCGCCAGTGTCCAGTGACAGGACACAAAGGAAAGCTTAAAGCTTGGTCACAGAGTTCAGATTGGATAGTATCAGGAAAAAACTTCAATTAAAGGGTGGTCAAGTACTGGAAAAAGCTTTATAGGAGAGTGGTCATGACCCCAAGCTTTTCAGTATTCAAGAACTGTTTTAATAATGCGCTTAGATATCTGATTTAATTTTTAGATTGCCCTGTGTGATGTCAAGCATTTGACTCAATGACTCTTGTGAGTCTCTTTCCACTCAAAATACTCTATGAATAGATATTCTATTTATATACTGTCTCTCACCTATAAAATAAGCTAATATCAGGATGGATGTCTTTAAAGGAATTCAAATAACTATTCTTTCACCTAAAGATAGATGACAGTAGAATGTGCACACAACAATCTATTTGTGTCAGCATTACATATATCCAGACAAGAGATTATTCAGTCAGCTGCACACGATGTGCAAGTCAAATGGAAGACACTCTCTGCAGCTCTTAAAATTCCTGTATTAAACAGCAGAACAACAACCCAAAAAAAACAACAACAGCAACAACAAAAAAATACAAGCAAACAAACAAAAACAAAAAATCCCAAACAAATTAAAAAGGAATGGTGCATTATGGAAATCTGAGGCTTCCCCATAGCACTGGAAGCTTTAAACCACACTAGCAAGTTTGTATTTTTTGTTTTCTCTGATCACCTGACACATTTACCCACAGCATCTCACAATTTTCAAGATGAATTTCTTCCTAAACAGGAGTCACATTGTTTCAGGCCTAATGACTCAAGCAGCGAAATCTATTTCCAGGCAAAACAATCTGCATGCCCAAAACTCATTGTTTATTTCTACTTTATTTTTTTATATCAACTTTATTATTAGCTCATGCCATAAAAGACATGCTCCCTTCTCCCTTCTCTTACCAGAAGTTATTAGAGAATAACATTCAAAATCTGTTAACCACAGAATTACAGAATGGCTCATTCTGAGAGTTCTATAGATTATCTAGCAAAAAAAAAATCCTGCTCAAAACGAGTCAGTTGACCATAACTGTGACCAGCTGGATTTTGGGTATCTCCAAGGACAGAGAGGCTGTGACCTTTTCTGAGCAACCTGTTCCAGTGTTATTACCATTCTCACAGTAAAAAGGTTTTTCCTTGTGTTCAGCTGGAATTTTGTATGTTTTGTACCTGTGGCCTCTTGTCCTTTAATACTACTAAAAAGAATCTGGTTCCATATTCTTTTTTTCTACCCTTTCAGTATTTGTACACAGCACTAAGATCACTCTGAGACTTCCTAAGACTAAACAGCTCCAGCTCTCTCTACCTCTCCTCATGTTGAGGGATGCTCCAATTCCTTAATTGTCTTCATGGCCCTTTGCTGGACTCAGTCCAGTATGAACCAGACTGCACATGTTTTCCTTGCCCAGAACTGGACACAGCGCTCCAGGGTTGGCCTCATCTCACCTTTTCTGCAAAGCTATTTTGCAGCTAGTTAGCCCCCTGTGTATATTGGTGCACAGTGCAGTGTTATTGTCTTTTTACAATATTGTGCAGTTTCACATCCAATTCACTGCATCCACACTTCAAATGGAACTTTAAAGTTTTAGCCAGCCCATTTCTAGATGACATGAGAGAGAATTTGAAAGTAGGATTTCATCATAAGTAGTTTCATCATCCTAACAAAAGGACCTACTACAGAATGGATATTGCACATGGAAAACAAATATATTTTAAGTTTTCACTTTCCTCTTCCCCCTTACAGTGGGCTATTCAATGTTTTATAGCAATTCCCTGATTATCTTCAGCTTAAAGATGCATTGTACCATGTATAACACCCAGCTGTGGTTGTGATAGCAAAAAAACAAAACTACATTCAACAGCAATTACAGCAACTGATGGGGGAAAAAATCCATTAACAGCTATTAAATACAATCCACTTGTCCCTTCTAGGTGCATAGGGACCAAAACTAGAAAGATGCATCAATGTAAACAATTACTACACAATTGCCTTGCTGGTTATATTTTTCCTCTTTGTCTTTTATAATCATTTCCTGGGTCTCAACAATTCTTCACTATTGACAAAACATCCTGGATGGGTAGCACATCTTCAGTGACCCAAAACTGTCGCTCTTCGACTCCCTCTTCTACTCTGAGAGTTTTTAAGCTTTCAAAATCAGACACTTGCTCTGCCCATGAAGTTGCAGTGCAAAACCCAGTTTCCATTCTAATACTGCACAGGTACATCTCAAAACTTACCTACGAGATTTTTCTTGAGCACAGTATTACCACTAAAAATGAACCAACTCCAGAATTTAATCCCAAGTAACAATATTTGTGTTATTTTAAGTACTATAAGCAAGTGTAGAAATGGTATCCCATCCAGACTAATCTACTGCTTTACAGTAAAGCAATTTTTAGCCCAGTATTCCTAGAACTCTTTATTCCAATACATATATACTATACAAAAGATTTCACAATCAGCATTGACCTGCAACCTGACAGCATGAAAGATAAACAGACAAGAAGAAATTTGACTGCACCAGCTTTACTGAAGCTATGTCTCTCCTATCTGTACCATGTCCCTGGCCATTTCATTTCTGTCAAGGCAGTTTGTGGACCCATTCTCACACCACCAAAAAATGAAGTCAAATAACTTCTCCATCATGATAGCCAGGCTGCCAAGAACAGGGGATGCTATCACGGACATTGGCTGTAGATAATCTTAATCTGAATTAACATCAGGATGCCGCAAAAGTAGAAAATGATACTTTTTTCTTCACCCAAAACACAAAAGCCCAGGATTCTCCTTGACAGAAATCCAACAACTCCATGAACAATGAAATTAGTCAGCTAGAAGGTCTACCTGGATTACAATAAAATTAAGTGATGATGAAAAAACTATGTACCATTAATTACTCTCAGCAACAGTGTTATTTCTAGATACATACTTGTGACAAAATTACATAAGGGTTCTTCTATTGTTAAGTACCCGGAATGCAGGACGAATAATTAAATGCAAGGCTGAAATACCGATTTTGAAAGGTTTACTCCCCACTTCTCAGCAACCATAACCAATAAAACTAAAATTAATCTGAACCCGCATCATGTAAGTAAGCAGGGCAAAGCAAAAGAAAAAGCGTTTTCTTGCATGCTGCCCTCAATCCCTGTCCAGGTCGTGTCCCTAAGACGCTCTCCATCCGTGAGCCCCTGCCTAGATCCCTCTGAGCATGTAGCAACTGCTCTACGCAGTAACCTCCTGCATGTTCAAGACTTCTACTCAGAGATCCCTCTGCGACGCCTCAATACGTCGCGATTTTACAGCAGCTCGTGGGCCTGAGACATTGTCACTGTCACTGCTCTGCGCGGGCAACCTGAAACCTGGGTTTCAAGGACATGGATGGGCAGAGAGCAGACAGGTTTTCCAGTAACCAAGCTCTTCTTTATGTATTTTCTCCGGCGTTACCAGAGACGTTACATTCGTTTGTCACATACCAGGTGCAAGCATTCCTCCTCGGGGAAAGTTCTTCCTATCGGGCCCTGCGGTGACAGGGAAGCTCGGCCATTTTCGGCGCCGCCAAGTCGCGGCGAGCAGGGGCGGGGCAGCCGCAACAGGTGGTGCCACAGCCCGCACCCTTCGACTAGTCAGCGTTCGGCGGCGACTGCCTCGGCGCGACTTTCTGCCCGCTAGTATCGTTGGGGAGTGATGACTACTCCTCCCCTTCACTGCGCCCACCCAATCCTGCAATCTCCCTCCGCAATCCCCCTCCCCCAGCGCGCCAGCCACGCTCACCTGAACCGGGCCGCGCCTCCGCCATACCGGCACCAGCCCCACTCAACGGTCCGGCGCACGCGCCCAGCTCGCGCACGCGCCGCCAATTGAATGCTATCTCTGCGCGCGCAGGCGCACCGCAGCGGCGAGCGGAAGAGCAGAACCGAGCACGAGGCGGGGGGGCGGGGCCGGGGGTGGTGCGAGTTCCTGAGCACAGCCTGGGGGGTTGGGTTTCGGAGCGCTGTGTCTCCAGGAGCGCTCGCTGCTTCTCCAATGGCCGGAAAGAACTGGAAATCAGAAACCCTGTTTGATACTGCTAAGGAGGAAGAAAAGAAGACTAACAGCGAGAAAGAAATGCCAGCTCTGGCAATGAATTGATCTTTTGTTTGGCAGTCGCCTTGCCTCCAGTATTCCAGAGCCTGGCCGAGCGGGCCAAGAGCAGGAGGATGGGTACAGGACAGCTCGGCCCTCTATCTCAATGTGTAAATGAGGTGCTTTCTCTGGGCACAGGATAGAAAGCAGGGATGTGTTACCAGGCTATCTTGAAGGAGGTGGCAGAGACATAAAAGTCCACACAAGGATTCCCATACTACAACTGGTGCTGCACATGAATCTTGTGCTCCAGCTACAAATATTCCATAGAACTGCATGATTCATCATACTGCGGGTTTCAGCACCAGTGTTTAAGCATTTTATGAGTCACACTTTCCTGCAGAGGTTTGCAGTGCCATGGTTACAGTACATCTGCTGAACAGCTCAGAGGCCTTACAGGGCTGCTGATTTTTACAGAGACTGCAGATAAAGTTCATAGTTCCATAACATCCGCAACTCTGAAGAGCGGCACCTCAGGAGCACTGCTGCACACAGCCTGTCTGCATTTTGACCTCCGTACCCCGCCCTCCTAGTGAAATTCTCTATTCAAAGTTCCACTTGCTGCATAGTGCTGCTGTTCATAGTGGGCAAAGTTCATGGCTTTAAAGTCCTTAAAGAACTTGTGGGTTATTGCAGAAACACTAGCTACTGAAATGCCCCCAAGACTCCTGCCATTGCTACAAAGGAAGCTTGCAAACCAGTATAGCAATGGCCTTAGGAAGATGCTACATGATTTGCCATGCATTTTGATTGTATTTGAAGTGCTTTGCTGTATGTAAACATGGTGATCGTCTAAGGTTGCAAAGAAAGGTATGTGTCAGTAGTATCCCTTCAGAGATGGTTTTCCTGGTGAATGGTTTTTCTGCTGCTGTCAAGAAAATTGTATTAGTCCTCTAGTTCCCATAGACTTCTCTGACACTACTGTAAAGATGTGGCCATAATATTCACATAGAACAACTACAAAATTTCAACACTGCTTTTCATGAATACCACAGCATTACCACTTCAGTATGCACACTCTTTTTTTGTTATTATCAGGAAACCAGTCACTGCCTGGAAAGCACTAAGGAGATTTTCTTCTATGTTCTCCTGCAATTGCTAATGGTTAGGTCTGTACAGGTTTTCCTTTGTTCCCACTTTTCCCTTTTTATCTAAACAGTTCTGCTGGTGTTTTGGTTGTTTGTTTTTTTTTTTCCCTTTCCTGTCTTAAATTTGCATTGGGTCATTCCAACTATTCCTGATCACCTAACTTAACTGCCCCACATTTCTCTACAAGCATCTGCTTTTATTTCCTTCTTTAGTTTAGCCAAAATAGCCTTTTTAGCTTTTCCTCATAATTTCTTCTTTTCACTTCAGGGGTAGTGGAAAGGATCTCACCACTGTATCATACACCTTCTCTTAAAACATAGCATTTGTTTCTATTTTGTCATGCTTGGATATTTATCTTTGATCCTTTTACCATTTATTACTCATTTCTTTGCTCTGTGGCTGCATCTTTTCTTCTGAACGGTATGATTGTCAGGATGTAGCAGGGACAGACTGCTCCAGTCTGGATGTAGAAGATAGAGCTGGGAGCTAAAAGTCAGCAAATTCAATACCTGAGCAAGAAGAGCAAAGCTGTTTCACCAACAGTTCAGGCAACAGGCCAGGTTGCTGTGCAAGCCAGTAGTGACAGGGCAGCTCAAGACAGAAGTCAAGACATTGAGTAGAAGTCAGAGAGGTTAGGCACAAGCATACCTGCAACATAGTTCAGGCAGAAAGAAAGAGAGCAGGTGTTTCAAAGCAGTGAGGGAAAGAACAAGGGGCAGGCACCCTTTGAGGCTGGTATGAGCTCATCCAGACAAATACCCAGGATTGCAGGGGAAGGGACATGGGAAAGATATACTCGGCACTCTTACAGTCATCTCTCCTATATGCATCAGGGATGACAGTGAACAGCCTTGCCTTTCAAGGGGGAGGGGGAGATGAGGCAGGGAAGCAGAAGGAACAGGAACCATAGCCTAGGGTCTGTGTCAGCGTGCATGCCGAAGAGGACAAATCTCTAATAGAAACACATTCACTCCTGAATTGTCATCATGGTATAGTCATTTCTAAAAACCAGTCAGTCCATGGTGGGGTCAGTGACTGCTCAGGATGTGCCTTGACATGAAGAGAGCAAGGTTATCATGATGTGGAGATTCTGGTGAGGAAGATGGAATGGACTACAGCCAATAAACTACAAGTCTAGATGTTCAGCATGAGTCTCCTGCACACACACAATACCCTTTTGTGCAAAGTATTTCCTGGAGTTACTGATTTTTAAAGAGGCTGTTCCTAGGTGTTTCCAAATGCCATTGGGGTTACAATCTCTGCAGCCAGGAGCAGTAGTTTAATACAATACTGTGTACACCTCCAGAAGGCAAGGGAGGAGTTATAAAGTTATAAGGTGCTGCAGGCACAGTCAATTGCAGCACACAGTGATGCTCTCTCTTTAGTTCTTTCCTTCCTTACATAAAGCCCTTATGGACAAGCAAGCAAGCAAGCAAGCAAGCAAAAAAAAAAAATTCATCCACCAATATGTGCTTTCATTTTAAAAAATGCCTGTTGCTGGGGACGGCTTTTTAGAAGCATCCTTCCAAAAGCTAAATTTGGGCATAAAATTGAAACAGAATCCAAACTTGCGACAGATAAAATGTAAACCACACCTTAAGACAGTCTAAAAGAATTTGGGGAACAACTTACATAAGGAATAAAATCTAATAATAAATCCCCTCTCAAACACTTCAGGCACTGGCTGTCTGCCCAACAGACTGCAGTACCAGTAAAGTTGAAAGAAATTTAAAAGAGAATTAAGAAAATAACAGAAAATCTAAATTAATTCTTTAAATATTTAAATTCTTTAAATTATTCTGTGTTCACTACAGCAGAGATGGATGAAAGATTCCCAAGCCAGCTCTTCTTTTTTATGGGGGGACTCACTAGGGGTTATGTCTTGAAAGATCCCATATATAACATACAGCTTATGGAACATATAGGTAAAATTAATAATAACAAATCACAAGGACCAGACAGTATATAACCAGCAATTCTAAAAGAATTCAGGAGTGAACTACAAACTGTCCTGAAAAACCTCTAGTACAAAACTGATTTAGTAGGCAGCAGAAGGCAGCTACAGCTGACTCTTGAAAGCTGCTTTTAAAAGAATGCCATAAGAAATCTAGAAAAGTACAGTCCTGATGTCCATAGCAGGCAATTTAGTGGAAACTGTAACATAGATTAGAATTGGTGAGCATATGCATAAAGATGTTGTAATAGGGACGAATCATAAGGGCTTTTGTAAAGGGCAAAACTGCCTCACAATCTCACAATCCTACTGAAATACTTATTAGTCCCTGATGGCTAAGGAAGATAGATCCTGGAATACTGACCATGGATTTCTGGAAGGAATTTGGAGATGTCACTTATCAAAAGCTCTTAAAAGTTACACTGCCAAGAAATAATTAATTGCAGGAAAAAATAACTGAATGAAAGATAGGAAATAAGACAGTCAATAGTCTTTTTTCAGAGGAAAAGGAGGTAATCAATAGAGTCCCACAAGGAAGTGTTTTGGAACCTGATCTGTGCAACATATTTCCCAAGGATCTGGAAATGGCACTGTCAGAGTCTGCTGACAGTGCAGTGTTATTTAGGGAAATATAGGCAACAGCAGGCTGAGTAGAACTGCAAGCAGAAGAATCTTTGAGCACTGAGTATATGGGCAAAAAGATAGAATTTAGAGAAGCTCATTGTAAAGCTTGGCATGTGGGAAGAAACTATCCTACCTTCACATTTAAAAGGAAGAGTCCTGAGCTGTTCCAAGACAGGTAGTTGTATGAAAATGTCTTATCTATGTTCAGTAGTGTGAAAAAAAGCAAATCAAATTATTAAACTTCGCTTAGAAAGGAGTAAAGAATCAGTAGAGATAACACCAAGACAGTGTATAAATTGTGTATAAATTACACAAATCTGGGTTCTTCTTCTCAGTGCACAAAGGAATGGGAAAAGGACTTTGAGAGATGACATAAAATTAAAGATCATTTAGAGTCCTGGCCAGGAAGCAGTGACAGAGAGTAAAATATAAAAATAAAAGAAGTTAAACAGCACTCAAATGACCAAAAAAAGTTTGAAGCTGAAAACCATAATGGTAGAGTACTAATAACATGGTACTAGTAACAAAATGGCCAGTTTGGTTTGAGAAATCTGAATGTCAGTAAAAAGTGGCCCAGATGGGAGTCTCAGACATGACTTTTCAGTTGTTGAAATTCTGTACCCACTTCTGATTTCTGAGGTGCATAGCACAAACTGGTCCTGCCTTTGCTCCTGGTGTCCTAGGTGCTGTATTTTCCTGCTTATGGAAGACAAGTTCTGAAGTCCCCACATAGTCCTTTTACTCAGACAAAAATAGGTGGCCTACAGCAACTGTTCCTTTCTACGCATTGCTGAGATACCAGACCAGTCCCACATGACTCCAAAGAGCTTGCACCTTGGTTTGAAGGCTTCAGCAAGCAGCAGCTCTTCTGTCCAAGGAGGAATAAGTAAGCAGGTTCCCCCATAGGCCTAAGTAGATGATGAAAGCACTCTGGTTTGTGTGAAGAAAACTCCCCAGTCTTCCCATTTATGAGACTCTCTAGTAGTCACACTCCCAATGGCAGAGACCTTAACTCTTAGGACTGAAGCCCCTTTACAGTGAGTGGCTCTAATGAGCTGAAGGTACCACCACTTGACAGACCCCACTCACATGCAGTCAGACCAAATTTCCTTCCCAGTTTGACCCCAAGTTTTCCATAACAGAGTCTCAGATGATGAGTTCCAAAAAGCAACTTACTCATGGCACAGTAACACAGAAGTGTGTTATCCAAAAGGTCAGTGTTTCACAGCCTCTTGTCTCAGGCTCCTACCCAGAGCTCAATCTGCATCTCAGTTTACGGCTGGTCCACATAGCAAACTGGTCCACAGCAAACTGGGCTATGTGGACCAGATGTATTCCTCAACAGTTTTGAAAGCAGCAAATGAGGTAGAAATGTGCATGACCCAGAGACAGCATGTTGTGTTACCAGAACTAAGCATAGATCACCAGTCTGCAGGTATAGAGTATTATTTTAGTGTGGCCTCCATAGGAAGGTAAGGAAAGGCATGTGCATGGCATATTAGGAAGACCTGCTGGTACATAGGACAAAAGGCATTTATGTTAAAAGACTCGTGGCAGCTGACTTCTATTATGATCCAGTTATTAAAATTATTAGAGAGATGTCTCTGCTTGAATTAAGGTGCAAATGAGACCATATGGTGTAGTCAATAGTATGGATTTTATTTAACAGTGGAAGAAAGGAGAGGAGAGGAGAGGAGAGGAGAGGAGAGGAGAGGAGAGGAGAGGAGAGGAGAGGAGAGGAGAGGAGAGGAGAGGAAGAAAGAAATAAAAGAGTGGGAGGAAAGAGAGTGACATAGAAGACAAATTAAGTAGAAAATATCACCACCCCATGGATCCTAATGGTGCCCCATTGATTCTCTTCTTCTGGTGTTCTTGGTGGTGAGGGTCCTGCAGAACAGAGTTCAGTGGATTAATATACATTTGGGTGAGATGGGAATGCCCAGCTACCTCCTCTGGGAGCAGGGAGCAAGTTTGACCCTGTCTCTTGCAACAGACTCTGGATCTGTTGCATCAGTTTGCATAGCATGCAGTCCTCTGGTGCAAAGCCTCAGGAATGGGTCTAAGGGGCACTTTAGGGATCTAATGGTTTATGACACCTCCTCAGCTGCCTCTCATATGAATGTCCCATGGGGGTGGGGCCTTCCTAGGATGCAGGGGAGTTTACAACTGAGCCAGTTTGTGTAAGTGAGGATGGGTGTTAAGTTCCTATGACTGGAGGTTATACCACACACCCAAAACTCTCCTTCTCCCACCTTGTTTGGGGTGGAGTGTATGCAAACCAGGCCTCAGGAAATGAGTTTGTGGGCTATTACCTCCCCACTCCAAACCCAGCCTGTAGAAGAAGAGAATACAGGTGACCTCACCCCTCATAAGTTACAGCTGTGTTAATTAACCAATACAGGCACACCCCTGATGTGTAACAGCTGTATCCAATAAGTATGAATGAGATAAAAGACGGGGTAAGCTGGTAATGAGAGGATCATCATGAAGGAGGAGCCTTGAGGAGTATGAGGCAGGATCTTGGGGCTGGAGAATCACTGCTGCATGGTCAGTCTGGGTCTGCAGTTAGAGCCTGTTGTTGGAACCCGCAGTTATAATCTAGCTAGGCAAAAGCCTGCGTTCAAAGTCTGCAAGCTAATATATGCAGTCATAGTTTAGCAGGAAATAACCAGAAGTCAGAAGCTGCAAAGGGAACCTACAGTAAGAGCTTCCTGCAGCCAGAGTCACCAAAGTTGGAGTTGAGATGACTAAGCCATGAAGAGGAATAAACCAGGACCCTTTTTATGCTGTGTGTAATAAGTCTATGCCTTGGCTCATTTTTACCCTCTAATAAGAGGGCTGCTGCAACACCAGCCAGTGCTGAGTTTCAAGTCAGCTGCTGGGTTTGGCTTTCTTTGTAGATATATTATTCTCCCTCAGCCTTGTTACTTCTTCCTAGACCTGAGATTATTGGATAATAGTCTCACCTTTATCTTATCTCAAGTTCCTGTTAGGTGGCTTAACTCACAGTCCAAATTTCCAGTCAAGAATAATATTCAGGGAGGGGTGGACTTAGGTGGTGGCAGCTCCTTTATATGGTTTTGCTATAATGGGCAAAAATTCTTTATAACAATGTTTAAGCCATTAACCGTAACGTTTCAGTCTGGCACAATTTCTGATTTGCTTGCAGCAGGCAACCTATTTTGGGTGGAGAATTTAGTTATAACTATGAACTATATCTTACCTTAAAGTTTCTAAATATCCGTAGTTCTGCCTGGAAAATCTGGATGAGTAGTAGTGTGTGCTGCTGAGATCCCCCAGTATGAACAAAAAGCATCTCTAATGTCTATGTGAAATCCAACATACTGGGCTTACCATGTATATATATTTTCAGGACTACACTTCTAACCAGCACGCAAGGCACTTGCTCCGTTGCATCTGTCACATGTACAGCTGACATGCAGTGGATTTAGAAAGGAGTAGTCACATCTCTGTGATTTCTAGTCAACTTTTTCTACTTTATGTAATTTCAAGGAAAATAGTTGTCTTGGGTTATGGAACTAAAAATGTGTATTCTATTTCATTTGTTGAAAGCAGCTGGGGAGATGTTTTTCTTTATCTCTTTGTAACTCTGGGGGGAGGGGAGTGAATGCCTTCTGATAATGAGCCAGCTGTTAAAACCAGGTGGGGAGTGTTTCTTATCTCTTTCACCACCTGTCCTCCTTGGGGGATATCTTCTGCTAATGGGCCATTAAGGCTCACCAATGACACGACACATTCCATCATCCCACTGTGAGATGTTCCACCCAGTGGGGGGGAAGCCAACCATTCCTACCTAGATAAAAACTGAGATGTAGGAACATGAAGTATCTGCTTCCATTGGATTCCCAGAGGAAGACATCTGGTTCCACTGGATTCCTGGAGGAAGTCTGGACCCTTCTCTCTCAGGATCATCTCTACTCCAACAGCACCACATCTGCCACTCCAGGAGGATTTACTTTTGGACTGCTTTCAACACCCTGACCAACAGGGTGTCAGGTTGTATCTCTGACTCTGTTAGGGTTTCTAGGATTTTGTTTGTTTGTTTGCTTGGTTTTTGTACTACTACTTTTGTAATTTTTTTAAAATATTCCTAGTGACGAACTGTAATTACTATTCCCGTATCTTTTCCTGAAAGCCCTTAATTGCAAAATTATAATGATTTGGAGGGGGTGAGGGGTTTACATTCTCCATTCCAAGGAAAACTCCAGCTTTCCCTGGAGGATACCTGTCTTTCCAAACCAAGACAATAGTACAAAAGGATTTTACCAATGCTGTGTCACAGAATTTACTGCCATAGGGGTGACCTTTTTTTTTTCAAGGAAGATCTTAAAGTTTAATCAGGAGAGATATATGTGCATCATTGTAACCAGTACTCTCTCTTTCCTTTATCATGTAAATCACATAAATAAATCATTGCATACAGTAAAACTATACAGGAGGACCATGCCAGATAATTTACCATTTGGAAGTTTTCCCAATGCTGAGAAGAGGCACTAAAAATGATACTTCAGAAATTGTGCATAAAAAAAATCTTTGATGTCATGGTAACAGAATGAAGAACCAAAGCCCCTCTCAGAGTTATTTTCATAATCAAAAGAAAGTGTATCTCTAAATTAGCCATGATGAGAGGTAACATGGCTGCTTTCCAATATCTGACAAATCAGAGAGAAAAAGAAAACAAGATGTAAAAAAGGGATATTGCAATATTGAATAAATATGCACAGAACACTTAGAAAATTTGGTAAAGAAGGAGGGAGTTTGAGAAGGGAGATAAAAATATGTAATTGGCACCCTGAACTAGATGTTGACTCACCCAGATTCCTACACAATGTCCATGAGACTATAGGAAACAGAAGCTTTTTGTGTCCTGTAGTACAGTCACCTGAAAAAACTCCTATATATTTATTTTCAGCCCTCTGAATACTATTCAGTGATAACCCAGTAGATGAGTTCAACTGGTGTGTCTGGATTTGTCATACTAGAGCAAAAATCGAAAAGAGCAGGTGAAAATTGAACAGAAAACAGGTAAAAAATTAGAGTAGTCTTTGTCAAATTCCTTTACTGTCAATTTATGTAACAGAAACTCGTAATTCTGCAGAATGTGTGCATGCATGTGGACATATCTGTATAAAGAGAGAAGGAGAGAAGTAAAACAGGAAAACGTTTGGTTATACCAGATAACCAAAGGTAAATGACTCCACTGTGACTAACTACAAGTGATCATAGAGCTGTCAGCTGTGTTAAACAGGATTTCTTAAGGGTCAACACTGAGGCTGGCACTGTTTAACATCATCACCAATGGCCTGGAAAAGGGGATAGAAGGGCCCTAGGACCTTGAGAAGGTTGGCATATGACACGAAACTGCAGGGAGCACATGACATGCAAAGGCAGTCCTGTCATTCACATTGACCTTGACAAGCAGGAGGAATGGTCCACTAGGGGGCTTATATACAAGGAGAGGCTGATCTAACTGGGTTTATCCAGCCAAGGGAAAAGAAGACTAAATCTGATTGCTGTCTTCAACTACCTAAGTTGTTTTATATAGAAGAATGAGCAAAGCCATTCTCTAGGATGCACAAGGAGTAACAGACTGCAAAGCTAACAACAGAAATTCTGACTAGAGAGGATAAAATATTCTTCACTCTTAGAACAGTTAAGCTAGTGTCCTGTGTAACCCAAAATGTTATTGTATTCTATATCTAGCTGTGCTAGATCATCTGCCTAAAATTGTTTCTGTCTCTTTAAGAGCTGAAGGAGATGGGAAGGAATAAGAGGGAGGTGTCTTTACAAACAAACGGTGGGCCTGCTGGTAGATTAAGCCAGATTCTGATAGGAGAAATAAGCAATGGTAGGAACCATACCTTCCTTAGGAATTCCACTAATTGACACAGGCTGTTGCTCACCCAAGGCCATTCTAAATTCCTGGACTTAGAGGAAAAGAACAGAGATGCAAAGGAAAAACGGGGGGGGGTGCGGGGCGCGGGGAGGGGAGGAGGATGCACATTAGAAGGGGGACTCTGTTATGTGAATCAGAAAGTCTGTACCTCTCAAGTACCTCAGCCAATTGGAAAAGAGAGACGGAAATGCGACTGAGAAATTAAGATAAAAGGAGGCTGCATCCTCTAGCAATCTGAAAGACCCCATAGGAATTGCTCCATGACTTCTCTCTTTATTCAAATAAAGTTACAGGACTCCTCTGTCTCCTTTTTGGACATAAACCACTGACATTGTGGATTAATTTTCCTGATAAATAGCAAATGAATACTAGTGGATGGAAGTGAAAAAATAAAAAACCAGTTTGTTAACAAACAAAATGCCCACAAGGCATGGTAAAAATAGTAAATTAAATGCTAAATACTAAAGTGTCAGACCTTGCACCCCCACCCACCCAAACTGTGAGAAACGAACCCCACTCCTCAGTTAAAATTTACAGAAAATTTAGTAAGAGACAACAGGGAACAAAGTCAATAAAGCAAAAGGAACAGTGCTGGATGCAGGGAGGTCATTCTTCCCCTGTACTCAGCACTGGTGAGGCCACACCTCGAGTATTGTGTCCAGTTTTGGGCCCCTCAGTTTAGGAAGGACATTGAGATGCTTGAGCATGTCCAGAGGAGGGCAATGAGGCTGGTGAGGGGCTTGGAACACAAACCCTATGAGGAATGACTAAGGGAGCTGGGGTTGTTTAGCCTGGAGAAAAGGAGACTTAGAGGTGATCTTATAACTCTCTACAACTTCCTGAAGGGTGGTTGTGGTCAGTTGGGGGTTGGTCTCTTTCTCCAGGCAGCAACTGACAGAACGAGAGGACACAGTCTTAAGCTGCATCAGGGGAAATATAGGTTGGATATTAGGAAAAAGATTTTCACAGAAAGAGTGATAAAGTATTGGAATGGCCTGCCCGGGGAAGTGATGGAGTTACCATCCCTGGATGTGTTTAAGAAAAGGCTGTTTCTGGCACTTGGTGCCATGGCTTAGTTGAGGTGTTAGAGCATGGGTTGGACTTGATGATCTTGAAGGTCTCTTCCAACCTAAAAAATTCTGGGATTCTGTGGATGCTTAGCCACAGCCAGAGGCACACCAGTCAACACAGCAACATCCCTTATATACCCTGGGTCAGGTTTGCATCAGCCAAATACATATTCATAAATGGTTAGTCAATCATTTTAACATAGTGATATAGGGAATTTATAACTAAATTTAAACAGATTTGCTGTGTAATCAAGTGTGTTAAAACCAGATAGACCTTTGCTATACAAAAACAGAATCCTGCCCACTTGTTTAAAACTGATAAGCAGAAACCAGTGCTCAAAACAATCTGGATTTGTAGTTTAGACTATGCCCAGGAGCCTTGGAGGACAGTGAGAAACTAAGCCTGCACAAAGACTGGGTTCATCCAGAGGACACCTGAGGAAGACTGTTTTACTTCATCCAGCGACCCCTGCCCAAGACCACCAGGAGACAATGCACAAGCACAGACCGGAAAAAAGGTGATTAATATAGAGCAGACAGGGATAGGTTCTGAATATGTATAGTCAATGTTGTAACTTTCATAAATGAGTTTTAACTGTATTTGAACACAATGCCTGCTCTATTCAGTGTGCAAGTCTTTGGCAAAGTTATCCCCTCTGCGTCCAGGTGCCAAGTAAAGCTTCCCTACTTGTTCCACTTCAATAGCTCCTCCTTCATCCCTCCCCTTCAGAGCATGGGCAGTCATCCTCGTTATGGTCATCTGCTACTTTTTAATACATTCAGCAGGCCTCGATTCTTTCATCGGTTAAATGTTAACATTAGAACTGCCAACCAGCATTAGCATCACAATGCAACATTTGGATTAAAAGAACTCTAAGCTTTACTAAAACTTCTTTTACAAAGATCAAGATTATGAAACACATAGTATTCACTCTAACAATTGCAAAAGCCAACATGGTAATATATTTACCACACAAAAGGAACCCAAAATGCTAGGTAAAAAGTACTGGCTCATGCCACATGGTAGAAGATGGCACTAGCTTCTTTCTCAGGAAAAGAAACCAAACAGGTTTCAGGCTGTAGTTTAGACAAACAGATGAAAATTTGGTGACTTTCTGGCACCAATCTCCTCTCCACAACAGATGAAGCAGGTAGGCTAGAGCCTCTTGGTGTGGGTTGTCTCCTCAGCTTGGTTTTTCCAAGGTCTGGGGCCGAAAACGAGAGTGGCCTGTCTCTCCTGCCTCCTCTCGCACAGGTCCCATTTTCTCTGGTCTCAGGCTAAACAAACTGTCCAGTTCACCTTGAAAAGTTGCCAAAGGATTGCTGCTGCAGCTTCTCTGAGGTCAAGAAAGAAGGAAAAGCTTCTTGACTGGACTAACAAAAAACAAGCTAGCCAAACAACAACCCAGGCTGCACCACAGTCTCAGATGCCTGGGGAGTGAGGCTTCGAAAAAACCCGTCAGCAAGCCCAAGGCTCCTCCCTCCCCCAGACCCACCTTACAGATATAGCAACCATTTTTTGGGCATAAAGCAGAGGATCAGGGAATCATAAATCACTCCAAGACAAGAAGTCAGCAGGTGCCAGGGTCCTCTTAAGGTTGGAAGCACACAGGGAGAAGCTCTATTGCCTTTCTCTTTCATTCTTGTGGGGAAGCTGGGATGGTGCAAGGCAGAAACCTTTTTTGTCTCTCTTTGGGCTCCTGAAGAGGTTGCTTCAGACACATCTGCCAGTAGCAACTGGGCCGCCATTCTTTGGTTGCTAGACAACTCTGCTTCTCCCCTCTCCTCCCATTTGGAACAGCAACCCATAGCAGCAGCACCAACACTGGCTGAGTGCAGCAGGTGGCAGGAGGAGGCAACAAGCAGCTGCACTGACCACACACACAGACACACACAGTCACCAAAAGGAAGCAGGGGAGCTGACATCAGGGGGCCAGAGCCCCCAGGCAATGCCAGCACACCCCATCTGCCACCAGAACTGTTTCATAAGTAGTAACCTTTCCCGTGGTTGTGGGGTTTTTTGGTTTTTTGTTTGGTTTTTGTTTGCTTTTGTGTTTGTTTGGTTTGTGGGGTTTTTGTTTGTTTGTTTGTTTGTTTGTTTTGGTGTTTTGTTTTGTTTTGTTTTGTTTTGTTTTTGTTTTTGTTTTTCCGGGGGAAAGTTGACCTAAGCAGGGAATGTCCACCATCTTTGTCTCTCAGACTGCATGGTTGTCTCCAGGGGCACCATTTTGGGGAAGGGTTTCTCCACCATTTCTGCCTTTTGTCTCTCAGACCACAAGGTTGTTTTTGTAGGGCACCATCTTGGGGGAGAGGTTTGTCTGCCATTTTGTTTCTCCTTGTTTCTGGGAAGTTCATGAGATTCAACAACTTTGTATCTAGTGATTATCACTGCTATTTTTACCTGCTGCTACTTTCATTTTTTAGTAAACTTATTTTTTCATTTATGTCTTCTTACATTCGTCTCTCCTATTGGTGAAAAGGGGAGTAGTTAAAATGAAAAAGAGAGGTACCTCACTTTGGAGTGTCTGTCCTTTAAATTGTCTTTAAACAAGACAGCCAGAGAGAGGGTAAGATCTATGCCCTTGAAGGTGTGATACCTGAGGATGTTGCCCCATCACCCTCCCTGGTTTGTCCCTTCCTCCTTTCCTTCCTTTTGATGCCTAGGCAACGAGATAATGATTGAATGATGTAAAAGGCTGTAGCTCTGTGGAAAGAAGTAGTTACTTTGTAAAAATGTATGTGAATGAAGCACTTTAGAAATCAGCAAATTTAGCGGAACAACCTAACTGCAAAAAGCTAACTACTATCTATTTGAGCAGGCAAACTTATAGAGCATGCACAGAAACAAAGGTGAAAAGTTCAAGCCCAAGGAAGACTTCTGAGCCTTCAGAAAACAACCATCAGGAAGCTGACAACCACCTCCTGCAGAAACAGCGCATGTGCTACAAGGGCTTATGTAATCATGTAATTAGAAAATATGTTGCAATATGAAGGTTAGGAAAACATAATGTGCACATCAAGTAAAAAAGTATGAAAGCTTGTACTGTGTGAAGAACGGACAAGTGAGTTTGTGGTGGAACTATTCCCCCTTATTCCTGGCATTGAGTAAACAAATACCTGCTCTATAGGCCCTACACTATGGAGCACTCTTTCCGTGCCTAGTTTTCAGACATCAGATGTAAAAAAACCACTTGGACAGGACCTTGTGCAACCTTATCTACCTTGTAGTTAAATTCACTTGAGCAGGTTGGATTTCTGGGAGTCCCTTGAAAGCTACTTTTTTCCCATGGTGCTGCAATATTTAAAATAAGAAAATTATAATATGCTTGTCTGGTAATGTCTAAAGAAAATAGCTGCTTCAAGTCTGTCTTAAATGAGTTGCTTCCTTGCCATTATGGTATCCCAGAGTACTATGGATAGGAAGCAAGAAAAAGTGACACTTGTAATTCCATCCTGATGTGTTGTCTTTTGAGCAAAAAGAGTGGGATTCTATATGTCTGCGTTTCCATGCTAGAGGTGTAAAGTATTTCAGAGATCTTGTACATTAGACTGCCAATAGAGAATTGACAAGAATCAGAAATCAGCAAGAGCTGATCGGCAAGAGATTCCACTGAAAGACTGCATGGAAGATTTGCATAGGAAGTCACTCTGCATGTGATTATGGCTGAGATAGGTGAAGTGGCACATCATCATGAAGTAATAAAAAAATTACAGAATCATAGAATCATTTAGGTTGAAAAAGACTTTTAGGATTGTACGGAAAATCTCTATGAGAAGCCAGTGTCCATAAAGGAGACAGAGGAGTCCTGCAACTTTATTTGAATAAAGGGAGAGAGTCCACTGGGGCAGACACCCCTGAGGTTTTTTCTCTTGAGGTTTCAGAGGACACAGTCTCCTTTTATCCTAAACTCCTGGCTGCATGTTGCCATCTTCCTTTACCCATTGGCTGAGGTACTAGGCAGGTACAGCCTTCCTGAAGTGCCTACCACATATTCCCCCATTGAACCTGTTCAGAAACTCAAGCTTATGCAGACCCACCTGTCTCTTTCAGGAGTCAAGCTGTCTGGGCCCTGTAACAAACCTGCTGCCCAAGGTCAGTTAGAGACATTCAGACCCATTTCAAAGACATTAAAACCCATATGTTGCAATATGACACGAATGCACAACACTTACCTGCTGAGATGTCCAGGGCAAAAAAGAGAGTTTATTTACAGACCTTGACATTTATAGAATTCCAAAAGTGACCATGGATTGGAGGATGAAATTGTCCTCTCCAACCACACTGGTCAACCTAACAGTCCATCAATTCTTTCCTCCTCCAGGAAGGAATGCAAAACAATCATCATTTATATGAAAAGTGCGTGAGAAACTCCATTACAAAAATGTAAACATCAGAAGGCTTAGAAAAACTTTAGAAGAACAAGGTGACACCCATACCTTCACCCATCAAAATATTTGTAAAGACATTAGTACACATCTTCCTTCTCAGGGTAATCACATTTAACTATTAACTTAGCACCTCTGAGTTCCACCAC
Source organism: Phylloscopus trochilus trochilus (assembly GCA_016584745.2). NCBI lineage: Eukaryota > Metazoa > Chordata > Aves > Passeriformes > Phylloscopidae > Phylloscopus > Phylloscopus trochilus. Next base: position 54,872,070 of record WQNJ02000546.1, on the reverse strand, counting down.
TAAACCATATCTCTAAGTGGCAGATCCACAAGGCCTTTAAATACCTCCAGGAGTGGTGACTCAAATGCTTCCCTGGGCATCCTGTTCTAATGCTAGACAACCCCCTTTTTTTTTTTTTTTTTTTTTTTTTTTTTTTTTTTTTTTTTTTTTTTTTTTTGTAAACTAATACCTAACCTAACCATGCTAGATTTCTTTCACATTTACTATAGTTAATACACTTTTCTGCTATGAAGCTGAGAGTGCCAGGGACCATGATGTTGTCATATTGACAAGCTGTGAAGATTGTTAGGCATCTTCATTTCCTCTTCAGTCTCTCTAATTCCACCTAGCACCAATATTGCCTTCAGTTGCTGGTGGTGAAATGATGACACTTTTAAATGCTATGAATGACCACCTGAGACTTTTTTTGTGCAGAAATTCTTGGGGAAAATCAACATCTTTCTGTTCACCGTTCATGAAAACCAGGAAGGACATTTCATGTTGTCTCTATAAGGAACAGTAAAGAAATCATGTTTATATGCTGCTGGCTATTTCAGTTCTGCCAAATAAACACATTAAGCCTGCAGGCATAATTTAATTCTTTTCTAATGGTCCCATTCAGTAATGAGGAGATTCACATCTAAAGAAGTGGCTAATTTTCTGTTTTATCACCAACAAAAGAGACCAAGATCTCTGTGACTTGGACTTCATGGCCACATCTTAGCCCTGAATAAGTTGAACTCACAAAACTTTTAACATTTCAGATTTATAACCTTCCTCTTCTAGGTCATGTTTGCCCTTTCACAGGCATCCCCATGCATCTTCTCTGAACTCTGATGTAGTCATTACTTGAGATATAATGAAGCAGAATCTGGAATTCTATATTCTACAATCTCCTTCTTGGCCTAATCAAGTACAGTACAATTTTTTAACAAAAACCTACAATTTAAATTATTATTTCATACTCCACTAAAAATTTTAAAATTTTAGTTTTTTGAAGGAAATTGTTTTAGTAACTAGTTTTTGTACTGTGTGTTAAACCAGTTTTAAAACATTCTCTTGTTCTGAAGGAATGGGAGTGTGACATAAAGGAATACAAAATTTTCCTAAATTTACTTGCCTAATTCTACCTTTTATTCAGAGTTTGAAGCAATAAAATTTAAACCCTTTTTTAGAATACGTGTACATTAGGGAGTGTTTCAACTGTAAAGAACTCAAAGCTAATGATGACAAGGCTGAGTGCATATAGGTAAGAATCAGGGGGAAGGCAGGCATCCTGATGGAAGTCTGTTACAGACTACCAACCAGGATGAAGAGGCAGATGAAGTATTCTATAAAAGGCTTGCTGATGTTTCATGATCCCTAGACCTTGTTCTTGCCAAAATTGCCAAATATCCGTTGTAAACTCAACACAGCACAGAGAAGGCTTTCTAGGAGTTCCCTGGAGTGTGTGGAAGAGAACTTCATGGCACAGCTAGTAAGCAAGCCTGTCAGGGCCGGTGCCCCTCTAGACCTGCTGTTTACAGAGATGGGTTTGTGGGAAATGTGGTGGTTGTAGGCTGTCTTGGGCAAAGGACCACAAAATGAGTTTTCAATTCTTGGTGAAGTAATGAAGGGGGTAAGCAAAACCTCTGCATTGGAATTCCGCAAGGCAGACTTTGGCCTGTTCAAGACACTGGTTCAGAGCCACCTGGGAAACAATCATTAACAACAAAGAGGTCCAGGGAGAATGGACACATTTTTAGAAGAAAATCTTAAAGAAGCAGGAGCAGGCTGTCGCTATATGCTAAAAGATGAGCTGGTAGGAAAAAAAATGGCCTGGCTGAACAGAGTTTTCACATGAACTCATGGAAAAAAAGTTTATGTCCTTTGGAAAGAAGGGCAGGCAACTCAGGAAGAGTACAAGGATGCCATTAGATGTAGAGAGAAAACTAGAAAGGTGAAAGCTCAGCTAGAATTCAATTTGGCCATTGCTGTGAAAGATAATAAAAAGTGTTTTTTACAAATACATCAAAAACAAAAGAAAGGCCAGGGAAGTTCTCCATCTCTTATTGAACATGGGAGCGAACATTGTAACCAAGAATCAGATAAAGGCTAAAGTACTTAAGGCCTTCTTTGCTTCAGTCTTTAATAGTAAGACCAGTTATCCTCAAGGCAACCAGCCCCCTGAGCTGGTAGACAGGAACAGGGAGCAGAATAGCCCCTCTGTAATCCAGAAGGAAGCAGTTAGTGACCAGCTGAACCACTTACATACTCATAAGCCTATGAGTTTGGACAGACTTCATAAAAGAGTACAGAGGGAGCTGGCAGAAAAGCTTGCCAAGCCTCTCTCTATCATTTATAATGAGACCTTATTAATCGGGGAGGTCCCAAATGACTGGAGGCTGGCCAATGGCCCATCCACAGGAAGTGTTGGAAGGAGGATCCAGGGAACTACAGGCCTGTCAGCCTGAGCTTGGTGTCCAGGGAGGTTATGAAACAGATCATCTTCAGTGCAATGATATGGCACATACAGGACAACCAAGGACTCAGGCCCAGCCAGGATGGGTTTAGAAAAGGCACGTCTTGTTTGACCAAACTCATCTCCTTTTATGACCAGATATCCCACCTAGTGGATGGGGGAAAGGCTGTGGATGTGTCTACCTGGACTTCAGCAAAGCCTTTGATACTGTCTCCCAACAAATTCTCCTGGAGAAGCTGGCAGCCTATGACTCGGACAGGTTCACTCTTTGCTGGGTTAAGAACTGGCTGGATGGCTGGGCTAAGAGAGATGTGATGAGTGGTGCTACTTTCAGCTGGTGGCTAGTCACTAGTTGTGACAGCTTCAGCTGGGCTGTAAGCTGCACAGAAAATTTGGCCTAACAGACACCAATTAGACCAGCCTAGCTCATTAGAGAATAGAAGTAAACCAGTCCCCAGACATGATAATGATGGGTCAGATTCAAGCTCAAACAGGAGACCTTAGCCAATCCCTTTGAATCATGAATGCACCCATATCATTGGGCAGTGAGCTCGGCAGAGTTAAGACCCTTAACCAATCATGTTTGTACACATGGGACACTTGAAGCCCGTATAAAAGGGGGATGCCCAATAATAAACCTCGGCTGTTGCTGCATCAACTTGGTGTGTTCTTGTTGCATTCCTGTCTCCAACATCAGCGACAACTAGTGGGGTTCTCTGAGGCTCAGTATAGGGCCCAGCCCTGTTTAATATCTTTACTGATGATGTGGAAGAGGGAATCAAGTGCACTGTCAGTTGTCCACTCATGGACAACACTAAGTTGTTGGGCAGGAATGTATGATCTGCTGGATAGTAGAAAAGCTCTGCAGAGGGATTTGGACAGGCTGGATTGATGGGGCAAGACTGATTGTATGAGGTTCAACAAGGCAAACCAGGTCCAGCATTTGGATCACAGCAACCCCATGGAGCTCTGCAGGCTCGGGGAAGAGTGGCTGGAAAGCTGCCTAGAAGAAAAGGATGGGGGAGTGTAAGTCAACAGCTGTCTGTAAATGCATTTATCAATGTGACCAGATGGCCAAGAAGGCAAATGGCATCCTGACCTGTATTAGCAATAGTGTGACCAGCAGAACTAGGGAAGTGATTACCATCCTGTACTTGGCACTGTTGAGGCTGTACCTTGTCTATTGTGTCCAATTCTGAGCACTTCAGTTCAAGAAAGACATTGAGGTACTGGGGTGTGTCAGAGAAGAGCAAAAAAAAATGGTGAAGAGTTTAGAGCATGAGTCCATGGAGGAGCAGCTGAGGAGCTGGATTGATTAGCATGAAGAAAAGGCTCAGGGGTTTATTGCTCTCTAAAACTGCCTGAAAGGAGGTTGTAGCAAGGTGGGGGTCAGCCTCTTTTCTCCCCAGCAACTAGCGACAGGACAAGAGGACACAGCCTGAGCTGTGCCAGGGGAGGATTAAACTGTACATAGGAAGAATTTCTTCACGGAAAGGGTTGTTAATGATTGGAATGGGCTGTCCAGGGAGGCAGTAGTGACACCAATCCCTGGAAGCGTTCAAGAAAAGATTGGATGTGGCACTTTATGCCATGGCCTAGTTGACAAGGTAGAGATTGGTAAAAACTGGACTTGATGATCTTGGAGATCTTTTCTTACTTAAATGATTCTATGATTCTATGAAGCCTAAACAACTAGAAAATTTGGACACCTTTAATGTTAAAGCAAAATTTTGGTAACATTTTCACTTGAAGCATGAATAGTTACAAGAAACATTGAATCCTTTTGAAAACAAGTATTAATTTCTTTCAGATTGTTTCTTTCTGTTTCATTGTTTCTTTCTGCAGAATGCTGTCCTTAAGAAACTCACCCAATATAATGGCTTGTTACCTGATCTGACTACAGCCCCAAATTCTCAAATCTAAAACGTGTAGTAGTCAGCTCCATTCCCTTAGAAGGGCACTTCACATGGGAAACTTACTCAGCCCAGAAAGTAAATTCATTCCAGTGACGCTGACACTTAAACTCTACTGCTGTTCTAAAGGGTATTTTATTATACTTTATATTGTAAGGCTCTCAAAGTAGAAAGATTGAGAAAGCCTGAAACATTGTGTTTCATCAGAGCATTTATACAGGAGTTACAAGTTTCAACATCTTCATCAAGGTCCAGGTACTGTTCATCAGAAGGAAGATTTAATATGGTCTGCAGAACTAGAAATGAATATTGATTCCCCTGAGGAATATGTACAAACCACAAGGAAGACAACAATGAAAAAGCAACTAGTTTTGTAATTGTAAGCCAGAGAAATTTCGGTAGACTAGAAGTATAAGCAGCAGCATTCAGTGAATAAAGTCCAACACCATAAGTTGAATAGAAAAAAATTACAAACTAATTCACACTATGTGCAACCATCTGTCCTGTCTGCTAAATACTGAATGATTGCTATGTACCTCAAACAGAAATACAGGCTGGCTCAATACAGTAAGCAGTTACTACTTTAATTTCTGTGCCTCTAAGTGATTGAAAGCACGGCCTGAAACACATAAGCAACCTGGTCTAGCAGCATGTGTCCCTGCCCATGGCAGGGGCCTTGGAACTACATAATCTTTAAGGTTCCTTTTAAGCCAAAATCCTCTGTAATTCTATTAAATCCTTCCCTAGCTCATTCGCTATAGAAAGATGTAATGTAATGTCAGGTCATATTTACGGGAAAATGGACATGTAATAAAAGAACCAGCCTAATCTTCTGGAACTAAAGAACGAGGTCATCTTTGTGAATAAAAAAGCTGATGTTGCAAGAAGAAAGAAGAAGCAGAAAAGTTGCTGACAGACATGAGGATGCTGACCTGAGTAAAATGAGGCTTACAGTATCAACCAATTAGATAAATAAGAAGATGCATCCTTGCATCATGAACAGGATAGAGCTACCAATCAAGAGATGCGAAGCTACCGATCAAATAATGTGTGACTATGTAAACTAAGATGAGAAGTAAATATACACAATGTTTAAAATCACAATAAACAGCTTTTGTTAGATTCACATTGAATTGTGTAGCATCCTTTGTCTTCTCAGTCTAAGTGGTAAATGCAGGCAGTCATGACAAGTGGTGCTAAATATTAAATGTTAAAAGTCTTTACAAAGTGCTTGAATGAAATAAAGAGCTTGATCGCTTGCCATGAGTATTATGTTCCCACGAGATGCTGTCTGACTGAGCTGAACTGGTATACTCCCATTTGAAAAACTAGGGGAGAGGGGCGGGATGTGTCAGGGAATAGCATCAGCTATGCATGCCCTTGTCTACATGGCAGCTCTAGCTTTACAGCACGGGAGCAGAGAGAAGGTGGCAAGGGTGATTTGCCTCTGAAAGATAACACAGAGAACAGAAATTTTCAGTTCCCCTGAAGTTCCTAAATAGAGCTTAAAAACTAACTAGCAAAAAATCCAGTAACAAACAAAACAAAAAGATAAAAGAATGTAAAAGTATGCACAGGATGATAAACGTGGCTGGATCCAGTGGATAAATAGAGAATAAGAAATATAGCGGGATTTTTTGGCGAAGTTATGTAACAAGAAGTGACAGCGCATGAAAAAATGTTCAAGGGAAGGTCATCTGTAATATTGGGACACTCAGTGAGTACAACCAGAGACTCCTTTAGACAACCGTCTAGGACCATTCCAACAAGAGGTAGACTAGTGATGTTTATATATTAGCTGAGAAGTAAGTTGTAATGAATATGTATAATCATGATGGAATAAATGCCCTATTGTAGTTTCATGATACACATCCGATTAGAGGAGATACCCTCCCAAAGTGTCCAACGCTGTAATAAAGAATGCCGGCTTTCTAATACCTCAATTTGTGACAGTTTATTTTCCGGCCGATTTCGGTATCACCTCAGGCTCGTCGCGGATCACCGAGGCCAATGTTCGGTGATTGCGGCTGCACTGAGCCCGGCTCTGCCCGGCCTGGCCCCGCGGGCGCGGTCACTGAGCAGCTGCGCCCGCGCGCGCAGGCCCCGCCTCTCCCCGCACGCGCTGCCACAGCAGCGGCTCCGTCCCGCCTCTTGCGCCAGGCGAAAGAAGCTGCCCTATCCCCCGCCTGCGCCGGGACCATAGTAGTTCCCGTACCAGAGGTGCCCGCAGCTAAAAGAATATTAAATAATAGTACTGCTAGAAGGGCGTGGCTGAAGCGGTGCCTTTCAGTCGTCTAAGTCGCTGTTCACTAGTTGCTTTCAGTACTTAGTATCTGCAGAGAGCACTTTTTGCTGTCTTTTCTTCTGCTGCTTGTCAGGCAGCAATGGACATCATTTTTGAGGAGGCGAAAGCGAGCAGGGTCCTTCTTAAGCGGGTGGCGCGGCCTGTGACGCATTGGAGCGGCGTACACGCACTGCTCTCGGGGCCGGACGGAGGCGTGGGCACGATGATGCCCGGGGAGACGCCGCTGGCGCCGGCCGGGACTGCGGCCGCTGGGAGGGCCTGCGCCAATTGCGGTGTTCTCCAACAGGTAGGCACGGACCGCCGTCCCTGTGGCGCTGGAGTGGGGTTTTTGCTCACGGACGAGGTAGGTCAGCGCCGGGCCGCTGGCGGTTGGGAAATGTCGGTACCACAATCACTGCTCACTGTGTCGTCGGGAACGCGGATACCGTGCGTGTTAAACGGGCGCTGTAAAAGTAGCAGCAGTGTCGAGCTTTAGCCAGGCAAAATATGAAAAAGTAGCTCGTGTCTCTGCCGTGTGCCTAGTGGCATCTGTCAGGGAATTTCTAGTCGTGGCCTTTTGGCTTTGCTTCGGTGCAGTATAAGGACTTAGGATTTACTTCCTTGAAGGCTCTTAAGCGAGCGTGTATTTTTATGATATTACGCTTTGGGTAATGCTTGTTTCTCCTTTAAATGAAGAGAAGAGCCTGTTGAGAGTTCACAGGGCACACTTAGAATGAGCATGGATGAGAAACTGGAAAATCTGTAGACTCAAGTGAGCTAATGTTTGTTGCTGATATTCTGCCGAAGATCAATTGGATTTTGAGGGAAAAAGTTGTATGGATTTAGTATAGAATGTATTGCAAAGGCAAAGATTGAAGAGTTTTTGTAGTAACGCCTCATTTAAAGATGCATACTTCCTTGTGGAGTCTGCATTCTCTGCATATATTTAAATGAATGTACTTTGGGTGGTTTAGTAACTTGGGCACCAAGAGAACTGAAAAAAATAAGACAGTTTATTGCATTTTCTATTGCATTAACAATTGGATTAGGGGTTATTTACAGTAACGATTTTTGGGGTGTAAGTTCTTTACTGACTTGAGACTCTTCCTTACAGAATATAAATGAATATGTAGCTGCATTAATTGCACTGAAGCAAAAAATGATTGATGGCGAGTAAGTACAATTGCACACGTTTTTGTTTGTTGGGGTTTTAATGTTCTTAAGTAGTTACAGCAATGCAGGAAATATGATTTGTGGAACGTGGATATTCATTAATGCACTACACTAAATGCTTCTCAAAATGAAAGTAAATTCTTCACAAACGTGTCCTAAATCTAGACTGTAGGACTAATTTATTCTGTAAAACATCTGTGTATAATGACAGTAAACAGGGCTATTTTGTTAAACTGTAATATTATTAGAAGTACAGGCAGAAGCAGCTCTGAAGAGACTTGTTTAATTTATTTATTTAAGGGAGAAGCAGATCTTTATATTTATTTATCTTTCAATCATTTAATTGTGCTCGCTTATTTCATTTTTCTGTAGTGAAGAATATGAGAACCAGAAGTTAAGTACAGATGTATTTGAACTTTTTCAGCAGAATTTAGTCTAATCATTAAGTTCTGAAATTCTGTTGGGATTAAATATCAGAATATGAAAAGTGAAGCTGAACATTGTTCAGAACAGTATGATTATGAAATCTTTCTTACAGTTTGTTTTCTTTTTTGTGCTGGCTTCCAATTCTTCTCAAAACCCATCAATGTGTGATTGTACGGAATAATGTATCAAGATATGTATACTTCCATACTATGCCCTAATATCCATGCTAAGTCTCCTAATGGTAGTGGTTTGTGTCTTACGTACCCTTTCCTAGATATGTGTCTATCTGGCTTTAGTGAATCTAAATGCCAGTCGTGCGTTCTATTTCCAGAGAGTATTTCAGCTATCCCACACTGGGTCTCTTAACTAGTACCTTTTTTCAAAGTTTCTTTACTCTGTTATGATTTTTTTTTTCTGACCTCTAAACTTTGTGTCCCTCTTCTTTCTGCCAGTGGATGTATTTCTTGTGGAAATTGCCTCTTCTTTAACTACTTGCAGCTCAGCCTTTCTTTTCTGCTTTACTGGATTACTCTTAACTATTGAAATAGAAAGTAATGCAGCCCTCTTTATCTTGGGGTAACTCCCATGGTATTGCTTTTTCTTGTCATTTCTTCTTTCTGTTCTTAAAAAATATAAAGTTTGAGGAAAGAAAAGAATACCTTTCCTTGGTGCTGTCCCATGGCCCTCTTGCATCGGAGTAAGTGTTACCCTTTATGACTGCTAGGAGAACAATAAAGATTAAAGCCTTTTAGGATCTTTTAAACTATTTCTCTGAGATGTGTGTTCCTTTTTTAGGAGAACATCCTTTCAAGTTTGGAAATATGTTCTAGTATATTCGTCACGTCCTATATTTAAGCAATATTTTTTAAGCTGCAGTTAGTTAATGGCTACAACTTCATGTAATTGCCAGTTGTTTGGGTTTTTTCCTACTTAAAGCAGTTTGATTTGAGGTTTGAATGGCTTAATGAAATAAAACAGTTGACTAAAACATATGGACTACTATCAGAAAATGCAAACCAATCTTACACTTTCTCTATTTATCAATAAAGCAAAAGGAAAGATACCCTAACACATGATTATCAAAATCGGGTGAGAGAATAAGTAATGTCTGTAATTTTTCTTTTCTTACAGTCGTTTGCTGACAGAGTATCAACAGAAATGCAATGATATCCTTTAGTTTTCTATTTTTATTCTTACAGGATTAGTATACTTACAACATTTTTTATAAAAGGGCTTGAGGCTTTCTATTTAAGTTATGAGATGATGTCTCAAAAAACAAACTGTGTAAGTTTTGTAAAAGAACATAGACCTTTGTAATTAAAACTATCCATTTAAGATTGCTTGTTTCTGGTATATGGTTTAAGGTGGTTTATTTGAAATCTGAGTTGCTGAGAATTACTCAATCTTTTTTCATGTAACAGAAGAAGCTCTTCCTATTCATTCTTCAAATGTATTGAAATGCACATATTAAACACTTAGTTCTGCAAGTCTTGGGGAGGTGTTTTTGTCTGTGAGGAAGTCTTTATTGGATGTTTCTTTGCAAGTGGCAGTTGGATTTGAATATACTTAAGGACATTTGATAAACTGTTTTTAATTTCTACCTTAACAAGAGATTACAGCTTCAATTTGCTGAACGGTAAGTTTGATTTACATTGTTTACTAAAGATACACTACTGTATTCTGTGTGTTGTGGTTAGTTTTAGGAGTCTGATGGTGTCATAGCAACAGCCATGGGTCTAAGTTGTGCTTTTAGTACAGTATCTTTACTGTGCTTCCTAGGCCATAGTTAGCAAAGGTGTGATGAGGAGAGAGATCTGTCCTTCCTCTTCGTGAAATACCTGTGTGGGATTCTTTCCTGGCCCTGGGCTAGTGATAGTCTTAAGTGACCAAGTGGAGATGTGATGCTCATCTTTTGGTGGTGGTTAAATGTAAGCCAATTTGGGGCATCCATATTTGTGTGAAGCATTTTGATTTAAAGAGTTGTTTCTGTGTGCCCTTACTTACTCTGTGATTATAGAGGAAGAGGCAGCATATCATTCTTATGGACTCCAACCTGCCTGCTGAAAAACACTGCAGTTGGACTCTGCCCGTACTTTACTGCACTGTATGTATGCACGTGTGCATACATACGCATACATGTGTATGTATGCAGAGACACTTATTACTGGCACTTTAGTGTAGGCAGCATACTTCTGTGGCACATGCTTGTGTCTAGCTTTGGGTTCAGTGTAGTGTTTTTAAATCAGACCTTGGATTTTCTTTAAATGGGTAGAAAAATGAGAGCACTGAAACTCCAAAAGTTTTGGGGTATCTCTTACAGTATTTTTTCCATAGGATAAAAGCAGAATACTCAGATGCTTGATCGAAGAATCAGAATACTGAGTTTCAAAGCATCTGTGTTTTTGACAACTTCTTTTTTAATTGCACATCTTATTTCAGTGAGATCTCTGCTCTTCGTTGCCAAGTAGAGAAGATGTTACAGAAAATTCTGCCTCTGGAAAAGTGCCAGGAAGAGTTGGGTTCCTTGAAGGCAGAGTTGGAAGAAAAAAAGGTGTGCTTGTAAGGTTTAAATACCTTTCACTTCTTCTGTTGAAGGAAATGTATGTATCTAATGCTGGTCGTAACAAAGCTGATGTTAATGAGCTCTATTCTTATTTCCAGCTCATTGGGACAGGTAGCTGTGGTGAAATTAATTAAATTACTTCAGGTTTTGAAGAGACAATGAGTTTAGGATGTTGTAGTTCTTAACAATTTTTGATTGGATTATTTAGTTATTTCCTTATGAAGGAAGGTAGGAAGGAGAGAGAGAGAGAAACATTCAGACTCCTTTGGTTTTCTGCTCTGATCTTGTCAGATTATTGAATATAACTTGTACTAGTGAAATGGGGTGAAGAGAGAGGGTCTGTGCAGAATAATGTTGTGCTTCTGTTACCTTTTCAAATATATGTTTTTATATCATTAGCTTCCTAAGTTTATTCCTAATTTTTATCCCATTGCTTAACTGAGATTTAGTCTACAGGAAAGAAGGTTTAGATTGTTCAAATTACCTACATGTATGTATTTTCTAGATATTATTGTAATTTCTGAAGAAAATACCTCACCTTCTTTCATGTAGGTTTTTCATGATGGTACAAGGCAAGATACTAATTTGTCTTGTTGCTGTACCTAGTTAGTGTTCTGTGTTAGAATGGTTTTGTAGTTCCTCTTCCCTCAGCGAGCATTAGCAGCTGATGTCCTGATGGCACTTTTCCAGAAAAAATAGGATTATATGGTGTATAATAGTTAAGCTCTTGACTTCAGCTTCAAGTTCTATCCAGCTAGGTGTTGAAGGCATGTACTCAAAAGATAGACATATAGAGATTTATGTGTTTGTTATAACTTTTGCCTTTAAAGAAGAAGGATAATGTGACTTTCCAGCTTGCTTCTTTTCTTGTTGAATATACTTTTTTGGCCAGGCACTGTTTTCAGTAGAAGAGGTAAGGTGTCTGCCATCTATTTTTTTTTCCCCTCAATATGGATGTATTTTAACTGTACTTTCCTTCTTCAGAGTTCTCTCAAGATTTACCGGGAGAGTCAACTGGAATATATTAGAATTAAAGAAGAAATATTAAACAGTGATGCCATGTGAGTGATGCTTCCTTTTTTTCTCAACCTTTCTTTGCTTCTCTTACCTCTTCCTAACTTGATAGTGTACCTTATCTACTTACACTTTCCCTTTCGCAAAAATTTTTGTACTTATGGGTTCTTAGAACAGGGAGTTGATGGAAGAGTGATCTTAAGTTTTGTAGCAAACACTCTTGAGTGCAGTGTTAATTTATTGTCTTGTCATGAAGTGGCTTTATGTGGTTGTTTAATGGAAGTTTTGAAGAACAGGATGAAATTGGAAAAAACTGTAACTTCTCCAGTTTTAAGTACTTCTTAGTCTCAGCTTTTTTGTTATTGCCATCCATTTTAGTTTTGCTGTTAAGTCTCTGAGGCCAGTATAGGAGTGATACTGTCAAAGTGATCTGTACTAAAATCAGTCCTTAAAATAATTGTTTTAATTTAACAGCTTAGGAATTCATAGTGAGCTGTCTGCCATGTTTGGAAATTAGCAGGAGGAATTTGGCACCAAAAGTGCAAAAGTCATTTATGCTGCCATAATACAGAATATTCTGATGTTGTGCCTTGATAGTTTCCGAAGTTTGCTTTTCGAGTAGATAGTCACTCAGAGGTTTCCTTGCTTGGAGCATATGTGTGTGTTAACTCTGACAGCTCCTGTTGGATACTCTAATGAACTTGTCTAATTGCGTTTTAATCCTTTCAATCACCTATATCAGGGAACTGTGACATCTCAATATTATGTGGGAAAGTACTCATGCTCTCAAAAGAGAACCAGCTAATATATGGCAAAGTATTGGTAGTTGTGGTTATTTTTCTTCATGTGCATCACTTTGCATTTATGAAAAGCAATGATTGCTCTCTTGGAATTCTATGAACCTTCCGGTTTTGTAGTCAGCTTTTATTTCTGATGTGTTCTTGCACACATCGCAGTGGGACTCCCGCTGGTGATTCCTTGCTTTCATGTAAGCTGGTTATCATTTTTTAACTTTGTGTTTCTGAGCTATTTTGGTGCTACCAGTGGGTCAATGGAAATGATTGGTTCCATCTGCTCAGTACTAGTGAGACCATGCTTTGAAGTACCGTGTCCAGTTCTGGGCTTCCCTGTACAGGAGATATGGGTATACTGAAGAGAGTCTAGTAAAGGGTCTATGGAGATGATCAAGTGACTGAAGCATTTCTCAAAAGAAATCTAGTATCTTTACATGACTTGTGAAACATACAGTATTCACAAGCAGAGCAGCAAGCCATTATTACTCAAAAGACTGTATGAGGAGGTTGTCATTTCTTCAGCCAGATTGCACTTACTTCACATATAGATATACTCAATGTACTGTGACCCTAATGAAATATAAAACACATCATTCTATCTTAAGAGCAGAAGACAGCAGCAACCCCATTGCTAACTGCATCTTAAGAGGGAACTGACCACTCTGATATGTTGGCAGTTTATTTGGTCAGTATAGATATAATGTTTGTCGCTGTCTGTCACCCATAACTTCAAGAAGGAGGAGCCAGGGAACTACAGGCCAGTCAGCCTCACCTTGATCCCTGGGAAGATGATGGAGCAGGTCATCCTTGAACTCATTTTCAGGCACATGAACGACAAAAAGCTCAGGGTAGACAGCATGGCCTCACCAAAGGGAAGTTGTGCTTCCCTGACCTGATAAATGAACATGTCTGCTAGATCAGGGGAGAGTAGGGGCTAGGCTACAGACCATCAGTAAAATCTCTGACACCATATCCCATAACAGCCTCATCATAGCCCAGTAGGCTGGTGCCGGATGCGCAGATAGTGTATCAAAAACTGGCTGAATGGCTTGACTGTGGTGATGAACACTGTGCAGAGTCTAGTTGGAGACCAGTAGATAATACTAGCCTGGGAGGGGACAGTGATGGCTGCATAGTGGGTCTAGTGCAGTTCAACGTCTTGTTAGTGATCTGCATGATGGGGCAGAGCCTGCTATCAGCAAGCTTGCCATTGACACAAGTGTGCTGGATGGGCTATCCAGCACAAGCTTGACAGGCTGAAGAAATGAGCTGACAGAAGCCTTGATAAGGTCAGTAGAAGTGTGAAGCCCAGCACCTCATGAGGAGCAATCACTACACCAGTACATGCTGGGAGACACTTAGGTGGACTGCAGCTTGGGGTGCTCTCATGACGTGAGCCAATAGTACACACTTGTGGCAAAGAAGACTACCAGTATCTTAGTATCAAGAAGCAAAGTTTTTCCAGCAGGCTAAGAGAGGTGCTACTTCTCTTCTGCTCAGCACTGCTGATACCACCCCTGAAGTACTGTGTTGGTTCTGGACTCCTCAATACAAGAGAGAGACATGGATATATGGGAGTCAGTTCAGTGAAGGACCATGAAGATGATTAAGGAATAGGAGCAGTTCTCCATTGACAGAAGGCTGAGGGAACTGGGACTACTAAGTCTGGAGAAAAAAAGACTCATGGGTGGTATTCTCAAAGTCTACTAATGCCTGAAGGGAATGTGTAAAGAAGACAGAGCCAGGCTCACTTCCTTGGACACCAGTGTCAGAACAAGTGGCAATGGGCACAAACTAAGACAAAGAAGGTCATATTTCCTGTGAACATCAGGAGACACTTTTTGCTGTGAGAATGACTGAATACTTCCATAGATTGCCCTGGAAGCTTGTGACCTCACCATCCTTGGAAATATTCAAAAGCCATCTGGATATGGTCTTGGGCAGTGAGCTGTAGGTGACCCTACTTGAGCAGCGTGGGTTGGACAAGATAACTTCCTGAGGATTCTTGCAACCTCAGCCTCAATTCTGTGCTGCTGTAGCTGTTTTGTATACCTCTGATACTGAGGCCATTTTAAGCAGTAGGTCATATGAGTTCAGGAATTTGAAAGCTGGATTTTTTCAGAAGCAGAGTAATAGTGAATTTTTTATAAAATTACTGTTAATCTACAGTTACTGTTAAAAAACTTAGGTCAGAAATTATTGCTCATGTCCTTTGGTCCAATCTGCCATTCAGAGCCAGTGTTCAAGTTGGCTTGCTCGGGACTGTCCAGCTGAATATTCTACAAGGATGGCAATTCCGATGGAGTACAACTTCTGTTAGCATAGCATTCTGTCAGCTGCAGTTGTGCACGTATCTTAAAGAACAGATAGGAACTTGAGATGGGTAGCATAAGAGGAGTTCTGCCCAAATACCTCATCTGCAAACTGCTTTTTGTAAATTGCTAGATTTAACATCTATTTTCTTCATTTAGTTGTGTGTTGATGAAATTAGTATAGTACTACATATGTAAATATAATTATTTAATTTGTAAATATTATTGCAATGATAATGCTGGCACTTAGTGTCTGTTTGTTTATTCAGATTCATAGTTATTTGTATCATAGGTTTTTTATCTCAAGTTGAAAAGTACCTATGAGGATCGAGTCCCATTCCCTTCTTCTCGCAGCACTACTTAAAACTAAGCTATAGGACTAAGACTGTCCTACATTCAGGTGCTTCTGGAACTCTTAACAGGCTTGGTGTCAATGATTGCTTCCCTGAGGAGCATGAAGAACCTTTTCATAATGTCCCATCTGAATTTCAACCATGCAGCTTCATTGCATTTCCTTCTGTCCTATCACTGGTCACCAGAGAGAGGAGATCAGCACCTTCCTCTCCACTGTCCCCCACTGAGGAAGATGTAAACTGTGAGGTCACCCCTCAGCCTTCTCTTTCCTGAGCTAAACAAGCCAGTTGTGGTCTTCCAGCACAGGTTTCTGGCAGCCCCAGGGTCTGTTGTTGGTGACAGATGTGAAGAAGGCATTAAACATTTCTGCTTTCCATCCTTATTTGTGATGTGACTAACCTCATCAAGCAATGGACTGATGTTATTTCTGATCTTCCATTTGCTGTTAAGATATTTTGAGAAGCTCTTTTTGTGTCCTTCAGAGTACTGTTGAGCTTGAATTCTAATTGAGCTTTGACTGCATGAGTCTTCTCCCTGCAGTGGTAAACAGCATCTCTGGTCTTCCTGTGTCAACTGATCTTGCTTCCAATGCATTGTGTATGTAGTACTTCTGTGTATTCACTTGAAGGTAATCTGCAGAGAAACAGAAGTTTCTTACCTCCTGTTTAGGAGGTAAAGGAACAACTTCCTCCTCCCACCCCCCCGCCTTTTTCTTTTCTGTAAAGATGTTTTATGAGAAATTTTGCTGAAATTCTCACCTATGGCTTGACTGTCAAAGCCATCATATAGGAAAGTAAGCATGAACCTCTTCAGGCTGAGAAGGCACAGAATCCTTGGTCTATTACTTTATAGTATAAATACTTTAAGTACTGAACATGCAAAAGGTAGGTCAATCATACCATTTATGAGTGGGTTTTTGAATATATTCTGGTTAATGCCTGAAGTGGTAATTAAAGCTTGAACATCCAGAAAGGCTTAGATAGTAAATCTCAATGTACAGGTTTTAATATGGGGTATAGATTAACTGTGTTCTGCTTCGTGAAAGTGATCAGTGATCACTGGTAGAATTGTTCGCTTACCACAACAGTTTAAAAACAATTTCTGCAATATTGGAATTAACCAGAAGTAAATAATAGAAATGTTTACTTTTCTATTTTTTCCAGTTCTGTGTTTTACATATTAAGGTAGGGTTGGAAGTGCTGAAGTCAAAATTGTTCGGGACGCTTAGTATTTTTTCCTTTGGTTTGACTTCAAGTCTAATGTATCTGGATGTTCTGAACAAAAAGCTGTGGGACATAAGACATCCTGAAGGCTATTGCTGATTACCTCATTGCTTATATATTCATTGTAAGCAAAGCCTGATTTTTTTTTTAAGGAGTAAAACTAACCTGTCTGCATTACATCACAGAAATGCAAGAAACAGAAGCCAGTTTTCTGAGGCTGTGTTTCTAATTCAAAGTTGTAGCTAAAGGTATATTTAGTGGATTGACTCTTAAAAGCAAACTTTGCCTCTGTAACAGATACAGCTGTTTGTGTGAGAATATCAGCAACATGCCACCAATTTATTTTTTCAACTTCAGGGACTCATCAGTCTCACAGATCGTGGGTATAGGAGGTGTATTTTCTTTGAATGGCTAGATTTATTTTTTTCTGGCTTTCCATGCAACGTAATTTTATTTTTAAAAACTGATCTATTAATGTGTTCTTTTTAACAGGAGAAGGAAACTGGAAACAAAAGTGAAAAAACTTGAAGGTAACTTTCTACATTGAGTAGGACAATAGTACAGTAACATAATCTCTTTTTTCTTTTTCTGTCCAGAGGAATTATGACTTTGACTTTGATACCCAAGGAGCAAGGCAGACCAGTACCATGTGGGGTGCTTAATCTCTGATTTACATAGCCCTCCTGCAGAATGTTTTCTGCTGAGTGTCTTAGGCACATGACATAGATGAAGTTGGAAGGGAGCTTCTGGTCATGAAAACTTCAAAGGATGGAGCCTTACCCGCTTCTCTAGGCAATTTGATGCAGTAACATGTTTTTCTTTATAACTAGTTGGAAACTCTCATGTTTCAGTTTATACCTAATGTCCACCATACAGCAGTGAACTGTGTCATTCCATCTTCTTGATACCTCCTTGTACAGGAAAGCTGTTCTTGGATTCTTTCTGAGATTTGTTGTTTTCCCCTCTGGCTAATTAACTCTAGTTCAGCAAGCCTGTTTTCATAGGGCACGATGCTCCATTGTTCTAATAATCCTGGCAGGATTCTTCATTTTTATGTTCATATTTAAGTATATGGTGGTCCTGATGCATGTTTTCTGATTTTTAAATATTCTGGCACTTGTATTTTGGTTAGTTACTTTGTTTGTTTGCTTTGTTTTCACATGGGAAGAAAGCATTGGCTTCATGGCTTTGGTTTTTCTTGTTTTACTGGTAGAGGATGGATATACATAAAACTTTTGGACACTTCACTTGCTGTATCATCAATTGGCAGGGCAGATATTTGCATTCATATCACACATATTTTGGCTGTGCTTACCATTGTTTAAAGTACAGTGAAATGAGTGACATATCTTAGTGTTAGAAACCCCCTGAATCTTAGTGTAAAGTACAGGTACAAGGTGTTTATTTTGATGAGAATTTTGATGAGTCCCATTGCAGGACAGCCAGTTTTTTTACACACTTCCCTCCAAAATCTTAAATTCTGGCAGAACTAGAACAAAATATTGAGAGGGAGTATGTGTTAGGTCCAATTTCAGTGACTGTTTCATCTGTTGGTTTTTTTTCTATGTTCATTAAATATCTCAAATCTATCTTTTGTCAGTATGAAATTTTGCAGTGTCTGTTTTTTTGTTAGCCTACCACTCAAGGTTCCTTTTAACACCTTTTATTTTAATAGGCTCTCTACTGATTTGATCAGCAGAAAAATTCCATTTCTTTTCTTTCCTATCTGTATATAAGTCATCAAGCTGAACTCCCAGGAGTTTTCTCAGCTGACTCTGTCTCCTGAGAATTTTCCTAGGAACCTCACGTTCAGTTCTCACCTACCCTGTACCCTCTATTTTCACCCATCTGCACTCTTCCCAGGTGTCTGTTAGACATTAAGAGATAAGGTCCTCTTCTCTATTAATCTTGAGTGCTGTCTGTATCTTTTTAATGCATCTGGCTATGGTGTTTTCATCTTTGAACTGGAGCTCTTATTTAAATAAGAGAATAAAATGTGTAAAAATATCCTTGCACCTCAATTTTATGTCCTTTTTTCACTTGGTGTATATTGTTCTACAGTACAATATCATTACACAATGACCCACTCTTCATTCTTGCATATAATTGAGAAAACTAATAAATATTGCAGTGGTTCAAAACAGTAATTATGCAGAAGGCAATATACTTATATGAATGAGTTGTTACCTGAATGAAATATAACTTCAGTAGATTTGTATTTCACACTATCTTTTTTTTTTTGACAATTTGATTTGCAAACTAGTCACCAGCACCACTTAAATCAGTGGCCTCTTACAGTGTGGTTTCTAAATTGAATTTTGGTTCTTTTTTTAAGAGGCTGCAACGAAGCATACACAGGACTTCAGACAACTGAAAACTGAAAAGAAGAGACTTGAAAAGGAGCTAAAAAAAGCACAAGTAAGGTTTTCCTTGTCTTTAGGTGAAACTTCTTAGTATTTTGGGGGGAAAGAAAGAAGCTAGTAGTGTAATAGATGCTGAAACAGTAAGATTACATTTTTGGGGGGGATATTGAGTATGTAAACATAGCGATTCACCGTAAGAGAAATTTTTCAGCTGAAGAATGATCTTTGAAATGTTGATATAGATTTCATGGTCTTTAGGTGTTGATGCTCTAAAAAATATGTATGGCATAAAAATTCTGTACTTCTTAATTTTAACAGGGAAAACTTGATGGTGTAATTAAAAAGAAGTACAGAAAATGTAAGTGTTTACCTTTGAATGCTTTCAAATTTGTATGTGGTATTGTTCCATTTGAACATTTTCTACCCACTTCTCTTTTTCATAGTTAAACATGCAGAAACTCAGAGTTCAAGTGAAGGTCTTGCAACAGATATAGACAAAGGTAAGACTTTTTGCAAGTCCTTTGTCTGTCTGGAACCAATTGTTACAAGTTTATTGCAGCTCTACTGTAGTTGCATTTTTGGAAACAGAGGATACTGCCAAAGTGCTATAAGAGCAGATATGGTTGATACAAGTAGGTTACACTGATGAAGGACCAATGTAATAGATGACTATTTTCAGTTTCTCAGTAAGGAAAACTCTTGATTCGTAAAAATGACTAGTCTACCCTGTGTATGTGTGAAATCAGCTGATGTGCAATTATAAAACAGAATGCAAACACTGAAAAAAAATATTAATAATCTCTCTGAAGCTTGCTGAAATCATAAAGGACCAAATAGGAGAGTAATCTGCTAAAATTTCTACATGAGACCTGGAAAACGAAGTGGAAATACAGGAGGTATAGCTGTATCTTATTGACTGTTTTCCCTCTAATGATCTAAAATATATGCTACAAATTACCTGAATCTAATTGTAATGGAGCAAACTCCTTCAAAACTTCCTCTGAAGTACCGAGGCCAAACTTTAGGCAAATTTTTTTCTTGTATTTTTTTGCAGTCTTTTAAAGCGCTGTTACTGCTTTTGAGCCATTTGGATATTCTGAAGGCTATTTTGAGGCAAAAGAACTTCACTGTTCTGTTTCTTGCTTTGCAATAAGTTGGTTGCAGAAATTAAATTTTTGAAAAAGCCACACCTTGTCAGTTTCTGTGTGTCTTAGCATATTTTTTACTTTTGGATTGTACTATATTTGTACCCGATTTAATCCTTTGATTTTTAACTAATGGCAAAATAGGAAAATTAATATCTGAACATTAATTTGAGCTTCAAATAGCCGCAAGGATTTCTAAGTAATGAGTAAATGTTAGTGTTTTTACTAATTGTTTAGTAAAATTTGGCAGATTTTCCTCTTATACACTGATTTTTTTTTTTAATATGCCTCTTCATAAAATAATAGCAGTTTGCTATAGCCTTTGACTTACAGAATTTGCACAAAAACAGTCTCAGTTCCTGATTGTTGGATCTGATGATAGTTTTGGCATAAGTAGGTGAGGCGCTTCTGTATTTTACTGAGTTTTTGGATTGTTCTTCCCTCTCCGCCTGCCCTTCTATCTCTGAAATTAAGTTGTTTCACATCACCTAGCAGAGGTGCTGTTAGGACCTAGTGTTGTGGCCTGGTAACTAATTCAGATACCTGGTACTA
This sequence comes from Phylloscopus trochilus trochilus, assembly GCA_016584745.2. Taxonomy (NCBI): domain Eukaryota; kingdom Metazoa; phylum Chordata; class Aves; order Passeriformes; family Phylloscopidae; genus Phylloscopus; species Phylloscopus trochilus. The sequence goes on along the minus strand of WQNJ02000546.1, from coordinate 54,851,514 downwards.
TTACATGATAAAAATAAGATGAATTAATACTGAGTGAGCATAAATGTGATACACATCTTCCTAGAAGATTTTCTCCCAAGTTCACATAACTTGATTTGTTTTACAGAGCTATTTAATTTCAGTAATGCTACATTTGAATCTGCTTTACATTTTATTCTGGAGGCTGCTATAAATTTTTGCAGTACTCTCTAAAAAAAGGAAAAACGAAAGCATTCTCCAGCTGTTCCTGTAGTCTGCTATATGGACATGGCCAGTACAGGATCCATTCCCTAAATGGCATCTAGCATTTTTCTTTCACTGGAGCTTGTGCCTTGTCTTAATGTTTTTGCTGGTGTTTTGTATTTAGTTGTAGGCATGTCTGTGTTCTGGGTAAAATAAACATAATTTCTTAGTTCAATTTTATAAATTTATTTTGAATAAATAAATATTTCCATTTATTTATTTTAACAGGAAGAGTGAAGCTCTTATTAGAAGAACTCTGGATGTGCATTGACAGTGCAACAGGAAAAAGCAAGAATGAGAAAAATGATCCTGTCTTAGGTACAATGGCATGCAAAGTTTTGAAATTTTCTTGACGCTCTCTCTTTTTCTGACCAAAAGGCAATATTGGTATTTTCTTTCAGCTTCTATTTTGGATAAGGAATGGTCTGACAAAAGAAGACTAACTGTTACAGGAGTAGGTGCCAGTTGGATAGTGACTGCATAACACTCTTTTAAAAGACTTAAATACTTTACTTAGTGTTTGTCTGGCCAAGTACATGTGTGATTAGACTATCTGAAAATAATTCAAATATGAATTTGAATGGGTAAGTAAACTTGATCTTCTCTTAAGAAGATCTGGTATCTTCTGTTATCTTCTGATAAAAAGCTATTGTAATTTGCTGTTGCAATTGAGAAATTGAATTATTTTACTGTTTGTAAGTAGTCAAAACTCATCTCATCTTTAAAATGTAATTATAATATCATTATAAACTCTGTAGTATATAATGTGAATGATGTTGCATATGTTTTTAGTCTTAAACAAATATGTGGTAACATAGTTGAATTATGAAGTTTAAGGAGCTGTTACCTCCATTTTCTTTATTGTAATGTGATATTCAGATAATAATAGAAAATAACCTCAGTAGTTGTCCACTTGCATATTCACAGCAAACTTGAACTGCTTTAATTTTGCACAGCAGATATTTTTGTTCTGCACTCAAGAGTAGTAGTTGTCTTGAAACTGCATTAATTTCTGTGTTGCGTCTGTGGAATGTTTTTGTTAAGCTTTATTGTTTTTTTCAGTTTCTCTACTGCTTTGATTTTTGTGTAACTAAATGTGTAGAGATATTGCTTGGAATCCAGCTGCATTAAGAGCTTTGAAGATAAACTTTTCAGAGACCCTGTTAAGTCAGAAAATTTGCAACTAGTGTAGGTCCCAATGAGTCTTCAGATGTGTTCCAATGAAATCCACTTAAGAGGGCCAAAATATAAGGACCAGTTCATAAACCTGTTAGTCAGCTTTAATTCCATGAGTTTAATAGAGCATATACATGGCTTCAGCTCCAAAACTGAGCTAGACACTTTTCCTCTGCAATTCTGAATGTAATGTCTTGATCAAGGGTCAATCAAATGACAAGAACAAGCACCAAGAAATGGAAGAGTTAGAAACATTTTAGGGGTCTCAGGTTCCAGAGTAATCCCTTTGCCATCCACCAAAAGAGGAACTTTTGATTTCAGAAGTCCTGTCCCATCTTGCCTATTCTTATCTTCTCAAGGAAGCGACAGTACTTTCATAAAAGGAATCAATTATCTGTAACAGTCTCTTCTAGCTAGTCTTTCTTTTTGCCCACTTCAGTGTGGAGAAAATTCTAAGCCTAGAACATGCTTTTGTTGGAATGGTTCGATTTCAAAGAAATACATCTTTCATTCTGTTACTGGTTTGGTTTTTTTCCCTCTTCAAGCCTAGAACAGCCATCTTGTTATTCAGCCTCTTATGAAAGTGGCCTTTACCTTGAATTCATAATAACAAAGTGCTTCTGTTTACAGGTGCAATCTTCTAGGAAAAAAAGGATCTTAATGAATTTGCCCTGATTTCTTGTCCCATATTATAACAGTTTCAAATTAGAGAGCAGATGAGCTTGATGGTAGTATCTCTTCCAGAGAATGTCAGTTCATCTGCTGCCTGGATCTAGCCTTTCAGCCTTATGACAGTCATCTAGCTTTATGACAGATTCTTAGTATAGTCAAATGTGCTGTAAAATACCCAAAGCTTTGCATTGTGATCAGTGTCTTCTCTGTTCTGCTAAGGTTGACACTACTTTAAATGGTTTTCTTGAAGAATGTCTTCATATATGAAAATTGGAAGACTCAGGAAGCTTTCCAAATGTGGTGTTGTGAAAGTCTCATAGGATAATGGAGGTTTGCCAAACTTAATTTAAAAGCATTTGGTAGTATTGTTACAAATCTACCAGTAATAAAGTTGACAATACCTGCATCTGATTATCAGACCAGTAATCTTAGGCCATAATCTAAGGTTAATAAGACATTGATGGTTTTTTAGTCTTTGAAAAACTTTATCTCATATAGTTGAGGCATAGAATCACCTCCATTGTGAATAAACATTTAATGAAGCATTTGAAGAATCTTGCAGCTGAATGCTGAATATTTTGGTAATTTGGGTTCTCTAGCATGCTCTGTTCATATGTTATGGTGAGAGGAACTGAAGGAAGATGCTAAGTCTGTGAGGAGCCAAGCTTCTTCAAGAGGTGTTCTGTAACTGGATTCTGAAGTAAATTTGGCTTACTGCTGAGCTCTACCCATCTTATCTGCTCATCTTTTTTGTCTGGGGATACAGAATAAGGGGACAAGCTGCATGTAGATCTTAAATGCGGAGATGGAAAGGAGTACACTGGAGTTGTCTGCTTTAATATCAGATGAAAGGAGAGAAACACAGTGGTATTATATATAAAACATAAAGATGAGACTGAATCCCCAGGGATATGTGTATTTTTGGTCTTGAGATTAAAGTCTGTAGCACATGAGTACTTTGAGAAGCAGACTTCTTTTCTGTCTTGAAAAACATATGAAAATCTCTTAAGATAACACCTTGACAAATAACATAATGTAGCATTGCATATTTAGTTTTGGGTATGCAGTGTTCACCATAGTTCTTTGTTTCATATCATGAAATATGTGGATTTACTGTCTCAGAAAACAGAATACTGTCTGTAGCCTCAAAGCATAGTTAGTGTATGAAGCATCCTGAAATTCACATAATTGGAAACAGGTTGAAAAATTCTGCCTCATTGTCAGGGCATTAAAAATTTCTGTGGAGGAATTTTTTTCTCACAAAAACACTGTTTGTTCTTGAGAAGTGTGCAGTTGCTACTGCCAGGCATCTGCAATCACTGTGCTGATGAGGTTTTGCTGTAAATCAGATGAGATTCTATGGCTAGGTTATTTATTTTTATAAAATATCACATTTTAATCTGGTCCTTCCTGAGAGGAAAAAACTGCAAGGCTTGTTTCAAAAAGTTGCTTTGTTTCTTGGAGTAAGGAGAGAACAACTTGCATTGGTTAATTGCCTTGCAGTGTGCCCAATCAAGAGTAATGTTTTAAGTTGTAAAATTGAGTTTGTTTAGTACAAAAGCAACGAATGTTAGCAGTGGATCACTTATTTCATCTCTACCTCTTTCTCCACTCAGCATCAAGAAGGTATTTCAAGTTGTACATGATAGATTTTGATGATGTTTTCAGATCAGAATAATCTTAATCTTCTCTCAGAAGTGAGAGAAGGCAGCAGTGTAAGGGTTTGAAGCTACATGAATTAGATTCCAGGTTGTAGATTTCAGGAGAAAACTTAATCATTTCACTGAGTCACATGATGAACAAGAGTGCAATTCCCTGGATAAAGTACATTTTTTTTGTGAAACACGATCTTTGAGAGGATCCTTCCAGTAAGATGGGTTCAATATTAGTAGGGCTTTTCCTGGACCTGAGGTTCAGGCCAAGGTACCAGAGAGTTGACACTTAGAATGAGGAAACTTACTTATGCTGAATCTTTAAAAATTGCTATGACAGCTCTTCCTACAGATAAATGGGTTAGCTATCAGAAAAGTATCTAATTTCTAAAGAAACGCAGTTATCAGGGACTGGGTTGGAAAGGGATGAGTAGAGAAATTTGGAGAATCTCTTAGTTATTCAGAAATTATATCTTTGATCTATTTTTCAGGGGAACTTTTAAATGAATGGTGTGTATCAATATATTTGGACTTGATGTAGGTGGATAATTGATTTTGAGAATATAGATAGCATGTAAAGTTCCTAATAACTCAGTACTGTTGTGTAGTTCACTGTGAAAAGTAAACTTCCTAATTGTCTATTTGGAGTTCTTATAGGGGCAAAATATGTAACTGTGTTGCTGCCAGCTTCAGTGCGGGGAAAATGTTGAGCTTTGAAATGGTTGGCACAAAACAACATGAAAAAAATGTAAGAGACAACCAACTTCTGAATTTTCCTTTTTTTTTTTTTTGTTTCTGCTTGTCAAATATCTCCTTTTCCCTTGGATCATTTAATGGAACACAAATTGTAAAAAGAATGTAGGTTTGTCCTGAGAAAATGTAGAATATCCTGGAAGCTCTATGTGACTTGTAAATGGTTTTATAAAACAATGTATTATTGTGATACTTTTAAGATATAAAAGGAGATGGCAGAGCTTACTTATCTTTGGTAAAAATTATGTGCTAGGGCCCTTCAGGCTGATCAGTTTCTCCCTCCTGGTGTCCAGTGCAGCAACTGAGATTTTTACATGGAGTTGCTACATTAAGTGACTGAGATGGATCTTTGAAACAGGGTTATTGATCAATTTTTCTAATTTACTCCTTTAGTGGTGCTGACATATCAGAATGTGCTTAAAAGTTTTTGATTGCTGAGGAGATTATTTTGACCTATCAAGTTAAATTAGTATTTTTGAATATGATAGTACCATTGGTGTTGCTTTGGGAATATCTGTGCAACTAGTAGTGGATTAACACAGAGAGCAGTAATGAAGCATGCAATTTTTTTTTCTCCAACAGAATGCAAGTTGTGCCAATTAAATCAGTACATCCTCTACTCAAAGCCATTTTATGCATGTGCTGTTCTTTCTACTGTAGGATGGTGTTGTGAGTTGTCTTTGAGGCAGGGCAACCAGGTTTGTTGCTAAAGGATCCCTTGGGGTGGACTAAAGTAGAAAAATGCTGAATAATTGATATAACAACAAATTTTATTAGAACTGCTTTGAAACATAAGTGGAAAACACTGTAATGGATTGGAAATAGGTGTATAGCTGTTCTGCAGTGTGTGATCACCATAAGAGAGGAAAACTGGAAAGAAAAAAGAGGAGAAAAGACAAAGATAACTACCATCTGTGACACCAGTGATGTGTAGGTGATCGTGGTCTGTGATTGTGATGCAGTGGGAGTCCATCAGAGGTGAAGGCCCGCATAAACATCAAAATTTGTGCTTAGGATATGTTGTGGTGCTTATTAAGGGTTCAGCTCTGACTAAATAATCTTAAAGACAAAATCTTGTGTAATTAGACTTAATATTCAGATTTAAAGAACAATCAATTCAAAAGCATATGCATATTAAATCATAAACTAGAAATGTAACTAAGAGCTCCCTTGTTGTATTTATGGCATGGTATAATTTTAACTTGCTTGGAAGTAAAGCTGCTGGCTCAAACCTGCAGGTTGCTTTAAGCTGAGAATTATAGCCTGCGTGGGGAATGTCTGTGCATGGTTGTCCTGCTTTTACTGATTGTGAGTTACTGGACAAAGACTGAAATAAAACATACGGACCTTCAATCCTATCAAGAATGACCCTTCCTGATAGGAAAAATTGGGAATATTTTAATAATCCAAGTCAGAAAGTGTTTGGGGAGAACATCTTTACACACACACATATGCCTTTTTCATTAAAAAATAATTGTGAATAACAACATCACATCTCTATAAAGAAAGCATTTCTGAAAGTGACTAAGATCTTTGGAAGCATCACTTGAAAATATGGTATTACATTTTTATTACTATCATGTATTATCTCTGTAGACAAAAATGGGACGGGAAAAATTCTTAACAATATTTTTCTGTCTTAGACACTGTAGAAATCCACCAAAAGATCAGGAAGTGTGATGGCAAAACACTACCTTGGTGTTCTTCAGTGGAAAGTACTGTAAAGCAAAATTCTGTAACAGCAATGATTCTTCAAACAAGTACTGAGCCTTTTGGAGATGATTGTGCTGAAAACAGGACTACTGAAGAACATCTGCGCAGTGGTGAGGATAAAACTGTAGATGTGGTATTACAGACAGGCAGGGAGCAGAGCACTTCAGGCTTCTCCAATCAGGAGCAGAGAGACCCAGGTGAAAATGTGATGGATATATTGAATTGGGCCAGACCTCTTCCTGCTCTACTTTCTCCAGTACAGCTTTCACCACCAACTACACGGGTGAGTTTCAGGATGTCTGACTTGGCACTTAACTTGGTCTTAAAGTAACTGAACAAATCATGATTTTATATTCCTGGGCTTTTTTTTTTTTTTTTAATCAGTATTAATTACTCGTGCACTGAAAGGGTCTCTGTGTGTTTAGATCCATATGGATACTTCTTTCACCTTGTAGCATACTGCCTGTGGACGGGAGCAAAAACATAACCTTCAGAAGTAGATGTATCATGGTTTAACCCCAGTCAACAACTAAGCACCACACAGCCACTTGCTGACTTCCCCACCAGCAGTATCCTGGGGAGAATCAGAAGAGTAAAAGTGAGAAAACATGTGGGTTGAGATAAAGACAGTTTAATAGGAAAAGCTGTGCATACAAGCAAAGCAGAATAAAGAATTCATTCACTCTTTCACTTGAGCAGGCAAGTCAGCAGGGCTCCATCATACATAAGAGTGATTTGGGAAGATAAGTGTCATCACTCCAAATGTCCCACCCTTCCTTCTTTCCCTCTCTTTATATGGTCAGCATGATGCCATAACTGTATGGGATGTCTCTTTGGTCTGTTGCGGTCAGCTGTCCCAACTGTGTCTCCTCCCAGCTACCCATGTACCCCCAGCGCCCTCACCAGTGTGGCACTAGGAGAAGCAGACGAGCCCTTGATGCTGTGCAAACAGCACTCAGCAATTATGAAAACATCTCTATATTATTAACACCATTTTCAGCAAAAATCCAAAATATACCCCCACAGTAGCTACTGTGAAGAAAATTAACTATCCTAGCCAAAACCAGTCCAGAGTCACCTATGTTTCAACTTGCTGTCATAATTTCCCAGTGGTGCAGACTTAAACTCCTGATTTGTGTTCAATATAAGCATGGTTTTCATAGCAAAATTCCAGAGCTTGAAAGTTGAATGCTACTCAAATGCTCTTTCCCAGTAATTTTAGAATGCAAGTAGGTAGATAAAGAAGTCTCCTACTTTTTACAGAGGTACTTTCATTTACTGTGAAAAACAGTGATGGAGAAGGTTGTAATTTTGTTGACCAGCCTTAATCTCTCAAAACCACTGTACGTCAGGGCCTTAACCATACTTGTTTAGAAAAGTAAGTCTGATACTAGGGTTTAGATTATTAACTTTGTTTTTTTAATTGAAGGATATGTTGTTGGGAGATTCCAGTGATGAAGAAGATGACTGCAGTACTTCCGCAGGGGAGAGTATTTTACAAGTCGAAGTTCAGCCTCCAAGTTATAATGTAATCAGCCCTGGTGATGAGTGTAACAGACAGTGCAAATCATGTGGGCATGGTTTTGATACAGAAATTTCACTTAATCTGAATTGGAATGAAAAGAATGTTCATATCAGTCCAAAGGTACCGAACAAGGAAGAGAGAGATGCTGAAAGAAAGCAAGCTGAAGGTGCTACTCTAATTACAAACGTGGAAACTAACAAAGATTGTTTGGAGGAGAATTCTGAGGATGTCGAAACTGAGAACAGAGAACTAGCTGGAGCAACAGCACACAAATCGGAAGACATGGAAGAACAGAAAGGAGATGGTGAGGACATGGACAGTGAAGAGGGAAATTCTTCAGCAGATTTTATGTTACAAAATTTCAAGCCTCAGAATCAGATAGAAAAATGTAGTGTGGCAGAGCAAACAGAGGAGAATGTAACCTTAATTAGAGCTATTGATAATGAGGGTACACATGGAAAATGTGGTGAATTAGTGAATGCAGAGAGAAAGAAATTAGTAGCACAAACTCTCAGAGAAGCATCTGTTCTGCAAAGTGTTACTCATTTGCTATCAGAGCAGTGCATTGTGCTTCATAGAGAAGATGCTGAGGAAAAATCTGATATGTGGATAGAAAATGAAGTAGTTGAAAATAAAGCAAAAAATGTAATCAAATTAATTAATATGGCTGGAGCTGTTGAGATCTCTGCACACTCTCAATGCTCTGAAATAAAATATGACAGTGAAGAGATTCTGGAGAAACAACATATGCAAACAAAAGACAAAGTGAACAGAGAATGTGAACCAGAGACTGTTAAAGTCTCTAGGCATTACTTACCTGTATCTGCTACTGAAGGAATCAGAACTTTATTGTCAGTCTTTCCAAAAGATGAACAGCTCAAAATTGAAGACTTTAATATAACCAGAGCTCCAGCTGTTGAGCTAGCTGTGAAATTTAACAGAAGAAGTGTTCTAAAAGTTGCTGAATTGTCAGAGCTACTTCATAGTGCAGAAAATGTAAAATTAGTAGATATTAATGAGAGGGTAGATTTACAAAGCAAACCACATCACAAGGAAGATGATAGTAATTTATCTCAAAGGAAGTCAAACTTGGAAAATATAGTTGCACTACCAAAGACAGCACTCATTATTGGTGCAGAAAGCAGTGTAGCTAAGTGTGAATCCTCAGTGTTAGATTTTACAGAAGTGAAAGGTGAAATAAAACAACCTGAAAACTTATGTAATACATTAGAATGTGGGCAGTCCAAGTCTCAAAACTTTAGAGTGTTTGAATCTCTAGAGACTGAAGTCAAAGTTAATCCAGAAGATTACAGAGGGGAAAGCAGTGAGTTGTTATCAAGAGGGGGTACTATTGAATCTGTCTTAGTAGAAAGTAATCCTACTTCTCTGAAACAGTTTGCAAAACCTCTGACTCAGCTCTTGATAACTGAAAATGTTAAATGTGATGAAATAGAACGGAAATTAAATAAACAAAGCGAGGAATTGGTGACTGAGACTTGTTCTAGTTCACTGAAGTGGGAAAAGAATGTTGTGAAGCAAAATAGTATTTCAGAGATCATTTGCCAGCCTACTAAAGAAATGGATTATAAAAGTGGCTTAGCTTTTTCTACTCAAAAGGACTTGGAGAAATGCTGTATAAATGAGGAAACCAATTCTCCTGTGCACGTGGGAATTGGCTTGGAATCCAGAAGACCTGATCTAAATTTCAGTCTTCAGAAAGTTGTTGGTTTCCTCAAAACTAATTTCAGAGGAAGGGCTGCTTTTTCCTGTACTTGGGAAAATAAGGGACATAAAAATTCTGTTATGAGTAGTACATTTAACTGTTCTTCTGATAACTTAAAAGAGGGTGCTGCGATTCTATCTGATGAAAAAGTCAACAGGGGCAAACAACTGGACTGCCCTGAGAGAGAATATGTACACAAAAATGAAATGAAAATTTCAGATAAGGAGCAGTCAGTAGATGAAGAACCTCAGGCATCTGTTAAATCACAGGTCAAGAACGATTTTCTCCTCCAAAAGTTTGATTGTCAAAAATCAGGATGCAGGACTTCTACATGGAAGGTTAGAACAGATCCTTCTAGAACTGGTTCACTAACAGGTGAGGGAGAAAGTAAAGAACTGAATAGTTTTGAGGGTTCTGGGAAAAACGCCATAATAAGGTGTAAAAGTGCTTTTGATATGCCAGAGCAGAGCAATGACTGTGAAGAGAAAAACTGTTCTATAGAAAAACTTAAGTATGTGAAGTATTCTGAATGTGTTCCAATGTTCAGAAACAAACTGAGAGCTTCCAGGAGAATTGCAGTGGATGCTCTGGAAACCGGTGCAATTGTTGATGCTGATTACCATGTATGTGAGCTTCATTCAATGATGCACCCAGGAAATACTTTAACAGTTAGTCACCTAAAAGCAGGCACTGTAGTGGATATGAATACACACTGTGAGCCAGACAACTCTGGAGATGCTGCAAACGAGTGGTCAAGTGTGATTGGGGAGGGTTATCCTGAAGATTCGGCCTCTTGGAAAAAGGAATGTATATTAGTAACTTCTGAAAATAGTGAGAGTGCTAATGAACTCATGGTGGAGTCTAACATAGCTGGATGCATCAGCCACCACAAGACAAGTCTATTAAAATCTGGAACATCAAAAGAAAGCCCTGTGATGCCAAATGCTTCAAAAAATAGGTTACCATTATGCAAGATGTTAAACAGTTTATCAGAAAATTGTAGGCTTACTGTAAAAAACAGTAAATTAAATACAAGAATGTTACCACTTGGCAGTTTTTTAGAAGAAAATGATTCTGCAAAACTTCAGTCAAATGGGGAACAAAGTTTATTATGCAGTGTTGATATGGGGGTCTCGGGGTTTGAAGAATATAATAATAATCAAACTTACACTGCTTGCAACACAGGAGAAAGCAGGACTGATATTATCATAGATAGTGATAGAAAAAAAATTTTACTCAAGTGTCTTCCAAATCCAACCCTCTCTGACATAAAGTGCAGTTGTCAAACAGTTGGGCAGCTTTCTGAACCACAGAAGACAGTATTTGAGAAGTTACATATGGTGGAATCAGAGTCTTGTGCTCTCAAAAAGAGCAATAAGTTGAAGTGTAAAGAGCAAGAACCATCTGAAATCTTGACTCTTTCTACCAAGACAGCTGCCCGAGTAATGCATACCAAGCTATCAAAGAGAGTGTTTCAAGGTAAAAGAAAAACAAGGATTCTTAAAGTTACTCAGCCAGTTCTTGCAAATGCTAATATTTCTGTGGCAACAAAATGCTCATCTGAGATGATAAATAAAATCAGGGAAGAGATAGGTCCTCCTCTGCCCCCGTTGCTACTGCCTCTGATTGCAACTCCTCCAAAAACTGCCTGTACTGTGTCCCCAGTAATGTCTCCTACAAATCAATCCTCTTTGCTTTCCCCTCTTGATGACCTGATATCCCCACTATGCAAAGCTCCTGTTCTTCCTCTCATGTCTCCATTAACAGATACTCCAACAGTAAAATCTGGTCTCTTATTTTCTCCCCCCTCACCCTCAGAAATGGCAGTAGGTAGAAGGATTCGCTCCTCACCTTTGAAATTTTGTACTTCCATTCCAAAGCATGCACTTCCCGTTCCAGGAAGATTTCCTCTCTTTGCAGCAGTTAGTGCTGGTCCAGGTGCTCCTCAGGAGAACTCTGTGAAAATATTGGACACTATGTATCCAGAGCTGTCTGCAAGGGCAAGGACACTAAACATTCTGAAAGGCAATATTCAGCTTAACCGATGTGCTTTTCCAGACAGCCAAAGTTTGCCAGGACCTGTTTCTCAAACAGGTGGATTCAAAGCAATTGCATCTACATCAACTGCTTTTGTTAAAGCTGGGAGCAATTTGAAATCTGATTGTATCAAAGATGAAGAAGACAAAGGTGTGCAAGATCAGCAATTGTTTTCAAGATCATCAAATCATCTTGAAAAAAGGACACTGTTGCAGGTATCTAGGCCGAGAAGTGCCAAAAGACTGAGGCTGGACAGTGAACCACCAAGAATGGAGCCCAGTGATATTACTGCTGTCAGAAATACTAAAAATACCATCTCTGAAATGCAGGAGGCTTTCCACAGTAAAAGCTATGAAATCAGTGATTCATCACAGAGTTCCAATTTAGAAGAATCACTATCACTAGACTGCCAGAAAGTTTCTTTGGCATTAAAGAAAGTTGCTGAATCCTGTTTTGACTTGTTACCAGTTATTAAAGGTCACGTGTATGTTGGTGATGTCTCAAAGATTCCAGTAATGAGAGATGAAGAGAGAGAAGTTGTCTATGAATTTGGTATAAAAAACAAGGTAAGTAGCATAATTTTAAATTTTATGGTTTAATAAGCACTTCTGTGCAGGTGGAAGGAGTATAAGCTTGTAGTATTTGAATTCTCAATTGTTCTGGCAATTTCCTGTGCCAAAGTGTAGTCTTGAAAGGTTATTAGAAATCTAAATTCGTATAACGTAAGAAAATACAGAACTGCACAAGAAATTACTCTTCAGTGGTGTCCAAGTTGCAAAACTGCATTTAAAAATCCTTGTACTTTTCTGATGTATGCATAAACCACTTTATTTTTTCAGCACTTTTGGAAGTCAATAATATTAATAGTTGTAGGAGTTCCTCCAAAATTACTACATTTTTTTAAATTAAAAAAGATAAACTTCATTGTATATTCTGGTATATACCTTTGTTCTATGTTTACCTTTACTATTCTACATCAGGTTATTAAATTTAATTTTATTGGAAAATTCTTCCCTTATTTTATTTTTCAGAGCTTCCTTAGCATCAGTGTTCAAAAATTTCACTTCTGTTGCCATCTTTCTCGTAGATAATTTTTAGTCTACAGCAAAGCAATTCACCAACTGATACATGCCAGCATTTTGTCCTGTTATAGTCCTTGAATGTAATAAGGTTCTCCTGAGAAGTTGCTACCAAGATGTCATGTCATGTCATCTTTGTTAGGAGTTGTCAAGTCTGGTAACTTCATAGAAGGAAGGCTTGTAGCTTTGTGTTTTCAGGTCCAGCCAGTAGCAAGGCCAAGTATGTACTCTTAGTAGAGGGACATGTGCACAGTACACACCTACCCTTATTCCCTTGTCTGGCTAATCAAATTGAAACCCTGGTAGAGGAAAATACATTCATATATGTACAGACAATATGGATTCTCACAGCAGCTAACATTAGGCACTCAGTACATCCAGTAGATGACTGATATTCTTCCCACCTGTCTCACATGCACTGACAAACTTACAGACACAGAAGTGTACACACATTCCTCCAGCAGCTGGTCCAGACTTGTGCCTGGCATTCAGACTCGTGGTGTTTCAGGTAGCTGGCTTAGACCTTCTCATTCTTCCCAAAGCTAGCACTCAGAATCCCTGTTGTCTACAGGTACCCAGTCTAAACTCCAGCACCTGGTTCCTAAACCTCTCATTCTGCTCTCCACTTTTAGGTCTCCCTCTAAGCATCCCCTAGTAAGTCATGTGCAGTTTGCACAATCTCAGTGTTCTTTTTCCTTGCATTTCATATTGAGTCCCATGTTACTATAGGCAGCAACATCTCCTCCCAATGTCCTGCAGTGTGTAGAGCGATCTGGGGAAAGACTGCTGTTAACTTACCTAGTAAATCTCACACCTGGACAGTGGGCTGTTTGTCCTTCTGTGGCATCCTCAGAAGTAGCTAAGTCAGGGTGCTTACATTGGCTCTGATTAGGTTATTTGGGTTGCTCTACCTGTCATTATTCCTCTCTTCGTTCCTTGTATTTGTCATTATTCTCCTTGCTTTTTGAGGAAGATTGTTGTTAATAACTAAACTATTTATATTCAAACAATTCAAAATAGTAGCCCTATTCTTCATTCGTTTATGGCATGTTTATTCTGGGAAGTTGTCCACGCCTCCCTCTTTTCTTTCATTGGTTGCCTCTGATTTACTTTCCTGCATTTTTAAATGTATGCAGACATTTCTGCATATTCTTGCAAATAAGATAGTAGCTCTTTTTACTTGTTATACTACTACAGTGTTGTCAAGCATTCTTAAGTATGTAACAGTCTAACAATGTATTTTGTGTCTTACAGCATTTAGCAGAGTCCTTGCTGCATGTTATTCTCAGTAAGCTGAAGGCTCAGAAGAATGCCGCCGATTACAATTTTAGTCAGGCTCTGTGTCGGGTCTATGCAGGAATTTGTCGACAGTTGGGAGATTTGGAAAGAGCCCGCCTTTTCTGCTATAGCCTACTTAAAGAAGGTATAGTGTGGCTTAGTGGCCTTATATCTTAAATGTGCTGTGTGTCTTTTTGCTTTAGTGTATCAGAATTATTATGTTTGTAAAAACAGAATTCCTATTAAAGGGTTGTTTTCCTTAGAACGGTTTTCTGTAATGCAGAAGTATAAACTGGTTTAAAAGAAATTCCCCTTCTCGTAGTTGCACCACATATATGCTGTAGTTTTGTGGTGACCTGGGCTCTTAGTAGTCTGCTTATTTTTCCAAGGAGATATTTCATTTAGGATACTCTGTGCTTTCATTCTTTCATTTCCCCACCATCTCCAAAATAATAATGTGATTTCTGGGAATTTCGTCCTTTTAGCCTATTAGTATTTTCTTATTTTAATTGAGTAGGTACTGGTTGATAATTAAGTGTGATTTAAAAACAGTATTTAAAATAGTGTCAGGAGCTGGACAATACCTTGATGAAAACCAGTGTATTTTTATATGTCCTCCTTAAAATATTCTTATTTCCTGCTATCCAAATTCTTGCTTGGTTGAGAAGTTTTTTCCATTTTGGTTCCCTTCCTTTACCCCCCTGCCTTTTGGTCATAGGAACAAAGGTAATGCATACGTACTATTGGTAAGTTAAGAATCTTAGTTTTGGAAGATTAAAGGTCACTAAGTTTTAAAATAGTATACTGGTATCTGTGTTTCACATTAAAATAAAATAAAATTCAAGAGCACTGATGTGCGAAGTACTACAGCTTGAAATTCTTTCAATTATTTACTAGCTTTCATAAAACATTCCTGTCTTTTTTTTCTTTAATCTTAAAAGGGTTTGTGATTTCATTTTGTTCTTAGTTACCATTATTTGAGGGGTAATGTTTTTGTTTCTTTTTGAAATTCCTGTTTTCCCCTCTGTTTTTCTATCCTTCAGTTCATTATAACTCTACTTTTACTTCTTTCATGGTAATAGTTTTAATACTGCACCATGTTAGAAACTGTTACTTGTCAGATATATTTTCTTAATCTAAAATAATAATTAAGCCTTTTGTTTTGCAGTATCTTAGTGCTTTTTCTTTTTGTGGGCTCTTGCAAATATTAAACATTCCCCCTTTCTCCTTTCTTTTTCTAATAGCTAAATGCAGACTTCTATTGGATTATTTTCTCTTCTATACATTGAATTGCTTAAGTTTCTATTGTCATGGTTCTGTAGTTTTATAGTTATTTTTCGATTTGGACCAGCTGAAAACACATCTTAAGTGCTGTTTAGGCTTTTTAAAATTTGTTTGGTTTTATTTGATTACTATGCATTTATTTTAGGCTTTCCTCTTTCATGTAGTTTCACTTATTCCCATCAGAATTATGACAACACAAGCTAAACAATTACCAAATTCACTATAAACAGTCAGTATTCCTACTTTAGACTAACATCACCTATTGTCTTGACGACTTGACCATTGTTTTTGTTCTGTTCTCCTTTCAAGTACTCTGCCTTAAGTGACTACAAATAAAATGTTACCTTCCTTTTACCTCTCCTATGTTCCCTGCCTTTTTTTTTTTTAACTTTTCTTTTTTTGATGCCTCTTGAATTCTTACTCATCACAGAGTGAATTTTATAAGTGTTTCAAATTCCTGGGTAGGCAATTCAAGTTGTCAGTAATTCTAGTTCACCAATAGTCCTGATAGAAAAAAGTAAATTCTTCACATGATGAGCTACCTCAGAGTAGAAAGTCCATCCAAGACACTTTATTGAAGTCTAAATTCTTTATGCTTTTTAAAGCTTCTTGATTTGACGTATTTTGATATGCTTTCTAGTTGTTAAGATCTTTCAAAAAAATGTAGAAGTTATGCTGAAGTGAAGAGGAAAGGTACATTTAGCTTTTCAGATTTCATTGGTTTTTGCATAGTGTTCCATGCATAAGTATTCCAGTATAGCATTTCATGCATGAAAGTAATATCTACTTTTTTACTTATTCCAGTGCATTTGTTATTGCTTACAGTCTACACACTCACGTTTTATCTTTTCCCATGAAGCTCTCAGCTTTGGTATTTAGAAGTGTCTTTTGTCTTCCCATTGATGGCCTGGAACTCTGTTTTCTCTAACTGATAGTTGTCAGATACTTGCTCTGAATTACTTTAATGAATGAAGTTTCTTCAGTTATGTGGAGTAGCACAAATTTTTGCATCTATGGAAGTACAAATAGTAGCATGCAACATTCATATATGCTCACATACAACTTGCATAATATGTAATTTCTTTGATAAAATCTGGGAAAACTGCTGAGCAATATCAGATTTGAATTGTGTGAAAGTTCTTTGCAGGCTTTATAAATATATATATTTTTCACAGGTGTATGGGTGCAAGGTATTAGCAAGTACTGTAGATTATTTTTTTCTTTGAAGTAATTCTGGTTTGGTCCAGTGATCAGAGTGCTTATTTGTGACTAAAATGTATTAGGTAGATTGTTGGAACGCATCTTCCAGTCTAATTTAATCCTAAATGAATCCAGTTTCAGTGCTCTAAGACCACTCTCCTTAGGGAACTAAAGTGCAGTAAGAAAGATGAAGGGGGAGGAAGCGAAATTACAGTGGGGGAAGTGGCTTAAGATTTGTTTGGGTTCTACTGGTATTTCTTGTTTGGCTTTTCTCTAGGATCTTCTTATTTAGTCTCAGGACTGAAGATGTGCTAGTATGACTCCCTTTCCTTAGGCTGCAGTTGTGATGTGATTTCTGTACCTTTTTTCCTAGTTACCTTGCTGAATGTAGTTGCTTTTAATGCCTGAAGATATATTTTTGTGTTTTAAAATGTTAAAAATTTACTTCCTTATTTCTTTTTTCCCTTAGACTTTCCAGACTCAGAAAAATTGATTTTATTTATCACCAATGTATGGTCGGACATATTTGTCTTCCAAGGTGCAATTAACAAAGCTATGCAATTAGTTGTCCAGCGAAGTGCAAGCAATGAGATGCTGGCCTGCTTAAGTGCTTGTCTCAACTGGGAGCAGGTAATGTCTGATTTCATTGTCAGTATCAGCTTTTGTCTGCTTTGGTCATTTGGCTGGCTGAATCAAATCAAACAACTTACTTTTCTAATGAAGGGTGTGAATATCCCACAGAAGCAGTACAATTGCACAACTAATGCTTCTTCAGGCCTTTTTCCCCTAGTTCTTGAGACCCTACTAGAACGCAATACTTTTCTTGTTTTCCCTGTTAAATACTAATCCATCTACTGAACATTAAAAGTAAAGGTTGTTTTTAAACTTTTAACTAGAGTGTTGTAGGACTAGGGAATCCTTTCCATCTGTGGAACTGTTCTTTGAGATTTTTTTGCTTTTGCTTTGGATTGTTGCTTTTTAAAATATGCGTTGGTTTTATCTTTTGTAGTTCTCTCTGTAACAGGTAATATGTTACTACTGTTAATTTCAAGATAAGCCTGTCTCTTTTTACTCATGACTGTTTTGCAAGGTAGACTGTAAATACTTGTTTATCACAAAAAAACCCCAAGTTTATTTCATAAGCAGTTCGTGTGATCAACACAAAACCAGTGATACCAGAAGAAGAATGATCAATGAGAGCTGACTTCAAGACATTGAGCTGTTTGGCAAAATCATTTAATTTCTATCAGTATTAAGCAGGCACATATTACCATCCTGAAAAGAATGTTGCAAGGAGGAAAAATTGAAATCATTGGGAGCAATTTTGTATCATGCAGATGGAAAGCCAGAGGTGCTTTGCTTCTAAAGGAGTTTGTGTAACAGGCTTGTGTGTCTGTTTAAAGGCTAGGACCCTGTATTTTTGAAAACTCCATATTAATGCCTGGCTTGTTTCCTGGAAATAAAATAATTTTGTAAACATCAAGTGAACAAAATCATATTGATTCATAGCTGTCCTAGTTCTGGTCAGGACAGGGTTATTTTTTGCAGTAGCCAAAAGGGGGCATGGCTAGGGCCTGGAGGTTTTTATTGTACTACCTTACATCATTACCAGGGATGTGGGGAAGGGAGTCTCTTCCAGGGAGAATGAGTCCCTTCCAGATCAGCATAGTGTGGAGGGAGAGGTTGGGTGTTGTTCTTTCTGTGTGAATTGTTGGTCTCTCTTTTGTACCCTCTATAATTTATTGCTATTGCCATTTGTTTTCTTATTTCATTGCTGTTTCCAGTAAATTGTTCTTATCTTAACCTGTGATCTTTACGTTTTGTGCCTCCAATTCTTCTCTCCATCTTACCGCAAAGAAGGGAGAGAAGGGGGGAAGCAAGCAGTGCTTGGTTTCAGTGGGAGCACTAATTTGGAGAATAGCATTCCTAAACCATGACAATAGGTTATGTATTCCCTACTCTAACATGCTGCTCTACAACTGCCTTGAGGAATGCAGTAGTCTCACTGCTGTCATCACAGCCTTTTGGTGTTGTATGATATTTTATTTTTCCTTTAACCTGTGGAGCCAGCCCTGAATTCAGTATGGTATCACTGAAATTACAGCTCCCTCCTGCTTTAGTGGAGGAGGGAGTTAATTTGGCATGGAATTGTATCTAGATTTTACTATTAAATCACAGTTGTGATGTAGCATTAAGCTCTAATATTCAGAGTTATGCTTTACTGCAGCCTCTGTTTAGCAAAGAATTTGTATTCTCTGTTCTGTTAGGTTACAGCTTTTAGTCTCATGCCAGTAGAGGTGGACATAATAATGTCCTAGTAAATGTTCCTGGAAATACTAATTCTTTGTGCACACACTACCTGCTTTATTAATGGATCTCTGAAATATGAGAGCTGCTGCAGCTGGGGAGAAAGACATCAGAATTTTCTATATTGAAGACAGGAGATGACATCATCCTGTCTGTAAGCTCTGTTCTACTTGGGTAGAAATACAGGTAAAAGTTTCAAGCAAATTGTGATTAATGGTCTGTTATATAGTTTTAGGAGAAAATTATTCTACTTCCAAAAAGGAAACTCACATGGAATGGGTATTTATTTCTTGGTCAAAGCATGTAATTTTAGTGATTTGCACCATGGCAGAACTTGCCAATTATATGAGGTTTTGTACCAGGAAGATCTGCCAAGCACCCATTCTTTTTATGTGATAAGCCTAGACATTTTTTCTTAATACGTCAGATATTAAAAAAAATGTTTGTTTTTTAATTTCCTTTTTTCCCCTAGCTACTTAATTAGCAGAATGGTTTCACATGGCATGTTTATTTACCTCTGCTATTGAAAGTATTTCCTTGCAAATTTGCCCCTAATGAAGAATAAAGAGTAACAAATTGTAAAATTATTTAGAAAGTGAACAATATTAGACTAATCTTCTTGCACTGGAAAAACACTCTTCTTACCTTAATGTTGCATTGAAAGAAACAAAAATGCCCAAATTGTAGATTGAGATGAGAGAGTGGGTGTGAGATCTGTGATTTTTCTTGTTTGGGTATTTTTCCCCCCAAACTCTCCTTTTAGTAAAGGCATCAGGAAAAATACTAGTACTTGCTGGTTTCAGTTTATGTTCTCTATTTGTTTGTGTTGATTCAACCAACCCAGAAGTTGGATTTAGGGTGTAAGATGCTGCACACAGTCAGTATCAAATATTTGTAAAGAGTTTGGTTCTGGACTGGTAACTTTTCATACATTAAGATAATTACCTTCTAAAATTCTAGAGTTCATCTTTAGATGCTGGTATTATGGTCTCAAACCTGCTTTTGGAAATGCAGTCATGTGCAAAAGTAGAATTTCACTTGAGTGAGCAGTATGGAGAAGATCTGAGTGAAGATGCTTGGCAGTATATATTTGCTGTTGATCTACTCTGCTCTTACATGAAGTGGGATTGGACACATGATAATGTTATAAGGTATTGTGGCAATCACTTCTTTCAAAGTTTTCCTTTTGTTTTCCTTTGTGGTTTTTCTGTATTTTGTTTTGGTGGTGGTTTGTTTGTTTCCCAAATTCATTATGACTTGGCTTTTAGCATAATAAAATATTGCATAGGTATTTAGAAATGATTTTAGAAATGATGAATGTTTCAGCCTGATGAGACCTAGACTACTGTGTATGTGTGCATTATTTTTAGATAGAACAAGTGATCAATGAGGAAATGTAGGATTTTATGGTATTGTCGTAAGAAATGAACCCTGTTAGAACAGTTCTAGTAAAGAATTGTTTTCAAAAAGCTATAAGATTTTGAGATGAATTGTCTGTCAGTGAAGCAAAGTGATTTTCTTCTTCTGAACTTACTTGTTGAATTCTCTCCCCCGACAATAGAAAATGAGGGTGGGATTCCTGATAACACTGGGATAACACTGCTTCAGTGCTGAAAGTGAAATGTATCCATACTTATTAGTGTATTATCTTAATTTCAGTCTGATTTTAATTCTAAAATAATTATAATGCTTAGATTCAATGTCTTAAAATTTCTTTGAAGCTATAATCCAGGATATGGACTGCCACCATACTTAACCTTGTTTGAAATACTTCATTTTGATACCTACACTCATCTGACAGCCTTGATTTTCTATATAGAAGTTACATGACTTAGTAGACATTTGTTTATCTGTGACATAACATAGTAAGTGATACTTATAGTCATCATTTTCTTCTCTACAAGTTTCATACTTTCAGATAGCAAAGAAGTTACTTTTGGTGAAATACTTTTAAAATTAATACTTATTAGCTTCAGTGAAACATATGTAGTTTTATAAAGCCATACCAAGGTGATTGTGAGTTGTGCTGGTAATAGGTAACTAGGTCTATTAGCATAATTTTAAGGATTAAAAAAGTCTTACTTTGGGTCCTTTTAGGTTTAAAAACAAGCATCGTATCCTACCTGTAACATAAAAATTTAATTTTCAGTCATATAAGAAACTTACAGAATATATCAGCATGACACTTGAAAGCAACATGATTTCATATCCATTTGTGAAGTCAGTCTACCTAAAGTTAGTAATAAACAAAAGAGTAATTTGCCTTCATTATTGTATGAATACTATAACCATCCCTTCATGCACTATGGGATTTTCAAATTCATTTCTTTCACAGCAAAGTGCTTTGGCCTTCTATGGATAACTGGATAAAGAAGAGAAAGGGAGATGAAACTGCTCAATCCATTCGTGATAGTGTTGTAGCATTGACACTCAGACTAATTGGTAAGTAATCTAAATTCTTGGTTGAACTTCTGCTTTTTGTAAGTATGTCATTATGAAAGTGTCAGGCCTGTCTGGAAAGGGAGTTAAAGTATTTTTGAATTTTATTGGATTTTTATGCAGATATTTTCTGTTTATCAGCCTGTGGAAAGCAAGTACTTCAGTTTTGAGAGATGCTATATTGATTCCTGATAACAAATACCAACATGTTTTATGTATTTAAAATGAAATCATCTGTAGCCACATACAGAATCATAGAAATCCTGAGTTGGAAGGGACGCACTAGGATCATTGAAGTCCAACTTCTACCCTACACAGGCCAGCCCCAGGAATCACACCATGTGCCTAATGCATTTTGAACTCAAGACAGGATTGATGCTGTGACCAGATCCCTGAGGAACCTGTTCCAGTGCCTAATCACCCTCTGGATGAAGAACTTTCTCCTAATAGCTGACTTAAACTTCCCATGACACAGCTTCATGCCATATGTTTTCCAGCAGTATAAAATATGTTTTTTAATGCAACTTCATACCATAATAAATTTAAGTTACATTATTTTTTTGGAATCTAGGTGGCATTTGATGTAAATAGATACAGTTTGTCAGAGTCAGTGTCAAGAAATATTTTCAGTATGCAGACCATATGATAGTGTTTATTAAACAAAAATTGCGTTCTTTCTGAGTTTTACACTTAAAAATTGTAAACCTATGGGAGGTTGAACCAATCTGATTAAAAATGCTTGGAGTCTTTATTATACAAGGAATAGAGCAACTGTTTCCCAAGACAACATGATAACAAGAATTACTTTTTTGTAGCTAAAATTTGCATTTTCTGTTGATACTTCAACAGAAGTATCAGAAAGTTGGGAAGTATAAAAGCTGGGAAGTTGACTGTCTAGTCAGATATGTAGTAACTCTTTTTTTCTTTCAGGTCGGTTAGGACAAATAGGTTTGAAGGAAGGCTATCTTGCTGCAGTGAAGAATATTAGTTCAGTAATTGGACTGTTTGTACAGCATGCAAAAGAGGAAGGTAATGTTTTTTTAGAGAAACTTGAGTGTAACATCCACAGTGTGAAGTTTTGCAATGCCAGAATATAAATTAAGGCACATATGGCAAAACAGCCTGCTTTTGCAGTTTACATTAGTGCATAACAGGTCAGTCTTCAGTTTCAGTCCCTTTCTCTTACAAAGTTAATGAGTTATTAACAATATTACCTTCTGTTTGAGGCAGAAAAATTCTGAGATTGTTTCAGATGTCTTGGGATTGGACTGTTTAATGTAAGAGCCTATCAGCTGCATTAGAGATACTTAAAGGGTGATCAAGTTAAGATCACTTGAAGGGTGATTGTAATTTGAGCAGTAATATTTTTTTACCTGAGCAATTTATGCTGAAGCTTACTACTAACAAAATCGTTGTACTGGGAGAAAGACAGTTCAAGATATTGATGAGACAAAACAAGGCTGCAGCAGAGATCCATATTGCTAAGTTACTCTGGATGTTAAGTATATTTTGCAGTGAAGCATTTGTTAATGTTAGGGAGCTGTGTTGAACCACCTGTGTAACTTCTCTTCCTTGCAATTTCAAGTTCTTTTAATTTGGTGGTGTATGGTATACAGTCTGTGTCTATGTTTGTTTCAAACTCATTGTAAATCTTACTGTTTTCTTATGTCTGATAATGGTTAACTAAAGTCACTTAGATTCTCAACTCTTGTATGCCCTTTGAATACTTTAAAAAGTTGTGAAATTGAGAAAATTGGAAACTGCTAGTATAAAATGAGATGTTATGGAATTTGTGTGCAGGTTGTCATCTTTCTGTGTTATGATGTTAGGCATCACAACTATTGATGTGTTTTATTTTCAGTTCTTGAATAATAGTTTCTACAGATGCAAGATTCCCCAAAACAGTCTTGCTTATCAAAGTTTCTATAAGCTGATTTTCATTAACTTTTTGCAGGTGTTCCTTGGGGTGTGCAGCTGGCAGCCGTATATTCACTATGTGACTTGGGTTCAAGCAATCCAGAAGGTATTGTTGAGGCCATCCATGCTTGGAGAGCAAAAGTTCTTAACAGCATCCCTTCTGCTATCACAGATGGCATAGCTGAAATCACTTCCCTGTGTGAAATGGAGCTAAACTAAAATGTAGGGAAGTGCTAAAGGAAGAAGTGCCTTACCAATTAAGCAGTAGTTGGTTCCAGTTAAAAACCATACAAAGTGGTGGTCTTCTTGTATTTCATGTTTTTAATCAGAATGGCTGATCATGCAAAGCAAGGTCAAGTATTTTATTTGGTTTTTCTGTTTGAAGGAAGAGTTTTTAAAAAATAAACAAAAATACTTGCTTTTCCTATTAGCTAATTAGTGATCTGAAAATGAGTGCATCTTGATGAACTCCTGAGATATTTCTGGTTTGATGACAATAAAAATCAGTAACAGTTTTCGTTCTTTTACCTACATCAGTTTGGAGTATGGGCTATTTGACGGAATATTCAGATTGACTTGAAAACCTGGCTCTATTATTTTGTACTATTTTTATATAGTAACCATTCAGATAGTAGAACATTCCCCAGATTCTGCTTTATTTTGCTTGAGTTGTCTCATAAAATTAATTTAAAATACTTGTGGAAAGCAGGTTGGAATTGACTTTTTGTGTACCCATCATGTATGGAGTAACGGAGATATTAAATCTCTGAACTTGTATATATTGTGTATTCAGATGTGTCTCAGATGTGTATTCTGATGTGTATGTAAATAGAGAGTTGGTTCAAAAATACTTCATGTTTCTAATGATAGCTTCACTACACTCTGGTTTTGTATTTTTCATAATAAAAGAGACAAACATCATTGTGTTCTTGTTGTTCTTTTTAAATAACATAGTGTTCTAGTTTAGGGCAAACTTGGGAGGAAATCTCTGAAGGGGGTTCCCCTGGAAAGCAAACCCAAACGGCCCCTCCCCCCAGCCAGTCTGGGAAAAAAAACTTCAGAGAAAAGTGGAAGAAACTATTTATTTAACAAATAAAATGCCCACAAGCACAAAGAATGAATAATGTGAAACAATAAAAGCTCTCGCCGCTCCAAAGAGAGATGGCAAACGAAAAAGTCCTTGCTATGGTGTAGCTCAGCTCCCTCAGTCACTCAGTCTCTTATCAGTTCCAGTCCCTCCAGAGGTCCAGGCCCTGGTGGGCCTCAAGTGCCAACCCTCAGTGCTCCTCTGAGTTTTTCAGTCCAGAGCAAATTTAAACAGTCCCAAACAAAAAAAAAAAAAAAAAGAAAAAAAAAAAAAAAAAAAAAGAAAAAAAAACAGGGAACTTCTCTGCCTCAGCTAGCTAAAACCAACTGAAAGCACAGGAGATCTCTGTTCCACCACTGTCTGTGCCTCAGATGAACACACTGTCAGGAGGAGAGAATGTGTAGGAGTCAGGCAGTTTTCTCAAAACAAACTCCGTGCTTCTTCTTTTCCTTTTTTGGTCTCAGAATCAGTCTTAAAGGTATAGAATTCAATCTACAGCACAAAGAGAACAGATGAGTGGGGATACAAGCATCATAAAGTCACCCTAGAACACACAGTTAACTGTGTTTCTAGCTTATGTAAGTACTGTTTTGGTGGGCAGCAGGAAGTTACCTGTTGAATGAATGAATGAATTGCTTGTTATGTCCATAACACTGCAGTTCTGGACATCTCTCCAAAAGTTTCTGGTATGCTTTGGGGGCTTGGGAAGTAGCTTTAAAAAAACTATTGAAATTTTCTATTTTCACTCCATGGTTGTGCCCATATGAAGGGGTGAGCTTTGCTAATGCAGATTCTTACTGTAACTTCTGACAGAGTTTTGTGGTGCTGATATGCATTGTGATTTTTGTGCCTCTTCCAAGTGTAACTACCAGTGCAGTCTCCTAGCCCTCTATCCTAGGGTGACTTTATGATGCATGTATCCCCAATCATCTGTTCTGTTTGTGCTGTGTATTAAGTTCTGTACCTTTAAACTGGTTCTGGGAGCAAAGGGGGAGAAAGAAGCAGCGTGCAGGTTGTCTTGAGAAAACTGCCTGACTCCCACATGTCCTTGCTCCAGCGTTCGTCTGAGGCATGGACAGCGGTGAGACAGAGATCTCCTGTGCTTTTAGTTAGTTTTAGCTAGCTGAGGCAGAGAGGTTCCATGGACTGTTTTTTTTTTTTTCTTAGGATTGTTTAAATTTGCTCTGGACTGAAAAACCCAGAGGAGCAGCGAGGGCTCGCACCTGGGCTTGGCCCTCCGGAGGGAGTTGGGCTGGTGAGAGACTGAGTGAGCTGAGCTGCACCCATGGCAAGGACTGCCTCAGTTTGCCATCTCTCTTCGGAGTGGCGAGAGGTTTTATTGTTTCATATTATTCATTCCTTATGCTTGTGGGATTATTATTTATTTGTTAGATAAATAGTTTTTTCCACTTTTCTCTGAGGATGGGCTAGGGGAAGGGGCCATTTGGGTTTGTCTTCCAGAGGAAACCCCTTTGGAGGTTTCCTCCCAAATTTGCCCTAAACCAGAACACTCTCTAAGAGTTTCTTTTCTCTGAGGTGAAACTGTGCATAGCAAAGTAGCCATTGATTTCAGTTGCAGCTATAGCTGCTAGTACTCTGGACATCAAATTGACCTCAGTGAGTTTACCACAGGCAACTGAGTCAATGAAAAACAATCTAGTAGTATTGGTGATACCTGTGCACAGCAGGCACTGCTACAGATGTCTATCAGGAAGGCTTCCAGTAAGGATTAATATAAATCCATTTGGCTCAGGTTGAAGCTGTGTGATGTCTGGGACCCTGGGCGTTTTGGTGATTGTGAAGGCCTAGGGGATTTTATGTGTAACCTTCATTCACCCTTCTTGCCCTAAAATGAGCACAAAATATCTGAAGTGGAAGAAGGACAAAATAAAGCACAAGTTGACAATAAAAGTATTGATCATAAATCTGAACACTAAAAGAGATGGGAAATAGAACAAATAAACAAATAAAGGAACAAAGTGAGTAGAGGATCATAGATGTCTGGGTGCAAACATACTGCAGCCAAAAATCTTCACAGCAAATAGAAAAACCTGTTTCCTTTAGAATTTTTATAAAACACTGGCATTTGAAGTAGATGAGACTCACAGGGAATGTATCAGAATTTTCCAAGACAAAAAAATGCACAGCTATACTAATTTGGAACCAAATTAAAAAAAATAATTCAACCTACCCTCAAACTATTTTAATGAAAAATATTCTGCTTATGTAAGAAATTTTTTTGTGTGTACTGGAAACATAAAACTGATTTTAATTCTCTGTTCTCTCTACTGCCCAATCAAACTGCATTGGAATAAGTAAAATGAGAATACTTAATACCCTGAAGGTGTTTGCTTCTGTTAAATACTTACCGCTCATCACTCATTAAAAAATACTTGTAACTCCCACACACAGTGGCAAATTTACCATATTGAAAAACCTGTAAAATGTTGATATCCATTAAGGTTAGTGATTCTCAGTATATGGATTGCTTTATCCATCTTGATATCTGTTCCAAATACTAAACTGATTTAAATCCCATTAAAACAGGGATTTCCAGGTTTCTATCATCATTTGCAGATTTTTGCTTTTCTGTCTTTTTTTTTGTTGGTTGGTTGGTTGGTTTTGTTTTGTTTTGTTTTGTTTTTTTTGTTCTTACACAAATATTGAGCATGTGGCTTGTCCAAAACTATGTGTATCAAGAAATGTTCAAGTTTTCAATTTCTCCATGCCTTGTCATATTCCTGAACATGACATGAAAAGCTGTCTCAACTGCTAAGATATTAATGTCAACAATCTAAGGCTAGAAAAAATGCTAAGAGTCAAAATTCTTGTCAGATTAAAATAGCCAGCTCTAGCACTTCTCCTGACTCAAATACAGGAGACAGTAAATATGTATAATAGTTTATTTATAAGGGTAATTCTGACTATAGGCTTCTGTTTCCATAACTGTATTATTTGATATTTGAAAAATCCCTGATACGTATTTACTCCAGGAAAAGAAACTTGTCATAAATATTGGAGAGCAGTGTAACTTCGTCTGTGTGTAGATGAACAGGATGCTGGAATAAGTTGTTCTTGGGAAAATTTTATTTATCTGTTTTTCTTGTTTAGTTGACTTCATACTAAAAGTTATTTTTAGAGTGTCTATATCCTAACATGTTACACTGGCAGAATTATTTGATTGTTTACCAGTCATCCCTTGCTGGAATACAAATTTTGGACATACATAACTTTGTTTCTACAAAAAGTAGCATCTTCTAGCTAGGCTACCTGTTACACTACTAGGGTATTTTCCAGGATGATTTTGCCTCTCTAGGTATAGTAGCAAATCTTTTTCAGTATTAATTATTTCTTTGTCTTCATAAATGAAAGAAGGTTGGACTCTAGACTGCTTAAAATTAAGCTCTAGTTATTTTATCCTGATGTATGGTCTTCCACAGCTTCTGCTTCTTTCACCTGCCTGTTTTGAACAAAAAGGGTTTTTCAACTGTAGACTAGAATAAGACCAGAGCAGTTGCAAGTTTTCCAGTTTGAAATAACTAATGACTTGCTGTACTCTGTTTTAATTGATGAAACTGCATGTATGAGTGGAAACCGATCAAGAAAGTCTGAAGATCTATTATAAAGAAGCTGAAATTAGGTAGTTAAAACACTTTGGATTGTCATCATTTAGCCTGCATTCTTCCCACTATACATATATTCACTTCAAGTCAGAGACTACTCTCAAAAGACCGACAAATTAGCAAGAAGGATTTCTTCAGAGACAGGCTTTGTAATGACACTTTTACTGGCCTGAATAGGCTGAAGTCTTGATCAGCAAAATTCTGAACCTTGTTTAAATGTTCAAGGGTTTATAAATCCATGAAATGTTAATGATTTTGGGTGCTCTGTGCCCATCTATTACACTCAGTTTAATGCAATTCACATTATGAAGTGACTTTTTGGACTATTTGAGTTGAAATTTTGAAAAAAAATGACATTTTGAAGCTTAATGGAACAAATAGGTAGGTAATGGGAGGCAGAAAGAAAATAAGGGTGATACTTATGCAAATGCCCTGAGTTTTGATTATTTTGAATTTTAGTTTCAGATGGCTCAAATTCCTTCTGCCACATGACCCCAGAAATGTTTGCTACTGAAAATGGTCTGTTTTCTAAATAAAACCTGCATCTTGTTGCCATGCTTTTACTAGAACAGAATGAATTCTGACATGGTTTAAGGATCAAGTAGGAGAAAGCCCAGTACTTGGTGCAGCTCTTCTCCTTGAGCTTCACATACAGTCACAAGCCTGTCTCCAAAGAGCTTTTGGTGATCACAGAATCACAGAATGAACTAGGTTGAAAAAGACCTTTAAAATCATCTAATCCAACCTATGACCTAACACATCCTCATCAATCACTAACAGTCTTTTTTTAAACATGTCCAGGGACAGTGACGCCACCACCTCCCTGGGCAGACGATTCCAGTGTGCAATCACTCTTTCAGTGAGGAATTTCTTTCTACCATCTAACCTGAACTTCTCTTGGCGCAGCTTAAGACTGTCCACTTGTTCTTGTCAGTTGTTGCCTGGGAGACCAACCCCCACCTGGCTACAACAACCTTTCAGGAAGTTGTAGGGAGTGGTGAGGTCACCTCTGGGTCTCCTTTTCTCCAGGCTAAACAACCCCAGCTCCCTCAGGTGTTCCTCACAGGGATTGTGTTCAAAGTCTTTCATCAGCCTTATTGCTCTCTGCGTGCATTCAAAAATCTCAACATCCTTCCTAAAGGGGCCAGGCACTGGACACAGCACTCAAGGTACAGCCTCACCAGTGCCAAGTACAGGGGAAGAATGACCTCCCTGGTCCTGCTGGCCATGCTATTCCTGATACGGGCCAGGATGCAATTGGCCTTCTTGGCCACATGGGCACACTGCTGGCTCCTGTTCAGTCATCTGTTGACCAGTATCCCCAGGTCCCTTTCCACCTTGCCACTGTCCAGCTGCTCTGTCACCAGCCTGTAGCACCGCAGGGGGTTGCTGTGGGCAAAGTGCAGAACTTGGCACTTGGACTTGTTAAACTTCATGTTATTGGACTTGGCCCATCTATCCAGCCTGTTCAGCTCCCTTTGCAGAGTCCTTGTATCCTCCAACAGATTGACACATGCTCTCAGCTTGGTGTCATCTGCAAATTTACTGATAGTGGACTCAATTCCCTTACCCAGATCATCAAATAAGATATTAAACAGTGGGCCCAGCACTGTCCCCACTAGTGACTGGCTACCAGCTGGATGCAGCACCGTTCACCACCACCCTCTGAGCCTGGCCATCCAGACAGTTCTTAACCAATGAAACCAATGAAAGGTGAACCTGTCCAAGCTGTGGGCTGCCAGCTTTTCCAGGAGAATGTTGTGGGAGATGGTGTCAAAGGCTTTGCTGAAGTCCAGGTAGACAACATCCACAGCCTTTCCAGCATCCACCAGTTGGGTCACCTGGTCATAAAAGGAGATCAGGTTGGTCTAGCACAACCTACCCGTCCTAAATCCATGCTGGCTGGGTCTGATACCCTGGCCCTCCTGTAGGAGCTGTGTGTGGTGGTGCACAAATTTAGTTTGTCCCTAACCCTCCTCTGTCTTGGTATGTTCCAATCTTCTCCCCCAGAACTGTTCTTCCTGATGTAAACCCCTTTACCCCTAGAAGTTTCTGTTAACCCCACCTTTGCCCATGTCCATCAACCCTGATCCTATCCCCCTATTCCAGAAAGTTCTTCTCAGTTCAGTTGTTCATTGGATGTTTTGAGCTAGCTACTCCTATTAAGCTCCCTAATTGGTTTGTATTATGTCAGTTATGTTTCATTCCCCTCCTACCTCTTTCTGTGATTGGACTGTGTATGATGTACCTCCCTTTCCCCACCTACCCTTACAAACTGCTGCACACGCTGTATCAGGGGCCTTGACCCTAAGTCACTCTTGGGGGCAACTGCCTCTCACACTGGTTTGCCTCCCTTCCTTGGATGAAGAGAATAAACTCTCTCCTTGGGAATTAGGGTGGATTGTGTGGCCTTTCTCATTGTTTGTCCTGCACCGTCAGCACAGCTGCAGACCTCAACCCTGTGTGGATTCCCCCCGAGAGACCGGTCAGCAGCCTTCCGGTCTGTACAACCTGCCGGACTCTTTAGAGCTCTGGGGGTCACCCATATTTGGCACCCTTGGGCAGTCACTGAGCAGGTGACCCAGGTGCCCATTTGGGTGAGGATAAATGAGGGTCACTCAAGATGATCTGCTCCATAACCTTGCCAGGTACTGAGGTCAGGCTGACTGGCCTGTAGTTTCCTGGATCCTCCTTCCAGCCTTTCTTGTGGGTGGGCATCACATTGGCCAGCTTTCAGTCATCTGGGACCTCCCCGTTGAGCCAGGACTGTTGGTAAATGATGGAAAGTGGCTTTGCAAGCTCATCTGCCAGCTCCCTCATCACCCTAGGATGGATCCCATCTGGTCCCATAGATTTATGAGCATCTGAGTGGCTCAGCAGTTCTCTGACCGCTTCCTCCTGGATAAGAGGGGGACCATTCTGCTCCCTGACACCACCTACCAACCCAGGAGGCCAGTTGTCCTTAGGACAAACTTTCTGTTGAAAACTGAGGCAAAGAAAGTGTTCGGTACCTCTGCCTTTTCCTCGTCTTTAGTTACTAAATTCCCTCCTGCATCTAATAGAGAATGGAGGTTGTCCTTACCCTTCCTTTTGCCATTAATGTATTTGTAAAAATATTTTTTACTGTCCTTCACAGGAGTTGCCAGTTTGAGTTCTAACCGGGCTTTTGCCTCTCCAATTTGGTGGATGATGATGGATTCATCACTGAATGCACAGGCAGTAACTTTTTTGGGTTTTGTTTGGGTTGGTTTTTTTTTATCACAGTATTTTTGGGACAAATTGATCATTGCTTCTATGCTTCAATATTAGTAGTCAGCTTCATAACTGCTGGAATGTTGGTCCAAAAGCAAGTCTCAGCTGAAGATATGATCCCTACATATGTTAAAAAATTATGAGTCCTTTTGGCCCTCCATATACCCCTTTTTCAATAAATATGAGCAAAAGTAAAGACAGGTACTTCTGTAGATCTAGCATATTATTTTATCATTTGGTATGTTTTGTCTGCAAGCTGGTAGGATTTCCCACTAGGGGTTTTATGTGATTTGCTCACTTTAACATTAAACCCAAAAAGCAAATCATCATGTAGACAGCATATATACGAGGTCCATTAATTGAAAATGAACGTGAATTACTTTGCCATGAAGGTACAAAAAGGGGCAAGCACTTCCTCCCTAAGAATTCTGAAGGAAATTTTATTTTAATAAAACACACACAATTTGTTTTAGGTAAAATTATTTCATTTAACTCAAAACAGTTTCTCATGATTGTCCCTATAGTCAAAACAACTTCAGCTCCAGTTTTGTGTAGATGATGATAGAAAATAATTCTTGAAATTCTCACTGCAGGTCATGTTTTATTCTTAATTTCATTTTCACTCTTTATGTTTTTCATATCTAAATTACTATATTTTTAATTTGTGATGCACCACAATGGATCCATTAACCATATCATTACAGAACTGTGTTAAAGACTGTATTTTGAAACTGATCATTGTTTTGTGGCTTGTGTAGGTTTGTTCTACTATACTTTTCTTGCTTAAAGCACCATTTAACGTAGGGGTTTTCACTAACAACTTTGAAACAGCGTATGAGAAAGGTGTGTTTCATTAAGTATAATTGAAAACACTAATTAATCCTAACATCTAGATATACATTATGGTCAGTTTCAATTAATTTACATAAAAATACTGAAGTTTTCCATAACGGCCCAAAAACCCCCTTAAATGCTATTTTACTACCTCTTCAGTCCAGTGATATAGACCTGTTCAGAGCTGAGCTTCAGCAGACTGGGATCAAATCACACAGACTTTTCAAGCCAAATGATTGGTTACAATAAAATCCACTCATAGATCAAATTAATGTGGAAAGGACTTAATAGTACAGTTAAAACTGTTTTACAGAGAAAGAACCCTTTCTAGTACCTATTAATTTTCTGTGGTGGTATGTTCACTGTCCCTCTGCTTCTCAGAGTTGACATTCTCCGATTTTTATTTCACTTTGTCTCTCCATCAAGCAACCTAAGCAGTGTGAATGCCTTCTTCCTTAAATAATTATAAAGTTATTTAGATGGGCTTAAAAACACAGAACTCATGGTTTCAAATGCATGTATAATCTATTTATTATGTAAATAACTAATAGAAAAATTGGAAAAAATACATCAACCAAGCAAACACAGCAGAAGAAATTGGCTTTGATCACAAGTAATTGTGTGGCAGCAGTACCCACTAGGTCCAAAAGTTGACAACAGATATAGCAGTGTCACAAGCAAGAGGGTGACAGGCTGAGAAGATCCACAGACAGCACGGAGGTTCTGAGTTATTAGGAGAAGAGGGGTACAACTGCTGTGACAATTTCCTATTCTGTCAGTGCTGCTCTGCCATATCAAGGCTCCTTCACTAAGCTGTTTATATCTTGCTGTCAATGCTGTCAACCCTAGCACTTCTGTTTTAAGCCAGTATGGATAGAGAAAACTGAACCTCTGTCCATCTGCCTTCTCTCCTACAACTGTAGTAATAAATTGCTCTTGTCTGGCCCAAACCTCCAAAGTAGAGCCTGTCAGTCAACTGTGATGAAAGCATGGAGCAAATAAAACCTTTTTTTTTTTTCTTTAGACTTCTGGGTGCATATGTGGCATATAATAATTTATTTCTGAATGCCCATCTTGGTTATTAATTCCCTGTTCTTTATTATTTAGGGCAATTTTGGAAATTTTTTGTATAGATAAAGTCTGTCTTCTCATTGTGGCTTAATCTTCAGAGGTTATAAACCATTGCTAACAACAGACCATATCTAGAAAACAAGCTAGAGAACAAACTTCTGTCTAGCTGTGTTGGTTTTGCATGGCCTAGGTTTTGTTAGCAGGGGGTCACAGAGGTGGCTTCTGTGAAAAGCTGCTAGAAGCTTCCACTATGTCTGGCAGAGCCGCAGAGCCAATTCCTGATGGTTCTGAAGATGGCCATGCCACTGGCCAAGGCTGGACCAACGAGAGATGATGGTAATGCCTCTGTGATAACATATTTAAGAAGAAAATCAAAACAAAGTGGTGGCGCAGTTTGAATTCCAGCTGGGGAGGAGGAGGTGAGAACATGTGAAGGAAACAACATGGAGACACCAAGGTTGGTGAAAAAGCGGGAGGAGGTGCTCCAGGCGCTGGAGCCAGGATTCCTCTGCAGGCCCTGGTGAAGACCATGGTGAAGCAGCTCTGCCCCTGCAGCTCATGGAGATCCACGGGGGATGCAGAGACCCACTTACAGCCTGTGGGGGAGGTGCCCACGCCGGGGCAGGTGGATGCCTGGAGGAGGCTGTGATCCAGTGGAAGAGCCAGTGAATAGAGGGGGGTCCTGCTTCCTTGCTGGAGCAGCCTGTCCTTGGAGGACTGCACCCCTGGAAGAGTGACCCATGCTGCAGCAGTTTTGGGAGGAGTGTCTGCCCATGGGAGGGACTCACATTGCAGCAGTTTTGGGAGGACTGCTGCTCATGAGAGTGGACCCATGCTGGAGAAGTTCACAGAGAACTGTCTCCCGTGGGAGGGACCCCACAGTTTCACAGGTGAAGGACTCTGAGCAGCAAAAGATCTCAGGTGATGAACTGACTAAAAACCTCCACACTCTGTCTCCCTGCACTGTTGGTGGGAAGGAAAGAGGGGCTGGGGAAAGGTGTTTTTAAGAACTTATCTTACTTCTCATTATCCTTCTCTGATTTTAGTAATAAATCCACTTTGTACCTCTAAGTTAAGCCAGTTTTGCCCTTGGAGTTTCTTCTTCCAGTCCATATCTCAACTCATGAATCCTTTGTTAATTTTTTCTCTCCTCTGCCCAGCTGTGGCAGGGGAAGGTGAGTGACTTTCATGGATGCCTGGCATTTGGCCAGGGTCAAACCAGGAAACCAGTCAAAGGCAGAAAAGGCAAATCATGTGGATCTGTTAAACCATATGCAATCCACATGTATCAGGATGCCACAACTTGAAACGGATCAGATCAACCTTGCTTCCACACATCCTGCTTAGCCTTCATGTAGCAATCATATCACTAAAAGCAATCTGCAACTGTATCTGTGAAAGATGGAAAGTGTGTCAAACTGCAAATTGTAATGTGTGGGATTTCACACCATCAGAGCTTTATCTTCTGCAGCCATGTATTATTATAAAAAAAAAAAAAAGTATAAACTATTGTCCAACTCTGAAGTTAAGACTGGACCTAGCTGCACCTAAGCTCTATCAGAAGTTTAGAAAGCAAGAGGGTATACTCTGAACTTTGTGATTCAGCAGGAGTCTTCCTTACTCTTTTTTGTCTTTGGTCTCTGTGTAAATCATTCTAAAACTATTCTAGTGAGATTTTTCTTTGTGTGTTTCATCCATGATAGAATGAAACTTGTACTGAACTTTATGTCACACTTTCATAAATGTATATTTAACCCCACTTTTGCTAATACCTTTGATGATGAACCTAAACCACACATTTGTGACAAACTGGCATAGTTGGCAGGATCCTAGATGAGAAGCTGTGACACCCTGCTGCACCGGTTTCTCTAGGAAAAACATCAGCTTATTTCTACAAAATTTACAGGGCCTAAAAGCAATATAAGCAGAGAATAATCTCTCCAGAAACTGTCTGTATCTGTCACTATGCAGACCCAAGGTTATTTCCTTTCATTTTCTTCATAATGACTGTATTGAAAGAGAGCATCAAGACATGTGAGCAGCATCCCAAGACTATTTCAAAATTAAATGTGACAGAGGCAATTAAGCTGCTCTGGGGAACTTTCAGTGTGACAAAAGAACACCAGACAATCCTGACAGATCAAAAAAAGAGTAACACTAGAAAACTGTTCCTGCAAATGCTGTAGTTTTGAAGGACTGCAAGGAACCAGAACCATCAAGGCAAAGGACACCGTCTATAGGAAACAGGCATGCTGCACACTGACAAGTAAAGCATTTTCCTCCACTTTGTATTTCCTTGAACTATTCCAACACTTGCATAAACCCTTCTGCATCGTGCATTAAGCTGAGAGCCTGACTACATGAGGTACCCAGTCTCACAGAGAATATCTTTCTCAAAACACTTTCGGTTGCCCAGCCTCGTCTGGGTGGCCTGGCTAACAACGGGGCAGTGGGAAAGGCCCCTCACAAAGCTCTGTTTGCTCCACTTTCTAACATGACTGTTGCTTTCCTTCCTCACCACCGTGTCATAAGGGACAGTGTCCCGGCTTGGCCCCTGCCAGGGGCTGATAGTATCTGCTGCAAGGGCTCCCTTGGATTTGAAAAAGAAATTTCTCGAGACATCCAGGCTGGGACCCATGCAGACGAATTTTTACACATGTTCCGGAGGCTGCCAAGGCATTTTCGACGCACTCTTTTCAGCCCGGATTGCGAGCTGTAGCGCAGCGGAAGGAATCCGGCCCGCCTGTGCCAGACCCTACCCAATCCCGCCGCACATCCGGCGGGCGGCTGCAATGGCCGCTTCCTGCGCGGAGCTGTTCTGTGTGAGGCCTCTCTCTCCCTGACCACCTTCTGTAGCTGCGGGCCAGGGTCCGGGAGGGCCCGCGCCGCCATGCGATTTCGGGCTAAGATCGTGGATCTCGCCTGCCTAAACCACTTCAGCCGTGAGTATGACGGGGCAGGCTGAAGGGCGGCAGTGCCTCGCTGAGCGGCTGGGGCTGCCTTTCTCGGGCAAAGAGGAAGGGCAGTGAGAATCGCAGTCCTTTCCTGGGAGGAGGTAGAATGAGGCGCTTTCCCTCGCCTTCGAGGTGTTAAAGGGGTTGCGCAGCAGCAGGAGCTGCGTTTGTAAAAGCTGAAGGTTTTTCTGTCCCGCAGAGCCCGGGGTGGACGGAGCTATCACCGCTATAACGTCCTCCCTCTCTCTCTCTCCCTCCCTCCCTCCGGCAGGTATAATCAACACAATCGCCAAATTAGCAAAGACCTGCATCCTCCGCCTTACTGTCTGCAAACTGTATTTCATCCTCTCCGATAAAGTAGCAAATGGAGGCGTCAGTATGTGGTGTGAGCTGAGCCAGGTGAGCCCAGGGAAGTTCAGTAAGCACATGTTGAAAACCAGAGCATGCAATTGGGTTTGGTGGATGAGGCGTTTCTTGTAGCCCTTGCCTTCGATGGGCCAGGTCTCTAAAGGTCTGTCTGGTTGCACGGGTGCTTCAGGTTGGATATTCCCTTTACCTTGATTGTTGCTTCAGTGTAAAGCTTCAGTGTATGCTGGCCCGTATGGGCCTGCCCAAAACTGGAACCGCGAAAGCATGACTCAGTGTCTAATGGACTGCTTAGGTGTTAGGGGAGGACGTTAATTGGTTTAGCTGAAAGCAATGAGTCTTCATGGCTGTGCAGCCTGTTGTGATTCCTCAGGTAATGCCGGGCAGAGGGGAGTTTCTGCTGTACCCATGCAGTTCTAAGCTTAAGGTCTGATAAATAAATCTTGCCCCTTTTGTTTGCTTTATTTCCCAACTTTCAAAAATTGTAGGGGAATTTCTTCGATGAATTTCAGATGGAAGGAGTAGCTGCAGAGCACAATGAAATCTATTTAGAGTTGGTGCCTGAAAACCTGTCGAGAGCATTAAAAACTTCCCAGAGTGCCAAGGCAGTGAAGATCAAGTTGACTAATAAACACTGTCCTTGTCTCAGAGTTGCTGTGGAGCTAGTAAGTGCAACCATGCTTTCACAATTCATTCTTAAGAAAAAGTGCTTTAAAATGTAGTCCTTTTGCTAAGATCAAAGGGTAATATACAGTGTAATTCTAGAAAACTAAAGAAACGTGCCATTTTCCATTTCACTTTCTTGACATGGTTTGTAGCATACAGAGCCAGCTTTGTATTTTCCAAAAGGCAAGGAGGAGGTGGAGGAAGAAAGAAAACTATTGAAACTAAGAATACTATTGAAACAACTTTTTCAAATGTCTACTTTTCTCAATTCCTTTATCCTCTGTATCTTCCATGGATTATTGCCTTTTCATTGAAGCCACTAGGTGAAGGAGGTTTCAGTGTTTGGCTCCATGCCTTTGCCTTTGGTTTTCCTGATATTGTACGCTGACTTCTGGTTCTTTTGTTGTTGCTAACTCCACTGATTCACCTCTTCTGCTCTAAGGATAGCTTATCGATACACCAATGACTGATATATCATAAACTCTTCCTCATTCCAAAGGGAAGCCCATTAAAAGCATGTTGATAGGAACCTAGAGGAAAACTGGAGCTAGGGCATGTAGTTATAGCATTTCCCAGAGTGGGTCTGAAAAATTTAATTTGAGAATTCCAGTCTTGTATTTAACTGCAAGAGCATCCTCTTTTTTCCCGTCAAGCCATCCTTATCAAGCAGCAGTAGGATTGTGACACATGACATTCCTGTGGGAGTTATTCCCAGAAGAATGTGGAATGACTTCAGCGAGCCCAGTGTGCCAGACTTTGATGTAAGCCTCTGTTTTTATATTCCCTACTGAAAGGGGAGTTTGCGTGTGGAATGATATTGCTACAGAGTATGCTACTGATGGGGTTTGGAAAGAACTTGAAAGGAAAGAGGGAAGACTGGAGGCTACAGTTTTGAAGGGGAATGGAACATGGCTTCTATCCTGACAAGAGAGCCCAGAGCCTATGGGAACATAGTGGATGATTGCCAATAGCTTCTGTAATGTTCATGGCAAAGGAAGGGAGGGGTAAAGGACTTGCATGGCTTTAGTCTGGAGCACTTCTAAACCACACAAGTTTAGACTGTTTCAGGTGTTCAGGTGCCAAATGGCCCAGATAATCTGTTCTTTCTTAAATTTATGGCCTATCTGGCAGAGTTGAAGATATATGTGTTTCCTCCTGCTTTTTATATATTCTCTCAATATCCTTTTTTATTTTTAGCAGAGTTGCAAGGAAAAGTCCTTGTACAAATGTGCTCCTATTTGAGGTTATGGATGTCTATTACCTCTATAGCTAAGAGTATTTAGACTCTGAAGACATACAAGAAGAAACTTAAAGTATTTTGTTCTTTTATTTCAGATTTACAGTGCTGCAGTTCCAGAAATTACTGCAGTATCATCGGAATCAAAGGAAATCGTTATTTCCTTTTTGACTATTGTGATTGACTATTTAGTAACACAGATGTTCATGTGAGAGTCTGATATGCAAAAACATGCCTCTATTTTGAACACAGACTTGGAATATTATGTCTGGAACAATTGCTAGAATGATTGCCTGTTGGTATAATGGGAAAGAGTTCCTCTGTTCCTGAGACATTTGCCGATTTCAGATATTGTGCATCCTGAAAGCCGTAGATAACTCAGTCCAAACTAAGATAGAATTGAAAACACAAATAAATGTGCCCCAATCACATCTGAAATACTTGTGTAAATGCAGTTCTTATGTGTTCCTAGGTCAGTATTTACCTTCCAGTGCTGAAAACAATGAAGAGTGTGGTGGAAAGAATGAAGAATCTCAGCAACTTCATTGTAAGTTAAGGCACTTAAAGCACATATGCTACAGATGTTATTTCATGAGAGACATAACATGTTGCTTAAACTGGTGCTGCCACATAATCTTATTTTGAGATGAGTTAGATGTTGAAATCAAAGCATCTGAAGCCTGTGTAAAGATTGAAAAGAATGATGGGATTTATTTTAGAATTTACACTTAAGAGCTTTTCCTGGGATTCTCAGTAAATGATGGTCCTTGTACTAAATCCGTGAAAGAACTTGGCATTGTATTGCTACAAGGCGCTCTTTATAGCTGGTAAGAAATGACAGTCCTTCAGGAAGCTAGCTGGAGACTTTCCAGGTTATTTCATTAAGGAAATGCCTATTAAGTGAGTGTTGTGTTAGGTGTCTGTGAATGAACTTTAGGTAAACTTGATGTAGGATTTAAAGGAAATTCTGCTAATAGCCCCAGGATATCACCTTGTGCTTTAGACTGATGTGTTGGGTTTGCAGTCTACCCTGTATTTCTAGAGTGCCGGTATGCCTTTTAATTGAAAGAAGCCCTCTGCAGTTGGACAGAAAAGGGCTTTGGTTTTTTATTTAGTTGTTTTTGCTCACAGTCACCATAGTTGACTGACATGAAAGTTACTAAGTAAGTGTAGAGCTTTGGAATAGTTTGGGTTTGATGCTGTTCATAATAGTTCTAATAAATAGGAAATTTTCTTTTAACTGAGAATTCTGAAATTGGAACAGTCTCAGTTTTTCAAGACTTGAAAGAGTTGAGAGATTACCCTGGGTTACTGGCAATTTGGCAAATGGCAGTCATCCTGCAAATACATGTCAAACTCTTTCT
This sequence comes from Phylloscopus trochilus trochilus, assembly GCA_016584745.2. NCBI lineage: Eukaryota > Metazoa > Chordata > Aves > Passeriformes > Phylloscopidae > Phylloscopus > Phylloscopus trochilus. The sequence goes on along the minus strand of WQNJ02000546.1, from coordinate 54,812,083 downwards.
TTTTGTGAGATATTTTGGGGGCTTAGTCTTTACTTTCTTTCCTGCCCCCGTGTCCTTGGTGGACATTGAGCACAGTGAGCATAAAATTGAGCACAGTGCTTTTGTTTCTAGAGCTGAGGCTCTTTTCTCACACAGGATAGTTGTATGATGGGATTGAACTTAGTATAAGTGCCTTGCTTTCATGCTGTTAGAGGACAAAAATATTAAGTGTGACAATTAATTATTTTTGCAGGACGCATACTGGTAATAAAACTGGTCAAGATCAGTGCTTCAAAATGCCCTTAGAAGCAATTTCTGATAGTACTTGTCCATTACTTGGGAGCTTGATATCTCCACTGTATACAAGATTTTGGTTGCAGTACATGTGTTTTTTTGTTGTTTTTTTTTAATTACTGAGAATTCATCTAATCACAGAAACAAAGTGCTAGGTTGTACTTTAGGAGTCCTCTGAGCTGCTTGGGATTTGTGTAAGACCACGTATAGTTTCCTTCAAATTCCTCCTTCCAGCTTTCAGGATGGAATTTGAAAGCTTTTACCACTTTTCCAGGATTTCTGTTAGTTCAAATTCCTTCTTGGAGTTACTGATCTCATCCAGCTGTTGTCTATTTTAAATTCTTAAAAGCAACAATGTCAGCTCCTGGTACATCCAGTTTTCTGTGTCATATAAACTCTCTTGGTGCCTTTCTATTTGTTGAAAAACTGAATGGAAATAAGGAATCTTTGCATTTCTTCAGCTTCAGTCTCTTATTTCTGAAGCCTTTTCCTCAGAACATGGACTTCCCAAAGCTAATATTTCTTCTAAAAGTACTGGAGGGCAATTAAATTGCTTTCTTTTCATAACTTCTGGAAGTTTGGTCTTGAGTAAGTCACATGGAAATGATGGGAAATGCATTTTATAGCTGAACATTCAAATGTTCAAACTGTTTTCAGAAAGTGTGTTTGACTTGCACTGAAGTACTCCTGGAAGCTTGTATTTGAACAAAACCAAACTGTATTCTTCTGTAATTCTGCAGTGTGAAAGTGGGTTGCCTAAAATTAAGATTGATTGCAGGTGATTGAAGCAAACTTGAGTGGTGAAATGAACTTGAAAATAGAAACTGACTTAGTATCTGTAACAACACATTTTAAAGACTTGGGAAATCCTCCCTGGGGTAAGTTTCCCTGTTACCTCTTGTGTCCATCTGATCTCCTTACTTAAGTGTGTTGCTTAAAACAGTACTTGCCTTTTAGTCATTATAAAATAGCATCAAGTACTTTGAAATCTTCAAATGAACTCTTAAAAGAAAAAGTAGGCAGTGGAGTGTCTGTTTCAGGTTTGGGGTGATGGTGGGGAATCTCTTCCATTATTCATGACAGTTTGGTAGGAAAACTGGGATTTCTTTTCCTTGCACTGTTCTGAAAAACAAGCCATTTGAGTGCCAGCACTTAGATGTGTCCTTATGGGTGTTGAAACTGCTTTTTGTATTTGGACTAAGTATTGTGTCCTTGTGCTTTTAGCATCAGAGGATGGATGTCAAAGTTCTGTTCAAAGCAGAGATCCGGAAAGTATGGCTGAAGCATGCATAGACATCAAGAAGCTGCAGCAGCTGCTTGCTGGACAGCAGGTCAATCCTACAAAAGCATTGTGCAGTAAGTTCAACAGCTCTGCTTGTGAACTCCAGTTAAGCAGGGATGTTTGCCATACTTAGCTTCAGCAGAATACTGTATCTTCTGTTTTGTCTGTCTGAAAGCTATTGTACTGTACCTGAGGACTTTGGATATTTATATTTTTAGGCAGTAAGATTCAGGTGCTGGGCATTTGGGGAAGAAAAAATAAGTCAGGCCCTTTTAAGAGTCTCAAGCTGAATACTCAGATGCACTAATCATGTGTGTTGTCTTGTTGTCTTTGTTTTGAAGTTGTTACTAATTTTTATTATTATTTTGAGATGCTATTTTTGGAAGTCTTAAAGCCTCTAGCTTTTAGCAGAGCAATTGGAATTTACTGGTGTGTTTTTTCAGTTGGTTTTTTTTTTTCCTTTGGATGCTTTCTTACACTGAGTCTAATACTAAAATGCTTTTTATACAGCTAATGTTTCTAGCCATAGAAATGATACTTCCTTTCTAGCAGAAGTCTGTGCAGGGCTTTATATCCTATTTTTATAACTCTGTATGATTTTCCTGAGAACATCTGTTTGTTGTGGTTTAGTGCAGATGCTAAGAATTCCCAAGGAAGATTTAAATAATGGGTGTAGCATTATAGTATATATATATATATAAGCTATACACTATATATTTACTTTTTGGTATCATCTTTCATAAACTATTAATGCTTCACAGACCCTCAAGGATTTAAATTGTTTAGTTACCTTTCCATCAGAAGTGGCGGAAGCATTGTTCTTATGGTGGCATCTTTAAAAGATGTAATTTTTAAGGGTTTTTTTCTGCTTTGAGGTGGATTTTTGTTTTAATTTTGTTTTCTCTCTTTACAGATATTGTACATAAAAGAATTGTCCACTTCATCTTGCTCCATGAGGAGGTTTCACTTCAGTATTTTATTCCAGCAATTGCCTGAGTCTTTTGGAATCTTGGTCATTTTCCAACCTGAGGCCTCTTTCATGAAGTCTGAAATCTTTCATGAGTTGCTGGAGTATTTTGATGTAAGACACTGTTAAATGTAGCAAACATTTAACATTGGACATTATTTCAATATTTATTAAAGTATTCAAAGCACCTCCTCATCCAGACAGCAATTTTTGTGAAGAGTTATATGCTATGAGAGACACAATGCTGGGGAGTGTTGGTGTATCTTAGCCTTAGGAAGAGCAAAACTGAAATTTGCCTTACCCACACCTCAAAGCATCCCAAAAGCACACTTAATTAAATACTTTGGTCTCCTCAAGAAACTAAAGGTAGAGTTCACCTCTGGAGTTGCTGCTGCGTGTGTTCAGTATTGAGCAATCCAAGCTCAGGGATCTCTCAGCAAGCTATCATACCTCCATGAAACAGGAGAGCCTTCTGGAGGGTTGATATTTGCCTGGACAAGCATGCACAGCCCTCCTGAAGTGCTATGGAACTGAATTCTGTTCCAGGAGAAATCTTTTGATTAGACTTGCTGCAACATATCTCAGTAGCTGTCTTTGTGCTTACTCTTGGTTCAGCTCTTGGCCTGAGAGGATGAGCAAAACAATCTGGATTACGTTGTTAATGTGGGCAGTGAAAATCCCTATGTACAAAATCAATATCATATGAGGACATGTGTGAGCACAGCAATTGGTGTGAAATAAAGAACAAGTTACCTGTGGATCACATTTTTTCCCTTTCCAGATAGAAAACATTGTACAACCTGGGTCATCATGGTGTCAGACATGGTGAGATTGCATCTAGGCTCTCAAGCCAAGCAGCCAAGAGCATGACTAAATTTCACTCATGGGAGTACTGCCCCTGCTTCTACCTCCTGGTTATTTTCTGAGGTCTTTTCCTCCTTATTCCATGTGTGATTTATTTGTTATCCTGGCATGTTCTTTATAGCCTTTGATTGTTTTAGTGATTGAGTCTGTGCTGCCAAATGAGACTGAGAGTTTCTTCTAGAATGTTAACTTGTCATGATCAGAAGTGCTGGGTTTTTGATTGTTTGTTGTTTTTTCTAGGGGTATTGATGTTAAGGGAGCAATGAATCTTTTGTTCATGGAGATGCAAATGCTCAAGAGAAGGCTGAAGGAGAGGCAGTGAGAAGATAGAATAGACTTGTGGTGATGAGTGTGTTGACTGACTGTTCATAGGCCTTTCTGCCTACTCCCTCTTTGTTCCTCCCTGCTTTCCCTTGCCCTACACATTGCCTCATCAGCTGTCATATTTTCACCTACTGTCTGCAACATGCTGAGGTTTGCATCTTTACCATTTGCAAAATCCCATTTTGCCTGTGTTGTGAGTTGATCTTGGTGAGCGGCCAGTCACTCGCTCACACCTGGGATGAGGGAAAGAATTGGAAGGGTAAAAGTGAAAAAATTCATGGGTTGAGATAAGGACAGCTTAATAAGCAAAGCAAAATGCAGAATTCATTCACTACTTCCCATGAGCACAGGTGTTTAACCATTCCCAGGAAAGCAGGGCTCCACCATGCATAACACATACTTGGTAACAGACTGCATAACTCCAAATGCCCTTTTCTTTCTTCTTCTTTTCCCGGAGATGAACATGATGCTGTATGATATGGGTATCCCTCTGGTCAGTTGGGGTCAGCTGTCCCAGCTGTGTCCCTACCAATTTCTTGTGCACTCCCAGCGTTATTTGCTAGTGGGGCAGTGTGAGAGTAATGCCTTGGCACTGTGTAAGTACTGCTCAGCAATAACAAAAACATCGCTGTGTCATTGACACTGTTTTGGTCATAAATCCAGAACACAGCACCATATGAGCTACTATGAAGAAAACTAATTCTATCACAGCCAGAACCAACGTACCCTGCTGTTTGTTGATAGCCCAACAATTAGTGTGAACAGATATTTTTGGTTCTTTTTTTTTCTGGTTACTGTCTTTGTTAATGCTAATCAATCAGGGTTTATATCTGTGTTTGCCTCCTTAGTTTGTTTTTTTTTTTTATCATCCAGTAGAGGATGTGATCAATCAGATAACCATGGAATAAATATTCTAACTCTCACACAGATTCCTTCTAAAATATTTGCATCACTTTTGTGTGCAATGCACTTTTTTGTCATGGTATGGAAACTCAAAAGCTTCTCTTGATTTTCTTGCTTTTTGGTAACACACTACATTACTGATCCTTATTTTTATTGGAAAAAACCTTTGCATATAGTCTGATTTTCTTAATGTCGCAGCAATTAAAAAAGAGTGACATTTTGATTAGAAAAATAAAACAATAGAGGATGATAAAGAGCTGTGAAAAAATGTTTTACTTTGCATTTCTAAGAAAAAGCTGGGAACAAGTAATGGACTGCAGTTAACCCTTGTGAGAGGGTGTGAGTATTGTTTTTCATAAATGACAGTTTTCAGATGGGCAGGTTGCCAGTGACTAAATGTAAGACTGAAATTATGTCAACACAATGGAAAAAATACTGTTTCCAGAGCAAGCATCATGAATGACCCAGTTCAAATCATTCAGGCATAGACTGAGGTGTGTTGCACGCAGATTAGATGGCTAAATAGCTTATGTGATCTGGACTTAAATGCAGTAGATTGAGAATGGGCTGGAGAAGTTGCTCCAAGTCTGCCTGAAGGTCCCTCAGCAGCAGTGCTCCCTCAGCACTTCTGCCTGAAGCTCCCCGCAAACACCTGCTCACACGAGGCTTGTCTTGCCTTCCACATTCTTCCCTGGCTCCCTTTGCTTCTCAGCACATGCTTCAGCTGCCCCGAGTTTGCTGGCTTGGCTGGGGCAAAGCACTCATCTCTCGGCAAAAGGCAGCCTCTCGTTCTTAACAGCTCTGCAATGCCAGAGCAGCAGAGAGCCGGCAGAGCTTCTGCTTCAGATGCTACGCGCAGGGTTAACTCCAACTCGACTTGAAAGTGATCCTGTGCTGGAAAAGGCAGGACTCTTGCTGCACAAGCATCCTGGCTTGCTGGGAACAGAAGCAAGAACGAGTGCTTCTCTGCATCCTGCAAACACAAAGCACAAGCACGCACGGCGAGAGGAGACTGCCTGACACCTCCTGCATTCAGTACAGCTCTCTGCTGCAGCCAGGGCATGTTTGGCAGGGAACTACCCCCGGGAGCTGTGCATTGTGTTGGGGAGATGCTCCAAGTCTGCCTGAAGCACCCTCAGCAGCCAGCAGCTTTGCCGGCTTCTGCCTGAAGCTCCCCGCAAACAACTGCTCGCACGGGGATTGTCTTGCCTTCCACAATCTTCCCCTACTCTGTTTCGATTCTCAGCACATGCTGAAGCTTGCCCGAGGACGCTGGCTTCTCAGCGGCAAAGCACGGCTCTCTCAGCAAAAAGCAGCTTCTCGTTCTTGACAGCTCTGCTATTGGAAAGCAGCAAGGAGCCAGCAGAGCTTGTGCTTGAGCTGCTGCAAGCAGGGGCAACTCGAACTCGCTTCGGAAGTGATCCTGTGCTCGAAAAAACAGGACACTTGCTTCACTAGCCTCTTGGTTTGCTGGGAACAGAAGGAAATACAAGCGCTTCTCTGCACACAGCAAACACAAAGCACACGCGCGCACATGGCGACAGGAGACTGCCTGACACTTCCTGCACTCAGTACAGCTCTCTGCGCAGCCAGGGCATGTTTGGCAGGGAACTACCCCCGAGAGCTGTGCACTGTGCTGGGGGAGTTGCTCCAAGTCTGCCTGAAGCTCCCTCATCAGCCAGCAGCTCTGCTTCCTTCTGCCTGAAGCTCCCTGCAAGCACCTGCTTGTACCGGGCTTGTCTTCTTTTCTGCATTCTTCTCTGGCTCCTTTGGAGCTTCCTGGGAGACGCTGCAGCTGCCTCCAGCTGCTTGCTTCTGTTATAAATGTGAATAAAATAAACAACAAAGTTAAGATTGACAGCAGTTTTAATAAAAATTTAATAGAAAATTACAAAAACTTGGCAATAATTATTTAAATTTGATTAAGGTTCTGATAAGGGTAAGTAAAACCGACCAGGATATGGGGAGGGCTTCTCACCCTACCTCACGTAAAAAACAAAACAATTCAAACTACACTTGTATACTATTTGCCATTACATATTCATCAATGTTTTCTGTAAGTTTCCTCCTATTTTCTAGTTTTAAAAATCTACGTCACTGTACTTCATGGCGCATGCTTTACTTGTTGCCAGTGGGTCTTCTGTCTTCTTTTGGTGGTCTTTTGGATGGAGGCTCACAGTCTTCCTTTTTGTCCTTTAAAAAAACCTCTCTAATTACACATGCGTATTAAACTTGTATTATGTAGGCAATTATAAAGTTTGAACATTAAGGCAATAAATCTCATATAATTAACAATTTTCATGGAGTTCTTCCCTAACTCTTTCAGTCTTACAGATAATCTTAGCTAGTCTTATCTAAGTTTCCTCCTGTATCTCATGAGCATCTGCAGGAGAAGGGGGAATGCCCTCCCTCTCCTTTTTGGCACTACTTTTTATTACTACTTTATTATTTCAAAACATTGATTACCGTTTAAATTTTATCAGCATGAATCATACTTATTTATCACAATTTCCTCCATTTCTCTTTTTGTTCACATTGATTCATGCTCTGCTAAAGTGGTGTACCTTGATATCCCTTATACTTCCAACAATGTGGATTTTCTCATTGTTTTATCTCAGCTTCAAATTTCTTTAACATCTCTTGTGTTTCATCAAGCTTTTCACATTCTTTTTTAAATCTGGTTAACATTTCTTGTGCTATTGCAATCTGTTAGGATTCAGTTCACATGTTTTCGGTTTTGTTTCCCGGAATATGGATAGATTTGGCTGTTAATACCATTACAAATTTTGGTTTTCTTTTTGCTGCTAATTCTAAATCTATACGCATTGCGCATAAATCTATACGCAATTTACATCCCTTGAATTACTGAGTGAATTAGCCTAATAAAACATGGAATCATGCAAGGCAAAAACAAAAGTCCCAAAATTGAGCATAGTAACATAAATCCTAACTTTTTCCACCAAACACCTCCAAAGAGGTTATCCCACCAATTGGCTTCCAGAATTGAATTCCATTCAAAGCTTTCCTTATATTGTGCTCCCTAGGCACTGCCTCCCGAATCCCTCAAATAATCATCCACCGGAGATCACTCATATTCTGCCTATGCCCTACATCCTGATTATTTCAATTTGGATCCTGAATGGGCCATTTCTGATTCCCCCATGTCTGGTCCCTGATGTTCTCCATCCCAAATCTGCATCCCTGCCTGTCTGATCATTTCTCTCTCTTCTGCTGTAAACAAGATTCTTAGGATAAACTGCAATTCCACCCAGGTATATGTGTTCAGCCCCAAAAACTGATCCAACCTCTCTGCCACCCCAATGGGATCTTCTAACAATTTATCCATCTTCTCAAACTCCCTGACATCCCCTGTATTTAGGGGAGCACTCACATAACCAATAGATGATTCCTGTCCTGGATTTGCCATCGGAACCTCTCTGAGAGGGTATAATCGATCTTCCCTCTCTGTTTCCTCACTATCCTGATCATTGCCCTCACCTTGTCCCCTCCTGCTTCTTGTTCTATGTGCTACCGGTTCCTCTTGAATAGGAGGGGCACCTGGATTCATGTTGCTGTGGGACACAATGAAGGGAGACGTGCAGTCGTGAGAAGGCTGCTGTGGACCCCACAGGGAGGAGCCGCAGGTTTATTTTCCAAACCTCTTATATACTTTTCACAAATGTGCCCACCTTAGAGGTGGGACTCCTGGAACCATTGGTCACTTGCAGAGACCACTATGCGAAGTCCCTCCTCTGGGAATGCATGTGGAAAAACAAGATAGTTTACAGAAAGTGACCTTGTTTACCAGTTTCAGTCCCTGGGAACAGAATTTCCTAAAACCAAAACATGGCAGGCACGAATTGTGGCAACAGATTCACAGGAGGATCCTCAGGAACTTGAGGTTGAGCTGGCTGGTTAAGCTGCCCATAAGGGGGTGGGAGATGATCCAACAGGTCCCATGGCTCCTGTCTGTTCTTTTTGTCCACGAGTAACCCTCACTTTCCTGCCTCTGAACAACTAACTCACCCCTTAGGGATTCATAAGGCAGCATACTCAATCTCCTCTTGATTAAAAGGATCTTTTGAATTCACATATACATTTAAAGCCTGGCAAATTCAATTTTTGAATGAATGATCTGAATTTCAGCCAATACAAATTATCTTTCTGGGTCATTTCTTTTGTCCACTCAAACATACAATATTAAATCATTATCTGCTTACTTTTTCCCCTTCGGGATTCCCATGCATCCCAAAACACTATCATTATCCCCAGTGGACTGTCCTGAGGAATGCTCCCTTCCTGAGAACCCTCCCCATGGTTCCCAGATACTTCAAATCTCTGTGAATTTTTCTCACAATCCACAGCCCCTGATTCCAAGGACTTACTCTTTCCCTGACCTGTCTCTGGTGGCAACTAACCAAGAAATCCCCAGTACCATGAAAGTCTTGGTTTCCCACACTCACCCTGTGGTTCCACTTCCTCACTTAATACTCTGTTACACTGCCTTCTCCAACTACTTGTTCCACACCTATCTCTCTATTTCTCTCTCTCCCAATCTTATTCTACAGCTTTTTTTTTGTTTGTTTTTTGACCACCTCTTCTCACCATCTAACTACATACTAAACTGCCAGCTACCAACCTTTCAAAGGAAATTGAACCTACTCAATCACTCTCCTTCTTGGTCTCTCTACTAAGTAACCAAATCACTCCTCCTCCTCAAGAACCTTCCTGCAAGTTCTTGAACCAAGGACCCCCTTTTCCCTTTTGTTGGTCCCTCCCAGGGTCCCTACTCATTCTTCCCTTTTGCTTCCCTCCTTTCTTGGCCAGTCCCCTTGCGGGGATCCAGAAAGGCGTACTGGGAGATCCCACTCGCTTTGGTGGTCCGGACTACCCAGCCCCCATCTCAAATATTCCACACACACACTCAAGCACACAGCGACCCCCCCTACCCAACCCCGTGATACTCAGAGTCGCCTTTTCTCACGAGGATCTTTGTGCACAAAGAAGTTTTACAGGTACTCTCCCCTATAAGCCGGCACTCCAACGGGAGCCTCCTTGTGCACTTCTCTTCACTAGCTTCTTTTGCTTATGCATTATCATAATTGGAACTCCTTCTCCAAGGGAGCCCAGTCTACACTTAGGACCACCTTAAAAATCGATGGGGAGCTCCTTCCCCAGGACTAGCTGTCCTTCCCCCAGAATTGGAGATCCTGGGTTTCGGCAACAAATTTGTTATCAATGTGAATAAAATAAGGAACAAATTAAAAATTTAGCAGCAGTTTTAATAAAAATTTAATATAAAATTACAAAAACTTGGCAATAATTATTTAAATTTGATTAAGGTTCTGATAAGGCATAAGTAAAACCGATCAGGGTATGGGGAGGGCTTCTCACCCTACCTCACGTAAAAAACAAAACAATTCAAACTACACTTGTATACTATTTGCCATTACATATTCATCAATGTTTTCTGTAAGTTTCCTCCTATTTTCTAGTTTTAAAAATCTACGTCACTGTACTTCATGGCGCATGCTTTACTTGTTGCCAGTGGGTCTTCTGTCTTCTTTTGGTGGTCTTTTGGATGGAGGCTCACAGTCTTCCTTTTTGTCCTTTAAAAAAACCTCTCTAATTACACATGCGTATTAAACTTGTATTATGTAGGCAATTATAAAGTTTGAACATTAAGGCAATAAATCTCATATAATTAACAATTTTCATGGAGTTCTTCCCTAACTCTTTCAGTCTTACAGATAATCTTAGCTAGTCTTATCTAAGTTTCCTCCTGTATCTCATGAGCATCTGCAGGAGAAGGGGGAATGCCCTCCCTCTCCTTTTTGGCACTACTTTTTATTACTACTTTATTATTTCAAAACATTGATTACCGTTTAAATTTTATCAGCATGAATCATACTTATTTATCACAATTTCCTCCATTTCTCTTTTTGTTCACATTGATTCATGCTCTGCTAAAGTGGTGTACCTTGATATCCCTTATACTTCCAACAATGTGGATTTTCTCATTGTTTTATCTCAGCTTCAAATTTCTTTAACATCTCTTGTGTTTCATCAAGCTTTTCACATTCTTTTTTAAATCTGGTTAACATTTCTTGTGCTATTGCAATCTGTTAGGATTCAGTTCACATGTTTTCGGTTTTGTTTCCCGGAATATGGATAGATTTGGCTGTTAATACCATTACAAATTTTGGTTTTCTTTTTGCTGCTAATTCTAAATCTATACGCATTGCGCATAAATCTATACGCAATTTACATCCCTTGAATTACTGAGTGAATTAGCCTAATAAAACATGGAATCATGCAAGGCAAAAACAAAAGTCCCAAAATTGAGCATAGTAACATAAATCCTAACTTTTTCCACCAAACACCTCCAAAGAGGTTATCCCACCAATTGGCTTCCAGAATTGAATTCCATTCAAAGCTTTCCTTATATTGTGCTCCCTAGGCACTGCCTCCCGAATCCCTCAAATAATCATCCACCGGAGATCACTCATATTCTGCCTATGCCCTACATCCTGATTATTTCAATTTGGATCCTGAATGGGCCATTTCTGATTCCCCCATGTCTGGTCCCTGATGTTCTCCATCCCAAATCTGCATCCCTGCCTGTCTGATCATTTCTCTCTCTTCTGCTGTAAACAAGATTCTTAGGATAAACTGCAATTCCACCCAGGTATATGTGTTCAGCCCCAAAAACTGATCCAACCTCTCTGCCACCCCAATGGGATCTTCTAACAATTTATCCATCTTCTCAAACTCCCTGACATCCCCTGTATTTAGGGGAGCACTCACATAACCAATAGATGATTCCTGTCCTGGATTTGCCATCGGAACCTCTCTGAGAGGGTATAATCGATCTTCCCTCTCTGTTTCCTCACTATCCTGATCATTGCCCTCACCTTGTCCCCTCCTGCTTCTTGTTCTATGTGCTACCGGTTCCTCTTGAATAGGAGGGGCACCTGGATTCATGTTGCTGTGGGACACAATGAAGGGAGACGTGCAGTCGTGAGAAGGCTGCTGTGGACCCCACAGGGAGGAGCCGCAGGTTTATTTTCCAAACCTCTTATATACTTTTCACAAATGTGCCCACCTTAGAGGTGGGACTCCTGGAACCATTGGTCACTTGCAGAGACCACTATGCGAAGTCCCTCCTCTGGGAATGCATGTGGAAAAACAAGATAGTTTACAGAAAGTGACCTTGTTTACCAGTTTCAGTCCCTGGGAACAGAATTTCCTAAAACCAAAACATGGCAGGCACGAATTGTGGCAACAGATTCACAGGAGGATCCTCAGGAACTTGAGGTTGAGCTGGCTGGTTAAGCTGCCCATAAGGGGGTGGGAGATGATCCAACAGGTCCCATGGCTCCTGTCTGTTCTTTTTGTCCACGAGTAACCCTCACTTTCCTGCCTCTGAACAACTAACTCACCCCTTAGGGATTCATAAGGCAGCATACTCAATCTCCTCTTGATTAAAAGGATCTTTTGAATTCACATATACATTTAAAGCCTGGCAAATTCAATTTTTGAATGAATGATCTGAATTTCAGCCAATACAAATTATCTTTCTGGGTCATTTCTTTTGTCCACTCAAACATACAATATTAAATCATTATCTGCTTACTTTTTCCCCTTCGGGATTCCCATGCATCCCAAAACACTATCATTATCCCCAGTGGACTGTCCTGAGGAATGCTCCCTTCCTGAGAACCCTCCCCATGGTTCCCAGATACTTCAAATCTCTGTGAATTTTTCTCACAATCCACAGCCCCTGATTCCAAGGACTTACTCTTTCCCTGACCTGTCTCTGGTGGCAACTAACCAAGAAATCCCCAGTACCATGAAAGTCTTGGTTTCCCACACTCACCCTGTGGTTCCACTTCCTCACTTAATACTCTGTTACACTGCCTTCTCCAACTACTTGTTCCACACCTATCTCTCTATTTCTCTCTCTCCCAATCTTATTCTACAGCTTTTTTTTTGTTTGTTTTTTGACCACCTCTTCTCACCATCTAACTACATACTAAACTGCCAGCTACCAACCTTTCAAAGGAAATTGAACCTACTCAATCACTCTCCTTCTTGGTCTCTCTACTAAGTAACCAAATCACTCCTCCTCCTCAAGAACCTTCCTGCAAGTTCTTGAACCAAGGACCCCCTTTTCCCTTTTGTTGGTCCCTCCCAGGGTCCCTACTCATTCTTCCCTTTTGCTTCCCTCCTTTCTTGGCCAGTCCCCTTGCGGGGATCCAGAAAGGCGTACTGGGAGATCCCACTCGCTTTGGTGGTCCGGACTACCCAGCCCCCATCTCAAATATTCCACACACACACTCAAGCACACAGCGACCCCCCCTACCCAACCCCGTGATACTCAGAGTCGCCTTTTCTCACGAGGATCTTTGTGCACAAAGAAGTTTTACAGGTACTCTCCCCTATAAGCCGGCACTCCAACGGGAGCCTCCTTGTGCACTTCTCTTCACTAGCTTCTTTTGCTTATGCATTATCATAATTGGAACTCCTTCTCCAAGGGAGCCCAGTCTACACTTAGGACCACCTTAAAAATCGATGGGGAGCTCCTTCCCCAGGACTAGCTGTCCTTCCCCCAGAATTGGAGATCCTGGGTTTCGGCAACAAATTTGTTATCAATGTGAATAAAATAAGGAACAAATTAAAAATTTAGCAGCAGTTTTAATAAAAATTTAATATAAAATTACAAAAACTTGGCAATAATTATTTAAATTTGATTAAGGTTCTGATAAGGCATAAGTAAAACCGATCAGGGTATGGGGAGGGCTTCTCACCCTACCTCACGTAAAAAACAAAACAATTCAAACTACACTTGTATACTATTTGCCATTACATATTCATCAATGTTTTCTGTAAGTTTCCTCCTATTTTCTAGTTTTAAAAATCTACGTCACTATACTTCATGGCGCATGCTTTACTTGTTGCCAGCGGGTCTTCTGTCTTCTTTTGGTGGTCTTTTGGATGGAGGCTCACAGTCTTCCTTTTTGTCCTTTAAAAAAACCTCTCTAATTACACATGCGTATTAAACTTGTATTATGTAGGCAATTATAAAGTTTGAACATTAAGGCAATAAATCTCATATAATTAACAATTTTCATGGAGTTCTTCCCTAACTCTTCCAGTCTTACAGATAATTTTAGCTAGTCTTATCTAAGTTTCCTCCTGTATCTCATGAGCATCTGCAGGAGAAGGGGGAATGCCCTCCCTCTCCTTTTTGGCACTACCTTTTATTACTACTTTATTATTGTAAAACATTGATTACCATTTAAATTTTATCAGCACAAATCATACCTATTTATCACACTTCTCAGCGGCAAAGCACTGCTCTCTCTGCAAAAGCCAGCTTCCCGTTCTTGACAGCTCTGCTATGATAAAGCAGCAGAGACCCAGCAGAGCTTCTGCTTCAGCTGCTGCAAGCAGGGGCAACTCCAACTCGACTCAAAAGTGATCCCGAGGTGGAAAAGGCAGGACTCTTGCTGCACAAGCGTTCTGGCTTGCTGGGAACAGAAGCAAGCACCAGTGCTTCTCTGCATCCTGCAAACACAAAGCACACGCACGCACACGGCGAGAGGAGACTGCCTGACACCTCTTGCACTCAAGACAGCCCACAGCTGCAGCCAGGACACATTTGGCAGGGAACTAGCCCCAGGGGCTGTGCACTGTGCCTGGGGAGTTGCTCCAAGTCTGCCTGAAGCTTCGTCATCAGCCAGCAGCTATGCTGGCTTCTGTGTGAAGCTCCTGCAAGCACCTGCTCACACCAGGCTTGTCTTCCCTTCTGCATTCTTCCTCAAATCCCTTAGAGCTTCTTGGGACATGCTTTAGCCCCTTCGGGGCTGCTTTCTTCTGAGTAGAAAAGCTGTGTACTCTCTTTTAAAAGTGGGCTCATACCAGTACACCAGGGCCACTCTGAGTGGCTGAGCTGGGGTGGGGACAAAGAGCGGAGTTGCCTGGGTTGTGATGCGCTCGGGCACCTGTGACATCACGGGGGACATGTCACAATGCGGGCAGCTGGAAAAGGCCCCAGCAGGTAACACTGGCCCTGTATTGCTTGGGCAAGCAGTGAGAGCGCATGTGGGGGGGAGGCTGTGCTGGGGACAAGGGCTGGGGCAGAAAAGCTGCACCCAGGGCTGGGCCGGGTTCTCCCCTTGCATGCAGGGACAGCCCCTCATAGCAGAGCAACAGGGGTGCTGCTGCTGCTGCTGGGGCAGCAGGACAGGGCTTCCTGCTCCCAGCTGTCTGGGGCCCTGTCCTTCCTGCCCCAGATCCCTGGGATTCCCATCCCTGCTGTCCCCACTGCCAGCTGCCTCCCTCCCTGTCCCACTCAAGGCCTTCTCTCCATCCTCCTGCAGACCATGGAGTCCTGGCTATTGTGGTTCTTGCTCTTTCAAAGCGTCGTCCAGTACCCACAGCCCGTGGGTGACGGTTTGGATGAGGCGACGCGTCTGCGCATGGAGCTGCGTGCAAAGCTCCAGGAACAGCAGAGGATTTGGCTGGAGCGGGAGGTGGAGCAGCTCACATTGGTGCAGTGTGGCGCATCCTGGGCAGGCCTGCACTGGTCTGCCTTGCAGCCCTGGCAGGTCTGGGCATATGCTGGTCTCTTGGTTCTTCTCCTGGCCGTATGGTTTATGCGGAGGAGAAGAAGCCGTGAGGCAGAGATCAGTGGTGAGGAGGAGCAGGAAAAGGAGGAAGAGGAAGAGGAAAAGGAAGAGGATGAGACACGGGTGTATGATCTGAGATGGCTTCTAGAGGAGCGCATCCAGTGGCCTGTACAGGACCTCCAGACAGGCTGCAACAGGACAATGGCCCTGATGGACACCCTCACATCTGTCCTCAGGCGTCCCTTGGGTAGGACTTTCTACCCGGTGCTGCAACGAGCCATTGGATTTGGCAGTGCCTTTGAAGGTTGGACTGCCAGTGAGGAGGAAGTGACGTACCGTGTGCTGGTACCCCTGACTCCTCCCTTCGGCCACGTCTTCTACCTGGAGTGTGACACTCAGCAGCAGAGGCCCGGCAGGAATTTCCGTGTCTGTGTGAACCTGGAGTGCAGCTGCCCAAGGGAGCAGCAGGGTGCAAATCTGCTGTGCTTCCTGCACCACCCTGACGTGGTTAGGGGGGTGACTGGGCAGCCCAACCTCCTCGACACGCTGTGCACCGGCTCCTTCCTTGATGTTATGAAAACTGTCCGCTGGTTCTGCGCACTGGTGAGAGCAAGTTGGCGGCGTTTGCCCCAGTCACGCAGCTGGCATTTAGTGCCACTGCCCTCCAAACGCTCCTGCAACCTCAGGCTGACCAACAGCCAAGAGAGCTTCCAGCTTAGGGTGCTGTTTGGGGTGCAGCGCCATGGCTCAGACATCTTTATCAGCAGCCGGGCTCGAGGGGCCCAGACCCCAAGCACCATGTGGCCTGAGACCTACAGCGTGGCAGAGACAAAGTTCTTCAGGCACATGGCCACGCAGGTTCCCCAGGACAGCTCGTACCTCAGATGCCTGCAGCTGCTTACTGGTGCTCTTGCGCGCAAGGACATTGCCACCCATTCCATCAAGACCATCGTCATGCGCCTGCTGAACACCGCACCAGTGGCACAGTGGCACAGGAGGTACTTCCTGCTTCAGCTGTCCGATGTCCTGGAGCAGCTGCGCTTATCTCTGGAAGAGAGGCACCTGGAGCATTTTTTCCTGGGCAACCAGAGGCTTCCGGAGGAGATCAGGTTGCCCCCCGATATACGAAGCGCCAGGCCACCCAACCTCTTCCACGGCCTGCTGCAAGATCCGGCTGCCCACTCTCAGGCCGTGCAAGCCTACCATGATCTGCGCCAACGCCTGGCAAGAGTGCTGGCCTATGGCCACTGTTAGCGGAGCACGTAGAATCACAGAATCACTGGCTTGGAGGAGACCTCCAAGATCATCGAGGCCACCCCATGCCCTGACACCACCTCTGAGTCTCTGTTTCTCCAGGCTAAACAACTCCAGCTCTGTCAGCCGTTCCTCACAGGATTTGTGTTCCAAGCCCCTCAGCACCCCTCCTTTGGACCTGCGTGCTCGTGGGGCTTGCAGCTGGTGGCAGAGAACCGGCTTTTAGTCCCATGACAGAGACAGGAACAAGTGGGATACATAGACAGATTTATATACTTGTATATAACTATAGTGTGTGTGTGTATATATATCATGACAAAGGTAGTTACGTAGTTCTACATTATTCAGTTATATAATACACAAACAGAAGTGTTTTTAATAGATAGCTTTTAATAGATAATATAATTTTAATAAATTATAGTGATAGGTTATCAATTATCGTATTATTTTATAAAAAGATATAGCACATAGATAATGTCACTACCTGTTGCGACACATATTAATACTCTGAAGTTACTGCATTTATGAGAGGCAAGATTTTCATTACATTGATGTCTTTATAAAATATATATTATACACACATTGTGTTTAATACAAAACAATCATTTAACAGGTAAAATGGAAATGAAATAAGAAATTATATATCGTTCCTATATAATTACACAGAATAAGATATGTAAATAAGTAAATGTTTGCTGAATACGTAAAATGCTCTAGAATTAACGAAATCATCATTGTAAATATATGATAACAAAGCATTATAAATTTAGTATGCATGTCGTGTCACTATCTGTGGTGACAATATTAACGCTCTGTAGCTACTGTGTTTATGACAGGAAAGTTTTCTATTAGATAAATATATATTTTAGAATATATGTAATGCATATGGCATATGTCATATTTTCGTACAGAAACATGGCCATATACAGTGTCACGATCTGTTTGGACACATATGACTGCTCCATAGTTAGTGTATGCATGACTGGCAAGCATGAAAGCGCTTTGCTGTTTTTCAGTAAAATGCAGTCTTACAAAAACTGGAGTGTGCAAGACTTTCTTGATCTCAGCCAGACCTATAGTATTGGTAAATGTCACATGCTGCGAGTCTGGGCTTGGGAACAGTCTCCTGGAACACAACCAGCCTTACAGTGCTGAATTGGTTCTAATCAGAAATTCAGCCCAGCTGCCCCGAGCCCCTCTGATCCCAGAGTCACAGAATGGTTGGGCTTGGAAGGGTCCTTCGAGATCGTCCTGCTGCCAAGGCCAGGCCCACATTTCACCAGGCCAGGTTGCTCCAAGCCCTATCTAGCCTGGCCTGGAACACTGCCAGGGATGGGGCAGCCACAGCTTGTGTGGGCAGCGTGGCCCAGGGCCTCAGCAGCCTCAGATGCCAGAACTTCTTCCACACATCCAGCCTAGGCCCGCCCTCTGTCAGTGGGAAGCCACTGGCCCTGGCGCTGTGCCTGCAGGCCCGTGTGAACAGGCCCTCTGCAGGTCTCTGGTGCAGGAACTGAAAGGCTGCAGGAAGGTGCCCCAGGAGAAGCCCTTGGAGAGCACTGGGGCCAGGGATGCCCCCATGAGGGCAGCAAGCGGGGCCTGGCACAGCCATCAGAGCGGGAGGAACAGGGCGGGTGCCGAGGCCCTGCCAGCTGGAGCTGGGAGCTCCAGCGTGCGGCAGGCAGGGAGCCGTGGGCTGCTGCAGCTTTGCATCCCTCACGGCTGAGGCAGCTGCCCAGGCACAGCCGGTCAGGGACACACGGCCGACCTGGTGCCACCCACGGGGCCTTCCTGCACTGAGGCCTAGAGTCATTTGTGGCTGTGAGATGAGCGGCCAGCATGACTCGGGTCCCCAGGGTGGTGACAAGTGTGCAGGGGAAAATGCCAGTCCGGGAACAAGCAGCAGCAAACAGTCCCCGGCACAGCCGTAGTCGTACTGGTGTCTTACGGCAGCTGTCTCTCTTTCCACCTGGAAATAGCAGAGGGGGGATCTATAAATAATAATAAAGTACCTTTCAGCACCACTAAAGCCTCACCAATGCTGGATGGGTACTGAACAGCTTTCATCATCGCAAAATCACCAGGAAAAAGGGTCAGCAAGGGAAAGGAGGCCAACACAGGCATAGCTGGGAACTGAAGACAAGTTTTTGGCACAAAATCTTTCTTCAGGTCTGAAATGCATGAAAGAGAGTTTTCAGATCGTAATTAGATATGTAGGAATCAGACTACCCTGAAAGTAAAGGCAACTGATTTCCACAAAGAAGAGACAGTAGTGGAAAGGCAGGATGGGAGAAAGATTTGCAAGAAACCTGCAGCTTTGCGTACAAAACAGTCTCTTAACAGGGCTTTTTAGGAGTGTAAGAAGAGGCTGGGCCATTCGCTCCTTTTTTGTTCTCGATTTCTCATTGTCTCCTTTTTGGTTGTATCTGCACGTCCTTTTGTTCTGGTGATTGTCTTTCCATACCATGCTACTCCCTACTCTCACCTTCCCCAATTCCAGCAGTGTTACAAGTCCTAGCAAGCAGATACATTAACTCATTCAGCTACAATGTAGAAGAACCCTCTCCCTCTTCAGGGCTTTTCTTGGTCAGGAGCAAGGAAGCAATGCAATAATGTCCTTGGTTCCTGATGGCAGAAGTTGACTGGAAACTGCCAGAAGCCTGCCATGGGAAGAAACAGTTTTATTTTGGAGAATGAAATAGCAGACAGCATTCCACTAAATCACAACAGTAAGGCAAAAAGGTGTAAATAAGAAGCTGGAGGCTACTTGGATAAGAGAACAAACTGGCTTGGCAGGAGCCCTGAGGATAATGCCCGACTCAACTCAGCCAGGAAGCACATGCAATAAATATCAAAGCAGGCAGGATGCACTAAGGAGCAGCAGCAGAACACACCCTGACGTTATTGGTACACTCATCGTTTAATTTCAGATGAATCAAAACAGCGAGCCAAGGCTTGGGATCATGTAATCCAGCACCGCTAACACGTACTTTGCAAACACCACAGCCTAAGTGCTGAGCTCAGGCTCAGCAGCGCTGGACAGCTCACTTTAATAAACTCCAACAGGGACACCAGCTCACAGGGAACAATGCAGAGGGATAAATCTGGAATGAAGAAGATGAGCTAAAGACAGCAGTGATTCAATTAAATATTAATATCACTGTGTGGAATCAGATGACCTGATTAGATCCAGAATTTTCTTTGGGGATTGTTGGACAGACACTGTTGTTTTTTTCCAATTTTATTTGACTGCACAAGAGGGGTTTCATGGTATCCATCGTCCTGGAAAAAATAACATTAAAGCACCACAAAAGAGAGTGGGTCCCCGGCAGCAAGCTCAGGTGTGGCCTGGATGACCAGCGCAGAGCTGAGGGGGTGTGGGTTGTGGGGAAGCCTGTGCAGCAATGCTGGCTGGGGACAGCACCTGTCTCTTCACAGGTTTCCCGCAACACACCCCGCAGCCGAGGCCATGGTTGCGGCACATCGGGCACCTCCGGTGAGGCACAGCCCGAGGAACCGCTCAACCCTGCCACAGAGAAGAGGGACCCTCGGAAAATGCTGCTTGAGACACAGGCAGCCCCGGCTCTGTCATGACAGGAAAGTGCAATGAAAGAAAGATATGAAGCTATTAAAAGGTGTCCAAAGGAGACACAAAATGGTGTCACGAGACACAAGACACGCAACCGAGATGGCGACGGGCCGTGTGGGGAAGCCCTTATGAGGAGTGGCTGAGGCCACTTGGTCTGTCCAGCCTGGAGGAGACTGACGGGAGACCTCATCAGAGTCCACAATTTCCTGGTGAAGGGAAGAGGAGGGACGGGCACTGCTCTCTTTCCGCCGCTGACACGACCCGAGGGACTGGCCTGGAATCAGGGGAAGTTTAGGTTGAATATTAGAATAAAGTTCTTCCCCCAGAGGATGGCTGGGCACTGGAACAGGCTCCCCAAGGAAGTGGGACAGCACCAAGCCTGACAGAGTTCAAGAAGCGTCTGGACAACGCTCTCAGGCACATGGTGCGACTCTCGGGACTGTCCTGTGCAGGGCCAGGAGTTGGAGTGGATAATCCCTGTGGGTCCGTTCCGAGTTAGGAGGTGCTGTAACACTCGCCCCTCCGCCGTTCGCAGCGCCTCCCGCCATCACCCCCTACCGCGCCCCGCCGGCACTGCAGCAATGGCGGCGCCCCATGGCGCCCGCGTGTGCCCGACGCCGACCGCTGCTGTGGGTGGGGACGGGCGGCCGAGCCCGGGGCGCGGCCAGGACGGGCCCCGCCGCCGCTCCCCCCGGCCCCGCGCACCCGAGCGATTCCCGCCGCCCCTTCCGGCGGGTTCGGCCCGATGCACAATGGCCGCGGGGGCGGTGGGGCTCTGCGGGGGAGGAAAGAGGCGCAGGAAGGGGTTTGCACCGGGGAAGTGCTGTCGGGGCCCCCGGCCACAGCAGCTCCTCAGCGACTGCGGGGAGCGGCGGGCGCATACAAGGGCGGCGGTGGTCAAACCAGGGGCACTGAGCTGTGGCATCACGGCGAGGGCAGCAGTGTCCTGAGGTGGGCAGGAGCTTGCTCAGTGACCCCGAGAGCCTAAACACATTTCCCCTCGGGCCCTGTTAATGCTATTTGCACTTAAGATACTTCTGGCCGCCTCCAGAAGAGAAGTGCGAGGCAAATTTATCTAGCAAGCTTCAATGAAAGCCTGATATGCAAAGAGTAATCAGAACTGCAGCAGAAAACATCTCTTGCTTAAAACAGGCACAGGCCCATGGTGCCCTGCTCTGTGGGGAACACGGTGGCAGGAGCACAGCCAGAGGAAAAGTGTAGGGTGCACATAAAGCAAAATGGTTGCAGTGTCTCATCCACATGGTAAGGAATGTACGGTCAAATTTACTTTGTTATTCAGGTACAGCTGGTGAAGCAATCAGGTTGTCTTGAGCAGGTTTAATGTTCAAACACTGCAAAGGAAAGGAATTTCTATGTTTCTTTATAAAAATTGGAACTTCCCTGTTAAAGTCTGCTCTGATCACTGGAAGCAAACAATATTTCCCCTATCCCTTCTTATTGGTGAGACTGGTTGCTCCTGCTTTCCAGCCTAGTTGATTTCTTTCTGCTCATTCACATGAACTCTTTATGTGCATGAAGAGAGCATGTAACTTGAAGTAAAAGAGTGGCCTTATGGCCAGCTCTAAGTGGGTTGCTTCTTTTAGAGCTAGTTTTTGATAAACTGAAGTGTTGAAATAAATTTCAGAAACTCCTAGTACACCCTGAAAGGCTGGAGTAATAGCAGGCTGGGACCGCAAGGCGGCTCTGTTCCACCGCCCAGCTGAACATCGTGCTGTACCTCTTGCTTCAGGCTTAGGGAACATCTGGCTTTCTGAAAGTTGGTTTTTCCAGGGCATCAAAACTTTCTGGACATGGCATGCACTGCAGCTGCACAGTCCAGCAGTAGGACGGGAAAAGTGGCATGAACACCTCCATTCCAGCAGCAACTCCTCAGACCTACACTTAAATCCAATGTTAAACTGCAACTACTCTTTGTTTTGAGTCTAAGCTTTGACTTAAATTTGAACAGTAAACTGGTGTTTCAGGTCGTGCAGTAGCCGATGTTCTCAAACTTGACTAGGGCTGTGGTAGAGAAATATGCATGCATGTTGACAGATAACAAAATACTACCTGTATGCCTTAGAGATCCTTGCTTTTTAAGACTTGGCAGAAATTGCTGCCCTCCCTATCGCAATTATGTAAATGCTGAAATATCCCAGATCAGCAAAATTCCATTAAACATAAAGTGCAAAGGAAAGTTATCTTAAACAAGCAATGTACCAATTGTAAAGTTGTTGCATTTATTCCCCAAGGAAGAAAGGATTCTTATCAAGAGGGGGTGAAGAGGTTAGCCAAACTTAATGTGTCATTTTTTTGTTAGATGAGCTTTAACTTAGACTACTGTAAATTGAATGAAAAAACATGGAGAAGGGAGATAAGGAGCTTTTGGGATTAAAAATAAAAATAAGCCCCAAAGCCTTCATTACTATCTTATAGCTTTTTCTAAGTATACTTTGCTGTTGCAGATCTGAAATTAATGAAGTGTGCATGGATTATTGCTAAGTGTATTTTGCTTCAAATCTGGTTATTCCCCAGAAGTCAGAAGCTTTGCATGTCTGTTAATACAGTACTTTTCTAATACAAACTTTTGGGTTTTGACTCAGTGCCAGAGGAGCAAAATAATATCCTTACCTTTGCAGCTGTGACCACAACATAAAAGCAAGCAGGAAGAAGAGCTAATGCTCGGTATTGTTTTCACTGCACTTAAAGCACCTTGAGAGCTGGAGCTTACACAGAGAGACAGCCCCACTCTCACCCTCCCTAAGAAATGTGGCTGTTAGGGCACTTGGCCTTTCTTTTATACCTGCCTCAGTTTAGCCAGTACAGGTGAATGCATTTTATCTGCTAAACAGCCCAGCTCCCTCTCTGTGAGCATTGCTGTTGCACAGCAGCTTCCCCCATTTGCCTGTGCTGCCTTACGAAATCTGCAGCACAGCACTCATAGCAGCTCTGAGGATGGTTTGATGGCACCTCAGCTTGTGGTTGTTCTGGGAATTAGAAAGAGGCTCTAGGCACAGATCTGAAGGGTGGCTGCATCAATTGTAGACAACTTTTGTGTGTAGACCTCTCTGCTTGTCCAGCTCCCAGCTGTACAAGTACCACTAAAGCAAAAGTTAACAAGTGGTGTGTGAATACCTACCTTGAAATGCTTGCATATTCAAGCAAGTCGGAGGAGAGAGGGAGAAGAAAGGTACTTAGTTGGATTTTTCTATTTCTCTTGTACTGTTGTTAGTGACTCAGTCTACAGTTTTGATCTGTGATTTTGCCTAACTGCAAAAAGACTATATTATTTCTCAGTTTTTGGGAGGAGCAGTTACATGACCATAGGCTAGTGTGGGAGGTAACCTCTTGAAGATGCAGTTTTACTTTTTTCTACTCTGCATATCATAAGGAATAGAAAGTTCTTGGAAGTATACTTCTGAAAAGTTACCTGATACACAAGAATATTGGAATATGTCAGTAAAAATTCAAGTTATCTGTTCAGCATTACTTCTTAGTCTTTTCCCTGTTGTGAGCAACTTGAAAAAGCATCACCAGGTACTTTATCCTGACATTTGTCTTTTAGCATGTTTCAGGGATCCCTTCTGGTATTAGAATGTTGTAAGTGACAGAAACCTTTCATTTGCTGTGGTGCAGTGGTGTTTTTTTAACAACGGCAGAGCAGTAATAGCAGTTGAATTTAACCACCCCAACCCCCTTCCTCCAGGGCAGAGTAACTTGCTTTTTTTGGTGTTTAAGTGTTTTCACTAAGCTAAAATACATAGTCCCTATTTCCTGAGCTCTCTGAGAGCATATCTTTGGTACACAGCAGATTATAGGGGCTTTGCCCTGCCTTTCTTACTCCTCCTTACACCAAATAAAAAGTCAATCCTGCTATTAATTTGATCATTACACAAAACAGTAAGCCAAATTGTCCATTACATCAAAATGTATTCTGCCATCATGTTATTAGACCTCTTGTAGATCAAACTGGAGGCAAGTGAAGAAGTAATGTTTTCTTTTTTCCTGTCTGTAGCTGTACCTTCTTTGAAGATTGGCTTTGTAAGCTTCTCCCATTAACTAACAAAGAGATAGAAATCTTCCACATCCCTTTGTGCCTTCTCCAGATGTGGATTAAGTTCATTAATGGCAACAGTAATCTCCCAGACTGTCTGACAGGTGTTGCTCTGTGCACCAGCACCAGTGCAGATTCTCACTTTGATGATGTTAAACGAGTGAGAGCCAAGAGCGTGGGTTTGAAGCACATTGTCTCCATGTACTGCACTTTAACTTGAGCATGAAGTTCTCAGATGGATCACCAGAGGCTGCACCACCAGTGAATGCTCAGCACTCTCCACAACTCATAGGTGGGGAAGTCCACGAGGGCAGGAGAGTGCTCATCTAAACCAGCCACACACACAGAACTCATAGTGGGAGCACAGCCCTCAGCATCAGGTATTTTCATTTGCAGACTCATGCTTATTCCTGATGTAGACATAGCCAGCAGCAATTATAAGAATCCAGTCTAGCATTAAAATAATTAAAATTGACATATTGAACTCCCTCAGAAGGAAGACCCATAAGAAATGGGAATATCTGTAAGGAAATTTGATCCAACAGAAGTCTAAAACAGTCCAGAAGACCTCATAGCACTCCTTTTCAGTTTTTTTTAGCACTCTGCAGGAGCCTCTACAACTGGTTGTGTGGTGTTGGTGAACACCAGAAATTGAAGGTGTAAACACAGGGTGATACATCAAGATCTGGACTACTCGAGAAGACATGGTCATCTAAACAACATTCATTTCAGTGTAGCATGAGAGATCCATCACCTGAGGCTGGGAAATGTATGTAGGGTACCTGGGAGATAGGAGAAAAGAAGAAGATACTCAGAGTACAGAGGCATTTGTGGATACAGATAGTTCAGTTTGGCAGATTATAAGTACGTAGAAGGAATGCAAGTCTTGCCAGAGACAAAAATAAATAATTTGTCCTGTTCATGGCATAAGAGAACCACAAAAGGCACTGAAACAAAAGTTAAAACATTAGAGAACTGTAAGAACCTGCTCTGGAAAGCATGTGAGATAAGAGCAATGAGGGTTCATTTGATAGGCTTAGAGGAAATTCAGATAATTTCCATACAGGTGTGTTTTTATTAGAGATTACTGCTGGGCTGCCTTCTGGGGGAAAAAGTGTAAGCCAGTAGGGGAAAGACAGACCTTGCCAGGTAAAGAGTCAAGGATAATTTAGATGGACACACAGTGAGGAAAACAAGCCACCTTATTTAGCAGGATGGTGTTTTTCCTGAAGTCTAAAGATGAGGAACACTATTATCTTGAAAATCCTTAATGTCTTGTCAGTACAATGCACACAACAACGTCTTACATGTAGGCTTGCTTACTTTGATTTCTGGTATAATTTTCTTCTGCCACTCCACAAAATTAAAACCTCTTCAAAATACGTAGTTAGCATTGTTGGGGAGGATGAAGTAGCTAGGCCCTGCAGAGATGATTTATTAGTAAAAGATTCTAAAAGTATGAAACCCACAAGAGGAATAGAATTAAAAGCAAAGTTTGAACTGTAAGTTGCTGGACAGGAAGAAGGTGATTAGGCAGCTGAAAAGATTTGGCTGAGTGAATCAGTAACACCCCTGCCAAGACAAAAGGATGAATAAAAGGTTGGACCTTCTCAGGTATCAGGGATAAGGTGGGTTTCACAGGTTTTGGTATGTAGAGTAGTATTGTAATGTTGTCGTTCCCATAGGCTATATGTAGATTCTGTAGGTTTTGTATCTTAAGGTGATTGGTTAATGCTCATTAGAATATTCACGATAGAAAGGGTTAAAATGGAATGTGACAAGGAGCTTGGCCTCTTTTCACCCTGTCTTTGCACCCTCTCTTTGCGGCCTCTCTTGGCGCACCTTCCCTTAGACCCTCTTGGACTTTGCACTGGATCCCTGGACCCTTCCCCAGTCAGGCTGCCTCCCCACGACCAATAAAGCACGTGTTCCAAAGAGTATCCTGATCTTCAGATCATCTCTCTCGCCGGACAACCAGCGTGCTTTCTAATATAGCATCCCTTCAGTGGCCGTCCCTGTCAGCACCCATGCCAAGCAGCTGACAGAATGATTTTTCCCCTGTAGTACCTGCGCATCATTATCTCCAGTATCTGCACATAATAAAGGCAGGCTTTGGAGAAACATTTGCCATATTTGGAGCTACTGGTTGTCCAGTGTCATATTAATGAGCATTGTGAGGAAGGAGGCACAGCCTACCTGTTTGCACGAGTGACACAGCACTGTTTTTGCATGACTTAAGTATCACACATTTAACTTGTAGTCAATAAAATCTTTAGGCTTGAATTTTTGCCTTGGCACCTTAATACAATCTCTCCTTAGAATCCTGAGAGCAGCAACATGATGTAGTCCATACACCAACACATTTTGACTACTGAATTTAGATGGAAGAATGATATTGCTTATTCCAGTAGGACTGGAAAGCAACTGTCAGCACTTAGAACTACAATGTGAGCTCCATGTGAGTTATTAGAGCTGCAGCTATCTAAGCCTAATCCTGGCATCCAGGAACATTTCCTTGGATTTTACTGGACAGATACATTTGTGGACACAGCTGTACAAGCACTGAGGGAGAAAACTACAAGCCTATGTGCTTCAGAGCCTGCACTACAGTTAAACACATGTAGCGTGCTAGCACAAGTGAAAGGGAGAGCTGCTATGTGCAACATGATCATTAGATTTGGTCTAGCAGTTGCATAAACACAATGTTGATCTACAGTTGCTGGTTCGCTGTAGTACAAATTTCTACATGTAGCATGGTTAGGGAGCCCACCTTAACAGATGCTTCAGAATAAATAGTACTTCTAAGATTTCTTGTGCTGAATAGAAGTACATTAAAAAGATGGTAGCCATCACACACCACTTGGAAAAGGGTAATTAATAGCTTACCAAGACCCCCATTGTCTTGGGTTATAGAACCAAAAATGTGTATTCTATTTCATTTGCTGAAAGCAGTTGGGGAGATGTTTTTCTTTATCTCTTGTAACTCCGGGAGGAGGGGGGCGGGTGCCTTTTGATAATGGGCCAACTGTTGAAACCAGGTGGGGCAGTGTTTCTTATCTCTTTTCACAATGGGCCATTAAGACTCCCCAAGCTGTTCTCCTCCCCAAAGCAGTACATCCACATTCCATTGTGAGATGCTCCACCCAGTGGGGGGAGCCAACCATTCCTACCTGGATAAAAACTGAGATGTAAGAACACAAGGTATCTGGCTTCACCTGATTCCTGGAGGAAGACTGGACCCTTCTCACCATCACTGGACCATTTTTGACAGGATCATCTCTACTTCAGCAGAACCACATCTGCCAC
Source organism: Phylloscopus trochilus trochilus (assembly GCA_016584745.2). Classification (NCBI taxonomy): domain Eukaryota; kingdom Metazoa; phylum Chordata; class Aves; order Passeriformes; family Phylloscopidae; genus Phylloscopus; species Phylloscopus trochilus. Next base: position 54,784,636 of record WQNJ02000546.1, on the reverse strand, counting down.
TCCAGGAGGACTTACTGTGGACTGCTTCCAGCACCCTGACCAACAGAGTGTCAGGTTATTCCCTCTGACTCTGTCAGGGTTTTCCAAAATTGTTGTTTGTTTGTTTGCTGGTTTAGTTGGGTGGTTTTGTTTTCTACATTTGTGTTGTTAATATTCCTAGTAAAGAACTGTTATTCCTGTTCCCAAATCTTTGCCTGAAAGCCCTTAATTGCAAAATTATAATTTGGTGGGGGTGAGGGGTTTACATTCTTCATTCCAAGGGAAACTCCAGCTTTCCCTGGCAGATACCTGTCTTTCCAAACCAAGACACCCATATATACCACATAACAATCTTCAATCCTTGTCAAAAATAAAAATATATCAAAATTTGAAGCCTAATGAAATTTTTTCCACTTAGTTTCCTACTTAAGGTAGCTGTAGGGTCCTGCTTTAAAGTGACTCTTAATACTAGAAGCTCACAGGTACCTTCGCTCAAATTTTGGTGCCTCTTCCTTGCTGCTGTTTTTAATCTTTCTTCTTTGAGCCTCACAGGTGCAAAACTTTCAGTTGAATTTACTCTGCTTTATCCAGAAGTGGTGAGGAATGTGTTTCTCTGAATATTAATCTTGCTAGATATGAAGGACCTGAATGAATATGAAGGATATGAATGCTTAAAAAAAATAACTTGCCTGAATTTCTGTTACTTTGGGAGTTCAGGGATTTGTTTGTTTGGTTTGTTTTGATTTGTTTTTCCAGTCAGAATTCCACAGACTTCTGAGTAAATGAGTTAACTCCAGGGGTGTACACTGTTAAACAAAGGATGTTTGCTTCCCATGTTTGTTACAAAATCTACAGTGATCTCCACAGAGTTTCCACTTAATTGGAGTTTTTCCACCAACTTAAGTAGGTAGCTCAGGTCCAAGTTCATTAACAGAGTGGAAAGGTCCATTCCAAGTGTGGGATGTAGTAGAAAGATTAGAAGCTGAGCAGTTGCCTTTACATGGTGAGCATGTCTGAGCTTGATGAGGTTATTTCCTGAACCTAAAGTATAAATGAGGAGCTGTGCAAAGTTTCAAACCTGCATATGGGATGCATCTGCTGGAAATTGTGACAAAAACTAACAATCTTCACCTCACTGAAGTCAGTGACCATGTACTTGATTGGAGCCAGGATTTTGCTGTAGGCACTTACACTTTATTGTGCAGTTAATGCACATTGCACAGTAAATACCTCTGAAAAATGTTTAGTTCCTCTCCTTCCCAGTTCTCCCTTTTTCTTTAGGCTGAGTTTTAAATTGCTTTCCTAAACCTTTTTCATTTCCATTCCCCTTTTAAAATCAGAATCTGTATAGATATCCTTTCAGCATTCTGCTTGAGCAACACCAGTGGCATCACTTTTACACTGTATTGATCATGATGCGCAATAGTATGATGTCTTCCATTGGAATTGCAAAGCACTTAACAAATATTAATTAAGTACTGTGTCTCTGTAAGGTGTGTAAGTAATTAATTTTATAAGCCAATGCCCTTTAAAGGAGAGAGAAGGGCGAATTCTCATCTTAGTGTGTAACCTCTTACTCATTTACAGTTATTTTCTTCCTGGGTGTCTAGACCTGAAATAAGTTCCTTATGCAGCTTTTGTAATGGCATCAGTAACAGGCACATTTGTGAAGCTGAAAAATGCAAGACACCTCTCGTATTTCTATTATGTGAAAGCATGTCCTCTCAAATTCATTGTCAAATGTAATTGTGGTAAATCAAGTCAGTGGAGAAGATGGGAAGAATTTGAGACTTAAGCTCCAGCCCTACCTTTACTTCATTAGAACAGGTGTTCCTAAATTTTCGGTGTCCTGTGTTGGCTTTCATGCAGGTAGCAAAGGACTTCCTTGATCCTTTCCTTTTCCCAGACACATTTACTCTTTGCACCTGGAAATCACATTTAGGCGGCTTTTGAGGGCTTTATAAATTTTTCTCGGCTTTCTGAATGTGTGATAGTTGCAGAGAGCAGAAAGTTCTGAACTGGTTGATGCATGCTGGGAGCTCTGGATGTCAGCACTGTGAGCACACACAGCAGTTACAGGACATGAAGCCCCTCACAGGAGCAGCTCTGTGTGTGTGCTGTGCTGTCTAGCCATGCATATGAAATGCAACACCTCAGAAACAGCAGACTTGATGCAGACATGGCTGTGCAGTCAGGCCCATGCTTTCCCATGGGGGAACTACATAGTTATTTGCATATAGATTATACATCCCCTGTTCCTGTGTGTTGCAGCTGCTGCATATGTAACACAGTTTTTTCTGCCCATGACATCTTCTGCAGACCTATGGGATTTCTACCACTCTAGTTTGCACCTTGATATACACACTTCTCCAAAGAACAGGACCCTTACTTGTTCTACTTCCCCGGTCAATTCTCCCTTCCCTTCTAATGACAAGTCCTTGCAATAAGACAGTTCTTCTGTGAGACACTGTCAGGCAATTTCAGTTTGCACAGAAGAGAGACGTGGCAGTCCCCAGTCCTTTTTCTCTCTGCAGGAGTCTTTGGTCTTGGTAGTTTTTCTGCTTACCAAGCCCTGGTTGTTACATGTTGGATCTCTCCATTAGCCACTTTGCCTTATTAGCCTGGAAGAAAAACAGCAGAAAGGTGGGTAGCTTTCTCTGGAGTAGTGAGATAAATAGCTGACCAAATGACAGATATGAGGTAGAGTATCAGCAGATTTGCCAATGACACCAAGCTGTGAAGTGTGGGGGGAAGCAATGACACTTGGCAGGCTTGAGAGGTAAGCCTGTGTGAACCTCATGAAGTCCAACAAGGCCAAGGGCAAGATGCTGCAGATGGATTGGGGCAATCCCAAGCACAAATAGGCTGGGCAGAAAATGGATTGAGAGCAGCCCTGGGGAGAAGGAGTTGGGTGTGTTGGTTGATGAGAAGCTTGATGTGACCCAGCAATGTGCGATTGCAGCCCAAAAATCCAACCGTGTCCTGGGCTGCATCCAAAGCAGCATGCCCAGCAGGGCCAGGGAGGAGATTCTGCCCCTCTGCTCTATTCTCTTGAGACCCTATGTAAAATGCTTTGTCCAACATAAGAAGAACATGGACCTTTTAGAGCAAATCCAGAGGAGGGCTACAAAGATGCACAAAGGGCTGGAGTACCTCTCCTGTGACAACAGGCTGAGAGAGTTGGGGATGTTCTCTCTAGAGAAAGGAAGACTCCAGGGAGGCCTTGGAGCAGCTTTCATGCACCTAAAGGGGACCTTTAAAAAGCTGGAGGGCCTGTGATGACAGGACAAGGGGGAATAGTTTTAAACTGAGAGTAGGTTTACATTAGATATTAGTAAGAAATTCTTTACTGTGAGGACATTAAAACATTGGAACAGGTTGTCCAGAGGGATGCTCCATCCCTGAAAGTATCCAAGCCCAGATTGGATGGGGCTTGAGCATCATGATCTAGTGTGTAGCATCCCTTGCCACGGCAGGGGGTTTGGAACTAGGTGATCTTTGAAGTCCCTTCCAACCCAAATGATTTCTGTGATTCTATGATCAGGGGGGTACTGAGATGTTGCAAATGCAGCTGGGAGAATGGCAAAGAGATTGAGAGACCTGACCTCTCACTTTTGCAAGTGACTTATTAGATCAGCTTAGCTGTCTGTGAAGTGGTAATTTGATTTTCTTTTATAGAACAGAGGTCCTACTTTACCTGTTTTTCTCTTCTCTTTGGAAATGTCATTCAGTCTGGGAAAATTTGGGTGGATTCAGTTTTTCATCACAATACCACATTAGAATAATATATCTGGAAGGGTTATCAAGGATATTCTACATTACTTTCCTACAGGCATTTGCATATTAAATTTCTTTCTGTGGCCTCGCACCAGTTGGGTTGTTTTTCACTGCTATTCGTATGTTGGGGGCTAAAATCATTGCTGTAATCATGTTCATGAACCTCTATGATTTTTAAACATGCTTATTCTGGTTCTGTGTTATCCTCAAAAATACTTTGAATCCATTATCTTGATCTGTTGAATTAGTTTCAAAATTGTACCTAAAGCTAAATACACCTCCCATGTTGTGTGGAAACTGCTTTGAAATTAAACAGAAATTTGATAACCTTCTGTTGGCTGCCTCAGGGAGTGTCAAGCACATGAAACATTCCTCCCACCCCCCTGGAAAATTAAAAAATTAATAATGAGAAAAAAATCTTTTTTTTTTTTTTCCCCCTACTTCCAGCTAGACTTGAACTGGGAGAACATAAAATCACACCATTATGAAATTCTGATTTTTCCTTCAGTATTATTTGAGAAATGATGGAAGACTTCAGTGCATTAATAAAGCAGTTTAGACATCCATCTGCCACTGTGGTGGAGCTTAGAAGATCAAAAGAACATTGTCATCTGCTTGACACACATACCCCCAGTGTTCATTCATTAATTGTGTACTTTTAGCGTTGGTTATAACTATACACATTGTACAACAAAGCAGTGCCATGAAGTCCCCTGTCCCCAGGGGACAGAAGGAGCAGAAAAAAAAATGGTTGATTAAAGCATTCTCAACAGCTGAGAGCATCCCTAACTCTGAGACGTTTTACTGTGAACTTTGAAAGAGTGAGAGCAATAACTGCTCACCATTGTAGGAGACGGATGGGAGGGAGGTGAGGAGAGATCTCTGGAGTCCAGGGCAGCTCTTGAAGCATGCAGTTTATTGCATAGGTCGTGGGTACAAGAGCTTTGCTTAAGCTGCCAGCCACAGCTTGAAGCCTGCTGGAAAGAGGGCTAAGTTCCTGTTACAGTACATTATATCTTTTTCTGTGTTGAATATTCTGATTTACAGTAACCAACCGGTACAAGATACAAATCTTACAGAATCTACATACAGCCTATAGGAACTACTACACTACCATACCATGCTGCATACTAAACCTTAAAAGCTAATTTCTAGGCTCCTTTTCCCTGCCACATTGGCAGGGTCCCTCCCCCTTGGACCCTTGGCATCCCTTTGTCTGCTAAGGGTATTGCTCAATCGGCAGGAATATTGCCTTCAGCTGACTTAATCCTTGTCTTCCTGTGGCTTGGCATCCTAGATCTCAAAGCTCTCTTTCATTTCTATTTCGCTTATAGGTTTTATACTCTTAGAATCTTTTGCCAGGCAATCATTGTAAGGCTTTCCTGTTTCATCTTCTCCAGCACACCATCATCTTCATTTGATGATATTGTTCAGACTAAATCCCCCACTGGTAGAATAACCCCTGATAAGAGGCATTCTAGCTTTCAGAAGTCATACTTTCAAAGCATACACAGTGGGGAGATGTTGTAGTATCAGTGCTCTATAAAATATGCACAGATTAGTTTGAGGTTGCCCATCTGTTTTGGTGACAGAAAGTGGAGGTCTAGATATGTGTGTCTTAAACCAAATAGGACTCATTTTAGGTTCTGAAGTAAAAGAGAGTTTGTCCTTCCCTGACAGACAAGATTCATTGTGTTTTTCCTGATACTCATTTCATAGGGTCTCTAAAGACCCAAACTTAACTGAAAAGCAAAAAGAACATTGTCAGTGGGGTGGGGGTGGGGGTTAAACTAGACAACCTTTAAGGTCCCTTCCAATGCAAACCATTCTATTATTCTATTATTTGCATACTGCAAATTTTGCAATATATTTGCCATTTTAGAACATAAATTTTCTCACCTCTAGTTTAGGAAAATCCCAGTTGTAATGAGGTTATCTATGTGGCTTCCAGATCACACTCATTCCTTGCATGGTAGCGTTGGCTTAGTGGCAGAGCACCAGAAACTAATCTCGTCCTTTCTCTCCATGAAAGTGAAAGTGTGTTAGGCAGGCCTTTCAGCACATGGGGTAATGTGCGTTTGGATCATACACACCTAATCCTCTTTGTACTTTGCTGACTGTAACCTGCTTAGTCTTACATGAAATGTGTTTGTCGTCTTTTCCTGAGCCTGATCCAAAGCCTGTTGAAGTCAGTGGAAAGAGGTCCAGATGTTTTTTCAGTAGTTTTGGAGCTGACTCTGTATGAACAGCTGGTCTAGCACTGAGTCTTCTAGTTGAAAGACAAGGAAAACAAGCACCAAACCACACTGGACTAGGCACTGTATTAAATATATAAATGAAAGTAATGTGAAACTTGTAAAACCAGACTGGAGAAAACAGTCTGAAACACGCTGCAGGGAACAGTCTAGTGCTAGCAGGGGAATAAGTTAGCTATTTAATGATTTCTTTTCCATAGCTTTTACTTTTCCACATATTCTATAATGTAACAGTATTTTTTTCTCCTTGGGCAAATAGCTGTCAGACAGCAGCACTGGAATGAGAACATACATAGTGTTTGCTTTTATCTTACATTACAAAACAAGTATGAATACCTTCTGTTATTCCAAGTATAAAATTAGAACTGTCAAATCATTTGGTGCTTTAAATTCTGTGCCAGAAAAGTAATCCAGTAAAAATAGCTATGTCTTGTCAAAGCTGAGCAGTTAGTACTGTTATTACAGTTTCTCGCATGGCTCAACAGTGTAAGATGGCAAAAACAAGGGTAAGAGACCAGCAAGAAACTTGCCTGGATCCATCCAGAGCATAGAAAGACAGGAGGATGGAAACGAGGTAAACCTAATGACCCAGAGTGAGAGTCTCATTTTTAGTTGGTTTGAACTTTAAAAATGCTGTTAAACTAAAGCTGGTTAACATCTTAGGGGCTGATTCCTATCCAGAGATCCCAAAGAGTTAAGTGATTTGTGCTTGGTTCTAGACGAGTATGTGGTTGATCCTCTGTCCTAAGGAGTGTACCATTTAAAAAGTAGAAGAGTATTTAGCCGGAAAGGTTGAAGAATTTTGTCATCTTCACATTACAGGTGGGAGTGCAAAACATGGGTAAAGAAGTTTTGGCTGGGTTAAACAGTTGGGATCTGAGTTGTCAATGGCAGAGCACCCCTAAGTCCTGTCAAGTGCTTCACAGACAAGGCCATCCCTACCTAACTCTGGTATGGATGTGAAGTTGTGAATGAATGTATGTGGTGAAGTTTCCTGTGGATCTGAAGTAAAATAGGAGATACAAGAGCAGGTCATAGCAGAGCTAAGGGTTTTGGTATGTGAATTTCTCCTCAAAAGATTGTGAAGAGCCACACACACTTTATGCAGCTTCTGGAATTTAGGTTAATACTTTAGTTGTCCATTCTGCAAAAGCCAGGACAGAAGAGAATTTATATAGTAGGTTATGTCTACTAAGGGGCAGAAGAATCACTGCATTTAATACTCTTTCAGGTCTTCAGAGCTACAGTGAAACCTGGATAGAGACAGCCTGATTTGCTAAATTGGGAACATGCTTCAGTCAGTATGGATGTTAGGGAACTGATTAAAGGACATAGCAGCTGACAAGTGGATCTTTAATCCCTGTCAAATCCCTTAAGTTTATGACCAGTGGGAAGTAGTTCATATAGAAAAGAAGTTTTTGCTCCTGAATTCACATCCAAATGAGATGTATTTCATGGTAATAATAAGAACACATTTTACTTAATATTTTCAGGATTAATTTTGTCTGCCTTGTAAATCAGTCTCCAAATCCCAGCTCTATTCCCCTACTTCTTGAAAACCATGGTAGTCATATTTGTTGTCCACACTGGTATTTTAAGTAAGTGGCATGAAGAGTGTGTCAGGCTGCATAGTATGCTGCTGAACAGCAGAACAAATCCTGGTGCTTAGAGGCTGCAGTTGTGCTGAAAGGTCAGAAACACCAAGGACATGTACTGCACTGAAACCTGCCTGTCCTGAGATAGTGAGGAACAGTCCCACGTGTTGATTTACAGAAAAACTTTGTTTGATTCCTTTTTTTTTTTCCCTTTGCAAGCCACATGCTCTTGCTGAATGTAAATATCTCATGCTGCAATGATTAAGTCCATTTTAGGTTTGTTTCCATTAATCTGTGAAAAGACTGTGCCAAAACCCAGAATCAGCTCTGAAGGATAAATTGTGAGGATTTTTTAATTTCTGGAAAAAAGAACTCAGCAGTAGATTGTCAGATAGTACATTAAAGGATGCACCTAGTGTACCTCAGTATGCTGTAACATAAGCCATTTGTTCAAAAGTTAGCTCTAGTTAACTAACATGACTATTCATTCTAAATTAAGCACTCAGGCAGTGTTTGCTCCTAGGCAAATACTTGTTCTGCTACAGTTCTTTCTCAGCTCAGCTGCCTCTGATCCCCTTTGCAAGTGCTGAAATTGTTAGCCTTTGTAGTCATGAGAGTTAATTACCACTCATTTTGTTCACTTTTCTGCATGGCTAAAAGCTTTTTATGTCTTTTACATGATTTGGGAGTGGAAAGACTTGCCTGCATTAAGGGACTGTTTCTTATGCACTATGTGATTAATAGTTGCCAAGAAGGGGTCTGCCACATGTGTGCTGGCAGGTTGGTGGCTGTGCAGCTGCACTGCTAATTACATGGCTGGGTAAACACAGTGCATCTGATGGTGGAGATAGGCTCCAGGGCCCTGCAGGAGATCGAGGTTAGGTAAACTGGGCCACCTGGGCTGTTGTGGCTAGATGTGGCATCTAGGGGTAGATAGGATGGATCTGGTGGAGTTGAAACCTGGACATGTGGAGAGAACACCTAGGAACTATGATACGGGCAATGAGTAAGGAGCAGAGGAAGAAGTTAAGAGCAGCTTAAAACAATTCATGTAGCAATCAGCTGTGTACAGTGCGGCCCTTTGGTGTTGGGCTGGTCTCCCTTAGTTTTGGGAGTGTTCATGTAGTAGGAGAGGAGTGTGTATTATTGTTTAGCTTTCATATCAGTCCAAGAAAACTAGGTTCATTTCCCAGCTCAAAAGCATTGTCCCCACAGAAGTGGATATTCAAACAGAGTGCTCTTTAGAGGTTGTGGCCTGCAGTAGCAGGAGGCTCAGGAGAGACTGAATACTTTTAGTATCTCTAAGCTCTGGAGCTTTTTCCTTGAATTATGTTTTTCCTTTTCAGCTAAATAAACCATAGCAGAAAGCCTTTCACTGTGTGCTAAGATATTCTCAGGTGCTCTTGTTTCCAGGGGTGACTTTACTAGGGGCAGCGATGCAGTCTCAGAACAGAGCTCTTATGTGTCCCAGTTACAGAATTACTTCCCATGCTGCTGACAGCTTGATTTGTGAAAGAAAAAAGAGCAGCAAAACAAAACTCAACCCATGGCCTGTGCAAGAGAGAAAAACAGACTTGCTGTGCTTTAGAGAAAGTGTCAAACACAAACATTTCAAAGGAGGGAAGTTTCTTATCTTCATGTACATGATAAAAATCCTTTTACAAGGATAAGTCACATAACTAACTATTTTTAAGCTTTAAAATTTTCCTTTTTAATACCTATGGGATAAGTCTGTGCAGCTAGGTGGAGGCCAATTTTAACTTTGGACCACTGAAATCTGTTGACCTGTGGTTTGGTACAGAACTGGCCATTTTTGGTTTTTTTTCCTGCTTTGAAATAAGGGATATCTGGGAAATCTCTAGCAGCACCACCCCCAAAGCAAAAAAAAAAAAAAATCCATGTCTGACTGTGTGCTAGACCTTATTTAGCTGCCAAGTGTTGCAAAGTAGCCAGATACTGAAAATGCTGCTAATCAAGCAGATGTCAGACTTAGGAAGTCATCATTATGCCCTTATACTGAATCTGGTAGATACTAACAGGACTTTAGGTGTATGTATAATTCCACAGCTATTTTGATATGGTTTGAGACTAAGCAGTAGTTGTAGAAAAAGAAGACTGAACTGTTCTGCAGTTGAGCAAGCAATTTTATTTCTAAAGCAAAATCTCATGCACTACAGGGCTCATGATTCATAAATCTGGTACAATGCTGAAGGAACCTGTGTCTTGATTAGCAGCTTATAAAAACAGGATTTTGCTAATAAATGTGTTCTTCAGAATTACAGACCAGCAGATTCTTAAATATGGAGGTCATGGCTTTGTCTTGAACAGTAGCCTCCTATGATTACTGTGCACTGTGTTTTTATGACAGGTGAGACAGCTTCTTCCTGGCCATTTAGTTATGTCACAATTAAATGGAGAAAAGGAATTGGGATGACTTAGTGTGGAGTGGATAAAGCAAGCAGCAAAGTACTGCCATTGGTGAAACAACCTTGCTTCAAGCACCTTCTCTAGTTAGTCTGAGTCATCAATCATCAATCAAATTTGTTCTCTTCTTCCTCCTCTGTCTTTCCCTGAGCTGTATTATAGAGCAGTACTGTGACTGGAATCAGTGGTGCGCTATCTGGGAGTGGTCCTGAGAGCAGGCAGGGATGGGGAGTGTGGGTAGGGACTGAGCCAAGGCACAGAGAGACAAGCACAGCTCACTTCGCAAGAGCTGCTTGAGTCAAGTGCTGCCTCTTAAAGATAGCTCTGGAAGGATGTATCCAACCAGGAATATCATGCATTAGTCCAGTGACTCCCTTGGTGCCTGTTTCATGCACTGCCTGTTCTACCTCTCAGGCCTGGAGTTACCCCTGTTGCTTCCTCCTGATGCAAGCTTTGGTACCAGACTGGGTATTCCTCTCCTTGTCATTGCCTCATCCTCAGATGTTCACAGCTGGTCACAGTGCACAATGTTTTCTAAAGTCAGCCAAAGACACAGTTTTGAGGATGCACTTCTAGCATGTGCTGAGCTCAGAAATCTGCCTTCACCAATTTAATCCCCTTATAAGAACACATCAGAAATGTTTTCTTTGCTTCTCATGTCTGTATACACATGTATGTTCATCTCTGTATCTGTATGCGTTAACAGTGAGCATTAAGTGTAGGCATCAGAGATGAAATAGACTGTAAAATTTCCATGCCATCTGCCCAAACAGCACACTTCAAAACAATGCTCAGATGTTTATAAAAACAAGATTGAATGATGATGACTCTCTGTGGGGGAAAACACTCATTTCTCAACTGGCAAACTTTTTTGAAACTGAGAGATGTTTGCTTTGTGATATGCCGTCTTTCAGGTTTGTGATTCCAGTTTTCTGCTTTGTTAGAACAGCATGTAGATTGAGGAAAACAAAGTTGTTGATATGACAAAATGTTTTGATATCTTGTAATTCAAGAGAGGGTTTCTCACCTCTCCATGGGAGAGAACTGGTTGTCAGCCTGGGCTGAGGCTGCAGCAACCCTGGTTTTGGTGACAGTGGCTGTGTCATTTGTTTTGTTCTTCCACAGAACCATGGGATCAAAGCAGAACCAGGGGTGGTGTTAAGGCGGCAAATCTGAAGATCGAAGAATATGAATTCAGTTATAGTATTGGTTATGCTATTAGTCAAGTTCAGCCAATTGCATTTATGTTGAGCAACACCCAGAACCTGCTGGAGCCAGTGGAAGTTTTGCCATCAGCATCCCCGAGGAGCAGGATTTTGCTTATTGTTTAAATTAGCCATATCTTCATGTAAGCATATGGGAGCAAATGCAAAGGTCTTGAATTGAAGAAGCCAGTAAGCAGCTTTATGCATTTACTTTGCTACACAGGTAAAAGCTGAGACAGCAAAACCCATCTGCTAAGCCTTCAACCCATATCTATAAAATCTGTGTTAGGGTAAGGGTATTCTTTTCCATTTTATTTATGGCTTTGGCTGCCTGAATGAGTGCACCTGGAGCTCAGATGTCTGATGCCCTTATTGTAAGTTAGTTAACTTGAAAAACTGTGCACCTGTCAGATCTTTGCTGTGGAAAAGCCAGGCTCTGTAGCTGAGGTACTTTTGTGTGTGCTTATTTTTTTTAATGTGAAAAGGTTCTTGAACTTCATGCATAAACACTGTTCTCTGTCTCTCTTTTTTTTTCCTCTCCTCCCTCTTTTGTTACAGACTGTGAACTAGCATTGAATATTCAGGGAAAGCTCCCCAGGGAGATTAGGGACATGGACAGATTTTAAACAGAGCCCTAATGCATGGACACAAAAGGACAAACATTCTAGTGGGAATACTTGTGCAAATTCCCTACTTTGGTGTCAAAATACATTAAACTGCTGTTTGCATGATAAAGATGTTTTTAAAATCAATACAAACAAGAAATTATAAAATTTATAAATAGAGATGGTGCTTAGTGAGAGTAGATGTACTTCAGTGACACCTTTCGTTATAAATCATACAACAGTATATAGGAGTCCTAGAGAGAAGTGCATCTATAAATCCCTTTCTGCAGAGCTCAGAACCCCAGATTGCACTGAAACTTATATCAGGCAGAATTTGTCCATATCCTTCCTGAAGGGCTATGGGAACTGAGACTTAGCAGTAGGAATTAGATGCTCTGACGTGAATAAACTGCTGTTAACATCAGTTACTCTGATTACACTGTTGTGGAAGATAGCTTATTACTTATATTTAATAAATCTACATTAAAAGAAATTGAATGAAGCCATTGCACAAACAAACCCAGTACATCTATCTGGGGCTGCTGTGCAATAGCTAAGCTCAGGTAGAGTCCAGCTGTAAAAACTGTCAACCTGGATGGGTCAGCATCTGAAACTGGGTTGCATAACAACAACATGGTAATATCAAAGCTGCAGTGTGGCTTTAATTGCCAAACAGATGGTATTTATCATATTGCTATGTGCATATTTAAGAATAAAGGCAATTAAAAGTATTTAGTTCTGAAATAAATAACTTGTCTTACCCTTGCTGCACATTTTCTTTATGGGTTCTTCAGCCTGACTCCACATTACTTCTGTGCCCTGTCTTCTGAAATGGAAACAAGTGTCATTTGCAGCATAGAAGTGCAGCAGCATTTGCATAATACTCAGATCATTCAAGTTCCCATTACAGACCACATTGAATTATGTGTGCATTTCATAAGGCCCATTGCCTCTATTGCCACTGTCTCATGTTATGGTAATCCCTAAAAAAGCTGCTACTAAATTGAGGCCCTTTGTTTTACATGCTGCATGCTTGCAGCTGCTGCAATGATTTGACAGCTTCAAAGTCCATATTTCTTAAGTTCCATCTTAGTTTGGGGCAAAAGAACAGGTCTTCAGTGTGGAGCCCTGTAGCACTGCTCTCTTCAGCCCACAGGTTTTTATTGCTGCCTGCTTCCTAACTTGTCCCCACAGCTCTTCCTTTGATTCCTCTTTGCTTTCTACTGGTTCAGACATTTTTTTCCAACCTCACAGCTTTTCTTCTGGCCTACCACTCCTAATTGTGCTCTTTAAACCATTCCTTGGGGACATCTCTGCACTAAAAGTTGTTCCCAAGCTTATTCTGCAAGCTGGTTTTGAAGACTGTGTTGGATGTATCTATCCCATTTGCCACTTGGAAGACAGCAGTCAAATCCCACTCCGCAGGTATAAGAAAGAACTGTAGCTGCTGTACATGGGAGATATGATTTTGATTGTTTCAGAATGAGGTGGCCTCTCTAACCTTAGCCTTGCTCTCAGAAATGCAACAGTTTGTGTTTTGGATGTTAAAGGGCACAATTCTCTGTGACAACACAACTGCTGTTGGCATAAATGGCTGGATTTCATATCTGCATTCATACATGGCTGCTAAAGCTAACCAGCCACCAAGGCAAGCCAGAACCCTCTCCCCAGGTTGGTCCTTGTTCAGATAAATACTCTGTGAGCCCCTGAGATAGCACTTCCGGCGTTAACCAGGGTGCCCTTACATACCCCTGCTTTTCATCCCTAAAATGCACAGGTGTTTCTTAAATGAGTCTTGTGAATACTTCTGCCAGACTTGGCTGTTTCACGGAAATGCTTGAAGAAACTTGAGTGCTAAAGGCCGGGAACATTTTTGTGAGCTTGTGGTACATACTTGTCCACAGGAGGCTGGATGCACTGTGCAGCTGGCTTGGATTCTGCTGCTGCTCCCCTGTTGGGGCTGCTCCCCATCAGTTATGTGCTACATGATGATGGATTCAAAGGGAGGCGGGGAGGAACCCAAAAAGCAGGACTAGGGAATGCAATGAAGCCACTTTCCGTAATGTTCTTCCATCCGAAGGAGAAGGTGAATAACGCTTGCGTTTGTGTCCAGAAGGTGGCACCGGCAGCCCGAGCCTCCCGGCACCTCTTGCTTGTCCGGCCCAGCCGGGCGGGCACCGCTGCCCTGCTTGGAAAAACCCACACTAATCCGGGGTGTCAGCCTCCTTAAAGGCTCTCAGCCCTTTAAGCTTGTAACTAAGCCGGTGCTCTCATTGCCTGGCTCCAGGCCTCTGAGCCCACGGGTGACAGGCTTGGGGTGTGACCCCAAGTCATCGGTGTGACTGGGATCTTGGGACTTTGAATAAGCAGCTAAGTCCTGGCGGGAGCAGAAGCAGAAGCTCTAAGCTGCTGGATCTTTACGTTCTCATTACAAAATTAGTTTTACTGTTGAAATGGAGAAAAGCCTGTCTGGAGACCATGCAGGATTGCTTTTTTTTTAGACAATGTCTGGCAACAGATGTGCTATTACACATGCTGGCAAGCATTTCTCAGATGTCACAACTCCAAATACTAGAAGAGGAGACAGTACTTTATTTTCTGTGTTTTGTGGAAATCTCTGTGAATGTCAAAGGTAGACCTGGAGCAGGAGTTTTGCACTGTGATCTGACACTTTCAGCCAAAGCATGAGGTGAGGTGTCTTGGTGGTGGGGGGCTCTTAGCTCAGCGTCCCTGGGCAGTGAAACTGTTCTGCTGCAAAGGAGAGTAGATAAAACTTTCGAGCATACTTGAGGAGTCAGATGACTTAGGTTTTTCTGCAAGAGTGATTCTGGCTATTATGTTTCCTTTCTTGAGATGGAAAATAGCTGTCTTAATTTAGGCAATGGTTTTCCAACCTCAGAAACCACGGGGTTCCATGTGAAATTTTGGAGATACCCTGCTCTCTGTGTTGGCCAGTCTATTCTCACTTTCCCTTGCTAGCATTATTGCTCTTGGTTATAAAAGAAAAAAACCCCAACATATTTTCTTCCCTCTTTTCTTCATGCTGTCTCACCTCAGCAGGAGCCCAAACCAGTCTCTTGTGCCTACGACTTGGAGCCAACTGCTTTGGTAGGATGGAGAAGGCAGGCACCAGGCCAGCTACTGGTTGTGGTGCCTGTGCCAGCCCTCGTCTTCCAGCCACTGACCTCCGCTCCCTTCATGGCAGCCATTCAGTTGTGAACACTTAGCAGGCAGGAACAGATACTTGAGGGAAAGCAGTGGTCTGCCTACTGAACATGTTGGTCACTTCTGCAAAAAATCCCAACAAAACAGCACCCAAAATATCTCCAAACTTCCAAAGTTCTCTTCTGTGCTGGTTCTTAGGCACTGTTAGTTTTCATCTAGTGGCATGAGACTGAAAAGCTATCTGGAATGAACTCCTTATATCTGGGCACAGTGTGTTACTGTGTGCCTTCACTTTAACAGTGTCCTGAAAGGACCCTTTTTCTTTAGAGGTATAAACTGAGTAGCTAGAAGTACAGGTAATCAGGTCCATTTAAATTTTGAAAAGGTTTTACCAATAGGGGGAAAATGTGTAGGTTGAAAATAAGGAGCAGAAGAGAAATTATTTCAGATTTTACAGTTGACTTTGTGCTGGAACATCTTGCTTTTTCCCAGGTGCTCATCTGCTGTTGATGGCTTTTGGCATTGTGCATATGCAGGAAGGCAGAATATGCAGCTGGACAAGAGGGCTGCATACAGAGAGAACATTTTTGACCTTGCAGCAGCTTCAGATGTTGTAGTTCCTTCTTATTTCTTCCCATGTTCCTTGTTTCTTATATAGTTTACTTGCTTAACATAGTTTAGGGGTTGGGACTTTTTTTTTTTTTTAAGTTCATTTTGTTGGTTTACGCCACTTCTGATAGGTGATTCTTTATCACCTGCTCGCTTCAAGGCAAATTGCAAGGCTGCTTCCCTTCTGTAGCAGCTGTGCTGGAGGACTGCTGATGAGGAACAAAATGGGAGCTAGTAGTAGCTAGCTGAGTAGTCATTTGAAGGCTGGCTATTAAAAAGAAAAAAGCTAGCTAATTAGAGCTTAAAGGAAGAGGCGACACTTTGTGCAAAAACACCAGAAGGTAAGTCCTCCAAATCTCATACACTCCCTGTAAATAACTATAATTAACCCCACAGTATTCAATTTATTAATTAAAATTTAATTAATATTTTCTGTCTTTGACAATCATTTTAGAGGCGGTCAGGAAAACATAGTGGCAGCTGGGTTTCTATAGAGCAGCAGTGACATTCTAAAGGGCAGAGGCACAGGAGACTCATCTCAGTCTCCTGTTCATACCTGTGATAAAACAGAGCTGAAATTGGCCACCAGATTTCTGGGAAAGGAGGAGAGGATGGGAGATAGCGTAAGCCCTGGTGTTCTGCTGCATACTTCCACAGATCACCCTACAAATGCAGTACTTGTCTTGATTATCTGAAAGTGTGAGAGAACACTGGAAAATGTGGGTCATCCTTACTTACCAATTTACACACCAACTGAGGGCTGCTCTACATCATTGTGTCTCACTTGGATTTGATATTCTGCTTGGTGCTCTGTTTGGGAGAATGAGAGACCTCTCCTGAACTTCATGGACCCTGTCAAAGTGGAACAGCTGTTGCTTAAAAATGCTGTGGCTGAACTTGGTGCACTGCTGTTCTTCTCCAGCAATGGATTTCCTCGTCATTCGTACTACCCACGGTCAGTATGCCTGACACCCATCAGTGTGAGAGCACTCTTCTGGAACAAATCCATTGGGATCCACAATGGGAAATGTGAGCGTTGTCAGCTGTGTAGAGCACTCCAAGGTTTGCTTCAAATAGATAGGATAGATGTGGAAGACACCTAATGTTTTTCCTTCAGCAAGGACAGTGCTTCATCATTATCCAAGGTTAGTCAATATCATAATTTGTGCCTTCACCCATCCTTTTCCTAGAGCAGACAATTTTTTTTCTGGCAGTATAGTTTTTTGACACAGCACTGCTCTGAATGCCAGTGGAATACATCTGTTAATATTCTTCATACTTTGAACTGAGAAAACCTACCAAGCCCATGAACAGAAAATACTGACTGTTAACTACAGGGTCGTGAGAAGAGATGTGAACAGAGCACTGTGCAGCGTGGCTGCATCCAGTCCACTCAGTAGGGACCAAACTCCTAACAGTGTGGTCATGAGCCATTCTGCAACAACTGGCCTGTGAATAAAGGTGTGCAGTACAGGCCTAGTGAGAACAGCCATGAGGTATTTTGAAGGAGGTCTTTTATTCCCCATTTGACAAAAGGGTGCATACTGAACCAGTGAGAGAATGTACTCAGAGCGTGTTGAAAGCAGATCTCCCAGTCACAGGGGAAAATCTTTCAGTACAGAACTGTTAAGAGCAACTGGGAGAGGAGGTGGGCTACACTGACCATCATCATGAACATCTTCTCTCCACTTCTCTGGATTAAAAAGGAGGAGATTTTTGGTATACTTAGTGATTCAGGCCCTTGTGGTAGTGAAGTGGCATGACATCTCTCAATCCCAGGGAGGCAGGCACAAGCTGTGCAGTGCTATGAGGCCAGAAGTGCTTCTGGGAACACCCAGAAGCAGAACTGGAGTTTTCCAGTGAAGATCAGCATTAGAAAATATGATTCTCACAATCTCTAGTCTCTTTGGCCTGCAGACTTTGGTGCATAAATGCAAGTTTAGGACCATCACAGAGTCTGGTTGTATGGTCTGTCCTACAATCATGCAGGAAACCAGCCTCAGACCCATCAGGCTGTGAGTCACATCTCACATCAGATGTGTTTTCCCAGGTGTGGCAGTGTGGGTCTAGAATGAACAAGTTCTCTACCTTTGTGTAAAAGAAGTGCCTCTGATGCCCTGTAAAGGTGCTCATACAGGGCTGTCCCTGTTCTGCCAGCAGCAAGGCCAGAAGGGTGGAGATGAAGATGTCATTGCTATTGCAGTGGTTCTGTTGGCATCAGACTGGGACATCTGATGTGGCAATGTTGAGTCACAGCAGCATTTAATCTTGTGTTGCCATATATGATGAAGCAGGCCTGATCCATTGTTATACTGTTGGTGATCCCAGGTAAATTTCAGCAGAACTGAGGGAGATGGAGACAGATGCTGAGAATCTGTGCGGCCTTTGCCCTGAAATGAAGCTCCAAAAGAGCTCAGCAATTGTTCAATGACTGTTAAAACTATTGCTGGATTTTGCATGCATCATTTAGTTTTTCTTTTCTTCCTTGTTTTCTTCCTCTCTCTCTCTCTCGTGAGTAATTTCAACCAAATTTTTAGAAAAGTACTTCCTGTACCTCTCAGAAATTCATCTATTTCTTTTGCAAAAAGAGTAGAGGGAAAGAACAAACCCCAGGTAACTCACTGCTAAGTTTTGAATTTGACATACAGAACAACAAATTTGTCCAAAATGAGCTTTGCTTTACTGTTAGTCATTTGTACCAACCTGCAATTAAAAGGCTCAGCATTTGTTCTCATTGCTTTCTGAAATTACATTTTCCACTTCCTAGGCCCTGGCCTCAGGCAGTGGATTTTTGAAGCAATCATGCCTTGGTAATTAATGTTTAAAGATGCATGTTGCAACTTCTAAAACAATGTTGCTGAGTAAATATACAGCAAAAAGAATACAAAAACTACAAGCCTTTTACAGAAAGCTTCAGAGTTTTGAGGTGTTTTTCTTAGAGCTCCCAACTACAGTGCATTTGATTTCCCCTTCCTCAATTCTTTCAGGTGGGGGGTGGGGGGCAGCCATACTTAAAAAAAAAAAAACCCAGAAGAAAATAAATATCACATCTAATCTGTAATTTCTTTGTGTTACTGACTCATTACCCCAGAAAGCTTGCTAGAAATTATTAACTCATACAGAGAGAAGAGGGAAAACAAGCCTTTGGCATGGTCTGTAGCTGTAACATGACCATTTTGGATTTTTGCAAAAGAATGGGAGGACAAGAAATAAAATACAAAGGGAGGAAGGGTTAAAAATGGAAGGTGAAGTTCCCTTCCTATGTCATGTCCCTTGGTTTGTTATGAGTCTGCCTTTTCTCTGTAGAGGTCACAGCTTCCGGTCTGTTACTAACCCAACGGGATTTACCTGTGACAGCAACCCATCCTGCACAGGGCTTCTGTATGTGACAGAAGTGCTCCTCAGTACCATTAGCTGAATCTCTCATTGCAGCATTTTTGGTGCTGTAAAAACTTAAGTTGCTGTATCACCTCTTTCTAACAGGAATCTTTAGCAACTGGGAAGGCAAGTTGAGAAAATAAGCAACTTCAGCATTTCAGGAAGGGGAAAGGGTAGGCTGGATTGAGACTGCCTCCCTGCTTTAGGCATCTGACATGGGCATTGCAATCCTGATTCAGACCTTTTGTAAGACACACCTCATGTCTGATGTTTCACAGTAGGTTAGCATGATGCAGCTGTCTCTTCACCTGAGACTCCTAAGACAGGAAAAGAGGAAAGTACTTGTTGTCTTGTGAGTGATTTCTGTAAAAGGGCATGGGGGTCCCACTCTACCATGGGAGGGGTGCTATTTTTAATACACAGAAGTATTTCCTGGTCTAGCAAAGGCCCGTGACAAAATCTTAAACAGATCAACTGGAACAAGAACAGAATACTTTGGACTGGTTTTCCTTATTTTGTTTTTATTTTCCCCTCTTATTTTTTCTTCCAGAAAAGAGAATAAATTTCCCAAACCAACATACAGCTGGGAGGTCAGCTAACCAAGTTTGAAGCAGGTCCTTTGGACTTTGTTACTCTGATATTCTTTTTGCTCAGAAGAAACCGAAACCCAAAGACCTCTTGGAGGAGCTCCATGTGTTTGATTCTGCATTTAAGTGGGAAGATGGAACCTCCCAAATAATCTTGTCTTTCTGGAAGTGATGTTCAGGCTCTAAGAAAGATTAGTAAAAGACTCATTAAGCACTAGTCATTTGAGTAACAGGCAAGTTTCTGCCTGTGCTAACTTCTAGTATTCATAATGAATGTGTATTAGTGACTTCCTAAGCAGTAATTCCAGCAGAACAGTATTCTTTTCTGCTTTAATAATTTTCCTGTTCTTTTAGCATTATTTATATACCATCATCAGTATGCTGATACATTAACTGGATACCAGTGCTTGGCTTTTTTATTATCCACTGCTTTAGTTTTCTGTCCAGACTCCCGATCCTAAAAGGATTAAGCCAAATTTTAGGTGATTTTGCTGTTGAAGCACAGTGGTTTTGGTTTCTTTGTTTTTTATGACCTCCTTAAAGGTTTTCCAGTAAAGATGAAGGCTTATTTGTACTAAATTTATGGCTGCTTGTTCAAAATAACTTGCTTGTGCTTTTTAATGTTCATTTTTCAGAGATCTCTTAAAAAACACAAGTCCAGGAAGCACTTCTGCAGGATGCAGGGTGCTTCAGTTACACTTCATGTTAAACACGACATAGATCATTCAGATCATTCAGCATTTTGCTAAAATGAAGCAAATGGAATGGAAAATGCTTTGATATTAAAAGCAGTGTGTCTTTCAAGAGATGTTTAATCCTAAACAGATAATTCAAATGGAGTGTAAAAAAGACTACTGCAGCTAATGAAAAGATTTTGTTCAACTCAGTGGGTTCTCAGACATGCTTGCTCTTGCTAACAGTGTTCACTTAGCTGTGTTTCCTTTCCAAAACTGGAAATTAGATTTCCTTCTCCATTATTTATATAGAAAAACTCAAACTAATCAAGAAGATCATGTGGGAGCCACTATTTGAGAATAAAGAGCTGCATTTGAGTAAAAGATATCTCCCAACTTCATGTTCAGGCACTTAGCAGTGGCTAAAATAAGCATCCTTACCATGTTTTTGCGCTGAAGCCCTACGATAGGCTGTATGTGTCCCCTGCACACACCTCGTGCTGCAAAGGCAACTGTACAAGAGCCTGCATCAATAAACAGCAAGCAGCCAGTTCCTGTGCCAGCTCACACCTGTGTGTGCATGTGTTCCCACTAGTGAGCATGTGCATTAAGCCACCCAAATTTATACACCTAAGGTTAGAAATGTCTACCTTTTCTTTCTTCCTGCTTCATTCCCAGCTTATTCCAAATCCCGTCCCCAGACTTTACATACTTTGTTCTTACCCTGCCCACTTTGAAGGCTTTGGACCTAAATTGAGTGGGCTCCCAACACCTTCAGCTGTCTCCAAACCACACTTCAACTAGTACATGTTTATGTAGAGGGCATTTTGAAAGATGTATGGCTCTTGATTTCCAAGGCTGTTTTATAAGGACCAAGATTCAACAAGAAATAAGGAGAGACGCAAGAGCAAATTGATCAGAGGCAGTCATCCATGTATCAGGGGTGAGGATGAAATTTATGGATCTGGTGTTTTACTTGCACCATAGCATAATTTGGTCCTTGTTTGGTTTTGTCTCTTTGTCTTTATTCTCCTTGCTTCTTCACCTTTAGAATTAAAATGGCCAAGGTAATAATTTATGCTCCAAATTTATTTTCTTGTTCTGAAACTAGCAGTGAATGCTGTAGGTTTTTCTTAAGGAAAACTTTCTCTAGACCTTTCTCTAATGGTGCCACACACACAGAGCTTCTTTCCAGGAGTATGGGGCAGGGTGAAAAAAAACTCTTAGTGACCCTTTTGCTTTGTAACCTTTCCTTAAAATGCCAGCAACTGAGCTGCCACAGAGAGAACAACAAATATTGAAAGAGGAATGTGAAGGACATTATGAAACAAGAAAGTAAGAAAAGGGATCTGCTCAGACAAGTTTCTCAGGAAAGGTGATGTAATATGTACTGTAGAAAATTCTAGCAGTTGACATAACAAAGTTTCTTTCTAAATAGCTGTGGATGCCAGCAAGCTGGGAGAAACAGAGCGTACAGCTGGGAATACAGCTGAGCAGACTGTTTTTTCGAAAAGAAATATAGTAGGTGTAAAACTTCTTTTCAGAAGATGTCATTGAAGTTTAATTGAAAAGTGTCCTTTTAATTAAGGCTGAGTGATCACTGAATGAAAGTCTCATTTCTGTTCTGTTCTTGGTGGTACTCTAAGATTAACCCATGCAGTCTGGCAGTACTCAAGAGGCTGCTGTTGGGATGCCACAGTACACAGTTCTGTAGCAAGTGCTCAGTTCCTTTCAAAGACTTTTGCCGATGTTTATCAAGCTTTTTAACAGATGTCTTGAGAATGGCCCAACTTTTTATTGACTGACTTGCACATAT
The DNA here is from genome assembly GCA_016584745.2 of Phylloscopus trochilus trochilus. Taxonomy (NCBI): domain Eukaryota; kingdom Metazoa; phylum Chordata; class Aves; order Passeriformes; family Phylloscopidae; genus Phylloscopus; species Phylloscopus trochilus. The sequence continues at coordinate 54,762,567 of WQNJ02000546.1, read as the reverse complement.
TTCAGCCTGGTTTCCTACATAAATGACTGTTCTCAACACGTGTTCTGCATGTAACCACATGCGTATATATAAAATTTGGGAACCTCCCTCTCTGTTAACAGACACACACTGACAGAGACACACAGAGTCTTTGAGATAATGAAAATATTAGAATTTTGTGGCAGCAGTGGCTGGATGTTGGAGAACATCTAGATCTTCTCTACAGTGGAAAGGGTGCAAGGAACTATGCTCTGTGTCAGTCCTGGAGACTCCAAAAGGCCCAGATCTGGAGTATATCAGGTGTTTTTATTCTACTTCTCACACAGCTTATGAATTTTAAGGTCTTGGTTGCAGACTGAAACCTTGAAAATCACTGGTTCTTCTACTTGGCTCCTCCTGGTAATTATAGAGCAAAATACTGCATGTGCAGAGACTGATACACACAAAGTGTCATTGGAAGTGCCATTTTCAGGTAAGTTAGTTCATAAAAGTTGGATGCCAAACAAAACTGCCAAACAAGAAGTCCCAGTTCATGGACTACTGTGGATTTCTTCATCATTACAAATAGAGGAAGAACTGTATAGAAAGAATGTCTATTATGAACATTATATTTAGTTAAAGGGCTAACATACATGGTCTGTTACCCGCTTTTTACAAATACTCTTAGCACCATTCAGGCAGCCAGCAGGCATTGTTTCATGCAAAAAGAGTGTGGTTATTTTCATAAAGTTTTTATGAATAAGGCTTGAGAAAGATGCAGGAGATCCATAATGTTTTTGATGACACTGCTGTCATGTCAAAATATCATGTAGCAACTTCTCTCTTTACTATAAATTGGTTATAAGGAAAACTAAGGCCGTAGGACTGACAGTGATGGGTGTCTTGGAATGGGAGGCTGAGTGACCATGTTGAATCCTTAGGAATGTTTGAATATTTTCCCCTGTCTCTGATACATACTCACACCTGCATTTTCTCTTTTGTTTTAGGTGGAATCTGGATAAGAGCTGTTAGAAGGACTTTTTAGCCAATTTGAGGCTGAGTGATAGCAATCTTGAACCACAGTTTCAGAGAAGTGGCACCAAAAGGTCTGTTGTTAACACTGAGTGCTTTACAGGACAAGTAGCACTCCCTGCTTCCTCAGCTGCCTGAAAACTGAGCCACAGACACTGGCCTTCAATCCAAATAAGGTAAGTCAAGCCTGCATCAAGCATGAGTGAGTTTAAAATATGGTTATCAGCCTATCACACAACTGTTTGAAATTAAGCCAGAGAAAAAAACACTGGAGCGCAATGATGTGCATAGGTCACTAAATTGCCAGATCCCTGTTGTGCTAAAGCTACAGTAAATGATGTCTTGTTAGTACATCCTAGTGCTGTGCTGAAGTTGGGCTGCATTTCAAGAGCTTCCTGAGCTACAGCAGTGCTGAGGCTGGAAAACTGCAGTAGATCCACTGGAAAAGCCCTGCCTACTGCAAAAACCAGACATGCTTCTTTGGCCATGACAAAGGTTCCAGATTTCTTTGTGCAGCTTCATTTCCTAAAATGCAAAGTGCAGCAGACATCTAAGCTGACTGGTTACTTGAGGGAGTAAGTGGTCTTACTCAGTCTACTTTTTTTTTTTTTTTTTTAAGTGAGGTAAAAAACCCCAAGGATCGGACTTGTTACCGATGAAAGTAACAACTCACTATTCCTAAAGACACAGTCTCCAGAAAGGTTATTGTATACCTAAAGAGACCTTTAAAAGTAACCTTTGAAAAAAAAAAAAAAAAGCAACAAACCCAACGCCAAATCCATCCCTTCATTTGGGATACAATAACCCTAAAGTATCTCTTAAAGTTACTGTATCCCTAAAGATAAACAATGCAAAAGCCTCAATATGGGGTTTTCCTTGTCATTTGCAGCTCAATTTAACAGAAAGTTTCCCCCAGCTAAGACTTTATGGTAGCAGTGATGGGGTAGGAGGAGCAGAGCAGCTGGCTGCTCTTGCTTGGCATAGAGAAATCCAGGCTCCAGTTAGCTTTTAGGCCAACATTTAATAAAACTCTCATGCCACACTCACATGTGAAGCCCTTGTCCATTCCCCTATAACCCACATGCATACTCTCATTTCCCTATAGAAGTCAATTTGTGGCTTTAAAAGCTCATGTCAGATATGAAGCTATTTAATTTTTTTATGATTTTTATGTTTCTTCTTTTGACATTTGAGCTGCTAAAAGTGTGAAAACAGTTCCTGCTCTTGTTTGAATTTCTTCACCTCCAGTCCTCAACCAGATGACATTTTAAGCTTTACATTGGGCAGGGAGCACATTAGACATGAAGTCTGAGAGAAATGGGAAACAATATGATAGGACTGCAGCTTTGGGTGCTGCAAACAGCCCAAACCTCCATATTAAAAATAAACACCTTTTTTGGTTTGATTGAAGTGTGAACAGTCCCTCAAAAAGCTACATGAGATACAATCAGATACATTTTCTGGGTGATGGAATGTATGCCTGCCTTGTTTGCTTCCTATGAGGTTATTAACACTTGCTACATCTGTAACTGCTGGTTATTGAAGGAAGGACTTAACTCCCTCCCAGAACCCTGGGACTAATCAAAACATTGCCATTAACATTTAATGAGAAAGTTGTTGCTTTCACCAATAATCTGATTTGGATTCTTAGTCCCCTAAAGCACAAATGGCACATACTGTATCATAGCGGATTTTGGAAAAAAAAAAGTCAGAGGAGTGCAGCTTGTTGCATAAGCTCAAAATGACTGGCTGATTTCTTCTTACTTTCCCCACCAGTACTGGATATTATGTATGCTAACTAGTATTCATATTTCAGCAAAGTATCCAGACCTTGTAGGGCCAGTTCTTTCTTCCAGTAAGACCTCTGCATCATAAAGCAGCCCAGACAAAACACGCCCGGGGAAAACCCCATGCTTATAGGAGCTTCCAAGCCTTTTCAACCATTTGCTTCCCTAGCTGCTTGTCTTGAGTGGAAGAGAATGGCCTATTAGTAAGGAATGCCCAACATAAATGGAAAAGAACAAATAAGACACTTGAGGGTGTGTCTAATGGATCCAAATATCCAGGACAGCAAAGGAAGTATTGCCCCTCATCTGTGCCAGGCTTGGGCAGGGGAGCCAAACTGGTAACTTTTAGCTCTGTCAGCCAATTCTGCCATTTTGGAGGTGGGACTGAATTTACACGGGAGAAGCATTACATGAGGAGAGTAACATTTTGGATACTGTGGGTTCTCATTACTAAATTTAAAAGATTAAAAAAACTACCACAAACAGTTCCACAATGCATTTACTGGGAGAGCAATAAGAGCAGTGAATAGTGCACTTTATTGCAAATGCTTCATTTAACCAAGATTAAATATGCATCTGAACAGTATCATTTTGAGATACATTTCTAATCTGACTTTGCCCCTGCTTATAGTGGTATAAATCAACAATTATTCTGCCGAAGTCAGCAACGTCATTACCTGGTTTTAAACTCAAAAGTGAGAAAATCTTTCTTTTTACCTCTGCAGGAAATCCCATTCAATTCGGTATGAATGCAACAGTACATTTAAGTGCAATGCAAAACCAGAGACAACTGGAAAATCCATGTCCTAAATTCAGTACAGAGTTCTGCAGTCGAATTTCCATCTGAGCACTCTTGAACACTGCAACATCAAACCTCCTTTTCCTGCAGTGTAATCTAGTTTATTTTCCCCAGAAAATATATTCTCCTTTTTGTAAACAGAGGCCACATGAAATACATCATTATCTTCTGAACAAATATCTCAAAGACCATAGCTTATATATGTTAAAAAACCAACAACCCACAAACTTCTGTTTTGAAGCTAAATGCAGATTTTTAGTCTACCAGCATTTTCATTCCATGCTGGTTTTCTTTGTTTGTTTGTTTGTTTTTTAATAGTGGAAAATATGCACCCTTAAAAGAATAACAAGTATGATAAGTCGTTAAAAAACAAATTTTCTAGGAAGGTAATTTTTCCCATTATGAAAGTGGCTTGTCAGATGTTAGTGAAATGAATTAGTCACTTAGCACACCTTTCACAACCTCTAAAAATTAGATTATGGCCTATACATTCCCATGAGAAACAGGAGCAGTTCTCCTTTTTGTATATACAGTAGTGTCACTCCACAGTTTCTGATTATGTTTTATTCACATGGAAGCATAAATCAGTCATAAATCAGTCATAATCCAAAGCCTAAAACTAACCAAACCAGTTCATATTTCTCACACGAGCTATTTGATTTGCATGCTTTTCCAGATTAAACGTTTCTTGTTGTAATATAAAAAGAATCCAGGTACATGGTATTCAATGGAAAAAGGTGACAGCATGACATTTAGAAGATGTATGCATGAGGAAAAAAAGGAAAGTGGGAAAACAACAGGAAAAGAAAGGAACATTTGCTTATGACCATCTCAATAGAGGAAAGTAAACTGAGTAACTTCTACCCAGTTTATCCTGTGATTTATTCCTCTGCTTTTGGTAACTGTTCAGAGTAGAGGAAATGCAAGCAGGATCTCATCAGTGTATGTCAATATGTGAAAAAGATGGAGCTAGGTTCTGTCCAGCAATGCCCAGGATGGGACCAGACGTGATGGGCACAAGCTGAAACACAGGAGATGCAGTCTGAAATCAGGAAATGTTTTTTTCCCTGGGAGGTTGACAAGGAGCTGGGACAGGCTGCCCAGAGAGGTTGTGGAGTCTCCATCCTTGGAGATACTCAAAAACTGTCTGGACATCCTCCTAGACAACCATTTGTAGGCAACCACATTTGAGCAGGGATGCTGGACAAAGTGACAAAGTGACAGCATCCTGATATCCATTCTGACCTCAGCCCTGCTGTGATACTGCTTTGGTCTCTTGTCAGTGAGAAAGGGAGGGAGCTCATTTTCTTGGTTGTCTCCCTTCCTTCAATCAGGAGCAGCAAGTCTCAGAAATGCAAAGGGCACTCCAGCAGCCAGGAGATCTGGAAGAGACCCCAATAAGCACATAAAGTTTGCTGTGGGAAGGAGTGGAATGGTTGTAGGGTCAGGATAGGCAACTTTACATCTGGCAAATTAATAGAAACAAAGCAGGAGAGCAAGAATTGTATATTACTTCCACTTCAATCACTGAGAAATATTCTGATCTTCTTTGTTTTAGAGGGGGAACAGTGATGGAGCTAATAAATATACATCAAGTGTCACCTGATGACTACAGCTTTTTGCCAGGGGCTTTGGGAGCACAGGAGGAATGCTGAGAACTACTGTGAAAGGACTTGATATGTATGAAAGCAAAGCAGAGAAATCTGGGTGCCTGAATTTTATGACATTTACTTTCTGTGCAGACAGCTCAGACCTTGCTGGTTTCTGGGACTATAATCAAGTTCTCCAGACTGATTTACCTTACCATTCTCCTGCACAGAATGAGGCTAAGCACATCAAGGTGTGCTTAGGTCCAGGAGCTGTATAGTGCCAGCTGCTGGTGCTGCAATGTTTAGCTCTGGCCCTAGGCGAGAATCCCAGACTTTGGGACTGCACTGTGTTCACACAGTTCACTCAGTAAAATGGGTCACACTCCTCCTCCATCTCCTGTGACTAGCTTGTTTTCTTGAATGCCAACTCTCCTACATGTTAAAAAATATCTAAACTGGACTTAATGCAGTGTAGGGCAGCAGAAAAAGTTAAAAGGCAAGTTCAGTGCCAGGTTAAACACTGGATTATTTTCTTGGATCATCACCTTTCTGGTGCAGCTTCCCATGAGCATGGCAAGACAAGGGAGCTATTTATTTTTCTTCCTTAAGTGAACATTGCAAAAGGACAGCACCGAGGAGGCTGAAACTTTCAAAACCATGAACTTTGTAATGCTGAATTCAAAAATGTAGCACTTTGAAATCATACCTGGCACATTAAGGTAACCCTGACAAGCAAGATACAGAGATGCAAATGCAGCTTTAATGTAAAAGTAGCAAGTTTCTGTTGCAAATACAACATTTTGTCCAGTTACAAAGAGGGCATTTTTTCATACTCTGCAATAGACAATGCTGTTATCAAATAGGGTGGTGCTGTTGGAAGTGAAGGAGGAGCTCTTTTCACATCTTTCTCTAGGCTATTTCTGCTTCTAATAGATAAAAGTGCCTGCTGAAAAGGTCTGTGCTAAAGTGCCTGGGTTTCTTTAATGGGGAGCTCAGAGGAGCACTGCTGGGGTTAACATGCAGAAGGCACTATGCAAATAGTGTTCACAGAGTATAATTTCCTGTTGGAACAGCAAAGAAAAGAAGGTCATTGATTTAAACCAGAGAATACAAATTATTTCCTGCCCACAGAGCTGCCAAATGTTATTGATTTTTTTTCCTCCCTGCTGCTACCAAACACTTCTGGTCCTGTTATGGGCATTCCCAGCTTATTGACTAAGTAAACATAACCCATTAAACTGAACATTTTAAAATAATAGAAAATTATAGTGGCTTTAGAAATTTAGTGGCTTTAAAAAAAATAGAAGACGAGAGGAGAAACAATTTCTGAAGTTAATTAACTTTCATGTAGATTCAAGTTTCTGCAATATAGGTTTGCATCCAAATGAAAGAGCAAAGAGTAAATTGAAAGAAGGCTTAGGGAAAAAATCTCAAAAGTCTTTCCCTAAAGAAGCCAAAAAGAGGAGGATGCAGGGAAGCAAGTACTTAATATTTTAAGACTCCAAGTAAAAGAAAAAATTACTGCAAAATTGAGATTGAAAGGATAAAACCATGTGGCAGTAGCATGGTGAAGACATGTTTTTATTTATTTATTTACTTCCTAGCAGCAGGAGGTCATTGTTATTGTCTGAATTTTTATTTTTTTTAAGTCAGAGGTGAGCACAGCTGATGCCTGGCCTTGGAACCTGTCAGTTTGAAGATAACATGTACAGTATTAATAAATGTAGAACAATACTTGCTGTCAAGTTGGTTACAAAAGCAGTAATTCACTGAAGGGGACCTGACAATGTCAAAAAGCATTAGACCAGAGCCAGCAAATGCTTTATATTCTACAGCTGAACCCAAAAGATGAATTGATGCCCTGAAACTGACTTTAAGGCATCTGTCTGCTCTGGAGAGCATGTGTTTGTCTAAAGAAGCAGGGAACAAGTTCCTTTTCCCTCCTCCTCCAGCCATCTGCCTACATGAGGGAGGCAAGGACCAAGACACACGGGAACAAATCCTAGTGTGCTGTAGGCAGACAGGGATACCTTACAAAATAGTCTTTAAAAGTAGGAAAACATACTCAGGAGAGGTGTTTACAGGCAGCTCTGAACAGCTACCAGGCTGGGACACTGCAGAGAGGGCTGGCTTTCCCCTGGGACTGGCTGTTGCAGATGGCTTCCCTGGCCAAGAGCCTTGCAGTCCTTTGGTGTGAATGTCAACAGTGAGAGAAGAGCCAGTGGGAAGAGACACCAGGAGGAAAGTAAACAAACAGATTACAAAGTGATGATAAGTGAGGGGATCAGTCTTCTACAGTGGCTTAGAGGAAGGTGTGACTGTTTCCTCCACCCCCTCACCTTCATGCCTGTTGACTGAAGAATAGTATTAAAGCAGGTAGTCACAGATTATTAATGACCTGTTAACAGCTTCTTTAATTTTCTAGTAAGTGCCAACTGCAGCTGCTATAATTATTCTGCTGGTCCTACAACATGCCCTGAGCCTGACTGCAAAATATTTTTTTTTTTTTTTGTCTGGAACACATTGCCGTGCTCTTAAAATGTGTGTACTGCACATGAGCAATTGCATGCCTAAGTAAAATTACATCTTAGGCTGTCAGAGCACTTTGCAGTCATTAAATATCAATATCTTCCAGCAAAATAGGAACCAGGAAGTGTTTAGTCACTTATTTTCGCATGTGTGAATTGAGACACCCAAATTTTATAGTTTTAGCCACAGTGATAGAATGGGTCAGTCCCTGAGCTACTTGTGAAACCTGGGAGCTCTGTCTTCTGCTTTGTTTGTGCTGGTATCATATGAACTGCAAAAGTCAGGGGTAGGTTGGAGGTAACACTAAGCAAGGGCTTTTTGTATCTAAACAGACCTCCCTAGGAGTAACATTGCACAAAAGTGATGGTATCCATCATTCTTCCTAATTCCCACCACCACAGAGCTGAGTAGCATGTGATGGGAAAGCAAAACAAACAAACAAACAGAGATGGATCACAGCCCACGTATGTGTCTCACGTATGCCACATTTGTCAAATTTCATTGTATTGAGCCCTTGGTAATCTAGTGTTTAAACAACCAACCCCACAAACAAGTATTTGAAGATTACCATTTTCTAAGGAAACAGTGTGTATTGTTAGCATGCCTGTCTGAAATTGACTAGGGAGGATGTGTCTTAAAAATGATATAAAGCAGATGCTGAGTATTCGAAGATCTTTTGAAGATGATGATCCTGTAAAGGTATCACCTACTGAGCACATACAAAGCAAAACATTTTGAAAAATCTCACCCAACAACAGTACATAAAAGTGTGGTCTGTGATTTTGTCCAGCTCTTGGACTACCACACCTCCTTGCTGTATGTTACAAGTTTAGAGAGCCAATTCCATCAAAAATTATTTATTTGCCAGCGAAAATTTCGGACAGAGAAATCGACAAAGCCAATGACCAAGGAAACAGAGCCAGCACTGGGTGAAACCACGAGTGCAACCTCTACTGCATTACACTCCCCCTGGTTTCAAGAAAGTCTGGGCCCATGCCAGCCGGTTTTATACTTTTTCTGGCTGGGCTTACGTGAGTCCAAAATTCTGTATGTCCCTTTGTCTCCCAGTGCCTTGGTTTCGGTGGATGTTGAAATCTCTGGTGGCAGGATCTGCTGTTTGAAAAGATTTCCTGGGTGGATGGGGTCCCCGGGTGATTCGGATGGCCCTGATAAGATACTATCTCAGAGCCATCAAGCTTTGTGAGGGCCTGATCTTCCTCGTCCTGGCCCTTCTCCACCTTCTATTGGAAGAAATTTCTTGCAAAATTTTCCAAGCCCTCTGCCCTGCTCCGAGAGGGTTTTTGGCTTTCTTATAAAACTATATTTTTATTACTATTTACTACAATGACAAACATTATGAAAACATGAATTATTACTTATTACACTGGACAAAGCCCTGTGCTGTAGCTTCATAAAGGAAAGATTGTCCCCATATCTCTAAAGGTAGGTTTGCTGTAGGAAACTGCCCTGGAATTGTGCCAAATCTGTCTAGTCTGGCATGTTTTAGACCAGGAGAGGGAATGGGCAGGGAACAGGGAACAGCCCAGGTCTCTGGGAATCCAGTGCCTGACCTGTGGTACCACCATCAACGTACCACCTTCCTGTGAAGTTGTTCTGTGTTTTCCTTCCACAGCTCTGCAAAACGAAAAAAAAAAAAAAAATTCATACCTTCCCTAGCAGGAGCTGTTGAAGGACTGAAGATACAGTGAACCACATTCGAATTATTAAACAGAGAAACATTTATTTCTTAAAACCTTTCCCACACGTATTCTGAGGAGGAAAATATGGATTGCAGTCAGCTGTTCTCTGAAATTCCTCTTGTCCTGACTCATATTTGGAAGGGAATCTGATTCATGTCCAACTGTCTTGTGAGCATCCAGTGTAACTTTTCCTTTTTCCGAGGGTAAATGATTATATCAGTAGCTACTCCCCAGATGAAGTTAAAGGTCTGACTCCAGATGCTGCATGTGCAGTGTGGCAGGTTCCATCACTTCCTTTGCCCTTTTACACTCTCCATGTGGGGATGTGAAACGATTGTCTTGAGTAGTAGTCGTTCATAGAAGCTGGAGAAGGGAGATAAGTTTTTACAAGCCAAGTAGGGACCGAGAGGTTGTGCACTTCCAGACTTTGCTAGCAATGGAAGGGCGCGCACGTTTGGCAATTGCAGTCATTTTGAAGTAGATATATTGCATCCAGAAGATCCTGGTTGGATGGCAGAGAAAAAGTGGTCAGTGTTCATCCATCACCCTTTTCAAGACCCAGGCATGTTAGTGCAAATTATCAACATTGTACCTCAAATTTCCAAAGTGATTGGGCCCAACAAAATTTTAAGGGAGGACTAGTCCAAAGCCACTGGCTCAGTCGGTGCATTGCCATCTTGGCAAGAACCACAAATAGCTCCTTATGACATGCTTTACCACATGCTGAACATAACGTTTCTGTCACTGAACCAAACCAATTCCAATTTTACAAGTTCTTGTTGGCTGTGTTTCAATGCACAACCACCCTTTTATGAAGGCATTGCTTTTGATGCTTTTTCACTTATTCAGACACTAGTAACCCAGTCCGGTGCAGGTGAGATTCACCACAAAGAGGAATCACCTTGAGCCATGTGATAGGTCAAGGATTGTGTTTTGGCAATGAAGCTCTGGCAAAGCAAAGTACCCGCAGCTGTAAAACTTTTGTCAGCATCAATAAACGTCGCAAATGAGCTATCCCATTTGCGTTGGGTACTTGGGTTTGCCACCGAACAGGTGTGAGTCCTTGTGTGCTTCTCTCATCTTTTGACGTCTCTAACGATTTCTGTGTGCAAGTTGTTATCATTCCCAAGATTTTGTACCATTCTGAAGAAGAAGTAGATCACATGATAGACAACTTAATCGATTCTGCACCATCTCTTCGGCTCCAAAAAAGAGCATTCATAGCAAGTGCGACAGTAGCAATGCTACTCAGTCTGAGAGCGACCGGTGCTGCCACAGGTGTTTCTGCCCTTGCGACCCAGCATCATGGTTTGCAGGAGCTCCAAACAGCAATCGACGAAGACCTGCAGAGAATTGAGAAATCCATATCCTTTCTAGAAAAATCACTGTCTTCTCTTTCTGAAGTTGTTTTGCAGAACCGATGAGGTCTTAATCTTTTGCTCATGCAACCAAGAGGCCTTTGTGCAGCCCTGAGAGAAGAGTGTTATTTTTATGCTGATCACACAGGTCTCTTTCGAGACACGATGGCAGAACTGAGGCAGAGACTTGCCCACAGAAGGGAAGAAAGAGAAGCCCAGCAAGGGTGGTTCAAGTCCTTGTTCGATCGGTCACCGTGGCTTGTCACTCTGGTGTCCATGTTGATCGTACCGATCATGATGATTCTGCTTGTGTTGATTTTTGGGCCTTGTGTACTGAATAAGTTAGTGCAATTTGCTAGAAATCGCTTAGAGCGATTTGACATAATGCTAGTGCAATGTCAGCAGCTTTTTTAAGTGATTAGAGATAAGTAGTAAGTACCTACCAGTTTTAAAAATGTTATAGTTATTTAGTTTGAAGTTAACCAGTTTTGTAGTTTACTAACAATTTAACAATTTAGTCATTTCAAATACTAATTTAAAAGTTTTGCATTTATAAGTTTTAGCATGTTTAGTTAATCATGGTGGGGGGGGGAAATGTAGCAGCTAGAGACAGGTGCTTCGCAAGATCTTGGGCTGTACGGGTATGTGATAAGTTTAGGCTTTTCCATTGGTAGGCCTGCTAAGTCAGCCAATCACATATGAAAGATGAACCAAGCAGACAGGTGGAGTTTTGGTAGCAAAAGTTATAAAAACTCTGTGCAAGTTTCAATAAATCGCCATTTTGCCATCCACCACATTGGTGTTCTGTGAGCAATGGACCGAGTGAGCTAGAGTGTAGCAGCCATGCCATTCAATCGCACCGGGCCCCACTTTGTGCCGTATCGGTAACAGTCTTGTGAGAATCCAGTGTAACTTTTCCTTTTTCCGAGGGTGAATTATTAAATCAGTAGCTACTCCCCAGATGAAGTTAAAGGTCTGACTCCAGATGCTGCATGTGCAGTGTGGCAGGTTCCATCACTTCCTTTGCCCTTTCGCACTCTCCATCTTGCACAGCTCTGTGCACAAGCTAACAAGCTGGATCTGAACAGAAACCCTCAAGTACTAGGGAAACTTCTTTTCTTTCTTTTATTTTTAATGATTCCCATCATAATTATTTTTTCTCTTTTTTGTCTTTCTGATAATAGAATGTTTCTAGGTCAGAATCCCAGTTTGTTTTGTGCTGTTTTTGGTCCCCAATGCTTATTATAAAGTAAGAAGTCTTTGAGGTTAGCTTTTCCCCAGATTCTAATTTGTGTTAACAGATTTAGCTGATACTGAACCAGTTCTGCTCATATGGGCAAGGACCAACTTCTGGAACCGATCCAGGTGTCCAAGATGTTCAAAAGTAATTAGTTTTCTTTAAAGCCTTGGGTTGTAAGTGTTGATATGATATATTTAAAAGGGATTTGACTTTCAGAAGGGCAGAGTCCTTCTTTTCTGAAAGAGGGGCCCTTCTGTGAGGGTATAAAAAAGGGCACTTGAAATAAATAAATGTATCCCATCTGAGAGGAATTAGGTTAGCTTTTTTTTTTTTTTTTTTTTTTTTTTTTTTTTTTTTTTTTTTTAGTTTTGGTTTTCAGTAGGAAGTAAGAATAAGAGCAGGGTGTTTGTTAACTGCCAAAAGTATGTACTGCTGTAATACTATATAATAAAAAAGCATTAGATCAGCAAGATGTTTGGGCACAGGACTGCAGACCTTCCCAGCTCCAACAATATTTTTAAAAGCTTTGTAAATCAGGCTCTGTATTGACCACAGCAGAGGAGACCACATCTTTTACCCCCTCATTTCCGGAGGCAGACAAGGGAGCAAGCATCATATGATTTACACCATGTTCCTGCTTTAAACATTTTTTCCCTGTGACTGCCTCCCCTGGCATTCAGTTCCTTTAAGTCACTGTCTACTGCATGACTGTTTAATGTGTGCATGTGGATAATATTATTGAAGTCAGAAAGACTACAGACAAGCGTAAGCCTTATCATGATTGGAGTTAGAGACCGTAAACTTCCAGGTTGTTACTGATTGTTAACATAGCCACATAGAGTTCCTAGCCCAATGATGTCTGTAGTACTTATGTGAACTTCTGAGTCCATTTTCTTTTCCTTTTAAAAGGTAAAATGTAACCTGTTAGCCAAGAAGGTTATCACAGATTCCTGGTGGTTTTTGATTCTTTCACACATGTCAGGATTTAGTAAGCTGACTTAAAGCTAGATTGGATATTGGTTTTGACTTTTGAGATTTTGTCAATATCTTCAGCATGAGTGTATTGGACATAGATAAATACCCACAAACTGCCAAGAAAGATAAGTAGTTACCACTGCATGGAAAGAATTGCAAACTCTTTCCATGAGAAATGATTTTGTACTCTTCCGTGCTCCCTTACCTTGCAGGTTCAGTAAACTTATTCTAGGCAATTATATATGGGAAAGAGACATCACACCATGAAAACCTCACTGGCTTGACAGTCCCTTTCTGCTAAGCACCAAGTGCTATTCCCTCTTACTGTGAGAGCACAAGACAGTCAAAAGGCTCTATTTGCTATTTCTTTATAAGATTCTTTTGTTTTAATGTGCCCATTTGGAAGCTGGCCTGTGTTGCAGGCTGCAGGCAGGTGCAGGGGCAGAATAGAGCAATTCTTTTGTACCTTGGATTGCAGCACTCATGACCTCACTCCCAGCAGCAAGGAAGCCAAGAAGCTGTTCCACAGCTTTCTCAGGTAAAACACTCACTGTTAAACCCATAAACACCACTGGTCTTTTCTTCTTGCACCTTGGATGCAACTTTTTCCTTTTCCCTACTTAAGAATTCTTACTCTTAAATCCTTTGCATTTTAGAGGTGAACTGCAAAAGGTGAACAATCACACCTTCTTCCCCTCTCCATGGTGTCCAATTACAGAAACATACAATTAGGGACGTTAATGACATTATATGACGCATTAACCTATAACACCACCCTTCAATAGCAGCAAAAATGGGTCACTTTGTAGGTATAATTATCCCGGGTCTCTAATAATATGCCCTGGTCGTGCCTCATTTCTGCGATATATCCCTTGTATTTCAGAATAAAGTACAAGCAGCCCTAGTTGTGTTGGAGAGTGATCTGGAGCAGGCTGTTGAACTGCTGGCACATGGGTCTGGCCTTCAAAGGGACTGAACAAACTAGGCTGTAGCGCCTTTCCAGCTTAGAGAAAACCAATAAAGGATTTTGGCACTTGCCTTTGTTACCTGCAGTTAGGAATACAGGCTTTTCACAGAGGGATGAACTGAGGGACAGCAGGAAAAATAGGACTCCTTGGACAATAGGGATGGTGGCCCCACTGCTTCTGTCTGCTTAGCACCAGGGTAGTGGTGCAATATTCTTCAGGGAAGAGGGCACATAGAAGGGTGAAGGTGGTCAGGCAGGAGGAAGAGAAATGTGGTGCAGGGATGAGACAGTGCAGCTCAAGAGCACAAAGGGAAGTTGTCTGTGATGGCAGAACAGAAATTCTATTCTGTAAATAGAATAGAAACATGAAAATAAGAGTGCCCAAGGGAGGAGAAAAATGACATGAAACTAAGATATCTGAAGGCACCATGCAAGTTTTGTGCTGAGAAGGCCAACTGCTTTGTAGCACGTGCCACAGGAGAACTGATAGAAGAGTAAGGTGGCTGTTCAGAGTCCTTAAATCACTCTATTGACTATTTTCTCTTCCCTTGTGATTCAGTTAGTAACCAAGGCAGAAAATAAACTTAACACTGTTCCTTGGCTTTCTTGCCAGCAGTCCTTCTGATACGTAGAATGGGCTTCTTAAGACATTCTCACCAAGGCCAGCTACACAAGTCTAGGAACTGATTCACAAGGAGATCCTGGAAGGGACTATTCCAAAGCTGTCTAAAAAGGTGTTTTACCTCCCTAAATGCCAGAATATGTGTTTTCAGTGCATCTGAAGAATAACCGAGGGGGAAAAAAAGAATAAAAAAGTTAATCCTACTTTTGGTTTGACTGTGGATTAAGCAAACTTTGCTACAAGTTTCTGAGGTCTTGGTCTTTGATGTTTGTGAACACGCTGACAGGGTCAAAAATTTATCCTGTTACCTCTCATGAATGAGGTAAATAATATGTTGAGGCTATTTCCATGGAAAAAGGGGAAAATAATATGCTGACATCCTGTCAGAATACTTCTGCTGTACTGTCCTGTTTTTGGTGAGAGTACTGATGATGAAGGGATGTTGTAGACAATGAGTGTCAAAAAGATGTCCCTAAAATGTTGTCCTAGCATGTTATTAGTACAGAAATTGGCATACACCCAGATACCTGCCTTATGGATCTTAGAAGATCAATGGATGGGCAAGAAAGCAAGAATGTGAAATACAATTGTGTGCTTGTGTGTGGTTTGCCTGACATTCCCCTCATCTCCTGTGACTTCCTGGGTAGTTTGCTGAAAAGCTGTGCCTGGGCCCAAGTAAAAACCCACCAGACCGAAGCAGAGTTCCATTGCAGAAGGGTCAGCAGCAATTCCAGCCTTGAAGTTAGATGCTCAGGCTGTGTTCAGGTCTATTGATAAATTTTAATTTAATTTATTTAGTGTGTTGTTCCAACACCTCAGGACTGCAGTGGTTCAAGGTGGTTTAAAGGCTCCCAGTTGCTTGCATTGGTGGCCTGGCACTATATTGTCCTGGCCAAGTGGGTAGGCAAAGGCCCAGACTGAGATAAGCAGAAGTGATCACACGGAGTTTGCATTGATCAAGTTGTTTCTCTCTAGTTTCAGAGCAGTATTATTGTTTGCTGTTTGGTCTTTGGTAGCACCCAGAGGCTGGAGATGCTAGTGGAGTTTGGTCCAGGAGGAGGAGAAGGTCAAGGAGGAGGAGGAAATGCCTTCCTCGTAGAACCTACACCCCCAGCTCCCTTCAATTCCACGGAAAATAAAATTTATGTTGGTGAAAGTGCTCTTCTTCTCCAATACCTGCCTTTGGTGGAGGTGCCCAACACCAACCTCTGCCACACAAATTTCAGACCAAACAGAAAACCCAAATTTGCCAAAGTAAGGGAGACTCTCTTAAGCCAGCCTATTTTTAGAAGATCCTCTTTGGAGAAAACAAAGTCTAATTAAAAACAGCCTTTACTGTTGCAGTAACCCCCCATTTCACATGTGAGCCTGGGAGTTTGTTAAATTTTGTTAACAGCCTGAGTCCTACTTAGCTTCAAAGTCAAGCCTTCTCCTCCATATCCTACTCTTTTCAAGGCACAAAGTGAACATCACTATTATTAGGGTGTTCTGCTCTTTAACAGTTGTTTTTCAAGAACACTACTTATAATGATTTAAGATCTCTTCTTTTGGTAACTGTGGGTTCAGTGTGCCAATCTCCACTTAATCTTTCTTACCACTGCAAATAACATGGAGGAAAAGACGCCTTTGCAGAAAAACATAGCTTGGAAATTGTGGGGTTTTTTTATTACTGGCTGTGGGAAAGTCTGTTTTTCCACCAATTGACTTGCATACTCTTTTAGTGATATAACTGGTTCTCAGGGGAGATCACCACAGATAGCAGCATGAACTTCCTCCTTAGGAGGTAATTGCATGTTGTATCTATAAAATTCTCTCAAATACTTAGAGTTGATCCCTTTGTGGCAAATGAAACGGTGGTGGGGGGGGGGATGGTCCTTCCCTGTGGGAGCCTCTACAGTTTGCAAGCTGTACATCATGTTCACAAAGGCACAGGACAGGAGGCACACCTCTGGACATGACCCTATTTCCCTTCCTTAGTGAGCCACTCCAATGGCACTTCAGCAGAGCAGCAAACACGGTTGGCCATACGACAGAAAGCCAACTGATGAGTCCTTGCAGGCAACAGATCCTTATTACGTTTTGGTCTTCTGCAAGCTGTCACCATTCAGAAGTCTTCCCAAGCTGTGTGCCAAAGGATGTTCAAGGCTGCAATATTCAAGCATCCATTCCACAAGGGACCAGGATGGCAGGGATGGGAAACAGCAGCCCCTCTGTGAGGGATGCTCTAGGCTCTAAGGACACTTCTGTCCTTGGTTTTGGAGGCTGGCAAGGAATTGTGGGATCAATGAAAGAGTTTGCAGTCTTGAGAGGCTTGTTAAAATGCATAGCTCTGAACCTTTTCTCACTGTGTGCTGTCACAAGACTGGCTTGGGAAAACAGATGAGAAAGAAGTGGGACCAGAGCATCAAGGGCAAGACAGGGATGGGGTGGTCCAGCGCATGGGTTTCCAACTGTGATTGAAAACAAGTAATGCAGACTTTCTACCTGTTACCATGATGAGGACCCTGGTGCACAACTTGGGTGCACCTCAGCTCTCCACATCTCTGTCTCAGTAGGAGCAGCAACAGAAGACAGCTGTGGGCAGGGGCAGCACCTCAGAAGCAGCCAGGCGTGCTGCATGGAGCAACGGTGCTTAATGGGATCACCATTGCTCACCTGCCAAGCTCCCTTTCCAGATGGCACCATCTCTACACTGCAACACTGGAGTGGAGGTAGTGATGAAAAGTGTGTGTGAGCATGTGACTGATCAGCAATAAGCTTTTCTTACTTTCCATCCATCTCCCTTGTCTGGGTGTGACCAAACTGTGAGATCTAACAAACCTCAAACCCACTGATAGCGAATTGCAGAGCCTCTAATTTCCACTGTTTACTAGGCAGGTCCCCTGAGCCTCAGTAAAAACCTCACTAGTGCAAGAGCTCCCTGTCTTCCCACTCTTACTCAGCAGCACCCCCCACCCCACTTATTTGCATTCAATTACCCTGAATTTAATCAGAAAGCAAATTTTGCCTGGCCACAACTTTGAAAGGGGCAAAAACAAATGCCACAGGTCACAAACTATTATATCTGATCCTCCCTCCAGATTTACCACAGGGTTTTTTTCCCCATCCCTGTTATGTGGTGTTGGTATCAGAGCCTCCTCCTGGCCAGATGAATCTTATAAGAAACTTGGTTATTAATCAGATTTTAGGGGGATTTAAGGAAAGTTTCAAACACAAACAGGCAAACAGGAAGTTCTCACTGTCCTTGTGAAATGACTACCACTGTTTCTCTGTAAAACCACACTTGTACATTTCCTCAGCTGTAACTTCTCACTCCGTTCAAGATCCCCAGGGGAAGTGAGAAGAAAAAACTCATCACAGAAACAGATCAGAGTGAGAGAGATGATAGCTGACTATACTAATGGCACAGGTCAGGCATTTTGGTGCATAAAATAGGCATAACATCCACATGCCTCTCTGGGTTGCTATCAATATTAGCCGTCCACAAATCTGAAGTAATTTAAATAGTAAACTTAAATACTAAGGATTTTTAAAAATCAAGGAAACTAGTTAACAAGGAAAGCATTCAACCTAGGAACAGCACACATTACAACTGAGCGCTAGTGCCAAGAGGGCAGGAGATGAAATTTATACCTGAGTTGCATTCACAGTTTTGTAGAATCATAAGGTATGCTGAGTGGAAAGGGACCCAAAAGGATCATGAAGTCCAATTCCTATCCCCGCACAGAGTACCCCAAAAATCACACCAGGTGCCCAAGAGCATTGTCTGTACTCTTCTTGAACTCAGACAGGCTTGGTGCTGTGACCACCTCCCTGGGGAGGCTGAGTTTCCCTCAGTTTAAGAGCATGCAAGTGTCAGTATGAGGGTGTGTCAGCAGAGTGGTGAGCAGAGGGAGACTGCCCATGTCACCCTGACCTGGCCACGATGGGAAGTTCTGACACTTGTCTCTCCACCCTTGCTGAACCGTGGTTGTCAGCTGAGTAATACCTGACTAACACATAGTTGAGGGATGCTAGAGGTGTTTTTCACAGCAGGGTTCAAACAGCCTTGCCCAGGTGACATTTCTGTAACTGGTTTGGGCCTTGGTCTATTAATCAGCTCTCATTGAGCATAGCACTTAAACCACAATGTCATGTGACAAGTACTGGGGTGTGAAGCCTTTGGGATTAGAAGTCCCATCCCATACAGCTCCCCCAATTATTCATATGCCTATGCGCCCATTGAAAAAGAAAAAGCTTTTTGCTATTTTTTTGCTAGTTTTTTTAAATTGCTGTCAAGACGATTTCTCCCTCTCATCCCAGTTCCAAGAGCATCAAGAGGAGAAGCCAATACTCAGATGCTTGTTCAAGTCTGATCCTGCTACAGCCTGAAGCAAAGTGCTACGCCCCCACTGACAACTCAGCTTGACTCCTACTAACCTACTGTGGGCAAGGAGCATTAGCTCAGGCTCTTCTGTTGCTCTCTTACCCAAACTATGGAAGTGTTTCTTATTCTGCTGGATCATGCATTCAAATGTCAAAATTGTGACTCATTAAAAGGGCAAGTCTGGGTGGGGGGCAGGGTACAGGAAGGAAGAAAAACAGCCTGCAAGAGACTTCCTGTTTATCCACAGCTTGGGAAAAAAATTGACACAACAGAGTACACACACCCTGGCTCCATTATCTTTGCTGGCCCAGTTCTGGCTTGGCTCTGTCCCTTACCACTGAAGGCCAGATCCAACCCTGCCACATGTTTAGAGGAGCATGTTTAGAGGAGTTTACTCGAGAGAGAAATCTGGCCCCCGGAACCTGAATTGCTCGCAGTGTGCGAGCAAACACACGGGCACGGGGAGCCCCCGCTGCAATGCCATGGCACTGGCCCCTGGCCGCACCAGGGAGGTAATTTTCTTCTCGGCAATTAGCAAAGTGGTGGCATCACTAAAAGAAGTTGAATTAACACATTCAACCCAGCTGCGTTCCCAGTTTGCTCTGTTCTCACCACTTTTCCTTCTGGGCGCACAGTGAGGCCCCAGCAAGCAAGAGCTTGATGCCTGTGCACTGTGTTTTCATTCAGGCCTGGTTGGAAAGTGCTTTTAGGAAAGATGAGGAGGGGGGAAGTAACCCTTTGGCTTTCTTCTTTTACAACAACTGTCTTCTCTTTTTCTTTTCAGGGAGGAAAAATGCCAGCTTCTCTAAGAAAACTGCAGCAAATGGCTGTTTTCATGGGACTATTCAGTGGTGGGGGATGCATCGTGATGTACAATCTTATGCAAAGTAAGTCTTGCATAAGGTTAGGTGTTGTTAGCAACCCTATTTCTCTTCTGCCCCTTCCACTGGCTTTTGTGTAGTGGGGAAAGTAGCAATGTGCGAGTTGTGAAAACCAGATGAAGTTAAAGAATTGTGGCTGAGCTGCTGTGTTCTGCCTCTGTGGGCTCCATTTTTTTCATCCCCAGGGCTTTTGCTCTCCCAAGTGCTGCTGTGTGTTCATTTCCAGAGGCACATATTGCACAGGGAGCAGGCTCTTGTGGTCAGAAGAAAGTCTGGTTTTTCGGGGTTTCCTGAGGATGATGGTGAAGCTTCACCTGCAGTAATGCAGGTTTCATTTCTTAACTGAGATTTTGTAGCTGGACAGTAAAAGAGGACCATCCGTGAGAAGGTGCTAAAGTCTAGCAGTTTTATCTGTAAATCTCTGTGTGGTGCCGGCCCTTACAGACAACACACCTGTGAAGTGCTAAGAAATCATGTGTTTCTCCTGAATAAGTACAGATAAGAGCACTCAGTTCTGAGAAGACCAGGACAAAGGAAAAAGCTAGACAGGTGATGTTGCTGTTTATAGACATCTCTAGTTGCTATGTGTCTTTGGCCAAGAATCCACATTATTAGTCCAAACTATAGATGTTTATTTTTTCTAAAACTGCTTTTAGATATTTAGCATCAGAGAAATAAGCTTTGCGTCTCTCTCAGGGGATGCCATAGGCCTCTTGGCTCTATGCCTCTCCCTTGTTGGTGCTATCAAATTCTATTGCTTTTCACCTACTCTGATACCAGAGGATGCTGCCAGAAAAAAGCATAGCCAAGACTGTTTCTCAAGCCCTCAGATAAGCTCTGAAACCTCCCCTTCATTTTACACATATTAATAACAAATCAGACAGGGCTGGAAAGCAGGCTTTAATTTTAGGCAGCTCATGTCCCCAAGCTCTGGAGTACATGACGGAAATATGATCCTTGCGCTTTAAAATATTGAATCTGGCTTTAACAAGGACATTAGCGTTTTTTTCATTTTCAGCTTCAGCACTGTTATCTAGAAATCTTGTGGGGTAGTCACTCCCTGTGCTACACAGCAAGCCTGAGGGCTGGTTCCCCACATGCCTTGGCTGTGTACTCAAGTGGCACATTACAATGGCAACTTCTGGCTCTCTTGCAATTTCAGTGGCCACTGAGCAGCTGCCTGATAACTCAGCCAGGCTGCTGAAAGAACACTTTCCTTCTGTCCTTCTGTCCTTCTCTATCTAAACAGACACAGGAGCCACACTTAGAACCTTCCTCCCTTGGCTTATGCCTGGGGCTATCCCAGTGCCTTCTGCCCAGTGCACAGAACTGGCCCATACATGGACTAGTTAGGAAGGAGTGGCCTCCCTAGTGGTGGGAGCAGTGGGAGAGGATCCCTTCCCTTCCCTTCCCTTCCCTTCCCTTCCCTTCCCTTCCCTTCCCTTCCCTTCCCTTCCCTTCCCTTCCCTTCCCTTCCCTTCCCTTCCCTTCCCTTCCCTTCCCTTCCCTTCCCTTCCCTTCCCTTCCCTTCCCTTCCCTTCCCTTCCCTTCCCTTCCCTTCCCTTCCCTTCCCTTCCCTCTGAAGAGGAGTTTGCATGCACGTGGTCTCTGTGCAAGCTGGTACAAATACTCAGGTAATCCTGTTTCTACTTATTCTCATCACCTCCACACCCTTCTCATGGAAGCAGTCTGCTCTGCCAACTCCAGCATGCTTTCAGTTCCCCTACCGAAAGATGTGGGGACAAATGGATAAGTTGGGCATTTAATGTCTAATGCATGAGATGCTAACAAGGAACAGCTGAGAAGCAGCCACCAGGACATTAGAATCCAATTCTCCATCCTGCGGAATGAACACAACATACTTTTCACATGGTCTGGGTGGCTGTTTGCCATGATTTATAGGTACTAAAGGGTGAGCATGCTGCAACCCCTTTGGATGGAACTCCTTAGGATGTGCTGGGGGACATAAGAGGATCAACACAGGTGACAGCCTAGCAAAGCTGTTTCTATGCCAACTGGATGCTGCCTACTTATAGGGGATGCCTCTAATTAGGGAGAGGGGGCAGCATTCTTCTGCCTCATGCTTCAAGATTAATAATGACAGGCAAGAGACCAAGAAACAAACCTTACACCTTGTTTTAAACCCATTGAAAGGTGAGGGCAAAGTTGCCAGTGTAGGATTTAACAACTACACACTCTTAGCTTAACTCTGCCTTTCTTGATGTCAAAAGAGTGAAGTTACGCTGTTCTAGAAACCCCAGCAAGACAGCCTTGAAACTATTAATAGGCAAATCTCTGTCTCCGTAAGGAGTATCAGGAAGCCTCCAGTGCCTCAGCTGTGTCCTGTCCATTGGCAACCATGGTACAGCATTTCACAGCCGTACAGAGCAACCAGTCATCGATAAGTAGCAGTTTGTCTCAACTTTCCTCCGTGTGCCACCACTGCAGCATCCATCTACAGTGCTGTTGTGACTGCTTGACCAGTAACTCGAGTGGTGGTCCTTAGTGCCTCCCTTCTAAGGCATCTGTCAGCAGAGTTGTAGCTTCATGGCTGCCACTTGGGAAGCTGTACCAATATCACAGCTAGAGTTCCACAGCAGCAGCTGTTCCCCTCTCAAAGTCTGCAAGATATTCTCCATTCTTAAAGTATTTTATGTACTTCCAATAGGAAAAAAATAGATTTTTTTTATCAGAACATTTCAGATATTCATCCTTGTACCTTTTTTTTTTCTTTTTAGATAACCTACAAATGCATGAAAAATAGGGAGACACAGCTGTAAGCTGAGCTGTATATCAGAATGGAAAAGACTATATTCAGATCCCTCTTCACTTAAATGAGCTGAATAATATTTGCTTCTCTGATGTAAGGGTGTGTTTCCTCCTTTAGTCAAATTTCTCCTAATTAATAGTTTTGGACTTATTTTCAGGGAGGGTGTGGTGTCTATTTTTTTAAGCTTATATTTTGATTTTAAGTGAACAGTCTCCTCACTACCCTGTTTCTCTCACCTAGAAAGTTTCGTCAGGACCCAGTATTACCAGCAAGCTTTGAAGCAACTGAACAGCAATCCTGATGCCTTGGAAGCCCTGGGTGCCCCCCCTCTTAAGGTTCACAACATCCACCTGACAGATGGGAGCAATCGTGTGGACTCGGAAAGAGTGCGGGTGATGCTGGGCAGGTGGTGTCACAGGGTGACTTCTGAGATGTCAGGTGACAAGAGATCAGCCAGGGGATTTTCAGTGGGTCATGAGTCATCTGGGGGCACTGGAAGAAAGTAGGATGGAATACCAGTTGATCTGGAAGAGGAATGGATTTCCAGAGAATAAATCTACTAGCCTAGAAAAAGCAAGAGCAGCATCTCCATGTTGTGCTGTATGTGCCCATCACAGAATGTCGAGGAACCTCTCAAGATCAGTCCCTGCCCTCACACTGTAAGTCACAAAATCATTTTCAGGGATGTATCAGATCCAGCTTTAAAATAGCACCTGCTTCCTTTACCCCCCAGGATATGTCCCATGCTAGTTTTTGAGCTTTATTCAGAGCAGTTTTACAGCCTCTTACAGGCTATGCTGTGGTACAGCATAAATGGTGTAGTTTTTAAGAGCACCTGTAGGTTTGTGTCATTGAGAATGGCTGTCCAGCCTGAGACTGAGCATAAGGGTTACTCAGTGACTGGAGAATGCTGTGCTGGGCACTGAGGTATTGCACAAGGCTGCCTTGTATAAGACAAGGGCTGGCCCAGGCAAACCTTACAAACACAAGTCCACTTCCACTGGGCATTGGTGTCTCAAGACAATGTGTGTCTTTTCATCAATGTTTTTACCCCTTAATCCAGGACTGGCTGCCCTTCCCTTGTTTTGCTAGTAACACCGAGTGCCCCTCACAGCCTCTCCAGTTCCCTCACTACAGTAACTCATCACATTGGATCTTTTTTTTTTTTTTACTGGTGAATAGCTATGAATGCCAGGGACCAAGCAAGGGCATTAACGAATGGGTCAGATGGTACAATGAAGGAATGTGGCTATCAGGGTAAGATAAAAAAAACCCCAACCTTTAACCAGCTCACATAAAATTACTTTCCATTTCACTTCAGCCAGGCTGCACTTACCTCATATCCTGAACCAAAACATTTCCCGCATTTTATAGATTCCACCAGGGAACACATCTAAGCAAAAAATCATGCAAACCTCCACACAATATTCTGACTGAAAAGAAGATAACCTTTCCCATGGGTGTTTTCCTGTGTCACTGTTTAAGAATGCTGGTCACTTGGGTGACTCAGGGTGAAGTCAAATCCTGCCTTCTGACCTCACCCAAGACACAAATCACCAGCTTTCTTCTCTACTTTTTCATGCTCCTAAGTATTCATGTTCTCATGAAATAAACCGGTTAATCATCATTATACCACAGGTTGATTTACTGACTTCACAACATTCCCAGCTCCTGGGTCTGTTGGTGAACACCTAGCATTTTCTCTGTGATTGCATCACCACCAGTAAAGGCTACACATGCAATATTTCTTCTATTCAGACATTAGACCCAGTGCAATTGGCCATGGTTGCTGCTGCAGCTCCAGCTTTGTTTGTTAGACAGATAAGTGATAAAGTTTGTGACACTGAAAAAAGGGAATTATTGAACATTTCATTGCCTCAGTGTGTGTTAAGGGACTGATATGCAGAGGATCTCAACCTACAGGCTAGTAAGGGCTATAGGAAGCTCTGACAGTTCAGGTCACCTCTGGATGACCATGCATTCTGATAAAGGAAAGGTGTTTGCTCATAAATATTTTAGGGAGCCAGTGGTTTTCCCTGGGGGCTGCAGCTGTAACACAATACATTCTTTCAGCAGAGAGAGACTAATGCATGGCAGAGCAGACATACTTGTGTAGCCACACACATGTTAGCTGTTAGAATAGCTGAGTCCAACTCTGAAATACATCAAAAAAATTATAGTGTTAAAAAGGTGTGAGCTCTTTGATTAGAAGGAGTAAATATCTGTTTCATAATATGCTTTGCTGAATCTTTAATGTGCTTTTACATTTGCAGATAAAGTTACCAGTCTCTGGAACAAAATTGGCGGGCTACCTCTACATTAACTCAGAGATGGACTACTCCTGTCGGTGGTGTGTACTGGGGGAAGTAACAGGAGAAATGGGTAAGAAGTGGTAGGAGAAAGAGTAGAGCAGGATATTTGCTTTAGTCATCAGTGTTGCTGAGGTCATTCACACAGATCAAGCAGAAACTCCTGTCTGAAGGTCTTGTGAAAGGTTATTATTTTCATTAGGACAAAAATGTAAGTTAGTTGAGAAATATTTTGAATCCATCTCTCTGAATGTGAATAGAAGAGCAACATGAGCCATTCCTTTGTGCTGTGTGTTCTGCAAACTGCAGCTCAGTACATATACAAATACTGTAAGCCAAGGTAAAGTATTGTCCCCTCCCACCCTGCCTCACTGCAGAGGTGCAGAGGCTGTTTAACAGCTGTCCTAACTCTAGTCTGGTATTATGGATTGCAGTAAGGGAATCACACATTATATCACAGCTGTGCAAGGTGAGCTAAAAACACAGGATTTGTTTTTCTACGCTATCCAAAAAGTGTGGTCCTTATGGTTAAAAAAAATGTGCTACATTATAGTAGAAGGATACTCTGATACTATATCATATAGAAATGGCTTTACATTTTCGTAGTACTGAAGCCTGAAAACCTCCTTTGTCAACAGTAAACTGGTTTCTGGAACTGAGCAAAGAATTGCCACATGAGCTCAAAAGTTTTACTAGATGCAAATCTCTTGTTAGGTACTTCAACTGTTAGCTTGAAGCTGACAGTTCTGTTAGCTTCTGTTTAGAAACCAGAAGCTACAAAATTTTCCTCAGTTGCCACCAGCCATATGGTGATGTGTTCTATTCATAATTAGATGAGCATGACTTACTGGTTTTTTCTTCTGAGTAAGTATGGGAAGGAAGGTATAAAAGGATTTGAGAAAGGCACCAGGCTGGGACTTGAGAAACTCAGTACTAGACCTGGCCTCCTCCCTAATGACCAGGGATAATCCCAGAGGTCCCCAGCCCCATTTCTTGCACACCTCACTTCCCTGGTGCCTGAGCTCTCGTCTCCTCACACCTCCTTAGCCCCTCCTCACAGACAGTTCCCTGTTATTCCTGGTTCACAGTTACTGTGAAAATAACTGAACGTTGCAAAATGTTAAACTACAGCAGTGCATACACACCTCTTGGAGTTTTGTTTTAAAGTGAGCTCTTTGTACATTTCTGAAAACCTAGGGAAAAAAAAGACATCTGCTTGTAAAAGGATTTGTGGCAGATAAGTCTGTCATACTCCTCCAAATCCACCTACGTGCAGGGTCCTGTGCACAGCTTCACATGGGGCTGAGACAGGACTTGATGCCCTTGATTCCACTGGGGAACTAACAGTAAAATGGCTGGGAGTAAGAAGCAGGTAAGCAGACCATCCTGGTGGGACGCTGCGGAGTGTGTGTGTGTGCTTTTCCAGGGGAGACCAGGGCAGCTCTCACACCGATACAGACAGAGCTAAATAACACCAGGAGCTGAGTGCTCTGTGCAAGAATGAGGCACCAAAGCCACTGAAATGCATCTGACTCTGAGTGTGCAGACTGTGGTTTAGTTATTTTATCAAAAAGAAGACAACTGAGAAAAAAAAATTTGAAGTCTGTGAGCTTGTTTTGTCCAGGAGGAAGTGGCATTCACCCAGAGGCAGGCAGTACAGGGATGGGGAGGGTGCCCAGAGGCAAGGGCAGCCAAGGCACTGCAAAATTATTCTTGCCTGCCCTGAAGTGACCAAGACAAGGGCTGAGCCCCCAGGGCCACACTGTGGGGAACGAGCAGGTCACTTCCAAGCCCAGCTGCTTAACTTGGGTTGGGGGTGGGAGCAGAGGGCTGCTGAGCAGAGCCCTACGGCAGACCCATTGCACAGAGGTGGAGCAGCCTAATTACCTAATTGTATGTACTCAGCACTGACTCCAGTAAAAGCAGAGCTGGGCCAGTGCCAGGAGCTTTTGAAAAAATCCTATTTTAGTACCCCAAAATAATAGTCTTTTCCAGATGGAAAAGCAGCATGAGCAGTTTCTCAGAAGTGGGTTTGGAGCAGAGCTTAGAAGAAGGAAAAGACTCTCCCTCAATCTCCAATAAATGCAATTTTGCTTCTTTGAGTAACCAGTGTCATACCCTGTCAGGTTTTCAGCAGTCACATTGAGCGATCACACAGTGTTCAAATTCTTCCAAGTCAGAATAATTCCTTAGCAACACTGTCTGGCTCCAAGGCTGAAGAGGAGTGGAGCAAGGAATGCACCCACAGGATGGAGACGAAAAAAAGCACCGGATCGGGGGAGGAATGTCCTAAGAAGAGCTGGCAGGTTTTTATTTGAATTGCAACAAATAGGAACATGCATACCAGACCCTTAAATCTCTGCTGCGCTACAATATTAGGGAGAACAGCTTTCAGAAGCCAGTGCTCATAAACCAGGTTTTAAAACACTTCAGAGAATTTTTGAAAGCAATGGATGTGTGGAATGATTTGTTTATCTGTGCCAGCTCTTTCTACACTAACTTTACCTTGTTAAAAGTGATTGCTACAAGTTCAAAATCTTTGGGTTTTTGTCAGCTGGTGCCCTCAGGATGTCACCTTGAAACTGTGGGATGGTCAGAATATTCCCATTTACCACTCTCTGGTAGAAAACATTGGTGTGCAAGAAGGCTAAAAATCAGGGACAGCTGCATCTCTGCCTCCCATTGAGCAAAAGGAGCCATTAATCGATTGCATCCTGCTGTGTCTGTGAATGTACACAGTTGTCACAAGTGACAGCTTCACTTAAGCTGGTGCTCTCAAGACAATTTTCTCTCCAAGATTAACCTCATCATCGTTGTAATTTCTGTCTTTTGCTGGTTTATTCATGTGTTTAACAGAAGCCTAAAATAAATATACCTAAAAAGAGTTGCTGTTGCAGAGAAGTCATATGTTATGCCCTTTGTGTGCTGGTATTATGAATTTGAAATAAATAAAGAAACTGCCAGGAAACCGAGCTTTGTTTTACAGTGGCAGACCAAAGTCAGGACAAGTCAGCTTCTCAAAGCTTTGAGCAGCCTTGCTGCCTCAGTTTCCCCCCATTTCTCAACAAGGTCTTGCCTAAATCAGGAAGGATGAAGCAGCAAAGCTGAAGCCTCAGCAGCAGCACCCTTGACTCCACTTATCAGATAGATTTGCACCCTCACAGTTATCATTACAAAGCTCATGAGATAGCTGAGGCCACTCATCTTAGGAATTCCAGGAAGAGACTCGCTGCTCACGCTAAAGGTTACTCAGAAGAAGCCACTGCTTCACACCAGCACTGTGTGAGTTCTGTAGAGGACATTTAGGGAGAAAAACACTCGGGAGAAAAACACTGAGGAGAGTGCAGAACAGGTGAAGGCATTGCCGTGGTTTCCTCTGACTACCACAAGAGATTTTGACTGTGCCATCAGGTAGAGAATTGCCCATCACCAAGCAAGTAGAGGAATAAGCAAAACACTCCCCGCAAAAAAACCCCAAACCCAAACAATTTCCACTCCTACTCCAAATTGCCCATGTGAACAATTGCAAAGCCTATGGCACAGTCTGAGGCACAGAAAAAATACAAGTAACTGTCCTGTCTGTAGCAGGAAGTAACATGGGAGCCCTTAAAACATCCAGACAAAAGTGCACTTTGAATTCACTCTAAGAGAGATGCTTGATCAGGCTGCAGCTAGGGATAGCCCAGAGCTTCCCTGTCTCTCACCCTTCCATATCTTCTTCCAAATTTGAATCCAATAAATCCACCAAGGACACACACTGCAAAGCTTTACAAGAGCCATGAGTATTAGATAGAGAAGGGAGAACTAGAGCAAAGAATTTTAAGAGAACAGTGAGCATTTTCTTGTCCAAAAATGATCCAGCAAACTGGGCAAGGTGGATTTTAAACAAACCTGAAAAGCAAATGCCTAATTAGAAGGGAGATGCTAAAGGGCCACAGCAAAGGCATCTCAGATAAACAGTTTTAGAATGAAATAATACACATGTGCTTTAGTTTGAACTTCACAAAGAGCTGTCAGGATGAAGAGCACTTGTGAGACCTGATCCAACCCACATGAAAGCCCAGCATACAAGGGAGAGGATTAGAATTAATCAAAAGAAGACAGCATTGCCCAGCTTTAAGACTGAAATTGCTCTTTACTGATTTCACAAAACAAAATACAAACCAAATCAAATTTCATGTCATATGAAAATATTAGCCTTTCACTACCACTAGCAAGAACAACATTTCAGGGATGAGGTGATCTGCTGGCCACCTGGTGCCTCAGAACTTGATTGACTTTTGGTCACTGAAGAAGTTTGGTGGGACATCAAACAGCTGACAAGAAAAAGCCAAATCAGCCACTTCCCATCCATCAATTACCACTTCCTTGGCTGCAGCTTTGATTTGTTGCTAATCTGCAAAGATACCATGGATGTGGAAAGGAGCCCCAGCCTGTTCAGTCCCTCCCTGTGTCTGCACTGGGAGCATCTGGCACACATTGCCATTAATCTGCCTTTTGTCACCTCTGTGTGCTCAGTAAGCCTGGGACCTGCCGTGGCTGCAAAGTGCTCAAGTGTCCAAGGAACCTGGCCACAGCCATCCCAGCCTACAGCGCAGCACTTGCTCACCACCTTCCTGTCCCTTGAGCTGGCACACACAATGTCCCCATGCTGGCCTCACAAGCTGCTGCACCACACCACCACTGCCTGGCCTAGCTCCAACCCTGGCTTTTCCAGGCCTGGAGGAGTTATCCCCACACAAACTTTACAAGTAACCCTGGACATTTTATTACCTTGCTTGGGGGAAGCAGAGCTTGCAGAGAGGCTCCATCTCTCATTTTCTCCCTTGAGCACTCCTTTAACTTTGAAGGCTCTCAGTCACTTCAACAAACTCATTGGCTCCCCAGGGCTGTGAGAATGGGCAGTATCATCACATCATAGCAATGGTTGTCTTAATCAAATCTTAAAATCCAGAGAAGGAAGCAAGCAATGGGTGGAGCTGGAAGCCAGCAAATCAATAGAAGAGAACAAGGGACAGTTGTAAAATCACAATTAATTACCTGCCTTTGTTTTACTACCTAATAGCCAGCAAACACAGAACTTCTTGCCTCATGACCTTGAAGAACCTCAGAAGTCACTTCCACTCCATATTTGAGCTCTTTTAGGATGCACATATTCAAAAGGAGAAAAAAAAGCATCAGGCTGGTGTGTTCGGTGCCAAGCAGCATTGCCCATGTGGCTCCCATTAAATACATCACAGCCCAAGGCAGTTGCTTTCACAGAGGACACAGGTGCAGCAGGAGCAGCCAAGGAAGCTGGAACATGCAATGCAAACAGGGAGAGCAAAGGTCTCAGAACCACCAGCAGCTGCTGAAAGCCCAAATAACTTCAAAAGGGCATCTGGGTACTCCTCTTGCAGTCTTTTCTTTCAGTGAACACTGGAGCAAGATTATATTCTCTTGAACTTCATCATGTCGCTGAAACACTGGGGTGAGGTTTTTTTGTTTGTTTGTTTGTTTTGGTTTTTAAAAAATTTTTAGAATTTTTTTTAAGAAAACCTATCTTTTGAGAAAAGACCCTGGACAAAACACTTGAGGTTGGGAGGAACCTTGAGGGAGATCATCTAGTCCAACTGCTTCACTCTCGCCAGAGTCAGCTTGAACAGATTGCCTGAAAGCATGTCCAGTCAGGTTTTAAAGATCACCAAGGATGGAGACTCCACAGCCTCTGGACAAGCTGCACCAGCATTCAACCATTCTCACAGTAAAAAAAAGCTTTTTCTAATGTTTAAACAGAATTTTGTGTGCTCGAGGGTGTGCTCACTGTTTCTTGTCCTGATACTAGACACTGCCAAGACAAATCTGTCTCCATTCTCTTTACTCTGCCCCTCCACTGATCCTGCCCCAAGCCTTCTCCAATTCCAGGTCTCTCAGCTTCATTAACAGATGCTACAATCCTTTAACCATCTTAATCATATCCACTATGTTAAAAATTTTAATTGGCTTGAAAATTTGTGCAGTTCCTTTTCCAGTTGTTGGTGTGGTTAAAACAAACATCATCTTCATGACCTTTGCTGGATTGCCTGTTTGATTTTTATTCTTTAGTTTGATTTTAATAGTTTTTGCCAGGCAGTAATCACCCTCAAGGAAACTACCAAGGTGGCAGACTGTTCAGGGCAAGAATTTAATTTACAGCTGAGGAACAGCAGATACTGACTGCTCAGCACTGTTACACTTGCACCTATTGAGTTGGAGCTGGGGGACACACAAGGGGCTGTGTAAAGCTAGATGTTTTGAAAGCACTGCCTTCAGAAAGGCCAAGTGTGCTGACATATTCCCTTTGGAGTATGTTCCTCCAAGGAGTGATAGAATTTTGACCAAGTTATGGGCAACTCAGTTCAGTTCCTATTTTGGGCAGATGTCTTGCATTGCACAGGGAACACAATTTATTTGGATTAATCTCCCATTTAGAAATGAGGATACATCCAGTTCTTTCCTGCCATGGGCTGCATCTTTCCTCCTTGTCAAAGACATAATTTCCCTGAGTTTTCTACAAAATTTACTACAAAGCTTCCTGCAGCAGAGCCTGGGAATTCCTGTAATATCAGGAACAATGGAGACCTGCCTGCTCTTGGTGTTACTTTGGAAGATATATCACCCCTGGCCGAATGCCTTTGGTTCATTTTAAGTAGCACTAATTGTATAAAAATACTAGACTAATGTAATTTCTTGACCAATGTAAGGCATTTTCTATTCATTTGCTTTCCTAGAAGATTTAGGGGCAAAGGGCCTCCATTCAGTAATTTCTGAGAGACAATCTTTGCCTCTCTTTTCTTGGTAAGGCCCACAAGACCTTCCATCCAGCAGCCAGACCAGCTGGATCTCACAATGTGCTACTGAAAAGTGGCAGATGGTAAGTGATATCCTGGCAGCTCAGGAGATTTCTCTGTGAGGATTAGTTAAAAAACACCTGTGTAATTCAGTCTGTATGCTGGCATTACAAATTAGTTGAAGAATGGGGTACACTGATTTCGATGCATCACCAGCTTAGCTGCAATTCTACTTGTACAAGCAAGCAAAGACTCAATATAATTAAGTTCTCTGTGTTTACAGGACAAAAGATAATCCCTTCAAGTAGTTCCCTTTCCTCTCCTAATTTTGCAGTAATGACTCTGGCCCTATATGCTCTGCCTCACTTAGACGAATCCTAACCTTTTCTTAATTAGAAGAGATTTTTATCACATCCATCTGTACTTCCCCCCCGCCCCCCGACTGTATTTATTAATTCAAATGACGGCTTAATTCAACATCTGTACTGTGAAGAACTCCACAGTGGAAGCATATTGCTTTAGTATGGAAAAAACTTTTGATGCACTTTATATTTGCTCGACATATTGAACAAATGTGTGACTCAAAAAACGAAACTATCAGTAATCCTGCAAACATGTGTTTCCAAAAGCACAAAGAAAAAAGACCCATCAGCTGTTCAGAAAACAAAATTTCATTTATTGTAAAGTTCCTTTAACAGTAAACACCTTGTCAGAAGTACAATGAACTGGCACTATTTCTTTAAAACATTGAACTGTCTTCCAGGAACACCACCTGAAATATTCAAGAGAGATCTTAAGCCACGGAGTAATGTGGTGCAAGGCCCACCTTCCTCCCCATCCCTTGTGAGCACCACCAGTGGACAATGGGCAGTGAACTTTTATTAGCATTTGTGACCTAACAGCTCTCAAGATTCAGGGGGTAGGTCACAAACTGGACTTCACCCTTTTGTATTTAGGGACCTGCACACGAAAATGTGACAAATGAGATAAATCATAATGCAAATTCCACTTTGGACAAAAAGATAAATATTATTTTGTAGAACATTTAATTTAGCAACTATAAAATCTATAAGCCTCTCCTTAAAGAGGTGACTATAGCAACAAGAGGAGACAAGGCTGTGCTTTTTGTTAGGATTTTGCTATTTATTCCAACAACTGAAAGAAAGCCTAGGCCTGGACCTATCCATCCTATTGATACAGTTTGTGGCTCTTCCATGAACCACAAATAACAACTCTGTAGGAACATCTGCCCTTTCATTCCTTCAGCATCCTGTATCTGAGCAAACAGCAGCCATGTACCCCATGCTACAAAGGCAGCCAGCATCTGTTCAGTCTGGAGAGTGGGGACTGGGAGAGCATTGCCCACAAGGTCCAAGGAGCTGATTCTTTCTCCACAAGCAGCCACTTCCCCACCAACACAGCAGCTTTTCCCAGATGACCTATGTACATACAGTCCCCTCTATTCATGGAGCTGCAGAAAACCAGCTGTTCCTCACAGCTCATGATTTGTTCTGTCTTACTGATGTGTCACTTCACTTGTAACTGAGTGACAAAAACACTGACTGCAACAGCCCCTTCCTACAGCTCAGGGTAAGAACACCTCATTTGCAGCTTTACATTACCACTCACAGTGGAACAGAGAGCCTCAAGGGTGTGGGTCTGGCTGATAGTCCTGCAGTTAAACGATACAGAAAATTTTCCCCATTATAGGGTGAAGCTAAGATGCCTTGTTTATAATTTACACTATTAAATTTTCACAACTTCATACAAATTCTTAATGACGTTAAAAAACACTGTATAAAACCACCTTAAGGCACAAAGAGTTAAACAGAAA
Source organism: Phylloscopus trochilus trochilus (assembly GCA_016584745.2). Classification (NCBI taxonomy): domain Eukaryota; kingdom Metazoa; phylum Chordata; class Aves; order Passeriformes; family Phylloscopidae; genus Phylloscopus; species Phylloscopus trochilus. The sequence goes on along the minus strand of WQNJ02000546.1, from coordinate 54,729,042 downwards.
TGCAGCCCACTGGAAATATCAAAGCAGCCAATTCAAGAAAAGCTGGTCTTGACATATGTTTTTCATGTATACAAGTTAAGCTTCACTGTCATACATTAAAAACAGCATATATAGGACAAAATGTATACTGTTCAGCACCTACTCTTTTCCATTAATATCAGTCTCAATCTGAGACATGATCTGTGGTTACAAGGAGGAAGTGAAATGGGTATACATCCCTCAAACAGTTTGCTGTGGGCAACCAGGAGTTGTTAAATATTTATGTGTGCAACACTGGCAATGTTGTTTTGGAAGGGCAGGATGTGAACATGCTTCAACCTCACTGCTCTGCTCAACTTAGTGAAGTAAGGAAGTATGGATGTGGGGGAAAAATGTCAAAACGGCAATGATGGAAGACGGGAGAAATTGCAATCTTGCACAGAAGAATTCCATGAATCACTGTCCCCTCACCCAAGCAAATTGTCTTGGGCAAATGACTGGAGAGTAAAAGAAAGATGCCCATGAAGGTACTGTCCTGCTTGACAAGACTGAAATAGATTAGCATTGTAGGTAGGGTCAGCTCCTGTCTGTGTCTAGAAACATCCAGATAAGACAGATACACTGTTGGCTCAAAGATTCTCCTGCTGAGAACCAGCCAGAGCTGTCCAGCAATTGACTCCTTTCTCCAGAGTATGAAAGGCATCTCTGCATTACAATATAAAACACATCCAAACTCAATTCTGAGCACCACTGATTGTTTCCTTATATGAACACCTTTGAGGAATGAGAAGCGAAGCTGCCCTACCTGCATGAATACTCATTATATATTTCCATTGGGGAAAGAAGCTTGATAGAACAGTTTAATTCAGGTGCAATTTCTCTGATGTGGCTTGAAGTAAAGGCAGCCCAACCTCTGGCAATAAGCCTTTTGGAAAAACGTTCATTGTCCCACTGCTCTTGGTTCAGCGTTCTTCTGTACAAGTGCTTTTCTCCCACCTTTCCAGCCATGCTGATCAGATCACCCCAGTACTGCTGCTCTTTTTAAGCCATTTAACTTTGTATTAAGGAGGAACTGTAACATTAGCACAGAGCCCTGAACTCCTGCTCACTAAATGGATTAAGAACATTTAATACATTTGAAATTAGAAAGCGTGTACCAACATGGAATAAAAGGGAAAAACTAGCTCAAAAGTTTCCATTCACTGTTTTATAGCAAGAAAACTTTTGTCAGAGTTTATTACGAAGGAACAGCATAAGGAAACCAAATAAATAGTCAAATATTTAACAGTATGCAATGTAATAGTACTAAACTTCCATTACATAAAAATTAAACTTTGGAACAGCATCAATATGAAAGATTTCTTAAAAAACTAGGACTCAGTCCAAGATCCTCAGATCTGTACATTGGAAAAACCACTCAGTTTTGATGTCAGCTTTGTCCTCTGAGGGACTGCATCCATTGAGAACTATGACCTATCCATACTGCTCCCTAATCCCACTCTGCCTGGCCACATAACATGCTGTATTCCCAAGAGTCTAAGGGAGAGTGATCAGGAAGCAGGAGGCATAAGCTGTGCTTCACTATTTCAGAAGAAGCAGTATCTTCTTCCTCATCTGACAGCTATATTAAACAATTGCAATTTAGCCTAAGGATGCTCCTTTTTTCCTTAAAGCAGCAGTTGGAGGAACAGAAAGAAGGTAGAAATGACCTCATGATTCCAGTAAAACACCAGCTGGTTCTGGGAGAGGTGAAATCAAGGGCTGATAAGCTGGACAAACTGTCTAACCTAACATGGTAAAGTCAGTGGAGAGAACTCCAATTTCTTCAGAGGAGCTGAATCACACTGTCATTCTTTTTTCCTCTCATCAGCACCGTGTGGCCACACTGAGCTGGATTCTATTGGCACATCCCACCCAACACAGGAGGGGAACAGAACAATCTCTGCAGGCTTGCAAGTGACTGAAATAAGCAAACACATCACCCTCAGGAGCAGGATTTTACTGTGCTCCCAAATCAGACATATCTCCAATACAGATTTCTTTACCAGTGGGGCATGTGCATCTCTGTGTAGGCAAGTTCAGCTACACACCAGAGGAGTCTGGGTCTTTGACCTGATGTAAACAAAGAACTACACACAGGATGATTTTGAAATCTGTATGTCAAACCAGGCGATCAAATTCTCCTCTCATACAAGTTTTAGATGAGCAGATAGTTCCTCCACTGAAGTCAGGAGGTGTTTGAGGAAAACCCAGCATTATATATTTGCATTAAATACCAGAACATATCCTAAAAATACTCCTACTGACAACTGTCACTGAAACACTTCCAGTGTTGACTTCTCAAGAACACTGGAACAATTAACAAAAACTCTGTTACCAATCAATAACAACAACAACAAAAAACAGAAATAAAAATTAAAAACATTTCAAAAATAAGCTTATCCTCTCTGTTAAATTCTTGTCAGCCACTTGAAATCTTATCAGTTCCATGAAAATAAGAACTTGGCACATTTTTGTTGTATGCCATTTATAAACACTTGCTTTTATCTAGAACATTTATTGCATATCAGAAATTAACTTGGCTAGAATACTTTTCTTTAGTAGAAAAAACTGCTGTCCAGTTATAGCTATGATGCTCCACACAGTTCAGTAAATGAATTCTCCTGGTATTTCCTGCAGTAATGGTTCCTCAAATTTAAATCGTTTGGAAATGGCTTTCTGCTCAGTTTCTTTTTCTTTTTCTGACTGCCTACATTGTCCCAGTGTGTATGAAGCCACTACAATTAGTTCTTCTGTCACTATTGATTCTTCCTCTCCAGTTTTCTCAGCATCTACTGATTGTTCAGAGGCAGAATCTGCATCTTTCTGGATGGCATCACTGGTCTCCCCTTCCGTACTCTTATTCCAGGCCCTGCAAGCAGGATTATCACTCTGTTCTAACCATGGATGTTGAAGACATTCTTCAGCAGTTGCCCGGTCTCTGCAGAGGAAGGAAAGTATTAAAATAAATGTCCAAATGAATACAAAATTCAGAATGTTGCAGAAGAGATCCCCCAAAATTATTCCAAGAATATGACTGTATTCCAGACAGATGGAATTGTAAATAAAAAAAAGGTACTGACAGCTATCTTTTACCAAAAAAAGCAGTTCAAGTAGATGAACTCCTAGCATTTAAAATAAAGGAATAGATCACTAAATATGAGTTTACACTTCCGTGTTGCCAACCAACTTTGAAATTTATACTTTTATGTATAGAAAAATTATCCAACTTTTGCATTCTTTTAAGTATTCCCACAGACAAGCAGTAGGCAATTTCAATAGCTGACATGTCCCATGAAGAACTGGTAAAGTTCCACAGAAAACACCTGTTCTATTTGGGAACCTGGAATTTCCAGTTTGCTGCCCATTAAGAAAAGTGTACTAATGAACCAGAAAAGGCAAGGTTCTCTACCAATCCATCCAAAATGAAGGACTCAAAGGTCAGTTCATTTAAAAGACTTCAGCAAAGTACCTGCATGAAGAATGGGTGTACTGTTCACCGCTACGAGCTACAGTTCATACACTGTATGAACTGTACATACAGTTCACATAGTTTTCTGAAAGTAGTTTGAGTTTTAATTACTAACACTTGGACATCATTTGGAATATACAAGTTTGTATGGAAATGGAGGCACTTTCATATACATAAAAAGGAATAGCACAATGAAATCAAAGTCCCCTTATACTTTAAAAATGAAAACACTAGCACTTGCTACATTTAAAATTAGGTCAGTCTGACATATTAGCATATACAATTGTGTATTTTACTTACTCGGGTTTCTTAACCAGCAGAGTTTTGATGAAATCCACAGCAGACTCTGATACAAGGTCAAAGTCCTCTCCAGAGTAATTTACATTCATTTGAGATATATTTAAGAATGTTTCTTGTTTATCATCCCCCAAGAAAGGCGATATCCCTGTTAGCATAACATATGCCAGTACTCCAATGCTCCTAAATTTAAAGTAAAAAAGAGAAAACCAGTTTTTTTAGTAAGTCTTTTTTTTTCCTTAAAAGCAAACAAACAAAAAAAATCACCACAGAACAACCCTTTTCAGTAAAGTTATGATGACCATTAATTTGGTCAACTCACCACATATCAGTTGCTGTACTGATTGGGTCATAACTCAGAATTTCAGGAGCTACTCGGGGAAAAAAAAAAAAAAAGTGAGTTTTGTCATATGTACAAAATGTCTGTGTGTCAGACATTACAGTAGAGCTAAAAAACGTGATAATGGTCATGTGGTAAAATTTAACATAAGCCATTTGAAGCATGACAGTCTACTGAAATCAAGATACTTCTATTCAGGTTATTTGAGTGGTTTTTATCATTCACTATTTTTAAGTGTAAAAAAATGTTTTCCCTCTACTGTCATCTTCAGAAGCCAGGCCAGTCTCCTTCCCAATTAAGGAATCTGTATACAAGTTTCTTGCAGACAAAACAGAAATAGCCAACATTGCACACTCCAGCACTATAACTCATAATTACGAAGATATATCACACAACAATATTTTCAAGTATATTTTCAAGTATATTTTCAAGGCCTGGAGTGGTTTGGACACACACACACAAAAAAAAAAAACAAAACAGAAAACTTACACTGGCTAAAACACTGTATTCAGAGACTGAGTATGTGAATTAAAACTTTTAATCCAAGTAATACTTGTTATCACTGCTGGCAAGAATCATCTAAAGTGTGTCTTCAACATAAGCACACAATCATAGTTCATTAGACTGGCAAGACTTGCCAGTTCTACCTTTGACAGCAGTACTACCTCCAAAGTAGTAACTTGATCTTGCGACACAGTAACTACACAGGCAGGCTGCCTTGCTCCAAATTCTCTTTTCACTTCCCAGAAGCTTGGACTATTCATTACTCCTATCGTAACAACTTACCTACATATTCTGGAGTTCCCATGATTTCTCTTAGTTCCTCACTGCTCTTCATTATTCTGGAAAGGCCAAAATCTACTATCTTAACATCTCCCAGAGGAGACTTACTGGTTAGCAGAATATTTTGGGGCTGAAAAACAAGAGAAGGAGACTTTTGGGATCACCCAAAACTAATGTCATATTGCATAATTATTTTAGGCCATGAGCAGCAATAGTGCCTCCTGTAACAAGTATGATACACTGGATCATTTATGCATTTCCCCCAAGGTGATTTTGAAGAGACAGGTAGGCTAAAAGGAGTGGCAGGATTTTCAATTTAGAATTGAGAATTAAACCTTTGTTAGCTTAGAACACATTGGAAATACATGCCAATAGCTGTCATTCAACAATAAGGAAGTACCTCCACACTTGTACCTCTAGTCCTCTGTATCACCTTTTAAACTCCTCTTTGCTCCTTGATTCTTCCAATAGATGGTGTAAAATACTTCCCTTTGAAGGGTGTCAGAAAACACCCAATCACTTTAAAAACCCTGAATACACAAAACTATTTTGACTGCACATGTTTAAAGGTCTGTTGTAACCAACCTGAATCCTGTTCAAAGTATAAACAACTGTATTACAGAATACTAACTGAAGAACAGTTTAAAAAAATATTGCAGCCTGAAAAACAGGTTTTTAAGAGCATCACCTTTGGATAAACTTGTTTGCACTGACGTCACTAGATCTTGGCTGTCTTCCTTCAAAGCACCTTTGTGGTCATTAAGAAGTTCCTTACTATTTTAAATGCTAGCTCAATTTTAAAAAGAAAAATTTTTGCAACTGAAGCATATTGCAAAAAAAAAAAAAAAAAAAAAAGTTTGACTCAAGTGATCACACTGGGTTTTATAGTTAACTTCTCCAAATGGCAGTGCTCTCAATTGACACTGCATTCATGCTTCTAGTGAGCACAAGTTCCATGGAAGTGCAGAAGTCTTTATTGGGAACCTGGGTCATCTTAAGGGTGGTTGAAAAGGGAGGAGGACAAAAGGGTAAGAACAGGAAACCAACCACTGACTGATAATCTAGCTGGAGTAACACCAACATTTGTACTTCTTCCCTAATCACAGAACTGCTCTGTCCTCCATCCCTAGTCACTCATGAGACATACTTTCACATGAACAGCCTTGTATTTGAATACAGAAATAAACCTGGGCAAGAACATTTTAAAAAAAATAGGGCCAGTTCTCCTCACTGCAAGACCTGAATAGAGTCAAGTTTTTTGATTCCTGCAGAATTAAACTGTTATTTGAAACTAACTCCATGATGTTTGTCAATTTATTTTCTGTTTGTAAACCTACATATTAAGAATAGCTCTTTTTTTATTTTCTTTACAAACTGGGATCTGGTGGCTATACAAAAGCTTTTGGAGCTGCACATTGCCACGTTCTTTATGGTTCAGATTTGTTATTCTCTATCTGTATTAGAAAAGCAAACATCCAAAAAAGCTGACCATGCCTCCCTCATTAGCCTCTCCGCTGTTATTCCCAGAGAGAAATTTAGTTATGTTGTGAAGAGTCAAATTAAAAGCATGAGAAAAGTATTTGTTCTCTAAATTTAAATGAGGAAAAAAATTTAATGGAAAACTTTTGTGAAACCTTTCAGCCTTGTATTTTAACATTTTAGTAGATAAGGCAGTTGCCAGAAGCTTTTATTGTCTTTTTTAAAAAAATCTTACTATGCAGAAAAAAACCTGTCTACATTATGAATTGAGTCATAATGCTAAATCAATTCTTAATGAAATACCAGTAATTTTCTTATTTTAAGGAATCATCGTGGGATTTTTGTTAAGTGCCAGCCTAAACACCAGCATGAAACCTTAAAGAAGCCATATATTTGAACTTACCAGTTTTCAGCCTGACACCATTACTCAAAGTTTCAGAAAAGGAAGATCATTTCCTCACATCTGTAATATTTCTCTTTTGGTTTTACTCTGCTAGACTACATCTAGGTTTGCCTAAAGTCAGTCAGCCCACAAAGACAGATGCCAGCTGGAGGCTCTCCTGGTGATTCTAAAAAGGGCCTTTCACTTTTACCCTCAAGTGCTATTGAAATTGTTGATGAAAAGCATCACATGGCAATGTTAGAAAACTTCCCTCTCTACTGCAGCAAGGTGTAAAGGTTCCATTTAGATTCTCTTATTTCTTGTATCTTTGGTTTCAAGAGGATACATAAAGATGGACACATAATAGAAGTCAGGTTTTTAATCTAATCAATGCCTCACCTTACCTAATTTCATGAATATTCCAGGTTATCTAATTATACAATATTCAAAAAAACCTCAGATCCCTAGAAGAAAAGACAGGAATTATCCAAGAAATAATGGTCAGAAACAGGAAAAACGGCTGAGATACCCCAGCTGCATTACATCTAAAGATACTAAACTGGGCTGATTCTAAAAAAAGTAAAGGACCCCCATATCTTCTTCCTCAGCCCCCATGCCTGCCTAAATTCTCTTCTACTCCCAACTACCTTAAGCTTTTACCAAACACCAATTCAAGATTAAGTCAAAGAGCAAATGAGAACACATAGAAAGGAGACTTCCCTTACTCTGCAGCTTTTAAGCACCATTAAGAGGAGATGAAAGACTCCTGACTACAATCTGTGCACACCCTGCAAATTAAATAGCATCAACACAATACTGTCAAGTGATAATTAATTTGCTTTTGGTAGCATTATATTTGCTCTTCATCCAAGCCAAAACTAGGCTACATAATTGTGTTCTGCTGTTGAAAACAAGACACATTTCAACCATATTTCAGAAGAACCATGCTTCTGGAAAGAAATTATCGGGTGACAACCTTGCTAAGCCACATCAAAATACCCCATTTCTTTCTGCGGTGTTTAGTCTCAGGTAAAATCTTGTATCTAATTCAGAGGGCAAACAAAAGCTAAAGCAAGGTAGCTGTCAGTGTCAAAGATCTGGTTCTTTAATTTATAACACAAATATTCAGCTGACAATTACATATGGACAACCACTTGGGTTTAAATTCTGGGTGTAGAATATAACTTTTTCAGAAGGTGCAACATACAGAGAATTGGACCTTTCCATAGGAATTTGTAATAGACAAATGAGATGGAAATCTTTAGAGACACAAAGGTGAAACTAATAGGACAAAAAACCCATTTTAGCAAGAATTTGTAAACTTTGCTATAGGCAAGCACCTTGCATAGCAACAGTAAACATACAGAAACATTTCAAATGTCATCACAAACAAAGTACTTCGTAAATTCCACGGTGCTTTAAGCCTCAAGTTAAAGCAGCATGAGACACATGATACAACAGAAGATCAGCACTGTGGGTTAATAAATACTCATCCAAAGCGAGCACCCAACTTTTTGAGTTCTGTCACAAATGGGCCTTTTTTAAAAGTCTTGCAAGGCATGTGGATCAATTAATCTTTGCAAGTCATGGTTTTTAATTCTACCATTTCCATAATTCTTATTTGCCAATACTCTGAGGACTTCCATAAACCTTATTTTGAAAAGACTGGTAGTTTTATATATCATGAAAGTCATCACACTGCAAGTAGGACTCGGATTAAACACACATTGCACGTTGCAGTAATGTATTGTCATAGGGTGACTTTATGATGCTTGTATCCCCAATCGTCTGTTCTGTACCTTTAAAACTGGTTCTGGGAGCGAAGGGGGAGAAAGAAGCAGTGTGCAGGTTGTTTTGAGAAAAGTGTCTGACTCCCACACGTCCTTCTCCGGCGTTCGTCTGAGGCACGGACAGTGGTGGGACAGAGATCTTCTGTGCTTTCAGTTAGTTTTAGCTAGCTGAGGCAGAGAAGTTCCCTGGACTGTTTGTTTTGGTTTTTTCCCCCTTTTTTCTTGGGGCTGTTTAAATCTGTTCTGGACTGAAAAACCCAGAGGAGCAGCGAGGGCTCCCACCTGTGGCCCACCTGGGCCTGGACCTCGGGAGGGAGTGGGACTGGTGAGAGACTGAGTGAGCTGAGCTGCACCCATGGCAAGGACTTTCTCAGTTTGCCATCTCTTTTCGGAGAGGCGAGAAGTTTTTATTGTTTCGTATTATTCATTCTTTATGCTTGTGGGCATCTTGTTTATTAAATAAAGTTTTTTCCACTTTTCTCTGAGGAAGTTTCTTCCCAGACCGGCTGGGGGGAGGGGCCGTTTGGGTTTGCTTTCCAGAGGAACCCCCTTCAGAGGTTTCCTCCCAAAAATTTGCCCTAAACCAGGACATGTTAATTAACCTCAATCACTGGACAATTTCCTCTGCTAATGAACTTTCATAAGGCAGCAAAACAATGCTGGATTTTTCAGTGAGAACTGCATATGCTTCGTGTTATAGCACAAATTTTCTGAGCAGTTGGAAAGTTTTTAAGTGAGCTTTTTATGAATTTCTTTTCCAGACAAAATCTGTAATCAACATCCCAAGTCTACTTTTGCAAGTAAGTACTGTAGTCACATAAAACACGTCATAATGATCTGTCATTATCACATTTCCAGTTTTAATTATTCAGCTGATGATGGTAAGAAACACCACAATTTTAACTACAAACATGTACAAATATACATGTCCACATGTCCAAAAATGTCCACAAAAGACATTTAATTTTACACACTTTGCTTCAATGGCCAACCATTGAGACATTGAGTATCTTGTTTAGGCACACTGGAACTTTGAGGAATCCTAACTGATTATTTTCAGTCTTTCTGAACACTTATTCTCACATCACTTGCTAAAAATGTTTCATTAATTCTTTTAGTACAATTACTAATATTCTGTGTGCATGACTCAATCAAAATTTAAAGAACTCCACATATAATTTGAATAAATGTTTGGAAAACCAGGCAGGTGACATAATTGTGTTCAAATATGACTCATCTGCTTTAGCTGATGAATGGTTCATGACATGCTCAGCTATATACTAAGTACATCCAGCTTGATACTGGAATCTACTGGTAGGTTTGTTTATAATAGTGCCAAATTAAAACCAAGCGTAAGTAAGGATCTCAGCAACAGAATGAACATGCAGCAGCTTACAATATACTTAGTAAATATGAGAATAGGACATGTAAAAAGAACTCTAAAAAATGTAATGGAAGTTACTTTTTAGACTGCCTTGAAACTGCTTTGACCTTAAACTGGTTCAACCTCATAACGAAATACAGTTGCATCTTCCATATGAGTGCATGGATAGAAGCTAAAGAAAATTAACTAGAGATTGCTGCCCATAGGCCAGGATAGTTCTCTGGATCCCTGTTACAACTCCCCTCTTAACCATAAGATTTCATACAATGGCAATTGTGCTTTTCACTTGATTTGGGTCAAAACTATTTTTCAATAAGAAAAAATACTTGCTTCAGTAAATCATGATAATTTATATACTAAAAAGTTGTCAACTGTTTGGCAGCAAATGACAGACATTTAAATTAGGTTTTACGGTAACTTGGAAAAAAAAAAAGGAAGAAAATTCCGTAAATGTATTAACACATGAATTTACCAGTCCTGTTTGAACATTTCATTCTGAAACATTACACTTTATCTCACCAGTGTCACTACGACACTTCTTCATTAAAACTCAAGTCAATACAAAAAACAAACGTGATTTTCAATGGCCATATAATACCCAGACATTTTTACTGCAATGTAGAAATGAGCCAGGTCTTACCCAAAGAACTCATTTACAATTTAAAGTGCAAGGCAAATTGGCTTTCAGATTGATTACATTTCACTTAATCAAATGAAGTTTATATTTAACATAATCATAGAAAGCCCCCAAAAGGCTTGCAGACCTGGTGGCTACTCTATCATTTAAGGTATAATTAGGTAAAATTGTGTTATTTACAAACTGGGATTATTGTGACATTACCAGCAAGAAAGTCAACAGAAGAGAAATCAGCAGGAAAAATACAGCACCACTCTTACCTTTAAGTCAAGATGAACAACATTGTTTCTGTGCAAGAATGAAACTCCTTCTAATATCTGCTTCATAAGTCGCTTTACGTCTTTTTCTTTGAAGGCCTCTTCTCTTTCAGCCACACACTGGTCAAAGATTTCACCTCCAGCAGCACTGTTGAAGAGTAGGAATATTGTTAGTTCAAAGACTAAATTATAGCACCCATTTGGCCCCTCTCACAGTTTTTTTTGTAGGCAATATCAGGAGGAGGTATAATCCAACTGTGATATTTTCAGTTATTAGACATTTGGCAAGATTTTACAGCCTCAGAAGTGTTTTCTCCAGTATGGCAGCTTTGGAGAGAGGCAAAGATTTTAGTCATTTAGGTTAGAGAATATGAATAGTACAGGAATTTTGGTGGCTACTTTTGAAACACTACTGACTTTGCTTTCAGATGAATGTCACAATTGTTTGAGGACATCTTTCATAAAAGATGTGCCTTTTGCCATTCCTATGAAACTATGTGGAAATACGGCCAAGGCAAATCTTTGCAAACACAGAGCAAAGCAGCCCCACCTCCCATACTCAAAACACTTTGCATATACTCAAAAGATTAAATGTAAAGTCTGGAACTGAACTGTTTATGAAGTCTCTGATACACAGGGATGCATTAAGTTTCTAAACTTCTTTCATCTAAAAATAGCTCTGAAAATTATAGCTCTCAGCTTGCATCCTCTTTTGTTTATATATGTTTAAACAAATAACAGAATAACAAAAAAATATAAAAATAACTAAATATGAATTAGTAGTTTTTAGATATGCTGAAGCCACATGCAGTAACAGCTCAGTATAGCAATGGCTCTAGAAAACTAAAATTGTTTTACCATATAACCCTGTAGCATCAAACGTAAAATAAACTGAAGAGAAGCTCCAGCTTAAAACAAGAATGGGCATAAGAATGCTAGAATGGGGCCACTTTGCATATAGATTGTTTAACTTCTACTATGAAATCAGCACATACAGCCTTTGCTCTGCATGAAATTCTATAATCACCCCTTAGGGAAAGGTGGTGAAACCCTCAAGGGCAGAACCTTCTCCAGTTACACCAAACTGTAACACACAAAAATGACTTTGCACAAGCATTAATCTTTACTGATGCATACCCATCTACTCTGCCTTTGCTTGCTTTTTTCCGATGAATTGTATCTATCCCAAAGACAGCCAGGCACATTCAACATGAATATAACAGCAAATGAGCGTTCTACAAAATTGGTGCATTTCAGCTGTGTACCCCCAGAAAAAGAACACTTAAATACACTCAGATTTCCATTTTGCCTATACTAACTTTGCTGCTACAGTCCTAGTACTTTCAAAAGCCTCATGGATTAAAAAAAAAAGTTTTTTGCCCTCCAAGGTATTCTCACTGCTATTATTTTAAATTTTCCCTGCAGACGGTCTTACAAAAAAAAATTAAAAGAAGGTTAAATCTTAACCTTTTCTATAGAGATTTACACTTCTGTTCTATATGCTGGCTAACTGGTACAGCAGTAAAATTTGATTTATTAAAGTAAGATTTTCTTTCAAAAAAACCATCTATTAAATAATTATTTTTCTTCACTATGTATCAAAAATGATAGAGCTCAAGAATAAGTTTTTCAAAGGAATATTAATACTATAATTCCTTTTGAAAAATTTCATACACCTGACACTATCACATCTTTCTTCAGTCCATTTTTATTTAATTCATGGAAATAGTAATATTTCAGCTTTGAACAGGATTCAAATATTAATGACATTTTTAAAATGAACATCAGCTAGGGTATTCTAATATCCTAAACGAAATTACTTGGAAATGCAACATCTATTGGATTTTACAGATAGGAATAGAAACTGCAACCCACAAATTAAACTTTCTGCCTTAAGAATGCCATAATATGTTACTTGAAGAGTGACTTAATTCCTTGTAGCAGTGGATTATAATGCACATGCAGTGATAAGATCTACTACCAAGATTACTAATATGATATGTTTTATAGCGATAACCCTGGGATTTTGCTGGTAAAGCTCTGCTACTTCAAATAAGGAAAAAAATACTTCTGTTATTTAATTCTGTGTAATCAGATTTATATCCAAAACATGGGATCACACTTTACGTTTAATGGACCCAGCTGAAAAAACAGTGGAAGTTGAGGGTGAGGGGTCCTTATAAAGCTCTGCTTGCTATATGTCTATTTGGTAGGCATCTGTTACAATTTGTTTATTTGTGTAACTTAATTAAAACTGAGGTAGACACCAATGCTAAAATGTAAGCTACCTAGAATTTTAATACTACATTTAAAGAACTCTGAATTACAGGTGTTAAAATTCAAGGCAATAAAAGTTGAAGCAATGTCCCATCAGTGAAATCAAGAGACCAACATGAGAGTAAAAAAACCTTGATCCAGAAACTTTATTAAAAAAAAAAAATTAAGTCCCTCCTTATACTTCTGAAGATGCCTGGGTTCATCAGCATCTTTAAGAGTGAGAAATGCAAATACAGCCCTCACACAGGCACACCCATTTCACAACTTAGGAGACACTGCCATTCTCAGCTACCATAGACACTTGGCTTTACAAAATAGTTTCACATGGAAAGGTGACTTCACATGCAATGTTTTATTTTTTGATCTTAACATTGCTATTTAGGATGCTGATGGAACAACTGCTGGACAATTCATTCTATCCAAAAAATACCACACTCAAACAAGTAACCAGTAGCCATTTACAAAAACACATGGAAATTTGATACTGCAAGACCGTTTTGTGTATTGTTGCCGTGGAGTGAGCTTAATGGATTCCCTTAAGCAAAAGAGTCAGGGAGCTAAGACAGTAAGCCAAGCCAGTCACAAGTGGTTGGAAGTACAGTGTCAAAATGAACTCCAAGAAGATCCTCCTGCATACCTATTCCAAGTTTTGCCAAGCTCCTTAACAATACATTCAACTCAGCTATTTTGTATTCCTCAGCCAGATTTCAGGGGAAAAAAAAAAATCTAACCACAGAAGGATTCAAAATACCTGCTAGGAAATTATCACAGGCATGTCTTTGTTATGATTTCTGTACATATGCAGACCAGGGGTTCTCTGGTGTTAATAATATTTACCCATTTTTCATTAAACTGTTTTTCCATTTGTCATTATGAAATAACTTAGCAGATGACTGGGCCAGTCAGAAAATGTTCTTAGGGAATAAAAGAAAAAAATTATCCTTAGGACAACAAAATTTTTAGGAAAACAAGCCACCTTAATCTAAAAAAATGATAAGGATATATTTAATGGCAAAACATTTTGAAATCCAGAGTTACTTAGAATGCATTATTTCTCTAGTACACCCTCCCTTAGCTAAGTGTATGAAAAAAATATGAGACAAAAGAAGGCTTTCTGAACTTGAAAGCTACAGCAACCATGATTCTTTAGCTATTTTAATTTACTTATGAAAATACTGCTCTGCCATTAATTTCTCTTGTTTCAAGTGAAACCCAACTGCTCTTCATCAATGAAAAGCATGCTAACACTTTATTACTACTTAGCACCATAAATTAACTAAAAGCCATTTGGAAGTCTAGAGAACTAATCTTTGTTACAATTATGTTGACTTTAGATTAAATGGAGACTACTTATCTTCCTTGAAATATATCTTAACAATGAACTGTACGAAATTCAGCATCAAACTTCTTTCAAGTACACTTACCAGACAGTAACACAGTCATTTAAGTTATTGTTAGAAAAAGATTGAACAAACCTATTTCAGGGCAACCTCAAGAAATGAACCATTCCCCCAGCTTTAATGGATCAGACATTAAGTTAGCATTCTGAAGGATGCAGAAGTATAAATCACCAGAGTACAGATTATGTAGACCAAAAATACATTTGATTTCAGTGCTGAGTTATATAGTCTGCAATGGACAAAAACTTACTTCCTGAATCTTCAACTCTGTCAAAAGTCCTTCTTGAAAGTGTTATCTTTCCAAGATAATGGAAAGTTATCTACTTTCTGTACATGGAGCTTGCAGAACAAGCTGTTCACACTACAGTGGTTGTAACACTACCAGCAAAGGTTCATGCAAACGTTCATGCTCATTGCTGCTGACAGCCATATCTCTTTCCTAAGCATATAATTGGATAGTAAGTGCACTTACTGGTAATTTTTCCAGTGTAAGGCAATGTAATGTGCCAATGTCCCCAAAGCCTGAGAAAACTAAATCCACATCTGATGAGATGACATGGGAAGAGAAGCATCCAAATACATAAAATTGTAGATAGTTGTCTTAAAAGTTCTCAGTTCTCAGAAAATGCTTTTTTTTTAGCCCTCACCTTTCCAGTCAGGCCGCCCAAGAACTGAATGAAACACAGAGGTAACTAAGACCATTTGAGAAGTTTTCCCCTAAAATTATTTTAGACCTCCAGTCTTGATTTCAGAATGCTAACTAGACTCGGTTTGCTACTCAAATAGACAAGATGCAAACATTGGAGCAGCAGTTATTTGTGATTACAGTGGGTTTGCTTCAAGTACTGTCTGTTGAATCCCATGCCAAATGGATCACTTACTGCCAGCAGACTCTTATTTTAACCAGTCATACCTCCAGTAAGTAGGACAATCAATCATGTCCAAGACCATACAAGTCCATTAATATTAATGGCCATATAAGTCCATCACATTATCCAGATCCAAATAACTACAGCTGAAAACAACACTTTATCTAGCATATCAAATAAATACTGTGTCTTCAAGATGATAAAGACAACTTCCTCTTTTTAAAGCAAGCATAACAAAAGTCTACTGTACTTACACAAGGCTCTGTCCCAGTTCAGAGGATCTCCATAACGAAATGTTAATGATGAAGATTTTTGAAGTGCCACTTAAAGGTTTCTATACATTTGACCCACTAATTACATTAATCATCTATCCCTTCCATAGATGTGTAAAAACATGATGAACACTTATAAAAAAGACTGGTTCTTAAGCAGACTGCTCTTTCTTTCAAAAGAAATTGGAAGAGGACAGGTAGGTTGCACACAGGTATCAATGCAAAAAGTCACCAAATTTGCTTTTTTCTTCTTATACCTGATACATCAAGTTTCCCAGACTGCATCTTTACCTTCTTCAGCAAAATCCCACGTTCTTTCCATTCAATTTTCAGTGAAATACAGAAACATTACTGACCCACAGATTAATTCCAGGCTTCCTGTTACCCCTTCAACTCTGACTTAAATACCCAGATTGAGGTCTTATGACAACAAACCAAAGTCAGAGATTATTGTGAGGGTGGATGCAGACAGCCCAAATTTGCTATGCTGAAGTCAACAATGTAATGCCTCCTTGCTTCCCACTGCTCAACACTTAATATTAACATGGCCAATTTTAAGTTTGTTTTCTGTCAAAAATTGATAGTGTTTGAGAGACAATCAACCCTCCATGTAACATTAGTATTTCTCTTCCTGAAAGCAAAGTATTTCCTGAAGGCAAAACCCTCAGCCCTTAAGATAAATTCTACATCAAGATAATAAACTTCAAAATCTTAGCAGATGAAGATAGTGGCCAAAATTAAGTATTTGTTTTACTTCATCAGGAGATAAAGATCTGCCACAAAGACCGTCAAGCTTAATAGAATCTGAAATGCCCTAGAGAAGCTTGCAGTCTAGGTATGTTCTTTAATCCTCTGCATACAGAATGTCAGAAATTCATTAACATTCATACCTGTTTTGTTGCAACATGTCTTTGAAACATGTTGACAGTAAAGAAGCAGCCAGACATACTTGCTGAAGTTAGGGAAAGACTTTTTTGTAATTTACAACTCCAGAACACAGCTATTATCTGAAACAAGGTACGACTGTTTGATGGATATATACCCAATAATTTGTCTAATTACTTAACAACCCAGTTAATACTTCAGATTAAAAGAGTTTTGTAACTGTAAGAAAATTGAGTTCTAAAAGAAAACTAGGATTTTGCATTGAAATTATCACAAAACGCATTGCTCATTTAGATTCCACTGCTCATATTAAATCCTACAGGACCTAGAAAATGAAAATGTATTTGAGTTTAAATTTCTGCTAGTGTTTAAAGCAAGTATCTGTGAGTCTTCATTAGCAGCAGTTAAAACCCCAGAAGCTCTGTCACACCTATGTATTATAAAAGATACTTGACTATTTCACATATTATGACTTCATTAAGGGCACAATGAAGTTTAAAAAACTGTATTCTAGAAGGAATTTTGCCTTAGGAGACATGGTCTCATTCCATTTCACTGAACTTTAAAGATACAGTTTCTTTTGACTTCTAAACAAGATGTGATTGGGACACAAGATTTCTCACCATTTCTTTTTACTAAGAAGTAAGAGAAAAGCTGCACAAACCAGGTATATGTTAACAGACATGTCACTTCTGAACTATTGAGCCTCACTGTTCCTCTCTTAATTATTTAAAATCCATAGAGCTTAACAAGAATTTAGAGTTCAGTAGCAACAAGCATTTGGCTGAATCTTGGAAGCTAGCTAGACGCCTTACTATCTAAAGCCATTGGCATATGAAGTGAACAGTCATAACAGCTGCAGGAATACCCATCAGGACAAACTCAAGTGGAGAAAACCACACAGACAAATGCAGAGTCAAGTGTCCTTTGAAAGAAACTACTCTAAGTCTCAATCCTCCTCCTTTCTTTACCCAAAAAGATACTGTTTTAGCAAGTTCTCTATTGTAGAGGGTTTTAATAGTTTCTTTTTAGCAATTACATTGCTTTCAATACCTTTTCTATAACTGTTAAAAAACACACAAACCCACGGCAGATTTCATCCCATCTTTGCCACTATCAATGAAATAAACTTTGGTTCTTGAACAGATACTCATTGCTTCTTTCCTCTTCCTTTTTTACATGTAGGGAGTGTACAGAGTTCATATTTCATTAAAGATGCTTTAACTACATAAATTATAGTTCAGCTTTAAAAAATACTACATAATTAGAGAACTTTGTTATAATCTGAAGTAGTTATGACACTGCACATAACTTTGTGTAATCGTCATTTTCTTAGTAATTCTTCTTGAAGTTAAGCAAGGCTAACAGGCAACCAATAAAAACTTTTACATTATTCACATTGATACGCAGTATTTTTACATAATTATTGTTGAGCAAATACTGCAGAAAGTTATTCAGGACTTATTACTAATACTTACTATTCCAGGACTAAAATCATCTCTGTCGCAGTTTCATAAACTTCATGCAAGTTAATGACCCAAAGGTTGCATTGTGCCAGCTCAAGGACTGCAATTTCATGGATTATTTCCATCCGACAGTCTTGGCCTTTTCTTCTTTTTCTCATGAATTTTGCTGCAAACTCTCTTTCAGTGTCTTTCTGGATACACTTCTTCACCACTGCAAATTTTCCCCTGAAATTAAACAAGAATTTAGTTTTACACGCCTTAGTGACAGCTTTAGCACTGCCTTTATAAATTAATGTTTCAGGAAACTTGAACCAAATCATTACCAATGGATGCATTTAAGATGCAATCTGAATTTAGAAAGATGCCTTGCTGAGTGATGATTCCTGTGTTCAAAACATCCCAGCCCAGAATGTAAATAATCTCCATGAAACATAAGGAATTAAAAAATCCCCAGTCAATTCAAACAATGTGGTTTTCAAAAATACAGAATAAACATGCTGTGCTAGTTCCCAAGATTACATTATCCTCAAAACTTTAATAAAAAAAGCTGGCAAAATCAAAATGTACAAATGATCAGTTTATGCTTCCTCTGACTACCTCACAGTAACCCAGTTATTTTCTGAAGTATCCCACATATCCAAGGTATCAGCACTCTCACTGAATTCTGCTCCATTTGCCATGCAATATCCATACTTGGCATTTTTCACGATGGCACTTTGTATATTCACCCTAGCATGTCTCAAATGATAACAGCTGGAGTTTATTGATTAACAGTTCTCAAAACCCCCTACTTATACAGTGAGACTAAGAATAAGGAACACGGATAATTTAAATAAAATGAAGCAGCTTGACTAACACCAAGCTCTGTAGCACGATTTTTGCAGCAATGCCAAGGTAAATAGGAACACTGAGCGCAGAGAAAGCTGAGCACTGTGCTTAGCCCACATTAATGAGCGTCACCTCAGCAGAACACACACCTGATGATGCACTGGGGCAGCTCCAACCACACTGCAGCACTTGTGTCACACCACTTCCCCCACAGCACTCTGGCACAAGTGGCTGCTCTTCCTGCAAGAGTCCCACACCACCTACTCCACTCAGTTCCATTCACACAGTGCTGATTTTTAGACTGAAGAAGTATTTTAATTAATAGCTCTCACTAATGCAATGATGAATTCTCACACTTTGAAGTATAATAATCTCACTTTAGCTCTTACCATACAGGTATAATGATCATCAAACTACCTTTTTTATTTATATGTAAACATTTCCTTGTAAAGCTGCAGGAATTGCTTTGAGGTCTTTATTTTGGTTCTTTACCTACTGTAGGGTTGCTGAAACCAAAATAATAGTCCTCTTCTATTTTGGAGTACAATTACTATGGGTTTTGCCTCTCCCATCACCAAGCTGAAGTCCACAGAATTAACTACTTCAGCTCATGTCAAAGTTTTCACTCTCTCAGCCTATTGGCAGAAGATTGCTAACCATGAAATATAACTACAAAACAAAGTTGTGGTCAGCTTGCTTTTAATAAGCATTTGTTTCAAAATCACACAGTCTAAATGAATCAAGTCAAATACATATCCATGAAGTCAGTATTTGCTAGGCAATCTTAATAAAATAATTGGACTTGTAACCACTGATACAGCCACAGTTATTCCTCTAGGAATAATATTTTGCATAGGCATATTATCTACAGCACAATATGTATTAAGACTACATCACAGCACAGTCCAGTTGTCTGGTGAAGGTAGACAAACATAAAGAATATGCTTTTAATGTCTTGAACATAACTTTTTGGGAAAATGTTCTTAATTACTAATACTTACATGAAGACAAAACTATTGAGGTTTGTAAATGCATGAAGATAATTTTATAGCACAAAATTTATGTACAATAGAAAGCTATGCATTTATCAAAAGTGTCAAGCTCTTAGCACCAAAGAACATCTCAAGAAAAAATCAACAGGTGAGTATGATGTCAAAAAAAGCCACAGAAAAATAAATTGAGAAGCCCTTTAACAGCAAGTTATTTCAATACCTGATAGATACTAAGCTTTACATCAATAAATCTAGACCCCTTGCCTGGGTTCAGCCTTCTCTGTTTTCCTTATATAGTCTGAATGCACCGTGTACTTCCTCTTGAACGTTGCCTTAGTGCAGCCAAAAAGCTTTTAATTCTAGCACCAGGAAGGACCTAGAGAAAGTGGCCTAGAAAAGTTTGAAATCTCTATAATATACTTTCAAGTACTGTGTTGTTCTGAATTACATACAAAATTTATCTGGAAACAAGTTAATTAGCCTAATGAGTACTGATGTTGCCGATTCACTGTGCATTAGTCACTATGGAAATAAAACAGTATTCATGGAGCAGCAAGAAACAGCAAGAGCCACCACCGTGTGTGGCCACGTATGTCCTGTTTAGCTGAGCTGGCCAGAAGCCTGACAGGTGATGTCACTCAAAGGACACGTTACACTGGAGTTCAGCTGGCTGACAAATACTAATTCTAAATTGTTTCAGACCAAGAATCCTGCCCAGATTCCTTATGGTTATGCCTATATTAGAGCTATTATAACTACTGCCTGTTGGAACTCATCTTTTCTGAATATGATCCCCAAAATGATCAAACTTGACAAACCTGATGTTTATAACCAGTAGAACTAATTACTGTGCAGTGATCTAGATTCATGTCTGACAAAATTTCAGAGCTAAGATCTAAAGATAGCATCAACAATATGGTTAAGCCAACATAAATTTTAAAGAATTTCTTTTTGATTGAGACAGAATAGAAGATAAGACAGATATAAACAAGCACTCTTATGATTGTAGACACTTCATCTTTGTTTTTCTTAAAATCCTGCTTTTCAGTACTTACAAAAAAGTATATAAAACAGTGTTAGATCATCATTGCTACTTTAGTGTATTGAGAAGAGCTAGCAGTGAGAACATTGCATGGAAGGAAGAATAATTTTGAACTGAAAATCTTAATGCGCATTTTTCAAGTTGAAAACAGACTACCAGACATCCAATCAAAAATAAAAATGCTTTGGAGGGAGACAAGAATAGGAAACTCTAAGTAGTTCTCAGTTCTCACAAGAGTATCATTCAAGAATTATGATTTAAGATAAACCTTGTCTGACTACAAAGAAGCTCAATGTCACCTTTTCAGATTGCCAACAGAATTTGCATTGTTTCATTAGGCTTACATTATAGCTCAAAGGAAAACTGTCAAATCACAAATCAAATGTCAAATCAGATAAGCAGGAACATTTATGTTATACCAATTAATTTTTGTTGTCCTAGGTTCAGCGCAACAGAGAACTAACCTTTATTTATGATATATAAAAATAATTAAGCTTAACTAAATATTTTAAAATAACTAACCTTATTTTTAAAGTGACCTATAAAACACTGTCACTGTAACAACTGCAGGAATAACCTCTTCCTGTGAAGATACTTACTTTTTATGAAGTTCAGAAAAAACCCCACTTTTCTGAGATCCACAATACTATATGCAGTTTATTATGTAACTCATATCAAATATTTTTTCTGAAGTGTGTTTTTTTTCCCCCCGTCAACTTTGGATTTCCAAAGAACACAGTGTAGGGATTCCATTTCTGGTGTTCATGAATAATTTACTCATATAAATTTATTCTCAAATGGCAAAACCAAATACTTACAACTCTTTCACCTTTTTTCCACTTTTGCTTAGTTCCACAGTTATTTCACCCCAGCTCCGCTACTGCAGAGCGCAGTTGGGGACAGCAGTGTCATGTAATGCTAAGACACACATTACTGAAAGCTACCTGAGAAATAAAAGTTTGTGCCAGAGTTGTTGTTTTCAGGGAAGAAAAAAATCCAAGACATGCATTATCTGCATATAGAACTACAGCCACATCACTGGTCAGGAACAAAGAATATGTCACGCTCCTTGGATGATTACAATATTTCTTACTCTTACGTTTGGGTGGAGAAAGAGCTTGTAAGCTTTAACAAAAAACTGGGAGTGAGGAGAAACCACTGAATTGCACTGGACGTATTTACATGTGTGCACACATTTTGCTGGAAGATAATTTTATTGTGGATCAATCATTTAAGATGACTGTTATCTTCCAGAAGAAAGACAGACCAGTCAACTTATACCTTCCTCTAACCCAGCTCTAGAAGAGTATTATTTTTTGTACACAAATGAAAACTTCCAATATGTGCATAGCTTGTTTCACATAAAAAGGGAGTGTAATATTCCATCAACAAGCTGAATAATTAATAGAACAGTAATACTTTTTTTGCAATTAGAAGTTTTTTTCTCGAGGAAAATGAGCAAAGCACTAAATATAATTATAGTAGACTCCTTAAGGAAGCTGTTGGTAGTAAAAAATATATTGTTCCCCATTTTACAGTACAATTATGGCTTAAGCACAAATGGTAAGCGGAAGAGTTAAGCAATGGTGTCTTGTCCTCTGAAAAGGTTTCACTTCTTCAAACTAACCTAACTCAAGCGCTGTCAAACATTTAAATCTCAGTGAGGTGATAAAAAGTGGCACCCTTAAAACAATCATCAGAGGTAAGTTTGATTTCAAACCTCATGCAAGTGCAGATTTGTGTAAGAATATTGTGATTTTGAGGACAGTAAAATTATTAAAGCTGTGAACACTGGACCAAAAAGCCATATATTAAATAATTTAATTAAAAACCCTTTATTTCCACATCATCCTAAGGGACTTGCAATAATTTCCTTTCTTGAGTGGCCATTAAAATGAAGGTTTTGATATTTTTCCCAAATGAACCTGGCTTTCCCAATAGCTGTGTTTCAACAAACTTACAAATGCCAGTTCAGCTACTGAACAAGGCAGCACCGTCTGAAGGACATAAGCTCTACATTCTGAAAGCAGTTTTTTTCTCCTGTGAGCCAAACTAATGAACCTTACTTCCCACAGGTTTGCACCCAAGTCCCTCTGGTGACACTGTGATCAAGTTCCTCCTAGGTTCATCCATGCCTTTCAGGACTGCTTCCCCCAGGATTTTTGCTCCCTAATGTGCCACCTGGGGCCAGAGCCAGGTACATCTCTTCCCAGCATTACCAGAACGACAATGCCTTAACATTTTGCCATGTTCTGCTTTCTTCCCACCTCCTCAAAATGCAGGGGATCAGAGAACAGAGGCTCCAAGTGCCCAGAGAAGTTCAACATACATGTGTTGACTAACAGAACAGGAGAGCAAAGGCTGCACAAATATGCTGAGCTCTTGCAGCAGCCCTTATCTCAGCAAAGGTGATAAACCTACTTGCTTTCTCTGCGCTCTCCGTTTTAAACACAATCCATATGAATGTTGTTATTCTCAAACCTACCTGAAGTTCAGCTTTTAAACTGTTTCTCTAATCCTGGGGAACAGGATGGACAAATACAGTGTATAAACTTTATTTCTACCAAATCTTAATGCTAAGATAGATTATGTTGTGTGCACAAGAACTGCTTTTCATCTGAGACAAAAACCTGCCATACCTAGGTGCTAATTTGTTCATTGTAAAGATGAACTCTACCCATAAAGAAAGAATTAGACAATTTATGAACATATAAACGTGAAACAATTTGTGGTAATAAATTATCAATAGAATTACAGTTATAAATGGCAGAGAGACTTTCCACTTATATTTTGTCACAGAGTTGGCAACAAATAGTCTTTGATGGGAGTATTTGAGCTGAAGAATCTGCTTTTTTAAAAAAAAACTTAAAACTGTTGAATAAAAAACCAAGCAAATGCATTCAAATGTAGAGATTTCTATATTCTAAAAGAGAAGATCGTGAAAACACTTGTGAAGTTGAGGAGAGAGAGTCTGAACCAAAAATACTGTTGCTCAAAACCAAGACAAACACTTAGAACTGCCACTTAACTAATTGTAACTACAGGTGCAAAATCACCGCCTTCATACGAAGGCTATCTTTAAAATATTCAAAAAATATTCCACACAAAAATCCATGCTGTGATTAACTTGCTTAAACTGCAGACTAAGACTTGCAGCAGTACTTAATTCTTGTTCTTAGTGTAAAGGAAATCATCTCAGTTGTACTTTTTTGCTCCAGAAGGAACCTTCATCTATTCCATGTTCTGATTAGGCCAGTGACTATCACCCAGCTCTGAGGGAAATGCTCATTCCATGAAAGAACTACAAAATATTTTCTGAAGTCATCTGAACATAAAAAACAAACAAAAACCCGAAACAAACAAACAAACAAGCAAGCAAACCCAGAAAAACCCAAACCAAACCAGCAGTGATACCAGGACATTCTGTGCTACATTGCTTTTATGCCTTTCCCATGATTTGTAGCCTGCATTTAGCTAGCTTCAGTTTCTAGGCCTTGGACATTGCGGTCACAACAATCTACAAAAAGCTTTTTTATTCCATGGGGTGGTTCTCCCACCTGTTTACCATGTGAATGCTTTAGACCACTATGTTTAAAGAGGTTTTATTCTACTGGTACATCAGAGTTACTAAGTGAACATTAAGCTAACAGCTAGGCAACCTAAATATTTGTTAGAGGTACTTACAGCAGCTACATTTACCTTGAAACTCCTCCTTAGCTCCAAAGGGGTTGGTTTTGCTGCTGTATAAACTGAGTTACACAGTGAGCATAACTTGCAATAGAACACACATTGAGGAGGATATCTTTCCATATATCCTGCAGTATTCCATCTAATCTTTTTTTATTGGAAACACTCTTTGGATGAAGCACATGTAATTCTAAGAATACTATCATTCTTTAATAAAAGTGACAGACTTTCAGACAAAAATATTGGTTAAGTGGTGCTGAAATTTCATATATATAGTTCCCAAAATGCAAAAACCTTTTAATGAGACTTTTTACCCTAAACCTTGCTTTCTATCAATCAGGTGTTGAAATTATACGCAGACTAAACATTACATGTAGAATCACTTCCAAACCCAAGATTTTAACCAGCTTTAACTCCTTGGAAAGTTCCATCATTAGATTACTCTCAAGCATATGCTACCCCAAACGAGCATTAAATTGTTTTTCTATGTCACAGCTTACAAAGCTCGAGAAAATAAAAAAACAAAAAAACAAAAAAACCAAAAAACAACAACAACAACAACAACAACAACAACAAAAAAACAAAACCAAAAAAACACGGGGGGGCAGGTTTGCTTCTCCAGTGTAAATCTAAAGCAATACCAACTACCCCACACGGGCTCCCAGGGAACCATAGCATCTTCCCAGCCAGATCCGCAAGAATGGGGAGTCGAGGATGACTTCTTCAGCAGGAGGGACAGACAACTGCGGGGTACAGTTGCCTCCCAGCACCCTCTTCCAGCCGAGCGAACGCCATGGGCACGCCCTCGGAGCTGACCCAGGGCGGGCAGAGCTCACAGCCGGATGCCGCTGGATGCCCCTGGACGCGGCTCTTCCCTGGCAGGGACCCCCAAGAGTGGGACGCCACAACCCCCAGGCCCCGCTCCTTCCCCCGCCGTCCAGGGCAGCCGATGCAGCGCTCACCTGCCGAGCTCCCGGCCGGGGCTGAGGCTGTACCGCTCCTGGAAGGGCTCCGTGCGGATGGGCGTACGGATCTCCGCCAGGAGCCCGCCCCGCCGCCGGGATCGCCCGGCCGCGGGCTGAGGTGGCGGCGGCAGCCGGTCACCGCGGGAGCGACCGGGCGGCGGCTTCTCGTCGGGCCTCATGGCGAGGGGCTTCTCCCTCGGCAGGGGGGGATGCCTCCTCCTTCTCCTCTTGTCTCCCCGTCTCTCTCCCGGTGTCCGTGTCCGTCCCGGCCCGCGCTCTCTCCGGGCGCCGCCGCGGGCTCGCGGAGGCTGCGGGCAGCACGCGCCGGCCGAGGGGGCGGGGAGCAGCACGCGCGGCCCCGCCCCCCGCGCCCCTCACCTTGGCGGGCGGGCGGGCCTGAGGGAGGGACGGAGGGGCAGCGCCACCTGGCGGTGGTTGCGGGGAGCGATGGGTCGATGTCGGCATTTGGTTTCAATGAGGTTTAAATAAACGCCGTAAAAGAGAGGTTGTGTTTGAGGAGAGACCGGCTTGCCTCTCTTCATAACTTGGATATCTTCATGTCGCTGCAGCTGGAGGATCCTCCCCCTCCATTCGACCACATCTGGAGCACTATGTCCTGTTGCTATGCTCATGCCTGCCTGTTTTGGTTTTGAGAAATTCCATTCTCAGGCAGAGTTTTCGTACACAAGGACATGCAATGTAAACTATTGTGTGTTTTCCACATTTGTTCCCAGAGGAAAGACTTTTGTGATGGTCTCTGGGTCTGACCAATGGTTCCCAAAGGTCCCACCTCTGAGGTGGGCACATCTGAGAAAGTATAACAAGAATCAGAAAAATAAACCGGGGTCTCTCTTGCTTAGAGAGATCACGCAGCCTCTTCTGATGCACTCCCTGCCTCGTTCCTGTGTGTCCCACAGCGACAATGTCCGGTTCTGGGTTCCCCAGGACAAGAGAGATGAGGAGCTACCAAAAGAGGGTCCGGTGGAGGGTGACAAAAATGATCAGAGGTCAGGAATATCTCTCTTATGAGGAGAGTCTCTGGGAGCTGGGCCTATTTAATCTAGAGAGAAGACAGAGAGGGGTCTAGTCAGTACATACAAATATGACAGAGGTGAGTGTCACAAGGATGGCGCTGGACTCTTTTCAGTGGTCCCTGGTGACAAGATGTGGAGCAATAACTCAAGAAGTTCCACCTCAACATGAAGAAGAACTTTTTTACACTGAGGGTGGCAGAGAACTGGAACAGGCACCCCAGGAAAGTCATGGAGTCTCCTTCTCTGGAGACATTCAAAACCTGAATGCGTTCCTGTGTAACCTGCTGTAGCTGACCCTGCCTTGATAATCTCCAGATGTCCCTTCCAACCCTAAGGATTCTGCAATTCTGTGATCCCTCAGCCCAGGACCTCACTCTGTGGGCACTCTGGTGTGCCTCGAGAGGCAGCAGGGAGGGAGTGTGAAGCCTGGGGTGAACCTGCAGGAAGTGGAAGGCACTGGTCATGTGGGGTATCCGGGCTCAGGATACTGGATACTTGGAAGCAAGGCTGACGGAGGGCGAGGAGAAAATTGGCAGCAGCATCTTCATGGGGCAAATGCACCTGGCCCACCTGGTGAAGCCTTGGTTCCTGTGGTGTGGGGCACTGTCTTGGGTTATGGAACCAAAAAAGTGTATTTTATTTCATTTGTTGAAAGCAGTTGGGGAGATCTTCTTTATCTCTTGTAACTCTGGGGGGAGGGGGGCAATTGCCTTCTGATAATGGGCCAGCTGTTAAAGCCAGGTGGGGCATTGTTTCTTATCTCTTTTACCACCCATCCTCCCTCCGGGAGATATCTTCTGCTAATGGGCCATTAAGGCTCACCAATGACAGGACACATTCCATCATCCCATTGTGAGATGCTCCACCCAGTGTGGGGGAGCCAACCATTCCTACTTAGATAAAAACTGAGACGTAGGAACACAAGGTAACTGCTTCCACTGGGTTCCCAAAGGAAGACTGGACCTTTCTCGCCATCACTGGACCCTTTTTCTCTCAGGATCATCTCTACTCCAACAGAACCACATCTGCCACTCCAGGAGGACTTACTTTGGACTGCTTCTAACACCTTGACCAACAGGGTGTCAGGTTATTCCCTCTGATTCTGTCAGGGTGTCTAGGATTGTTGTTTGTTTTGTTTGCTTGTTTTGGTGTTTTTTACTACTACATTTGTATTGCTAATATTCCTAGTAAAGAACTGTTATTCCTATTCCCAAATCTTTGCCTGAAAGCCCTTAATTGCAAAATTATAATTTGGTGGGGGTGAGGGGTTTACATTCTCCATTCCAAGGGAAACTCCAGCTTTTCCCTGGCGGACACCTGTCTTTCCAAACCAAGAAAGGCACAAGCCTCAGCTAAGCCTTTCCCACAGCTGGGGTGTGTGTAGTGCATCTCCTCCATGCATGCCTGAGATCCAGGTGTCTCTGTGAGGTGTGCAGGAGTTGTCTCCTAGTCATTGGTTTGTGCAGGCTAGTGGGAATTGCCTCATAGATTTGGCGTAAGCCTAACTGGAGAAGGCTTGAGAAAAACACGTGCTTACTTCTCAATCGCTTCACTGTCTCAGTTACTTAATGTACGTGTTAAAGAGACCTGTTCTGTGTGGCTGTCATTTATCAAGACATTCTGTGGCATTTGTCTCTTTTAAGGGCATGTAACCTCCTGTCAAGATCCAGAGCATGGAGGAGAAAAGACTATTGAGGAAACAGGCCAACATACAGGAAAGGATTCAGTCAAAACTTGGGTCATTGATCTGGGATGGGAGTATAATTGCTGACTAGGCATTGTGCTGGAATTCCCTCACTCACTTACTGCCAAATCTGATTTGCAGAAAAACGCAGAATCATAAAATGGTTTGGATTGGAAGGGACCTTAAAGATCACCTAGTTCCAGCCCCCTGCCATGGTCAGGGATACTTCCCACTAGGCCAGGTTGCTCAGAGCCTCATCCAGCCTGGCCTTGAACACTGCCAGGGATGGGACACACACAGCTTCTCTGGGCAGCCTGTTCCAGTGTCTCACCACCCTCAGAGTAAAGAATTCCTTCATAAAATCCTATGTAAACATCTTTTTCAGTTTAAAACTATTTCCCCTTGTCCTGTCACTGTCACTACATGCCCTTGTAGAAACCCCCTCTTCACCATTCTTGTGGGGTCCCTCCAGGTACTAGAAGGCTGCAATTTTGTCACCCTGGAGCCTTTTCTTTTTCAGCTTGAACAATCCCAATTCTCTTAGCCTTTCTTCATAGGAGAGGTGGTCCATCCTGTTAATCACCTATAGTTTAGGAATAAATTCCAGAACCAGTATGTCAAGTAAGAGAGGGTTAAAGACTTTTGGTATCAATGTGCTTTCCACTCAAAAAGTTGTGAAAGTTGTAGCAGAGGCAGGTTATTCCTGCTAAACATTAAAATTTAGATTAAATGGAGATTATATAATTGCTACACATGAAAGTATATATCAGTGGCATTTACTACAGAGAGGAGGTTTTTGCCTGACAAATACATTGGATCTCAAAAGTATGTTAATCCTAAATAAAGGTTTCAGATACTTAATTCTCGTGACATTTTCTACTTCTTTACTTACTTTCACAATCACATTTTTTGGATGATCTTGCTAAAAATTTATGAAAATTAGTGTAATTGCTGATTCTGAAATATGAGCATATCTTCCTCAGAATACTTTGGTATATTTAAGGTTCTCTGGCTGTATTTTAAAATAACTTCTAGATTCTTAAATGCCTTTAAAATCTAGCAATTCGTTCTGTTGGACTTAGGAAGATAGATTTGTTGCATTCTTAAAAAGAATTATCCACAGAATACAAATAGTCCTATTATCCTGCAATGAGCTGGAACATCTTCAACTGGATCAGCTGACCAACTTGTCCAACCTGACCTTGAATGTTTCCAGGGACGGGATATCTACTATATCTATATATGCCAGGGTTTAATTACTGTGATTGTAAAAAATTTCTCCCTTATATTTAATCTAAAATGACCTCCATTCAGCTTAAAATCATTAGCCCTTGTCCTATTACAACTGAACCTGCTAAACTGTTTGTCCCCCATCTCTCTTGTAGCCCTCCCTCTTCAAGTACTGGAATGCTGCTCTAAGGTCTTCTCCAGACTGAGTAACCCCACTCTCTCAGCCTGTCTTTATAGGAGAAGTGCTCTAGCCCTCTAACCAGCTTTGTGGTCTCCTCTGGACTCACTCCAGCAGGTCCATCTTGGGGACCCCAGAGCTGGATGCAGCACTGCAGGTGGGGTCTCACCAGAGAGGAGCAGAGGGACAGAATCCCCTCCCTTGCCCTGCTGGCCATGCTGCTTTAGATGCAGCTCAGGACATGTTTGTCTCTCTGGGTTGTGAGTGCCCATGGCTGGGTCATGTCCAGCCTCCCATCCACCAGCACCCCCAGGTCCTTCTCCCCAGGGCTGCTCTCGATCTGTCCCGCAGCCTGTGTTGGTACTGGCGGTTGCCCCAGCCCAGGTGCAGAACCTTGCCCCTGGTCTTGTTGAACTCCATGGGGTTCCCATGGCGCCATTTTCTGAGCCTGCCCAGATCCCTGAGGATGGCATCCCACTCCTCAGGTGTGCTAACTGCATCACTCAGCATGGTGTCATTGGCAAACTTCCTGTGGGTGCACTTGATCCCTTTGTCTGTGTCATTAACAAAGATATCAAATAGCACAGGTTCCAATATGGGCTCCTGAGTGACATCACTTGTCAGAGATTGGGACTCTAGAAATAAGCTAACAGACATATCTAGGCTGGTTTCTCTCGTATGTTACCTGCTCTCATGTGTTACCTGAAAAAGCATATGCTTTTTCTCTGCTGTTTGGGTATTTGGCTTCAATCACTTAAATATTTATTAGCTGCTGTATGTTCAATTGCACTCAGATGGCATAGCAATTACTACTTTTTTCTGGTACAGATAATGTTAACTGTTCTACATTTCAATATATATTTTTTTCTTTCTGGCAGTAGCATCCAAGGAATTCATTCTCATGAGCTGTGTTTGGCCTGCAAGTTAAGAAGCAGGAGGTGAGATGAAAGATGCCACCACAGGTATTCTGTTAAAAACAATGTCCCCTTTAAATTTATGTCTACATGCACTGGAGTAAGACAGTGATTTCTATTCTGCCCTGAAGATATGGATCATATGTTGCATAGGGACAATAAGCTTTGTTCAGTTATATCAATCTGACTCTAGCTTGATCATCACAGGATGTTTCCCTTCCCAATACAAATGTATTCAGGGAGCTTGTACATGATAGAGGAGATATGTGAAATCATCATCATCATCATCATCATCATGGTCCATTTGTTACAGAAATATGGAATCTTACCATCTGTAGCTCACCACATATAATTTAAGATAGTTTTTCATTTCGAATTGATAAATTCATCCTTTCAGCTTCTGGTAGAGAACCATGATCTTCTGTGGCTGGAATTTCTGCAGGCTGCTGAAGTTCCATTCTGAAGTTAGTTATTCTGCATTGAAGCTACTTATTTCTTGATGTGGTTTTATCTATGAGGAAACAGAAAGAGTACACATTCCTCACCTGAGGCATTTTGCTCCTGTACTCAAATGCCTCTTGTCATCATGTAAAAGCGCTTACGAAATAACTCTGAGTACTCCGCACCACTGAAAGACTGTCCCCTTCTATACTTCTGTACAAAGGGATGTTTCTTACCAGCTGCAACAAAAAAAAAATTGTTATTAATCTTCTATTTTCTAGTTTAAGGGAGGAAGGCGCAGCTTCACTAAATGGCAGCAATAAGCATCATTACTGCCACCTTGTTGAATTATTTTTATATTTGTGAGAGATTTAATATAAACTGGTGCTCATGTTACAATAAGACATTCTTCTTTTTCCTCATACGGTTTTATTTCATCATTTCTAAGACAGATGAATAAACTTGTGCTTAGGGAATCCACCAGTGACCTTTTCAAATACTCTCACAGGTTCATATTTTGCAGAAATTCTCATTTAAATATTAATTTTACATATGTTATTATAATAGTAACTTACCAGTTAAAAACCACATCATATGTGTCCCCACACACTATATTGGGTGCTCTTCAGATCAGTTTCACAGCTTCTCTGCAGTGCCCAGGCAGTCCTAAACACTAATTCACCTTTAACAGAATTGGTAGACTGTATTTTACAAAATCCAAGATGCACCACTACTTATTTTATGGCTGTGTCCAGAGCACAAACTTGTACATTTGAAGAACATTGTTGAAGCACAATGATGGTGTTCAAAAGTCATGTTGTGGGTTTTACATACTACAGAAGCAGGGGTTAAACTCCAAGGTCCCAGTTCTGCTAATCAATGCATACATCACTAATACTGTTAACTTACATTCATCCAAAGATGCCAAAGCTGTCAGTAAAAATATCCTTACTCACTCTAAGTATAATCTTATATAGCAGTCTCTATTACTAATTTCAGTCATTCTTAAAAAGTCACTGATTGTACTTCAGTACTAAGGCATATTTAAGAGGTACTAAAGTCAAATCACAGCTTGTAATGAAGATCCTAGGCAGATTCCTGGGCTGCCTGAGCTGCATTCCTGAAAAGCTGTTACCTAAACATGATGACTCCATGTGGCATGCTGGTTGGAAACCTGTACTGCTTTGTCTACAAGCTGAAGCATATGACGTACTGAAGACAAAAAAAACTGGAGGATACAGAGTTTATTTATGATGCTGTTTTGATCTTAGAAAACCAGTGCTAGGAAATCACATCCAGCAATGCTTTTTCAGTTGTTGTCTCTGGTCCATTTTGAAACTGATAGGACACATTTTCAGTGTGACACTGAAGAATATTTACAGAATTACTTTTTCATTACAACTGGTTTATTTTGTAAGTGGGAAACAAAGATAACCCAAACCAGTCTTCTATTTTCATACTGAAAAAATCAAAAAGTAAAATGTTCCTAAAGTGTATTACTCTTTATAAAAGGAAAGCTACCTCAGTGTTACTAATGCTTATTATTGGCACAGAAAACTCCCCCATGCAGCCCCATTATCTTCTCGTACCCCAGCAGTTATTAATTATATGAAATTCTACATGCCAGAAGTTCAGGGAAAAAAAACACCATTAGTTGCACCCTTAGTATGTTCCAGTGACTTCTATTCTGTCCCATCTCAAAGAGCTGTGACATGGCATTGTAGATCCCTACAATGCTTCATTTACACCTCAGTTGAAACAATATAAATCTGCTTTACATCAAAGCCTAATACAAATAAGAATCGGGGCTTATATTTCAGATAGAATAATATATTGGGTATTTTTGTTCTAAACTTAGTTTCAAGAGAGTAGGAACCAAAAACAGCTACACACTCTTCACCTTCACAGATCCATGAAAGGTATTTTTAGTCAAAAATGGTTTTCAAGTTTACAAGAATTAAATTTAAAAAATAGTAAAAGAGTGTGTCTTTGCAGCACAAGGAGGATTTATGAATAGAGGAGACACAGCAGATCTTTTGTGCCTTTGTTCTCCAGACATGATAGCTCTTGTCCAGTCTGGCCTCTTGTACAAGGATGAACATCAGACCGGATGTGAATTTATTCTCCTTTGTAGAAAAAAACCTATGACACTGCTACCACAGGGCAGGAAGTGATCGCTATTGGTTTGTAATATCCTACAGAATTATTACAGTTTTGTTAGCATGCCAAGAAAGACACCGGATGTACCATGGAGGCTTCATGTGGACTGCTACTCTATTTTAACAGAAATTCAGTAATTGTCTCAGAATCACAGATTGTTAAGGGGTTGTAATGGACCTTAAAGACCAACTGGTCCCAACCCTCTCTGCCATGGGCAGGGACACCTCCCAGAAGACCAGATTGCCCTAGACCGTATCCAACTTGGCTTTGAATGGATTCATAAAATCCATGGGTTCATAGAATTTGAATGGAATCACCAAATGGGTTCTGGTAAAAAGCATAGTTCCAGCCACATACACAGATCACTGCTGCAGAAACTGACACCTCTGATGCACCCTACTGATCAGCAGCTCATCTCACTGCTTTTTAATCAATATGGATTTTCCCTTCCTTTATATGTGAACAATGCTTAGAAATCCAGCTTAGTGTCAAAATACCCTCTCATTTCTTCCTCACACGTGCACAACCACACACAGAGGATATGAATAAAGGCTGAGCTGTGAGACCTGGATTTCTTGAGCATGTGCATGGGTAGGTGCTACTCTTGCCACCAGCACTAGCATCCCTGCTGAAGGAGAGCCAGCGCTGGGCCCTGTGGACCTGTGCTCCTCCATACAGAATGAAATGCAGCACCAGCTCCAGAGGGGCTCTCAAGGGTTCTCACAGTCACACAGTTTCACATTTGTTAGTAATTTGTCTTGTGCAAGATATGCTCGCTACTTCTGTTGGAGTATCTTCCATGGATTTATATTTTTCCTTACAGAAACAGTGCCTCATATTTAAGCTTTCCCATCCTTCCTATTGTACCATGATCCCTCATGGGGTGCCATTTATGTAAGAAAGCAGGTATGGTCAGGAAGGTGTGTGCTGACAGTGTATCTGAGGCATGTTAATCTATCCTGGAATGTGTTAATGAAACATGCCAGAGATATTACAGGAATGAGCAGGAGTGAAATGGGTGTGACAAACTGAGATGCTGGAGCATCTTGCTATGTATTTGCTGTCAACACAGGGCAGACACAGCATATGCTATTAAGAAATTGTCCTTGCAGTTGCATTTCATCCCTATAATGCAGTAATTATACCTAGAAGCAAGGTATGTGTAAGTAGCATACACACTGCTTTTGTCCCTCTGTTTGAACAGACATTTCCTACAGCGAGGAATAAGCTCACATGTTCTCAAGGCAGGAGAGCATAGGTGCTCTGGTCATGCACACCTACATGGAGAACCTCAAGTTTTAGACATGTGCCCTGAAAAATTGAATAAAGGCTGTGGAAAGGCCTGAATGCAATAGTGGGAAAGGACACGATCATGGAACTGCAATTTCTGAAATTAGTGGGCTTTGACAATGCCAGGTTCCACCCACTATTACATACATCCTCTGTGAAATAGTTTATTTGTAATAGACAGTCCACACAATGCCATAACAAAGTGATTTTATTGACATTCCTCCATAGTGATATGGTTGAATAGAAAGCACAGCCTGAGTATCATGTGACATTTTTCTGTCAATAAAAGCAAAATCAGTCCAATAATGAGGACCTTTCCTGCCACTGACTTTATGTAGTCTTTAACAAAAACCGTAACAGACATTTCCATTAGATAAATTGGAAGCTGCAGGGAATTTGGCTCATGGTACAATACTTACTATACCTAGTATCTACTATCTACAGGCATCTGTTTTTCTACTGGAACAAAAATACATGACTCACTAGTGAGAAAGTAACAATCCAATCTTTTGGACCTTGTGATAATCGAAAACCTATCGCAGATTTAGTACATTGCAGTAGTTTTGTCTTTTCAAAATGAACACTGAGGTACAGCAAGAATAATAAAAAAGCACCGCATTTATTGTAGAAAGATCTGTTGGTCTGCATTTGACTGAAAGTGTTTAATCTTGACTGGGAAGACCCATTAATATTACTATGGAGACAGGGTAAATATAATTTCAACAGAAATTAAACAGATCTCCTGTCAAATTTGTCCTGAAATTCCATAGACTGTCAAAGGATTAATAGTGAAGGGTGAGTTTAACCCGTCCCCTGTGCATTTATATTTTAGCTTATTTCAGTTTCGATTTTCATGTTCAAATTCAGTATCCTATTATTTCCAACTAGAGGTATGTCAACTATTTGTTACAGTGAAACTAGAACAACAAAACACAATCCCAACAAACACTCCCCTCCCCACAGGCCATCTCTCAGACTAGATTATGAACTCAAACTTCAGCTACAGTTAGTTCAAAAGTTCATGGGCACCTGAGCAAACCGGGTGCAAAAAGTCCTCACAGTGTCAGACCTGTACAAAACTCAGGATTTTTCCATTAGATGTTAGATGCAGTTTGGACTGCTCACTTCTTGCCTTGTGATAGCCATGGACCTCTCTGGAACACAAAAGTCAAGTTTTGAATATGCACAGACTGAAACTGAACACTTATGTAATTTGCAGACTGAAGTGACAGCATTTGTAAGGTTTAGACCTGATGCTGTTAACACTAAGATACAGATGTTTATACTGGATCAAATCTTGCATAGCTGATGTGGTTGAACACTCAGTGAGACTACTTCAGGGTGGAAAGAACTATCGATGATTTAAAATTTCTATTTCCACTATCTTATCCTCCAGATTAATGCTAACAGGATTTTGAAAACAGAAGTTCCCCCTTCCCTCCCTCTACCATTAATACCGTCATGACAGTAATTTTGAGAAATGTATGGACCTTCTGAAACCGTTGCCAGTATTCATTGCTCCAACTGAAAACTAGAATTCATGAAAGCTGTCAGATTGCCTTTTCCATTTCTCATTTGCATTTTAAAAATCTACTGATGTCGATATTGTATCTTAATCTAGCCACCACCATATCTAGCCACCACCAGGTTTAAAGGGATCTGAGGTGAAAGAGCTGAAAATATTATTTCACTGTAAATGTGCCCAATGGAATATCTTCCAGTCTTTCCTGTAGGGAAACAATGAAACCAGAATTTCTGTAAGAGTTAGTGTTTTAAAAATGAAGGTGCAGACCTGGGGAGTTACAGCACTTGAATCAACAAATGAACAAGGAAGGGTATGTCTTGCCTATGTACAACAACAAAAACAATAAAGTCAATTAATTGCATAATGGGCAGGTTAAATAACAGACCAAGGGAGGTAGGTTCCTCCCTCACTCCTGTTAGCACCATTCACTGCCTCACTCTGACACTGCAATGCCACTTCAGATGCACGGCTTCCCCTTCCCTCCAGGCTGGGACTGGATGCTGCCCATGGCATGACGCAAGGAATGGACAAACACTGTGAAGTGTTGATCCAATAGCAGAAATACAATGTCATGTTTGAAAACCTATTAGAAGAGTGAGGGAGAGGGCTGGAATGGCAGAATGCAAGAAAAGCCACATATGGCATTTTCTTTCTATTTGTTTTATGTAAACAGTCAACCGTCTCTATTCCTGGCCTTAGATCCAAAAACTTGCATGGAAATCTGCATGACTTTGTCAACTTAGAAAGCAGCTTTTAAAAAATATTAGGCTGTATGCTTGAAAGACAACTTGGATCAAGGATTTTGATGGGAAGTAGCTGGCTATGCTGTTTCCCAGAAGAGCAACACACAAGGTGCTCAAGATGGCATCTGCCAAACATAATCTAGTTTCGTGTATGACAAGTGCCAGAAAATGTTGTGAAGAAGAATTTCAGGAGAAAGCCTTCCGTGTTTCATTTAGTGGAGCTGTCTCTGAAATACAAACACTTTTTATTATGCTACAAAAAATAGTTTCACTTTTTTGTAATAAAATATAGTTTTAAAATACTTTAAAAAATTAACTATACAGCATTGTTAAGATTGGAATTTTTTTTCCCACTTTTTTATTATGTTAATGAGACAGCTCTTGATTTTCCCTGGCCAAACATGGACCAATCAGTTGGATGCTTTTCTTTCTTCTAATGTTGGAAGACATCCAACATATGACATAGCACAGATAACTTTGTAACATCACCAGGAAGGAATAAATTAGGAAGTGTACTTGAATCACTGGATTTGGGGGTCCAGAAGTGAAGAGGCAGAAATTACATACATTGGAAGATTTCATATTCAGTGTCTCCTGGTGTGACTTGTTCTGATGAAAATTCACGTGCACATGACAGATGCTCTGAGAAAAAGATTAATTTTTCCATCTTTCCTGTGCAGTGGGCTGGTCACATGGAATAGCTGCCTGAGAGCTCATTTATGGAAACACTAAACATCATTTTTAGTGTGTGGTGCAATGAAGCTGGCCTGCAGCTGCAGCTTCAGTTTGCAACTGTAATATAACAACAACATACTAAAACATAGATTCTCAGTAAAAGCCATACAGTAAATTAGTATAAAAGTGGCTGAAATGCCAGAGAAATTGAATGAATGGGGCAATTTAAGAACTTCAAATTTTTTATGTACAATTACCAAATTATTTTTTTTTTTTGCTTAGAAATGTATTTTTGGGTCCATCACCTTTTAAATACCTACTACCTAAGAATAAAAGCAGAAGAAGGATCTGAAACTTTCAGAATGCAGTTTTTCAAGTTTGATGATGTATTGTACAACCACAACAAAAATATGTAAGAAAGCAGAGTCCAATTTTTTTCTCTGGAGAGAAAACTTAAGACAAATTAGATGTGTTAGATCTTGAACTGGTCTCCAGATTTTACAGTGATCTAAAGCATAACTAACACAAAACTACCAGTAACAAGCCCCCAAGGAGATGTCATACTTCATGCAAGCTGCTAGACACTATGATGTTACCTTCTCACTTACCTTCACAAATCTCTCACTTTGGATTTCTCGCATCCTTTAACATATTTACTGTCAGAAGATACTTTGTATTTCCATTTCCCAGTTAAGACAAACACTTTCAATCTGAAGTTAGTCTTGGAAAACAAGGGCAGCAAAGATTAATAACTAGAATGTAATCAAAGCAGCGATGTTGACTGTAACAGCCTCAGCAAAATCCATACGAAGACAAGTCTACTGCTGTTTTCCCTTTTTCCCCCTGGATTCAGAGTTGGAAAGTACACCAAACTGAAGCGGGTTATGTCTGCAGTAACAAGAGCAAGATCTTTAATTTTGTGCTACCTAGTAGGGCCTTTGGGCTTCCTTCAAGAGGATGTGCACCAAAATCTTAACCCCCAAAGAATCACAGTTCCCTTCACACCTGACAAACACCCTTATTCACTGCAGCTTCTCATTTGACAGACCCCAGACAAAAACATTCTGTCTACAACCAACCACTCTTGAGGATATGGACTATTCCACTGAACAAGAAAAGAGGAACAACAGAACTGAAAACCGCTCCCAGCAACCATACATTAGCCCAACCTAGGAGAAAACAAATAGCTTCTGACACAGGGGATGGGATTGTCTAGACTTGTCATTTGAAAAGGAACATTTTAAACATCAGAAAACAAAGATATGGTAAACAGAACCCGGGGTATTCATAAGAATAGAACATTCTTCTTACTTCCCCTTTTCCTTGTCATATACAATACTAAGGTAAGGGAGCCTTGTCCTTTATGCTACATAATAAAACATCCTTCTTGAGTGTGCACAGCCTTGTGCTTCTTGTGTGGTAAACATTACAGTGGAGATGCCCCTCCCAATAGCTCTGAAGTGCAAGTTCTCTCCAGTACTGGCAAGCAAAAATTGTAACAACAGCCGTTATGCTTTGCATTGCATTACAGGTTGGGTTTTTTTTTAATTTTTGAAGGTCTTATCTGCACCATGTCTCTGGGCCAGTTCCAGCTGATGCAACTGATGTGGATCATACAAAAATTTCAGTTTTGCTCATAGGTGTCTTTCAGATGGACAATACACACAGGGAAAATAGGGATGGATGATGATATATTTGACCAGCTCCTAGTACTGGATTCAACAATTAAGAAGTAAGATGGGCTATGAACTGATTAGAAGATATGGGTGTATATAAAAGCTTGGAATGCTTGATGACTTTTTTTTATTTTTTAATCGACATAGGCGGAAGTAAACATTTATTAACATTTGGTCAAGTGTAGTATAACTTGCATTTGTATTTTCATTGTTATTAATGGAGGTATGTAGAGATATACAGAAACCTTGAGACAGTTGTTTTTCTATTGCATACAGACTAGCAGTCCATTGGAAACAGAGGATGAAAGCATGAAGGTTAGATCATAGAGGGTGGCAGTTCTTCATGCACAGCTTTTGTTAATCTTGATTTTTGTTTTGTTTTCAAAAATAAAAACATGGGGAACCAAGATCAAATGACGGTTGACAGGAAAGGTGACATCATCAGCCATAAAAACACCAGAAGTGCCTGAACCCCCTCATTCAAGTCCAAAGGTGCTAGTTTCTTCAACAGCTGTCAGCAGCTTTTCATATAGCATAGAATACGAGGGGTAAGGTGGAAGATCCAAACGGTTGAAACATGTGTGTGCCCTGCAAAAGGAAAATATGTTACATGTTAAGCTTAATCTAAAAGCCTTGAGAAAATAAGAAT
Organism: Phylloscopus trochilus trochilus; assembly: GCA_016584745.2. NCBI lineage: Eukaryota > Metazoa > Chordata > Aves > Passeriformes > Phylloscopidae > Phylloscopus > Phylloscopus trochilus. The sequence continues at coordinate 54,689,321 of WQNJ02000546.1, read as the reverse complement.
TGAGAAAACTAGTTTCTACCAAGACTCAAGACATTCCAGTTCACTCAAAGTAAAACTTCTGAATTCCACCAAAATATGAGGTACTAAAATGTATATGCACATACATATGAATATTTAGTATAGAAGACACAAGCTAAGTATCAACATAACATCTGATACCCCTGCTTCAGATGTTGCAGGGATCTTGTGCAGATCTTGATGAAGAAGAATGCTGGACGTCACTGAGGAGCTGGGGTTTAGGGCCTGACAGAGAAGTTCATTACTTATAATTTTAGTTGCTTCAAGTTTTTTAAAAAAATTGCACTCATCTGTACACCCAACATGAGCTGCCAATAAGTTTTGCACCAGTGGACAAACACAATGTGATGGACTATAGTGACAGAATGGGCTCAGCATGTGTTTTGCAGTGAGGCAGGCCTAACTGCTAAAAGACCATTCAGGAATCTGCTAACTGAGGAAGGAAGGCTGCTGAAAATATTCTGCAAGTCAGCTGTTGGCCATCTGCTGCAAATCTGGCCTTTAAACGTTATTTATTTGTAGTAACCAAGACAAAAGCAAAATATTCTGTGCAGAGCAAGCTGCAAACTTGATGACCATCTCTTTCCCCAGTTTTCCCGTTGTATTTACCTGCTATTACATTTACGTTGGCAGCACCTCCAAAAGGAGCCATGGAATGGGTTCTATGCATGCCTTCACCTTGTTGCAGCTTTTCTGGCAGCAGCAATGAGACCCAGAGGCAGACAGCACTTCACTGTGGGAGGTGCTATACAAACGTGGAGTAAAGAAACAGTCCCTGCCCCGACAGTTCAGCCATTTCAACTGACTGAGAAACGGCGCAGCTCATTCAACAAAAGGACATTGGACGGGCACGTTTTCAGTAAAATTATTTCGGTTTTTTTAGTCAGCTTAGAATTTTACATCATGATAGCAATATTTCTATTTCCTCTTGCTCACTGGGATAAATGTGAATTGACAAAACTTTTACAGAAGGAAATACAGCCTCAACTGCTAACAATGTCCGAGCTTCTGGCCCCTAGTATTTCTAGAAGCCATGGAGTTGTTTTACTTCTAGTTCTTCTATCTCAAACTTTAACTCAATGCTATTTCTCTTACACTGAAGCAGCAGAGCTATCTTGGAGAAAATTACATGAAGCCATACTAGTCATCTCTTAGGCCACCCACAAAGTGGGAAAGACGTAATGCTAGTAGATGGGCTGGCCTGAGACTTGTAGATTCAGAGGAAGAGTTTTATCAAGCATCAGTGATGAATCATTAAAAGCAATCAGGCAACTGAAATAGCCAGAGGCAGGTAATCTTCACTGCATTACAGAATTTTAATTAGGAGAGCTTTTACCATCCTTTCTTCCCTTCTGAATGAAGATTTGTTAGCTGGTTAGTCTCAGAAGAGAATACTATAAACACAGAATTTGTGGAAATGAGCCAGGAATACTTGAGTTAGTGAAAAAGGCACATTAATAAAGCCATTATTTAATTCATCTCTTGAAATTAAACATGGCAGCTCATGTGTATTATCCGTGAGTAGCCCTGCACTGTTAACTGTTTATCTCAACAATCTTTGCAAACATGAGTTATTTCTACAATGCATTGGCAATACATATCAACCACTGGGAGTTAATTAACAGAAGAATTATTGTAGTCCATTCAGAACACGTTTATCACTGGCAAGACAGCCCCATTCAGAGACAGCTGGTCTTGAGGAGCTCAGCTGCTGGGCTCCAGAATTGGAAGTAGTACAGCCATAGTAGCTCAGGTGTGAATTCTTCTAATGTAGTTTTGCAGAACCTCATCTCTGTATGGTACTCAACCGTGGCACATGTAACTGTCTGAGACAACAGCATCTCAAACATTGCTGTTGTGCATCCTATTGTGTGGTACAGACATATCCACAGCCACCAACTCTTGTGTTTACTTTCTTGCAGACCTTTATCTCGACTGATCATTATTCATCTGATTTCACACTGGTTATGAAACAACCTTGCAATGCTGTTGACTTTTAATCATCTTTGACCTAGTCAAATGCAGAAAAAATTCCTTTTCTTACTAGGAGGTTTACAGATGTGGGCACTTTATAGAAGGTCTCAAGGAATTTATTGGGGGGAGCAAAGAAAGGAAAAAAATGTTAAAATGTCTAGAAACACTGAAACATTTTGCTAAGCAACATTTGTGTTCTCCAGCTGAACAGCTTCACAGAAAAAAAAAATCCTTTCCCTGTAAAGAAAAGTCATCAAGTTTGAAATGAAAACAGCATTTCAGGAGTGCTATTCAGGCAAGGTTTACTCTTCTACCTACTTATGATGCAAACCACAACACATTGCTAAGGGCAAAACCTGAGTTCATATTTTGGTTTGTGAAACAAATGTGGCTCTACTGCAACCCCTGCTGTCTTGGGTTATGGAACCAAAAATGTGTATTCTATTTCATCTGTTGAAAGCAGTTGGGGAGATGTTTTTCTTTATCTCTTGTAACTCCGGGAGGAGGGGGGCGGGTGCCTTTTGATAATGGGCCAACTGTTGAAACCAGGTGGGGCAGTGTTTCTTATCTCTTTTCACAATGGGCCATTAAGATTCCCCAAGCTGTTCTCCTCCCCAAAGCAGTACATCCACATTCCATCATCCCATTGTGAGATGCTCCACCCAGTGGGGGGAGCCAACCATTCCTACCTGGATAAAACTGAGACGTAGGAACACAGGTATCTGGCTTCACCTGATTCCCGGAGGAAGAGTGGACCCTTCTCACCATCACTGGACCCTTGTTCTACAAGATTATCTCTACTTCAACAGAACCACTTCTGCCACTCCAGGAGGACTCACTTTTAGACTGCTTCAACACCCTGACCAACAGGGTGTCAAGTTGTAGCTCTAACTCTGTCAAGGTTCTCCAAAATTGTTGTTTGTTTGTTTGCATGTTTAGTCAAATAGTTTTCTTTTTTCTACTTCATTTGTATTGCTAATACTCCTAGTAAAGAACTGTTATTCCTATTCCCAAATCTTTGCCTGAAAGCCCTTAATTGCAAAATTATAATTTGGCAGGGGTAAGGTGTTTACATTCCCCATTCTAAAGGAAACTCCAGCTTTCCCTGGCAGATACCTGTCTTTCCAAACCAAGACAGATTTTGGTGCCCAACGTGGTTCTGTTGAAGTAGAGATGATTCTGTAGAAAAGGGTCCAGTGATGGTGAGAAGGATAGAGATGTCCAGTCTTCCTCTGGGAATCGGGTGAAGCCAGATACCTTGTATTCCTTCATCTCAGTTTTATCCAGGTAGGAATGGTTGGCTCCCCCCACTGGGTGGAGCATCTCACAATAGGATGATGGAATGTGGATGTACTGCTTTGGGGAGGAGAACAGCTTGGGGAATCTTAATGGCTCATTGTGAAAAGAGATAAGAAACACTGCCCCAAATGGTTTTAACAGTTGGCCCATTATCAGAAGGCACCCGTGCCCCTTCTCCCAGAGCTACAAGAGATAAAGAAAAAAAACCCATCTCCCCAACTGCTTTCAACAGATGAAATAGAATACACATTTTTGGTTCCATAACCCAAGACACCTGTGAAGCCCACTCAATCTTATATAAAGATAATTATGTGCAAAACTGCCTGGTTTTCATCATATATTGTATGATATTGCAGTACACAGTGCAATTAAGAGTCATTGATACTTTCCATAATGGCCACTGTTCTCTAACTGTGCTCCATCCTCCAGAGGGGTAAATTCCTCCTGAATTATGTTGGCCTCTTAATACTGATCCCAGTGAGAGTGACTACAGTAAGCATAATCCAGGGAACATTTGCCACATGTACTAGGGTGAAAACATTACATCAGTAGCGCAAGTAGTCGCAGCAAAGAGAAAGTATTTCTTCCCTTGATTTAAGCCTCCTACCACATAAGCCTGCTGACATTTGAGAGGGTGTTCAGGGAATGTGAAGCCTGGAATAAGAATTACATTAGTAAGAGCATTTATGGGAGGGATTCTGGCTTCTCCAGAAGAAAAAGCAAGATAAAGTAATGTAAACCAACTCTGACCCTCATATGCCCTCATCCTCCAGCAAGTTAAGCAGTAAATGGACCACTTAAAATTTCATTCTTCCTGGAAGTCTGCCTTTATTGCTTAATATAGTTTTGGTGGGCTTGAACCTTTAATCTTGCTTATTGTTCACAGTGCTATGCTATTTCTTTTTTTTCTAAAAATTCTTTCTAAAAATTAAGCTTTTAAGATTTTTGCATTCTTCTCTTTGTCACTTCCTTTATTCCCCATAAAGATGAGAGTCCGAAGGCAGTAAAAGTGGGCACAGAACCCCCTCCTATCTTTAATTATAGCTTGAAACTATTTACTAAAGTAAGGCTTACATTCTAACATAATCATGCCCGTCAGGCAGAAACCGGGCAGTTCTACTTTTCACCTTGCTTTTGTTAAATGAACCCACAAACTCCTCTTTATCAATCTGAGAACCTGTAAGTAGCAGGTTTTGTTCCTTTTGCCTGTAAGAAGGAACACATATGCTGTCTGGGAACCAGTGTTTAATAGATGAATAGATGAATTTGTAGCTGATACTGCTGCTGTATTTGAAAAAAGAGGAAAGAGAAGATGGATGGGATATAAGGAAAGGTAAGCCCATGCACTCAGTCCATTGGTAAAGAAGGAAATTATGAGAATAAAGTTCTTTGTAGTCAAACACAATCTTTTTTAAAATTATTATAAGGGATTCTGTGATGATTAAACACTTGATCATACAAAAGAGAGGAACAGAATTCTCTTACTAAAGATCAGATATTTACTAGCACTGATAATCTGTATCATACGTAACACACGCTACACTGCTGAATGAAAATCTCTTCTGATGAAAGGGTAGTTGCAGCTCTTCACGGTTGGGAAAAGTGACCTCATTGCGTCAAATGTGATTATTTGAATCCCTGGGATACATACTGAGGTCCTTACTTACTTGATTCTCAAACAAACAAAATCTTGGAGCTGGCAGGAGTTTTTGCCAGGTGAGGAGTGCAACCACAAAGTGGGATAGTGGCATTTGTAGGCACCGAACACTTTTGCGAACTGAGGATTTAAGAAGACCAAATTGTTGCCTCCTATAGCTTGTAGCAGAAGGCACTGCTAGGTCTTAGCAGAGGTCTGTTTTGGGCCAGGAGTTCTGCTGCCATGGTACCAAATGAAGCTATGTTATTCCAGCTAGAAAACCAGCGGCTTTTCATTCGTATTTGGCAGGGAACAAGAATCCATTCTTTCAGAACTACTACTAAAACTGATTCCATTTACAAACCTACATGACCCAAAAGAGGGGATGTCTTGGTTTAGAAAGACAGGTATCTGCCAGGGAAACTGAGGTTCCCCTAGGATGGAGAATACCAACCCCTCACACCCCGACGAATTATAATTTTGCAATCAAGGGCTCTCAGGCAAAGATGTTGGGAATAGGAATAACAGTTCTTCACTAGGAAATATTAACAATACAAATGTGATAGGAAACAAAACCACCCAACCAAACAAACAAATAAACAAATAAACAACAATTTTGGAAGAAAACCCTGACAGAGTCAGAGCCTCAATCTGACCCTGTGATTCAGGATGTTGAAAGCAGTCCAAAAGTAAAGTCCTTCTGAAGTGGCAGATGTGATTCTGTTGGAGCAGAGATGATTCTGTGAAGAAGCAAGTTCAGGGGTGGTGAGGAGGGGGATCCAGGAATGGTGAGATGGAATCTGGTGAGACGAAAATCCGGTCCTCCTCCCGACAGAAAATCGGGTGGAAAAAACTGGCTGCTCTCCGGTCTTGCCAGGGAGGGATGAAGAGGACAATCCTCCTGAGAAGCCCTGGCTCTGGATTAGGGTGGAGAAGGGAAGCAGGACGGCTAGCACAGGAGACAAAGAAGTTCTTGCCACCACGGCAGGGGCAAAAACGCAGAGCACCCAGCTCTTGCAGCAGGGCAGCACCGGCGCGGTCCCAGCCTTCTCTCCCGGCCGCCTCCCCTCCCCCCCACCCCCCACCGCCAGGGCATGAGATGTATAGAAATGCAAATGCACTGCACAGGCTGGGGAAAGGTGGCAATGGCCTATCAAGGTGGGACATCAGGCCCCCAAACAAATGTAAATAGAATACACAAAACCCGGCTCCACAACCCAGGACAGGTGAAGAGAGGATTCCTGCTTTAGAAGAGGCTATAGCTGCAAGAATTCTCCAACCATCTCTACTCAGGCAACCTGCTAAATGTGTAACGCCTTCATTTTGGGGCAAAGCTTTGCATATTATGTAGGAAGAGTAAAACTCAACCTTGATGAAAAAGTGATTGAACCTGCTATTTTATATGACAAGTTACACCAGTTTGGAAGAACCCATGATGCAGATTTACACCAACAGATCTGCAAAGCTGGCAGTCTCTTTGGAACCTGCTTTAGGGTCATTGTCTGGAGATCTATGATTAGAGCAGAATCTCTGAGCTGTATGGTGCCTCAACTTTCTAACATGTGATCTCAAAAGTAAATTTAGATAGGAATAACATGTCTGGCACATGTGCACACTCCAGAAAAAAAATATTGGTGTAATCTTACTCTTCTTTGTCTTACATGAACATATTACACCACAATTACCCTGTTCATGCAGGGAACTGGTACTAATGAACAAATCCACCAATTTAGAATGAAGTTACTGGATGTTCAACCTTCCTGAAAAAATCTTGCTTATCCTCAGTGCTTTCAAGAAGCACTCTAAGTGTCATGTATTATAGTCATTCTTTGAAAAGTGTTTCATTTTAGAAATTTACACCATGTATTTTTTCCTGGGCTTACCATGTTGCTGTTGCAAGTGCTAACAGTACTAACCTATCTAGTTAGGTGCTAGCACATCTCTGCTCACTATAAGCAAATGCTGGTTGCATGCTCCATTGCCAAAGTGTAAGGACAAGCTGTATGGGAGATTTGCCTAACTACTTCAGCCATCTGGAGCAGAAGTAAGGGAACAGAGAAAGAGTCATGGACTCTTCTGATAGACCAAAAAGTTCTCAGCACTTTGTACAGCAGTTAAAGTGAAAAGGGAATTTGTTGTGGTTTATTGTAAAGTTAGTTACACTTATGTCACAAGGCTAAAAGGCTGACAGGATATGACATATGACTATTTTTTAGCCTATAAGACTATGTAAATATATCTAAATAAACATGGACAAACCATAATCAGGTATTCAAAAACCAAGTTTAAAATAATACATTTTCAGTTGCTAAACTAAGGTTTTAGGGGATCTCCAGGTTTAGCCTGTGTGTTTTATGCATTTCTTAGCATTGTGTATACTTGGTAGCACCCCATAATTTTATAAAAAATGCAGGCAATAACTCATGGCGATCAAGCTGTGTTTACTCCCCATGAGCAAGTTTTGTTTCTTTTTCCCCTGGCTAAAATGAATGCAGAACTCTAAGACTTCTAACAAGTGCTACCAACTTTCACCTGGAAAGGAGGCCTCTTTCAGGGAGAGCAACTCATTCAGAGATCAGCAGACAAACATAAAGTCTCGAGGCTAACTGAATCTGAGTCAGAAGTAATGCCTAGGTTCACAAAGAAAGTTAAACAGAGCAGAAAGGGGCCAATTACCTTTTCAGAACTTGACGGGTCAGCCCAGGGCATTTTCTGTGCATGCACCAAGGTCCACCCTCCACGCTCGCCCCTTTGCACCCCAGAAAGAGTGCAAAGAGCTCTGCAGAAATACTGCAGAGTCTGTGACTGTCGGTGGCTGACTATCTGAAGGCAGGAATGTCCTTGCTAAGCTCTGAAACATAGAGCCTGACTATATACATATGCACTGCAAAAGGAGGATCTAGACTACAAATAACAAACTCTTGCTCTCAGGCTTTCTTACCACATTGCTGGCTGAAGCTCAGAGAGCACGAGTCATCTCATTGACCTTACATGTTTTTATCTGGTTTGAAATCTCAGTGCCCACATCTAGCTTCATGTAGGCTCTACCTCTCCATATAATCTCCATAGAGTCCTTATGGTAGATGGACACAAACCAAAATGTACCAGCTGTTCCTCAGCTGAGCTATTTCAAAAGTCTCTGTTCAGGTAAGATGAGCTGCTCCTTGAAAACACTCCCAATTTCCTGACTTTAGAGGGAGTCCACATAAGATGTCAGCTCTGAATGCCTCCTGATATGGTGCCTTGGCTCCAGTTTCTGCATCTCCCACTGCATAAACATGGACTTGAGCAGACTTGGACTGAGAGGGTGACCAGATTTGGACTTTGCCTCTCCAGAGGACTCCAGATGTTTGCTCAAGTCCATGTCTTATGTTATGTTTCTGAGTAAACAGCACGGAGAGCAAGTAATGAGAAAACTGGACCAGACCCTTTGTTAATTGGTTGTCTAACTACATTTGCAAGGTCAATGAGATGAAATTTTTGCTGTGCCTCCTTTAGTTGAAAGCAAATGACAAGAGCAGGAGGAAAGCATCCTTTGGAGGGCAAATGTGATGTAAAAGGGCCACTGCAGCAAAAGTATCTCAGAGGCATTGAAATGCTCTGTAATCCCAATGGAGCAGAGCCTCAGACAACTGTCACGACATTCAAGAAAAGGTGACTCACTTCAGTAAGGAAGGATGAGTGCTGGTCACCCATAAAGTGATAAAGCAGAACTGAAAGCTGAAACCATCACTGGCTGTGCAGGGCTCTCTTGGGTGGCCTGAGGCAAATCTACCCCTTTGTGCCCCTGCTCCTTTGTTCTGAAAAGGAAGATGACCTCTCCTTTGGGAATCACTGGCAAATCTGTTGATTCTGTATGACATTATTGCTCATTTGCTTGTAGCTGGCTGACTGAACTAGATGCAACAAATTGGATATTATCACCACATGGTCTGGAGTTCCATCATTAAGCTTCTTCATTACAAAAAAGTAGAACCATCAGACTAAATGAAGGGATTACACTCATGTCTCTAGCCAAAACTCAGAGACAGATTTTGGCTTTCATGTCTCTGTAAATTCACAAGTATTTTTACTAGCCCTTTGGAAGTCAAGGGAACAGAATCAGTTGACAGGCTCCTGTTGATCTGAATCTATTCTAGAATCAAAGTAAGAGAACTACGTTTGAACCTACGGAAATCTTAATCTTAACCATTTCCAAAGATTCCAAGTAGTTTGAATTGAGTTTGCAAATCAAAAAGGCAGCAAAAGAAACCACTTTTCTCTGAATGTAATTACAGAACAACAAACTGATAATTGTTTGTTTGGGTTTTTTTTGTTGTTTTTTAGGTGTATTCCTTACTGTATTCATTAACTGACAGAGATATGCAACGAAATACCAGGCCTATGTTTCTAATAGCAATTCTGGTACAAAGTCCTGGTTGGGGCATACCTTGGGAGGGAGGTTATTTTCCCCCATTTCTCTATACAGAAGCGCCGCAGGCCGTTGCTCCCTCGGAGAGCAGCAAAACCCTCGTAGGGCACACTCGACGTTCCTGTGACGAACTGCAACAATCGCAGCCTCTGCTCGTTGTTAAACCTCTCCACGGCTGCCCAGAACCACCGTATGACTATGTGTCCATCATGGTAGCCTACATCAAGCAAGAGGAATAACAATCACTCCCTCCTAACTGGAAGAGCAACACTGAAAAATGTTCCCATTAGCATGGGGCAGCAGATCTACTGCTGGAAAGATCCTGGCCTAGCAATGTATCTTGCTCTTCAGAGCAGTAGGTCTCAGCTTCCATTTTATCCTGGCTGCGGATATTATAACATCACTAACTCATCTCAGACCCTGAAACTCAAATATCTGCTTGAGATCCACTGGTCTCTCACAAATCTCTTGGCAAGAACTGCACTTACATGTGTGAGATATTAAAGACTAACAGGAATATGCCACACAGTGTGAGTCTTAACAACTTAACAATTTCTGGTTCCCAAGTAAATTCTCCTTTGGACTGCAACAGTGTTTGATATATGGAAAGGAGTTTGCTGCTACAAGCCCTTCCCTGGCAAACTTCCCACCTGAGGGGCTCTGAGCCTTGGTTTGTGCCAGTGAGAGCCAGCATATACCAGGCTGAATCTGTTTCAAAAGCTAAATAGAAAAATGTAGGAGGAGAATAACATTGGGGACCAGCTATGCTTGTGGTAAGCTGCATATTTCAAGGTAACCCAAAGGCTGGGCAGCAAAGACTGAAACCTTGTCTTTCAGGGGAGGATATGTGAACCTTATGAACTTTACACTTGTGGTGCAGAACTGGTGGATTTCACATTTTTCCGTTATCCAAGACAGCCTGGATAAATCATTGTTTAAAGCAAAACCAGACCAAAGCTGTAGAGAAGGGAAAACAATCTAACGTGACATAGTTTAGGCTGAGGGGACAGTTATGCAAGATCTGTATGTTGTTGAAATGTAATTGGGAACTGTGAAATTCAGCTCCTGATTTCAGCTCCCCGCCGAAGCCAGGAGGACTTGTGGAACTACTTTCTGTCACAGTTCAGTCACAGTCATCTTAGATGACTTGTAACTTTTAGATCTAATTGTGCATCCTTTTCAGTTCTTAATAGCCAAAACTCCTGCTAAGTCTTCAGGAACTGAATAGAAAAAAACTGGATAGAACTAGCAGAAGCAATTTCAGTAGTATAACACCACAACACTTGTTGATCCAAACCTGAGATCTTACTTTTTTTATTTCAGGAGTTACTCTTTACAATAACTTCCTGGACAAAATAGGGCATTTCCCTCAGGAAAGACAGAAGGAAAAGATGGAACAAGACTTCCATGTTTTAGACTGAAACAGTCAAGATAGTAGTAAACATGAGCAGGGAGTTTACCTCCACGATATTCTGTATTGTTCCGCCAGTCGTTGAGATCTATTTCTGCAGTGCCAGCTATAACTAGCTCCAGTTCTCTGGCATCAAAAACAGAGACAAGCCGGGAGTCTACAACCTGGAACAAAAACCACTTGTAAGCACAGTTCAGACTGGAAATGAAGCAAAGTCTTATAAACCTATGGTTCTGGTGCCAGCTCTTTATCCTGACAAAGTTTGAAAGTTTGCATTCAAATGTGCGTGTATGATTAGGGAGGGGCAAGAATAGGTGACTACATGGGTTGGTCAGCAAAGTCACAGGCATGCACCCAGTCCTTGTAACAGCTCTGCCAAAAAGATGTTTTCAGATCCAGGTCTTCAGCAAAGATAAATTGCAAAATCCAGGGACAACAATGGAGCAGTACCCAGGAATACCACCAGCAAGATAACAGCTTGGACTGCACCCATGGACTGATTTTACTGGAACAAATCCCTGAAGACAAAGTGTGTTTCTCATCAAAGTGTACAATTCTTCACAATCTTTCTCTGTCAGGGACCCCTAACCCTAACCCAAAATCACAACATGGTAGAACAAAATTTGCAAATGCCTACTTCTCTTACTGTGTGAATGGAAAGCGGTTTGTTCTTAACTCTTGAACATAAATAATGCTTTATCATATTCAGATGACACATTTCTTTCCTTTCTCCTTTAACCCTAAACATGCTGTATCAAAGGTCTCTGTAGGGATCCATGAACTCCAATTCCTGGCTCTTTGTGTCTGTTCAGCTGTTCTCTAGGGTACCAATGAAGCAGAATTTAACCAGGGTGCTACTCTCACACAGATAAAGGAGGGATGACTGTGGAAGCATCACTTTTTTACTTACTTCGTAGAAGCCACGGACCAGGGCCTCTGTTTGCTGGACCACTCCTCGTTCCACTCGCCACTTAACCATTCTCTCGATGTACTCCTTTTTGTTCTTTTCTGTCACTGCTGTATTTGCCCCTCCAGATTTCAATTCTCTCTCTGTCACCTACAGAACACAGATAAACAGTGGTGTAGCATTGTATGGACCATGTTGTGTTTCAAACATGAGATGGTCCAAGCAACAGTACAGGAAAAACAGCATGGAGAGGCAATCACAGTATTGGAATAGGCAAACTGTTTTGTCAACTGGAAGGGATATCTACTTGTCTCTTAGGCAACAAGTGCTACCCTTCCCCAAGTGCTAGTAAAAGTGTTTACTCAGAAATGCCAACAGCTAAAGAAGGTATCATAAAATGAATACTCCCAATACACTACTAAAATAAGACCTGTACAGCAACCTTGCACAGATAAATAGTCACTGTGGGATTCAAAGTTTTGTATCAGCCATCCAAACCTGAGAAGAGTTTGTACTGTAAATAACTTATCCTTATTTTACGCAAGAGCTGCAGAATTTCTTTGCATTTTAATAGTTAATTTAGTTGGCTTGGGTTACTAAGGCTTGAGACTGAGAAGTGATTTAAGGAATCAGTGCGAGCAAGCACGTGCTCTTCCTCTTATGTGACAGAAAATTGTATTTGCCTTTCAATTATTTTCACGTTCAGTTTATTGGATTTAAAAGGAAGAATATGTTGCCCTCCTCTTCAGTTTTCTGCTGCTATAACAATGATGTCCACCACAGACAGTAAATGAAATGTATGAATATACATTCATTACGAGTATTATTTATAATATTATCTATTTATTAGCCCAGCAGACAGCACACAGCATAGGCAGTATTTAGGTCACCTTACTTGACAGACCTATTGCAATATTATGAATTAAGAAACATTGACGGAGTCATCTAATCTGGAGCTTTGTTGAGAAACAGCAAGAACAAGTAAAGCTGGATGGAAGGAGTTAGGAATTCTTAGCTGGTTCAGGTTAAATTCCCAAACATAAATAATTGCATTATACAAGCAGTGCTGCATTGTCCAGAAAGTAAGACTCTGACCCAGCTACCATGCTGTATTCTTCAAGGCTGTGAGGCATTAAGGTATATCTGCCAAACCAAAGACTAAATGTTGTCTAGCTTTAAGCACAACCATAAGAACAGATGTTCAAAGTCTCCTGCAAGGCTTCCCACAAACACCTAGAAAACTATTGATTTTTTCAACTTCTCATTATCCATATAAATTCAAATACTATTAGTTATCTGTGATTGGAGGCTAGCAATTAATAGCAACGCATCCCTGTTTTGGGGTTTTTGTTCTTAGGGTCATTAACCGCAGCTGTGAGCTACAATTCAGAATCAGGTTTCAGAGCAGCAAAGAGACATCTCAACCAATCTAGCTTATTCCTTTTACCTGATGGGAACAAGTGCCAAGGCTCAGAGACAGGCTGTACCTACAAAGAGAGCTCAGAGTAAGGCCTGGAAGTACACTTTCTACTGGGTAAAAGCAACTGACACGTCTCTGTCTTAAAAGTGAAATTCTCAAATTGTCGTTCAGTCTCTACCAGTAAAAATGTGTAATGCTCGATTTGATGCTGTATCACTGCTGTTACAGGAGTGCTCCAGGTTCCAGTACGCAAGAAGGCTGGAATTGACCTGGAGTAAATTCTACTTAACAAAGTACCAAGAAAGAGGATTTGGCCTGAAAGCCAAAGTTCAATACACATCAGAGATGAGACAAGAAAGAAAATATGAAAGCAGCAGTGACTGGTCCATAATAAAGTCATTGTGGAAGCAGGACAAAAGGGCTGTAACCATCTACTATACAGCTTCTCAAGCAGTTGGTATATTTCATTTTCCTTACCCAGCCCTTGAAATCCAGCTTCCCAAACATTAGCAAAGTTCCCACTGTGATCTACACTTGCACGTGTACCTAGCAAAGCAATGCTCACATGGCATTTAAGTGGTCAGATACTCTTGGCATGGAAGAATTTCCAACTAGGATCCATCTGTGAGCATAAAATGTGACTGCAATTTCTTTGTTGTTTTGCTGTCAGCACTTAGCAAATTTCAAGAGGAAAATTTTACTTTCACTTAAGACACTTGGATTCTGACAGTTGTAATTCACAGTGAGAACCAACCTTTCCCCCTGTCATTTGTTCTAGCAAGGTCAGTGTCCATTACACAGGAAATAAAGTACTAGACAACAATATCAAAACCTGGCTTTTAGTGTTCTTTTGCTTTCATACCACAGTATCTACAACAGATTGTGGTTTTTTTCTATTCTTTTTGGAGCCATGTTTTCCACAACAGACTCCTATGAAACTGTTTTCTCTTTCCTTTGAGGAGAGTATAACAAGTAATTAGTATGCCAAATGTTACTGTCAGATGCATGAGGGCAACTCAGTTCTTATTCAACTTTATAGTTTTCCTTTGTAAACACAAATTTGTCTCATCTGCCTTTCTGAATAGGTGTGTATGTTTCTGTCTGCCCTTGTGTATTAGTCTTAAGTAGCCATACCTTCCAGGGAAACCACTGTACTGTCAATTCAATGTCATGCAAGCTCTCAGTTCCAAGTCCATGAAAAAAACCTGCATTTGAGTCTGTGGAAAAATAGTGTTATTGTTCCTATGGAGGCTTCCTACTTTAATTATTCTGCCCAGTCCTTTTCATCTACCCTTAACTCTGCTCATCCTTTGTAACCTTTTATTACATACAGGCTAAATTCAGCATTTACTATACCCCCCTGAAGCCTTGCTTGCTTTCTGTTACTTTCAAGCTCCTAGCAGGGCTGGAATTCCTCCCCTCAGAAATTTGTCTAACTCTTCCCTAGCTCACAGAACTACCCTAGGTTTGTTTGCACAAAGCTCCCTCCTGGAAACTTCAATGTCAAGTGGTGAGAGCCATTCTCTCTATATTCCACCTGATTTCTCTGCTCCTTTTGACACAGTGTGTCTGCTCCTTACAAGGTATCTCCATACCCTGGGTTTCTGCAGTGCTTGGTGAACTTGGTTCTTCAGCCTCTCTAGTTTTCAGTATCTCCTTGGAGATCCTTCATCATGGTCTGAATACTATTTTGATTCCCATTCAAGGCTTCCCAGACATAGTTATAATCCAGCATGGTTTGCAACAGAAAAGAGCACCAGGACTTCAGTGCAACCCAAAGAATCCCACAGGAGACATGTTTTCTGGTTGCTGGACTGCACTTAAGCCAGTGTTGCACTTGCCCTAAAGCTATAGTGATTAGCCAGGTTACAGAGAACTGTGTGACTAAGGCAGAGTTGAGCTGTAGAAAGCACAGTAAATGGACCTACAGACCAAGTTGTTAAGCAGGTGCAAGGTTAGTAAGAGACACAGAATCTCATAGGGAGATATTAGACAAAATAACGATGAGGGTTGCCAGGTCCTATACCACCTGTCAAATGTTTTTTATCCCTCCTAATCCATCCTTTCAGTCACACCAGCTTTAAGTTACATTGCTTGCATTCACCAAATGCCACATCTGTGTGAACTACACTCTGGAAAGAAGAGCTGCATGCCAGAGAATTCCTCATGCTCATCAGTGTGTGGCTCAACAGGCCTGTAGGGGGGCTGGTATTGTGTATTATGCACCCTAAGAATAAACATCTGCCTTGGAACAGGTGGCTTGAAAGAAACAGAAGGTAGGAGAAGAAAATGTTATGGAAAGGCTAAAGCATCTGTTCTGACAGAAAGATGTTCATCATGCTCAACTTTGTCAGCTTCAAATTTGCTTTTGAGATGTTTTGCATAGCTGTGCTCACCTGTCCAAACACCTCCTCGTTCACTGTGAAGGTTAGATCCAGGATATCTGTGATATTGTTATCCTTCATCCACTGCAAGCTCTGATGGAACTCTTCATCCAGGTACTCTAAGTCGCTTAAATCACATGGTCTGATTGCGAGACAAGGAAAAAGATATGACCCCTTGACTACTGGCAGGATGACTTTCTACTAAGTATGTGAACAAATTTACTGAAGATCCAATATAAAACTGAAGTTCATTTAGTTTTATTAACATCAAAGGCTGTTTCACAGACTCTCTTGAAGCAGCTCTGCAACTGTTTGCTTTGCATAGCTGGGCTCAAGGCCAAATCTGTTGGCTGCCTGCATTATTTGCTGTCAAAAGACACCCGTGGGGCTTGATTTTATGTGGATCTTCAGGATACCCTGCACTTCATAGCACATGCTGGGCCTGGCTGCTTCCACTACTTGTCATCTGCAGGTGAGAACATGACTGACCAGGCAGCCTAAATTTCTGCTAATAAGGAGCCATCCTTGTCTGCTGAAAGGAGAGGTGGATGTTACGAGCAGCCTGGTTTCCAATTCCCTAAAGGGGCAATAAGGATGCAGGGATAACACTAGGTTTCAGGCTATTTTCAGCCTAGATCAGGTACAATATAGATATAAGTGTTTGCACCCCAGCAATAATAATAGTTAAAAAACCCCAACAAAGACCAACATGATAAAAAACTTAAAGAACTATTAAGAGAGGTGTCTTTGCTGATTTGGAATCATCTTAATTGATGAACTGTTCCAGCTAAACTTTGCTCTTTAGCACTTCATTCCAGTCTTGAATTAATATTTATGGCTTTTTTTATTGTTTCAAGAATTTTACATACCTTGTCTTACTTCAGTCTATCAATTAAAGAGGGACTGACTGTCAATCCAAATTCAAACTGAAAATAATGTATTATTGGTAGCTTATGCTTACTAAAATAAAAGACAGGAGAAGACAAAAAAACATTCACTGGTTATATCTACATTAACATTCTTAATTAGCCCAAGTTATGTTTTAGAATGAAAAGCTACTCCACGAGTGAAGCATGACAAACGATGTATTTTTTGCTCAATATAACCTCTGTCCTTCTTTCATTAATATTTTGTTTTATTCCATCAAAGATGTTTTTCAGTCTTCCAACTGGTTCAATCTTCATAGCTTTTCATCAGTAGTAAACTCTGGAATTATGCGTCAATACTTTCTGATGTGTGTTTCTAAACCTCATACTTATTTATTTTTGTCAATATAGTATTTATGAATGGCCAGTTCTTGGAGAAAGCAAAGAAAAATTAAAATATGTTCATTTTCTATCGCAGACCAATAAACCAACAGCAGAAACAACTTGAAGGTCAGCCTACTCAAAGCAACCCCTGAGGGTCTGTGTCTCTGTAGGACTCACTGTGGGATTGCTGTTTCTGCATGGTTGCACGGTTATACTCACAGCCTTAGTAGTGCTTTGTAGAATGGCCTTGTGAAGAAAGCATCAAGAAGGTACTGATGAATGAGAGCAAGGCCAAGAATACGACCGCTGAACCTGAACCTGTGAAATAAAAATTCAGAGTAAATGAAGCATAACTCAAGACTTCCGGCATAGAAACTTACACAGGTAGCAACTGGGCTTTTCTGGTTGGTTTGTTTCTGAGTTAGTTTTTCACATTTATTCCCTGATTATTTTTTTTTCTGAGGAGATACTTAACACCACTCCTTCCATGCCTGATTAATAATGGATCTCCTTGATGCATCTCCTACTGTACCCATACCTGCAGCTGGCATGTTATGTGCTCTCCTGTGCCAAAACAATGAACACTCCCTTTCTGTGATCTCTCACAGTATTATCATACAGACTGACTACACAACACAGTATTTGGCCAGGGAAATACTGTAACACTCCACCTCAGCAGAACAAATGCTATTTCGAAAGAGCAGCAAAGGATATTTGGAGACTCAGTATGTGCAGTTTGTGACTAGCTACAACCCTGTCCATGGTGGGGCTTTAAAGTACCTTAAAAGAGTAGTGAATTGACTTGATAGGGGAAAACTGAAGTTCAAATAAGCTAATTGTTGTGACCAAGAACACATTAAAATCAGCATCTAAAGCTCAGGCACACTGTTTCCAGACCACTCTCTTTATTCTACTGCTCAGCTGTTTTCAATATTCACACACTCCTGTGTTTGTTTCTAAGAACAACACCACCTGATCCCACTACGAGTACATTTAAATAGTGCTCTGCCCAATCTGTGACTTGTGATGATAAACTTGTTAAATTTTTCTTCCTATGGTTTCTTCTATGATTTCTCCTATATTTTTCCATCAAACCTGCTTTTAAGTCAATCAGACAGAAAACCACAAAACTGGTGTGAGTCCAGGTGAGTTTGATTTTTGTAAAAAAAGCCCCCAACAGCCATTCAAAACTTGCTTATATGTAAGAAAGGAAAGGAAGAAATCCAGCACCCCAAATGTGAGCACTCCAAGTCTGAGCTGACTGATAACACAGAAAAGTTTTGCTGCACAAAAGATGAGAAACATATCAAAAAGTGTAGAAACCATTTCTTCCACTTACAGGAATCAGTGCAAAGATGTCTTCTGCACATGAGTGAGACATGAGTCTGATTGTAATAAAGGTGGCAAAGAATATCTGTTCAGTCAACTTTATGCTCACGGGACAGAACAACAAGTGCTTAGTACGTCAAATGGAGCACAAAATAGCCTGTTGTGGGCCCAATTAGCATTTACATCACCACAGGAGCTGCCTCTGGGTTCCCTGAATCTGAGAAAGGTGCTTATGATATGCAGCTGACTGGCCACAGAAGAACGATTATATTACCCCCCTTACGGCTGTTTCCACAGCGGCAACAAAAGGCAGCTGTTGGGGCCTGCTTCACTTCACTTGTGCTCCAGTGCAGTGCTTCCAGCAAAAAGCAAGGCAACTAGTGGGAGCTGATACAATGAAAGCACAGTGGAAGCCAGACAGCTCAAATCCCAGAAATACTGAACCTGTAATCTGTCAGTTTTATAGCACCTTCAGGATCCATAATCAAGTCTGTTTGTCCTAAATAATGCATGTCAGCTTTTTTGGTTTTGTTCTCACCCCCATCCATCCCTGCACATTTTGAAAGTGAGCACTGAATGAAAATGCTGGGGGTGCTCCTCACCACAGTGCTCACCCCACAGCTACTCAACTGTGTGGGATTGGGCAGGTAGGAGCCACCTGGAATAAAGCTGAAAGTGAACTGCCAGGAAAGATTTGGGAACATGGCTTCTCCTAAGAAACTGCTTGAATGTGTGAACAGCGTCCCTTTTCTCCTTGCTGCTTGTTTCACGTCTGCATGGCTTTGACAGCATTCCTGCAAAACTGACATGAAAAGGGTTGTGCACCTACACCAAGGTGTTTACAGCTACGGGCACATGTTACGGGGGCCGTTAATGGAGAGTTTAATTTGAACCAGTGCCTTGTGGCAGAACTCCATCAAAACATCCCAAAGCTATGGGCAGCATTTCTGTGTGAAAGGTCCAAGCCTGGTGCACCAGCCTAAGAACGTGTGGGTAAGTGAGATGGAATAATTAACAAAACTTTGCCACTGCTGGTGCCTATCAATACAATGGATAAAAAAGCTGTTTTGCAGACTGTTTTCCTGGCAGCTCTGTATCACCCCAGAAAAACACGATACTGTGTGGCCAAGGCATGTGAGCTGTCTAGCCCACAGACCCTTTTGCCTCTGCACAGAGCTTTGGTATCTCTGCAGAGACTTGCTATACTTGACTCTCTTGTGAAGAATGGTGTAGGAGAAGGTTCTCTGGCCCCTTATGCATGCTGGACAGGGCCTGGAACCAGACATGAAACTTCTCTGGTCCAGCACTGAGAAACATGGACCATGGTAAGCCAATGGATACCTATCAAGAGGAGGCATTTGCTACCTTTCTCAGAGAACAAATAAAAAATTTATCTGTGTGTGGCTCCATTCAGTGCATCAAGCTGCCACTACAGTCAGACAAGCATAGCAGTCCCATTTAAAATGCATCAAAACTTACAAAAAAGTGAGAAGAAACAAATTGCCCTTCTTACAAAAGCCAGTTAAAACAAAGACAGACTCTTGTGTTTCTTTCTTCCTGAATGATTTAGAGCAGGGGTGAGATTTAGAGGTGGGTAAGACAGTCCTTTCAGAACAAAACAAGTTTTCTTGACAGAATAAGCAGCACAAAGGTAAACCCTGGCTGGAGGGCACATACCTCCCTGAAGCCTGAATTACATTTATCTTTCCAAGGAAGTGAAAAATGCTTGTTTGGTTTCTTTCTAGAAGAAAAGCTAGTTTGGGAGAGGTGGGGAATGCAGGGTCTTGCTCTGGCCTTTTCTTTCAACACCCTTCCCTTTTGGAGACAATGATTGCGTCTGAGTAATGTGCTCCAGAGAGAGGGAAAATGCAGGAGGGAGTTAATGAACAGGAAATGGTGGAAACGAGAGACAGAATTAATGAGCAGTGGAGCTGCTTTGGTTCGACTGCCTATTGACACTGTTCGTCCACTCAAAAAGGACATCGTGTGCACCTGCTTTCTGGATTTTAACAGCACTACTCTTTGACCCATTTGCAGAAATTTCCACTGTACCCAGCTAATTCCTTTACCTTCTAGAGGCTTCAGGTGTCCCTGAAGCAGCCACAACAGCCTGTTGCAAAATAACAGGCTCACTTCCCTTGATGGGACTCTGTGCATACTTACTGTATATCCGTGTACTCAGGGAGAGACAAATCCATATGCTGTAGCAGCAACTAGGCAATAAATTTTCCTCTGACTGCAGCTGAGTCACAGGAGATTTAATGTACTCTGGTCCTTATCATACAGCACCAGAGCAAGGCAGGACCCACAATGACCCTTTGGTACAGGGCTCTCTCTTAACTGGTTAAATGAATGGAGCTCTGCTTTATATGACAGTTTTTCCTTGGATTCAGATGGATAATGATGTACCTTGAAGGGGCTGTAAACTGTGTGTACAGAGGAAGTATGGTCTTTATCATTCTATTGGAAATGCTTTGGGAACCATGCCTTGTGGGCTAAATTAGGTATGGTATAAGAAACTTCAGATCCTAAAAAGAGGAAGCACCTGATGAGATTAAAAAGATTGAAAATCTTGCAAACCTCATCTCACTCAAACACATCAGCTGCATTTAAGTGTGCCCTTGTTGATGCAGTAGCTTGTGAAAAAATACTCAAAGTAGGGCTTGAGAGAGATAAATATAGCATGGTTCACATCAAATTTGAAAATGCCACTTTCTTTTCACAAGACTTGCTTTCATCTGTAAGGGAAATTTGCACATTCTGTTGCACCAGTTTTAAAGCTTTTGACTGTTCAATTGTGTAGATGAACTTTTGGCCACCTAAAAGACAAGCTTAATAAATGAGGCTACACTGTGGTCCAGGGTTTCTGTCCTTGGCAGCTCTTCTGAGGACGAATGATATTTGTCAGGTGGATGCAGCTGGAGCACTTCACAGTGGAACAGACTGGACCTAATCTTGATCATTATTAGATACCAGAGAATCTAATAAGAGGAAAATATTTTGAAAGGCACAATCATGGGAAATACTTCACCTTGAACATGCATCTTACTAGACAACAGAGAATTCAGTCACAAATCACAAATTTGTAGGAAACCGGGCATCATGGATTCAAGAGGTTGTGGTACAGCTTGTTCTACAGCACTGTTAAAACTGCCAATGTTATGAAGACACTTGTGAACAACCTGAAGGCCAGAAACTGATGATAAAGGAACAAAAAATCAATTCTTATAGCCTAAAATTTTGTGATTTGCAATCGTTTGATATGAGGGGGGGAAACAACATGCAGAGGAAAATGTGCTGACTCTATAATTTCTGAATCTTTGTGTTATCACCAGCACTAGCACTTTATAAACAAAGAACTTCTTTTTTAATGCAGGTAAGTTGTAAGCATGTGCATTTTGCAAAAAGAATTGACCAGTGAGATGGTTACAGCAACTCTGCCTGGACTCAATACATTATGAATTTTAAACAATACTGGCAGTGTGTGAGGCAAATGCTCCAGAGGTCTGTGTCTAGATACTGGTAGTACACATCATGGTGTTGGCTCAGTGCAGGACATGGCCAACATGTCCTACATGAGTTACACCTACAGAGAAATGATCTAGCAGAAGATCAGGTCACATCTACAAAACCTTGTCAGTGGATCAAATCCACACCTATATCTATCAGCCTTCATTAACAAATGCCTTTCTTTAATTTGGTGTGCATATTTAACCCCTCGAATGAGTGAACATTTGAAGGGGCTAATGGGATGTTATGAAGCATTCTTTTGTCAGGAAGGCTGAGCCATTCAAGCTGGGACAGCTCACGTGCTCTCCCTATCTGACTTGCATCTGCAAACTCTGCAGACTCCTCTTTGCCACTGTATCATTTGGCCTCGTGGCAAATGTGCTTTTCATATCTGCAGGCTCAGAGGTGCACACTGTGGCATTCCAGCACTATGCCTCTTCAATTCAGGAATCTGATGACCTCATGTGTCATTAACATGAAAGGAATGGCTCTTACAAAGGCTGGAGACAGAAGTTCATGAAGTCTCAGCACATTACAGAGAAAAGGTAAAATAACTCCTAAATTAGTCATAGAGAATTCCAACATAAGGAGTAAGAGGAGTATTGTTGACTAATTTTCTTTTCTTATATCCACCTCTACTATGAAGAATCCTGAGAGAGACCAAGACCTTAGAGAGACCAAGATACAGTGTTGGGTCACATTTGCACAGCATCTCCCAGTGCTGCACTGACTCCAATATCTGACCACACTGGTATGCCACATGAGAAATTACTCTAGACCCCTACATGCTTCTTTTCAAGGAATGGTAATGACTCACCCCAACCAGGTTTTGGTTTTATGTCCTGTGCATTATGTTCTAAATACTGAAATGGATGTTATCTCATATATGGTGAAAATTCATTCCAAGTTTTCAGACAGTTACGGAATTTTTAAGGGGAAATTCCATACTTCCTCACTGTGAAACCACAGAAAATTCTGTTGGGTAAACTTCATTTTCAATCCATTTTTCAATTAAAATTTAAAGAAAATATTTAGGAGTGCTGACACAGAGCAACTGTGTGCACAGATTTCCAGTCTGGAAACTGATGAACTTTAAATAGTTAAGAATCTACAGGGACTGATCCCTGCTGCCCTAGCAAATGTGACTGGGATTTAATAGAGGATACATTCTACTCAGAGCCAAGGCATTTCATTCAGGCATCAAAAGATCAAGAAGCATATTCCATGAGTCTCTCTTTGATAATCCTGTCTGCTTATTATGCCTATAAAACTTAGGAGTTTTTATTTATATTTTCAAGGAAATTTGTTACACTAATTTAAGAAAGCACTAGCCTCTCTTAAGTAGCCCCAACTGTAAAGTGGAACAGTCCAGTAGACCTGCTTGTGCAGTGTCATAAAATACAAAGAGAGTGCTCAGAAATATAAGTACATCACCCAAGAACTGAAATTAAACAAGAAAAGAAAAAGGATGAAGAATGATTTTCAGAAAGGAAAACAACTTGCTACAAATAAAATTCCTTTACATTTTAAATCCTGAACAGGTAATTTTCTTCAGGTGAAAATAAGCCTTTCTTTAGATATTTTTACTTTTGGTGGGCATGAGAGTTTCATATGATGAGTAACTTTATGTGAGCCAATCTCTCACTTTATTGCTAATTTGTGAAAAATATTTTCTGCTGCAAAAGGCCAGTACAATACTGGTACTTCAGTAAGTGGTTGTTCTACTCCTATTTTCTGGATCTATCTGCAAGTAGAACATGGTTTTATTCCTCAGTACCAAGGAGTAACCACATGAAAAAGAACTATTGCTTACATGTGATGGAAATGTGAATGATCCATGTTCCTCTAAATCTTTGGAGTTCATGCATCCTAAACTAGCAACTAAACCTCAAACCATTCCTGAAGCCTAAATTACCAGCAACTGAAAAACAAAGAGATAATCCAAACCTTTTTGATTCTTTATTTAACCTTATCAGATCCTTCAAGTCTTTTCCTTGTCCCTAACCTAGCTATTTGTTCACTCAAAATGTCTTTTCAAGTTTCTTATTATACTGGCTATATCTACCACAAAGGAACTGTCAGAAATGGTTAAAAGACTAATTGTGTCATGGAGAAGAAAGCATCAATTTATGGCAAAAGCTGCAGGCTATTCTGCTTTATCCAGAAAAATGATAAGCAAAGATAATACAGATAAGGGAAATTCATAAAATCCCCTTGGATTTCTCTTCAACACAATCTATCAAACAGTTTCTTTCCTCCACACAGCAGCTCCAGATAGATGCTCACAAGCAAAAAGGGTTACAGCTGCATTTGCTCAGCACTACAGCCAAGTCAGGAAGCCCCACACGGGAGTGGCTGGCACTGGCTTCTTGCACATCAGCTGAACTGTGCCAGAAGTTCTTACTGTAGGTACAGGAATTCCTCTGTGTGGGGTCATTGCAGGTACACCAGCTCCAGTGTCATGGGCTGTCTGAGCACTAGAGATGACATGCATTGGAAATGGAGACCTGACTTCCAGTTCTGCCTTTAAACTAATAAAGATATTAAAAAATGAACATGGTCTCTCTCTGTAATAAGAAATCTATGCTGGGTATCATTTTACCAGTAACAAGTTCTGTGAATGCAGGGGTTTGGAGGAGGAGAGGAGGAGTGTGGGAAGTGCTGAAGTGGCCATCTCTGCTTGCAGAGCCACCTCTCAGCCTCATGACCATAATGTACAGTCATCATCCTCTGGGAGAACCCCTGCCAGAACACAGCAGCACGAGCATGACTAATGTCCATCAGCAACCAGGCTGCTTGCAGGCTTTAGCTTCTGTTGCTGTACAAGAGATAAGACACGCTTATCCTGGGAGACTCTTGGCAAACACTCCTTTACCCAGCAGCCACAGAGGAGATACAGACTGAGATATGACTACTGGTTGGCAGACAACAAACCCCTACATTTTGTGATTCTCAGATCCTAGGCTTTATTGCTGATTGGCAAATCTCAAAGCAGAGAGATCATCTTCCAGAGGAGATTGGCGCCCATAGTTCATTTGAAAATGGACAAAACTTAAATACAAGGGTAAAATAAGTTATCAGAAGTTATCCAGAAAACAAGTCATAGAGACAGCAACAGAATCACAGTCCTTTGAGTCCCTGCTCCATTTTAGTTGTTTAGTCTATTTGATATTTTTTAACTTTCTCACCTTCTAGACAACAATATGCAATTCTGTCAGTCAATCAGCTCCAGTTTATCATCAGTTCCTTGTAGATCAGTTCAGTCTGACTCTTAAGTGTTGTTTTATTTCAAACAAGCAAAAGAACATTTTCATCAAGAGACCTTGATTTCTCAGTCAACAATTTTGGAGGAGTTGTTGGTGAGCACTTTGCAAACCTGTGAATTGTTGAAATTTCAGACATTGCATGACTTATGTTTGCTTTCCATAGCTTTGCCATGGACTAGTGTTGAAACAAACTAGTCAAGCTACAGGGAAATCCACCAATTTAGTCATCTGCCAGGCAAGAGGGTCATAAAAATACAAGCTGAATGACTGCACATTTTCCTTCAATGGCTAACTACAAACACTGTAGCCATAACAGCTGACTTATTCTCAAAGAAGGCACATTCTTCCCAGCCTGTCTGGGGTATTTAGGCATGAGAGAGACTATTCATCATAAAGTTCTGGTAAGCATACAGGAATGTTTACCCTGTGTGATGAGGGTAAACTGCAAATACCTCATGGGCAGTGCAGAGCGCTCTGGACCTACCACCCCTGCCCAGAAACCACACACTTGGGTTTGCATTGTGCTGCAACTTGGCTAATGATCCCTGTCTCTCAGGATGAGGATCCTCAATTGAGTAAAGTCAGAAATCTGTGTGCTGATATACAGACATGCTATTAATTGCTTGGCAGTCTATTTTAGGTCCTGTTCTGCAAATCATTGAATACTTCCAACTTTTATTAATACCACTGCAAACTGACCACTCTGATCCTCTCCGGGAACATGCAGAATAGCATAACCTTTGCGTTTGATTTGTGAAGTCTAAGAAAATTTCTTTACTTCTCTTTACAAATCTTTCCAATACAATTAAATAATTCCAGTTTCTAGTCTGCCATTTCTAGAATGGAAGTCCTAAGTCACAGTGTAAAAAGCTTCCTTCAGTGAGCCACAAGATACTGAATGAACACTTTTGTATTCTTGCTATCACATGAACTTTTCTCATAGAGGGTGGACAGGTCAGCATTTTTCTCATCCTCCATAATTTTATTGAGATTTTGTAAAGTATTCCTATTCCAAGTTGGGGCAAACTGACAAACATTACCTTTCTCCCTTTAAAAACATACATATCAGATCAAATCAAATCTTTAATATTTCCCTCTTCTGGAATTCAATGTAACACTTAGGTAACATACTGAAATTAAGAATAATTTTCAATGAACAGATGAAACTTCTAACTTTCAAAACATTCCAGGGAGAGGCCTACAGAAACAGAAATGCCTTTGCTATTCAAAAATACCCCAAATGAATTTGGGTGATTTACTGAAAATAATATTGCTCTACAAGCAGTCTTTCTTTTGATGTATGAATTGTGTTACTTACAAAAAAAAAAAAAGGTTATCTTGGGAATTTCTGCACCTGCTCTAGCTGAATTTTCTTTACCTTACTGAAGTCTGAATAAAATGTAGTGAGAAATAAGGAGGGGAATGATGATTGAGCAATACTTCATAGTGACAGCTCAGCCTTGCCATTCCAGTGTGGCTGGAACAGGAGATATGACAACATTCATCACTCCCTGGGGTTTTTCACCACTACCAATACACAGACAATCACTGCCCATCCTGCTGCTTCCCTGCAGGCCCATGTGCTTGGGCACAGCATGGATTTTACCCTTTTCTCCTCTGCCACATGCAAAGTGCAGACACTACAGAGATTTTCATGTGAAGCCTCCCATCTATGGGCAGATGGCAAAAAGACTAAATGGCCCTAAGTAAGGGAAAAACTCATAAATATGACTTTTGTAAACACAGAACAAAACAGAACAGCGGCCTTTCCCTCAAACCAAACTCTAATTTGGAAGAAGTGCTAGAGAGACAGTGAGACCTAGAGAAGGGAAAAGGGGTAGAGACTGTGAGAGATATCTCTTCTTTCAACTCATAAAGCAATGCCATTCAGATTCGCAAAAGAGCTTGGAAGAAAATTCTCTAGTAAGAGACAGAAAGTCAAGAATAAGGTAAATATAAAGCAGAACCTTTTTTAAAGAAAAAAAATGGTTGCTGTGCAAGCTCAGTTAGCAAGAATGGTTTTTTTCTCTTTCAGTTTTGGTTTGCCTTTAATCTTCCAATTCCTCCCGATCCTTAATAAATAATTAACCAGCTGTTGAGGCAGGCTCTATGTGATACAGTCATACATCAAACTTAATAAGAAAATCAAAGTTTACTTAAGTTCAGGGGACATTGAGAGAGATCACAGTACAGCAGCAATAAGGCATTTCAGTAACATACTGTTTTCACAGAGTGAAAAGGTCTTATAAATTTTTTCAGCTGCACACTTATTTTAGTATCATTCTTGTCCAGAAGATTTACAATACTGCTTGAAAAATTCTCATGCAAACACAATTTATTTTAAATAAGATATTGCTAGTAATTAAAATTTATAGTCTAACATAACATTAAATGCTTTGGTTTTCTATGGTGCCTTTCATCTGAGAATTTCAAAGCAGTTCTGAGCAGTACTGTACATCAAATGGAATTCAAATTGATTACATACTAGGAAATCCCTTCAGATGGAAACTGAGGCAAACAGGCAGTCATCTAATTTCAAAAACAACTGGATGTAGCTTGATGCCTCACTCTGGGGTGCTTTATCTGATTTTTAAGAGGATGATTTTTCAGTATTTAGCATAAGCAGGCCCTTTCAAGATGGTTGCAAAATTGGTCTCCTAAATTAATTCCTCTCCCAAATGTAGACCCACACAAGTGGCTCTTTTAAACCCAAAACCAAACTCAGTGTTTCTGACTCCCTGACTAAACAGGTTTTGGGCCATATGTATGCTGCCTGCCACAACAGTTGAAAAGTCAGAGGGATTCATGAGTTATTCAGACCATGTATTCCCAAGAGGTCCCTTCAGTCAGTGGAGAGCAGTAATGGTTGTTTGCAGATCTCCTGCTTAGAGGCTGACACTACATTTCTCTACTGTTTACCTATATCCATCCCATGAGCTGGTCCACATCAGAATACAACCCATTAGGTCATGAGGCAATTTATCACTTTCTTTAAAAACACTTTAATCAAAGTAAGTCAATCTCTGTGGAGCTTTGTTTCCTATAGAGCTGCCTCTGATGGCCCTACATTACCACACTGCAGTGCATCCCAGTTCCTCCTACACATTTCTGCTGGCACTTCCCAGACTTTGGAGTATCTCCAGTTTCTCCCTTCTGTCTCCCCTGAGCTTGCACAGATCTTCCTCACACCCCCAAGCTCCTGAGCAGGACGATGTGGCTGGTATGCAGCCTGTGCCTGCGATGGACCTGTTGGCTCACTCGTGCTGCCCATCCAGCTGCGAGGCACAGCACAGATCCCCCCTGAGCGCTCCCGCCCGCCTCACTGAGCCACTCTTCTGCGGATCTGTCCTTTACCCAGACACAAGTTTCACAAAGCTTTTAGGAAATTATTATCTTCAAGATGTTTACCTTCCTGTCAGACAGGTCTCCAACTGATTAGGAATCTGTCTGATGGATAGGCAAGGCAATTGCACAAGGCACGCCTCATAAGGAAATTGGGGTCAGAAAACCAACCAAGCTCTCTAAGGGGAAAAGACAACTGAAGTTGCAACATTCTTGGTTCTCCTTGGGTTTATTACAACAACAAAAAAAAAAAAGGGAGAAACAACACCCTGCATTCTCTGGCACGCTAGAGATGGATAGTGCTGGTTATGTAGTTTCTTGTTTACACAAAATAAATAAAAGGGCCGCTCAGAGGATGGCTGGGGTTGTGCCCCCACAGCACCATGTAGGCAAGCTGCCTCTGTCCATGTGCCAGAGCACGTAAAAGCAACCCAGGCAGTGCCATGCCTGAAGCAATCAGCCCTGATGGGAGACAGGATATATTTGCTCAGCTCAACCAGTTGCAGTGACCACGTCAGCTGACTTGGAGCACAGGGAAAGCAAGACCTTGTCTGCAAGGAGAGTGGGTGCATCAGGCTTCCATCTGCCCACAGAATGAGATGCAGAAATACATGCAAGTCTTCTGTCTGACTCTGCTCAATGGCACAGACTAGAATATGAGGAGGGGTACTGGAGAGAAGAAAAAAAAGTTCATTATAGGAAATGAATAAAGCAAGTCCTGCCCCAAAGCAGTTCTAAATGAGCATCAAGTTAGTAGAGTTCATTAAGACAACATGGCCAGCAATAATCTACAGCTTCTGGAGACCTGAGCATTGGGTCTATATCACATCTGTGGTCTTCAGTAGGATTCTGCGCAAATACATTTTACTCACAGGTCTTCAACTTTCTAATAAGGTTCTGCTAAACAAATGCATTAATTTTCATATAAAGAAATGCAAACAAAACACAACAGGGCTTCTCCGAGACAGATACAAAATGCTAAGTATGATTAGCAAGCTGTAAATACCTCTAAGATAACTGTAGCACTGGGGTACTGCTCTCTGGCTGCATAAATGTCACAGCAAGGTCCACAAATGCCTTACTATTACAAAAACCCATGCTGTCACTAATTCACAATGAAAACACCAAAAAAACATGTTTCAAGTTAAGATCCCTCAGATCTCCAAATGAATGTCTGTGAATGATTTTTTCTGTCTAGGCCATTTGGCCTTTTATGCAGAGACTGGTATTGGTTTCACATTTCTTTCTTTGGTTCCACATTTTGCCCACTTATGTGGAAAAGGGTGAACTCCCTCCAATGGGGGTATATTCCAGAAGATATTTTCAAATATCTGGGCAAAAAGCTAGACACATTTACCTAGATCAGACAGAATGGCTCATTACTGGCCCAGATTAAAAGCAGCTTTTCTGGCTACAAGTTTCATGTATATCCTGTAGCATGCAGATAAAAATATAGATCATCAAACTTCTTTGGTCTAGGGAGTTGTAACTGTCTTTTCAGATATAGGGGGATTTAAAATATTTTAACTTTAAAAGTGTTTGATATCTTATATTTTGTGTGTTCACATGCACATACGTTAACTGAAGAAAAAGGTCTTATTCAATGGAAGCTTGAAGGAAAGGTGTTAAATCTCAGTTTCTCCGTAAATGAGAAATATTTTCCGGTCATTATGTCTCTTTCTTAACTTGGCATACATACAACTAGTCTGTGCTTTGATGTGCTCATTTTGGGCTCAGAATACTGTTTGTACAAAGAGCAAAGCATGAAATAAGCCACTAAAAGGGACAGAACTGTAACTTTTAGGCTGAGGAAAAAAAGCAGTGTATTTCTCCATTCTGCCAATATGAATAAAACTTCACATCTTTGCCTTTTGTTGTATTTATCTCAAATTCACCACTGTTTGCTTAAGAAAGGGAAAATGTAAAATATTTTTGAGTGCATTTTTTTTTTGTTAGCTCTGTTTCTTAATCTAACAGTGTCTGGAGAGGTTTTGCAAAAGTACTATAGAGAAAAACATGCTAAGGGTAGATTTCACATAAATAACAAGCCCCATAGCACCAAAAAGCATAGAGTTGAAGAAATCTGCAAATCTAAACCAATTGTGGTTGTGTGGTTTTCATGACTGACATCAGACTTCAACCTTTGAAAAGACTATGAATATTAATTATCTGTGACCCTGGAACTCTCAAACTGATTCATCTGTTTATGTTAGCTGGTGCTTCATAACAGATTTCAGAACAGGAAAGTGATATCTATTTTTGGCATGTTACAGGGAGGAGGCTCTGCTGGAATCTTATCAACAAGTAAATCTGAGAAACAGAAGTTCTAGCTCTGATTTTGATGAGACTGAAGAAAGCCTGGGAACATCAGAAAACCTCATTCCTCAGAACAAACATTGACAAGGCAGTTAGTACAGTGTCCTCGCGGAAGTTAGCTTGCAAAGCCTTAATGGGAGACTCAAACTCTGAGTTTTAAAAAGGTTGGTTCAATTCCTTTCTTTGCTGGCTGCACAGAATTCTGCACACAGGACTCTAAGGTTACACACAAGTAGCTGAGATCAGTCACACAGTATAAAAACATTTAGAATGTCTAGATATCTACAAGCCAATCATGAAACCTATCAGGCTAGTTATAAACTGCTGGTCTCAGGCAATTATTTCCATAACAGGTTCAAGAAGTATTTCCAAGCACTGACTGGATTGTTTATCTTTCCCTCGGGTTCTGCAATCTTGCCGTATTTATAACACTGCATGTGCAAACCTCTCCATTCATAGCATTTATTCCTTTCTGCAGGTCAAGAGACCAAATTTACCTTTCTTAAAAATAGGAAAACAAAAATGTCTGAAGGCCAAATAACATTCTGCATGCAAGAAGCGGGATTGATATGTGCAGTTGGAGAAACAGCCTATGTGTCTAACTGCTGCTGATTTTTCAGTTAAATGCTAACTGCTACAGGAAAATCATGTTTGGTGTCTTTCTGCTGTTCTATATGCACAGGATACCTTAAAAAACCTGCCTCTTCGTGCTGACATCTCTCAAGGCACAGAAGGAGAAAATGAAGGGATCAAACACAGCATATATGTTTTGCAGTAGAATTTATCACTTAAGAAAATTGCAACTCTTTGTGAGGACAGTGTTTATAACACATAAGAACAAGAGCCTGTTTCAGCTGCTGCTAAGATAATATGGCAACATCATTTCTGGATATAGAGGTCTGTGTTCAGCTTTGTCACAATGTGGGCAGAATGATCATGGGTTTGCACCTGCCTAGTTGGTCCTCTGCCTGGAAGTCAAAATACATCTGCACAAATAACAGCCTCCTAAATCAGAAGTTAATCCATGCTGTCTGTTAAGACAGGACATAGGACAGACTTTATTTCTTCTTGAAAACTAGGGAGACACCACATAACATCTAATGAACAGGATTGCAGTGGGAGGTGAACAAGGTGTAAAAACTAAGCTGCTGTCTTCCTACTCATGTCAGTAGAGAAACCCTCTAAAGCAAGGATGATTGTTAGCTCCACTGCTAGAAATGATAATACAAAAAAAAAAAAGCCAACAATTTAGAAATCATGCTAGTCCTAAGCAACATCCCTTTTTCCCCTGGCAGCTTTAACAGAGGTGACGGTACAGCTGTTCTTGATCCCTCACCAGCTGCAAGCCAAGCAAAGGAGGATCTGCTCGTAAGAATAGATGGACATGTACTATTTGCAATTTAAAAGGGGCCTGAACTACCTCCCATTTTAAAAATAGAATCTCTGAGAGGAGCCAGTGAGATTGACAAAGAAAACCATCATAGGAACTAACCCATGTGGCAGCACTTCTTTGACACAATGAAATCCCACAAGGGATCAAGCGATGCCCAGGGCTTGCAGCCTATGCTTTGCTTAACCACATCTGAAACTACCAAAGTGAAAACAACTCCCAAAGACAGACAGATCTGGAGGCAGAAAGAGAAAATGAGGACATCACAATATGCTTTCAGGACTTTTGATAAAGAAAAAAGATCAGCAATTTGTCTGTTTGCACACATACTTAGTAAGCTCTGCTCACTCATCTGCTCACTCTTCCGGCCTTGCCCCAGACAAGCAGGGACACTCTGTCAGGGAAGAAAAGGGAAACAGCTTTCACTAGGCCTTTTCTAAGGCCTGTGGTAGGAACACAGCAGCAATGTGGCTCTCAGAGAACACTGTACAGCTTCCAAGTAAAATGCTGTGTGATGTATAGAAAGGCCACACTGGCTTTTCTTAGAAAGGGACCAAGGAGATGAAGACTGGATTAAGCAGAGCTCTTCCTGTCCTGTTTATCTTTGCACAGAAGTTCACAAACATCAAGTCCCAAATAATGCCAGCAGGACATTTTAATAGTAGTAATTCATCACAACTGCTTTTTCAGAGCCTGCTCTTGTATTTATGTTTACCCCATCTCTTCCTTTTCATAACTTACTTCCCCACCACTTCCTAGAATTAGCAATATTTGTATGTACTCCAGTCTAAACTGGCAGCTTATGTTTTGCTTTTCCATTTTTTTATTGCTCTGAAACAATTATTCAGTTCTGCATAAAATGTTCTTACCATTCCAGGTGATTTTCAACAAAGGCAGACATGGGGCTGATCTGTACAGTGTAAGTGTCATTGGCTGAATACTCAAACAGCCCATAATAGGGATTGAAGAGCTCCTGAGACAGAAGGAAAAAGAATTCTCGGGAAGGGCCACTGTAGTCCAATCTGGAAAGAAAAAGGTAGAAAAGATAAAATGAGGGTCCTTACCATTTGAGTGGATTTCCCAGGTTTGCCTACACTGGCTGCTATCTTAACACAGCGGCCTGTGTAGTCAAGTATTTCTAATATGATTTATCTCTCCTCTCAAAACTTGATTCTGAGTCCTAAACAAAGTTGCAATGTCAAAACTTCACCAATATCAAGGCTGATCTGGGAGGAATGATAACTGGGACACGTGCCTTAGGTAGTTTATTTTGCTTTGTTCCAAAAGCTTAGAAAACCAGAGGTACAAGGCTCAGCCTTGCCTCAGCTGGCTGGCGAGCAGAGGGGTAGCTTTCTAGTGAGAGTGGTTTTCAACTGCCTGTGAACACTTGGGTTCACGGATCAGAAAGCCTAGCCTAAAGCAGAAATTGCTCTGTCCCTCCTACACCGAGATGTACCCAAATCTAGCCCCAAGAATGTGTTTTTAGCTAGAGAAACCATAAAGGTTTATGCTGAGCAAGACCAAGTCCCAGCAGAATTGTGTCTCTTAAGACAGAATTCTTGCTTGTTCCATCCAAGCCCTTCCACTTTTCTGTTATTTTCATGTGGTACACCTTAAACTGTGCTTTGTCGTTTTATGAATTTTCTCTGTAGAGAGGCTCTTTTTTCCCCTTGAATTTTTACACTCAACTTGGGAAGAAAAAGGAAAATGAGACCAAAAATTTTCCCTGAATGCATTAAATGAAAACTGTGGTGGATTTATTAAAAACAGATCATTCTCTAATAATAGTAGGTAAGCTTTTCAATCTAAAATAAACCTACATGTAGCAATATGAAGAAATTATCTGTAGCCATACATCATGTGTGCCAAAAGATTTTTCTGAGGTGGACACTATTCCTTCTACTTAACAATTGTAAAGCAAGCGGAAAGCTCTGCACCTGGATCACAATGCTCAGTACTATGAAGTTATAGAAGCATAAGTGAAAGGGGTTGAATGATTGATTTGTGCAACTAGAAAGATGACAAATGGCAGGTGGGCCTATCCTCCTGTGCTTCATGTCTGGAAATTCAGTACTTCTCTCT
The DNA here is from genome assembly GCA_016584745.2 of Phylloscopus trochilus trochilus. NCBI lineage: Eukaryota > Metazoa > Chordata > Aves > Passeriformes > Phylloscopidae > Phylloscopus > Phylloscopus trochilus. The sequence goes on along the minus strand of WQNJ02000546.1, from coordinate 54,655,376 downwards.
TTGAGGAGCTTTAGCTCTAGGATCATGTGATGACACAAAAGCCACACCTGTAAAAGAGGATGGTGACAAGCCCACATGACCTGCTACTGCCAGTCATGGACCAGGTCTGGTTCTATAGACATCAAAGTACTGGGTTAAGCCTGATAATGGGTGGAGTAACGAACTACAAACAACACGTGTCTATGTTCAAAAACCTCCAAAAGGAGACTAACTATTGCATTTCGGGGCAACACACTAACTCATAGTAAAGCCTTTATAGTTCACTTTCAATGTCCTTTTTCTTTGAAACGTGGGAAGCTGTGCCTATACAGCATCACATGGCCATACAGCATCAGCTCTTCAGTAGAGAATTGGCATCTTGGAGTCCTTCCAGCAGAATGTATATTAGCATTAAGCAGCAGAAACCCTAGAGGAATGTATCTTCAGATGTAAATGAATCAGTGAAGAATGAATGAATTTGCACATCAAATTGGTTTGTAATTTCTCCTGAGGACACCATGCCACACAGAAAACAATATGACTTTGGCCAGTATTAGCATTCCAGAATGCTCTTCCACAAACATGAACTGAAGTGTGCTACATGTTTATGTGTTACTTGCAGGCCAGAGGCAAAACCAGCTGTGAAAGATGACCTCTGTTACACAATATCGAATCCATAGAGAATAAAAAGTAAGAGTGGAAAAAACCCTGATAGTGAGGTAACCAAGTGACTCTCTCTGAGACTGGCAACTTCTGTTTTCCACTGGACATAACCTGTCCCAAGATAAGGGACAGAAGGCCTTCACTTGCCGTCTGACACCTCAGAGCTGAGTGTCAGCAGTTGCTGGACATGTTGAGAGTTGCCTCAGGTACTGTCTGGTATCTTTGGAACTGAAATCCTACACACGTGGTTTTTGAAAAAAGAAACTTTACATGCAAAGTTTCTACTGAAACACAATTTTATGCCTTTGTAATACGGCACACTGGAAACACACACATAATGGTCTTTCCATTATAAAAGCATGTGGATTAAACCTCAATTACAACATAGCTCTTGAGGTGAGTCAGGGTGGTTTTGAAAAGTTGTGCTTACATTTGAAAACAAAAGGTCAGGGGCTGGCTTTCATCATACAAGAATGGCTCATGGATTGTAAGAGTTGTAGAAAGCTTCCTAAGAAAAGGCCTTCTCAAGAAACTTCCATTGCTTTCAGATTCCAACTGCATGAATTAAATTTTAAGGACTAAACAGCATTCATGTTTCTCACTTAAGATGGAAACAAGAAATCCACATATGGACAACAAATGATCATTAGTTGGCATGCAAAGCAAAAATTTTTCAAGCAAAACCAGATCAATTGTGGAGAGTTAGAGCAACAAAGTGGATAAAGATTTGGTCTCTAACTATAGTCCTGAGACTGATTCAGTGTGTAAACATTGACCTGTAGTTGAGTGCTCCCTTCCAGCCTGTCAAAATATTGGCAAACAAGACGACAATAGATTTAACCACTTAACCTGTCACTTTGAGACATCTAGATGGAAGGTGCTATAGGAAAATGAAGCATTATTGTTATTGTTATTTTTAACAAATGTTTGGGTTGATTAAGATGAATCACCTACAAAACCAAAGAAATATTACATAAGAAGAGAGGCTCAGCCTTAGTCATCTAGGTGTTTTGCAACGTAACAGCTACTTGAGAACCGAGAACATTCTGTGGTTCCGTACCCTTCCTCGCCGACAAACGTGATGTAGAGTTTGTTCCGCTGGAGCTCCTTGCGTGAGTATGCCATTACCTGGTTGAAGGTGCCTTCCAGCAAGTGGTCACGCCGTATAATTAACCTGCAAAGGGCGGCAGAAATAAAGATCTGATGATTGAGTCTTTTGTGAGCTTGTGATGCTGAAGGTAAACAACAGTTGTAAAGAGAGACATTAGTTCTCAGAAAACTTAATAAAATGGCATCTGCTAGTGCACGTGCTACTTGACCATTACGGGTTTTCAGAAGTTGTTCCATTGGCTTTTCTATGTGCCTCGAAGGCGAATTCCTTCACAATGCCATGACTGGGTTCAAAGGGCTACTCTACTGCTAAGACTCTCTGCAACAAACCACATGCACAAATATATACAGTAGAGGGGGCTGAGAGTTTCCTGTGTATATGAAGTTACGGCTTTCTGCAATTGGCCTCTAACACTTCCTGGATTTAATCCAGTGAAAGTCTATGGAAATACTGCTTCTGTGGCAGGGAAAGCAAAGGAGGTATCAGCCTCTGTTTATACAATACACCTCTCATTCCCCTACTAATCTCGAAAACAACGTAATGAATTGTACTTTTACACACTAGCTGTGCAAGAAACCCTTCTTGTTCATATGTTCATGGATATTTTAAAACAGACCTCCTAAAATATATTTTGTGTCTGCCTTGGACCCAGCTAGCAGGACACCAAAAGAGCTAACCACCAGCTAGGACTCCTCAGCTCTGTATGATCATTTTGCTGATGATGTTTGCCTGGAAGAAATTGCTTGGTTTCATATTTTTATTTTTTTCCACAACAGATGTCCTTTGGTCGGAAACCAACCTGAGGCATAAATTCAACCAGATGCCCAGGAAATACCTTAGAAACACACAGCCCTTTGGCAAAGTCGGATAACTAGATCAAGCACAAGTAGATACAGACTCAAAAGCTAACTAACAAGATATATGGAAATAAACTCCACAATCAAATGTCAGAGAACCCCAAATACATGAAGACTGGCAGAAATCTCTCCAGTTCAAATCTAGGAGGGCTACCAACACAAAGAACTACAGAAAGTTAAACCTGCATGTACAGACTAACTTCTGTAGAATCATGTTCTGGTCCTGAGTTATGTAGATACGTAAATCCAAAGAATTTGGAGTTATCCGCATATCCTGAGATATGTAGATCCAAAGAATTTGGAGTTATCTTGCCATTACAATGATACAGCTGTTGTTAATATCTCGTGAGTGTTTGCCTGGAAGGATAATTCTCCTATTGGTAAATTATAGGTAGGAATATAAATATCCCTGTTAAATAGGCAGGAAATGGAAGTGTAAGAGAATACAAATCTTTAGGAAGTAAAACTTTGACACAAAATCCTCTTGAAGGTCACTATTTTGCAGGGTATATGAAGATCTTATCCTTGATGATTATGCAAAAATGCGATCTCCAGGTTGTTTCACACTCCCTATCCCTGTCTTCATGGATAATAGATGACAAAAGACAAAGCTATGCCCTGTTAGACTAATTGAGTGTTTTTAATACTCACTTAATTTTCCCTGGACCTTGCCCATACCCTTTGGCTTCAAGTTTTCGATAGAAATTGCGCAGCTTGGCTTCAAAGTCCCTCCTGTATGGAGAAGGTGCTCTTGCACTTGCTCGCTGCAGCCCTGGAGGGAAAATGAAGAGCATCCTAAGGAATAAGGGGCTTGACATTCTTCCAAATCATGCAGCATACGGTTCCAGACAGAACTGGTTAATAAAAATGTTATGAACTTTTTGCAGGTATACAGTGCACTCAGTGTTATTTTTGTTCTATCTGGCATCAATAGAGTTCTAAGTTCCTGTCATTCAGTGATTGCAATGAACTCCCAGGGACAGTATCCTCTTCACTAAAAGCACCATTAAGCTCACCTTGTGTGTGCCCTTGTGTTGCCTCTGCCCTTAGCTGTGATTGAATGGAAACTGAAGGATCAGAAAGGCATGAGAAAGACTGACATGCGCATCTGCCTCTCATGGTCAGTGGCATTTAGGTTTTCTTTCCCTTTTGCAATTTTAAGAGATCTCTCTCCTCTGCCTTGTATAAGAGATCTCCTTACTTGGCAGGATTAAACCTCTGAAACGCAGAGCAATGCTTCTCACTGGAGTCTAGCACCCCAGCCAAGCTGGGAGTCAGGTTTCCCTGTGTTAATCTGACTGTATATTAAACACTTGCAGCTAAGTGGCATCAAAAAGGATGTCTGTCAGGAAGAAATGCTACATTTCCCTATTACAATTCACACATACAGCAGATTTTTCAGCAATTTGGAACCTGTTTCGTTTTGAAGGTTGCATTCTCAAAGTAGATGATTATTCTTTTTGTATAAACAAGTGCCATTCCATAAAAGACCAAAGAATGGATTAATGAAATTCCATTTCCACATCTCATTACAAAAGACAATAAAAACCAGCCCTTTTATGAGAAGTCTGGCAGCAGATACTCCACGGGAAAGGGAAAAAAGCCCATCACATTAGTGGGAGCCTGAAGTATCATGGTTGCCATGAGGGAAAGACATTACTGTCTCTGCTGGTAAAACAGAAGGTGTATTTACATGCAGCACAAAGAGAATCCCTCACAACACTTCTTTCTTCTGTCAGCCTTTTGTTTTCCCCCAGGATATAAAAGAAGGGTTGCTCTCATGCTCTCATGCTCTCAACCTATAACCAGGACAGAAATTAGCAAGAAGACAGTATGTTGCTGGAAATGAGTATTTGCCCTTGTGTTTCCACAAGAACAATCTCCTAAGTGACATTTGTGTCATATACTTGGATTTTTGTCCTGTAGGAGACTTGCTTATGACCTGTCCTGATGTAGACAAGGGGAACTTGTATTAACAATGGTGTTAAGCTCATTAATAAAACAGGACATTCTGACAGAACACTGTTCTCCTGCAGAGAAGAGTTTAGCATGTAACTTTACATCAAAAAACCTTTCCATTTTCCACAGCCGCATCCAAGATTTGAACTTCTCTTGTCCATTAATTTTGTTTGAAATCAGATAATTTAAATGCATGCTCAAAAAGCTCAGCCAAAAATGGATTTCTTCAGATCACATTTCTGTTGATTGTCTCAAAATGGCCACTGGACACAGCCACGCAGTGAGACTGTGGTAGGGGTTGTGTCTCTTGGCAAAAGGGAGACATTAGCTTCTCAAATTTCTATAGCATAAACAATAACTACAGAGACATAGCACAGCTGGAAATAACCTTCTCAGACAGCATGTCTTTCTGGAAAATATTTTTCCTGTTGAATCTAAGTTAATGGACTCAACACGGGAGGTCAGGCTAGATGAAGAAGATGATCCCCTCAGGTCTCAAAATAGATGTGCCTTGGGAAAAAGTTTTTGGAACAATGAGTGGAGGAGACTGAACTTTACTGGGGTACTGGAAGTGCTGAAATACACCTTCAATTTGGAAGGTGATCTTTGCTGCTGTCATATAAAATGAATGTGCTTCCATGTCAGTGACATGCTTGGAGTACACCATTCTCTTATCCTAATCTTTTCCAAAGATATAAAAAGCAGGAAAATAGCTTCTTCCATATGGGCAATTTCTGATCTGTGTTTCAGCTACTGCTAACACATCAACACGATACATAGCAGCACTGGAAACTGATCCAGCAAAAAAAGCAGATGGGATCAGATTCAGAGTGGGCACTGCAATTAGCAGGCTGACAGCTGATGCTGGCTCTGAATCTGCTCCTTTCTATTTATTAGAAGAAATACCACAAATGCAAGATTTTCTCTTAATTTCCCCATCTCCTTACCTGGAGAGTTTTGGGGTGATGAACAGGGTGAGCAGCGAGGAGAAAAACTGTAACCCGGATGGAAGGCAGCCTGCAGTGGTATGTAGGACATGATATCTTCTTCAAAAAGACTGCATGCAAAAAGTCACAGGGAGAGATTTAGTTCACATTCATCACATGAAGGAATGTAAACATGCAGTATGGTGCAAGTTCACTGTATCAGATGTTTGGGTGCATCTCTGAACTCATGGATTCAAAAAATCCATAGGTTTCCCAAAGACAGCCTGGTCACTAGCAATAAAGAACAAAATTAATTTTAATAGATGTTTCATGCTAATATGACAGCTCAGCCCACTGATGGATAGCAAAAATGGGAGGCTACCTAGGAAACAGGAACACCTTCAACACATTAGCAGAGAGAAGTAAAGATACACACTCTGTCTTCCAGGCTGTTTTTCTCAGGTAATTTTCATGTAGTTCAGTGCTTTGACTGCTTGAATTGAAATGACGGAAATAAGCTGCAAACTTTTTGCATTAGGCAGTACTATTATAGCACACCAACCCCACCTGGGTAATGCAACATTTCCCATCTCAGACCAAGACAATAAAATAAGTTCTTAGCTGCACTATGCAGAAGTAGGACCTGAAGGCCAAGCTCTCTGGTTCCGGTACAAATTGAAGCCTTATCTTCATTACCCAAACAACGCTCACTGCACCGGACATTGAGGTTTCATGCATGAGCGGCAGAACTGATGCAGTAAAATTATCAATTTCATGAGCAGTTACATTATTGTAGTGAGAAAGACAGGGGATTTTTCTCTCTCCTTTTTTGCTTTTTATTTCTTTAAAATACAAGATTTATTTCCATTAAAAGGAAACATTTTGACCTGATTCTTTTTTATCTGCTACTTGATAGCAACAGCCATACTGACAGAGCTGGCTGGATTTACTGCACTGATGTAGGCTGTCTTCCAGGAAGTACAAATTGACAGATACACTCCGGCTGAATCATTTTGGATGGTTATCAGTATGACCTGATTTAACCAAATCTTTTCAATTATGCTGAGAAAGAGCCAGATAGTTTCTCTGGTACTGTAAGTAATGACATTATGCTATTGATCAAATTGATTACCTCAGCAGAATTACTAAATCTGCGTCACATGACAACTTTTCAAGCCCATGTGTACCCTCTGTCCGAATGTAATGGATCTTCTCCCTGAAACATAAATGAAATTATGGAAAGGAGAAGAAAAAAAAGACAAAACCAGAAAAAACCCATGTCATTATCACCATTTGAGCCATGCATAGAGTTGTTATTCTTTGGTATTTTGCCAGTTCTCTTTATCTCCTTATAAAAATGGCAAACACCCTATATGACTGATTAATTTTCTAATCTTCCTAAGAAACTTGCAAAAAAAATTCTATCTCTATCACTCAGTTCACTGATGCAAAAGAAAGAGATTTTATTCCCTATTTTAGAAAACAGAATGATTCTTAGGCTTCCAGTTTCATGTGCACATCAGGTCTCCAACCACAGATTTTTTGTGTAAGTCTACAACTAACATAGCACCTTTTGCAGAATTTGCAGTAATATCACTTCCTTTCCCTCTGTCAGTTCCATCTGGCAAATAACACCCTAATATATACTTGATATGATAAAGCTGTGAGTAATCACAGTGTTATAAATGCATATTTTGGAGTTGGCTTTTCACAAATATTGACATGAATGTTATACGTATAATGTAAGAAGGTTGTACTGTATTTCCTTTTTATTTGTGGAATTTAAAAATGTGCTGAAGGTATATTTTCTAATTGTAGCATAGTGTAAAAACAAAAGACTAAGGTTTTTTCTTTGTAACATCTAAATTGACCAAGCCAGAATGCAGGGGGATGGGGGGTGGGGGGCGGGGGGGGGGTGGGGGGGGGGGGGCGGGGAAGATCATCCTGCATTCCTGCAAGAAAGATTGCTGATAAAGAACAATTGAACCTTTAATGGCCAAGAAGGATTTATGATACCTAACCAGACCAAAAGAAGCCCTGCACAGATAAAGAAACTGCATACTTGGGGAATTCTTGAAACTGACAAAGAAAACATATGTTTGAATTATGCATTAGTCTCTTTTAAATATGTAACACAGAGATCCTTAAATACCAAGGATCTGAAATGGGCGGGTGTGTTGTTTTGCACCCTCAGCTGAGATGCTTTGTTTTTCTGTCTCCTAATTGTCTATTTTTATTTTATTTCTATTAAACTTATAAATTTTTATTAAAAGTGAATGTCATTTTTCACAACAGCTTGGGACAGGGATACCCTGTAGTAGCCGTGCTGGGAGAACAACCTCGTGGTCTGGTCCCACAGGGGTGTTTCCCTTTGCACTGCTAGCTACAGGCACAGATCACTCGGGCAAGTCCAGGCTTATCCCAAGGCTCCAAGCAGTGACAGACCCAGGGTGCGGTGGCGAGCTGTGGCAGGATAAATCCTGCATGACCCTCTCAGAAAGGCAGGATGATCAGTGAAGACAGGAGACAGGATCTGCGTGGGGGTATCCAGAGGTTTATTCCAGTACACCAGGACATCTAAACAAGGCAACCTCCTAGGCAGAACAAAAACCACGCAGCTGTCCCTGGGTTTTTCCCAAGAGATGGTGAAGGGGGAAGGGCAGTGAACCCACCAATCCGAGAGGGAGGGGGAGTGACCCAAGGGCAGAAGGGCAGCCTTAGGGCCAAATCCCCTTTGGGGAGGGGTGGGCTATTTCTGTTCTGGCCAATCCCTTCCATGGCCTCCCTGGAGTTTTTCCAGGGGTGGCAAGGAGACCTTATATTATTACCCTTTGGATTGGCCGGGTAATTCTATCTTGGGGAGGGGGAAACCCCAAAGGGAACCCACCCTGGAAACCTTAGGGTAATATTAAAGGCACAATGCAACAATAGGAATTAATCACACAGAGGTTATACAGTGTAATACATGTTGCATGTGTAAAATCATACCTTTTGTTAATAAGGACTGGGAAACATAGGATAGGATCCTATCAGCAGATTAGGATCATGGAAGATACACATCTACACCACAGCCTATCAGTGTGTTTCTAAAGCATTGTGGTGTCCAAATATTTTTATTCTAATATTAAGTCAAAATGTTGTATCTCAAGTCAAGGATGTGCTTTAGAACCTGGCAATCAAGGTCCATAAAAGACAGACGTTTCCATCCTAGGAGTTTGCCTAAAGCTGCTGCGGGAGCATTAGACAGTAGCTTGGATCACTCCTGGCCCAAGGTATAATCAGCAATGACCTAGAGGCAAAAGGCTCAATATCCTGTTACAAATCTCATTATGCACTGGCTAAGCTGTCTAGTCCCTATCACTGGTCAATTTTATTCTCTGCTCAAAAGGAGATAAAAGCAATTTCTGTTCTCTGGGAAATCAGAATTCAAGTTACAGCTGAGAAAAAAAAATAGTCTGGAATAATTTGATGGTGAAGATAAAAAACTCTCAGTTACAGAAATGTACATCCTGAACATGGAGAGTATTTTTCATTCTATTTCTCATTTTATTTGCATGTATGAATTCCTCCAGAAGGAAGCCTGATCCTTACACCCAAAGAACTCTTTGTCTGGCCCTCAGAGGTAAATGAGGAGTCAGTAAGGCTACCAGCAGAAAGCAAACTGCAGAAATTTGGAGGTCCTCTCCTCCTTCAGCAGTCCTACGGCCACACCTGACTGCACAGTACAACCTAAATTCTTGGTCAAAGCCTCAGCTCGTGCATATGGGCATCACTGACATTGATTAACACCAGCTTAAGTTCTTGGCCAAAACCAGTAAATTCAAACTCTGGAATTCAAATGAGTTAAAGTTGTACTGGTGATTGGTTCTGGTTTTTTTCTGTTTTTTAAAAACTAAGAGGAAAGGAATGGGCTTAAGAAAGACACAATTTAACTACTTTGGAAACTACTACCTTTAAGTCAAGTGAAAAATATTAAAGACAAGAGTACAATCCACTTCATAATAATGCTCGTATTTCTGCATAAAATCTAGGGTGACTATATCCATGACAGGGGTGTAAATCCAACCACGAAGCAAAATCTGGTTATGGTTCTGCTGGAATTATTGGGGTTTTGCTGCTGAATTCCATCCAAACACTCTTTTAACTCTATCTTCTGAAAAGCAAAGTGATAATTGCAGGTGAAGATGAAGTTTCTGCTATTCAGTAATACTTAGACATGTTACTACTTGTCCATATTTGTTCTGGTTCTTCTTGGATGTTTGTGGAAAGTAACTATTGTAACCACGCGGATCCTGGTGGTTCCCATATGCTCTTTAATGGCGACAGTTTCATAGGAGTTCCATGTTCATCTTTTGTACCACAGTTACTAGAATTTGGTTTTCCCCACTACAAAAAACGCTTCCTGGAAGCAGGGTACATACAACAGTCTGGAAAAAAGTGGTACCTGAGTGCATGGTTTCTGGCCAAGCTGGGCTGACGCTCCTGCAGCATCTCAAAAATGTTGGGTTGGCGTAGAAATGCAACAATCTTGTCATTGTAAGCTGGAAAAGGTAAAAAAAATCAGAGGCTTTATTTGCCATGTCACTGTGACTCTGCAGGGGCACACTGACTCCACTGCCATTGAGGCACAGGGCAACACGAGGCAGTGCACGCAGCTAATGAGAAGTCCTAAAACCCACCTTTGTAAGGACTGCTTTGAGAAGAAAAGCAAAAACTTGGCTTACCCAGAGGTAATGCCTCATGATGGTGCTGGTTTCGGATAGCTGTTACGACACTATTGCCTGGTCTGGCCAACAGAGTAACACTTCTATTTCGAGATACTTCAGAGGCCTACAACATCAGAGAAAAGGAAAAGAATGATCAAAACTGACCACTAGTAGCTCATCAGTTAGTTAAAAAATTTGTGGTCTTTACTTTTGTAACCTTCAGAATGGTCCTTGAAGCTGACTGAAGGACAGGAAGCATGCATGAAAATTGTATCTTTATACTCCAATCAACTTAAAAAAGGCAAGTAATTCTGTGCTTCCAAATGAAGGTACACCATTATCCATAGCTATCATACTTCCTCAGTGCTGAAGGCACCAGAATCCAGAGGTAAATGCATATTAATATAGGTATTGCAGTGATGGCCTTCTCTGGTTCAATGAAAATAAAATCTCTGTGGTATCACACTACATACTCCATAGTATGAAATATGTCTTGTTTTAGCATAACTGCATTACTTTAAGGTTTTTGCAGCAATGTTTTTGAAAGGAGAAAAAACCCACAGTGCTGCAACGTTGTTGAAGGGAGATTTGATAGTGGAAATAACACGAGGAAGGTATATCTGTGTATATCGCAGCACAGAAAAAAGTCTGTATCATCCCAGAAGGCTGCCTAATTTGCATAACCAGAAATTGAATTGTACACACTGAAAAGAAGAACATAATCCAAAGAGCTGATAAAGGGAAAGAAGGAAATATTTCACTGTCCCTTAACTAAGGCATTTAAAGAAAGCCCTGTTCTAAATACACTACCTAGCAAAGGGAATCTTGTTAGGAAGATAGATTCCTTAAAAGGTGGGAAAACACTTTGGTATGAGGATATTAAAAGCCAAACAATGACATCTGGCAATGTTTGCATTAAGGCATTATTTGCTGGGTAACTTTTTGTGGACTTGTGAAAGTTGAGGGGAACCCATCTGTCTTTCATGTTTTCCTCCAGAATATGGCCACAGAGAGGCCAACAGGGGAATCATAGAATGGTTTGAGTTGGAAGGGACCCTAAAGATCACCTAGTTGCAACACCCCTACTACAGGCAGGGACACCTTCCACTAGACCAGGTTGCTAGGGCCTCCTCCAACCTGGTTTTAAAACACTTCCAGGCATGGAGCATCCACAGCTTCTCTGGTCAATCTGTTCCAGTGCTTTACCACCCTCACAGTAAAGAATTTTTTCCTAATATCTGATCCAAATTTACCCTCTTTCAGCTTAAAGACACTCCCCCTTGTCCTTTGACTACAGCGTGAGGCTGTATCAGGACAAGATGCATTAGGAATTTGATTTCCCATTCTACTGGGCTAATAGCTGCTCCTTTCTCACTGCTCAAACCATAGCATTTGGCAACCACTTCAGGAAGAAATCACCCCTACCTCAATATTTTAAATGCCTTGCTCTGCATCCAAGCAAACAGTGCCAACCCATTTTCAGTGGTACAGCCAAATGCCAGGTCTTCCAGCTGGACATACACAAAAACTGGGAAGCTAAATGTGCCTGGCAAGCTGCCTTTTGGAACCTGTAAAGCTTAAAATGTTTACACATAACAAGATACCAGTCTATGCACTTGATACGTGTCAACACACAGGTTAAACAATGAAAAATCTTCACTGTTCTAATCAAACACACTGTAACTTAAAACATAAAACTGCTGTGCAAGTGCAGGGTGAATGTTTCGCTCCATCATTCAGTTAGGATTCCACTTGCACTCACCTTCTGCCTTTGTCTCCTCCTCACACCCCCATGGGCCAACTCAATGAAAGTTTAGCTCAGGCTTAAGCAGCTTTTCCCCTGTGACTCAGGCATCCACCCCAGCAAGCACTCTGTGGCCTTTATGGCATCCACTCCATGCTATGGCACAGTGAGAAACCTTAGGTGCAAGAGGTGCCCTATGATCCACTGCCAGAGTGAGCATGAAACCCCTGAGGGAGCAGCCATTTCTTGGGCTGTCTGTGGGCAGCACAGCCAGGATCACACACTGGCCCGTGATCAGCTGTTCTAGTTAGGATGTGTGGGAGGGTGCTAAGGCATTGTTGGGCTCAGCTTATTCACTTCCAGGGAGCCCTGGAATTCAGATGAGGATGCCTATTCCTCAGGTCCTTGTAGAACAGACTTGCAAGGGAATGTGGGTGGTGAGTGAGCCTGTTTTTAATGGTGCTTGCTGACTCATCCTTGACAAAGGCAAATCTTATGCCCTTGTTGCTACACATTAATTATACTGAGAAAGTGGAAAAGCGAGGAGTAACAGAGGAGTTAAACATAACTCTCCCATAAAAATTAGCACCATGTGTTATTTGCTCATCACTTGGAAACTGCATGGTACTTCTGCCCAGCCTGGGTCTGGGCCTCTTGCTCTTGTCATCATCATCATCATCAGCTTTTGGTTAGCTTTCCAGTGCCTGGATATACTTCTCCTGGAGAAAGAATTTTGGAAGGAAATGTATATAGTGCCTGTGAAAATAAATTTTTGCTCCTTTCTTCCCATATTCCCAGTTCTGGTTTAAGAGCTGAAGTCACCTAGATTGTAAGAATCCAGTTCTGTATACACCTCAATAAACTGGTGATGTACTTCCCTTCATCACCATGCCTAGGCATTGCTCATGCTGTGTTTGGTCTTTGCCTATTTACACTTCCATACAATTTTTCTCTGACAACACAACAGGAAAATTCCCAGCCCTCTAATTAATTTCCATTTTGCTAACAATTCTCTTACCACTCTTAGCTAATGGAGTACAATTAATTGCTCCAATTTAGTGTTCAGTCAAAATCATCTTGTCTACTTTGATTTTCTAATTGAATAATTAAATTTTGATTAGCATATTATTCTGTAATAAAAAATAAAGAGTGACCCCTCTAATGATTTAGTGACCTGGTTCATATACTGCAGAATAATTGACAGATTTATGTCAGGTTTTAGCAGCTTTGAAATTGATATTGGGATGTTGCAGCCAGAGTGGAGAGTCCACACTACCAGAGGAGCCCTTCAAGATGTAATACCTTTTCCTGGGTTTTATATCACTGCTGGATTTCAGAGGCCCATTTGAATCCTGCTACTTGCTTGTTGTGGTTTGGGTTGGTAAGGAGATTAATATACTGCCATATTCTAGCACTTTCTCTGTTCTTCTTGCTAAACAGCACCTCTTGCCTCTCCATAGTGGATACTCGCTTCCTTCCTCTTGCTGTCTTTAAAATCTCTACCCTGTAATCACGTATGGTGATTTTCACTGCAGATGGGAAGTCCTTTAGAGGGAATGGAAAGTGCTTACAAACTGTTCTGTTTATAGCTGTGGCAGAAGGAAATGAATCACTTAGTGACCTATACTTTAGTTACTGACAGCCACTACAGCTACCAGAACTTTTCTTCCAAAAATCAGGTAACTAAGAGTAGCAACAACTCCCTTTCTCCCGCAAAAGATGGATAACCCTTAAATAAGTGCTTAATAAAGAATTTGTAACATTTTCTTCAAATTAATAGATAATACTATTTAATATCAATAATCTACACAGAACAGTGGAAGTTTTTCAGAGGTTCTTTATTTCATTACCCTAGCTCTTTTCTGTGCCCTCTCTGGCAACCACAACTTCACTATTCTGATGTTCTTCGGGCTCATTTGACACATATACATAACATGGAAAATTGGTGAGTTGTCCTTTGTGGACCTTCATACTGTCCTGGCGACAGCTTCCAGAGGTCACACCATCTGCTCGGTAAGGAAATCAGCAAGACTGCAGACAGCTGACACATGGCCAGGACAAAGCCCCATGTGTGAGTCTACAGACATGATTTATAGGCCAAAGAACATCTAAATGCACTTGGAGGAAACGGCACAGAACATGAGGCTCTTAATAAATGGACTGAGCTGCAAAGGGTTGAATATTTTCCTTATAAATGAGGGACTTCTAGGCACTAATCCAAAGTCCTTAGAAATCAGTGGGAGCCCTTCCAGTAAAGCAGCAGACACTTCCAAATGGGAAGCTACTTGACTATGACAAGGGTGTAGAAGCACTGTGGGACCTGGGCCACCAAGACTAGGAGGTGATATTTCATTGGCTGATCATGCCAGAACAGTGGCCTCAAAGAACAGTTTTTGATTTCCACAGATAATCATTACTCAAAAGTATTCAATACTTCTGACTCCCTACCCTGTACTGTTTTTTTTTTTGTTTGTTTATTGTATATTGCTCCTTACCAGCCTTTGCCAGTGCTTGCAAAACCAAGTGTACTTTTTGGGCTAGGTCATCTGAGTTGCTCAGTGGTGTTTCTGTCCCTGACATGGTGAATTTTCAAGAAAGCCTCAGGCAAGCATGAGCCCAAGGGTGAACCATGGTGCAGGTAGCGATCACACTCATGCCAGTAATTCAATCACAGCAGCAACATTAAACTGAAAGCTGTTGGCAGAGGGAAGTTGCTAAGCTGGTGGGAAGATATGATTGAAACAGATCCATTGATACACTTCTATCTTCAGAAAATATGGTGCTCTATTCACCCAAGATGGAGAAAACATGCCAAAGACAGTAGTCATGCCCGGTTTGCCTTTGGTCCTGAAGAACTGACCTCACACCCTATTCAGCTCCTGATTCCAACCCACCTGGCAGTGAGAGGTATTCAGACTGGTCTTGCTGTAATAAATTTTGATGCTAATTTCACAAGCATTTCTCTGGATATTTTTGTGGAAGAGAAAGGTCCTTTCACCGTAGTTCATCTCCAGTTCTATTCAGCAACAATCTTTACAAATGTTTAACTGTATGGATTTGCTATGTGAAGAATCTAATTGCTGACACTTTTTCCAACTTAAATCCACAGTATTTATGCTTCTTTCAAACCTGTCTATGGCCCTCAGTGATAAAAAAACATCCCCATAATATACAAGAAAGATATTTAATGTGACTGAAAGCTGGGAAAGCAAACCTCAGCATACATTACTGCACTAGGGAGTCTATTTTTTCAGAGCACAGTGTCACAGTGGGGAATGAAGGCACATATTGAGGTATTAGGCTATAAAAAATTAATGAAAAACTTAAGTAAAGCAAGGCCAGGATGTCAAATATGGATTCTTCTTTTAAATTCTATTCTGTCATCACTTCAGTTATGCTTTACTTGCTTATTATTTTATTCTGAAAACCATGAAAATATAAACGAGCAAGCTCTGAAGTAAGTTCTTCAGAAAGACAAAAAAACCCCTTACTGTCTTTGGAAGACAGACATTCACAAGACAGTCTGCATCAAAGCCTTTAAAATACAAGAAGTTCTTATAATTTTAGAGAAGACTGTTGTCAAAAAATCCTGAGCTGTTGAGCACATATTAGCACAGTTACCTCTCCAGCGCTGTAGCTACGAAGTCGCTGCAGATGTTGCCGGTGCGTCAGGTGATTTGGGAGACGCCCATTCTGCAGTGGGATCCTAGGATCTATGAAGGTGGTAGCACGGCTATTGTGGTCAACAAAGAAAGACTGAAACACAAAGGAACAATGGTTTCTTTAATAAGAAGACTGTCAACCCCATGATGGTATTGCAGGAACACAGCAGGAAAACTACTGGCAACTGTACGTCGGGAATAATTTGGGAACATACAGTCCATGGAAGGCACCTGCAAACAACAGGACTGGCCTATTCAAAGCTGGAATAGCTTTTAGAAAACAACTGAAGCTGTGTAGGCCAAAATCACGTGCAATGGCTATGATGTAAACAAGTCAGGAGAGAATAATGTTACTGGGAAATGCTGCTTTAACCTATTTGGTGGTTCCACAGGTCAGTCAGCAAAGTCTCATTTGAGGTAGAGATGCTGAGTCAAATTTTGCAGTCACAACAGATCTACTCTGGGCTCAAACTTCGTTGTCAGTCCACTGCTGCCTTGGCTTTGGTACAATATTCTACGGAAAGCTAGAAATGCTTTGAAATTTTGAAGCTTTTTTCCTGCTTCTAAAGTAACTCTCCTTGCTGCTTGTGTTGTTTAAACCAAACCTTCACTGCTTTTGAGTCAAGAAGGAAGGAACTTTTAATAATCATGTAGTCTGAGGTGCTGTGCTAAACAAGTGATAAGTTTTGTTGGCACTCTTACCTTGCCCTGCTGGTCAGTTTTTATCTCCCAGCCACGAGGAAGCTCCAGTCGGGTATCAGCAAACATGTTGATAAAATTTACTAGGTCTCTGTTGTGCTGATATCGCTCAAAATTACGAGCATCTCTACGAATCTTCAGAATCATATGCTTCAAGCAGGTACTGTTGGTGAAGACTCGATAGGCACTCTATGAGATGGATAACAGAAGGGAAAAACCCCAGTTCTGATGTCAAAACATTTGGTTTTTTCATGGGCCATATGCCCAAAGAACTGAAACAAATCCTGTTAGAATCAAGAAACACTTCCATCTCATTGTTTTGATTTGAATGAATACTTTACATGCATATGCAGAACTAAGAAATACAATCTGGAAAGTGAAACATCAGACAAATTATGTATGCACAGTTAGTTTGTGCAAGAACTGCCTTTTTTTTAATGCACTTCAAAAATGGTCAGCTGAAACATCACATACTCAAGGTGCATGTAGTTGCCCCTTTCATTGTTTTACTGATCGACAGAAACACTGCTTGTGTGCCTGGGCAGTGCCAGAGAGATGCAAAGACAGCTGTGAACGTCTATTTTTGCCATAACTGAAATCAAGATGGGCCTGATAGGACTCATGAACTTAAGAGGACCCCAGTGCAGATGTCTCCACATGAGCTTGCTACTTTTTTTATGGTGACTATACAGCCACAAGACAGGAACAGACACTTTTTAATTGTCTGTTTTTGGAAGATGTGAATTGTTTCCTGGAACAGAGTATTTGTTTCTGCGATGACTATAAAGCTTGTCAGATGGAGATGCTTCCTTGAGTCTAATTAATGCCACCCCTCAGGCAGTAAGCTGCATCTCAAAATAGGCATTAAAAACACCTCTTAGAGGAATGTGGCCTGAGGCAGCTCAAGAGAATGAACTGATCTGATTGCAGACTAGGGGCCCTGTGAACTGTATTTGTTGTTACAGTGTGTTCAGTGATAGAGCACCACAAAATAATACTTGTGCTGACAACACACAGGCCCATTCACAGGCTACTCTTTGAATCCTTCATTTCAGGGAAAAAGCCCCTCAAGACAGAGTAGGAAACTTCACAAAGATCTCCTGAGCCTTTCACTAGAGAGAAAATGAGTGTCTTGGTTTGCCGGTCAGCCCAAAGGATTGAGTAACTCATTACAGTAATAAAGGATCACTGGAGGACTCCTGTCTTCAGTGAAGTGAGCTCCAGTGTGCAGACCTGGAGTATGTCCAGAGAATCTGACCCAGCAGCTTTGAATTCTCAATTTCCGTGTGCATTTAGTGCATTTTAACCACTAGAATGTGATAAAACATCTGCAGGTATAATCTTTATTATGTAAGGATTTATTGTGGCGATACCACTGAGAACGTTCCCTGTAGCACAGGGTCCCTGATTAAGGCAAGGGTTGGTAAATGTTATGAAATCACAGAGATATGATCTCTGCCCTGAAGATATGACCTGCTTATAACCCAGGAAAGCTTCATGGTCACAGATTTTAAAGATCCTAGCCTACTACATAACAAAAGCTGTATTTTGATCCGATGTATGATCAATGACTGTCTTGAATATCTCTAAGCTGCATCAGGAAAACAAGGAGTGCAGTGTAGTTTTATCTCTTCATGGAAATAAAATATCTGAAAAATGAGAGCCTTTTCCTTTTAATTCTAACTGCTGGATAATATTTTCCAATACCAACTTCAGTGGCATAATTAATAGCTTGAAATTTTAATGGGGGCTTGTGGTTAAAATATTACACTCGTGTTAAGGCAGAAGTTATGTGGACCATTATTCCTGTACAAGTGGTATCTGTATGACCATTTGACAGATGTTTTAATAGACAATTTTGGTTCTCACATTAGAGACAAGTTTTGACGGTAAAACTCAAGGCCTCTTCCTGCTTTTTTTAATTTTTTTTTTTTATTTTTAAATTTCAGTGACTAATAAAATTGAGATTTAGTCTCTTGTGAGCTGTTCTTTACACCTATGGAATCAGTTACTCATTTTTCCAACAACTATGCTGGTCAAAAATTACATTGCTCCCAGCTTTAAATCATCATGTATCACCCTGCCCATGGAAAAAATATCTGCACTCCATAACCTAGTTCAGGGAATGTGAGATGAATTAATGCATCCCTTCCTTGTCAGGATCTCATGGGCGACAGTCTCTGGCAGATGCTTGGAGGTGGATGGCTGGCTTCAATACATGAAGTGCCACAGCCAAAACCTGATGTCTGCAGTTAGCTAAAAGGCTGTGCTGAGGCAACTCTCAAAGTGTTTTACTTTCTTTTCCTTTTGAAAAGGAAGGTCATTGCTACCCAGAAATGGATGACTTTTCAAATTGTCAGAAGTTACGTTTAGATGCCTTGTTGAACTACATTCCAGATATGGCAAACTACGACTGCATCTCCCTGTGGGACCTCCCTATCTGCATCCTCCTGATACTACATTTTTTTCCACTCCCCTCCAGGTTTGCAAGAAAATGTGTGGTTTTACTGCACTAATGGAAAAGTTACTTGAATTTTGAAAATTTGTTTTCATTTGTGCTTTTTCCAAAAGAGCTACACTGACATAAACCAGTATTTCTTTCATTCAGTTATGCCTACCTCCTTTCTGGGAATGCAAATTGCAAGAGTTGATTTTTTTTCCCTGTTTCCCCGAGACATGGTGACATCTGAGTAATATTTTTCAGGATGTTGGATCAACAGACAACAATTTCACTGGCTGCAGGAACAGACAACAGAATCAACCAAGCTGAAGCCAAGGGTTCCTGCTTGTTCTGGGAGGATAACATCAATGAGCTTCTCTGTACTATGGAATCTCTCATTTGAGGCAGAATCCCAGCAAGAACCTCCTTGGAGCAGCCTGGCTGTAGTATCCCCAACCTGATCTGGTGCTCAGAAAGGACAACTGAGCCCCAAGTCACACAATTCAGATCCACTGTGCATTCTTCCTGAAGGTCTGGGACACAGCACTGGGACTCAAACAGCAGTAGTGAGAGAGAGCAAATCATAGCTACTCACATAGTTTGCATGCAGCACAGTGAAGAACTCGGGATTGGTGATGAACTTCACAGCTGGAGACTGCAGCAACAAGGTGATTTTTTGAGAATTCACAGGAGAAAGGGAACCTTCCCTCCTAATCTCTGGACAAAAAAAAACCAAAAAACCAAAAAAACCCACAACAACAACAAAAAACCAAACCAACAACAAAAAAAAAACCAAACACAAAAAACCAAACCAAACCAACAAAAAAAAAACAAAACAAAAAACCAACCAAACAAAAAGACCAACAAAAAACCCCAAAATAAACAAAAACAAACCAAAAAGCAAAACAAAACAAAACAAAAAACCAACCAAACAAACAAAAAAAAACAAGCCACAGAATTTTATTACTGTAGTGGCAAGCACAGTCTATTATTTAACCTTTTAGAAACAGCTCCAAAAGTGATAAAAACCCCACCAGTTTGCGCAATGCACCAGCCTTGGCATTCCCAAGACAAGCCTGATGGCAAACTGATAGATGTCCTTATGGTTAGTGATGCAGTGTCTACCACAGCAGTGCAGGAGCTGGATGGTTTCCTGAACTGCATATGCATGTAAAGTAGCTTATGAAACTCTGTGTCAAGTCTGCTGCTGTCCCTAAATATAATGTGACCACTGTGGTTTTCAGCAGCTGATGGTTTGGCTCAGTCACCCAGGTCCATTCTGGTTTCTCCTGCAGCTGATTTTAGAGAAATCTGATCTCCCAATCCAGCATTACTCTTTACTTTAATTGCATTGTTTTTTACAAGTCCAAGGTTTTGAGGACTTGTATGGTACAGAAAAAAAAAACAAACCAAAAACCAAACCAGACACAATTGCATTATTTTTAATCTGTATCAATTAATGAAGCACAGGAGCAGAACTGAGCACTGAGAATGTAACTGATTCTCTGTAGAGGCAGAAACTCCTAATGTTCTTTAGCTACCAGAAAAATTTCTCCTACCATTGAATTATGGCTTTGGTGATCTGGCTTTTTCAAATAAATCCACATTTTATTTGCAGCCCAAGAAAATTGGATGCAGATCTCAACAACAGAATAAATAATTTCACTCTTTTTTTTTTTTTAATCAGTTTTAACTTTTTTTCTTCCTGCTGCACACATCATATTATTTCATCCATATAAAACTGCAGACTGGATCAGCTGCTGGAGTTAAATTGATTTATACTGGCTTAGAACCTGGATAAATGTGCCTTAATTGTGTTCCTTCTGACATTTTCCATTTAAATTAAAAGACAAATAACAGAAGTATAATAGTGCAGCTTTTTCCTTCCCTAATGTGTTTACACCATTATTGATCTTCTAATTCTTGGAATTTTATACAATACTGATGTTTTCTTCTAACTGTAAAGCAATTATCTAGAGCAAAAACCATTTCCTAATAACTTAAGGTGGCATTTATCACACTCATTAGCTCTTTGGGTTTAAAACAAAAGACTGCATGTTAAATAATAAACTGAACTAAATATTTTGTGGTGACAATTCCTATTAAATTATTATTTTATTGTCTATGATACTAAATGATTATACATACTACAAGTAATGGCCACATTACTTATAAATACTAATAATACAATGTGTACCTCATTTCCACTTCTCTAACATAGAGAACCGGGATCTCCTTGTAAGATCCACTGTAGATAGAAGTCTCTCTTTAATTGCAATACAAAAGATGGCAAGGGAACTTTGAGCATCAAATGTTAAACATCCTTGGCCAAAATTGATTTTCAAGCTAAAAACACCTAATGGATCAAAACAAACAAAATTGAATATTTTTCTCAACTTGTTTAAAAAAGTTCATTATTTCTCTATGTAATTTTTCCTATTCAACATGGAAACCTAAAAAAATTCAAGCAGATACTGTGTTGGTTCTTTCCCATTACCAATCCATTTACAGAAGGATGGCAAAAGGATAGCAAGAAGTTGGATTTACTCATGGCAGACAATACAGAACACAAAGTTAGTTCGAGGTAAGAGTGATCCAAAGAAAGAGAACTGGTCAATCATTTTGCTGGTGCTAACAAAGCAGGAAGTTATTTTTGCATGGCCTCAAGTTGCATAGTGGGCACTAGACTGATTGCTGACACTTCATACTTGAAACAAACACTTAAGACTATGGTTTCCCAAATGTTTTGAGAAAACATTTTTGGTAGGAGTTTGACTACCACCAAAAAGAGTAGAAGAGACCCCTGCCTTGGGGATCCTTGGTATTTTCCTCTTCTGCTTTGTAGTAACGTTCATTCTTGTCTCCTTATCTAACAAGCAAGATAAAAGATCCAATCTGGCTATAAATGACAAGGACAAGAAGCCAGGTTATTTTTCAGGCAGTTCAGTTCTCCACTCTGGTATGGGGTCCTGTCACATAAATTAGAGGTGAGCAAAAAGCTGCATGACAGCTGTGTGACAACCCACACTTAAGTCAGCTCACAACTATCACAAAACCACACCTTTAAAAACCACAAGTATTTCATACATGATGCCAGGGCCACTGCAGGCGCCATCACACGGGCAAATTGGGCAGTGCAGAAGCCAGGCCTAGAGAAAATAAACTGCAAATGCCCCAAGATAAAAATCACATGGCCACAAAAATAAGACAGCACCATTTTTGCAACTACTACGTGAATATTCACCGTAGTTGCAAAATGCCTCTTTCATTTTAGTTTCAAATGGTCCTTTACTAAGGTAAAAGGTGCTTTGTCTGTCTTAGTAGTTGTTAAAGAAGAACTGAAACTGTTGTATCCAGCTTTGTACTTGTAGCTTCACATCTAAAAACTGTATCTTCAGATCTTTTTTTCTTTTTCTTTAAGTTTTGCAACCTGGTTTAATAAAATTCCAATCTCCCCAAGAAATGTAGATTTCCCCAGAACTGAATGGCACTGAACATGCCACTCAGAAGCTTTGTTGCCCCATACCTGGGCTTGGCTGGGAAGGCTCTGCTTCAGAGTCACTTCCTCCTCCAGTGGGAACTCTCTCCACCCTGTTGTTTACCACAGCATCATCTTCAGTCCTCTCTGTTGCGATGGTTCGCTGGATGTTTTGGTACCTAGATACATTCATAGAAAGGAACAACAAGATTTAGTTAACAGAGATGCTTTCTGTTGCTTTCTACCTTAGCAATCAGCACTGTTTCTGAATGACTCCAATATTTCTATCTTTAGTGTACAACAGAGCAAGAGCACAGCTGACTCTTCTGCAGCTGGTGCAGCTGCTCACATTTGGACCAACCAGTACTCTGGAAACCTGGCATTTTTCAGTGACTAACAAATAGCCACAGAGGGTGTCAAGTCAGGCATACTCAAACTTTAGACACCTATTTAGGCTATGTGTTGCTACTTTGAGATTTCCCTTTAAAACATCTGGACACCTGGAACCTAAAACTAGAGGTGGATCATGGTTCCTCCTCTCATTTAGCCTTACGAAATCACAACCAATGAAGTAAGGCTCAACCCTGTGATGTGCTGAGTAACCTTCAGTCTTTCTTATAAAATTACTAGATGCACATGCTGAACCCTGAAAAGGTAAAGGATCCTAATCCTAAATATTTTATCTGATGAAGAACAAATAGCCTGGAGTGTTCTGAATTGACATTACAGAAATCAAATTATCCTTAACTTGTTTATTCATAGTAACAGATGAATTGGTGAACATGTTTTCTTTGGTTCTACTGGCAAATTATATGTCTTATGTGTATTATAAATGCATTTTATACAAAGAGAGAGAAGGAAAAGAAAAACGAAGCATGAAGAGAAAGAAAGAACTAGAAAGAGAAAAAAAAGTAAAGCTAGAAAACAGACTCTCTTAATTATTTTAATTAGCTTTTATTCCATCCCAGTATTTTTAATCCTTCTTTCTTCATGGCATTTCTATGTGTATTTGGAACAGGATGGCTTTACTGCCTGCTTTTAATCTGATCCAGCATTGTTTGTCTCATTTTTCTGACTTACACTCTTTTCTTTCCTCAGCTCAAGCTCTGACTTGCAGATTTTACTTACTTTCTCTCTCTTTATTTGTTAATGCACACTTTATTCCAAATTAGAAGTTAGTTATGAGTAAGTTCCTCAAAGTGACACAGGATCATTAAAGTCAAGAGTAAGGGTTTGCCTGTTTGATGTCTCAAAAGACATCATCTCCAGTAGCGCACTGCAACCCAACCTTAGGTAAAAGAACTGGGGATAATTAAGAAAATATAATTAAAGTTTTAATAGATGTATACTAGACTTTCACAATGCTATGTGTCCCCCTCTAGTACTCAAAGTCATTTTAAGCTACATTTAGCTTAGTATATTTTGATAGTTTAAGAAAACATCCATCTTTACAAGAAAGTTCTGATAGCGGGTTTTACAACAGCATGAATTTACTGCAGACCTTTGTTTCAGACCTACATTTTACAGCTTTATTCACTTGACTGCAGGCAACTGAATGAACTTTCCATTCCAGTACTGGAGGAGTTTTATAACACCCACATGCAATAAAAAGGAAAGGAAAAACCAACCACAAAAACCCGCAAGTTCATATAACCAAGTGATACAAGCACACATATAGAAAAACCCTGTACCTTCAATTTAATTAGATGGTAGAAAATCCCCACTGGCAAACCTCAAAGAGCAACATCAGCTGTATGACAACAAAAGGCTATGCATTTATTTTGCGTCTCAATACTATAAAATCATGTTATATAAATATCAAAAAATGCCAAAGTAATTGGAGAAAACATTGGAAGTGAAAAAGTTATGGGAATGCCTCTGGAAATTTCAGTCTCCCTTCAAAGTAATTTGTCAAAGAAATGAAAGAAATGGAGCTTAAGAAATACCATGTTGTGGCTGTCCTAAACATGATGGTTATAATTTCTTACGTTGATCATTATCTTTCAAACTAGTGGAAGACAAGTCTAGACACACATATGCTGCAAAGTATCCTTTCAACAGAGCTTGAACACCAAGGGCTGTTACCTACTTGGCCAACAAGTAAGCAAGTCAGGTAGTGCTGCAAAAAATGAACAAGAGACTTTAAAATTAGAAGTATGGATGTCTCTTTGGTGTTTGCCCAACACCTGGATTCCAGTTTTGCATTCTCTGTACCCTCAAGTGGCTCATACAGCTAAAGGGAAGCTTGGAGCACAGAAGAAAAGCAGAACTAAGTTTAATCACAGCTATGTTTTTTTTTTTCAAGCTGAATTTCCAAAGCTTTGTGGTTTTGGCTGGCGTGGAAATACCAAACTTCCTTGTAATATTTTGGTCTTTCCATTCCCTTCCACGGATGAAACCAGGAAGCAAAAAAAAAAAAAAAAAAGTCACTAAGCTTTTTCAAACTGTGGAGTGATGTTGAGTCCAAATTTTATTTGAGGTTAGAGCAAAAGTTCAGGCTGCTAATTCTGTCAGCAAGGTCTATGTTTGGTGTTGCCTCACCTAAAATGATTCTCAGGTGTGTTTGCTGAAAAACATTTCAAATCATTAAGTTTGAAACACAGCAAAACAGTATTTCTGAAATGAGAGCTTAAAACAAAGTCCAATCCTCCACAGTGTTGATAACAACTAACGAAAAGTAGCTTTCCTGACACTCCTGAAAGGTGTAGGCATGACATATCTGAAATTAGATTTAGGACTAGAATAACTAAAAAATATAACAGCCAGGTTAAAACTACAGAAGTTACTTGTCACTGGGCAAATGCTCAGGAGATTCAGTGCTCAGGAGTATTAATCCCTTTTATTAGAATCTTACAAAAAGTTCACAGGTAACAACAGCAGATTTTTGTATTCAACTTTTCAAATAAATAGAGCTCCTTGGCAGAGAGGAGAGAACCACCAGCTTTTTTCTTTAGTCCCAAGAAGCCATGACATTTCATGTTTAATAAACAGCAAAGTCTCCAATGTAACTTGCATAAGTAGAAATTTGTCACTGCTGGAAACTCTCCATATTTCTCCCTTTGTAACTGGATATATGAATACTAAAAATGGAGAGATTCAAAGAATATCAATCTTATTAACTCTCTCAACCCAAACCAGTGATAATCAAGCAATAGCCAAGACAGACAGCCTACATGAAAACACTGAATAATACAAGGGAAGGAGGTCACAAAGACAATACCTATTCTTCAGTTTCTGCTGTATTACCTGGTTTAATAATTAACCTGCATTAACTAACAGAATGGCAAATGATCCTCATAAGCACTTATTCCTTTCATGGTTGTTCTGTACTTACA
This sequence comes from Phylloscopus trochilus trochilus, assembly GCA_016584745.2. Lineage (NCBI taxonomy): Eukaryota > Metazoa > Chordata > Aves > Passeriformes > Phylloscopidae > Phylloscopus > Phylloscopus trochilus. The sequence continues at coordinate 54,629,817 of WQNJ02000546.1, read as the reverse complement.
TGAGATCAACCTCAAAAAAATATAAAAATTTCTGATGTATCTCACAACAGCTTTCTGGTTTCTGTGGCAGGTAACTTCCTTAAGTGGCTGCCAAAGAGTCTGAGCTTTGACATGGCTAAAATCCCTCTTGAAGACCAATGCTAAATGGCAGTGAAGTCATGGAAATCCCTTGAAAGAATCCACATTAAACGTTCACTTTCTTTAGGGTTTTTTTTCCTGTTTGTTTGTGTTTTTGTTTTTGTTTTTGTTTTTGTTTTTGTATTAACATGGCAGCTTGAGGCTTTATGTGCAAACCTGTAATGTAAACAAACACCGAGCAGGTTATCTCATTTCTCCAAGACATAACACATGTTATGAAATACCATTCAAAATAATGAATTTTGGTAAAAAATGATGTCAGTTTATGTTGGCCCAGTTCTACCAGACTGCCTCATTCAGGGCACAGCAGCTCCCAAACTTTTCAAAGTGCTTGAAAAGAGCACTTTTAAACTCTGAATCCTCTCACCTGCAGATCTTTCTCTTAGCACAGAAAAAAAGGCCAAAAAACTTTTGTGGTATTGTACATGCTATAATTAAAATATAATTTCAGTCTTGCTTATCCTTTTCTAGGAACAGCATCATTATAGTAAGTAGCAAACTAAAAAAAAAACCAAAAAACCCAAAACCTCTTTTTAAGCAAAAATGGAAGATTTTTGACCAACTGTTTATTATTTTCTTTCCTCTTAAATTCAGTCTAAAAAGCAAGCATGAGAAGAAAATTATAAACAAATCTATGGGTGGACTAGTCAAACAAAGCTAAAATATAAATGACGTTAAGAAGTATCTCAGCCAGCTCAGAATGAACTGACAGATTTACAGGGCCCAGTGGAACACTAAGCAGACCTGTCTACCTCTAGAAATGTGCACAGTCCTATTAGAGCAGGGCTCTGCCCTGGAAAAGGAGACAGACCTTTCAACAGGCCTAATTAGCTTGGGTAGAAGTGGCACACGGATACGGCAGCAATTCCAGTAGCAGTCAGATCCAAAAAGCTTTGCAGTACAGCACTATGTGCTGACCCATCAATACCACTCCTATAGTTAAGTAGCAAAAGTGACTCCATGTTCTGGAAGAATAGTCCCTTCCCTTCTAGTAGTTATTTCAGAAAAGTTTTCCAAAGGCCTCCTCTTGCTGTTATAAACCTTTTTCACCATCATTCACCCAACAGCACTTTTCTTGTGGGCGGATTTGAGCAGCAGACACCCATGGCAGGCACACCAGCAGGCTGGAAGAGAGTTGCAGGAAGGTCAAGAACCTTGACAAGGTGGGAATCAATGCGGTGCACAGGAGAAGGAAGGGAGCTACTAGAGCAGTGTGGAAAAAAGAAGAGCACAGATGTCAAAGGAATTCAAGTGCAAGTGCTCACCGGCGGTTCAGCTGCTCCATTTGCTGGATGGAGCCAGATCTGTGGATCCCGTCTGGCGTTGCTGCAGCTGTGGGCCGCTGCCACGTGGTGGTGCGGTTGACATGATCCACATAGAACACTCTCCCATGACTGTCTATCCGAGCTTCCCAATCTAGGGTTGGAAAAAAGGAAGGGGTGATGCTGTCAGTGTGATGCCTTCCAGAAAACTTGGGTATGGGAGGCATTACAGACACACACACGTACACAGACAAGGTATATACACCCAGGACACTTTATATATATATATATATATATATATATATATACACAAAAATATATATATATAGCCTACATGCAATACATATCATGTGTATATATTCAAAGTACACACTCAAGTGTGTATATATATTATTTGCTTGTCTATATATACATATATGCCGTATATGCATATACAGAAACATTTTCTATACAGCACACAGGTAGCCCATGAAGTTCACCACCACAGCCCATGAAAAACTAGTGGCACATGGTGGCTACATTTTTAAAACGATGAGGTAATTTTTCAATTAGTGATACTGCTTGGCTGGATTCACTCCATTCACTGTGGCTACTCTGAAATTCACTACTTTGGAGTAGCCACAAAGAACTGACCCTTACAAGAAGATTACACCTTAGCTAATACGTCAAATCCCATGTTTTCTTTTTTTGTTATGTTTCAGAACAAACATGTTTCATTTCTCTCCCTTTTGCAAAGGGGCTTCAAAGGACACCATACAGCAATTAAAGGCTTCACTGAAAACTCATCAGACTCTTTGGCCATACCTCAGGAATCTCTCTAAACAGAGTATTGCTCTCATGAATGTAAACTGGTTTGAAAGTTTGCAGAATAATATTGAGCCTTCCATTATTATTGTTTCCTGATACTGTTTATGTTGTCCCACCATTGAAAACTAAAAGTTGTTTGGTATATGATGGTTTGTGGAAAAAGGCAATGTTGATAAAAAAATAGTGTTTGTAACAGAAGAAATTCAAAACTCAGCTTGCTAGTAAAGCCACATATCAAACTGGTTGGAATGCATGGAGAAGTGGAATAAATTAGGTTTGCTAGTTTCATATTCCCACATGAACCATCAGCTGATGACATACCTATGTAAATACATGCACATACTTTCTACACGAGTTTAGATGCAAACCTCACTCACATTCACACAGAAATCCACATATGGTGATTACCTTTGAGGGCAAACACTTCCTCATATTCCCATATTCTTACTATGATACCATCTTCCCTGACGAGTTCACTCCTCCTATGGTTTTCTATGATAAAATTCAGGATCATCTGAATTTCATACTTTATGTATTTCATTTCCTGTTCTCTAAGAGCAGGACAGAAGTTGCATGTCTTCCTACTATATGTGTTATCCTTCAGGACCACTTCTCATCCTTTGAATGCTGGCCCCAGCTAAATCTACTTCCCATATTTGATCCCAGACAAGTGTAGGGTGTCTGAAGTCCATGGCTAGCTGCCCCTGACAGCTGAATCCCACAGACCTTAAAAGATGGGTGCTGGGAGTCCTTGAAGAAATCTTCTGTAAGACTCCAAGACAAGAGCCATAAGCACACACATTGCTTCTTTCAAAGCTGACTACAAGTACCACAGTCCTTTAAAGACACAAACCCTATAGCAACACCATGGCTACACAATGCAGTATCTCTCATTGTGAAAATCACTACATTATTTAAGGAGAGGACTCTCTCTTCCTCCACCAGGTAAAATTTCCCAAGGATGTGGTGGCTGTTTCAATAACAAGATCAGAGCTTTGTGAAAACCATGTCTAAAACATAGGACAGTGAAAAAAGCACATCAAATACAACATATGCACATTGAAGTTAATCAGACTGAGACATAAGGTGGGTTGAAGGCCAGACCCTTGCTAAGCAAGCTGGCACTGGTGGCAGCACCTGTGGGTAGGGAATGGCCCTTCTGGAGCTATGCATTATCTGCAGTAACCTCAAGGAAATAACCTCGACCAGATCAAAGATAAGATTATCCAGCTCAACATCATGAATATCTTCATTTTCCTTGCTGTTTTCTGGCAAAGGACAAATCCTAGCCCTCACTCCACACTATTGTTGTAACTCGTAACAAGTTAAGAATGATGCAGATTGATGGAGATTTAGAAGCTTGTAGGCAGTGCTGTAGAACCACACTCTAAACAGCCTACAGAAGACACCAATTGGTCATATTGATCTAAAGCCCACTGATGGACACTTAGTAGGAATAAATATATCCAGTTACACAGCCAAACAAGGTTTTATAATCCATCCCTGTGCTCTACCAGCTCTACCGGCTATTTTGCACTGTCTAATTAAATACAACTTAAGAGTTCATAAGCTTCTAAGCATGGTATTTGTAAACTCAGGAGTAAGGAAGTTTGTCCAGAACTTGGAGATCACAGTGAAAACATCAGGTCAGAGTGGACTATGACTTCAGGAAGGCTGTCTCTGTTGGATGTGTCAGACATACAGCAGCAGTATGTACAGACATGAACTACACCTGTCAGTGAGCACTGCTTTGTTCACTGCTTTATGGGTATGCCCACTGAAACCATGGGCTGACACTGGCATGCTAAAGTATTAGAAACTGTGTGTCTCATGCTCCTTGCAATAGCATTTCTAGTCAGCTGAGTAACTCTTCTTTTGGTCACCTGGGAAGGCTGTCAGAGGGTGGCAGGTACAACTTTAGTTGTACACAGGTAGCACTTCCTACCTTCCTGTAAGACAGCCTGTAAGTCACTGAAGCTGCCTGAATACAACACCAGATTTATGGACAGACGGATGGATATCTGTACAGTGAAACAAACAGACTGACAGGTAAACAGACAAACAGAGCTCTGCTTCCAAGCTGTGCTCAAGTCCCTTCATGCTCCTTCAGGGGCAAAAGTGATCTAGGAAGCAGCCAAATTTCCTCAGGGTCTTTTGTTAAGTTTTCCAGGTAAAATAAGATTGTGACCTCTACAAAGACTAACGTCTATCTAACCTTCACAGTACGAGTATGCTAAAGCATGGGCTAGGGATTGACAGTACTGGTTCTGTTCTCCAGTGATCCCTCTCCATCAGCCAAGTCATATTTCACAGTAGCCTCTGAAACTGCTCTGATTTATATGAGAAGATGCAACTTTTTCTGGCAGGACCATCAAGGCAAAGAAAATACATTGTCTTTTCCTTTCCAAGCTCAGCCACACCTTTGGCAAAGAGCAGCTCTGAACTGTGCACATGTATTTTACTTGGCTTCAGTTCTGTAGTGTAGGGTTTCCAAACACTGGCATAATAAGGGGTGACTGGCAATGCCGTCATGAGGCCATACAAAATCTGCAAATCTTCTGTTAATCTCGTATCAGACTTAGCATTCAGACTGGTCATTATGAAACTCGTACATAAATAATGAATCTATTCTACCTTATTTTCCCAAATAAAAACTGCCTGAAATTAAATTTTCTCCCTGAGACCAGCTGTTCTGGGGTTATGACGAAATCAAGCTATTCAGAAAACTATTCAAAAGGGAAAGAGGACTGCCCAGAAGATTCTTCATGACCTAAATAAAATCAGTCAACCCTGAACATGCAGCACTGGCAGATTCCTTCATGTATACTTATAGACAGAAGCTAACACTGCATGTGAGAAGTAAGCCAGCTTTGATCATATAATTTGGGTTTAAAATAGAAAGTCTTTTCCTTTCATATGGTTGAAGAACTGTTTATCTAGGATTAGGAGTTATTAAAGGTACTTAGATAGTGATACTGAATAAGAAGAAAAATTTCTAGATTAAGACTATGGTTTTCATTTTGAAATTACAGTAAAATTCCATGGAGAGTTTTTGAAAACCAGTTTCCTAAGTGAAATTACTCAATTCAACTTTTTTTCCCACTCAAAATTAATTTAGTACATCTATTCCTATTAAGATCAATATATTTAAGCCCACAGTGTCAGCCTTTATTGTAAAAATGGTGTTATATGCTAATGCTGAAACAAAACCCTACAAAGGGATATCACTTCTGTACTTTACCATTGCATATTGCATTTCATGTCCTTACACCCTGTTGTGAAAGCACTTGAGAAAACCAATGGTAGAAATACTTGCCTTTTGAGGATAACTATAAGAAAGAGGAAAAATATATTAAACTGGTGATGGAGGAATATGGAATAGATTCACAGTATATCCTGTTTATCTGAGCTGGTGTTAGTGTGCTATCATTAAGTCATCTAATAGGGAACATGCCCGATCCACAAAGTATTGTGGTAAGAGTGGGAGGAAGAGAAATATTTCCCTGTTACAGAGGTAACCGTTCCCATTTCATTAGTCACTGGCAAGCCACAGTGGGACTCTAATAAGACTTCGTTGCGCTAAAGGCGTTTGAATCGTTCATGTTACTGTGCGGCTGACGCCAGCATCTGGGCTATTTTCAGCTCAGGGAATACTGACAGCATACTTGGCAAATGATGAATTATTTGTCAAGGGCATCATAGGCCAAATAAGTGTGGTCCCGTCTTGGGCTTTGAAGAAAAAAGAGCGCTTTGTTTACAGCCTGGTTGTTTTTGCGAGGCACTGCACATTGCAGGCTGTGAAATCGTGTGCTCAATTGAAAGGTGATCAGCCGCATGTTGCAGGGCACAGAGTGCGCTCTGCTGGGCACCGAGCGCCAACGCAAGAAACAGGGTACTCCTCCGTGAATCCATAAAGGAAAAGCTACAGAGACAAGTAAAAACAAGTCCAGCAGTTGCTTTGGTGGTAAAAATTGCCAGGTATTATCAGGCTGCTACTTGATCATACTATTTAAAACCCTCTAATTTTTATTCAGTGCAAGTGTAGACTCCACTACAGTCCATAATGAACATAAAATTCACTGATTATCAAACCTAAGGACAGTATAACAAGACCATTGTACATGAGCTGCCTTTTCCCAACTTCTGCTGGTTTGGTTCAGATTTGGACCTGTCTGTCCCAGGAGCATCCTCACTGTGAAAGGGCTGCTACTGGACCTGCATGCAGACTTGACAGACCATAGGGATTGACATCCTAAACCATCTCTGAAGCTGTTTACAGAAAACCTGGAGACAAATGGTACAGAAAAATCAGAGTATTTTGCTGATACACCACCCAGAAAGCCTTATAGTCAGGCTTCCAGAACAACTGACAGATCCCAATCATTCAAGTCTGAACACACTGACTGGAAAAAGGGAATAATATCTTCATTTCAGGAAAGAAGATGGACCAAGGCAGAGAGGGAGTTTATGGAACTTGTCCAAAACAACATGACAACACTTGGAAGTCAGGATCAAATAAGGATAACAAAAGGGCATATTGCTTGGGTTCTGGAGAATGCATATACAGAAGAGACAGGGCTCTTTCAAAAGACATACTGACCTCTACACTGTTTGAGTTAACAGGAAAAGCTGAAAAAATGCAATAAAAGAAATAAACTAAAGCTTACTTGGTGGAAGAGGCTCATCGATAGTTGGGTAGTGATGATGGTCAGGCCTCAGAGAAGGAAGCTGGCTGACTGGCTGAGAATTATGGAGTAAAGGACAATCACCTATGGACAAGATATTCAAGACATTGACAGTCATTCACTGTTTTTACAACGTGGCTCAAAAATTGTGCTACTGTAAAACAAGTGATTATTTAAAAACTAACCTGATGTACTAGCATCTCTGGGTATTCCTATTTTCAGGCACTATTTTAATAGCAACTCATATGGCAAAGAAGTATTAAAATAATGCATTCAAGTCTCTTGAGTCAATGCTAAACTGTTATGGGCCAGATTCTGGACTCACAGACACACAAGTGTAAGCGATAGAAGAATCAGGCTTGATCTCTGAGAAATACCGTTCATGTACAACTAAACTCGAGCTTCTGCAGCAACTGGCAGGAACATGCAAAATCCTGGTTCCAACTTTTAACTCATTCTATCAGTGGAATACAAGGCTAAAAGCTGCCTTGGATCTTTCCTTTTCAAAACGATCAATGGCTGCCTATGTAGGATTTTGCAGTCCCTGCAAAGCAGAAGATCATTGGTATTTTTCAAAATTCAAAGAATCCATCTTGGGTTGAAGGAGGGAGAATGCAAGAAGGACCAGAAACAGGTAGGAGACAGGTGGTAGAAGAGAAAGATGAAAGATAGTGAGATATAGCCAGGATCTGAGATAAGGAAGGAAGACCTGAGATAGAGAAGATGGAAAGATGAAGAAGAAAAAGAAAAGAAGAAGAAGGAGAAGAAGACGACAAAGAAAGAGTCACACAGAATACAGTGCAGAGTAAGTTTTTAAACACTAGCATTTGTATATACATCCATATATAGAATCACAGAATGGCTTGGGTTGGAACAGATCTTAAAGATCACCTAGTTCCAACTGCCCTGACATATTTAAATATTAAATAAATGAAACCTAAGTAAATGTCTAAACTCATGTTCTGCTGAGAGGAACAAGTAACTTAAGATAAAGGCAATGTTTATAGAATCCTTTAAGAAACTAAGAAGTTCTAGTAGGGATGAAAAAGCAATCCTTATCTTAGACTTAACATGCTAAAACTTCACAGGTTCTAGAACAAAGATTCCTTCTTAGCTTGTCTGTAAAATCTTAGAAACCAGGACTATTTATCTTACTAAGGGACATGTTTTCATATTGTGTAGTAACAGTTTTTGATTGTAACTTCCAGCTTGGCTTGTTAATACAGATACACTCTGAATTGCATAAACATAATATTTACAAGCATCAGAAAGATGCAGCTTATGGAAAAAGATATATTAAACAGAACGGTTTTGGTGATTTTTGGGAATGCTAAGCCAAAGTCATTGTGTTCTAGCTGATTTAGCTCTCTTTAATGTTAGAATCTTAACACTCTAAGAATGAACGTTTTGTAAAAACCCCAAACATATACCAATCAAACGTAAAAAAAAAAAAAAAAAAAAACCAGAAAAAATTAAATACATTTTTTTCTTAAAAAAAACAACAGCTAGAAGGCAGAAGCCAATTTTGTATAAAACTGTAAAAAACCTCACACCACTCAGAAAAGAGAAAAAACACTGAGACAAAAATACTCTCTCTTCTAGGTGCGCTGATGATACCGTATGGCCTGTCAAATGCCTTCATTAAACCACTTGTGTATAGGCGTATCTCACAGATGTAGCTGCTGCATGTTTTGAACAGACAGCAGAGTTACATAAATTTATGACTCAGTGCTAAAAGTCCATCTCTCACAGCCTTAAAAATTGTGCTGTTACTACAGGTTTTGTAGCACCAACTACCAGATCACCCATCTATGTTTCTTTACTTACCTCACCACAATTGACTCTCCCCTAGTCAAGATAGTTAGGTCAAGCCAGTGGAAGCATGGTAGTGTCAGTCACCTGGAGTGGGTGGAGGTGACCACATCTACTGTATTTGTAACAGCTGCCAAGTCATGAAGCAATGTGCACATTGACTGAGGCACCCCTGGTGACACTGAGGGAGTGCTAAGAACTGGACTGCCCTTCAGACACACTCAGCTAAACAAGGCAGAGCCACCATGGACACTGCAGTGCCCTTTATGGAGGCTCACGTCTTGGTGCTGCACTGAATCCATATGCAGAAGACACCCTCTCCCACCACATCTCCTATCAAAAGCTCACACAGTTCAAAACAACCACCAAATCTGTACATATGGTCCCACACATACACAAGCTTGTGCCCCCTTAGCTATACTTGCATGTAAATGCTGTTCACAAGCAAAGGCTCTCGCCTGCAAGAAAGGAAGCTGGGTTTCTATGCCTGTATACTTCTTAAAATATAATTATTTGTCCTATATTCTGCTCTACAGACTCAACAATTCCCTAGTCCCAGCTGTCTAAAAAGCATTTACACATGGTGTGTAAGGACACCCTTACACCTGTTTTTCTGCAGAGGTAGGGTCTGTGGCAAAGGAAGGTGTGAGAAAATAAATTGGGAATGGGGAAGGAAAACAGAGATGAATGCTTTAATTGGAGTTCCACAGTGATACCTGAATAGGTTTTCCTTTTGCTGCCATTTTAATTTTGCGTCACTTACAGAAGGAGACAGATGAATCAGAATAAGGGAATGCAAAGACCACCTCTTGACCTTGCTGCACACTCCTGAGCTGCAGCTAAGTCCTTTACTTCTTCAGCTGTTGAAAAACAATACACTAGCTGAAGAAGAGAGGAGTGATCAACTCCCCTTCTTCATGTAACTGCAGAGAACATGAAAGGAGTTACCAAAGGGAGGGACTTAATGTAACTGTGAAGGAATTGGAAAAAATAGTACCTAAATTACAAAGGCAAAAAAAAAAAATAATTAAAGTATATTCTATCTCTAGGGAAGAATAGGGAGATGAGAATTTTATTTAATATAGTTAAATTTTCAAAGTATCTAAGTAAAAATATAAATCTTTGTTGAGTTTCCCTATGATCTGTGACATCTTAGGTACACTCATTTGACACTTGGAGAATTGGAACAAATGGGGCTTGAAAACTGTGTAAGAGCTTATGATTATATATGGCTAATAAACATTTACAGAAACCGGCCCAGACCTTTATGTGGTGCAAATCAGCATATCTGCTCTTTGACAAGCACAGGTTGGTCCTCCATCTAGTCCTCCATGACTATCAGAGACATGGCAGCACATCAGATATGTAATATGGAAAAATCCCAGGAAAAAAGGAATGAGTTGTTGGATGTGATGATGCTGATCTGCCACATAACTACAGTAGCTGATCTTGATTTTATAATGATGCATGTATATCTACAGTAATTCATATATATGGATTCCTATCTGATTTAGTTGGTTTTGCCAGGTTTTTTAAGGACAGGCTCAGTTATCCAACCCTCCCTGATATCTGGCCCAGCTCACAGCCCCTGAGTTTGTAAGAAATAAACCGTGAGCTATCTGAAACCTCAATTATCTGATGCCTTCTGTGACATCTAGATAATCAGGGTTGCCCAGCGCATCAGTTCTCAGGATCTAACCTTCTCTTCTGCTGCTTGGACCTGCTACTGGGGTGTCTAGACCCTCTGTGGCTCTCTGTGGATTCCCACCATGAGCTACTAGTTCATCTGGCCACTGGGAGGAGCCATCCACTTGCTCCCTGTCCAGCTCAGGGCTCTGCACTGAATCTGGCACTGACTCAAAAGCACTGTTCTCCTCCTCATCATCATCCTGTGAGGAGAAGACCGTGCTCTCAGAAATCTTTGCGCTGTCGACGGAGGAGAAGCGCGTATGGCTGGAGAAGCGATTGTTACTGTCGTAGCAGGAGGTGCTGTAGCATGAAGTACTGTAGCAGGAGGTGCTGTAGCAGGAGGTGCTGTAGCAAGAGGGGCTGTAGCAAGAGGTGTCACACGCCTCACATTCGTTGTCACCATTGGGCCTGGAGCTCGACTCGCTCTCACTTCCTCTCCTGGGGGGTTCCCCATCCAGCAGCCCATCATTCAAGTCAGAGAGCTGCTCATCCAAGGTCCCAGGAAGCACCGTGCTCTGGCTGAAGTTCTCCTCAGCCTCGTTTTCCAGAGGAGGCTCTGCTGCCACAGTCTCACTCTCACTGACCACGTCCTTATCCAGCACCTCCTTGACAGTAGACTCCTCATCGTTCTCCCTTCCATTACCACTGTCTTGCTCTTCTTCCCCATCGCTGCTCATCTGTACTGAGGGCAGGCTGTGGAGCAGGTTGTGTATCCGTATGTAGTGTGTGCGAGGGGTCTCTGGCTCACCACAAGCTGAAGCTATGACCGTCTCAAGTTCAGACACAGGCAGGGAGCATGGCCTGTTTTTCCTCTTCGCTGTGGTCCTCAGCTGCAGCTTGTTGTCTTCCTCCTCCTGGGCTGAAGCCCCTTCTTCTTCTTCCTCTTCCTGACTCTTCTCTAGGTCTTTGCCAGCATGCACATTTGCACTCACCTCATCAATATCTACTGCTTCTGTGCTGATCAAGACTCCATCATCTCCCTGAACACCAGAATTGACTTTGTTATTTTCCCTAACTTCAGGCTCAGGAGGAGACATGCAAGCCATCAGATCCGACTGTTCCATGAGGTCCGTAGCACTCAAAGAAGGCAGCACTTCTCCTGGGATGGATTCCAAGGGCTCAGGAACTGGCATCACATCAACCTCCCCATCTCCTGCTAGCTCTTCATTTAAGCTGTTCTGGTTGACTTCCCCAGGTAGTTTGACAGCCCCTGGGCTATCGACACTGTTCACACTGTATCCATTTAGCTGTTCTGGAGCTGCACTTTCTGAGGTCACTGTGTTGATGCATGGAGGCTCACCGAGGCTTTCCTCTGTGGGGTTGTTCACAGGGCTTTCCAGGAGGTCAGCTGGCTCAGGATCTGCACTAATGGAGACCTCTTCATCATCTGTATGAGACAGGAAAAGGAGTTACTTACTCTTTTAACAAGAAGTGTCGACTGAACCAGAGGGTTTGGCTGTGGAGGCACAAGCCTCCACAGCAATCTGAGAAAACTAAAAGCATAAATTACAGTGTGAAATGAGTGGGCAACTGAACAACTATCAAGAAGTGTTGAGGTTTTTTTTGCTAGGCAGTCTTTTTACAGTGGATTTAATCATGGGTTTACTCGTGGTGGTAATCTGCATGCAGCACCCTGCCTCCTTGCAGCATTTCCTGAAGGTAACACCTTCTTGCAACTTCTCTTAGAGCCCAACCGGCATCAGAAGAAATATTATGGGAATATTATGAAAGTATTATGGGAATCAGGAAACTCTTCCCTGAGATTTTAATGACACTCTTTTTGTCACACTGAGGCTGGCAAGACTCCACAACAGAGAAGGTAAAAAAATGTGTTTGCCACACCTGAAAGGCGAAAACTTCCCCCAAAATATCCCTTGATGTGATCCTCATCTGTTCCACCTCCTGTTAGACTTCAAACAACCTGGTCTCTTTAATGCCATCCAAACAGTCAAGGTTTTCTAGCAAGTGAAAAGAAATGATTGCCAGCCACTAATGCAGCTGTTGTTGGCTTGAAAAACTGTAGCAGAGAGGGCAGAGAGCCCCCGAGGCAGAGTCCCTGAGAAATACTGTTGAGACTGTGATGTGAAAACCAAGGTTCAATCTTAGACCATCATGACAGGTTCAGTCAATTTCAAATAACTACAAACGAAAATGAAACAAAACCAAACCAAAAAGGGGAGGGGGGGGGGGGGGAGAAGTGGAACATAGAATTTATTTTTGTTTTTACTTTTTTCATTGAAAATAATGAAACTGAGAAACTTTCTAATCATCTTTGCTCTTACATTCTCCATTTTTACTTATGAAGTGCTCAAATACAGGTGACTCTACAAGTAAGAGCCCATATAACACTTTCACTAGGACAGGTGATACAGAAGCAGATGAGACTAGTTTTCCACTATCTTCTCTCCCAGTGATGTGGTGGAGTATTTGGAACAGCCAAGAACAGGGGAATATAAGACACCAGTACCTCTGTCCTAAGGGGAAAGAGGGAAGAAATTGTGACTCACAATGCATCCTGTGATGCAGGACTTTATGCACTTCCCTTCGATCATGACTGTACCTAAAGTCCCAGAGTAGCCAAGAATTAATGCAGATTTCTGAATAGAAAGAATAAAAAAAAAATAATTCTAGAAATCTAGATAAATGATGGGTTAGGACTGAGAATTACCTGGATGGATGGAAGAAGTTATCTCAAATCGGAACTGCAGCTGGCCACTGACATGATCTGTAGGAAGTCTGCGACCCAGAGTGTAGCTTACAACCCTGTCCCTGAAAGAAAACAAGTATTGTCACAATAGACTATAACCTATCCTATGTCTACTCTGCATAGATAAATCTGCTGTGACCTACAAAAATACATAATAAAATACATAAAGGCTATTCATCCCAGCCATGAGGGCATGTTGACTTGCATACGAGAGAACAAATGGCAGAGGAGAGGACAATGTCTTCAATTACAATGGAACAGTTGATTAAGTGAGTAAGACAGGCTGCTGAGATACACAAGCACACATGTATAAATATAGAGAGAATGGTGGGAATGAAACTTCTGCAGTATGGGTATGAAAATAGCAACATGGGAAGCAAACAACTCCCACTTCAGCTATTGTTACAAGACTGCTTCCCTGCATATCTGACCATCTACCTTTTTGTAGAACCTTGAATTTCTGTATTTTCTTCCCTTCCATGTCCATAAAATCAGCTTTCCTGTTCTTGTTTACAAAACCTTGTGCAGGCCAGTCCCCGCATACCACCTTCTCTCTCTAAACTGGCTGAGTGACTGCTCTTCATCTCTTTCCACCCCTCTTACCTCTATGAAGCTGAAATATCAGGAGAACACCTTCCTGACAAGGTTGATCAATGACTCCATTCTGTCCTTGTGCAGGTCCCTCCCTTTGCCACACTTCATCCACCCCTCAGAACAGAATGAAACTATAGAAGAGATTAACTTCCCAGATGCCCACAATGAGGCTGAATCAATCTTTGCAAAGCATTTCTTAAGTGTAACGGGTTCACTAAATAGTAATAATTACACATCTTTTGAAAGAAACATAGTTCACTTCCAGTTGGGCCAAATATACTTGATAGCATAGTTTCACATGCATTAGAAACTCATATAAATGAGATGACCTCAAGTTTTGTGTACGATCTCTTTGGAATTGTGTGCATACATCTCACTGAGCTTGCCTGAGGTTCAAGTGTCACTATGGTATTAAAACTGAGCCAGATCTACTGCAGGTTGGAGGCACTGCTCCTGGCAAAGTATATCCTTAGATAGACAGTATTTACAAAAAGGAAGTAAAATAGGAATTTATCATCAGAAGATGATGAGAAATCTTCTCATACAGAGGAAAGCCAGTGACACCAGTTACAGGCCTCTACCTTCCCCAAGCTGTTCTTAGCCATCTGGTTTCTAAAAAGCTACTCTATCTTCTCTACTTGAGAAACAGGGAGGTAGTTTAGTCCCTTCTGGTATGTTCAGCTGTCAATATCACAGCCAGCTTCTGAACCAGCTGTTCAAAAAACACTTCCAACAAGCTCATCTTCCTGCTGTTCTGCTGAATTGAGACCCAATTATCAGAAATGCCTTCTTGGAAACTACATTGTGTATGCTTTCTTCAGAGATGATTTTTTTTCTCCCTTGCTCTTACAGGCTTAGAGTCAACTTTCTGGCCTTTTCTGATTACTAACCATCTTCCCTAAATTGGGTTGTGTTATTTTGGCAGCATACACCTTCTTAGAACTTTCATGCAATGGGGAAGCAGGGCAGTGCTTGTGAGCTCAAGGTTGTTCCTTGGCAGCAGGGTAGGGTCAGAAAGCATTAGTTACAACATGCCACATATATATTTTATAACATTTCCCCTTTCCAGAAATTAAAAAGAGGAGGAACAGATCTGGCATGTTTTTAGCCCATAGGTAATTCCCTGAAACATGAAAACAGCCTTCTGATAACATTAAAGGATATTCAAATTGAAAATATTGCACTCTCCAAATTCACAGCCAGGATACACAAAAAAAATTATTCTTTCCTAAACACCAGCTCTCACTTTTCAAAATGCCATGCATAGGGTTATAGAGGGAATTCGGTCTGGCCCACAGTCCTATAAATTCTACTTAAAACCAACACCATTTATCAGACAACAGTTTAATAACTTCCCCTCAACATCCTTATATTGCAAAAATGATATATCACCAGGGGCTTCAGTACAGCAACACACTCATTAAACAACATAAGCAGCAAAACTTACCCTATGGCATGTCTTTCCAAGAGGCGCTGAACCGGCATAGAGAGTTTTCCCAGAAAACGTTTGATGATAGGTCGGCTCTTTGCAAATTTGTCTTTAACTTCTATTTCCAGGACGTCCGTGGGCAGGGAGACAAAGCTGAATTGCTGAAATAAAAGAAGGGCACAGATCAATAAGCTGGTGGCTGGGCCACAGCAACACAGAGTACTACAGCTGTGAGGCACACCTCAGCACAGAGGCATGAAGATCTAGTGACGTGAAGGATATATGATCACTCTTTTCAGATACACTTTTCAGACAGATTGTTTTGAAATATCTCCTTTTCTGTTCATCTATGCCCCAGCCTACAAAGGAAGAACTCTGAAAACACTCTTTATCTGGATCCGTCTCCTAACCTGGTTGACTCCACAGTTCCACAAAGAGCTCAACCAGAAGGCAAGACCCAGCACAGGCTACTGTCACAAACAATACTGGAAAAACGAACAGCGTCACCTAAAACTGCTCCTGTCATCAAGTGCATTGAAATGTGTTGACTGCTGTCTCAGCTGGTCTAGTCATAAGAACATCTATTTGTAAGTAATGTTTCAGTAAGCTTTTAGGGACTGTGTGCATGCAAATCTGGGGTAGGAACAAAGAGACTGGTATTTTAAGATTACAGGAACAAGCATTGGGAGCATTAGGGCACCTGGAGATGTCTAGATGTCCCAAAGCTCTATTTAAAAATAGTAGCGAAGAGCAAATATATTAGGTAACTTGGCTTTGCTCTCTCCTAGAGTGGCTAGGAGCTGGTGCAGCTGGTGACACAGGTCTCAGAAATTTTTCCAAACATCTGCTATTACTAGAATATAATCAATCAGAAAAGCACATTTGTGCTGTGGTGCACAATAGTAGAAAAACTGTCAAACCACTGTTCACCTGAGAGGTCAGTATTGATCTGGAAGACAACTTCTGTATTAAGTGAATATTGAGATGGCTGAAAGGATTTTTCTAGGTTTCCCCCTGCCAAACCCAATCTTCACAACAGAATCATTCTCTGGGTTATCAAATCACTTGCTCTATTGAATCATGGTCTAATTCAGAGATGCTTAGTTTGAACAGCTTCAAGTGAAACCAACATGAGTGCTATATTCTGTTAATCACATCCTGCAAAAATGCAAATAATCAGAGAAGTACAATTCAAACAAAAGCTAAAGTGTTATTTTCTTGTTTTCTTCTACATCTTTGCAACAGGCTACCAATTAAGATAAATGCACCAAACAGGAGAACCTGAATTCCCCATGTATATGGAAAGTTGCTTTAAAAAATAAGTTGTCTTACTATTAGTGTTTCACCTGCTAAAAACCTTGAGTAACTGCCAGTTCATGACACTTGAAAGCAGAAGAGAGGAGTTGACTTTAAAATGAGTTATTGTAACATAGAGCAATTTGCCATTTAATGAATTCTCCATTTTTGTGCTGCTGACTTGTAGATTGTGGAAGTCTCTGTGGGGTGGAGCATGCACACACACAGGTGAAGAGTGAACTGTCCACAAGTGAAAAATAAAATGTAGGTTTAATGATCCAAATCTTCTGAGGTCAGTAATATATTGTCTTGTGGTGCAACTCTGAAGCAAATCAGAATCTGCATGGAAATTTATTTTCATAGTATCACATGGAACCAAGTCTGACAGCTCCTTCTTTGCACAGGAAACATATTGACCTTTTCCAGAGTAATAATCAGCACCTGAGCAGAGAGTATGGACTCAGGGAGCAAGATGTATTGGAATCAGCCAAAGAAAATGTCTCTTTTCCCTTGAAGAGCTGTGCCTCAAGACACACAAACACTAGGATATTCCACAAAAAGTGTAAAATCCAATTGTGTTCAGATTTCATCACCTGCCAAACCATTGCATTTTAATATACCAAGACTACCCTGGGACCAGGCTCTGGTCCATGATCAGTTTCCAAATGTTTTCTCTAGGAGGATGTTCTCATGCATAAAACCAGCAGCATTTTGAAAACACAATTAAGCCTTTAAGACTAGAAATGTCCTGTGGCAGACCTCAAAGGCTTTGCCATTTGGAAGCAACTGCAGTTTGAGATCAAAAGTGAACTCACTGAAATGGGCTTGGACACAGTTTGTAAAACAGTGATAATTTTATGTAATTCAGTTTTCCATTATCTAAGAAGTTGACTCTGCTGTTGCTGTCATCTAGTTTAATTCTTATTGGGCAAGATTTTTCTAAGGCAATCTCTGACTGCAGGTGCCTCAGGCTCATGCCATCCACACTGAAAATTGAAAAGGGATCCTTGTTTGTAGAACAAATGGGCCTCTAGCCCTGAGAAAACACCAGCAAAACACCTTGGCTTGAAAACTTGGAGACTTACAAATGCATTTTCAAAAATAATCAATCACTTTTGAAAACATGTTTCTTGTGACATTTAATGATTGGAATGTAATCTTTGGATGTGGAAGCAAATCACCATCAAATCCTAGTTTCTCTCTCGTCCCTCACCATCTTTTCTGACAAGTGCCAGACCCTGTACCTTAGCCACAAAATACTGATTGCACTTACACTGTTCCAAGTCTTGGCCTTTACTATCCTGCTTGGCCTTTGCTATCCTGTCCATCTGGAAGAGAAATGACTCTGTGTTTCATGGTCTTATGCAACACAACTAACGTAAAGCAGTAATATATTACTGATGGAATAAATTAAATCCTTTCCTTGCCTAATATTTGCTAATTATCACACAGTGGCCAGTTTGTGAAAATGAAAGCACAAGCTTCATATCGGAGTTTAAATAATACCAAATCCAAAATCCCAAACAAAGGAAAACAAAACAACCCCACCAAACCCCCAAGCCCTCAACCACAAACAAACAAACACTGATCATAAATTCTGCAGTATCCTTGGGTTTACACTCAGGGATATTGTGATTAATAATTCATCCTAAGGAGGGGTAAAAAAAAGGAGGCTGCAAAATCACGAGAGAGAGAAAAATTAACTGTCTTCAGGAGGAGGGAAGTTTGATGAAGCTTCTAACATGTGCCCAGAAACTTCACCATTGATGACCAAAAGAGATGCATTTTAAGAACAAGTTGGCTGACATTTTTTGATGTTACTATTACAATTTTTACTGTAAGTCTTCTGTTATTTGGAACTTTTCGCATGCTTACAACTCAGTGTTACAAAATTAACTCAGAAGTTCAGCTTTCACATTTAAAAGTATAATACTTATAGTCACAGACGAAAAGCAAAAATACAAAAATTTTAGCATAATAAGCCCAAGTATATTCTTTTTAAAAGACTTCTGGATTTTTTGACAGCCATTACCTGAAGCCAGATTCTTTTATCTTTTTCATCTGGCATTGACTACTGGGTATTTTCTTTTACAATCTAATCCTATATACTTTCACTGGGGCCACAGCTCACCTTGCGGGCTTGTTCATTGGCTATTTTCATTCTTCTCCACAAAAGTTTATGTTCTTTGAATCACAACCACTAGTGCAAACCCTGCAAGACTGGTCAAGAAGTTAATGAGAACTGCTGGAATACGAAGTCACTAAACTAAATTTTACACTGAGACTAATTGTAAAAGAGTATATTGAAGTTTACATAAATGGGCTTTTTTTTTCACAGTCAAAAAACAAAGTGAAAGTATAATTTCTGGCAGTTTTTTAATTCTAATGTCACAACTCAACTTGTTCCAAAGCTTTAGCCTCTCCAGCTGTTCAGTGCTCCACCGAACTTGAAAATGGCTTCATGGAAGTGGATTGTGACTCTGTCTGAATCTCTCTTTTACTCAAATAAAAAAATCTTAAAAGAAGTAATAGATTTCAACACAGCTGCTAACTCATCTACCAGAATAGCTACAGTTTCAAGTCTAAAGCCCAAGAAGAAAACTTTGTCTAGTTTTCTAACACACAGAATTACGTGTTCATTTGGATAATAGCAGACAACAGGACACCTGTTAAAAACAATTCACAACAATTTATTTAAGTGATTACTAGAATTTGAAGCTTTCACTTGATCCACAACCAAAATTCAAGTAAAATGCATTTTATAAAATGTACAGATCTCCAGAGGGAAAAACCTTTTTATTTTCCTCTCAAAATGTATTAGGACTGTTGGAAGAGATGGTTGTCTGTCAGGTGTATTCCTAAAAAGAAGTTACAATCAGAAAGTCTGAACACCAGGAATAATTGATGATCCCTGGTATACGTGGAAAAACAGCACTTGTGATCTGCAGAAAGGAGGCTTTAGGGAGGTGGATGTTTCCTAACCTCTGGAATGTCTTGGCCATGTCTGCATTAGGAAGATTCATGGGACAATGTGAGTGGAACTAGAGAGCAAAGGAGCTGGTGCTGTGCACCTCACTACCACATCCAGACATGTTGCAAGGATTTTACCATGAAGTGACTCCAGGCTGGTGCCCTGGATTGAACTCCCATTTATTGTCTAAAAAGCGCTTGGTGCATTCCTGGAGCACATCTGTTCACTTCCCTTCTGCTAAGAGTAATTGAGCTCATGCACTTCTGGACTGACAAGCACTGTCTTTAGTGGGGAGAGCAGGAGATTTGCTTTGAAATGGGTGTCTTGAATGGAACACAAATACTGTTATAGATGGACCCAGAGAATTGTTAAGAACCATGATGTATAGAACAAGTTAGTATGTGTATTATTTTCCCAGTGTCTTCTTCAATTATTTCCTTTTTAGGGTGCAATTGCATCTCTCTTGACTTATGCTATCTAGGAGGAAACAAACTTGCTTTAGAAGCAAAGTCATTACATCTCTCTACTTTCCCCACTTCTTCAGCCATTTGTCAATGCCTGTCCCACTTGTTACAGTGGCAAGAAATGCAATGATTGTTTTGTTCCTACACATTTAATGCAAAGAGGGAGTAGGACAGGAGAGAGATATCCTTTTAATTTCTCACTAAGAAAAGAGCCCCAGCATTATAGCACATCTTAGACACCAGAGTAACTGTGCCATGCTGATCTTTAAAATGCCCCTGCCAATGGAAAATCTTTAGGTGAAATTTTCTCAGGCATCAAAAATCAACAAGGTATAATTACTTCCATAGAAATACAGAAATGGAGGGAGACTAAAGAGCAAAAGTGACATGATAAAGAAAATCACAGCAACATATTAACATATTAAGTCTTCTTGGGTTAAGCAGTGTATCATCAATTTTGGCTCCGGTCAGTAATAAGTCATTAGGATTCTCCTCTCATTTACACAGATTTTACACAATTGCCTCCTGCAGATTCACTCTCAGAAGACACAAATCAGAATCAAAGCTAGCTAGAATCAGCTGAGACATTCATAATCTCATACCATCTCAATGATCTAAATGTAAATCTGATTTTACATTACTGCTGGCGTCTCCAAACACGATCTGTAAACACTGTAGTAAACACCACTGAAAGAGCTTCAGGTAGTAACCTACTTTTCAGTGCCTATTTGCTTCCAGGCTCAGTAATGGTGACACAGACACAGATGATTAATTCAATTAATGTGAACAGATCTTGAGGGGACCTAAATGCATGACATATAAGGTAAAGAACAAAGACCCATGCTAATGCTGACCTGGCAGAATGCATCTGTATCCATTTATAAGAGAACAGAACCACTTCCAGAGCTTGGAATAGTTTTCATAGGCAGCCAGCTACTGGTGATTATTCATTTCCATGTTTCATTTTTGCCAAAGTTGTTTGCATCCCTGAATACAGATGACCCTAGTGACTCAACATCACTATCAAGAAAGTTGTTGAAATGAACATAGTATATCTATTAGCACCAATCAGACAAGTTACGGGCAAGTAAAATTCTTTAAAAACAGTCAGTATAATCATTGGGAGACAGTATAATAAAGTCAGTATAATAAAGATAGATAAATTAATACACTGGTGACGGGAAAAATTGGGCTCTTGATTTGGAGTTGAATTAGCAATTGAATTAAAAATAAAATTTATTTGTGGTATCTATCATGTACAGGGATGATACAAGCAGAAGTAAATCTTAAAAGGCTGTGAATTATATTTGATGCATGAAGATGAATTTATTCTTTCAGTTTAATATTTCATTAATGGGTTTTTCTTCAAATACTCCAGTGAAATAATTACAGTCTTAATGCGCACACCACTCTTTCTCTGTATTATTCTGTTCTTCATTCAAAAACCTCTTTTACTTGTCACTACTTTCTCATACAACACTAGTTGCACCAACAGCTGGATAAGCTCATCAAGCATTCCAGTGTCTTAAGCTTTCTACAGTAATCCTTAGTGACAAGAAAAAAATACTGCAGAGTCGGTAGTGCCAAGGGCAGAGCTCCACGGTTGTCCCCATGGGTCATGTCCCCATGGACATGCTCTATGCCTACAACGAGAGAATGCTGGAACACAGCAGTGTCTGCAGGGGGCCAAATCCAATGCAGTTTTTTATTATTCTGTTATGGCATGATTGTTGGGGGTTTTTTCCCCTGCCATAAAAGGGATGCACATAAACGCACACATGATGTTCTAAAGTCTGATTCAATCCTTTCTGCTTAACTCCTTCAAAGTTGGATAGGGCCTTCAGCAAACTGGATTTCTGGATTTCTCCCTCAGATTCATCTCAGAATTGTCTACAAATTTATTAGCACAGCAAAGACTGAAAATATTTGAAGACTCTCATCAGCACTAGTATACAAAGCTAGCAAGACTGACAGTCTTCTAGATGCAGAAGTTGCAAGCAAAATGCAGTTCTAGAAGAATAATATCCTAAAAGAAATCTAGACAATTTTTCACACCATAACACATTCCTGAAGAAGCTAAAGTTGTCTTGGGCTTTCACACTTCAATCATCAACAGATATTAAAATCTGTAGCTGTAAAGCTACAGCTTGTCTATGTAGTGAAACAATGTTTTACTCTTTACCTGGACATATGTGCAGAAATGTTATACAGGGAAGCTACCACCCATAAGGCTTCACTCAGTCCTGATAACACCTTTGGCAAAACTCATACTAAATTCCAGGATCTGGATTTGACTTCACCTATATATTGTTTTTATGCTTAGGTGTGAAGGCCTCCAAGTTTATACAGCATATTCTTTTGCATTTGGCAGTAGAAAGGAGAAAAGCTATCCAGGTTAGACAATAAGAAGTTCAGTCAGCATGATGTTTCTGTTGTTTTTACTTTGGTCTTCTGTTGAAATTATGGAACGATTCTGTGAGGTCATGGTAGGACTGTCAGCATTCTACTGCTACATTCAAATCAGATCAAACACTTTATTTTAAATTCATACTGTTGATTCAAATATATTAAAACATCTTCAATGGTTTTACTCTGTTCTGGAAAGACTTGGCTTTGCTCAAGTATCCCCTGCTTTTTTATGACTCCAGGTTCGTGCTACATCAGGTAGCACCCATTGTATCAGCCAACATTAAAGCCTCTAGAGAGGCAGAGAGCTAACATAAACCCCTTACTGCCTGATTGGGCTATTCTGGCAAAGTATTTTTCAGTCCCAGAACTGCTGGGTAGTCTATCACATACCAGTTCAGCATTCAGAATCACAGAATCGGTGCCCAACTCTGTATTAAGAAAAGCAATCGCACACCAGCAGTCAGACAGGCAGTTGTATCTTGGCATTCCTGCAAGCAGCATGCAAACCCAATGCTTCTATCACTGATGATGGCCTGCACTACAGAAGCCACCTCCTGCAGATGTTCAAGCCCCTGAGAGCTTCCTTCTTCTGACATTGCATTGGTAATCTCAAGAGACAGCTCACGTGAGAAATTCAAGTGCAATATTTTTGAAAAGTTGTGACTTACCTGAGGTGCAGAGAGCATGAATTACTCAGCTGAAAATGCTGTAAATCTGTGTATCAGATCTGACATACTAACTGCTATTAGTTAAGTGCTCTTGCCCTCTGCTTACTCACATCAATTAATTCACTAGTGAAATCTGGCTGTCCAGAGTGATAAGGCAGCCATTCCAAACACTCTTTTGTCTCAACTATGATTTACCAGTGTTTGTAAAAGCTGAGGCAAAGAAACAAGGAGTGAAACTGCAGGAAGTTAAGACTGTTTTTAATCTAGTAGTGGGATCCCATTTTAGGGGAATCTACTCCTCCAGAGGTAGATTATTGGAGTTGAAATTCAATGCATTCTTTAACAGATTTAACAGATGACATTTCCTACTACTTTAAATTTGCTGAGTGGTTGCATTAGCCAATTTTTATAGTCATCTCATTGGCCATTCCTCAGTGCTCTCTTTCCACTCACCAGTAGATAAAACAAGAATTAGGAAACAGTCTGCTCAGGCTGCCATACTTAAGAAAGAAATACCACAAATATGTCTAAGGTAAAATCCAGAAATCTGAAGCACTTTATCTGCCAAACCATAGAATTTCCTATCCAGTTGGAGGTATGTGAACTACTTTTTAAAGCACTTTGCTTTGTTCCTGTGATCTATTACTTGTCTGAACTGTGTATCACTTCACTGATTTCTGAAAAATTAAATTTTTTAAAAATGAGCTGTTTCTGAACAATGTGACAGCACACACTTAATATGAAACAATATGGGAATAGTGTCATTACTTTTCTATCTATATTAGAAGATAAGCATCCACCTTTGTCAATTCTACTTTCCATTTTGGGAAATGGGCACTTCCTTCTGAGATTTTCTTTGCATTTTACCTCCAATCAGCATGCTAGGACTATTCACTCTTTGTGCTTTTGCAACTGTCTGGGCTGGCAGGGCAATACCTGGGTAATCTGGGACTGTAGAGTCAGCCTATCCAGTGCCATGTGGTTTCCAGGCATTCACTTATTTAACATTACAGATGTTTCTGAAGAGCATGTGAAAACATACAGAAACATGTTCAAAATGACGTCTCTCTATCAGGAGAAGTTGCCACCTTGGGCTTTAACTCGTCTCAGTGACTAATTCTCAGTGTGAGGGCTCTTTCACCTCTACAGTGAGCCCTGCTGCAAGTGCCAAATTGTCACTTGGTACTCCTCATCTGTAAGAAATTTCCATTTCCTTACATCTCCTTGTACAAAGTACTGCAAATCAGGAGCAATGGAAGAATAGCTTTAAGTCAGGATAACTTGTGCTGAACAGCATTTGAACAGCCTATGAAATGATCATCAATATTACATGAGACAGATGAAAATTTGCTGAGGTACCAGGGTGCTCCCAGAGCATTTGTATAATGCAGGTGGTTACTATACAAACACAACAGCCTGGTAAGTATATGAGGAAGAATACCAGAACAAATTAATATAAGTAAATCAATCATCTTTTATTCTGCAGGACTTTTAGTCATAAAGCCCTACAGAACTGATTTGACTCTGAATTTGCTTAAGGGTAATCAAGAACATATGGAAAGATCCTAGTCTGCAGGTATTTCAATAATTTTATTTCCCTATTCCAGATTTTTTCAAGTTTAGCATCCAATACAAATCAGTTAGATCATTTAATTGGAAAAAAAAAAAAAGATAATTGCCTTCTAGTCACATGGAGTTAAGGAGAATCTAAGAAAAGAATGATCCTTCTGAAATAATACATTGCCTAAAATTCATTTTTGTGGAAACAACCTGAGACTGATAATCTCAATGAAATGGCTACGAATCCTCAGTATTTTGTCACTTCATATATTCCCATCCATAAGGGAAAAGGGTGGACAGAAGAATGGCTACCACGATGATTCAGCAACAGTTTTCAGTCTTCCTTCTCTTGTCCCATGAAGGGACAAAGTTGCAGAAAATCAAGCCTATGGTCTTCTGTGCAGCTTTTCAGTAACAAAACAAGGTGTTCAGACAGGCTGATTGCACAAACTGCAGCACAAATGCACGCAGTTAAACAACCCAGTATCAGCTGAGGAGAAGGTAGAAGAACATGCTGAACCACAGCTTGTCTCTTTTACACTCTTTTGCCACTCACAGGCTAACAACAGAAAGGGAGAAGCAGCATGCTTGCACGTAATTCAGAAAATCTGGGGGCTGAATAGCAAAGCTGGAAGCCAGCTGTGCTCTTTTGCTTTCCCATGTCCATAACTAGGCTATTTCATTGTTTGTCCTTTTCTCACTGCCAAACTCCCCTTGGAAAAGAAATGTCAGATCACAAACTCAGCCTTTTGGCACAGCTTGAGGAGAAGACACCCATGACATTTTATCAGGCCCACAACCCTACGTACTGAGCTTCACACAGAGAGCAAGTTTCCCCTTGATACCTGCTCCCCTCTAGTTCTGTGTCTTATGTGCTTCACTGAAGGTCTCTGCCAACTGCCTGATCCTCTGTGCCAGTTCTAGCTTGACCATTTCCACAACTGGACCTGGACCTCTCAACCAGATACATCTGATGCTTGGCTCCACAGAGAAGTTATGACTTAGTGGATGCCTCATAACAACATCCTCAACTGAGTCCTGATAGAAAGCATTTTTCTCTGACTAGTTTCAAGGTTGTTTTCCAGTCATATAACCTCCCCCACCTGCCACATAACCTGACGTGGTATCTAGTTTCTCCAGGTAGGAGAATTCAGTCCTATTTCTGCTGTCTTACTTCCCACTCATAGTTCCACTTCTATAGAGTTTGACCTAATTATCCCTCAGCTACCTTACAATTTGCATTTTAATTTGAATAAATCTGTCAGTGTATTTATTTACTTTTTACTCTTTCCTGCAGTGGAGATATTGTTGTGACAGAGCACACCAGTAAATCACACCCAGTATGTCAGGCTCCTTTAATTCCAAAGAGATTCCTTATTCTTTGCTGCCTATTGCCATTTTGCACGTAATTTAAAAACAGCAGGCAGCAATTGAACTCTCAGATCTCATTAATATCTACAAGTCCTTCCAACAAAAAGAAGCAGACTAGAGACTGTTTCTTCAAGGTGATGGCCAAACATGCCAAAGTTGCCTTTGATTTATATTGCTACTGATGCTTTTCAATCACATTGCTTCTCTTTATTTGCATGCTATACTTGTTCTGCCTTATATAATGCCTCTGTGTAAGAACACTATGACAAACTAGCAGCAGCCTTCCATGCTATGCAAGTTTATTTTTCAATTCTGTTTTATGCCTGCCTTCAATAGTTAACAATTTCCTAAATTACACCAATGAAGTACAACCTACACTGAAAGTATACTGAAAGTTTTCATGTACCACCCATCTTTGTAGCTAATTAAGAGTTTTGTACTGAGACAAGTAGTCATGAAATACATCAAGCACAGCTAAGTCAACAACTATTTAGCTAAGAACTTAAAAAAAAAAAAAAAAGGAGGGATAGTACTAGAGTAATGTCCATGTTTTAAGGAAAGTCTCAGCTTAACTCTTCAACTGCTTACCTCTCCTTGCCAGATTGGGTTAACGGTGTTACACATGATCTTAGATCTTTTCTCCTGTCCATGATGAGGAAGGGCTGGGAAGATGCTATGTTTTCCAGGCTGGATGGAAATCTTCAGATAAGGATCTGGATTGAAGAACATCCCTTTCTTCAGACCAAAAGCCTGGAAATCTGAAAGAAGGCATGGAACCAGATTATTTTTCACATTCTAGGCATCTCTTTGGGATGCTAGGAACAGTATATAGGGAACTGGTAATGAACTCAAATAATATGGCAGGAATGTTTATTGTGAGTCAATGTAATGCCAAACCATAATGGTCTTCTGATTTAAGATTTACAAATTATTACATAATGAAACTGCAAATTTACAGCCTGACTGTACAGCCTGATTAAGCTTTTAAATCAGTATTTATGCACCTTCAAGTGATACACTAATTTTTCTAAATAAGCTGAGCCCTTGCTCAGCCTGACTGTAGTGGAAAGACTACTCCTAAAAAGAGATCCCAACATTTAATGTCAAAGTCATGGCATTTGGTACCCAATGAATGTCATTTTTCCTAGGTATCAATTTTACCACTATACAGATCTTAGCTTTTACACCACTTTCTTCTACATGAGAAGTAATTTCACAATTTTTCTCACTTTAAATAATTTTCTTCCCTGCATGGGTTAACTTCACCTTAGGAAAACTCTCATCTATAATGTCCAAATTTTAAGCAGGGCTTTACAGCTGCAGAACTCACAGGGAACATAACGTGTGTTGCACACACAAAAAATGCCCAGGCACTTATTTGAAAATTTCCCCGTAACACTCCCATTATGTCACTGTGAAGCTGATGAAATGCAAACACATCTGCTGGTATATCATTAATTTTGGCTCAACAGACACTGATTGACCCCTCTGGTCTTCTCTTTTCTCAGATGCATTTCTAAGCTGTCTTTGGAACATATAAGCATTTATTCCTATTAGCAAGTTCAGTAGCTAATTTATTATCCACCAATCTTTGCATAGGGATTCTCCCCTGTTAAAAGCTTCATTTCACACTGGGCTATAAGCACTGTACTGTATTCTGCCTATTTTCTCTTGCTGTATTGGAGAGATAAAAAAGTATTAGACAAAATGTTTCTAAAACTGCATAGATGGATACCTAAACATTCAACTTAACAACATATTTTTTCTTTTGGCAGTTTTTGAAAACATTAATTTTCACAGTCTTCTAATTTTCTTCTGATTAAAAACCCAATGGTTCCGGCAGGTTGTGGGAGACCATGAAAAACCCTCAAGGCAGATATTCTGGATGACTCTGAAAATCATACACATTGCACAGTATCATCAGTATTTTTTCCAGAAAATAGCTATATCAAACCCAGTTGTGTATTGCTTCCTTAACATATGGTTATAGCCAACACAATAAAATGTGCAAGTTAAAAAGAATTGTTTTATTTTCCATTGGTTTTATTCATCTATTTCACCACACAATTCATGTTGCAGATATTCAAAAGCTGTTGGACAGATGGTTGTGAAACAGACTGTATTTTAAGAATCTCATTCTTGAGACATTCTCTGACAATTAACAAAAAAAAAAAAAAAAAAAAGAGGGCATTACTACTAAGAGCTTATTTGGAAGTACATTGTTGAAACTGTATTGCCACAGTCCTAGCAATGCTATCACATGAAGAAAATTATCTGCTTCAAAAAGATAACACTGTTTTTTTCCCCTTTTTTGTTTTCTGAGTGCACAATCTCTGTGTAAACAGCATAAATCTCATCTAACAGCCCTGCTGAAATCATATATGGCAAACTCTTTTGCTTTGGAAGTTTTACTATTAGAAATCCATTCAAGAAATGGAAACCAAGATTGCAAAAGGAGTATGAATGACAAGGGCCAGCAGTGTATTAGTTCAGGCTAACATATGAGAGGAAAGAAAGATCTCTGGGATCTTATTTCTTTCTCTCTGATACTTTCTCGAAAGAGTCTGAAACTGAAATATTCATTGCTGTATATGTTTCCGATTGCTTTTTTCCCTTCAAAGAGAGACCACGCTATCTTTGGGTATTACTGAGTAACAAAGTAGTCTTCTGATAGGAAATACCTAGCACTCAATTATGTGTACTTATACATCATGCATCATAAAGAAAATACATTTAGGATGACCTACCAGCCTCTTTCCAGTTGTGGGAATTAGAGCATAGCCATGGAGATGAAGGTACTCCTAGCCTCAGTTAACAGTCTCATTTTTGTAATCGGATGAGGAAAAGAAGGTAATTTAGCTAAGCATGTGGCATGAAATTTTATTTGTGTAACTTCCTTGCTGAAATTGCACAATACAACAATTTTAAAAAAATCAGTTAAAAACTTCAATTTTACTGTCCAAAGTACGAGTAGGGCTAGCAGAAATAGCTTTCCCAAGGACAAATATCTCAATTATGTACCTCACCACAAATTCTCATCACTGTGAAAAACAGAGCATCACAACTGAAAAAGCTCCTTATAAAGCTACATAGATATCTGCAGATAAGCAGAATTTCATTTTATTTGAAGCAAAACCTATCTGTAGGTTTTGCAACTATCTGCTGTAACTTGCTGTTGTAACTCTTACCACTCCAGTAAAAATCCCCAAGAGAAGAATCACAGGCATTCTGCCTTCCCAAATGCAAATATTTTTCTCTATCATCTTAAAAAAAACCAAACAAACAAAAAACCCAAAAAAACCAGTTCAAAAGATACTAAACTTTTAAGTGAAGGTCTGAAGTGAACCAAATTTAAATCTTTCGTTGAATGAATGAATTCCAGAAGGCTGGGACATACCCTGCTGTACCCTGTAATTTTAGAGTGCATTTCTTGGAGACATATGAGGAAATGCAAAAATAACTCATCTATGGTTTGCAAAGGTGTGTTTTCATCCAGTCTCTTTAAAAAAAGCTATTAATATACCATATGTCAGTTTCTCATTTAGTCACAAATCACACTTCAGTGTGAAAAAGGTTATATACATCTAACCATTTAATAATGTCAGGCCATCTCTCATGACAGATGACAGAAGGAAGAAATCCAGGTAAAGACAAAGTACTTACAGCCTTTCACTGCCTCAGACTTGCACTACTTGTAAATACATGCATGCTGTCTCAGCCAGGCTCTCCTCATTGGAGAAAAATGCCTTGTACTAACTGCTGCCTGCTGCTGTCCCTAAGTGACTTATGAATTCCTTCCAACTTCAGAGCTTTCTTTCCATACATGCTGATCTCCAGGTGCCTGGATGAGACCTAGGGAAGCTTTACTCTGGGTCACTTGTATGCATGTACCCTCTGCCCCAAAGGTGTGCTACAGACTTCCCCCCCGTCTGTTTTATAAAGGATCATTTAGCAAATCTATTCACCATGCAGCATCACAAACTTTGGGGCACTGGTGACTGCATAGTGATGCAGACTATTTTTGTGGTGAACCAGTGTATTTATTGGAACCAAGTGGGGATGTCAATTCCAACAACACGGCTAGAACTCATCTGTGTTTTACAATGCTTGATTTTGCCTCAGTACAAGTCATTAAGCTTTCAAAAGCTCAGGGAAAAGTCACATTTTGTTATACTCAGCAAGGAGATTTTCTGACAGTAATGATGAGCAAAACTACTGTAAAGATGTTATTTCAATTCCCTGCAGACATAGCAGGTATTCAACCAGACCCATATAGGAGCATGCCAGAAAAGGATTGAGAAGATGGAGAACCAGACTCTGGAGCAGTCTGTTTTCTAAATTAATTACATTTAGTTTGGTCATCAATATGTCAGGAGTAAGTTAAGGGAGCTGGAAGGCCATCCTCCCCAAGGGATAAGAAGACTTTGCCATTGGAATTTTCCTAGAAATAACACACAAGGCTATTCTGTGGTTTATAGATGTGTCTCAAGAAGACTCAGTCCATCTAGTCTCTTGATGGCACATATACTACTGAATATTCTACTGAAGATTCCAGAGTCTACAACCCAACAGAAGGGCCAAAGTAAGTAGCAGAGCTACTAGTTTTTAGAAATTGATACTGGTATTTTAAAACAGATGGCAAATTCTTTTCAACAAATGCCTAGTATTGAATGTTCCCAAGTGATCCAAGTGATGACAATTGATGTCTTGCAGGTATCTATAATGGCACTTATGCAGAGGTTATTAACCCTAAGAAATTCTATGGTCAACCCACCAAATTCACATTTTTCATATTTAGCATGACCTCAAGACCAGGAAATGAGACATATTCCTCATGAGCCATCTGACCCCTTAAGAAAATGAAGACATCTTGAGTTATGCTAAACTTGCCCAGAACACACCTAAAGACAAAACTAATGAAGTTAACAGGACCCTAGAAAGACCCCAGTGTTACTGGAATGACTATAGTCAATTTAGATTATGATCTAGCCTGAGGAATACCAAAATGGAATTTATTCTATGATCTGTTCATTAATGGCAGAAAGTAAAAAATACTGTCATCTTACTGAGATCCTGATAGTTCCTGTATCAAAGCACAATAAACCATCTTCATAATCCATCAACACAAGAGAGTTGCTAAGTAGGATGTCAATGGACAGCTCCATCATTTCCCTTCAGATTACCTCTGTGAATTCCCAAAGAGCTATCAGCTCTGGTTCTGACATTGAAAAAACACACTTTAACAGGACTGGTATCTAAACAGACTACCAATGAAGAAAGGTAATTGCCAGGCTGCTGATATGTCACTGTTTATTCTGTAGACTTTGGACAGAACAAGAAGAAACTATCTTAGAGGGCAGCAGTTCATCTACTGAGCTGAGCTACCTAAGAGCTAGGCATAACTTCAAAGAGAGGAACAACAAAACTCCACTTGCTCAAGATTCAGTGGGAAGCACATAGGTACTGCCTCTCAGCCATGTGCTTTTAAAGCAATACTTTTAGTTACTGTCAGCGGAACAGTATTTCAACAGTAAGAGCACAGTAAATGAATACTGCATTTATTGAAATGCCAATTTGACTCATGAAGCAGTGTATGATACTAAACTTTATTTGGCAACCACTTCTTTGGAAGAAGGTGAGCATGAATTTACAGAAGTATTGTATCTGGTATTATTTTGATTTCAAGAAGCAAATATTAAGGAGTGCTAGAAATCAAACAGTAATGTGCAATGATAGGAAGTCTTAAAATCCAACACAGCAAACTAATGCAGGGGAATTGAGAAAGATACTGCTTAAAGTACAAGCAATGACTGACTTGATCAGCTACGGAATGAGATTCTGCAACTGATGATATGCAAGAGGTTAGATAAAGTGCTTCTTTTTGCTCTCAGCAGTTACAGACATATAGACAGACTTCACTTTTCTTTTAAAATAAAACACAGGAAAAAAAAAGGCTAGTGTAATTGCACAAGAAGATACTTTAAGGTCTGAGATATAAAAATAAGACTAAGTGGATCAGATAAACCAAAACATTTCTGTCACAGGACTCCCAGGCAAAATATTAAAGACAATGAAAAAGAAATATTTTTTTGTAGCTGTAAATGCTTCAAAGAAAAAGAAAAGGGTTTTTCATTTGTTTAAAAGAAGGGCAGTAGAGGTATTAGGAAGAAAATAGGTGTCTTAATAAATGAAAAGTAGTAGTGGATTTAATTATTCCAAAATGTCTGAGAGATGGGCTACATTTTTAATCATCTTCATCAACAAGGGAAAGCACAGAAAAAGTCTGAACCATTAACTTGAACAGCTTATCACAGCAAGGGAGCGTTTTTATCACTGCAAGTGATTAACCACCGGAGCAAAGTACCATCTCAGTATCCTCAGATCCTGACTCCACACCTGTCTGTGAGATCTGTCTGAGCCAAACTCACACAAAGCTCACCACCACGGGGCAAGGTGTACTGTGTTAAATAGAAGAATGGAGTAGTTGAATTCAAAGCCTTCTGAGGTCTTTAAAATTGCTAGTCTAGGCATACGTCATAGGCACAACATGTACTGGACATGAAAAAAAGCCACCTCACCTTGACATAAGATCTGACAAGTAAGAAAAAAGGGGTGGGATTAGTAGTTATAAAGTCAGTCACTAGAAATTTAAAAAAATGTTGGAAAATAAAGTCCATTATATATCTGCATTCTGAACAAATATTTAATACCAATAACTACTGTCATAATGACCTTTAGCAGACTTTATACTATTTTCAGTTGTGGTTTATGCTCTAACTTCTATAAACTGACAACTGTTATTACTTGAATATCTGGTCTGAAAACCAGAACCAAAAACAGAAACAAAACAACCAGAAACAAAATCAACTAACAAGATTCTCAGAGAGGTGTGATGGAGATAAATGCCTGAATGTTTGTGAAATATTCACATCTTCTGATAATTTGTTCCCCAAGGACACTTATAAATAAAGAGTGCAAATACACGAGATATGTGAAATATTAAAGCCTGAAAAAAATTATTTGATGCAACATAAGCTAGAACGCATATTATGCAAACCTCATGATAACACTTTCTAAATATACCAGCCAACAAGACTGGTTTTAAGGGCATTCAGCAAATGCATTATACTGCTGCTAAACCATGAACCTGCAAGTGAAGTAGCTGGTACATGTCGGGAAGTTTAGCACATTTTTTCCTTCTGTACTTCATGCAAGAGAGCTCTGATGCTTTTCAGCCACCTTATCAGAAGTGTGACATTCACTGATAACTGTGGAAAAGGCACATTTGAAAAGTAAATGCAAAATGGACCTCAGAGTTTTTCTTAAAGACTTTTTTCAGTCTAGCTAAATTAGGCTTAAAATATTTCTCTTAGTATTTTAAATAATGAAAACTATAATAATACAGTTCTGATAAAAATTATTAAGAAGCTTAATCATGGGAAATTACCTTCTTTGAGATCAGTGTTGCCAGTGAACCTATTAATCTAAACCAGCCTTTCACAGAACCAACTTCCAGTCTTCAGGGAAGCAAACATGAAGTAAAAAACCCTCCTAGTGACATAGTGCAAACTCTCTGCCATTTCCATTCTCAAACAGCTAGCCATATTCTTGTGCCTTGAAGGATCATTTTACACCTATTTCATTGTTTGACATTTTTATTCAATTCAGAAATATTTTCCCAAAAAAACCCTCCAGTGAAACAGTTTGATTTTGTGCAACCAAATACTCAATAAACTACAGAAAGTATAAAGTACTTTGTCAGTAGCTTTTTAGAAAAAAACCCTGATTCCACACAGTTCATTTTAACATACGGTCTCACTGTACTCTCTCAGTGACAGAGAAAGTAATACAAGTCAGCTCAAATGCATTCATGTTGTTCAGCATTTCTTCTGATTTGGCCTGCTTTGAGATTTTTCTCTCCCACTCTAGTAACTTTTTCTTCTAAAAAAATTATATGACAGAAGGCATAGCTCTTCTTGCATTCATTAGATTATAGACTGCTTAGGGCATGACTTCTCTGTGTTGGTGTAATGGGCTCCAGTCACACTAATGACACTCCACCACTTTTTTTTTTTTTTTTTTTAACTGCGACTACATCAACCATAATGTGGAAACCTAACTTAAGTAATGACTGTATGAACTAATGACTGAAGATGACAGTTTGTCTTGGGTTATGGAACTAAAAATGTGTATTCTATTTCATCTGTTGAAAGCAGTTGGGAAAATGTTTTTCTTTATCTCTTGTAACACTGGGGGAAGGGGATGGCAGATGCCTTCTGATAATGGGCCAACTGTTAAAACCAGGTGGGGCAGTGTTTCTTATCTCTTTCACCCCCCGTCCTCCCTCTGGGGGATATCTTCTGCTAATGGGCTGTCTTGGTTTGGAAAGACAGGTATCTGCCAGGGAAAGCTGGAGTTTCCCTTAGAATGGGGAATGTAAACCCCTCACCCCTGCCAAATTATAATTTTGCAATTAAGGGCTTTCAGGCAAGGTTTTGGGAATAGGAATAACAGTTCTTTACTAGGAATATTAACAATACAAATATAGTAGAAAACAAAACCACCCAATCAAACCAGCAAACAAACAAACAACAATTTTGGAAAACCCTGACAGAGTCAGAGCTACAACCTGACACCCTGCTGGTCAGGGTGTTGGAAGCAGTCCAAAAGTAAGTCCTCCTGGAGTGGCAGATGTAGTTCTGTTGAAGTAGAGATGATCCTGAGAGAAAAGGGTCCAGTGGGTGAGAAGGGTCCACTCTTCCTCCGGGAATCGGGTGAAGCCAGATACCATGTGTTCCTACGTCTGTTTTATCGAGGTAGGAATGGTTGGCTCCCCCCACTGGGTGGAGCATGTCACAATGGAATGTGGATGTACTGCTTTGGGGAGGAGAACAGCTTGGGGGGTTTTAATGGCCCATTGTGAAAAGAGATAACAAACACTGCCCCTCCTGGTTTTAACAGTTGTCCCATTATCAGAAGGCTTCCGTGCCCCTTCTCCCCGTGTTACAAGAGATAAAGAAGAACATCTCCCCAGCCGCTTTCAGCAGATGAAATAGAATACACATTTTTGGTTCCATAACCCAAAACATGGGCCATTAAAGCTCACCAAAGACATGACACATTCCATCATCCCATTGTGAGATGCTCCACTCAGTGCAGGGGAGCCAACCATTCCTACCTCGATAAAAACTGAGACGCAAAAACACAAAGCATCTGGTTCCACTGGATTTCTGGAGGAAGACCAGACCCTTCTCACCATCACCGGACCCTTTTTTCTCAGGATCATCTCTACTTCAACAGAACCACATCTGCCACTCCAGGAGGGCTTACTGTGGACTGCTTCCAACATCCTGACCAACAGGGTGTCAGGTTATTCCCTCTGACTCTGTCAGGGTTTCTAGGATTGTTGTTTGTTTGCTTGTTTGTTTGCTACTACTACATTTGTATTGTTAATATTCCTAGTAAAGAACTGTTATTCCTATTCCCAAATCTTTGCCTGAAAGCCCTTAATTGCAAAATTATAATAATTTGGTGGGAGTGAGGGGTTTACATTCTCCATTCCAAGGGAAACTCCAGCTTTCCCTGGTAGATACCTGCCTTTCCAAACCAAGACAACAGTATACCAAAACATAGGTATTGAAAAGGAAAACTCTGTATAAGTGAGTGACAATAGAGAGGCTACTGCTGAGATAGCGGTGCAAATGGAAAAGAATCCCAGTTCCTTCTGATGCCTCTGGGAGGTCTGCCTTGATTTGCATTTCATTAGGTAGCATAATAGATGTATGAATAGCAATAATTTTGCTTTGAGAGAGACAACATTTCCTTGCTGTAGTGTTCACTAAGAAGGTAGTAAATAAAATCCTTGCAATGTGTTAATCTGTTAATTTCAGAAAACCTAAAATGGAGCTATTTTGATAACGTAGATTTTTTTATAAAGTACTTGCAAAATTCTTTTATCAAAGCCTTTCACATACCTGGCTGTGTTGATGTTAATATGGATGTGATATATGCAGACTAAATGCTTGTGAATCACTGGAATAAGATATCCCAAATGTATTATGAGGTATGGTCTTTATATACTTTAAATCAAGCTGTAAATTAGATACTCTAGTTTATAAAAGAGCCCACTGACACCACATTATTTAGCAGTCTCACAAATCACTATTCTTGACACCTCAGCTTACTAGGCCAAAGAATCCAAGAGAATGAAAAACTGTAACTAGTTCTGGGCCACATTTTCTGTGTAAGATTATTTATGGACATTAAAAAATATTAAGTCTACTTCTTTATTTCTATTGAGCTAAACCTGTGGTTTTATCAACTGATAAGTGGATGTCCAGTGTGCAAAAGTAAGTAATGTGTTAAAAAAGCCCTACCCAATGTCAGTCTGATCTGCCATGTATCATACATAACCTCTGAAGGACCACACTGGCTGCCTAATTTAGAAAAGCACTGACATGCTTTTATGTATGGCCAAAACTAATCATATAATGCTTGTCCAAGAGCATTCATATGTATGAATGTACTTCATACTTAAAGGCCTAAGCCTATAAAACTTTTGAACTAGGGTAACACATTTACTCTGTACTACATGATGAAAGAATTTCCAAGTCAAGTCAAGCATCATTCTCTTTGTCTTCCAGGAGCTAAAAAAAATAGGAAACCAACCAGCAAGCATAAGACTCCAAAATAAGAGTCATGCTCATAACCACTCTCTTTTGACAAACTGATTTCTACAGACATGATTTACATGTTGCTCTTACCAAAGCCAGATCAAATGGTTCATAGCTGTTACATGGAAACATACTAAGCCTTTAAAACCTGCAGTGACATGCCAAGTAATGAGGCTGGGCATTCTGCATGAAATGCAGGTGAGAGCAGTCTTCTGGCTCAAGAAGTCTGAGTCACTTTTAAGCAGTACAGAGAAGCTTCTGCATCACAGCACATGGATCTGCCTCAGGTCCAGACCATGACTGTGGAACATGCTTTCCAAGGACCAGAGTACTACTACAAATCACATTTTTCTCTGTAAATAAAGCACATGCCTTTTATCTTACTTTCCCTGACCTACATATTTAATTGTAAACAGAAAACCCTGATATGGCCCAGAACATTGTTTGAACAAGCTTCTTCAGCACATAACTCTCACTGAAGGAAAAGAGCGTGGCAATAATCACAGATATTTATTCTCTGTCTCAGCATCACTTCTTGAGCAACAAATAACCCATGCATAAATATATACATACATATACTTACACACATGTACATGAAAGGTTCTAGTAACTTCAGTCCCAAACTTGTTGGGCTTAAAACTTCTGTATCAGCAGTGACTTACCTGACAATGAAAAACTTATCAGTCTCCGACTTCCTTGTCCCTGCACTGAGTCTTCATTTGTGATGCTTTTAAAAATCTGCTGGGAGATAAAGAATTATGAGAAAGAGTAGTGTCCAACAACTCTTGAACAGAGAATTACTTAGTAACTGTCTTTTTTTGTTGATTCTTAGTTAGTTCTACAACTAAGAATTAATTATATGACCAGATATCAAAACCGTGTTTTTATCTAGATAATCATGGAACCATTAATGACCTAAATCATCCCTGCCTGGAAGCTTTCCCTTGAAAAAACAGAATGATGCAAAAACACTACTGTAATTTGAATATAGCAGTGCTCTACCCAAAAAGGAACTACTTATTAATTAGGAGATAAAAGTAGTACATAAGGATGGGGAGGTGGCTAACACCTCTTGAAACAACCTCTATGTTTATAATACCTTATTACTCGTGTGGAAAATCTTGTTCCAGAAAGTTTATTGCACACCTTTGAGAAAGACTTCTGAGAGATTACTAGTACCCTGCACAAAAACCCTATTGTGAATTATGCTAACAATATGCATTGAGGGTGAGCTGGAAAAAAAAATAAAAATCCATATATTACTCTTTGTACTCCACAGTTCAGTTTTTAATGTCAGTCTTTGGTTCAGCAAGTTTACTGGTGAGCTGCTGTTGTACAAATTAGGCCCCGAGATGCCTTCTGGCTGTGATCAGAACTGGGAAGCAACAACACCCATGGGCCAATGTCTGGGGCATAAGGAGAAGCCTACCATCAGTAATTTTTGTGTGAAGTCCCTGAGCAGGGCAGAGGAGATGCCATTGCATGTCAGACTCCAAGTTCAGCAGGGAGGTGGTGCTATGACTACTGCTTCCCACTAACTCTGGAGTCAAACCAAGTGCTGCCCTGCCTCCAGGAAGCAGCAGCTCCATGTCAGTCTTGCCATTCAGCTCTCAGCCAAAAAAGCAAAACAGCATTTATGAAGTTCCAATTTCTGACAGGAAACAGTAACTGAAGTCCCACTCAGCTGTGAATCATTGCTCAGTATATTAAATATTGTGTAGTCAAGCTTAATTTAGAAAACAAGCTGCTCTCTGCCCCCAGACAGTGCAAAACCTGCGCAAGGGGGTACTTAGCCCAGCTCGCAGGGATTAAACAACCACACATGGATGAGACCTAGATCAAAAATATATGGATTTAATTTAGACATCCTTATAAAATAATGGGTTCTGCTGGACCTGACTTCTAGTCATAATAATTTTGTTTCTTCCAGACTATCTAAATGGGATAAAAGCTACTGAGTAGGGTGGGACTACGAATTAATTCCAGTTGAAACATCCCTATTGGATCACAGCTAATTAGTTGCAATTGCACTAATGGCCTTCTCAGCAAAGTAGGTTTCAACATATTTATTGAATCCACCACTGATTTCTGGATAGAGACACACTTAAATCAGAATATACGTGACTGGGAATTTTACAACAAGAACTCAGCAACCTTTACCAGCCAAAGTTGTGATCCCATCAAGAAACAATGACATTTCCCTGTCAACATGTATTTTTCCTACTATGTCACTACCTGATATTAATTACACATTATGCTTTAATGCTTACTTTTATGGTCCTTTCATGATTTTGTCCAGGATAGTAAAGGCGCCAACCAACGTAGAGTTGCATATTTGCAAAAGGTGCTTTTGTCTAGTTTTTCAACATTTTTCTGGGTTTTATTTAGACCTGCCACGTATATCATACATCATGCCAGTATGAATAGTTCAGCAGACTATACTTTGGACAAACCGGGGTGGATCTGATGGGGTCCTGCAAACCTGTTCAAAACTTAAAAATATTTGCTATTAAATCACCCTTCAGGGGCCATATCTACATTAGTGAAACTATATTGGGACAGTTAGAGTGTTGGCACAAATCCTGATAAAAAGCAAACCATCCTCAGCATGGTCAAACTTGCACTAGCAAAGCTTGCCATTATACAAGGGTAGTAATAACACATCCAGTCCCATAAGTGAAACAACAACAAAATAAATTTATTTAATCCTGAAGGGTCCATCTATTCTGTGAAGCAGGTGCACCCCACAGTGCCCTGTCAATTGCTCACCACTCAGCCATACAATCAGAGGTACTAAATGCCAGCCCTGCTGTGCAAACAAGTTCCATCCTCAGTAGCTGACCCCTGCATAACTCTTTGAGATGCAGCACTACATCAGCATGCCAAATGTTTTGAGAATGCCTAGCAATTAACCTTAGCAAAATGAAACACTTGCTGGAAGCTTTTCCAGTTTTCTTCCTGGCCAGGTGGATGAAAAAGGGAATGCATGTCAAAAAGGCTGAAGGAGAGAAGCTTTTGTCCTTTGGTTTGAGACCTGTGATGCACCATTAAAGACTTCACACAACTGAGCCTTCTGTGTAGCTCTACCATCACAACCCTGTGCTTCTCATACTCCAGTGGTCTGAAGGCACTGGTCTGCCACTCTCCTCACCCATACACAGCACCTTCTCACCCATGATACAGGTCCTTAGGCATGCCAGAGCACATGCCAGAGCAGGCTCAGGAGCAGGCAAACATCCTCTCTCAAAGAATGGAAAGGATAATAGGACGGCCATGGAAGTGATAATTCTTTAATATCGGCTTCTCAAGAAGTCAGAAGGAACAGCAAGGAAGTAA
Organism: Phylloscopus trochilus trochilus; assembly: GCA_016584745.2. Taxonomy (NCBI): domain Eukaryota; kingdom Metazoa; phylum Chordata; class Aves; order Passeriformes; family Phylloscopidae; genus Phylloscopus; species Phylloscopus trochilus. The sequence goes on along the minus strand of WQNJ02000546.1, from coordinate 54,589,946 downwards.
GGGAAACAAATCTTCCAACATTAAGTCTGATTTTCCGAAAATAAGAAAAGTTATTTGCTACAGTTTGGATTCACTGTTTTCTAATGTAATACCAGACTGTCCCCAGTAATGAGGACAAGGCTGCAGCTGAGGCAGAGCAGGGCAAAAGAGGGCACCAGAGTTCATCAGCAGCCGTATCACATGAGTTTCATAGTACCTTGAGGCCAGGGATAGGGATGTGCACAGGTCATACTGTCCTGCTTGCCATTTTCATCATGAAGAAAATCCAGACTGATTTTAGTGGGTACAATATAAACACATTGGGAGTTTTGTCACTATAAGTAAACCTTGAGTTTAGTCATCAGGAGGTAAAAACCCCTCTGTCTTCTCAAGTGCCACTTAAAACAGTTAGTTGACAGCCAGACAACATTCATCTCATCACTTGACATCCTGTGGGCTTGAAGTCCTTTACATGAAAAAGAACAAACGTGATTTTCCTTCAGTAACTTCTGTGGCTTTTTATGCCCTTGAAGTGAGAGCTCAGTCTGAATTAGCTTGATATTTGCACATTGCACAACCCAGCCTAATTATTTTACAAGTCCTGCTGATACAGGACAGAACAGAATTAATATGCTTTTACTACACACTTCTGCTATATCTAGGCATGAAGATGGGACATGAGCTGCAACTTCAAGCCTAACTGAATCTCTCTCCAAAAACCAAAGGCTTCCTGAACTGGGTTCAAACCTCCAATTGAATTCTTTGAATGTAATTGGAGCCACCATCATTGCCACTGATGTCAGCACTTACATTCAAGCAGCTAGAGAAGCATCAGTACTTCCTTTAAAATATTCTCCAGTAAACACACACTGTAAAATCTTCTGGTCTGTGATAGAGTTTTCCAGCCTCTGAAGCAAGGAGAAAGATGACTACCAGCACCTGTGATGGCTAATTGTGAAGCATGGAAAAGTACTTGAGGTCAGACTGAAGCCTGTTGGGACTTGTTGATCTCAGGAAATGGTTCAGCTTTGGTAGTGCTTTTCATTTTTACAGTACAGAGAAAAAAGAAGGAGAAGATTGAAAGCTAAAAATAAGTCTTGTCCTGGAATCACATTTCCTTGTGAGTAGTTCCTGCGAATGCTAGAAGGAAGTTGTGACCCTGAATGAGAAAGGAGGTAGGTTTCACACTAGCAAAGGATGCCCTTGAGACTTTCTCTTTAGCCATGGTATGTGTTATGAAAAAAAATAATCACCTTGAGAAATCCCAGAGTACTACAGTCCATCAGTTCTTGCTGAGATTCCAAGTGCATCACTAAAAATGTGTCTAAGCAGAAAGCCAGAGGCTCTCACAACTAATTAAAAATATCTCCTAAAATACCTTCCCCTTCACTAGTCTACCTAAATATGTGGAAGAGTAACAAGCACAATACTCTTGCTCCTGAAAACAAAGTGGCTTACAGGGCACCCTTAGTGTGTCCCTATTCAGCCTCCTAGTTGCTTTAAGTTATGATGAGAAAAATATTTTTTGACAGAGGTATGGTGTGAATACAGATCTGGAGGAAACTAATTGTTGTAACTGTGTTTACCTCGTGCTATACTAGAAAATCTGCTTTTGGACACCACAGTGAACAGTAATAGTGCAGCATGCTGGCAAAACCTCCTTTACAGCTTTATATTCCTTTTAGCATGTTTGCCTATTGTGTAGCAAAACTTAACTATTCTTAAAGTCCTGCTGATACAAAACAGGATAAATATGATTTTTATTATATGTATCTACCACAGCTAGACATGCACAGCTGACAAATACAAGCACTTACTCCTTTTCCCACACAAAGCACATGAAAACATTTTTATATCTTTATTGTTCTGTAGCACTCTTCCTCTCCAGAAGGAAGAGGATTTCTGTTCTCCATCAGAAGAAAGAGGACTTTTTTGGCCACTGCACTCGCATTAAGTGGTTCAACAAAGCTAAATGAATTTTCTTTTCCTATAAGTAGAAGAAACACCTAGATTAAGTAATCTTACTCTTCACTGACAGCCAAAGCACATCTGCATCAGTAGCTTCTGCTGCAAAAGAATTGAACTGTTATAAATTATCTCCCACAGGTCAGTATTTCTTCCATTTAAAGAGGAAATTACAGTAATATGAAGTGCTGCACTACCTGTTTGCTTTCATTGACTTTATATCATAGTGAACATCATGGACATGACCTAATGCTCAATATAATCAAGTTACCATTTTACAAGATGCTAATTAAAACCTAGAATATTTTACACTGATAGCACAGATTGTAAGTACAGTAATATCTAACACAGATTAAACAGTTAGGTACTCTAAACTTGCAAAGCTCTAGCTCTATCTATTCACAAGAGTTTTCCTTTTAAAAAGTAGATCTAAGGACACATCAAAGTATTCAGAAGAGCTCACACTTCCAAGCAATACTATCCAGACCTACAATCAAGATGGAAGTCTACAATGAAAGAAGACTGGAAATCACAATGGTAAAGCAGCAAAATACTTTCTGTTTGTACACACTGGCTCTGAGGATGAAAAGCAGTAGATTTAGAGCATTGTAAAAAAGGAAGGCTACAACCTGTGCTTGATTCAAATCAAAAGTGAAAAACAGCTTCAACTTAGTCCCAAACTGTGCATTGGCAAACAGAAGAGGTATTGCTACATGTGTCAGAGCTAAAGATGTGGCGTTGCAGTGCAAAAGACAGGCTGTCCAGTCACTGCCTGCACTACACTTACTTCAAGATCCAGTTCTGTGTTCTCTGCTTTTCAAGACCACTGAACTTGCCAGCAGATTTAAAGCAAAGTAACGTTAACAGCCTTGCTGATTTGAGTTTAAACCAGCTTGGAGCTATTGTTTAAATAGACCATAGTGTACATGCCACAGGAGTCCAGAACAGTCCTCAAAAATTTATTCTCCCCTAACCTATTTCTGTTGGCTTTCACTGTTGCACTTTTGACTTCACTGAATCCTTAACATTAGATCAACTCTTTGAAACAAGTGGAAAAAGGCTTACATTTTCTACAGCTCAGCAATGAAGCATCTTATCACAGTAAGAGACCATCAGACATCATCCCAAGTTCACACTTCATATTCTACCATCTTCTTTAGAGAGAGAATTCCTCAGTAGATCTGCATTTCTTCCTTTCAGAATTTGCCCCTTGCATCCCAGAGCAGCTTCTTCCCTGGAGATGCCAAGCGATGTTGTGAAAGGAGGCACTTAATCTGTGTTTGCTTAGCCAATTTTTTAACAAAACAGTTTATTTTTAAATTCAGCACCTGGGAGGAAGTGGGAATATTCACCCATTTGCAGATCTACTGAGGAATTCTCAGAGCTCCCTGACTGCCACTGACAGAATTATGTCTATAATCCCAGGCACCACTTTGAAAATCTACCCCTAATTAGTGGCAGTGCTTCAGCTGCAACTCCCACTCTGCTAACAGAATTATCCAGCTCTTGAATGCAATATATTCCACTTATCCTGTTAGCATGTTAAGCCATGTGCTGGCACAGTGGTATTTTTCTATTAGGTGCTTCCAAACAGTGCCAGTTTCTCCCGAAGCAGCCTAACTCCTGCTGGGTGCTCAGCACAGCCGTGAAGGACTGTGAACACACATGCACACAGAGGCTTCCCCATGTGCCACGGTCAGCAGCATTCCAGCCTTGTAATAAACCACCCTCTCAATGCCATTCCCTAATTAAGTGGAGAATCTGCCTTTTGTGGGCATATGACAGTTGCTCTCTCTCTGCAGAACACATCTTTTACCCCACCCTACAGTTGTGTTTATTGATTATTTATTCCCAGGAGAAAGAAGTTTTCATTCCAAAAACTCTTGTCTTAGAAACCCCTTAAATAGCTTGCAAGGAAGTGAGTAAACATTTTTTTCCCTGGTGGGAAATGTTACGAATTGTTTCACCAGATAGTAGTTTATAAACTGTGTCAGCCAAACTAAAATACTGGGAAAAAACCTGCTGCTTAGTGAAGTGCATCAGTGATGTTCTCTAGAAGGCAACTATCAACAGGCTTTCAACAAAAGGACATCCAGTGAGAGTACATACCAAGTATGTGGAGGTTTCCATGTTGTCATGAAGCTATTTCATATTCCTCAACCAATGTGTAGAATGTTCTTTGAGCATAACCAGAATCTCAACTAAGGATGTTAGGAGCAAACACTTCCAATTAAAACAAAACCAAGGACTGAGGCAAGAAATCAGTACCTCCCACAGAGTATAACATCTTTTTCTTCAAAAAATTTATTAAATTCAGGTTTTTAATTGTTTCAACAGCTCTGTCTTAATAAACTTCAGTTATCCTTTGGCAGCAGAGGAAAAGCTTTGACTAGAGACTCTGATCTTCCTTCACTCTTTGAAACTTCATTTAAATAGTCTTAGATTTTTAGGTACTGAAAGACAATCACACATGCATGTGGTAGGCTTTGGGTTGCTGTTTCTGGGGTGAAGGATGGACTACACCTAAGCAGCAGATACTTCACTTACACCTATCAGACTTTGGGAGGATTGTCTTCTGCAGCATATCCCATCAACTGCCCCCACACTGGCTCTGAGACTGCAGGCTATTTGATGCCAATGACCCTGGTGAGCCTTAAGAAGTCTCTCAGCAAGGTTAAAGTGGTCCAAAGCACGACTATTTTAAGAACCCAATGTTCAAAACAACTCCAGTTTAGTTAGCAGGGAAGATGGCTCCTTGTAGTTGCTAAACAGCTTTATGTTTCCCAGTGTTATCACCACCCAGAAAAAAAAAAAAAACCTCTAAGAAAATCTGGTGTTATGATCAGATTTACACCAGGCAGCTGCCTCATGCAGAACAGGATTGGCCCTGGAAATCTGACAGGTACATACATAGACTATTAATGTGCTTGAGCACTCTGACAGCATAAACTGCTTGTAAATATTATCCTCTCTGGAACACCTAAGCAATATCCTGCAAGCCACTGAAATAATTGGGAGGTTTGCCTTTGACAGATGAAGAGGCCTATTGGACACTAATTGGATTGCGTATTTTTGCATAAAATTTGCCCCACAGACTTCCAATCTAAACTTTTCATGAAAACACTTTGTTTGTACGGAGAATTAAAAATTGCTGCCAACACCTTTTTTGTCTGCCTATGAAATGACCAGAGTAACTAAAACATAGGGCATATATAGCACTGACACATCCATGATGTCTTTGGAAGGCAGAAACAATTACACAGCAGCTGCTTTCACTGCAGCTTCAGAAACTCCTCACTCTTCTAACATGGTTTGGATGGGATGAGTGCACAGATGAGTAATGCTGACACATGAGGGAGAGTACCACATCTTTCAGCTAAACTGTGTTTGAAGAAGGGCTCAGAGCATTAGTCATGCTGTCAAAGCATCTGGACAAGGGAATGGAGCCAATGACCCTTTGCACCATAAAAGAAGCAGCTAGACAGTGAACAATGCCCATTCTTCTAAACGAATGCCTCAAATACCAGTTCAACTATGAATATCATTATTTCCAGAAGCGAGTTACAGACACTTTACTTTCAACTTTGGGCCCTACTTTGGGCAGAAATGAGGCAACTCTAGATTTATAGTCTGAATTTAAAAGTAGAGAAGTATCCGGCTACTTCAGATGTTCCTTGATCTTGCTGAATTCCTAATAAAACATTTCACTACACAAATCATTTTTCAAGTTAGGATGTCACAGAAAGGGTAAAGCAGAGATGAAAAAAAATCTGCTTTTACAGTAACTACAGTCAGTTAATGCAGCCTCATTCACACTCAGTGTTTCTCCTTTCAGCAGATCCATTAGACTCAGCAGAAACTGCTTATCTCACCTTAGCAAACCCATGGGTTTGATTTTTTTGTTTGTTTGCTTGTATTATTGCTGTTTGTCTGATTTTGTGGTTGTTTTATTTTAATCTTTTCTATTTAAAAATAACCTTTGTTTTCCGACTGGTTTCTGCTGTCTACAGCACTTGATGTTTAGTTTTTCTTAGGTTGCTGCTTTCTAGAACAGCAGGCTTTAAAAAGTCAACAGCCTTCTCCAGTGAATTTGGTTTGTGGGAATACTGATTGTAATCACACTGCCATAGAATAAACAATATTGGAAGAGATCCCCTGAAGTTACCTGACCCTTCAGTCAAAACAGATCCAACTTAAAACAGACTACCCTGGGCCCTGTTCAGTTCAGCTTTGAATATCTCTGGGGATGGAAATCCCACAAGATCTCTCGACAGCCCATTCTAATTTTTGACTACTCTCTTGAGACAAAAGATATTCCTGAAGCCTAATCAGAATGTCTCTTGCTGCAACTCGTGTCCACAACCTGCTATCATTTCAATATTTGCTGTGAGTAGAATCTGCTTCCTTCCCTATAATATCCCATTGGGTAGTTAAAGGAATCAGTAACATTCCACATAAGAATTTCCTTAGGACTGGACAAATAAATCCAGCTCTATCTCCGGCACTCCTTGTATGTAAAGTTCAGTCTGAAGGATGAAGAAAACAGAGGTCAGACTCATTCTGAAAATGAGTGTGGCAGGGCACTAAGCAAACCTGAGGTATAGGAAGGACTTCAGGGGAGAAGCAGCTTTTACAAAATCTGATCACCAGTAAGAGATGAATTCATTTCAGCAATTTGGTCGACACCAAAAGCCTTGTGAAAGATTTGGCTTGGTGCATACTGGATGCAAGTCTTCTGAACATAAAGTCATCAAGTACAATAGGAAGGGAAAGTGGTGTCAACTAAATGCAGGAGTGCTGTCATTTCAGGGAAATCATTAACTACAGCAGACCCACAAGCCAAGCATGACATGGCCACAGCTCACCTCCAGAGCAAGAGAGATGTCTTACATGCCTGGGCACTCCTGCCAGCTCTGACCCCACTGTGAGGCTCACACAGCCATCAGTTACCTATCTGAGAGGCAGCTAAGTGGTCCTAAAGGCTGGCTGTGGTCAGCATGCTTTTCAGACAGTCTAAACCTCTCTTAATCCAGAAGATCTTCAAAACCTTGAAAAGAAGAAGCCAAAAAAAGGTGAAAGAAATTTACTAGAAAAGGAAAAAACTAGAACCAGAAAAGAGGAAAAAAGGCAAGGGTCTATAGAATAAAAGTGGAAAACAAAGGAAAAAGCAGTGGAGGATGCCATAAGGAAAGCAAGAAAATAATTTCTATAATTCCAGATCTTTACATCCTAAAAAAATTCCCTTCTGCCCTTTCAGATACATCTCAAAACACCCAAGCCAAACACCAGAAAAATCCCAATACCCTGCCAGTGATCACTACAGCTTTGCTCGAACTCAAACCTGACAGCAGCATCTTCCAAACTTGCCTATGACAAAGGTAAGCGAGATCCTTTGGGGAAAAACAAGAAAAATAAACAGGCTGCTTTAAAAACCAGGGCTTCCTGACTACAGTGACACTTCCAGACTTTTCTGGTATTACATTTTAGATATTCCCACATAACTGACTCAGGTGTACACTAACAGCCCTGGGATGCCCTCAAATATTTCACTTACAGAATCACAGTCCTAGTACAGACGCAGTCTGCCAGAAAAAAGTCACAAATGTACTGGTATCTGAGATATAGTCCATTATGTATTTTGTGAACTGAAGTTTATCAATTACCCGGGGTTAGTTAGGTATTATGAGTGGTGCTGGTTGTCCTTTGCTAAGAATATCAACATGTGGTCTAATTAATGTGGTTTTACTTAGGTTCACCACAAAGTCCTGCCACATAGGCGTAAGGGCAAAATCTGCCTCAGTGTAAATAAAAATCAGACTTGTTAAGTTAAAAAGGGAAGCATGTAAGAACACTTTAGTTGCTTTCTATCAGACTTTACAGATGTAAGAATTTAAGCCTCCTTCTATGGTGGAGATATTGAGTGGGGAGGTGCTGCATGCTTTCAATATAGATGGAAACAAGCTTGCCTGAGAACTCAGCTAACTAGCCAGGGAAGAGAGACCCAGATATTTAATGGAAAAGAAAAATGTTTCTCAAGATATTCAAGGATTAAAAATGAACAAAGGGCTCAAAATTCCATTAAATATTCTTATGCATATCTGCTGATATATAACATACTGACCTACATCGATTTCCCCACTTGCAAGAAAGCCTGAGAACAAAAGAGGTCCAAGTAATAGTTATAGGAAAAAATGATTTTAAAAAGTGTGCAATATCATATAACTTTATTCTATCAGCAAAACTATATTAAGGGAACATGATTATCCTGTCAAGCTCCAAGAAATTAGGAAATGCAGACCTAAAAGGTAACTGTGAAGCACAAAGTCTGCCTCTTGATACATAAATTTTAATACTTCTTTCTCTTTTTAGCTGTCTCCATCGTAACTTTTTCCCAATGCAACATTATAGATGTATTTTTGGATCACCCAGGTTTTGTGTGAAGTACAGGCAATCCCAGATATACTCAACACACAAATAAAAGGATAACGTGATCATGATATGGCTTGCATGCACATGCACATGGACATCCATGCACACTAAATAGGGCAGATACCTGCAGGCACTGGTCTCTCTTGGGATGCTGAAAAATGTTCTGGCTTTCAGTCACTGCTTGCTCTTCTCTATCACCTACTTAGTGTATTTCTACTGAAACAACCTGCAAGTTATTGCAGGTTATCCACAAATGTTCAAAATGACCTGCAAATCCACCTGTTATAAATATGTGCAATTTCACCTCATAGACTCATTTCCTCAGTCATGTCTGCTGATTTAAAGTTATCTGAGGGTATGTTTTGGGTTATGGAACCAAAAATGTGTATTCTATTTCATCTGCTGAAAGCAGTTGGAGAATTGTTCTTCTTTACTCTGGGAGGAGCGGGGCGGGTGCCTTTTGATAATGGGCCAACTGTTAAAACCAGGTAGGGCAGTTTTTCTTATCTCTTTCACGGCCTGGGGAATATTTTCTGCTAATGGACCATTAAGACACCCCTAAAAGCACACACCCCCAAAGTAAAGCATCCACATTCCATCATCCTATTGTGAGATGCTCCACCCACTGTGGGGAGCCAATCATTCCTACCTGAATGAAACTGAGACACAGGAACACAGAAAGTACCCAGCCTCACCTGATTCCTGGAGGAAGACTGGACCCCTTCTCACCACCACTGGACTCCTTCTCATCACTGCCTGGACCCTTGTTTTACAGGATCACCTCTACTCCACCAGAACCACCTCTGCCACTCCAGGAGGACTCACTTTTGGACTGCTTCCAACACCCTGACCAAAAGGGTGTCAGGTTGTAGCTCTGACTCTGTCGGGGTTTTCCAAAATTGTTGTTTGTTTACTGGTTTGGTTGGGTGGTTTTGTTTTTCTACTACATTTGTATTGTTAATATTCCTAGTAAATAACTGTTATTCCTATTCCCAAATCTTTGTCTGAAAGCCCTTAATTGCAAAATTATAATTCGGTGGGGGTGAGGGGTTTACATTCTCCATTTCAGGGGAAACTCCAGCTTTCCCTGGCAGATACCTGTCTTTCCAAACCAAGACAGGGTATCACTTAATTCAGAAGAGGTTTTAAGTACTGGCTATTTTATAAAGGATTATGCATTGCAAAACTACAATAATGTTCTTCTCTCCCAGATCTTTCTCCCTGCTCCTCTTCTTTCCAAGACTAGGGAAAGCAGACAAGAAAACAAAACAAAGATGTTTCAAGAAAACTAAGTTATTTTTCTCTATTACTCTGGCTGCTGGAAAGTCCTTGGTTACTGAAAATCCAATCAGGACTAAATTGCTGGCATCTATCAGCTGTAGAAGATATGAAACTTCACTGCAGAGGTACACACAGGTTCAGTGCAGGCTACAGATGTCGCTGTAACAAATTCAATGACCTCCTTCTTTCCCTTTTCATGTCTGGCTGTTTGTCTGACTGCTGCTCTGATGTAAAGAAATCCAAGCAGTGCTTGAGAACAGGCATGTTGGTATATGAGAGCTGCTAAAATTTGCTGAAAATTGCTGAGAGACTGGGCACTCAACTGCTCATCTAGTCTTATCTTAGCTGGTATTCAGATACTTGTGATGCAGATGTGTGGACACAAGAAGAGGTCTTATACCTGTCTCCCAGCTTTCCTCCCACTGTGCCAGCTTTCCATCTGGCCACAGGGAACACAGCATCGTTTAGCTTAGTAATGTGTGATTCCACTAAAATCTATGACGCATTTGTGGGTGGCTCAGAGACTTTACAATTTGTATACCTACCCAAGAATTTATCAGTATTCTCAACTATGCATCAAAGCTTTTGATGTAAAATTGTAAAAGTAAAATTGTACTTTGCTTTTGCACAGCAAATTCACAACTTACATGTTCAGCTTATTTCTCGTCTGTGTGTCCTAAACATTTCCCTGCCATCTGAAAACATGCAAGCTACAGATCTGATTGCAACACAAGAGCACAGGCAGCTTGGTCAGTGCATCAGGAAACCTTAGACAGAAACCACAGCTAAGTCCCTGTGCTCTTTTCTGAAAGAAAAGAAAACGAACAAAAATCTACAACCAAAACAACCACCAAAATGAATTTAACTCAACTTTGCATTAGACTCCAAAGCAGCTAGTCCACAGTAACATGCCTTATAGGAGTAATTTAAAATAGCCACACAAAGAAACACAATGTAAATAACTTGCATCTAGCCTGTATTTGTGCAGTACTTCACCCCGCCTTTGAGAGAAGGACCAACTGAATAGGCAGAAAGATCTCTATTACTTCAGTGGATCTGGGTTTCAGGTTACTTTAAATCTACACCAATAGATTTAAAGCCCATAAGCACACCTTTGTTATAATCTCTCCCTGCAGAATAGCCTTCCTCTTACCTTTTCACTTACCTTTCAGTGTGTTTGAGACATAGTAGTAAATACTGTTAAACAAAAGACCATCTTCAAGAAATAAGATGAGCCTCTGACATTCTAACATTGTTTTACAAACATCACAGGTATTTGAAAAAATAAAACCATAAGATGGTAATTCTGCTGTTTTACCATATTTTCCTGATGTCCTATTTTTCTATTGTTACAAAAGTTACCATAAGAATTTTACAAAACAAGTTCCTTTACTGTCCCACCTCCATCTACTTATTTTGCCTCATTCATTGCAAGCTCTTGAAGAGCCATTTGGGATTTTATTAATTGCTTTGGATAAGGAATGAGTTCATGTTTTTCCTTGTACAGCTTTTAAAATTTATTCAACATCTTAAGAAGGTTTATCCACACAAACAGCTGTCTCTTGGCTAATGTTTGCATTCCTTCTCCAACGTGAGTCATTTCTTCTTTGTTCTAATCAGCAGGGCTTAGTATGTCAATTTCCCTGAATGGACATGTCAGTCAGAAACCCGACCACTGTGCTTTTTAGCATAGCTAATACTTACTACTAAGTCTTCTGCTTTGTCTCATCAGCTAATTGGAATTAATAGCAGATTAAAGTCTATGATAACAACTTTTGTTTGAGAATTCGTAACCCTTTTGGAAAATATTAATTCTTAGCACATACCCAAGAAGTAAAACATTGCCACCCACACCTGAGGTGGAATATAAAGATGACCAATGGCAGTGCTATATAACAAACCTGAACAAAACATTAAAAAAAGGTGAAATTAGCTTGAAATTGCAGGTACTAGAGATGGGTCATCATTAATAAATTTCAAATCTTGTACATGAAATTAGAATTCATACATTAAGTCAGTCTTGAAAAAGTGTCAGCATAATTTTAACGATAACCAAAACACAGGCTTCTTGTCTTGATGAAAGCACAAAGTCCTCCCAGAAACATGACTGGAAATCACTTCCTGGTTGTCCTGGTTTCAGCTAGGGTAGAGTTAACTTCTCAGTAGCTCTTAGAGGTGCTGTGTTTTGGATTTGGAATGAGAATGGCATTGATATCACACTGATGTTTTGACTTTTGCTAAGTTGTTTTTATCCCAAGTCAAGGACTTTTTTTAATTTTTTTTTATTTCTTTGTCTCATGCTGTTTCAGTGAGGAGGTTTACAAAAGAAACTGGGAAGGAACACATATGGGACAGGTGACCCAAACTGTCCAAAAGGATATTCCAAGAGATGACCACAGAATGTCATGCCTAGTATATAAACTGGAGGCAGTTATCTAGTAGGAAAGTTGATCTGGGTTTGGGAAAGGGGGGGTGGGTCTGGCAGCAAGAGGTGAGCAATTCTATTGTGCATCACCTGCTTTTCCCTTTACAATTACCATCATCATCATCATCATCATCATTTGACTTTATTACTGTATTTTAATTTATTTTCAATTATTTAATTGTTCTTATCTCAATATACAAGTTTAACTTTGATTCTCTTCCCCATTCCATTGGGGTGGGTGGGGAGGGGGGTGGCTCAAGTGAATGACTGCATGGTGCTTTATCTCCATCTGGGCTTAAACCAGACACTGGGTCATGGAGGCCAGTAGATACAGCAATTGATACATTTCATCCCAGCTGATTCAGATTTCTTAGCTAATTAACACCATTCCTGGCTCAAAGATCTTCTACCCCAGAAGATACTGTTTGATACTATTTCCCACAGCATTCTCCTGGAGAAGCTGGTGGCCTATGGCTTGGACAGGTGCACTCTATGCTGGGTTAAAAACTGGTTGGATGTCCGGGCCCAGAGAGTTGTGGTGAATGGAGCCACATCCAGTTAATGCCTGGTCACTGGTGAGGTGACTGGGGCATGTCCTGTTTAATATCTTTATTGATGATCTGGACAAGGGGATTGAGTGCCTCCTCAGTTTGCAGATAACATTAAGTTAAGCAGGAGTGTCGATCTGCTGGAGGTAGAAAGACTCTGCAGTGGAATCTGGACAGGCTGGATTGATGGGCTGAGGCCAGTTGTAGGAGGTTCAACACAGCCAAGTGACAGGTGTTACACTTGGGTCACAACAACCCCAGGCAGTACCACAGGCTGGAGACAGTGTGGCTGCAAAGCTGCCTGGCAGAAAGGACCTGGGGGTGCTGGCTGACAGCAGCAGAACATAATCTAGTGTGTGCCTAGGTAGCCAAGCAGGCCAATGGAATCCTAGCCTGGATCAAAAATAGTGTGGCCAGCAGGACCAGGGCTGTGATTGTCCCTCTTTATTGGGCTCTGGTGAGGCTGCATCTCAAGTCCTTTGTTCAGTTCTGGATCCCTCACTTAAAGTAAGATATTGATGTGCTGCAGGGAGCCCAGAGAAGGGCGACAAAGCTGATGAATGATCTGAAGGGTAAGTCCTCCAGGAGCAGCTGAGACAGCTGGGGTTGTTTAGCCTGGAGAAAAGGAGGCTCAGCAGTGGCCTTATTGCTCTCTACAACTACCTGCAAGGAGGTTGTGGCAAGTGGGTATAGCCTCAAGATGCAGCAGGGGAGGTTCAGGTTGGACATCAGGAAGAATTTCTTCAAGGAAAGAAATCGGAATCCAATTGGAATTCCAATGCTTTCAAGTATTGGAATGGGCTGCCCAGGTAGGTGGTAGAGTTACCATCCCTGAAGGTGTTCAAGAAACTAGTGTACTTGGTACTTAGTGCTATGGTCTAATTGACAAGGTGATCAGTCAGAGGTTGGAGTCAATCATCTGGAGATCTTCTCCAACCTAAACAATCCTATGATTCTGTACCGCAGTTGCAATTCTACACAAAATCATGAGGTTGTTATCCACACTCAACATTTCTTCTCCCCATACTTCTATATAAACACACTAAGATCTTCAACTCATGAGTAGCAGAGATTATAAGAGATTCTGAAAATGTCTGCTTATGCCTTCAACAGGAATTTAATTTCGTGTTAAAAATTGCCCAAGAGAAGATGCAGATCAGAGTCACATGTCACCTGATGCACACGCATGTAAGTACCGTAGAAGAACTTCAGTAAAAGGAAACATGGTAAAGCTGTAAGCAGTGCTAACTGACACAGAGATAAGAGAGATCAACAGCTTCTTATCTCCATCTTTGTTAATCCTGGAACACTGGAGAGGACAATAAAATTGAACAAAGGTAAATGCAAAACCTGAAGAAAGCAAAGCTCTTTTTTTTACTTAAGGCCTAACTAAAGGGAAAAACTTGACCCTGTGGGGGGACTCAGAAAGCTTACAACTGACAAGCTCAAAATTATTTCCCTGCTGCAACCCTGATAACCTGCAGTCATCAAGCCTCCCACTTGCAACAGGCAACAGGGACACAAACTTTTCCAACCGCTGCCTTTCTATGTAGGTCCAGTGCAGAGCAGTAAAGGAAGCTATTGAAAACATTAAGGCAAATCATGATGTGGATAAGCAGACCTGGAAAGAAAATGGAACACAGAACATTAAACGCTGGTCTTTTTCTCTTTATGCCCCATCAGGCAGTACTGCAGACATACCAAATTTGGCCTAGAGGATTTCATGCCCATGCACCACAGGATTCTTATAGCTTCTGTGGTCTTGGGTGTTGGACTAGCTGGATACTGGATTCACCCTGGCAACATTCCTGTTCTTTTGTTTCTGAGTGAAAAGTGTATTTTGATTTTTAAGTTAAGATTGTACCAAGTATAAACAGCACTTTCACTAAATAACAGTCAAACACACAGAAAAAAAATAGAACGTAGAACACAACGTTGTCTTGTCTTTTAAAATTCATTAGCAGGCCTCTAGCACACCCAATGTGATTTAAATCAATGTGTACAGAACTGGCAATAACAAATCAAACCAGCAACTGCAGGGAAAAGGGGTAGAAAGAATCTGTTTTGTAAAGAAGCATCAAAGGAGATCTTTTTGCAACTTCTGAACTAAAACATACTGGAAAGCTGTGTCATGTAGTCTAAACTACCCCTAGTAATTTATCTGGTGCTCACCCACAATTCACGCCTTATCACGGCAAGTAATTCCTGGAAGGGAGGAAGCAGGAGGTGCTTCATTCCTTCATTTAGCACTCTATCACATTCAGCTCTGAAGTACTCTCCAGGTCCAAATCCTTCTTTCCTTCTCCCTTCAAAAACTAAAATATCTGCCCTCAGACCCACTGTGTAATGTCAGGAACTGCACTGTTTTTCATTAATCTGACCAGATGCAGGAGAGAGTATCCAAGAATGCAAAAGGCCAAAGCAAGGATGATTATTACACCAGTGCAGTGTGCTGAACAGTTGCTGATCTCTCCATAATTTACTAAACTACAGAAGGGAGCAATATGATGTGCGGACATTTCTATAGCTATTATGTGACTCTAACAAGAGACATTCCAAAAGCAAGTGGCTGGGAAATACCAGACTCTTATTGAATCCCTTAACAAATAAATGGCTTGTGTAATGGACGTCTTGGTGTTGCTAAAATAAAATCACTCCTGTTCCCATCTGTCATACTTTTTATTTCTTCACTTCAACTCTCTGCTGTATTGCAAGTCTGCTAATTAAACTTAGAAGTTCATACAGTATCAGATGCCCAGTAAGGTTAAATTTGACCCAAGCGTTTTCTTTGAAACAACACCTACAAAGAAATCAGGGCAACAGGGAGAAGCCAAAAATCAATGCAACTGACCTGCACAGTGAAGACTAGGCTGTGGCCAGTGATACTGCAGAATGGCTCAGCAGCTCCACAATTAGTTCTGCTTAGGTAGAGTCCATGAGAGGGCAAGAAATGGACAGCAATTTAATGGAACCTGCAAATGGTAGCATTAATCCTGGCTTTTGTTCTGTCCTACTCTGCTTTAAATCTGCAGAGCTGCACATTTGGACTACCACAGTAGGAAAAAAGTCTGATGTATGAACACTTACAGAATTATTTTACTCATTAATTTAAAAGATGCCAGCTTTTTCTTATGTCACCTCTTTCCTGTTTATATCCATTGCAGCTATGTCTGCAGAAACACATCATGTGTGAAGCTACTGTGAATTTAAGCATGCCTGCAGTGGGAAAAGAGGACTAAAGATGACAGTGTCAGGACTCCACAACTTCCACTTCAGATCATTCCACTCTTCAGTGCACTGAACAAGACACCTGCCCCAGCCACCCT
Source organism: Phylloscopus trochilus trochilus (assembly GCA_016584745.2). Taxonomy (NCBI): domain Eukaryota; kingdom Metazoa; phylum Chordata; class Aves; order Passeriformes; family Phylloscopidae; genus Phylloscopus; species Phylloscopus trochilus. The sequence goes on along the minus strand of WQNJ02000546.1, from coordinate 54,573,993 downwards.
GCCTGTACAGGCACACAGCCTTTCCCTGCTTCAAGCTCCAGGTACTCTGCCAGGGATACATTTGATATAAAGGCCTAGTTCCTCCATGCTCTCGTATACTACCTGGATTCACCACAGGATGCAAAAGGGCACTGGCTGTCAAGGCAATGATATGTGCAAGAGTCGCTACTTGACACAGCACTCCACGGTGATTGTTCCAAGCACGACCAGTGCTCCTGGTGACAAGCATCACATTCCAGAGAAGCCCAGCACTGATCCCTGCTTACCTGCTGTCCCTCATCCCACACGCACCATGCGAGAGGCTCTTCCCCTTCCCTCCTAGATATGCACTTCTTGAAGATCTGTGTGAAATATGCAGGTGTATTTGGGCAGAAAAAAACACTGAGAAGTATTTTGGGAGCATTTGTTGCATAGTTTTTTCCAACCCATTCTGATTTTTGATGCCAAGTCTAGTTTTAGGTACTTGTGTTTGCAATTCCATTAAGATGATCAAATAACCTATATTTCATATGGATGAATCAAGAAATTATGAAAACTGCAAAATTAATAACATTTAAATATGCAAACAACTGTGTGCTGAAAAGTAGATAACATTCCTCCTGGGGTGGAACAATTAAAACACACATACCTGCAAGTTGAGAGTTATGGGCTGCTGCTCAGTAAATCAATGTTCACAAAGAAAATTGCTTGTACCTCCCCTGCTCAATTTGTGCTTGTTAGATAATAAAATATGAGCACTTACCTCTCAAGAAGGGTGTAAATCTATAAATGAATGGTAATAGGAGTTTCAGCCACACCAAGCTGAAAAGTCGATAACAAGATAGAGGAAAAAGCCACCAGGAGCATGGACCTGGATCACTTTTTACTTTAGCCACTGACACATCCGAAATTTGTCATAATGAAAATGCAAGTGACCCTATTTGCCAGTTCTATTCTTTTTTGAAAGTTACTGCCAATTTGAAGGAAAATAATTAAACATTTCCAGTAAAGTCAGTGAAGTTCCAGCACATGCTCCACACCTTTACTAAAGCAGAACTATAAAAGCAAGTATTAAACTGCACTCAAAGGAGACCTTCATTACTAATGAATTTTCTTAATATTTAAAGAAAATCTCAACCATACCTATTTAAAATGAGAGTAGAGAAACAAAAAGGAAGAAAAAGGTTATTATCTATAACACAGTGACTATAGTTATGCTACAGTCAGAGGACCAATTACATCCTGGTTACACTTTCCAGCTCCATTAATTCATATAAATGAAGTGCTCACTACATGACAGGGTAATTGCAGTGTAAATACAATAGACTTTATATAACTGGATACTGAAAAAGAGCTTGTGTTACTGAGGTGGCAATAAGAATTAATTTGGATGTGTCATTAACCTTCAAATTCTTTGAATCAGTGATAATTAGGATATCGAAAAGCATAACCAAAAATGTAATTACACTGAACTAAGTGCTCAACTGTGCAAGTATTAAGAGGCTGCTCATGGCAGTAAGTATGCTTGAACATGAACTGAGTATGACCAAATCAAGCTGTAAAACACTACTGTGAGTTTATAATGAAACAACATGGAAGTGAAAAAAAAAAAGAATTAATGACTTTCTTCAGATGTAAGGAGCACGCTGAGGATTGTTCTGATATCAAAAATCATTCCCTTACATTATGTAGCTAGTGGGCTCAGATTCTGGCAGGAAAGCTCTGCTTCCCTCTGAAAGCATGTTAGCTGTAGCCACTGAAATGGCTGGTGTATCCCCTCTCTAGAACATTTGAAAGCAAGTATACAATGAGTGCAGACAAGACTGAACATGAAAGTGCTAATGTTCCCTATGTACATCAAATCTTTGTTGATTCCCTTCTAAGAGGTACTACTAAACTTCTCTGATCAGCTTCTGTCAGCTATGACAGCTTCCTAGCTCCAGACACCATAATGTTCTTTTGCACACAGTGACAAAATTGCTCCTTGAATACCTATGGAAAGCCAAGGAGCTAACCGTTCAAATGCTAAAACAACTCTGTAGACAGTGTAATAATTTCTTAGAATTTAGAGGCCCATATCTTCATGTCAGACCACTTCATGATGTTAGCCTACACCATGTTAGCCTACACAGTGGCAATGTATGAACGAACACATATGCAGGCAGGGTGTAGATAGCACTGCTGCTGTTGTAAAAGAAAGCCTGCATCAGGAACAACCCAACATGGGCAGGTACTTCCAACAGATGAGAAACCCACACAGGTCACTTTCCTTCCACAGTTTATGGATCAGTTACTTTTGTCAGATTTATTCACCGCAAATGGTTAATCAGGGAATTCACTCTTTCAGCGATTGTTTCTTAGCATATATATTTTCTGCTAGCTGCCCTTTTACATTGAAAAGGGACCATATGCTGGCAGAGAGAACTTTGTATTTGACTGCTTCTTTCCAGCTGAGTGAATATTTTCAGTAATTTCCTCTTCTCATTTTGGCTTGATTTTTCTTCATTCCTGAACAACTTACCTTTGCAGGTAAGAGGGGGAGATGCATACAGAATATTGGTGGTACTTAAAATGCTGCTCCTTGCCTTGTATTGGAAGGCAGCTGCAGCTGCGGGAGCTCTGGCCACTTCTCAGCTCAAGATAAGGAAAGGGGATTCTCTTGCTCACTTTTGACAAATACTCAGTCACCTAAGCATACCCATAGCTTCCAGAGAAGTGCTGCTTCCCTCTCTGGGAGCCTTTAAAGGTACACCACTTACACTTGTTACAGATGTACCTGGCTGGCATTCTTTGCTGTGATTAATTGCAGCAGCCTTATCTTGTGTTTTCCATAAACTTTTTTTTAACCTCAATTGCTGAACAGTGCAGAAGCCACTAGAAGATTCTGTTCCCTCTTTACTTGCTGTCTGTTGAAGCATAATTATACCTACACCCTTCAAATCAGATTGTTACATTTGTTCCATAGCAATGTCCTAGAAACATGGAGTTTTAAAACTCACTTATCACAGAATCAGACATGAAGTGAAAAAGAAGACACAGATGAGATTTAAAAATCCAGCCTTCCAATAGAGTGAGAGATACCACAGCTGCTTGTACATGCACACTCTCTTAAAATCCCATCTTGCAGCATATGCATGGAAATGAAGCAGAATCCCTCATTATCAAACATTCCTCAGCAGCCCACACTCTGACGTGATAGCACATAATGCAAATATTTACAGCAGGAAGTCCTCAGGACTGATCAGTCACCACCAAACAGCAGCAGCTTATCAAGCAGTAATTCCTGCTGTGGGAAACCCAGCTGAGGCAGCACTTCCACACAAACACAACAGAGAGAAGGTCTCTTTCAATAATCAGCTTCAATTTACACAGCTTTTTCCACAATGCTAAATGTATCTGACAAGTCCCACCACAATCTGTGAGACAGAAACAGTGGCATGAAAGCTCCAGAGGTTCAATCAACTGAGGTTCTTTGCATCTAATGCACAGTGAGTGAATGCTCCCAATTTAGTGAAGACATTTGTCCTGAGGCTAAAGCATTGATTCTCCACTTAACTGCCTTTTATTTGTAACATATCCAATTTATCATTTTAGACTATAAACTCTTGGGGAAAAAGGTTCTTCTTTCTTCTGCATGCTGCTCTCATGCCAGTTTTATTTTTACTGCAAGAAAACCTTGTTCAGGTTAAAACATTTTTATATTAACAAGATAACACTTCCCTACTGCTAGAATTAATTGCTGTAACCTGAATTTCTTTCTACAATGTCTGATGTAAAGTTGAATCACTGGTGACAATATTATGAATAAATGAAGAGTAACAAATACAGGAACATTCTAGATGTTGTGAAAAATAGTATTTTCTAGTGAGAAAACCATCTGCTCATCCATACTATGGTAATGTTTATGCTTTAGTAGTATAAATTGCACAAAGCAACACTGCTTTCCACTAGTCCAGAAAAAAAGGAGCCAGCCAGGATGTTCCTTTTCTTTTTTTTTTTCCAGAATTGCAGGTGCTCTTTTTAACTGTCATTACCCCCAGGCCTATCTGCTGCCCCAAATTCACATTTAAGCTTCTGCCATGTATGAACTGGCCAAAGTGCACAGCCTTTCATTCCCAGATATTCAGTCTGGATGATTCACAAGAATAAAATGTGACAGGACTTTTCACCAACAAACAAACTGCAGGGCATCCTAATCAGCAGGCAAGGCAGCTCTAATAACTGGGTTACAGCATAAAGGGGATAAACTCAAATGGAGCAGAACATTCATAAGACAAGAAATGTGAGATGCTACTCAGCCTAAAGCACCACTGGTGACATCCAACTTACATAGCAGCTTTTTTCCCCCTTTGGAAGCGGGATTCCTTTCAACTGCCAGTTAAAGACCATCTCTGCAGCATGTGAATAAGAATAGCAATTGCTTACAGCCCCCAGCATGAGTACTTCCAGTTTCTTTTCCCTTTTCAATTGCAGCAAACTGCAGTCAGACAGACAGTGGGCTTTTTTTTGTTGTTGTTGTTGTTGTTTTAAGTTGTGGTGTTAGGATACTGCTGGTGATCAGTGTTTTCAGACTCGTTGACAGGGCACACACCAAGCAGCCAATTTGCCACATGCTGCCCCTGATGCAGGAGCTGCCACGCGCTCGGAGGCTTGGATAGAACCCACTAGGGTGGCTCTGGCATCAGCTGCATTTGGGTTAGTGCTAGCAGTAAAAACATTGTCCCCAGAAGGTCACCTGTCCCCATATGCTGCTTCTCAAAGGACACCTGCTCTGGATCTTTTTTCTAAGCTGTGCCAAACAAAAAGGTTTGCTTATGTCAAAAACACAAAGCCTCCTTCCCTCTGTACCCCTACTGATAGCCTAAGAGTCAGTGAATTTATGACATTGCCACTACAATGGCAAAACTCTCTTTGGTCTCAAAAAAAAATCGGCTTTGACATCCACAGTAGGATCCCTAATGAGATTATCTCTCTGTAAAGCTATTTTTTCTAACACATTTAAGTTCATCAGCCACTGCTGGCTACAATAGAGGGTAAATTTCTAAGCACAGACACAGGATGGCTTCAGTGGGATGTGCAGGAAGCTGTCCCAGGATTTGAAGAAAGCTTCCTTTGACCAGCAGAGGCCCTCTCTGCACTGAGGCCACAGCAGTCAGAAGACCACAGCTTTGGTACTGTAAGAAATACCATACCCGGCACTCTGGGGCAGTGCTCTGAACCACTGGAGCAATGAAAACAACTGAGGAATTTGATGCATCCCTTTTCATCAAGAAGGACCCTGTGTGTCAAGCCTCACTATTGTAAGAAGTGTCAGGGACCTCAGGTGAGCTACAGTCATGGTGCTAGACTGTTACAGTCCTTAACTAATTGCATAAAATACTGAAATCACAGTCAAAGGCGTTTGCAGTTCTAGAGATAATGTCTGCACTTCGTATGGTAACATCCAACCCCCAGCAGCAGCTAGTGCAGAGGCCCTCAAGAACCAAGAAAGAGTAGGGCTGGGGAGATCCCTTGTTATCCCCTTCGCCACTTGTGCAGTAAGAGTAACACCACTTGCCAATGGTACAGGATGCTATAAAACATTCAAATACTTCAGTAATAAAGGTTGGACATTACTTACAGTACTGCAGAGAGACAGATGGAGAAAGCCATCTGATGGTGTCAGCTGGGACTGGAATTTGGAGGATCACACTTCACAACCCTTCACACAGGCAAGAGTCGGCCCAGTATTTTTCTCCAAACTCTGAAGGAGTTTTCAAATTTATAGCACTTTTTCCTCCTCTTTGCACTCATACAGAGGGGTCCATCCAAGTTCATACTGCATAACCTTTGCTGCCATTCCATTGCTTCTGTTGTCTTCACTTAGTATTTGCCTTACAATGCACCAAATAAGTCATGCAGCAAAACAAGGAAGAAGAAAATAACAGACAAAAAGATGCTGCACCAACAACACTGCTGGTCTCTCTGGTCTGCAAAAAAACCCACACAGGCTATTTTGAAACCCAGAAAGACAGGAAAAATTAGAAGATTACAGAAAAAGAATGCTATTTCCAAGGACACTGGTTGTGTCCTCAAACAGGAAACCATTATCTAATACCATTTTTAACCATTTTTTGGTTTTCAGTTGTGTACAGTATATTCAACTAAAGGTAATAGGCAGTCCTCATCTGATTTCTATGAAGACCATGAGCACTGCATGAAGAGGATATTCTTTTAAACTCAAGTCCTGCCTTGGCTGAAAGTGAATGGCTATTTTATTTCCCCATAAATATATATGTAAAGGTCTCAGCTAAAGAACTTGGAGAGATTTCCTATTTGCATACTACAAAGGCACAGGTCCTCAGACATTCTTCTACTAATTTCATACACACTGCTGATACTTAATAATGAAAGAGTAACCCTTCCATAGTAGACCTGAAAAATTTATGCAGTTGGCTCCCACTCAGGTCTAAGACATGGATGGGAATAAAGCAAAAACAAATTCTAATCTCTCAGCCTACTGGTAGTTATCGCCTTGGTTGGCTGGCTTACCTTTCAGAGAAGACAGGGACTAAATCAATGACAGACATTATCCCACCAAATTACAACAACTGAGAAATCAGCAACAAGTCCTGGGGTAACAAGACATGACTCACTACAGGCTAAGAAGAACTTTTCAGCATCTGTCACAATGAAGATATCCAAGGCCACATCCTAATGTTCTTCTGAAGACAGCTGAAGGAAACTCTCCAGGCTCTAAAACTGATGAATTGCTTCACCATAAGCATGTCAGAAAGGTGCAATGAGACATGAATGCCTTTTAGTCCTAAAGGATGTGCCAGCAGCCCCTACCCAGCATCTAGTTTACAGCTATATTGTCCATCAAAAGAAGGCAAAGAGAAACCACCAAAAGTCTTTTCATGGCCCAAGGGTGAAAAAATGAATCCTTTCTGGCTTTGGTGGAATCGGATAAAGCCAACACACAGCACAGGGAGACTTTTCAGCCTTTCTAGAAATATTAAATTTGGACTGGGGAAAAAACCAAGCAAAAACCCACACACACAAAAAAAGGGCAACAACAATAAAAGCAACATAAACAAACAATAATAAAAAAACTAAAAAATTAAGCTCAGTGATGTCCATCAAAACCTACATATACCCACAAGTAAGACAGTTCTTTCCTGTTCTTTTCTGAACCCATCTTCCAGACTAAACAATGTCTGAACTACTCTTTTTCTTAGGCTGGTTAGAATACAGCTCCTCACCTCATGCAGGTCTCTGCCAAGCCTGGCAGGCAATGAAACACGGTCAGCAAGGCCAGACAAGCTTTGGAGGTCATTAAGTCTCTTTGTGGGCTTCTAAAAGATGTTTCACTCTTTTGATAAAAAGAGGTGATAAATTTCCCAATACCAGACAAGATATATAGCTTTTTAGAGCTATCTAAGCCACAGAACTTTGCAAGGCTCTAGCAAATCAAAATTGCTCTCAGTGAAGCCTAAACCTGTCAAAAATTATGTTCAGTCCTTTGAAAGATCAGGTCCCAAGTGCCCACTTCTTATCACTGATGGGGGCATGTCACAGTGTGCTTCTTGTTCCTAGAACTCAGAGGCACTGCTGTGAAAATGCTCATTTTGAAAAATAGCACTTTAAAAGAGGAAAATCTTTTCCCTTTCTGGACACTTACTGTATTTACTGTCCAAGGATCCCAAATGCTCTAGGAGTATCACCCAAATCTCACAGCACCCAGGAGAGAGAAGACAAGTTTACAGAATAGAATACAGCTAGGATGTGGGACTTGCCTCAAATCAAAGAGGTTATCAGTGACATATTCAGAGCTAAATCTACAGTCTCTTGGCATACAAGCCCACATCTTCATGGAAAGACTACCCATTTCTCTGTACCACAATACAATGAAGATCAAATATTATGTTCAATTTTGATATAAAGATATATAAAGCAGGCAGGGAAAGCAAGGCATAGCACAATGACAACGGAACATACATGGAAATAAAAAATGTCAGCATAACTTACAGGAGCTGCGTTATTTTTCACTGTCACACTTGGAGTTGTGGCTCGTAGTGCCCCACTCACGCCATGGTAGTACTTGAAGCAGATCTTTGTTTCAGCTAAAAAAAAGCCCCAAAAAGGATATTTAGGATTAGAAAAACTGCCAGGGTAATCTGCATGATCAGCTGCAGCTCATAGGCACACGGCTGGCAAGCAGTTAAATTGCAAATGGTTCATTCTGGCTGGATGGCACAACAGGACACCTTCTGCCTCTGATCTTCCCCTTTGCCAAGGTGAAATTTAGAATTTGGTTCATGGATTTAAAACAGTTAAATCCAAACCTCTTCTGAGCAGAAGTTAACACAGACAGACCTCAGAGCACCTGTTTAGCATCCTTTATGAAGAATAAAAGTAGGGACATATCAATCTTCCCTGTTCAGACATACCAAGCATTAATGTGCACAGAAATTGAAGAACTTCCTTAGGACAAGATTGTATAGCTGCTCATTGACAGGTTTCACTGTGCCAGTTTGTTCTGGCCTAGGTCAGGGCAAGGACATAGATTTCCACAGATAACTGCTCTGCCAGTTACTACATTAAAGCATTTTCAGGAATAGCAGAGTGTCGCACGTGACATAAAGAAATGATATTCACACATTGCGATGTCTAAGGCAGGAAAAAAAGGAGGTTTATTTACAACTTTAACATTTATCAAATTCTAGCAATGACCACGGATTAGAGGAAAAAAATCTTCTTTAATCACACTGGGCAACCCAACAGTCCATCAACAGTCTCCTCCTTATGAGAAGAATGTAAACATTGTTAGATTTTACAATAACAAGAAAGGTTATGTAAAATTGTATCTGACTCCATTACAAAAGGTAAACACAGAAGGCTTAAAATAGAACTTTTGAAAACTCCTTAAAGAAAGAGAGGAGAACAGCAAAAACCCAGACAACAGCAGAGTACCACCAGACCCTGCCTTAGTATATTTCCAGTAACTTCTAAAGATTTAAATTAGGTGAGGAACACAGGAAAGGTCATGATTTTTGACACTCATAGCACTGCTTTTTGCCACATTGAGGGAAACTCATCTCAAAAACTATTGAGGCACAGAAGTGAAAACAGCTTCTTGTTAATCAGCCCCTCACAACCCACTTTCTTGTGTGCTACAAGAAGGACAGACAATTCCAGCCAGCTTCTGTGTTGGTCTGCAACTACAAACAGATGCAAAGTGCTGCTATTTGCCTACCTGCCTGGAACTGGTGACTTGCTGGACCTCATCCTGGCCTGCCTGCTGGCATGCAATAATTTTCTTCCACAGTAAACTAGATGCGAACATGCCTGGTATGTGCCTACGTACAGTTGTACAGTCCAGACCCAGCAATTACACAGTGTTACATATGTAACAGGTATGTTGGTGGGATCTGAAAAATGCCTCGTTCAATAGAAACAGCTTTCACATCTTCTTGTTTTAACAGGATAATGACATGGAAATGTTCATTTGTTCCAAGACTTTTCTTAAGACCCTGCTTTGCAGCTGCTACTGTGGCTCAGGGAAAACATCAGCCTTTGCCGACAGAGCCACAAAAAAGCTAACTGTAACTACAGTGCCTACATATGAAAACAATAAAAAATGCCATTTACCTGTTTTAACATATAAATTGCATTGCAGTTTTAATACCAGTAACAAAATTACTCAAATCACTGCAGCTATGACAAAAAATGTTAAGAGCTGAGACTATGACCACAGGTTATGGTGCTATGATCTGCTGTTTGTAGATCCAAGAAACAAATGTATAGCACTTCAGGTGGAAGCAAAACCTGGAACATGAAAAGTGGTGGAGACCCTCAAAACTGCAGGCCTGAATTGCTTACCCTGATACCTAGACAGGAACATAGGTGGAAAGAGAAATCCTGATACTTTTTGAAAGACAAAATAATTTTAGAAGTGTAAAGCCTTCCCAACTTTCACATGTCACTTGGGAAATGAAAAGTAAAGAGGTGATGTTCCCAAGTATTCAAGCACTTCTTGCCTTCAGGTGGCTTCCCAGTCTTCTAACCTGAGGGGTGCTGCAGAAATGTGCAGTTCATCAATGCGAAGTACAGTGCCAGCGCACTTAGTCTGTCACCATATTTTCCATCCCCACAGCCTGCTCTTCACCAGATGACCAGGTGCACATTTCTGCTCCTTCAGTGAAAATACAGCCTCTCCCACTATATCCACAATGTGTACATGTCCCACTTATTTCACAGCTTTCCACCAAGAATTGGAACAGAGTCCTTCAGCACCTCCACAAGGGGCTGTGGGGCCCACCCTGGTGTTGAAAGAAATAAAGAGCCCCAGGTTATGGACTCCCAAGTTGTACTGTTATACTCTTTACTGTAAAGTTAAAGTTGCACTGTTACTTACCTGTTTTAAACTGTTCATGTTGGATCTGTACCCCTGAATTTCTGCTTATTATGTCCCGAGTTTTGTACTCTTTCTCCCTGAGTTCTGAGCTCCCTCTCTCCCGTCGGGTAAAGCTGCCGCTGCTTCCTGCTGCTACTTCCTGTCTGTCTGTCAAACTGTGGACACCGCCCAGTATGGAAATCGGAGGACTCCCATGGTGCCTGGCTGCGGCCGGAGGTCCAGTCGATGCTGGAAAAGCCCCTGGGAGCAGCGAGCCGACACAGAAACTGGACCTAAGAAGGACAATGCTGTGCGAGGCACACGTCCAGCTACCTGCAGGTAGCAGGTATTTTGTTACCTTCTCACCATAACCTGAAAGGAACTGGAGAGGGGTGACCCCCTGGACCACACGAGCCAAGGTGATTCTTTGGGAACTCTTGTGAGGACGGAATCCCGACTCTGTGGCGTCAGCAGCAGATTCGACTTGCACCTCCTCCTCCGTGGTGTCCACTGGGAGCAGCGGCAGCGTGCGCAGCCCCTCGATCCCCCTACCCAGAGCTGATTTCTAATAAAGGCCTTTTCAAAGGAGCTGGTCTCCTGGCCCATTTATAACAACTTGGGGGCTCGCTGGGATGTGACCACTCCCAAAGAGGACCGAGGACGGGATGGCCGACCGCCCTTTGGACCTCCGGACAGCTGGTCACACCGGACCCAAGAAAGACAGCCTGGGATTGGACAGCACGGAGGAGCACCGGTAAGTATAGCCAGTGGCGGGAGTGGAGACGAGCAAGTGGCATGTGAGTGAGACAGGGGGCCGGCAGCTCGAACCTCCGAAGTGAGTGCAGACCCCTCAGTACCGCGGTTCTGGACTCCCGTGAGGGGGCCAGCCGGGAACAGGGGGAAGCGAGTGGGGCCTATTAAGGCCAGCTGAGTGAGAGAGGCGTCTCCAGGGGCATAGTGAGCTCCCCTCCAGATGTGTGGAGGTAATTTAGAGAGTGAGTGGCATGTCACAGGGTGTATGATGGTAGGATAGGCCCGCCCCCATTCCAGAATCTACAGAGACAGGCTGCTCAAGGTGATCCAAGCGTGCGGAAAGCCTAGAGCTGTGTGTGGAGCATGCACTGCACTGGCTGAGGTTATAGCCCGGGGTGTCCAAGTGTTGGGACACTGGCTGGGGTAGCGTCGGGGTGTGGGGAGCGAGAGAGGGTACTGGCCGAGGTTATGGCCCGGGGTGTCCAAGTGAGGAAGGAGTGCTGAAATAGTGGCTGAGGCCCTAAGGGCGGGTCATCAGGCTACAGTCAGGGCACTCTGAGCACTGGCTTGGTACACTGGCTGGGGTAGCTGCCGGGGTACAGGAGTGGGCGCACTTGTCGGGGATACCCAGAAGTGAGCGGTACGCTTTCCGGGTGCAAAGAGCCTACAGGGCCGGGGGTCTTTTGGTACTCTGTCTGGGTGCGAAGAAAGTTCGTATTGGTCGGGGGTGCCCAAAGGGAGGGTACGCTGTCCGGGTATGGAGTAGCATTGGTCGGGGGTGCCCAGAAGTATGCTGTCCAGGTGTAGGGGGAATGAAAGTTAGGGAAGTCCCAAAGTGTGAGGGACTTAACAATAGGGAGAGTGAGTGAGTCACACACTGTACGTCCGAGTCCTGGCTGTGAGTGGTAACTGGAACCCTGGGCCCAGGTTGACTGGCTGCTTATGGAAACTCGACTGATATACAGGAGAGGAAGAGGGGTGCTGGCTGAAGTAGTGGACTGAGGCCCTAAGGGGCGAGTCATCAAGCTACCAACAGGGCACTCTGAACACTGGCAGGGGTGGTGCCCAAACCCTGAGGGCGGGTCACTGAGGCCACTGACGGGTGTTCATAGAGTGAGTGAAGATTACCCAGTGAGAATGGGAGCATACATGAGTAGAGCAAAAAGAGCCTGAGGAGGAAAAGGGGAAGATAAAGAACATTCCCCCAGATAGTCCACTAGGACAAATGCTGGAACTATGGGATACTGATGAGGCCACTAAAAATTTGAGCAAACTTAAAATGATTCATTATTGTATAGAGGTTTGGCCCACTTTAAATTTACCCGGAGAATGGCCGTGGTGTGGAACTAAGGACCTCTGGACGTGCTCGCAATTAAACCAGTATCTGAAATCCCGAGGGGACTCAGATACTGAGCAAATCCTCTATGCTGCCTGCTGGCAGAAACACAGAACCGAAGGTGAAACAGCTAAGATTTGTAAGCTACAAGAGGGGAAGAAGAAAAATGAAAAAGAGAAAAGGGAGGAAAGCAGTCACAATTGGGATCCTCTTGATTATTTGCCCCCTCCTCCCGTTTACCCTGGGATACCCCAAACTATTTCTGCTAACTCTCCAGCTTTACCTGTGAACCCCTCCCCATCTCTCCAAACCGTGATCCCTATTCCTTCTTCAGCTTGCTCCCCAACAGGATTACCCCCGACAGCTCCACTCTCTCTACCACCTCAATCTAACCCGGCTATCTCGAATGCTAACCCCTTCTACTCTTCAGCTCTGTCCTCGACATCTCCTAACACTGGCCTAGTCTCCTCCCCTTCACCATCTACTGTCCCTGCACTCCCACACAACTGGGAACTGGACTTGCCAGCCATTAATACTGATTTTGTGGAAACCCCAAAAGGACCCTACTGTGGCACTAGGTCAAGAACAAAGCTCTTCCCCCTAAGAGAAGTCCCGATGGGTGGGGCAGCTGGGGGGGGTAGGGTTTGTAAATGCACCTCTGACAGCTTCAGAAGTTGGGGGCTTTAAGAAAAAGCTGGGGGGCCTGGTTGGAGACCCCGTGGGGGTGGCCGGCTGGGTGGATCGGTTCCTGGGTCCTAATGTTTGCACCGGGAGTGAGATGAACTCTATTTTGGGTGCCTTGTTCAGCCCCAAGGAGATGGCCATGGTCCATGTCGTGGGGATGCGAGTCTTGGAGCAGGGGAGCAGGTTTGGGCCCCGGGCAGGGGATGGGCTCCCGCGGGCAGATCCAGGGTGGGATCCAGGTGGAGAAGGGGAAGGGCAGAATGTGGAACCCTGGTGGTGAGGGGCATCGGAGGGTCTGTTCCCCTGGGGTGGCAGCACCAGGCTGGCCTTTGATGGGACCCAGGGGGAATGGGACCCCAGCCACCTAGCTAAGCGGGGTGGGGGGGGGATATTTTCGGTTACGTGGATCCTGACAGTCCTGAGGGCCAAGTGCTATTGGAGGTGCAGTTCTTTGCTGGATCCTGGCCTGATATCAGGAAAAAGTTAGAAATTAGTAACCCATGCTGCTGTCTGAACCCAAGAAAAAGAGTGAACTGACAAACTGACCCGTGTAAAAGGATCAGTATCGCCTCCTCCTAACTGTGGACGAAACCCAGGAAAATCCCCCACGAGTCTCCCCAAGTGGACTGCCATCCAAGATCCTGCCAGCTGACAATGGAAGAGAACCAATATATGATGAATATGAGTTGAGAGAAATAAAGAAGTTAGGGTTGTACCAAGGGAAGCAAGGGGAATGGTTAACCCGAGATGGATGAAAGTTTTTAAATAAAGCCCTAGCTCGAAAAATGCTAACAGAAATACACAGCCTGACCCACTGGGGCACCTAAGGGTTATGTGATCATTTTTTTAAAGAGAATATTTATGTATTGGGGTATATGGTCTGGCCAAAGCAGTTACTGAAGGATGCCTTATATGCCAAAAGGTAAATCAGAAAGCAATGAGGAAGAATACCCCAGGAGGAAGACAAATAGCATTAAGACCCTTTCAAAATATACAAATAGATTTTACCGAAGTGCCTTCAGTACAAGGTTACAAGTATCTACTTGTTATGGTTGATCATTTAACCCATTGGGTGGAAGCCTTTCCTACTAAAAAGGAAACGGCACAAGTGGTAATAAAAATATTATTAGAACACATCATCCCCCGGTATGGGCTAGTGAATAATATTGATTCAGACCGAGGTCCTCATTTTGTAGCCAAAATTCTACATGATGTCATTAAAGCCTTAGGAATCAGGTGGCGGTTGCATACATCCTGGCATCCCCAAAGTTCAGGGAGAGTTGAGAGGATGAATAAAACCCTCAAAAATGTATTAACTAAATTGATAACCGAAACAGGAATGAATTGGCTCAAGTGTCTGCCCCTGGCCCTTCTGCAGATCCGGGTCCGACCGAGATCTGACATAGGGGCTTCACCGTATGAGATGATGTTTGGACTCCCCTTCTTACTGACCCCCTATAGCACTGGGGATTATTTAGGAGAGGCCGCTACCCAAGAATATGTAAAAACAATCGGAAAGACATTGGCAGATCTCAAAAGAAGAGGGTATCTTCCTCAAACCTTTCCCTTGGACACTGACATGCACCAAATAAAACCAGGAGACTGGGTTTTAATTAAGTCCTGGAATACCACCCCACTAACCCCTAAATTCGAAGGCCCGTTCCAAGTTCTGCTCACTACTCATACTGCAGTACGAACCCAGGAAAAGGGTTGGACCCACATCACTAGAGTGAAAGGACCATTACCACCCCCGAGTGATCCCTCTGACCCCAACAAGGGGTCAGATCCCTCTGACCCTGCAACCCCAACAAGGGTTCCCTCTGAGTGGACTGCCACTCAAGATCCAGACACCCTCAAAATAACTCTCAGGAAACAACCAAAAACCAGTTAAAGCCAATAAGGGACAATAGCAGTTACTACAAGCTGTCGTTACCATTGTTGGAAATCCACATTGTTATAAGAGGTTAAAAAGTGTTAATATAGAAGTGTAAAATAATGGTTAAATCCAAGGTTATAAATTGTTATAATGAGTCACAAAGTGTTAATGTAAAAGTGATAAGTGGCAGTAATTCTTAATTTAAAAAATTAAAATCTCTCATAGGGCACACCCAAAGGGAACTAACTAAAACTAAGAAAAAGGTGGAAGGTGGGAATAAACAAGGGAGAACTCCACAAATCCAGCCTAAGAACTCCCCGACCCAAGAGGCAAGGCCAGGTGAGACCAGAGGACCCACAAATAAGATAGTTCATACTGGACTCTTGGGGGGACTGATAGTAGTCCTATTGATAAGCAAATTTACAGATGGAGCTTGCTCCAAATGCTATCATCCAATTTATGATGGGGAGAATCTACAACCCCTTATAAGAGTTCACACCCATGTGAATCCCACATGTTTTGACATGACCCAATTATCCACCTGTCAGGAAGAGGAAAAACAATACTGGATTGCAAGAAATGCTGCCACATTTAAGCAGTGCCTGACTGGGGAGTGCCCTATCAGAGAGTGGTTCTGTTTTGAAGAGTTAGAAAATTCAGAGGGAGTCGCAGATCTGATAAAAGAAAAACCACTGGTGGTGAAAAAGAATGAAATAGATGAACCCCTTAGGAAAAATCTATTTATTGATCTAATAGAAAAGATCAGTCATAAGCTAAATATAACAAACTGCTGGATATGTGAAAGCACACAAATGTCTGATGTATGGCCCTGGGAAGGGACAAGCTTATCACCCCTAGACATCCTGAGATGGAAGTTAATGAAACAAGAACCCCCGGGTAGGGAAGAAAGGAGAAAAAGAGCAATGGGATTTAAAATCCAAAATAATTGGGGAGGAGTGCATACAGAGGATGGGGAAAAGGTATAAAACCTTCCTTGGAAGAATGGCTTGTAAAAGGTACTTACTAATAAAAGAGTTGAAACAAGAATGGATCCCCAGGGAACCTGAGAAATATTGGTCCATTGGGAAAAAGGAATCAGGGTGCGTCTATAATGAAGGTTATGGTCTACATGAGTGCACTAATAAAGGGACCAATCCTTTTTGGAGAATCAGAGAGATTTCAAAATATTGGGAACACCCCTATGACACACAAAACACATCCTGGAAAGCCCCAAGACACCTCTTTTGGATTTGTGGTGACAAAACCTACACCCATCTCCCAGGAGACTGGGCGAGTAGCTGCACCATAGGAATCATCAAACCAGCCTTCTCCCTCCTCCCAAGAGAATCAAGAAACCATTTGGGCATACCCTTATATGACAATTTAAAAAGAAATAACTGAAAGAGGAGAACTGTAATTGATATGAGCATCACCCAAACATGGAAGAGTAAAATATGGACACCAAAAGAAATGGTAAAAACATATGGGTCAGCAACTTGGGCACAAGATAGATCATGGAGGTACCGAACTCCAATTTACATGTTGAATAGAATTATCAAATTACAGGCAGTATTAGAAATAATATCAAACAAAACAGCCCTTGCCCTTGATCATATCAGTAACCAACTGGCACAAACAAGAGCAGTAGTTTATCAAATCTGTAATCAAGCTAGCAGTCGATTACAAAAGTGAGGTAATCAAAAATATTTCCAAAGAAATACAAAAAATTGCATATGTAGGTACTCAAGAATGGAAGCCCTTAATTAATATGGACTGGTGGGACAACTTCTGGTCCTTTAAAGGAGCCTGGTGGAAAAAAGTAGTGTTCATTGCAATAAGTGCCTTTGCCAGTCTCCTACTTCTCCCCTGCATACTTCCCTGTCTAATTCGAACTATAACCACTACTGTTCAAGCTAGTCTCCAAATCCTCAAAGTAAATATTCAGAAACCCACAAATATGATGAGATTAGAACCCCAAGAAGAAGAACTAAGCACAGCAAAAAGAATTTATAACCAATACCAGGAATTAAAACAAATTTATTCCCTTGAATCAGAAATGGCCAATTGATGCGGGCAAAAGCCCAATCAAAGAAATAGAGGGGGGATTGAAAGAAATAAAGAGCCCCAAGTTATGGACTCCCAAGTTGTACTGTTATACTCTTTACTGTAAAGTTAAAGTTGCACTGTTACTTACCTGTTTTAAACTGTTCATGTTGGATCTGTACCCCTGAATTTCTGCTTATTGTGTCCCGAGTTTTGTACTCTTTCTCCCTGAGTTCTGAGCTCCCCCTCTCCTGTCGGGTAAAGCTGCCGCTGCTTCCCGCTGCTACTTCCTGTCTGTCTGTCAAACTGCGGACACCGCCCAGTATGGAAATCGGAGGACTCCCATGATGCCTGGCTGTGGCCGGAGGTCCAGTCGATGCTGGAAAAGCCCCTGGGAGCAGCGAGCCGACACAGAAACTGGACCTAAGAAGGACAATGCTGTGCGAGGCACACGTCCAGCTACCTGCAGGTAGCAGGTATTTTGTTACCTTCTCACCATAACCTGAAAGGAACTGGAGAGGGGTGATCCCCCTGGACCACACGAGTCAAGGTGATTCTTCGGTAACTCCTGTGAGGAGGGAATCCCGACTCCGCGGCGTCAGCAGCAGATTCGACTTGCACCTCCTCCTCCATGGTGTCCACTGGGAGCAGCGGCAGCGTGCGCAGCCCCTCGATCCCCCTACCCAGAGCTGATTTCTAATAAAGGCCTTTTCAAAGGAGC
Organism: Phylloscopus trochilus trochilus; assembly: GCA_016584745.2. NCBI lineage: Eukaryota > Metazoa > Chordata > Aves > Passeriformes > Phylloscopidae > Phylloscopus > Phylloscopus trochilus. The sequence continues at coordinate 54,556,223 of WQNJ02000546.1, read as the reverse complement.
TGGTCTCCTGGCCCATTTATAACAGTGTTGAATTCATAACTATACCTCTAAATGAAATTCTGCAACTTCAAGAGATTTACTTGAGGTGTCTGCAGCTGAGCAAGCAACCCTGCTGTTGCACCTGGGAGCAGCATTTGTTTCCTTTTGGCAGCAAGCAAAGCTGGATGAGCCTGTGGGACAGAAAAACTACAAGTCCAGATTGTATTTTGACATTGTAATTTTCTCTACAGGACTTTTAACAGCTCAGCAGCTAACCCATTTACTTGCTGAGAGGACAGCAAAAGCTTAGGATATCACAATAGCTAAAACATGCAGTTCTCACCAATTATTCAAATTTTAATTTTCTTCTCCCCTGAAGATTTTTAGCTACAGTTTGCATGGAACATTGAGAGCTAGAATAAAGAGAAGCCTTTAAAAATCTATTAAATTTTGTAGTTAATAAAATATAACTTCAGGTATTAGCTTGTATGAAAATGTTCAGACCCCACAGCAGGAAATCTTGTTCTGGGTTGACAAATAGGAAATCAGTTACCATGTGCATCGGGAAAATTTTAAAAGAATCCATTTAATTGGACTAAAAGTATTAGAGAGAACAGAAGGAGAGAATATATCCACATGTTAATCTGGATGTTAGTATCCCTTTCAAGGACATAGGACAACTAAGATGACTGAATACATATTTGGAAAAGAACCATGTGGTTATTACAGGTTCCTCTCAGTTTCACATTACTATTTCTAATTTAATTTGCAACCAAACTGCCCACATACAGGTGCAAATCACAAGAAAGCAACACAAGAGAGATGCAAGTATCACACCCAATCCAAAACAGTGGCGCAGCTGGAGCCACTCATCAAGAAGTGGTAAAGGTGGTGGTTAGGTGATGAAACGTCAAAGGTTTCACTCAGAGAACAGATCTGAGAGAATATGTCTTGTTAAGACCTATTATGGAGGCCTTCAAAGGTTGAGAAATTGCTCTAGAAGCATTAGGGGAACAACATTTTCTTTATTCTAGATTCCTCCCTTTCCCTTTTGCTCACATTGTTCTCAGATTGAAAATATTATGCAAATGACAATTTTCAATGGTGAGATGAAATTTCAGCACGTATAAAGCTTGCAAAATTAGATGCAATTTCTTCATGTGTAAAAATGCTATTAGAATCCTAATTGGTCATATTTTGGCCAAGGACCATTCTTTCCAAATAGCATTGTTTATGCCATGTTTTTCACTACAATAAAGTCCTAACATTTTAATCTACCTGAAGATTGCTCTTGTATTCCTTAATCCCTCTGAGACATTTCCAAAACAGACGCAGAAACCTGTGGGCTTAGTACCACTGCCTCTGCAGATGAATAGAAAACACTGGAAATCTTGGTAAGGCAGTGATATAAATTAACCTGAATACTATCCAGCTAGCATTTGTAAATAATATGTAGTTGCAAAGACTGTTTGGATTGTAGTCTTGTTGATTAGCTTGTTCTGAAATAAAGGAGACCATTTAACACTGTCCTGCTGCCCTAGCTACATGGCAGAGTGCACAGGTCAGGAGCAGGTGTTGTCCAGTTAATCCCCAGTTACAAATAAATGTGCGCCATTGTTATTTTAATCTCTAATTATTTAGAGATCACTGGACCAAGTAATGAAGCTATGATATTAAAGTCAGGAAGTAATGAGGTTAAATTCATCTTTCAATTAGCAATAATGTCAGTGAAACTTGTAAGTCTTCCAAGAGATGAGATCCCTAAAGATGCTCAGAAATAGTCCTGCCCATGGCTACTACAAACTACTCACCAATTCACATGGATGAAGAACTGAAGTAATTTTCTTGACAGTGGCTGGTACAGGGCTATGTTTCAGATTTGTGCTGAACACAGGGTTGATAATATAAAGACGGTTTTGTTGTTGCTGAGCAGGGCTCACAGAGAGCCAAGGACTTTCCTGGTTTTTGCACTGCCACACTAAGGATTAGACTGTGTGTGCATAGAAAAGAGGAAAGAGACACATGCAAGGCTGGTGACCCAAACAGACCAAAGGGATATTCCAGACCACATGACATCACACTCAGTATATATAGTGGGGATAAGAAGGAAGAAAGGGGGGATATTTAGATTTATGGTGTTTGTCTTCCCAAGCAACCATTGCACATGATGGGGCCCTGCTCTCCTGGAGATGGCTGAACACCTGCCTGCCCACAGGAAGTGGTGATAAAATTCCTTGTTTTGCTTTGTTTGTGTGTAGGGTTTTTACTTTCCCTACTAAACTGTCCTTAGCCCACAAGTTTTCTGGCTTTTACCCTTCCAATTCTCTTCCTGATCCCATTGGTGGGGGAGTGAACAAGCAGCCATGTGGGACTTGGCTGCTGGTTGGGGTTGAACCATGACATTATTATACACCGACTCTGTTATAGCTCTCTGCTGTATTGGTATAAATCAGAAAATCCCCAGTTGCTCAGATTCACCATTGTAACTATTGCAGATGCACAAAAAATACAGCTACCCCAAAGGAAGGCCCTCAAGGCACAGCAAGGCAAGATAATCAGAACCAGGCAACAGGAGGGGTGGTTCTGTTTTCTTCCTTGCACCAAGCACCTGTTTGGGCCACAAAGGTTATGAGGAAGGGAGGGGAACTGAGATGTACTTCATCCCTGGACACCACAGAGACCACTCCTGATTCAGAGGAAAGCACTGAGAAGTTTTACTCTTGCCAGAGAAACTCTGCTGTAGGTCTTCATCCCTCTCACAAGAAGAAAATGTTAATTTCACAAAAATTATTTCACTATCAAAGCCCTGAGTTATTTCAGTTATGAAATCAGTTTTGCAAATTTAACTGGAACATCAATTTACCAGCTGAACATTACTCAGGCAATAGTTTACACAGCCTCTGCAACCACCCAGCCCCTGAAAACACTTGATTCCTTAAGAAACTGAAGTGAGAGGAGGTAGAATCTAGTAGGATCTGGTGATGAACTGCAACTGGAGGTATTGAAATTCTCCAAGAAGTCTCACAGTTCCCACCATCCATGCACTTTTCTGTCAGCGTTATTTTTCCTGTTGGTTTATTTGATCCCTTTCCCTTTAAAATACTTCCATTCCTACTCATCTTCCTCATTCCCTCAGAGTTGTCAAAACTGTCCTAAATGTCTTCTCAAAAGTTCACTTGATCTTATAATTAATTCTCTGTTCCTTGCTTATTAAGATCAACTTGATCTCAGAGGCTTAGTTTTCACTTAAAGGTGGATTTACTCTTTCAAATATAAAAAAACTCTGCCAAGATTACGCAGTTTCTCTTATTGAGCTAAAAAAACCCAGAACACCCAAATGACTATTTCAAGGAAGACTGTATTCTTTGGGGGAGGCAGGAAACGTCAGCCTGTATTTGCTAGGAGTGTGAGCTGCACCTGGGGCACTTCAACAAGCTTGTTGTGATTTACTTCCATGACACTTTTTGTTTCAGTTAAATACCTGAGATGACTAGGCATTAGGTAGGCTCACTGCTGTAAAAACTTCTCAGGGAAGTAATGCCAGTCTTAAAAACTGAGTCATTTTTGATCAATTCAATCTATTACTAAAAGAGCTGTTGTTGTTGTTTTGGGCAAACATTGTGCAGAAAGAATGGAAGGTGTCAAAACCAGTAATGAAAAGGTAGCTGTCTCTGCTAAGTGGTTGGGAACCAAGTGAACCAAATCAGACAGCAAAGCAGTTAAGTTATGAATCATAAAGTTTTCCCTAGAGAGGAGCCAGAAGTGGAATTAACAAATACATGATGCTGTGCTGTGGGACCATCCTGAATTAAAAGTAGCCACAGTGATCTCTAGAAGTGGAAGGCAACTTGTGTTAAAGTGAAGACTATGAGTCAATGGAGGGGGAGAATTGTTTTAATACAATGGGGAAACTGGGAGAGGCATATGAAAAAAAACAGGACAAGGAACTACAATGGGAAGCCAAAACAGAGAGATTAAAGGCAGTTTATATGCAGAACTAAGTGACTAAGCAATATCCTTGAGGGGAGGAGAGGATTGAGATTATAACAAAATCACTACACAGAATGTGACAGGGAAGAAAGCAAAGAGACTACAACTGTGTAAACAAGACTAAAAGAGAAAAGAAAAAAAAAAAAAAAAAGAAAGCAGGGAAAAAGAAACAAAGTAAGGAAAGGCAGACAGGGAAAGAGTAAGAAAGTCAAAGATGAAGAAAGAAAGAGTGACTGAGACCTTCAGGCAGCATGGAGCAGCACAATGTATAAACTGTATCAGCAGCTACCTGTGAAACTTGGTGTGCTCATCATGTCCACCCCTCATGCCTGACCTCCCTTCTCTACCTGCTGCTGCCTCCAGTGCCCATCTCCTCTTTATGAATATCACTGGAAGTGCAGAGAGCAGGTAAATTGTGCAAGACAAAGACATGAAACCCAGTGTTCCTGCATCAGCATGAGCCTTTGCCCTAAGCATCAATAGTTTTTAGATAAATTTAGATAGTTTCTCACAATATTGTACCTGCCCTGTCAGCAAAGAATTAATACTCATAATGAAGATAAAAGGTAAAGTTATTACTGGCAGATCTAATTTGTAATTACAATGTTGATACATGGTACTGTTTATTTCCATCGTGTAGGCCTGCTGCAGCTCCATGCAAACAACAGCTTTTATTTCTGGTGTTCTATCAGAAAAACTGCCTGTTCCAGGCATTGTTCCAGGCAATGTCTCCAACATGCAATGGTGACACTACAGCCATCAAGCTGGTTTGCTACTCAGCTGCCTATTTCCTTAGCTGTAGACTTCATCTGTTCACAGTATTTGTTTAGTATCACAACCACCTGTGGCTTTCCAAAAGCATCTCAGTTTTTAGACAACTAACTGTTGAGTAACCAAACAAGGTCTAAACAGATGTGTTTCTCTAATCCCTGTGGCAGAATTTCTTCTAATTTTCTGATTACTTTTTCCTTGCTCTGCTCTAAAATGTGTACAAACACTTAAACAGGCTTCTTTGGAGAAACTGCAAGACTTGAGATTTTATAGTCTCACCTTTTAGATAACTATAATGTTTCCCAGCAATAAAGAAAGAAGTATCTGGAGGCAGAATTAAGGCTGACCAGTACAAATCAGCAATTTGAGGCACAAATATTTGCAAGGAAAACCTAATAGCTCAAAAACAAGCAGTAGAACATTCAGAAAATTTCTAATCAAGTTTTAACTTAAGCCAAAAATCCATACTTGTCAAGATATAGAAATGCACAGTTAGAACATTCAAATAACTTTAATTCTGCACCAAAAATATATTTCAGTACTTGTAATTGTAACTGATATTTGAAGAACAGATAGGATGGTCTTAGTATTTTCTTTTATCTTCAGAAGTTGTTACAGACAGTTCCTTCCCAAGGGCTGCACACTGAGGGCTGGAGCTATCTCCTTTATAACAGGAGAGCTGATTGTTGTAATTTATTATATAATTGATTCTTTGTTCCGTTGATCTGCAGATACTCTTCCCTATTGACTTTCACTTATATTTCCTTTGCTTCGTAATTTGATTCAGGAGCTACCTCCATGACAAGAGTAGTAGGGGAAATTACTACACCGTTAAGAAATGTGTAGTAACAAATCTTCATATTCAGTGGTCCAATCTCCTCTGTCCTAACTTCACCTGTTTGAGCCCTCAGTGTTGCAAGCTCCATACTATATTAATTTTAAGTCTAGCTTTGTACAGTCCACCTCTAATACTAAACTCTTCATAGAAGTGACATGTATCTGTTTACCCATGACTGCACTGGGAAGATTTTCAGGTGTGGACTCCTGAGCCCAAGACAAAATTACACCATGTTTGCCTTATGAAAATAAAGGCATCTAGGAGTTTCTATTGCAGGACAGATACAACAAAGTGGCTCTGTAAACTACTGTTCAGGGAAAACATACAGCTCTAATTTCAACAAGCTGCTGCTTATATGCTGCCCTCATAAAAGCTGTCCTATTGGCAAGACTCATTACTAAAGAATGCTAGCAGCTGGAATGGATGTGTGCTTATACATTTTAGCACTTTCATGTATTTCTCCATAAAGACAGTACATTTAGCATTGCTGATTATGAAAGCTGTTTGACATTTTTCATTATAAAACTTGTTTGCAGATGCTTCTACACTTTCAAATATACATACATTTGGAATAAAATTTTGTGTGCTGGATGTCCGCCTAAATATCTTCGGAAAGGCACAGCAAGAAAATTTCATCCAGAAATTTGTAGCTGAGATAAGGAAAAACCATAGTGTTTTTACCCATGAAAAAATTTCTGAAGACCTTTTTTTACCCCCAAGTTAATATGTCCTTAATTTAGTGACTTCTGCTCCATATCTCCTTGTGTTCCTGTAAAAGTACATTAAAATTCATCTAACTTATAAGCCTCTCTAAAATATTCAGTTTAATATGCTCATTTGAGATATCTTTGATTTTACCATCTAAATGCCCAGGAAATCCTAGCTGTGCTGAGCATGTTCCAAACTGGCAGTAAGAGGTTTTTTCTGCAATACATTATCTAAGTTTCCCCTGACTGTGCCCCATCTGGAAGCAGGAGGAATGCATCTCTGGGTATCTCCCCAGTATCCAAGTAGCATGACAGAGGAGAATATGAATCCACTCTCAATTTGCCCCCCTTGAAGGAAGAGACAGAGGGGGCTGAGGGTATTACGAGCATAGGGTGGGACAAAATCAGGTAAAATGGTGAAGAAAAAACCTCTGTGATTTGTGGTGCTCATAGGCCTGAGTAGAAAAGGATCTGAGGGGAGCAGAGCACTGTTTCAGTCTTGCTAGAACAAATGAGCACTGCCAGCTGCCTTCATGGTGGGAACACAATGCATGCACAGGGGCTCTTGTATTCAAGCTCCCAATTAAGCAACTACAGGGAGATGGCAATGGGATATAAGGTCAATCTGCTGGCTAAAATTCTCTTCAGACAGGCAGGACTTGGAATGCACTAAAATCTGCAGCTTTGCAGCATCCTTCATGATAGTCCAGTTCATCATGGATAAGGGTCTATACCATCAAGTGCACAGTAAATCTGGCATTTAGATTGGCAACTGGAGTCGAGTTGAGTGAGGCAGAGTAGATCAAGTCAAAGCTTCCACAGATAGCCATCACGGGAAAGGTCAGTGCAAGGATGCCAGTGCCCACAGAGTAGTTAAAGATGCTAAATGTCTATTAAAAAGTCTAATAAAAAGTTGTCTTAGCCCTTTTGTAGCTGGGAAGAGAACCAGCAGTTTGTGTTGGCACAAGTTCTGCAACCCCAGTTCTTAAATTTTATTGTGTCATGAGAGTACTGAACTTGAAATTTTGTTTTCTCAGACAGTTAACAGTCTTGAAAATAATAATTTCCTCCTAAAATTATCTTCAGATGGAGAGTGGGGGAGGGGGCAGGGCTAGAAAAAGACAAGAACACAGCTTTACCACTGCTGGCACTGAGTCATCTCTCATCCTATTTTAACCAATGGAACTATTTCTTTCATACTCAAAAGGACAACAGGATTCAGCCCAGAACAAGCAAGAAGTTAATCCAACAGTGATATCTATCTGCTCTGCCTTTATGGACTGTTGTAAAGAAAGGACTGATAGGCACCAGTTTGGGTGAATGAGAGTTGGGAATGGGAGGATTGTAACAACTTACCTGTCTTTCATCAGGAGAAGGAAAAGCTGTTTGAGAGATACATTTTAGTCATTGCAAATAGAAAATTACAAGGGCTAAACTGAGACTTTAATGAAATTCTGGAGCCTACAGGCATCTAATGTTTTTATATAAATCAGCTTAAGGATGACTTTTTCATCATAAGCATTAGCAAGCAATTTATTTGAAAAAACCTTGCGATCATCAAAGAAGTTTAATGGTGTGATTGTTGAGTCCATAATAACTGAATAATATGCCTAAAGTTTAGCACTCATGCACGTTGCATGAAAATCAAAACTGCAGGCAAAATCCAAGACATGATTCATCTTATTTGCTGGAGAAGATCTAAAATTACTTCTGAAATGCAACAATTTCAACAAAGGTTTTAAACAAAATTTTTGTTTTAAAATGGCTCATCGTCTTGGTTACAATGAACTCAACAGTTCTTTATCAAAATTGAATAGTAGACAAAAAAATCTCTATGCCTTCACACTGGAAATGAACCCCTTCTGCCTCTCATGCAGAAAGCCATTGATTTCACTGTAGTAGTGGCCCCTCAGCAATATCAGAGTCACCGACATATTCAGGAAAATAATCTGAACTGGAAGTACAGTATCTGTGTTTTAATTTACACCTATATATATTAAACCACAAGATAAACAGACAGAAAATGAGTATACACTGACACCCTGAGCTTCGTTCTGAGAGGCACTGTGAAGGTGACTCAGAGATTACAAAAGTATGAACGCTGTACAGTAATGCACAGCTCCACAAAAGAGGAGGGATGGGTAGAGCTGGGGACCTCTCCCCTCTCTTCACATGGATGTACAGCCACTAGGGTGTCCCAGATGAAGTTATCAATGGCCCCTGTTGAAATATATCCTTTAGGCTTTCAGGTATTATGTCTGCTTGAAGTTAACTGCCTCATAGAGCAGATGCCTGTGAACCATCAGCTCTTTGTTTTTATCAGGGCAATTTTAGTTTAAAGTCTTAATTAAATACATATGATTGGATTATACCTTCAGGCACAGCCATGAGCAAGAGATAATGAATGAACTTCAGAAGCCAAGTGCCTCAAACATGGCCCTCTCCATCACAATATATTTTCATTCTCCTTGATCTGAAAACATGGGTGTACCTTTGGATTTACAGAAGCAGAAAATTACACTGGCTTTATGATCAACAATTATTGTATTTAGGAAGGCATAAACCATAACTTTACCCAGTGCTTGCTTTGTGATGGCAGAGGACAACATGAAAAGGGATCCCTTGCAACTCCGAACCTGGCCAGTTTGGGAGGAAATCAGGGAGGATTCATGTTTTCATTTACATTAATAGCACTTGTCATGGCACTTGTTGAGCTGGTCTTTAATTGCAGTCAGAAACATAACTGAATTTCACCTTAGAAACAGAACATTCCCTTGAGTCAGTCTTTCTTTTTTCCCCTGAAGAAAGTTACCTTTGAAAACAAGTGTCAAAACAAACCATCCCGGTGCTCACCATTCCCCCAGCTCCTCTTACATGTTACCTCCTTTCTCATTACTGCCAACTCTGCCAATCAGAAGAAGCTCTATCTGTTCATATTTCTCAGATCTGCTTGGTCATAATAAGAATGCCTTAGACCAACAGTTCATGTTTTAGCAGCCAGACCATGCAATATTAAAACTTAGTGTTCTCACTGGTTGGGAGCTATTACAGTCAGTCAAGCATGTGCCAAGCAGTACACAAAGAGAGTCTGGCAATCAAGTCCTTGAGCAACAAGATGTGAATATTACCCAGAAAAAAACCTTTGCACTCAAGTGTAAAAGAGAATCCAAGACCTTAGCACCATTACCTGCAATACCATAAGGGCTGCTTTCCTATTTTAATACCCTTAACATAATTCAGTATAAACACATTCCTTGTCTTTACTCATATCTAAATACATTTTTAGCCTAATATTTCCATGAAAATGAAGCAAAAAATGGTCAATTTAAGAAGACAGTGGTATGAACATTCAAAATGCTTGTAGAAGCAGCTTTCTAACACTCAAATGGTTTCAGTTACCCACTACACTAAGCACCTTATTCTCCACTGCTGCTACTTCTAATCATCAAATTAAAGAACTAATTTTGAGTGACTAAGGGAATTACATATCATACAACAAAGACTCTTCATTGCTGTCATAGTACAAACACTAATACAAGCAAAAGGAATCATCAAAAGACTCCTTTTGGTTGAAATAAGAGCTCACAGAGAAGATTAAGAAGAGATACTGTGATATTGTGATACTCTCTTAGACAGGCGGTAATTGTTTATGTGTACCAAGAAGGATACAATCACAAGTATGACAATTCATGCCCTTCCCTTTCTGGACTCTAACTCAGAGCAGGACTACCTGCAGACAGTTTTGGAAGAGAATAATTTTTAAAATATGAAAGACCAAAATGAAGGCCAGTAGTTCAGGCTGTGGTAATGAAGTCAAGGAAAATGTACAACAAAGCAACACAAGGGGAGGCATGCACATCTTCCTTCATCTTGGAATTATCTGGTCTTACTTGCAAGGCATGTAACAGATCTACTCAGTGTGAGGAAAAAATGAGGACAGTTGCACCTGAGTTTTGGCACTGTAACTCTACTAAAGGCAGAAGACAGTCACAGCATGATAACAGTACAATGGAGCTTGACATCTTTGGCACACCAGTTCCTGGTTTCACCATCTTGAAAACACTTTATTCCTTTCCACATTACTTTTTTCTTTCTTTACAGAAAGGAACAAGCAATATTTAACACCAAATACTTCTTACTTTATTAAATACAGGATGAGATTAACAGCCCTGCACTGTAATTACCTAGTGACCAAAATTTCCCAAAGTTCAGTTGTTCTGAAAAACAGTATGCTTTGAGGTTTTTTCTTAGTACACCAAAGACTTACCTGTATAGGTCTTGTAAGCATTAATTAAACAGAAGAAAAAAGACTTCTGTGTCCTCACAACATAAGAGTCGTTCTCCTGTTTACACAGCGGAACCATTTATAATTGATTGAGCTCACCTACTCAGAACCATGAGCCTTAAATAAAAGCTTTGTGCCAGATGAGGTATGGTTTTTTTTCCTCTGTTCTCCTTTTAGCCTTAAAAATGCTTTGCTTTACAACAGCAGGGCCTATCCTCCTTCCATCTGCAGAGAAAACACTGGTAGAGAAAGCATGGTCACAATCCTTTGGTTCTCACGGAGCCTTGTGAGCCATGACACTGGTTGGTGAAAACAAGTCACTGTAATGCTTTTGCAAATGCCTTGCTGCATTTGCAAATGCTTTGCTGCATCTAGGTATAGTGGATAAAAACCTGGCCTTATTTCTTTAAAATAGTGCCACCAGTGTTCCTCTCCCATGTACCACTGTTTGAGATGACTCATGTGTGGATGCTCACCCATTCAGAAAAACCCTTTTCACAAGAGCTTTTTGATTAGGTGCCTATTGTTAGTTTCTGTGGGAATTTATAAGACAAAGCACAAATTATCAAGAAGGAAAAGATCAAAAGGCTGCTAGGAAAGAGGTATTAACGCCTATTATTTCTTCTCAATTTAGAGCTCCCTCTGTAATCTCCTATTTGAACATATTTTTTCTTTTCTAAGATAACAACTTCTGTTCACCAGAACAGAAATTTATTTACAATCTATTTTTTTATTAATTTACAATCATATTTATTTATTTATAAGTTTATTCCTTTATTTATAATCTAATACTTAGGGAAGAAAATTGCTGTAGCCACAAAATGAAACACGATGTTTTGAAGTCTAGCAATTCCAAAAGTATCCCACTTGATCCTGGTAAAAAGAAGAGGCTACAAATGGGTCACAGTAGGTTGAAGGGCAAGACAAAATACCCTGACTGTAAAAAGACCAGCAAATCTAATGCTGAGCACATTGTTCAAGAGCAATAAAAATAGGGAACTGTAGGGGAAAAGTTATTATGAAATAGGTGCTGCATTTATGCAAGGTAAAAAATTACTATCTTCTAACATACGTTGGAGTAAAAAGGAACTTTTTACTTGTTGAAAGGAAATTTCAACAAGTAAGGGGACAAAGAATCCTAAGCAGCCCAGACAAGATACTGCAGACTAGGAAAGTTTCTTCTCTGGCAAAATATATCAAAAAGTAACTTGGAAGATTGCAAAAAATGGTCTCCAAATCATTGTTAGTTCCTAATGATCACAAGGCCATACACCGATGCCAGCCTGTCCATCTGCTGAAGGTGTGTGCCTGGTGGCTGGTGCACTCCCTCTGACTCTGCCCTTCATTGCTGGTGAAGGTGCAGGGTCCCAGCAGTGCCAGCTGCAGATGTTTGCTCCATTGGTGCAGCTGACAACACCTGCAAGCCTTCAGAGCTGCCATCCCAAAATCAGCACCTCCTGGCTCACTCAAGCACATCCAAGCCAAAATTGCTGCAGTCACAAAGGTGATGGGAAACGTTATTAATTTTTTAATAGGAATGCTAATGTCTCCAACCACAGCATGCTTAACTTCCAAGGGATTTGCTGCATTGTGAAAAGGAAACCCCAGTGCAAATCATCAATAGGCTGAGCAAGATCCAAAAGCTGTTATAAGACAACACATGGTGGGATGACTATGCAGTCCAGACTGCAAATAACCCAGACTATTTTTAAAACATGTTTTTTCAGAAATGAGCTTTTAGAGTACCTTGATAAAATCCAAAGCTGAGGCAAAGGACATCTGAAAAAAGGAAGTAATAGTAGAGAAAAGATGATTCTGTAGTTAATTTCCTTTGAATCACCTGCATATTTGTAACTTGCACTATTGCTAATTTATACCTAAGTGTATTTTATATACCTTTTCCCCCTAATTTGCCAGGTAAATACATAAAAATATGACACTTGGTCCTAATCTTGACACTCAAAGTCATGCCTTCTGTTGACCTCCAAGTGAGAGATTCTATACCCTTTATGCAGCAACTCTGGAAAAGGAAAATGCTCTTTTTTTTTTTCTTGTGGTCTGACATCTGACAGCTGTCAGCTTCCTTTGTCTGAGGCAGTGCTAAAGGTTTCAAGTGTCCTGCAGAACCTGGGCCACCACTTTGCCATCTCTGGCAGAAACACACTGAGCATTCAGATGAGCTGCTCCAACACCAGGAAACCTGGGCTTTGTTCAAACATTTGCCATTGACTTCCTGCAGTTGTCTCACTCTTTCCCAACATAATTTCCTCATCTGTAACATGATGGAAATTATACTTCTAGTAGCCCAGACCAAGGAGAGAAGAATATGAGTGTTTGCTAGTCCTTCTATAAGCCGGTTTTCATAAGAACATAGCAGTTCTTCAGGGACAGGAAAAGAATATTCTCTGCTGCAAAGCAGTGCTCATGGCCACATTCGGTAGAGGCCCTAGCAAGTGTGTTAACACCTGGGAAAACAACAGCTCAGTAACAGATAAATTCCCAACAGGGATATGGTCCAGGTGGTCAGTCTGCCTCTCTAAAGTGAAGCACTATATACACACTTCTCTCCTGATCTGAGAGGATTGGACTGGATTAAGTGGGTCATCACAGGATTTAGCTCTACTTATTACTTAAGCTGTAATCAGTCAGGTCACACTAAAATTGAAAATTACATTCCCAATTTCTTTTAAAGTATTTGTTTGTTCAAATCTGCCTTACACTTATTTTCCCTTAAGTCACCAACAGGTTTGTACTTTAAAAACTCCTGGGCTATAACCCTGTTGCTCCTGGTATTACAAATCTCACTGAGAGAGCAAGGCATTTGGACTACATTAGGCACCTTGCCCAGTAATGACAAAGGAAAAAGGAAGGAGTGGAAAGTGAGAAAGTTACTGGTCTAACTGGCTGGCTATAGGTGCTTCTAGCCAACACAGAGTGAAAAAACTACTACAGAAGGAGAGCAAATGGTCACAGACAACTAATGTAGTAACAGTAACAGATGCACTGCTACACAAGCTTGTACACTGCTCTTTCTACCTAAGGAACCGCAGTTGCAGTAACCAAAGAGCTCCTTTACACCTTCTGGCGGGGTTTCACCACCATTAGGGGAATTGTAACTGTCTCTTGAAACCTATCTCATTTGTCAAGATGCTTAAAAACACAGCCAGGACACATCCCATCCATGATTCAACAGTTTGTTTTAAAACACAACTCACAATGCCAAGAAGGTCATACAAAGTACTTGCAGGTAACATGTTTTAGTTCACTCACCAGATTGAAATAGAATTCACAAAAAACACATTGTAAATGCAAGTATTACTCTTACTAATTATCACCAGCAAACATGTCTCTTTTTTTTAGCAATATTGAGAGCAGAAAAAGAAAGGATATTAAACAGAGCCAAGAATAAAGTTTTGAGACCACAGGAGAGGAACAACTGTCCTCCTGGTTTGAGTTTTACATTTTTAAGAGGAGAGAGAATGATTCCAGGATGAGTTTGCAATAGATTGCCTGGTAGGTTTGTTTTTTTCCCCCCTGATACCTCTGGGAATTCCTAGTCTGAAAACCAAACACTTAAACTCTCACTTGCTGTGAACCAACATCACGTCATATAAACTAATGGATCCATCCTAGTTCATGCACACAAAATACTCAGACTCTTCGTTTTCAATTAGAAATCCTTTACTAGCACACTTATATTCCAAATCTGAAGTCTCAAGTAGGCTCTGAAGATGAACAAATTTACCTCCAAGCAAAAGACCAACACAAAATATGAATTTTTACCATGTCAGTTTGGTCTGACAAACGAAGCATACATATGTGCATGTACATTGTCCACCTGTATAGTGCTTGTGGACTTCCAGCCGCTGAGTGCCCCCCTAAGATTCCAAAAGAGGCAGAGGTATTTTCAGTATTGTTGTTTCCTAGTTTTGATGGTTCATTTTTCAACCTCTCTGCTGGCTTGGACAGTCATGACCCAAGAGAAGCCTAGAAGATGCTACTTTGAGTCAGTTGCCAGCATGCAGGCGTCTTTATGTCAATCTTGACAAGATGTGGTTTCTAAAATTAAAGTGTTTTGAAGGACTAAGTAACTTTTAGTTCACTGCTTGACAAAAACTGCTTACAAATTTTTATCCTTTGAAATATTTTCCAGAATCTAGACTGCATCCCTCTTCCTCACTAGCTGTCAAAAGTCTGATTCATCTTGTTAAAGCCAACAGTAAAACTCCCACTCAGTGGGATGTCAGTGGACAGAGACTACACCTCCCTCTTCTCATTTTCCTTCCAAAAGAAACAGACATCTCAGCTGTAATCTGTTCTTTGCACATCCACATGTCACTCAGTCCTGCTGCCCTTCTCAAAAATATTTCTAAACTTGCAATCTTTCTGTTTGAAAATATCCAGGTAAGATCTGCTAAATGCACTACCAGCTGGATTTATATTCCACAGAATATGTCATGCATAGGACCGCTAAAAAGAATTATGCATGTCACAGAAGTATTGTTTGGCATTTCACTGCATCTCAAATGCAATAAATCTATGAAATTTAGAAATAGATCTGCTAAAGCAAAACCAGATTCCATTTTCCAAACTGAACAAAATGTAGATGGGATACTTCAGAGGCAGAAACTTTTATCTTTGTACATATTATATATATATAAAAGGCTTTCACTGAGTAATTTTCTAACAGAAGAAAGCACAATATAAGATTTTAAATTTGTTGTAGAAGCTCAGCACGCTTCATAGAGGAGAAGTAATTACAGAGGTGCCTGCTAGCTATGCTACTGTTAAGGCTGTGTCAGGGGGTTTATTATTAACCCAGTTTTCATGGTTTCACACCTCAGTTAGAAGACACCCATGTGCTGGCCTTAAACTACCATAAAAATTCATCCCAGTAGCAATTTATTTAGTTTTTCTTCTTGTAAAAATGGAAAAAGAAAAAGGGAACTATATTAAATTTTCATGCTTTCCTATAAATATATACTGGGGAAAGAGTTAATAATTTAAACAGAAAATTCTGACACTTCTGGCTGAAATCCTTATCCTGTTTAAATTAACAGCTAGTTCTCTAGACTGCAGCAGAGCAGGATTTTAGTCTCTGAATTCTGGATTAGTTTAGATCCTGCTGTCCACTGAGCTGCTCAGCAAGACCAAGTGCCTTCTTCTGTTTAATTTGTGTATTTCTTAAGCCTGTTCTAGTTGCAGTATAATGTGAGTTAGCTCAAATCCAGCTGAAAGATATGGGTGTACATTATCATATCTGTGCACTGTCACACTTCTCACTGTTCTGAGTGTTGCTAAGTGTTTCTGATACAACTACAGATGGGTCTTCTGAAAGAGATGTTCTAGGTAACATCTGGAAGGCCATTCTGGATGGCTGCTCACAGTTGTTCAAAGACACATGTTGCACAAACCAACACTGGTTTAATCCCTGTGCCTTCTCCAGACACAGTCACCACCTGATGATGTTGTATGACATGCACAGCACAGCCCAAAAGGGACAAAAGAGCTTTGTTCTGCTACTGAGTGAGTACAAGGGGGACTGAACAAATAGTACTGACAGTCTTGTCAACATTTTTAAAAAAGGACCCTCTGGTACTCATTGGAGGTAGAAATTGTGGGAAATTTGATTGATTTGCTCCATTGGCTCCTACTCTTCAGTAAAGGAAATCAACATACTTGCAGCTGAGATGCCTCCTGGCTAAGTTTCATTTTCTTTCCCTCAAACGTTAAAGAAAAATTTGAATGGAAAAGCAGCATGAACCCACAAGAAACTTCCCTCTGCACCAGAATGTGATAAACAAAAAACCCAAGTCAGAGGCTTTCACACAACTGTGCCCCACACATTTTAAGTTTCTATGTAATGTCAGCTTACTCAGCCCCAAATGTTTGCTTGCATTAGCTAGCCTACTAACAAACATACCAGGGCCTTCAGGAACAGCACACAGAGATGATCTGAACTACCAGGCTTGGAGTAAGCAATCCAGCAATTAAAACTGATTACAAATCAGCCACTCCAAAAATGGTATGGTGGTGAGAGATGACTTCTGACCGAGTGCCAACACGGACAACTAACTGAGGTAGCACCATCTTAAGCACCACAGCTGACTCTGCTGTGGCTGTCCCTGAACTGTGCCTCTACAATCCAACTTATCACTATATACCTTTTCTTTTACGTTTTCACCTTAATATAAAACAGGTACATGGTGAGTTCTCCAAAATATAAGGAGGAGACAGGGAAAAGAAGAAAATCAAGGATAAAGTCAAAGTATACTGCTATCAAAATGTATTACTCCTTTTAGTAACATGCCAAGCATAAGACTGCATGCTTCTCACAGAGGGAAAAGAAAATGGTGTCTCTAATAGCATGAAGATTTAGAATTCCTCACAGGAAGCTAATAAAGCTTACCATAATATTCTGTAAACAGGAAAACATTTGAAAGCCTGAATCCAGATGCATCCTAATTACAAACATCACTTATATGTAAATCAAGAAATCCTAGGATGTGGAGGGAAGGAAAGAGTTTTGCCTCTCCCCATGACCATAAGATACTGCAGTGACAAACCAAAATGAGAAAATATTTTTTCTTAGTGTTCTCTAAGTGAGCGTGTCTGGCTCATTCCACTTCAGGTGAACACCATTATCAGCAGGAACAAGATAAAGACACTTCTTGGAGGTCTCGGGCTAGTACAGACTGTGGAGGTTCAAAGTAAAAAAAAATAAATGTTAGCTAATACACCTCAGAAGGCAAGGAGAATTCTTTTTTATAAAACAAAATCTTACTAATGCCCTTGTATTTTGTTTTAAATATATGATTTTGCCTCTAGATATTGTCTAGCAAACAAGCAGGCAGACTAATCTAATTCACTGTAGGCATATCACTTTTGGCAAATCTGCTGTTGAAGTGTTGCCTGGCAATCTGGGGAGATTAATCACATAGCAGTTTTTGTGACTTTCCAGGTATCTCTGGAGCAACCCGGGGCCACCACATTATGAAGTGATATTTTACCTTCAGGAAATACTGCTCAGTAGCTTGCATAAACAGCAACTTAGTAGGAAGACAAACCAAGACTGAAATCTCTACATGGTAGACCTTGAAGTGTTCCAAATGTAGGTTTATTTTAATGGAGTAGAAAGGAGAAGTAGAACTGCATTCACACACCTGTAATACCTATGATAGACAATGGAGGTGTTAAGAAACTTCTGTTTGTAGATTCATTTTTTAAGCTAGAGACAGGAGAGAGAGGTGCCCAAGAGATGTGGACGGCACCAAAAGCTGCTTCCCCTCCCAGGATCTGCCTGCTGAGTGGGACCCTCAGAAGCCTAGAGCTCTTGCCTAGGAGCTGCCTGGGAAAGTGCTCTGGTACTCATCTACATCAAAAAGATTGCACACTTATTCTGAGTCCTTTTTCACCCTTGTGTTTGCACTCTCTACTCTGCTGGTTTTGTACTTCTGCCATCCAGATGTGTGTGTCTGAGGGAACACTTTGCAAATTCCAACAACCACATTCACAGCTCAAATTCTGATATACATGCATTGCTCATCGTATTTCTAACCCCAGCTACACCTCATATTTGGAATATTGTAGCAATGTACTTTACAATTAAAGTCAATATTGTTTCTTATGGTGTAAATGATTTTCTCTTAAAAAATATGCCATTTTTAGGGGCTTTTTAATATTTCCTCTTTGGATCCTTCAATGAAAGGAAATCATTGTTGAATTTGTAAAGTATCCCAGACATGAAAAATAAATGGGTGAGGGAAAAAAGCAAAACTGAGAAAGATCATCTTTGAAAATTAAATACGAGTTTCTACTTCTAGATTTGGGGCCCAAGACACATTTACATTCCAGGTCAGACAGGATCTAGAGCAACCTGCTCTGACCAGACAACCCAAGATCACTGAACAATGGTATGAACTTCTTTCTAACAGTGTGAAGGGGCCACTAAGAAGAAGCGAGATTATCACTACATGCAGCCTAATCATGGAAAGCTGCCTTAAAATGGCCCCAGGGTGAGAAGCAATCAGGTCTGTAGCTCTTTCTCTTAGGAGTGAGTCTAGAAGTGAACTATGACAGCTCACCCCAGGTGAATAAACAAGTCACTTCCCCATATCTTTGCTTCCTACTGCTTCAGAAGTGACCAAATATCTGCCAGGCACACGAACTCTGCTGCCAGGGAAAAGGAAGAGTTTAGAATAAACACTGCTGTGTACTCTGTAGACTGTAGAAGTCTCACTGTAGCAGTGAGTGTTTTTGGTAAAGGAGATTTGGAAAAAAATCCACAGGCAGGACAACATTTAATGAGAAAATGCATAATGAAATTAGCATAGATAATTTAATGGAAGGGGAAAGACAGAAAGAAACATCCTTATGTAAATTTAATTAAGTAAACAATTACAACAAAACTATCTATTTCGAGGTTGGTAATGGTTTTTTGTTTTGCTTTGGTTTTAATTGTAAAAAGCTATTAGCACTGAGATATGAGAAAAAATCATACCTGCTACTGATTGGGTAAAGTGAACATCTGAAGTATTGAAAGGATTGGAGAAGAGTTTGAAAATAAAAAATACTTTGTCTGAGGCCCTTAAGATCCTATTACCAATATCAAAGACCTTGCAGAAAGACGTTTCTGCTGGCCAGAAGTGTTTAAACCTTGCAAGGAGACCATAATTCATCCCTGCTGAATTAGTCCCTTCCATTCTCTGAGAAAATCTATTCTGAGTATAGATGATATTCTTGACATCTGGCAGTCCCTATAGCAGGAAACCTTGGACCAGTAGTAAGCTAACAACAGGGCTAAATTTACTGGCCAGTTAATGAGAAAAAAAACTATTATCAAAAGGTTTCCCACATCACAGGTGCACTGTTTCAGAAGCAGGAGGAGTTCCTATAGCACTATACTACAGATGTAATTCTGTGTTAGTATATTTTTGTCTGTCTAATAAAACTATCTAAACACTGTTGTATGAGTTGAATAAATACTGACATAACTACCAGAAGGCACAAAAACAGTGGATCTTTGAAATCAAGCAATAAGATAAC
The DNA here is from genome assembly GCA_016584745.2 of Phylloscopus trochilus trochilus. Classification (NCBI taxonomy): domain Eukaryota; kingdom Metazoa; phylum Chordata; class Aves; order Passeriformes; family Phylloscopidae; genus Phylloscopus; species Phylloscopus trochilus. The sequence continues at coordinate 54,536,608 of WQNJ02000546.1, read as the reverse complement.
AGGGTTACAAACAAGTTTCTGAATTAGATGAAGGGATTTATTTCCCTTTATACTGAGATTTTCCTGTGTCCCACTGGATATCCAAGAAGAGCCCTTGAGATGTTTCACTACTGCAGAGAGATGCTCTGCAGTATCTTTCCTAAAAGAACTTTTCTAAAAGAAAGCATGAAGACGTGAAGCAAACTCTCTGCCTCTATAAACCGAGAAAAAAAAATCTTTAATACTTATGCTTCCAGTTCTGTTTTGATCCATTACTGTCATGGTGTGCTTTAACAAGATTACTAAAAAAACCCACAACTGGAAAATTCTCCAAAATTAGAAATAGTAAATTATTAACACTGATCTACTGAATGCAGTACTTTTATATTATGATTTATTTATTAAGAAAACTGAAACAAAGGTCAGTACCTTGACACTTTTGGAGTAAACATGACCTTTTGATGGTTGTGCTGATACCCTTCCAATTACAGCTGCTTGACAACTCCATTGCATTTGTCTTCTGTTTTTCCACAAAAATAAAACCATGTGGGCCAAAGCCTGTGCCAGGCAATCTGTTCATGGTGGTCCACAAAGGGTTCTGAGGGTGATGGCACATGAACTGCATGCAAGCAATCCTTACAGAATTCAGTGGTGTCTCACTTGGCTTGCAGCAACTTCAGAAACACACCCAACGAAATATCCAAGGGGAGAGCATAATGTGCAATGGAGGAAAGAGAGGAGGAAATAACACTAAGTTATAGTGATCCATTATAATAAATCGTGTGACTTTAGCACCCGTTGTGCAGAATACTGCACATCCAAAGTTCAAAGCAGCAAAACAACAGGTATTGGTTCATACATTTATCAAACACTAGGTTAGATGAGAAAAAGATAGCTACTAGCTGTCACTCTGTTCTTCTAAAGTTCTTCTAAGCCTTCTGATGTTTTACATTTTTCTAATGGAGTTTCTCACGCACTTTCATGTAAATAATGATTGTTTTGCATTCCTTTCTGGAGGAAGAGAGAATTGATGGACTGTTGGTTTGACCAGTGTGGCCGGAGAGAACAATTTTCTTCCTCCAATCCATGGTCACTGTTGGAATTCTATAAATGTTGAGGTCTGAAAATAAACTGCCCCCTTTTTCGCCTTGGACATCTCAGCGTGAGAGTGTCATTCATTCATATCATATTGCGACAGCTAGCTGCACTACTGCATTTCAGGAACCTCTCTTCATTTCCTCAAATGCATGATAGGCTTAATGGTATACTGGGTGATATCAAAGGTGAAACACAAAACACATTATATATGCAGGAGTTCTGATTTTAAAGCAAATACAGTGTGGCTGAGGATACTTCTGGAAGACCAAAACAAACACATATGTGAACCCATGCTTTCAAAATTTGGCACCTAGAGTTAGATTCCTCCAGACATGAACAAAAATTTCAATTAAATGTTACTGCATTGTCCTGACCACTTCTTTGGGAATTAATTGATGTCCAGCCTCTGAAGCATTAATACAATGCCTATGTTTGTTTAAGTGGCTGAGAAGAGTCCATGTAAGCTGTGGTCTCTGTGATAGGGAACTAGGGGTTAGTGAAGAAAGACTTGCTCTGACATCGATGACTAAAATCAGGCATTATTTCTCATTCAAAGCTTTCTGAAATTCCTATTACCGACCTATCAAAACTCTCACTTCAGTTTTAGCTTTGTGCAAGCAAAGTCCTTGTAATTTCTTTAAGCACTTGCCATGAAAAGCATGGGGCAAGGTAGTGTGGGGACCAGCAAGGTGCCCCAGTATGGTGTCACCAAGCATAGATACTGCAACACAGACATCTCTTTCCCGTGTGAGAATGAAAACACAAACAGCTGTGATCTCCGCACTACAAACAAAATATCTCCAAAAAGTGTCAAAACAAGTCGTGGAAAGGGGAAGACCGAGAAAAACCTCATCTGCAGACAAGTCTCTTGGTTAAGCTACCACAGTGAAACCATGCCAGAAGCTGAGAAATGGTTGTCTAATGCCTTGTGTAGATTGACTCACGTTTCCATTTATGATAGGCTGCTGCCAACAATCTGGGCACAGACAGACTTTTTAAGAGGGGAACTAACAAGAAATGCAAGAAAGGCAAAGATTAAAGGGCTGATCAAAGGATCCCAAGTGCAGGATTCTTAAGGAATCTCAACATCTGGTTTCAGACTGTGGTCATCTTCCCAAAGCTAAGCTTGGTTTGAGTATTAAACTACTATCAGGATAACAGGTTGATGAAAAGTACAAGGAATTTAAAAATTGTGTGTAGGGTGGAAGACAACCAAACAGCATCAATAAGACTAATACATGTGTACGGACATGAGGAGAAAGAACTGTAAAACCACAGTATGTCTTCCTTGGAGGACAGGCAAGCAATAGTTACACCTTTTGGGGCACATGTTTCTCTATTGCTCCATTCCCTGATACCTTTAACCATTTTGCTTCTAAATAATCTTCACACAGTTGAAGATGCTCCTGTATTGCTCCAGTTTTTACTGTCTGTGGACTCCTGAAGGTTAAAGTCATGCAGCATGACTGTAGGTCATGATAAAAGTTATACTGGAATGGATTTCAACAGCCTTATCTGTATTTTCTCTTCTCGTGTACTCTTTCATGAAGTGAAGAGTATATGATATGAGAGACATTGTGGTAATGAAAATGGAGACAGGAAATTATTTTAGTGGGCTGGACTTGTCAACAACCTGTTCATAAAAAGGAAAATATTCTAAATACTCTAGTTTCATTAAAGCTTTTACTGACATGAATGTGCCTCATTTATTTGGAAATAGTCAAGGCTGGAACATCCTTCAATTATTTGTACTTTGATGGTAGCCTTTATATCAGTTTTCTAAAGATACATTTTCTAGAGAGCCCCAGAAGAAAGGACTGATTGCGAGTTTAGGGACATTTTTGTACATACTCTATAAATGCACACATATACAGCATATATAGACCATAACATAGAATATACATCTTCTATCTGAAGGTGTTCCAGGATCTCTCAGGTATCTGATTTTGGTTGCACCTTTCTTTTACCATGATTTCCCTTCTAACCCATAGGAATAAATTTCTGTTTTCTGCATGGGCCTGTCATCCATCTTTGTTATTAAAAATTCAGCCACAACAAGAGCAACAAATTTAGTCTGCTCCATAACAAACAACTGCTCCATAAGTTTTCAAATAAAAATGCAACACGGATGACTGGTTACTCTTGGAAATGGTTCTTAGTTGTCAGGTAATGAACAATCTTCATAGAGGCCTGTAGGTTTAGGAGTCCCAACTATCTGGCTACCTTCAGTGCAATTCTGAAGGGTCAAAACTTTACTCATCATTGTAAGGATATGCTAGTTTGATACAACATCTATAGGACGCTGCTGCAACACACCTCAGTGAAATGGTCACTTGGATACCCTCTCTCTGTACTGCTGTGTAAACCAAAAAGAGTGCCAGAAACTGCAGTGCAGCACTGCAATGCCCTCCAAGCCTTAGCATAAGGTTCACATCCCTAGTGGCATAGAGCCTCTCTTCACTCCTCCTTCCTCCCCTCAAACTCTGACCAGTTCATGGCTACAGTGGGTGGTTACTGTATATCACTAACTGTCAGAAAAACCCAAATTGCCAGACTTCTGCAGAAATGCAAAACTGGCATGTAGTCCAGCATTGCCTCTACAGCTGTTAGGGCTTTTTGTTTGCTGAGTATTAATAGGAGGTGAGTTCTGCTCTGCTGGCATTTGGAAGCAATTCTCTCTCTGGCTGGTAACAATTGTGTTTCTATCTGGCAATGTGATATTGCAAGTTTGTGACATGCAAAGTGGAAAGGTACTAGTCCTTTTCAAGGTGAAAAAGTAGATAGCTAAAACAAATGCAAACTTTAAACGTTTGTGGTATGTGAAAATGCTGCAGAGGTACATGTTAAGAAATTATCTGTGTTTTGAAAACTGACAGGGCTTTGTAGACAGTCTTAAATCAGGCTGTTAGCTAACTAAAAAGCAACACAAATTTTGCCCAAATTCTCCCAAAGAATAGAAGCATGTTCCAAAGAGAGTAAACAATTCTGCTTTGTCGAAGTCACAGAAAGCATTTTCTTAACTGGTGAGATTTTAAATATACCTGAAAAAAGAACCTTTAAAGATTCGGACTGGACAATCCACTGAGAATAGCATGAAAGTATAGCTTCAACAACACAGCATCTAAAATGGAAGAATTTCAGTTTTATAAAAGAAGTGCAATTAAGGTAGAAAATGGTTGAAATTTCTTTCCATGACTTCCTTTGTGCTCTCCAGTCCTGATGCACTTTTACAAATCTGTCATAATATATTACTAATTTCCTCTGCCCATGTGCATGATATGTCTCTAGTGTGATCCTGTAGGTTGGTGGATTTGGCCAGTACATTACAACTGTGTTTGATACATTTTATTGTGATAATCTGTTGCCATGAAGAAAATAATTTTCAGAGGCTTTCCCCTTCACTCATTCCTATTCCAGGCCCCTGCCCATTACATGCAAGTTAGCATTTACAGTGATAAGATGTCAGCAATCTGTTAAGTACCTAAAGAGTGGGCTTATATACAATGGCTACAGATTACATAATTAGAGCATCATATTTAATTTGTTTGTTAATTTTCCAAAATGCAGAAAAGAAAGGATAAATAACTGTGGAATGTTACGGATTTGAACAAAATATTCCTAAACATATTATATATGCTTCCACAGTCAAAATATAGAAATGAGTAATAACCCTCTATTTACTTGACCTCATGTCTAAAGCTTCTTTTTTCATATTAATAGGAATTACACTGTTGCAAATCAGCTAGTCTTTTATATCTCTGATTTTTCAAGATGCCCCAAAAAGCTCTTTAATAAAAAAAAGGCTCAAAGATGTATTTTTAAGCTGTTTATGTCAAATGGCTAGCTGGTCATGGCATAAGGGTAATTTCCTTAAAGGTGGTACAACAACAAGCTGTGGGAAGTCCTACAGTCTAACTGTTGACAACAGAAAAACTGGCTTCTGAGGTTGGCTAGGATGATTCCCACGGCCCCCCTATAATGAATCTCACACAATAACACCACCAAAAATATTTTACCTTTAATATTTCAAGGCCAGGGTATAAACCAATCTGTATGGGGTGCCTGAAATTCTTGAGAAATTTAAATTCTCTGTGTAAGGCTGATTCTTTATTTGGCCATACACTGATCTCCCCTTTATCATAGCTCCAGGACAAACATTGCAATTTATACCATAATATTTTCTGAAGCAATGTGTAGATGATAGTCAATATTGACTCATGTGGTAAAAAGATACCAAACTACCAAAGTAGTTACAGGAAAAGCAAAAGCAGGAATTGAGAGCTGCCTTTTTAATTAATTAATGCTATGATCAGGAACACTCCAATCAATACTAAGTTAAGGGGATTATAACCATGTATGGGAAAATTACATGGATACCTTGAAAATAAATTACCACACTTTAGCTACATTTCTTAGCTGAGTTTTATTTTGATAACCAGCATCTCTCTGATCCCTGCAAATGTTATGCTGTGCAAAATAAAAGGGAGATATGATGTCTGTCCAAAAAATAAAAGTCTGAAGGAAGATGGTTTAAACCATCCTCTTTGGATAGAAAACACACAAGGTTTTCAGACACTGCAGTTTTTAACATAACATTTAATCACTTGCAAAGCTGTGTGCTTCCATATGTAAGTCTCAGCAATGGGCAGGAATCCTCAAATATGCCTTTAGATATATAAAACCAGCATACATCAACATTCTTCACTGCTTTAAATTCCCACTTGAGTAGTCAAGTGGCTCTCAGAGTATCTGCACGTGCTGTTATTTACTACCACCTACTTCATTTTCTCCTATTTTAATTATGGAAAGGGCAATAATTTGTCCTTGATGAGCACGTTCGTACAAAATCTCAGGGCTGATGTTCACAACCTAGTGGTAGCAGTATAACAAATTACCAAGAGGCTGCAACTCACCAAGCATGGGCTGCCCAACTATGGTGCAGTACAACATAGTTCCAAGCATAAATGTAGGATGGTTATGCTAATTTGCATTTTCTTACAGTAGGGTAAGTGAAGAAGGTACACCAAATCAATTAACAGCTACTGTTCCTCAGCTAATGGGGGCAACCTATTAAGCTGACATAATTTATTGTGCATTTGAGCCTTTAATGAAAAGTGGCCCACCTAAAGAGGCTTTCTCCTAAGCATTTTTCATGTTGCCTCTTTGTTTTGTATTGTGGATTAGCCAAGGAATCTACTAGCAGTCTCGTCACGCTTTTGCCCTTCCTCAATAATCCAAGGTACTAAAGTCTCTTCAAAAACCCAGTCTGGGATTTTTTATCTCCTTCCCACGGTTTTTTAATAGCTAAAAGAAAGTATGATCAGTCTCACGAATTTGTAACCATGGCTCAAAGCCTCTGCAAAGCAGAACCTGCTTTAAAGTTGGATTGCATAATGAATTTCTGCCCCAAAACCAGGATAACTGAAATGTTATATGTTAAGCAGTTTCCCATCCATGTATTTTTCAAAACACAGGATATAAACATCCTGTATGTTCTGTAGACATTTCAGCAGGTCCCTAAACTCTTTAGAAAAATATTCTCAGTTCAACACTAGGAATTACTAGGAATTACTAGGAATTATCAGCAATACTTCATATTGCAAAGAGAGAACCTGCTTCTATAGGACTGAGCATCTGTAAAATGTTTGCATATAGCACCCTTGCTGATATCAGATATTTAAGATCAAAGACTGGACAAGCATAACTCATGTCCTTTATAAACCCTTTAAAATACAGGTTATATTAAAAATTCCTTTGACTGCTCTTAAATATAGGCAGACAGATAAACCTGTCAAGCAATTTATAAATGCTTTTACCAAACTTCTGAATATTGTTCAGGAGGCTAAGGCAGATCATTGCAAATATGCAGTTCAATTGTAAAACTGAAATTGCTTCATGCTACTCTTCTTCATGCTTAACTCCTCCTTAAGGATTTATGTGGCTCTTTCACCACTGATGTTTTGCTATAGATTTCAGTCCAGTATTTTGAGTACCCTATTTCTATCCAAAGATGATCATAAATTGCATTTACATTAACACATGGTAAATCTTTGAAAACCGGAAGGATTTGAATGGGCAGGGAGATGGAACAGTCAGGGCTGGAAATATTAACTTGCTGTATAAGGAACCTAGTACTTTGCAGAAGCAAATCCAGTGTTTCTGTATTTTCACTGCTAAGTGTGTGGAAAAGACTTATACTGCATTGATTCAAATGTCCTGGGTAAAATATTAATATAATAAGGAACAATTAATTTGAAATCACTGTATCTTGCTGCAACTACATATAGTTTAGTGTAGATGATAATCAGAACTCGACCCTTTCAACTTCTGAATTCACCTGAATCTGTTAGAAGCCAGATGCACCATGAAGTTTTCCAATTAAAAGCCAATGTGATTCTTCCTGGAATGATATTATGCCCCTGACTTCCTGTTTTCCTTAAAACCACATTAAAGTTAATGCAGCTCATTACTAATGATATAGTCCAAATAACAGCAAACTGAGTAAAACACATACTCATAACTGTACCTTAAAAAAAGTAATTAAGTCAATGCCCACAAAATTTGTTTCCAGAAACTGTGGGTTATTATTCCACCAAGTGCTTCAGTTTCTATCAACACATTCAGCAATTTTGGTAACATTTTTGGCCTTTCCTAAGGGATATTTTGGGCATAAGAACATCATAAAAACAACAGTAACAGGTGAATTATCATTCTGGAGTGATTGAATTATATCATAGCAGAATTGAAAAAATACTTACGCTCCACAAAGTAAGAGCTGGCATCAATCTTCCAGATAATTTGACCACGGTGAGAGCCATTGACGCCACGGTTCTTGTAGTCCAAAAAGTTTTCTGACAAAACCTCATCTATAAACAAAGAAGACTGGTCTCAGTAAGTACCTGTTATGACAATATTCACAGCAGAGAGTCAGGCTAAAAATACAGACAGAACATACTAGAGCTTGACAGAACATACTAGAGCTACTAGAGAGCTTGGCATCACATGTTGAGAAAACAGATTTATCATTCATTTATATTACTCAAAAGTACAGCCAAAGCGGCTGAAGCAGCAACCCAGGATGGGCTGGGCCATGGCCTCATTGCTCCAGCTTCAGTGGGATGAATGGATTTCACATCTGTGCTCTAACAAAGCAAAAGGCCACAATCTCTACCTGCAGAGACCAGACAGCAACCTCCTGGGTTTTTCTTTTGAGCAATAACAACAGTTTTAATTTTAACAGAGATTTGTACAAATGTGCTTTAACCAACTCAACTTTGCTTGCTTCAGAAGAAGTCCTGGGTGGGTATTGAGACTCAGTTCTGAAGACAATTATGTTAACTATTAGTTGCATTAAAAGTGAGAAAAAATGTGAACCACTCAATCTGACGTTAAAATACTTCAGTTGTAAACACTGTGAAGAATTGGCTTTGTTTCAAGAAAAAAACAAAGATAATACCATATAACAAGGGACACTATGCCTGAGGACACAGGGATGGTGCAACCTACTGCAGATGTTGATATTGTCCCATTGCCTTTACATAACCATGCTCTCAAAGGAGGAAGGTGAGTACCAACACTGAACTCTTTGGTGTTATTCTCCTGAGGGATTACAACAGAAATCCTTCTAATGAGGTGATTAATAATTGCAATGGATAATTATAAATAGCAATGCTATCTACAATAAATTTTCCCCTTGCTGACTTCCTAATTGTCAGGAATTATTTCACCAGCTGTGTTTCATGCTCTGTTTTGAAGTGCATCTGTGCTGTAATCCTTCAACAGCAAAATCCTCTGGTCTGATTTCTGTTCTTGCTTTGTACTTTACAGTTGGTTGTGTCTTCTTCAGAATTCCAAATTATGATTGTCTAAAAAAAGCAGGTAAGTATACAACTGTTACTCTCATAACACTGGTTTAGTTATGAATAAGCAAAGGATCATCCTCATACAGATTATCAAGGATCATTCACATCAGTTTGTGGAAGTAGAACATTATATACTTGTAAGAAGACTTAAACCTGTCCCTTTTGCATTGGTAGGGAAAACACTTGATACTTTAAGGTGAGCATATACTGAAATGTTGCACTGAGCTGGAACTTGGGAACTCTGCCTGCCTCTCATCCTGATGAGACAGAGAGAGTATCCCTCAGTTCTGGCATGCTGCTCACTGGCTTCATCACTTATCACTTGTGATGTTTATTTGTCATATTTAGTCTCTGTAAGCTGCTGGAGATGCTCCAACACTTGCCATGTTATGATGATGCATGGGTAGTTACTGTCCCTCAAGATAAAACTGTTTATAAAATTCCATGCTTGCTTAAGGAGGCTTAGCTGAGCTGGACTGGATGGTCTTTATTGAGAAACTGCAGGAATTTTAGGCCAGAGTTTAGTGGCACTTCCCGCAGCTGGCACAAAGGCAGCGTGAACTCTGCCACACACAACCCCTCTAATTTGACAGATGTCGACATATGCCCATCCTCAAACTAAATCACATCTCTATGGCAAGCTGAGCCAATGGGGATGACTACAGAAAACCCTTTCCTCTATTTTGTTGAACAAGTGCAGGAAGCCTGGAAAACCAGGCTGAGAAGAAGGGCCACTATCCATCTGCATGTCCAAGGCAGAAGATCAAGGGAAGGGAAGGACAAGCAAACCAGTTTATGGTTACAGCTGACAGGTGAGACCACAGGAAATCTGGAACAAACTGCTCCCACTGAGTAATACCTGCACACTGCCTCCTGCCATGGAGGCAAGAGACAGGGGCATGTGGGAAGCATCCAGAGAAAAGCAGGTCCCCAGGGAAGGGATACATATATGGAACTAGACATGCACATAGTTTATGGACAGTGGCCACTGATGGAGTACAGGCTCAGGCATCAGGAAAGATAATTTAATATGAGCTTTTGTAGCTCTGCAACGCAGAGTACCCGAATAGGAGCAGTGAAGCCTTTAAGTATAAAACCAATTTGTATACAAAACATATTTACAAATGTCATGATTTAAAAATCTAGTATGTAGGTTGTTCTCACAGTCAGTTTTAACCCTGTCTGTCTCTTTTGAAAGAGGTAAGTCCCTAATTACAAAGTAAAAAAAAATATTTTCAGTCTAGTAGAAATTTATTTGGAATAAATTTCTAGTAGAAATTTAATTCATTGGGATTTTTAAGCCAGAAAAATTTTATCTCTAGAAGAATACATTCAGGTCCAAAAGGGAAGTCTTGCTCTTTCAGTTTTTGAAGGTATGTATTTTTAGAAGGTGAAACATAAGAAGGAAATATCCTCTGGCAAGTTAAAAATAGCAGTAGTTGAAACTCATCAGGAGGCTGCAACGTATGAATATGCCTTGTTGACCTGTTTTAATTGGCAAGTAACACTATTCCAGGCATGTTATTCCCTGAACATACATATTATGTATGTAGCACATTGACAAAGAAAATTGCGCATGTGATATACAATGCTGTTTAGTGCAGTATGTGCATATGTATGTACACGTATTTATCAACATTCATGTCATAGATAAGCGAATAGATGTTATGGTATGCTAAAGAGAAAGAGTGCAAAGGAAAAAAAAAATTCCTGTTTCTGTTGAGAATCCCCATAACAAAGGAACTGACCTTTAAAACATGTTGCATCTTAATTCCCAAAGGTAAATGGTGAAATTCTTTGTTTCACCTCTGCACAAAATGAAGAGCAGAATCAATGCTGTTCTCTTTCATATATTTCAGGCAGCAGCTAATGCCTTCTGACATTTTTCCAATGAAGCATTGTAATGCATCTCCCCCCCGCTATTTTTGAAATGTGATTAACCTTTAAACTAGCTATCTGCTTCCTCTGCATAGCTTGGGTTTGTTCCTGCTTGGCCAAAAAGCAAATACTTTGCAATTGCTCTCAGGTCTGTGGCTTAATTTCCCCCGGGCAGCAGACAGCTTACTAATTAAGGATTAAAATGGGGGAGTATTTGGGATGTGATGCACTTTGAACATCATTAGTTGCTCCTGGAGCTAGAGCTGGGAATAGCGAGGGCGCCTAAATTGGGGAGCCAGCAGACATTGCTCTCTGCGCCCCCCCGTCCTTGGGCATACAGGAGTGCCAGCTGCCTCTTGCTTGAGAGGGGAGGTGGCTGCAGACGTACAAGACTTTGCTGAGACAGAGGCACCAGCTCCCACAGAGCTCCCATTTGCCCTAGAGGAAACAGAGAAGGTGATGCATGACCAGGAGCCAGGCAGCCCCGATCCAAACAGCAGCCAGAGGGAGCAAGGAATGCTAGCAGCAAGTGACAGCAAGTGTTTTGGGAACCAGCAGCAGTCTGGTTGGACTGCTGATGGATTGCTTCTCCTCACCAAACCAGACACCACCAAGCACAGCCTTTCACCGCTAAAAATATTCTGTGCAGTCACTTCCATGCTGAGCATCCCAAAATACTTCACAGGCACTAGAGAGAGATAAAGAACTATGACCACTAAAGAAAGTTATCTTTCAGATGAAAGACAGAATCCAATTGATGAAAAGCATTGCTGCTCTTCAGAGGAATCAGGGAAAATGTTGATAAAGGCCACCTCACAAAAAGATCTGTGAATAATCTAATGGGGACTTCAAGTGCTGTCAGCAGCCTACACTAAACAGACAGGACCTTGGTATTTGAAAGTTTGTCTGAAATTCCCACAGAGAAGTAATCAGATAGTCGATACATCTCCCTAAGAAGGATTGATGGAGTTTAAATTACAAATAGCTGAGTGACCCTTTTGGTCTGTTTGGTTTTACTTAGGAGGCAGAAATCAAAAACAAACTCCCCCTTCTTATACAGTATTTTGCTGATATATATGACTAGCCCATCTTTTCATAGTCTCAAAAACAAACAACTACGAAATTTAGAATAACATGTGCTACTTTCAAGAAACAAATAATTAACATGAGATGGGAATACAACATCAGATAGGTTTCTGAACTTGACACAGTATTCCAGTCTCTTATGCATCACTAATTTGATTTAACACTACATACTATAACACTGGCTTCCTGTAAATGTAATGCAGTTATGGCACAAAAATAAAAGCTATACTTCATGTCTTGATCCCTTCTGTAAAGGAAATGCTGCACTTCCAAAATTATGTAAGGATTTCTAGTCTTCAGCTAAATAAATCTGTGTTAGTTTGAAAATTAAAAGTGTTTTTGGCCAATATGTATGTCTGTATTACGACATACAATAGCTAGCAAAATGCTTTTAAAAATAATTTTCTGCACAAAGAGGCTGAGCTCTGGTTTATCTGGTTTGCAACTAGTATGGAAAGCTGCAGGAAAGAGATTTTGTAAATCACAGAAGCAATTGGGTTGGAAAAGACCTCTGAAATCAAGTCCAACCTATGTCCTAACACCACCTTGATAACTATTTCATAGCACTGAGTGCCATGTCCAGTCTTTCCTTAAACACCTCTAGGATCAGTGACACCACCAGCTCCGCTGGACAGCCTGTTTCCAATATCTAATCACCCTTTCCATGAGGAAATTCCTCCTAATGTCCAACCTAAACCTCTCCCAGAGCAACTTGAGACTGTGTTCTCTCACCCTTTCGCTGGTTGCCTGGGAGAAGAGGCTGGGCCCCACCTTGCTACAATCTCCTCCCAGGTAGTCAGAAGAAGTGATAATGTCTTCCCTAAGCATCCTCCATGCTAAACATCCCCAGCTCCCTCTGCTGCTCCTCACAGGACATCGGCTCCAGACCCTTCATAAAGTATCAATAAAATAAAATTATCTTACAAAATAGTAATAGAAGGGGTAAGCCATAAATAAGCTTCATATTTCTGATGTTTATTCACTTACCACCCAACCTCTCACTTGAAGAAAAACACAAAATGATGACAAAAGCCTCTGCTATTCACAAGTGGAGCTTGTAGTGATTTGTATCAGGTCATGAAAGTCTTTCCTTTTTCAATCCTTTAGCATTGCAAAACCCAGCCCTTGGAAGCTGTTCTTCCAAAGAGCTGTACAATAAAAGCAGTCATCATTCTGCAGAAGAGAAACTATTAATGAGAAACATATGCTGAAGATGCAGATCCCAATTTCTTATTTACAAAGATGCCACATTAAAAAAAGTTCACAAATAATAGTTAGGAACATTTCCATTGACTTCAGCTGCTATGTATTAAGTTCCAGTGTGGATTGAACTTTACTGTTAATTCATTTTCCAGTTTCTGCTGCTGACAATTAATATACTGCAATTTACAGTTAGCATCCCTCCTTCTATAACTTCTTAGGGAGAAGAGTTCTGGAAAACAAGGACCTAATCCTTCACTGGTGCTGCAAGCTCAATTCTCAGTCTAAGAGTTTTGCACATGCTTTTTTCAAGCACATGAATGGTTCCATTTTAATCCCACAAAAAATTAGCCCCTTGCCCAGCTGGAGAAAAAAAATGAGAGGAAGAAATGTGAACAATGAGTGGAGAAGAGCAGTATGAGGAAAATATGTCCAGAGAAGGATGAAAGGAAAGGAGAAAGGAAGATAAACTGTAATAAAATGGGGAGTGAGTTGGCTTTTCAGAAGGCTCTGGATGAATTGTGGATCCAGCTTTTCTTCACTTGCACTTGAGCTAACTACACTGAGAGTTTGAGCTCTGTCACCCAAGGGACTTCCCTCTCCTTCCCTGCAACAGTGGAACCTCTGGCTAAAAGCAGAGCTGATGGCAATGGACTATTCTTCTACGATGTCCTTGTGGTGTTAGGGAAGCTGTGATCCAGAACAACCCACCTCTCATATTTCTCTATTGTAACCACAAATCTTCTGCTGAAAAGTTAGAAGGAATAAAGAAAGCAAGGAGTGGAGGTTCAGCAATAAAAATTTGTGGGGCCTAAAACGCCCACAGCAGATGTTAGGTTGCAGTGGGATGGGCACCTGCCCAGTAATACTGGTGTCATTTGGTTCTGCATACCCTTAGAAGTGTGATAGCACCACATAGCTGTCAGACCTACTTCAGCTGTGCCCATCCCAGCCACAGGCTTCTCCTTTAAAGCTCCTGCACTTCCACATTTATTCTTATCCCTGCAGCAGGTGGAACACATTTGGGTCTCAGTACAGCAACAGCTCTACTTCACCTATGCATTGCACAAACTTATTCACAACTAATGACATCCATTTTGCACATGGAACTGAAGATGGGAGGGAGGAATCCAAACTGACTTCTCCAGTGCATACTGATGTGTGGTAAGGTAAATCATGGAAGAATTTTGTTTGCTTGCTTTTAATATAACAACAAAGTTTTCACTGTTAGTGGAAGCCTCCCCACTGACTACAGTGCAATTTGGAAAATGAGGATCAGGTCAAAGCAGTGCAGCCAAGAAATCTGCAGGAAAAATTTAAAATAAGAGATGCTGCAGGCCCAAGGCAGTATGAAGACAAGATATAAAGGGACATTGGAACATCTGAAATGTGAACAAGGATGACATTTTTCCATGTTAACAATGTTCATTAAATAGGGGGGAAATAATTTGCAGTATTTGAAAAATGGATTTACAGAAATGTTGAAAAACATAACAGCAAACAATAAATTGGTGGAGGTTGTGATCTAATAAAGCAACAGAAAAAAAAATATCCAAACACAACTCAGATGTGTACACTGAAGCACCACAGTGCAAAGAACCTCTTGAGAACCTGGATTAATTTCATCTGAAAAATGGTATTCAGTTATAAACTTATTACATAGTGAAAGATCTTCCAATGAAGAAAAAAAATGCCTTTAGGGCTGGAGATATCAATGGATGAGAAAGATTACAAAAGCTAAATGTATACACAGTGATTACAGTAGTTGTGGAAGGCAGCATGGGAATATTCCAGTGTTATGAACAGTGCAACCTAATTGTTATAAACACTAAGAAATGGGAAGGATTTAGTTCTAAACCAGAAAACTAAGAGAAGAAAGACATATGCTGAACCTTCAAAATCCATATGGCTGGCTTGACAACCTCTCCAAAACAAATTTTTCTGCTTTATGCCTTATCCTGCCAAGTATTTTATGTCTGTTCTGTCCACTGTTTGCACCATGATTGAATCTATCCAGTCAATGGTTTGAACGTGCTGCATGGAATACACTTCTTTTTCAGGATTGAAGCCAAAATCTGGGATTTGGTGCACCAATATCCCCAACTGATTTCTTCTGAAATATTTTAGTAGGTGATCATTACTTACTTCACTGTAAGTCTGGGCTATACAGAAGTATGGACCATCCCTGCAGAGCACATAGGCAGTTCATCCACAGGCATAAGGACCCTAGAAATCACTGAGAAGGCATGAGGATGCAGTACTCCCTGTCTGCATTATTTCCCTCTCCTGATATTCAGCATGAATAGTTCCAATGGAAAACTCTTTTCTACCCATTCACCTAGAAATATGTTCATAAGAGCTGTTATTTTATGGAGAAGTAATACATGAAAATGGGAATCCTTTGGCACACAGTAAACACCTCTACATATTTAGGGAAAAGAACTGGCAGTCTGCAGGCTTCTTTATTACAAGTTCCCTAAAAGACCATAAATCACACCACTACTACACTAAGCACTCAGCAGAAGCTTTTTGGTGCATTGCTACAGCCAACGTTAACACAAATGACAGCTGAACCTTGGAAGCAGTGGAAGGGAAGATATGTCAGAAGCCATATGTGTTGGGAATATTCAGAAACCCCTGCATTAAAGTATTGACGGTATTCACTTGTAAAGGGGTGAATCAGATGCAAAAGCTAACTGTGCTCATGCCACAGTTGGTGGGTCTGTAAACAGCATGTCCATGTTTTCTCTGGCTGAAGGGGTGCACCACATACGGAACTGGGAAAGGCAAAAAGTGATAAATCACTCTCAATAGATCGAAGCACACCCAGGTGAAGGTGAGCCTGGTTGGAACAAACAACTGATATTGCTGCACTAATGTATCTGCCAAGGCCTGTGATGCCTTCTCCTCTGACACTTTTTGTTCCTGAAATAAATTGTGCACTGCCTAGTGAAAGCTGCCTGACCACTGGGAACCTCTGTTGATGTTTCACAGACGGTGTAGAATGGGAGGTGTCCAACAAAGCTTAACTTGCCAAGGTGATCACAGCCAGCCATGGCTGTCATCCCCAGCCTGGCAAGAGACCCAACTACAAGATGACCTGCTGAGGAGGAGCCCTAAAACCACAGTGAAATTCTCTTCCAAAGGCCATAAAAGAATTGGAAAAATGGGTGACCCCATGACACAACAAATCCAAGTGTCAACGAAAATCACTCTAAGCAGGCACATTGTGAAGAGTTTTGTTTTACAGATGGTTGTATCTGAAGCAGAGAGGTGTGGAGCAACCATCCAAACATGGAGAGAAAGCCTAAGTCAGAGATTAGACCCCTAACAAAGACACCCATAACTCCCAGCCTTACATGCACATTGCTGTTTCTAACATTTTACATCTCTGCTGGCAACATTGACACACTTTCTGCTTGTATCTATTGGATGTTTGGTAAAATAGCTGCACAAAAAAAGTTCTGGTCTGATGGCAGGAAAAATGTACATTTTTTCACTTGTTTCAGTCAACACAGGCCATCTAAGTCTAAAATCAACCCAGAGAGTATTTAAACAAATGTTTAAATGTCTATTAACCAAGCATTATTAGATTTGTCAGGTTGTGGTGAATTGCCTTTCTGAGGGAGAAACAACACCACAGGATGAAACAGAGGAGAAAAAAAGTTTTAAAGCTAAACTTCAGTCACTAATCAGGTGAAGACATTTCTACTACATAAATTTGAGAGAACTACTGTGGAAAAAGCCAGCTACCGACAGAAAATTGCAAACCTCCAAGGTTTGCATACGAAGACATTTTTAATAAATAGCCTTCAATGTTTTGCTTTCATATAAAGAAATGTTGAAAGGAAGAAAGCCTACTTTATATGGGTGAGAAAAGTATAATGTTAGCCCTGATAAACCCCTAACATCACCATGCACAGACACTGAAGCAAATGATTTTTTCAAAAGTCGGCGTTAAACATTTCTCATTAGCTCCTTTACATCAGATACAGAGGTGATGACAGAAGTGAAATCTAGTAGCAGCTAAAATGCCACTACAGTAATTATAAGATAGCTCCTTATCTACAGGCAGCTGCCAGCAGTCCATATTAATTTATCTAAAGGGGCTTCATACTGTGGCAAATAGCAATAGCAAATGAGATGAGAGAAAGAGAAAGCCTTGAGATAAATAACTGCAAATATTCCAGCTGCCTCACAGTAGCCATTAAATGGGAGTCCTTACTTAAAAAAATATACCCTTTATTCATTATTCATAACTTTGGTTTAGTTTCATTTTTTTTCCCAATGGGCCCTTTTTTAACAAATAGCTTTTCTGCAAAGAAAACTTGAATTCCAGAGACTTTTAAATAGCAACAGAGCTTTGTAATGTTCAAATTTCTTAGAGAACTCTTTTTGAGTGTTTACACATATTTTTGATTGTGGGTCTGTTTCTGAAAAACTGCTGGATGTTCATAATACTACAGTTCTCTTGAGGGAAGACAAAAGCACATTTCAGATGAATTGTTTTAGAATGTAGAGGTTCCTCTGCATTGCTTAGAGCTGATAGATATTATATAGAAGGGAAATTAGAGCATCTCTAGAGTTCAAGCTTAGCAGGAATGAAATATAACTCCTGTTCCTGAAGGCACAATATGTCTTAAAAAAGCTTGTTTTCCCAAATTACATATTTTTTGTCATCTTTCCACAGTTATTCTTAAAATGTGCTGAAGCAATAACATGTACATTTTAAGAAAGTCAACATTTAGTATCCTCCCTTCAACTAAGGGTTTTTCTATGGTCCTTCATGAAAATCATGTACATGTGTGTGCATGGATGTTTTCAGGAAGCTTCAGGGTGGATACTAATTTTTGCCATGAGACACATGACCATCATTTTTTACAGTTTTTTGAGAGACTGGCTGGCTGCTTAGTCCATTTCCTGAGACCATGATCAAATGTTACATCTAATAACCAGTGCTAAATCCAGCTCTTACCTGCCTCTGCAAAGACTGCTTTTTTTCCCAGCTGGCCACCCTAAGGAATGTGTAAATGAATCGACGGGGAGAAGAATAGATATCTTGTGATAAAAGGAGCTGTAGCTCTTCAAAAGAGGATCAAGCAGACAGAATTTCCACACAAGAAAGACTCCCTCAACTCCTCTTTCAGGCTACTTTAACTTTTGAATAGTACACAAGTGTTCCACAGTAAGAAAACATATGAGATACATGACTTCTGCCTTTTTTTTTTTAATACTCTTTTATATCATCTTTATTTCCCCAGACTTGGAAAACCATTATTCTGAAGTCTGAAGTTTATTTGGTATCATCAAATTTTTAGTGACGGCAGTGGTGGTGAAAATAGAGTAAGTTTTATGCATTTTAAAACCAACACTAATACAAAATTATTTGGAGATATTTCCTAGAATACTACAATGGCAAACATTAAACTCCTATAATGTAGAACTGCCTTCTGTTCTGCTTCTGCATACTCCCTTCCTGGGATCCTCCCACAAGACAAATACCAAATACCAACTCCAATGCTCCCAACACCAAGGCTTAAAGAAAATCCACAACACACTGCCTGATATCCTGAGGATGCATATAATTTCCCAGTAGTCATGACCCTCCACAATACTACACAGTACTACATTCAAACCTTTCAGCTCCAATTTCACCAACTCAAATGATCTCAGAGAGGATTGGGCTGTATTCACAAACTAGATTGAGACAGACACTAGAATGACTAGCAGCGTTGCAATAGCTAACAGAGTTGCCAGACAAGTGATAATAATAGGCTTCAACACTAATCCTCTCCTGAGCAGACTGGGAAAAGCTCATAGTTTCTTTGGTTCTCTTGTTCCAGTCTGGCTGCTAATTCAAACCATAGTTATAGATCAGTGCACATTGTGAAGGTCATACCCACAAGGCCAGGAACATTCTTTCTCTTAACAAGAGCGCAGGCACAAAATCCGTGCAAATGCAGACACAAATCTAAGCCATTAGGGTTGCCTGGGTCTCCAATCACTACAGATTGGTCAAAACCAGAAGGCATCAGTGCTTTATTTTAGGTCAGAAAGGTGCTTTGTACTGACCCTTCTAACTGTCCCCACCCCACCATGAGATTGTGCTGTCATGCAGCCACATGAATGTGATTCTGTCCTGATGACACTAAACTGAAAGATGCACTACAGCAACTCAAGGGCATTCCGTTTGCTGGACTGAAACTGTTCTAAGTCATGCCCCCTAAAGGCCTTCATCAGATCTTTGCTTCTACAGACCCATTTCTACTGGTTCACACTACTTTGTAAATATGGATACAGCCACAGGGCCATTAACCTTTGTAGATTCTGAGTGTTTTTCGTGTCAAACAAACTCTAAAATCCGAGTGATCTTCACAGTCTTCCATGTTCTTTAAAGGGAACCAAAACCAAAGCTTATATTACATGAGTTTTGCGGGGGCAGGGGGGGCAGGAGTGGGAGGGCAGGGGTGGGAAGAGGGGAAGGGAAGAGAAAAAAGGGAATGAGGGATGCTGCTGTCTGCTCTTTTCTCAGTTATTTAGAATGGGAATCTGAGAGAATGGAGACAAAACACCTTCAAAGACATCAAGGATCAGCTATTGGTTTCTTGAGGACTGGACACACTATTCACTTTTTATTTGGCAGTGGAGTTCCTTGGAACAAGCCATTGACTATTGTCATAAACAACAGGTATTTAGCCAGCCAGGAGCAAGGATACACTTCAGAACTTGCACCTGGAATTTACTGGAGCAATGTATCCTTTTCAATATGGTAAATAAAGCAGGTATATCAGGGCGCATTTTTATTTTTCCCAGTTAAATTTCTACTTTTTCATGTTCCCCATAAAAAAAAAAAATTAAATTAAAAATTAGAAAATTAGAGTGTACCTTCACAGCCCTGGATGCAATGCCTGAGCTTTGAAACCTGGCTGAACAACTTCAGTCAGTATGAAACAGCCCTATGCACTTTCTGTTGACTTCAGACTACCAGAAGGAATACTGTGCCTCTATCCACTGAGGCAAGAGCTCATGAGTTGCCTGCACTACTTCAGAATAGGTGTACGGTATTTCTTAGTACCCCATGCTTGGGGATGCTGTTTCTTCTCATCTACTACAGCAAAACACTTCACTTCAAACTTAACTGTAAACAAAAGTAATTTTCTCTTAAGGCCAACAAACCAGGCCAATTTCACAGCATCTGTTTTAAATCCAGTCTCCGTTGGTTTTTTTTTCATCCTGAAAGATTTAAATTTCAAAAGCCTACTTTTCTTTGAAAAGAGGACATTTTATGAGATTTTACTCATGGGAACAAGTACTGCAGCTTGGCTTATTGTAACCTCCACTCCTTTCCCTCCATGTCCCAAATAGCCACCCTTGTGAATCCCTTTTTACAGTATCTTCAGTACTTATTTTCCAATGCCTAACACCTTGCCGTCATGGTTCTTCTACATGCTCAGACCTACTATCTAGTACTTTCTCACATATCTCCTATGTCACCAACATCTGTGTTCCCAATATCTTCAGTATGTGAAGCCAAACCATTTGGTTTTATCCACTAAAGCACTTAAGTAATACCATGGCTCCCTATGATGTCCCGTATTGCCTGCTCCAAAAGCTCATCTTGCACCATCATATGCTTTATCTGGTTTTGGTTCTCTGTCTGGGCAAGATGAAATAGTGCTATTAGAACTAAAATATCTGCTTAGTGCTAGGCAAACCCTCCAAATAGACAAGGAAAGAGATTTACCAACATTTCCCTTTGTGCGGGTACCAATTCTTTACAAAGTCACTGGCTTTCAAGAAATATTTAAGATCCTTACATTTTTAAGACCCCTAATATACAGAGAAATGTGTCTGAAACTGATCCATCTCTTTCAAAATTTACTAGAGAGCAGAGTTAATATAAACTTCAGTCTCAGCAGCAGGACTATTTCCAT
Organism: Phylloscopus trochilus trochilus; assembly: GCA_016584745.2. NCBI lineage: Eukaryota > Metazoa > Chordata > Aves > Passeriformes > Phylloscopidae > Phylloscopus > Phylloscopus trochilus. Next base: position 54,515,571 of record WQNJ02000546.1, on the reverse strand, counting down.
AGGAACCAAACCAGATTAAGAAAAGCTAATTTTATACTGAAGTGAACAAATCAGGTGAAAGTGGATTGAAACAATTTCTTATTGCTCTTATGTGGGGCTGGATTTACTAGATGGAGTTGCCAAAATATGGTAATGTACAATAGCTTCCAATACACAATAAAAGGGAAAAAAAAGCAAAATTTTCTGGGGCAATTTCACTGTCTCAGGCTATAATTATTGTTCATATCAAAATATCCTGTGCCTATGGAGAAAAAGGCATTCTCACAAGGTTTTTAAATGATTCATATTTTTGACTTGTAAAACATCTCATCTGTCACAGATTACTCAGGGACTCTCAAGAGGAAACCCTGAAAATATTATACTGTCTTGATACAGGAGGTATTTTCCCAACATCCAAATGGCTTTAAAACAAATTTATCTTGAAATGTCAAGAAACCACCAACAGAAAGCCTTCTCGTATCTTTGCTGAAGAAAAAGTGAGCACAAGGACTGCAACCAGTAATTCAGAAAGGAGCAGAAAAAATTCTTGTCATATATAAATCCACTTTAAGACTACCTATAAGGGAACTGTATCAGCTCTACATCAGAACTACTATCGTTAGTCCATATTACCCTAATGCCTACAACTACAAAAAGCAACAAGGACCCCCAAAGGGGAAGGAGTAACAGGGACCTACCTATGAGATACATTCCAATCCAGTCCCCTGCATCCACTTCCTCTTTTATATCCCAGTATATCACTAGGTCCTGTGAATGCCCAATGGAGTAGTAGGAGCTGCTGACCATCAGGGTGGACCGGCTATCTGAAGTGACGAGGTCTGTGTCACTGGTAGACCTAGGAATGGTGACCGTCTCATGGGAATTGTTCCTGATGTCCATGTTATGGAACTGGTCAGGGTGATAGCTGTATCTGAGAGGCTCTTTGCACCGGCGCCGATTTTGTGAGTTCCTAGATGGAGATGCCATAGCTGCCAGACCCAGGAACCTGTTTTGGTACAGATTCTGTGAAGAAAAAAAGAAAGGATAGTATTTACACTGTTGTTAAATTTTCAGTGATATCAGAGCTCAGGAAAAGTAGTAAGTTACAGCAAGAAAGTAGCAGATCTTTTTCAATCTATCATTGCAAAAAAGAGACATGAAAAGAGGCAGCAAGAACAGTGCTAACCCAACTCCTACTCTGTAACTCTTACCATGAAAGCAAGTGTAAGAGCAAGCCTTGCACCACCAAGCTCAGCCATAACTGAGCTTGGCAGTGTAAGGAAATCAACAGGAGCTGGCTTCCTCCATGTTAATGCACATGTCCAGACACAAACACCAAGACTACTGAACTGCCAGAGAGCCACCCTCTTTTGATGTCACAAGACAGCTTCTCACTTTTGACACCTGAAGTTAAGTATTAGCCCCATTAATTCTTGCTACATTTGCAGAGGAATCCTTCTTAAGGCGCAGTCACTCTAGAGACCATATTTTATCTGGAGAGAGCAGTGAGCAGTGAGCAAGAGCTGTTCCCCCCTGCTGGATACATGAAGAGTGAGCACCATGAAAACAGAGTTAACCCTATTAGAAAAATAGAGATGTCTTCACAGAAGTATAAATACAAAGTCAGTGTTGCAATGTCCCTCTCTGCAGCTGATAGGTGCCAGTGCTACAGCTCTGATCTGGTTTTTGCAGCAGATTGTGAAATACTAAGCACTCCCTGCTCAGGTAGGAATTTATGAATGCACCAGACAATTAATGACAACTGAGAAGGTTACTGAAGAGTAGTCATTGTCCTAGCAGTTGAAAAATATTTTAATTTCAACCTACCCTTCCCTCAAAGCAAACTGACTGACTTGTAAAAAATGTGTCTTGGTACACGAGTTAAGAGCTTTTGTGAGAAAGCAGATGGAGTATACTTATGACTGGGTTAAATTCTGATGTAAAGACATTCTCTGATACTGATCAAAATATTAGTTATTTCTGACTTCTGTACTGCTTGTTTTTCCATTTTCTGTTCCAGCTTTCCTCCTTCTCTCCCTGAAGCTCTGCTATTTCAATCACTCAGCTTTTCATTATTCATTAGCCTTCCATTATCCGTCTGTTGCCAACCATGCTGTCAAGTCTGTTAGACAGAAAACCAGACAGCTTTCCAGTATGCAATGAAATGCTTTTCACATGATCAGAAGTCAAATCGTCCTTTTGAACTCAAACAAATTAAGTGGCAAAAAATCGTAGCTCCTTCGTCCAGCCAAGCAATAATTTAACATTGGCTTTATTAAGGCTATGGTAGCACAGAAGAACAGTAAGTCCTGAAAAAAACCCAAATATTTTCTTTATTAACCCTGTTTTGGGCAGAATAATTAAGTGGTCTATTATTGTATCTTAGGATTTTGTTGCACAAAAACTGTACAGAGAACAAAAAATTCAGCCGGCATGTTTGCACCCCTAGAATATGCTGTCACTTTGCAAACACTGCCTGACAGTGCTTACAATCCGCTGACCCAAATCCTCACTGCATTAAACAGGGTTTATAAGCAAAAATAGCTCTGCTGGGAATGCCACACATTATAAGAAGTGATGCAAGACTGAGGCTAATAATGCAAAAGGTATCTTTTCCTCTACTAGAGGTAGGAGAATAGAGGGAAGGGAAGGGAAGGGAAGGGAAGGGAAGGGAAGGGAAGGGAAGGGAAGGGAAGGGAAGGGAAGGGAAGGGAAGGGAAGGGAAGGGAAGGGAAGGGAAGGGAAGGGAAGGGAAGGGAAGGGAAGGGAAGGGAAGGGAAGGGAAGGGAAGGGAAGGGAAGGGAAGGGAAGGGAAGGGAAGGGAAGGGAAGGGAAGGGAAGGGAAGGGAAGGGAAGGGAAGGGAAGGGAAGGGAAGGGATTGTGCTGCATTTGCTGTGCATCTCATCTTGTCTTTTTTTTGCTGCTTCTTTTCTTGCATTTATTCACTATTTGGCAAGAGTTCACTTTGCAGTATAAAGACCAAAACACCATGTAAACAAAACGCATCTTTTATCAAGAAACATGCTGTGAACATTTTCTATTCTGGGATGCACAAGCAGGCACACAAGCTATCACACTCTAGTCAGTAAATTAAAATTGCTGGTAATTTCTGTCACTTAGCAAAGAAGGCACTAGCTGTCACAACAGTATCTGACATAACTAGAATTGGTTTTATAATTATGATATATCAATGTAATGAATTTGAAGTTCACTCTTCTGGATTAGTCTGTATCATTAACATGGGTTCCTTTGCTCACTGTGCTACCCGAAAGCTACTTCAGTTCAAAGGCAGATATTTTATTTCTGGTGACAAATTACTCCAGGGAGTAGTGGTTCTGCAGATACTTTGATTTTTGAATATTAATGGATGTAGAATATTAATTAACTGCATACCTTAAAATTAAGCTAGACGTAAACATTTAAGCATGACTTTAAGCAGTTGTAATAAAAATGGTATATTTATCACTCTGCTTGAATTCTGTAAGTTCCTGTCTTCCTGTATGCTGACACCAGTGGAACAAATGGCATAATTTTAAAGCAACCCAGAAGGCCAAATTCTCCATAAATCCAAGTCTCTTGTATTTCCAGAAAATCTCCAAACCAAAAAAAAAAAAAAACCAACCCCAACCCAAATGAAGGAAATAGTCACACATAACTAACTTAAATACTGGCATAAAAATATAAGCACATCTGTATGAGTAAATAGAAAAGAGGTCAGGTAAAATAGTTACTCCAGATTTTATTACCAGCTTTTTATGTTTTCTGTGTAACTATCTAAAGCCCCCAAGCCCTGGTGAGAGAGTCCCAGCCATGGTGACACAGCTTAAAAAAACTGCAAAGACATCCTCTTGATGTTTCGTGAAAGCAAAGTGATCCATCAAGAATATATAATATATTTTTTAAATTATGTCTTTTTTAGGGGTGTGAGATTAGTATTTATTTAATCCTCCAGCAGAGGTGTGTACACTATACACACTACACTAAACACTCATTTCTAATATAGAGTGGAAATTATAAAGCGAGAACAAAGAAAGGCCAAAAGCTGGCTGTCAACAAACACCTCTTCATTCCTGCCTCAAAACAGTCATTCTACAGCTGCTTCTACAGTCAGTCCTGCCAGGGGAGTTTCCACCCAGGGACACTCTGTGCAAAATGACCCCCAGGCTTGATTTTCCCAGTCACTCCCCTCACCGCTGATTTTCAAAGAGCTCTGGAAAGCTTTGTCTCTAAAGATCTACCAGCTACATCAAAGTTCTACCCAAAATCAGATATTTGGAGGATTATCTGTGAGCAGCAGTTCGGTTCTTATTTATCTCAATTAGTCCACCTAATGCAAACAAACAGCTGAAAAATTAGTTAAAGATTTTTTTCCTCCTATATAAATCCAACTGCAATACTAACGGGGAAAGTAGGAAGGAGCAGCCTAAAGGAAATGACAGATGAGATCTGACTGTAAATAGAACTGCCTTCAAAAATATAAACATAGAAAACCTGTAATCAGTAAATACCAAGAAAAAATTTCAGAGTTTCTTCACACATTCTCTCCCTTTCTCACTCACACCTCTCTCCTTTCCCAATTGCTGTTTGGCATTTGGAAAACACAGAGTTGTTGTCACTGATGCCCTTTCCTTCACCACCTGAAAAAAATGTATCATCAATGGTACTTGTCTCCCTCTTTGAGACAAGAAGAATCCTCTGGCTGAGACACCTGACACCATTATTGCTAGCTGAGTTTCACCACAGGATTTAGAGCTGCCATGGAAGTGTCCCTTGGAAATCTGTCGGGTTTAATGTTAGGGTTTTGTTGGGATGGGTTTTTTTGTTGGTTGGTTTTGGGGATTTTTTTTTTTTTTTTTGTGGTTTTTGGTTTTTTGTGTGCGTGGGTTTTTTTGGTGGGTTTTTTTTTTTTGTTTGTTTGTTTGTTGTTTTTGTTTGCTTGTTGTTGTTGTTGGGTTTTTTTACATCTGCAAGGATCCAGCTCTGTTCTCTGTTCAGACAATTAAGAGCCGTCTTCCAGAAACTTGGACTGATATCATTTACCTCTGACTGCTGGAAGATGGATTTATGCAGGTCAGGATGGTGGTACAATGGACTTCCACTGCTCATACCAAAGAAAGAGTATGATTGAAACACAGTCCATCACTGGAGCCCTGGCAGATGAAGAAATTTAAGAGAACAAGGGTTCTCATTAGCCACCATGACAGTGGGCTCAAAGTAGTCACTCAGATGTCTGCAAGCATCTCTGCAAGCCTCACTGCAACCCAAATTTCAAGGGCAAATGCTGAGAAAGACAATGAGATAGCTTTCTGTGATGGGAAGCTTGGGACATAGCTCATTTATCCACCTGAAAATTTAATATGCCAGTAGTCAAGTCTCATATCATAGGCAAATCAGATGTGGAGTCAGTCTCTTGGTTGCTCCACCAGAAATTAAGGCTCTCCTGATAAGGTTTTAGCTGTCATTTGCAAGGCTTATGTGTTGTTTTTTTTTAAAGACAAGGAGGAGCTAAGACTGATTTAAAAATAAAAAATAAGGGCAGTCTGGTGAAAGCAATAAATTGCCTCAGCAGAACTCTTTGGACCAGCTTTCAAGAAGGTAAGAGCATGTGTGTCAAGAAGGATACTGTACTAACAGAAAAGTAAGTAAGGTGGTAACAGCCTGTATGAAAGATTTAGTCAGTTGGATGAGAGAAAACATAAAAAGATTTACAAAACCTAGTCATAGCCCAGGTATGAATACCCAGGGCGAAATCCTGAGGCTGGGTCAGAAAGACAAGTAGGAAAACAACCGTACCTACAGTCATCAAAATATGATGTGATGGGAATCTGCAAGCCAGAGCTTTGAAGAAGACCTTTAACGTGAAGGCAAGGCTGCTGAAAGGGCTTTCAGCATGTAAAGTTGATTTATTAGAGCTTAAATTAGAATTGGATAAGTTCTGAAGGACAGGAAACTCACCTCTGTTGCATGGAAGAGCAAAAGAACTGGAAGAAAGCAAAAGTATATTATAATGAATCTTGCTGCTGCTCCTTACAGGGCAGGACTTTCTCCTCCAGCCTTACTCTCAACTCAGCAATGTGAAGTCTTTCCTCAGAGCACACTCTCTTTCCATAGCCCTGAATACTTAGTGCAGTATCTACTTGCTTTTCCCAGGAACCTTTCACCTTCACCTCCACTGCAGGCCTGCTGTGGAGGCATCTCTTCCCCATCTGCTCTCCCCAGCCATAGCCACGAGGGTCCCTTAGCTGCCACCACTCATCTGCTTTCAGTGAAACTACACTATCCCTCCGTCAAACTCTGAGGCAGGAAAAGGCAAATTAAATACCTTGATTTCTTCTATTCTGACTAGGGACAGTCATCAATACAGCACATGGTACCTGCACAGCAAATTTAACCACGAGAACATTTGCACTTTCCATCACTGCGGGCACACTACAGTTGACTATACAAAATGCAAGGCAATGCAGAGGTAAGAAAGAACACAGTTCAAAAGTAAGCTGTAATCAAGGCTACAGCTTCAGCTATCATAACCACCTCCCTTCAACCTACTGCCACCTACCTCAACTATTTATTTCTCATCCTGTGAGAAAAAATCCCTTTGGACATTCAAATTTTGGAAGAATTGACATAATGCTTAGAAAAAAATTAGATTTTTTAAGCATAGTTTATAGTACAGCCAAATCCAGTAAACAAGGGCTTAGAGTGAAAAATGCTGTGCAAAGTCTTCTCCATACCATCAAGTATCCAACTTGCTGTAAACATAAAACCCAACATGAAAGCCATGAAGTCATGAAGCTAGGGACTGGAGAATGCCATGAGGCCAAAGGATTTGGAGAACAGAGAACTTTGTAGCATTGGTCCAGTTATTTTAGAGGCATAGGAATGGATTCTCAGTGCTCCAAAGGAATTGTTTAACAGCCCAAGGGAGTTGCAGGCTGACATGGTCTACTGACACCCTTTTCCATGCAAGATACTACAGAGCACATAGATTAAACTGCTGCTCTTGGGAAAGCTGAACACATTTCAGAGGAGTGTATGCCAGCAAACTTTAAGAGCATTTGTCTCAATATTGCACATCTGTGGCACAATACAGATATATATATATATGCGCATATAATGACCACTAATCAGATGTCAAAGCCATTATACATCAGCAGCAGGGCAAATGGATGTTATTAGGCAGTTCATTTTTCCATTTTCCAACCTTTGAGCATTTCCAGTCCAGCTGTAGTGCTATGTTAATGTATCCTCTTACCTTTAATTTTGCTTCAGTGATGTGCAAATCAGTGCACAAATTAGAATCAAAATGAAAGAACTGGCCTGAAGGTCAGCCCAGCAAGGTTTGGTGCTGGCAGGTGGGATTGATTCCTGATGCAGGCCTGTTAGTCATAAGGCAGAAAAAAGTGGCAGCACAGGAATGAGGGTACTCTTACCATCTACAGAGCAAAAGCACAATTAAGAGCAGTCCATATTTTCTGAGAGCACTTAAACAATCTCTTGGGGACAAGAAGAATATGGAGCAATGATTGGAGGGAATTCTTGGGGTCCAGAAAAAGGAAGAAAATTAAGAATGCTTTTTTTTTCTTCTCTTTGTGAAAGTACAACAAAAGATTTAACATCTGATGAACCCAAGAGAGCATGCTAAAAGACACATCACATTAAGATTTGTACTCCTGTAAGTACATAAACCAAACAATTTTCTGAAAAACAACAACAAAGACATTTTACCATTTTTACATGAGCTGACCCCGAATTTCTCCACTTTATGTCTAACTAAGAACAATTAACAATCTTACGTTCAAGACATTTGCACTGAGTCAGTGATAATCCACTCACAGTTCACTAGATAAAGTACTAGGATGCCTCTGCAATGAAATGCAACTAAGCACAAAATTAATTTCTTATTTTCTGTTAAATCAGTAGCAGCAAAAACAGTCTTGTCTCAGCAGTTTAGCACAGCAGGGGATGAGAAACAGCCATCAGACTTACCCATTACTGAAAAAAGATCTGAAAACACTGCCAACATTTTTAAAGGACATATTCAAGTACACAGGAACAGGTAAATATGCAATATGGCCTGAATATAAAAATCTCAAAAATATAATTGTAAGGAAATTGGAAAAGGGTCAACATGATAATATCTTCAATCAAGATAACATTATACAGCTTCAGTCTGTTCTTTCCACACTACTAAATGAAAGAAATAAGCTTAGGATCTGCTCATATGCTACAGTAAAATACTCTAATGTCCACAATGCTTACCTTTGTTCATGCTTTATGATGCACATAATAGGAAATTTGTATCTTTTACTTGTTTGGTTTTAAACACCAGAAGCAGGCAGAGAAGTCGGCAGCAGCACCTGATAGGAAGGACAGTGACTACCTCTCAACAGGTACAAGATTATGCATTTGTACACAGCACAACACACCCCGTCATACCAAGCATCCTTGTGTCCACAAAGGCCAGTGTGGACTATGCCAGATTCACAGATACACAAGTCCTTGTGACTGTGGTGCCAAAGACTAAAAACCTCCATTCCTCATCATTTCAAACCCAAGGACAATATTTATGAACAACAATCACAGAAGGAAGAAAGCCATACGTTCTGCAGTAGGCACTAATATTGGTTTAATCCACCTTTTCAAGTAAAGAAGCATCACCCTAAGAGGAGGGGTGTCTCAAAAAGCCGGAGGGGTGTCTCAAAAAGCCTTTATGTCCTACACAGGTCTGTTTAAGAATCACTGCCACATTTATGAGGTCCACTGCAAAGCAGGACTCTGCTGGCCTCCCAGGAATGGTACTTAATCCAAGGGGCTTTCAGGAAGGAGGAGGTTAAGAACAGGGATGTTCTTCTCTTTTATAGGCTAAAAACACTGCTGCTCTTCTGTGAGGTGATCCACTGATATTCCTACTGAGAAGCCCTGACCACACTGGACGTCCTGGTTCAGGTTTTGCACAGCACATAATAACAGACATTGCTTACCTGATGGATTTTATAACCAGTGATTTTCGTTCAAGTACTTTATCCATGAAAAAGAACAATGTGTACAGAAGCCCAGGCTCATTCAGCTGAAGTTCTGAGTACTTGAGCCGTCCAATTTAGGAATGCAAGACTCCCTGAGTACTCAGAGGGAAGGGACAGGCTCCTCATGAAAATGACTGAGACCCAGGTAAGGCTTTCCCAGGCAGAATTCAGCTCCACCTCCCTTTATCCCTTTTTAAGGAGCCAGTGACTGTTGGGATCCTAGGTCAGGCGTGTTAGGTTAGGTAGGAAGGAGTCAGACCTCTCAAGCTGAAAAATTTTGTATTACATACAGGTAAGTGGACAAAGCATGCCTGAGGGCAGCAGAAAATGTGTATTCGAAGTACATTAATGGATGTAAAATAAAATCATAAGGGAAATTAAACATACTAAACTACTACCTGATTACCTAAGAATAGTATGATTTTCTAGACGACTATAAAATTGCAAACTAGAGGGTACATACAGAGAAAGAGCACAGAAAATAAAATACTTAGTATAGTATATGCACTCTATGTAGAGCTCTTTTAAAAACTGTAATACCAGTAAACGTAACAGAGGCTTACAGGAAAAGCTGTGAAGACATTCTGCATAATTTCAGAAACTAACAATGAAATCACGTAGAGTAAATATGTGTTGCAGAAAGATATCCAGTAACGTACACTGTTTCCCATAACTGTCAGGTATAGTAATTTCTCAGTCATTGCTCAGAAGCAGTCCAAGAGTTCCCAAATCTCTTCCCCAAAGTTCAGTGACTGGAGGAGTCTTTTTTTGTGGAAAGCACTCTTAATTTCTTATGCTACATGAGAGTTATAAAAATCCTACATTCTCTACCATGAGGAACGCATTACATGTTCCACTAAGACAACTGTTTTGCTAGAAAACAAGCCTTGTGTGATGTCTGTAGTGTATATTGCTACCAGATGCAAGAAGAAAAGACTTGTCTAATGTATTACACAGGTGTCAGGCATAGCTTATTATGCATAAAATATGCACACAAAAAAGGCAACAGAAAGCAACTAAGCACAGATATCAGAAGACAAGTTTTTAATGTTAACCTCCTTTCATACACAAGTATAAATATTTGCAAATGAAAGGTTCATGTGTGTATGTATCAAAGGACTTGTCCTGCAGATCTATGCATGCAGCACTCCCATCACCCATGCTTCTCTTTTTGCCTATACACTCCTGTGCAGCACATGTGGATCCATACACACCACAAGACATTTATCACCATGACCTGTAAAATTTGTATTGACCCTGTGAGTCCCGTTCCCTTAAAGAGCTGTGTGCACTTTCCCTCCTACCTCCCTCTATTCCAGGCTGTTTGCAACAACCCTGTTCCTCTGTGCCATGTCTCTCACATCAGAGCCCATGCCATAGCCATATTCCAGGTGACCATGCACCACCACCTCCTTTCCATCCCTTTTTATTCTCAAGACCTATCTCCCCTTTCTCACTTGTCAATACCACTGTCCCCACACTTGCAGGTAGGAAGGGACAGGACACACAGCATCACTTGCTGTACCAGCTATAAGACAGGCACTGGATTAACTTGTGGGGACAATAAACATACAAAATCCAGGAGGGCTGGAAGGAGGCCCTTTTCACTCATGGTTCTTTGCAGCTGCCCATGATGGCTGATCCCCACTCCACAGCAAAGAGAACATTAAAAATGGCCTATTCCATTCACTGCTGCTAGACTCTATCATGCTTCTTACCTCCAACTGTATTTCTTTAAGAGTGTAAGTGTTTTGAAGTATCAGTCTCTTAACCTCCTCAGGCAGTGAGACAGGTAGGTACCATTAGCAATCTATGGAGTATTAATGCCTGTATCAACCACTCCTTTGCTCTACAAAAAACAACCATTGCAATAAACCAGTCTTTCAACCAGACACCAGCTTCAGAACATGCCCTCAGTTCCATCATCTCCTTTTCAATGAGGCCTGAAATATTCCCTGACATTTTAAAATTAATTGGCTACAGAGCTCCTGTTATTACCATATTACCTACAGACAAATACAGAAATGCCATCCAGCTTGATCCTGCTTATGATAAAGTTAAAGGCAAAACTCCCCTTGATTTCAGTGGGGAACAAAGTGACTTTGTAAAGCAAAGGAAAACCCGTATAGCTGTCAACAGCTGCAGTTAACAAGGACTAATGCAGACCTGGAAAATAAAGAGTTCATATTTTAACTAAAACACTTCAAATTTTTTTATCCATGGACAACTTATTCTGTTGGAAAACACATCATAAAACATGTAGAGCAGCAAGCTGCATTTTGGAATACAGATCACAGCAACTACTATTAGAATGATATCTCAAAACCTAAAAACAAACATGTGATTTGATGGATTAGGATTAATTTAAGATATAATTAGTTTTAGACAATGATATCTGAATGTTTTTTTTTCCTGTGAGATAATAAGAATAGAAGCTGACAGTTTTCATGTTTTCTAAAGAAAACTGGAACATGAGACACTGAAGCATCGTCATCATTACTGCCTGATAGCCATCATTATTTTCTGTCTGATATCACCGGATGTCATTGAAAATGACACAATGAAAACTTCTTGTAAATACAAAGAGTTTGAATTCCATGTTTAAGTATGATTATTCTTAACAGAATGTGTCCTTATGTATGTACACTTCTGGGGAGACTGTGACAACAAAACACCTGAAGTTTGTTGTTTTTAAAGAAACATCTATTAGGACCAACATTTTGAAGATCAAGAGCTCCTAATTTGCACTGAAGAACGGCAAGGAAAAACTGACTTATGCTAAATAATGGCACAGATCCCATACGTTACTCTTGAAAATAAAAGCTCAATACTAGTGATTTCGAATCCACAAGGCATATTTTAAAAGGTGAGATGTCTCTCCAGATGTTTCTGGACAGGTAAAACTAAGATAAGTATTTTCAAACCAGCCTGCTATTTACTGTTTCATCTTTATTAAAGGCTGTTCATGTTTTGATTGTATAAATCATAATAAGCTGCTACTATAATTGTATTCATAAGAAAGCACAAAAACCTGGGAAAACTATGCCTAGAGAAAAGTAGTTCTTGTATTACAATCTCTAGTTGAGGAACAAGATTCAGATTTTACGAAAAAGAACATGTGGTAGCTTTACCTAGGGCCCAAAAAACTCCTACATGAGAGAACAGAAACTGTATTCAAGGACTCTGTTTTCATCTAGATCACTGTAAGGCAAATCTGAACCACATATTTAAGGTTTCCTGAGGAAATGCTAGCCAAGGCTAGATGAAATGCAGCCTGGTAGTTTCCCCCGGAAAACAATTACAGGCATAAAGCAGAATTTCAAAGCAGAAACCACCCATAACAACTGGAGCAGTCCAGTTCAAGGAGATGAAGAAGAGCAAACTGGTCCAGGTTCCACCAACCAAATATAAGCACAGAAGAGAGACAAGTTCGTCCCAAAAAAATTCTGGAGTTGCACACAGAGATGGGCAAGCCCTGTGGTGACTAGTGTATGATTTGTGAACTTTGCCCATAACTGAGTTGACGCCAGTACACCTCCAACACAATTAAATATTACTATAGGGTATCACACAATCATATGTAGAAGCCCGTATATCTGCTTATGTTACTGCACGAGGTTTTAATTTACTTTTTTTCCTCTTTTACTCCAGTTCAAAAGGGTTTCTAGTCCTGTGAGATCTAGAGAGCGTTTTCAAAGAAGAACATCTGCAAAGGTGATGGGAAATAATCTATTTCACTTGTTCACAGACAAAAGCATGAGAATGGCTCTGAATGAAGGTTCAAACAATAGTTTCATTTAATTTTAATGAGAACCATTAGTTAAACTTAACAACTTTTGCTGCCATTGAATCCTCACAGAAGAAAAGTAATTACAGTTTTTAATACTACACTTAAAATAAGGTCCAAAGGAGCAATGTTTTTACCTATTTTTTAACAAATCCTCTGTCAAATAAGTGCCCTAAATTCATCAAGGATTAAGTTTTAGGGTATTGCAATGAAAGTCCACAGTTTCATTAATTAGTATTTATAGAAGTCTGCACAAGTAAGCAAGTTGGAAAACTGTTTAGTTCTTCAGGCCTTAAACCTGAGTTCTGCAAGAATGACTGTGACACACACATGGCCCCGCAACAAGGCTGTGGCCAAGCGAGCAGCCATGGCCTGCTTGGGTGTCTTGGCCCGGGACCCCATTCTGTTCTCCTAGGGACAAGAACTTCCTGCTGTCCAATTTCATGCACAAACCAATGAAATATACTTTGGTCCACAGATGCTACTTTAAATTGATGATATTACTTGCTAGATGAAATGTTTTTCAACTTAACCCTAGGCATTAAAACTGGAATATCAGTGACGTTTACTTGACCTGTGAATTTCCACTAGGGGTTCCAAAGCAGTGTGGGAATTAATTTTTGTGTTTAGATCGGATTTGCGTGACCAAGTATTAGTAGCAGGGAACTACAGGGGCCACTTCTGTGAGCAGCTGCCAGAGGTTTCCCCAATGTCCCAGGGAGACAGTGCCAGCTGGCTCCAAGAGGGGTCCACCTCTGGCCAAGGCCAAGCCTATCAACGATAGTGTTAGCATCTTTGGGATAACATTGTTAAGACAGGTTAAAAGTTTCAGCACAAGACAGGACAACGCGAGGGGTGAAAAAAAGAGTGTCAAACAATTATGCAAACCCCAAGATGACTGAAGGAGAGGAAGGAAGTGCGTCAAGCATCAGAACAGAGTTTCCCCTGAAGCCTGGGATGCAGACCATGGTGAGGCAGCTGTGTCCTGGAAACTCTTGGAGGCCCAATGAAGAAGAGCTCCACCTGCAGCCCAAGGAGGATCCCAAGCCTAAGAAGATGGATGCCTGAAGGAGGCCGTGACCCCATGGGAAGGCCACACTGGGGCCTTCTCCTGGTAGGAATTGAAGATCCACGGAGAGAAGAGCCTACCACTGGAGCAAGTTTGCTGGCAAGATCTGTGACCCTGCAGGGAACCCACACTGGAGCAGTTTGTGAACTGTGGGAAGAACTCACATTGGAGAAGTTTGGAGGACTGTCTCCTGTGGGAGATACCCCACAGAAGAATCCCTTGCAAGGTAAGGAGCCCTCCCCTCGGGGAAGAAGGAGTGGTAGAAAAAACATGTGAAGAATTGGACACAACCCAAGGGGGAGAAGGTGTTTTTTAAGATTTGGTTTTATTTCTCATTACCCTACTCTAATTTGATTGCTAATAATTTAATTTGTCTGAGTGAAATCTGATTTTCCTTAATGGGTGAGTGATCTCTCCCTGTTCTTATCTCAACATGCAAGACTTTGGTTAAATTTACTCTCTCCTTGTCTAGTTGAGGAGGGGAATGACAGAACAACTCTGGTGGGCATCTGATGTCCAGTCAGGATCAGCCTAGCACAGTATAAGACCTGCAAACAGACAAAGATGCTAGATTAACAAATTTATCACTTGTAACACATTAGCTTAATAGCCTCAAACCAATGTTTCTGGTACTTTTTCTCTCAGTATTACTGATAAATTGATTGCTGTATTTTTCTAACCTTTAGCCAGAAGCTAAATGTTTGCATTAAAGATATTCAGGTCTGATGCCAAAAGTATTCTCCTGGAAATAAAAAGAAACAGCTCTGTTAACAGTGGAATTAATACAGCCATTGTCCTGCAGAGCTCCATCCTTCATCATCACCAAATCTTTATTAAAGTTCCAACTTTTTCCTATCTATTTCAATGCAAAAAACCATGTAAGGCAAAGGTAATGATAATCCCAGAGACACTGCCAGCTGCTTAAGCAGGCGACAAATGATTCTACCTGTCTTTCCTCCAGTCCGAACCTTGGGTCCTTCTCCTCTTCCCAGCCCCTGAGGCCTGTAGAAACCTAATTATCTCAAAGACTCCTTTCTGAAATTAGCCAATGGCTTCAGAAGTAACTAGGTAAGAGACTGACAGAAAGGGCAACCAGAAGTTTGATCATCCCAGGAAGGTAGGCTATAAAAAAATTATACATAGTCTCCAGGGATTGAGTTGATTACTCACATGGGAGAATTTCCTCCTGTGTAGAAGTCTGCAGAAACAAGTGTTATGGTATTTCAAAGGCCATTAGAAACACTCAACATAAATCTAATAAAATAAATCTAATAAAAGTGACTTACAAAAGGAACCTGATCAAATATGCAACCAAACACTATTCCCTTTCCAGCTCCCTTCTTCCTAATTAGTATTTTCTCATACAGAGTTAAGTGTGTTGTCATCCTGGTGGAAAATTTCAGTTACAAATTAAACAAAATATGCTTATATTTTTGGTATGGATTTTGTGACAGATTTCCAGCTTACTAGTAAAACTGGTGTGAATTTTTTCTCCTACATTCAAGGAGGCATAATTTTTCTTCAAGAAGCAAAGAAATTAATAGAGGTGAAAACTCAGTGTCATGAAAAATGGACTAATTTAAAATGCAAAGTACAAAAAAATCTCATTTATATTTTTCATTTTTAAATTCCCAATTCAATTAAAGTATATATTCACATAGAGTCAGATATAATGTATTTGACAGAGCTTTCTTAGTGTATTGTAGAATAATTTTTTTTACTATGCAACTAGTTTTATAAATGGTCTAATATTAATAAAATTAAACATTAATTGACTTTAATTAGACTTTTATCATATAGAGGCTCAAAAAACAATGGATTTCTTCAGCCAGTTTCTCTGCTTTAAAGAGATGGGCCACATTTTGAGAACATATTTGAATTTCCCAGTAAAATCAAAATACTTGTGCATGTCAAAACCAAAGTATATGCACACATCATGCAAGAGCAAAGCTGCAAAACTCTATGGAAACAATGTAGGCTCCCAGTATGTAAAACCTGGAAGTTATAAGCTTATTTGCATTTTACCAAAAGAAATTATAATGCCTTTTATTTCAGAGTTTTTAAAAGTTCATGAGATTTTAGCTGACAACAACCAGTACAGCAACGAGGTGTTTTTAAAGAGACATCAAAACCCCGAAGGCACACATCATTTCCAATGTCATCAATTTTATCCAGTATGGACAATGGCTTGTGCATGTAGGCATGGATCCATGCAAAAGTGAATTCATCCTAGGCCTCATCTTTCATGTCTTGGATGCAATGGAAGATGAGGCCTAGGATGTTGCAAGGTCTGTTAAATTCAACAGGCCTTGAAACAACTTCTGTCCCCCTAAATACTTGAAGTTAGATGGAAAAAGCACCATCTTCACAACCTTTCAGTTAGGTGATATAGTGGGCAGAATGGCAATAATCATCAAATTTCCTATTAAGTGCTCCCTTCCTAATAATCTGGATGATAATATCGGTCAGTTGCGCTGTTTTGTAAAGTATGTCCTAATTTCTGATGGTGCCAGAACCCTTGTGTTAAGGGGTGTTAAGCACCCTTGTATTTTTCCAAATGTATAGTTATTCCCTTACATGTCTGGCAGATAATAAGCAAATACAGAGAATTGTTCCTTCAATTAAACTGGTGCTGGAAATAGAGACCAACGTAAACAGGAAGAGGGAATCATGCCAAAAATTAATCTGTTTCTTAATTTCTCCATTAAGATGTAACTGCAATCCCAGCCAATATTTATGTACTGTAATTAAAAAGACATTAGGAGAACAAGGGCTCTGGTTCACAGCTCCACCCCTCCTCCAACCACTCTCCCACATCTTGCAGCCATTGCTGGAACCACCAGCACACAGCTGAGAGACTACGGGAAGAGCCGGGGTTTCCTTTATGCTTGCAGGCTGGCTAACTACCATCCAGCTTGCACCCAATGGATTTTGGTGGATCTGTTGGCTCTTCTGCCTATTAGACAAACCTATAAGAAAAGTTGCAGAGTTCAAAACACATTCTTTACATATTTTGGTCATCACTAGCACCAAAACCAGAAATGCAAATATGTAAGTCCCAGCTTAAAGCAAAGGGATTGCAAAATGCCTTATTTTGGATATGGGGAAATGTTTTGTCTGGGAAATAGCCTTCAGTATAGGTTCTACCAATATGTGCTGTTTTATAAAAAGTAATTCCTACGGTTTATTTGTTGTTGTTGTTTGTTCTTGCTCGAGAATTACTCTGCAAAAGGATATCTAAAAAGTTTCTGTCTGTTGAGTCCTAAATAAACCCCAGGTACCAACTATACAGTAACAATATTTGGCATAGGAAAACCAATGGATCTTTTTCCCATAAATAACTCTTTTTAATGAAGGTATGAACTCCACATGTGACAAACTCTAATAAAGAATAAAATATTTCTGTGTGTCTTAATGTAAATACACGGCATACTACAAAAAGCACATGTGCTATAGTGGTCTCTGATAGACCAAACATAATGTAAAACTCACATTGGAGATGATTTTTTTAAGTGGTGGATCGAAAACAGCCCTCTTTCCCTAATGAAGGACTAAATCCAAAGCAAAAGGTTAATACACTGTTCTGTGTCTCATTTAGAGAAAACTTTTTTCAAAGGCAGAAATTACTTGCAGAAGAGCCACCATGTACTAGAGCACTAATACCTTTTGTAACTGGGAACTTGTTTTGATTGTGTCATAACATTATTTTTTCTTTGGCCATGTTTCTATATTTTCCTTCCAGTTTTTATAGCCTGCATTGAGATTTGAGCACTTGACTGAGGGTAATTTTTCTATATTGGTTGTACAGTTAAGGGAGAGAAAAGGGTGCTCTGAAATACCAACAGGAGCATGACTTCATTTAGTTGACTATATAGGGCGTACATAGGGAAACTAATTTAAGAAATGAAATTAGATACTTAAACACTTCTAAATAAGTGCTTAGGCCTCCCCAAGGATTTGGAAGGGTCCTACAGTCCTTGTACCCATCAAGTCTTCAAACTGCCTAGAAATACTGGCACTTACCTCCACTGCCTACAATTGCAATTCAAAAGCCTTATCTGGAAGGACAAGTAAATGCCCTTGAAGGTATCTACTGTTGATTGCCAAATCGTGCATCTGGTTTGATATGCTGAGATTAAAATGGAAAATATTTTCTTTTTCCTAATAATAGCAATAAAGGAGAAAAAAGTGTCCAGCTGGAAATTTTGTTATAAAATTAATTCAACGTGCTTTCCATACAAGATGAGGAGAGAGGAGGTGGGGCAAGGAACTGAGGAAAGACTTTTTTCAATTTAGGAGATGCTTTTTTCCTTCCATATACAGAGGAGAGTGGTAGGAATTGAACTAATTAAAGAATTTTGTCAATAAAAGGTGATATATCTAATAGACAGCACTTTGTGTCAGATGATTGACATCACTTTGGTACATCTGAATACAGCTGTCCACATAGACTGAGGACCAAGACTGCTTTATCTTAACCACAAGACCACCCTGAGGAGACAAAGCATCACAGTGAGTGGAAAATGCTGCAGCAAGTAAGTAATTTGTTTTCTTCCTGCTGCTGCATCAGCTACCTATTCCTGGCAGGATTCTTGGTGGAACATATTTAACACAATCTCTAGGATCTCTTGTGGTGTTGTATGTAAGGGTTCAGATCTATTAAAGACACTTAGCTGGCAGTGAGAGATCCATTCATGATTAGGAAAATCATCACCCCAGATGAATTTGAAAATTTTGCAAATACATTCCTTCTGATGCCCAAGTAAAATACAGGTTTTCTCATAAGTTAAACAGGTATTATGCACTCTGCTTTACTAAAACAAACCTTATTCTCAATCTTTTTCACACCCCTTCTGCTATTAAACATATCCTTCCTTTTAAGCCTTTTCACTTGAACAAAAGATGCAATCCCTCCATGACCTGCATCATCTTTGGAGGGGATATTTAATTTAGTTTGTTGGTTTTCTTTCTTTTCAGAGTAATAAAAGAAACTGACAAATACTTCTGCTACTTACCTGATGCAATAGCTGCAAGATACAAATGATTGTCATATGAAATGTCAGCTTGTGAACAGTTTTCATAAACTAGGACATTTAAGGATTACTCTTCACCAAAGAGTCTTTCCGTGATTCTTCACCACATTTTGTGAGTCTATATGCATGCAGAATACCACCGAGCTTGCAGCTAGGCAGAGGTGAAAGAAGGAATGCTGTTGGACACATCCACAAAGGTTCTCAGTTGTCATCATCAAGAGACTTCATTTATTTCCTGAGCAACTACAGCACTGCTTAATTTGTACAGAGGCTCAAATGCCTCCCCAGCGGAACTGCTCACACCTGAGGGTCTCATCGGGTACTATGAAGTGCAGAACTTTAAACAGAAAGGATATGTCCTCATGAAACTGGAATCACATAATGCCCTATGACATAGATGGCTGTTCACTGAACTCTTCGAAGAACTCAAGTTATTTGGATGATTAAGAAAGGAAAATGTAGAAGCAAACACTCAAACAAAAGCCCCAACCATATCAACATTTCAGTGACAGAAATAACACTAGAAAAGCTTCAGTGCACATTCTGGCTCCCTTTGATAACACGTAACAATTGAGAAGACTAAGCTATGCAGGAAGATGCATACAGCAGCAGTGTGTTACACATGCACATAATCTCACAGGTTCCTCTAGTCAGTGATTAGTGCCATAGTCATACATCCCTGCACCTCACACATTAGTGTCTACTGTGATGGCTGATTTGTGTGTTGTGATGACTCAGAATTAATTCAGAGTTAGAAGCTGCAGGTTTCAGAAAATGCCTTGCGAGGTGAGTGGTTGATGCATTCTGTGCTTTGCCTAGGCATGGATACGTGCAACTGCAGTGTTACGGTTGCCTGCTGCTCCCAGGACCTCCTTGCTAGGATCGCATCATGACCATGTCTTGATTCAGTAAGAATTCTTGGGCTGGCCACACAAAATAAACCCAACATTGACATCAGATGGATGCTTAGCAGGTTACAGAAAAAGAAAAAAAAAAACAAAAAAACCCCAAAAACATAAACAACAAAAGATCACTTCAAATGAAGCTTGGTTGGGCATATTCTTGAAAAGGTGCTCAAATTACCTGAACCACTTTGATTTTAAACATGGACCGGGGGCAGCTGCAACGAGCTCCGAGCTTTGGCACATTCCATTATATGAATGATAGTGAATTTATAATGGAATGATATGGATGGTTTTTATAATCAGAAAAACACACTGACCTTAACACTACACAGGTGGAGCAGCATAATGACCCGCCAATTGTAAGCGCATCAATTCCTGGGAAAAAGTTCAATGAGGTTAACTCAGCATGTATCCCATAACCAACATAAGTGACATTTAAAAATATTTTTTTTCCACCAAAGCCTGTCTTTGACAACATTTTATTGATTTGTTCCACTGTTCAGTACCGAGTGTACCTTACCCATGTTAACAGTTTACTACATTTCGTTCCAGTAGAGCTGGACATAGAGCATGCACTTCAGTGCTGAAATATACAGGTTTTAAAACTAAAAACAGTGTTAAGTACAAGAAACTTTTCAGACTACGTAAGATTAAGCATAATATCCATTTAACTTAGGAAGAAACTGAAGAAAAGCAAAAGACTCCTACAGCAGAGTTTCATTGCAAAAGCCTTTCACTGAATGAGCTTAGATGGGTGCCAGCTGACCAGTATTTCCTCTTCCCATCAATTTATTGACAAACATGAATATTGCAGGGACCAGCCACAAAGGAAGTAAATTTCAGTGTACCATACTGGAGCTGACCAGATAGACAGTCTGAAAGTCCAATATATAGTTTGAATAGTCCAAGATTAGACTGCAAAACACTGCGAACAAGATTCTGGTTCTTCATTCAGCCTCAAACAGTTTTAAAACATCCACATGTTACAAAACTATGCAGAGAGAAGCAAGGAAACAAAGAGAGAAACTCAAGTCTGAATCAAGAAGATCCAATGAGCAAGGACAGAAGGCTCTTCAAACATGAAGTAATAAAAGTTTAAAATACAATTTAAAAACTGAAAGACATCTACAACTCAGCCACACTTACGATGCCTACACTTCAGCTCATTCTCCCTCCCTTTCTTTTGTGACCTGGGCATGCTGATCTTTATAGCTTTCCTACAGCACTGGCAGGAAAAGCTCCTCAGCAATCAGAGAGTTTGATACCTTATCTCCTCACGTCACACACCTCTGGAGACTGTTGGCCCACCCTGCTATTCATCCCCACCAACAGTTTCTGCTGTGCACTCAACAACAGCTGAGAAGTCTTAAAACAACATGATTGACACCACTACTAAAATTGTCAATTCATCAGGAGCACAAAAATGAAAAAGAATCAAAGGCTTTGAATTTAGGAACATGCTCAACTGTTCAGAAATGTTCAGCTGAAAAAAAATATGAAACAAAACAATGCCATTTGATTATACTCCCCTGTAGAAGACTTTCAAAACATGTAATAGCCATGAAATTAGACAAAATAAAAGTACACATTGCTGTGTTGTCTCCCTCTGTCTTTCACAAGCCACTAAATCTCATGGACATAATCCATTTTAGCCCCAAATTTACCAACTGCCTATAGTCTGGTGGCCCTTTGCTTTTAGTGAAAAAGCGTATTTACACTGGAAAAAAAGCAGGGTGATCCCAAAGTTGGGCAAGGAGCCACATCATCTTTAAAGGCAATCTCAGAGAAGTTAATCCACATTTTTTTCAGCTGTCTGTTAGAAACACACACAGCAAAACTCTTCCAAATAGCTGAACTATAAATCCTCTTCTCACAACCACTTACCATGAATTTTCTACAGTCACACAGAAGCTGGTTTCAGACTTAGTAGCTTCATACATAACAAAAAGTAATAAACTACATTATGCCACATACAGTGGACACATTCCATTCTCTACTTTCTTTGATTTGGGATAAAATCACAGGCACAGGTCTCTTCCTAAGCCAAGTTCTAATGCAGCTTTCATAGAAAGTTTCATTCTCACAGGCAATGTGAAAACCCCACAGCTTCACTCCTGCCTCCAGAGCCATCCACAATACAGCGGCAGATTATGCAGAGCAGGGATGCTGCAAGACCACTGTGAAAGGAGGAGGAGCTTCCAGACTTGCACCCCATCTGCCTCCTGCTGTGCCTGACAACTTAACTCCAAGGTATTGCAATACATTTTCTCACTCCTCCTTCCTCAAAGCATCTCAGCATTACAAACCTCAATTCAAGTCACTCAGTTTGTGAATGGCAAGCAAAAATAAAACAGTGTGCTTATCTACCTAAACTGCTTGGCTCACATACCATGCAAAACCTATACTGAGTCACAGAAAGCTTTTTGCACAGGGGCAGAATGTGTTGTGATCTCTTCACACATTTAGTCCAGAAAGAATGACGTTGCTCAGGGTTTATGGCAAATGTGAGAGAAAGCCCTACTGCCATCCCTGACAGCCAGCCAGAAACACCCCATGGGTCACATTGTGGCTGGGCCTCTGTCCCCTGTGCTGTATTCATCCCCTGCTCCAGGACAAGTGGCAGGTGTGTTTGTATGCATTCATACTTTAACAGCAATAGATAAGAGAAGTGCTGTCTTACATATGGATAGATTTACTCTGGGGTACATTTATATTAAATGACGTGCTTCAGAATCATAATTATATGTGGAGTGCACTTCAGGAAAATTGGAGAATCTATGATCAGAAATACTATCATTGCTCCAATCAACACTGTTTTCTGGATTTGTTTGTTGGCTGTCTCTGGCCAACTACGAACTCCTGTCTTTACATTCAGATTGCACTTTCATAGTACTTTAGTTTGGGTTTCACATGGCTCTCATACAGCATTTGTACATCTCAGTCCCTGACTGGGCCTGCCAGTTGCTACTGCAATGAAAGTCTGAACAGCACTTATTTCAATAAATGCATATGCAAACATATCATCTCAAGGGCCAGGAAAATTAGAAGTATTTTGCTTACAACTGGTGTGATAAAGAGGTGAGAGAAACAGACTGAGGATTACGGGAATTGTGCTGCTTGTTTTGGGACTACTACAGCCTATGTACACATTCATTTTCTGTCTGGGAACAGGAGTTTGTCAACAAAATCAGTCCTGCTCAGAGGATGAGTAGTTTCTTTTTAGATGTCCATGTGAGATTATCATGATCCAGAAAAAAGGTAGGGAGAAGAGTCCGCTCAGCAGTGGAGTTTTCTTAAGCTATTTCTCCTTCCAGAACTGAAGCAAACTGAAGTTGATTCAATTGCTGTTTGCAACCTCCCTGATGTCTGTTTTTATCTCTCTCACCTTACCTAACACCTTCTCTTTCCTCACCCGTCATTTAACATTAAGGTTTCTCGTTTGCTATTCAGCCCTGATAAGCCCAGCTATGCCTCAATCCTTTTCCCTTCAGCTTTCTTATCCATCTCCTTATTTTTTGCTATTATTCCACCTTTTCTTTCTCCCCCTCCATATTTCATTTCCTTCAGTTTTGTCCCCCTCCCTACAGAAGCCATTGCTGCTCTCTGCAGCTGACCCTTGATCCTCCTATCCTGCCTTTTAAGTAGTCTCTGTGTACCTGTACTTTTTTTCAGTTTATAATACGAGTATGTTAGCATAATCTTTATGCATGCCATGTCCTGCCTGAAGCAATCTTTAGACCCATCTCCTGCTGGTAGCTGCCATCTTGCTTGAAATCCCTTTCTCAAAAACACTTTTGCAGAGAAAACCCTGATCACAGTAAAGCTGGAATGCAAACAACTAAAACCAGTATCTCTTAAATCTCTACATACTTATGCCCACATCTTCTTGTACATGTTTGCATTTCTACTGTATTCTACTGGCCTCTGGCTGCAGCCCATGCTTCCTATACTGCCCCCCCTTGGCCCAGGGGATAGTTTGCATAGCAATTAGCCCAACAGGTCTCCAGCCATGATGTACAATACAGGCTAGTAAAAACTCCTGAGCCGCTTCAGATGAGATGGAGCTCCACACTCACCCATGCTAACAGAACACAGAACATGCTTTTCTGTCCCTCTGTTGCTTCCCTTCTTCATTCACCCCTGCCACTATCAGCTTCAATTAAAAGCTACCTGCTGCACAGTTTAAGCACTGTCTTTGCATTGAAGTCACTGGAACACCATTGAAGAGATCAGAATTACTTTTTTTAAAAAAATCCCACAGATTGATATTTGAAAGGCTTTCAGTTAACGATCAGAGAAAGATAGGTAGCACTAGTTATTTATGTTAGAAGTGTTTGTTCCTTCTATCTCAAAAAGTACAAACATGTAAGAAAAACTCTTGCATTTTTCAGGTTTGGTAATTACACCTGCCAACTGAAGCTACTAGAGCAGGAAATATATAAAATCCCTTAAAATAAATGCATGGTTTGTGACTGCAAGATAAATACTAGCAAATTCTCATGTGTAAATTAGCTAAATAACTCACAAATCAGTATACAAATGAAACACTTTCTTTTCCCTTCAAAAGACAAAAAGAATGCAATATCATTAGAAAAATAATTAATGTGTTAATTGAAAATTTTAATTGCCCAGAGACAAACCTCAGTTGCATTGAAATCTGGCTCAAAATCAGAGTTACATCTGTTGTGGAAAGCACTCCAGCTTTTTCAAGTAAAGGCACAAAATCTTGTACATATTAACACAAAATGAAAACTCTGATTGTTTTACACCAAAGGCAAATTAAAAAGATAGCAACATCTTCATGCCATTTTCAAGTGGGATCTTCCATTTACTAAATTTCAAATCTACCACATTGTTCTCAGTTTGCAGCCCAGTTTTGGAAGTTATCAGATAGTAATGGTCTTCTCTCCAGACCCTAGAGACAGAGGGGAGGGTGAGGACTGTAGAACTATACTATGAGATAAAGTTTTCTGACACATGGGTGCCATGAAATCCAGAATATGAGGTGGACAAGGGAACCTAAATTCTTGAATGATGTTTTTTTGCAATCTAAATTCAAAAGACCTGACCATGAACTTCCCTGTTTCCTACACTTGATGACAGCAGACTGTGAAGGGTGGAGCCTGAGAGATGTGTCAAGGGGGCTCCACCCATGAGTAACCTGCTGGAGTCCAGCTCCATGCAGTCACAACCAGATCCAGCCTCTGCCGGCCAGCTGAGCCATGGACGAGGTGTGTGGGTGGGCTCTGAACACAGGGCTGGGGGTGTCAGTCCAGCTCCTTTCAGAACTGGTGTCTGCCTCTTAAAAGAGGAAATATCCATGGCTGGCATTAACTGAGTTTCCATTGTGAAGTTTCATAGGAGAAGGTGCCCAACCAGTACACAGGCGTTACAAAGAGACCAAATCTTGGTGGGTCAGTGTGATGCAGTTCATGTCCCTGCTGTCTGTGGGGATACACTTAACTCTCCAGGAGCATGAATAAAGCTTGCTGATGAACTTATTAAATTAATTCTGCAGCCATGTAGTGAAGAGGAAGGTTGTTACTGGTAATGTTGACATGGATAAAGAGGGCATCGGACACTGAAAGGCAACTACTGCTCTTTAGAGGCCCTGGCGGAGGGATGCCAAGAAGGTCTGAAGAGTTTCCCTCTTATTGCCCACCTGTAACCATCTGAGACTGCCAGTGTGACTGATGACATCATTCAAATACAAAAGAATGCTTTTTTAATTAATAAGAGAAACTATGTAAAAGAGTCTTCTAGCACACAGTTGGTAGGTAGTTTGCAAAACTGATGCAATGAGTATAGAATGCCAGACTGTACCCACTCAATTACGGAATCTCAGCATTTTGATGGAAGCTCAGTGTCACATGATAGGTGCTTGAATGTGTCCGAATGTGATTGGAGAGATCAGCAGGAAGAGCAAGGCTAGAGAAAAATTTGTTGGTGCTACTCCTCTCCAAAAGACTTTGAGAAAAAGAAATCTGTATCCCCCATATAAACATGGGATTTTATGAGCTAAAATTTTAGGTTTGCATTATGCTTGAAAACTAGCTGGTAGTGAATTTCAAGACCATCTGAGCTCTTCTCTCATAAGCAACTTTCAGAAAGGATAAAGTGATAAGCTATGAAAATTTTATCCATGGTTGAAGTGTGTTTTGTATCCCATATAAACACAGCCAGTGGGTATATTTAGTAGAGGATTCGTGCAGCATGGTTTCAGGGAACAAGGGAACATGACAGCAAAAGCAGCAATGATCTGTTTTCCTCGTTTGGAAGAGTTCTTATTTGCCTGATAGTGCTTTGGGCTCAGATCCAAATGTTCTATGTCAAAAAATGACCAACCTTTCCACCACACCAATGTCACCTCTACTTACTAGTTTCTCAAAGTCTGTATTATTTCCATGGTGATCTGCTGGCTCTGTCCATCTCAGCCTATGGCTCTGGTTTCACTTTGGCTTTCCTCCAGACTGCAGTTGCTGAAGTCAGCCCCCTTATGCCCCAGAAAAAGGGTTTGTAATAGACAGATCAAGTCCCTGGTCCTTCTCCCTGCAAGACCTCAAAGACATTAGCTCTGGCACAGAAGGGGATGGCTGATAGAGGTGGTCTCTGGGCTGTGGGATTTGGTTCTGCCGTGGCCTGAGAAAGTAACAGCACAAGGTTGGCCCTGACACAAGAGGCAGAGGATGTGTGGGGGATGCCCAGCAACTGCACATAGTGCATGGTCACCAAGGGCAAGGACAGCACCCTGGGCCTCTGGGGAGTGCCTTGGGGCTATGAAGGATGCTGAGTGAAAGATGATGCTGCACATGGTGGGTCCCATCACTTCCATGTCAGAGTGCTCCCACCCAGCAATGCAGCACTCACAGTGCCCTGGGGCAGGATAAAAGGGAACATCCTCCTGTGTCCTGCTGCCAGAACTGGTTCAGGGCCAGCCGAAAGCCATCCAGGAGGAAGTCCCTGAGGAGCTGCTGAAATTACTTGGAGGGAATTGACAAAAGGAGGCCAGATGATGGACAAGGCTGGTGGAGGTTCTCCGCTTCAAGGCCACACTCAAAGTTCATTGGAAGGATGAAAATCACTTTCAGCTACATAGCTGTGACCAGAGCAAGTAAACGCCTTCTTGAGGAGCACTGCAGAGCTCCCTGTCTGCATTCCCTGTGGAGCCAGGAGCAGCAGCTATAAGAAGTGCAGAGATGTTTCCAGGGCTCCAACGACTTTGAATCACCCACTGGTGTAGAAAGCAGGTGCAGAAAGGATTCTTGCCCTCAACATAGATCAGTCCAGGGGCATGTGATCAGTTTCAGAAGCTCCTGAAATTACTCTAGGTAGGGCAGATTAGAGTTTGGGCATCTCCTGGGAGGTGTGATCAGCCTGTGAGAGGAGGGGCCATGTCTTGCTCATGTGCTCAGGGAATAGCCAATTACTCCCATTCAGGACAGGAGGGAATTTTCCCTGGGGTAGATTGGCACTGGTCCCAGGGGGTGTTTGCCTTCCTCTGCAGCATTGAGCCTGACCACTGGTGAGGACAAGAAGCACAGGAACAGAGTGAGCTTTGGAAGGCAAAAAGTGTGCCTGGCATCAATATGTGTCATATTTCAGAAATTCACTATGGTTTGACACACCTCCTCTGCTTTTTCTTTTGTTTGTGTTTGGTCCTGATCATTCTCCACATTCTCTTCAGGAAACAGAAACTGCTTGGCACGCATTCCTGCTGTTATTTCCTGTAGCTCTGTCACTTGCGAGATGGCAAAGGATATATTTTCAAGCTAAACTGGAGAACGCATCAGCCTGCTCCTGGCTACACATGCACATTGTGCTAATGGTTGTGAGCATCAGCTCTGAAACTGATTCAGAAAAACAGCAAGAAAATTCTGTTTTCAGTTGTAAACTTTGTGCTATGTGTCCTCTTAAGTTTTTGGAGCTGAGAAGTCCCTGTCATGGCAGGCAAATAACAGCCTCTGTGTTACTTAATTTATGGTGAGTACAGGAAATAGAACAGTGCAGTTGTGCCGTGTCACACCCAACATTCTGCATGACAAGGTCTGAGGTCTGAGGGCTCCACCCCGGGGAGCAGCTCTCTGCAGTGCAGGTCCCAGGCCCACCCAGGAGACAGGGGCAGAGACAGGCACACCTACAGCAGGGCCCAGGCAGGGATTGAAGGTCCCAGGCAGAGGTGGGACACGTCCCCTGGGCCCTTGTCAGGAGGTGGTGGGGCCGGGGGTCCCAGGGGAGGCCAGTCCCAGCCACTGAGGCCTGTGAGCACCCCCGGACACAGTCAGTGTGCTGACTTCAGTGCTCACGTGCTCTTCTTCAGACACTGGTGGTTGGACACTTTGGAGAGAGAGTACTGGGCCAGATGGACTTTCTCTCTGAGGGAGTGCTGCTGTTCTCAGACACTTGTCTTTTACTATGTTTTTCAAAGAAAAACAGGTTAAGGCATTTCTGAAAAAGAGTACAAGGAGTAAAAATAAAAACTACAGAGAAATTTACATCTTCAAAATATTTGAAACCATTTAGATGAAAAGCACATCTTGCATCAGACTGAGGGCTTGATCTCTGGGCCTCGCTAATGTGAGAGGTTTTGCCATCCTATGAAAACCCATCTCAGCTGGGTGAAAAGACTTTCAAAAACCACATATCACACATGTGTTGTACAAATTGTCCCATTATCTGGAGGTGACCTACAGGGTGACATGACAGAGCAAATAGCTAGGCTGTGGCACTGTTTTGAATATTCAATCCCTTTTGCTAGTACAGGGCTGGGAAGAAATGTCATCAGAAACTACTTTAGCATCTACTGGCAGGGAAAGTAGGCGGTAGGAAGAAGTGCAGAAGAAGGAAAGGAGTAGTTTATCTGGAAGGGATCTACAATAGCCAAGTAGTCAAACTGTCTGGCTAGTTCAGGTATTATCAAAAATTTAAGCATTGTATTAAAGGCATTATCTCAAAGCATCAAAAAACAGTAACAGTCTGGAAGCATCAACCACCTGTAATCTTGCAAAGCCTGATCTCGTTTCCAGAGAACATATGATTTATTTTTCCTCTTGACTTTCAAGTTGAGTTCCCTGTTCAACCAAGTAATATTAACAACAAATAGCTGACATTGTTATAAATGCTATATTATGAACATTATTTGGGGGTTGGACCAGATGATCTTTAAACATCCCTTCCAGCCCAAGCCATTCTGTGAATAAATGCTGACACATTAAGATGAAGTTTAGAATATACGTTCTGAACCAACATCCTTCATGAAGCAAGGAGACACAAGCACAGAGCAAATCCCATTATTTCTGCCCCTAACAAGGTGACATCTCACACATGCCCACTAAGACCGTGAGAGACTGAAGAGAAAATGAGACAATATTCACTACTGTAGTAAGTTGTGGCCTCAGGACAGTGTCTTACTGTTTATCAAATTTCCTTTGGTACAGAAAGTAGGAGTTTTAAAGAGGGAACAAGATGTCAGGGTATTTTCTTTGCCTAACAAGCAGAAGGACAAAAAGGAAAAGCCTGTGAAGATTAACTGAAAAGGGGGACAAACATTCCAGGAATGTTGGCAATAAGGACTGACCAACAGCAGTGCCGAATTCTTGGTCTGGAATGAAAGATGGTACGAAGGGTATCCACAGGTCATGAATTCCTCTGAAGATGGGCAGCTGCTTTATATACTGCACAGAAGCATAAGCCAACAAAGCAAAAAAGGAGCATAGAGAGAGAAAAATACAATTGGGAGAATAGTCTCTGGAAGCAGAGGATGCTTCCAGCAGTACTGTAGCTAGAGAGAAAGGGAGACTTGTCCATTCCTACACAGGATATTACAGTAACTGAAGCCCTGGGCTAAGAAACACTGGACAACGACAAGCTGGACAGCTCCCAAAAACTTCTCCAGAGCCCACTTAACTAATTATCTCCAGCATCACTTCCTGTGGAGTGATATGATACTGTTGTACACCACAACGACACAGATTCCGACTTCAGAAGGCTGAAAATGACTGTTTATTTCCGGGAATCTCTTCCCTTTTATACTATTCAATTGGTGAAACAAAGACAAACTTCTTCAATCACACTGGTCAAACCAGAGGGACATCAAGAAGTCCCTCCTAGGGAAAGAATGTAAACAAGGGTTACAGTTAGAAAAACATGCCTCTTGTTTAGAGAAAACTCTCTGGGAAAAGAGAGTTTCAGAAAACCAAAACATCTTAGGCACGAACCAGGGCTACAGTGATGGATCCCTCCCTCAATGCAGGGATCAAGTTATGAAAGAGTTGAATTTCTTCTTGCTTTGGCAAGCCTCTGGGAAATTAGGCTTTTCTACAGTCTTCTTTCACCTCTGGATTTTGTCAGACTATTCATCCTTGGCTGTATACATAACACTACATCTACTGACAGCACACAGTGAAAGTTAAAGCAAGTTGGTATTATTGCACCAATAATAATAGAAAGGTCTCAGGGTTCATATTTTTGTATCACCAACATTAGTTATCCACTTTTTATATGTGTTGAAATTATGTGTATGTCCATTTTTACCTAATAGTTTGGCTAGCAATGACATTTTCCAGGAGAACTGTTCCATAGATGTTTTTGATTACTTGTTTACATTTTTTCCTTACTGATAAATTTCATGCACCAGCACAGGCATCAACAGTTCAACCACTGGGCTCAAAAGACTTCTGCAAGTTCTGGGACAGCTACAGGAACAGCAGCTGCCAAACTCCTTCTAGAGTCATGCCACTGGGATTTAGCACTGGCCTTTGTAGAAAACATTTTACTTTTTGATGAAGTGGAACTGTGTGTACCACCACATCTTAAGATAGGGTAATTTCTCATCACTCCACTGGTTCCAATATACTATAATTAACAACTGGCTGAAGGAACTGGCTTCAAATCTTCAGTTTCTCCCTGACAATTGTGATTTTCCTAGTGATATGGATACTTGGCAGTACATTGACTTAAGTAGAAAAAACAGTTTAACACAGTCCATCAGCCACTTATGAAATGAACTTGGATCTGAACTGCAGTCCTAGAAGATCAGTGGAACACTAACATCTGCAAATGAATTAATGCTTACCAAATGAAGTTTACTACTGAATGGGCTGTAAGTGTCAAACACAAGGAAACCAGAACATCTGAAGAAACAGGCATGAGTGAAATAGCGAGCATATGTATCCCTTATCCTATTTCTATAACCCTATAGTTGCAAATCCTCATTTGGCTAGGGCAGAAAGAGATGGGGGAATAGAGATGACTTGAACAAACAGCACATATGACAGTTGTGCCATAAACTATTATGGCTTTTTTTTTTCCAGCAGCATGTTAAAGCTATTAGACCTACAGCAGGAAATTTACAAGACTGAAAACTTTGTTTAGCACTGCCTAAATGCCATTACTCCCCTCTGACTGCAACAAACCATGAAAGCCTTTGTCTGCAAAGCAGCATGTTTTAACTATAACAAATTGCTGCTGGACCTCTCCAGAGCTGGCAATCTCCTCAACTTATCTGATGAATGTGACACAGAGACATCCAACTGTCTATTAGCAGCACCAGCAAGATCTTCTCCCAATTGCTCAGTGTAATGATCAGTATCTACCTACCACAGCTTACGTTTAATTGGCACAAAAATAGGGGGAGTGGAGGGGAAACAAGCAGCACACCCAGCAGTAACAAGCTTCTGTTGTAAATGATAAACACCAGACCCTTTAGCTCCTGTTTCTAAACCACCACCAAAAATCTCAGAGCTACACTGCCACAACACTAGCCCTCCTATCAGCTGTTCAGACAGCAGACAAGATTCAGCATCCTTATTATTTTGATGAAATTATCCTGCGCTCCATTTTCATCCTCTTTTTACTACACATGCTATAAAACAACAAACTGTCATTATCTATGCCACTGTCATGCATGTATTACCTTATTAAATGCTAGATTTCAATAGTTTACTAAATATTGAAGTTGTGGAAAAGGGATGTTTGAGAGGTGGGTCTACAATACAAATGGGTTTTGCATCTCTGTGCCAGGCTGCGATACACTAGACTTTTATTTGCTTTCCAATAAACACCCAGGCAAAGGTTAACACAACAGGATACAGTAGTATTAGGGACTGCACCACTCACTTTTTTCAAAGCAATATTGAAAGACTAAGTTTTTAATGGAAGTTAGAAAGAGATTAATTTTTTTCCTCCCTGAAAAAAGCAATACCAAATCAGAAGCATTATTTCTACTAACTTGATAGCTCCAGCTCACTTGGCATGAAACCTCTTGGAGTACACCAGCAACAAGTCTCAATGGACTTATTCCTGGGAACCCTAAAAGTAGATAACCAGTGCCATCTCTGAAGTTACAAGCAAGCTAAGTATCTAGACAAACTGAAATTTTCTACACAGATGAAATGTAAAGCCATGATGATTACTGGATACTACTAATCACTGATTATCCAGCAGTCCATTTTCACCGTACTTCAAGCTGGCTGTAAGGAATATATCTTTATACTTGGTAAAAGTGATAAACAGGATATGAATTAGGAAGATAAGAGATGATAAAAGGCCACTGAAGAAGCCAAGAGCTGTATTTCAAAAAGACAGACTTGAGGACACATAAAGATCACCTTCACAGAAATCTGCCCACAGGTATCACAGCCCAGTGAGTTCTACCTAGACCACCAACTTCCCACTACTTGCTATGCATCTTCGCCTAAATGGAAAGAGCAAGAAGAAAAAAAAAAAAAATATGGGCCACCTAAATAATTCCCATCCCAATAGGGTCAGACCAGAAATGTTCCATCTTCTCTTCAAGTATCTCAGACAGTCTTCAGTAGACAACTTGGATGAAAGTTACTTGCAATTGATTAGGTTCTTCTCTTTTTAATAAGACTTAGGAAATAATAGGGTGAAATTCCTGTATGCTGAAGAGGATTATAATTTGCTATTTAAGTTTGAGATAGTGAAATATTAGCCCCATTAATAATGCCTTGCTTCCCTTTTAATTTAACCCTATAAAAATATGCAATAGATTAAATTATAACAAAAATAAATCAAAGCATTGTCTTATATGCACATGTGTGACAACAGTTAATTTACTTTTCTTTTAAGAATTGAAAATTCTTAATACTAAAAGAACTAAAATTTTCTCAGAAATACAGGTATCAAAGATAAAAGTATGTTTCTATCTCTGCCTTCGTGACTGTTGTTTCCCATAAGGAACAAAATCAAAATAACTTCTGAATATAACTTCCTCCACAACAACAGTTATTTACTTGACTACATTTCATCGTTTCTCTTACCCTGAGAATTTAAAGGACATTCTTACCTAAAAAAAATTTAGCAAATACCCACTTTTTTCCCCCTGAGGAGCTGACTTATTTCTTCTTCTGTGCAAGATCACTTTTCAATATAAAAAACCTGCAGTGCCATGAAGAAGTCAGTAAGATTTTCTTATAAACCTATCATTCATATGTCCCCTGTGGACTGCAGGTTCTCTGAGAGTTCACTAGGGTCCCTGAATTGACTGCAGCAGCTGAGCTGTGAGTTACAGGAGTATACATCTCAGTTTTAGAACAATCTAAAAAACCTTGTGAAAAGCAGAGGGGGTAAAAGCATCTTTGCAGATAGGAGAATTTTGAAACCAATAAGAGAGAGAAGGAATTCTTACCAGCTCCTAAATAACAACATTATTAGGTGAAATTAACACTCCAAGTGACAAAAGTTCCCCTTAAGAATAATAGAACGTAAAGTTTTGAATTTGAACATAATTTTGTGTACATGTTTTCAGAGTCCAGAGATCACTGTACTGAAGAATCTCCCTTGTATCATTCAATTGGTGTTTCCTATCATTAGTTCTCTGTGTAGTTTTTTCCTAACTGGCATGTGCACTCGCAGCAGGCACTCTGCCTGCTCATGTCCCTTTTCTCTACAATTGCTGCTTAGAGACTTAAAAGACTCATTTTCCTGTGCAGTACCTTCTCTCTGCTTGCCTCAGGCTTTGCCTCAAATCATTCCACCTCAGTTGCATGGACATGATCTCAAAAATACAGGTTTATAGGCCCTGTTAGACATCCTACTTACTCATAGTATTCTTCTATTACCTTGAAAGAGATTCCTCCACGACATAGCAAAGAAAAAAAATCAATTAAATAATCAATGGTAGGCAGCAAATGAGCCATCATCTGATATTTGCCTTATCACACAGATTTGACTGTGTCTACAGTTTAAACAACATACTACTATTAAGATCTCTTTATTGGATGTCATAGGCATACAAAACTTTGTTTGGCTGATTCATAATTGAAGACAATGTCTGAACAACTATCTTACTTAAACAATCTGATTTAAAAAACCCTCCAGTACACTCATTTTTGTATTAGGTTTGTGGCTAAGATGAAAGTATCACCATTCCATCTGATGCCAAGATTTCACACCAGAGAGTCATCTGGCCCTAAAGAACATTAAAATGTAAAAATCAATTAAAAAATAAAAATCAGAGTAACAATTCTCATTCCCTTGATTCAAAATAACAACTCAACTCCCTCTTTCATAACAGAATTTATTACACACAATCATTTCCTAGTTTATTCCTAGTTTATGGTTTATTCTTCTATTCTTTTGGTACTCCTTAGCTGTTCTAAATAAGATGATACGGTACAGTAAGTATGTTCTTTCCACTTCTGACATTAAAACATCTGAAAACATACATGGTTGGAACTGTCTTCCAGTAATAGAAAATGAAATTACATCACTGTCTTGTTTAGGCTAGTCTGAGCCTAATCACCAGATTTGTTAAAACTATCACTAACTTCATCTCTAGAGACCACATCTCTGTCTGACCACAAACAGTGGGGGCAGACAGAGGGTTCTGCTGATTCCTCCTGTGGCCTGTGACAGGAGACCACACTTGGTGTGTATCAGTCTCAGTCTGTTCTCACCGCTTCAGAGAACACAGTAGATTATCCTCTAAGATCAATGTGGATCCCTTAAGGGGTGGGTAACCTTAGTGGGAATAGGGGATGGCAGACGGCACTATGTTGGGATTTTTTAGGAGCCTAGGTCCTGCAGCAGTCACTGTGTGGAAAGGAAGTGTAGACAGAGGGACAGACAGGCAGCAGATGAAAACCTGTCAAACCCCTTGTCCACCAGACAATCTGGGGTGCCCAGCTGCAGAAGATGCTAAGTATGAGAATGATGCAATATCCAATTTAAATCAAGAGAAAAATTTCTTTGCCCCTACTCCCTCCATGACTGCACTTCAAGCCTGGGCATTCAGTTTGACACAGAACATCAGGTAGGCTTCTTGAACCTCATGCAGCATGTCAAGATCCCATCCCCTGGGGCCCTCAATGGCTGGCAGCTATTGTTACCCTTAAAAGGTGTGCTGTTTTCTCCAGGTTTGAGCTGAAGTGGCTGTCTCCTGGAAACAGGCCATCTCCTCATTTGCACAACTGCTGCTCAAGCAGTGTGGAGTGGAGAAGCTTGAAAAAGAAGAGATGCTTGGGGCAGTCCTATCTACAGCCTCTTGCACAGCCTAGCCTGTTTTTTAACATTACACATGCACCAGATTTGTGTCGATGACAGTTCTACCCGATGTACCAGCCCCTTATTTCCACTATACACGTTTACCTGATGGTGCCTGATTGTTGCCGTTACACTGGTTTGCAGCCAGAACAGCTTTTGTAGAGTTGAGTATTTTTAACGTATATTGCATCATTATAAACAGACTTGAAAACTAAATCCTGGAACTAGCCCATGGTATTAATCCTAATCTAGTTTGGGCCCAGTTCCAAATGGGTGACTACATATGCAAACATTCATCTGAGTGTACAATTGGCTGTTATAAACACAAAATTAATTCTTGTGCTCATGCATGCGTAATTTACACACACTGATTTAGATCCCAAAGTAATTCCCTAGCAGAATTCCAGTGATCAGATGTAACTTGAAGACTGGTGTTAAAAAACACCACAGTAATGTATTCTTAAGCCACACAAAGAGGAAGAAACTGAGAAAATAATTGCTGTTTCTATAATTAAAACAAACAAACAAAAAAACCCCAAAACAAGACTTGCAGTAAAAACCTATTGTTTTACAGGTGACTGCTGGGTTTTTTCCTTTCCCAGATTCCCCTGTTAATTTCCCCCCTACTATTTAATTTTTACTAATATACATCTTATATTGTGGCACATAAGCATAGTATCATCCATTAAAAGGAATCAGCAGGATGAGAATGCTGTTAAGTAGAATGTTTTCTATCAGGTATATCCGAGTTTCATGTTTTAATGCACAAAACCCAAAATGCCTCTCAGGAACCAATACTTGGCTTCTCGGATTTGAAATGCCAAATAAGCGAGCCCAGTGAACCAAAAGTGAACTGTGAATCATAATCTAAGAAAGACCTAACTGGCATTAAAAAATCAAGAAATGGAGGTTAGGCAATTTGTGATGATGAAAAACAGAGTGGAATAATGTCTCTTCAGGCAATTTTTAGGATAAATTTGTGTCCTGTCCAAAATAAAGTAGTAAACTTTGATTAAACATATGCCAGATCCACATGTCTGGAATATTGCATTCCGTAACAAGACCATATAGAAATCATGCAAAATCATCATCAGGCATGCAATTAGCACAAAAGTACCCTGGAACCAGGATCTCAGCAAACTAAGACACCCTGATTTTTCCATACAATTGCCACACTGATTTACCCTTTGTGTCGTCCTTTTTGTAAAAGGAAAGAGGGGTATTGTTTAAGCTACAAGAGATTGTTGAGGGACTCCTATATTTTGGAAGGCATGAGATTCGTTTTTTAAAAACTGACTTTACAGAAGCAAATGCTCAGGCTAGTAAAAAAAACCCTTGGAAAGTTAATAATTTTTTTCAACATACTCGGGATATTAAATTGTAAAGTAGAACTCAAAGACTGGTCTTCACTCAAGTCAGTTTGTTCTTGGCTTCAACTCAGATAGTCTCGTACATGACAAGACACATGTATGGGGAATGGTTTTGAAATAACCTCATATAAAAAAGGGCTTCCCAGAGCTACTGATTCTGCATGCAAACTGCAAAATATAATCTGGAATTTCCCCTTCCTGTTTCACTGTCCTTCGTTCCTGATCACCATGATCAGAACACACTTTGAAATATGTTAACGTACTTTATATTCAGTTAACAGAGGTGAACATTACCTTACCAAAAACAAAGATGCAGAAATTTCAATTCCTCAAATTATAGCACATTCTTAACTACAGGAAGAAAACTATCAAAGCTAGTCAAAGAAATTATATGTGAGTTTGTAATCAAACTAGTATTTAAAAATACAATCAATATACTTGTTAGAGTTTGTTACTTGTAAGGATTTAGGAAAATCTGTGCCAGAAGAATGATTCCGTATTTTGGCCTTATTAATGTAACAGAGCCCTGCAGTAAGTAATTCTGATATTAGAAGTATTTATGTCACCATGTTGCATGGCTCTTGATTTATTTTTTATATATAGAAATGTGTACTATATGTGTATGTATGTATGTGTATATTTATTCTTATTTGCCAGCATAGTTTAGACATGCCATATTTCCAAAAATCGAGTTTTTTAAAATAAAAAGCCATGTGTACCATAAGACAAGCTTAAAGTGAAATTGTATTTACAGTAACTTAAAGGATCAGGCACTGCTCTTTAAATGAATTTAAATGATGCATTTTTCCATTGCCAAACATGTCTGAACATTTCACCTTGCCTTGACTGATAGGCTGCATCTGGCAGTTTCTCCAGACAACATGGTGTTTTTCAGTCTAGTGGAAATATGCTCTTTAGGTCTTATTTAGAGGCAACAAAGGAAAATATCTAAGTAGTAAGCAAGATTATTGTTAAGTATTTGACAAAAAACCCACCTATTTTCAGAATGTTCAAGGGGGCTTGGGATGTGGGGATAAATAGAGATTTAATAATTAAGATTTAATTGCAGCTTTTACAATATTTGGTATTCTTAAAACTCCCAGCCCTGGAGCTGTATGAACAAGTAAAAATCTTTCCTTTCTATATTGTGAGTTTCTAGCTTTAATTTTTCAGAGTATCTGAAAAAGTCCAGCCCTAAAGGCCTAAAAGTCACAAGAGAAATTTTAAAAAGGTTTTTCTTCCCACAAACCTTTATTTCATAAATCAATTTCTTGGCTTCTGCTTCTTGATTAGCTTTTAAGCATTTGGGATCAGCGTAAAGAATTAGCAATAAAAGACATGAAGGTGCAAGTGAGGACCTTGCAGAAAAAAAAATGCCTTTGTGCTGTGTGGATGCAGAACCATACCCCAGCTCACGTGGAGCTGCCTTGGCTGCCCCCTTTCCACATTCCTTTGCTCACAGCAAAGGAATAAAGTGAGCATATCCAGGGCAGACTGAATGGGGCATGCAGAAAACCTTAAGCCATTCACAGGAATGCCCTTTCCCAAACCAATTCCAAAGGTTTCCAAAATATTGCCACAATGAAAACTTTTAATAAAATAATTACAGAGATCACACATCCAGTTCCTAGAAATCATTCTTCTTCAGTAAACACATTACAAAAGCACTTACTTTAACTGAAGAAAACTACCAACCATTTTATCAACTTTGTCCCACCTGTTTTTTTCATCCACTTGTAGATGTGAAATCAAAGCAAATTTTATCAGCTTAGCAGTGATGCAATGAAGATCTCTAATCAGACCCTTCATATTTACACATGTTGCACTCTAGCAGAAAGTGAAGTGAGGACTACATTTTCCAAAGGCTACAAGTCTATGGTTTTTTCTAATAACAATTTAAATTATTCATTTATTTATTATTAATAGCTATAAGCAGTGAAATTCCAAGACATTCATTTGGCATACAGAGATCAAAAAGAGTCCTCCTGGCAAAAAGTATCCAAACTTACTCATTATGCATCTTTTGCATTTTCCCCACCAGAAGCTGTATTTTAAGCAATACGTGTCCCTGTATGAACCAAGTTTAAGAATGAAAAGTGTCTGAAGAAAACTGGAAAAGTTTCCCATCAGATTTATCTTGGGCTCCTTAATTTCAAAACCAGAATACTACCACAGTACCAGAAGGATCAAGACCCCACCATAGCAACAGTTATAAAAATACAGAGAAGGAGAATAGTAACTGTTCAAAAGAACTTCATTTAAAAGGAAATGGCAGAAAATGAAAATATGAATTATCCTTACTTGGTAAATGGTCAAGTACAGCATCCCATTGCACACCATGTGATATTCTGCAAGCACTCAGAAATAGACCCGTTGCCAGTTAAGCATTGATTCCCTGCCTTTGCTTTAAGGTCATCTTTCATATCTTTTGAAATACTTCTACCCTCTGAATTAGGAGAGCACTGACTGCTGAAGATAGTAACAGAAAGCCTGTCAAAATCCAACATATATTCAAAAGACAATGTGATAAACTGTGACATAAATCCACAATTCTCCTTGAAAAAAAAAATCATCTGGTCATGTAAGTCATGGAATTTTTTGTGATCTTTAAGTATTTTTGTATTTGG
This sequence comes from Phylloscopus trochilus trochilus, assembly GCA_016584745.2. Lineage (NCBI taxonomy): Eukaryota > Metazoa > Chordata > Aves > Passeriformes > Phylloscopidae > Phylloscopus > Phylloscopus trochilus. Next base: position 54,476,273 of record WQNJ02000546.1, on the reverse strand, counting down.
AATCAAGGAAACCTCGAAGTGTTTTCAAGACATTGACTCATGCTGTTCTGAAAAGGTCTTTTATTCATAAGTGCTGTAAGCCAATAATGATGAAAAATGGTTGTTTCCCCATGCTTAGACCAGAATTTCTTCTGATCACTTAGTAGTCAACCGCCACTGATGTACAGCTTTAATTATGCCATCACAGAGTTATCACTTCACATCTCACCCCTGCTTGCTCTTGCTTTGCCAATAAACAAAGTGGATCACAGCTCACAGTATTCTCAGTGAGAATCCACTCTATTTCACAACTGGCTAACTGAAGCCATGGCAGATCTCCAAATGTGTGCACTATTATGAACTATAGCTAAGCAAGATACTTTGAAAATTTACTACTGGTAGATCCCAATTCAGATAGAGAAATTTCCTAATTATGTCTTGGCACATTCCACTAAGTAAACAGATCCTCCTTGAAACATCACCTACAAATGTCTTGACAGCCACCAGTCATACAGGGACTGGGGAAATAGCCTGTTTTTTGATAAAATATTACTGGTTCCTTCTTCTTGATATTAAATGGATCTTACAAAATATATTACCTGTCACAGTCTTTGGCCTACTGTCCAAATAACTACACATCAGGTATAAATGGTTAACACCATACTGAGCCAGAGACAACATGCCCTGCAATGGACTGCCCCCATTCTGCCTACTGAAGAGTCATAGTGCTACAGAAAAGCCCCATAAATAATGCATCAGATCTACCAGCTTTTTTATGAATTCAGGAGAAAGTATGTGGAAAACATGCACAGCTTTCCTAGAGGTTCTTCAGGACCGAAGGCAGCCTTCTGATCAGCAGCAGCCAGCAGACCATCATCTCTCCTTTGTGTTATGCAACAATGCAAAGGCACTTGACTTCTACAGGAAGTGCCCTCTCTTAGTATAGGGTATTAATCTGGGCTGGTTTTATTTAATTTCATGTTGAATTTCACCAATGTTTGGATTTTTCTGTTTTGTGTGCCAGACCTTTTCTTGCTTCTCAGACAGAGCTGGAGAGTGCACTTGGGCTGGCAGCTCTTGTCAAAGTTCCCAACTAAAATGCTCACCTCTTAAATAGTCTTTGACTAAACCTGCCCTCTACCTATGGTGGCCTTAGAACCATCATTTGTGAAGGGAAAGCAGCCAATTGTCTCATGTGAAATGAAACCAAGATTTCCACAAGTCTGTTTCCTGAGACAGAGGCTACCAAGTTCCAAAAACTTCCTGTGTCTACAGAATAACATAGACAGAATATATTTGTCCTATTCAAACAACAACACAGACAAGTTAAAAATTACAATACAATGGTCACAAAGAAAAGAAGGCAAGAGTGTCTCCTTGTAACTGCTGTGAGTTTAATGAAGGTGTAGAAATTAATTTGGCCCAAGTTCACCATGTGTATAAAGCTGATTAAATAAATTAGGTTACCACAAATTTAAATGTCAGTTGTTACAAATACTGAGCTTTCCTTATTAAAATTACAACTTGCAGACACCACAAAATTACTTTCTCACACACATAAAACACTTATGATTAGCTTCATAGTTATCCTTTTTTTTCTTTAAAACATAAGGCAGCAATTTGCATGTCTCCATGGAAAGCAGGAGTAGCCCAAAAGTGAAAATACAAGCTGGTGATTTCACAAATTCCTCAAAGTTCTGCAAGGCAATTCCAAATTAATAGGACCCACAATTTAGAAAGATACTGAGGAGTGATAAAATGTTCTGACTTACTTCTCATAGAGTCATAGAATCATCAGGCTTGGAAGATACCTTTAGGATCATCAAGGCCAACTGTCAACCCAGATATACAATAACACCTAAAGGGATAACCAGAACCACATCACACTCATCCAGACACCTCTTAGATATCTCCAGAAATGGTGACTCCACCAGCTCCCTGGGCAACCTATTCCAATGCCTGACCACCCTAACACTGATTTTTTTTTCCTAGTATCTGAATCTCCCTTGTCTTATCTTAAGGCCATGTCCTCTAGTCCTCTCACTGCAGGCACAGTAGAAGAGACTGGCCCCCACCTCATTACAACCTCCTTTCAGGTACTTGTAGAGAGCAATGAGGTCCCTCCTAAGCCCCCTCTTCTTGAGAATAAACAACCCCAGCTCTCTCAGCCATTCCTCATAAGACATGTTTTCCAGACCTTTCACAAGCCTTCTTTGGCCATGCTCCCGCACCTCAATGTCCTCTCTAAAGTGAGAGGCCCAGAACCAAACACAGCACTCGATGGGTGGCCTTACCAGTGCAGAGTGCTGGAGGGCGATCACTAGCCTGGCCCTGCTGGCCACACTGTTTTTCATAGAGGCCAGGATGGCATTGATCTTCTTGGCCACCTGGGCACACTGCTGGCCCATACTGAGTATCCCCAGGTCCCTTGCTACTGAACAGCTCTTGAGCCACTTCACACCAAACTTGTCAGGCTTCATGGGGTTGCTGGGACTCAAGTGCAGGACTCAGCACTTCCCCTTTGTCCTCAAGATGTTGTCCTCAGCCCACTGATCAAGTCTGTTCAGGCTTCCATGCAGAGCCTTCCTATTCTTGAGCAGATCAACGCTCCCACCCCAACTTACTGTTTGCTGCAAACTTACTGAATCCCCAGGTCCAGATCATCAAAAGAGACATTAAACAGGGACCAGCCCCAAAACCAAGCCCTGGGGAACACTGCTAGTGACCCACTCCTGGGTGGATTTAGTTCCATTCACCACAGCTCTCTGGGCCTGGCCATCCAGCCAGATTTCTACCTACTGAAGGTTCATCCATCCAAGCCACAAGCATACAGGTTTTCTAGGAGAATGCTGTGGGAGACTGTCAAATGCTTTACTGAAGTCTAGATAGAGTACACCCACTCTACTCATCTACTTAAGTGGGTCACTTGGTCATAGAAGAAGGTCAGGTTGACCAAGCAAGACCTGCTTTTTTTAAGTCCATGTTGGCTGGACTTGATCCCCTGCGTGTCCTGCATGTGCCATGTAATGGCACTCAGGATGAAGTCCTGGCACTCAGGACCCTCCTGTTTGTTGCTACTAAAACAGCATTGGACTAAGACAGAAATAAGAGGCTTTGCAAGCCGATCCAGCAATGAAGGCTGGTTAAAAAGCAGCCCCAGGAAACTACTGAAGAAACAGTTCTCAGTATCTCTCAGTAAATATGGGAGATCTGAGTGCTGATTAAGACACCACTCCCACTAGAGTTATTAATGTGTGATCCGTACGGAATCACTGAAGCCTGGAGTTGCAGTGTGTAGCATCAAGCACCTTTAGCTTTACTCCTGCCCCAGGCATGCAACCAAGACTCAGCTTTATGGGTCATCTAAAATCAAGGGGCTATGTGTCTTCAGGGTTGATTTAAAGCCTTCAAAAATAAAACATGTAAACCAACAACTTGAGGCCTATAGAAACAGTATGTGCCTTATGACACTGCTCAGTTTCAATTAGCTTCATGTCAAAATGCAACACAGTGTATTGCATTGCAAAGGGTTCAGCTTTTTTCATTTTTACTCACAGCACCCATCGATCCAAACAGTGATTTTTCCCACACTATTTTATCATACTGAAGAATTACCTGGTGCAGATTGCTCTCTTCATCAGATAGTGGAAATAAGGGAATTATTTAACTGGTAATTGAGCTCTATCTAAAGAATGGAGCTAAAAGAAGACCTCCTAAGGCTAGGCAAAATTCAATTCAGTCTCTGAACTAGAGAGAGCTTCCCTGATTATATTACTCCAGACACTGAACTCACCTTCCACAACAATAAAATATTTTTGTGCAAACCTCATCAAAGAATTAACACGGAATGATACAGACAAGTCATTATGTTGAGGAATTGTCATAACAGGGGTCAAAAAAGTAATTTGAGAACACTAATATGAGCCTTTTTAAGTGCCTCCTACAAATCCTGGAGGTGGAAAAAATAGCAGTAGAAAAAAGAAACCTAGGTTTGGATTTGAAAGCCATTCACACTGGGATCCAAGCAATTATTTGTTAAGTGATATGAAAGAAAGGAGCTATTTATCCCCTTTAGCCATCCCTGCTGTTTTTCTTCCCCCCCTATGCACAGAGTTTGACACAACCCCAGCTATGCCTGTGCTCTGAGAACTGTAACTCCAGCATGACCTTTGACAAACATGCCTAAAAAATGCAGCAGCTCCAGGCACACATGGAGTAGAGACCCCTGTGCTATTTCCCACCATTCCAGAGAAGATCATCTTCTCTGCACCCCATGGCCAGCCAGATCAGCAGGCTGGTGACAAAAGATGACTAGAACCTAAACTTAACATGGTCCCAGCATTTGCCCAGTCCCCAAGTCTAAGGAGCGTGCAGAAAATGAAGTATATTCTGCACCTTTCTGCAATTATATCCCTTCCTGCTGTTGTGAATTTAAAGAGCCAATTTCATCGAAAACGATTTATTTGCCAATGAGAATTCTGGACAAAGAAAATCGACAAAGCCAACGAACAAGGAAACAATGCCTGAACTGGGTGAAACCACGAGTGTAACCTCTACCACATTACACTACCCCTGGTTTCACACCAACCCGAGCCCAAGCCAGCTTTTTATACTTTTTCTGGCTTACATGAGTCTGAGATTCCTGTAAGTTCTTTTGTCTCTCAACACCTTGGTTTAGATAGATGTCAAAATCTCTGGTAGCAGGATCTTCAGTTTGAAAAGGTTTCCTGGGTGGAGGGAGTTCCAGGCAGTTGGGATGGCCCTGATAAGATACTATCTCGGAGCCATCAAGTTTCATCAACGGCCTGGTCATTCTCCACCTTCTATTGGAATTGTAACTTCTTTGTCCTCGTCTCTGGAGACTGGGAAGATTCTTGCGAAATTTTCCAAGCCCTCTGCCCTGCTTGGGGGGGCTTTTTGGCTTTCTTAAGGGTACACTTTAATTTCTGATTTATACTAACCACAACGTTACAAAAAATATAAACTAACATTCACTATAATAACAACATTATGAAAACATGAATTATCAATCACCATACTGCTTTCTTCATTGGAAAAGTTATTTTCAGGGAAACTTTAAAGGATCCTAGGAACAGGCACTGTAACAGCAGGCAGTAACACCCTTCCCCTCCTACCTCCTCACCAACTTAGTCTATATCCTTTGGACTTCCACTCAGAAAGGTATAGCTTGGACATGACAGAAAAGTGCTGTACTGTGGTTCATTATCCAAGTAGGACAGAACGGCAACATTTAATACCTCTGCTCTCTTCTTGCCTCTAAAATTCACACCTTATGTGGAGAAGAAAGTAGGTGTGTATATGCCAATCTGCTAACCCCCATCCCAACACTAAAAGACCAGGTTAGGATTGTCCTAACCTGGAAGGCAAAGAAGTATTATTTGAACTGTGATGATCTGTTAATTTCTAAAGCTGTGCACACCAATTCCTCTTACTTCAGAGGAAGAAGTTGTAGAAGTAGAGATTTGGAGGTGTTTAACTTTGTACTGACTGTACAAGTGATGGCAATCACCTCCTTCAAGGATTGTTAGAATATCTCACTATGATCCAACAAAAGAAATGCAAACAGCAGCATTCTAGCAGCTAAGAATACATTTTTTCAGTGAAGAGCAGTGAAGACTGCAAGGAACTGACACAGAGGGAGTAAAACTATAAACCCCATCACTTAGCACAAAATCAGCATTAAAGGATGAAGGATAAAGACATTGAAGGGTGAAGACGTATGTATCTAGTTACACTGGAACAGTAAGTTTTAACTAGAACCTTACTTAAACTCAGCAAATGAGTTTGAGGTCTACATCACTCAGAAACCATTCCTTTGGTGTTCAGTTTCTTCCCCAGGAACACATAGGAACAGACCCCTAGATTCCTCCTTCTGACCTCAAATAAGAATCAGGCTTATTTTTGCCACTTAGTTCCTCTGGTGTCATGAACTTAGGGTGCACAGTAGCTCCAGTTCATTAAGAGGGATTTCTTTTGTCCAAGTAAGTTTTCTTACCCAAACCTATTTCTAGTCTTATGGTTAGAAATTTCCTTGCTAAACAGGTGATTTGATTTAAAAACACGAAGAGCAGAAAAGCAAAGGGCCTGGCCTCCCCATAATTAGGCCCCTTCAAAGGGGAAGACAGATGTGCAGTTTCTTGATATTTAAAAATGTAGAGGTGCTTTGAGGTTCTGCATGAGGCAGTTCTGATCCACAACATAAGCAGAAATCAGGATATTGTCAAAGTCATGCTACAGTACTGAGCGTAGAAGCCTCCAAGCCTCCATGCTTAAGGCAGCAGAGAATCACAGTTTATTTATTATCTGACCTCAGACATGGTGGGTAACTCAATTCCACATGGTCGACATCAACACATCCAGTTCAACCCTTTCAGTTTGCAAGCTCAGCAAGTTTAACTAGTCTTTGCTAAAATTCACTCCAAGGCTCTGGTCCTGCACAGCACCTGAGGTTTACCTTCACACCCGCCACAGACCAACTGAATTCAACTACATGCAGATGGGATGGCTGCAACTCAGGCTGATCTCATGAGCCACCCAACACAGGCTTTGAATGACTGAGAACCTAAACTCTAACCTGCAAAAAAGCCAAGAGGCAGCTCTGAGACTGGCTCAGCTCTGGAGTAGAAGCTATAGATGAGAGCACGCAGTAAATGTGCAAAAGTGTCTTTCATTAGAGGATGAAGCTGGGTACATTAAACAGCCTGACCCAGCCCAGCCTCCTGCTGCTCCTGCTGCATGCATCTCAGAGCACCAACTGGCGAACCCTGCACAAATCTACCATTAAATCAGGACATGTGTCCCAACAAAATGTGCAAACACAGAACAGAAGACCAGTTCTCATCTCAGCAAGCCTGTGAGAAACACAAAAGGACAGTGAAACACTGTCTTGACAGTGAGTCAAACCATAGCAACTACAAATTAATTACTGATTATTTTTGAATATGCCACATGGCAACGAGAAACATGAAAGTGGACGGGAGATGGATTTTTAGGGTTTTATCTGGAGAGATTCTTCACAATCAGCATGAAGACAGAATATGAAAAAATATAAAGGGTCTTGCTAACATCAGAGGTCATGTGGCAGCTTTTGAATGCTCAAAGGAAGCAATGATGTAAAGCTTCTCCCATTTGGACTTCATTATCTATTTCTTCCTTCCATTCATGGGAGAAAAAAGGTGGGAAACTGACACATGCACAGTCAAAGGAGCAGTTAGTATCATAAGGACTATACAAATTGAAAGAGAAATACCAAGATTACTGGTAAAAAAATAAAAAATGTTTAAGAGAATAATGCAATTTTTTAAAAAGACATTACTTAATCAATGGTGGAATTCTGCAGAGACACACTGGAATTCCACCTGGAAAGTTTGGGAAGCAAAACCAAAGTCCAGATTTATAATATATGTAAAGCAAGATCACAGTCATTGAAAATTCAGTGATCAACCCTGACGTGAGACAAGTCTCATTCCATTGGGATAAGCCCTTGTAAATGTTGAATGCAGTACCTCTAGAAAATATCCCGTCAAGGCAAAAACATTGGAGCTCTGAACAGTGAAATAACAATGATTTTCTCGGGAGTAAACCCCAGAAGCCAGAACATCACAAACAAGACTGCAGGAGCTCTCAATAAGAGATCAAAATAACTTCCCACTCAATTTCTTTTTGTAGAAATTCTGGTGATTTCTAGATGTAAGTCAGTCCTCCATGTAATGAATGACAGCAGCAGTCAACTAGTCTAAATTGTTTCAGTAGATACTGATTTCCAGGTGACCTTGGCTGGCCATGTTAGCTATCACAGGTCATTTCCCCATTCTGCCTTCACTGATGTCCAAAAGCTGCCAGAATAATCCTAACAGCAAGACATTCAATGCAATTCAAGCAATGGCACAAAGAAAATTTGTAAGGTGGGTGGAAAAAAGCCGTCTGCTTTCTGTTCTCACACCTCATCCAACAGGTGTTTTGACCATCACCTTACACTACATAATGATGCAGTGTAAGAAAAATATTGTTCCAATGATCAATTGTGTCCTCTGCATAACTTTGCTTATGAGGATATTTTTGAAAAGGACAAATTGCCTTCATTAGTTGAAGCTGTGCATGCTGCACTTTACAGGAAAGATACCCCAAACAAGCATGACCTCACTTTGCAAGGAATTACAAAGTTCCCACACCAAAGAAATGTTGAAAGAAGAAAACACAGGGACTCAGCTAAACAAAACAAAACAAGCAAACAAAAGCCAACCAACCAAGAACTCAACAAAGTTGATTAGAAAAGAACAAGCCATTTGGGATAGTTTTGAAGCAGTCACTGCTATGTGAACACATTTATGAGAGACTGTCCTGAGGGTTGCCAAAAGGAGGAATATTCAGTTTTATTTAACATCTTTATTATGAATCCAGCAGAGGGGATGCAAATGCATTTCTTGAGTCTGCAGCTGTATGTAATCAAGAGGTACTCTGAACATCAGGGTGCTGAAGCTGTGAAGGGCACAAACCCAACCCTAATGGTAGGCTCGCACACATCAGTGACAAGTTTCTCAGAAATCCTACATCCTTGCGCCCTTGTGATGGTCAGAGCTTTATATCAGAATGCTAGGTGCTAGGGGTGTCACACACACTTAGGTGTCCAACTCGAGAGTCTTAGGGAGCCTGACCTTAAGTCCCTTGAAAGCAACAGCAGTAAAAGACTTGATACATGGTCTTTGGACTCACCTCCAATAAAATTCACATGGGAAAGTTAGTACTTCAGATGGAAAGTAAATGGTATACAGAATATCCAACAACTCAGCTCTTTCAAGCTGGATAGAGCTCTATGAAAAGTCCTTTAATACAAAGGTAATAGTAGAGAAACATCTTGGGTTGGCTTTGAGATAGGTGAGATAATCTGTTGGGCTATTTTTATCAATGATTTTTTGATGCTCTGCTTAAAATGAGCCTGTAAGTCTGAGCAAATACAAATATCTAACTCCATTTTGAGCCTGAATAGCTGAGGTCATTAGACCATTCAAACATCACTCTCAGCCACCAGATACATGGAGCCTCCGAATCACACAGGAGCACCAGACTGGGGTGACACACCATCATGGACATACTATCGTGGGAAAGGTGTTTTTTTTTTTTTAATTGAGAAAATGGTAATAAAAGTAGAAAGACAACATAATTAAGAACAGCAATGTTGTGGTAACTGTTTATGGAGTTTATCCTTTGCTGCTTTATCTTGTTTCACACAGGACTGATTTGCCAAAATGTCTCCTTGTCTGCTGGTGGGGCATGGAGCAGCTTATTTAATAAAAAAAAACCAAACAGAACTACAACCTTCTGTATGGAGACAGCTGCTTGTACCAACAACCTCTTGCATACTACACAGGACTGTACAGTGCACCAGCTCTAACTTAGGAAGCATCCACTAGCTTAAAAATGTTGCTTATCTGGTTGCTCTCTTACTGCAGTGAAGGAGGCAACATTTTTCTCCCTTCACAAGAGCATGAAGGGCTGTCCTCTCCAAAGGCATCACATGGTAGTCTCCTAATTCTCATCATAAGGATATTGAACAGCCACTTCATTACCCGTGTATTTCAGAGGAAAGACCCCAGCCCTCAGCTGAGCAATCAAATTTAGACTACAAGTCCCTTTGGTCACTAATGCACAGCCAGCAAAGACACTTGTGTCTCAGAGTTTAAGCAGCCTGAACAGCAATCAACATGTTTAGAAAATGAACCAAAACAGTTCATAACACATAACCAACCCTGAAAAAGGGCAGACTCAAGTATGCACAGGAGGAGCTATGACTTACATAGAAGACTAAACTGGATGTTCACATAGGATCCCTACTGGTCTTAAAACTTCATGTTGCACTTTGGGAAGACATCTGCATTAATTCCTTTTTAACTTCTAAACCAAAGTTTCACTGTAACTTGTACATCCTCTTAGCAACTCTCAGGACCTGCTGGCTCAACCTGCCTTGTTATTAAAAAGCAATTTAATAACATCACTAAAAGCACTAATATATTACTAACATAACACATTTGCTTAAAAGAGCAATGAACACAAGGTGATTAGCCTTGACTCCAGCAGCAGCTCCTCTAACAAACGCATCCAGAACCGTACATTTTCCAGCACCATGTGAATCTGACCCACATCATTTCAGCAGCACTCTGTGAGAATTTAAGGAGACCCTGACTCATAGAACTGCTGTTGGTGGGTATCTTCAGTTTGCCCACTAGCTGTCCAGGTCTGGCATTTGGTTTTCAGGCTTGAGTTCAGTTTCCTCCTCTGCTCAAGTGGAAATACTTACACTTCATACTGCAGGACAGCTACGAGTGATGCTCTCTTTTCAGCTTGTGGTTAAAATGACTAATGGGACATATAAAATTAAATAAGCCCTCAGGAAATAGGGGAAGCAAGTGCAAGCGTCCACCATTTAGGTGACAACATAAAACAACAAAATCTCAAGAGAAAAGGGGCCATGACCATTGATGATTTTGTGAACACAGGAATTTCCTTCTTTTGTTTTCCAAGCAGCTGCTGTAAACAGTGTTATAGTTTAAACTGAGTGAAAAGTGGTTTTTAGAGAAAAGGGAAAAACTTTATACTTAATAAAACAACCCAGCTGAGGTTATGCTGTTTTGGTTTTTATTTTATTATTCAACTCATTTGACATATATATTAAAAAAAATTAATTATCTGGACAGGCCGGTTATGAACATTTGGCATGTTGCTACATCTACCCTGGGCCTTGCATTAGACATATACTAACATCAACAGATGTCATGCATGCAGATCAAAGGCAAATACCCATTTTGAGTGTAACCCTGAAGCAGCTCTGTCTCTGCAAGAAGGCAAGAATCCACTTTATTCTTGTAAATCCATCTGTCATCACAACACTTCAAATCTGCCATGAATATGAACGCCACAAATGAAAACATACACGAGGCTTTATATGAAAAGATGATAGTCAAAGAGCTGCCCCTCAGCTAGTGGTAATGCTAAACATGAGAGAATAACCCACATAAAACATCTCTGGTTTGCACCAGAAATTATGCCTGTTTCCACTAACACGATTGTGTTAACACTTCGTATTTCACATAGAAAAGACTTTAATGGGCAAAATGTAAGCACAGCAGGAGACACCAGTTTCTGTCAAGTCTTTGCAATGACTCTATGACCAACTGGACTTGGTAAATTCAAGTTCATGATCCCCAATCTGATCTGAGAAGGTTTGCAATATTCTACACGTCTCAGTAAGGCCTAAGTGGCACTGAATTATGTACAGAGTGACCCCAAACACAGCCAAATTAGTTTTTCTGATCAACTCTGAGATTTTGTATAACAAGTGCATTTACATACCTGAGTTGTGAGACTAGGGTTTTACATGCTAATATCTGGTACTCCTGTTTTCTCATTTAGTAGCACAATCACTGGCTCTCCTGATTGTTTTCAGGATGCTTGTTGCATTTGTATCTATTGTATGACTTCTTATTTTAATTTTCTCAGTAATGACAAAGACATTTGATAACATTCAATGTTCAGTAACAGAACCCAAATACGGTGCCTTTTTGTCACATGACATACATGTGAGTAGCCAGGAAAATGAGTTTAAGGTTTTGATTGTACAACCTTAAATTAATGTGATGATTTATATCTGAATCTTGAAAATGAATCTGCCCCTTGTCTTGTTGTACTGACTCAGATTTCCTCCTAAGGCATCAAGTACCACACTGGAAACACTAGATCATCCTAGACATTACAGAAGAATTTTTACCCTTTTTGGTCTGGGTTGTTGTTTCATTACTTTTAACCCTCATTTTCCAGGTGTCTGACTTCCATGTTATTGGAAAAACCAGCATCTAGATCAGGCAGGACAACATCTACAAATTTCACTTCTCCCAGCACAGTGAAAAAACTGGAAAGATCTCTTGACTTGCATCTTGAGTCACCTCCAGGAGAGACTTACCTTGCCTATTGTTTCTTTAAATCTATTTTAAACACAAGTGATTGTCTTTTTTTGGTATTTTAAAAGAAAATGTTTGTTGATAATATCAAAACAGAACCTTTAAAATACACAGAATAACCATGCCAATGAGAAGCTTGGCTACCACATATTGTGTGGGTAATAATTATGGGAAAACCAAAAGCCTAGGCAATGCAGCGAACACAGATCTGAAACACAGTGCTTTTAAACACTGGCAGTCAATTATCACAGCCAGTGTTATTTCTAGGACTTGTAGAAGAAAAAAAATCCTTATATTACAGTCTGCTCTTGTCTCACTGCAGTGGACTAACTCTATTTTGATGCTGTGCAAATAACACTGATCTTTGTGAACAAGGGACTTCAGGTGGAACTTCTTATCAAGAAAAACTTGGTGATGCCCCATAGTGATTCACAGCTTCCCTTTTACTGTTGAAATGTAGGAAATCTGTAAGTCCTTTTAACTTCCAGCATGAGAAATCCCTCACTCCCCACTGCAAGGGGAAAGGTCACTCTTATATTAGAGAAAGCTTTGCTCTGATCTTTAAAATACAATTGCAAAGCCAGCCACAGCCCTCAAGACGATGACAAAGCTGCTACATAAACTCACACACATGACATTTCCAGCCCTTCAGCATTAAGCGAGTGTATCCCAGGTCCCAATACATTACAACACCCCACATTTCCAAGTATTACCATTTTACAGCTGGCCTTAAGGTACACCAGATCATCACTGTGGGTCCCAATGCAGCCTGCACACCCATTAGGCAAGGCTTCACTGCGAGGAATAGCAGTCACAGCTCTGGGGAGGTGAATCCTGTGATCTGCCATTCAAGAGGCTGTCAGTCATTAAGCAGGGAGGTCAAGGGTAGAAAGTCAGATTTAAAAGGGAGAGAAATTTGTGGGACAGGGACAACAGTGGGACTGAGTATTATATTAATGTCTGGTGCACAAAAACCATGTGCTTAGTCCAAGTACTATCCCAAGCAGTATTTTACTGTATTTATTCTGCTCTGAAGAACAAAACTTCTCTAAGTGCTTGGCTTAAGAAATAACTGGACACCCAGATTATCATTTAACAAATACCATTGATGGAACAATCTTTCCTAAATCCAAAAGTCAGTGGATGAAATTTCAATTCCAACAAAATCAGATACCTTCTAGAGATAACCTGGAGAGGCATATGAGTGTCTAACAGCTATATTTGTTATACCTCATAAACTGAATGTGGCCTTCTTCTTTGCCTCCAGGTAAGAGTTATACATTTACACAGCTATTTCATGGATCTTTGCCAACCTCTTCCCAAGATAAATTTTTCCTACCTTCATATCAGCTCAAAAGATTTTCTCAAGAAGGGGAAGAGAGGAAACAGTTGTCTGGATATCCCAAATATTATCACATTCAAAACAATAAGGCACAAGCACAAATTTGTGTGCAAAGAGCTCTGTGTCAGACGCTGCCAAACTGAAAGAACAAACAGAGGTACTGTCTACAGTGTTACAAGACACTCTGCAACATTTACACTCGGTGAGAGTCTGAGACTCATGCTCAGGGCAAGATGTTTCAGGTTGATTACCTACTCAATTAGAGAGTACTATAACCAGATTAAGGAGATTGCTCTATCCTTGATTACTTAAGAGTGGTTTTGTTCATACCATTTATAGAGATTTGAACAAGTTGGGTGAATATATCAAGTTTTCTGTTACTGTTTTTATTCTTCCAAAGAAATATCTCAAACTGATTGAAACCATGTATTGTTTTTTTCATAACCAGCACATCATAGCTGTTTGAATTGGAGCATGCAATAGCACTATCCCAGCATCACATCTCAGAAATTGCAGTTTCAAAGAGACATGCCACAGGATGGAAACTTTTGTGAGGAATTTGGTGGGAAGAAGAAAAGAGTTAATAGGGATAAAGGGAGAAAGCTAGGAGAGTACTGGCAAAGGACCATTAGAAATCCTGGGACGTTCTTATCTTTCATTAAGTACAACATATGTTACTGGTTCATGAGGCAGGAACTACACAAGGGGGACCTTTCTATCTGACCCAACAGAGCTGCTCTCATGCTTCCACAGGGAACTTCACTACTGTGCACCATATATGGTATTAAACTTACTCAAACTTCTTGTTATAAATTTAGAGAGCCAATTCCATCAAAAATGATTTATTTGCCAGCGAAAATTTCGGACAGAGAAATTGACAAAGCCAACGACCAAGGAAACAGAGCCAGTACTGGGTGAAACCACGAGTGCAACCTCTACTGCATTACACTCCCCCTGGTTTCACGAAAGTCCAGGCCCATGCCAGCCGGTTTTATACTTTTTCTGCCTGGGCTTATGTGAGTCCAAAATTCTATACGTCTCTTTGTCTCTCGGTGCCTTGGTTTCAGTGGATGTTGAAATCTCTGGTGGCAGGATCTGCTGTTTGAAAAGGTTTTTTGGGTGGAGAGAGTTCCCGGGCAGTTTGGATGGCCCTGATAAGATACTATCTCAGAGCCATCAAGCTTCTGATGATGCCATCAAGTGTCAAGGGTCTGATCATCCTCGTCTTGGTCATTCTCCACCCTCTGGAGACGGGGAGGCTCTTGCAAAATTTTCCAAGCCCTCTGCCTTGCTCCGAGAGGGTTTTTGGCTTTCTTATAAAACTATATTTTCATTACTATTTACTACAACGATAAACATTATGAAAACATGAATTATTACTTATTCCACTTCTTATCATACAGAGAGTTTTCAACTGCTCTAATCATGAACTAAAGTAGGTTGGACTCATGAAAGCAAACTAAACTTGCTAGGTCTTTCCAGCTTTAATGTTGTGAAGTATTTTTTGGCAAATCAAGAAATAAATTGAAAATGTATTCATTTTGATTACAGAGCCAGACATCTCTGACTGTAAATAGGACTCCAGAACTCTTGGTATCCAGTAGCTCTAGTCTACAGCTATTATGCATGCATACATTTAAGAATACATACAGAAATATGTATTTGCTGTCCCAGTGAAACACATCTTTCAAAAAGTACTCTGCATTATATCAAAATCACCTTCCAGAGAAGTAAATGTATAAAATTTCCTTGATAGGAGTGACAGTGCTCTTAAGCCAGTCATCCAAAAGACCCTACTCTGAAAAGCACAGTTTGTACTGGATACTCAAAAACTCAGGAGGCTTTTGCAATTGGGCTTTTACATGACAGTGCCAATAGAAAAGCTACCCCTTTACTAGAGTTATGTACTCTGCCTTAATACAGCACATCCTTGCCTCTAAATGGCAAATCCTGCAAATCGAGAAACATCACCACTACCAACAACAGAATTCATACACTGTTAATGAATCTATTATTTATTACGTTGCTGCAATACTGTCCATCTGTACAATTCATTGCCATGCTTGTCCATCACTACAATTTACCTGTCTTCACAAGCTTTAAATGGTTTAAGTGATTACAACTTTTACCTTCTGGTGTGGGCTGGGGATTGAGCTGTCATCAGAGCTCAGTGCAACCTGGCACTCAGGACTAAGGGAGATGAACATCTTTGCTGCATGCTTGCAGTGAAGCAGGAGGACAAAGGCAGCTCCTGGCTAGGAGCACTCATGAAATGCTCATCCCAACAAGAAACCTACCACACACAGTACTGCCACTCACAATCAGGCCTCATGTCACCGTAGCAAAGCCATTTAAGTGCCACTGGTTATCAATGGATCATTAACTCCATCTTTTGTGGACAAAAAGAAGTGTTTTCACCCCTTCATAAGCCAGTGTCATGGTGAGAAGTTACTGTGTGGGCACAGCCTTTTTAATTAAAAGCCTTATTAAGCTCTGCACAGCGCTTATTTTTAAAGCAGTGCATGAAATGAAAAAGGAATATCTCCCAGCACAATATATTCCTAGGAGCCTTTGATAATTAGGGCAGTAACTTAATTTTCACATTTTGGTTTCTATTGGGGTATGTGCCAATTAGGAAGCTTCTGTGACATTCCTGCCTCCCAAAATTTTTCCCCTTCTTAAAAATTCATGCATAGCTTATCTACAGCTGCCTGCAAGCTCCATTTATGCTATAGCAAACATTAAATATTAAAGTGTCCATGAAGAAGTATTATGTAAGCTGTCACCAATTCACTGGCACCAACCAGTGCCTTTTTAACCCACTAATCCTGGTGCAGTACATCTCCCATTCAGAGCCCAGCCCACATATGATGCCGGTTTAGGACAACAACCCAATGGGAGCTCAACCATGCAGTCCTGGCTGCCAAGACAAGGACATCTTCAGCTGTACCCCTGGCACCATCCCTGGCCACTGCCCAGGATACTGCACTCAACAGCCTCTCGATAGCACAGGCAGAGCAACTCCTTATTCCCCTACAGGGACAGCCAGCACTCTCTCTACCTTCCATTGCCTTCGGTGTCATCTCACATTCATTGGGACTTTACTGTCTCATTGATGCTGTGCTCTATTCTGTCTGCCATTTCCTCACCTGTCCTCTCAGCCTTCTCTTGTGTAGGATCACACAATAATTTAGGTTTAATAAGACCTCTAGGATCATCAAATCAAAGCATTAACTTTGCCCTGTCAAGTTCATCATTAAAGCATGTCCCTAAGTGCCACATCTACACATCTTTTAAATACCTCCAGGGAGGGCAGTTCCACTATTTCCCTCGGCAGCCTGCTCATGCTTGACTTTTTCAGTGAAAAAGTTTTTCCTGATATCCCATCAAAACCCCTCTTGGCACATCTTGAAACCATTTTCTCTCACCCTGTCACTTATTACTTGGAAAATGATATTGACACCACTCCCACCCCTCTTTGCAGGTAGTTGTCAAGAGTGATAAGGTCTCCCCTGAGTTGCCTTTTCTCCAGGCTAAACAACCCCAGCTCCCTCAGCTGCTCTTCATCAGATTTTGTGCATGTGCAAATCAAGCCCAATTCAGTAATGTGATTAAGTTTATGCTTGAATTTTAAGTAGCATAACTGAAGTATAAAATTTAAACACATGTAGAAACTCAACTGTCTTTATGAGGATTATAAAAGAGTGATTCTAGCTGTTTTTTTCTGTAAAAATGAGTAACACAGGACTACCATTCCTGAATATCTCAGTTTTGTCATTTGATTTCATCTCTAATTAGGGCAAATCATCAAAATATCAGCATTTTTAACAGAATAAAGCATGTAGAAAGTACTATTTCAATAAGTAATCCACTATTCCCCAGCTGAATACCTTAGCATTACAGACTAAATTGCAAAGTCTTAATTTAAACTGGTTTGACATTAAATTGAACTGGGTCTAGACTGGCCCCGAGGCCACATTCAATGCCCTGAAGCCTCCCAATAGAATCTCCTGACCTTATTCTCCCTGAGAGGGCTGATCTTCCCAGCCACTTTACATCTCACTGCACTCAGCATACAGGGAGAACTAGTGATCTATTGGGAAATTGTTGAGGCATAAGGAAAGGCAGGGAGTTTTTATTAAATTAATTTCTGTACTCTTCCCTGACTATACATTTTGGAAAAACATACAGAAGGACTAAAATTTTGGATGTGGCAAAAGCCATGCAAAATCTGGGGAATCATTTAAATTGTTACTTACAGCATAAATGAAAATACCTGTTACAATCTGTCTTTAGTGTGCTATGCTTCAGATTTCAAGTTTTGATTTCCTCTGTATGTATTGAGACAATGATCAAGTCATCACTCCAGTTCTCTTTGATAAGGTAAGTCTATCAGCACATCGAATGTGCACAGCATCTCCAGGTCATCAGTCCTCCCTGTGAACTCCTCCTCCTTCTCTAAATTATTTCAAAAACTTTCCTGCTCCATGGGCACAAGAAGATGCAACACAGAAAGAAGTGGGAGCCTTCTTTATGTCAGCAGTATTTTTCCTATTTACCATTACATTTGGAGACCTCAGTTATACAGTTTGAATGTATTTAATGTGTCACACTGATTCTGTATCAACCTAGTGTCTCAATCAAAATGTTGTACAGCAGCAAGAGAAATGCCTTACAGTAGTCTTGGTGTATTAAATCAATTGCATAACTTTTCTTAACATCAAATAAGAAAAGCCCAATTTGACATGATTTTTTTTTTTTTGTACACATCAAATCCCAGATGGGCTAGCTTTCCTTATGCTACCCTTCCTTAAGATGTATAAATCGCATCCCATCATTTCTGCTTGGCATAAATAACAGGTAATAGAAAAACAAGTCTATTAGTGGCTGGGTTGTACCATTCCTCCTTCAGTATCTGCAAAATAGATTCCTTCTGTAGTTTTCCTGAACCTCTTCAGGGCTCTGATATAATAAAACTTGTATTAATGGCCTGCACAACACATCAGTAAGCTCTTTTACAACTAACTGATGAAAGTTTCTGAATTTGTTGAGTTCCTTAAATGCAGAAGGTTTCTATTCTCTGTTCCCACAGGGTACCATATAAGCAATATGCCCAAGAGACAAGAAAACAGACTCTGCTTAATGCTGAGGTCAAAATGTTTTGACCTGGATGAAGCAAACTAAAGCAGGTCAGAAATGGCAGTATTTCTCCTGCCCTCCAGAAATCTCCTTGAGGAATACATGTTAAGAGCTATATAATTTTTCTGAAAAATAAACTCAAACGAAAATTCCATATCTTTATTCCTAAATTAATGATTGCATGCAGATAATGTATATAATATATAATCTATAACCTTGCTAATCTTCTCCCTTATTTTGCCTCCCTTTTATTATCTCTCATTTCTCTTTAATTTTTAAATAGTCTCTTACACTTTTTTTGAGTGAATAGAATGAGAATCTGTACAAGGGGGTGGAAAGAGTTATGTCTGGTGCCCTCCAGAAAGGGCTGTCCCTCTTGCTCTGGCCATGTCGCAGTGTGTACCAGTGAAAACACTGTTATGTTTTCAGTCATAGAGAAAAGCTCTCATTGTGCATTCCTGTGGCTAAAAAAGAAATCAATGTCAAACACTAAAATGTAGAATGAATTCAGATTTTCATTAGATGTGGGTAGCCTGAATGAAACAAAACAAGCTGTATGTTCTGGGCTGGTCCAAGGGAAAGAAGCTCAAAAAGATAAATAGTAGATGCTACCATAATATCATGGGCAAGTCAAGGAAAACAGAATAGGTGTGTAAGCTGTATAAACAGTAATAAATCCAGTTCAATTGGTTAATGTTAAGCATGTTTTCCATGAAGAATGGGGGGAAAGAGTCCAGAATTCATATGAGGAAGACAGGAGCAGACTTCCTGCATAGGACAAGCAGCCAGAAAACTACTCCCAATTTCCTATGGCAAATTTCAGCTCATGATCAGAAACTCTCCCTCAGAACTTGCCCAAAGCCTTACCCAGAGAAACAGAAAAGGCAAGAACATGAGTGGAAAACAACATTAGTTTAAGAGCATGAGCAGCAGTGCCCAAAGCTACAGCAAGGAACAGCAGCTAAAACAGTCTCTACCATACAGAGGATTTTTGCTCATTTTCTGAAGACAGCAGAAAACCCACATTAAGAAGGGCTATCCAGTCCTTTCCCACCTCTTCCCAAGCCTATTCATCCCTTCTCAAAAAATCAGCAGTGTAAAATTCAACCTTCACAGAACTGAATTATTGTTCAAGTACAGTGAAAGAATGGTGAAAGTTTTCTGGACCAGAAGAGGACCAGATTCACCTCTCCACTCATCAAAGCCTTATTTATACATTTTTTTTCCACAGTAAAATGGAAACAGACCCGTAAAAAAAAAAAAAAAAAAAAAAAAACACACAAAAAAAAAAAAAAAAAAAAAACAAACAAAACAAAACAAAAAAAAAACAACAAAAAAACCCCCTAAATATAAATGTATATAATTCCTTGAGTTCCTCAGATGAAACTAGTATAGAGTATACACAGTGGCTATACCTCTGCAATACTTGTCATACTGCTGTAAGTGGGGTTTGAGTTGTTCAAACACCCAAGCAAGCTCCTGCACCATTAACTCCTTTTATGCCGATATACCAGTGTTCAGGACTGGCTGCTGGGATTTAGTTACTTGAGGTTATTCTTTATCTTTTTAGTTAACTTAGGGCATAGAGCCCACCCAAAACCACACAGCAGTAGGACATAAGTGAAATACACCCCACATCCAACTACAAGACTGAAGGGTACACTTTTCATTGCTCCATACTACCAGATATGTATCTGCTGTGGTAGACAGGATTTTGAACAGGTTCACCACCTGAGCATGTGCCATTGCCCTGGACAGGCACCAAGTATGCCACTATGATCACACACTGCCAACAGCACCTGGGAGAGTCACATAGAACCTAACTCGTGTATCTTGACAAACTAGTCCCTGCTGTGACAATACAGTGTACTAAACTTCCATCATCAACTCTTGCTGCTACTTAAACCATGTCCTTCTCTCATCTCTCAACACTGTATTTTTCCATACTTTTAAAATCTTCTCTATACAATAACATTGTTCAGAGATTCCATCATTGGTCAAAAACAAGAATGCCTTTTAACAGTATATCGGCCAAAAAAAAATTGTGAAGTGACAATCACAGTATCTATTTTAGAAACCTTCAGAAAGCAGATGAAGTAAATCCAATGTGTTTTGGGACCCACCACTCTTTGCAAATAAAAAAGGAAGTAAACTTTGAAATTCAAGAGATCTTGGTCTATATCACAAAAATCTAAATGTAAAACCACATAGTTTGATTAAATACACAGGCCTGTGCCATCTTGTCCTGTGCCATACACACAGTTCAATTTGGTTTCAGTAGAGATAAGTTAAGTTGGAAAGTTTATTATTGCCAACATCTGTATTTAAGTTTTTACCCTAAGTTTTTATCCATAATGTTTTTCAATATCGTACAGACATTCTGGAAGATGAAGGAGATTAGAATATGGTGCCTTCATGAGACTATGAGGTTTCATGAGAAATTCAAGTTAAATATGTTAGCAATTCCCTTTGGTCTAGCTACTCATGGTAGTTCAAAAAGGCCGAAAGGAGAAGCAGAAAAATAAAAATTGTTAAAACGTGATCTCTAAGGTCAAATGATAACAAAAGAAGATAAGTTAACACAGATTACTCAATAACCAGTTTATTCTAATTGCTGTTGGAAAACCAACGCAAAAGAGTACATTGTCTCATCACCAGTGATCACATCTCTCTTGAATCATCAAACACCTCTCAGCACCTGACCACTGACATATATTCTGACACATAACCAGTTATCCTGCCTACAACATATTCAACAATTGGGTCTAGGGCTCATACTTGGGAAGGTGTGCAGAATTGGCATCAGATGAATATTGGGACAGGACTTCATCTGATGCCATCTGATGCCATGCTGCAGGCCTTTGAAAGAGATGCATTTTCAGCATCAGACATTTCTGTTCTACTTGTTGAAACTCTAAGCCTTAGGCAGGAAAAAAAACAAATCTATTGGAATAGGAAAGCCAACCCAGAGGTCATTTATTTTGTAGCTCACTCAAGATTAGGATGAAACTTTCACAGTGACTACTATATTTTTACAGTGACTGGCAGCAGGAGACTATGACTGGCTTAATTAACTCACAGTCTAATGAATTTTTCTCTTAAGCTAATATTTGAGAAGCATTTAAAATGGTCCATAAGAGATTGAGGTTTGACAGTCATCTTTTTTCAAGAAGTTTCAGGATACTGCTACAGGAGATGAACAATACTATGTATGACTACAGCCTCTTGATGCTTGCTCACAGGTTCAGGACAAATTCATTCAGTGTACTAGTGGAAAGAAATCATTCCCTCCAAGTGAAAAAAAAAAAGCCACAAGTTGCTCCTTAGTGGGAATCTTAACAGCTGCAGTACTAGCACCTGTTTTAAACATAGGTGTGTCTTTGATTATCATTTTGCCTTACAAGTCTCATTCTCAAACTGCTTTGTTTGGAATTGCAAAGTGACTCTAATTTACTGTTGGCATGTATAGTCCACACTGTTGCCATATGTCCTGATGTAATCTAAGAAATAAAGATGTAAGAAATAAAATACAAGTTCCTGAATTCAGTTGAGTGTTGCTGTGAAGTGCCTTCTCAGTTAGATACTATTCACCTTATCCATTGTAAGAGTTTCTCTGTTAAATACCGTTTAGCTCAGACTTATTGTTATTGTAATTGCAAATGCCTTTCCTAAAGGCTTTCTCTTTACTTACCTGGGACCCCTTCCTTTGAAATTGTATCTTTCCCATCGAACCACTCCTGCCCCGCTCCCTGCATGGCAACTGCATGGCAACTGATGACACCACTCGCCATGCAAATCAAGGGGATTCCCATAGGCTTTAGCCCCCCGATAGAGGAAGTGGAATTGATATTAAAAACTCCTAGAACAAACGAGCCATAGCTCAGACCGGACTCGAAACTACGTCGGTGAGCAGTGAAAACATCAGGCTACCTACTGGGGCTCCGTGTCTTGTGACAATAACGTCAGTAGTACTCTCTCCGCATGACTACCCTGGACTTGTGAGCTAGGGTCTTCCTAGGGACTCTCACAAACACGGGAGCTCTAGCTCTGCCGTGTGGCAAAGTGGAATATCTCCTCCCCTGCGTAGTCCATTGGGAGCGTCGGTGTGCTAGCCCTCGGGCCCCCCTAGAGCTGATCTTAATAAAGGCATTAAAAAGGAGCTGGTCTTCTTGCCCATTCATTTCATCCCACTCTTTTGGGGAGATGCCTCTTTTGACATTCCTTATAGAGGCCCACAGAGACAACTCTTGAGTAAGATATTTGTTCACATGGGGGTAAAGTCATACACACACATTTATGTTCTTGTGCAATGGGAAGTAAGTACTACAGTTTTACAGATATGGTACATGCATCACATGCAGTATCCTGGAACTCAGAACGAGGAAAAAAACCAACAACCCATTGCAAAGAGGCACATAGCTAAAGTCCTAGTCAAAATGACAAAGTCTAAAATAAAAACTGTAGGAGTCCAGGGTATTCCTCTGGAAACCCTGGACAAGCAGAAACCTGTACAGGGGGGTTTAAAACCTGTACAGGGGGGTCGGAGATATGTGCAGGGGGGTTACAGACCCTGGCATGGACCCCAGACAGGCAGGGGTCTCGATTATAGTCCATGGGAAAGATTACCAACACTATGGGAAGAATTGCAAGGCCTTGAAAGTAGTAGAAAGTAATAATATTTTCACGTTAGGGGTTTCAAGATAAGAAGGACCAGAGACAAGATGGAGGATTCTGGGTGTTACCCTAGAGTCTTCTCCTTCTTCTTTGTCTCCATTTTGCACAGTGGTGACGACATGAAGTAGGTTTAGAGGGATTGGGTTAAAGTAGAAAATACCTGTCTAGTGTTAAGTGTATGCATTGAGTCACAATTGTAAATAATGTGCACGTAATTATCTGTATATAAGATGACGAGCTGTGAGCAGGCGGGACAGTCGTCGCCTGTTGTCCGTGCTGTCCAGACCTTGGCAGAGCTCAGAGAGAATTGTAGAGATAAGGTAAAATAAACAAGGAGGAAAAGTCAGAAAAAGAACATCTGAAGACTCCTCGTCTTTTCTGTGGGCGGCTCGGGGCTTCCCGAAGGACCAGGGGCAGTGCCCATCCATCATTCTCGGGCAAGCAGAGACCCCGAGAAAAAACACCTTCATAAATCACTTTGTTGGATTCTCCTGGAGTAAGAGGCAAAACATGCTTAGAAAATATTAACTCCTTTTCCTGTTAAACTTGCACCCCAGAAGGTGTACAGAGCAGAGTAACTTATTCTGTTTTGTTAATAAGGAAGCATTTGGGCAAAACTGTAAATTATTTTTGTTTAACAACAGCAAATGAAGCATCACAGAAATACATGTCCTCTATGTGTTTATTGTAAGGCAGACAAGGAAGCCTGGCAGTTGCTCATTATTATTCCTCACGTTGCTTCTAATGAACAGATCTATGCTCTCACTTTTCATTGGCTTAATCAAGGATTCTCTATGATATGCAATTAATCTTTAATATGAAAGTGATTAGGGAAAAGACAAAAATGCAGCTGAACATCCTGACCACTGAAAACCAGATTAAGGAATTATTCAAAACCCATTCCCTTTATATTGCAATTTACATTTGCAAATCTCTTGATACATCAAAGCTCAATGAAACAAGTTTATTTTTATAACCCATGGAACAAAACCCACAGTTTTCATTCAGATGGATATGTTGGTAGTTCTTTCAGCAGTGAGCCCACATTGCAATTTTAACACTCTAAAGAAAACTGGAGGAAAGAAACATATTACCAAAGTTTACAGAAAGGTATTGGAAGCACTTACTGAAATAATACTGGCAAACCTTCCCCATCCATCCTCTCCTGGTCGAACATATCAAAAACCTCCAGTTGTGAGCCTGGGTTTTCCAGCCTTGCATGGAAATCATGGAAAGCGTGGAAAACAACAGCTGGAGAAGCTGCTCTTCACTGAGACAGGAAAGCAGCTAAGACTTTAGATGGATGGATGGCCTTGACCACCACTGCACATCTAATTAAAGCTTGAGTATGACTGAGTATGGCAAATCTGAAGTGTAGGAAGGAGGCTGAACACTAAGAAGAAATCAACCAAAGATGGATTCTCTGGGTTCAATGTGGAAAGGACGAAGCCCCTGGAACGTCTAAGCAGGGCACAATAAAAACATCACGAAAACGATGTTAAATAAGTGTCTGCATTTGCCAATCAACACTCTCAAATGTTTTGAGATGGCCTATGAGCTATAGGAAAAAAATCAATATTGATATTTTGGAAGGTAAGTAGTTTATCATAATCATTACTTTTATTTTTAATCAAAACCAGAAGTTTAGCATAGGCTGGTTATACAGCTAGCAGTGCTGTAAGCAAGCCTTTTAATAGGGGTAGTGTTTGCATTCATTTTTTTCACCAGAAGCTTCAAAGTACTAAAACTTTCAAAACACAAAGGCCCCTAAGAACTAGTTTCCGAGGAGATTTATGGAAATCAAGATCTTTAAAAAATTCTCTAGTCAATTTTTAAAACCATAGTAACCAACTAAAATGGAAAATTAGGCAATAAGTCATTACTATGTGTATATTTGACCATTTCATTCAACTCTGTTCAACACACCATTTCCAAGGGATAATTTCCAAGAGTCAGCAGAAAAAAATTAATTCTGTGAGACAACTCTTTTCCTTTCCTTTTGAAAGAAAAACACTTGAATATTTTGTTTGGTAGGCAGAAGTCTGCAGTGGGTAAGTCAACTTTGAATAGTAATGTATTAAAAGATCCAGCCTTCTAGAACTCACTGAAGCTGGATCCTATTCCCTGATCAGGGAAATGTCCCCAGCCTGAAATCATGTCTCCAGAGCCTGCCTCTATCCTGGCAGCTCCCCAGACTAATGCTGCCTTCCACCTGCCACACCATCACCTGCAGCAATATATAATAATACATAAAAACCAGTGTGCACTATGTGTATTTCTTTTAATCAAAAGATATCTTTGATACTTATGAATTCCCTCCTGCATTTAGCTCTGCAGAGCCAACTCCATAATGTTTTAAAATTAAAAACTAGAAAATAAAAACCCATTTTCCCATGAAACCTCACATGCGTGATAGTACTAAGTTTGATGGGAACCATTCTGAAGTGACAAGAAAAATGTGGTACCCTTGCATTTCTAAACCAGGATCAATATAAATCTTTAAGTTACTTTATCATTTTCCTGTTCTAAAAAATCATCTCCAACACAGCTGAGAAATAGATTCTACTAAAATACCACCGCATTTCCAATGACATAAATGCCATCTTCCCCCTGCACATGGAATTCCATCTCTCCGAAATGGGAGATGTGCACAGCCCAAACAATTGAGCAGACCACTGGGTATATCAATATATCCTTGTCCACACTCCCAAACCCTCTTAGTACAACTCCTCTGACACCCAACTCAAGCTTCTATTTTCACATTCGGTTGCCAGCAGTAGTATAGGTTCCTGACACAAACACAATACAACAAGCCTATTGCCTGCATTTTGCAAACCTGAAGAATGAATTATATTCAGTCTGAAATAAAAGTAAAACCAAAATCTGTATCACACCTTGCAGTCCTTCTGTATTTTCCCTCATGCCTTCCCAGTACAGTTACCTTGAAAGAGAAGTGACCTTAACTGTTTCTAAGATAATCAGCCTCTCGTAGTATCCTGTCTCTGAGGTTTAGAAAAGCATCTTGTGAAAAAGAGGCATTAAACATGTGCTTAAACATGTTCCTGACTTCATACCATGGAAAGAATCTTTATACATTTTTTATTATATCCATCTAGCTTAGACACCTGTAATTGTATTCTCCAGTTCTCAGTGCACAGAGCTTCCTTCCAGGGACTGAACAGGGAGCAGCTTTTCACAGCGCCTAGAGGAACTTAATTACCTCCTCAACTTTGACCCCTCTGTCAGATTCAAATAAGTTGATCAATGGGGGCAAAAGCTATGAGGTACCAATAGGAGAGAGACAAAGAGACAACTAGATCAGAGGGCTGTTAATCTGTATGCCTCATTTCCTTCTGGAACCAGGCTAAAGAAGTATCTTGGGACAAAAGACTTGTGACAGCCCATCCCTTACCTACTCATGTGTAGGAATGCAGCCAGATAGCATGGTAATTATGGACTGGAGAATTTAGGGGGTTATTTTAAATGATGTGCTTACCCTGGAGCAAAAGCTTTGAAATGACAAATTGGAAGAAGTCATTATTTCACCAAACCTCCTCCAGTATTTCCTCCCTTCCCCCTCTTTTTAATTTTAATCTTGATCACAGCCTACTCTAACAGTCAGGCTTCTCCTTTTGTTTGACACTGTAGTAAAGTTGTAGAGCTGTTTGTGAAACGTGTTGCCATGGAAACTAATGTGTGCTGCCATGGAGATCATGTCAAATCCAGCTTCACATCTTCACTGCAGACTCAAGAAAAGAGGAAGAGAAGGCAAGGAGGAGAAATCCTTCCTTGAAAAACCAAATGTTTTGAAATATTAGCCAACATAACAAGAGAAGTGTCAAAAGTCGAGGTCACTTTTAAACCATCAACATTAACAATAAGTCACACAATGCTTTCCAAGATGCCACTTCTTTTAACAATATTCTCAGAACCCTCATAGTTCAGGGCTTCAAAGCATTGAACAACACATGTGCAAAATCCTGGGTTCGTTTTTAAACTATCTAGATACCAAAAAAGCCTTGCTCAAAAATTTTTCCAAGTCAAGTAATTTCAAGAAGCACAGAAGGAAGGAAAAACTACTAACTGTAAAAGCTGCATAAAATGCACGTGTTTTAATAAGATAAATTAATCAATGATTCATGACATACATACATGGTCAGATTAAGACCTAGAAGAGATTAAGGAACTGAAGTTCATTCTAAAGAAAATAACTAAAAAAATCATCTAGACATCTTTTTAAAGTAAATGGTAGATACAAAATCTTGTATTCATTTCCCTACACTATAAAACTCCAATTTTTATTTTTCCTGTATTCTTCAAATGAAAACAAGGAGAAGTTATAACTAAAAGTCACCAGTAAATTGCTTTAAGATTATGAGGTGTTACAAATTTAAAGAGCCAATCTAAATAAAAACAATTTATTGCCAACGAGAATTCTGGACAAGAAATTGACAAAGCCAAATGAAGCAATAGAGCCAGCGAAGCAAGGAAACGGTGCAGCACCGGCTGAAACCCCAAACGTGACCTCTACCGCGTCACGTCTCCCCGAGGTTTCACGAGTGCCCGAGCCCAAGTCTGTTAGCTTTATACCCCTCCTGGCTTTGGACTCGGTGTACATGTCCTGACTTGTCTCCCTGGTCCTGGAGTTGGGGGAATGTTAAAACTTCCAGCAGCCAGGCTTGCCGATCAGGGTAGAATTCTATAAGTTCTTTTGTTTCTTGATGCTGTGGCTGATAGGAGAAACCACGTCTGAAAGGATTTCCTGGGTATGGGAAACTCCTGAGCTGCTCTCCACCTCTCATTGGTAGTGTAATTTCTTTGTCCTTTTCCCAGAGCTGGAGATGTTTCTTCTGCTCTCAGGGAGTTTCCTTTTGGCATTCCTAAAACTCCATGTTCACTACTACCCACTATAACAACAAGTATTATGATAACATGAGGTATCCCTTATTACACATATTATATTATGAAAACATGAATTACTCATTATTACATGAGGTATCTTAATTCCTCCCAGTAGTCAAATCCTAAGCATTCACGCTCCCTGAGGAAAACCCAATTGACACAAACTTGACTTTAGCCCATTCAAACAAATTTCAAGCGGAGTTTCTCTAATCAGTGTGCACAGTCATCCTGCTTTAATATTAAAGCTGTCTCTAAATCTTTGCCAGATCAGGGACAAAGTTTTCCTGGCTCATGAGACTATATGAATTACTGATAATAAAACGTCAGAATAAGGAAACATATAAATTAATGTTCAAATATCCATCATGAAGAGCAGTGCCTTCATGAGTTAATACTAGATTTTGTCTATATAAATAAAATATATATTATGTTCTATGCAAGATAGATTACATCTCCAAATTATAAAAGTTCTCCACACTTGATGGTTCTGCACCAAGCATTGAGGATTTGCAGATTTATAACACATGAGCAAAATTATTTTGGTATTCTATAAATGCATTTTGAGTACAAACTAATACTACAAATTTAAAATTCAACCAGTCATTTTCTGTGAAAGAAGTGGAAATAAGCACTAAAAAGAACCAACATATCTTCTTTCCCAAGTTGATCGACTCCAGGAAAACAAACAAACAAACAACAAAACAAAAACACCCCACCATAAACTTTTGAAGAAAGTTTTGCAGCAAGAAAAACTTTGCAGATCCATCAGTCCAAAGGATTTGTCTGAGAAAAATATTACAGATATAAAAATGCCTGAAACTCACCCTGCTATACCTCCACACAGGACATACTCTTCTAAAATCTTAAGAGCTTCACATGTTTTCTTATGTACAAAAGGTACTTCAACGTGCTTTTCACAAAACTAGATTTTTAATCAACACTTTTATATTTGGTGTTAGCCTGTGGGCAGAAAACCTACGCCATACCTGACAAATCAAGTTGTGAGGCATGTAATGCTATTTTCAGAGTGCCAGCAAGAAACAAACCAAATACAACAGCAAAGTTGCACTGTATAAGACAAGGAGGAGGACAAGCCTTCCACAACTACACAGTGATAAAATAACTTGTAGTAAATAGCGTGTCTTTTAGATGGAATGACATTCAGTAAATAAAGTATATTTTAGATGAGAATAAATTTTAAGGTTCATCGATTCAGCCCACAAAAAGTCCTTTAAAAATACACCTTGAAAATGGATTAATATCTTACACTGCTCCTACTCTCTGAAAACAGCTGGGTTCTAACATCCACCTTGACTGGGATAGGCTAAAGGCCTGGAAAACATCTATACTAAGACAACCTGATTTCACTGAGATGCTACAACTAAAATCCTGTTTCTGTTTCTTTCTCACATAGCTACTTTTCCACTACAAACAGTTATCTAGACTTCTCATCCCTAAATATTTTTTTTCCCCACACACACAATATGGGAAAAAACAGACCATAAACCTATAGTAATTTCATTTTAACCATATAATGAATCAAAGTTTACGGTATTTATCAGATCCCATTTTCTATCTCATGCATTTGAGGAAAGGCTCCTTCACTTTTGAGGATAGGTTGAGGAAGCTGGGTGACGTACTACCCCCCTGCCCGCCCCCCTGGGCTGCTGTGCTAGCTCACTCTTCTGGGGAGCTTTGGGGGGAATACCTCAGGGGATAGGGTAAAAGATTCAAAAGAGGCTCTTACCTCAGGGTATTCTAAGGCTTTATTCTTGAAGGGTTCCCGGGGCCAAAGAGACCAAACAAGAAAGAGCACAGGTTTATCTAGACTTTTTGTCTCAGGACAGATAGCTGGCACTGAGCCAATTAGTCAGAGATAGGGGAAAGGTAGGGTTAAACTAAAGGTTACAGCTTTAGGGGGTTCTGGGGAAAAACCATTTCCCCAGAGTAATACAACAGCTGGGCTTCTTCAGATTTGAGAAGAGACAGCTGCAAGGAGACCTCATCAATGTCTGTAAGTACCTGAAGGGAGAGTGCCAAGACAATGGGGCCAGACACTTCTGGCCAAGCAACAGGGCACGAAACTGATGCACAGGAAATTCCAGCCAAACCCGAGTAAGAACTTCACTGTGTGACTGAGCACTGGAACAGATTGCCCAGAGAGGTTGTGGCGTCTCCTTCCCTGGAGATATTCAACAGCTGTCTGGACACAATCCAGAGTAACACGCTCTAGGGGACCCTGCCTAGGCCAGAAGGTTGGAAGAGATGACCTCCAGTGATTCTGTTATTTGGCTACAAATGCATAAGGTATCAGGGGAAAAGGAGATTCTGTTTATCTGGAGTGTTTCTTCAACTTGGGTAAAATCTAAATAATACAGAAAATATTCCAGGTAATGATACCAAATACTCCTTCTATGCTGCACTGGTCCTAGGACCAGCTGGCATGCTGTGCACCTGGATACTTTATCAACTTTCTGGATCTTTCAATAGTTCCCAGGGAGAGGAAAAAAAAAAAGGACAATTAATTTTTTTTATTCCCTTGACATTGAATTTATGCAGCCTGCCTCAGAGGCTGCAAAGTCTAGACAAAGAACAATAAGTCTGGACTACAATCCCTCTTGCAGGCATTTACTCTGATAAAAGTACTCCAAAAGCTCTTGGAGTGGGACAAATCCAAAACCAGCATCAAGATACTGCTTACAGGAAGTAACAAGAAACAGATTCATCAAGAAAAGACACCTCAAACTAATTTAATTTTCTTCTGCAGCAAAGTAACAGGTTTTGTGGCTCAGGAAAAAGCACAAATACTTTATATCTTGACTGTATTTAAAGTTTTAAATATACTTTCATATTTTTTAAATTTTCTTTTTAAAATATTTTTTCAAGAAAGTTTGGAAAACATGATCTAGATAAAGTTCATTCAGGCTGGATTCAGCAGTTATCACTGGTTTTACATGAGTGACTGGTACAGACCTGGACAAATTCCATGTGCTAGTCCTGCTACATCTCTAAGTGGTTGACAAGAAAGAGTCAACTTATTAAATCTGTAAACCAAATGGAACAAAGACCAGAAATGTGAGGGACAGGATTCAAATCCAGTATTATTGGGGCAAAGTGGAAAAATTGGAAAAAGCAGGGAAGAAACGTAGCTGTACACACTGCATAAATACAGTCATGAGAACTTCAAGCCAGGTGTTGTAATTTAACCCACTGTGCAGCCACTCTGCCACTCCCCCCTCAGTGGGATCAGGGAGAGAATCAGAAAAGTAAAAGCTAGAAAATTTCATGGGTCGAAATAAAGACAAGTTTAAAAGAGAAAGCAGAAATTGCACTCACAAGCAGAGCAAAGAAATTCATTCACTGTTTCCCATGGGCATGCTGGTGTTCAGTCATCTCCAGGAGAGCAGGGCCTGCCTCATCAGGCAGAACAATTACTTGGGAAGACAAATGCCATGGCACTGAAAGTTCACCCATTCTTTCTTCTTTCCCCAGCTTTACATGCTGAGCATGATGCCATATAGTATGGGATATTCCTGTGCTCAGCTGGGGCCAGCTGTCCTACTTTAAACATCATTTCTAATTGCTAAATAAATAAAAGCCAGCTAAAATGACTGCTTGTGATGAGAATCTGCTTTCTTGCAACTAAAGAGTTTCACATGGCAATAGAACAATTGAATATGGCAATGTACTTCCTTTTTCAGCTGGCATTTTCTATTATTTGCATTCTTTAAGTAAGACACAACAAGATATGACAGTTGCTGCAATTTCTTGTCAAATTCTCTTTGTATTTTCATCTGCAATAAATGACAAATGGGGCAAAAGCAATGACAGGTACTCTCCTCACCATATGAGGAGGGAAAGAAAAATTGCATGCACAAGTGATCCATTAGTTTAATGCAAAAGAGATTATGGAAGCAGTAGTCACTCAAGAGCAAAGGGATAAGTGATGTCTCACAATCCATTACGCTAATGGTGAGAGCAAGGGAATGCCTTTGTAATTGCCAGAGAGCAAGCTGAGAGAGACCTCTGGGGATTCAGACAGTGCACAGGGCAAAGGAGAAACTGCTTAGCCCTGGTGGAAGAATGACTGCTGACTTACAAAATCACATGTGTTATTACAGACATCAGACCCATCCTTACAGCCTTTACTTGTAAATGTCCTTCCCTGGTTTGTTCAAGACCCCATGAGTCAAATGTATTTCAAAAGCATTGCCTAGGGGAGTAAAGAACCAAATTTTAAGCTCCCTTTATTCCCTCCTCCTCAGTTCATTTGCTGTTTCCAGTTTCCCAATTCAATCCTCATCTGTGAATCCAGAGACAATCCTCATCTGTAGAGGCAAGAGCAGAACATGGATGCACTCTTCCCAGTGCACAGCTCTGAGCTCTACAAAATCTGGTCACACCAAGGGAAGAAGTGAACCACTTCCTTTTCATGCCTCTAATAGACCTGGCCCAAGAGACAGACCTTTTGCTGCTTCCTTAAAATCTGCAATCTCGTATGACTTCACGCCTCGGCTGACTTTCTGCCAACCAGTTCACTGCCCTTCCATCTCCAGGGTTAAGCCAGTGCCAAACTGCTTGTGGCCAGCATGCATGAAAAATTAACCACACTGATTTCAAGCAACACAAATCTGCTGAAGCTTCATGAACTTACCCACTATGCTGCAGGTACAACTCCACAGGAGGCTGGCATTGCTGATGCCCTGCTCTTTTTTAGCCAGTGAAGGTTGGAAATGGTGTCTCTGAACTGTAGGCAACTCGTTAGGATGAAGTCTAAGTGAGGTGTAGCAGAGACACACATGTGGCCACACGCCTCGACCAGCCCGATTTCCAGAACCAGGGAGCCACTTCACAGATTCGATGTGCCTTCTGCAGTGCCAACCCAATCAATCAGGTAGTTAAACACTGCTTTCAGACACTTTGTTGTGCTTCATATCTCACAGGCCTGATACACTGCACAAGCTCCTACCAATGGGCACACACTGCTAACAAATGTCTCCCTCATCTGTTGGCTTTTTGGCAGCCCACAATAGGTCACTGTTAATGCAATTTCATTTTCTTTATTAAATCTTCCCTGAAGTATCATCACAGAGTATTATTTCCCTTTGATTATTTAATATTTCAGAATAGAGACAGTGTCACCCTGCTTTCATGGGGTAGAAAGTTTCTCCCTTGATTAATCCTCAGAGTTGACAGGATTTTTCTTTTTAAGTGAGTAACATTCACATTTGTTAAATAAGCAACATCTAAAAGGCCATAGAACAAGGCTTAGGAGAATATAAGGGAAGAAGTGAAGCATAGCCAAGTCAAAACCACCCCAAATCAATACAAAACACCCTGTAGTTTCTTGCTATCTCAAACTTGCAGAGTTTGTTTGCAACTGGGCAGAAAGACCCCCAAATTCAAATGCCTTCTAGTGAGAGCAGCACTTTTGGTAATTTAATAAAAATCAAGGCTTTTCCTAATGTTTGTAGTATCTGTAGTCAAGGAAAGGTCAAGGAAAAAAAGAAATCTCAGCCTTCCAGCAGTACAACTCCAACCTATATACACTGAAAGTCTTGAACCCTGTAAGCACCCTGATCTCTTAGGAGAAAGTCTCCACATCAAAAGCCTTGAAAATTCCTACATTGGCAGGGAGTCCAACTTCTGAGTTTTCAACACTTGTAGACAGAATTATTGTCTGTATATGTGATTACCCTTTGCACTTTTCAGAAGTACATTGCTCTACATAGATACATGCAGGTGATTATGAATCAATCATTACTGCTTGTGACACTTTCCACTGAACATAATGACATTCAGCCTCTCTGTTAAAGCAAAACTAAACTCTCCAGGGAGACAGACACAAACAATATGAGCAACATACACTTCAAGGAAATGCTAATATAAACTACCACAGAAATACTGACCAGAAATTCTGGTCTTGTGTTGACACAAACAACCACATAGTAGATGTCAGGTGAGATTTGCATCATCCAGCTCTAGCTGTTTTGCTTAAATTTGCATTGAGCCTTCCTTGAGAGAGAGACACAGGAAATTACAACTTATCTTAAAATAGAGAATGGTTCATCCTAAGCCCCCCTCCCCACTACAAAGAACGCAGTTATTCCACTGGCACAAAAGGGCTCAATTCTGGACAGCTAAAGTAAAGTGAGATACATTTAATACAGCAATGGGAGAAAGATCTCCAGAACTGCCACCAAAATCCCCAGTACCCTTTAAGAGCCACTTATTTATGATCCCAATAAACAACTTGGGCATGAAAATCCCAAGCAGAACTTATTGAGGTTTTCTGCATTTTGGAAGATTTAAATATTTCACCTACTAATAAGTCAAAGTGAAAAATATCAGAAATGTCAGAAGTGACCGTCTCACAAAGGGCCACTGTCAGACACAATTCTGTGAAATACAAGGTATAGCGCTGAGTAGTGAATCATCCCGTGTCTGTACACTGAAACCCCTATAACACCATGCAGAACATGCAGCAGTGGTTCACAGATATTATTGCAATAGACATTTTGTAGCAGCAAAGGGAAGGATCTGAAGGGAGAAAGTAACAATCTATTCAGGCAGTCTCTTACCACTGGCTCAATGAGTAGAGAAAGCAGCTTTACGTGAATTGCCAGAGTTTGTTGCAAAAACAAAGTACTTCAGTCACGTTAATCATCTAGCAAAAGAAGAGGCAGAGGGCACACGAACATGTATTTAAGAATAAGCAATATTTAGTACATCCAGAAAGATAAAATTAATAGACAAAAAAAAAAAAAAATTGACTGGGATTCAAATAAAATGAAACAGAGAAGAAAAAAATGCCCTTACAGCAGTTTTAACTTGCAGAAAGCTGCTGATGCTATTACCATAGAAAAGGAGAAAAATGACCAAATCACGGACAAAGATTTTTCTGTCAAAAGATAAACAGAAAATTACATCCCACAATAATTCAAGAACAGAGGTAAATTTGGTCTAATTAAAAAAAAAAATAAAATACTAC
Source organism: Phylloscopus trochilus trochilus (assembly GCA_016584745.2). Lineage (NCBI taxonomy): Eukaryota > Metazoa > Chordata > Aves > Passeriformes > Phylloscopidae > Phylloscopus > Phylloscopus trochilus. The sequence continues at coordinate 54,441,274 of WQNJ02000546.1, read as the reverse complement.
AACTAAGTCCCTGACTAAAGTATTGGTGATGGGAAGAGATAAAGGAGAGAATAGGGTCATATACAAGAAACTGGATTGTATCCAAATGAGACAGCAGTGCAACAGGACCACACAAGATACCCAGAACTACAACAAAAGATGCAAAGCTGTGCATTAGGGGGTTGGAATTAGAAGACAGTCTGGGATATAATGTGAAAGAAGTATTCGAAAAATAGGAGTGCACAGTATAATGGAGACAAATCAGGAGCAGGATGGTATGCAAGTACCAAAGATGAAGGCAGAGAAAGAAGATTAAGAGACGATTCAGGGAAGGATAAAAGACAGCTGAGGGAAGATATGAGGTTCACATGCTCATGAGGAGGAGAGGGAAGAGAGGGGAGAGAGGGAAGGGAGGGGAAGGAGGGGTAATTGAGAGAAAGCAGGAGGAATCAGGTTCACAACATCCTAAAGGAAGTGATTCTTAATGCAACAGCTAGTTGAGCTGTGAAAGTAATTTTCAAATACAATGGAGGTACAGATAGGTTCAAAGGAAAGCAGAGGAGATTTCATGGAACAGATCTCTGTTGAAAGGTAATAAATCCACAGAAACACAAGCAGCTAAAAACATTTCTGAGCAGCAAATGCTTGGGATAAGGTTAAAGAAGTAATACAGAAAAATGGTTTTTCTCACAGCAGACAAAAATCCCTGCAAAACATTATCTCCATTGCCTTAGTAAGTCTAGACCAAATATTTTTACCCTTAGGCCTTCATATCTGTTCACAGTCCACCCAGGTGATGACTGTCACTTTAAGCCAGCAAAAACTGACACTTCCACAAGGAAGAAACACCTTGCCTTCCTCCCACTTCTTATTTCCAGTCTTTGCTCAGTGTTTACTTGCATTGCCATAAGCCTTCTCAGAACACCCAAGCAGACCTCACTCTGGGTTAAAAGCACACAGCATAAAATAACTGGTTACTTCTAACTCGGGTCACTTCCCTGACACAGCTCTCCACACAGACACACAAATGCATGTCCTGACCCAAGGGAATAACTAACATGCAGAAAAGAGCTAGAGAAGCAGAAAGATGCACTGGGATTATTTAGCCTGGAGGAGAAAAGGCTTAAAGGAGATCTTATCAATGTGCATAAATAGCTGGTGGGATGAAGTGAGGCAGACTGAGCAAGGCTCTTCTCAGTGGTGACCAGTGATAGCACCAGAGGCAATGGGCACAGACTGAAATACAGAAAATTCCCTTTAAGAAAAAAACATTAACTAAGAAAGAAAAAAGCCCCAAACAGCTGTGAGTCCTGAAGAATGCAGACTACATAGATAATTGGATGGCAGATTTGACCTACCACTCCTATGGGAGATCACATTCCTGGTAGAAGAGCATTTAGTACCTGAAAATTTTGGTCGATAAACTGAAAATGGCTAAGTATTTGTTGCAGAGCATGACAAAGATCTCTGAAAGATTCTCATTTTTGTCCATGGACAGCAGAACATCTCTAAGGAAAGGGAAGGAACTTTTCAAAATTTTTTTTTCTACATATATACTTGGCTATCTATACTCAGCCTAGAAAAAGACTAAGCACAGTGATAAAACTTCTGCTAATTAGCTTTTGCTTCATCTGTCAACAGACTAAAAGTTTGACACCTCCAAGTTTTGTCCAGCTAATAGAGCACTTCAAGATTAGTTCTGCTTCCTGCTGTGTGAGTACCTTGACCATGGATCTAGTGGCACAGCAGAGATACCCTCCAATCCACCATCCAGCAGAAGAGGTGTCAGGCCAGGGGAAGACTGAAAGGTAAATGTACACACAAGATGCAAGGCAAATGCTAGCAAACAAGCACAAGAAATTTGTTAACTAAACGGAATCAGAAATAATCTCAGGATATTAAAAAAAAATCCATGAACTGTCTCTTTCTTCATTTTAGGAGATGACAAACTGCTGTTGTTGAGCAGCATGCTCTGAACAAGGAACTGCTCAACCATCAAACAAATGCACTGTCACACTAAAGAAATGCATTTTCCACATTCATGTTTTGCCAGATTAAACAGCTGGAGGATGGTCTTCAACATACCAGAGTAACCCACAAGGCAAAGAGTGAAGGTCTTTGAAGGGATAAGACAAATCACCACAAAATTGTAAGATTTTAATTGAAGCTATGTTTTTTCTTCCATTGCACTAGTGACTGGTTTGACTGCCACAAGAGAAGTGAAGCCAAAATGGGACATTTGTCTACTTGATGAGGACCACTTTCAAACAATCTGGTGAGAGAGCTACCCTAAGAAGCCCCACTGTGCAAAAATACAGGCCATTTTGCAAACAAAAATAAGAAGGTCCCAATACCACTGAAACCAGGACAGCCCAAACAGTAGCACTATACTTAGTTTGCACCAGATGCTTGACAGCCCAAACACAGGCTCAAACAGCTATGAAAAAGATGTTTGTGAGGTGGAAGGAAGTAGAGATATGAGAAGAAAAAAAATTGCTCCCAGCAGTGTCAGGAGGGAAAAAAAGAGAAACTCACTAGCATAACATTTGAATCTAAACTGGGAAAATTTGGAGCAGGGATCCTGTTCAAGGTGATCCTGTCAAGCCAAAAAGCAACTGTGTATGTTTGGGAGACAGGTTTCCCTCACCAATGTGTTTTTGTTTTCCAATGCGCAAGCGTTAGAAAACTGAAAACTGAGAAATCTGTGTGGTCTTTGTCCTACATAAATATGGAGTGAATATTTCCACAGTTATTTTAAGACTTCATAGGCCAAACATAATCTTGCATCCCTAGTGCAAGATTAGTGACTTAAATAAACTTGGCGTAAGCAGGGAGATGGGCCCCAGGCTTCCATGAAGTAAATACAATAGTACAGCACTTTAATGATGTGTGCTGGAGATGGGAGATAATTTTTAAGAAAGGGCTGTATTAAGAAATGGCGGAGTAGGTCAAGTCTCGTTCTCTGCACTGTGGGAAATCTAAGCATTTTGAAGTTTTCTTTACAGCTGAAACATAACAATAACTATCACCTTGCCACACCTCCATATCTGATCTCTCCCAAGATCATTAGGATCTGGATCTGATCATTAAACAAGGCTGCAGGGCTCCAGATCCTCTGAACAGTTGCCAGCTGCAGTACAAACACATTCGCATGAGGAACATTTTGATTCTGTTTAAAACAGCTTTTTTGTTTAAAACAGCTTTTTTTTTTTTTTTTTTGACAGAAAACCGTTCCACTGGCAAATTTTCATGCAGCTTCCCTACTTAATATGCCTCCTCTCCTCCCACACATGCATGCTCCAGAACTACTTCAAGAAGATAATTATACTGCATGTTAACAGTGTATTGGATTTGCTCCTGCCAGGTCACCTGTCTTCACTGGGAGTGAGAGACTCCAAAGAAAGGAGTCATCAAAACAAGAGTGATAAAATGTCTACACATGAATGACACATATTTCCCAAAAATACCTGCAAATAAAAACATATGGAGTTTTGGGGGGATGAGGGCATTTAAGAGGCTTAATATCCTCAGGGTAGCTCATATGGTAACATTCAGCTCTTTACTCAAGGAGCTATCTATAAGAAAATGAGCATTGTAATTATATCACCAATCTTGATCAACAACTCATGACTTCCTTGTGATTTGTGGGGGTCTCTAAGTTTCCAGCAAATAATCCACCAGTGGTGCACAGATCTGAGTACTACTTGTATCTCCATCTCTTCCCTGTGACTCAGCATTCAGCAGGGCTGCCAAGGGCTGGTCCAAGCTCCTGAACCACACCTGAAGCTGGGCAAGCCCAGCAGGACAGCACTGCAGGGATATGAGCTACAGCAAGAGGAGGAACATCAGAATTGGCTAGCAGTCTCTGAAAAAGTCTTCTCAATGCCAGACCTCTCTGCTCTAAAACAGGACTATTTTTTTTCTTCCACAGCAATTACATAAAAATGGTTCATTATGCAGAAGACTTGCTACCTCCAGCATATGCAGAATTTGCCTGCTGATTTAAGCTGAAAAAGTTTTTTACCTCCTGCCTCCTTTAAAAAACATGTGTGTGGGGAAACAAGCAAACAAAAAACAAAAACACCCTTAAAAGCTCCTAGAAGGAGCAAAGTTTTTCTATTCATTCATCATGAACTGCAGTTTAACTATGCTCCTCTAATGAGAAATCCTCAATTGGCATGAAGTCCAATTTAGACCTCTGCAGCTACAAGGTCTCCCTCCCACTCTACCATCTATCAGAATCCATGAACAGAGAACCAAGGAAAATGCCTATGGAAAGACAATGGTCTTGGCTGAGTGGTGCACCTGGAAAGCATTTCTCAGTAATCTCTCACCTTCATCTTCTCACTCAGAGGTGAGCCCCACAACCTTCTAGGCTCTGATCCAAGGTCCTTTGAGGTTACCACATATGATATGCAGCTTATCAAAGCTCTGACTGAATTACATCACTATCCTGTTACATGGAAATTTGTATTTGAAAGCTTTCATATTCACCATTAGCACAAGGATTTCACTGAAAAAATACTGCATAAAACAAGCCAAGTGAACATGCAAATTCCCACTGGATGCATCACTGAAGCATGAATGAAAACAGTTCAGAAGACTACGACTGAACATAGATGATCAAAAGAATGGGGCTTACGCAAAATTTAGGCATTGAAGTTGAAAATGAAACTCAGTGCTACTCAGTCCTGCTCTCAGCATAAGAGGATTCAGGAACCTCGTGTTCTGCTCCTGTGCATCACAGAAACACCAGTCTTGACAACCCACATGCTACTCTGCATATAAAACACCGGAACCAGCTCTTGGTTGGCACACATTAACTCCTCCTCTACCCATTAAAGCAGAATTATGCTCCCTCTTGCTCTCTGGCTCAACAAATCTTGAAATCTTTCATGAAGAACATAACTTTGGCCAGACCCAGATAAAGCATATCCCATACTCTCACACAGAGAAGCTCCCTGCCTGTTAGGGGACATTCCTGGAAAGTCACAGATCTAGGTCCTGGATCTGAATCAGGTACAAGAGAAATAGCAACACTCTACCTGGGGAGGGCAGCTTCTCCCTGAACACCATGCCTCACTCAACACACCAGTTCTGGAGTTCCTGCTTTTGAGACCTGCCTCCCTTCAGGCACTGTTAAACCATTTTGCACTTAATCCAGGGCACAAGGACACTGAGGGGGCAGAGATGCAGCAAGCTACTTTTGCTTTCATTATACAGGGAATAAAAGCCCTGGGGATAGCAGAGTGCTGCACATAAACCAGTTGCATGCAGCCTTCTCAAGATAATCTGTCATGCCTCTCTTTTTGGTGCAGCACTGCACGAAACATGGCTATGAATGTGTCCTGGATATAAGCTAGTAAGCTCACGATATGCTGTGTACACTTAGCAGCTTAGATCTTCATTTGCTTAAGGCCCTCTTATCACTTTTCATTTCAGCATGTGGATGTCCCCTCTCGTGGTCCCACAAGGATTATTTGGATTAGCAATGCTGCATTTATATTCTTTTTGGTCCAGGTAGCTAAAGCAGATGAACAGAGTTTTCAGTGAGTTATTAGAAGACCATCAAGCAGACTGATCTCCTGTCCATCTCTCAGACCTATTGTGAGAAGGTCACTATGATCCTTCCTGAGTTGCCAGATAATTCGGTGTTAAATCAGACTCCTCCTCAAACACCCTATTCCCCTTGCTGAGCCAGTTTGACAGCCCATCTCATGCAAACCCTGAGCCTACTACCACCACTTACACACCAGCTTTCCTAAGGTGCCTTGTCTAAGGTCAGCGGGACTCCCTCAGCAGGAAACGTCATGTGTGCACACACAATGCTGGCAGAATTAGGTTGGGAAAAAAACCTCAGAATCGTATTTTCTCAACAAATAATTCATACACATATGCACAAAATCCACATTTTATTACTGTTAAAAATCATTCTTATATGAACTAGGCAACCAAGATATTTTACAGAAGCAGAGGCTCTACCGGAAACATTTCCATTCCCACTCCAAACAGAGGTTTAAACACACAACCTCTCCCACACAGCCCTACGTCATCCTTTTGCTGTAATCAAGCAACTTCTTTCTCTACTATTTTTTGGGAAGTTGTTACTCATTTTCACCCAGAGCCTTAGACATTTTTTAGGGTTTTTTTGAAAGACGGTGACAGTGCAGAGTTGAAACACCTCTGCAGGGAGCCTTGCCTGAGCCATTACACCTATTCCAAACTTCAAAAAGTCACCTTTGCAGACAAGGGAAAGGGAAAGGTAAAAGGGGCATGAGGGCAGCCTGTCCCTTTCTAGAAGTTCTGCAGCAACTTCCTTGGGTTTCTGATATTCCAAGATGGATAAGACAATACAGCTGACATGTCAAAAAAATTTCCGTGCGGCTCCAACAAGCAAGTCAAGCAGCTGCTCCTTAGATTCCTTTTCTAGAAGTTGCTGTTTCATCCACCCTACTGTAGGATCCACCTCTACACAAACCTCAACAACTCAACTGGCATGGGAAACACACAGAGGCACCCAGAACACTTTACCACACATTTGCTACAGTTTTGCTGCATTTCCTACTTGTGATTTTGTTCCCACATCCCAAAGATTTTCATTCCCTGCCCAGCAACAGTAAAACCTAATTTACAAATTGCCCTAAGCACTTCATGATAATCAAGTATCCTGTCTGCACCATGCAAAAGATAGCAATATTTTAGGACTCTAAGACTTACAATTAGGTGATACATGTTTTTAATTAAATGCCCTAATATAATTGCTCAAATACACATACTAAGGTTTTAGCCTACATATTAAACATGTTTTAATTGTCTGAAACATAAAATTGCATGACCAACCAGTGCTATCTGTGCAGCAAGCTGCATTGTGAAGAACAGTACTTTGGAATCACTTGGTTCTTGAGCAGGGGGAAGATGAAAGGGAGAACAGACTATCAAAGGGAATGAAAACACATATGTAGAGAGGGAGTCTTTGAAAATCTGCAAAGAGGATTCTTCAAGAGTGACAGTTCTGAGGAACATGAAAGAATAGGGCAGTCAAATTTCAAGAGTGGGAAATGTTCTACACCAGGATGCAGTTTCCTGACCAACGTAAGAACTGCTGCCCTTAGTCAGGTGAAAAATCTTATTTTTTAATAAGAGCTTTGTTCACATAAACGAAGTAATTTCACACACAAAGCAAAATCCTTAAAGGAACATTAAGAAGTGGAACCAAAAAGGAAGGTAAATCAGGTAGCCTCTTATAAACCACCAAAGTGTTTGCTCTTGGAAAGGGTTCTACCAGAGGACCATGTGTGTCTCTAATGAAATCACTTTCTAGCCTAAGAAGTGGAGGAGAAAATACAGTTCAGCTCATTAGTCCTTAATACCTAGTCTGGGTAGTAACTTCTATGGCTGTTTCTGCTTTAGCCTGCTGCTCGAGCAATGAAAAAGAAATGTCAGTACTTCACGCTGGCACAAGACACAGCTAGCTTCCCTATGACACTCAGTTCTATTAAAAAAAAATCACCAGAGGCCTTGCAGCACTGCCTTTCATCAAGAAAAGTTCCAAATAACTTTAGAAGGAGCACTGCTCATTCTTAAACCAAACTCAGTAACACTTTATTTCAGCATCATGGCTTGACTGTGACTCAGGGTACATATGTAATGTTTCCAAATCATGATCTCACATCACCTACCACTTGAGAGCGTGGTGCAGTCAAATTAGGCAGCTTAAAAGTTCATGGAAAGACCTCATCTCTACACAGCTTTCATGGGCCTATAACCCAGGATAGGAGACAACCCAATGGCTACTGGGCATTTCATGAGCCTCAAACAGCATCATCTTGGAAACTCCAAGATTAAAAAATTCATCTCCTTACCCCACTTTTCACAGTTAAGCATGTGGCAACTGAACTTTGCTATTTAAATCAAGACGTGGCTTCAGAGAGTAAATCTAGTCTTTTCTTTGTCTTCTTAAGGCAACCATGCAGTCGCACACAGAACATACCTTATTGAAGAAAAGTGTATATATTTTTTTAAATTAAAAATCCTAGGGCCTCTCACGGGGCTTTAACTGACAAATAACCCAATACGTGATAGATGTTATGCATTAAAACTCTAAATTTAAATTTTCCTGAGGCTGCATTAAGACCTTAAGACAGTATCTCCTACTTTAATGATACTATCAGTCTTGAAAGGGCCCAAATTTTAAGAGAAAAGCAGCAAGTTGCCCATCTTGGGACATCAGATGACCACATTTATCCCACTAGTTTGTCAAGGACTTGTAAGAGTGCCCAGATAGGTAGCCCCCCTGAGTTGTTGCATCCAGCTGGAAGGACTGCAGTTCAAATAGTTCAGGAAGGGCCTAATAACAGGCATACAGTTCACATGCAAAGCTAGATTATCTCCAATTTCATGGCTTCTTACCTAGCTTAGCAAAGTCTGTAAAACACGTAATGTACATGCTGCCAAAGAGACAGATTTTGGCAGAATAGTTTGTTTTGGGGAGGAAGAAAAGTCAGGGCAACTCCTAAGATCCAGAGTGCAGTTCCTTGACCCATCCCTGCTCCGTACAACAAGCACTCTGGCATTTCACCAGCACACAGCAAATAATGACTTGTTTGACCGTCTCATCAAGAATTTCCCCCCTGCTCTTGCTCTCCTTCTACCCTTGGGAAAAGCAATTTCCTGTTCCACCTCTTCTGCTTACACATTTCAGAGAGTTATTCCTAACCAATCCTCCTCTCTGTATACAGGGAGGAGCACAACATCAGATCTTCCCCAGCTTGCAGGATGCAATCCTAAATTTTACATGGAGATGTGTGAAAGCATTTTGTTGGCACTAGAAGTACAGCAGGCTCCTGCTTCCTTTAAAAAAAACAGGCTTGTGTGCTGAACCACACATCTCAGGACCTGAGGAACCTGATTTGATAATTGAAAGTGCACATGGCACACATTTTTCCTATGAAATGGAAAAAAATAATTATACCACATGACATAATTCAGTCCTGGTGTTCAAGAGTTCATTAACAAAACTACTTTAGAAGATGCTAATAGAAACAAATGCCTTTAAAATCACAGACTTCCCAGGTGACTCCTACTATGGAGATGGATGACAAATCACTGTCAGTTAACTCTAAATTCCATATTAACCACATTTAAGCAATCAGCCATTTATTTTTAGGGCACGTTCCATTTTAAACACGAGTGATTCAGCCCAAGAGATATTCTATACTCCATTGCTATTTAATGGGTTAACAACTCTCAAATTTAAATGGATTTTGATTCTGGGAGAAATACTTGCCTTTTTGATTTTGCCTCCAGACATTGGTTGGGAATTTTAATTCAGGCTTGAAACCAAACAAATGCTGGTGTTCTACAAGCATCTGCAGAGCAATATAAAAATATCTGGAAAGTGTGAAAGAGCAAGCCTGTTTTGCTAAATGCATAAAATGAAACCTCAATGTCAGTCTCAATAATAGGCTTCCTGACTGCTGTGCACACACTCTCTCCCACAGACCTTCTGCTCTGCAGCAAGGGAAGGCTGCCTGCACTGCTGTGTCCTCAGAGAGCTTTGCAATACAATGGAGCACAGCGATTCCCTGGGGAACACGGTGATGCTGATCACCGACTTCGATATTTCAAACACAAGCACCACGGCTTCTCCCTGTTTTAAGATCTCAAAGAAATGGCTTGCCATTTCACTCCATGACAGCACCCAAGCCATCTCACAGTTTATCTGCATTATAGGTAATGTTCTGGACAAAAGGATTAGGAGCTGGGATCAGGCTAAGGCTGTTTGAATTCATGGAAAAGGAGGGTGAAATTATAAGTGGGAAGTTGGGGGTAGGAAAGTCCTGAGGAGCTGACAGCGGTTTCTGTTGCTGCCACCACTGGAGGGAGAGGACAAACGGAAGCTGCAACAGGTACTGCAGCAAGGGAACCCACTTCAGGTTCAGCTGCTGCTCTGCTTCAGCCCAGAAGCCCTCCCTGTTGCAAAATCAAAAGCAGTCCATAGTCAGCCACTTGGCCCCAGCAGTCTGCTGCCTGGGACAACAGCCCATTTAACATCTAGTTTAGACCAGTTTTTCTGGTCCATTTTCCACAAACATCTGAGACTGAGGACACCATCTTGCCAAGGGACACTCCCAGCACTTTCTAAGGAGCCTTGCCTGAAGAACCTAAACTTCCTACTTCAGAGCTAATGACGGGATACCCTAGCCAGACATAGTTGATCAAAAAAAGCCAAGACTGACTAACAAGCCCACACAGCTGCCTAGCCACCATTCATTAACTGTAAGGAAAATTACCCTGGGCTCCCTGCATCAAAGAACCTTGCCATTTCTTCTTAATTAATTCTAAGCATCTTCCTGGCCTCAAATCTCAGCTGGAAAAAATCAACTAAAGTAGGTGGCATCTTATCTTGCCCTTTTCTTCTGGCTGCACTTTTATTTTTTTCTGAGTTGCACAACCCCCACCCTTCTGAGATTCCAGTAAAAAACAAAGTATTGCTGTGTTTTAGGGCAAATACATAAGTACATAAGATCTAGTTTGTTTTAAGTTTTATTAGAATTAATGGTCATGATATCTAAGGCCAATAGAAATACACTTCTAAGGAATTAAGCCTGCAGTATTTGCCATTCAGCCACTGCAGAATCACAACAGCATATGAAATGTTACAGGAGAAATGGGTAAAAAAAGACTTAAACAGAAGCAAAACTGACTCATCTCCTTATTGCCAAAACCAAGAAGGCCGCTGAGTGTAAACAAACAACAGATATCCTGAAGAAAAGGGGGCGTCAAAATTCCTTTTCCTGCTAATAGGCAGATACACAAACCCGTATGGGCAGTATCATCCTCCAGCTACTGCAAGCCAATCTGAGGGAAACGGCCAACGCTACAGCAACATTCCCAGCAGCACAAGTGCCACTGGAGGCAAGGGAGCATCTGAGGTGATGCTGACTCCCAATGCAATGATGGTTCATAGCTGTATCTGCTGGAAAGCTATGGCAACTGCAGGCATGATCTGCTCATGTAAGCCACACATATATATCGATACCCAGCTGAACTGTTTGGGGCAGTAGTCACAAAGGCATTAACTTTGGCTTAGGTTGGCAAGCACCCCATCTACACAACAGGAGGGGAGCGAGCCAGAACACTTGTTTAAACCTTGAGTTCTCCTCCCTGTCTCTAGAGGCCCATAAAGACTGCGGTCTATACATGCTGAAGCCAGGCTTTGTGGGTACTCCTAACTTTGGAGGAAACTACATAGGGAAAGACACAGGACCATAGAGAGATTTAGAAAGATCAAAATTCGAAGGCAAGCTACGTTCTCTGGCAAAATCTACTGTAGTCACTGCTTGTCATGTTTGAGTTTTCTGAAGTTCTTTCCCAGGAACCTAGACTGGTAAACAAGGTCATACTCTTTAAACTATCTTGTTTTTCACATTTCTCTCCTAAGGAGGGACTTGGCTTGTTGACCCTTAGTATGACCAATGGTTCAAAAGATCCCACCTCTTGGGTGGGCACATTGTAAAAAGATATAAAAATAGGTTCTGAGAATAAACCAGCCCTTTTTTAGAGCATCAGCCTTCTGAAATCACGACTCCGTGTCTTTCTTTTGTGTCCAACAGCAACAATCTACCATCACAAACTAAGATATTTTGGAATAATTGCTTTTTTTAATTACTAAAAGCCCTTCTGTTTGAACTTTGCAATTGGTGTAGAAATGAGGAGGCTGTTTTGCTGGGTATTTTTTTACAAGCATCTTTCAGAGGTGAAACCACAGGGGCAGCCTTAATGCCTGCATCCACAAGGCAGATCCAACAGCTTTGAAACACAAGCAACCTATCCTCACTGTTAGAACAGCTCCTGGCCCAACATTAACTGTTCAACACCATCACTCTCACAACTTGAATCCTCCCCACAATACCACGGCCACATCTTTTGCAGTATTTCAAAAGGCAGCTGATAAGCTAAATTTCGCTCTCACTATTTCAATAAGTCACTGCACTGTTTGTAAGAAGACTATTCAAAATGAGACAAGGAGAAGGATTTAACACTACCTTGAATGAATGCTACTTAGCATCCGACATAGCACATGCAAAACTCCAGGAAGCTTCACAGGGATTATCTCACAATGCCAAAGGATGCAAGATTGCGTGCCATGTACACGAAACACAAAGCCACTGAAAAATGCACTTTAGTAACAAGTCATAGCCAGTCATTTATTGGAAAACAGTAAGGACCATATTGTTTATTAGAATGCACTTAAAATACTGAGCATATGGATTTGGGATGAATTCTTTGGGATGTCCTGAGCATGTGTACACAGCTTGCTTTCAAACAAATCACCATCACGTTCAGATATTGATAGTTCCTGATAAAGTCACCGAGTGGATCAGTTTATGCTCTGGCCTGCTCTGGTTTCAAATGAGTAAACTGATTGATACTAAAAGTTTAGGAATCCAAAGCTCAGGTCACATTAAGTCAGAAACACATCAACAATAGTATCACACAAATGACAAAAGACACCATCCACCCTTAACTCACGTGCTGCTCACTGCTTACAAATGCTGGCCATCTGACCAACCACTCTTTGTTCTGAGCTAACTGCCTGTTCACCCTCCTGAAATAAACAAGTAAACAGACCCCACATTTCCTCTGTAAGAACACATACTCTTTTCCCCTGTACCAGACTGAGACTGCACCGACAGGATGAGTGGTGTGGGTTGACTAAGCGTGTGCTGTCTGCTACATATAGTTTTGGTTCCAGCATGAAAATCAACATTGCACCTGTGTTGTCCAAACTGGGTGTGCACTTCAGAGACAGACAGAAGGGAAGCAGAGAGAGCAGCCAGGATACATACGTACTCCACTTCTTCACAAAGCACACATACAAGACAGAGAAATGATAATCCCTTCTTAGTGGAAAATCCAAATTTTCAAAATGAATCCCCAAGCCAAAATGAATTACTGTAATAACTGCAATCCTCAAACGAGCACTAATCAGAAAGGCACAGCTGACCACCTGCTATGTGCCACCACTGGCACAGCAGCACCTTTCCCCTAATTGCTGCCCTGTTCAGACAGGGCTAGGTGCCCCACAGAACACGACAGTGGTGCCGGTAAACACAGGGACAGGAGTACAGCCTGACTGACTGTTGTACAGTCTCATTACGCACTTCTGCTGAATGCAGCATAAAGAAAAAAAAAAAAAGAAAGAAAAAAAAAAAAAAAGAAAGAAAAAAAAGAAAAAAAAAAGGCACTACTGCAGCTCCAAACAGCAGGATGCAAAAATCTAAACACAGGCTGAGTAATTTCTTCTGCAATGACAGAGAAACACATGGGAAACTATGCAAGAGAGAACAAAATGAATTGTACTGTGTCAGTACAAACCCATTATCTATGCAGGCTGCAAAATGAGAAACGCAGCATTTGAAAATGCTACAGGCTAGGACAATGTTCTTAACATACTTATAAGTTATTTTATTTCATTGCCAACAAAAAAATGCAGTTACATAATAACACAATGTAATAACCAAAAAATGAATTCACAAGATTGGCTTACAGCAACAGAGCACCAGGGGGAAAAAAGCAGTTCGTGCTTTAAATTTTGCTGCATTGTCAGGGAGCCAAGAACCAAAACTGGGGGCTTCTGCTTTTACAAGGAATGGATGTAACCACCAAAAATTTGGCACGGGACTCTCCATCACTGCCTGCGTGCATCCATATCCCCAAATGATGTCAATCCCCGCCGGCACGTCGCTCACCATAATTCCACACTATTTGGTCGCTAGTGGAACTCAGCCGACAGGCCGACGGCTCAGCCCGTAACCCACCGGGGCCCAATGAGCTCCCGGAGACCGACCCCTCCACATCGCCCCCCGCCCAGGGCAGCGCTCACAGGCACGGCCGGGGGTCACATCCCACACCGACCTCCGAGGCACAAAGGCGGCACCGCGCAGCCGGGCACGCTGACAGCGCACACCCACGACCCGACACCGCATCCCGCCGGCCGGGCGGGGGCTGCCCGCCCCGGAAAGGCCTTTCACGGAGCCGAGGCCGCTACCAGCCCCATCCCGCCACGCACTTCTCCGCTGGGAGCCGACGCCACCCGCCCACCACCCTCACTCGGGGCCGGGCGGCAGCAGCCCCTCGTACCTGGACAATGCCGGCCTGGGCACAGCTCATGCTCCCCCGGCGAGGGCAGGTCTCACATCCCACACGTGCCTGTCAGCCGGGAGGGAGGGAGGGAGGGCGGCGTGCCGGCGTGTCAGCCCCCGCCGAGCCGCACCATAGTCCAGCACCGGCTGATACGCCCCGCAGCACCGCCGCGCTCCCTCCTCCTCTTCCTCCGCCCCGCCAGCCTCCTCCCACCTCGCGCCTGTCGCTGGGTACCGGCCCCTGGAGCCACCCACACGCCGCGGCGGGCGCCCGGCAGGGCCGCCCGGCCCGGTCCGGCCCGGCCCTCCCCTCAGGACTCCTCCCGCCCGCCCGGCGCTGTCCCAGTCCGCCCGCCTGCGGAGCCCACCCGCTCGCTCCTCTCACACCATCCTCCTCTGCACAGCATCCCGGTTCTCCTCGGCTGATCCCACGGGGGCATCACCGCACACAACCCAGCTCGCCACACATCGGTCATGGAGGAGAAAAAAAACAACGTGTTCTCCTCTTTGCCCCTTGAAGTTGGGGGTGCTGCCCTCACACCGACTGCTCACCAGTGCCAGAGCCTCCGGGATGATCATTAAAGCCTTTTCCCCCCTCACATGAACAAGAGCTTGGGCGGCACTGCTGCTCTATCAGCCGTTTTCTCCCCTAGGGAGCATGCACCTTTTACCACCGTCATCTCCAGCCTCTCCTCCTGGACAGGGGTTTATGACTTTAACCCCTGGACAAAGTAAGTCACAGTACCACAGCTGTGAAAAGAGAAAATTTCAAAATGCAGTTCAGGATGGGGACAGAGGTGCTCTACACCCCTTTCTCCCAAAGGTCTTGCAAACCGGTTCACCAAAAACAGACCACGAGCTGCTGGGACTGCACAGAAGAACAGCTTCCAGCAGCAACTTGCTGTGCCTGCATCCACCGGCCAAAAGGGCTGAAGAACAGCCCTTCTTGTCAGCTGGCAGGGGGAAAAGACAGAACAATCCTACAGAGGCCCACTTACCCCCTCACCTCATTTTATCTAGAAAAGATAAAAGGTTTTTTTTAAATAGCACTTTCTAAAACCATCCAGTTGGAGTGGATTCACACCCACCCACAACTAAATATATCAATTTTTCAAGGCTCTTCTGGATCTTAATTTGTATCCCAAAGCAAAAATATGTTGATAAAATCCACAAACATGTCCAGTAACTTCACAAATGAAGCTAAGTTTGTTTCTAAGACCATCTTTGCAATCTCCTCTCTTAGGAGTTTCTTTGGATCTAACACTTACTGTGCTTGGTATTGGTTCAAGAAATACTTACTTTAATTTGCTAGTCAATTCACTCCAAAATACTTTCAGACATTGTGGCCTCTAGTTTCCACTTGGTCATCCCAATTTGCTTTCTTAGTGAGGTGAAACAGGAGAAATTAGAATCCTGTATAAGCAGAAACCTCAGAAGGAAAGTCGAATTGGATTTGGAGAAAAGAATGGCTTGGTATTTTGTAACATTAGTGAAAGATGAAATGTACCAACAGTCAGAAGTACGCACACACAATACCAGTAAGCGGGCTAAATCCCTGTGCAGTGAGAGTGGGAAGAAAGGGATGCCCATCATCAAAAAGCAGCTCCAGCTTTTCCCCAGGAGCAAGGCAGATCAAAAGGCATACCAGGTCATGAAGGCCACATGAGCAAATGTGCACCTCAGGACACCCTTCTGCAGGTGTTTGAGAAATTCAGGTGATATTTGGGCAAGCACACTGGCTCTCCTCATCCAGCAAAGCCATCCACTGATCATAGGTTGCAGGCCCATGAGGACAAAATCCTACAGGAGGCCTCCAAACGGATATTTTCCTCCTTGTTTTAAATCTGTATATCAACATTTACACTGGAACTGCTTATAGTAGGCATGTGCTTTTGCCTTTGCACTTTGGAGTGTAAATAGGAAAGAAAAAAAATAGAGATGAGGGAGAGAGTCAGAGGAATGAAAAGGTGAAGTTTGCCCAAAGTTTACACAGTAACTTTCTGTAATAGAGTAGAGAACTCTCAGAGTAGGAAGCTCCAAGCTTCCTCACTCTTGATTCATTGCCCACTTAGAGCTTTTACCCAGTTCCTTCTGCTCTTCTGGGTTACTGGTGTAATTCTACATCATGTATTAAAATGAGACATGCTTCTCATCTCCAAGGGTGGGCACGTATGTTGATTTTATCAAAAATATTAGGTTGCGAAACCAGGAAAACCTGGTAAATGCATATGTTCTAAAAACAGTCTAAATCCAACAGCTCAAACTTCAAGCTTGATTGTGAATTTTAGAGGCAGCTTAATATTATGCATGTGCAATGAGGAGGAGGAGTCAGAACCACCATGAATACATTTCAGGGCTGTGAGAAGCGCAAGACCTTGTCATGCGCTGTGGACCTGGGGAGAGGAACCCCTTTAGGGGGAGAGAGCATATGCTTTCCTCTTCAGAAGCTTCCACACCAGCTTTCCTTTAAGATTGAAAAGAACATCCTGAATCTCCTATAAGAGAAGGAAGAAGAAAATGGTCCCCTGCTGGAATTTATGTAAAACCAGAGATCAAAATTAAGATCAAGAGGCAAAATGCATACCCACTTCCAGGAGACATACACTCACACTGAACAGAAGATGAATGTGACAACTGGTTCAGAAAATGAACCAGGCTTTGAAGAGTACATTTTGCCCGCTGTTCCTCAAAAGAATGAAATTATACATATTGGAAATAAAGTGGTTTGCATTGTCACTTTCATTTTACTGAAAAGGAGGAGAGTTGCATAAAACATAAGGAGCTTTAAAATTAGACTAAATTTTGGCAGTTCAGATTCTTATCTATATAATAAACAAACCTCTGAATTTCGTGTGCCTACCCTTTATACACTCCCCAGCCTCCTACAGACTAAGCAAAACAGCACATTTTGCTGTCCCACGGGCTTGCTGACAAGTCCTGGTGTCTTTTCATGAGTTAAGCCCTACTCATGCCTCAGGACAGGTCTGCAGGCAGTACAAGATGATTTGGCCAGCCAGTGACCAAGATGTATATCTGTTTTGCAGGAAATTTTGCACAATTTTGACAGCCAGAGAGTAGTCCTACAAAACCTTGAAATGTAAGCAAGAAAAATTTATCTTTGGAAGGGTGTGGAAAAAAGCAAGATGAAGCACTCATGTCTTTACTCACCAAATACTTCTGAGATACATAGACACACACTCTTGAGTTGGCACGGGACAGATTCCATTGCATTTCCAAAATCCGTCATTCTGGTGGTTCATGCCTGATATATATCAGTGGAATATCTACTTGGTATGGTATACTTTGTAGTTATTTATAAGTGCTTTGATCAAGTAAGTGGGAAAAAAATGAGAAATTTTTGCTATTCTTAAAAAATGTCAGGCACACCTTGATCTAAAGAAACAGACAGCTATGTTGGTTGTTGTGTTACAGCCAATTAAAAAAACAAACAAAAAACAAAAATAAAGAAAAACAAAACACAAAAAAACACACAAAAAACCCACAAACAAACAAACAAACAAACAACAAAACAAACAAACAAAAACAAACAAACAAACAAAAAGGCAAAAAAAAAAAAAAAAAAAAAAAAAAAAAAAACAGAAAACCCCACTGATGTTGTTCTCTTCAAGACTCTTGCTGACCTGGGTGAAGATGGTAGGACTGAGTAAGGCTCTCACAGAGTGTACTCATACCTTGCATTTGTAGGGGTACAAACAGACTCAAACTTTCCCCAAGAGAGCTTTTCTGAAAGAAGAAATGGTCAGTCTCTGAATCATTGACTAAGCATGCTCTTGCCTTAAAGCTGTATGAAGTCCAAGAGTAACTTGAAGCTGCCTAAACTTTATATTGCCCCTTGAATCAGTCAAACATAGGAACACAGCCATTATCCTGCCACTGGCTCTGGGTGGCCTTTGAATAAATAAATAAAGACTGGATGATTCATAAGTGAGAAACTTTGGCAGAATAGGGTAATTTAGCAGTTCACATCTACATTTGGACATATCCTAAGTTTTTATGTTGGATTCATTTCCAGCTGAGCTAGACGCCATGTAAGTACATCTCTTTTCTGCAACTTAGTATTCACTAGATTTTACCAATAAACACAGTTTTTGCCCAATAAAGAGACTGCCACTCAGATGATCTAGGGCAGCATATCTCGATGCTAAGCTCATTTTGTTCGTGTGATATTCTCAGACCAGTCTTCTGTGGCTTCTGACTTTGGATTATTCACGCTGTTGGGACTCAGAACTCTGTGACTGAGACACAAAGACTGTCTTTAATGAGGCACATAACTGATGATGTCTAATGTTTTTTACTGTATTTTGGCTTACATGGATGGGATTGCTCATATCTCAGCTGGATGCCACACTTATGTATAGCAGTAGGTACTTTTCTGATGTAGGTGCTCAGATTTCAGGCCCTAACAGAATGCTTTCTTTTATCAGCTCTTGGGCAGGAGCTGACTTTTTTCTTAATTACTATAACCTTCCCTCCATTCTGGCAGCCCAGATCTGAACATTTGGGGAGGCCATGATGGACATTCTCCTAGAACAGATGACCAAAGATTGTAACTGTTAGACAATGATATGGGGCAGGTGTAAAAGTGATTTCTGTCCTAGCAGGACTGCACCACCTATCAGCATTTTTCTTCAGAGGAGCAGACAGCATGCTATGCAACAGCCCTGACTCCATCCCTGTTTTATCCTGGGTGTACTGAGAAGCTTCTTTGCAAAGGGCCTGAATTACTGCAGCCCCTCAGCTGCAATCATTTGCATGGCCTGATTTTGCAGTTTCACTTAATTGTTTTACGTGTAGATATACACTAGTTTGACATTTGCTCCTGTTAAGTTCATTTTCCTCTCACTGATTCTCTTTCTGGAGCAAATGATAACCAGCTTCAAAACAGAAAGAGGTTAAATATTAGCATCCATGACAGAAGAGAATCAGTGATTATGAAATATTATTCTATGTGGACAAACACACTCCATATTTTTCCTGCATAAAGCCTATGGATAATGTTACTAAAAGACCAATTATTTTCACAACTAAGGCTCTACTTAATGAAAAAAAAATCTTAAAGCATGTTTGATGAGATTGAGCTCAAAGATTGAGCCCACAAGTTGTTCTGCTACCAATGAAATTATTTTGATGAATGTTCCTGTAGCTTCTTTGATATATTCTCAGTGAATGATGATTTCACATTACAGCTTTTTCTCCCATACCAGGGAAGTGGGGGTGGGAATCAGAGTCTCTTCTCCTCTACCTGGCTGTCATAAAAATGAAAAGAACTCAGAATATTTGAGACTCCCTCATCTAATATGTATGAGAGGTCTCAATCAGTTTAAAGATTGCGTGGATTGCATAAAGTTGGGCATTCAGAGTATATATACAATATATATATACTCTGAGTGTGTATATATATAATAGTGTATACATCATACAGTACTTAAGCCAGAAGAGAACAAGAGACCCCTGGAGAGTCAACACCATAGTGGTTTGGCTTATTTAACATATAGTTTTAATCTCAAATAGAGACCTCCTCTAAAGAGGCAAACTGAGAAAAACTCTAGTTACAGGAATGGGTTTTGAAGGTACTCCCCCAAGAGGACTAGTTTTCATTAATTTCACCAAGCTTACCTTTCACACAGGCAACACTACTAAATTACTGACGAGCAACTGTAAATGTGTTTAGATACATGCTTTAACATTGTGCTAGAACACAGCCAAGGAAGATTTTCTTTTGATGAGAGTGGGTATTCAAAAGGGATGAATGAATCCTTGTGGAAAGGGGATGCTTCTGGTTTTGCTCTGCACCCAATTTCTGATCTGGTGGTCCCACACCTTCTCATTGAGGCTTTCCCTTGTTCCTTCATTACCTACTGTTTTCTGGGTTAATTTTCCACTAGCTGAATGGGAGTCAAACCCACAGCTCCCACTGGTACACTACAGAGTGGTGAAAGCATGTGCACAAGAAGTGCTTTCCAAGGAGAAGAAAAAGGTTGAAATTTCACCTTTCATGAGTAGTTAAGCCTGTTGGATCAGTTCAGACATCTCAGAAGATCTCTCCCAGACTGAACTGGAAAAGGATCAAGCCCAAGAAAAGCAAGACTTTTATCTTGTGAAAGCACACTAAGCCAAAAATCACTGTGCACTCAGTAGGGTGATGAAGATGAGATTATTCCTGCCTGCATCCAGGCCTTGAATTTTTTTTAAAGATGCCAAATGCTCAGTTGTTTTGGCCTCCCTCTCAAAGATTTCCAGAAAAATCGTTAATTATTTACATTTTTCTCAACACTGACCCACCACTGAGTAGCAGGCCTGTTTTAACTAGGTTGGAATGAATAGAAGAGCTCATCGTCCACATTCATTTGGCTGATAAACAATTCAGTAGTAACAGAGGGCTGAATTAACAGATGATGGCAGATGGGCTTATGGAATAAAGGAGGGACTGAGAGAGAGGTTATGTTGAGAGAGCAGAAGGATTGGAAAAACATCAACCAAAAATGGGCCAGCATGGTAAGCCATATGTCTCTTCTAAATGTTTTTTTCTGCTCTTGTTGTTTGATTGTCCCAGTACTTCATAAATATCTGTTGTTTTGTTCGGGGGGGGGGGGGGGGTGTGGGTTTTTTGGTGGTTTGTTTTGGTTTGGGTTTGGGTTTTGGTTTTTTGTTTTGTTTTGGTTTTTTGGGGTTTTTTTGGTGTGTTTTTTGTTTGTTTGTTTGTTTTGTGTGCTTTTTTTTTTTTTTTTTGGTTGGTTGGTTGTTTGTTTGGTTTTTTTCAGGAAATGCTTCTCAAGAGTCCAAACAACCAACAGCATGGATACTCCATTTCATATGGGGTGAAGTGCTTTGTTATTTTTACAAATCTATAAAATCAAAATTATATGAATACAGCCATAGTAAGCACAGATTCACAGCCACCCTCAGTCATTCTGTAATGTCAGATCCACCTCCCCATGCAAATGCTGTAGGGATAAGTCTGGCATGGCTTCAGATGCCACTGTCTTCCCTTATCTGTCAATATATCCTACTAATAGAAGGGAAAAGAAGTGGATATTCACTTAAATAGCATATCCCTTCCAATTGGAGCCAAAAGAACCTACTATGAAGTGTTGTAATCATTCAGGACAGATGTTCTGAGATTATACACAACCTTCTACAACATTTCTGACTTTGGTTGATACAAGCCTTTGGTTGATACGAGCCATGCCAGGTTTAAACTTCAGCGGCCAGTAATAAAACATCCCCTTGAACCCCCACCCCACTACATCAATTTTCTTAGTAAATTACTTTAACAATGGGAGCAAAAGGAGAGCAACAAGAAAAAAAACCAAAGTTGCATTATAATAGCTTACAGCTTTCTTCCCTAGCACCTTGGTGTAGGCTGTTTTCTGATCTTCTGTACTGTCAATCCCTTTTTGAGTTTGCAGTCATCAGCTCCCAGGGTTTGTCACCTGCAGAGGAGGATAACAAGGCTTTATCCAAGATGTTGCTGTCCCTACAGCATTAGCTGCTGCTCCTGGCCACAAGTGCTACCTGCTCCCCAGGTTGAACCTTGCACCCCTGTTTGAGCCCTGCCTGCTGCTCTGGCTCTGCACTTGCTCATCTTGCTCTTGCCCTTGCTCTGCCAGTTCTTCTAGCTTACCCTGAAAGCTTTGATTATAGATGTTTCTCTTTCCTATCAGCATTTCAACTCTGAGGCCTCCCTACCAAGGTCTCTGCAGACATTGCAAATCCTTTTAGTCCTCAACTCCACCTAGAAACATGTTCACAAACTTGAAATTATGCCACCACATCGCTGTACCTGCTGGATACTGAGAAATGACTACTCCATATACATAAATTGCCTTACCTCTGCCTTTGAAATACAAGTGACATGATTATGACAGCACTCAGCTAGGGAGTCTGAAGGCCAGGTTCACAAAACTTAGATTTTTGGAGTTTTTGGCATCTACTAGGTTTGTAGAGCACCTTTCTCTGCCTTTAAGTGCTCACACAATTTCTGGTCTCTACTTACAACCAGCTCGTACATATTCAAGGAATTCTTGCTGCAGAGTCCTTGAAGTTTTCATGCATAACTCCCTTTTCTTGTAAGTCGCATTAATTACACCAGGAATGTTCATCAGCCCCAGTAATCATTTCAGCAGTTTTAAACTGAAAGGTCAGCCTGAAAAACCCCACAAGCCATGCTTTTATGTTCAATGAGAAGTACAGCTAAATCCTTTGCTTTCAACAGTTAAAAAGACAATTTCACCATTAGGTGTCTCAGCTAATGACTAGAAAACATAACAAAATTATATTCCTACATAAAATAAACTTTCATATTATGTACCACTGAAAAATACATCAATATGAGAGATGCATCAGGTCTATTCTGTGTACACAAATGCAGAACAAATCCTGTTTTCTCAAGAGTACATGTGAAGCAGCAGCAAAATTTGGGCCTGAGCAGTTCTGTGTAACTTGAGTCACACCTGGGATTTCCTTCTATATTTATGATGAGCCTCTTTAATCCTATCTGTTTTCTGAAGCAGAGCATTGAGAAAGTCCATGTTCATGGCTCCAATTCACATCTAAGGTAAACTCTAAGAGCTGCTCCTCACCCAGCAGCCCTACATTCAATGCAGCATTTAGGGGATAAGCAAGGCTGATACTTGGCTCACACAATACTAGCAGAGACTATTCTCTATGGGGAACTCAGCAAATGTGCTGTTAATAACTTGCAATTCAGCTGTATTGTCTCTGCAAAGCTTAACAGGAGTAAAAAGCAATAAAGACTGTTTTGACACTGTTAGCAGATGTGAATGACTACACACTGTTCTATTGAGAAAGTTGGAGTTGCACATGTTACATCCTAGAGCTTATTCATACACGGTTTGAAATAGAAGCAGCAGTGATAGGTCACGAAGCTGAAGTCCCCTCTGAGCCATGTGTACTGGGCAAGCACTTAGGGTTGATTTCTGAGCCCTGTAAATCAGTACACGTGGTGTAACAATGCCTCTACAAACTACCAAGCCACCTGCGAGGAGTTATCAGACATTATAAAATAGTGGTCTTTCGTGCTGTGGAGTTTTAAAGGGGCTGTTCCAAGGTTCTCCTGTGACGCTGTTAAAGATTACAATGACACAGACTTTGATTTAGAAGGCTGACAATGACTTTGGTTTTTGTTTGTTTTTTTTTTTTTAATACTATTTTACAAAGATCAACTCGGTGAAAAAAAAAGACAAATTTCTTCAATCACATTGGTTAAGTTAGAGGGACATCAAGAAGAAGTCCCTCCTAGGGAAAGAAATGTAAACATAGGTTACAGTTAGGAAAACATGTTTCTTGTTGATGGAAAACTCTCTGGGAAAGAGTTTCAGAAAACCAAAACATTACAGGCACGAACCAGGGCTACACTCCTGTCCCTGGATTCCCTTCTCATTGCATTGCATAAAGAGAGAGAATGGTCTATATTGCATCCCATGTCCCCCCCATCACAGTTCATTTTTGTGCAAGGAGGAAATTGCATAGCAGTGATTCTTTCTGTATGACTGATGTTACAGAGTGCTTGCATTTTCCTGCCAACACAAGAATCTTCACAGAATGGACAAGAGCAAGTGCCAGGAGCAGAGTCTGAATCCGTGGTAAAAATGACATCTGGTGGGAAAAGAACACTTGATCCAGAAGCGATAGAGGACAATTGACATGAGCAAAACAAAAATGTTGTAAGAGGCCCTGAACATCCTCAGTACGTGCACTTTCATTGAAGTGTTCTTTTGCCTTTGAGATCTTCCAGTTTTTAAAGTGTTTTAACCTCCAGTTGAAAAAAGCATTATCCCTGTAGGACTAAAATCAGATATATCACATTGCTTTATATCCAGAATTATTCATTACAGAGACCAGAATCTGTCTGTAATTATTGTGAAATATCAGTATCAAAGTTCAGCACTACATTGTTTGAGATACACACAGATGAATAGACTCTTAATTCCTACATAAGCACCCACTCTAATTCTCTTGCACTTCCCAGTCAAGTAGTAAACTTGCTGGTTTCCATTTTAATATTTGAGACAAAATAACAGTAACATTTCTTAAATGTTTTTAATGCTTTTTAGAAGTCTACAAAAAATTGATTTCCCCCTGTGATTTATATCACTGAGGCTTCGTACTTCAGAGGAGGGCTAAGGAAGTAGCTGAAAGGAAGATGTCTAATTTCACTATAACCCAAGGATTTTTCACAGAGCTTGTACTCATCTGGCTACAGATGGATACTATTGTATATATAATCAAAGTATTTAAAAAGAGAGCAAATATAGTCTCCACCACTATTAGTCAGAGCTGTCTGGATAGCTTTGTAGACCAGAATTCTTTTGTGGGCTTCAAGGAATCACTAACCTTTGTCCCATATCAAAACTCTCCAGAGTGTCAGGTGGCACACATGTTCTCAGCTGTGGTTTAATATGGCAAGAATTTATCCTATAATTATTCAGCTGCATCTTATTGGCCTAGAGCATTATTTTTTCCACAGAAGTTTTCCTCAGGTTATAAGCTTGCACATTCTAGGCTATTAGAGCAAATTTCTACTCCTGGGAAGCCTGGGGGAGCTAATGGAACACAACCTCTCGTGATAAACTGTATGTCATTGGCAATTTTTTTTTCTTTCCTTTTTTTATTTTTGCAGAGCTGATTAAGTCTGACTGACCTACAGAAAGCTGCAACATTTCTGTTTGAAAATGACTCCTACCAAAAATAAAATTAATAATGCAACATCCCTTTTACTCCTAAACCTAGCTGAGACACCCTGTCTGATGTTCAGGCATTTCTGGATAGTGCAAGAGCCTCAGGACAGGAGTTATTTTTTCCATACAGCTACTTGAAATAGTGTGGTGATATTTTTAGTTTTACCGTACCCATACTGTTTAAAAATGTATTATTTTAAAATAGCTTCTGCAGTACAAGATTCCCTGCTGTGGAAAGAAAATTGAGTTAAACTTTCACACTCAATATTTCTATAAATCTGATGCTTTATACAAAATAAACTGTGCATGCAAATATCCCTTTCTCATATTTATCATTTGATAAAAGTGTTTTCTCATAATTTTCAGGTTTTATCCAAAATGTGACTTACAATACCTAGTATAATTCAAAGCGAGCAAGCTAAATACAATCAGGAGTACAGAAAGGGAAAGAAGGATTCTTGCAAAATCCCATAATGATTTTTGCCAGTACCTAGAATCAGTAATAGAATTTGCCTACAACACTATACTTTTGGTCCCATGGGAAAAGTGATCACATCACCCATTGCTGGAATACACTAGAAGATAATGCAAGCAGATGACAACTGATGTTTAGATACAAAGCAGCAACTCCAGGTTCTTGGAGCCAGGTCCTGGCTCTGTCAGACTTCCCATACAGCCTTAGGTAAATCAGTTTACCTGCTCTGTCTATTCCTTAGGTGTAAAAGGAAGACATTGGTTTACCCAGGGAAATGTCACTAAGCAATAAAACAAAAAGGATTGTGAGAATGTCAGGTCAGATTCATGTTATGAGTAGCAGGGATCATGGAAGTGTTTGAACAGAGAGGACAGACTGAGGTGCACAAGAGCACAGGAAATTAACTTTTTTCCAAGGATATTGAAGTAACTAGTGAAATTAGTTTTGTGTTCCAGACTTTGCTTTTCAAGGTCTGAAAATAACAAATTATTTGCAGACTGAAGCCAAACTGAAGTCTAATTCTTTATTAAATCAGTGCTGACATAACACAGAAGCAGATTATTATATACTGAAGATTTTTAGTTTGCAGTATTCTTAAGGTAAAATTCCACAAAATTAAATACCACAGCAAGATTTCTTCATGACCTCTAATATTTCCAAGTATCTTGAAGAAGAAAACAAGTGACAGGCACAACCTGCAGAATTGCAACTGAAAAATAAGCATTACTGAATTTCTCAGTTCTCCAAAGGCAGACCCCTTGAGTTAACTCAGTAATTTTGATTTCATTAGTTTGATTTCAAACCTCCCTGTGATTTGAGTTATCCCAAATATATCGCAACTGTATTGAACAACAAGAAAAGAGAGTACATAAAACTTCTTCAAGGAAAGGTGAAGAATAGAGACTGACCTATGCAATCCCTGTTTTTTATTGAAGTGTTTAAGCTCCTTTAAATGATAGTTCTACAAACATAAAAAACCTCAAATCTGGATACAAGCAGAAGCGTCTCATGTAGAGGTCTTCATTCTGAAAGTTTCTAGAGTGTTATATTGGACAGAGGGGATAACTAGTGCAACTTCACTGAGGTAGGCAAAGTGAAATAATAAAATTTTGCTGTCTTCTCTTGGATGTGTAATGACGAGACAGGAGTCAGAGGCGTGACTGCTTATGAAAAAGCAACATATCAGTGACAGAGCATTCATTCCCTTTGAACTTTGGGGTTTTTCAGGTTTCTTTTTTTTTTTTTTAAAGTCATGGTGTCGATACTTCTGCTCAGCAGTTATTTGTCATTATCGTCCATATGGAAAATACAGTCAGAGAGGAACAGGCCAAAGACCAGCTAGTCAAGTGTGTGCTTTCTGACTATTGTCAGGAGCAGATAACCAAAAAGAACCAAGCAAACAGGATAAATGCCGCATGCAGTGCAGATCATTGCACTTCATGACCCAGTGATGCAATTTCATAGATCATTTATGCTTCTATAAATATGCTGGTCTGTACCATAGGTGTGCTTATTCCACTTCAAGCCAGTCTCTGCAAGGATATGCATCCCTCCTGCATGTATGTGGGGCTTGCCATAATTCCCTTCTCCCTTTAGACATTCTTACAATGTTTCATGGAGAATATACAAAAGAAATCCAAGGACCTACCCAGGGATGCTTTCCACATATTCCTCTAAAAGCATATGGAAGAAAACATTTTTAAAAAGAATAGCTAAAAAAGAAAAAAAAATCAGATTCTTGTCTTTCTTTACACTGCTAAATTCCTGTCTGTTGAATCCCTGTCTCAGAAAAAAATCCTAAAGAATTTCTAAAAGGACAAGCTTTACAGCAAAGATGTGATAGACTCAGACTTTCAAGGATCATTTGGAATACATTCACAGATATCTAAAATACTCGAAAGCACTGTTTACTACACAGGAATTATTTTATGTACATGTTCTTCCTGAACAGAGCCATTCTGTGTAATCCATTGTTGTCATTACTACCCAACCTGTTATGTCTCATAATACTTTCCTAATCAGGAAGTGTCCTATTTTATGATTAATCCACAGGATTTATTTGGAAGTGTTTTCTCTGAAGTATATTTTTTCTAATCCTTTCTTAAAAGTGTTGTTAAAAGTATATCATAAAGACATGGAAGTGACCAAACTTTAGATTAAAGACTAGCTTTAACAAGGTTAAATTTTTCTTGGCTCAACACTAGTTTTACTAGGATGTAAACTTTGGATTATACCATCTGATTATTTTAACACTTGTTTCACAACTCCATCCATTATGAAGAGATGTGGTATTAAAGTAGGGAAGTTGGAAGTATTTAAACAATTTGAAAACTCTCTTTGACCCTAAAGAAAACATCTAAGTTTAGGCTAAAGTTATTGTTCAATGGCTGAATTATTATTTTACAAAAGGATTTTTTTTTGAGTGTATGCAAATAGCCAGGCCAGAAGTATGATGTCTAAACATACACTATAAAGCAAAATAGAAAATATTGGCATTTATTTATTATTAATATTTTCTTGATTATTCATCTTTTTATTATTTCCCTCATTATTTCACATCACAACTACAGCTCCTATTTCAGCCTCTTTCAGTAGGCTGGAATTATGTCTTGATATTTCATTTACTGACAAATTCCACATCACAACTGAAGATGCCACTGCCATTTCCTACTTTCATATTGTCCTAGGGTGACTTTATGATGCTTGTATCCCCAATCGTCTGTTCTGTTTGTGCTGTATATTAAGTTCTGTACCTTTAAAGCTGGTTCTGGGAGCGAAGGGGGAGAAAGAAGCAGTGTGCAGGTTGTTTTGAGAAAACTGCCTGACTCCCACACGTCCTTCTCCGGCGTTTGTCTGAGGCACGGACAGTGGTGGGACAGAGATCTCCTGTGCTTTTAGTTAGTTTTAGCTAGCTGAGGCAGAGAAGCTCCCTGGACTGTTTTTTTTCCCCCCTTTTTTCTTGGGGCTGTTTAAATCTGTTCTGGACTGAAAAACCCAGAGGAGCAGCGAGGGCTCCCACCTGTGGCCCACCTGGACCTGGACCTCGGGAGGGAGTGGGACTGGTGAGAGACTGAGTGAGCTGAGCTGCACCCATGGCAAGGACTTTCTCAGTTTGCCATCTCTCTTCGGAGTGGCGAGAGGTTTTGTTGTTTCATATTATTCATTCTTTATGCTTGTGGGCATCTTGTTTGTTAAATAAATAGTTTTTTCCACTTTTCTCTGAGGAAGTTCTTTTTCCCAGACCGGCTGGGGGGAGGGGCCATTTGGGTTTGCTTTCCAGAGGAACCCCCTTCAGAGGTTTCCTCCTAAATTTGCCATAAACCAGGACATGCTTGAATACAATTCTTGTACTTGAGCTGTTCTAGAAAACTGAAATTGAACCAAACTATCAATTTCTCTCTATGTGAAAAGAGACATATGGCTTGAAATATGGCTATTGTGCAAAGTCAGTGGCAGTAGAATAACTTTGGAAATAGATGATGTCTTGTAGCAAGAACTGGATGCTATTTTTCAAAGTTCAGAGCAAACCTTTGGTTAAAAAATTTTGTTCTGTTTTGGAATTCTTTTTTTTTCACTGACTCAGAAGCCAATCAATTTGTGTGAGCAAGGAAAGTTATTTAGAAAAGAATACAGTGTTCATAGTCTTGCCTCAGACTTTGAAAGCCATAGCCATGGAGCAGCAAGAGCCACACCTCAGACTGCATTGAGAAAGGTGCTCAAGGGATCATATTCACTGCCTGGAAATCCAGCATAGTTTTATACCAGCCTTAGGTAGGGTCAAGAAGCGATCTGTCAACAGATAAAAGTACACTGAAATACATAATGGATGTTACTGTCATGGAGTCATCTGACTCAGAAGTGATACACACTGCTGAGTGCACTAGAGATTCCTCTGGTATCTTAGTGCTTAAATGCATTTGTTGTGAAATACTGAATGAGTGTCACTGGGACTCAATCTGAGCAAAATAACCACTTCACTGCAGTCCTGCATCTATTCTATTTCCCTCCTGAGCAGTATCTCCACAGATCCTCTCCCTATAAATAGCATACACACTCGGGTTGCCCCATGTGATTATGTCATAGCTGTTGTGTAGGAATAATTACCACATGAAAATGTGAAATTAGAAGAGTTCTGGAATGCCATTTGAGTATGGAAACTCAGATGGAAAACGGGGGTGGTCCATTAGTGCTTTCAAATAGGCATTAAAATTTAAATGGCAAACCAAAGGCAGAAGCTGAGATCTTGGTCAAAACCAGTCCAGAAACCCAATACAGAAAAATGCATATTAATCCATACTCTGACGTAATTCATTTTAAATGGCCTTGAGTGGCAAGAAGCAACTTTCAAACAAATTGTACTAAGCTGCACATACACGATAGAGAGCAGAGACCTTATAACAGCAGGTTGCAGCAAATCCCAGATGCTATACACCCTACCTATGTTTTCTGACCATGTTACTCAGAGACATGTCCAGATATACAACAGTCAGCTATTTGATCAATCTGATATCTGGTAGGACAGAAACAGTATATCCCACAAATAGCTAATTATGATTTTAAATCCATTGGAGTATTTGAAGAGCGCTGGTATAGTCAAAGCGTATGGCAGAACAGTGGGGCGCTGTCACCATTAACAGCAAACTCCCTGTTAAGTCCATGGAATTTAGGTCCCAAATGCCAGAATTAAAACCTTGAATCAAAAAACTTCCAAAGTCTCAGAATTCCTGCAAGCAACCAGCATTTCAGTGGACTTTCCTGAAAATACTTAAAATTACTGATTTTCTTAAAGTGCAAACTTAACAAGAATCTCTTTACAGTATCTCATGGTAAAGCCCTGCCATCCCTTTCCCATTACACTTGCATTTGCACTACCTTTGGTCTGCTTCTGAAGCAGCTTTTCTCTTTCTTGGCCACTTCAATCTTTACAAAGACTGAAAAACAAAAAAAGCTTCAAACTTCCCCTCTTTGAAGTGTTAGGCCTCTTCAACTATGTTATATGCAGAGGTCCCAGATGCAGGGAAAAAAGGATGAGCAAAAAGATTACTAAAAGGAAAACAAAGGGCAAAATCATATCATTTCACAACTTACTTGATTCTATCCCTCAGTTAAGAGATATGCCTCAGAGGGATATGAGCAAAAATCTGTCAGAATTTGTCCCCTTCCTGGGAACATGGATATGTAAGTCTCAACAGGAGCAAACAAATGGGGAAATAACCTCCTAATACCATTGTAGAATTTGATAGTTCTATCTCTTGGTCATTAGATTGACATTTCAGGATGAGAGCTGAGGGTAAGGGAGAATAAAAGTGCTTTGGAACACCTGCTATTATCATCCTGTCAGCTGGTCAGGTGGGGGTGGGGTTAGACTTTAAGAAGACAGTCAATCACATCAGGAACCTGTGTTTTGCTGACCAAGAGGCATTAGAGCTATATGCAGGCAGGTGACTTGAGTCCTGCATACCACACAAGTCTGACTACAGGAAGCATTGTCTCCACAGCACCATGTTCTGACATTCTTCAAACCAAGTAAAACTTTGCCACAGTGCTGACTTGTGCTGATGCAGGAGGAAGATTTTCTAATCACTTAGACCTTCCTGACACTCTCTCTTAAGTCTTTAGCCCTTTTCTTATCATAAAATTCGCAGGCTGGGTATCCTCTAGGTCCAAAACCTTCCTATTGTTACTTTGATACACGTTATCTTAAACTAAATCCCCCCCCCCCCCCCCCCCCAAAATGTAATAGTAATATTTCAATAGATATTTAGGGTCAGGTAGGTGAGAACTTTTTTTAAACAAAGTTAAAAGTTTGTTTCAACTGGATAAGCAGGACCAAAAATTAAGAATAGTGTGCTAGCCTGCCCACAGAATCTTAATATAATGGGTAGCTGTGAAGTGAGGTCAAACAATGATAATGTGAAGTTTGGTTCACATCTCAGACAGTTGAAGTAACCTTCCTGTAAGTGACTCGGCTGGGACACATACAGTAGCTCAGGCCATGCCAAAAGTTGGCAAAGAAATTGGAACAAGAGACAAGTAATTCTAATTCCCTAATTCTTCTGAGAGAGATTTAATTTTCCTCAGATAGCATTTTAAGTCAGACAAGTGAAAATTGGTGAAAACGTTGCCACTTCTACAAAAAAGGCAGACATAAAAATGTTTCCTTCTCCTCTTCCCTCAGCATGTTCTTTCTGCATCTTTCTGCATTTGTTGTTTGATTCTGTCTGGCTTGCAACATAGTATGCAAGATGCCATAAAATTTTGAAAACTAAGTAAATTTTTTACCAGTTTAGTGGAGCAAGTCCTTCCTGGACACCAGTGGTATTTTTGGTATAGTTAAAGTGAGTGGGATTTAGCCCAGTACATATTTACTGATCTACAGAAGCTGGAACTGGAAAATACAATAGAAACAGATAACATATTGCTAAAAACTATTTTAAGTTTGCATTTCTTTTTCAGGTTATAATTAATAGGGAAGCCCCTATAGAAGTTTCTAAGTTGTCCTAATGACTATCCATGTGGATAAATTCAAAATTACAATTCTTTAACTCTCCTAGCGAAGGATGTGTATCAGATTCCCATCAGTATTTGTTAGCTGTCTTGCTAGATGATCCAAGGCATAACAAGATATTTTTGCCCTTCCATTGCTTTATTTGATGGAGATGCAATTTCCCTGCACCAGTCACAGTAATGACATGTAACAATAATGGTTCATAAGACTGCTTTGTAATACATTTGTCATCACCTATATTATAGGACACTTAGCTCATTTACACTGGCAATTTAAAACCATTCGGTAGTTTCTGTGATTGTCAGCTAGGAAAAAAAACCCCTCAAGATTTATTTTTAAAATATTTCCCATGAATCTCCTTCCATGTCATTCCCAAAAACTTAAGACAACGTCTGAAGAGGATGGGATTAATTTTTCAGGAAAAACAAAACAAACAAACACCAAACCAAAACAAAAAAACCCCAAACCAACAGAATTTTCTTTTATCTTGTCCTCCCCCTTTAAAAGGAGACTAGCATACTTGAGTGTACAGTGTGCCTTACATAGTTGGGGGACATTGGGAGAGCCTCCATGGCCAGTACTTCATATGCAAGCTAAACAACCATGGGTGTCAGCAGCTGCTTTGAAAAACCACAGCAGATAGAGTATCTCTGGAACACAGAGAACAGATTTGGATTCACCATTCCCCTGCTCAGTTTTGCCCTTCTTGAAGTGTGGCAGGGTGCTTATAAGAACAGCAGGGCTGCCCAGACCTGTCCTTGCTCCACCCCAGCACCAAGCCAGTGCAACACAAGCTCTGCCAAGGCCATGCACGGAGCCTTTGGGATCAGAGACCTTGCATCAGTTTGGTGTGTCCAGGTGGTTTTAGAGCACTGGTAAAGCAGATTTCAGTCTGTCTGTAGTGGACTAAGTAGATGGATTGTCCTCTAGTATAATCTAGTTTAAGCATAGACTTCATTCAGGCATAATGTGTCCAGCACAATGTTGTTAAGGATGCTCAGTCACAGCAGTGTCCAATATGAATGCACCAGGTAACTTTTGCCCCTACCTCAAGCTGAGGCATTTCAGATTTGGGCAACAGCATGCTTATATTATTTTGTTCAAACACTTTCACAGTCTACAAAAACACCTTCATTAGTATGCAACAGAAGTATTATAACAATGCTACTTGAGTATTTCCCCATCCTTCTGGGGATACTGAAACATTTTTCAAAGGCTAAAAACATTTTCAATTAAAAATAATTCACACCAGCATAAAGATGCATGAAAAGATAGAGCATTATTCTAGGATACAGCACAACTGTAGACATCAGGTAGCTGGGTTATATGTAGCAGCTACTATAGACACAGAATTGAAAGAATAGCTCTCTTTGTGAGCCAAACTCTCTCTTCTCAAAATCTTACAGGAAGGAATGGTGAGGAGCCAAATATTTACACAATCACAGCCTTACATTTCTGATCTATCTATTTATTCCACCATCAGAAGTGTCTTGATAATGTGACAAACTTGATTCCCTTTGCCCATACCATCTCAAACTGAACCGGTACACCCAAAAGCCTGGGGTGTAAAGGGACATGGGTCTCAATCAGTGAGACCTAGAAGAACAGAGAGCTTCTGCCACCACATTCAGAGTGCAGAAATTCTGAAAGCTTCAGGTCTTTGTCAGTCTCAGAACCTTTTCATGAAATGCCACAGCTCATCCCCAGCAGTGACACATTAGACACCAGAACCCTGCCCTGGACTGTGGGATAGTGTGGGAACCACACTATCCTTTACGTGGTGGAAAGGCTCTCTCTGAAACATCATAAAAACAAAACATATGCAACCTTCTTGAAGGTGGGGATGGGATTAGGGGTTCCATACCACTGCATTAAGTGAAGAGTTCATAGAGACCTGAACAGGCAACAGCTTTCGAGGCTCTGCTCTGGTTTATGCCTGAATAAATCTGAATGCAGCCTTAACACTACAAGTTTTATTGTTCCCTACAGCAGTTCAAGTGAATTTTGCCCACTCACTGCCTACAGAAGGTGTACCAACACAAAAGAGCCACAAGTAATCTACTTTGACAAGAGCTGCTGTAATGAGTCACAAGTTCTTATCACACCTTTGAGCCACACCATTAGCTCCAGAATACACTGTTTTCAAGGCAGTAAGATGCAACCTCCCTGCAGTACTATCTATCTTCCACAAATAGAGGATACTTCCCATCCCTCTTTGGAAAGATGATTATTTTACAAACTCTGTTTATACCTTCACATAGTCAACTACTTGAGTAAGATGTGCAATCTCCAAAATTGACACTGCACCACTTAGATATATTATATTAGTCTATACTTACACTAGGTAGGTATTCTGTTCAAACGGCAATAAAAAGCAATGTGTAGTGCTCTAACCCTTTGGCCTGTTCCTGTAGAAACCCTGCTCCAGCTTCTTGATAGACATGGCATATCTTAACTCTGACAGAATTGGCATTCCACATTTTTGAATGGCTGAAGAGTGATATCTTGTCATTACAACACAATTTACAAAGGGTTTGTGTGTTGTTTTGGGGGTTGTGGTTTTCTTGTTGTTTTTTGGTACTTTTAAAATATCCTGTCAAATCATTGTACAATAGGCCAAGACTCTGCTTTTCAACTATCACTAGTGTTTTTGAACACCCTCTGTGAGGATTTCAAAGGGTCCCTTACATGAACAGAATACAGAAGCCATCTGAAAGAGCCACCCACCGTCTTAATCACTTGCTGATGATGCATCATATGATTTCTTTCTTTAGACAACTTTTATTCCTATCATACAGCTGTACTGCTATATATTACTGATAGCTTTGCAATGCTACTCCATTGCCTCTAATAAATCTTGCAGACATCTCTTTAAGCATACTGCTGCTACTGAAAAAAAATCATTCCACTTACATAGCTGCATGGAAAGGTGGGATTAGGCAATTCGTTTGTTGGCATCACATACATAGCTTGGGTGGAAAAGTCTGGTTTACATAATTAGATAAGATTCTTGCATCTGTCAGCCTACTCTGCATTAGCTGTGGCAGATTTGTGGTAGCTAAGGAACAGCCCAGTGAATTTTAGCAAAACTTGTAACCTGGGACAGCAGATTCATGCACCTAGATTTCACCACTGATTAAAAATGTGTAGCAGCAGTTAAGCATTGTGTTTAATGATCATGCAAATGCAAGGTTAAATAAGCACATTAGTTTGACTACCATTTTGTCACTCATTACATCAATCTTGTTTTCTTTTAGAGCACAAGGTTTTGTTTGTGGTCATGTCTAAATATGTACAGTCCCAAAAGCATAGTTTCATGGAGGAACAGTAGAACTATGCAATCCACTGACCTTTTTTGTGGCTTTCACAGCAATGACAGTAGCTGTGAGATTCCCCATGGTTTAGTGTGTGGGGGGTTTTTTTTGTTTGTTTTGGTTTGGGTTTTTTTAAATTTTATTTTATTTTCACTTTTTTATTTTTAATTTTTTATTTCTTAGTAGCTCAAGAACTCTAATTCAGCTTTTAGGTACAAGAGGTTGATTAATAAAAAGAGAGGGTTTTCATGGACACTTATGCAATTGGTTTCTGGAACTTTTATGCCAGAAGTTGTTTTATGTGAAATGAAAAGAGATTTAGTCTGACATTTGCTGTCATGAGGGGAAACTAAGTAATAGGATAGACTGCTCCAGATATTTTTGTGAGAAATCTTGTCCTTTCCTGGTATGTAGAGGGACTTAATCGCCAGGCCAAGCAGAATAGAAAAAGTCCCTTTTTGGGCAGAAGCAGACAGCTTCTTTCTCTGCAACATGAGCACAATATAACCAGAATTTAAACTGCTCCTTAAAAAAACCAAAACCCCTTCAAGCTTATTTCTCCACCCTCCCAGGTGCATTTTCCTTTGCTAGGAATAACTTCCTTCATTCTAAACATCACAATAATAATGCAAATTTGCAGAAGAGCTGCTATTTGGAACAGCAAAGGTAGGGAATGACTAGAATGACCCAGTCATGTGAGGAAAAGACAGGGAGCTGCCAATACTATCAGAGAACAAAGCATTTCAAAACCAGGAGAAATTTGCTAAGGTGAGAAACCTTAGAAATCCAGACAAATGACATAGAAAACTACCATGATGCTCTGTGCATTTTGGACCAGTTCTGCAACTGGTTCATTAATGGAATTAATTATCATTATTAACCAAGGATCTGTCATTTGGGGTTTTTTTTTTATTTATTTACATGTAAGTATATCAAGGAAAGGGGATTTCAGTTTGGATGGAGGCTGTGAATGCATGATTTGCATACATAACATTAGAGGCAATGCAAATCAAATCAATTTTCAAGACCAATTTCATTTGTAAGTGACATTTGAAAAGAAAAAAAATCAAAACAGTTGTTCAGGAGGTGGTTTGTCTTAGAAAAAGAAATATTTTAGAAATATGTATCCCATTTACACATGAGCTTTTCTGGATCTCACCCTTTTACTGAAATAATTCCTACTGTATCACGAGAAATGTGGTCCACTGCAGCTTCTTCCACAGGTAGAAGCTATTCTACATGTCTGAAATCACCAGACATGCTGGGATGCAGGGAGCACATTTGTGCTGTTAAGATCCTGAGGACAGTCAGACTGGGTCAAACCTGCACCTGTATTCTGTTTTTCCAGCAGTGGAAGATGCTTACCAAGGACACAGATAATACCTTGCTGTGAGGTCTAAAGGAAGTATCTTCCACTGCTTTCCATGTGCCCTGAAAGTCATATTACCTCCCCTACCTACAGCTCCCCCCATTTCATTGTGCAACCTTCCCCCTGCCTTTACTTCTCCCAACAGATTTGTTTACACTGGGAGTTAACAAGAGTGGTATTGAGAGTTCTTCCTCCCCATAATTGCCTCTTAACACTCTTGCTTAGGGAAAAATTTAAAGAAACATGGCAAATAAAGAGTAGCCCTTTCTCTAGCATAAATCCTTTTCCTAGGCAATGAAGAGTCAAAGGACTTCTGGAGCTAAAAAACATATCTGTGTTGACACCATTATGTTCAACATTTGCAGCTGGTCTTTTTTTTTTCTTAGCCCTTGTGTACTTCTGGCCTCTACAACATCCTCTGCTAATGACTTCTGCCACTCCCCCATGCCCTCCTTGAAGAACGTATTTTTCTTTTTGAAGCCATGCTGCAACAGAAGGGCCTGATGAGCAGACATTCACTGCAGACTCTACAATCATCCATGATTGGAGAGTGTGACTGTACCACATCCTTTCTTCAGCTTGAGGGAAAACTGAAGATTCTCAAATTGTACCTCCCTTGAATGAAAACAATCCTATAGCAGGATATTTTGAGGAGACTTTCCCACACGTTTTTCAACAACTGTCTCCTCAGAGGAGTAGTGAGACCTGCAGATCTCCCCACAGCTTGTGGGCACACCACAGTTTATCTAATAAATAGCATGACTTTTGCTGGATTTGCTCACAACTCCTTTCCTATGGATTTCTAACACTTTATTTGATTTTTAACCACTCCTGACACTCCCAGAGAAGTCTCCAGGGTAATAACTGTGCAGTAATTACTGGGAATTTAGTAATCCCATACACTACAGGGATTTCTTGCTCTTATCCCATTTTCTTTCCTATCCCAGTAAGTCCAATACTGACAACTGTCAGTATTTTTATGCCTGATCATAATATCCAGCCTGTTTATTTTCAAGCCATTGTACTCTACTGTGGTGTCATTTTGGTGTGCCAGGAACCACGATAAGGGGGCTTAGTAGGAGGTCCAGCTTCCACTGCAAGCTGTGTTGCTGCCATTGTACAGGGTGGGTAAGCCAGACAGGCAAGAAAACAAATTCTCTTCCAGACTGCTTTCAGCTGCTCTGAGTAGTACCATTTCCTTGTCCATCTTCCATCAGTAGTGCTGAAGGCAGCTTAAAGTAATTCAATTTACAAAAACAGGTGAGGATTATTCAGTCAAATCCACACGTGCAGAGTTATGCTTCTAAGTATATTGCAGCTTCTCATCTCTTAGCATAACAGGCCATGGGACCTCACTGAATTGTTTCACGTTCATAGAAACGTGAATGTAGAATGTGAAGGTAGAAAAGGCCTTTAAGATCATCAAGTTGAACTACCAATCCAGCACCACCATTTAACTACCTCAGGTACCATATCCACACGTTTTTTTAAAAAATTCCAGGGATAGGGGCTCCACAGCTTCCCTGAGCATTCTATTCCAATGCTTTACAACCCTTTCCATGTAAAAATTTTCCTAATATCCAATCTAAGACTCTCTGTTGCAACTTAAGGCCATTTCCTCTCATCTTGTCATTTGTTACCTGGGAGAAGAGACTGACCCCCAACTTACTGCAACCTGCTTTCCAGGAACGGAGCCTCCTTTTCTACAGGCTAACAACCCCAGCTGCCTTAGCCACTCCTCATCAGACTCCATACCCTTCACAACTTTGTTGCCCATCTATTCAAATTAGAGTTTAGTCTTTCAGACAAGCATTCATCCCTGGCTTAAAGATGCTGAACAGATATCACAAGAAGTTACTATCAGTATTCAGAATCAGAATTCATGCAGCTTTAGTGTTACTGCTGATATTTCTCATAGTATATTTTTTGCTAGACACGAGTCTTCTAACTCCAGATTTGTTTTTTTCTTCCCTGATAACATTGCTAAGCTCAAGAGGCAAAGATCCAAGATTCTCACCATAAATCTTACTTTCTAGCCCTTCTGTCACTCTCATTGCTCTTTTCCCATCTCCCAGTTTCTCAGCATCCTTTGGAAGGACATCCTGTATTTTGACATGCTTCAATGGCAGAAGCACCTTTGCCAGCATAACAGCAGCTCTGGCCTCACTAAGAAGTCCTTGAAAAACAAGGGTCAAAGGAAGAAGCAGAAGCTCTTGTGATAACTGCAGACTGAGCTTGCATTCAGCTCATCGAATTTTCCTCATACCCTGCACACCACCAGCTCTTAGGTCTCCATTACTTTCATCAGTTTGTTCACAGAGGTCCCCTGGTCAGTGCCTGCTCTCTCAGGTTAGATCAGGGTCATCTAATCCAGTGACCACCCACTGATGACTGATAACTGATTCCTGCCAAGAAGCCAGAGACCCTGGCAGGCATACAGCCATAGCTTCCTGGGATAACCCGTTCATTTCCACCAACTTCCCATTTAGGGGCTGCCAGAACCAGCACCTGCTCCTGCCATCTTTGCTGAACTACACAGCCAATAGACCAAGTTTTACCTTTTACAGTGGAACGAGCAGGATTTTTATTTTCTGCCTTTTAAGATTAATTTACACATCTTTAAATGACATTTTAAGCAATAAGAAGAAATTAATACATATACTCTGGAGTGATACAGCAAAAGAAATAAATTGCATTTTAAAGTTCTCTCGAGGACAACTCTGCAGCCTTGAAAAAGCAGTTAGATTAACCACAGGATAACAATCTTCATAAGAGTGCTACTAAAAATGATTAAGTTGCCAATTTGTTTTAATACAAGTCTTA
This sequence comes from Phylloscopus trochilus trochilus, assembly GCA_016584745.2. Taxonomy (NCBI): domain Eukaryota; kingdom Metazoa; phylum Chordata; class Aves; order Passeriformes; family Phylloscopidae; genus Phylloscopus; species Phylloscopus trochilus. The sequence goes on along the minus strand of WQNJ02000546.1, from coordinate 54,401,938 downwards.
CAGTTTAGAAAGACTCCTTCAAAATGTAGCAAAACTTGGATTAGATTTACTATGTAAATTATACTGAAATACCCGAATAACCTTTGGATGTTTCTGCATGACATTCCCTTCAGACTTGGGTATATATGAAGTCCTAAATTGTTTCAGTGCTAGGGAAAAAAACAGTATGCCAACTTGAAGTATCTCTAAGCCTGTTGTGTGACCTAAACCTGAATGTAGAACTATTGTAAGGGTTACATTATTGGCAATCAGTATATTCTGAAATACCATTTGTTTTATTTAAGAGAATGGATGTCTGAAAGAGCCCTCTATGGAGATTTACCAAGTGTAGCTCTTAGCATACATTATTTAAGACCTTGTGATTGTCTCCAGTTAAAAAGTGCATGCTGGTTTTCGTCAGAAAGCCTTATCTACTTTTCTAGTTTTCAGTCAGCGATTAGGAAATTAAACCCAAACTAAAACAACAACTGAAAAATAAGAAGTATCACTCAATTTTGAGGATGTTGTATTGTCACAGGTTTCATGAGAACAGGCAGCACTAGGGGAGAAGTGTATGTATTAATGACCTCCTAGAGCATAAAGGCTGCAGCCAGAGAGAGCTCCTGCCTCCAAGGCAGCAACAAATGCCATCAGGAGGATAAGCTATGCTTCCAAGTCCTAGTGACTTTAACATGAGTTTCAGGGTGAGGTTCATTACTACTTCTATTAGTTACTATTCTTTCCCAGCTGCCTGTATTTCCCATATGACTCAAGAGTTTTGGCTCTTCCACAAGCTTGTTTCCTGGAGTCATGAGGTTGTATGAAACACCTTATTCACTTAAAGGCAAGGTGAGCTCTTGCTGTTGGAAAGAAACCTATAGATGCAAAACAATATGAACCAAGTAAAACTCAGTCCTAGTGTGGTAAATAATTTTGAGGACTTGAGAAACTGGCAATTTCTTTGTTATCTTTCAGAATATAAAGAAATATGTTAAACCATTTCTTTTCTTAAAAAAGAAAAAGGAAGTAAGTAAACATTTGCAGATTTAAAATTATTTTAGCTTATTTATTCAGTCCTCATCCCTTTATCCATATTGGTAACCTAGGAAGTTAACTAATTACTTTCTTAGGAAATATTTCTCTTTGCAAATATAACCCAGAAGCTCCAGGGATTTGTCTTCTAGGAGATAAACATAAGCACCTGCCCCACTAGTACATTTATAACATTTGGTTTTCATTTAATCTTACCCAAGTAATACAAGATTTTAAGTAGTCACGCTGAGCAATTTGTGGCATGCAACCTTTTTATGAACCCTGGCAAGAAATTTTAATAATAACCACCCCAGAGCAGTCACTACCAAGTATTACCAGTTTGGCAAGTGGTACTAGCTTCTCTGAAGGTCTGTTACTTTTCCAGATATTGCAAATGCCTTCCCAAAGGCACTTTAGTGTGGTACATTTCATGAGTTATTTCTCTTCTACCTGTGAGGTTTTTTTTTCTAATTAAATATTTAAATGAGGTCAGAGTTTTAGATTCAAGTATTTTCTTTATAATGCATACATAAATAATTGAAATTATTCAAGTCAGAGCAGCTGGAGCCTACAGGTCAACAAGAGGTCTTGGAAACTCAGACTGTAAACCAAAACACAGCTCAGCAGGAAGGTAGACGGCTGGCCCAGCACTGCTAAAATTTCAAATGCCTTCTAGGACTAAGGACTAACTCAGGTTTGCACCTTCCTTTACTACTGCCTTATTTACATGTTGCAGTTAAATCTGATCATAAAAGGCTAGCAAAGGTAAAAATAGATTTTTTAAAATGTGCACCCACAATAGATATTTTAAAGCCAGATCTCAGTATAGCTTGCATGGCTATGACTCACAATAGTCACTTCACTGTAGTTTTATTTATATACCTTGGCTGTGATGCTGCTGTACCTGTAGTAACAGGGTTTAGCAGAAACTCTACAGTGATAGCATTGGATCACAGACAGTGAAGGAACTGTGAGGCTTCCCGGAAATACGAAACATTTAGGACCTAGTCAAACATGGCACATCAGATGTGCAACCAAGGCCAAAACTGGCCAGTCATGCAGAGGAGAGCATGAGTTCCATGAGTTCCATGGCCAGTAAGGAGCCAGCAGCAGTGAAATGAGAGCACTGAGCTTGAGGAGCTGTGCTGTAGCCTCAGCCAGGACTGTGCTTTAGTCAATTAATATTTAGTAACAAATAAGTAGCTCTGGGAGCAGGGATGGGAACCCCAACTTCCTTCTTGGTGGGCCATACCCAAAAAAATTAGATATGACTTCTCATTTGTATTTCCCTACTACAAGTACCTTTCCCTGCCCTTCAAAAGGGGAAGATGGGGGGGGAAACAGCCTTTAGAGAGAGGTGTGGCTGTGATTATCCAGGGAATGCCAAGCAGTCAGAATGAGAAGACCCCCAAGCTGCTGGACTCAGGGCTCAACTCTACATTTAACACACCCTACTCGGTACCTACAGACTTGATTTTCAGTAGTCTCAGCTACTGACCATGGTGGCAGTCATTAACTCCTTCTGCAGCACAACCTTTCCTGTCCCTGACACATGCCAGGTCCCATTTCAGGGCTTTAAAATGCACTCCAGTATTTTGTGAGTCCCCTCCTACAATGCATGCCACTGGCCGCAGTGAACAAAAGGAATAAGATGTTTGAAGCCCTAGGGAACTGTTCCTCCTTACTCCTGCTTGTTACGAAGTCTTCTCAAGCCTTTGTGTTGTGCACTGTACATATGCTGCCAACACCCAGAATATTTACTTGTTTTTGCCATCAGAACAGCAATTCCAATAAGAAACTCCACAAAAAACTTCTTTGCTGGTCTAACACAGGTTGCTTCCCAACCAGGAGCATTGCTGAGACTAGTCCTTAATCACTGGCAAAAGGAAAACAATAAGGTGCATAATTATCAAGCTGGAAGTCAAAGATGGACAATCTCCTACTGTTCACCTTTGTGGCCAACACACAAACAGGAGGTGGCAATCTGCCTGCCTCACATAGGCAGTAAACTTCAGTCTGTCACTGTAACTCACCATCCAGCCTACCAGGACAGCAAAGGCTTTTGTGTTCAAGAAGAGGAGCAATGTTCCTTTTCCCTTTTAAAGTGATATGAATTAAAGATCAAGGTTAATATCCTCTGGGTTTTATTTCTTTTGTGCAAAAAAAAAAAAAAATTCTTCAAACTAACTGAAAAAGATCTTATACAATAATGACCAAAGCCTTCCAATTGTCGTAACAGTGGGTGTAGAAAAAATGTGCAGGCTGCATCCCTATTTACTTAGCAGTATGAGGCCAGGTTGCTCACAGGAAAAAGTTGTAGAAGAGAAACAAACAAATTTGTGTTGCTTGCTGTATTTTAGGGATTAAAAGTGTACATTTATTTCAAAGTAAGTCCAGAAAGTTTAGTCAGATATCAAAGGGCTTACAGAAAAAGAGTAGGGATTATTGCCTATTTAAAGAAAATAGAAGATCAAAGTACTTCCAAATGAAACATTCACAAATACTGTCAAGATTTAAGAATTATGAGTCTAATTCTGAAAATTGAGATAATTATAAATTATCCATTCACATGAATTTATTTTACAGTATTTTTTAACTGCAAAGGACAGAAGCCTTTAAGAATAAAAGCCAGGCCCTGGAACACAGAATAAACTTAGGAAATATCTGAATGAACAACTAAAAGAAAAGGAGCAGGAGTATTTAGGTACATGAAGCATCAGAGGCATTTGAATCATCACCTCTTAAAGCTTAAGTTTCCATCCAGACTCCCATGGCACAGCAGAGGCAGATGTGTCAAGAATGCCACCAACCTCAAAGCCTCTTCTCTGCTCCACAACTGTATGTGACTGGATGGCAGACAGCTCATAACACATTAATAAAAAAGCTTATTATAAAAATAGCTTCTAAACCTCCTTGCAGCTTGCATGTAAGTAGATTTAAGATCAATTTAAAAAGCGTACCAAGTGCAACTCCTACATATGTATTAGAAAGGCAGCTGAAAAAAATGAACTGCCTTCTTTCAGCCCAGATATGAGACTTCTACATTTCTGAAGAGTTTTGCAGACACAGAAATCTAGGAAAGACTAGTCCTGCCCTGACTAGTCCATGCAGACCATATCAATGCTGACTAATCTGCACAGCTTTCTCATCCTAGACTTGAATAAGTAGATTGGAACTTAGATGGGAATTGGGATCTGTGTTCCCAGCTCCCACATTTTTCAGTCTTTCATGTTTGTAGTTTATCTTAAAATTTCAGCTCTTGCTGTGAAAATATCAGCTTTTTTTATTTAAGGGAATTTTTTTTACCCTTATTTGCAAGGAAGAGAAGGCAGGACAAGCCAAATGAACATCATTTAGTCTGGAAACAAAAATCAAATCAAAAAGGGGGTGAAGTTATGTGTATTTTTAAGCTCATGATTTGTGGCTGACTCAGTTTTCACAAATGTTTCATTTAGCTGTGGAATTGAAATATAATTATCAAAGTACTATCTGAAAGTAAGATGGAGAAACTGCTGCTGGTGAGACTTTTGGTGTTAATTAGATTTCTTGTAAATGTTCCCCTTCCTTCTCAACTCTAGACATTATACTAGTATTTCATCAGAAAAAAAGCACAAAACCAGTTAGCCCATGACTCCTGCCCAGTTTATCATCATAAACTCCACATAAGTTTTCAAAGGCTTTTTTAGAAATGATATACCTAAAACTTGTTGGATCTGAATGAAGATAGAGGGGGAAAAGCATATCTTGTACAAATAAAGAGTGGCATATCAAGTGCCAAGTTACTAAGGGTGTTGGTGCCTGGTTTAGTTAAACAGGTGCTCAGTTTCAGGTGCTGGAGGCCCATCCGTGAAGCCCTTTACCTGATATAACCACACTGAGCTTCCTGGAGTTCCTTCTCACTTGAAAGAAAAAGACCCTCCTGAGGAGAAGCGGTACACTTTAAGAGGAAGAGGAAAAGCAGTGGGAAAATTAAAATTTCCCCTCTTTTCCTTAAGAGGAAAAGCAGTGGGAAAATTAAAATCTGCACAGAGATCTAGGGAAGTCTGGAAGCAGCCTCGCCAGCTGCACCACCATGGTCCTGTCACTAGCAAATCCAAAATCCTGACATTGATTTAAATATAAATCAGTTCCTTGTCCAAGTCATTCCTCCTGTACAACCTAGATGCCACTATCTCTTGTTTTCAGATCCTTGGTGTCCCTGAGATACTAAAAGAAGAGCAAAGTCTTCACCTGGCCACCATTTCACTTGACACATGAATGACAGGATGCCATCCACAGGGATCTGGGTGGGCTCAGAAAGTGGCCCCATGGGAACCCCATGGGGTTCAACAAGACCAGGGGCAAGGTTCTGCCTTGGGCTGGGGCAACCGCCAGTACCAACACAGGCTGCGGGACAGATCGAGAGCAGCCCTGGGGAGAAGGACCTGGGGGTGCTGGTGGATGGGAGGCTGGACATGACCCAGCCATGGGCACTCACAACCCAGAGAGACAAACATGTCCTGAGCTGCATCCAAAGCAGCATGGTCAGCAGGGCAAGGGAGGGGATTCTGTCCCTCTGCTCCTCTCTGGTGAGACCCCACCCAGAGTACTGTCCAGCTCTGGGGACCCCAGCACAAGAAGGACATTAACCTGTTGGAACAAGCCCAGAGGAGGCCAGCAAAATCATCAGAGGGATAAAGCATCTCTCCTATGAGGAAAGGCCAAGAGAATTGGATTTGTTCAGCCTGGAGAAGAAAAGGCTTTGGGGTGACCTAATTTCTTCTTTCCAGTATCTGAAGGAAACCTACAAGAAAGATGGAGGGGGACTTTTTAAAAGAGCATGTAGTACAGGGTGGGGAATGGATTCAAATTAGAAGAGAGTAGGTTTAGATTAGATATTAGGAAGAAATTGCTCCCTGTGAGGGCAGTGAGACACTGGAACAGATTTTTCAGAGAAGCTTTGGATGCCCCATCCCTGGAAGTGCTCAAGGCCAGGTTGGATGGGGCTTTGAGCAACCTGGTCTAGTGTAAGGTGTCTCTGCCCATGGCAGGGGTGTTGGAACTAGATGATCTTTAAGGTTCCTTTCATCCAAGGCCATTCTATGATACTTATAAAGTACAGATCTCCTCATTTATAGACAATATTTGAATGATGGGACTGTGGCCTGCTCATGTCATAGGCATTTGCAGGATTATACAATAAATGTTATGTTACAGAGAAAATGCAACCCCATTGCATTTCCACTCTTACTATGTTTAGGAAAATAGAGGCAGGGAAAAATTCCTGGTCCTGCTCCTGTTTCTCAGTGATCTAAGTGTTTGATTTTTTGTTTGTGTGGAGAAAGAACAATCTATTCATCTTGGGACAGTAGACTGAAGTCAGAACCGTTCTTGGCCATCAGACATTCTGCATGACCTCAGGCAACACACTTACTGTCTTTCCTTGCCCAAGTGCACTCATGAGGAAAGTGAGATTTTATTTTAAATCCCTTTCTAACACTGGTAGAACCATGCACTCCTAGAAAGCACTGAGCATCAGTTAACAGTTCTAAAGAAAAACAGAAAATGTTTACTTAAACTCTGTGAGCAGAGTGTCCCCTTACTGGATGTCAAGTTAAAAAGCATCTTAATACTAGTAACTCTCTGACAAAATATTACAATGTACCTATGGAACAAGGAACTAATTCTTTTCTCCTTGCAAGAAGGGGATAAATGTTAAATCACTCATGAAAGGTTAGAAAATAAGGCTACATAAGATGAGAAAACAATTCTTGTACAGTCCTGCCTGTAGTGAGGTCTCTAGTGGAGTTCCTACATGTCTCCAGGGCATCAGAACAGATCCTTATAAGGTTTCAGATTCCATTTCAGTATTCAAATTATGGAGCTTACTATAGCCTGAGCAGTGCTTGGTCCTTGAGAAAAGATGATCTGGAGACACTTAGTGTTTTGTAGTCTCTTCAGAAACTGACATCAATGCAGGAGGCACTGTTGTCTTCTTCTGACATATGAAATGGAAATTATTTTGAAGTGGTGAAGTGATTTTTTAGAAGTAGTCAAGCCTAATTCTTTTAGAGTAATTTTTTGTTTACATCTCTTTTCACTCATATTGAGAAGACCTTACATTGAATTATCTTTCACAATTATTATTTCCCAAGTTTGTTCTTAAAGATGACAGGTTTCTTGACTGAATTCCAAAGACAACAGGCTACCCCAGCGTCCCACTTTAACTATAATTCTTTTAAATTAGTTCTTGTAGCAGAAGACGCAACTATGAAATTAATAAATCCAGAAATTCATGAAATAACTATGGGCTTTCTGAAAAACAGTGTGAATTATTCATCACTTTAGTTAAACTACTTATCATTAGCTCAAGTGGCAAAAAAAAAAAAAAAGAAGACAGCTGGTGCTTTAAAATCTTAAGAAAAATGCATAAGATACAGCAGCATTTGGTCTCTTGGGAAATGAACTTGACTGTAGTGTTCCCTCCCTCAAGAATTCAACTTCTAAAACCCCAAGAACAAGAAAACACATGCTCTTTTGGGAATGTCTAACTCTGCATCCTTTTAATAAGGCAAACTTTTTATTTCATTTGGGTTAAATTGGGGAGTTAAAAACCACACATCACATTTTCACTCTCCTACTTTAAAATGCAGTCTGTAGGTTCAAAGAAGGGAAAGCAATCACTCAAAAATCTTCTAAGACCTTTCAGAATAGAATATATTAGAAAAATACTAAATAGATGCTTGATATCCAAAGCAGCTTAGAGCACAAAAAAATGGAGGTTATACAATTCAACTGAGATGCTTATGCAGATTACCACAGTTCTGAAAATAAAGCCATTTTTCTCCTAATGATCCTGAGTCAAGCAATCATTATTGTAGTTGCTCTTCCTACTCAGTACTGGTCAATAGCTTGTGGGATTTGTTCATCTTAGTGCACAACACCCATCTGGGTGTATTATCTCTTCCCATGATTGGGCATCACATTTTGTTATCCTCTTCAAGAAAGATTTTATTTCTTGAGTGACACTTGACTTCTGAATAAAACAAAAAAAAGGAGCATTTACACCATTTTATCACATTCAAAAAGAATGATTAAGTTGATAAACTCCTTCCTCCCTGCCTTTGTACCAAGGAAGACAAAAAAAATTCTATTTCCGCGGGAAGTTGCACTTAAAATGCAAAGAAATAAGATTTGACTGAGACGTCTCAAACATATGACATCAAGAAGTTAAAATGTATAAAACCAAAGGGTATTCACTGTCAGCTAAGTACTTCATATTAAGCATTAGAACTTATTACCTTATTGTTTTTAAAACACATCTATATTTGTTCCAATCTAGCAATAAACAAGACATTTCTCTTAACAAGCAGCTCCAGTGAAGTTACACAAACCAGCATTTCCGCTGCTTAGAAGCAGATCAAAGGACCAGACGTGAACAGTTTATTTGGGCTGTTCTGATCTACACACTACTCATTCAAAACCCATTTCATCTGGCCTGTCTCTTGGCTAGGTTTGGTAATTCACAAAGAGCTTGTAGGAGCTTGCTTCTGAAATTGTTATTCGTCTGGTGAGTTTGGTTACATTGGTCAGATGTTTCTTAAGTATTAGGGCAAGAGCTAAATGGAGATGAACACCTGGAAAAAGTATATACTTCAAAAACCAGCCCAAAGTCAGAAGCAAAGTAAGATATCAGAAGATTTGCTTTTTACATAAATAAGTTACTTTCTCAAAGAAGCTGATAGATGCACTGCACCAAAACACAGATGCACACTGTTAAAATGCACACTGTTTACTTACTTAAGAATAGACTTTAGGTAAAGCTTAGAAAGCTTCAAAATGCAAGAGTTCTTGACCAAATGGTTGCTGAGATATCCACACCAAGCATTCATCTCTTCCAGCATTCTGATTAACAGCTCACAGGTGCACACAGCCACAGATAAACCCACATACCAGATAAGTATGTGGTCGCATATCTCCGGACTACTAATTCAAGTTCCCCAGTCCGTTGAGCAGCAAGAACCAGGCTGATTAATGCAGGAAGATGAGCCTGGAGCTGAGGACAAACATAGTGAGCAAAGACAGCCTGGTGAGAGGACCCACCAACGGAAAAGGAAAGGTAAAAATGATTAACTAGTTCAGCACCCAGGATAAGCAGAAAACAGGGCTTCCATGTAGGTCCTAGGTCTGTGCAGAGCAGAGGACCAAAGGCAGGACTGCAGAAAAACTACCAGGAGAAAACTACCACCCAGAAACATCACTCTCAGAATCTCAGAGGGAAATAATACTTCCCCCTAGGCCTAAATAGAGCTCCTGGGCCAATGGACAGAGGATCTGTGGGAAGCTTATGTGGGGCTCTCCAGGCCCATTTACACTAATCGGTGCTTTCCAGGCCTTGCCTATAATCAGACCTAAATTGCTTTGTGTGTTGCTTCTTCTTGTTAGAATATAGATGTTTGCTGTAATTTCTTCTTATTACTAAAGACTCCCAGTCTACCTAATTGTTCTTCCTCTGGAAACTGTGTGATTGTCTTTCTCATTGATCTCTCCAATTCTGTATTGTCCTGAGGCGGAGGAAGGAGAGGAGAACTTAGCATCATATTCTAGAGACAGATATTACAAATTTCAACACAACATAATTATTACCTAGTGTTTTGTTGTCCAAGCTTTATTGGAAATTCAAAAACATTTGGATTTTGCTGGTTTAGTCACTACTGAGCACCAAGCTTTTATACTGATAAGCCTGTCTATTTAAATCACACCAATATCCTGAATAGTGAAGATCTCAGACCCCCTTTTTTAATGCACAAAATTAGGAGTGTTTTGCTTTCCTTTGCATTTAATTTCCTCAGCCTTTTATTGCTGAGCTGGACAGTAGCCTGAAGTAGTTCAGCCTGTCTTCCTAGCTAGTCCTCCTCTTCATGTCCTTGGCTGACTGAAGATCTTTGACAAAATGGGTTCCTGGCTATCCATTTCCACTTTCTGACCATGGGACATATCTGCCTTTCAGACCATTCAGACTGGGAGGGACCTCAACTTGTCTGGCAGGCTGTTTGCAAGAAGTCTCCACCAGCAGCAGACCTTACTCCTAGCTGGATCAGGCTCTGTAGGACCCCAAAATGCTGAGGCCAGGCAGCAAGGGATGCAGTGGGGACAGAAGTGATGTGGAAGAGAGCAGATCAGAGTGGAGCAAACAACATAAAGACTGTAGTATCTTTTCCCCTTTCTGGGCTAATCCACTCTATATTGTAACCATTTTGGTGGAAATGATGTGTCTGGAAGGAGGAGGTGGTGTAGGAAGGAGAAATTTTTGAGCTCTGCTATATATAGCACAATCTGAGGAGCTGCTGCTCTTAATCTCTATCCCAGCAGCAATTTTTCTGCAGCAAAGGAAGGGAGAAATTTGGGGACCATGCAACTCTTGGGATGCAATATATACGTGCATATATATCATAACTCCTTACTTTAAAACTTTTTTAGTTTTAGGCTTTTCCCTGGAGAAAGCCCATACCACATCTCTCATTCTCATTCACAAACCCTTCTCTCCTTTCCCCTATTTCTTTCAATCCTTGTTTCCAGGGGTCAGTCTCTTTGCTGTGTTATCTACCAGGCATTTATTGGTTTTGGCTTATGTAGGCAGCTCACCCTCTCCTCCAGCTACCAGTGTGAACACGAGGCCTCCCCTCTCAGTTTTCACATGTCTTGCAGCTGAGGATTTAATCCAGGGTTAGCACTCTTCAAAAGCAGTGAAACACCTACAGCCTCAACTCCCAGCCATTTCTGTTGTCCCTGCAGCACTCCAGGCTTCTCAGTGCTATTTTAGGAGTGATTATCATCCCTCCACGGGTTTCCTGTGTCTTTGAAGGTAGGCACAAGAAAAAGAACAAATCCTTCCATTCCCCCACAGCTCTCATTTGCTCTTGGCAAATGCTCTTGGGCGTCTTGGGTTTTCATCCTTTCTCCTGGATAAGCCCGTTTTCCAGCTCAGTTCCAGCAAACAGTCCGCTGAACGCAGACCTTTCCTTTTCACCACAGATTGCAAAATGCCTGCCCTGCTGAGGACATGCAGTCTCCAGTTGGAGTGCAGACTGGAGCCCAAATGCTGTAATATGCAATTTGCAGTCAAACATGCTACCAAGGAACACACAAAATATCATGTTGCACTCCTTGCTTCCCCCAAACTCTCATCCCTGTGCAAAAGCGAATAATCCTCCCTTACAAGAGGTCCCACCCAAGCCTCTGACTTTGTTGTCTTTCCTGGCTACTGGGGTCTTCTCTAGGAAAGCCACTACATAAAATTATTAATAGCACTGCAGAATTGTAAAGCTGCTCAAATTGGTGTGACCCTCCCTCAACAGCTAAGTGCAGACACACAAAGACCTGCCAGGTATGTGGAGTTTTTTTTTCACTCATGTCCAGTGCATTAGAAGTTCAAAGGCCAAAATAATGACACTTTTTTTATCTGTCGAGAACAGCCAAGAAAAAAAGGGCCATAAGCATATTTTCTGAATGTTTTTTGTGGGTTTTTTTTTCATAGTGCTTATGTTTAGACACCAGGGTTTGTTTACTCTCTTAGAAAAGCTGCTTTAGGATTAAGAAATCTTACATAATCTCAATCTCCATTATCTTTTATTAATATATTTTCATTTTTCAAAATTTTACAACATATACCAGTTAAATAGAGTATCTTTCATCTAAAAATCTTCACATTATCTCTTTATGTTGCTTGAAAGAGCACTATGCTATACAAAATTCTTGCTTTCAACAGAAAAGATTTTAAAAATTTATTCTCAAAAATGTCTTAGGTATTTAAAATTATGGTTTTTTCTTTTGTAAGCTGCCTGAAGTTTAAACAACAATTCTCAGGTGAAGAAAGTAGCTACTGCTGCATGTTTAGGTGAGTTGCAGGATGGATGGGTGCAGAGGAGAAGTGAATGAGAAATTTAGCAGAGTCATTATTATTTACTGCAAACCAGTAAGGTTGTACCATTCCTGTGGAGCTTAATGTCCTCTGTGGCAGGTGTCTGGGCAGCAGACATTAACTCTCAACACTTCCTCTGAACAAGCTATACCAGGTGGTTATTTCACCAACAGCTCATGCTCATCTGTTGTGCATTTATGAGTAATCTGACAGAAACACAACCCTCTGATGCTCTGAGCCACGCCAAGTCAAAACAGTCTTCTCCTTAAAATGAAAAGGGGATGGAGTGTTTCCTTCATCATCTCGTTTTTGATAAGTGCTTTTGTTAAATTGGTATTTCATAAAAATTAGTGATGGGCAGGAAATTTATGCACTTGCAATCTAAGCACCTGCAAGGGCCATCAAATCATGTGCTGTATTAGGGCTACCATTCAGTTAGAGAAAAGCTCTCTAACAGAGGTACAGATAAAGGTGGTTCTGTGGGCCAGTGTCAGGAGATAAAACTGATGGAGCAGAGACTGTCCAAGATGCTGAGACACTTTAAGTCCTTCTTCAAATCGAGGCTGCTGTCTCTTCATTATGAACACAATCCTGCAATGTTCTAAGACATATTGAGCACATTCATGGTCACTGTTCTCCTCTCTTAATTTCTCCCGGGTAGTTATTTTGGGGAGTGAAGGAGATGGTGCTTCAGGAAAAAGAGCACATTAATGCCTGTGGGATGGAAAATGTCATGAAAACTGTCCATCAGGGGTGTCAAAATAAAGCTGTGGGTAACCTTGGATCCAAAATTAAACTTTGCTGCTTGTAACACACAGCAAAATAAAATAAAAGTAGTATTTTTAAAGCTTTCCAGTAAAACATGTATAGATCTAGAACTGACTTATGCAGAAATCCAAAAATAACCTGCAGAAGATTATTCTAAAAGAATCTAACTTATCAAGCTGGCGAAAGATATCCAATGACTAGTAAATATTTGCCTAATGCTAAAAAAACCCCTCATGTAATTCCTTTGAACTTCCCAAGACTGAAGTGATACTGCCCCTGAAAGTGTTAAAACATAAACAAGCCTCATAATTTAAGTGTCAAATATACAGATGAGACATTCCTGGATACATTGTGGTCCAGTAAGTTCTTTTGGCCCAACCAATTAATCTTGAATTCAGCCACATTAATTGCAGCACAAACACTTGCATGTTTAACCTTTGCTTTTCAATATCAAAGCAATATGTAGCACAAGACTTTATGAATCAGTCACAGAAGTGAATTTATGCTTATCAGGTGAACCCATTTCTCTTCAGTCTTCAATGGAAACAGTTTTTCCAGGAAACTGGTTTTCCACTTTCTATAGGTCTGTCTGTTTCAACTAATGACAGAAACATCTTAGCTTGGGGATAAAGTAGTGGCATATTTAATTCGGAAAAAAGAGATGGACTTTCCAATTTTCTGGATGGCAGACATTTGTTTCCAATTTTCACCTTCAAAATAAAGCTTGTTCTGGAATTCCAAGCAAATGGAATTCCAAGAAAATCACCTAGGCCCTGCCTTTATATCCTACTCCACTAATTCATAACTACATCTGCATCTTTCTATTTGGAGGTGTCACTGCAATCCTCACTGTAGGGTGTTTTTTGTGCTTACTGGATTCTACCTAAAATACTTTCGAGAAAACACAAGGGCTTTTAAGTTCTCTGACAAAAGGCCAGAAAATGGTAAATTATTGTTTTTAATTGAAGTCCAATGTATAAACATTTTATTTGTAACCATGAGCATGTGCAGTTACATTCCTCAAATTTTTAACCTACGTTATTAATCTATGCATGCAATGCCATGGCAACTGGCTGTGAGAACAGCTGTATTCACCAGTAAAACAAAAATGTGTGTGCACATGCATGAATATATGCATTTAATACTGGAAACTGTCACCACTAATGGTATATAGGAATAAGATAATTAGGTTCTTATCATTTATTAAAAATAATACAGAGTTGTACAACACATATGAAATCAGTAAATTCCGAAGAGTAGGGTGTTAGTCATTTCCTCCAGTAAAAGACCCTGTAAAAGTCTCATGTTCCCTCTTCAGCAGCACAACAGCTTTCCAGGTAGGAGCAAAATGCCTTGCACAGTGACTGATGGTCTCCAAAGGGGACTTCTGTCAGATCACATGGAGTTGCTATGTATTTGTAATTGCCTTCATGCTGAGGCAGAGGTTACCAGGAAAACAGACAGAGAGAAAGGTGTGAAGGAAGCGTCTGTGCTGTTCTCCAGAGTCTGGAAGTTGGTTTCTGTATAAACATAATAAGCAGGAACATTGCCATTTTTTTTGGTGAAAAGCAGAGAGGGATTTCTCCTGCCTTCTCTCCCATAAAGCTGGAGTGAGCTTGTTTTTCAGCCATCAGCAGTACACGGAGACGTGTACCTGCAAAATGTCTGTGTGCTTTACGGCTGCCACCTACAATTTCATGGCTGTGCTCTCAGCCTTCACTCTGCTGAGAAAGTTGTGGCCCCCACAGAGCCGGAGTAGTAGGGGTAAAGACAAGATCATTCAGCAATGTCCTCTGAATGCCAAGGATTTTCATATTGCATATAATAGTTTTTATCAAAATGCCAGGTTCATTTCCATCTTTCTCTCCTGGGAATGACCAGAATACCCATTAAAAGCACAATTTGGAGCATTTTACCACTGGAAACAAGAAATCTTTGATTCCTCCTGGACTGGTCAGACACCAATTTTTTTTAAACTCGTGACATCATGAGCTCCATTCAAAATGTTAGCCTTGAAGACCAAACATTATATTCTGTTACCATGTTTAAAGCTCATTAAGTCAAAATTCCAATTTTGTAGATTCAGATACTCTTAATAAAGGATTTCAAAGATGCTTTCCCCCTTCTGCCTCTCCTTTCATTGTTCATATAATGCAAAAGGCAGGAAAAATGCATGGGTGAGAAAGAGGCTGAGATGAGGAATGGGGAAGATTCTGCACATCCATTTCTTGCATAGGGATGAAAAGCAAAGAATTTCTTTAATTTGAGATTACTGTTAAATACATACAACTGCTTTGACTATTTAATTTCTGTGTGAGGAACAACTGGAACTGGGAGGAAAAAAAAGGCTTCACAAAAGCTGATGAAGAATGGTTTCTGTCTGAGAGAAAAGTTCTGAGATAAAACCATTTTTCTGTCTGTTGCTACCGAGGCTGTTAAGACCATGAGCTGCAGGTACCAGGCTGCATCCTTATGACCTGAACAAACAGCATGCCCTGGCAGAGGTCACTGGAGCAGTGAAGGGAGGTTGGGACAGCTGCTTGTTCCCTTGAGTGGCTCCAGATGCCAGTCTGAGGCCCTGGGGGCTTCAGTGTCTACTACTAAACCCTGCTGGTTGTTATCAGACAGTGACTCACAGACTAAAGGAGAGCAGGAGTCTGGCCTTAAGCTTTGGAATTGCACACTCTGGTCAGGTGGTTTCCTTAACTGCGCCTGCATGGGCTTGACACTCAGCAGACACATGTTGTACCATATAAGCTCTTGAGTTACATCCAGCTCATTTTCTGAGAATGCACTCAGACACATCTCAAGATCCACGTGTTTAACCACACTGCTTTGGTGCATAAACATGAATTCTCATTAGCAGGGAAGCTGCCCATGCAGAATTTATGAACAGAAAATGATGTGCAGACTATAACGGGTAAGAGCACATTTTACATGAAAAGCATTGCAGGGACAGAACTGGTAAGAAAGCAACAGAAAGGCCATACACACTTCTCCAAACTGGCTGCTGTCACATGCTCTGTATTTATAGCAAGGTTATTCTGGCAACACAGGCTTTCATTTTGCATGATGCATAGGGCTTGAAGGGTTGGACTGTACATGAATACATATCCACATACAGGGATGCAATGAATATACCAAGCAAGGTGTCTTTGCTCTAAGTGCATTTGCAAAACCATGCTTCATTTTGCCAGTTTTACAGTATAACAAATGAGAGCTGACAGCAGTTCTCAGCAGCCCACCTTCCAACTAGGAATGAGGCAATAATGTATTCCACATGCTTTAAAAAAGGAAAACATTGTCTCGTATAAGTGACTGTACATTCAAAGATTAGTGACTGTACACTCAAAGCCACATTGAGTCACCAGAAAAAAGGAATTATAAGACATTTGCAGGTGGTAGAGGTTTTTTTCCTGAAATGAGATGTGTCAAGGTATTAAGCACTACGCCTGGTAGCAGCTGATTGCTGGATTTGGTCCTAAAAAAGATGCTAATTTTAGAGCGTCTTTGTCGTGGTTTAAACTAAGAATTGCTGTGAAACCAGGTGTCCAAAAATACCAGCTGAGAGAGAAGAAGGAGGAAGAAATTGTGCATCAGGTCCAGTTTAAGCCAATAGCCTCAGGCTTTAAAACAAGTTAGAGTGAAGGCAGACCCAACCTTGTAAAATATCAGAGCTGGTGCTGCATTTTTAAATGGAATCCATTGCAGATTCAGAGAAATGTAGAAAGTTCAACTTCATAATTATGCCACTGGCCTGGAACTTGGGCTAAGACAGTTCTTGGTCTGTAGCTTGTCTGTGTGTACTTGGACAAGCCAGATGTGAGCTTTCTCTCTCTCTCAAAAACACAGCTGTACAACAAGGATGCCACTTCCCTGTTTCACTTTTTAGGGAAGAGACAGGGATTTTTGCACACACTGGAACTAAAGTCCAGGGAGAAGGAGCCAGAAGAGAACAACTGGAAGGTCTAAGCTTACATGTCTGGGGTTGGAGAAAAGGAACTTGACACTACACTGGATATAAGTGACGTGGCTCCAGGAAAAGGGGAAGGCTTGCCAGAGCTGTATTTAAACAGGTGGTTTAAAAACACCATCTGTGATTTCAACTGCCAGTGCTGAGCCAGAATGAACTGCTTTTGGGGAGGAGTAGATGTAGATGAAAAGCTATTAATGAGTCTCTGCAACTCATTTATATGATAGCAAAGATATATGATAGCAAAGACGGGCCAAGATTGTTTTAGACTATGTTCTCCACGTCTGTTGTGTTTTGATGCTGCGTCACTAAGCACAGGGGAAGGCAGCAATAGAAACACATGTTGTCATAGCACCTGTCATGGCAAAACTGATGGTCTAAAGATACAAAAAAGGTGTGGTTTGAAGGAAGAAGTCACAGTTATTAGTCCAAGGGGCATAGTTGTGGGAGGAGCAAAAACCAGACAAACTTCTCATCACCGAAGGCCATGGCATATGCCACCCCTTCAGAGTCTTCGGGGCTGTTAATATTGTGCAGCTTTACAGTCACAACAGAAAATCTGGGACAGCAGGTCAGGATTGTTGGTTTGCATGACCAAGGATCTGTTCATTTCTTTAAAAGGACATGGCCCAGATTGGTGGGAATTGTTAGCTTTGGGTACAAAGGCACTGGCTTCCGTAACAGGGAATGTTGCAATGGGTGGATGAAGATGGGGAAGGAGAGACTCTATTGAAGCAAATAATGACTTTGAAATGAGTTTAGTACCTGTGCACAAAACTGATCTAGTAAAATGCATCCTCTTTAATTAGATTATTAGACTCTCATGTGGGTATTCAATGATAGCCTCCATCATTGTAATTACTAAGGGTGGAGTGGATGATCCAGGTGACAAGAATATTTCAGGCAGGAGAAAGACGAATTCCCCCAGTTGGGGCTAGGAAGGGGAGTTTAAACACAGCTGTGTTTTGAAAAAAAATTCTAATACATTGAAAGATAAGATGTGGCAATTGTCTGCTCCTCTTGCAAGGCTTATAATATGAAGGGAGGAGAGAATGAAATCGCTGAAGACACTACACACCATTAAGGATTGTGCTGCAAACACTGGAAGTGTTATTAACCTGATAACCAAATATGTGGGTACACTTTTCATACAAGTGGCTAAGTAAAACGTACAAAGTAATTTATCTAATTAAAATCTGAAACTGGACAACTTTTTATTTTCTTGAAAGTCATGAGCATTCACAGCACCTCAGTCTCAGTTTAAATAGCTAAATTGCCTCAGGAAATAAAAAGTTTTTTAAAAGTCTCAGACAGGATAGCTTTGAAATTTCAAGCTGCCTCCATAAAATAAGAACAAAGCAGACATACAGCATCCCAGTTCTTTATCTTTTAATTTATTTTTTCAGTTCATCTGGCATAATGTTCATCTCTCCCTTTGTACAATCCCCTAAAATCTTGAACTGTATGACATGCAGATTTGTTTCTTTGAGCCTGTTCTTTTATAAAATTTTCTAGCATTGACCAGTAAGGTTGACTGATACTTTGCATTACAGGACACAGTTGCTTCTGGCTTAGCCAAATGTTATCCATTGGACTAATACCACCTCTGCTGAATGTTTGCCTCAGGCTGATTATATTTAATTAAAAAAAGAAAAAAAACCAGTGAATGTGGTTCAGCTGTCTCAAAATAAAATACTAGAAAAAATACTGGTTTGGACACTAAAAGAATCTTTATCTTTCTGTTTGAAATACTAAGGTGACTTGCTATTTTGAAAGAGAAAATTGAATTTTGTCATAGATGGCTTCACAGTCAGGCAAAGAAGAGAATCTGCCCAGGTTTCAGACAAAGAGAAAATAACATTTCAGAAATTCAGATTGCTAAATATTACACCCCTGACTAAGCATGCGGTGACCCAACACACAGCCAAGCTGCCTATCATCCAGGGCAAGACTAGGCTTTTTGAAAAGCCCACGTCAGTGAGGTGGCCAGTGAAAGTGCAGAGCCTGGGCATGCTGCCTCCCTCGGGAGCTGGGAGGAGGGAGCCATCTGCTCCAAATCAGGTAGCAAGCCAACTCAGGTGGGAAGGGGAGGACTCCACTAAAATAAGGAGTTAAGTGAAGACTAGGAAAGAGAAACCACTGTTGGAAGCAGCAGGGAAAACTGGACTATGCAGGGCTACTTGGGGTTAGTTCAGAAAGCACAGCAGAGCTGTGTGGCTGCAGTGGTTTGGTGGAGGGAGGGGAAGGAGGCTGGACCGGAAAATGCACTGAAACCTGAGGCTAATGGAAACAGGAATGAGAGGTTAGGTCTCAAAAAGTCATTGGGTTTCCACTGCTTATAATTTAACTGAGTTTGGATGGATTTTCAGGGACAGTGAAGGACGTGCCACCTCCTGGCAAATCTCACTTCCCTGCTCCAGAAGTCAGCATTGCTGCAGTTGGCTGAAACGCCTGCAGCATCCTCTCAGAGTATAGTTTGGGTCTGGTTTTGCTACAGCATCAGCAGTTTATTGTGACCCTAAAAGATAATGCTTTGATAGCACATTAGGTCTCTGCAGCTATGCTCCTCCCTTTTCAAGGTCTACTATGCTCATATGGTAAATTATTAGAGAAAAGGGCTATCTTACATTACATATTGAGAGCCAGGTGCTACAGTAATAAAAACTCTTAAGAATACATCCATTTTTCTTGCCATACTGCTAGTTTTGTGGTAAAGGAGTGGCAACAGAGCCACAATGCCAGCCCCTGTTGAACACTGATCACCGTAAAGATTTATTCTATTTGAAGCTGTAGCTCACTTCTTTCCATCTTTCAGCACCACTTTCAGGCATGATACGCCCAGTATATCCACACAGAGATTCTATATGCCATTTGTATTTCAGTTTGCTGTGCCTTTTTAAGAAGTTTTTTCCCCTGCACTTTCCCCCACAGCACAATGAACCACAAAACTTGCATTGGAGAAGTCAATGGACCACTTTTCCCAGCCCATATCAACTGTTCTTTAACTACAATTCTCACTCCACAAAACCTTTTTATATGTTACTTCTTAAACAGACAAGTGGTTCATTCATATTTGATGGCATGTCTACTGAATACTCTTGGTCTAATGGTGGAGAAATATGATTATCATTGAAACTCTTTCTGCAACCTCTGTCATTCCAGCCACAGCATAAGGTTTCAACTGTGTTTCATTTCTTCATTACTAAAAATTCTGGTACTTTCATGGGAAAAAAAGACAAAAATGTTATGCCATCTTTGGGCCCCACATCATCACTCTAGAAACTCTGAGATCAGCTAACTTGTAGCGTATTTTGTCCAAGACCCTTTATGTTATGAATTTTTTACCCTATTTTGTACTCACATTGAGGAACTTTATATAATATGACCTTGCTGTCACTGCTTGTTCCCCTCAGAGCATTTGAGGTTTTAATAAAGACATACTTCAACAAAATGCATCAGATAGAAGCTTGAGGGTACAAATGCTTTAAGGACAGACCGAATTTAAACAAAACCCTCACACTCCATGACTAGCATAGAAGAAAAATGAATGATATTTCAAATTTTCAGATAACAGAGCTCGGTAGCACAATTCCCAGATATCTTTGGGCAATTTCTCAACTTGGAGAAGATGCTGCTCCCCAGTCGAACATTTCCAGGAAGCTTAAATAAAAGATGCCTCTGATTTATTTTTCTACAAGGGCTCATGTAGAATAAATCCTATTATGCTCTAATGTGCACAAAGAAGCAGGTGGACTGAGAGTTTAATCCCTGTAGTTCTTGGCACCATGTGTTACAATGCTTTGCCTGATTTAACACCTTCCACATCCCTGTCAGGCAAAGATTATCTTCTAGGTGACAGTCAACAGCCAGCAGGCATTCAGGTTGTGCTGACAGTACCCATTCCTCATTATCAGCCTCTGAACTGCTAGCTCAGAGGAATATGCATTTTCAAGGCAATTAAATATTTAAAAAAAAAAAGTATATGAAATGTTGGGGAGGATGAAGTAGCTAGGCCTTGTAGAGATGATTTGGTAGTGAAAGACTCTGGGACTGTGAAACCCACAAGAGGGGTAGAACTAAAAGCAAAGTTTGAGCTTTGAGCATGGGACAGGAGGAAGGTGATTGGGCAGCTGAGGGGCCTTGGCTGGGTGGGTCAGTGGCACCCCTGACAAGACAAGGGGATGAGTGGGGGGCTGCTCCTTCTCAGGTATCGGGGATAAGGTGGGTTTCACAGGTTTTGGTATGTAGAGTAGTATTGTGATGTTGTGGCTCCCATGGGCTGTATGTAGATTCTGTGGGTTTTGTATCTAGAGGTGATTGGTTGGTGTTCATTGGCATATTCACGATAGAAGGGGTTAAAATGGAATGTAACAGAGAGTTCCCCCTCTTTGCCTCTTTTTCCTGCCTTCCCTTGGACTCTGCACTGGATCCCTGGACCCTCTTCCCTAGTCAGGCTGCATTTCCACGACCAATAAACCACGTGTTCTAGAGAATCCTGATCTTCAGGTCATCTCTCTCTCGCCGGGCAACAAGCGTCTTTTCTAATAATGAAAAAGTATCAGCATCAGGTTAAAGCTGAAAAAACCAAAATTAGTGACATGCTAGGGAGAAATTGCAAAGTGTGTCAGTCCATCCCTCCCAGGGAAGTGAGTACAGGACACAGGAGGGACAACACAGAGGCTGCAGGTATCCCCAGGCTCCTGATGGGATGCAGGGAATAAGATGGCATAACTGGAATGGGAGGAGAAGAAAGAGAACTTGAAGGCAGTAAACTCCATGGCTAGGAGAATTTGCTCGCTTTTTCTTGAAATTTGCTTGAAATTTATCTCGTCTTCCCAAGCAAGTGCAAAGTCTACCTGGCCTTCAATGAGGAAGCACACTGTACGTGGATGGCCTTGGAAGGATGCACACTGTACGTGGATGTGTGGCTTACAAAGGCATAGTGTGTTAGAAATCTCTCTGAGGATCAGAAAATGCTTGCTCTTGTTTTGGTACTTGCCTCTCATTAGTAACATTGTGCTAAAAGGACCAGTAGTTTGCCTAAATCCTTCATAAATATCTCAAACTAATCTGAAGTAAGAAAATTCAATCCTTCCAAATCCTCCCAATGCCATTCATTATCAAGAATTCAAGTCCCGAGGAGGAATGCTATACAAAATAACCAGTAATTTAATCAGATTATCCTGATGCCTCCTTTATGAACACGTGTCTTTCCATAGCTTCATTAATTTTATCCTGACTTATCTCCCTTGTCGACAAGATATTTTTTCACAGTAAAAGCAGAGGATTAATTATTGACTGGTGCCCACATTTTTTTTGCCTTTTGCTTATTTTTGAAAACAGTGCTTCAACATTCTAATTCAAATTAGAAGAGAATAACTATCTCCCTTATTAAAGATGACCACAACTTTGAATCTTCTTAGGTAATTTCTGAATAAGGTAACGATGAACTCCAGTCAGCAGCTTGGAGAGACGACACAGGCTCTCCAGCCAGGGCACAAGGCTTTGCTTCAAGGAAAGGTCTTCTGGATGGTCACTCTCAAGCCCATAAAAAATTCTTAACTGCACTTTACCTCTGCCTGGCAAGTGCCTGGACAATTCATACCATCACAACACATATAGTCTCTGGTAAAATATACACTTCTCACAACAAAGATTTTGTTAGAGTTTTCTTAAAATGTTTAGAGGTTTTGGTCACAAATATGTGTAATCAGATCAAAATGACAATTTGCCAGACCCTTGAGTGCGAGGTCCTTAATTCCTGTGATACAGTCACCTGGTATAAGGTTTTCAAGGCATATATTATTAAACAGCTACACAAAACACAAATTTTGTGGTACTGCACTGTTACACAATAATACATTTAAGTTGGTGGTACATACTGTATTTTCATTACACACAGCTAACTGAGTTGTTTGGAATAACTCACAAAGTTCCTTGTTGCAGGATAATGTGCTAGCAAGAGTAAAAACACAGGAGATGTTTGCTTTTGCCTCTCTTACTCTCAGTGCTCTCTGCCTTTCATCACAGTCAAAAGACCCTCATTTTTTTTTTATCTATAAGGATTAACCAGAGCGTAAGTTGTTCCCGCAAAAGTGTGGGGGTTTAATGCCACTGATCACCTTCCTCCTCAGTGCACATTCTTTCATTCCATCCTTGCGAAAAAACTTAAGATTCCCAAAACAAATGCACACAGCTTATGCAATTGCACAATCTGCTCAAAATAAAGATATAAATATCCAGTTATACTTGTTGAACTCTCCTTATCCTTTGCTCCACAGGGGACCAAGGGCAGAAGATAACCATTAGGAGGAAAATTTTCTCTACTTTAGAGCAAAAGCAGAGAATGCTACTTCCTTTTTATAATTTTTAAATCCTTCCTTGAAATCTCCATAATTCTGCCATTGGCATTAGCTCAGTAATGTCATCAACCATCTTAAATCACCAATGATTTTTTAAATTTTTATCTTTTTGGGCCGACCTTGCCTTTTCTGGAGACTTTCTCAAATATACAATGATTTAGGAAAAGAAGCACCTCCTCTGCAAAGACCATCCAGTTCCTGAAGTATTTCACATAAAACTTAGTTCATCTTGCATTGTAATTAGTCCATGAGTCGTGGCACAGCACTGAAGGGAGTAAATCAGTTTTCCATGCATGTAATTCTTCTTTAGAAGGCATTACACCCAGGTACAGCTTGCTGGTACAAACCTCTGACCCACCCTCTGTCTACTCACAGTGCAGACCTACAATTTTAGTAACTCTGAGACCCATCAGTGTAAAACAGTGCCCAGGTTTTATACCATCACACAAGTTATTAAGGACACTGGAAAGCCTCTTGAATTTTTTCCAGTGGGATGCATGACCTCTGCAGTGAACTTCAACAGCCTGACAATTAAGATTTAAAAATCTGGAAATTATCTTCAGCCAAATCTTTTAAAAGTGCTCCATGGACCACAGATTCATCAGTATTGATTTATACCTACTCCAGCCATGATCAGGTAACATGAAAATACAGAGCATTAACGACAATGAGGCTTCAGCTGCAGAGGGAAATTTATAGAGATGAACAATGCAAACACATGTTTGGAATTTTTGGATTAGAATAATATTTGGAAACTTTCATTTGATTATTTGTGGAGATAACTTTCAAATTGGACTATTTATGGAGGTTCTGTGTTTTAAGTGGGAGAATATTTAAATACAGTATTTAAAATGCAAGTGTATAAGTCACACTGTATTGTGATAAAGTCAGCTGCAGAAGGTGATTTAAAAGGAAGCAGCAGTACTGGAAATATGAGCCTAGATCTCTTTGCTTAAAAAAATCAGTGGAACAAAGGTTTTCTCCTGCTAGGAGCAAAAGTCCTTGCAGCTGGCAAGCTTCAGGCATGCTTTCTGTGAACAGACCATGAAACCTATGGTGGAGACAGATGAACCCAAGTGGTAAGCTCAGTAAACTACGCCATCTTTCATGGCTTTAATGTCTGTAAATAACAGGAATGTTGCCAGAAATATCGGCAGCCCTGCAGCCACACCTCACCCAACAGAAGCAAAATGTCCCTGCTGGGAGTCACATGTGTGCAAGTTTGCTGGCTTGTCTAGATGGCTCGCTCCTGGTATCCAAGGAAATATCCAAGTTCCATCTCCACCCCAAAGGGGTTTGTGGGGAAAAGCACTACTTCTGTATCAGAAGTGGAATGGCAGAAAGGAGGGGAACTGCTTCGGCTGTGCTAGGCACAGGCCAGGAGCAGGGAACTTGGAGGGTGTTAGTGTCATCCTGAAAGTGAACACAACATTAGGGCAGCTTCTTCTGGCTCCTACTGTTTAGGTCAAACAGTCAAGGAGGGCTGTGCCAGTAGAGGAATGGATGGCTTGGGCAGCAGAGAAGCAGGGGACCTCCTCCCCAACCCAGGCTAACACACCTCCCTCCTCCAGAGCTAAGCAGAAATCTACAGGGCCACAAGTGTTTGTGGCATAACTTTAGCTAAGTCCCATAATTCTTCCTCCTTTCCTTCCTCTCCCCTTTCTTCCCCAAATCCTCTAACATCTGGAATTAGAGCAGTTCCAATGGGAAATGGAAGGCTCAAATACTATTACTTTGGTGCCACAAACCCATAAAAGAATAGCAATCCAGGGTTATAAAACAGTGACAAGATTAAGTAAACTCTCTAAAACACTATTCTAAAAGCTGAGTAGAGTAGCCTAATACTTGGACAGTTTACATTTCTCTTTTCTCTGGCACAGCTGTGCTATATAAGCAAACTACATCCCAGTTTCATATTAGAGTATGGAGATGCTAAGTTAAAGACACTTTTTCAGAAGCACTGATTTACTAGAGTCTACACTCTTCCAGTGCTCATATCTCATGCAGCAAGATTTGTGCTGCATTTTCTTTAATTATCACTTTGCTATGAGGGTTCCTGAATGAAAAGTGAAGACAGAAATTCACGAAGAGCAGATTCATGGTTATGTACTTTATAGAAAAAATAAAAAGTTCTTTATTGACAAGATTTCCACTGCAGCTTCTAACAAGTTTAATTACTTAAAGTATCTAATAAAGTATATAATATAAAATATAAATACAGAATATTAAGTGTGTAATAAATTCTAAAGAATATAGAGGTACATAATATACTATAAGCCTGAAATATTTTACTTTCTTTCCCTCATCTCACACAAAAAAAGGTCATAACAAGGCAATATAACCTAGCTGGCTTTCTATTCCAGCCTGTACCAGTAAGTCTGGAAAGCAAAGCCTGTTTTCCATTGTCCCCTCAGCATTTGGCCACTGAGTGGACGGAAACCTGTGCTGTTGTGAGGCTTTTCAAAAGCACAGAGCTCATGTGCATCTCCCAAGACGCAGATGGATGGGTTAATTCTTCTGTTCTTACTTCACATATAAATTTGCCATGACCACACTGCATCCAAGACAGCAAAAGAGATGATCAGAGAGCCTCCAGTTTAAACCAGGCCAGTCTGCTTCGGGCCAGGAGCACAACTGTGACACCCCTAGATGCCCTGAGTACTACTGAAGACTCTCAGTAAAGACAATTTTCACAATTTGTCCAAAGAGCTCTGTCAATTACAGCTGAAAAATCCCATCTCTACTGTTTGCTGTGCCTAGCATATGATGTCTGGCCAGCACAGTGTGCAACACAGCATTTCATTAACACATCCAAAAATGCAGTTTGGATTACAGCCTGTGGAGCAGTAGTTTTAACCTTAGTGCCTGACCCTTTTCTTTAGCCACAGCAAAATGAACAAAGCTGTCTTAGAAAGAGGGCAGAAAATATATTTGTAGGCATAGTAATCAGCTCATCCCCCGCTTCTGCCCCCACTTCTGCAAACACAGCCTGATTGTGAAGTCTGTCGTGAAACCTGTATGTGCTGCATTCTGGGAAGGGAGTGCTGGGAGAACATCCTTTTCATTTCCTAAATTAAAAACAGTGATTTAATTAGCCCCCCTCGGCACCACCACTGCCCCGCATAGCGTGTGACTGAGCTGGATGCATCTAAACATAGGCCCATACAGATGATGCACAATAATTCTCTGGATGAGTTGGGATCTGTCTTCTCAGCACCTGCTGCAGCTGAAGTCCCCATCTGTGCTCCCCAGGGAGCTAAGACATGTCAGTACTTAATGTGCTTGGTGTCATTGCTTCCTGAGCTCTTGTTTTAACCAAATGAGGCAGAATTTGGAGAGTAGAAGACTGAGGCCGGGGAGGGGGCAGGGGGGAGGACTCACAAAAGCTCATGCACACAAAGAGCATGAGTTTTAATTAAAAAGCAGACTGGGGGAACAGACACACTGTGGGCCAACACTTAGTGCAATGCAGAAGTAATTAGGTGCACAAATCTCAGTTGTGAACAGACTCTTCAACGCCTATTATCCCCAGTGCTGCAGGGAAAAAAAAAAAAAAAAAAAAAAAAAAAAAAAAAAAAAAAAAAAAAAGTGGATCCTTGTGTGAAAGGGGCTGAAAAGCTTAATTTTCATGTCTTTTTATTCAGGTGGCTCAATGAAATGGAGGGAAAGAACTGAGAAGATACAACTGTGGGCAGCCAGGGCTTTGCTGAGAGGTAAGAGGACAAAGCCTAACATGGTTTTTCATTTCTCTATATATTGAGCTTACTTGCATACCTGGCCCATATGAGAAGTGGTCACTCTACACTGGATATTCCGAATGACAGAAACTCAGAAGCTTCTCTTTGGAAACAATTAGTTCCTGTCACTGCTTAAAAAGTCCTACCTTCCTAATATTTCTGTTTCAGGGACTCTCATCAAATGTTTTGCAAAAAAGCCGCTGTGAGGGTCATTCTATTTACACTAAAGCTTGAAACTGAGGGTAGCTATGGATATAAGGTATTCACATTTTAGCACTGACAAATGGTACAGTGCAAATTAAGTTATCAATTACCACATGTCACATTCTGCCCCCTTAGACACAGTGGGTAAGCCGAACATCCCAATTAGGGCCTTTCATATACTCCTGACTGTTCCGCCAGAACAAATCAGAAGCAAGGCCCCTGAAGACATGAGGTAATACCAATTTCCATGAGATCCGACATATGGCATCCTGGATTCACATGACTAAATTCCGTATCTACCCCATATTTAAATAATTTTTTCTCTCTTTTTTTTTTTTTTTTAGTTTTTTTTTAGATTATTTTTTATTAAGAAGTATATAAAATCTCCAAGTTTTTTTCCTTGAATTTAGCTGATGGAAGCCAAGTGCCTGCATCTGTGGATAGGCATGAAACTGAGTGTCCTGCTTTCTATCTTCAGCTTACACTTCAGAAATAAAAAATCTTACTTCCTACCCAGATAGGTAATTTGCTGCTCTACCACCCTCTAAACCACAAAGGAACTACTTCTTTCATGTCAGTAAGGCCTGACTCAGTTCCTGTTGGAAAAAACTTCAGGCACACAGGTTTGGAAATAACAGAGAGGTCCCTAAAGGTTACTGAAATTGTCACTGGAACAGTCAGGAAAAAACGCTGAACAGCCTAGTCTTCCAGTTCCTTGCAGAGGAATAGCTTGGTGGGAACAAGTGACAAAACCTTCCCATTTCTATTGTTCTGCTCTTTGCTTTTAAGTTATTTTGTAAGCAAATTCTCTTTCCTAGGCTAAGAGTGGGGATCCCATAAAAGAGGTAAGATAGCATCTACATAAGAACTGACTGTAAAGAATGTTCCCCAAACTGCAGAGATACTCACATAGGTGCTGGGGAGACTCCCTGGGCAATTGCACAACATGGTACAGAGGTATGAGTGCTACCCACAGTGACCTTCACATCATGGTGACCCTAAGCACTGCTGTGACAGCCCTGTCCCTTGGCCACAAGGCAATCCTAACACCTGTGTTTACCATCTTCAAATGAAAGCGTGGAAGCCAGTAACTTCTGTAAATAGCAGGGTTGAGACCTGCTCACAAACACCCTTTCCAACACAGTAAATGCCACAATCAGGGCTGAAGGTTTTACCAGGAGCTGTTGCAGTGTGCAGTTGTTTAATGCTGCCTGGTGAGCCTTACACTGCATGAGGTCCATGAGAACCTTTGCCTCAAGTGTGGGGTATTTTCCCAGCAGAAAATGTTCCTTCTTGACTCACTGGCAGACTACACTATTTCAATACTAGAAAAGCTGAGTTCATGCTATCAATTACATTTTCAAAGCCACTTTATATTGTTTGAGAGAAGGGCCAAGCACATAATGTGAAACCATAAAAGTGCTTTTTTGGCATTCTTTAACTTAGAAAGAAATGGGTATGCTAATTTAAGGTTGCTGTAACTGCTGTAAGGCAGTTCTCAGACTGAATTTCATCCCAGGGAAAAGTTATTATTGCTATGTGCCTTTTGAAAAAGGAGAGGAAGAAAAAAAAGGTTTTATTAAGAAGCTAAGATGACCTTCACCAGAAGTAATAGCCACAGTATCACCATCATTCTACTATTGGCACACACAGAGGGAAGGTGGCCAGGGATAAGAAAATAGAAATAGGAAATCTGGGCAGTTCAGTCAGTCCTTTGCTCTGCTGTTGACTTACTTAGCCTAAGGCAAGCCCAGGGTATTTAGTGAAGCATCAGTTGTCTCAGGGTGAGGCTCTTAAAAATCTTCTCTGTAAGCTCAGTTGGTCTGTCTGTAGAACTGAGATATTGAGTAGTCTCAGAAAGTAAATAATTAATCTTTGTAAAACACTTTCTAATACTTTGCCAAGACTACTTGATGATTATTGCACACAGTAAGTGATATGTATGGGTGTAGAGACATCATTATATCTATGTATAGGAAGGCATTCTTCTCCCTTTGAAATATTTCCAGATAAATTATTGATGTCTTTAATGTCAAGTATGCTTTTATTAACAAAAAGGCAAACACTTTAGTATACTT
Organism: Phylloscopus trochilus trochilus; assembly: GCA_016584745.2. Taxonomy (NCBI): domain Eukaryota; kingdom Metazoa; phylum Chordata; class Aves; order Passeriformes; family Phylloscopidae; genus Phylloscopus; species Phylloscopus trochilus. The sequence continues at coordinate 54,372,905 of WQNJ02000546.1, read as the reverse complement.
TTTACCTATGGGGCAATGTAAAAGACCCCTCTATCATCTCTCAGTGGATCACTTCCATAATCACTTTAAACTGGCTTAATGTCAACTGCAAACACCAAAAAAAGGTCGTTTCATCCTCTCCCCTACCTCTTATTGCACACATTCTTGTGCTAGTAATGATTTCTGCATCACACATTGAGATCGCTCTTTAATTTTTCCCCTCCTCTGGATATTTTTCAGCCAGATCTGTTCCTCTGCAAGGTTCTGTGATGGCATGGCAGAAGGAAAGCTTGAAAGGTAATGCTCTACATCAACCCTAAGCCAACCTTTTTCTCAGATGATAGCTTCAGGACTAAGAAAGTGATTTTGTGAACCAGAGCACAGAGGATCTGGAGTCACTGAAATAACACACCAACCATTTCCCAACCTTCCTGTGCTTACCAACTTCTCAGCAGCACCAGATCTACCTGTCAGCTCAGCAGCAGCCCAGTCTACATTTCTCTGTGGTGCATGTGAGCTTTCAGCATTACCATGTGAAATCCCTCTCTGAGTACAAATACCACATGGAGGAACAAGCAGCATGAGCCTAGTGTAAAAGCTGTCTGTTCTGAGAGCCCAAACACACACACACAAACCGTAACAATACAGATTTTAAAAGTCAAATAAGAAATGGCTCATTTGCCAGAGAGAGGAGAACAGTTACCCTGGCAGCATGTGTTTTATTTATAGTAACAGGTAATATCTCTGAGGACTGCCAAATACTCAGTAAAACGCAATGAACTGCACTGCAACTATTAATAATAAATTTTAACTCTTAGTCGGTCAATTCCCTCAGATTCCTTTGCTTCCCCTGTCAAGGCAGCAGAGCAAAGCATGCTGACAGCTTCCATAAATAGCAAAGATTTAAATTATTCAGCAGCAGGCAAACGGGATGCACATTTATACAGAATGTGAGCATCTCCCCTGCTAGATCTTAGAGCTCAGGATAGCTGAAGCATTTCCTCATAGACATCAGTCAGCTCCAACATAAAAGAGCAATACAAGAGCACAGAATCAAAGGAGTAGTTTTGTCTGTGGTTTTACACAAGGGACCAAAACTTTCCTGACTCTTAAAGTTGACTTTGGCAGCCACTAAACGTCTTGCTTATACGGTGCAAATGACTGTATTTCTCACTTGAAGAGCTCTCTGTACTTTGAAAGGTGTTTAGTAGCAAGAAACCTGGCTTTCCAAGGGGCTCTGGGTACTTAGATACACTGCTAAGATGTCACTGACATTCACAAAGCCACCCCTTGGTGACAACTAACCTTGTAGGTATGTAATGGTACATTACAGTTACATTATATAGGTCCATTACAATACATGTAGGTACATTATAATACATGTAAGTACATTATAAATAGCCATGTGCTATTTATAATGGCTATCTGTAAGTAAAGAAGCCTGGAGATAGAAGGTGGACAGCAAAGTGTGAGGATTCACAGGCCAACACCTGATGCCTCTCCAGGAGACCAAAAGGAAGCTGAGTAAAATGCCACAGTAACACGTCTGGGCTGCTTCCAACACCACACTGTCGTATTCAGCAATGGCTCGGATGCCTTCACATATCCCCACTGCTCAGGAGCTGGCACCACTGCCCAAAGCCCACAGCCCCAAGCCATCAGGTATCTGTGGACATCCAGGGCCCACCACAAGTAACAAAACACCACTGACAGGCAATTTCGGATCTCCAGGCTCTCCTCGTGTGCTCTCCATGCACCAATCCCCCTGCATTGGTAAGGAACTTGGCAGACACCACCACTGCTTCCTTGTGCTCAGTGGCTTAGGATGTTTGCCTGGAAGGCTCCAGGAATCAGTGCAGTGTCTGGGGCTTTGGGAGATATAGATCAGGTATTCTAGACAGAGGAAAGAAAGTTTTGAACAGAGGTCTCCTGTGCAGGAGAAGCAGTAGCAAACAACATCTTGGCCACAAAGGTGAAGGTGCACATCTCCTAGAAACCTGTTGCTGATTCCTTCTCTGGCCAGCTACTGGAGTAAAGCTATCTTAGAGAGCAGATTCCTCACTTATGCTCAAGCAAAACTGGTTGTTTACAGTGAAGAAGAGATGCTACAATCATAATTTGTACAAGGACCAAAATTTCCTCTGTAGTACACAGTGAAACAGAACTGTCTCCACATAAAAACCAGATCCAAGAATAAAAAAAAGTCCCTTTAAAATAAGTGAGCCTTATATGCAAGAATCCAGCAGGGACCTTGAATATATATGAATATTAATGTATCATGTAAGGATCTTGTGAAATGTGACTTTGCTTATGCTTAACATGAGGCAAATGTTTCTTGGGTTCAGGGATTAAATTTTCCTCCCACAAACAAATAACACCATGTCAATTAATAAAAACCAAAAAGAAATACAGGGTACAAGATTGTTCATTTCAACAAAATAATCCTAGTATCTGAAACAGAATGCCTGTATATACAAGGAAAATGAGTTGAGCAGAATGTGCAATCACACTGGGAAAATCTATTACTTATTCAGTAGCAAATGCATTAAGGATATCATCACAAGAAGTAGCACAGCCAAGGACTATTAAGAAGCTGTGCATTGAGTCAGGCTGCTCCTCGTAGTTTATTAAATGAATGCCTTTTTTCATTCCAGCAAAGACTGGCTTCTGGGATTGTGATGCTACAAATGATTGGATGAATTATTTTCTTCAGGACAGTTTTCCAAAGAGTGATGTTTTCTATTTTGCTTCATGCACTGTGGAAAAACAATGCCTGATGTTGATGGGAGTCCCTGTGGGCCTGGCAGCTCCTCAGCAGTGTGGCCCTGAGCTCCAGAAAGGAGCATTTTGCATTAGGAGCATTTGTCCCCTGTAGAGTGCTGCACGAAAAGTCAGCTGGTGGTCCCCTCACCTGCTCTGCAGGGAAGTCCCAGGGTGCAACACATGAAATCCTGGACAGTTCAGTAGCATGGCACAGCCCTAGGTCCCCAAATCAAGCCTAAAAAATATAACAGTGTCTCTCCTCACTATTCAAATTTTTCTGATTTTCTTCAGGCTATTTGTAGCACATGCCATCCAGAAACCCCAGACAGCACTGGCACAGAAGTCACTACAGCTGCTCTAACATGCACCATATGAGGATTCTCCTCTGCTGGAATCGTCCTTAGACAGCTGCAACCCACCAAATTTACATGTCCTTTTGCATCAGGGAATCTGTTCAAAAAGGTACCTAAGGATTGGATAACAGGGCTGTCCAAAAATGACTGTATCATTACCAGTAAGCACATACATTTTCACAAGTTCTGTTATTCAGCTGTGCAGGAAAATACCCCTGATGAGAGAAGAAAAATGTCCCACAGGAATGAGAACAAAATCTCACAAACAGAGAATATTTTGGGTCAGAAGGGACCTTTAAAGATCATCTAGTCCAACTCTCCTGTCATGGCCAGGGATTCCACCCACTAGATCAGATTGCTCAAATTCCCATCCAACATGTCCTTGAACACTTCCAAGAATGAGGCATTCACAATGCATCTGAACAACCTGTTCCAGTGTTTCACTACCCTCACTGTAAAATATGTCTTCCTATGTTCAGTTGTCTTGGTTTGGAAAGACAGGTATCTGCTAGGAAAAGCTGGAGTTTCCCTTAGAAGGGAGAATGTAAACCCCTCACCCCCACCAAATTATAATTTTACAATTAAGGGCTTTCAGGCAAAGATTTGGGAATAGGAATAACAGTTCTTTACTAGGAATATTAACAATACAAATGTAGCAGAAAACAAAACCCCCCAACCAAACCAGAAAACAAACAACAATTATGGAAAAACCCTGACAGAGTCAGAGCTACAACCTGACACCCTGTTGGTCAGGGTGTTGGAAGCAGTCCAAAAGTGAGTCCTCCTGGAGTGGCAGATGTGGTTCTGTTGAAGTAGAGATGATCCTGTAGAAAAACGGGTCCAGTGGTGGTGAGAAGGGTCCAGTGGGTGAGAAGGGTCCAGTCTCCCTCCAGGAATCGGGCAAAGCCAGATGCCTTGTGTTCCTGTGTCTCAGTTTTTATCCAGGTAGAAATAGTTGGCTCCCCCCACTGGGTGGAGCATCTCACAATAGGATAATGGAATGTGGATGTACTGTTTGTACTGTACTGCTTTGGGGAGTCTTAATGGCCCATTGTGAAAAGAGATAAGAAACACTGCTCCGCCTGGTTTCAACAGTTGGCCCATTATCCCATTATCATGGCACCCGCCCCCCTCCTCCCAGAGTTACAAGAGATAAAGAAGAACATCTCCCCAACTGCTTTCAGCAAATGAAATAGAATACACATTTTTGGTTCCATAACCCAAGATACAGTCTAAATCTACCCTCATTTAGTTTAAAACCATTGCTTCTTGTACTGTCCCTACAGGCCCTGGTAAGAAGTCTCTTGCCAACTTTCTTGTGAAGATAGATCCCTTATATATGGCAAGGCCCCTTTATAGTCTCCCCAGATCCTTTTCTTCTCCAGGCTGAACAATCCCAAGTGCAAAGCCCTTTGTCAGTAGCTCTCCCATCTCTCCCAGATGAGTACACACAGGTTTGGGTTGACTTCTCTGCCATTCTAGGCCAAGTCTTTAGAAAAATGCAAAACCAAAACAAAAATCAGGAACACCCTGAAAAAATTGCATATCCAGAAGCAGGTAACATGTCAATGCAAACCTTTTTAGGAGAGCCATACTTAATAATGCACTGCTGCCTTTTACAACATTCTTTTCAGGCAACAGCAAATACTTTATTGTCTCAGGAATTATCTGCACTTTTATTGTTAATAATGGTATTACAGAAAATTATAGCTGTCCAGGAAATCCATTCTGTTTAGCATCTACACAAGTAAACACATAATCCTCAAAAATTTAGTATCTACACATATAGTTAATTAATTTGGGGGTGTTCTGAGTTTGAAGTCTCACTATAAAAACCCCTTTGGAAAAAACCTAAGTCCTGACGGTTTCCCTTGTAGACTGCCACAGCAAATTTTTGAGCAGCCGTAGGAAATGAAATCTGGAATTTCACCATTTTGGCTTAACCTAGCCTCCCTCCTGTCCTCCCTGGAGCATTTGTGATAAGCAGCTCACCTCTATGATAAATCCTAATGCTTGGCAGTTCTATCCACAAACAAAAGGTCCTCTTGATGGACACCCCCAGCTTCCTGAGCCAGCATTCTGGAAAGCCCAGAATGGGATTTCCCTCTGTTTTGGTAGCACACACACTGCCATTGATCTGCTCACCTCCTTTGGAAGCCACCACAAATGCATCTAGCTGCTTCAGCAACAAGTCAACAACTTGCAGGTGGTTAAGCTGCAAGGAAGAAGCAATCTTCATTTATTTCCATGAAGGTCTGCTGCTGTAACCTAAATGAACATTAACCAGCACTTCTGCTGGCAGTGCACAGCTGTCTGGTGCCTGCCTTGAAGATGAACTTGCTCCTCACCCTCCAGGCTCTGCCTCAAACCCAACATGAGGATGCTACCAAAACCACAAGGGACAAACCTGCACCAGCACTTTGTACTTTCCCAGGATAAATGTGAAATAGCAGTATAGAAGATCTGGAATAAATCCCATAATTAGCAGACATGCACTCATTATTTTGTTTTTCCTTTCAGAAAAATTTTTGCTTTCCCATCATAAAACACATCACAATAAACTATTAAACTAGAAATTCAGATGACCACATTCCTCCCCATGTGTTTGAAAATCTGAAATTCTGACAACAAATGTTCCAAGAGGAAAATGTCTTTTTCTTTTTTGTCCCTTAGCGTCTTCTCCCCAACGTCTTCATCCATCTTACAAAGAAGATCAATTTTTTCATGCAAACTGTACAGCTAATTCACTCAGTTGTTTTGATTTTACGTTTCTCAGTTGTTATGATGCTAGTACCTGTGGGAAAAGTTCATTGAATCCGGATAAGGGATAAGTGATCTACCCTGTCATATTGAAAGAGGGCTGGGTGGAAGCTTTTTGTTTTTCCTTTCTAATTTCATTTTGTTTTTCCTTTTTTCCACTTTCCAAAAATAGAATGAAACCTCAATAGAGAATGAAGACTCGAAAATATTACTGAAACATTGGGGGAAGCAGAGATGGATGTTCTATTTCTCATGCACCAAATATTTTCAATGAGCAGGACAAGAGGGAGAGGAAGAAAAGGCAAATTATTTCTTTTGGATTATTTCCCCTAGAAAAATAAAGTTTAGTTTAAATTAATATGTTTGCAAACAGCCGCAAGACAGATACAGCAGAAAGACCACCCTGCATATCTGAAATAAAATGAAAACAGCCTGGTTTCCTTTCTCATTCAAGGTGAAAATAGGTGTGAAGTGAACATTACTATTTTTGTCCTGAGCAACAGGTTTCTAGGAGAAGTGCAATTCATCTTGGCTGTAGGGATTTGTTTCTCTTTGCTTTGTTTCCACTGTGGGACAGAGAGAGTGCCCCCAAACTCTCAGGCATGGGTTGTAGCTTCAGGTTAAAAGTAATTCACTCAAACACGCTTTTTTGTTTGCTTTCCAAAAGGCCACTGGCATGAACCTATCTTAAGCCTGTCTCATGCCTCTGTCAAGGGACTTCTCTTTCTCATTTGAAATGGTCATATCCCTACGACATCTTACTCATTCCATGGTCTGCAGAATGCAAACCTAGCTCTCAGGAGACACTGAGAGAGAAATGGAGACAAAAGCTGCCACAAGCAGCATAACCTACAAAATCACATACAATCATTGGCTTTTTCTGCCCAAAGGAGAAGTGGGCTGAGGGACTCAGGACAAGCAAAGCTGAAAACCTAGCAAGTGTCTGCATAAGTGCCTGCCTAAGTGTCTGCAAGAGTAGAAAGCAACCGGAAGCCTGCTGGCAGACTTTGTGCTAGACAGAGCTCTCCATCTCGGAGGCGCAGCACCAGAGATCAGAAAAGGCAGGTGAACTGGAGCTGTGACTGCATAATTGCTGCATTTTCTTATTACATCTGTCAATAGTTTTATCAAGGGTTCAGCAGCTTGCAAGGTTGGTGTGTCAGACAGACCATGTATTTATTTCCCAAACCACCGTGCTGACAAAAACTCAGTGGGAGATACGTGCTGCTGGTGTGATGTGCCTCTGTGGAGAACAGCACTTCTCCCTTCTGCCGAGTTCTTCTCTCAGTGTGAGCTGCTGCTTCTTGTACTTGTCTCTCTTAAAATGCTTCAGGTCTCCTGAAAAACTTGCCAAAGCACAGTTTGGCAACTGTGGTTGAGGCGCCTGCATCCCAGCCTTGGTGACAGCAGAAGGGAAGCTTCCCAGCCTCCACTACACACCAGTAAGGCTGTGGGATGGGAGTCCAGCTCAGTAGGAAGTGACTTAGGTCTCTACCAGTATCAGCCACAGCTCCTCTGTGTTCATCCTCCCTGTTTCATTTCAGCATCCCTTTTTTTGGCTTACCCATTCCTCATGATTCAACACAAGTTTTCTTATTCCCAGTGCTTGCTTTCCTCACAAGTCTGGCAGCCTTTGTGACCTCCAATATATCTGGCACCTGGCTCAGTACACACTCATGTGATTTTGCTGAAGAAGTTTAGTCTAGTCTAGTTTTCAGGGGAAGGTCAGTTGCACAATAATTAGCTGAAATGTAGCAAACTATAGTGCATTGTGTAAATGCATCTTGCCTCTGGTTTATCTCAAGCCAGAGAGCTAAAGACCATAAGCTCAGCACAAAAGAAGCAGGGAAGGAGACTTCTGGAAGAGAGTGAATTGAGGAAATACTACAGTTTATTTGGGAAACCTGTATAATTGCCTGAAGGACTAAGAATACTTGCTTTCAAGATTTTTGTGAACTACATTTCTGCTGCAGAGCCAATTTTATCTCTGCCAACTGGTCAGAAATGATCTAAGGAATCTCATATGAGTCTCACTTTTCCTCCTCATTCTCTGTTTAAAGAAGTTCTCAGAACCCTTGCTAGCACAGACAATATGATGTTTGCTGTTATATATCTGGGGTGGGGTGGGAGGGGGGTTGTGGTGGTGGTAGAGCTTAACTTCTTTTTATGCCACCTGTCATGTTCCTTACCAACCCACACAATCACAAACCATATTTCACCTGCCTTACAAATGTCTCTGGCAACACTTCTTTATTCATTATCCAACTGTATTACTGACATATCTCAGGCGATAGAATAATTGCTTGATAAATTAACTTCACCATTCTCCCAAGAGGATCTGGACTACACAGACACAATCTACTGGGTGCTCAGTTATCATACACTGTTCAAAAAAAAAGTCAGGACAAATAAAAAAATGAAAAATACAACTGCAGAATATAAGTGAAATTTTCAAAGCAGCCTATGCCTATGAAAATAAATTAATTTTTTATTTTAAAGTGCTTACACTGTGTTGGGTTGTTTTTTTTTTTCTTGTCATTCCCAAGTATTTTGTTTCATTAAATTCTGTCAACTTCTCCATGCCTTTTCACTCCTGGCTTCCTCCCATGGCTCTCATTCTAGGTTTCCTCTAGAATTCTGCCCAAAACATAGCAGTTTCTCTGCCTATTAAATAAATCTAGGAGCTAAACTACAACTTGGAGAAGCCACACTCAGACACTGGGTCCAAGGCTGCTTGGATACTTCTTCAAACACACTTGCAGAGCAAATGCTGTTTCTGTACTGGAGCAGGGAGAGGCAAAATAGATGGTCCATGTTCTGCTACTCCAACCCAAATTTTGAAGGGAAGGTTATACCAACTCTACCTTATTAATATAATCTTTCTCCTTCTCCAGAACAAAAAGAATAGCAAACCCAAAAATATCCATCTGAAACCAGCTAAGCAGCAAAATTAAGGAGGGAAAAAATATTCCCTGGGAAATGGCCTCTCCCATTAGCTGTAGTCATAGACTCAAGGAGGCAAAGAAGGAAAAGATGCATTTTTTAGTTTCAGGTTTTGTCCCATAAGAACCAGAATAACTTGATATAGACATCCATCACAACTTTGTCACAACCAGAGCTCTCAGCTGTGGAATGATTAAATCCCAGAATTAATTCAAGCATTTCCTAGGCTAAATAAAATTCCATCAAACCTGACTTCCACAGCTGGATTATGCCTTCTTAGGTTAGAGCAAGACAGCCAAGATTAGCCAAAGTCTTTCAAAAAGGAAGCCCACCTAAAATAGCCTTTGCTTCATTATCAGGTCTAATTTGACTGAGTTATATCTTTGTCACAACCCTAAAGAACTCTGCTACACATAGGACAAAACTGTGAGCCCCTGATTTTTACCTCAGAGGAACTCCAGGCAACAAGGAAGCAGTTTACAGCCTGTATTAATCTTTGCAGTGCAGAGGCTGCTAAATTTTTTGCATGCAATAGCTCAATGTTTACCCAGACCTGTATGTAGGGTGTGACCTTGCCTTTAAACAGGAACTCACCCACTGCTGCTACAGAAGATAAAGAAGTGGAAGATGAGAGCTCACTTTTCCCTGTAGTGTCAGATGCTGGCCACCTTTCAAACAGTTTTCCTGAAAACCAGTATTCACTACCAGTATTCACAATTACTGCCTCAGCTGTTTAACAGAGGAAAGGGGAGCATTCAGGGGAGTAACTGTATTTATCTGTGACATTTAATTTAATTAGAAACCCTTTATTTTTGCTAAGAAAATGTTCACATGCTCCCCTCAACTACTGCCAGTTTAATTACACCTTCAATAATTCAGTGAGTGCTTGCTCAGTCTTCCCAGTTGAATTATTAATTAGCAGAGTGGAAAACCCCACAACAGAGCATGTGAGGTGGAGCACTCTAGGAAGGCAGCTGCGGCTGCGCAGACACAACATCTGGGAGAGTGACTCCTGGAGCTATTATTCTCTGTCTGAGCCTAATCTCACATCTCCAAGCATCTGCCTTCTTCCCTCCATGCCTCCCTCTCTTTCTGTCTTTTTGTTATTCTTCCTCAAGGACCCTTTGCATAACCTTTCCTGAACAAAGCTTTTGTGTGGCTTTCCCCAGAAAACTGAGTGGAAATACCAGATCCCAAACACATTTCAAAACAAGACATCAGAAGAAGGAAACATTTGTTTTCAGGAGCTAGGGAAGAACACAGGCTATCTCAGACTTCAGTGGGGGTGAAGATAAGGGTTTTGTACAACAGCTAACAATGAATTGTTATGGTTGGAAGTGACCTCTGGAGATCAATGCAGTCCAACTCCCACAGTCCTTGGAGGAAAATATGGGAAGAAGGTGTCCCTGTCCATGGCATGGAGGTTGGAACTAGATGATCTTTAAGGACCCTCCCAACTCAAACCATTCTATTTTATAACAGATGGGTCAGAGATGTGGCTATAATGAAACAAACTGGATAGTTTCACTGAGACAAAGGATTGTAGAAAGCAAGAAGGAGAACAGATTTGGGATTATACATGAAATGGCAGAGAGAAAGTAAAAAAGCACTTTTTAATGACATAATTAACTATCCTTATGGCAGCTTTCATTCAGTTGCTAAATTTGCATATATGCTTCCCATAGTGATCCACATTTCTAGTTATTAACTTGTGACAAGGTCATCCACTTGAAAAGAATTTCTGAATAAGGCAATGAAGTAATTAATTTCTCTGTTAGAGAATGACGCCATGCTGGTGTTACTCAGCCCAGCCAGCTCCTGGCACTGTCACCAGGAGTGGGCTGCCCCCAGAAAGCCAGGCAATCCGGGGTGCAGCTGTAGGGCACCATTGCTCTAAAGCACAGGTGGCATGCGGCAAGGGCAGGGACAAGGAACAGGGAGAGGCCTTCTGTATTTCCAAAGGTGCTTATTCCCCAGAGGGTCAGGGACAGAAAAAGGCACAGAACCTGGGCTTGCAGGGGCTTAAAAGTGGGGGAGGTTGTGGGAGAGGATACAATTTCCAACCAATAAGAGTTATGTTGGGGAGGAACATAAGGTGGGGAGTGCAATACATGGACCAATGAAAGAACACAAGGGGAGGGAACAGTTTAAATTAACCACTAGGGTCTTGAAGGCTGGGGGATTGACAGGGAAGGGTCTAGAAGAAAGGGCAGGGTTAGGGAAGGATTGACAGTTCTGTAGGAGGAGGGAAGGATAGGTCTAGGGAAGATAGACAACCAGGGCAAAACCAACAATACAGGGGGAAAGGAGCAATCCATTAGGGATAAAATACACTATAACAATACAAAATATGGGAGGGGTATAAAACTGACCATTAAAACTGAGCTGAAATCGGTAACACAATAAAAACACACCACAACAGGAGAACTTGTTTATCCAACAACAGTTATTAAAATATTAATAAATTTTCTGTTACTTAGAAGATATATGGAATATATGTGTGAGTAAGTAGCAGAGAAAAAAAACCTCACCCCTCAAGAAAAGTGATGGGCTAATTAAACCACTTCTCATACACAGACACAATATTAAAAATTAATTAATTACAACACATGGATTTCTGCTGGCTTCAAGAAAAAAATGTGCATAAATTAACTGAAAAGTATAGGAGCCAGATGCACTCCATGGCAAGGCAATCAAAACTGTGATGGTCAGTTCAGGATATAAAATCCCTAAGTGGTGGTCCACAAGTAACAATCCATGCTGTCTTTGCATGAGCCTATGAGATTAATGTGCTTACAATACAATCTTGGCACTTATGATGATATCTCTGCTTTTCCTATAGAGCACCAGCACTGAGTAATCTCCAGCTGTTCAATTTCCTTTCCTCTCCATACACATTTCCATTTTGCTGCTTTTCTGATAATCCCCCATGGCCTTGGGTCTTCCTCTGTAGCTAAAACAAGATATAAAGTCACGTTGGTCTCAGCATAATGAGTGATGCATCAGACCTCTTCTTCTACATGTTGCCAGCATCTTTCAAACTGATCAGAAAAAAGTGGATACACATCTCTGTATGAGAAAACGAAGGCTTCTTCTCAGTACGGACTCTTCATTGTTAGTGTTCTGTATCGCTGCCACTGGAGCTGTGCAGACACAAAGCTGCCTTTTGTAGGGGCTGAATGTCACTGAAGCACAATGTCCTTTTCTTCATAGGAAAACACAAACTGGAAAGAAGTCAACAACGTACAGGGAGTCCTCCATGTTTATTGACTGTCTCAGGGATTGAATGCTGAAAGTAATTTGCACCAAGTTGTTGACCAGCTCTGGAGCTTTGGCTCAGGATTTTGCTTTGCTGGAAAATGCCCGAGGAAGAGAGCAGAATTGTGCCAGTCCAGGATTTCAAACAAAAAATGGAGGAAGTTTGAGCATAGTGCTTTATTTCTGCCCTGCACAAATCCATTTTATGCAAAATCCAGAGTGACTACTGCAGAGCCCAGCAATAGCGGGCTGGAAATATGGAACCATGCTTTTCCCCATGTATGCTGCTTAGATAGTTTACCAAAGGTGAAATTAGCCCTAAGGTCATACACAGAAAATAGGAGTAAGATAGTAGGAAAATCAGGCTGTATAGAATGTAAGACCTTCTTTTAAGAAAGGTGCTGAATAACTAGCATTTTCTTAAAATTTCAAATGGGGAAAATATGTGATTAGGTTGGGCAATCACAAGACATGCCAAAGGTATGCATATTTAAGCAGCAAAGGGGGGTCCACCATGGCCAAATTACAAATTACAATGCAAGTGTCTAAATATTCAAGCATTGCAGTAAGAATTGCCTCATGGATGGAGTCTGGGAAAGCAGAGCATGAAGAGCCCATGGAAGACAATAGAAGGCAGTTGTTGCAGCAGCAATAAGCCTCAAAGTTGGTGTCTCTGCTCCCTCCTTCCTCCTCAGAACCTAAGACAGTCAGATAGTTGTTATTATTTACCACAACTACTCCTCTGAGACTTATGTGAAGATACTAAATGATGAAATTTAAATCCCTATTACTTGACAAAGGTACCTATGGATTTCACTCTTGAAGTAGGGACCTTGTAACTCACATTTTTCTCACAGCTTTTTCTGCTCCCTGCTATTTTATGGAGAACTACTTGTTGTCATGATTAACAGTGAATGTGTAAGAGATATTCTCTTGGGATGCAAATATAGAATGCACAAAAAGCATCCTGTCTAACAATGCTGTCTACAGCTTTAAATTCAGCAAGGAGCTTTTTTTTTTTTTTTTTTTTACTACCTCCACAGAAACATATTTAGCCCTAGTCATTCATCGTTTTTTTATTTCAGCTTAATCTTTGAAAAGAATGGAATCTTGCTTAAAATCTCAGATTCTCCTTCATATTTGTGAGACCCAAATGTAACTATAAGATCTGTCAAACGTTATGGAGTATTTTTTTTTCCTGCTTCAAGTGCAATGTTCCTCATACAGATAGAATTCTTGAAAATCATAGTGACAAAGCCAATGTCTATGCTCTTGGGAAGATACAGTCATTGCAATCAGGGTTATTATAACATCAATAAACTGAAAAGAATTAAATTACTTTTGATCAAAACTGACTATTCTCAATTGGTTGCCTGTTGAATTTGTATCAGCCAAATCAGCAAGATGAGGAAGATACACTCTGGTGGCTTGAAAATGAAGTACAACTCTTTGATCAGAAAGGAAAGGGAAGAAATTATTGCAAAATCTCTTCCTTTGTGTTTTTCACTATTAAGTGTCTCACAGGAAAAAAAAAAAGATTTCTTTGAGAAATTTTCTAAACCAACTCTTTACACATTGGTCCTGCAGGTTTTGCTTGTGAATGATCTCTAGATCTTATATTCTTCGGATTTCTCTTCCTAACAATTTAATCGCTTGTATTGTTTGCTTCTTTTCTTTTTCCTATTAGACATAATGTCTAATAGGAATAGCAGATGAAGAAGGCACCCTATTTCTGCACCAAAGGAGTCTAATCTATGAAGAAGAAGCCTTTTACTGCTAGGATTACACTTATTTTTAGATTTATACATTAAAAATTCCTGGGGTCAGATTCTGCCATTGTTGTCCAGCTGAGTCATACTTTTATAATTAACCTCACTGCACAGAATGGCTTTTCTTTTAGGGTAGACACTGTTTCTGCAGATAAGAAGTGACCGACTTTGGTCCTTGGAAGCTTCCTGCAAAAATCTCACTGTTTTTCCTCCTGTTTTAATGTGAAAGGGGGAAAAAATCAATAAAGGTTGCACGATTTAGTAATAAGCCAGATTTCCATTTTATCTGAAGGGCTCTGGATAAAGGCCATCATGAGCCTGTGTCCCATCAAATGTTTTCACATATGCTACCTTTGCAGTAGTTTACTTGATGAGAACACAAACCAGGCCACATTAACAATCACCACAAGTGATATTTGTCATTATTCCCTCACAGGCTGATAATCTGCAAATAGCTCCAGTTCATTCCCCTGCCACCAACTGGGGAGCAATTTTGAGGAATTCACTTGTTCTTTTGGCAGTTCAGTTTGTCAGCTGTCATGTAGTAATCATGCCGTTTAGCTTCCAACATAACTTGCTACTACCAAAGTGATGTATGAGGGCGTGGTATTTGCTCTGCAGGGGTTTCTGCAGGGCCATACACACGAGCACTTCATAGTTACTCAGTTGCATTTCTTGTAGCAGCTCCTGTTGTTCTCTTTGTATCACAGAAACTGGGTGCCTCTCACTTCTACATACTTTCCAATGACCTTCCTCTTGGGCTTTAACCCTTCCTCTGTTCCTTTTCCATAGTAACTCTGTGGTAATCTGCTCTGTGCTAAAAAAAAAAAAAAAAAAAAAAAAGCTTGGCAAATATTCACCTGCAGCAAGAGAAATTGAAATGTGTGAGCATTGACCTGAACTCCTAAAAGATTACATTCTTTGTTCACAAATGGCCTTATCCAAAGGACTGTGGCAGACCTAGACCCTTGGGCTCAATGATATGTCATGAAGGGTGTTGGAAATGGACAGGCTTAATGTTTATTTCCTTGACTTCCATTTTAAAAATCGAAAATTTAAAAAAAAAAAAAAAAAAAGTTCATAATCTCATTAATTGACTTTGTAACCAACAGCTTCACGGTTTATAACCCGCCTCTCAATCAGTTGGAATTACAGTTTCATTTAAAAGAAATCCTATGGAAATCAATGGCTTCTTGAAGATCAAGATATATTTATCCTGTTTAAGAGAGACAGAATTATGTAAGATATCTATATCTGCACAGGCTCCTGATGTTATTCAAAACATCTTAAATGCTCTACTTGATCTATGACTGAGTAGGAACTGTCCAAAGATGAATGAGGAGAACTTCCAAACCCAGTATACTTAGAACAAACCTTTAATATAGGACTGGCCTGTCAATTTTGAGCCTTAAGCTATTCAGTATAACCCCTTGAAAACCTCTATTCTTTGTATTTAATAGTAATCCCAGATTATAAAATGAAATCTATATCTTTCCAAAAGCCTGTTCAAAATCCTTAGTTCCACAGAGAGAATGTCACATAATGTGCTCTCTAGAGCTACAGCATAATGAGAAGCAGAGCTGTAAGCCATATTTTGATAGACAAGTTGATGAGCTGTGTGATGGGGCTGGGAATAGAAACAGCTTTAGTATACCTTGGGAATGGATGTAGAAGCTGGCAGCCCCATAAGTAGGGACTCATTGTCCTTCCTACACCATAACACACACTGTGTTCATGGTGGCTATTCCTCTTGCGCCTTGGTGAGCTGATTCCAAATTTAGGACACAAAGTGTTATTCTACCTTACAACCAGGACATGTCAGAACATTTCTGTATGATTGTTTAGTGAGAACAACTCCATCAGAATCATCTTGTATAAAGAAGAATAAAGAAGAATCTGTACCCTTTGAAGAAACCAAAGGAAACAGTCAGATATGTGTGTATTTGGATAAGTATATCCCAAGTCTTCAAAATCTTAGGATTAGTTTAAAAGGTAGAACCTTTTGCTAGAAAATTATAAACTAGAGCTGGATTTTTGCTGAGTGCTTTTCCAAATCTTTGCTTCTTTATTTTTGACCCACCGTCTTAGAACCAGAAAATTTGCTTTATTAAAAAAAAACAAAAACAACAAACCCAAAGAATTAAAAATCACAGGATTCAGCAGTGGCACTCCAGAGAACTCCCTGCCATATTTTGTATGTAAGCAACTCCACAAAAGCTTTGTTTTGTGTTTTTTGCTCCAGTTTCAGGTTTCTTTTTCATAGATTATCCAGCACTTTAGATATGAAATGAATCCTATAAACTTTCTTCTAAGTATGTGTTTTGTCCTCAACTAGTGAGGAAAATATGGGAACTGAAATTGAAATATAGAATCTTTGAAAGACATCAACCGATTGGACTCGATTTACTACATTAATCAAAGGCAATCTTAGTTTTCAGCCATAAATGAAATCTATTTGGTGCCCAGCAGTAGTTTCCCAGGTACATGCTCTGCATTAAATATATATACTTGCTTATATCCATATGCCCACATTTCAGTTCCTTAAACCAAATTCTCCCTTGAATTATACACCACTGACTTAAACAGAATCTCCTAGGAATATACACAAGAGTATGCAAAACTAGATCCACCACCACTGCACAGTATATTTCTTCGCATTCATTTAATGGGTTTTCCTTCCATTTGGCCTCATTCTTAAGTCTTCAGCAGGCTAAGAGCAAGGTGAATTATTTGGAAATATCTCGTATTTATTGATCCTCCTTCACAGCATAAATTGCACTATGCAGTCATGTGAGGTAAAAGAAGGAGTTTTGTTAATATCTTATTTAAATATTAGACACAGGAACCTTTATCACTCCTGTGCTATTAGAAATGACACTTATAGCCCGGCGAGAGAGATGACCTGAAGATCAGGATTCTCTAGAACACGTGGTTTATTGGTCGTGGAAATGCAGCCTGACTAGGGAAGAGGGTCCAGGGATCCAGTGCAGAGTCCAAGAGGGTCCGAGGGAAGGCAGGCAAAAAGAGCGAACTCTCTGTTACATTCCATTTTAACCCCTTCTATCGTGAATATGCTAATGAACATTAACCAATCACCTCTAGATACAAAACCTACAGAATCTACATACAGCCTATGGGAGCTACAACATTATAATACTACTCTACATACCAAAACCTGTGAAACCCACCTTATCTCTGATACCTGAGAAGGCGCAGCCTTTCATTCATCCTTTTGTCTTGGCAAGGGTGTCACTGACCCACCCAGCCAAGGCCTTTCAGCTGCTTAATCACCTTCTTCCTGTCTATGCTTACAGCTCAAACTTTGCTTTTAATTCTATCCCTCTTGTGGGTTTCATAGTTTTAGAATCTTTTACTATTAAATTATCTCTACAAGGCCTAGCTACTTCATCCTCCCCAACATCTCCCCCGTTCTGTTGAATCACTAAGATACTGGAAACTGTCTTATTCATTACTCTTTTCACACAATGAAGTATACAGGGAACTGCTAATAAAATAACAACTATAACTATTAGAATAATTAAACCTATTTTACAAAGTTCCTTCAGCTAGGGTGGTTGTTTATACTATTATAACTTCTGGTGCTGTACTGCCAGGTGAAGTATCCTTCTCCTTTGCAGGTAGGGCAGGGACTTGGAGCTTGTGCATCTGTTTTCTTTTTTGGGCAGTTCTTCACCACGTGGCCTGGTCTTTTGCAGAAAAAACAAGGTCCTGAGGCCACACCAGCTTGCATGACAGCCACGTTTTTCCTTTGTTGCTGGGAGTTTAAGTGTAGAGCAGCTAGGATCTCAGTAAGTTTCTGATCTCTAGCTTCTGCCTGTGCAGCTTGAGCAGCTGCTTGTGCCGTTTGGGCTGAGAGAGCTTTCTCAATTTTTTCTCCTAGCGTCTTTCCAAGTTCAGCTGCCTGGATGGTAGCCACTTGTTGTGGACTTCCAATTTTGTTACAGGCATCAATCATTTCGGGCACAGTGGGTCTCTCCTTTCCTAAGGTTTTGATAACTTTTTTACACTCAGGATTGGCATTATTTTCAATAATGTCTCTTACCATCAGTGGACGAGCTATGTCATTGCTGCATTGCCTTTCTGCAGCTTGGATTACACGATCTACAAACGTGGTAAAGGGTTCAGACAGTTCTTGGGTAACTAGATTATAAGCTTTTTCAAAGCTCCCTGCTGGCTGGATCTGCAAAAAAGCTCTGCGGGCCATTTTTTTAATGTCCTCTAGAGCTGTTCTTGGTAGTTTTACCTGATCATCATTGTGATCATCGGGGGGCTCACCAGAAAGCTTGGACAAGGTAAGGGTGCGAAGGTCTGCATCGATGCTTTGCCTATAGGTTGCCAATATGCCAGTAAGCAGTCTTTTCCATTTGAGTTCCCACAGCATGTATTGTGAGTCTGTGAGAAGTATACTGGCGAGGTTTTTACAGTCATTTGGAGTGAGCGTATGTCCTTCTAGCGTACTCCTCAGCAACTGTTTGAAATATGGGGAACAAATTCCACTGTCCTTTATTGCCTTCCGCAACTCTTTTATTTCTTGGGAAGGAACAGGTGCCCATGTCGTAGGTCCCCCAGCCTGCTGACTGAATATTACAGGCATGACTAGGGGATCTAGATTCTCCTCTTTGCAAATTTGGCGTCTCTCCTCGTGCCAGTCTGTTGCCTGAATATTGTTAAAACAGTTCTGGGGGTTGTCAAATTTTGGGATTGCTGCTGGCATGATTTCAAGGTATGGTGTCTCATTTTGAACTGTGGGAGCTGTTCTGAGAGCTGGAGGGACTGTAGGGCTGCTGGGGAAGGTGTTTTGTGTCGGGAGAGTAGGACTTCGGGGTGCAGCTGGGCAAGCTGGGGAATACGGCGGCAAGTTGATGGCAGTTGGCTGGAGTGAAGGCAGCGGTGGTTGCTCTGGAGGGGCTGCGACAGGCTGTAGGATGGATGCAGCTTCAGAAAGGTGCTGTAAGGCTGTCCTGGTAGGCGGAGCAGCAGGTGGGGGCTGAACGGTGGCAGCTGGGAGAAGCGATGGTGATGCAGAGATGCTTGGAGGAGGTGGGCACAGCGACGAAGGCAGATCAGGTGTAGTAGCCAGGTGTGCAGGTGGCAGCGGTGCTGCTCGAGGTGCTGGAGCTTGGTGCCCTTCCCTATCTCCCCCCGCTGCAGTATAGCAGAGCAGGGAGGAGGCAGGGAGGGGCTGTGGTACTGTTGCAGGAGGCTGTGCTGTTGTCATCTGATGCGGTGGGCATTGATGCAGCTGGAATGGCACTTGTGGCACACTGTGATGTGTGGGTTGTGTCACCATGGTGGTCGGCTGGACAGAGGGTGCAGGCGGGTTGACTTCCACTGGTGGCTGGACGAGATGTGGGGGAAGCGGCAACAGCAGTTGTCGTGATGTTGAGATTTGCTCAGATGGCGGCAGCTGTGGCAGCGTTGCAGCGGGCACATGGGCGGTGGGGAGATGCTGAAAGGGTGCCATGGCAGGTGGTGGGCTGGCTGGTGGCTGTGCAGTGGTGACGGAATAGCTGGAGGCAGGTACTGGGGCTGAGCAGGTTGCTTGCATGGCATAAGAATGGTGCATTGCTGGGATGGAATCAGGTGCGGGTTGGAGGGGTGGTGCAGGGGTCCAGACGGGCGCAGCAGGGGCAGCAGGCATGGTACTCCAGGGAAGGCAGGGCTGGTGCATTGTCAGGTTCGGTAGTGTAGGTGGGCATGGGTGATGAGGCCAGGCTGGTGCCTTCCCCGGCACCGAGGGAGGCGTGGCTGCTGAACTCGGCGCGTTTTTCAAGACGCAGGTTGTCTCAGGGAAAAATAAATGTCGTGCAGGGGCAGCAGCGGCAGCCGCACCAGGCGCAGAAGCCCAGGTAGCTGCTGCAGGGGAAGGGAGCCATCCTTTGTCTGGTGCTACATTGGTGTCGTTGGTGTCGCAGGGGGTCTGGACGGGACTGAATGTGGCTTCGGGATGGATTGGGTTGGATAGTACAGGTATGGGGGGGGTAGTGGGGTTTGTAAAAGGGATAGGGTATTGGGAGGTGTGGGGCTGTGCCTTAGCAGGGGCTGGATGGGGGTGCAGGCTGACGTAGGGGGTGGGGGAGGCAGCAGCTGGCAGGCAGGGCAGGGTCGGAGCTGCTGGGGCAGTGTGCAGAGAGGGTCGGGTTGCGGTTGCTAGGGGCGGGGTAGGGGGCGGGGCGGGACGGGAGAGCGGGGCGGGGGTTGCTAGGGGCGGGGTAAGGGGCGGGGCTGGCATAGGGGGTGTAGGAGCAGTGGTGGAGGGGCATGGAAACCCTACCGGGGAAGTTGTGGGCATAGGAGGGGCAATGGGCAGTCGTAGGGCGACAGGCACAGGGCATGTAGGGGCGGGGGGCACGGTGAGGGGTGGGGGGGCGGCGGTGGGCGGGGAGGGGACGGCTTGGGGCTGGGGCAGCACCGAGGGAGGCGACGGGGCAGCAGGGGTGAGGGGGGCGGGGGGAGGGGTCGCAGCTGGGGACAGGCTGGATGTATTTGCACATGAATGAAAGCCAGGATGGGCGATTAGGAGAGTCGGAGCAGAGCAGGGGGAGGGGGGGTGCGCAGGCACGGGTGCCTGTGTTGGGGGGGGCATAGGAGTGGGGAAGGGAGATGGCGGCGCGAGAGTGGGGGTCGGGAGGGGGGGTGCAACGGAGAGGGAATGCGACGCGCGGGACAGGGCTGGGGGGGAAGCGGCGTTCGCAGAGACAGCGTGGACCGGCACAAGGGGAGCAGGGACAGGGGCCCCTGGAGGGGGGGAAGTCATTGCGGGGAGAGGAGAAGGGGGCACAGCGAGGGAAAGTGCCGCGGCAGCCGGGATCGGGCGGGGGGCTGCAGGGATCGGGGCGGAGGGAGCGTGCACGTGGACCGGAGGGACGGCAGGGCTCGGGGCCGCGGGGGGGGCCGCGGCCACGTGGTAGGGGTGCTGGGAGGGCGCCGCAGCTGCCACGTGCTCTGGAGAGTGGGGGGGGGGAGGGGACGGGGCAGCAAGCACTGGGGAAACAGAGGGAATGGACTCCGTGCACTGCGAAAGTACAGAAAACAGCTGGACTAAAGCCCTACAGGCGGGCACATGTTCTGCAACAGCGATATTTTGATAGGAAATCTCATTAAAAAGCTTATTTCCCACTGATTCCCAAAAGTGACTCGTAAAAACAGTTGATCGATCAGCATTAGGAAAATTATTCAGAGTCCACGTTAAAAGACCCTTCAACTCCTGCTTGGGCAGAGAGATTGAATGAGCTTTTAACTGCTTGGGCAGAGAGATTGAATGAGCTTTTAACAAATGCTTTAGCTGCTTGTAAAAATCTATATCTGAGGTAGAAAAACCCTGACCCATTTTTACAAAAGGTTTATACTTACCAGAAGTCAGTCGAGGAGGGAGGGAGAGAGAGAGAGACGTCCCAAAACAACTCCAACAAACGGTGCTGGCCAGGCACCACGTGTCCTCTCAGGGACACCAACAGATCCCTCGTCGTCGGGGATCCTTACAGGAGTTTTTCCACGAGCTCCCGGAGCAGCTGCTACTGTGTAACAGCCTTGCAGGGCTCACCACGCTGCTATAGGTGCCTGAAAGCTTCGGCTGAATGTTGCTTTCAGCAACAACCCACCGGCTTCTGGCACCACCGCAGTCTGCGAATATTTTAAGAGCTCCAGGCAGAGCTTTTCCTTAGCTTGCCTGTGCTCACCCGTATCAGGGAACCCCACAGCTGGGCTTAAGAGTCCCTAGGGCGAAAATATTTTAAGCGCTTCAAGTCCTGGTGCTCTCAGCACTGGACATGCGCTCGGGACAGTCTCTCGAGGTAAGGAAACAGTTTATCAGATTACCATAGACGAGGATGAGTCAGACTGCTCCGGCGGTTTCCACGTTGGGCGTCAGATATTAGAAATGACGCTTGTAGCCCGGCGAGAGAGATGACCTGAAGATCAGGATTCTCTAGAACACGTGGTTTATTGGTCGTGGAAATGCAGCCTGACTAGGGAAGAGGGTCCAGGGATCCAGTGCAGAGTCCAAGAGGGTCCGAGGGAAGGCAGGCAAAAAGAGCGAACTCTCTGTTACATTCCATTTTAACCCCTTCTATCGTGAATATGCTAATGAACATTAACCAATCACCTCTAGATACAAAACCTACAGAATCTACATACAGCCTATGGGAGCTACAACATTATAATACTACTCTACATACCAAAACCTGTGAAACCCACCTTATCTCTGATACCTGAGAAGGCGCAGCCTTTCATTCATCCTTTTGTCTTGGCAAGGGTGTCACTGACCCACCCAGCCAAGGCCTTTCAGCTGCTTAATCACCTTCTTCCTGTCTATGCTTACAGCTCAAACTTTGCTTTTAATTCTATCCCTCTTGTGGGTTTCATAGTTTTAGAATCTTTTACTATTAAATTATCTCTACAGGGCCTAGCTACTTCATCCTCCCCAACACTGTGCTTCTAAAATATTTCAAACCTTTGATGGGGCACAAAATCTTCTGTGCCCTTCTGAGCAACTAATAATTTTTTAAACACCACACTGGATTCCTTTTCTTTCCAGTTTCTGTCTGGATCCTTATTGCTTTATGAATTAGAAGAAAAATTACACCTTGAAATTCACTGAAATGCCATCAGACCTATTACTTTTGGGACTTTCTAGCTGCACAAATAAAATGTCAACTACCTGAATATATAGGCACAGAATTACATAGGCATTGTTTTTTAGAGGCATAGAAAACAACAAAAAAAGCCATCTGTAATTAAGGAGAAATGACACATTAAGGAGAAATTAATCTGAAATTAAGGTAAAACTCCAATTTCAAATAATTCACCCTGCAAAGGACAGAAGTGCATAAATATACGCACATATAATATATAATATATATTATATATATAAACAATGTATATTTGTTACATTCTATAAATAATATAAAAATAAAGAAACAATATTAAAATAAAAATAACAAATATATAAAATTTACAATATATTTAATAATATATAAATAATGTAATTTATATATATAGAGTATAGAACAAACATAACAAAAGCCAGCATATTAGTTCTTCATATAGCTAGAATTAAATCTAGTTGGAACAAATAATTACAATACATAAATTTATATTTCATAACAATTATTGTATTTTTCTTCGTATTCATCAAATTCAGTCTTTTCGCAGAAGTTCTGTTTACACAGTTGCAAATTCTTTGAATCTGTTTACTATCGCACTTGAGATCTCGAACTTTTGTTTTGTACCTGCCTGAAACCTGTGCTGGTCTGCCACCTACTGCCTTGAAGGAGGGTATCTTACGTCAAATGCCAGCACGGGATGTTCAACAGAATAGATGTTTCTGTACAGAAATATTTTATCAACATTTCCTCACTAAATGGGTGATTAAGGAGGAACTTGGTTTATCAGCCTCTAACGATATCGTAGTTGGTCACTGCCAGAGATCGCCTCTATGCCTGCAGGTCTTAGTAGTATACAAAATTGTTTGGCAACCTGCACCTTTGTATTTTAGGATATTACATCATCTTTATGGATCTTTCTAAAATGTAAAATAAATTAATTTTTATGTAAAACCCTTATAGAAGAAAAAAACATAATCAAATATTGTATGTACTTAATAATATGAAATTTTTAGACAAAAAAATCTATTTCAAGTTCTAGTAGGGATTCAAAGGATCAAAATGAAATTACTGGTGCATAAAATTTTTGTTTGTAAATGTATTCTAAAGCACAGCATTTGCAACAAGCAGCTTGCCTCTTGTTAATCTTAATTCACACTGTTTCCTAAAGTATGTTTCTATATCAGCACAAATGCTTTATACTTTTCTAAAATTACATTTAAACAGGGCTTATTTCAAGTAACAGACCAGGTTACATTCCTATTTTAAAGGAATTTTTATTTTTTACAATTTTATTTGAAGGTAATGGAGCTTGACCTTGGCAGAGTTAACACGACAAAGCTATGAAAGTGAGCTTTGCTCTTCTTTTGAGGGAAAAGTCATTCAAACAAGACTGCTCTGACTCTCACTGAAGATAATTCCTTCTATGGAAAATTAACTGGTATGACATCAATTACATAGACAAATCTTCAATATTTATCAATTGGTTCTAATTTTTCTTTTAGATACCATGAATACCAAATGATTTTCCCCCCATATTACTCAGAAACTACTATGAAACATTATCAAGCATCTCCTCTTGTCTGAATTGCATAAATGCAGAACCAACTGTATGGCTATGAGATGAATCACAGAATGGTTGGGGTTGGAAGAGACCTCTAGAGTTCAAGCCTCCTGCTAAAGCAGGTTCACCTAGAGCAGTTTATACTTTGGTAAGATCCCCGCAGTCATCTCTTCTTGAGGCTGAATAGGCCCAGCTCCCTCAGCCTGTCCTTCAGTCCCTTAATGATCTTTGTTGAACAAGACTGGACCCCCTGCTGACACCTGGGGAACACTGCTAGGTACAGGCCTCCAGCTGGACTCTGTGGTGATGATCACAATGCTTTGGGATCTGCCATTCATCCAGTTCTGACCTTTGGGAATATTGTGGAAGACAGCGTCTTCCTTGAAGTCAAGGTGGGCATTATCCACTGCTCTTCCTTCATCCTCCCAACCAGTCATTTCATCATATAAGGATGGTTGGCCAAGCATGACTTCCCTTTGGTGGATCCATGTTGACTTCTTGTCATAACCTTCTTTTCTGCCTGCACACTTGGAGACGACAACCAGGCCATTCCATCACCTTTTCAGGGATTGAAGTCAACTGGCTTGTAGTTTCCTGGATCCTGTACTCCTTCTTGTTCTTTTTTGAAGTTCAAGTTGTCATGTGCCTCTCCACGATTTTACAAATAACCCTCAGCATTTGAGGGTTCATCCCATCAAGGCCCATGGATTTGGGGGTGTTAAGTTTGCTTAACAATGCTAATCTGCTATTCCTCAACACAAAGTCTTTTCTCCAGTCTTCTTTGCTTGCCTATAGAGTCAGAGATTGCTGAAGGCTGCCTTACTAGTAAAGACTGAAGAAAAAGAGGCCTTTGATAACTCCGCCTTCTCTGGATCCTTTGTCACCATCAGCAGTGGGCCTACGTTTTTCCAAATCTTCCTGTTGCTACCAATGTACTGGAAGGAGCCGCTGTTGTTGTCCTTGATATCCCTTGCCAAATCTAATTCCAAACGGACCTTAGCATTCCAGATCTTATTCCTGTATACTCTGAAAACAGTCCTATATCCCTCCCAAGTGCCCAAGAACCCTGCCCCTTTTTTACAAGCTTCCATAAACTTCCTCATTCTCTTTATGTTTTGCCAGAAGCTCCTTGCTCATCTATGCAGGTGTCTTGCCCCTTTGCTTGATTTCTTACCTGTAAGGATTCACTGATCTTGGAGGAAGTGATGCTTATTCAGCTTTTCTCCTACAGAACTGTCAAATATTAGTATCTAAAAAGCAACTAAGTGCAATTGGCAAGGTGCAACTGGTCCTATATGTGGACAAATCAAAGGACTCTCACCTCCTTGTAAAACACACTGCCCTGTGGGAAAGGCATGTATGTATCTACCTTACTGCTTGGCTAATCTCACCCCTAACGTGTGAGTCCCATCTCTTGCAGCTCTGTCCAAAGCTGGCTTTCCACTCCACCTCCTGCTGGACACCTTTTATTGGCTTGACTTCTGAACAAGCAAAAAATAGACACAACTGGATTAAATCCTATTTGGATAAATTAAAAGGACTTATGTTGTTTGCTTGGGTACTGTCAACTGAATGGCATCAATTTACACTTACCAGCTTTCATTATGCCCTTACTTTATGGCAGAAATGTAATATCTCCACTAACATCTGTTACTACCAGTTATGCTTCAAAGCATGGGATCCAGAGCAAGGAAAGCAAAAGTGAAACATTCCAGCACACACCAGCCTGCTCCTTAAGCAGGGATAAGGAGTTCAGCCAGCTACAAATGAGGGCTATTGTGGAAAGTGTGCTCCTGTGTCCTCCATTTTCATATTCCTGCAAGTCCACACTGCCACTTTTCTGACTCTGACAGAAAATCCCTATGGGGAGATCCCCACCAAAAAACCAATGATGCAGAAAGCCAGGGAACAGTTATAAGTCAGCATATCTCCATGAACCAGGAAGCAAAGGAGCACAAACACCCAAGTGCCAAGGAAATAGAGGGACAACCCAGACACAGGTAGTGTTCTGCTCAAGGGGACAGTCCCTTTGGTGGGAGAGAAAAATGGTGAAAAGAATAGGAGAGCCCACACTATCAACAAGTAGTGTAAAAGACTGGTGTCGTTAGCAGAATTTTGGGTTCCTTGATCATGGGGCAACTTTTATGGCACCTGGCCTGCTAGAACTGGATTGGCTCCATCTCTCTGTTAAGGGCAGAAAGATTTTAGTTAATTAACTGGCAGAACTCATTGGGAGGGCTTTAAATTAGGTTTGAAAGAAGAAGAGGATGCAGCTGAGCTGTCTTGGAAGCAGGTCCAAGGGTGGTAGGCCTGAGTTAAGAGTGAAATCAATAGTCCAGCTGAGATGGGCTCTACCTCTTCTCCCTTTCCTGTCTCTTCTGAAGAGCTTGTAGCCACCCAGTGCAGCATTCCAACTGTGTGAGTCACCCCACCACGTTTCTGTGATGGCAACTACATCATAGGTTTGCTGTTGCACCATGGCTTTCAGCTCTTCTTGTTTGTTACCCATGCCACATGCATTGGTATACATGCACCTCAGCTGGGCTACTGATTTCACCTCTAACTCAGGCTTACCACCCTTGGGCCTGCTTCCAGACAGCCCAGCTGCATCCCCTTCTTCCTAATTTAAAGCCTTCCCAATGAGTTCTGCCTCAGGTGGAGGCCATCTCTTCTGAGTGGGCCACCTGGCCTTTTACATTAGGGAGGCCATAGGTATTGAAACTAATGATGATGGATGTAATTGAATGCCTATAGGTAGGAATTAAGGGAAAGGCCAACAAGGCTGGCATCCTACTGGAAGTCTGTTATCATTCACCCAACCAGGAAGAAGAGGTGGAAAACTTGTTCTGTAAGCAGCTGGAGAATGTTTCAGGATCACCAGCCCTTGTTCTTATAGATGACTTTAACCTAAAAGACATCTGCTGGGAACTTAATACAGCAGAAAAGAGGCAGTTCAGGAAGTTTTTAGAGTGTGTGGAGGACAACTTTTTGTCACAGCTGGTGAGTGAGCCCACCAGGGGAGAGCCTACGTTAGACCTGTTGTTCGCAAATAGAGATGGGCTGGTGGGAGATGTGGTGGTTGGAGGCTCTTGGGGCACAGTGATCGTGAAATTAGAGTTCTTGATATTTGGTGAAATGAGGAGGAACATCAATAACACTTTTACATTGGACTTCTAGAGGGCAAACTTTGGTCTATTTAGGAGACTTATTCAGACAGCTCCTTGGGAAGCAACCCTTACAAACAGAGGAGTCCAGGAAATGTGGGCATGCTTCTAAACAGAGGGCACAGGAACAGACTGTCCCTGTGGGCTGAAAGATGAGTCAATGAGGCAAAGGTCCAGCCTAGGTGGGCAACGAGGTTTTGAAGGAACTTAGGAATAAAAAGAGGATGTATCATCTTTGGAAGGAGGGTCAGGTCTCTCAGGAAGTATTTAAGGAGGTTGTTAGGGCATGTAGGAAAAATATTAGAGAGGCCAAAACTCAGTTCAAACTTAATTTGGCAACTTTTGTAAAGGATAATAAAAAATGTTTCTACAAATATATTAATGGTAAAAGGAAGGGTAAGACCAACCTTTGTTCTCTATTGGATGTGGGAGGGAACTTAGTAACTGCAGATGAGGAGAATGTGAAAGTGCTTAACGCCTTCTTTGCCTCAGTCTTTAGTGGGAAGGTGGCTTGTCCTCAGGACAGCTGTCCTTCGGGGTTGGCAGAGGGTGTTAGGGAGCAGGATGGTCTCCCTGTTATCCAGGCGGAGGCAGTCAGAGAACTACTGAGCTGCTTGGATGTTCATATATCTATGCAACCAGATGGTATCTATCCAGGGTGATGAGGGAGCTGGCAGGTGAGCTTGAAAAGCTACTCTCAATCATTTACCACCAGTCCTGGCTCACTAGTGAGGTCCCAGATGACTGGAAGCTGGCCAGTGTGACACCCATTCACAAAAAGAGTGGGAGGGAGGATCCTGGTAATTACAGACCAGTCAGCCTGACCTCAGTACCCGGTAAGGTAATGGAACAGTTTATATTGAGTGTCATCATGCAGCACTTACAGGATGGCCAGGGTATCAGACCCAGCCGGCACGAGTTTAGGAGGGGTAGGTCGTGTTTGACCAACCTGGTCTCCTTTTATGACCAGGTGACCCGCCTGGTGGATGCAGGAAGGGCTGTGGATGTTGTTTATTTGGACTTCAGCAAGGCCTTTGACACTGTCCCCGACAGCACACTCCTGGAAAAGCTGGCAGCCCATGGCTTGGACAGGAGCACCTTTTGCTGGGTTAAGAACTGGCTGGATGGCCAGGCCCAGAGAGTGGTAGTGAATGGTACTGCATCCAGCTGGTGGCCAGTCACCAGTGGTGTCCCTCAGGGGTCTGTGCTGAGGCCAGTTCTGTTCAATATTTTTACTGACAACATGGATGAGGATTTTGAGTCTTTCATCAGTAAATTTGCAGATGACACTAAGCTGGGAGCGTGTGTCGATCTGTTGGAAGGTAGGAGGGCTCTGCAGAGAGACCTGGAATGGTTGGATGGATGGGCGGAATCCAATAGGATGAGGTTTATAAGCCCAAGTGCTGAGTCCTGCACTTTGGCCACAATAACCCCCTGCAATGTTATAGGCTGAGGATGGTGTGGCTGGACAGTGCCCAGGGAGAAGGGGACCCGGGGGTACTGGTGACAGCAGCTGAACATGAACCAGCAGTGTGCCCCGGTGACCAAGAAGGTCAAAGGCATCCTGGCCTGGATCAGGAATAGTGTGGCCAGCAGGAGCACGGAGGTCATTCTTCCTCTGTACTCAGCACTGGTGAGGTCACACCTTGAGTGCTGTGTCCAGCTCTGGGCCCCTCAGTTCAGGAAGGACATGGAAACATTTGAGCACATCCAGAGGAGGCAACAAGGCTAGTGAAGGATCTGGAACACAAGTAGCTGGGGTTGTTTAGCCTGGAGAAAAGGAGACTCAGAGGTGACCTTATCACTCTTTACAACTCCCTGAAAGGTTGTTGTAGCCAGGTAGGGCTTGGTCTCTTTCTCCAGGCAGCAACTTACAGAACAAGAGGACACAGTCTTAAGCTGCACCAAGGGAAATATAGGCTGGATATTAGGAAAGTTTTTTACTGAAAGAGTGACAATGTACTGGAATGGTCTGCCTGGAGAGGTGGTGGAGTTATCATTCCTGAACGTGTTTAAAAGAAGATTGGATGTGGCACTTGGTGCCATGGTTTAGTTGAGGTGGTGTTAGGGCATGGGTTGGACTTGATAATCTTGGAGGTCTCTTTTAACCTAGTGGTTCTGTCACAGGGTTGGAGCGAGTTTGCATTTTTTGGCAGCAAATGGCTACTAGGGTGGCTGAGCCACAATACCAAAGAGTCCTGTGTGTATACTGAAATCCTGAACAAAAACTGAAAACAGACTTAAACCCCTAATGCAGTGGTGCTGCTGTGTGGCTAAAACCAAAGTGAAAATCCAGATGCTACTGCATCTCTGAAGGGCACCAGTGGAGAGTGGAGGCAGAGCTGACCCCTCTCTGCCCAGGACTCCAGCTGACTGCACCATGGACTGTTTGCAGTGTTCCAAGCACACACTGACCACCGAACTGCTGCAAAGAGACATCTTTGACCCCTGTCACATTTACAGATTTCCAGTCATTACATTTCAATTTGGATTTTTACTCAAGTGCTTGTTGAGGGGGAGGAAACAGGCTTTCCACATCCCTTTAAGATAGAAAATTATCTTGTATACTGGCAACAGCAACAAACATTCAACCTTCATCCAGTGCAGAAAAAATTGCACATACTACATTGCAACTATTATTTTGCTCAAATCTAGGACTAACACCAATTATCTCAAATGGCAACACTGTAGAAAGATCCACACAAAAGAAACAACCAAATAACTGCATCTTTCCTTGCAAATGTCCTTTGTTTCTAACCAATATCACTTTAAAACATTTTTCCCCTCCAAAAGAGCAGCAGCCAAAACCAGAAAGCAAATTTTCCTGGGACACTTAACAAACTTTATTGTACATCCATGAATTTAAAAGATGTTATTTACAAAACCAGCATAGAACATTAACATACAAATTGTTCAGGGTATGGTATGCAGATATCCAAATCCAAGGCAGATCCTCATTTCCCTCTTGTTGACTGCTGTATCACTGAGAAGCATTTCCCACTGCATGCTAGAGAAACAACACCTGACTGTAAAATCATATGGCATGACACAAAATTCAAGTAGACTTCCCAAAAGTTCAGAGTTCTGTTCACACTGAGTAAATGAGAAAAACATTCTTGAAAATCATGAATTCTCTTCCTGCAGCAACTGCTTTTGCCACCATTACTTCTACAGCATCAATTTTGAACAAACCAAGATGGACGCTTCCTGGCTCTTTCAATGATCCGTTTGCCTTCATCTTTTTCTGTGGGTTTTTCTCCTTCATAGAGGACAACAGTCTCTACAGCTGGAGCATTAAACGGTCCTCCTTCCTTCTTGTGTATTTCCATCCGTATCAGTCGAGTTTCTTCTTTGACCTTTGCGTAACAATAGCCACAAAGGACGTGTTTTTGCTTCAAGTTTCCACATTCAGGACAAACATCTATGTTCCTCTACAATGACAGTGGAAAACAGGAAATATTGTAATTTGAAGAGCAGCAAAAAAAGAAATAGACAAAATAAAAATATCAGAGAAATTCACCTACCATTTCAAAATGTATTCTTCTATGTAACTTTTCTGTAATGTGTTGCCATGTCAAATGCTTACTACTAAGCACAGACTATAAATTCAGTAGCTAAGTTATTATGCCTAATTACATTTGGAAGACTAAAGACCTATGGCCTCAATTAGATGCACAGAAAATGTAGGCCTTTTGCATTTACATTGTCTGTTCAGCCAAAACTCACATTTTGTTGGCTTGCACCTGAAGTGTCACTGTTTATTTAACCTCAGACTACTGCCACACATGATGAACATACCTGTTACAAACTATTTTAAAGATTACAGTATCTTTTACGCTTATTTATTTATAAGCAAAGTCTAAAGAGCTTTTATAGTCAGTAATTCCCTCTGCAATGACTCCACCAAAACAAGGGCTTTGCTGCTTACCTTTATTTCTATGAGCTTGGTGGGATGCCTCCGCCTGCAGCGGTTCACCTCGATGGTGCGCCTCTGCTTGGGCGCCGCCATCCACACAATGCTCTCCAGCAGGCTAGGCGCCTCGGCGCTGCTCTCACCGCTGCCATTTATCCCTTCTGGAACAAGAGCTGGACCTTGCACAGCTAGTGCTGGTCCTGCAGGAGGAAGGAAAACAGGGGGTGATTGTCCCACTCTACTCTGTACTGGTGCAACCTCCCCTTGAATACTGTGCGCAGTTTAAGGCACCGCAACATAGGAGGGCCACGAGGATGGTGAAGGGCCTGGAGAGAGGGGAAGCCATACAAGAAGCAGCTGAGGTTATTTCATCTGTTCTGCCTGGAGGAGACTGAGGGGAGATCTCATCAGAGTCTCCAACTTTCTCATGAGAGGAAGCAGAGGGGCATACACTGATCTCTTTGCTGTGGTGACAGGACCCCAGAGAATGACACGAAGCTGAGTCAAGGGAGAATTAGGTCAGACATCAGGAAAAGGTTCTTCCCCCAGAGGGTGGCTGGGCACTGGAACGGGCTCCTCAGGGAAGTGGTCACAGCTCCAAGCCCGACAGAGTTCAAGAAGCGTTTGGACAACGCTCTTGGGCACATGGTGTGAATCTTGGGGCTGTCCTGGCTGAGTTGGACTTGATGATCCTTGTGTGCCCCTTCCAGCTCACCATAATCTGTGACACTGTGAGAAAGAAATTCCTTACAGCCAAGCCCCATTTACGTGCGGTCGAGGAAACAAGACGGATGCTGCCGTCACCCCCGAAGCAAGGCCACAGCGGTGCCCCCGCCCCGCTCCTTCACTGACCCCCGGGCCGCGCCCTCCTGCCCCAGTGCCCTCCCTCCCTCCGCCCTTCAGAGGTAAAACGAGGGCCTCAGCCCCGACGTCGCCCTCTCACAGAATCACAGAATCAATGGCGCTGGAAGGGACCGCTGAGATCATCTACTCCAAACACTTCCCAAGGCAAGTGACACAGGAAGGCGTCCAGTTCCTTCAGCAAGGCGGAGAAGAGGCCGCGACCTACCTAAAGGCAGGCTCTGGTCCCCGAAGACACCCGGCCAGTGGCCGCGCTCCAACCGCCCCCAGCAGCGCTGGAGCAGAGCGCGAAACCGCGGGAGCGGACACCGGACCAGCACCA
The DNA here is from genome assembly GCA_016584745.2 of Phylloscopus trochilus trochilus. Lineage (NCBI taxonomy): Eukaryota > Metazoa > Chordata > Aves > Passeriformes > Phylloscopidae > Phylloscopus > Phylloscopus trochilus. The sequence continues at coordinate 54,340,632 of WQNJ02000546.1, read as the reverse complement.
GCACCGCCATAACCCCACACGGCCCCGCCGAGCCCTCGGGGGAGGTGCCTCTGTTCCTGAGCCTTCTGGGAAACCGAGTGCTCTCAGCCTGTCAAGACATTGTAGGTAGACAGGAATAGGACTCCAAGTCCCAGCACTGCTCTCACCACCAGGAGGGCGGGGCGGTGGCAGGCATATTGAGGACTCAGATTCCCAGCATGTCTCACGACGCGCCTCTCGGCCAACCGCATCCCGGCACGCTCAGGCGCAGACCACCATCCCGCCAATCAGCGGCCTTGGCTGTGTCTTAGCGCTGGGAGCGGGAGCGGCGTCCGCGCCTGCGCCGAGGAGCTGGCGTGGGGAGCGCAGAGGCTGGTGCCAAAATGGCGGAGCGCGGCTACAGCTTCTCCCTCACCACCTTCAGGTGCCGGGGCAGGGGCGGCTGTACGTTCGAGGGACGAGGAGGGCGGGCTGCCGGGCAAGCGGGAGAACGGCGCGCAACCTGAGTGAAGCGGCCGCGGCGGCGAGACAACCGAGGGGGCGCTTTGCAGAGTCATCGGGCCTGCGAGCGCTGGGGGGCAGCGGGGGCTGGACCTGGATAGAGTGACGGGCGTGGGCAGAGCGGCGGGGGTCAGGCGAGAGGGACACGCAGCTGGCCAGAGGCTTCCTGAAGGGCGGCGGGGGAGGTTGTGGGTCCCACCTGGTGCCTGTCGCTGACCTCGGGCCCCAGTGCGGGCGCCGCTTGTGTCTCATCGTTGCTGTGAGACAGATCTGCTGTAGGACCACGTTAAGGTCTGTCTCGACATTGGCAGTGCCTTACAGTGAGTGCTTGTCTTAGCAAACTCGGGATCACCACACACAGACTATAGGCTGGGGAATAATTCTGTGATTCTGAGCTAACTGGAAATGTGTTATGACAGCTGAGCTGTGGTGTCCCGAGAGTTTGCTTCAGAACAAACTTCGCAGGTGTGGGAATGAGTGAAGCAAATGAGTTTTAAAATAGTTTATGTTCCATCCTGCTACACTTGGCAGTCGCTGCTCTCCTTGCACTTGGTGTTGTCCACAGCCTGAATGTGGAATGATGGCATGCACAGAGTGAATATGCTATTGAAGTGGTGTCTGTTGGAGTGTTGCTCTAATAGCTATACTGAAGATTAATTCAGAGTAAAGGAAATTACCTTCCATTCATTTTGGAAAGTATTAAGGTATTCAGACCTATGTTGCATATAGAAAAAAGAAAAACTGGACACAAGAACCTTTATGCTGCTTGTGGTGAAGTGTCCCCTTAATCTCAGCAGAGAGTCATGCTGTGTAATTGCAAAAGGAATTGCTAAAGCTTGTTGCAGTGGAACAAATGAAGCAGTTCACAACCAAAAATGATGAAAAGAATGTTCTTAATGGATGGAAGCAGCCCAATGTCCTTGCTTTGCTCAAGCTGATTGAATTCTTTATTAGCTTTCAGAAATGGTTTCCCAAGGGAATTGGAAACTTCTTCTATTTTACAGAAGCACTACATAGCTGGAATGATTGTTCTGGTTTGTTATATTTTGTAGTGGAAAAGCCAGGGTTACTACTTTGTCACCCTTATACCCTGTTTCCTCAGTATATAGATGACTGTACTGATTGATTATTGCTTGCTTTGTTTTCTTCATCCCGTTTTACTTCTGCAACTATTAAAGCAGCAGTGTCTGAAATACAGCCTAGGGAATAGATCCACTTGCAAAATCACTTGTCCAGTGAGTGGCTGTCTCTGGTGTCCTTTTCCCTGGGGATGGAGAATGGACCCCTCCATCCCCCTCCTTCTGAATAAGTTACTTTGTAACTTACAGAATAACACGGATTGTTAAAATGCAGGAATACCTCGGAAGGGAATGGGAGTTGTTGCTGTCTTGTGCCACTGACCTCGTGTGCTTGTCAGTCAAAAAACATGGCTGTATTTTGCTGGTTCCTTTCAGCAGTGAACATCGGTGTCTTTGAAAGTTTTTGGAAACCACACATACAATGTAATTTCAGTAGGAAGTAATGACACACGCTGACGATTTTTCCCACTGAGTGGAAAACTATTTTACATCTTCTTTTTTAGTCCTTCTGGAAAGCTTGTTCAGATTGAATATGCTTTGGCTGCAGTAGCTGCAGGAGCTCCATCAGTTGGGATTAAAGGTATGTCCTGAAAATACTTTACTGATGGATTTGGGATTTTGACTATTTTTAGAGAGACTAAACCAGTTTGGATCATGTACTATATCCTTTGTATTGGATCCTTCATTATCTCTCTTTCTGTTACGTATTTTGTTACTCTTTCAGTAGATTTTCACATGTTTTAATAGGTTTGATATTTTGTGGGGTTTCTTTTTTGGGTGATTTTGGAGACGTTCAGCTGGTAGAAGCAGATGTTTGATTTTGGGGGTTTTTTAGTGTTCGTGTCTATATATATAGAAATAACGCACCAAAAAATTATGTAGATTGCTCAGTTATTGATGTTTTACAGACTCTTTAGATTCTGGGATTATGGAACCTGTATGGTTATTGAAAAAAAGTAACAATGTGTTTATTTGGTGTATTCATCAAAGTATCTCTCTTTAACCTGACTGTAAGCTTGAACAGCTTTTAAAAAGAGAGGAAGAAATTTTTTTAGTTTAATAAGCTTATTCTGTGTTTTGACTGCTAATTTTAGTTTCATTTTTAAATAAATAAATTTTTTGTTCTTTTCCAGCTGCAAATGGAGTGGTGTTGGCAACTGAGAAGAAGCAGAAATCTATTCTGTATGATGAAAGGAGTGTCCACAAAGTGGAACCAATTACCAAACATATAGGTTTAGTGTACAGTGGTATGGGTCCAGATTACAGGTATTAAAACATTTTGTTGATCACTATTTAGATGCAAGGTAGCATGCAAGGTAGCAATTAGCTGTTTCTTTATAAGTGTATGTCATAGTATTGTATTTCACTGCAAATGATATTCACTGGAAGTTTTTCTTAATATAGTCATTAACTTGTCAAATAACCTTACATCTAAAGAATGAAACCAGTGTAATTCAACCTTACTTTTACTTTAAGTATTTCAGCAGTTATTTGGTTGATAAAGATAACTCCGCACGGTCTTGTGCTCTTACACTGATGTTATGCCAGATGTACAACTCCTGAATGGGTATTTATTATTATGAGTTTTCAGTTCCAGTTGGAATTTTTTTGACATAGTACTTTTGTCTTTGTTTTCAGAGTACTTGTGCACAGAGCTCGGAAACTGGCCCAGCAGTATTACTTGGTTTACCATGAGCCCATTCCAACAGCTCAGCTAGTACAGAGAATTGCTTCTGTGATGCAGGAGTACACGCAGTCTGGGTACGTGCTGGAATTGCAGAGTTGCTTAAAAAGATTGTGTTGTTTAAGTGTAATGAATAACAGCTACCCAGTGATTGGAGTTTTTGTGGAAAATTTTTTCACTGGAGAACGTGCACAGAAAGTGTGCCAACGGGAGGAGCACTGACTGACAGTGGGTGAGAATGGGTCTCCACATCTTGCACACAAACATGTCAGCCAAGGCAGGACACTTTAGGTTTTGTTCTGTTGGTTGACTCATCCTCATTACAGCCTTGGTCTGGGGAAAAGACGAATACATCCAAAATAATTAGTCACCTTTGACTTTCACTGGATAATTTATTATGTTTTGTTTGCCTGCAGTGGTGTTCGTCCCTTTGGTGTATCACTGCTAATATGTGGCTGGAATGAAGGGCGGCCGTATTTATTTCAGTCTGATCCATCTGTAAGTATCTCACACTTGTAAGTTCTGCTGCTCTGATAAAACATGTGAAACTTTGAATATGCTCGTGAAATATTTTCTGTGATGAGAATAATAATATAGAGCTAGAATGAAAGATAACTTCAGAAGTCAAAGTGGGTCATTTTAGTAGGTGCCTGGAGCAAGCCTGCCTTATTTTCTGCTTACATTTTCCTGTACTGCTTGAGGGATGGCAGCTGTTTCTGAGGGAGATTATCCCTTTTCATACTTTCTCACCTAGTTGATAGTGCCAGCAAAAATGGCATTCTGCAGCAGCTACTAGGAAAAAGAAATGGACTGTTTGTACTGCTCCAAACTGGATGGAAGTTAAACCAAAACCTGTTGGACTGTGAAATGCACATGCTTTGATATTTAATGACAGTGGTTAATTTAAATGAATTTATTTGCTGGGTTTGCACTGCACTTCAGAAAAACTACTCTTTGATGCACATGTGAGGTGCAATGCTTCAGATGAAAAAATGAGGTCATTGTAGTGATCATTGCAGCTTCCAGTGGTTTGAATTACCTGATGCTCCAGTGTAAAAAGCAAAATGCAGATGTCTTGTTTAAGGCAGTTTGAGGCATAGAACTGCTCATGATCTTCGTGCTAGGGGAGGGCATAGAAGCAGTGACTAAATATCTTGGTAGTAGTGAACATAAATCAGATGGCTGATTTGCAACAAGTCACTTACATTACTTTATTTTTAAAAAGAATATGTGGGGTGAGCCTCAATAAGGGTTTGTACACTTTCTCAAAGGCAAATATACTATTTTGGTTTAAGGAATCCCAAATCAAAACTTTGCTAATGACTTACTAAATGCATCTTTTAAAGTAGCAGGAGGATGAAAATAGGTGGGGCCCAATACACATTTTGTTCAGTTTCACAGCATATGTTCCCATATAAAATTAGTTTCAATATGATCCAAATTTGTCTCCTGTAGTCTCAGAACACTCAGTATTTTCGTATTGCTTCTGTACTTTCTTACCAACTAATTGAATACATAGTGTTTCACTAAGTTACGCAAAACAATTCAATCAACAGATCTTTGCTTTTACAGGGAGCTTATTTTGCCTGGAAAGCAACAGCAATGGGAAAAAATTACGTCAATGGGAAGACATTTCTTGAGAAAAGGTAATGTATTTGATACTTCTCTGAAAGGATACTGTGTTTTGTTCAGGTTCCATATATATAAAATAGCCGGATTTAAAATACACACTTTTTAAATTGTAAGAACAAAGTTTTCAAATACTTAAGGTGTGATGCTTCCAGTGTACTTGTTTACACGTGCACAGGAAGTTTGATTTCTTTAAACTCCAAATTTATGTTTATGTAGAATAGCTTGAGTGCAGTAAACATTATATTCAGCATATTTGCAGCAATGGTATATACAGTGTCAGTAGGAAAAGTAGGGATTTTTTTTAACAAAAAATAACTTTGACTATTAGTGCCACTATGCTTACAAATAATATTTGTATGAGAAACATATTTTAGTAGTTCGAAGGATTTTAGAGACTCCAGGATTTAAAATTTGTAAAGGTTTTTGTCCTGTTGAAATAAATTAATGTCTGTTTATAGGTACAATGAAGATTTGGAGCTTGAAGATGCCATTCATACAGCTATCTTAACACTAAAGGTTAGCAAAATATTTAAGAAAGAATGTCTTCACTGTTTATGTCTTCACTGATATGATTTACTGAACTGTATTTTTTTTAATAGGAGAGCTTTGAAGGGCAAATGACAGAAGACAACATTGAAGTTGGCATCTGTAATGAAGCTGGTTTTAGGAGGCTCACTCCAACTGAGGTTAAGGACTACTTGGCTGCAATAGCCTAGTAGAAACCAAGGTAGACTGTGTGGTTCACACAAAGATCTTTTTAATTTTGGCTACTTAAATGTTTTTCTTTGCAGTTTTTGCATACTTATTTCTACATGGTTTGTCTGAGAGATTTTTTTAAACATCATGGGTGCAAATACAACGGTCCTTGATATTATAATACATGGAATCTTGTTCGAGATAATTCTTTCCCTTGATACACAAAATACTGTACAAAATGTAAAGTTAGTGACAGCTTGAAAAAGGCTAAAGAATAAAATCAAAGGCCATTGTTTTGGGGGAAGGTGTCTGTGTGTCTTTTCAATCCTAGCTTGTTTATCTACATGAAGCTTAGATTTCAGCATCCTTATTGTGGAGGAGACAGTTTTTCACATGCAGCCATGATAAACTTATATTCAGCCTTCTTTGAAAAAAGATAAATGTTCAGTGACAGGATAGTTTTTTCGTTTTGGAATATTGTTTAAATGTTAATTAATCTCCAGAAATAGTTTTATGTGGTGAAAAAGATCATGTACTTTCCCAAAGGGGCAGGAAAGTCTTCCATTTCAGGTGTTTACTGTGATCTGATCGAGCGTCTCTGCTTTTGACCCTCATGGTCTTTTGTGTCACAAGAACTTGTTTTACTTCAGTTATTTTCTTGGCCCTAGAAATTGCACTTTTTCAATCTTAAAATATTGTTAGGAAAAGCAGAAGTAGTAGTTCTTACTGAAAACGATGCATTTATCGCCATCAATAAAAATCAATGGGATTTACAAAACAGAATGAGAGTATGTAATGTAATTACTTTATCCCTTGAGTTGTGCTAACGTATTTTCCAACTTGCAAGATAATTCTAAAGATGTAATGAAAGGAACATTTAATTTGTGCGCCATAACTTTTACAGATATCATTGTGTGGATATATCAATACATTTGTTACATATGCAGAGTCATTCAAGTCATAAAAACCTACATTTACCACTAAAGAAATGGGATAAATATACATTTTCTTTTCAGCAGAAATAATCTGGCCTGCAGCCATTTAAGTTACTGTTTTCAGATTTTATATTTTTTAAAGCAATCTGATTGCTAAAATATTAATAATGAGCTGGGTCAGTCTGCTTGTATGTAACGCTAAGGGTGTAGGGGAGTAGGCTGGCAGGTCCCACTTCAGCCAGCCATAACTAATGAATAAAATACAGAATATGAGTAGAAAGTAGTATATAAGCTGACTGACCTGTGCTTTCCAATGTCTGGCTTCTGATAGTTTGTTATCATCAGGTGAATAAGAATTTCTGAAGCATGCCATAAATGAAGTTTTATTTCCTAATGTCAGAAATAAAGGCTCTGTCCAAATGGTTCATTAAGAATTCCACCAGATCACTTTTTGAGTATTTACTGTGAAAACCAGGCCATACTCTGATTCTTATTCTAGAGAAAAAACAACTCAGATCTGAAACTGAAAGCTTTATATTTCTGCATCTTTGATTTAGAATATTTATGCACACTTAGTTTTTTAATGCTGTATAAATATTCAAGAGTTTTCTACATGCAAAAGTGTTTGTAGGTACTTCAGAAATTGAAAACTTTTCTCTGCTAATAGAAACAGTTGATGAGCAAAGAACACCTTGTGAAGGGTAGTTGAAACCAAAGGAAGTTTAAAACCATGGTAAACTGCTCCTTGTTTTGTGTTAAAGGATATGAGTAGGTCTCTATGCATAGTCTGCTACCAGTGGTTTTCATTTCGATGAGCCAAGCTGGTGACAGTTTTTATACCGTTATGAACTGAGTCCCAAAGCTTCCTGGTATTACTTAAATGCTGCAGTGAATCAGAGTTCGTGGCACTTGGTGTAATCTGGAAACAGTATGCATAATATTTTGAATTCAGGCTTTATTTAGAGTATGTTGCTTTCTCCTGCTTTTCTTGTTGCCTGGCTAGCAGCTGCAGGAGAACTGGCAACAAGTCTCTCTGGGTCCAGGAAGGGAGGTGATGTACAGGAGCCTCACCAGAGCTTTCAGGGAGAATTCTCTTGGCAGCGTGTAGCAGCTAATGGCAGCACACAGGCAGGCAAGGCACGACACGGCTTCTCAGGGTGTTGATTAGACAGGGTTTATTTGGGGGTCCCACACCAGGGGGAAGTGGCATGGCTCCCTGAGGAGAGAGGGGGAGAGAGGGGTCAAGAGCAAAAGGCCCAAGAGCAAGAGAGCAAGCAAGAGACCTCTGCCTCGTGTCCTCAGCTTAAAAGCGCTTTCCAGCAAGGGGGCAGATCCAAGGCTCAGACCAATGGGATACTGAGGGTAGGAGGGGTTGGGTAACAATTGGGTTACAATGAATGGCAACTTAGTGGGTGGTTTACAACAACTTAGTAATGAACTATACATTTTGGGGGAGAACAGAATCATTTAGGAAAAATGAATCACCACAAGAGTATTAGGTAGTTTTCTTAGTGATAGTCAGATAGACCTTGATATTACGCTTCTCTGATGGGGAAGATGATGTGGTTTTAAATGCAAGGTTCTTTTTTTAACTGCATGTCTAGAATAGTAGCTAAATTTTATCTACTATTTAAAGGGAAATCTTTAAACTGCAGAGAACTAAGTAAAATATTTTTCCATTTAAAATCTTTAAGGAAATAGTGTTTTTAACTTGAAGATATATTTCTTAAATAAAAACACTTCAAGAGTGAGTGGTACTAGTGCAGTAGACTACCAGATTATATGGTGATTGTGGTAATTTTCAAGTAGTGCACCCTTTAGTTACATGAGATTAGCTTTTTAATATATAGTTTTTAGAAGCTGCCTAGTTTCTATGTCAAGGTGCAATAAGGGTCAAGGTGCAGTAAGACAAATGCTGTTCCTTTGTGAGACATGACAAATTATAGGCTTGGTTACTTTTTCTCACTCTGAATTATAACTTTGTGTCATTTAACTTGTTGCTACTCATGCAGTCATCTGAAGGAAGAAAAAGACTCTTGTCACTTGAAGCGTGTAATGTCGATTTGCTTATCCTGGAAGAGGATCTGCTCCAGGGTCCTCAGGATAGTGTAACACCTATGAGAATTGGGCTTTATTTAATGGGTAGTATTAGGATCTGAGGTAACTTCATTTAATTAAGTTGTTACTTTAAGTCACAGAATCACAGAATGGGTCAGGTTGATATCTGGTCCAACCTCCCTACTCAAGCCAGGATCATCTTAGAGCAGAGGGCACAGGACTGTGTTTAGATGGTTCTTGAATATCTCCAGTGAGGGAGACTCCACAGCCCCTCCAGGCAGCCTGTTCTGGTGTGCTGTCAGCTACAGTAAAGGACATTTCAGGTTCGGTAAGCCCCTTTCAACTTGCTTTGGCTTACTATTGCTTTCCAGATCTTGTGAAATCATTCAGACAAGTAGAGATCATCTCTCCCTGCAAGAATTGGCAATCAGAAGCCAAGTCTCTCCCACACTGTAAGGGAGTATTGCTGCAGGGAGAGGAATGGAACCACAGCTCTGTCTGCTGCATGGTGGCAGGCAGCAACTTGGGGCAAATATTGGGGACACTTGCTCACTTATTCACAGAATGGTTAAGTACAGCCCATTTTTGTTGTCCAAATGTAATGGACCCAGTGTGCACAGATCCAACATGCATGGAGCCAGGGCTGTTACTTCTCCAGTGAAGATAAAAGTCAAAGGCTAACTTGTCTATGCTTGTCTGTTCCTGTTACTCTGTGCTATTGCAGCCTCACATTGAATATTGTGTGCTGTTTTGGGCACCACACTGTAAGAAAGATACAAAGCTACTATAGAGTGTTCAAAGGGGGGCAACAAAAATGGTGAGTGGCCTTGAGGGGAAGCTGTATGAGGAGCACCTGAGGTCACTTGGTCTTTTCAGCCTCGAGGAGACTGACGGAAGGCCTCATTGCAGTTACAGCTTCCTCACGAGGGGAAGAGTCCTGGCCTCTTCTCTGTGGTGACCATTGGATAGGACCTAGAGTCTGGCCTAGAGCTGTGTCAGGGGAGGCTTAGGTTGGATATTAGAAAAAAATTCTTCACACAGAGGGTGGTTGGGCAGTGGAACAGGCTCCCTAGCACCAAGCCTGGCACAGTTCAAGTGGTTTTTAGACAACACTCAGGCACACGGTGTGACGCTTGGGGCTGTCCTGGGCAGGGCCAGGAGTTGGACACAACGATCCTTGTGAGTTCCTTCCAACTCATAATATTCTGCGATTGCGTCTGACCTGATGTAATGCATTTCGCCCTGGAAGGGTTTTCGTGGCAATTCGCAGGCACGCCGGGGAGCAGAGCCCAGCCGCGCGGGCTGGCTCCGGCGGAGCAAGGCGGGTAGTGCGGTTGTCCCCGCCCGGCGGCCCCGGGGGAGGTGCCGGACTGAGCCAAGCCGCGACACGCCACGCCAGCCCGGGGCGAGGGCTGTGGCTGTTGGGCTGTGAGTACGGTCTGCGGGGGCTGGCGAAAGGCGGCGGCCCTGGGACCAGGAGCCGCCGGAGAGGCGAGCCGGGCCCGAGCACGTCACCGTCCCGGCAGACTAGGGTACGACGAGAACAGGAGGGCTAAGTGTCAGCGTACCGCATTCGCCCGCTCCGCCAAGGCCGAAGTTTGGGCGGAAGGCGAGGCCCGGGGCGGCCGGGGTGCCGAGGCAGGCTGGGACGAGCGCTGAGGGCAGCGTGCCCTCACCCGAGATGGCGGCGCGGCCTCCCCGGCCCGGCGAACACGTGACGGCGGAGCGGCAGGAGGGCCGGGCCGGGCCGGGGAGGGGCGGCTGGCGCCGGCGGTCCCCGCCCAAGGGGAGATCGCGCCGTGGGGCGAAGGCAAGGGGCTGTGTGTGACCTTGTGGCTGATAGTGGCCAGCGCGCAGTTGTTGTGCTGAAAATGTAGTTGCGTCTGTGGTTTTATTGTCACTGTGACCCTTGATTTACGCACTGTCTTGAAGCGTGTGTGTGTGTGTATGTGTGTAAGAGTTGTAGCTGATGTGCTGAGAGGTGCCCAATTAATGATGGTGATGTTTTAGTCATTGTGTTACATGCAAGGATAAGATTGTGGCAGGGGCAAAGGCTTCGAGGGGGAAAGGCTGATTTTTCTGACCTCCTGGGACCATGAAGAGAGTTAGTAAGTCGTGTCAAAAGGCATCGGGATTCTTGGCCGTGAAGAAGCAGGAGATGTTGCTGATACTGGATGTGAACCAGGCCAGTAGCAGTTAATGCTGTCTGTGTTTCTACTTGAACATAGGGTTGCGGAGGTTCCCACTGTTTGAAGGCAGGCCACTGAGTTGCATTGGCAGAGCATGTTGGAGGACCAGCTTGTGTCCTGTTGCCCCTTTTCAGTTGGAGTTTCATTTATCTTGTCCTTTAATACCAATTTTCTTCAATATGCAGGTTAGGTAATTATAGGAAGAATTACAGTGTTTATGCTTGTAGTCAGGAAACAAAATTGATTAATCTCACTATTCATAGTGGTTACTGTCTTAAATATGCTATTGTTTGGTGTGGTATGAATCCTACATTTTCAAAGACAGCACATATTCACTAAAGGAATTCCTATCATACTTTCCTCAAGGAAGGCCTACTAAAGTAATACAGATGTAAAAGAATAGATTTATTAGATGCAACCCAGTAAATCTCGTAGTAGAATTAGAAAACATAGCAATTTTAGTGTAGAGATTCTAGAATTATGAATCATTGTCTGTCATGGCTGTGTAATAAAAAAATAGAATGGTTTGGGTTAGAAGGGACATTAAAGATCATCTAGTTCCAACCCCCCTGCTGTGGGCTGGGACACCTTTTACTGTGATGCCTTTTACTAGACCTGGTTGCTCCAAGCCCCATCCAACCTGACTGTGACCTTGACCACTTCAGGGATGAGGCATCCACAACTTCTCTGGGCAACCTGTCCTAGTGCTTCAGTACCTTCTGAGGAGTTCATGCACTGAGTTGAACAGTGCAGGTTGAAAGCTAGGTACGTGTAAGCATGGTGGGTAGCTTTTAATTTTAATAGTGTGATGAGGCATTAACCGTATTTCTAATTTTGTTCTGGATGGCAGCTTTTGCAAATGAGAGTTAACATCCCTCTCAGTGACTGGCTAAGTGAAGGTCTCTTACATGGCAGGTGGGGGGGAAACCACAATCTTGCAGGGTCTGTGTGTAGAGTTGAGAACTGGGGTCTTCCGAGGCTGTAGGTTGGATCTCTAAAGGTGAGGGAAAAGAATTGAACTCATCACCAGGACTTTGTGTTGAGATTCCAGTAGCTTATGCTTTACAAAAGCTGTTGCACTTAAGTCTAGTGCAAGGCTGGAGTGTATACTGTTAGAGAGAGCTCTTTTGACTGTTTTTATTCTTGGTCATGCAATAACTATCTTCTCTGTTGTTCTCATCTGACAGAAGTAATGTTTTCAACATGTCTGTGCAGTTACTACTTTGTGAAAGAATTGCTGTTGCCAAAGACTTGATTAAGAGAGCAGAAGCCCTTTCCAAGTCCCAGAAAAGGAGAATTGAAGGTGGGGCAAAGCTATGTAGCAAACTGAAGGCTGAGCTTAATTTCTTACACAGGGTGGAGACAGGGAAAGTGGCCATTAAAGAATCCCATCTGCAGAGTACAAACCTTACCCACCTCCAAGCCATTATTCAGTCAGCAGAGAACCTGGAGGATGTTGTCAGTGTCCTCCATGTCTTTGCTTACGAGGACAGGTTTGGAGACAAACAGACGCTGGTGGTAGATGTTGTTGCAAATGGAGGTCACACGTGGGTGAAGGCCATCGGTCGTAAAGCTGAGGCCCTGCATAACATCTGGCTGGGAAGAGGCCAGTATGGTGACAAAAGTATCATTGAGCAGGCAGAGGACTTCCTGCAAGCAAGCCATCAGCAGCCAGTGGAGTACAGCAATCCCCACATCATCTTCGCATTCTACAACAGCGTGTCCAGTCCTATGGCAGAGAGGCTCAAGGAGATGGGAATATCTGTGAGAGGAGACATTGTTGCTGTGAACTCACTGGTAGAACCATCTGCAGAAAATGAGCATCTTAATACCAGTGAATCCGATGAAGAAGGCCCTGAATGCCTGCAGGTGACCAGAGTAGACCGAGAGAATTTAGTGGCCAGCATTGCTTTCCCCACCCAGATCAAAGTAAACATCTGCAATAGAGTTAATTTGGACATCACTACCTTAATAACTTACGTCTCTGCGCTGAGCTATGGTGGCTGCTACTTTGTCTTCAAAGAAAAAGTGCTGACAGAACAAGCAGCCCAAGAAAGAAGGGAGAGAGTCCTGCCTCAGCTGAAGGAGTTCATGGAGGGAAAAGAGCTCTTTGCCTGTGAATCTGCGTTCAGAGATTTTCAGTCCATCTTGGAAACGCTGGGAGGACCTGGAGAGAAAGAGCGAGCTGCATTGCTTGTTGAAAGAATTAATGTGGTGCCAGATCAGCCCTCTGACCGTGCCTTAGGATTAGTGGCTAGCTCAAAAATCAACAGCCGCTCTTTAGCCATTTTTGGGACAGGAGACACTTTAAAAGCCATCACCATGACTGCAAATAGTGGGTTTGTGAGGGCAGCGGCAAACCAAGGTGTCAGGTTCAGTGTTTTTGTCCATCAGCCACGAGCATTGACAGAAAGCAAAGAATCTTTTGCCACGCCTCTACCAAAGCACTGCCCATCTGATAATGGAGTGTAAGTCATTAAATGAGTTAATAATGGAAATACTGCAGGTACTGCAGTGGAGGCATGTGCAGAAACAGAAGAATCATAGCAATACAGTTTTGGTGTGTATCAATGATGACAGCAACTAGCAGTGGAAGAGCTCCTCAAGGGATTTGTAATATCTTTACTCCTTGAGGTTATTTTTTGTCTAGCTGACCATTAATTTATTTACTAAAGAATAAGAATTCAATGTAAATTGTTAACTGGCTTAAAGTGTATTAATTGTATCCATCCCCATTAAAAAAGTTTAGTTAAAACGCAGTTACTGAGGTGCCCTTGTTATTTTTGTCCTCATAAGAGCTAAAATTTGTCATCTTAGATGAACTTTCAGCTTGACTTCCATGGAACTTCCATGGAATCTTTCTTTCCCCTATTCTATTCAATCTTATTTTTGGTTGATTCAGAGGGACCTTGTGCAGAGACTTGTGCCTTTTTGGGAGTGTGAAGATATGTAGTCATGAATAGAAACCAACTTAACCCTTCCTTGTCTTACTGAAAGGAACATCTATATGTATACCATGGTTCAACTGAACTGGGCAACAGCTTTAAAATTCCTGGAAAAATCAGTTGAAATTGGGAATTTATTTGCATTAATACATTGTGGCTCTTGGGCTAAACTGGACAGCCAGTGGTACAGACCAAGAAGGCACATCCACTTCACTTTTCTTTTAGCCTTTGTTCAAATGCAAAGTCTTGCTGGTTGTAAAGCCCAAGTCAAAGCTTCAGATAACAGAATCCTAAACTGTGCCAGCACCCATGTAATTTTTGATATTAGCATGCTCTTTGCTGAGGACTCATGGTGAAGACATGTCTTTGTTGCATGTTGATTACCTGAAACAAAACCTTAGTGAGATTGGGTTTTTTTTGGTCTGTTTGTTTGTTTATCTGTTTGTCTGTTTGTTTGTCCCCTGAATGCTGAAATGACAGCACTTGCTGTTTGGAATTAATTTTCATCAGTTTCCTAGTGGAAAATTTTGAGATGTCAGAGTGAAGCTCTGAGCCCCAAGTTATACATTTTTATCAGGTTGGTGAAAGACATACCCACTGAATATTTTATAGGCTGCTGTTCAACACAATTCTGTTATTATGCAGCTTAATAGTTAAGGCAAAGAACATTCTCTTGCTGCTCCACTCTAAATTTCTTCACACAGTATAACGTATCTGCAGTGCTGCCCATAGCTGTAGGCTCAAACTATTTCTTTCTGGTCCCCAGCAGTGATGTGAAGATACTGGAATGCCAGCAAGACCATCTGCGTGCCTTGTTCAGCTGAGTAAGAGGAACTCCCAAGGCGCAGAAGTGTGGTGGGATTCTTGGTCTGTTCTTACTATGCATGTAGAGTAAAATGTTGTCACCAGTAACCACATGCTGCATAGCTTTACCTGAAGCTTTTAGCAATGTGGAGGGCAGTCTGCTCTCTATGCTCCTCATTTTCTGTGGGTCCCTGAAGTAGTTCATGAAGTTTAGGATGGGTGGAACTGGATTTTGGGTTTTGCTGCTTCAGCATCCAGTGTACTACCTGCCAGTTTCTCAGTTCCTTCTTGGTGAGTTCCAGCGAAACTAGCTTGTTACTACAGTCTAACACAGTGTAATGAAACCTTATGGAAGGATTCATCCCCCACTGTATCCATTAATTTTCTTGAAAGTTCTTCTGAAGGGAAAGGAGGATGAACACAATAAAACAATAATATGTTGTCTGTGCTGCAGAAATGCAAGTCTGCCTTAGCAGTTAACAATGCAAGCTTCACCATGTGGGAGTTTAGAGAGGTAGTAATCTATCATGGTGTGGTGGATTTACCAGACACAACCAGAGAGGTCTGTGAAGTGTTATAAACACCTGGAAGGAAAATACCTTTCATTTCTGCTATGAGAGCTCTTTCTCTGGTCACCTGTGTGATGTCTTTCCTCTGTAGAAGGTGTGGGAATAGGGCTTGGGGAGGCCATCTGTCTAAAGAAAAAAAGAAAAAGAACCGTGTGTTTCAAAATTGTTTCTGTTTTGCATCACATGTCCTGAAAAAGGGTACAAGAAACCTCCCAGTAAATAATTTATCAACAAACAACCTGGGAGAGAGGGGTTCTTTTTGTCTGCAGCTCAGAGCTGTAAAAGTTGAGGTTCCAAAAGACAGCTTACTATTTCATAGATTCACAAAATATTAAAGGTCGGAATGGACCTTAAAGATATCTAGAACCAACCCCATGCCCCTGCCATGGGCAGGGACTCTTCCTACTAGACCAGGTTTCTCAAGGCCTTGTCCAACTTGGCCTTGAACACTGCCAGGGATGGGGCATCCACAGCCTCCCTGGGCAGTCTGTTCCAGTGTCTCACGATACTTGTAGTAAAAAAATCCTTCCTAGTATTTAAATTTTCCCTCTTTCAGTGTGTACCCATTACTCCTTGTCCTGTCATTGCAGTTGCTGATGAAGAGTCTCTCTCTAGCTTCCCTGTAGGTAGGTCCCTTTCAGACACTGGAAGGTTGCTGAGGTCTCCACACAACCTTCTCTTACCCAGGCTGAACAGCCCCAACTTTCTCAACCTGTGTTCATAGGGGAGAGGTCTTCTAGTTCTCTTACCAGCTTTGTGGCCTCCTCTGGACTTGCTCTAACAGTTCCCTGTCCATTTTGTGTTGAAGACCCCAAAACTGTGCACAGCACTCCACGTGGGATCTCCCATGAGCAGAATGGAGAGGCAGAATCACCCTCTTTGGCCCTCTGGCCATGCTCCTTGTGATGCAGTCCAGGATTCGATTGGCTTTCTGGGCTGTGAGCGCACACAGCTGGCTCATGTTGAGTTTTTCATCACTTGTCACCTGTCCACCAGTGCTGTAGCCCTGTCATGGAAGGTCAGCAGATTTGTCAGGCATGATTTCCCCCTTGTGAAACCATTTTGGCTGTTACCAGTCACCTCTTTGTTGGCCAGGTACCTGAGCATTGCAGTAGAATCTACTCCATAACCTTGCCTGGCATAGAGGTGAAACTGACTGTTAGTAGTAGTTCCCCAAGTCTTTTGCTTTCCCCTTTTTAAAAATGGGGGTTACATTTCCCTTTTCCCCATCATCAGGGAGTTCACCTGACTGCCATGATTTTTCAGAAATGATGGGTAGTGTCTCAGCAACTTTGTCTGCCAGCTCCCTCAGGACCCATGGATTAACCTCATCAGGTTCCATGGACTTGTTTACATTTCTCAAACCTGAGGTGGTCTGAAACTGATCCTCTCCTACAGTCAGCTGAGGATCTTCGTCCTCCGTGCATCTCCCTTTCTTGACTTGAGTGGTGTGGACTTGCCATCGAAGACAGAGGCATAGAAGTTGAGAACCTCAGCCTCCTCTTTGTCCAGAGTAGTCAGGTCTCCCTTTTCCTCTGGAAAGGGTGGGTCCAGTCTTTCTCTTGCTTGCAATCTATCTATAGAAGCCCTTCCTGTTATCCTTAATATCCATGGCCAGACACAGTTCTAACTGGGCCTTAGCTTCTCTGACCTTGTCCCTAGCTTCCTGTACAATTACCCTGCTCCTTTCAGGCTCTCTGTCCTTGTGTCCACTTTCTGAAAGGTTTGTTTTTTTGTTTTTTTGTTTTTTTTTTGCTTTGATTTTGCACAGAAGCTCCGTATCCATAGAGGCCTCCTGGCATTTTTGTTCAATTTCCTCCTTGTTGAGTTACCTTGCTCCTGAGCTTGGAGGAGGCGATCCTTGAAATTCAGCCAGCATTCTTGACCCCCTCTGCCTTCCAGGGCTTTATCCAATGGGACTCTATCCAAATAGATCCCTGGAGAGGCCAAAGTCTGCTCTTCTGAATTCCAGGGTTGTGAGCTTGTGGTGTGCCCTCCTCACAATCCTCAGGATCATAAACAGCAGCTCCTGGTCACTTCAGCCAAGGCTGCCTTGAAGCACTGCATTACCCACCAACTCCTTCCTCTTGGTGAGCACAAGGGCCAGTAATGGCACCAGATACTTTTTTCCTTCTTTGTCAAATGGATCCTATCATCCCCAGTAAACCAGGCTTGGCAAAGTGAGTCCTATGAGTCTGAGTAACCAAAACCCTGGCTAGGGCACCATTGCTCTAGCCATTTGTTGACTTACCAGATTTGTCTGCGTATTTAAAGTCGCTCTCCTTTGACCTGGAGGATTGATAAAAAAACTACTTGAACTCCAGGGCCCTTTACTATCTCTCCCAGGGCTCCTTAGTCCCTCTTAATGCTTCCCAGACTGGTGCCAGCTGTATCACTGGCTCCCACATGGAACACAGATAGTGGGTAATAGTCTGTATTTGAGTAGGCTTGGGAGCTTCTCAGTAATGTCCCAGGTCCAGGCTCTTGGAAGTCTGCACATCTCCCTTTAGAGTGGGTCAGGCTGACAGATGAGTGCCTCTGTACCTTAAAGTGGAATCACTCACTCCTATCACCTGCCACCTTTTCTTGGTTGAACTAGTTGTTTCTTTATTTGTGGAGCAGGTTGGGCAGCTCCAGTTATCTCCTGCTCTCTGAGGTCCATCTGGGTCATCAAGTTCCTTTTCCCAATGGCTTTTGACTGAGTTGGAGGCATATTTATTCCTCTTCTAGTTTGATGGGTGATGACTCACTCCCTAAGTTTTGTGCTCTACCTTTGCACCCTGCCCATTCAAACAGCTCCCTGTGCTTCCTGGAGCTGTTAAAGTCTCCCTCTGATGCTCCTGGCAATGCCTCCTCCTTGCCAATGATTTTTCACTGATTAACCTGTTTTACAGTATTACAGGATATAGTCAAAACAGGATACATGGTAACAGTGCACTTATGCATGGTAATTCATTATGGCCTTTCAGTCCTCTGCATTGAAGTTAATATGCTCACAGCCTTTTACCCTGATGAGGGGTTTGAATGAATAAATGGGAGGCAGCTGGCTATTTGACTTCTTGCTGTGGCTCTAAAGAAGTGTGTTTCCATCATTTTCCTTGCTGTATTGCATTCAGCAGTCTTGAATACCCTCTTGGGCACCCTCTAAAGAAGTTTCTCCAAGCCAGATGTGAGGGCAGTGGCCCTCATTTTAACATGGTAGGTGACCCAGAGAAAGCAGTAAAAAGCAAGTGACCTCTGTATTCCTGGGATCAGAAGTGGGTGAGTTCTGTTTGCAGTATTCATTCACAGCTGTTGTTACAGAGCTGACAGACTTGTTTTGCAGTGACACTTCAGTGTGACCAGTAAGTGCAACACTGTTTAAAAGTCTCTGTATCTGGAGCCATCGTGTGGTGATTTTCTTCATTACCAGTCCTTTTTGAGCAACACGGTATTTGTTATTGAATCAATTTTCTTTCTTTTACTAATTTCTGCCAATCATATAGGCAATGTTTTAGGAATATTAAACCCTTTCTACATGCCTCTGGGCAACTTGAGGGTTTTATTGTTATTTTCTGTCTCCCTGTTGCATCTTGCAGTGAAAAACTCAGAATGTGAGAATGTAGATGTTCTTTTTTTTTTTTTCTTTCCCTGTTTTTTTTTTTTACTTGTCGGTCAGAAGTGTACTGTTGACAGACTCTAAAATTGTTTTATAAGATGAAAGAATGCTGGCTTGGAAACAAAATGTGTTTTAATTGTATTATTTGGTGGCTTTTATATTGTCTTTAAATATATTGGTGATCTGCTCATATAAACCACTGTCCTGGTTTGGTGCCTTTAGACATCTTTCACTTAATGTCACCAAATGTGGATTAGATGTTGAAATTCCCTTATATATGACACTTTGCAATGAGCCATTAGAAGACTGAAAATTAGATTTGAAATTAATTTGAATAAATGGAAATCCAAGACTGCTTTTCCTTTGGAATAAGGACAACAACTAGACAACAAGTTGGAACTTGTTGTCTAGTTGTAGACAACTGCTTTGTCTACACTACACCAGGCATTAGAGGATATGGACATGTCTTGCTGCTATGGATTTTGAGGGATTTTTGTTTAGTGGAAGTTTTCAGCATTAAGTTTCTTGGGAAAGATGGAGTCCTAAATTTTTTAGGGAACCCTTTTCTTCTGACACTTCTAATTTATTTTAGATTATTTCTGTATGGTTTCTAAGGAGACCCAACGTCTCTGTTCTGTGCAGCACTCAGCCTGCTTTCTTTGCTCCAACAGTAAGAATATCAAATGAAGAATGCTGCAATTGATGCCAGGCAGTAGGAAACATTTGGATTTTATATGAGAAATAAATCAGTAAGTTAAGTTTTTAGTACATTCATGTTTCTGTGTATGTTCTTTACTTGCTGTTGTTCTGGCTTAAAAAACTTGTAGATGAGTAATTTATTGTACCTGCAAGCCATGAAAAAAGTGATAGTTTTTGCATGTTTAAACAGCCACAGCAGTTTAAAAGTTAATAGGCTAAATAGTGGTTTGTGTTTCAAACTGCCCCTGTCATCTGAGAATACCTTCAGCAGATGTAAAACATTCTGCTGAAGTCTGCTGGAGCCTGTCTGAAAATCCTTTCACAATTCTGCTTCTAGTTCCTGCAAACTGGAAGTAGGTTTGGTCATAACAGAAATAAAATAAGGAAACACAAGCATCAGTTGTATGAAATATGTTTGAGAGGTGACATAAAAAAACCCAAACCAAACCAGAAAAACAACAAAACCAAAACCTAAATTTTTTTATTGTTGTTGAAATGGACCAAGGAAAGGATTTACAATAATGATGAAGCATGTACTTGCAATGACGTTTTTTATTTCAGGTTATTATGCAAGCAAAACAGCACAGGTCAGCTGTTATCTAATTAATCTGGTAAAGTAAGCAAGAATTAGATGGGGTTCTGGAACTGAAGGCTATGGTTACAATTTTTCTGCAAGATGTAGTTCTGGGAATAGCTCTGCCATCTAGCTTGCAACATGCCTGTTGCATGTGTTCTTGGTGGTGAAATCACCTCTATAGGTAAGTGGGTGTTGCTCTTTCATCAAGTTTTAATGATGCAATTCCCTCTATAGAAAAAAAAAATAAACCAAAAAAAGAGAGTAAATATCAAATTACTATACTGCTCAGAAGTGTGACTTTGGAGCAACTTTGCAAGTTGTTCCCTATGAACACCATGGAAATTAAGATTGTTCCTACATAAACTATTGTAAGGAATAAGTGAACAACCCCCCTCCTCACAGCTTCATTATTCCATTGTGTTTATTTAAATGATCCTTACTTATAATGTCTCTTACAGAAGGAGAGTGATACTCACATATAATGAAATATGTAATATGAAATAATATAATAAAAATACCTCAAATCAAACCTCAAATCAACAAAATAAGAAAACCTCCACAAAAATCCCCAAAAGAATTAACATCTGATAATGAAGCTGTACTCCTTTATTTATTAATGAGACTGAGTACATGATAAATTAGCTCAGTGTGGCAATGAGAATTACGGAGATACAGGCCACAGAACTTTATACTGTGTAGGTACCAAAATCTTCCTCAGGTCTTTCTTCTATAGGGGTTAATTTAGCCCATCTTTATTGAGATGGTGTTCACCAGAGTGATATGTCACTCAGACATACCACAGGCCTTCATAACAATGGAGTTGACCATATAAATATGTTTCCGTTTTTGATGTGGTTGAGTTTGTGAGTTTTTTTTCCCACATTAAAGGCCATCATTAACTATGTTCACAAGAGACACTTCTTCCAGGTCAGGGGAGGTCTGACCTCTTTGCTTCACATACAGTTGTAAAATGCATTCATCCACAATAACACAATTTGTCATCTTCCTCTCAGTTGCAGCAATTTATTTATGTTTTTAGAATAAGGAGAGGCTGGATATGTGATATGCCATATATCCTGCCAAAAGTAGACTACAAGGAAAAGCAGCATTTTAATTCATCCTGCCACATTAGTGCAGGAAAGGTGGGAGACTGGAATAACAAAACTGGGATATCAAAGTCAAAGACAAACTGAGTCTTACCAGATATTTCAGTGGATGATTCCTGGGTTGGTTCTTGACTTGGCTCCACACTGGGCTTAGGGGTAGACTCAGCACCTGACTCTCTGCTCAGCTCCCAGAAGGTCTGTTCACCTTCTTGCACTCCGTTGTTCCCAGCTTGCCCTGTGCCGTTCTCCTTGTGGGAGTCTCCACTGTAGTCTGAGGGCAGCTCTGTGGTTGGTTGTGTGCTGGGATCACTGCTTTCTTCCATGCTTGTTGCCTCAAGCACTGGGGTAACAGGGGTAGCTAGAAATAAAGTGAAAGGAATTTACAGGATGAGGAGAATGGTTTGAAAAGTTATTTCTAGGGATATCCAAAAATGTGTGTAGTTCTTTTTATAGATCAGAGATCCCAAGTGGGAGTTTAGGGAGAGGGAGAAAAGTAACTCTAGGAGTAAGTACAATATGAATGTGAATCTTAAATTGACAAAGGTGGATTTGCCTATGTTGCTGACTCACCTTGTGCCTTTAGTTGATCAACCAGGATCAGAATCAGCACTGCTGAAAGGATTGACATCTTCTTCAGCATGGTCACCTAAATGCCGAATAAAGAACAAGCCTTTGGAACAAAACATGAAATGTGTGGTGGTCAAAAAGCCCTGGTATTTAAACGCAAGCTCCTACATCTGTGTGCTTTGAGATCTGCCTGAAAATAACAGGTTACAAAATCAACATCAAATTACATTCTCAAAACTAATGTAGGATCTGTCAAAGACTGTAATCAGGCAATTCTTGCCCTTTGCTTCAGGGTGAGATAACCTTTGCTTCAAGCAGTAAAAGACTTTGGGGGCAGAGATGTGGGATAGCAATGGCCCAAACTGCAGTAGCACTGATAGTGATGTCAGTCTGTGCCTCTGGCAATGCTGGTTTCTCCAGGCAATTGATCCTGTTGGTTTTGAATAAGGATCTTCAAAAATCCTTTGATATGACACTTGACAGATTGAATATTCCTTATGGGTAACAGGTGTGACTAAAAAATGTGCACCTGGCTTCTGTGTGCTAGCAGTGTGAAAGAACTGCGATGTTTTGGTCAAGCATTTCATTGGAAAGACTTCTCTTTTCATTGTTGAAACCTTGTGTGTTTTTGTGTGTGTTGTTCAGCCTGTGATCTCTCAGTCCCATAATGATGCACTTGAAAGGTTTGGACAGAACCAGGAAGTCTAAGGAGAACCTGTCTCCTGTGTGTGGTTTGATCAGCAAAGCAGAATTATTATTCCAAGGTCCATTTCTGATGCAGAGAAGTTGCTCTGATTGAGTTTGTGCAGTTCAGTTCCCCATGACCTTCCGCATCCAGGGAGGTGGGTCATGACTAGACACTCAGAGGTCGTGGCAACTGTAACCAGGTAAGGTATGTTTTGGGGTCTGCCAAAGGACTAGTGAACCTCAGGGCTGTGAGAGCACCTCTCTGTGTTGCAGATAGAGAATTGTGGGCCTGGCTGTGGACCGAATATTACACTTGTATGAGTGAGTGGTGTAATTGCTGTAACTAGCAATTCTGCAGTAATTAGCAGAATTAGGTTAATGTCAAGTCAATGTAAAAGAATTCAGAATCGGACTCTGTAAGATTTCCCCCTGCCCTGTTTCCCTGATTCCACTTCTTTAATATTGCATCAACTTAGTTTTTGAGCACAGTGTTTCTTTCAAGTTGCTTCTACCTCTAGGGTTTGCCTGAGGCATTATTCTTCTAATCAAGCTTTTTATGCTGCCACAGAAGGATTTTATTTTTTTTCTCGAAAAGAAAAAGAAATACTGATGCCCATGAACACCTACCAGTACATGGCTGCTGCAGTAGATTTCTCCTGTGCTACTGGTTTCAACTGAATGTTGATGTGTAACATGATTTTTTTTCAAATGTGAAAGAATTTTTCTTCAGTGTGGAAGAATTTGTTGCCAACTCACCTATAACAATATGATGCACAGGTCAGAAGTCTGAAGATAACTATCTGCAATGAGCAAGATTCCTCAGTGTAGACTAACTCTTGTTTTTCATTCTTGAAAATGTTTTTCCTACACAGTTTTCATGAGGTACTGGGACTCCTAGTTTTGAAGGAAGCATAAATAAATACGTTGCAGAATTTGTTACTCCTAATGGGTCACTACTGTACACAGAAAGAGGAATTGTTGTGTTACTACCTCAGTGGATCTCTAATTCCGCTTTGAAATATTTATCTTCTCTTTTAGTGAGGCTTTTTGAACATAGTTGCTCATCTTGCTTTTCCCAGGTTCTTGTGTTCATTTCATTGGTATAGTTTCTAAAAATTTGAAGCAGTGATTTGAGGCATTTTAAGACAGGTTTCAGGTTAGTTGTTTGTCTGGAGACAAAGTTAATTTCACTGTTTTTCCACTGCTCCTAGTCATATTGTTAAGGGGAGATCTCAAAAAGTAGTAACAAAAGGATGTATTTTGAATGGAATTTCTTACTGTTTGAGGTTTTGAGGGGTTTTTTTAGAATTTTTAGACAGACAGAGCTTGTCACTGTTCAGTATCTTCAGTGATCTGAAGGTAAATACAGTTAACATTACTGAAGGCATCATCAGATAAGATGAGACTCCTGTGGAATAAGTAATGGTGAGGACAGAGGTGTGTTACAGGTTTATTGCTTTTAGCTACATTTTTTTTCAATGCGCCCCAGCCAACAATGCAAGTTACATTTGCAGCATAAAGGGGTAAAAGCCACACTTAAGCAATGAAAGCTGCACCTGGAAATGTCTTGCTCCAACTGTTTCTGTCCCCAGATTCCCAAATATGGCCCTCAGGCCAAATATTAACATCCATTATAGAATATAACCAAACTAGAGAGGGTGAAGAAATAAACCATAAATGTTTAAAAAAATCCTCACTGTGTAGGGACAAATATTCTCAGATGTAAAGTCTGTTTATTTTATCAAAACGAAGGATACAGGAGTTACTTATGTTTTGTCATTTCATAAAGGGGGAAGAAACCCAAAAAAGCTAGGTCCTAAAGCAGTCATTAATGGCATGGATGGAGGCATAGCCAGAGGCTGTGTCTTGATGCCAAAGCAAAATTAATGATTTAGGTAGTAATCACTGGATTTACTATGAGGGAACTTAGTAGTATTGAAAAACCTAGAGGATTAAAAACACTCCTAGGTTTGATTACCTAATGGTTCCTCTTAGCCATGACTTTTGAGTCTCAGTTGTCCAGATTGATATTGGACTCCTAGGAAGAAGTAAGTACTGTGGAGATGGATCATCACCTTCCTCTGAGGGGTAGTGGAAGATATTTAGTCTCACAGTTAAAATGCAAGAAGGTCACAGCATTTGTAACATTTTGGTTACAAATGGGCAGTTTGTCCAAAGTGTTCATACGCTGTGTCTGCCTCACTCAAGTGGAGAAGGTGAAGAGCTGTGCAAGTGTCTGCTTGTCTTTAGTCAGGACAATAGGAGTGAACTGCACCATAACTGAATTAGAGTTTTGAAGAATATCTGATAGAAACCCGATAGTGACTGAAACTTCTCTGCTGATACCTGGAGTGTGACAGGTTGTGATGCCACTGTGTCAAACCATCTCTGTGCAGGGACAACGTCACTTGTTCTCAGTAGCCATTTGGTCCAGGTTCCTTGGCTGATAAGAAGACTGGCATCCCACAGCAGGTGTGGGATGAGAAATTCTTTCTTCGTATGCTTCTGTGCCTGTGCAATGATTGGGTGTGGGAACTTGTCTTGCATTGTAGTGATTGAGTGCAAGAGCTCCAAAGGTATGCTGTGAAGTCAAGCAGAGTGCTGGGAAGTTTTGACAGCAAGCAATGGTAACTGAATGTGATATGTAACCACTCTTCCTCCTCACCTCCAAATTCAGAAATACAGTGCAGGGTATTTTTTAAAAGTGTTTTCACGTCCTAAGAATGTTGTGAATAAATGATACTAAAATAATTTTTAAAAACTTGTTTCCTTTCTTCCCTTGCACATCTTTTTTATA
Organism: Phylloscopus trochilus trochilus; assembly: GCA_016584745.2. Classification (NCBI taxonomy): domain Eukaryota; kingdom Metazoa; phylum Chordata; class Aves; order Passeriformes; family Phylloscopidae; genus Phylloscopus; species Phylloscopus trochilus. Next base: position 54,315,530 of record WQNJ02000546.1, on the reverse strand, counting down.
TTTCTTGCACTTGAAAGCAAGCCAGAGTCATGAAATGAAGCTCAGTGAAGCTAGGAGCAAAGCAAGGGACATTGTCAGATGGTGGAGGAACTAGTTGTCAGAAGTTTGCACAGGCTGAGGAAGGAACTGCTTATATAAGTAAAACTCTGGGTGAATAACCTGGGACATGGAAGCAACATCCAGACCAAAAGTCCCTCGGATGAAAAATAGGATCATAGGTGTGGAGAAGATGTGAATTGTAGAGGGACAGGCGCCTCGGAAGAAAGTCGGTTTGTCACAGGAAAGGGCAAGGCACGTTCCACCCCCGAGATAACCTTATCTCAAGGACACAAACCCCTCTCCACAGGCATACCAGTATTTTTCCGTTACCCTCAGGAAACGTAGTAAGACCCCTATGACGTAGCGAGACCCAGATAGTACTTAAACCCTATGCTTTAGGTAATAAACGCTTTTGACGATCCACCACATTGGTGTCTGCTGTGTCATTAGCCCGAGCTCCACACAAGCTTGTGGAAGCCGTGCCGTTCACCTAACCCAGGCCGCCACGGTGGTGGCTGGAAAAGCGACAACACATAGGCTAATTCAGCTTGGAAGGTATTGCAGGGGATCTCTAGTCTGATATCCCACTGAAAGCAGGGCCACCTGGCTCATACCATTTTACTCAGGGCTTTATTCAGTCTGGTTCTGAAGTCCATGAAGGACAGAATTTGCATAACCTCTCTGGGAAGCTTGCTCCTATGCTTGACAGTTCTCATAGTGAAAAAGTGCTTCCTTATATTCCATCTGAATATTTCTTGTTTCAACTTATGCCTGTTGTCTCTTACCCTCACATCTTATCCTCTTATCCTTATGTAAGCATGGCTTTTGGAAACCTTCATAAATAACTGGAAAGTGAGTGAATATTTGAGGGCTGACATATTGCATGTGGTTATGTGCATAAAATATAAAGACTTCCTTTAAATTCTTACTTTTCTCTGGGCATCAACTCATGCCCACCTTTGCAAATAGTGCAAAGGTGGGTGGATCCTTGGTTAAAGTGGGTCATGTTAAGCATTATCCTTTGTTGTACTAGTGTAGTGGAGGAAAGTGTGTTTGATTCTAATTTGAGTCTCTGAAACAGTTGCGCTCTGAAACAGAACACTTAAAAACAAATGCAGGTGGTTATCTTCATTGCTATTTAAACAATAAGCAAATTCTTAAAATGTTGTGTTTTAGGTTTGGTTTGGGGTTTTTTTGGGGTTGTTTTTGTTTTTGTATCTTGCCAAAAGAGATAATTTGGAAAATTGTTTAATTTAGAGATGTTGACTCAGTGCTAAGGAGCTGTGAGATTAAATTGCACAATACTAGACAGAAACTAATATTTTAAAAAGAAGCTTTTTTGTTTGTTTGGTTTGGTTTTTGGTGTGTTTGTTTGGTTGTTTGTTTGGTTGTTTGTTTGTTTGTTTGTTTTGGGTTTTTTTGGGGGGGGCGGGGCTGGTTTGGTTTTGTTTTTGTTAGCAGCAAGGACCAGACTTTCTGGAAAGGTGGATGATGCCAAGACTAGTGCATTCTTTCCTTGTGAGCTGATGCTTAGGTCATCTCGTGGCAGATATAACTATTCATGTTTTGCAAAAAGTGTTGTCCCTTTTTGTTTTGCAAAGAGTTCTTTTCAATGGAGATTAGCTTGAGAGAAAAGAAAGTCAGATTCTAGTCAAATTCTACAGGAGAAAAAGAAGAGTTTTTTGTACTTCATGTAGTGTTTAACGGCTCAGAAAGATTTTTGGAGCTAATTGATTTATTGTTTGCTTTGGTTTGTCAATAAAAAAATTGGCATTTTCTGGAGTATCTGAGAAAAAATACAAAGTCAAGATTTTTTATGTATAGATAAGGGTATGCTAAGTTATGTATCAGAAGCTCTAAATACAATGTTTTGAAATAATGTTTTGTTATTCAGACCAGACTTTCAGCACTACTTGGAATACAGACATTTTTCTTTTGCCCCAGAAGTCCAGTGTAATTTTAAAGGTTAATAAGTTTTTACCACTTCACAGCTGGGGATACTGAGGTACAGACAAGACTACAAGACTGAATGATAACCTGCTGCCTCTCAGGGATGTCTCAAAATAAAATATTTATTTCAAGTTTTCCAGAGATGGGGGTGGAGGGGAAGGAGGAACCATGAAGAGGAGGTGAAGGAGGTCAAGAGAGTGAGAAAGATGTTATGGAAAGTTAAGATACCTTTGATAGGTCAGAAGGAATTGGTGTTTTGGGTGTGCGCTCTTTTGTAGGCTGGTAGAATGATTCAGGAACGGTAAAGGTGAAACGTCCTGCTATCCTCAGCTGAGCCCTGTACAAAGCTGAGAACCATTTTTATCGAAGGAGGGGTGAAGAAGCCATTTCATAAACTCTTAGTGGACAGTTTTCCCACAGAGATCCCTTCTTTCTTGTCAATAATTATTGCTTAGGAAGGCCTAAATCTCATGTTTGTTTCTGCTCACTGTGGGTGTTATTTGGCTGTCTCATTCTCTCCAGTAACGTTAGGTGCTTTTGGAATCCTGTTATGTGTTTTGCCTTATTAATTCTGATGGCAGTGCTTTCCATAAGCTCGTGATGGAAAAATGAATGATAGTTGAGAAATTAATCCATTATATGTGATGAATAACAAGGTGAAGAGTGCATCTTTGCAGAAAAGTTGTCAGAAGTCACTTGTTTCATGTGTCTTCATTTCTAAAAACATTTCAGAACTGATTTTGATGCTTGACTGACTAAATCAACCTACGTGTTCACTGTGCAAGGAGAATTTCCAACTGCTCAAGTAAGGCAGCTTTAAGCCACTTCTTTGTATTGATGAGAATGATCTGATTCTGTTTTGCTTAAACTAATGTCTCCTAGGAGTGGTTTATGGAACCTCCCCAGAGAATTGTGCTCTCTATTTAACATTCAGATAGTCATTAGGTAATGTAACCTAATATATTAAGTGAATGTAATGAAAATATTGTAAATAAATAAGAGGCAGCTCCTCTGTAAGGACTGAGGAGATGGTTTTGTATCTTGTCTTTTCTGCCAAGTCTTTCCATTTCTAAGAACATGGTAAACAGGGAGGTCTCTGGAACTGTGCAGCCCTTTTTTCCTCTGTAGAAAGTTTCTGCATTGCTTAAGCACTTTGCTTTGCTATGCTGTTAGTTGTGCCAACTGAGACAGTGAAGAAAAGACAGAGCATGTAAGCCTTTATTTTTTTGCTTTCTTTATTGAGGATACTCTGATTTTGGCCATGTAAATTTGGATGTTAATTTGAATTCTTGCGTGCGAACTTGATATGAAAGTCTTTACAGAAGCTCCTGTTTAATTTTGAGAGTCATAATTTACCACAACTTAAATCTGACAGCATTATGATTTGCATGAATTGAATCTGGGTAATATGATAAAAGATTACTCAACCAGCTTAGCTAGAAAAGCAGAAATGTCACCCAGGAAGTCTTGATTCTCTCTCCTCTTCTGCTTTGTGTGTGTGCTTAACTGCCTTCTGGGATGCTGATTCAACCTGCTGATGAAAACTTTCTTTTCCTACTAAACTGGAGAATTAGGATACCTTAGTAGAGGTCAAGTGAATACTGGAGGTGATACAGAGAAATGGTGGAAACACATGGTGAAGAACAGTCTGTCAGTGGCTGCTGGTCACCTCAGCTGATCTCATCTGGTAGTTCCCTAATGCTCTTGAAAGACATAGATTGAAATGGTGGGTTGAAGTTACTTTTTGTCTATCTAAGAACAAATTAGCAGTAATTAGTCCAAATGGAGCTGATGTGGCAGTACCACTTTTGGGCCAGTTACAGCAGAGCTGTCTCAGAAGAGCCTCCTTGCAAGTTCTGGCACTAGTGGACTTGGCAGCACCAGACAGGGCTGTGGGTTGGGGTGCTACAGCTTGGAAGTGCACTTTGGGCTTCCTCCCAAGCCTTGTTGATTTTAATGGAAATTCTCCTGACACCCTAGCCTCGTCCATAGTTACTGACAGTGGCAGGGATTGACATTTGAGACCAGGCAGGTGTGTGTGAGCCAGCAAAGCAGATGTGCAGTTTGCAGTGGTGCTCTGCTGAGGAAAGACAGACAAATGAGATTAGCTGATACATTCACCTGCTAGTTTGTTTAGTAGGAGATGCAGGCTTGCTTTTATCAAGACAATATTTTCCACTTTGTATTCTTCTTCCATGTCCTTTCATGTCACAACATCATCATATCCCTTCAGTCTTTCCTTTCTGCATACGTTTCTCCTGCCATTCTTTTCTAAATTCATGTTTGTCACTTTTTCATGACAGCTTTAGTCTCCCTTCCGTGGAGGGTCATCTGAAAGAGGTCAGGAGGGAAGGAGCTCACCTGAACTTTGCCAGGAAGGAGTGGATAGAGGCATTTTCTTATCTGTAAAACTTTGACCTCTCAGCTTTACGCCAGAGGGCATAGATGCTTACTGAGATATAATGTGACCCTACTCAACCATCGAAAGCTTTGGTTTACCAAGCAGCATATTTGACTCCATATGTCATGGCTTCCCATTGCTTATGGGAGCTTTTCTGAAATGGAGTGCTTTGTGTAGATAAAGATTTATGAAAAAACAAGCACCAGCGCAGCAGAGATACCAGAGCTCACCTGTTTTGTCAAAGGTGTCCAACACAATATCCCTATTCCAGTAGGTTCTTGGGACAATGGGGGAGTGCTTTGAAAATGGTTTGTAAACATCGTAATAAAGTCATAGATTTCACGAGCATCTTTCTTGTACCAGGGAAGCATGTTCTATTATGAATTGTTTTTTCTTCTTTAGGATTCAGTATTTCTAAAGGTAGTGGAAGGTGTGTTATTAACTTCAATAAGAGCAGCTCTGAGGAGTGCTAGAGCTCATATCTTCTGCCTTTTTAAATCTTATATGAGTGAAGGAGTCATGTTCCACTCCTGGAATGTTCCTCTTCAGGTTAATATCACACCAGTAAATTGAGTTCATCCAGCTTTTTTGATTCTGTATGGATACCTTTTTGGTATGTGTCTTTGCTCAGACTTCATAATGTTATTGTTATCACTCTTGATCAGTTTTCCATATCAATAGTCCTTGAGCATAGCAGCTGTTGGATCAAGCAAGAGCTTTCCTTGAGCATTCTGATAATTGTCTTAGATGTGGGCTTGGATAGTCACAGATTCAACTCATTTTGCAGTTATGGTATGTGCTGTTTGTGTTTGTGAACTGGATGGGTATGAAGGATGTTTAACTAGTCAAATGGAAAGGGATTATGTGATCTGAAGGGGATAACTGGGGGTTGGATGCAGTGATCCAAACTTCCAACTTTCCGTTTACCCACCTGCTTCCTGAGACAGAGCAAGCTGGGCAAAAATGAATGTTTCAGAATTTCTTCCTCTAGTCATTTTTACAACTTCTGTCCTGTATTCAGATGATTTCCATTTCTCCTCATTCTGCCCACAGAGAAATAGAAATGGAGTTTTCACAGAAGCAGGATTACATTCTACACTCTGATCTAAATTCCAGTGGCATCAAGAAGGCCCTTCTTGTTCTCTGTTATTTGATTCCCTATATAAGAGTGTGAAGCCTGAAGGGATGGAAATAATGGTCAGGTTGGCACCATGGTGCAGCCCCTAGGTGGTTCATACTAGTGGGTAATGTATCTGCCTCCCAACTTCCTTTAGGCTCCTAGAATTGGAAAGTTCTTTTACACCTCTGTTTTAGTCTGTGGTTACTTTTTAAATGCAATATAAATTCCAGCACATCCCCAAGCCTGACTTCTTATTTCCACCCTCTAAGCTTGCCTCTGCAAGCTTTGTCTGGCTATACAGTCAGACAAGCCAGGGGAACTATTTTGTTGAAAAAGGACTCAAAACAAAAAGGGTGATTTCTGCTGGATTTTTTTCCAGTCCTGGTTCATGGTGCAGCTGTGTGAATATCCAAAGGGAAAGCATAGTAATGACTGCAGCAGGGCAGAGCTGTTGAGGATGGACTACACTGCTCAGCAGTGATCTGTCTTTATTTTGTGACTTTAAAAGCACCTGAGTTGCAATGAAGGTTGAGGCATGCAAAGCAGGATGGATGCCAGAAATGGAGGCAGAGCTTGCCTTTCTCTTGTCAACAAAGGAGGTATTTGTAGCACAGGATGCCAACTCCCACCAGGGAGACGGGAAATTCTGGTCTTGCAAAGCGTGCCTGCTACTTAGTAGGTAAAGCTGCTCTGATTTGTGGACAACCAAAAAGGCACTGTTAGCACAGCAATTGGGATTTCTGTTGAGAGAAAAAAAAGCGGGGGGGGGGGACCCTATTAAAAAAGAAATATTCTTTGAGTTAGAAGTAGGTATCAGATGATTGGCTAGCACAGCTGTGGTTATCTGCTTCTTATCTTGAGAATAGAAACTGAGCCCCTGTAATGCAGTGTTCATCTAATGCAGGTGTAAGTACTTTATCAGAAAACCCTGATGGAATCTGCTCTCTGTGAGGTACTGAAAGAGTTAAGAGAAAACTCCATCTCTGCTCAACCTAGGAGCATCCAATTTAGAAGATTAAAGCACCCTTCAGTGTGAACAGCCTGCAAAATGTATTTGAAAATAAATCGTTTAATGCCAATTGTCATTAAGAATTTATTTTCAAATATGTTTTGCAGTTTGCTCATGCTGAAACGTCCTTTTATCTTTGTAAGTGCCAGACTGTGGGACTGAACCAAATAGGTAGCTTTCCTTTTAAATAAATTGGAAAATATTGGAGCAAGATTATATCTGTCACAGATTATAATATTTATATATATTTTTCATCAAACCCAAATTCCCTAAGGACTGTCAAATTTGTATGAAGTCTCAGAGTCCTGGATTTTGCATCTGGGTATGTGGTTGTCTTAATGGAAGACCAAGCTGTTTGCATTTGCTCTACCAACACTTAGTTAGATTTGGTCACATGAACATAAAAGCCAGTCTAAAGCTGTTTATAAGGATGATACTTTAGGTAACACAGTGAATGTATGTGTCATGGCTCAGCCTGACACTTAGGTTCAAACTTGGCAGTCTTGGCCACATCTGTTATGATTTGTTAGCAACCTCTTGTACCATAGCTAGCTGTACCCTACACTCCAGAGAACTCCCTGAGTTCTACCATTTTCTGGACAGCATCAATTATTTTACGTGCTTAAAATACTGTGAATCCTCTCTCCTCTGGAAAATTAATTCCTTTATCTCTTTCTCAGAAGTTCCAGAGGAAATGTAAAACTCCAGTTGAACAAGTTTGGTTTTGTTCTGTTTTTACTTGTTTCTGGTACTATGCTGACCTCTAGAGAGATTAAGCTTGTTAACCATTTAGGAGTGGAACTGAAATTTTGGATGTAGGACTTATTGAGGTGTTTTAATCAGTCAAACATTTGTGTTCTAGCAGACCTCAAAAAGCCCTATTTAAAATCTCTCTAAAATACAGTTTGAATTTATCCTACATTATTGATTTCACAAAATATATCCCAGTCACTTGGGCAATGTTATGGAACTCAGAGCTTGGTCTGTTAGGATGTTTGTAAGCAAATGCAACTGCTCCCAAAAAGAGCAGTCCCTCTTTCCCTGTTTCCCATCACCAGAGGCATATTTCTACCTTTGCCGTTGTCTGATCCTCTACTGAAACTGTTCAGAGGACTAAACAGAGAGAAGCCTGCCAGTGCCGAAGAGACCCTGGGAGCACAGAGGCAAGGCAGAGACTGCTTCTGCCAAAGGGGGCAGCAGACAGCCATGAAGCCATGCGGCACTGAGATGAAGAGGCATGTTGTAAGTGTTTTAGGTATGTTCATGGTATGCTGTAGGACTCCACAAAAAAGTGATGAATACTATGGAAAAGCCTGTTAGGATTTGTAATTCTGTGCTTAGGTCAGCAGGGGGAAGATACACTCTTAATACCATAAACTGAATAATAATGGTAAAACCAAACCGCCATTCCCTAGTTCAGCCATTGTCTTGGGTTATGGAACCAAAAATGTGTATTCTATTTCATTTGCTGAAAGAAGTTGAGGAGATGTTCTTCTTTATCTCTTGTAACTCTGGGAGGAGGGGGTGCAGATGCCTTTTGATAGTGGGCTAACTGTTAAAACCAGGTGGGGCAGTGTTTCTTATCTCTTTTCACAATGGGCTATTAAGACTCCCCAAAGCAGTACATCCACAAAGCAGTACATCCACATTCCATCATCCTATTGTGAGATGCTCCACCCAGTGCGGGGAGCCAACCATTCCTACCTGGATAAAAACTGAGACGTAAGAACACAAGGCATCTGGCTTCACCGGTTTACCGGAGGAAGACTGGACCCTTCTCAACCACTGGACCCTTTTCGACAGGATCATCTCTACTTCAACAGAACCACATCTGCCACTCCAGGAGGACTCACTTTTAGACTGCTTCCAACACCCTGACCAACAGGGTGTCAGGTTATTCCCTCTGACTCTGTCAGGGTTTTCCAAAATGGTTGTTTGTTTGTTTGCTGGTTTGGTTGGGTGATTTTGTTTTCTACTACATTTGTATTGTTAGTATTCCTAGTAAAGAACTGTTATTCCTATTCCCAAATCTTTGCCTGAAAGCCCTTAATTGCAAAATTATAATTTGGCAGGGGTGAGGGGTTTACATTCTCCCTTCTAAGGGAAACTCCAGCTTTCCCTGGGAGATACCTGTCTTTCCAAACCAAGACAGCCATCCATCATGGACTCTGGACGAAGGAGCAGACAGGTTATATCAGCACGTGGCTCAGACGACTTGTTTAAATATTGCATGGGAAATCAGATCTGCCTAAAGATGGAGTAGTGGACTATGAAATGTTCACAGCAATATTTGAATGTTATTTTTTGTATATGAGAAACACAATAATAGACGTCCAGATGTAGATGTCATATGTCCAGAGGCATGTGACTTTTGGTGCGGATAGGTATGTAGGCATAGAAGAGGGCAAAGCCTTCCCAGATCTCTGTCTTTCTGTTGTCCCAGTAGTCTGCTCTACCCTGCTGAAGTTGATGAGGAAAGAGCAGAAAGGAGTCTCTAAGCAACAGAGGGGACAAAGGCCAGTGGGTGCCAGGAGGTGGTGGTGGTGATGATGGGAGAAGTGTGGGAAATTAGGAACTATTGGTAAGGGTTGTCATAGGACGGTACAACAGAAGAAATTAAGGAAGTGTTACAAGCACAGTACAGGAATCCACCTGGAGAAATGTGTGGAATTGGATGTCACCATTAATAGCTGTAGGAAGAAGAAGGGTGTGTGAAGAGATTAGGAAAGAATAGCAACTTCTCCCTGGCACATATTCTCACAGGTAAGGGGAACTTTGCAAGGAATAAGGCACAGCTCGACAGCTCTTCTAGGACCTTTTTGCCAGCCTGAATTTTTTTTTTCCCAGAAACACCCGACACCATGTTCTTGAATGAAGTTTGTCTGAATGTAACAGAATGAAGCTCCTTTGTTTCTCTGAGGAATAACTATAGTAACAATCTGATGAATTTGATATGGGATTTTGTCTTGCCAGTGTCTTGGCTATTTGTGGGGAAGGGCAGGAGGAAAGCAGCACAATAGATCAGCCAGAGAGGTGATATGGGATGGATATTATTATTAAAAACCTTGTTCCTTGTTGCAAGCTCAGTTTGTCAGAAATCATAACTACCAGCAGAGAGGAGTAGGGAATATTAAGAATTTCCTTGATTCCTGTTGTGAGGTGGATATTACCAGGCATTGCCAATAGACAGGCTGACCTGAGATACAGATGGAGGCAGATGTCCTGGGAGAAAAGAAATGCAGATTGTCCTCTCAGATTTTGTCTGTGTGAGAGTTAAACATGGCTTATGCCTGTTCTATTGTTTTTTAATAGTTCTGGGTTTGTTTTTAATGCTTTATGTCACAGGGCTTGTCAAATGGTTAAAGTTGTCATAGCCCTGGAGGGAGCCAAGTGCAGGCTCCCAGGAGGGATATGCAGATGGCTGGAAGCACTGAGGAAGGTTGATAGTGTTGAACAACTCTGCCTCAAGGAAAGATGAACACAAAGCTTTACCAAAGATAAATCAGGGTGCACGAGAAGAGACTAAAAACTTTTTGTTCCTCAACAGCAGCCCGTTGTAACACCAACAAGTTGTATGAATTTGAAAATGAACTTGCTATTTTATTTGCTACACTTAAGTAACAAAACAGTAGGCCTTTTTATTTTTTTTTTTTTATTAATTATCCCTTTAGAATCAAGAATGTTCTTACAATGCTGGTCAAATTTGCTGTGATCTCTCTCCTGGCAAAGCTAAGTAATAGGAGTTTAGTAGACATCACAGATTCTCTCCTTCTATATTATGTAAGTATAATAAGTATTAAAAAAAAATGCAACACCCTTCCAAAACTATGGGGCAATTTTTTTTTTTAGTGACATCTTATCCTAAACATAAATTTCTGCGTAAGTTTGACGTATCTCTGTTCCAGAGCAGAGAGGTCTGAGTTTGTTCCTAAGAAGTCTGTGCTCTGTTCCTGGCTTTCCAGTGCTGCTTGGCACTATGTAGCTCACTTTCCTTCTGTTCTTCCTCATACCCCTCACATATGTCTTCTTTTCGAATGACAAATACTGGGGCTGGTGTGCCTGCTTTCAATGTAGCCTCAAATCACCCAGGACAAGGAGGAGTCACCTGGTGTCAGCCAGGGCTTTGCGAGTTGGTGGTTCCCAAACTGAACTCTGAGGACCTGTAGGTGGGTCTGGGAACTCACAGTAAATGGTCTAGGTATTATGGCCCCCAAATGTTGACTGGGCTGATTGTTGTTTGCTAATCTGCAAGGAAAAAACCCAGGGGATAGTTGGTCTAGATGAATGCTGTCTTGTGGGCAGAAACAACATTAGAAGGCAAAGGCCTGTCATATATCAGTGTAGAATTCTCTGACAAAGGAATGTATAGCTTTTGTCATGTCCTTGTTTTCAAATTTAAGCTGTTCAAATTTGGATTATTATTTCATTTAAATAAAATGCACACTTCACAGTCATTCCTTAAAACAGAGATATCTGATGCTTTTTCCCTAAGCCATACATATTATTGTTATTATTATTTAATTTTCAGCAAAACTCATAGTTTTGTTTGCATTCCTATCCTTTTCTGAAATAAAGATTTCCCCTCTAGCATAGTCTTATAGATATATTTGCACTGGGATATTAAACTCAGTCTGTATTAAAGGAAAATTGGCCATGAAGCAGATTTCTGCCTGAAAAGGTAATTTGCTTTAAGAAATGTAAATTAATCAAAGCTGCAGTTTCAGTTTCTTGCAGCCCCACCTGCCATTCAGGAAGTGTCTGTTTTCGGATGGAATTCCTATGGGGGAGGAAATTCCCCACAGATTAGGAAGGATTTTTCATGTAAGACTATTTTGATTTGTGTAAGGGACTAAAAGGCTATTTTTCATGTCACTGGAGAACTTCTAGCCAAACAGATATTTTTTCTTTTTGAGCTCCTTAACTTGAAGTTATTCCTGTTCAGAAGTAGAATTCCTAGGAGTTGTTGCAACGGTCTATTTCTTAATGATGTAGTTATCCCAAACTTGCATTTAGATAGCAAAAAAAATAAAGAATCGTAAGCTAAGATAAACCCTTATTCTTGTGGCTAGGACATCTATAACCCTAAATATAAAAATTAAAAATCATGGTGTCAGCTTCCTTTCTCTGCAGCAGGTCTGTGGGGCAGATGCAGTCAGATGTGCTGCCCAAAGTCCAGATCCCCACAGTGATCTGGGCAGAGGCACTGTTTGACTATGAAAGTTCATAGAGACTCTCCCTGATCTGTTTTTTTAGTTGAAAACACCTTTCAATTGCATTGGAAATAAACTGCTTTGGACTTTGGGAAATATGCTTCAATCAAAATCCAGAAGAGGGAGCCCTCCATCAAAATAAGACTCTGAACTGGATCACAACCAAGATTCACAAAAGTTTCCACTTTCTCATCCACCTGCTTATAAATCACTTGGTGGAATTTCTTGCCTGTCTGCCTATTCTTTAAAGCCTAACAGCTCACGGTTTCTAGCTTTAAACAGTATCATTCAATAACTGACATACATGTGTGAGATTTTTTTAAAAACTCTGGCGGGACATAACAGATATAGAATTCAACCCCTAGAAAAGAAGAGCTTCCATTATCCTGCAAGGCAAAACAACTTTTTTTGTGCCATGCTTAGTGTATCAAATAGCAAATTCTGATTTTCACTCAGAGCAAAACCTTCCTCTGCTTTAAGGAACCTTGCAGTTAGCAACCTGGTTCTTGCTTGACTGAAGTCAGTAGAGTTTGCTGTTGTCTTTGATAGAAGAGGGAGCAGGCTGTTTAGCATCACAGACTTTTTATACAGGAATTTCTCTAAGATCCTCAAGATGAGTAATTAGCTCTGAGCAAGACCAATCTGTAGCATGTTGAAGCCACACGACCTCTGATACTCTGATATTCGTAATGTTCTCTGGTCTTCCTTTTTAACCTACCCCTAACAGCTCTGAATATCCAGAAATGCTGGTTCCCCAAATTATATCAGTTTCCAACCACTGAGATTTTGGCTCTCAGCAGCTATTGAATTTCTGATCTCTAGAGTTTACTGCTTGTCCTATCACTCTGGTTGTACATGACAAGTTAGAATAGGTTTGAGGTCCAACACACTAAGAGTGTTCTGTCATTTATGTTTTGCTTTTTCCTCTAGGTATAGTTCCAGGGTTTGTCTAATTCTCCCACACTACTACAGTGTTCCTCCAGACTGAACTCTAGTGTGACTCAGAGGCATGAGTTTTGTCTAGAAAATAAATTCCTTTTTTTACTGAGAGAGAATGTGACAGTGACCTAGCCTGATAAGAAGTGATTTGAGAAAGAAGGACAAAAGATGCATTGTATTAGGCAGGAGCAAAAATATCCATTCTGAAGTCAGTGGCTAAACTTCCTGTTAAAGAGACCCTAGACTGCTTTCCCTTTTTAAAAATCTTCCTCTTTTTTGTATTTTATTTTCTTCTCTATTTTCTCTTTTCTTTTTCTCCTTTCTCCTCTCTCTCAGTTTGAGCCCTCAGCTTTCCAAATACCTACCCAGGATTGTTACTCTACTTACCTGGACTATGCCCTCATCTTAATTTGTCCCTTGATGTAAGATTGAATTAATACATTGAATAGCTATTCTAGTCATAAATGTAAATGGGATGTATTGAGACAGCATACAATATATGGAAAAGTCTAATTAAAAAAGGAGCAGGCTAGGTTCTTGGAAATAAAGCTTTCATTAAATTTGTTATCCTGCATAATACTTCTGAGGTGAATGGTAGCTGCCAGTGTTTTATGCTTACACTCAGTGGCTTGTTTGTGCTGTCTAGAAGAAGACAGTAATGTAAACATATTTAGAGCACAGTACCTGTTTGAGCTTTAGAAAGAAAAACACATGTGTTTTACTCCTGAGCTGTGTGCTGTGATTATCTATTTCAGAAAAGTCTTCTGGGTATATTTTGAGGATGGGAGGCACTGTGGCTCATTGGGTAAATTACGGCCATCCTGAGGTCTGCATGTTATCAGTGGGAAGGAAGACAGTAGTGGTCAGGTTACTTCCCTTCCTTTCCCATTGCCAAAGCACAATGTTAGACAGTCAAATTGCCTTCCCCTTGGGTCTGAGTGCTGGAAGGTGAAATCAGGCTGTTACATTTCTTTCCGTTGGAAGGTGAAAATATATTGGTAAATTAGATCCTTTCCTGCTGATGGAGGGACAGCTTGGATGGGAACACCTGCACCCTGAACCTCTGTTCCTGTTGCGTATATCTGCTGCTAGCCGGGAGGCAGACAGGCAGTGGACAATGGGAATGTCCTAAAAGCCAGTACAAAAGAAGTACTCTGCCTTCCAGGCCAGGGCAGTGTAATAGGAAAGTACCCAGTTTTTCACACTGACATTCAAGTTTGTTTTTTTATAAAACATAGTGTAATAAAAAAAACAACCTAAAAAACCCCCAACCCAAATCAAATCGGTTCTGTAACAGAACTCATGGGCTGACTGCAGTTAATGCCCTTGAAATAATCCAGTAATACATGAAAAATTCTCCTACTGCCCAAAGACAACCCGTTAACTTCCTTTTATGAAACTGTAGGTCTTTTTATTAGGTTACAAAACTACTTCAAACAAATGAAAACCAAATGTGTAAAAAAATGTGAGTGTTTTTCTTTAAACTCCTACCAAAATAGCATAAGCCAAAGGGCTCTTCAAGCACAGCTCTGCCTCAGTCTCTCCTGCAGGCTGGCTTGGGCTTTTGTGAGTGAATGCAGAGCTCATCTATTGAGCAACACGCTTCACCGTGCTGTTAGAGGCAGGACCTATACGCAGTAACGGAAGTATTAAGCAGCCATTCAGTATGGAACTATTCAGAATAGCGAACCCTGAGATATGTGAAAGCATTATGCAACTCAAGATTGGCACATGTTGTGTTCTCCAGGCCAAAATAGTTGCTTTTGTGGAGGCAGGCTATTTTAACATTCACAAATGCAAAAGCTTTCAGCACGCGTGGTGAACCTATACCCTGCCTTGTAATATTATTCATTCTGTGCTAAACAGACATGACGCCAAAAGCAGCCCTGCCATAAATGAGTGCATCTACTATTGAGATCAATAAGAGCTGCACTTGCTTGCACCAGGGCTGGATTTTTGCCTATAAATTACACACAGTTCCGCTGTGGATGGAAAATGTATTAACCTCCTGTGAACATAAAATGCAGCATGTCATTTGTAGGATTTTGCTTTTCAGTGATTGCTTCCTTACTGGAGAACAATTACATTCAAGTGGGAAATGTTTTAGCAACAAAATCTTTGTGTACTGCCTGAATGTGCTCGTGTCTTGGCCTCAGTGAAAACAACCCACATGTGATGATTATGGTCCAGGCATTTAGTCCTTGTAAGGACTAAATGCCAGGCTGTTTTGGGCAAGAGACCAGTAAATGAGACTGCAATAAGGTGTGTTATTGTACAGAGCAAACCTTAGTAAGCAAAATGCACAGGTTTTATTTCCTCCATCTTTGCGTCTTGTCTGGTGAGTTATTAGTCTTCCTATTAAATACTCCCTCATCTGGCTCATACTTCAGTCAAAGGCTAAAGCCCTACTTGTAGGTTTACCTGACCATGCACATGGTCTTAGTGCCAAGACCCATTAAGGTATGTAGATTGTGATATTTTCCTGTAAAATGAAGCAGAATCCTGCTTCTAAATGTTCTTGATGCATTTGGGCTGCACTGGATTTAGGAACTGGCACATGTTACCAACTTTTAAATTTCTATCTGTGCCACTTTAGCTCATGCAGTTTTTGCTGCTCCACAGACATAGAGGGCTTGGAGGATGAATAGCCAAATGAGTCGAGGACATGGAAATTCCAGAGGAAATCATCTAATTCATTAGATATATTGGGCAAGAGTCACAGAGCATGAAGAAGGTCCACAGAAATTTTTTGGGGATTTTGGCTCCCCTTATATTAGTTATGTAAACAGGCTTTGTGATGTCATGGCAAAAGCAAGTAGACACCCAGAAGATAATGTTCTCTAGCTTAAAAATGAAAATAATTAGAGACTATGATACTGCATTTGAGGAAAAAACTGTGATCTTAAATTGTGTAGAACAATGCGGTCCTTCAAGAGGTTTCATGTAGATCCTTAATTAGAAATGTTTTCTGAGTATTAAGTGCTTAATTGTGTTCTCTCCCAATGCACACAATTGAGAGTTGCTTCTTAAAGGACTATAGATTATATATTCCACCTAGTTTTCTATAGAATTATGTACAATGGTCTGTCCTAGGTTACAATATAAAATTGTGCCCAGGGATGTATTCTATCCCCATGAGCCGTTGGAGCCAAGGTGGGGCAGTGTTCTCCCTTATCTTCTGTTAACGAGCCCAACAATGCCTTCCCAGAAAACGTTATCTCTGTTTAATGGGCCATCAAGGATCCATTTGCACGACTGATAAGATGAAATCATGCTATTGTGAGATGCTCTGCCCAGGGGGAGGAGCCAAGCATTCCCACCTGGATATAATCCAGGGTTTGAGACCCCACTGGCAGCTTCTATCCACTGAACTCTCAGAGGAGACGAGCTACCAGACGTTTCTACAGGGATCACTGCTTTGGATCATCTCTGCTCCAGCGGAACCACATCTGCTGCTCTAGGAGGATTCCCGGACTGCTTCAAACACCCTGACCAACAGGGTGTTAGGTTGTATCATTCTATTTATTTCACCTTTTTTCCCTTCTTCTTCTATTAAATTGTATCTCTGACTGGGAGTCTCACTGGTTTTGCTTTCAAACCAGCACATGGTCAAACGCATTGTGGTCTCAGGATAAATTACAAAGTACTTAAATGTATTTCATTACGCATTATACTTCATCTTCAGGCAAAAATATGTTTTTGTCAAAATATTGATTTGTATTATCAGGGCACGTTGTATAAAATCCAGGACTGAATTTCATTTTAGGGAACTGTGCAATTTGTCTAACCATTCCAAGGAAAAGGACATCAAATACATATGAGCAACTGTGTTGGTGAAATGAATTTTAATCATGTTTATCATCCTTCCAGATACACTGTACAATGGCATTTGATAAATTTCACTCCCTAGACCTTAGTCTGATCACTGATGAGATAGGAATGTTACAACGTCCTAGTGGCATCGAGCTGGATTCCTGCTCTTAATAGAGTGCTGATAATATAGACACTAGTAATTTATCTGCTACTTAAGAAAAAATAAACCTGATTTTGTGAAAGGAGGAAAAACAAATAAATGAGTATAGGTGAGAATTAATGTAGACATTCCCTGCAGTATATAATTGGTGTCTAGAGGTTTTAAGGACTGAATGTATTTGAGAGATTGTTTTTTCTTTCCATCGTGTGCTTAAAACTTGAGAATCATGAAACATAGAATCTTTCATTTTTATTTTTTATTTTTATTTGACTTTCCTACAGATTTTCCAGATGACCTTGGAAAAAATTGGAAGGGGCTAATTCTACACTGGAAATCAGTGACCATATTCCACAAAGAGATGAGGACCGAAACTGCATCCTTCCTCTTCACTTATAAAAAGACGCAAAGAGGGTACTCCTATCTCCTCTTTGGGGTACAGCAAACCTAAATCACCTGCTATTTGCAAAGATTCTAGTGTCAAAAATATGTAGGCTGCCTCTGCTTGCATCTGCTGGGACTCCGAAGAGCAGAGCTTTCTCGGGTTGTGGGTTATCCAGCAGAGGGCTGTCACACATGAAAACTATTCGTATGCTGCTTGGTCCAAAACTTGCTGAAAGCAAGAGGAATCTTTTCTTCTGTCTTTATAGTCTGTTTAAATGCAGATTTTTACTGTATTTCAATATTAGCCTTGAAATGAAATGGCAGTGTGTTAGCACTCCCATGGCATTGTTGGCAGCTTGCCTTAGAAAAAAATTTCAAAACCTTCCAGTGCTGGCCAGAAACACAATAGCAATTTTTATTCTGTTGGTGGTTGATACAGTGCTAATATCCTTAACAGCTGTGAGTGAGAGGTGCTTTGAGTGTTGCATGGCTTTAGTTAACTTTTATCACTCTTACCTATTTATTTGATATGTGACCCAAGGGTATTTGTGATACATGTCACAGGAGCTAGAAAAGAAACACATCAGGTGGATCCTGACCTCATGGAAACTAATGGCAGCATTTTCTTTCATTTTCAATGAGGTCAGGGCTGTGCTTGAGCTTCTTCTTGGAGCTTATGGCTCTCAGGGTCCTTGGGGCACTCTTGAACCTTACTGATCCTGACCAGCGTCTTCCCTCTCTCTGGGAGACCAGTTTCAGCTCAGGACTTGGCACCCAACTCTGATCTGAACTATGCTGTGGGCAGGTTTATCTCTGACCTTGCCCTCTGGAGGGACCCCTGTCCTGTCTCCAGTCCTACCTCTTGCCTGCTGGATGGACCTTGGAAGGGCCCAGTTACTTTGTCTGGTCAGAGGCTGCTGGTGACATTCATTGCTGTGACCTCCAGGCTGTGTCCCGTGCTCAGACTCCGTGGGACTGCCACTCTGCCAGTGAGGGCATGGCCTGTGCTGGGTCACCTGTTCTTCCCCATTTGATCCACTCATGGCACAGTCTGCTCCCACTGCTCATGCAGAGACTCTGTTTATGCTCTGTGAGAAATCCCCAAAGAGAAATTCAGTCAAACCACTTAGAGCACTTGAAGTGAACAGAGGGGTTATAATAATCTTTGCAGGATCACAAGTCTGTGTAATGCAAAAATGTGCAACCCAGGAAATAGAGATAGTTGTATACAGCTTAACTGAGTAGTAAGCAGCTTTTGCTGGAAGCTAATCTTTTAGATATCCAGATCTATTAAAGAAATGGTTAGTCTTCAGCCTAGCAGAGAACAGCTTGAAAAGTGAAGAACTATAGAGGTCAAAAGAATAAGATTTGAAAATAGAATATCCAGACAACCCAACTTTATTGTACTTGGAATTTAGGAAATCAGGTGGATTTAGGGCTAACTTCATGATTATTGCAGTTTATTACCTGATGCTTGGATGCCTGTGACTAGCCAGACACAGAACATGACAGACTGTGCTATTTTTTGTTCACTGTGAGGCAAAAGGGGCAAACTTCACTCAGTTTTCTTTAAGCTTTCCTCTCCAAGTATCAAAACAACAAATGCATAGAAACAATCTGAAATTGTGTTGGTGGGAAAACAGCTGTCCTCAGGGTATTTACCTTTAGGCTAACAATCAATTCAAATTCACCTTTTATATCCGCTTCCTTTTTCTCTCTCTCTTTTTTTTTTTTTTAATAAGAAATACAGCCCTCAGAATGATTGGGATTTTCTTTTGTAGTTAATATGAAATGCAAATACTTGTACAAAAGTTTGGTACTGAGTAGATGATATTTCATATGTGTGCCTCTGGGCCCTCTATCTTTCATGTCAGGGAAGGACTTTCTCAATTTCAAGGGTGTTTCTGCATGATCCCCGAATCGGCTTTGTTTTTTGAGTTGAAGTGGGAGAAGTGTCATTGTTAAGTAGCTAATTGCAAGGAGAAACTTGTCCAGCCCCTAATGGGAACTGCACCATTTAACAGGAGCTTCACGATGAATGGAGGGGATTTAAAATGCCCAAGGCTTGTCTGCTTGGTATAAATAATGCCTCTTCCAGCCCTAATAGATGCAAGCAGACAACAGGTTTTGTGTGGAAAGTGTACCACTCTGAAGGAAACCAGGCTATTGTTCAGAAGCTAGATTTGGAGAAAGTGGTGTAACAAAATTTAAGTTCGTCATTTGCACAGTGAGGTGGGAGAGGGCTTTAAAAATGCTTCTTGTTGCTTTTTCCCTGTAAAATGACATTCTGATCAAAGGCATTCAGTGGAAAGATTTTGGGATCTGCCAGTACAAGTCTGGGGCAAAATTTGCCCTGTGGCATATCCTTAGGTGTGCTTGCACTGTATAATGAACATAATGCAGCACCAGGAGGGTGCAGGAAGACCTACTGTAATTACTGTTTAGCAGCCTGTATTGGATCTTGGGACAAGATGGTCACGCACTTCTGAGAGCAAAGCTTGAGCGAGGGATTGCACCCTGTCCCTTAAATGTGACTCTAGTAGTAAAAGGACTGCTAAAAAGAGGTGTTCTTTCTCTTCCCCTTACCAAAAACCTCCAAGGCTTGCTAATGCTTCAGACAGTTACTTGTTAATATTTGGATAGCTTTGAAAAAGTCTTTTTAGCAAGGAAGGTATTATTTATAGCTACTCTTTACAGATCACAATTCACTTAATGAAGTCAGAATGCTTCTGCCTTGAAGCATGAGTGTTGTGGCCCTTACTGCTTTTTACTCTCCTGTTACCTTTTTCTCTAGTTCTGAGATTTGGTCAGAGACAATATCCTCTGTGGGACACTGCCTTTCCTTGCCATTTTGTCTTCCTCCCTTATTTCCTCTTATCCTGTTCTCATGTAGTATTAATGCACGAGATGATGATTCTGCAATGAGTTGACAGAGGTTTCACTGTCTGTTTTACTGGTAAATTGTTGCTGAAGTGTTAGTCACTCATGTGAAGGCATTGATTTGCAGAATGTACTAACACTTCCAGTTGATGGCATGGATCAGTAGGTTTTACTTTTTGGTTATCAGATTCACACGTTTCCTTTTATAAACTTTTGTGTATAGATTTCTGCAAAGCACATTTGAAATAACTTATTTTAGTCAACTGTCTTGGACCACATAGAGATTGAGTCCATTGAGCATAGACCTTGATTTAAAACAAAAGGGCCTTCAGAGTAACGTATCTAACCTCCACAGAGCAGATTAATTCATGGAAATGTTTGTTGAGGTACTATGTCATAGGAAGATTATATGAGTTTTTCCAGTAGATTTAATTATGAAGATGATTTTGAGAAAATGACACCTCACCACTACTAGTGAATAAGGCAGCTGAAATTCCTCCAAATTCGTAACCTAAATTCAAGTTCATCTTCTCAAAGGACTGTGTCAGTAATAGCCTGCAAAGCACTTCTGTACATTGTAGGAAGCTTAGAGAATAAATTATTTGGGCCTTCCAGACTGCTGAAAAATTGTAAATGTATCACTGGTGAGCAAGAGAAATTATTTGTAATAAGGCACACTGTTTTCTGCTTCTGAAGTTGTTGCTATCAAAAAACCACGTTATGGATGGCAAATGCTACTAAGGCTCTCTATCAATGTCCTGTATGGCTGATGTCTGTAAAATATCTAAAAGGGTCTTTCTGATGATCGTATCTTGAACAGAAAACAGCACAGCACTCAGGCATAAAATTGCATACAGCATACAATTAGTTTTCTGGAGTGAAAACTCATCAGTAAAATTTTTCTGAAATTAATGCTGTCAGTTTAAGTCAGTGTTATCAACTGCATAATTTCTGGTCAGTGTTTCTACCATACACATGAAGCCCATTATCCAGGGCTGTTGTGCTTCACTATGTCTGGCATAACACATGGATTTCCTTTAATCAATCCTCTCTGAATGAGACCACTACCTCTTTCTTTGGTATGTTTTTATAAACCACATATTTTCATTTTAGGAAGGTGTTTCTAGCACATGTTGATAGTCTAAGTAAGCATGTAGTTATGCTCATAAATGAAAAAGACTTTCTTATCTGCCTTTTTCCTTTCTTCTTTTTTTCATGTTTTACTGTAAAGGCAGGCATCATGCAGATATAGGCAGTGAAATTATTTCATATTCTTTTCAGGTTTTGATAGCTTGACTATAATGGCTCAAAATCCCATGATTTTGGGGCCTGTGTTTCTTTTGGCATTTGTTTAGTTGAATAGATCAGTCCGTCCAGAGGAAGTACAGTATTCTCTCTCTGATTTTATTCTCTCTGAGGATAAAATCTTCAACCTTAGAGCTCCTTTCTCATTTGTGGTTGACTCTCTTGGTATTTCTGCCTCCTGTCAACTCCTTCATCCAGTACTGGAGTGGTTTCTGAGAAGATTGACTAAATACTTTTCTTCTTTAGTGTCTGTTCAAATCCCCTGACTGTCTATTGTCTGAGGCACATAAAAATTTCTTCTAGAGGAAAGTGCCAGAACACTAATACATATTGTCAGAGACATTGTTCCAGTACTCAGAAATAGACTCTGATATGCCATTCTTTATGCATGCTCTGTTAGAGCATAAAGCTTGGGGCAGAGATAAAGAGAGATCCTCATCTAAGACACTGGAAGGAAAGGAAAGAAACTAAAAACAAACTTAGGGCTAAAAAAGAGATGGCAGATCCTGAGGCAGTTTGAATAATATTTGAGATTGTGGTAGATTTTATCAGCATGGTAAAATAAGTAAGTGTTAAAATTAATCTGTGAAGAAGCAAATTATTTATTATTACACTTATTAGTTTTTTAATTATTTGTGAATAAATATACTATAATTCTTTTCAAACAGTCTAGAAAGATTCAAAATGTGGATGAAAATGTCCACAGAACTGGGCAATATTTCCAACTGGATGCTAGTTATATAATTATTATAAGCCTGCTGGTGTTGTTTTGCAACTAACGTATTTCTGCAGCTTCTGTAGTCATACATGTAACTCATATATAACATCAGCATATTGCATCAGCAATTTACAGTTTATTGCTGTTTAATTGCCAGTCGTTAATTCTACCTGACATTAAAACCATGTCAAGCCATTGGCAAGACCAAAGTCACCCCTCATATTAAGAACAGCTTTTGCAAAGCGTTAGATGTTTCTGAATCAAAGACTGGCATTTCTCAAACACATATTGTATTATTGGGCCACATCCTTAGATCTTAAGAACTCTAATTTTTGTGTATAATTGCACAAATATCCTGTTCTGTATATATGTTAGAAGAATTATTTTTCAAATATTTTATTTTTCATGTATTTTTTCAAAATATTTCCTGTTTGCTGCACAAATCGTCTGTACTGTAAACCCTGTCAAAAATGATGTGTTGGAGAAGATAGCAATTTCAGTCAATTTACTCAAAGGACTTAGCCTTCAGCAAAGTGTAGTTCTTCTAATTCTATTTATTATTCTTACTTAAATAAGAATTTATTATTTATTATTGAATAAATAAATTATATCTATTTGTTTACTATTTATTTATTTAATTTATTTCTCTCTAGGATTCCTATTGTACTGCCTGCTTAAGCATGTCCTGCCATTTCCTACCTGACTGGAAGGAAAAACCAAATGTAGAGTTAAGATGGCAAAGCTCCTCTGTGAAGTTCTTTCCCCAACAGTGAGCATGCTGTGTTTCCAGGCACTTCACACTTCATAGCCATTGAGAAATGCAGCCCTTCTGACAGCAGAACGGGTAAAAGGCCCGTAAATGTGAAACACGAGTGTGAGTGCTGCTGGGCTCCTTTCCTTTTCACATACGGATGCGATGGCACAGTGGGGCGGCAGCTGCATGGCACCGCTGGCACCGTGTCCCGTGGGCTGGGGAGCACTGTGGTGCTGCTAGGAAAGCAGGAGCCAGGACCCTCCTCTTGCTCAGCCCCTCTGGGGCTCCTTTCCCCACAGGCACCCTGTGTGCCTGGCCGGTGGGGACATGCGGCACTGAACAACATTACAGCTGAACTGTTCGGTGCCCTCTCCTCCCTCGAGATTCCTGTGCCTGATGCAGAAGCACATCCTTTCACTTCCACGTGTTCCTTGCTTGGGCGAACAGGACGAAGTGAGTCTTTTCAACAGCAGTTCCCATCTCAGCTCTACTGGAGAGGTTCGTCAAAACTGACACTTCTCAAAATCCCCAGACCTCCTGAAAAGTGTCCCTCCCCCCTGTTATCTGGCAAGCATTTTGCCCCTTGTTGTGCATGCCCTTGGAGCTGTTGTAACCCCAAGGGGTCTGCAGCACACCCCAAGCAGAAAGCAGGGTGTGGGTAGAGCTCTGTGTTCCCCTATGCAGCCCTGGGGCTGTTGTCACTGCTTCCCCGCCTGCCTTTACACCTGCTCCATTTGCTGTGAAATCTGGGCAGAGTAAACAAGAAAGTGTCACAGCTTTTCTCATCCAGTGAGTGATTTGGGTATAGCCTCAAGTATGCAAGGGAGAATATGACTTCCAGCAATGTGAGACGAGACATGGCAGGATATGAGGGTTTGGCCCTGAGGTGGAGGCAGATGTAGAGGCAGGAGCTGAGGATGTACACCTGATGTGTGTATCCCCCTGCCTTATTCAATGAAAGGGTATTATGTTCTCCGTGAGTTTTCCTGAAGGATTTCTTTCACAACAGCAGAGATCAGCTCAGAGTTATGTAAAGTTGAGGGGAAAATAATGCAGTAAGGTTTGAAGCACAGCTGGAGCTTCAAAACATCTGTGTGCATGACTTCAGACCTCTCTGAAGGACTGGAGCCCTGCTTAAGAAAAAAATTCTCTTTTAAAAATTCCTCTAGAGAAGTCACTGCTCTTATTTGCTGCTGAAGCACCCCTGCATTTTGCATTAGGAGGACATTTACAAGGACTAAGAGGCAAGACGTATAGGAGAAAATTGACACCCAAGAAAAGAATAACTATTGCGTTTTGAAGCTTGCAGAGGAACAAGCGTTAGATAAATGCATATGACAAACAGATCCTGTTTGATCTCTGTAGGAAGATTTGACAAGTCAGACACACAGGAGCCATAAATTACCTGTAATGGCAAAAATTACATCAGTTATAACCTTTTAAGCAGTTGTGCGTCATACAGCATCAATTCAGAGATAGTAATCTAAGAAGAACCAGTCTCTCTGTGCATGATTCCCTTGTAATATACAGCTGCAAGAGTAAGCTGTGTATGATTTTCATAAGACATGATAAAAATCTAATGGTTCTAGGCTCCATACCGTAAACCTGTGCAGATAACTAGCTCAGACTTACTGATAAACATACTGGGCCAGAAAAACCATTTTTTACTTTAAAAATGAAATGGAAGTATGATTGAGATGTCATGGTGTGGGGGTACTGCATGAGGAAGATTCCCATAATCAGTCATCAGGCTGTTTCAAAGACAAGTTGTGGAGCTGGAGGGGGGTGGGGGCTGCCAGTGCTGCAGAGCAGCCTGCGAGGATTTTTGTACCTGTGGGACATTCTGTGCCTTCTTTAGTCGACCATCCTGGGTGATTTAGTTGTCTTTTCTTTGGTGCCTGGCTTGGAGGTTGGTGATGAAGGTGGGATGGGAAGGGAGGGAGAATCACAGGTTCATTAAGTTTGGAAAAGACCTCCTAGGTCATCGAGTCCAACCATTAGCTCAGTACCACCAAGCTACCAACACTTCTCAAAGTGCCACATCCACACGTTTTTTGAATACTTCCAGCAGATGAAGCAGTTAGCACTTGGGTGCTGGGCTGACCACCACTGCCATCAGGGCATGACAGCACAGGTCCTGTCAATGACCTCTGCTAGGTGCTTGCTTCCTGTTCCTGCCTAATGGCAGAGCTTGATTTACCCTTGAGCCTAAAGAGACTATTTCCACCCTTGCTTGTGCTCAAGTGGCTGCTCTTGGGGCTGGAGGGGCTGGCTTTGCTTTTAAGCAGGCCCTGTGCACATCTCCTTGGTGTGCTGCCTCAGCTGGGAAGGGAGCTGCTTTGGCAGTCAGAGGGATGAGCTAACTTTGGAGCCAGTACTAGGCAGACTTGCAGTCCTAGCAGAGAAGGCTGCCAGTGCTGTGGTGTGGAGAACATTCTTTTAGCTCACTGGTCATTTTAATTCACTTTTTATTACTGCCTGTTACTTCAGACCTAAAGGCCAAAATTCTTCTAAGGCTGCTTTCCCAGAAACTTCCCCAACAAGCTGAATCACGCTGGGAAAAGCTGCTGCCTGGCATTTTTCCCCTCCAAAAAATAATTTCTTTATGTGGTAAGGAAATCTCTATTTTTACTACCTTTTTGGGTAGGAAAAGAGAAAATTACACAGTGGTTCTATGAACTGCAGTTTCTGTCCCTGTGCTGCTTTCTGTCAGGAAACTAAGCACATGTGCCAGGAGCAGCCTGGGTGCTGGCAGGCTGGGGTGGGCTGGGAGCAGCCTTGCCTGAGGGCTGCCAGGCACCCCATGGCTCCCCAGGGTCAGTGGTTGATGGCCTGATGATACTGCTGGCCCCAAAAAGGTGCTGGCTGTCATGTTGCCCTTCAGAGTAGCCCTGGGCTGGGGACAGGTTCTAGTGGTGGCCATGGGGATGTGGGTGGGGTAAGGCAGGGCTGCCCTGTGCTGGGCACAGATGTGCTGAGCTGCAGGACCCCTCAGGGGTAGGGGAGTAGAGGAGTCAGGAGAGAAGACAAGCTGCGGAAAAGGAGGGGAAAGGAGAGAAAAGGTGGCAATTTAATTTTTGTCTCAGCATCCAACTCTATTTTAATTGGCAATAAAGTACATTATTTTCCCCAAGCTGAGTCTCTTTTTGTCCTGAAATGATGTCCTTCACCCACAAACTTTTCCATCTCATTTTCTTGCCCTTTGAGAATTTGTTGCTGTAGCTGCTGCATGGGGCTAGCCAAGCCTTCAGGAAGGGGATACTCCAGCAGTCTTTCCTCCTTGGGCATCACTTTCATATCAAGGTTGAAGTACTAATCCTTGACATAGAACTGGTGGGTTTTTTTCTTCTGTCAGTACAGACAGGGTGATAGTTGCTGCTTTAACTCAGGGTCTTCTGAAGCTGTGGGACAGCAGAACTGGATGTATTGCTGCCCTGGGCCTCCTTGGTCCAAATTCTTCTGGAAAAAAGAAAATCAAGAGGATTGGATCACATTCTGTAGATACAGACAGCTTAACAGCACAAAAGTGATAAAACTCAGCCTTCTGGGAAGGTTCAAGCATAGCTTCTGATTCAGAGTCCAATGTAGAACATCTTTTTTCTTTAGCATTTTGGGACCATGACTAGGCTATGAAGTAGATGAGAACAAATCTCTTGAATGGGCAATAAAGTGCAAGAGGATATTTTACTTTTAGTTGGCTTTCTTAGAGAAATGTGTTATATCTAAAGTATATGCCTGTCACTTCACAGAAATGTTTAGGGCTTCTGCACAGCTTTGTCTAGACCTAGAAGAGCAGCAGGTCCCAGAAGCTCTGACAAATTAATTGTAAAAAACTTGGTTGGTGGACAGGCCCCAAACGAGACCAAATTCTGAGGGAATAATGGGAAATCAGCTGTAACATATTGTTCTTGGTAATGGTCTGGCCATCCAGGCAGGTGTCCTGTGGAGCTGGAACGCAGCAAGGTGCAGGCTGGCCTGGATGTGTCCCCTCTCCCTTGCCAACAGTAGTACTGCAAGGGAGAGGCAGAAGTCTACAGGAAACAAAGGTTGATTGCTTCTGCCTTTATGGAAGAACCTACATTTCTCCCAGTGCCTCAGAAAAAGGCTATTTATTTATTTATTTTTAGCAGCATGCCCTTCAGTAGGGTTTGCAGATGGCAAGGGTCAGGGTTCTGTGATGTTCTGTGTGTCTGCCCTTAATTCCTTTTGTTTGAACTTACTGTGACTTGCAGGAGAATCCTCTGTATTTGCTGGTATAAATGGATGCAACAGCTCATCTTTACTGTAAACATTATCTATGTTATTAACAATAATAAAGACATCAACCTTTTCCTCTGGATTTTTTTTTTTACGAGTTGTCAGAAAACTGAACTCTTGCTACCCCAGAAATTTGGGCCTAGGGAGTTCAGTGGTTAGTATATGACTACTCTAGGGGAACAAAAGGTACCTTTCCAATTAAAGTTAATAGAGGGATAACTTCAGACACACAAAAGTAAAAAAAGACACCTATAAGTCATGGTGAGTTCAAAAGGAAAGAATTAAGGTAGGCACACAAAGCATCATGGGAAGTGCTATTCAAGATACCATGTCAAAAAGGCTGATTAACAGCAGTTCCAAGTCTACCTGATCACCAGGGAGTCTTACTGATAAAAATTATTTCCCCTCCAGAAAGAAGAATCTCCCTGAACTGAACAAATGTGTCACTTTTGAATAAGGATTCATGAAAAGGCAGAAGAGGAGAAGAAAAAAGAATAAAGGTATGCATTCACCAAAAGATCTGAAATTTGTAACTTGTGACTGTTTATCAGTCTTTAAGTTCTGAATGAAACTGCAAGTCATATGTCAGTGAGCAGCATTCAGATCACTAACTTTGCATTTCTTTTTTGTTTAAAAGTGGCTGTTTGTAGATAAAATTCTCCGGTGTTGGTTGTAATTGCAATCAGAGAAATCTAATGGCTTTGTTTGATGTGTTGCTTAGACCTTCCAGGCTGTAAGGCTTTTCAACATTGTCCTCTAAAGATATTGATTGAATTTTGGTGCTACTTTGTGGAATCTGGTGGTCTGTGTTGTGTACAGAACTCAAACTAGATGAATGTAATGGAAAATTTTAGGCATAAAATAAATTTATGTTAGGTCAGTAATTAATTTTGATTATACTCCTCTCCCCTACAATTTAATTTCTTTAGGCTGTTTTAAACACATTGAGCTGTGCAGAAGAAAAGATACATGAAAGAAAATGCTATTGGAATGTCTTTTTGTGAGCATGATGCACAAATGCCAATTTTTTTTTTTTTTAATTTGGCCCTTATCTGTTGTTTGACCTTTTATAACTCTGATGTATATTTACATGGCATTTTTGAGGAATTTCTCTTTAAATCACCTTTTAATGTCTTCTTCTATACCCATGGTTTGTTCCTCCATTTGTGGTGATGTGGAATGGGTTAGAAAACATGATTACCACAGGTGGGAGGCAGTTCAGTATGAAAATGTGGGCAAGTGAGATGTGGTGTTTGGAAGAATTACAGTGGACTGTATGTTTGAGCTGCTTTCTCAGGGCTGCTGCATTACATGTGTGTTAGGTGTGCCCCATGCTTTGACATTAACTGATGGAATTCAGGAAAAGCTCTGCACTGAGTATAGTAGGCTTTGCTGGACTGCAGCAATTTGAGATGCAGCAGGGATGAAACAAATGGAAGCAGTGGGTTCTTTGGCTGCAGCTGGACAGGAGAAAATGAACAAGTCCATGCTGTGCTGTCTGGGCAAAAATGAGATGACTTTTTGAACTTCAGGCAAGTTGTGAGAAGCTTCACTCAGTACAAGAAAGAAATTTATGCTGTTTACCTATAAAATGGGTGTAGAAGGAGGCTTCAGGTAACAAGCTGCTAATTGAGCAATAATCTGTCTTGCAAAGGGAAATTAGGATTTGCCTAGTTTATCGTATATTCTAGATAAAGTGTTGCCTTCTGAGAAATCATTCAGAGTTTTCCTTCTGTTTGGCTCAGCACTTAGAAAATCAGTGGGCAGTGAGTTTCACCTTACATTTGTGATGTTTTGTAAAAGAGAAATTTTAAAACTGTTTACATTCTTCTGTGTTTTCTCTAGATGAGTCATCAAAGTTCCCATAGGTTGTGTTTTTGGTTTTTTTTTTTACTTGAATTTTTTAATGTTATGTGCTGCTATTACTGGTATTTAAATGTTAGAGCGGGCTCTTCTTAACTCATTTCCTGACTCTGCTGTCTTTAACACCTTGGGGAGCTGTAGAGTATGAACTAATTCACTTTCAGCATCTCATTGTTTATTCATAATGTCATAGTAAAAATGCAGAAAAATATGAAAAGAGCAGTCTAATTGTAGAATAAATTTATCCTAAAAAGTGCATGTGTATGTATAGAAATATGTGCACCTGTAAAAGAGATTAAATTAAATAATATTTATATTTTTACATTATATTATGTTCCACATTACGTTCTATGGAATATTTCAATAAACCTTGGGAAAATTTTATGTATAATTATGATACATATTAGCATTTTCAAACAGATGCATATTGCCCACAGTTATCTGGAATATATATTAATTTAATCTATTTGTCCACTTGGTGTTGTCCCAAACAAGAGAGTTAGTACGAGAAAAGGAAGGTTATTATTTTCTTTATTTGACTGAAGAAGGCTGCCACACAGAAAGCAATTTATACGCGTTAAGAGTTAAGTTCACAATCACTAAGCAAGTTTTCCTAGAGGGAAAAAGAAGCAGTGTTGTTTGTGTTCTATTTCTGTACATTCCTATTATCATTTCTTTGACTTTGGGTTATCCTTCATGGAGACAAGAGAACCATGTCCTTGCAGCCCACATGACCACCATCCAGCTCCCTGTGTAAGAGCTTGAATGCACCTCTGAGCTCTCAACTATTCTGATGAAAGATTTGGATCCTCTGGTTCTCAAGGGACTGCTGGGTTGTTACTCTGCTCTTCTCCTGAGAAAACATTGTAGGCTTCTGGCGCTATTGGTTTTCATGCAGAAGTCCCTGTGTTGTTATTCTAGTAAGCAGTTTTAAAACACACATGTTTTGGGAATTCTGTTTGAAGGAAAATGACAAGCATATTTAGCAAATCACAGCTTTTTTGGCAGGTGAGCTGACAGCAGGCTTCAAATGCAATTGATTGGTGGTTGATTTAACATCAGTAATTTCAGCAGACTGTACTGTTTGACAACAGTTTTCTAAGGCATTGTATAAGATGAGAATAGTTTCTACAGAATGAAGAATTTCTTATAAAAGGGGGAAGTCAGGATAAGGTAGGTTAGCTGTGAAGAAGAAGAAAAAAAGCTTTTGGTGAAGGTGAAAAGAAATCATATCATTTGCTTTAACCTGTCATTGGTTTTCTCTCCCCTGAAAATTTCTGTTTGCAAAAGTTTCTCAAGTCAAATGAAGAGTTTTTCATCTTGTAAATCTTCAATTTCTTTTAAAAAAGATTTATTTTCTTTCTCTCTTGGACATTAAATATAAAAATTCTCTTTAATCTTTTAAAAATTGCTTCAACAATATGAATCTCCCTTAATGAGGAGATCCCTCCTCCTTGTACCTCCTTGGACTCAGTTGTCTTCTCACTTGAACACATTTCATTACAAACGTGGTTTTGCTAGAAATAATCATAGTTTGTGTTTATTTTTTAGATTATCCTTCCTTTAGTTTCCTGTACTTTATCAGTGTTTAGTTGAAACTCTACCATATATCAAAATCGGCCTGTCTTTGCTCCTGCCTGCTTGCCTTTGACTCTTTAAGTTGCTTTTTTTTTGATCTTGCTTTGTTCTATCAGGTAATCAAAGTAATTTGTTGGGTTTTTTGTTGTCTTGCGCAAACTTGGCCATGCCATCTTTCACACCGCCTTTTGCAATGTAACCTTCCAGAGCACATAAACAGCTCTGTCCTTTGTCCCACTGAAGCCTACCCTCTTACATTCATCTCTACTCTGCTGTCTTAGGGGAAAATTTCTCAGTGTGCCATTAAAGCAGTGGTGTCATTATGCTGGTTGTAACTTTCCATCTTTCCCCATCTTCGATTTACTCACTTGGCTTTCTTACTGTTTTGAAAAGTACCTAGGGTACCTTGTATCTGGTGCACGGAAACAAGTTCGTTTTTTTAAAATATTTACTAATTATATTCTAGAAAGTTCATTCTGGAGAACTGCTTCTGTGTAATTCTTTAATCAGGGACACAAAGCTGGGATGCACCAACAGTACAAAGGGAGTTTGGGACAGAAGAACAAATGGAGTTTGAGATAGCACGCAGAAAGAGCTGGATAATGTTGAGGACTACAAATGGGATAAAATTTCTGATTGCAGAAGATAACATCATGTATTTGGGGGCTCTTATTGAAACCTGCTGCTCCAAGCTGGGAGGTCAGCAGCTGGAAACAACCAAGAAACATACAGTACTCACTCTGTCACAAGCTGACTGTAAGCTGTGGAGGTATGAATTAGGTAAATGCAATCCTAGGATTGCAGGAAGGATAACTACATAAAGGAATCATTAATGGGACCTCATTTAAGATACCACATATGGTTTTGACTAACAGTGTTCAAGAAAGATGATCTGAAACTGAAGTTTGCATAGACAAGGCCATAGAGATGATCAAGGAAATGGAGAATTTGTTTTACAAACAGGAGCTAGGAGAGGTTGGTTAAACTGGCAAGGCAAAACCTGAGAGAGCATGCAATTTTTTTGTCTTTAAATACATCATGACAGAAAATAACTCTTAATCTGAAGGGCAATGCTGGCAAGGAACAGAATGGTAAGCTGGCAAAGAGTACATTTTGGTTGGGGTTAAGAAAGAACTTTCTAACTATTAAAGTGGCTGAGCTCAGAAATGTGTCTATTCCATGGGAACAGTCCAAGCACAAAACACAGCAGAACACAAAGGTCAGTAAATTTATGAAGGGGGTTATCTGTAAGAAGGCTGCTCCTGAAAGCCAGAGATTAGACTACCTGAGCCAGGTGATCGTTCTAGACCTATGGCCCTTAGGACATTTAAAGTTACATATTTTTTAATAATAAATATATTTCTTTATCTATAGAAAAGACATTTGCACTTCATTCATTGTTTCAAATAAACTTGCCATTTGCAGAGAGAGGGATGTGTTTGTAACTGTGGTTACCCTCTAGAAGTAAACAAAGTTTCCATCCTTACAGTGATATGGGATTTGGAGCAGTTGCTTTTTAAATCACATTAGCTCAGCTAAGCTAACTGAACTTGACTGAAACTCTGCTTTTCTGAAATTGAGACATAGGTGTTGAAATCTTTCTACTGAAACAGTGTGTGTCAGCTAATTCAGTCAGTTGAACTGGTTTGGCTAAATAAAGCAGTTTTATGTCACTGACATACATTTTCAGCTGTTTGAATATCATCCACCATCTGATAGGAGTTAAATAAAAGCACCCAAAGACTTGCATTGGACAACAAGTTGAAAACAAAACCAAATCAAAGCAAAACCAAACCAAAATGAAGCCTCTAATGGTTTATAGATTGGTCCAACACAAACTGCCGCTATTATCTATATAAGGCTCTAATGCTCTTTAAAATAAAGGATTAATAGTGTTAACTTCTCTGTTGGACAAATCTTTTGCAAGTGAGAGGAGATTGGGATGCAAGACAATTTCCAGTTGCTTCTATCAGAGGACCTAGTGAAAGGAGAAAACCACAGTAAGAGTCATAAAAACATTATCCTCCCTGTGCTCTGAAAGGATGAGCTTGGCATCTGATGGGATGCCAGTGTGCTGCAAGTGTTGACTGCTGTTCTTTAAAGCCTTATAAAGAAACAAAACTAACAAAAGGCACTACAGACAATATTGCAGCAACGAGTGTTTCTTGGATGTCAAACACCCTCCAGCCCACACCACTTTGATCTTGGGAACAAACCATAAAGAACAAACAGAGTAATTTTTCTTACATGCTAAGATTTAACAGTGAGGTTGATGAACTTTTGGAAAACTAGCATAATGGGCATGCCTTTTCCATTTGCTAAATTGTTTTGACAAGGGCATATTTCATTTAAAGAGGCTGTTTTCTATTCCTTCCCTTTTTGGTCTCTGAAAAAAATAAAAGAGGAACTAATATAGAACTTCACAGTACAGATCAGCTCACCTTCCACATGAGCCAAGTGGAAAAAATATCACTTAAATGATCTTTTATTGAAGGGGGAATAGGAGGGTGGGGGAAATAAAAGTGCATGTAGACAGTATAGTTGGGTATTTGTGAGTTTTGGCTCATTTAGCCTTTTCATTGAAAGCCTCTGTTTCCATTAAACTTGCCAAGGAAAATGTATGAAATATATTAATACACACTGTGCACATTAGGGATGGGAGCAGTGACTTAGAGGCTATCAAAGCCCCTCTGGTGCTCTCTCTGGGACTAGATATGAGTATCAGCAGGCTCTACTGTGTTTGGTCACTATTTCCCATCTGCAAAAAAGATGCTGCTTTTAAATTTTTGTATCTCACTGTCCTTTCACCTTTCCTTAGGAACTGATATTGGCAAAACGGAGGAGGTTGTCTCCTGTGTTGCCAGTCCAACTGCCTCAGAAGGGTTTTACACTCCCTCAAAACCTACTTTTCCAGGATCCCCTTTTCTCAATTTGCAGACTTAAGTCTTCCCTCTGATTGTTATACATATACCCTTTAGGTATGTTAAAGCTCAGGCTCCATTCATAGATTCTTTTGAGATTCATTTTGTCAGTGTATCTCTGTCTTCCTGAACACTAAATAGATTTTTTTTTTAACTTTAGCTTAACAAACCAGAGTAAGAGACTCTTGAAATCTGGACTTTTTGGAATCATGAGTTCAAATCCTGGCTATATTTAACCCAAGCCTTTCATCCTGAGGGGATGCTGATTTATATGATTTCTGGTGGAAAACCTTAGCATGTCCAGGTCTTGGCTGCTCTGTCTGAATGGATGCTAATAGTTGCTGGGTGTAAGAGCCAGGATTTGTTCTACCAGGCCTACTCTTTCCCACTGTTTGCATTTCAGCAGTGCTGTGAGACACTGTCAATTTAGATACTACCTAATGACTGAATTACTTAATTTTCTTCTTGTCACACAGACAAATTAACCAATTTCTGCTCTTCATGGTTTTCCTTTTCAAAGAAGGCAGCAATGACAAAATTGTGCAAAGACACAACTATATCCTTGACCCTTTTCAGAGCAGAAATGTCCCCTTCACTGGAAGACACGCTGATGAATCCTTGCATTCAGTTTCAATTCCTTATTCAGCTATGCCCTGCAACAGGCTAAAAATGAAACTCAGAATGCCTAGTCGATGTTTCTCAGATTCTGTCCTGACCATTAGCAGAAGGAGTGGTGTTTATACTATCCAACTTCAGGCATCTGACATGGGCTATGGAGCTGCTTTGTCTCCTGGATCTGTTTGTGCTGCTGGATGGGATTACCATCTGCAGCTGGGTATCAGAGAGATGTGTGAGCTTGTCTCATTCAGATCTGGGAACAGAACTGCTATCTGGAGCAAAATGAGCCATTCTGCAAAATTTTCTGCTTACACAGTTCAAGCTAACAAGGACTATTCTTCACAGTTTGGCACATCTTTTCACATTTATAATAAAGCTTAATTGTGTGTGGTTGCATGTTTGCAATTGCATGTTTTGTTGCAGATGTTTCAACACTTCTGCCTGGTTTTGCCTAGGGGTAATTTTAACTGAGGTAGGAAAAAGAAATAGTTCTGCCAGAGGCAAACATTCTCAAATTACTCTTTTCTGTCTTCTGAAACTGCTTTCTGTCTCATGGCAGTTAATGGATGATCTCAGAGGAATATGGTATCTGCACATAAACCTCTTACCTTCAATTTCTCATGCAAACAGAACACAGAAATAACTGGTTAGAAAACAACTACTAAAAATACCCACAGTAATTTCTTTTTATGCTTTGACTTGTCGTAGCTTATGGGAAAGGAAAGAGAAATTATGTACAACTTGATGATTTTCCTGCTTTTTCAAAAAATTATTCTTTTCTCCATGTGATTGACTGAAATATTTTTTGGAAAACACTTAATGTAGGAGTTTTCCAAAGTTACTACAGCTGTTAAAATCCTGCCACATTGGGCCAAACTATCTAAATTCAAACAGAAAGTCAATTTTGCTTAAAGATTTATCCTGTGGCTTCTTCCCTGTAGGAAGCCTTTTATGGCTTCTTCAAGATTTTTCCAAGCTGGTTCTTTAAGGAAAGCTTGGTAAATCTTGTGAAACTTGACTTTAGTCATGTTCATATGAAGTGGGTATAGCCTTAAGTGTGTCTTTAGATACAGAAGGAATATTCACAGGTGAATGGCAAGATGGCTTCTAGAAGATTTCCAGCAAACACCCACAATTCGATGCGATACCTTATCCTAGCTCTGAATGCACTGGAGCACCACCTCTGCTTGGAAGGCCTTGTGTTGATGTCTTTACCTTCACTTCTCATGAAAAACCTCTCAATAATCCAAGAGAATAAGTCTCCAGCAGGTACAGAGCTGTACAGCTACACTGATTTGTGCCTTCATTAATAATCTGCTTCAGTTATTTGCTGATGAACTGACAACTTCCATAAACTTTGTAACAAAAAATGTTCACACTCAAGTATTTCAAAACAGGACCAAATGTCATACCCTCAAGAGCTGAACATTTCAGTGGACAAACGCTGGGGACCTTTCTATTTCCTCAGCTCACAACTATTTAGAGAGCATGTGAGGCACATCACTGGGGCAGCACAAGGCATCCTGCAGTGCTGCTGAGTTGCTGCCCTCTGTGAGAGAGCAGGGCAGATAACTCTGCATGGCTTGTTATCTGGCTGACCCTGCTGTGGCCCCTATCCACCCCCAGCCTTAGAGCCAGTCTCCGATCTACATGGCAGCATCTCCCAATGTTCATCCTGCAATAACAGATTTGCTGCCTTTTTCATGGGGATTTCTGGATGGGGTTCTCAGTGGGAATCCATTGACTCTTTTGGCTGATCTGGGCTGAGCTGATATTCGTGCCCATTTTGCCTGTATCTCCTTGGGTGATGACTCTCTACTTGTCTGCCGTTGTCATCAGGCTCTTTCCTAAACATTTGCTGTGAGAGGCAGGTCAGCAATGTGCAAGGTGCTTGGAGCTCAGTGCAGAAGGCTCAGTTACAGACTTGCTGACTCATTTCCCAGCAAAAGCCTTCCCTTCTCCATGGAGGACCTGGGGGCTATGGACTTTGCAGAGGTCTTTAATTAGGAATGTTGCTGTTTGCGCATATTTCCTCTTCAAAACAGAAGAATTCCTTTTAAATGCAATTTTAACTTTTGATGTTGTCAGCTTGCAGTTCTTGTTTTGGGGACAGTCTTTCTAGTGTGGAACTGTTAGTTGGTTGTCTTTTCTTTTTTTTTTTTTGATTGCCAAAATATTTTGAATGCTCATGTCGGTGGGCAGTTTTTGGTCTGTCTGTATCTGTTTAAACTGTGTGCATTGCTGGAATCCAATCTTTCATCCAGTAGCCTGGATGAAAGGCGAAGTTAATTATTTGCTTGTGGTAAATAGTTCAGTACCACATTGAATTGTGGAAAGTCTCAATCCTTCCAGAGAGCGAATCCCAATCTTCCTTTGATATGTAAGCTCAAGATTACACCTGGTTGAGGTAGCAATCAAGCATATGACATATGATGATTGTCCTGATTTCTTCAAGAGACTGTAGTACCTCTTAAACTTCAGAATCGCTGGAATTCAAATGTCTCTGAAGTACAGAAGTATACACTTTTTTCCTGCATATGCATGACATTTGGCAATACTTCCATTTGTCCTTGTAAGTGCATGAAAAGATGGCATTTCAGCCTGATGTTCACAACTGAGATTCAAATGTTTGAAAGAACTCATCAATTTAGTAACCTCATCCTGGACCAGTGTCTTGGGTTATGGATGTGTATTCTATTTCATTTGTTGAAAGCAGTTGGGGAGATGTTTTTCTTTATCTCTTGTAACTCTAGGGAGAGGGGAGCAGATGCCTTCTGATAATAGGCCAGCTGTTAAAACCAGGTGGGGCAGTATTTCTTATCTCTTTCACCATCCGTCCTCCCTCCAGGGGGATATCTTCTGCTAATGGGCCATTAAGGCTCACTAAGGGCATGATTATATTCCATCATCCCATTGTGAGATGCTCCACCCAGTGGGGGGAGCCAACCATTCTTACCTAGATAAAAACTGAGATGTAGGAACATGAGGTATCTGGTTCCACCGGATTCCTGGAGGAAGACTGGACCCTTCTCACCGTCACTGGACCCTTTTCTACGGGATCATCTCTGCTCCAACAGAACCATACCTGTCATTCCAGGAGGACTTACTTTTGGACTGCTTCCAACACACTGGCCAACAGGGTGTCAGGTTGTAGCTGTGATTTTGTCAGGGTTTCTAGGATTGTTTGTTTGGTTTACTACTGCATTTGTATTGTTAATATTCCTAGTAAAGAACTGTTATTCCTATTCCCAAATCTTTGCCTCAAAGCCCTTAATTGCAAAATTATAATTTAGAGGGAGTGAGGGGTTTACATTCTCCATTCCAAGGGAAACTCCAGCTTTCCCTGGCAGATACCGGTCTTTCAAAACCAAGACAACCAGAATCATTAAACTAGATTAAAACCTCAGGCTTTTGCAGTATTGAGGATTTTGGACATGCAGTTTGCTAGGCCAGGATAGACCATCATTTCAGTGGGGAGCTGTACCTTGTACAGCTTGTCAAAGTCATAATACTTTGTCCAGAGTGTTAGGATCATTAGAATTCTTAGTTAAGTGCCTATCCCCACTTTGTCAGGAAAATGTAAGCAATATTTTTTACCCTTGTGCTCCTTTCTGTCTCAAGATTGAAGTGTTAGACATCCCGTGTGTCTCATGCAAGCTCTGTTTTCCAAGGAATAAACTAAAATAAAGATGGGCCAAGTAACATTTTGTTAACCTGGTTAAAGAATCCTGAAACTGAAGAACTAGTTTTACTTTGTGATGGAAGTTGTGCTTTTTCCACAGAATTACTTGCTTTATAAAAATCATGTAGGTTTACTTTTCAGGGCATGTGGGTTGTGGTTTTTCTTCTAGATAGACTGTAATTATCTGCTGATAACATCAGCTGCAATCAGCATTGCAGGCACACCACCTCCATGCCTTCTCCAAGGGAAAACTTGTTCCCTTGTTGAGGCTTAGCATCAAGTCTGCAGAGACCTGGGCTCAGGTCTCCATTGATGAAACATGGATCAAGCCTGCTGTATGCTTTCCTATACCTCCTGTAGAATGTCTTATCTTTTGCATTTTGTCTGTTTTATCTCTGACTGCAAGTACCTTAGGACAGATGTGATTTTCTGCACTATCTATGAACAATGCCACTGCAGGGTTTCAAGTTGCTGCTGTAACACTGGGTTCAATAAAGTAGCAATTACCTGGAAAAACCTTGCTAAAAAAGAAAAAAAAAGCTAAATTGCTGTGAACCCTTCACTTGAATGCTGAATTTTGGTACACTTCAAAGCATCTGAAGCTCCAAGAAGAGAGGTGCCTCTTCTACCTCTGATATACTATCTTAAGTAAGAGAACTTTCTCATGAAAGAGTTTGATGCTTTCTTTGCTTCACCTCATTTTACATCAGACTTGCTTTGTGTTCATTTTCTTGATTTTGTAAAGGCACATGCTCTGAGTCCTGTTGCAGATGATTGTTTCTGATCACCACTCTGAGTGTGAGCATCCTCAGCCCTTGGAGGTGTGGTCACACTTGCCCCTGCCTGTCGGAATTGTGAGGGGGCTGTCTGGGAGAAGAACAATGAGGTGCCCTGAAAAAGTGTCTCAGGCAGCTTGAACATAACTTACTGTGTCAAGAAGAGAGAGCAAGAAAAAAGCATGAGGTGTTCTAATAAAAGCACCAGTGCAGTGAAGATTCATTTTTCTTAGAAAGAATCTTAAGAAGTTCTTCTTTTTTCTTTCTTTCCCCCCCCTCTGTCTGTATTATCAAATCTCTACCCCCTGTGTCCATCTCTCTGTTACTTTCAATATGCATTGCAGCTTGTATCTCCTCCTTTGTGTTAGCAGGATGGGTCTTTCTAGGCAAAGGAAAGGGGACCTTTCGCTGGCCTACATATCAAGTAAACGTTGTGAACAGTGGAGAAGGCAATCCAGATCTCTTAGTTCTAAATCTCTCTTTCCTTTCTCTTGGACTATACTTCGAAGTAGACATAGGGTGCTATTGGCTTTGCTGCTGTTCGTCATTTGATAGATGCACACAAATCCAGGGAGTGATCGATCCAAATCCTGTATGACTTCTTTTATCCCCAAAAGGACTTCCTGATTTGTGAAGAAAGCTTGACTGATCAGACTTTTTCAGTAGATGAAGAAGCTGCTCACCCTCAGGTGGCTACAGGTTAGCCTGGGGCAATTGCATCAAGCTTGCCATGGCAGTAGAGGAACCTGTATGACCTACCATAGGCTTCTTTCTGCAGACATCTCTTGATGTCACTGCAGTGATATGAAATGGATTATCTTGCCCAGCTTTTGCAGGGGAAACTGACTGAGTTTCTTCATAGCTACTGTCTTCTATGCCATTGCAGCATTCTTATACTTGAAAATAATTTTGGGCAGGATTAGAGAGGATCAGGAGTGGCAATCAGAGACCTCCTGAGGGATTTTCCCACCTGAGGGCCTCTGTGAATCTCTGATGATCTGCTTATTATTGGCAGCAAATTCCTGCTGCACCTAATGTGCAGTGAGTGTTCACAGAATTGAGAAAGTGCTGTGATGGAAAGTTAAAATACTGTTTATGAAGGTCTATGAACTGCAGAATCCAAACTATTAATTGTAGCTTAGGTCTGTATTTCTATAGCTAGAGAATTAAAGTAGGTGATCATAATGTCATGAAAGTGAGTGCCCATGTGACTATGTTCCTGGAAGACCTGTGTGGGTTTTTGGTATTTAGAGGGAAGGTGCAAGTGGTCCTTCCCACCTGCCTGGGCTGTAAGACAGAGGCACGGCTCAGCCTTCTGCTCGAGGCAGAATGCCAGGAAATATATTTGAAGACCCAGTTTTGACTCTGGTCAGAGAGGAAGGAAGTGTGCAATATAAAGATTTTGGGCAGGTATTTAAAATCAAACAGACTAAATTTAGGAGTTATCTTTTTAAAAAAAATCTATTTATCTTTATCATAGAAACTTAATAGCCAAGACTTGAATTCTGTGAAATGCTAAGGTGGATCACTTCTAAAAGACTCAACTGTATTTGAATTATAAAGCTCATGAACCATCAAATTCCATCAATTCGAATTCCAAATTCCATGAACCATCAGGACTCGAACCCATGTTCAAATGGTGAGGTGTCTCAGTCCTTGGATCGGGTTAGTTCCTCTCCTTGTAGCTGTTTTCATTGAAGCACTTGGGTAAATACTGGGGGAGGATATACTCAAACTTTCCTATTGAGTTATACCTGAAACCTCTGAATTAGACTTCAGACTACCATGGGATGCTTTCAGTTTCTCACTGAAATGGTATTAATTCCTGTCTTATCACCAAGGGCCACAGAACAAATGCATCCACAGAATTTAATGCTGTTAGTTGACATCATCACACAGAAAACAAATGTAGAAGGCTTCCACAAACCGAAGGAAAGTTTTTCTTTGGCATGAGGCCAAAAGTGAATTCCTACAAGGCAGGACTGAATGCTATAGCCATGTGATAGATGGAGAAGACCAGTATAAATCACAGGATAAAGTAACCACTGTAAAGAATGCTCCTTGTCCTACAAATGTTGTGCAGTTATGCTCCCTCCTAGGATTTATAAACTATTTCAGTCATGTTTTTGCAGAACCTTTCAGCAGTCCTGAATTCTCTGAATACACTGCTCAGGAGAGAATTGAAAATGGCAGTACACTGAAACCAGAAGACTTAGATTGCATTCATCTCTGATTTAACCCAGTGCAATGCAACACTGAAATTAGTAAGGTTAGAATGATGTTGCCATCAGCAGAAGTTGCCCTTTGCAGTTTAAAATGTGTGGCTTCAGCTCACAGTTTTCTAAGTTACACCCCAGGCTGGAGCACAGAGCGGCGCACTGAGCACAGGTGCAGTGCTTTGTGGAGTGTGCCACAGGAATAATCTGAGTCTATACATTCCTCTGAAGAGATCTGATTTTGCTGCAATCCCTAGGGCAGCTAAAGAGATTTCTTGGCTGACAGTGGCCCATGCTTGGTCACAGGAGGATTGGGAAGGATGTGAGCACATGCTCCCATTAGGCTTGCTTGAACTGGCACACAGAAGTGTAAAGATCTAATAACTTGCAACCAGTTTGGAATCTTACAGAAAGCAGCATGAACACAGTGTTTTATTATTTTCATGTGCATTTTGGTTTTAAGTAATGTGTATTAGGAGTTCACTTTTAGTAAACTACCTGTGTTACCAGCTTTGCCCTAGGTAGTCACACAACCTATGCAGGCCTGTAATGCTCATGGCATTGATGCACAAGTGCCTTGCAGAATTTCAGTGTATCAGCCTAGGCTAGCACTATTGCCTGCCATTGGGATGTATTCACACTTGCAATTTACAACTTCTTGATTCCTTTTTGTTGGAATTTCTTCCACCTGATTTAAATGCTTTGAATTGAGTCCTGCTTATAGTCCCTCTCTCTATTTTTTTTTAATTTTTTTTTTTTTTTGTAAGCGTAAATTCTGCCAGTGATCTTGTGTCACTGCTCTGTCATCCTGGTTCTGTGGTGGTGAAGCACAAACTATTCTGGTGGTAGCTGAGCTCCTGGAAATGCTGGTAAAAGTGGTGAGAACAAAGCTGCACCATGATTAGAGCTGAAGAAAGAAAATCAGCTCATGTGAAAACATGAAAGGATTTGGTAGGCAAGCTGGGACTCTAATTTAGCATTTTACCCTTATTCTCCATCATCAGTAAAATCAAGAGTGAGTTGTGCTTGGGCTCACTTTCTAATGATAATGGAAAAAGGTATTCATTCTGAAGGTTTGTGCAGGGAAAAATCAATCCATCTGTTTCACCAATAACCAAAAATTATTGAGGATAGATTCAAGCCAGTTCTTTTTCTATTCAAATAAACTAGTATGCTGTTAGCACATAGTGCTCTGGAAGAGTGATTGGCTTGAGTATTTGGAAAAGTGTGTTCCTAGAACTTATAAACCATTAAACAGTAAATATCTTAGTAAGCAAAGATGCAGCATATATAGGAAAACATCTGTGAAATCCAAACCAAGCAAACCTAACTGTTTATCCCAATAACTTGTCAAGTACACAGTACCTTAGAGCTTTTCTCACCCTATAGGCTTGTTGCCCATAAGTTCACCATCTGTGTTCTCCCTAGTACTGAAAACTCTCCTTGGAGGAGTCACTAGTGGCCTGAGATTTTGCCTGTATTCATGGAAGTCTAGCTGAAGTGAGCAAAGTTAGGAATTAAACCTCAGCAAACTCATGTGTGGCCCCTACTCAGCAGTGCTGCTGATGTCCTGGGTGCTTGAAATATCCATGAGCCCTAACCAGAATTTTTGGATTAAACAATTTTTGTGAAAAATAGATCAGCAACATTTTTCTGGTTTTCCTCCTTCAAAACCTAAAAATTTCTTTGAAAATTGAACCAGTGGAAACTGCTGACCACTGGGAGGAACACATGATGGATACATTCCCGACAAGGATGGGATGTATTACAGCACTTCTCCTGTAAAAGGCAAAACCCCTCTCAAACTAAAAAGTTACTTTCAGATTTAAAATACATTTCTCAGAGGTTTTTTTCAGTGATTTCCTCACACAAAGACTTATGCAATAGTCACCTCTTTAATTTAAATGTAAGCTTTTTCTACCCAGTGTGGGAAAGATGAAAGATTGTTTCCAATTTGTAAGTACTAGTGGAAAACTTGTAGAATTTTTATAGCTGGATTTATATTTTAATTAAAAAGGGCTTTGAAAGTGAAAATAGGAGAATTTTGGCAGAAATTTTTAATTATTTTTCAATTTTTGGCTTTTTTATGGAAAAAAAGGCAAGCATAGAAATTTGTTCTCCTGATGATTTATTTTTGTTAATAGAATTTTTTAGGTTTAAAAGTGTCTTTTAATTTTTTTAGCTGCAGATACTTGTGTAAAACCAGGTAATTTTTCCTATTTTCATCTGTGAACAAAAAAACAGTATGAATACTCTAGACCAACACCCTGCTGCTCCTCCCCCCTCTCCCCAAACTCCCATGTCCCCTGGACCCCCAAAATACAATAGACTCACTATTGTACATGGGAAATTTTGATTTTTAGTTTTTAAATAAATATGAAATTTTCTCCTTTAAAAGAGGGGATTTCTCCCTCTGCTACACTTGAGATATTCCAGATATTAGTGATATGAATCATAAAAATGTTTAGCAAAGAAACAAAATTTGTTATCTTAGCTGGTAACACATCAATTACAAAATCTCTGCTAAATTCACTAGTCCACATCGGTGATGGAGGCAATGGTCATGTGCAATAAGAATAATGCTTAACCTGTGCTGGTGTCAATGAGGAAGTCCCCTTAAACATATTTCTAAAAGAAAATTGTGGTTGGTAGCCTTTTTTTTTTTTTCCTCTAGATGTTTTAAGCACTTCAATATTTTTGTCGTAACAAAAAATCAAGATAAATTTTTATTGGTATGTGTCTATCAGATTTACATTTTTGTCTGTGCTCCATGAGCATTCTGGAATTTTAATTTACTTCTATTCACCCAGCTGGGTACCTGACTTATAGCCATAGCTCAGAGAAGGGGTTGAAAGAAGTTAAGAGCGGAGAGCGTATATAATACCTGTCTCAGTAAATTACAATCTAGGGGTTCAGGTCACAGCTTTCCAGCCATGTCTGGCTGTGTTAAAACTCACCAATACATGCAATGAGAAATTCTCCTCTGAAACAGCCACTTAATTGTTTTTTGGCATGTGAATATCTAATGAAGGTTTAGTTAGAGACATGTAAGGTGTGGTTGGCCTACAAAAGAACTAGACCACTGGCATCTTTTTGGTTGAGAAGGAACATTAAAAATTTAAAATCTACCTGAGATTTAATTTTTGTATGCCATAGGCCTCCAGTTTTAGGACAAGAAAACATTCCTGTCTGTGACCAGAAAAGCAAGAACATGGACATCAGTGACATCAGTGACATCAGTGAGGAAGTTATTAACATTACAATGACAGATATTAGATAAGCAATTGAGAAGTGTCTTAAATATTTGTCAAAGACCTAAAGAAGTTAATAAAGCTAGTGGAAAATATGCTTAATATATTTTCCTGAGTGCCTGGAGGTACCTTCCTGTTGCATGCCAGCATTGCTGGTTTCATCAGGAGTAATAGGAAAATCTCTCCCACTGCATTTTGTTGAAAGTTTAATTTTCCAGCAAATAGAGGCAGAGCAGAAGTGCCTGCATCACAGAGTGAGTGAGGGCTAGAGCTTGTGAAGGACCTGCATGGGCCATTCTTTCGTATAGGGATGTGTGGGAGTCGGCAGATTGAGTCTTCGAAGAGCTCAGATTTAAGTTTAAATTTATCTTTTCTCACAGAAGCTGAGTTTTTCAAATATTTTTCTTATTGTGCAGGAATGAATTTGCTGAAAGGAGAGAATGTTGTAACTTGCTCCATAATATTTTTGGCCTGTTCTAGTCCAGTAGATATTTTTGTCTTATATTTTAAAATAAGACTTATTAAATATTAAATTAACATTTTTTGCAGTTATTTTCTTGAAAGAAAAAAAAGTTGCTTTTTAAGAAAATACTTACATTTTCTTTGATATGGCTCAATTGGCTGTAGTTATTAAAGGGAAGTCAAACCAGATGCAG
The DNA here is from genome assembly GCA_016584745.2 of Phylloscopus trochilus trochilus. Lineage (NCBI taxonomy): Eukaryota > Metazoa > Chordata > Aves > Passeriformes > Phylloscopidae > Phylloscopus > Phylloscopus trochilus. The sequence goes on along the minus strand of WQNJ02000546.1, from coordinate 54,271,033 downwards.
ATGTAGTCCTCATCTGCTTCCACTAAGGCTGACATGGACTTAATGTTGGAGTAGAGCTTTGATGACAATTTGAATGGGAACTTGGAGACTGTATTTCAGGGTCTGAGGGCTTCAGTACTGATCAAGCCTTAAACTAGGTGGTTTTGTAATTTGAGATTTCAATTGTTCTCTAGAGCTACATGAGACCAATAAAGTGTTGTAGATAAAATGAATTTAGCTGACAGATATGCAACATGTGCAATATATTTTTACTATTTCTTTACAAAGGTAAAGCCAAATGCTGAAATCTTTATTCATCTGTGTCTCCTTCCTTATCCAGACTTAACTCCCATTGGCTCTAGCCTGTCTCTGATTTATTAAAATCAGTGGAAATGTATCCCCATAAAGACTTCAGGATGCAATCCACTTTGTTTCAGCCTTGCAGGCCAGCATCACTCAGACTCCCATCACAACACTGTCACAGAGGCATGGACACTGCAGGAGCAACATGGCATTCTTGGAAAGATGTTCACCCTATTTTGTCAGTTCTCACTTCAATGTTGTTGAAAGTTCCTGTTTTAACAGTTTCAGTCACTGATTAATTGTGCAGTTATTATCTATATGAAGGTTCAAAAAATATTTTGTGGTTGTACTGTAATTTGTGTTTCTGCCACTGCCTCGCTGGGTCACACCGACTGTGTCACACCATCTTGTTCTGATGCCATGTCCTTTCTCTTCCATGCTGATATAGTCAGGAACTACTCTGAATTTCACACACTCTTCTAGGTGAAGGTTTGGCTCATAAGGTGAAATCACTTGTAGATGGATGTATTTTGATCAGTGTTTCAGTCAGTTCAGTCTGTGTTTCATAGCAAGTGCTAAGAATGTCTCATATCAGTCACAAGATGTGGAAGCAATGTTTGACAGGCAGGTACCCTTTATTCTTTAACACTCTCTTGCACCTTACCATTTTTGAGAAAAACATTTGCAATTAGGTACCCAGCAGAGTCAAATGCAAACCTATGTACCTTGGAAGATTGAATGATTTTAAACATTTAATATAACTTAGCATTTATAATTTTTTTAGCTTGGTATGTTGCAGTGATAGAGCTCTAGCTGCCTATGTAGGAAAACTCGAATTCCTACAGTTTGATGATTCAGTTGAACCTTTAACCCTTTCAAATTATTTTTGAAAACCCTTTTTTCATCTCTTGTTCTGTAAAACCATTGGATGTAATGGGATTCTTGTTTGTTTTTACTGGTATAAGGCAAGAGTAAGATTTGAAATAAGTTTGGTGACTTATTTATTTTTTTTTAGGAAGACCAAATTACAATTTGACCACTTTCATTACAGATGATCAAACAGAACTCCAAACACAATTTTCAGATTAACATCCATTACAGCATAAAGTATTCAGTGGCAGCCTTTGCCAAGAGCTGTCCAAAACCTAATTATTCATCATTAAACTGCAGCCTGAAGACACAAAACCAGACCAGAGGTCTGCTGTATAACATTGCTGCACATGCACATAATAAAACAGAAGGTTGGATCCACAGGGGACTTGGGCCACTGTTTCTGCTTCCTGCTCTTCATGCTACACTCCCAGCAGTTAAAAAATATATTGTGTTCACAGGGAAGGGCCTTGAACCACTGCTGGATACCTGCTTCCCCTCTAGGTGACTGCCCTGGCTGCCAGGCTGCAGTCATGCTCCCCGCCTTGCTCTCCTTAGCCCCACCACTTGGAATGTTGTGTGAGGGGTAACATCTATGGTGGGACAGATGGAAAATGTTCCTGCAGGCCCTCATTAATGCTGGGAGGTGTGGGGCTGAGATGCCCTCAGAGGGGCAAAATTGATGCCAGTCCTTTCACAGGCTTGGGATATTATAAATTCTCTACTCTGGGATGTCATTGCTGCAGCCAGGCACTGCAGGAATTCCTTGGTGGAAACTTGAGAGCCTGAAGGTTGGATGTACGATGCACAACTTGGAGAAAGCATCTCTTTTCTGCTTTTGTAGTGCCCCTCTGGTTACAAACCCCAGCAGTGGATAGCATGAAAGGCCAGGACAGAGAAGTAGTGGAGAAAGGGGGAGCACTGAGGCAGCAAACACCCCGCCTGGCTTATGCAGCAGGGTGAGGCAGAAGCAAGCAGTCTGTGCAGGATTCCCCACCCTGATGTGAGATCCCAAATCCTGAAAGATATTGCTCCTCTTATGACCTGGTGTCATGTGATAATTGTATTTGGCATTTGAGATTCTAGAGTACAGAAGTGAGGCACAACACTCCAAGGGTTGCTTCTGTTTGAGTGTTAGATGTGGGTTTGTAAGAAATGTTTTATAAGCTTTAGTTATGAATATAATATAGTTTTTTTTATATTGTAAGTTTAGTGTAGTTTAAACACCTTGAAAGGGCCTCTTGTTTTAGAATGTATTCTTATCATAGTTTGATAAGGGTTTCTAAGACAACTAGAGTCTCTGCCTGGAGGCTCTTCTCTATTGGTTCTTTTTTTGCTTCATCCCTGTGTTATGCATAACTTTTTCCTTTGTCCATCATGGAATTTTTATCTTCAAGGTCCAAGAGTTCCAGCCACTGGTTGGCAAGACTCCCTTGAGACCACTCCCAGACCTGTTTTGGGTTTGTTAGAATTTAGGTAATTTAGCTGGCATGTAGTATTTGGATTGTTTTATTGGTTTGAATATTTTCTACCCACCTCCCAGACTGCGTTGTACAAAAATGCCCTGCAGCCCCAGGCTCGGGATCTCTCTGAGGCACCCACCTGAGGCTGGGGGATCCCCTGACCCCCCCCCCCCCCCCGCCCCAAATAAAACCTCTGTTTCCTGAAAGCCTCGGAGAGACCCCTCTTTTTACCACAGCCATGACAGTGTGAGCCAAACTGCCTGTAAGCCAAGACCCCACCAATGAGTATTGCTGTAGCGTATCAAAGCTGCCGGGAGCCCAAGCTGAACAACAAGCTGAGCCAGAACCAGATACGCAATGCTGCATTAGAGAATACTCTGGCTGGTGGAGGGAGCACATGGGCAGCCCAGGAGCTGACTCAGTGCACTGGTATACATTTGGACATCTCTACATGACAAAAAAGAGTTTGTAACTTAGTGTCAGTCTTCTAAACAGGGTGAGCATCTGCAAACTCAACATGACAAAGTAGAGCTTAAAAAACTTAGCACTCTGAAAATCAGATTCTCATCAGTTCCAGGTTTCCAGATAATATTAAAAGTAATTATGTACAAACTCATGTTTCTGCTACTTGACTTGACCAAAGACAGCTTCCCACTTCCCATTTATGCTCTCCACTTGGATATTTTACTGGAACTTATACCTTCTAATGAGAAACATGAAAATCTGTTGGGCTGTTTTTCCTTTTAAGGATGGTGTATGATGAATTGGAAATAAGCATGAAAATTAAACCACTTAATGTCTCCATAAAATCACATTCAGTAAGCCTTTAAACTAATCACAATTTGAAACTCTAATGCCTGCAGATAAAACAATTGTGTTTAAAGCAACAAGGCAGACCCACAGCATAAACTTCTATCAAGATGTTTGCTTTTTCTTCTCTTCAAGCCTTAATCTTCAATAAAAGCCATGGAATAGGGCCAAGAAACATGGAAAAGCCTACACGCTTCTGCAACAGTGAAATCCATGGCAGAAGGAAAAATCTCCTTGACAAACTGTTCAAATGCCTGTGCTAGATGGTGATGGTTCCTGCTGTTATTATGGGGGTTGTAGGTTGCAAAACTTCATGTCTCCCTTTTTTTCCCCCTCCTGGCATTAAAGACTCAAATTCAACTGTTCCTTTCTTCTCTTGTCTTTTCTTTTTGGGTAGAACAGGCAAAAATATGAACTCTCTCTCACCTTTCTATATCCTCTGCTTTTTTTCTTTATGGTATTGTATTGCCTTTATCAGAATTATCTCCTTTTCTTTAAATCTTAAAAGTTTGATTATTACAGCCCAACAAGATTCTTCAACAAATGGACCTGGAACTGGAGACCTATATGCCCTTTCCATTTCAAAAGTGTCAATATCTTCACAATACAAAACGGCTTTCAACTTTTCTTTCTTCCTTTTTTTATTCAATGAAATGATTTCAGTAAAAGTAAGCTCCAGAAATTTCTCCCACATTCTCTTCTGCCAAATATACATAGATAATTTATATGACTGTCAGTTTTCAACTAAATGCAGCCCCCTTGAAATGTTAGTAATTTGTTGCTTAGAAACTAAATCTGTAATAAAAATGGATCTGAAATGCTGTTTTCTGTGTTAGATACTTTCACTGAAATTATGGTATGATGACAGAAGTACTTATGCTCTGGAAATCATCATAAAAATGTAAGTGATACAGATACCTGACCTCATTCTCTGTCACCTCAAAATATATTTATGGCAGGACTGAATGCCTTATCTGCTATTCCTTCTTTTGGGTCAAGACCTCTTTTTAGAGGAAGCTGCTTTAGAACTGGAAAACCATTGCTTGTCAGCTGTATCTCTCCCATTACTCAACTGTTTTTCAAAAATCCCGCATCTTTTTCTTTGTCCATAGAAACTTGGATTGTCTCCTCACCATACTGTTCTGTTCTACACTAGCAGATCATGACTGGTGTCTCTTTCAGACTTGATTTTTGGAAACCCAGCTGCAAATTACTTGTGAGGGTCTGTATTTTAAAGGGAAGGCCGTTACCCTCGCTTGAACCTCTATGTGTGGAGTAACTGATCTGTGTCTCCCACTAGAGCTAGTGACAGAACTGTCTTGTGGTCTTCCTAGGGCTAGAGATAAATTTGGCCTCACTGGAATCAAATGCTACATCCCCAAGGCACTCTTGAGTGATATGTATTTATGGAGACTGGTGGTGTAGTACTCCCTCATGGTAAAACTACCATTCACTTCTTGCTAGGGTTGCATCCAAGAAGGGAGTGGGGGATTAAGCACCCAATTCCTGCTAGCAGCAATAAAACCTGACAGAGTAGAGAGCAAGGAGACTCTTTTAACCCTCAAGATGAAAATCTAGGGGCTTGCTTTCTTACTGAATACTAGTTTTTGGTCTGTTTCATGAAGACTGGCTCATATTTCTGTCTCTTTCTGGATATGGTCAAGGGCAGCAGATGAAAAACTATGTGCTTCAAATCTCAAAATCATTATTACCTTCTAGTTTAAAAAGCAAGCCTTATTTTGTGTTATTAACAATGGTAGATCTACTTTTTCCCTTTTTAAACATAAATTCCCCAAATTGAAGGCAAAATCAAACTAAACAAAATAGCACACATTTATTGCTTATCTGAATTGAGCATGAAATTGGTGCAATACGTGGAAAGGTCCTTATTTGGAAGTGAAAACATTTTTTCTGAAAGTTATTTTTCCTGCTTTCTAGTACTCTTTAAGGAAGTTGAAATTTCTAACTTTTTTTTTTTTTTTCTGAAAGTGAAGAGAGCTTTGGCTTAATTACATTGAGCCAATGACATTTTGAGGTGAACTGGAGTAATTCCAGTGATGTTACGTGGTTTGCATCCATCAGAAAACTTGAGTGTGGCCTGGTTAGAAACTGTTCATGTGGAGGTAATGAAATCAAATCTGGTACATAGCAACAGCTGTCATTTTTACCTTGCATGCTAGTCTGAAATTTATCTACATGCGTAAGTTTCATTGCTTTAATCACACTGGTATAAGAAAAATTATACAATAACTCCTAATTTTTCTCTTGTGCCAGCATGACCATTTCAAACTAAAGTGTAATTCTGCTTTATGTATTTTATCAATAGTTGTATTTCAGTGAAGAAGAACTAGTTGTGAGTGAACAGTCTTTAAACTGGCATTGTTCCATCTGGAAAGATAGTTGTACTAGATGCCCTGTATATATTTCTCTTTTTGGGGGGTATAAGGCCACAGTCAAAAGTGCCTTGGAGAGGAGAATTAGAAAAGTTAGCTAGTCCACCTTTTTGAGCTCAGCTCTTCACTGCTGCCTTCCCAGCTACAAATGGTTACTGGCTGTGTGAGTGTTCCCAGTTTGTTTCAAAGCCATTAAACTTGGCTAGATTAGATCTCCATCATAGGAGCTTGGTAAATTAGCCCATGCTGGGCCCAGGGCTTTTATATCTGGCTTGTGTCCAGGTCCACAACTACCTTGTTAAAAGCTGAGCTTGAATGGTTCTGCATTCGAGGCACTTCTGTGACTGGTGTGCACACATCCCACAATGGGTTTACCAATTGGACAACACTCATTTTTGTATTTAATCACCTAGAAAGCTTTTCCTGCTAGGGTTCTTGCTGAGTATGCACATTTCCCTATCTTTCTCAGTTTTTATTTTATTTTTTGGATTGTCTATAAAAGATTGACCTTCCACTCTCTTAAATATTCTTGCCATCAGATATAAAGCACATGTATTGGCATGAAAACTACTGTATATGGAATGAAAATTACTGGCAGTTCTTGAAACACACTCTGCACATGAAAGCCTAATTGTATGTTGGACAGTGGCGATCGTAAAAAAATAATCTTGAATACTTGTGGTTTAAATCAATGAACTTTACTTCTGTGAGTGACTGCATTAATACCGAGGATGTCAAGTGCTAAGCCAAGGTGAAACTATAGTCTGTGAAAACAAAGACTTGTGCCAATACTCCCTGCCAACAAACAGCATGTCCTAAGCAAGGCTGAATGCGTAGACTGGTGAGGGGATTTGCAGGTTAAGGTGCAAGGTAAGACCTTGTTCATGTAAGGAATGAATCCTACAACCTTGGACAAAATAGTTTGCTCAGATAAATTTGATTCATCTGAAAGGCTGGAAGAATTGCCTTGATAACCAGAGTATCTGAAAACTTCTTCATCCAATGTCCACAAGCTGGAAATGCTTTTAGGATGCAGATGTTAGAAACTAGGCCAAATTCTGTTTCCAGGATTTTGTTGATGTAGCTATTGGTCTACATGGAGTTTCCTTGCGGTTTTGTAATGCTACAATGAACAGAACTGATCCCTGAGATGTGTTAATATGTTAAATGTTAAATGAAGAGTCTTTGTCTTTTTTATTTTGGGATCAGAGCAAAGTCAGAGTGATTCACTAGAAGAGAATAAATTCACAATAGCTGCTCTGTAAACATTTTCTGTCTGGCTACTCATGGTCACATTGCACCAAGAGCACTCTGAAAAGGACACCTAGTCAGGGTGCTGGAGGGCAGTGTGCAAGAAATGTGTACTAAATACCTGTTGTACTCATCTTACTTCTGCAGAGAAACCTTTATGCAAATGCAGATGAGGAGTTAATTTAATCTAAATAGTTATTTTAGATATGACCATGTGTGTGAGAAGAGGATCAGACTGGCATTGTTTTGCAGATAAGTGTTGTTTTTCCTAACTTGTGTTGTTTGTCCAGAAAACAGGGTAACCAACACAGTGCAATAAAGCCTGGCTCACTCCTGTAGTTTTTTGTGTTCCCTAGTACTAATGAGAGTTTGCTGGTGTTAGTAGAAGGTGTTAAGAGATAGGTTTGAAAGCTGAAGTCACATGTTTTTCTCCTGCCTGAACACAGACATTCCCAACTCATCCCATACAGCTTCAAGAAAGAAACTAGGGAGAGGAGGATGTGCTGCTCCCAGGGTATCTGTGTGCCACTTCACTATTCATCCTCCTGCTGAGTGCAGAAGCAAGCCTGGTAATTAGCAGCATCCACTCTGTGGGGTTTGCAGTGCTGTTCTCTGTCTCTCCAGAGCAGAACTGGCAACATCCATTGCTTGGCACCTGAACACCACAAAGGCAGCATCTTACTCTTCCTAACAAGACACCTTGGGTGCCACCAGCAAGGCCCAGGCAAGGGAATGGATAGCCTAGATACCTCTTGGGCTGAATTTACACATACAGAGCAACAGATTACACACCTCATGGACAAGAAAATAGTGCTTTCTAAAGTGAGAATGAAGGGGGAACTCGGCAGGCAAACAATGTGACTAGGCCAGATTGAGAGCTCAGTGCTCACTTGTAGTACACAGAAAGACCTCTTCACCATTAAATCACCTGTTTTCTGTTTTCATTTGCACCAGTGTAGCCCCTGACTACTGCAGATTTAAATCAGTAAGAGATGGCTCAAGGCCAAAGTCAATTTTGTTTTAAGTTTCTTCTACCAAAAATTTGGCCCTGGAAGCTTGTACTTGAAGTTGTACAAAGTTTCATTTTATTATGGTATGTTTCCCCCTCCATCCCCAAATTGGTGACCATTTATATGAATTTTGTTAGGAGATGAATGATCCTTCACACTCAGCCTGTAATTTACAGCTATGTTTGGTTTTATATAATATACAATTTCAATGTTGTCTAACATTTCTTCATGTATTGCAGAAGACTTTCAGGTTTTATTAAACTGGCATATATAAATTGATTTTCCAGCTGGATGCAGTCACTTGGCAAACACTGCATATTTTAACTACACATGAGCTAAATTACACACTCTAATAGTGTGTTTGAATTATTTTATGGCAACATATAGTTGCAGGAGCATGTGGAAGTTTCCCAGCACTTTGCCTAACTAGGGTTTTGTGTCTAGCTAAAGGAACTGTTACAGAGACAGACATAAATATTGCAGTCAAAGAACAAGCAGGCTGTGCCTCTTGGTAGGAGAGACTATTGCCAATTTGCACGTGCTGAGAAGAGGTATTACTGTCTCCCCACGATATGAAGAAGTACTACTTAGGGCAAGTCTAAGTCTGCAAAATTACCACTTGAGTTAGAGGGCTTTATGGATATGAAGAAGAATAGAGCTAGACTGGGGCACTTTAATTGTCAAGGGGATTTATTTCTTACAGAAACAGATGATCCATGAGAGACAGAAGAATTCTGTAGTCTGTCCAACAACTTTTTCATGACTGTATTCTGGAAAACTTGGACATATTGATTGGATTTTCTCTTTGCTAAAATGAGTCAAGATGACATTGTTCACCTCTAATATGCATGCTTCCCAATGATGCCATTCTTGCTCTTTGAGAGTAAGCTGTCATCCCATGTTTGCATTACTCTCTGTGAAGGATCAGAGTGTAGATAATAACCTGAAACAAGCTACCTAAAAATGAGGACTGGGGAGGGAACTGTGCTGAACATCTTCTCACTGAAGACAAGACAGATTTCAGTTCGCATGAACCCCGGAGAGCATGGCCTGAGAGTTTTGAATTTGAAAATATATTTGATGCTGCTTGCACACTAGAAGGCTTGGCCTGTAATGGGGTATAGCTGCTAGAGTTTGGGATATTATTTATGATGTTCACATTTACCAGAAATCTTCAAATATCTCTCTCCAGAAGGTTATCCTACTCCAGGGTGTAGTGCCCAACTCAGTAACAGCCACCTCTGTCTCATTAAGGCAGTAGTCTTGCTCATGGGGTGCTATCATGGAGAGGAGATACAGATGGTCATACCTTACTCTGCTGGAGTCAGCTCCTCGGGCCATGCCGGCTAATGCAGGAATCACGATGGCAGTGGTGGCACTGGGAGCTGTTCTGTCGTGAAAGCATTTCCCTCTGCATCAGAAACAATGTCTCATTTTCAGCCTCTTTATAAAATGGAATTTCTAGGTTTGAGCCTCTTCTATGTTGACATGCTTTTGACATGTTGACATGTTGACAATATTTTTATGTCAGGCTGCAAACCCTGTAATGCATGTCCTGCTCTCCTGGTAGAGGAAAGATGGAGGAAAGGAGAGCAGTATTGGAATGTTGTCATCAGTAATCTTTTAATACACCAGATTTTTAAATATTACTGGAGAGTAATGTTTCCCTATTTCTTGAGGGATGGAATCAGCAATAAATTCTGCCACTACCTCGCAGAATTCTGATTTTGTAGCCATTGCTCCTCTTACAGTTCTTCAAGTGTCAATTGTGCTATCTATTTACCACATGGATAAACACATAGCAAGCATTATATCACTTTATTAAGCCACTAATATCTGAGAGCTTTGTCTTATGACATGGTATAAACAATAAATCATATGCTCATTGCAGTTATTCTTCATGTCAAGTGTTATTTCTACTTCCCAGGAAGAATAAAGTGTTTGGTACAGCTTTCTTGTTATGTCTTTCTGCCTCCTCTGTTGTTATTAGTAGACAGTGTGCCTGATTATTCTGCCAGAGAAGGCAATGTGGAATAAACTGTGGGCTCAGATGAGGGAATTGGAAAGAAATGTCCCAGTTCTTACATGGTACTCATGGCTGTGATTTTATTTGGGAGATCTGGGGAGCACTAAGGACCAGATAGCTGAAGTTCAGACAAAACTACAAAACTGTTTAGCCTAATAGATCCTATTGAAAAGGGCACTCTAGATGCCAGGGAGTCGAGGCTGTATGTAGCATCTAGGATATGTAAATACAGTTCAAGGTATCACACTGCTAAGAGGTCTTCATCAAAGATTCGTTTTGTGAGATGACCTGTTGAGAAATTTCTTAAGCTAACAGCATTCCATACAATTCCAAACTACGTATTTATGGTAAAATCAATAGGAAAAACAACAGATTTGCATTTTAACGAAGAGATGTATTAATTTTGTCACAAAAGAAAGAAGAATTTTCTGTCATCACAACCACAGCCATCTGCTGTGCAGCATCTATGGTTGCATGGTTCATCAGAGCTTTCACTTTTGGTTTCCTGGTGCCAGGCAAGACCATGGAAGCTTTCTTAGCTGCAGCATATTATTTGTTGGCATCAATTTTAATCTTTTATGAGAAGAAGCAAACGGGCCTTACTTTCCCTTTCTTCTACTGGATTAGAAGCAGGGATGGGGAGGTGTGAGGCAGAAGAGAAACACAGAGACATCTGCTGTGGGGTTCCAGAATGCCTTCAGCTTGTCCTTTCATCTACAGTAGGTTTAAGCCAGGCTGTGGAGAGGACAGTTCTTGTCTGCCCTAGCTATCCAGGGCTTTCTGCACGACATTCTTGAAGAATAACTTCAGCCAAGCATTGTAACAAAAGCAGCATTGACTTTGTCAGACAGTTCCTTGAGATAAAATCCCCCTGACTGAGATTTCTTACTATAGTCATGGTCAAGCATACAAAGGTTTCATAAACAAGATTCACTGAAAGCCTTGAATGCCTGACCTTTCAGTTCTGGAGACTCTGCTGGGGAGCAACCATACCACATTGCATATTTCCCAAGACCTTTCTTGATTGCTATCACTTCTCTCAGCTGATTTTCCAACGGGTAGCTTTAACCACAGAGGATTACAGCTATTTCTGTGGATCTGAAGGAATGTTTCATAACAGCAAGTGGATACCACGGATCCCAGAATTTTTCCTCACAGAGATTGACTCAACTTTGCAGGTCTTTCAGGAGGCAATCAGGTTATCTTGTTGTCCAAAGCCATAGCATCCTACCAAAAAACTCAACCAAAACAACCAATCAAATGTGGTATAACCTGAATGTCACAGAAATTAATCTATGTCAAAATCTCTCCCTTGACATATACTATTCCTGCTCGGGTCCCTTGTTTGTCACTTTTTGCAATAAGATAGTTCAGTAATCGAACTGTTTCTAGTATGATTATGAGAATAAATGCATGAACTGAGCTACCTGGTTGGTAGTGAAGTTATTCTGAATAATCCCACTCCTTTTGTAGAAACTCTGGGCTCAACATCCCAAAGAGCTGTGGTGGGGGTTTTATGCAAAGTAAAAGCTCTTGAGTGAGGACCCCGGATATAAGAACAGAAATTTGCCTGTGGTCACAAGCATGTGAGCAATTTGGGTGTGTGGCACAGTAGGTTTAAGGGTGGCAGTTTTCTCACTGGAAGAAGAGAATAAAAAGAGAGTTTGAAAGTGATGCCAGTGTGCTGAAATGTGTTCACTGGAACGTGGCTTAAGCCATTGTCATCTTCCATAAATACAGACATGTTATGGGCCGTGGGAGTGATGAGTGAGAATGCGCATGTGGTGTCATTAAGAGCCATGTCTGTCCAGTTTTGCATTTGCTGGTGATCCAAGCATTGATTCCCCCTCTTCCCTTCATTGCCCTCCGTCAAGGTGCCTTGTGCCTCACACATGCTGCAGGGAGATGCTGACAATGTGGTATAGATCAGACAATATGTCGGGAAGGGAAAAATTCGACATTGACTAATGCCCGATTAAATCATATGTTTGGGATCTCCTGGGTCACGAATTGTGAGAACTTTCCACGAAAATTATGAGCCATAACTCAAACAGGCGGCTCTGGGACAGTTGCGCAGCTGCACGAGGCATGCGAGCTACCCTTTTGCACTCCGGGTTGATTTTTTTTTAAATTATTATTTTTTTTTTTTTTTCCCCCCGGTAGCGAGTCGCAGGTGAGGCCGGAGCGCGGCGGCAGCCGCGGTGGCGCGGGCGGCCCCGAGGGGGCGCTGGCGGCACGGCCGGCGCGGATCCCGGCCCTGGATCGCTCCCCAGCATCCTCCCGTCGGGAAGCCGGCGCTGCTCGCCGGCTGCTTGTCAGCGCCGTGCCTCCCGCGGCAGGCGGACAGCGGCAGCGGCTGGGGCACAGGGTGGTGTGTCCTGGGGGGACAATGGGGACGCCTCCCTTCCTGCGGTGGACGGAGGTCAGTGGCAAACTTGCGTAGGGCGTCAAGTTTTTCCGCGCACCCCTTGTGCAGCTCCCTGCTTGGAGAGGAGAAGTGCCCCACAGCATATGGCCTGTGTCCAGGATTATAAACTGTACTTCCTGGGAGGAGAGAGCTGGAGGAGCAGTGGGGGTGCTCTGCTGGCACCCTGTGACGCTGTTTGTGCTTGCTCTGTGTTGCAAAGGAATGCAAGACGTATGGAGCTGCAAAAGAGCTTGTTTAAATATTTTATTTATCAAGGGGACATAGCTGCAACAATATGTGATTTCAAGAATCTCAGAGAGTTTTCTCAGCAAGACTTTCTGGGGTGGAATTTTTAAAAATTACTAACAGGGGCCAAGCAAGACAGTTTTTCCATGTCTCGCTTCTCCACACTGTGTTTGAAGGGAAAGAGAAGCATGGGAAACAGGCAAACACAGATTAATCCCTTCCTGCCAAAATTTTCTTTAGAAAACACCTCTGTCTCCTACTTTTACCATTATACTCTTGGGCTGCCTTGTGGGATTGATTTGATACATTAGTTCTATTATGGCAGAGCTTGCAAAGAGTGAAAGAACATGAAATATAGTCTCCCAAAGAGCAGATTTCTTGGGCTAGGAAGATTCGTACAAACTAGCAGCAGAAAGAGAGCACTAGCAAGTATGCTAAATAAAAGCAGATACCAATCATAAACAATTACATATGTGCTTAAAAATTCTCCTCCTGACATCTTTACATTTGCTGGTGGAAGTCACCTTATGAGTATCAGCAGATGAATTATTCTATATGGGTAAAGAGTTGAAAAAGCAAAGGACATCTCACTTTTTCCTTTAACCTTGGGGAATAGAAAAGATCTGGCTCTTGCATCTCTTTTGAGAATACGGTGACTGTTAGGGAAAAACTCATATGCATTGGAAGGCTTCTGAATACATCTAAATAACAGGCATATCAATGAAATGCCAGACTTTGGCTGAACGATAACCCATATATAAATCATATGGTGCACCGTTTACCTTGAATACATGCTGGACTGCAAATCTAGCTCTACTGGGAATTTTGCATAGGTGGACCAAAACAGACTGGTTAAGAAGTACATCTGCTTCATCCATTTTTTGTACAAGCAGAGTTAAACTGATGGTCTGAAACTTGCAATGGAAACTAGGAATCTGTTTGTATTCTGTTTAGAAGAGCAGCTCTGTTTATTTGTTTGTAGTTTGTAGAATTTGTATCTTGGTCATCCAAGCATTAATTCTAAATAATATTTGCTGTGAATGTAATTGCCATTCTGAGTAACACACACTCTCTTGCAATCAGTCTAGCTTTTTGAGAAGGTATTAATTATTCTCACTTCTTAGCTGAACAGTTTCAGCACATAACTTTCAGGCTGCAGTTTGATTGCAAACTTTCTCCTTTGAACATTTGTTATGCATCTCGGATGTCTAAACATACAGTATGGTATTATTTCTGGCTGCTGAGCATGTGACTCAGATTTTTAAGCAGTAGATGGATAATTGGCAAGTAACAAACTTTCAATACAAATTAATCATTCTGGCATCATGGAAAATGCAGGATTCTCAAGGATTTCCAGAAATACCTACTGGCTATATGAATATTCTGAAATAATGAATAGCATTACTCACAGCCAACTGAAGTTGGCTGTCAGCTTGGCAGTCATGCCTGCAAAATATTTTTGAATAAGGTTTATGCCTGTTTGTTTTTTGCTGCTCAGCTAGAACAAGTGCTATCACTTCCTAACTTGAGATGAATTCAGTGTTGCCAAATCCTGTGATTTTTATCGCAGGTCTCGTGATACTTGATGTTTTATTTTCCCTGTAACTTCTCATTCCCGGAGACATTTAATTAGGTGAGAATCTCAGTTTTCATTTTTATAGAAATCAGTTTCTACTCCTCAGACTGTGAAGAAGTTTGAAAGTATGACCCAGGGGCATTCTAAAGACAGCCACAAACCCCAGAAAAAATAGAAATGTTTCCAACTTTTTTTTTTTTTTTTGGCTCATGGCAGTTTTTCAAACATCTGATTCCTGATTCCTGACTTCTGAATATTTAAGGATGGGACTACCCTTACTGTTGTGGAGCCATAGTGAGGCCACATGGACAAGGTTCAGAGCATTCCCCTGCCACCTGTACTCTCAACTCAGCCTAGCTGTGATCTGAATGCATTTTTTGCTTCATGTTATTTCTCTCAAAGGTCAAATCCTTTGGTTCCCAAGTGCAATGAAATGCCTTACACACTGTGCTTACAAGGTGACCCTCCCCTACGGCCTGAAGCGGGAGACGCATTTGCCTTCTCAGGATAACCTGCCATGAACAGTAAAGAGTGAAGCTTTGCATGACCAACCTCTTATGATGTGGGGGAATGCAGGTGTCTCCCTGTTATTCTAAAGTTTTTCTAAAGTTCTTTCAGCCTTCTGATGTTTTACATTTTTGTAGTGGAGTTTCTCACGCACTTTTATGTAAATAATGATTGTTTTGCATTCCGTTCTGGGGGAGGAGAGAATTGGTGCACTGTTGGTTTGACCAGTGTGGTTGGAGAGGACAATTTTCTTCCTCCAATCCACAGTCACTGTTGGAATTCTGTAAATGTTGAGGTCTGTAAGTAAACTGCCCCTTTTTTGCCTTGGACATCTCAGCATGAGAATGTCGTTCATTCATATCATATTGCAACATGCAGGCATTCGTGAGAAAATTTTTCAGTTACAGGAACAGGAGATCATCAGGCTGTTCACAGATGAATATTCCTTGGATGTTATACTCACCATCAAATACTCCCCTCTCATCCCACTTTTTACTTAATAACACATGAAACATTCCTGGTTTCTGTGACTGTACATGTTGTTTGTAAGTTTCCAAAAGGAAAAGTGTGTATTACTGCAAGAGTAAATAACATACAGTTGATGGGTTTTTCAAACTCTTTGATTAGGTGTTTTCAGAGCTTGCTGAAATGCAGTATTTACAGCATTTGAGAATTTTTTATTTTTTAGAAATTTGACTTTGTTCCAATTGGCCTGAAAACTCTGGGTTTTTTTTTTTTTTTAGATTTCCTATGAACTGGAAAAATGTCCTCCAGAGACATTGGCAAGGGATGTCTCATGCACCAGTCAAACTGAAGAGAAAGTCTGTGATTTCTCAGCCTCTTCTCCACCCTTCCAAATACTTTGCTGCTCTCTTTCCCTGCTGCCAAGCTATAGTGTCACCATCCCTGTAACACAGCCCAACCTTGCTCTGGCCTGGGCATTCCTGGCTTTCCTCTTCTTTCTGTCCCTTCACCATCCTCCTCACTACTGCAACTCTCTGCACGGTGTGAGAGGAATATTTAGAAACAGAAAATTCACTTTGGGCCTCCTCCAAAACTGGTGGCTATCCAGGGACAAGGGCAAAACCTAGGAGAGGGAGACAGCTCTATCCCTGTCTTTCAAGAAAACACTTTTAGCAGGGATGAGGCTTTTCCTTTCTCCCCTATGGGCTCTTTTTAAGAAAATTGATGATGAAATGAATGATTGCTACTGATCCTGCTGTTTATGCCTAATCTAAAGGAAAGACTGATTTTTTAAAGGGGTAATTAAGAAAATAAAATTATTTTGTACACAAGGATGAAAAGTCCTACTTTGAACACAAGGCTGAAAAAGTATCTGGCTAAACGGAACCTGAAGGACAAACACATTTATTGCCCTGGCCTGCATCTCTTTTTTGACCTAAATGACATCTTTTGCCTCCAGACTTTCCCTTAACTTGTGAGAAGTCTTGATCCTGATCTGGCCATTGCAGCTGAAATGGGAAGGGGAAAAAATTGCCAGTAAGGGAAAGGCTCTATAAAATAGACTATAGTGGAAGGAAATTAAAGATAAGGAGAGCTATGAGAGACTCACTGTTGAAATGCACATTTCATTGACAGGGCCTTCACAACAAGGAATGCTAAAAAGGAGCGGGGGGAATATCCTGCATACATGGGAACTCAGAGAGCTTTCTTCTAAGTACAGGAAAAGGCACTGTGTGTGACAGAAGGCCTGGAGCCCTCTCTCCTTCTAACTGACCCACAGTGTGGATGGGTATCACATTGGGTGGATTTGCACAAAATCTCTTCCCCACCAGCTGACTGGCCTGCTTGGTGAGGCTGTGTGATGATGGAGGGGTGCCCATTCCCACTTACCACAGTGTCAGATTATGTGACAGCCACCTGTGTGCTGGAATGCAGATGCCTGTGTTCTCACTTGATGAGTCAGGAAATCCTCCCTTGTCCTCTGTGCATAGGTTAAAAAATGCTGATTTAATGTTTTTGAGGGATTTGACTGGAGTATTTGGGAGGTTTCTTTCCAGTCAAAACAAAACAAAACAAAAACCCCAAACCACATTGCCAGATGCTACACTGCTGGTATATTATAAAACAAAGAAATCTGTAATGTTGTCACAGATACATCTGGGACAGGGCTGATGGAATCAGGATGAGGAATCAGAGCCTTCAAAGAGACCACAAAACAGGACGCGCAATAAACCTTTTTTTAAAAATATAATTAGAGATAGTTAAGCATGTGAATTTGTATCACAAAATAAGCTCTGGGGTTCTCTTCCTGATGAGGCACAAAAAGCAGTATTTAAATGGGAAATCTTGGAAGCTGCTGGCCTGATCCCTGTGTCCCATGTGCCTACCACAGTGACTCATGGAAGCTGTGGTTCTCGTGATCTGCTCTCCTCCAGGGCTGGCGCCCCCCATTCAGATGACTCTTTCCATCATGAGCTGCAGGAGTCCAAATAAAAAGAATACTGTGGTGCACAGTGGAAAATGTGTTCAGGCTTAAGAGCCAAAGAGGAAGGAGAAGGGGGGGCCTCACAGAACTTGAATTACTGCTCCCATGAGACAATAGGACTAAGAAGATGACTGGGAAATGAGGCTGAAAAGAGATACTATGATTTTTGTTATGACCGCTTTTTGTGAGTTGTGTTAGCAAATCCTGGAGCTAAAAATTTTAATTTTTGTGATGGGAAATCAATATTTCTGAGAAAATCAAAACTTTCCCACAGAAGGTGCATTTGGCGGAATTCACATTTTCCTCTAGCAAAAGCGGTAACTCTTCAATGAGCTTTCTGATCCGTTCTGCTTCCCATATTTAGCCCTGTTTCAAGTGGGACTGAACATGGGGTGTAGTTACTGCCTCCCCAACTACGCTTATGCAGATGCCTTATTAACCAGCTTGATCAGCTGTCACTGGGCTTCTCTCTGCAGATGTGCTTGCAATTCTTTTTTGAAAATACTGCTTTAAAAGTACTGGCTCCCCAGAGGCTGAACAGTAAGAATATCACAGTATTAAGTGATGACATATGGTGTCCCTTCTCTTCCCTCTAGCTGAAGTTCTGAGCCCATGTAGTTGGCAGAGTGATGCAGCAAACCAGAAGTCTAGTAGAACATATTTACTAGAATTTCAGGCATTTCTGTGTAAGCTTCCGTGCTGAAATATGGAACTTGAGTGTTCAGTAGTCACCACAAAGCTTATTCTTGAGCTGTATAGCTTCTAGAGCGAAACATGAGCACAGTTTGTAAAAATGGAACCCTTTATGAGTGCCTGGCCTAGTGGACTTGTAAAAATAATTAACTGGGTGTCCACCATGCCATATCTCTGGGACACATGCTGGTGCTTTCATTTTTATCAAGCTGGGATCAAGGAGTTTTTCATAAACCCCAGATCACAAACTTTTCCTGAGTCTCTAATGTAATTTTGAAGGAAAATCCCACACCTGACACCTAGAGAGATGTTCTTGATGGTGACCCAGTTGAACTTGAAGATTCAGAGTACTTGAAGCATGTTCATCCCCCTTCCATATGGGCAGTAGCAGAGAGGGTGAGGTGGTACAAAATCTGCTGACTTCAGCATCCTGTGAACTTTCCTCTTTGTAAGTGACACTCCTCTTTTAAGTGGCTCCTTCTATCTCCAGTGGCACCAGTTTAGTCAGACAAGAGAATGACATGCTGTGAGAAATGGAGTTCTGCCAGAGGGCCAGGCATTTTTAAGGGGAAAAAACAACTTCTTAGGTATTCTGCTTAGCTCCAGAAAGCAATGCATGATTCTGCTTTTGCTTTCACCATGGAGTAAGTTACTCACCTGCCATCATGCTGGCCTTGTGAAATTTATTGTACAAGTGTTACACTTCTCTTCCCTGGGCAACAACACTTTAAATATAATTGGAACTGGAGAGCAGTTGGACAGAGATTATCACTTTGTTCTTCTGAAAGCAGGAGGTATATGTATGCTGCCCCATAGATTTCCAATACACAGAGAATGTGCCACAAAGGCTTGTGGAAGTTACAGTTCCTTACAGTTACTCTGCTGTCCTCCAAACCTAACATTATGTTTCCATGTTTGACTTGGAACAAGAGCTTTATAAAATTCCAAAGAGAAAGTGCCTGCAGTGTAAAATTAGAAATGGGAAATTACCAATTCAGTCATTTGGCCTTTGACCAAGAGCCACCTCCACTGGGGGTAACACTCTCCCAGTGACCAGAGAAGGTCAGGGGAAAGGAAGGTAAGAGAAAAGGGGGTAACACTCACATTCCGAGTGACCAGGAAGATCAGAGAAGACAGGGCAAAGCAGATAATTTGCTTTGATGAACTACTCCAAGTGACCAGGAACAGGGGCTAAAATGGTCGTTTGGTCATTTTATAGATACATAGATTACTTAATTAGAGTAAATTAATAGTAGCATTTTAATAATTTTTCTCTCCTGAGTAATTAAGTAACAAAGAACAGTAATAGAGAGAACAGAAACATAGAGATGACAGGCAAAACAAAAGAAATTTGCAAATAAGGAGGAGAGATTTGAACTGGCTTATAAGAAGCACTGGGCTTCATCCTCTAAAGAAAACAAGAGTGGCTTTTAGAATTATGAGTTTAGCAGTTCGTTTTCTGTTCTTTGCACTGAATCTGTGAGTCTTGTTTGGACCATCAAACTCCCAAGGAAATGCTACCACAAGAATAAATGTAATAAAATCTGAAAGGCAGTAGGGGAAAGGACATATTTTGTAGACTTTGTTCCATATAAAAGAGTGACTAAAACTTGGAAAAGATAACTAGCTTAGCATTTCCATCTCTTCAGTTCACAATGAAAATTCTCAAGCTCTCCATAACTCTTTTAGATAAATTAGGACATATCCAAGTTAAACATGCAGATATTTATAACATGCAAAAATTTCAAGAGTTCAATGCAAGTAAGAGGAATCAGGAAGCTGAACTGGGAAGACACCCAGGTTTGCAGATCTGGAAACAGGGCAGGGAGAGGAAAACAACTTGAAAGGAGATGTGTGAGACCACAAACACTTTGTATGCTTGATCCAGGAAGAGAAAGAAGCTGTTTCTTATCCCTTTTTTGTAAGGTAACTTGATTTCTCCATGTGGAAAAGCTTCTCAGTGAATGAGAGTAGTCTTTGGGTATCACTAATTTTGCGTAGGTGAAGAATAATGAACAGCATCCATGTATTTTTCCTATTTGGGAGTGATTTAATTTTGGTTTTTTCTTAATTTTTAAGTACTTTTTTTGTGGTTACCTTTGTTGTTTTATCTGGGGAGAGATACAATGTATCACTGGGGAAGGGAAAATACAGAAAAAGTAACTTAGCCTATTAAAAAAATGGCTCAGTTCCATCAGGCCTTTCTTTTAGAACTGGACATTTGAGGAGGTGTGCATGTGCCAGTTCTTAAAGGGATAAAGACACCCCATAATTTGGTGGCAAATAGTAAAGGCTAGGGCTCTTGCTTGGGTGTTATGGGATGGTCTGTTGCCTTTAAGTGCATAATTGCAAACATCAGGAAGAGAACAGAGCATGACTCAAATCTGCAGAATGAACTACGTGACCAGCAGCAAAACTCACAGAGCTCCTCCTGCCCTCCCCTATTATAGGAGTTTCCATGTTTTGGGGAGGAAAGGAAAAAGAATAGCTAATTACCTTCAATGGTGCATTCTGCAGCAGAGAATGGAAATTAAGTCTGTGTGAGAGTTTGGCACTGGGAGAACAGAGGATGCAGAGCCAGCTGAGAAGCAGTTCTGGAGTTTGGTTTATTTTGAATGAAACCTGTGAGAAGTGGATACTGTAATTTGTATCATTATTTTTATTGTTTACAGGGGAAAATAGGCTGGGCCCACAGATCTCTCTGAGTTGTCCTACACAGAGAGCCTGGGGAGTCCCACAGGAACAGGGCTTACCCTTGCCACCTGCTCTCTGCCACCCACAGCCACTCTTTCACACCACTCAGCTCCTGCTGCTCCCCTTTTTTGGAGGGAAAAGGAAACTGCTGAAGACTCCTCAAGGGACACTGGACCTTCTTTCCTTGTGCTTGGAGAATAGCAGGAAAACACTGGACCGCTTTTTCTTGCCCTAGTCCCAAAGACCAAGAGGCAGATGAAGGTCTTCACTCCTCTGTCCTTCAGGGTAAAGTGGAAGTTGGGAGCAGAGCCTGTGCCTCTGCTTGCTGGTGAGCATAGTACACTGTGCACAGAGGAGGTTTCCCTTGTTATCCCTGCAGAGAGTGCCAGGGGCAAGGGGAATGCAGCTACCTGTCCCACTGGGAGACAGTCCTGGCTCCAGTGCCAGCTGAGAACCAGTGGAGTAGTGCTGCACAGGAACCAGTCAGCATGTGGCCAGGTAGGGATGCAGGGAACCCAGCCACCAAGTTAACTGCTGTTCAGGCACTTCAATTCACATATTCAACAGTCCTGAAAAGTACAGAAGCAGCTTCAGTTCCAAGCTGTCCCTTTTTTGTGTCAGGTAATTTAATTTCTTCCTGGAGGGACCAACGTTCAGATGATGAAAAGCCTTTGTCTTTGCATGGGGCTGTGTGAGATGGCAGCAGATGAAATCTCCCAGAATCAAAGAAAACATGACCACCAACTAGGTCCAAGTTACCATTCTTTGGATTTCTGTGCAGACTGCAGCTGTCCTGCTGGTGCCCTTTCCAAAATCAAAGCCCTCTACTCTGACAGCCAGTTAGCGGGACTACAGCTGCCTCTTGGAGAGGAGTTAAACAAGCTGGCACGAGTTATCTTGTGCTCTCTCAATGGAAAGTTACGCTTTCCTTCTATGACAGCATCACTTGGAATACAAAAATAACTTTCCAGTGCCTAATTAAGCTTCCACATCCTTATTGGGAAAAGATGGTGGTATAGAAGGATTGAGATCTGCCCACTGCAAATAAACAGGGGATACAGGGGATAGTCAGGGGATACAGACCAAGAATCCTGACTCTGAGGGCCCCATAAGCTAATAGCAGGCAACTCCAATTTGCCTGGATGAAGGAAGAGACACCTGCAGTGGACTGACTTTCATTCAGGGATTTAGGCCTCAACCTAAAGAAAGATAATTGAAACGTTTTAATTTGGTGGGGTGTTTTGGTTTCGTTTTTTTTGTTTTTTTTTTTGGGGGGGGGGGTGGCATTGGTAACCATTCTAAATAAAAAAAAAGAAACCACCAAAGCTCATCATAATTGTTTCTATAATTTCTCGCCCAGGGTTTTTATTTTTTTTAATCAAACAAGTAATTTAATATTTCTTTTTCTTTTTGATGCAGTCATCTATCCTGGGAATAAAAGAGGGTCAGGGAAAGTATGAAAGTATAACAGAAAAAAAAATTGTTTCCAGATACTGTGGAAAAAAAATCTGCAAAGTCTGAAACAATTATTTTCTATAGTGGTAGTCAATATACAGTGAGAACAAAGTTTAGCCATATATTTTGAATTTATATTTCTATTCTGATGAGACAAGTGTTTTAAATTATTCTTTCTCTCCCTCTTCCCTCCTTGCTTCCATACTCTGCTGTCTTTTTTTTTTTTTTTTTTTTTTTGCCATATTCCAAAACCGTGTAATAACTTTAATTGATCAGAAAATCATTTTCTGCAACAGAACTTGTAATGAAGAACTTTCCTCTGGTCTTGTCTATGAATAGATTGAAAAGACAACAAATAAATTATCTGGGATTTGCTGCTGATCACTGTAAACTTGATTTTCTTAGTTATAATGCATGCAGTATTTCCATTCATACTATATGTGTATGTGTATGTGTAGCACTCCAAATGTAATCACCAAAAATTAAATTTACAGGCATACTTATGTAGCTGTAGAAAAGTTTTATGTATAACACTCTTCTGGATATTTGGGGTTTACAGAACTGTTCCTTCACTGAAGTTGATTGAGTTAGTCTTGATACGTATCAGGATGTTAGGATCTCCTAGTCTAAATAGTTAAGGAATACTGATTTTTGTGCAGTTAGCAAGGTGACCCCACAATTGCATCAAGGCTGCAAGAAACTTATTAAATTGTAAGCAATAAGAGATTCTTGAACTGAACCTTGAAGGAAGGTGTATTTTAGACGTGTGGAACTAGTTTTATTTGTGCGTAGAAAAGATAAGCATGGGGATAGATGACTTCTCAAAGGTAGCATTTAAGTTAAATAAAATAGCTCAAATGAGGTTTTCCTGCTCAAGGAATTTGGTTTTGCCTCTTAAACAAATGATAGAAAATTAGTCTCTGTTACTAGAGGCCCTGACTAGAAGTATAATGCAGACTGCTAATTCACCAAATTAGGTTTGTTGGGGCTATTTTATTTTGTTTTGGTTGATCTTTAAGTTTTATAATTTTAAAGCTTGTCTCTCCTTCATACCAAATGTATTAAATAAAATTAAATACAGGCTATGGTATCTGTTCTGGCTGCTGATGGAATTATTCTGTCCTTGAGTCTAATTTCTTATTGACCTTAGAAACTCTACTGTCAAAAGCCAAGAAATGTGTGTATTTTTCTAAAGATGAATGATTGTATCAATTACCATGTAATTGCATTACAAAAGAAATATGGAACTTATTTGTAAGGTTTCATTTTATTGCCACCTAAATTCATGAAGTTAATGCAAAGATACTTGTGATTTTCACAGGCCTTGGAGCAGCTCTTGTAAATAACAGCAAAAACACTCCAGAATCCTTCCAACAGAATGTACTACAGTCATGGTGAGTATCTAAAGTATTTGTACTGATAAAAAATCCATTCTAAATTTTTAGTGGGTAGCCTATTCTATTATTAGTAAGGTAATACTTGCACGTGCTTAATCAAAGTAGCATGAGAAACTGGGAAACACAGCAACAGCTCTCATCTGCTTTCAGACCTGTGGTGACTACACCATGTACCAAACACGTGCCTGTTTGTGTGAACTCCAGGGGTGCTCTAACAAAAGCAGTCACTTTCTTTAGAATAGTACCTGGCTGCTACTGCTCCTTAGTGAAGTCAGTGCCGTGCCAGAATCTGGGATGGTGGCACTCTGGGAAATGATTTTTTCTTTCCCGAAGTGCTTTCCCAGAGTTCCCCATAAGAAAAAGAGGTTTGCTTTGCAAGAGAAGAAGCTCTCCCAGTCCAGAAACTGCAAAAAGTCTTGGGGGATGTTAGAAATATGGTCCAAGATAGTCCTGGCCTGGCAGAGCATGGAATGGGCACAGCCCTGGCTCCTGAGCTGTATCATGGATTCAGTGCACAGAGGAGACCTCACCTATGGCCTCAAACAGCCGGAACCAGGGCAGGCTCTCATCAAATAGAGGGAGACAGCAACTTTTCACCAGTGAGATCTATTGTGAGGTATTTTACAAACACATGCAAAGATAGGGTCTGTGGACTGGGGATCTCAAAGGTGGGCATAGCTGGAAGGTAAAATAAAGTTAGTTTGGAAGAAAATGCAGAAAAAATTAGGACTTGTGACAACAAGTACTGTTCATATGCTTTTGGCTGCTTTCATGGGGTATACTTAAACTTCATTTACTACTTTTGCGTGTATTACTTATTGCAGAGGCTGAATGGAAACTGTTTGGGGCAACAATGACTGGGCAGGAAAGAGGTTGAAAAAAAATTAAATATTTCTTCTTATTGTATTCTACTGTATCAAAAATATCTTTGAATGCTTCTGGTTTCTCGTTGTCTATTTGGATCACACACAGTACCCATTGTATATTCTAACCAGTCTTAATTCTTTGCAAATGTTCAGCCCTGAAGATGCCTGTGTTTCCAGTCCCACTGTCATAAAAGTAATTGATTTCATAGGGTTATTATGCATTTGCCTAATTATTGATATTTCTCTCCACCATATGATGTTAATTTAACTTTTACTTTTTTCCATCTTGGATTTTTCCTGATTTTCTTGTATACTTTTTTTTTTTTCTTTTTGTTGTGGCAGAATGTTGGCCTGGGTTCCAAGTATCAAATTTAAGTGTGACAGAGTCTCTATTCAATTCCAAAGTTATTTTCCATTCTTTATTTTCCTCAGTATTGATATGGGACACAGTTCCAATAAACAGTTCATATAGCCTAGTACCTATGACGACATAAGCAATTCTGCAAGCTGGGTTTTTGCTGTTTTTTTGTTCCATATCTCCATATATCCCCATATGTGGAAATTTTATTTGTGGGATTTTTAGTAATATTTCTTCCATAAACTAAATTTTGCCCAAGTTTATTGCTCACTGGTTACACAGTTGTTCTTTATTAAAATAACCCTCCTTCCAGTTTTTAAAATAACATTCAATGCACCTCACCTTCAGCTAGTTTTACTATGTGACCTTGCATAATGAAAACCCTCCAGTACCTCAGATAAGGAGAAATGTGCAACTGCTCAGCTTCCAGAAGGGTGTTGGGAGATTTAATGCACTAGTTTTGGGATATGCAAACAGCCCTGCTTAGTTCAAAGATAAGATGGCCCAAATAATTCAAAGATAAGGAAATACAAACGGGAGGTTCTTACTAGCAACACAGGGTTGTGAATTAAACAGTGGTTCCTGGGTTTTGATTTTAAATTTGCTACCTAGAAAATTTTGCTTGGAGGAAATTACTGGGCTTTTTTTTTTTTCCTGTTTGCAAAAATACATGTAAATATTATAGTAATCTGAACATTTGTGCTTCACATTTGGTAGCCATTGCTAAGGTTAACACTGCCTCTGAAACGAATGTATTCAGGAGCTCGTGAATTCTGGGTCTGGTCTCACAGAGGTAAAAACGAGTATTGTGCATTTAAATTGTATATTTGGAAAGCGTAAGCAGGACTAATGCAAGAGCCCTGTGTTGGACTTTTGCACAGGGACTGAGTAGAAAATACTAAGTATCTGAAGCTGGAGTCAAGAATGTCTTCTGAATGATGTCACCTTCTCAGCGAATATAATCACTTATGTCATCTCCTTGCTGTTTTTAAGCAAGGAGGAAAATCCCTAGTAAATCTAAGTCCATTCATGAACAACTCATAAATAGAGAAGGAAGGTAGTGTCTTATTAGAGTAGTGACACCAAGTAATTCGCTCCATCCAGATTTTTTCCAGTAGCATGTGTACCTCAGTCAAATTGCATTTCCTGACATTTAATCAGTAATTTCTGGTATATACATTTAACCAGGAAAAACAGGAAATTCACTTCTATGGTGAAAGCCAACTAAAAACCTATGTGTTGTGACAAAGTTAAAACTGAAGTAGGAACTTTAACATATTCATTTCCTGGTGTCTTGCTATATTAATTATGCATCCTTTGCCTGCCATTAATTGAAGCCCAAGGCTTTCACAACAGGGGTGTCAAGTTAGGCTTATGGCCTTGCAGACAGACACTCAATTAAATAGTTTGATTTTTCAGAAACACTGGATATACTTCATCTCCCTTTTGCTGAAAAGCTGCACTTTCAAAAATCACATCATAGGTATTGAATTTAATTTCCTGAATGGCAGCTGGCTTTAAACACTGGAACTGGGGGGAGCGGGTGGGGGAAGTAGTTAAAGCTGGTTTTTGCTAGCAGATTGTGCTGCTTTCCTTCAGTTTATAGTGCATCTATGGTCAGCCTGGTAGCAGAGCTTGTCTTTGTGCTACTTTTGCATGTTTTGAAGAGGGGGGGAAACAATAAGGGCAATGAGCTTTTGGAATCTAACTGCTCTCAAGAAGGGATGAGTGTACACTGAGTAGAATCCAGGCTACGTACTCTGAAAAATGAGGGCTGCTTAATGGTTTTGACTTTAGTACACAACATGTGAAAAGAGTTTTCATGTCCCGGTCCCTGGGCTATATGGCAATGAGCTACATCTGGGATATCAGATGGGTCATCACCAAATCCCCATGAAGCACCTCCCACATAGTTTTTTCAGGGTGTTTCCTGTGTGTAGAGGCTTTGTGGGCTGTAAAAATCAGTGGTCTACAACAGAAAGAATGATTTGTGATTTTTGCTCTACAACTACAAAGGACCTTTGTTTATGTGATGGACTGATGTTACCTGTTAGTGTTGCCACATGCTTCTAGCATCAAAGGCCATAATATTACCAAGCAGGCAATGAGGACTTTGTACCCATGAATGTCTGTGTGAAGTAGAGAGAAGAGGTCAAAACGCACATCCGCAGCCCTCAACAGATAAAAAAGTTCTCTGATGTGCTGATAGTGTTCATCACGCAGATACTGAACAGTCCTTGGTGCTGGCTGCGACACAGCCTGCTTATTAAGGTGTGATGGCTTTAGTGCTCTTTTAAATACCACAGGATTTAAGCAAAACAAGAACTATAATAAACAAAATTATTAAACTAAGTTCAAACGGGTCTTTGCAGTTTGTGCTTCACAGTGGAACTGTGGAAATTT
Organism: Phylloscopus trochilus trochilus; assembly: GCA_016584745.2. NCBI lineage: Eukaryota > Metazoa > Chordata > Aves > Passeriformes > Phylloscopidae > Phylloscopus > Phylloscopus trochilus. The sequence continues at coordinate 54,243,877 of WQNJ02000546.1, read as the reverse complement.
TTAAGCACAGGAAGAGTGAAGGGACCGCTTGATGGGAAAAGGAAGCAAAGTCATCTTTCAACCAGTGTTCATAAATCTGGGATAGGAGTTATTTATTAAAGTCATCCTGAATATATATTTTTTGGGGTGTGTGTGTGTGTGTGTGTGTGTGTGTGTTGCTGTCCCTGAAAGGAGGCTGAAATGAAAATTAAGTGCTTCCTTCTTGTTAAGATGTCAAATTGTATTGATATTGGAAGAGTTGACTGGTTGGTCTTACCAGAGGCAAAAAGATGTGTTTCTCTCCATAAAGCCTAACTTATAAAGCCTCTTTGCTTTCCTGTGAGGAATGGCCAAAGATTATAGTTGGAAAGAGCAGATGCGTCCCAGTGATACTGGGAAACCTCTCAGGTTCCTGGTTGCACCACTCACTCCACTGAGCAGAGATTATCAACTTGGCAACTGTAGGGCCAAGTCACATGAAGAGGAGCTGCTGAGGTCTTCCTTTTGGTCCTCTTTTTTAGCACAGGACACTGTTTCCTGTGTTTGTCCAGACACACCACAGATCCCCTGTTTCTGCAGGGAGCTAGCACATGAGCAGCTTTGCCCTGCAGGTGTTGGAAGCAGCTGTGTGGATAACTGTGCACATAAAAAGGAGAATTCTGAATTCTTTTGGGTAGTTACATGGTTGCTTGTGATTTTAGGAGACTGAATGTGGTGATCCGCCCAATATCTGCCTGTCACATACATGCCTCTAGATTACACACACAAGCATTCATACATGTTCAATAAGCCAAGGAATACTGTGAAGATTTTCCTTAAGTAACTATTGAAAAACCTCACCATTGTTTCTCATTTGAAAAAAGTTAAGCCACTTCCATTTGAAAATGGAGCATGAAAGTAAAGTGTTGTATATTTTTAAAATTAGAGAGAAGATACACTAGAATTAATACTGATATTCAGTAGAAGAACACGTTAAGTGGCTTATAACTACATGAAAAAACCCCAGATATTCCCTCTGTAGAAGATTAGTAAATTATGATCTGGAATGAAAAAAAAAGTGAGTATCTTTACACAAACTAATGTGGTAGATTTGAGTCATCCACACAAGATGTGATCAAACTAATTAGAATTTCCCCAAAGAATCATAATTCCATACATTGAGTGGTATAAATGGGAATATCGCTTGTGCTGCAATCTTCTGTGGTCCTTGGCTACAAAAAAGACTTATTAATTTTGGAGTTCTTTTAAGAGTATATGTAGCAGACAAGATAGTAGAGCATGAACTACTAGAATGACAGATTTTGAATATAAGAAGTAAGAAAGTGGTTAAAACCAGGCCTGGCTCAGTGTGGACAGCAGAAGCCTGGAAAGAGACACCAACAGGCATGAGTGCATCAGGGGGATTAGGGCTCAGCTGTTTGTTCCCTTCAGGTAAGGAGGGTAGAAGACGTTCATGGACACTTGGTCAGAGTGCCGTGGCTGTAACAAGATGAATTCACACCACTTTCGTGGCTTCAGCAGAGCTGTGCCCACTGCACTTATGTGTGAGTTTGGTGCCATGATCACTTGATCAGGGAAAGGGTAGAGTGGTGCAGAGGAGCCTGAGCTGTGGATTTTCTGTAGTGGTGAGCAGGCAGATTTGCATATGCAAAATCAGTAAAGTTTTAAATGCTCTTCGTAAATTCACCACTAGTCCTTTCTGTCCCAGGTGACTCCACTGTTGAGACATGCTGTCTCTTCTAATACATATAAAAAGTCTCCTAAAACATCAGGATGGAGAGGCACAGACAAAGTCTGTGCTGCAAACAGTCCAAGGCAGGGTTATCATTGCATTTTTAGCATTAAGCCTTGTGGACCCAAGTAAAATCTTCTGACTAGATATGCCACAATTGGGAAAAGATGCTGTTTTTTCTTATTATTATCCTTTGTTCTCCTTCTCTTCTTTGTTTCAATAAAAGCTATGGCAGCATACGCATATCAAAAACCTGAAAGTTGTCTGGCACTTCAGAACAAGGAATGGATTCAAATTCACTGCCTCAGGATATGTGTCAAGTCACTGCACTTATCTCGCTCTTGTATTACTGACTTTCTAGTTTTTACTGGGGATAGTTTTCTGCTCTTATTGGTGTTCAAACCACGAGCAAGAGGAGTCAGTGGAGCATTGCACCTCCATGCTGAAATTGGGCAGAGTTCCCTTTTCTGTTTGCTCTGTAAGGAGAGGAAAAAAGGAGATTGGGAGCCCTGGGAGGTAGGAGTGAAATTGGCCTGATGTCTGCCTGGTAGCTGTAGTCCATTATTACTATAATTGTTATTATTTCTGTTTGCAATTATAGATGAGGGGTACTGTAGACGCCTTTAAACGACTAGTGAAACCAGCAATAATATAAAAAGCACAGACCAACGTGTGGGGAAGCATGCTGATGCAGTTGTTTTCCCAAGATTTAGTTTTTCAGCCTAAAAGCAAACACATTTTTCCTGCAATTTACAGATTTATATTTTTAGCTTCTTTCTCTGGAGTTACTTTGATATGTTTTCTGAGCCCCTTTGAAAAATCTAACAAAAGGGAAAAATGTAGGATACATATAAATACAACAGGCCTTTAGAAACAAAAATTAATGCTCTGGAAAACCTCCTACCAACCCAGCAAAACATGTTGGCTGACAAAATATTTAATCAGACATATTGCATACAGAGGGAGTATGCCTGTCTGTGTTTACTTTGTAGTTCAGGTCTGGTTAGAGGCAGTGGGTAGGCAGCTGTTTTTGACACAGTCTGTATGGTTTTATATATATACATACATGTGTGTATGTCTCTGTGCATCTGTGTATATAGACTTTAGAAGTTTCGACCTGTATCTTAAAAGTCTAGAAAACTTTTAACGTATTTATATGCTTACATGCAGAATTAGCAGGAAATATTAGAAAAAAAATTACAAGGAGTCGAGGTTTCATGAGATGTTAAAATACTGCTCTGTCTATAAAAGGCCGGATTCTGAATTTGGGGCTAAATTGACCCAGCACTAGGCCCCAGGCTCCAAAACTAATTTTGAATGCTATAGGAGTCCTTACTTGTTTGGATTTTCTAGAACTAAGGAAAGAAGCACTGGCTTTGGGGAGAGAAGCAGCAGGCTGAGGTGCCTGTGCCTGATGCAGGAAGCCCATTGATGTCTCTGTGTGGCTGTGCTGTGCTGTGTTGGTGAACCAGCTCACTGGAGGTGGTTTAAAAGTCTGTGTGCAGCCCTCCTGGGCACAGGGTAGAGCTGAGCACTTCAGCTCCCGTGGAACCAACACTGTGGCAGTGTCAGAGCCAGCTTTAGGGTCATTGTGAGCTCTGCCTAGGAAGCAAGGAGCCAACTTCTCCTTTACCCATGCAATGTGCAGCGCATGCCCGCACAATTCAGCTTTTTATATGCTGAAGGAGGATACAGGGGGTTCTAATGTAGACCAGTTAGTAATTTGGGGAGTATAAAAAAAACACATAAAACACACTACATCCTAGAAAATGAGTAAAGAGTTAAAAGTCTGGAGTTAGAAACCAGGAGACTTCTGACCCTGCCCTGATCTCTCTGTGAGACGTTACACAACTCCTGTTACCTTTCTGCTTCTGTTTCTCCATTTATAAATAATTTCCTGCTCTGTGTCATATGAACCAATTCATCCTTGGGCAGTTTTGAGCATTAAACACTCTTTAAAAGGCTAAGTAGTATTATACAATAATACCTTTTCCCCTGGTGTGATGAAGCCTGTGTTTGTTCTCTGACTTGACGGCAGGAAGGAAGGCTCACTCTGAACAGGGAGGTACATGAGGGATTGATTAGGGAAAAGGAGTGGGTGAAGGAGGGAGGAGAAGGCAGTTGATGGGGAGAGGCAAGGAGTGGATAAATGTCAATTAACTGACATGACTTAACACAGTGGAGGCTGAATCTCACCTTAAGTAATATAACATGAGGCTTATATTCTGCAGGAAATCCTAAAAGCAGTTTATTTCAGGAGATATCCTGAGGCTTGGGTAACAGAGAAGCAGTAGGAAGAAGCAGGTCCCACTACACTGCAGTTCATCAACCACTGACCTTACTAGATATTGTTATAAAAATGGACCATAACCTCTATGTAGGGCATACTCTTCAAGGCAAATGTGTGCCTCCCTTGGCAAGTCAAGTAGTTCTTAGTTTTACCACGTCTCACAGCTGAACAGCAAATAGGTGCACAAGCAGTCACTTGTATGTGCAGGCTGGCCCTAGGAACTTAGCATGTCAGACTCTAACATGCTAAGGTTCTGTGCCATGCATCTTTCTCAGAAAATATTGTCCTGTCAGAAAAAGGGCAAGTTTCTCTTTGGCATACTTCCAAGAAGAAAATGTGATCTGTGGTAATACAGCAATTGCAAAAATAATTTAAATATAATAAATAAGAAGGAATAATGAGGCATATTTTCATCCTTTCAGTTTGAAAGTGTGGGAACATCTTTTTAGAAATATGTGATCTAGACTAGCAGTGTAAGATGTGTATATTTAGGATTAGAGAGAGACATGCACAAACACACATGCATGGTTTTTGTACATGAAAATCAGGATGGTTTAAGATCCGTAACTGAGAATGGAAGGAGTTAAAGGACAATAGCAACTGAGTGTAGGTAACTGGGAGAACTGTTACCTACACTTCGAAGATCAAGACTGAAAGATTGAAGATAATGTCATGAAAAAAAGGGCAGTCAGTGATGGTGTCAGAAGAAAGTGATTGTATTTAGGCAAATACAAGCAAAGAAGGTAAAGTTTCCAATTCTGATTTAGATGGACACCACCCAGGTAATAGAGAAGAAAGTTGTGCCTGTTGGTGAAATTGATGAACATCTGGATAAGTGAATAGATTAAATGAAATCAGATTTCAGTATTACAGAAGGAGTATCAGGAAGATACAACATGCAGTAAATATGCTCATGTTACAGGCCATATGCAGGTGAAAAAGAGAAGAGCTTTTATATGTGAACTTTTCACATATATAAGTGAAAAAATATTGCCAAATTTTTAGTTGATAGTGAGACGGCAAAGACAGGAAAGAATGATAGTTCTGCAAGATAAGGAAACTTACTTGGACAATTTATGTTTGTTGAAACAGATGAAACTTGAGACTACATGAAGTAGCCACTGGTTTGCCATGTCTTACTTCAGGAAATTACCTACAGGAGGAAATAGCCAAGTCTAAGTAAATATAGCAAATGAAAGCATGAGGAAAAATACAGAACTTCACGTATAAATGCAATGTGTGAGTAGCTATTTTGGAGGAAGAAAGTTTAATCTGACCTTAACCGAAACCATCTGCTCCTGTCTTTACTTTCACTGCTCTTATCTCTGATCAGAGAGTACTATCACAACACTAAAATTTTGGATCTGAATCAAAAGTTCAATTAATGCTGACTTCACATTCCATATAATTACTGAAATTCCAGGATTTTTATCTTCACCTATGTATACATCCTACCTTCCCCCTCTGCAAACCCAAGCTATCTGTGCATATCTGGCAGATTTCCATCCACAGGCCTCAAATAAATTTTGGGTTCTTTTGCTTTCCTTGCTGTTAGTAGACACCAGTGAGGCAGAGTTTCTTAAAGGTCAGCCCTTGCTTCTCTCTACCTTCAAGAAAGAAGGAAGTTATGTTCTTTCAGCTCAGGCGCAATTATGACAGCTGTGGCACCGACCACACTGTACTGGCAGATCAGTTGCTGAAGCAATGAGCACGAAATTGTTTTTTCCATTTTCAGGCAGTTTTGCAGTTACAAACTTGTATTGGGTTAACAGAGTTTCCCTGGGCTAATACCACCAGCCTGTTAAAAGCTGATCATGTGGGAGATCTGGAGCTCATGTGACTGCAGAGACTATTTCTAGCTCTGACTCTGTATGGCACATCTGACTTGGGCAAAAGAGCTTCTCCAAGCTTTTTTTTTTTTTTGTTCACTTTGGACCTGGGACTCAGAGCTCCTGAGCATCCCAGCCACCACTGTCAGGGGCCATCTGAAGTTATGGGTGTACAGAACTTGCTTAATGGTACCATACTAAATGGGAGAGATACTTACTGCAGGAGTCCTGTCATAGCCAAATACACTCTTAACCAGAACCCTTATACTCAGTGTATTGAAGTGCCCCTGGAGTACCCATGGATACAAAAAGATCCTAGTTCCATCTTTCTCCTGTGTGATTCTGAAATTTATGAAGGCAGTGGGGCGACCATGCTATTACTGTCTCCTGCTTATCCCCCTTGCTTGGGAATACTGCAAGCAGCAAAACGTGCTGGAATAGTCTCTGCCAAGCACTGCTTTCACAAGTGTTGGCCTCCTCCCTGTTCATACTGGCATTTCCTCTATGGAAAACCATTTCCCTACAGGATTCAGGAGTGTAATCATTCAAAGTTTATAGCTACAGACTGCTGCCTCAATAGGTTCTCAGTTGCAGCTCTCATCAGAATGTCAAACAACTTTTCTGGGCAGATTTGTTCTCTGATGCATAATTTAGTATGTTTATGCTTCTGTTATGTTTGGACATGTGTTCTGTAGAACATGAGATGGATTTGCCAGTTGAACACACATAACTTGTCCTGTCACACCACCTTCTGAGGGCACATCAACAGGGGCTGGAGGCAGAAAGTGAATGGGATCCTGAGTTGCTTTTTATTCCTAGTCCTTGCTGCTGACTGTCATTCATGACTCTATAAAATCATTTTGGTTTTCTCTGCCATTCTATGTGTTCTTCTCCCTCACCCATTATGCCTACCATTCCTATGTTATGTTTACAACATTGAATCATAGAATGGTTTGGGTTGGAAGGGACTCTAAGGATCATCCAGTTCTAATCCCCTGGTATGGGCAGGAATATCACCCACTAGACCAGATTGTTCAGGACCCCATCCAGCCTGGTTTTGAACACTTCCAGGGAGCATCCACAGCTTCTTTGGACAATCTGTTCCAGTGTCTCACCACTCATAGTAAAGGTTTTCTTCCTAACATCTAAGCTAAATCTTTCCTCTTTTAGTTTAAAACTATTACCCCCTTTTCTTATCGCTATCTGCTCTCCCAGTTTTTTATAAGCCCCTTGAAGTACTGGGGCTTTTGGCCCCTTGAAGTACTGGAAGGATGCAATGAATTCTCTTCAGAGCCTTCTCATCTCCAGGCTGAATAACTCCAGCTCTCTTAGCCTGTTTTCATAGGAGAGGTGCTTCATGCCTCTGATCATCTTTGTGGCCTCCTCTGGACCTGCTCTTGCAGGTCCACATCCTTCTGCTGAGAGTTCCAAACCTCAGATGCAGCACTCCAGATGGGGGCTCATGAGGGCAGAGTAGAAGGGGACAATCACCTCCCTTGATTTTCTGGGCACCCTTGTTTTGATGCAGCCCAGGATACCACAGGCCTTCAAGCTGGTAAGCACACACCATTGGCTCATGTTCAGCTTTTGGCTCACAAGGACTTGCCAGTCCTTTTCTCCAGGGCTGTTCTCAGTGAGCTGTTCTCCCAGTCTAGATACACGTCTCAGATTGCACTAATACAGGTACAGAACACTGCACTTGACCTTGTTGAACTTAATGATGTTCTCATGGGCCCACTCCTTAAGCTTGTCCAGGTCCCCCTGCATGGCATCCCATCCTTCTATTGTGCCATCTGTACTGTTCAGCTTTGTGTTATCTGCAAACTTGCTGAGGGCGCGCTAGATCTCACTGTGTCATTGGCAAAGATATTAGAGAATTAGAGAGTCGCTTAGGTTGGAAAGGACCTCCAAGACTGTCAAGTCCAACCTCTGACTTATCACCTTGGCAACTAGATTATAGCACTAAGGAACATGTCCAGTCATTTCTTGAACACCTCCATAAATGGTGACTCCACCGCCTCCCTGGGCAGCCCATTCCAATGCTTTACAGCTCTTCCTGTGAAGAAATTGTTCCTGATGTCCAACCTAACCCTCCCTTGGTGCAGCATGAGACCATATCCTTTTTTCATTAAAGAGCACCAGTCCCATGACAGAGCCCTGAGGGGCACCACTCAACACTGGCCTCCACTTGAGCACAAAGACAACAGCAGCTGGCATTGCAACTGATCCTGGTACTTTGGCTGGGATCTCAAAGTCCCAGCCCCACTACTGCAAATAACAGTCCTCTCTGTCACTGGTCCTTATAATTGTTAACAGGCTGAGACTGAGCACATGTGAGAGAAGAGTGTTGTGCACCTGTGTAGTAATTCGACATAAAGAAACAACACTCACACACTGAGATGTCCAAGGCAAAAAAGGGGAACTTTATTTATAGACTTCAACATTTATAGAATTTCAGCAGTGACCATGGATTGGAGGAAGAAAATCTTCCTCTTCAACCACACTGGTCAACCCAGAAGTCCATCAACAGTCTCCTCCTTAGGAGAAGAATGTAAACGTGGTTTTACAGTTACAATAACAAGAAAGTTGTTTATGTAAAATCGTGTCTGACTCCATTGCAAAAGGTAAACAGAGAAGGCTGAAACAGAACTTTAGAAAAACTTCTTAAAGAGACAGAGGAGAACAGCAAAAACCCAGACAACACACCTGTGTGCCCAGCCTTTCTCATACCTTATCCCAAAGGCTTTTATGAGGGGCTACTCACATGTCCTTCATATCCACATTTTCTGGTAGTGCTACCGTTGTCTATATATTTAATAGTAAATAAAGGTGATAGGATGTTTACAAATATACTCTTTACTTAAAGTGAACTTAGAGAAGGAAATAGGAGAGAAACATATAAAGTCCTAGTTTTTTTCATGTGAAATGAAGAAAATGTAGGTTCAACCTAAAAGCCATCCTCTCTTGCCTACTCTACCTTCCTTGTTATCACCTGCTCCCACATCAGCTCCCCTCACAATTCATGAGTCTTTCCTGCCACATACCCTTGTGACAGCCCCATTTAAATTTCCCCTTGAAATTTGACTGAAGAAGAGCTGTAACTCTGAAACATCTGGCTTTTGCTTACCGCACCTTCCTTTCTGAAAAGGGCAGAGCATTCTTTAATTGTGGTGTGTTTTCCGTATCAGATTTTGGAGGATAATGCTCTCTTACTGTGATTTGCTTCGATAAAGAGTAGTTTTGCCTTACTCACTTCTCTGTGCTTGCCTACTTCAGCCGAAATACAGCACACTTGATTTTGGTAAGGTTGAACAACACGTTTGCAAACAACTTGCAGATAGTGAGATTTCCCTCAAGTGTCTTCCTGATTGAAGCATGATTAATGTAGCATCATCTCATTTTATAGCCTTGTTCATCTTTCTTTTCTTGGGAAGAGAGTGACGGATTTTAATGTTTATGAACGATGTCACTTTACTTAACTTCAGAGATTAATCAACCATGGTCCTGGAAGAGGCCCTTGTGTAAGAATGGAAGCTCAGCCTTACAGAAGGGGCAATAGTTTGAGATGAAATGCTCCAGCTAGCCATCACTTGCACCATTCTCCAGCTGTACTTAGCGAATTTCTAGCACAGACAGTGTAGTATATTTTGCACATTTGTTCAAGCCTAACCTTTCTCGTATCTTCCTGCTTCTGTTTTCTGGGTGTGTTGGCAGGGTTTAACCAAGAACTTTTTTATGCATCTTTTCAGCCCTTCAGAATGAGGTGCAGCACTGGAAAGCTTTTGATGTTGAAATAATCTGGCAGCTACAGCAAGGAACACATGGAGATCAGGAAAGGTTTTAAAATTGTTTGTTTGATTTCAAGTCCAAGGAAATATATTGGAAGATTTAATTGATGTTTATTTAGGGGCTCTGACGATGCACTCTCTTTTCACCATCATTTCCCCTTGTCAGTTCTGTCTGGAACACAAGCTTTGTCCCAGGCCCCACATAACATCAACTGCAATAAATAAGTTGAGAAACTATTCACACTTCACATGTGAGAATGTGCCCTCATTTTACAGCCCATCTATCAAACATAAACTTACTCCAGCTCGGGTATGGATGAAGACTGGGAGGATTTATGACCACAACTCCCTGAACACAGTTTTAATAAGTGCTACTGCAAATATTGCAACAATATAATACATTTTAATGTGTTGGAATGCACTCCTTGGGAGTCTGTGGGCATTAAAAAAAAAAACAAAAAAACAACAAAACAAAACACCAGCCCAAATAACTAAAGCCAATGTTTGAATAAAGCAGTTAAAACCCCTTGGACTGAGAACATCTGACAGTGCTGAACTCAGTGTTCATACAGGAATGGTTTGTTGATTTTAGGGTTCTAGAGAAGCTGGTCAAAGATGGAAAGATTTGTACTGAAGGCCCGAAACTGTTTCGGCCACATACATGGTGAAGGGCCAGAGCAGTTTTGGCGGAAGTAATGTGGCTCTCCTTTTTCATTTGCTGTATTTGGGTGTAAAGTTCTGTTGAGTAAAGCAGTTACAAGTAGATTGAGAGGGCCTTTGTTGCTATAAAGAGATGTGGTTTGTTGTTTTTATTAAAAATGCACTAGTGAAACAGAGAACACAGGTGCTGAGTGATCTTCCTGTCCTTATCTCAACCCATGAGACTTGTATTTTCTTCCCCTGTTCTGTTGCAGAGTGGAAGTGATAGGGTGGCTTGGTGGGCACCTGACAACCAGCCAAGGTCAATCCACCATAATGCACTTCACAGTTCATTTATGACTTTAACATTTCTGAGAGTTATTTGCCTACCTCACTTTGTGGGAAGATATTCAGATCTTATCTTAAACCCTAGCAAATATCTTGTTCCTTTAGGATTTGGTATTTTCAGTACTGAAAGAGTAAGGAAGGTATTATTGCTGTCATTTTATAGATCTATGCCAAAATTTGTATGTACATTCAGCATATGTAAATAAGGGAATTGATACCATATACATTCATTTCATTGTGACAGGAGCAGAGGTGATAGAAAGGGGTTTGATTGACTCAGTATGATCTTTGCAGAGACGTAGAGAGCATGCAAGACTTCTGCACCGTTCCTCAACTGTGCACCAAGTGACATTTGCTAGTACACATTTATGCTGAAGTCTTCTTGAACAAAAAATGGAGGAATGAGACATGTCTGTAGTGGTACAGGTGAGCTCTCACCACGGCTTTATACAATGCTTGCCTTTCTTCCCTGGAATCCAGCTCCATGCAGTCACAACCAGATCCAGCCTCTACTGGCCGGCTGGGCCATGGACGAGGTGTGTGGGTGGGCTCTGAACACGGGGCTGGGGGTGTCAGTCCAGCTCCTTTCAGAACTGGTGTCTGAAAGGGGAAATATCCATGACTTGTATTAACTGAGCTTCCATTGTGAAATTTTGTGGGAGAAAGTGCACAACCAGTCCAGGCACTAAAAGAGACCAAACCTTGGTGGGTCAGTGTGATGCAGTTCACGTCCCTACTGTCTGTGGGGATACACTTTACTCTCCAGGAGCATGGATAATGAACTTTTAAATGAACTCTAAATGAATTCTGCAGCCATGTAGTGAAGAGGAAGGTTGTTGCTGGTAATGCTGACATGGATAAGGATAGGTGGGCATGCAACACTGAAAAGCACCTGCCTCTATTTAGAAGCACTGTGTGCCTGGAGGATACCTGACCAGAAGGACTTAAGAATTTGCTTCTTACATGCCGACTTGAAATCATCTGTGAATGTCAGTGTGATTAAATGGCTGATGATCACAAGAGCCCACAGGAGCCTTGATAAGGTGCTATGCTTTGTGCCCCAGGGGACAAGAAGCAATCCCTGGGGTTCACCCTTGGAGCCACTCAGGGAGTCTTGGAACTTTTCTCCCCTCTGATGAGGGGCACAAGGACCACCTCGGTAGAGCATGAGCAGCTGGCATCTGGCCAAAGTGACCCAAAGGAGCCCTGACAGGTGGTTATGCTTTGTGCTGCAGAGAAAGATAAAACAACACCCAAGGACCAATGCCAATCTGCACTGGGGTACATTGTTTCCTGACCCCAGTGCAGGTGATCAGCTATTCACAGAGTATGTGACTGAGTGCCTCTTCCCACAGGCTGATCACACCTCCCAAGAGATGCCCAAACCCTGATCTGCCCTACCTGGAGCCATCTCAGGAGCTCCAAGAGTGACCCAATGCCCTGAGTCTGATCTACCTTGGGGACAAAAATACTTCGTGCACCTGACAGGCCACCAGTGGGTGCTTCAAACCCCTGGAACCCCTGGCAATGTCTCTGCATCCCATTTCTTGTATCTGCTGCCCCTGGCTCTTCAGGGGGATGAGAATGACAAGCTCTGCTTTGCTGGTCCAGAAGGCATTCCCTTGGTCTGGCTGTTGTTACCCAGCTAAAAAGGCCTGACAGCCTCAGGCACCTACAGTGGCTGATGTTTCTCATATCCTGAGGAGCTTGCATCTATTTGCTGAAGGCTGAAGCAGGATTTACATCCATCAGATGGACTTTGAATGTGGCCCCACTGGGAGCTGTTTTTGCAGCAGAGCATCTCTAGCAGCCTCATCCATGCCCAGATCTTCTTCCCTCAGCCCAAGTAATTCCACCGGCTCCTTGGGGACTTCCTCTCAGATGTCTCTCAGATGTCTTCAGGCTGTCCTCAGGCCAGATCTGTTGGTGGGGGGCATGGGAGATATCTCCTTTTATCCTGCCTTGGGACTCTGTGATTGCTGCATTGTCGGGTGATGGTGATGTGCCATGGGGGTGATGAGGGCCCCAAGTGCAACCCTGCCCACCACAGCCCCCACAGCACCCCCAGCGCCCCTCTAGCCAACATCTTTCTGAGGAAGGCCTTTGGTGGTTGATGAACTGTAGTTGAGTGCTTTAAAATGAGCGACGGGACTGTAAACTTTCAAATCCCAACTTTCCCTCTGAGGTCTCCCACAGCTCAGGAAACATTTTGCTGTCACAAAAGAGGAGATGGTGAAATTTGTTTCCTGTTGGGAAGACTAGGCCACTTTAAAGTGCTTTTAGAGGACTTTGAAAAGATCAGTTAATATTATTCTGCCCCTTACTTGAAAGCATGAATACGTAAAAGTTGGTCAAGCTGGCGGTAACCTCTGTTCACATGTCAGGGAACACCAGAGGGCTATAAATTGTGCTGTGTGGAAAATTCAATTCTACCAGAAATTACATGCGTATATCCAGCTACACAAGTAAGATTGGACATTGACCAAAATATTAGAAAAACGAGTGACCACAAACCACAGAGAATTCTCAGACCGACAGCACACCAAAAAGTGCTCCAAAGCAGATTTTATTAAAGCCATACACTCTTGGTTGTGGATAAAGTACTGAACTGTAGGGCTATCAGTATATTTAGCATTTTGCAGAGGATCAGGACAAACAAGCCCACATTCAGCTTGCCCAAACACATCCCGATGATGTGTTTTCTCTCCTTGCAGTGTTGCTGAATGTTTTAGCAAAGACACCAACTGAACAGAGCAGAGAGGCCCCATAGGAGTTACTAAGATCTGGAGAAGCAGGAGAGCAGAGATAAGTAAGAAAGTATGCTCTGGTCCTACCCTTATTTCTACTTCCTTCTTATGGCCTGATTCTGTGACTAGCCCTGCATTGTCTCTGGTGCTATTGGGGGCATTTGTGCAAATCCTCTGCACTGCTGCTTTTAGCCACAAATATCACTTTCCTGTTCATAAAATAATTTGATAAGAACAACCCTCTGCCATGGCTTCTTCTTCTCACTTCTCCTCTTGATGAAAACTAGGTTGTTTTCATTTTATTTTTACTCATTGCATGCCCAGCTGCCTCAGAAAGCTCTCCCAGCACCACATGATGTGCTCCACCAATGGCTGATTGCTGCAGCAGGGCTCAAACCATGCTGTTGTCATGGCTCTACATACAGGATGTGAACCTCTTGCTGGCTCTCCCCCTGGGGTGTTTTCAGTTGCTGAGGTCTAAAGTAGCACCTGCAGCTTCCAGACTCAGAGTGAGGATATTGAAATCATGTGCGTGTGCCTGCCAGGAGTGAGAAGCTTTTCTTTGTACTCTGCTGAACACAGCACTCTCTGGCTGGGAGCTGCGCAAGCTTCCTTCCCTTGGAAAGGAGCCTTACGGAAAGTGAGCAGTGGCAAAGATTTGCACAATTAACAAACTACTGCTAGATGTGCGTATTCCAAACGGGGCTGGAGCAGTGCCAAATGTGGTCCAGCCTATGTGAAACACGAAGTGCCTAAGAGGGAGGGTTAGGGCTGCAGTATTGAAAAACTTCTTTTGATATGTGCTGCTCTGGGGCTGGGGGAAGGGAAGACATTTTTTAAAGGTATTGTTGGAGATTCTTTCAAAAGAGGCCTCCAACCTATTTATGTAATAAGGTTGGGATGATAGAGAAGGCTGTATGGCCTTGCCTGTATCAGCATATTAACCCCTGAAAAAATCCAGCTCAGCATGAAATGAGTGTGTGATACATACAGGCAATCACTAATTCCATGGCTTGTATTCAGTGGGTCATTCCAGCTCAATGACAATAACATGCTTTCCTGTCCTTTAAGTGTAAATTCTGAAACTATGCCTCGTGGCCACAGTTTTGCTTAAGGATTGTCAGCACTAAAACATGGACTATGCCATTGCCATGCTCATAGTGTTGCTACACCACATCCTCACTGCCATTGCTAATGTTGTGTCAGTGTTTCAATCAGAATACCCTTGTTCAGGGTTTAATACAGCTGGAGAACAATTAGCTCTGGAATTAATCGTGGCAGCCAAAACTCAGGAAATAAATCTGTACATTTTCTTATTATGTTGGTAACGTGTTTAAAAGATCCATCTGAAGCCTTGTAGTTGAGCAAGGATTTCTCTGCTAACCTCAGTTTTTTGCTCTGGGTGGTGTCTGCAGAAGAAAGATGATTAAGTGATAGAAACTGGGAAAGAAGTTACTTAGTTTGGGTGTGATGAAACAATTCTTCCAAGTATAGGCACTGGGCCAAGCGATATTGCATGCGTTTTGATTTCAAGGCTCTGTGTCTGCCTAGGATAACTGAAAGGCATGTCTTAAGCACTTCTAAATAAATGAGTGTCATTTAGGTATGCAGTTGCCACCCTCAGAAACTTTCCAGTGCTTCTCTTTGCAATTAGATGTTATCTAAACTTCCCTGTACTTAATATAGAGAATGCTTAAGCAACCTGTGAATAATGAAGTATTGTTATTTAGTTACCTCAGGCAGTTGAAAAGATTTTAGAGGTGGCTGCTGTAGCACAATGGCTGCTATATTTTAATGAAATAACTTGTCAGTATTACAAGACTTTTCTGAGGTCAAGGAGCAGATGTTTTCACTCCTAAGCATATAATGTCAGGAATTTCAAAAATTAATTGCAAGGCTTATTGTAAAATAGTAAGATATTTAAAAGCATATAACTTAATTTCTTTACATTGGATACTATGTTTGGAGCCCTTAGATGCTGCATTTTGAGGACTTTTCTGCATCTACCAGGGTTAGAATTTTTTCCTTTTAGAAACCATGTAACCAGATGACTCCAGGAGTCAGGGCTTTTGGGAAAATCTGAACCATCTCAGTAACCACTCAGTGATCATCGACTATGATCAGTAGTATTCAGGACCTCAACACCCTGTAAGTTGCTGAAAAGCATTTCAGCAGGCCTGTGGTGGAGGTAAGTCCATCAGCCACATCTGGGGGCCGATGGCATGAGATGAGGGTGCTCAGGAGTGATCAAAAGGCTTTCTCCTCTCTTTTACTGTTCCATGGGATGCTTTTTGAGATGGACATGAGCTTTCAGCAGCACCAGTCACCCCACATTGGCACAGCAGTTACACCATGGGGTTCCTGTGTTTATCATGAAGGGATTAAGAAGATTCTGGGCATGGAAGGAAGCAGCAAGTACTCCCCACCTGTCAGCAGAGATGCAGGCTTTGGGAGTTTATCAAAAGCTGAGTTCCTATCACTTATACTGGACTGCATTCTCCCTTTCATGTTCTGGTTTGTAAAATCAAGTCAGTTTTCTCCTCATCATAGTAACTGATAGTGGAAGCCACTGATTTCTCACCATGTCTTCTCATCATTACAACAGTCTGATTGTCAAAGGCTGCAATAGTTCATCTTCCTAAATTTCTATAGCCTGTAAAATTGTCAGGGTTTTTACAGGCTAACCTGACAAAATGCTTGCAGAAAAGGTTTGAGTGATATAGGCCTGATTTTTGTATTTGTGAAATGAAAGAGGGCATATATATTGTGAAAAAAAAAAATTAGCAGTGACAAATAGATTCCTGAGCACAGTCATCTCTTTACATGGTAGGTGACTGACAATGGGTGCAGTACGAAGTAATTCCCCTTTTGACTCCAACTTTGTCTGATGGGTAGGAGTGGTTTCATCAATGTCTCCCACAGCCTGCTCCTCTGACTGACTGGACACACTTTTTGTCACTTCCTGTGAGCGTCATCAGAAGAGAGCAGGCTGATCTTTCTGGGTCTGTCTGCAGATGCCCAACAAAAGTTGCCTTAAAAGCTGTTGGTAAAAAGTGTGTGCTGCTCCTTGTAATTTGTTAAGGGGTGGTATCTCCACCTCCTCCCTGAAGGTCTACACAGGAGATCTGTAGGCAGAACACTTGTGCTGCTGCCTCACACCACACCCTCCGCCCCCAAAAAAGGAAGACAAGGTGTTTCCCAGAAAGCAGGAGTAGAGATTATTAGAAGAATGGATTTTCCTTCAGTGCCTATAGTTTGGATAACCTTTTAGAGCTCTCCATCAAAAAACACAAAGGTATGTTGAAGTAAGTTTCATGAGGAATATATCAGTGAAAGCTTGAGCTTTCAGAACTTTGAAAAATAAATTAAGGGCTTATAAATTACATAGAATGAATTATAGTATGCTGAAAATGTCAGGAAGCCACACTGCTTTCATTAATTTTTTATTATAGGATCCTCAAGTTTTTCCCAATGAACAGAACCATTTTAGTGCCTACATATAAATTCTGGATTGTTTTTATATAATTCAGATCTGGAAACTACTTACAATATCTAAAAGAGAAATCTGTTAAAAAACTGGATTTTTTTTTTAATTAATATTCAATACTTGTTTCCAGACTGTCCAGTGTACACTTGAATTTGGGATTTCTGTCTCAACACAGTTGAGGTGAGACTGCTGTAAATTTGAACTGTGGTAGAGCCATGACAGCCAAATTACAAGGGCGAGTTGAGGCACCATAATATTTTTGGAATCCACAACCCAAACTCAGCCTATGGGGCTCCCTTGAAGATAAAAGTCAGAAAAGTTTGAGAATAAGGTTTGGTTTGAATTCAATTTTCTAACACCTACTCAGCCTGAGATACTTGAAACCACACAGCTTTGGGGTATTTCATACTCTTCTTGTGCTCAAACACTTGACAACACATAAACCTTGCCAGGAGAGAGCTCCAGCACTGATATGTTTGTTCCCAAGTCCAACAGCTTGGATAGAGCTATGGAGATCTCTCATGGGGAAGTTGCATCAAGGTGATGGATTGAGGCACAGAGATTAGGCAAAACAGGATGCTTGAAACCTAGCCTAGTAAAGGCCAGACAGGATTTGAACTTTAAACAAATGGTTCTCATTTTCTCTTAGTAGCCTAAATTTACACATAATCTGGAGAGAGTCAGAAAGCTCTTCTTAAAATATTCTTCCTTTTGGCAGGCTGCTTTTTTCTAAACCTTGTTTTCTCCTTTACATCTTCAGAAACATGATCTGGGAGGGATGACTTGTAACCAAAATTTAGTACCACTGCTGGTACTAAAAATAAAAGGGCTAACATGTAGCCTCTCCAGCTCCCACCCACCTCTAACAGAATCAGGCCCTGACACAGTTCAGAGACAGATGTCCTAGGAAGCCTCAGGTTGCTCCATATTATTTGTTCACACATCACAGGTGATGTTAAATCTTGTTAGAGAGGTGTTAAGTGTCTGAAGATGACAGAGGCACTATCCATTCCCAGAATGAGTCACTGGGATGAGAGAGATGAGTCCAACTACTACCTGCCAGTGCTTCTGAAACTTCCTCAAATTACTCCCACTTTTTCATTTTAATGGAGATATTAATTCCTTTCCCATGAATTGGAATTTGGACACCATCTGTGATTTTCTCATGACATATTAATAGAAAAATTGGAAAGGCACAGGATTAAAAAAACCCAAAACAACAAAACAACAACAACAACAACAAAAAACACCTGGTGTATGGTCATAAATGTATAATAAGAACAAAAATCTCAGTTTTTCTTAAATGGAAGGGAGCCATTCTGCTTCTAATAAAAAACTCTTCTGAAAATATATGAGATCTCCTTGTCTACAAAGAAATGGTTCTGTGAGTGGAGCTCAAAACACTTCCTCTATATACCTTCCTTGAGAAAGGGGGGCCAAATTTCGCAGATGGGGAAACAGAAGCATGGAAAGTGAAGAGACACGTCCATTGGCAGCTGTGGTCAGGCATCAATCCAAGAAGTCCTGATTTCCAGGCTTTGCTTTAACCCATCAAGCAGACTCTGCTTTTTTCTTCTCCCCCTGGGTGATGGCCTAAGTGGTTTTGCCTCTCCCCTCCATACAACCTCTTTCTAAGGTTTCAAATGAGGCCAAATGTCTGTCCAGAGCTCTGCATAAGGGAGCATCACACCATACAGTTTCCCAGCATAGAAAGTAAATACAAAAATGCTGTTGTCCCAGACCTCAGCCTTATGTACACATGGTGCAGAGCCCTGCTGAAACCCATTTAATGTGTCTAATATGCATCATCCATGACTTATAGGTTGGATGCAGGAAAAGAAAAACAAAACATCACTATAAAACAAACTATGATTTCAGAGAGTTGCTGAAAATGAAAAGCAGGAACAGGCACCAGGGATCTTTCAACAAATGTAATTTAAAGAGCTCACTTTCAGCTCTCTGGGCACTTTGACAAGCATTTAGTGGGATTCAAGCAACTACTGAGTAGTAATGGGCAGCTGTCTGTGCAGCCCGGCTATGATGGGGTGGGAGGGAGGGAATGCACACGAGGAAGAGGTAGGGATGACAGGAGGGAATAGGGCTGAGTGATCTGTACTGGAGTCCCATGTGAACCCTAGCCCTGGGCATGGGGCAGAGAGTGAACATCCTCCTTGGTAACAAGTCTAATAGCAAAACTGCCCTCTCTGAGCCAAATACCATGTGGTTTCCAAGGCTGAGGAGGACTCCAAGGGGAGGACTGCAGCTCCAGGTGGCTGCAGCATAAGGGAAAGTGGGGAGGCGGGAGACAGGACTGGGCTGACAGGAGGGAGCACCTTGGCAACAGCTGAGGTTCGCTCAGAGCTGCAAAACTTCTCTCAGCTGCTCATTCCTTGCAGGAAAACTCCTTTCTTTCTGGCAGAAGGAATTTCTTCTTGACAGCCAGCACTGAGAGGCAACAGCCCCCCAGTCAGCCATTTGCAGCCTCACAAGAATAACTTACACGCACTGGGGAAACCTTTTGTAGACTGTCCTAGCCCACATCTTTATTCACCAGCTCTGCAGTGATTATACTGGACCAGGCTTCCTTCACCTTTTTATATTTCCCAGCACCACACAGCAGAAACAGGGGAGATCTTCCTTTTTTTTTGCTAAGCTCTGCATGGCTTGTGTTTCCACACCTCCCCACATAGTCCTTAAAGTCAGGCATTGAACACAAATCCAGTTTACTTTGATGTCTCTTTCACAGAATCAGAAAGGTCAGAAGTTGCCTCTGGAGGTTGCCTAGACCAATCACTCTGCTCAAAGCTGTCATTACAGCGAGTGGTTCAAGGCTGTGCCTGGTTTCAGTTTTGACTATCTCCATGAGTGGAAACTCCACAACTTTCCCTGAAAATCTGGAGTAGTGTTCAACCACCTCCTGTTTCTCAGGTGCTCCCAGGTATTTCTCTATTTGCTTTAGAACATGAGTTGTGCAAATGCACTTGTAGATTTTCCTGGGATTTGGTACTTATTTCTTGATGGTTGATATCCCCTTTGTCCCCATCTACTCTCCATCAGATCTAGGTTGTGCATTTTTGGCCCACTTGGAAATGGACAGCACTGAATATTGCTACAGTACATGAGTTACATATCTGTGATTGTGATACATGTGTGTGATACATGTATGATTTTTGATTTATTTTTGTCTTCCTATCAAGATTTTACTTGACACACTCATCAGTGGCTTTTGTCTAGTTACACTCTACTTTCCCACCTGCTGTTTATTTTTCTGTGTCATAAACAAGCTTGGATTGTTTTGTAAAAGATTATTCATGAGTCATAATGGTTCAAACATTTAGGAGAAAACTGGTCTTCTTCATTATCTAGGTAAAAAGAGAATCATATGGTGTTTGATTAGGTGATAATTGTGCTTCTGATCAGGTAAATTTTGAAAACAGGGAACAAATGGATTTTGGCAATGGCTGAACTAGTGTGTTTCCTAGTAAACTGGAGCTCTCCTTCCTGTTTCTGCTGCATTTGGAAGCAGGCTTAGCAATGTGAATCTTGCTGTGGAGTTAAACTAGCTGGTGGATGCCTCCATCTGGCACAAACACCTGCACACCCTTCCAGCCACTGCTCTGGAGCGGTTTCCTTTTAAATCTCTCCAAGGCAGGAAATACCCCCCCCCCCAACACAGGCTTTACTCTCTGAGTTATTTCCTGGGACAGGGATGCTTCCCACCCTTCAGGAGAAGATATGACTTTTAGGAATGGGATGAGAGTGCCAAAACTCCCCCACTCAGCCAGCTAGCAGGAGAACTCAGTTACTGGCCTCCTTGCCTCGGAGCCCTGTTTGGGTTTGTTCCCTCTGAGGTTGGAGCAGCAGGGGGCAGCCAGGTGATTTTTACTTTTTGTGCCAGCACAGCAGTCTGATGATGACACATGGTCTCCTCGGGTACTGGCCAGCTGAGGTCACTGCCTTGCAAAAATACCAAGCAGCTCTGCATTTTGAACATGATTTCTGTGAACCAAACCCATTCTCAACTCAGTCAGAGTTGAGCTCCACCTTTGACAGGGAGACATCCATGGTGGGCCAAATGGTGTAGTAGTGTGATGTTGCTAAGAGGGAAAATAGTCCTTGTTTTGCTGTACTGCCGTTATATTTCCACACTTGCATTATGGCATTGCCACTGTTGCCAAGAGAGTCATAATTCATAATCTGGAATAGGTAAAGGCAAAGTAGGTGTAGGTTAAATGACATTCAGCTTTTTTCCCTTTGGTATGTAAAGCACTTGAGAAGTTCTGCTGCTTTTGTACTTCTTTCTACCAGGCAGAAGCCTAACAATTGTGTGCATTAAAATAAACACCCGGAGATGATGGAAATAAAAATGTGAGACACCAAGGATGCTAGGCAGGAGAGACATTCCTGGGCTCCAGTCTCCAGCACCGATGCAGGGCACGTGAAAGCTGGTCTCAGCCAAAGGTAGTTCTGAGGATATGTGCTTGTGTCCAAGAGATGACCCTTCTGGTTAAAAGGAGTCAGGTTCTTTTGAGAACATGCTGAGTAGATGAGTAGTGTTAAATAACATGGAGAAAGAGAGGAGAGTGGCCCAAAGACTATGTTCAAAACCTGGTGTGAACTTGGATTGGGCCACTATTACAGTGCAGTAGCCCTGCGGCAATCATGCAGCCAACATACTGCTCATTTTGTGGTGAAGAGAACCAAAATCAAAACATTTTGAGGGGTGTGATAAGTCGAAGCATGGGTTACATGCAGAGGATCATTTGGTATCTAAGCTGAAAACACTTGGATTGATTAACCAAACTTAGGCAACTGCACTAACCCAACTCCCTGCCTTGAAAATAGGTATGGACATGGTCCTCCTGGGTATGTAAATTAATTTGGTGAGAGAGTACATGCCATGAGGATTGGATGCATGTATGTGCATACATTGAGAGATTTAGACACAATAGATTTTCAACATGTGCCACACACTGCAAGTCAACTATCATTAAAATGTCATCTTTGGAAAATAATGCTTGTGTGGGGCATTCTCAAAATACATTAATCATGTTTATAGCCATATATTAGGTTGAGTGTGTTATATATTTTTCCTGCTAAGGACATGAGGTAATAGACACCAGATTTGCAACTTTTCCATTGAGCCAATTAAATAATCATCAGAATATATTTATTTTATAGGTACAACATTTGTAGGTATAACATTTCTTTTGCTGGCTAAGAAATAAGCTCTGTGACTATTCTTTGAATTAGAATTAAGCAATATACCAGATAGTTTATACACAAAATCAGGGAATTAAATTCGATTTCGTTTCATAAATGAAATGTATAGAACCACTGCCTTACAATCTGTAAGCCAAAATCTCTTTGTATATGGAATTTTAATGGTGGAAAACTTCAGATAATGAATATATCTTTTTTTTTTTTTTTAAAGTATAAAATGGGGGGAGGGGGAAAAGGAAAGAGAAAAAAAAGGTATTGACTATGAATTACTGTTTTACTACTCTACCTGCATTATCACACTCAGTTATGTTACCTTTGGTATTAAGGTGCTCACTGTGGCTTTATATCGAGAAATATTTAAACCAAGCCATCAAGTGGAGGGTGCATGTTCTTTGAGGAAGTATCTTTCATTTACTGTAAAAGAGTAAATCAGCTCTGAATTTATTTCTGTTCGTTGCTCAGCTGGCTTTGGTTTCAGCTTTAAGGAGGAAGGAGACAATTAGTGATAGCCCAAAGAAGAAAAATAATGAATATTCAGAGGCCTAGAAAGCATGACCTCCTGAGGAAAGACTGAAAGATTTGGGTTTGTTTACTCTAAAGAGGAGAAGACGTAGAGAGAAATATGATCACAGCCTTCGAGTACATTAAAAGTTGCTCCAGAGGAGGATGAGAATACACAGTTCTCCCTGCCCTCTCTGGGTAGAGCAAGAAGTGACAGGCTGATGCTGAGACAAGGACAATTTGGTTGCCACTTGGTAGGAGGTGCCATCACTGGTCTCTGGGAGGGAGATAGTGGAATTACGTATTTTAGGAACAGGTTAGAAAATCTCAGGTAGATATTTCTTGTTCCTGCTTTATTAGTATTTCTTCTGGTTGGAATAGGTTATCTCATAAAATCCTGCTCTCAAAAAATATTCCCTTTTTTGAAATCTTTGTTTTCTAAGATCCTGCTTCTTTGTAATGAAGTTAGATGCAAATATATCGATATAAATTCTTACTTGTATGTTGTACAGTATTATGCTGTGAAGTCATGTATTTGGCCATGAACATACTGTGAACACAAACAGAAAAACTATAAATTTGAAATCTAAGGCTATGTTAATCAAAGACATCCAGGTATTGTAAAGTATTAAATGAAGCAGGTTAAGATGGAGAGAACACACACAACAGAGCTGGAATGGGCAGAAGTCTGTTCTGGAATAAAGTTTCAAAAGAGGGAAATGGTGCTAGTTAGGGTGTTTTTGTGTGTGTGGAGGGGAGGGGAGAAGGGACATGCTAGACAAGATTATTCTTCTGCAGAATGCAGAGTAACAGAGACAGACAGCAAAAGACAGGCAGTCACGAAGGGCAGGGTGGAAACTGTTACATTAGGGTGAGTGAGAAAGAGCAGAGACACAAACCAGGCTGTCAGTAAGGGTGGAGAAAAGGAGTCCATTTTCAATACATTAACTGGAAAATACCAGAGCGGAGCAAGAAACTAAATGTAAGGAAGAAAGGAAGAATCCAAACTAACACAGTGACTGAAAGCAGATTGAAGGGGAGATTAGCATAAATTCTCATGGAAAGGGAGGAAATAGAAATAGAGAGGAACTAGGAGAACAAAGGAGATGTTTTGTATTTGTGGTGTTTATGGAAGAGATGGGATTTCCAAGCACATCAGTAGCTAGAGCCCTAGTAGCAAGAGAGTCGTTACAAGACAATGCACACAAAATATAAGGTTATTTGTTCTAACTAAGACATTAAGAAATGCTTTTCATTAGGTAATTTTAATCAAAAATCTGTTTTTGCCTTAATGTGATGTCTTGTAGCACATGGTCAGATGCCAGCTGTGAAAGACCAAGCAAGTAGACTACACTATCTCTTAATTAGTCTTTTTTCCTACATGCATTGATAGATTTCAGAAGACTTATGATGTACCTTTTCCTTGTGGCCTGAAGTTCAAATTGCTGAGGAAACATGAGTCCACAGAGTCATAGAATCCGCAGCCTAACCCCAACAAAGCATTTGTTTATAAATAGGAAGAGAATATCGTAATAACAGGAGGCAGATGTTAAACATCTTGATTCATTTCAAATCTACTCAGCCTTGCTCAGTGAACCCAAAGTCAGGCAACAGTGAACAAACAGAGCTTTCTTTTTATCCTATTGGGTCACATTAAAATATATGTCATGTTTTCTGCAGTTTGTGAGCTTATTATGAAACAGTTTGAAAAAATTTTGGAGAGAACCTTTCAGGACAGATTGTTAAAATTATTAATAATATCCTGATTTTTGCTATTACTGTTTGTTTAATATTTTAAACATTCTGCATATTAAAATCCTCAGGAGAACCTTGGGGTTTTTTAACTTGTTGATTATATTACACATAGTTTCTCCAACACCATCCCTATTAAAGCCAGTGTTACAACATCATAAATAGTTGAATTTTTATGTTGTTAGTGGTTTTGGTGATGGCAATTTAAAAATATTCTTAAGTGTTCTTTTTCTGCTTGGCCATGTGTACTTTTTCAGTGCCATTCATACACAAATAAACAATTGGGATAATGCTGTAAAGTTATTTTTGAACTGCTGCCTAGGCTTGAAAAAGCTCAATGCACAAAACTTACTGAGGTGAATGGAAACATTCCAACATATTTCACTGAGCTCTGGATCAGACTCCTGAGCACAGTGCTGTTTCAAAGCGCTATTTTTTTTTTTAAGATATTGTAATAGACAATGTTTACTGAACTTATCTGAGGTTTCCAGTGATTAATATACATTAGATCCAACATGTTTTGACTAGCTGATGATTTGGTATCACCGGGCAATTCCTTATTTTTTTTTATTCTGCCCTTCTCAGGCATTACACAACACTGCTCCAGCTGTCCTAATGTCCAGATGTTGGCTGTAAAGCCCTCTGAATTTAATATTGTATGCAATCCCCCGCCCCAACCCCCATTTTATTATTTTTTCCCCAAAATGGCTTGAAGCTGCAATGCTTGTGTTAGCCATTTTCTTATAAGGACTATTGTAAGGCGGCTCTTACTCCAGTGTGGTTTAAAGGGAGCTCAGAATTCATCAGAACCTGTGCACAATCACTTTGTTTGTTCAAAGCTATCATTCACATTCAAAATGAAAGAGCCCACTGGACATGCTGGACACATTCTACTCTTGTGTTAGGTGAAGAGCCTTACATGTTTGTTTTTAGTCCTGCATCCTTACTAAGTCCCTAGTTAATTTAGGATTACTAAACAAACACCCCCTACAGAGCTTCTGCCTGGGTCCCTACACAGAAAAGGCATGGTCTTTGTTTTAACAATTCCTGTCATGTTAGGGTGAACGATTTCTCCCACTCGGGTATTTTGCAGCATGTTGTACATATGCGCTTTCCTGGATACTTTTGCATGCCTGGAATGCCTGCCAGTTGAACATCTCCAAGGCCATTACAGGTGCTAATCAATCTTCACAATGGCTCTGTAAAATAGGTAGGTCTCCTTATTCCCATTTGGCCTGGGTTTGAAAGCTGAAGAAAGGATAGATGTGCACTCATGAAAACATGTAGTAAACCCCCTATCTTTTTCCTTTCAGTGTCTCTTGAATGTTGTTTACTAAAAAACATATCTGTTTGGAAGGAGAGCAGTTAATAGTCCCTAGATATCCAACAATGTTTTTTTGGTGTTGGTAACAGGCATGTAATTTCAGATGCTGTATACCACTTATTGCTTTGCAGGTCTCTTGAGAGCTCAAAGAGGGTTGAAAAATATTACTAATTCCTCTAATCTTTCAGCATAGAGTTGAGATGGGGCATGAAGTATGTCATTCAAAGGATACTTGAGCAATATGATTGGCTAATGGGGCGTCCTAGCAGCAGGTACAACATTTTAAATATGCACTACCAGAACGCAGGCTTTTAAAAAGCATTTCTCATGGTCCTCACCTCAAGGTTTGCAACACTGTAGATAGCTTTTCTAATTGTAATAAGTCACAACAGGGCATGCCTTGTTGGGCCATAATCATACTTCTCAGGCTGCTGATAGCACTCCTCCTTTGGGTTCGTGGCTGGTGTACACCCGAGGAGTGCAATTATGGCACAACAATGATTGCCCTGTTGTGCCTTATTATTCAAGCAAGGCACTGAAGCAAGTGTTTGTGTGTGTGCACATGCAGAGACAAAGTACATCTGAGCAGGTCCTTAACAGATAATTAACAAACTTCTATTAACCCTATCCCAACATTTCTTTAATTCAAATGTTCCTTTCATAGCTGCTTTCATTTTATCCTATTTGCCAGGTAGCTCCCAGAAAACCCACGAAAGACTCTCTTTTCCTTTACTTGTTTTGCCATTTTTGATTTTTTTCTTTTTGTTGTTTGGGGTTTTGTTGTTGTTGTGGTTTTGGTGTTGTTTTTTTTTTTTTTTTTTTTTTTCATTTTAGCATGAATTTGAGCCCTGACAAGGGTGGCATTCTTCCAGCCTTGGAGTAGGAAGATGCCTGTTCATCTGTAGGGCATGTAAATTGTAACTTGTGGCAGTAGGAGGTCCCCTCATATCAGGTGGAAAACTTAAGGTGAGCTTTTGTGCCCTGATGGCCAATTTACCCAGATCACTTGGAAGTGTGTCTTGATAGTCCTAATAATCAGGATAAGTCTTAAAAAGAGCCCACAGCTCTTTGTAGGCCAAAACCAGAAAAGCCAAGATCTCATTTCACAGAAATCCCACTTCTTTTTGAAGGGTGCACCTAAACCCACAACAGGGAAATGAAAGTGCAGCTACTTTATCAAACCCTTGAGTTATTCAGTTCCCTTTAAAAGATTTTGGTGTTATTTTCTGAGCTTGCAGAATATGAAATGTATCAATGACACATAGAAGTGTGACATACAACAAGCAACACCTTTCCCCTGCAATAACATCTGTAGCAACAGACTGCTGTACAGGGCTGAAGGACATCCTAGGGTCAACACAACCATCATATGTCACTGAATTGGAACTGAGGAAGCTGCTTAAACAACAGGCAGGGAAGAGGCACTTCTCTCATTTTTCTAGGCTTATGCTGTCACATTTTTAAGTCATAAGAACGGAATGAGTTCTATGATCCACATTTTTTTTTGGAAAGTCTCTTCCAACTCTGAGCATTTTTAATTGCAGATGTTGTTAAGATGTCATTTTTAATGGCCTTATGAAAAAGCTCTGCCATTTCCACATTCTTGAGCTTTGAGTAGTGTGCATTCTTCAGCTGCTCAACAACAACAGCCTGTGTCCCTTGGTCCCAAGGATGTTGAGAATGGGAACACTCTATCTTTGCAGACCAGCTAGTGTTTGTCATTGCACTGTGGCACATTCCCAGTTCAGGGGCTGTAAATTTTCCTTGAGATGTGCAGCTTTGTGAGAGTTGGTTTCAAGTGAGATTCTGTGAAAGCTAATGCAATGCTTCCTAAGATTACAAATTGCTAGGCTGGGGTCACTGTTAGGACCACAAACATAAGGTGTTTGAGACAAAAATATCTTATGACATCTGCCAAACTGGTGAAATTTTCCATATTTGCTGCTGTGTTCAGTTCTTCAAACAGTTACAGAGAATCTTGGCTCCCCCTTTATCCTCCCTCGATAGCAGAATTTAATCACTCGCATATGGACTCACTTGAAAAAAGTATGTAATATTTACTTGTTTTCCTCTCTCATGTTAAATTTCATTTCCTCTGTTTCTACCACTTCTTTGTGATGTGAACCTATTGTTCATTGGTGTATGACACACAAAGGTGCTTTTTCCTGAACAAAAAAGTGATGCCATTAATTTCTTTTAGAAAGGCTGCTCTGCCCATCTGAAGGCAGGATGTGTGCCCTGATCCCTAAAGCATTCTTGGATTCTCTCAGTTTCAGTCAAGGGGAGTAAAATTTGAAGAGAGCAAAAATAATGGTGTGAAGCTGATGGGTTTTACACTTGGAAGATATTTCTGCAGAGAGGTACAGGACTGGGGACTGGGATGCCAGATTCACTAAACACAACTCTTGCATTAATGGGAAACAAGCTAATGACCTAGTTGGACTCTCAGGATTTGTGTTCATCTGCAGAAAACTACCAGGAGGGAGCCTGGTCAGGGGAGACCAGGACCATTTTGGCCTGATTGTTGTTGATCCTAGCTGCAGGGTGGAAACCCATGGGAAAGAGTTATGGTATCCCTGTGCCTCCATGAGTCCCAAAGGAGCACTTCAGATCCCCAGAAGCACTGTTTGAGTCAGTCTTCTTTCCCTCTGTGTGCAGTTGGCAGGGTAGGATTTCCCATCTCCCCTCTAATTCCCTAAAGTGCTGTTTTCAAGGTGTCTTGGCTCTTCCTCGGAGGAATGTTTTTTGTGCCCAATAGATAAGATTCCATTCAGGATGGCCCCTTAAATGAGATCTCTGTCTATCACATATACATCCTCATCAAATTAGTCTCCCCTCCCCTCTGGATCTGCATGCCGACCCTGCTGCTTTGATGTTACAGCACTGAGGAATTTATAAGACATGGTATTTTTTCCCAGCAAGTAAACATGAGCAAACCATCTAATATGATAATTACTGAAACTGATTTACATCTTGTGAAAAGATTAGGCAGTGGCAGCTTCTGCTGCCTTGGAAATGTCCCATAATGATATCAAACTTCAGGCCTAAGGAGAAGTACAAAAAACAGCTTGAAAACCTCTGGATGTATATCTTCTGATAAGTCTCCATGGATTTGCTGATAAGACTGCCCCTGGAAGGATTATTCCTTCTGGTTCACCAGGCAGAGGGAATTTCCCCTCCTTGCAATTGTGCTTCCAATTGAGCATTTGAATATGGGTAGATTTTAAAGAATGGAAACTGGAGAAAAATTAGATTCAGACACAACTGAAGTCTCAACGGGTTTTACAATATTAGCCAGCAAGTCACACTGAGAGCTCTTCCACAAACAAATCTGGAAAATGTGTTTTCAGAGACAAGTCTGTTCACTATATATCACATCCTTTTCCCTCCAGCCTTTGGAACCTTGTCTTGCAGATGTATTTACACAAATAAAAATAGCTTCACATCAATAATTTTGTATGACTGCGTAAATCCTTGAAGAATCTTGAGCCTCTGGTGTAGATATTAAGGGGAATTTCATGATTATCTCCACTTGGGGTATAAGGAGAGCTCAAGTACTTGCTTCTTCCTTCTCTGTTTTGACACCTCTCAAGTAAGATATATGCAGAGTTGGGTGAATTAGGCATAGTATTTAGGACCCATGCATTGTTCCTTACTGTTGTCGGCTTGCTGAGGTTTCATAAGCAAATGATTTTTACTTTGAAAATAACTGAACTTCAGACTTGAAAGGAGGAGCATCTTTTGAAAAGTATTATTTTACTATGAAAGCTAAATTTATACAGTCTAAAAGAAAATCAATAGCAGGTGTGTTGAGTTGGGGCTGTTACTAGATAAAGGAAGACAAGCATATAAAGAGATTATAAAAAGCTCCATGATGAAGTACAGTTAGGCCTTTTTTATATTTGGATAGTTTTTAGAAAAATTATGAGCAGAAGGCATTCAATGAAACCAAAGGGCCTTTCAACATATTAGCATGTGAAGCTCTCAGTCATAGAATTCTGAAGTTCATTCCAGTCACAGGAGTCTAGCAGGGTTCAAACAAGTGGTATGAAAAATTATCTGGGGTGTAGTAGGATCACCACACTGCAATACCACACATAAAGCAAGCAAGCTCGCTACTTTGCTTCCCACCTTTGTCATTTCCCCCAATTAACAAAAATAGTTTTTGTATGGAACAGTACTTTGCCATGGGCACATGTCACTGTCTGGGATCAGGGAGTGGTTCAGTGCAAAGCTCAGATGTTTGAATGTTAATGTAAGCACTGCTGGGATTTTCATTCAGTCTTTTAAGCTATGGAAGCCTGTCAGGTTGTGCAGACTGAAGAAGATAGGAATCCGTTTTTCAAGTTACTATGACTGATGAGAGGTAGATTTTAGGATACTTAAGATAACTTTGCTGAGGGGGAGATGTGCAAAATGTATTTAGTAATTTTAGACACCACTAAATTGAGGGCAGAGGAACACACAAAATGTATCTTCTGTGGTCAAAAAGAGGTAAATAAATAATATCTTACAATATGTGCATTTTACTATGTAATGTTTTGTATGGATGCTGTAGCCCATATTATTTGTCCACTGTTTTTATAATGGTTAAAGGTAGGACAATGAACAAGGATACCTTTTATAACATATCTAATTCAACATGCTTAAAATGCTTAGGATACCACACATGTATTATTCACTGAGAAAAATAAATCTGAAACAAAAACTTTGGCCAAAGGCAGCATTTTGGCTGAAGGCAGTGGTTAGTGCCAAAATGCATCAGAGACTGCTTTTCAGAGAGTGTCCCAGTCACTGGCATCCCTAGATACCTTATTCTGCTTTGTGCAGCTATGTTTATTGTCATATCTTAGTCCAAAATGAAGCCTATTCTTTGTATTTAGATATTACATCAAGAGATCCCTGTAAGGTCCACTCAGCACAAAGAGGAAAGGTTGCTTTATGTGGTGATGACCAAATACTGCTGAAACTCCAGAACCGAAAGTCTCTTCCGAAGCCCCAGTTTCCCTGAACTGTTTCTAGTTCCACAGAGGCTCATGGAGCTGCAGCAGCACTGCAAAGCTCAGTCTAATGTAAATTACCAGAATTACTGGACTTGTTTGCTTAGGAACTCACTGGCACCAGGTTTTCCCTGATGGCTGCTAAGATCCGTGTGGAAAAGCCCTACAGGATGTAATAGGAATCTTTGCAGAAACATTAAAAGGCCCTATTTAAACTGCTCTGAAACCTATTGAGTTTAATAGAGAGTAATATCCTTTCTATTGTTGTTTTTAACTATCCTATATAATTCTATATTAAATTCTTGAGCAATGCTGTAATTTTCTATTAAATTCTTTCAGGCTTTTCCACAAGGGTTCAGTAACATTTTTCATCTTTCCCAGAAGTCAATCACTTCAAGCCCTGAGCCACATGTACCCATTATATATAAATATATATATATTTACATTGTTATATAGTTAGTTAGTTAGTTAGTTAGTTAGTTAGTTAGTTAGTTAGTTATATGTATATATATGTGTGTATATATATGCATCTACGTAGGTTTGTTACTCCTCTGGAGTCCCTTACTCAGAGCAAGGCTCAGTTCCTTGAGAAGTGATTGCTGTGAAGAGCTTCACCCTCTCTGCCTGTGAGCCCTCAGCCCCAGGGAGAACACTGCACATTGATGTTCTCAGTCAGAATCACCCTTGCCGAGCATGTCTCTTTTCTCTGTTTGAGAGAACAGACCCTCTCTGTCTGCCTCCATTTTGGATTTCACTAAAGCTTTTGGTACTGACCCTCACAGGAGCCTTCTGAACAAAATGTCCAGCCCACAGCAGATAAATACATCATGCAGTGTGTGAGGAACTGGCTCACGGGTCAGGCACAAAGTGTTTCAGTGAATGGGGTGACAGCAGACTGGTGACCTGTCACTAGTGGGGTTCCACAGGGCCCCATCTTTGGCTCAGCCCTCTGCTCTTCAACATCTTCATAAATGACTTGGACGCAGGACTGGAAGAGATACTAAGCAAGTTTACAGATGATACAAAATTGGGATGAGCTGTTGACTTCCTTGAGGGCAGGGAGGCCCTGCAGAGAGACCTGGACAAATCAGAGGACTGGGCAAGCACCAACCATATGATGTTTGCACCAATCATAGGAAGCTTAACAAGGTCAAGTGCCAGATTCTGCATCTGGGATGGGGCAGCTCTGGATGTATGGACAGGCTGGGAAACGAGATGCTGAAGAGCAGCACCATGGAAAGGGCCCTGGAGGTCCTGGTTGATGGCAAGTTGAATGTGAGTCAGCAGTGCCCTGGCAACCAGGAGAGCCAAGCGTGTTCTGAGGTTCATCAGACACAGCATGCCAGCTGAGCAATGGAGGGGATTGTCCCACTCTGCTCTGCACTGGGGAAGCCTCACCTTGAATATTCTGTGTACTTTTGGGTGCCACAATATAGAAAAGATACAAAGCTATTAGAGAACGCCCAAAGGAGAGCAATGAAGATGGTAAAGGGCCTTGAGGGGAACCCATGAAGAGTGGTTGAGGTCACTTGGTCTGTTGAGCCTTCCCCCAGAGGGTGATTGGGCACTGGAACAGGCTTCCCAGGGAAGTGGTCATAGCCTAACACAGTTCAAGAAGTTTTTGGACAATGCTCTCAGGCACATGGTGTGACTCTTGGGGATGGTGTTGTGCAGGGCCAGGAGTTGGACTCAATGGTCATTGCGGGTGCCTTCCAGCTCAGCATATTCTGTGATTCTGTCATCAGCCATGGAGCAAAGTCTGGCAGGTCATTGCCCAGCACCTGTACTACAGGCATGCCCCATAGTGGACACTTGCCTTCCCACCAGGGAAGATCTTTTGCAGGGGAAGGAAAAGCATGCCCTCAGGAAGCATGCAGCTGAAGCCAGCAGCCAAACAGCAGTTCCAGCTGAGCTGCATGGCTCACATGAATTAATCCACCCCTTTTAAAACATTCACATGCTGATCTGATTTTGACTGCTCCCTGCACCCAGGCAGATTTACAGCTTAGTGTGGTTTAAAGGGAAATTCCAATGGCACTTTCTCTGCAGATTCAGTTTATCCCAGCGCTGGCACTCAGACCACCTGATATGCATGTTATGTTTGTTTATTTTGCTGATATCCTGAGAACATCATTGGCAGTCTGTTTCCTGCTCTTTGGACACATATGCTGCTGCTGCAAGAAATGTAAGGTTCAGTAAACAAACCAAGCACGCACTATTTGTGCATTGAAGAATATTTTATTCTTCTTTCTGCATTTTGACTCCCTTGCAGCAGGTGCAAAAGGGCCATCAAGCCTCCCTGTGAGAAGCCTAGCCTGACCTGACAGCAGCGCTCACAGCAGCAATCTCTTGCACCTATAAGCCTGACACTGAGCCCTGTGCTGCATGTCCATCAAGTTTGATGGCAATGAGGTCCTGGCCTGAGCCCCAGCTATGGAATCACTCCTCCAGTTTGGCTTTGCAACTCTGCCAACTTCATTGCAGAGTAGGTTATCAAAATACTAGCCACACTTACGGCGATACACTTCTTGGATTTTGGGCTCTTGCACATGGACCTGAAAAAAGTAAACGAGAATTGTGCATGAAGTGTTCATCCCTGGGAACCCTCAGCTTGGCACCTTATTTTGTGCCTTAAAGTAAAGCACAGACAGATATTTTTATCTTGGGTAACGGGACTATTCTGCCGTGGTGCTATGGGAACCTCACCTCTGGGACACACAGGAACCTTGGGCCCAATCTTGCAGCCTGGCTTTGCAGCACCCATACGTTCTCAGGAGATGAGAAGGGTATGTCATTCCTCTGTGTAGCCATAGCCCAAGTGGTGCTTTTGAGGCACTTGAGAAAAGGCATGTCTCATGTCATGAGGCTGGATTTAGGGAGCTTTTGTTGGTAACATGAATATTTTAGCTGGAGGAATTGGCTTTCTGTAGTAATTTTGGGAGTGATTAGGTTTGGGATGAATACCTAGGCTGTTTTGCTGCAAAGAGAAGATACTTGTCTTGCTACTGCTGCTCTCATCTTAGCTTCATTATGTGACTAGTCCGCTATGGTGCCTAGGCCCTGGACTAGAAACTCATTTTAGTGCCTGGATGTTCAAATCAAAATGTATAAACAATAGGGAGTAAACAAAAATGTATCAGTATTTGTATTTCCATAAATAAATAGGGCATTTAATATGAACCTGTATATTGAGCTGTCCATGTGTGGCCATCTTCATTGGAGAGTGAAGCATGCAAGAAATGGAGCAGCTAGGAATATACACCCTAACATACATTAATTGAAACCCTAGACAGTTATTCCAGAGAAATTCCTAGAGCTGTGGATTGTGAATATCTTGAAATTTGGAGAGGAAAGGGGTAGCATACCAAAGTTTGCCCATCAGAAAGCACTGCTCCACCAGTGGTGAGAGACTGTGGTGACTCCAGTAAAGTTGATGAGTTAACATTAATGAGTTGCAGTAATGTAGAACTTTTTGTGACATGAGCATAAAGCACTTTGCTTTTCTAGGAGTTATTAATCGAAGTTCTGACCTTTTCCCTGGGAAGTTTTATTTCTTTTTAACTCTGTCTATGAGGTTACCAGATGTGATGTGTTACTGGGATTGTTTTAGCCATGCAAGGCATTCTTAAGGTCTCAGCTGATTTGCTGTAACTAGGATCTGTCCTGATTTCAATAAAACATTGGGATTTCCCAAGGGCTTTCCCAACTGTCATCTCCATTCTAGCAGCATGTCTGTGTGGCCGAGCACATCCTCTCCTTCTGCAGGAACCTCAAACCCCAGCTGCTGGTCACCAGAAAACGTGGCACAGACAATCATATTGCTGCCTTTACACAGGTGTGTACTGCAACAGCAGGAGGTCAGCAACAGTAAGGCTGACATGTAGGGGGAAATGTCTTCATC
This sequence comes from Phylloscopus trochilus trochilus, assembly GCA_016584745.2. Lineage (NCBI taxonomy): Eukaryota > Metazoa > Chordata > Aves > Passeriformes > Phylloscopidae > Phylloscopus > Phylloscopus trochilus. The sequence goes on along the minus strand of WQNJ02000546.1, from coordinate 54,209,337 downwards.
TTTGCTTGCATGCAATCACAGCAGAGCTGTGAAAGGGGTAGACTAAGTACACTTGCTGTGGAAGGGATAATACAAGAGAAGAACCAGAAAACCCAGCAGAAGCAAAGTCAGTAGGATAGAAAATGCAGCAAGACTGGGAAGTGAAGGGTGAAAGGAATTATAGATCACATTTTTGGGTTTTATCTCTGCAGAGACATGGTGAGGTTTGAAACAGATAAAGATCGTTTCTATAAATGATCTGAACTGGCAACACAGGTTTAAAAACTAAGTCCGGGATCTTCTGACACACTGAGGGAGCTGATATTTAAGCTTGATATGAGACGAAAGCCAGGAATGTTTGGCATGACTTCACATTTCCTAATAAAAGCCCACAGTGCCTCACATAGCATTCTATTCTTGTTAAAACAGCAGTAGAATTTTTAATGAGTGCTCAAGAAATTGCTTTAATGTCCTCCTAAAAAAACTTCCCCTCATATCACAGCACTCTTTAATGCCATACACAGGATTGTAACTTTGCAGCCTCCCTGGAGCAATTCACAGTGCTTAATTGTCCCAGACCTGTGCAAGCAGTAAACTGCCACTTGGAGACCCTGTACCCCATCTCCTCTCCCTTGGGATCTAGCAGAGAGTAAGCACCTCTTATCTTTCTAAGTGGCATAAAGTTTTGCACCTCAATTTGTCTTCTGGCTGAGATGGAGAATGCTTCAAGCTCAACATATTGAACAGGCTTGAAACCCTTTACATGTGAGATGCCCCACATGCAGGCAGTGCTCTGGATGGGTGCAGACAGGCTGGCTTACACAGGCTCCCCATGAGCTCCTCCACGTGACAACTCCTGGCCCTCTGTCCCTCATCCATGCAGGTTACTACATGTAATACGAAAATTAGGCCTGGTAGAGAACTTCTGTAATCACCTATTCCAGCCTCTGGAGTCTTCTTTCTTCCAGGTGTGTGTTGTTGGTGTTTTTTCACCTAGCTGTTGGCTGTTGGGGTAAAGAAGCATATGGCCTGTGCCACCATGGCTGATGGGAGTTCAGGGGGCTGAAGCAGCTTCACATCAGAGCTGCTAGCAGGGAAATTGTTTCCCTTATGCTGCCAGCTTGACTCTAGAGTCATAACTTGCCAGTCTGAAATGCTGTGAAATAAGCCTATTTTTCTGATCTACTGGTATAGGCTAAGGCTTATCCCATGTCTCCTGGCCCAGGTTTTTTGTATGTCCTAGATGTCCCTTATGTATGCTGGATGCCTTCTATGTGCAGTCTTGACATACTGGATCTGTAGCTACCCCACATAATGAGGATTCCAGTGAAGCTTGGACATTGCCTCTTGTCCTTATTTTACGTAACTATTTGACAGCAAGGTAAAAATCCATGTGCACTGTGATCCCAGGTCTTCTACTTCTTTTGTGACAAGCAGGCTTTCACTCTGTTCCCTGCATACTTTGCACTGCTCCTTCTCTGGGCTCTTCATGAGAAGTTACCATGTCTCTCTGTCCCTTCAGTCAATGCTGAATAACAATCTAGTCTTCAGGACAATGTCTCATGTTGGCATGTGATGGTCCATGCTGTCTGATAAGCAGCATACTTCTATGTTCTGTGTCTCTGACATAAATTTCTGTCATTTTCTGTCTCTACTGCTGATGGCATTTTTCAGGCATTCAAGGGAAGATGCATTGCACCTGGATTTCCCTTTGGCACTGACACATGAATGCTGCTGCAGGGCACAGCGGCTGGTTGACTGAGCAACGGGTGTTAGGTTATGACCCTCTACAGAACACAACATGAGGTCCCTGAGCATGCCTCTTCTCCTCATGCTCCTTAGAAGGACATCCTGTCAGAGCAGTGATATGCTGTGATCATACCATCCCTCTTACTCACAGTGAAAAGCCACCCTACACTGAGGTTTTGGTCTTCTGAAGCTGTAGAATCTGAGAATTCGAAACTATGGCTTCATACTCCAAATTCTGTTTTCATGAACATGATAGTGTTTTCATGAACATAAGGTGTGAAGCACGTACCAGTCTCATGAGATAATTCCCAATCTGCTGGGATGACTGCCAGTCACCCTGAAGCAGTATGACTTTTCCCATTCAGCTGGAAGCATGGGGTTACCTTTTGTATGAGTTGCTTCGTGATCAGCCTGATTACCTGATCAGCCCTGGAATTTGCCTCCCTTGTTTCCTCTGGGGTCTTTTAGGGAAGATGTTGCTACCCTTTCATGCCATGGCCCACAGCAGCTTTAACCCCAAGGGAGAAATGCTGTTCTCAGAAATGTTTGGGGGGATCAGATACAAGATGGGTGTTTCTAGGGCATATGGGTATCTTACATGCTAAAACTGGATTCTCAGCCACATGTGTTTTGGACATATGTCTGGCTCCTAAACCTCAGTCTGAAACCCCATGCAGTAGTTTTCCATGTGTGACTTCAGGCCAATGTCTGCTCACTATTTCTATTTCCAATAGGATGTGGCTCTGCACCTACTCTGACTACACAAGCTCTTCATGGCTCTCAGTCTTCTGTTTACTGTGCATCTTTCTTCCTGAAAGATGGCTGCCTTTTTCTATTACCCAGAATTTCTTTCATAGCCCCTGCTTGGTGATTTCCTTAATGCCTTCTGTTTTCTCAGAATGTTTTGATGTCATAATCCTGAATTGCCTCTCTGTTGTCAGCTCCTTCTGTCAATAGTTGCAGCCTTGGTGGCTGGGAGTTGCTCTAATGAATGTCTCAGTTTACCCATGTCTTGGTTTAGAAAGACAGGTATCTGCCAGGGAAACTGGGGTTCTCCTAGAATGGAGAATGCCAACCCCTCACACCCCAACGAATTATAATTTTGCAATCAAGGGCTCTCAGGCAAAGATGTTGGGGATAGGAATAACAGTTCTTTACTAGGATATATTAACAATACAAATGTGATAGGAAACAAAACCACTCAACCAAACAAACAAATAAACAATTAAACAACAATTTTGGAAAAAACCCTGACAGAGTCAGAGTCACAACCTGATCCTGTGATTCAGGATGTTGAAAGCAGTCCAAAAGTACAGTCCTTCTGAAGTGGCAGACGTGATTCTGTTGGAGCAGAGATGATTCTGTGAAGAAGCAGGTTCAGGGGTGGTGAGGAGGGGGATCCGGGAATGGTGAGATGGAATCTGGTGAGACGAAATCCGGTCTTCCTCCCAAAAGAAATCGGGTGAAAGACTGGCTGCTCTCCTGTCTTGTCAGGGAGGGATGAAGAGGACAATCCTCCTGAGAAGCCCTGGCTCTGGATTAGGGTGGAGAAGGGAAGCAGGATGGCAAGCACAGGAGGCGAAGAAGTTTCTTGCCACGACGGCAGGGGAGGAAGCGCAGAGCACTGAGCTCCTGCAGCGGGGCAGCACTGGCGCGGTCCCAGCCTTCCCTCACGGCCGCCTCCCCTCCCCCCACCCCCCACCGCCAGGGCATGAGATGTATAGAAATGCAAATGCACCGCACAGGCTGGGGAAGGTGGCAATGGCCTATCAAGATGGGACATCAGGCCCCGAAACAGATGTAAATAGAATACACAAAACCCGGCTCCACAACCCAGGACATTATCCACCCCTTATTCTATTATCATCTGTATCATACCTAAATTAATAAACTCCACTATACAGAATGAACCCTCACACTCAGTTCTCACTTAGGATTAGGTTTTCCTGTGGTACACAACTGGTTTTCCCATCTTTCTGCATTACCCACCAAGTGTTACCAGGTCCTTGAGCAAAAACAATCCCATGGGTGGGTTCACCTTTGCCCAAGGTGGGGTTTACCCAAACAGTCTTTCCTAAGATACCTCTCATATGTACCACAGGGACTTTGTCTCCATCCACTGTGTGCAGAGGGGTAGACTGGGCAGGACCAGCTTGATTGATAGAGCCTCGGGTGTTGACCATCCAGGTGGCCTTTGCTAAGTTCACTTCCCAATTTTTGAAGGTCCCCCCGCCAAGTGCCTTCAGGGTGGTCTTAAGTAGTCCGTTGCACCGTTCAACTTTCCCGGCAGCTGGTGCATGATAAGGGATGTGATATATCCATTCAATGTCGTGTTCCTTAGCCCAGGTGTTTATGAGGCTGTTCTTGAAATGAGTCCCGTTGTCCGACTCAATGCTCTCAGGGGTGCCATGTCTCCACAGGACTTGTTTTTCCAGGCCCAGGATGGTGTTCCGGGCGGTGGCATGAGGCACAGGATAGGTCTCCAGCCACCCAGTGGTGGCTTCCACCATGGTCAGCACGTAGCGCTTGCCTTGGCGGGTTTGGGGCAGTGTGATGTAATCAATCTGCCAGGCCTCCCCATACTTATATTTGGACCACCGTCCACCGTACCAGAGGGGCTTCACCCGCTTGGCCTGCTTGATGGCAGCACACGTCTCACAGTCATGGATAACCTGTGAAATACTGTCCATGGTTAGATCCACCCCTCGGTCTCGTGCCCACTTATAGGTGGCATCTCTGCCCTGATGACCTGAAGCATCATGGGCCCACCGAGCTAGGAACAACTCTCCCTTGTGTTGCCAATCCAAGTCTACCTTGAATACCTTTATCCTCGCAGCTTGATCTACTTGCTCGTTGTTCCGGTGCTCCTCATTAGCCTGACTCTTGGGGACATGGGCATCCACATGGCGGACTTTCACAGGTAGTTTCCCTACCCTGATGGCAATGTCCTTCCACTCATCAGCAGCCCAAATTGGTTTTCCCTTACGCTGCCAGTTGGCTTTTTTCCACCTTTCCAACCAGCTCCACAGAGCATTAGCTACCATCCACGAATCAGTGTAGAGGTAGAGCTTTGGCCACTTCTCTCTTTCAGCAATGTCCAGGGCCAATTGAACAGCTTTGAGTTCAGCAAGCTGGCTTAACCCACCTTCTCCTTCAGTGGCGTGTGCAACCTGTCGTGTGGGGCTCCATACGGCTGCTTTCCACTTCCGGTTCATCCCTACGATGCGACAGGAACCGTCAGTGAAAAGAGCGTAGCGTGTTTCTTCTGCTGGCAGTTGGTTGTATGGTGGAACTTCTTCAGCCCGGGTTACTTGCTCTTGTTCTTCTTCGTCAGTGAGACTGAAGTTCTCAGCTTCTGGCCAGTTGGTGATTACTTCCAAAATACCAGGGCGATTCGGGTTACCAATACGGGCGCGCTGAGTGATGAGGGCGATCCATTTGCTCCATGTGGCATCGGTGGCATGGTGGGTGGAGGGAACCTTTCCTTTAAACATCCACCCCAGCACCGGTAGTCGGGGTGCCAGTAGGAGTTGTGCTTCAGTGCCAATCACCTCTGAGGCAGCTTGAACTCCTTCGTAGGCCACCAAGATCTCCTTCTCTGTGGGAGTGTAACTGGCTTCAGACCCTCTGTAGCTTCGGCTCCAGAATCCCAGTGGCCGGCCTCGAGTCTCACCTGGCACCTTCTGCCAGAGGCTCCAGGACAGACCATGGCTCCCAGCTGCAGAGTAGAGCACATTCTTTACCTCTGGTCCCATCCTGACTGGGCCAAGGGCTACTGCATGTGCGATTTCCTGCTTGATCTGGGCAAAGGTGTGTTGCTGTTCTGGGCCCCAGTGGAAATCGTTCTTCTTGCGGGTAACCAGGTAGAGAGGGCTCACAATCTGACTGTACTCCGGGATGTGCATCCTCCAAAAGCCAATGGCCCCTAGGAAAGCTTGTGTTTCCTTCTTGTTGGTCGGTGGGGACATGGCGGTGATCTTATTGATGACCTCAGTGGGAATCTGACGCTGTCCATCTTGCCACTTCACTCCCAGGAACTGGATCTCTTGGGCAGGTCCCTTGACTTTGCTCTTCTTGATGGCAAAACCGGCTTCCAGGAGAATCTGAATTATCTTCTCTCCTTTCTCAAAGACTTCCATTGCTGTGTTCCCCCACACAATGATGTCATCTATGTACTGCAGATGGTCCGGAGCCTCACCCTTTTCCAGTGCATCCTGGATCAGTTCATGGCAGATGGTGGGACTGTGCTTCCACCCCTGGGGCAGTCGATTCCAGGTGTACTGCACACCCCTCCAGGTGAAAGCAAACTGGGGTCTGCACTCTGCTGCCACAGGAATGGAGAAGAAGGCATTGGCAATGTCGATGGTGGCGTACCACTTTGCTGCCTTGGACTCCAGCTCATACTGCAACTCCAACATGTCTGGCACAGCAGCGCTCAGTGGTGGCGTGACCTCATTCAGACCACGGTAATCCACTGTCAGTCTCCATTCCCCACTGGGCTTACGCACAGGCCAGATGGGGCTGTTAAAAGGTGAATGAGCCTTACTGACCACCCCTTGGCTCTCCAGTTTACGAATCATCTCATGGATTGGGGTCACTGAGTCTCTGTCGGTGCGGTACTGCCGACGGTGCACTGTTGCTGTGGCAATTGGTACCTGTTGTTCTTCAACTCTTAGCAGTCCCACAGCAGAAGGGTCATCTGAGAGACCAGGCAAGGTATTCAGTTGTTTGATCTCTTCCGTCTCTACAGCAGCTACTCCAAAAGCCCAACGATATCCTTTTGGGTCTTTGAAATATCCATTTCTGAGATAGTCTATGCCGAGGATGCACGGGGCCTCTGGGCCAGTCACAATGGGGTGTTTCTGCCACCCATTCCCAGTTAAACTCACTTCGGCTTCCACTACAGTCAGCTGCTGGGACCCTCCTGTCACCCCAGAAATAGAAATGGGTTCTGTTCCTACATACCCTGATGGCATCAGGGTACATTGGGCACCAGTGTCAACCAAAGCCGTGTATTTTTGTGGGTTGGATGTGCCAGGCCATCGGATCCACACAGTCCAATAGATCCGATTATCCCTTTCCTCTACCTGGCTAGAGGCAGGGCCCCTCTAGCACTGGTTATCCCCTTCCTGAGCATACATACTAGAGGTTCCTTCAAGGGGATTCAACACAGCATTGGCAGCTTGGTTATAGGAGGCTGAGGCTACTTTCATTTTTGTAGAATTCCCTTGGCGATTGTTCCTCTCCTTGAGCTCACGCACCCGTGCTGCCAGGACAGAAGTGGGTTTCCCATCCCACATTCCCATGTCTTCCCCATGGTCACGCAGATAAAACCACAGGTCAGCTCTTGGGGTGTACCCTCTCTCTCGAGCTGGGGGTCGTTGGGCTCTAACTCTGGGGCCTGTGACTCGCACTGGTGCCACATTGGAACTGTTCGTCCTCATCTCCTCCCTCACACCCCTTATCTCTTCTTTGAGTTCTTTAACCACGGCAGAGATATGAGCCTGCATCGGGCCATTGATCATACTTTCATAATTCCTAAGCTTATTGGCAACAGACCCCACTGTCTCTCGATTGTCCTCAGCATTAATTGTTGCAATAAAGGTGGTGTACTGAGATGGCCCCAGATTTGCCAGATTCCACAACATCTGCCCTGTGCATTTAACCTTGTCAGGGTCATTATCATGCTGTCCACTCCTCCCAAAAAGTACCTCCAGCACCGCCACTTCCCTCAGCTGTTGGATCCCTTCCTCCAGAGTTTTCCAGCGCATTCTATGGTGGTGCTCCTGCATTCTTTCTTTGTGGATAAATCTCTCTCTCACACTCATTAAAAGCCGCTCCCAAAGGGAAAGGGGTCCTGGCTCTCTTACAAATACCTGATTTATACCTGAGTCCTGGGTCAAGGGTCCCAAATTCCTTGCCTCACCACTATCTAATTGCACACCAGTACCCATGAGGTCCCAGACCCAAAGTAGCCAGGCTGTGTAAGCCTCATGCCCCCGCCGTACAATATCTTTTTGCAGGTTACGGAGACTTTCATACGACAGGGACTCGGTGATGATCTGAACATGTGATTCCCCTGCAGATTGTGAGGGCCCTCCTTTCTTATTGTCTGGGTTTGCTGTTTTCCCCTTAGATTTCTTTGTTTCCACAGGGGCAACTGCTGCGGGCTGTGACTGCCCCTGTGGTTCAGCTGGGACCTGGGCAGTTGTAATCTCTGTGGGTTTCATTGCTGCACCATCAGACTCTCTTTTTTCAGGGCAGGGGGAGGATTTCCCACTAGCTGGGGAAATGTACTCCCTCAGCATCTGGCCCGTCTTCTCCTGCATCTCCTTCATCAGAGCCCCCACCCAAACCGGGTGGTTTATCTCTGAGGCAGGCTGTGGGGCAGGAGCGGGCTCTTGGGCAGCATCCTTATTCTCTGGGGTACTTATTAAGGTGCTTACCCAGGCCAATCTCCCCTTATCTCTGAATGCCAAACAGAACAGGCATACCAGCAACACCAGCCACTGTATGATATCATTAGCACTCAGAGATTTGAACCCTTCAAAAACTGGTGCGGTGGACCCAAAAAGCTGTGTGAAGGGCTGGGAGAAAATTTCCCCCGGTGCCATTTCCTCACAATAGGTACCACTGTTAAAGTAACCCCAGAAGCACAAAGTTAGCGTATGATAGCTATGAATCCATGTGCTTGCTTTCCAGAGGAAGTTAAAAATCCATGAATTTCTCACCTTATTAATCCACAAAATAAACTGGATGCCAGCCACAGTAGCCTTAGTCATAGGACCCATATTTACATAAGGAGTAGCAAATGGCAGAAATACAGCCACCACCACGTGCCACCCAAACCAGGGAAAGCTAGAACACATTATTCTGGCTAGTGGGCTTTTATCTAATACTCAAGAACTGTTATTCCTCTCTCTCAATGCCCTCGTGCCCCACCCTTGGGCGCCAAAATCTGTCTTGGTTTAGAAAGACAGGTATCTGCCAGGGAAACTGGGGTTCTCCTAGAATGGAGAATGCCAACCCCTCACACCCCAACGAATTATAATTTTGCAATCAAGGGCTCTCAGGCAAAGATGTTGGGGATAGGAATAACAGTTCTTTACTAGGATATATTAACAATACAAATGTGATAGGAAACAAAACCACTCAACCAAACAAACAAATAAACAATTAAACAACAATTTTGGAAAAAACCCTGACAGAGTCAGAGTCACAACCTGATCCTGTGATTCAGGATGTTGAAAGCAGTCCAAAAGTACAGTCCTTCTGAAGTGGCAGACGTGATTCTGTTGGAGCAGAGATGATTCTGTGAAGAAGCAGGTTCAGGGGTGGTGAGGAGGGGGATCCGGGAATGGTGAGATGGAATCTGGTGAGACGAAATCCGGTCTTCCTCCCAAAAGAAATCGGGTGAAAGACTGGCTGCTCTCCTGTCTTGTCAGGGAGGGATGAAGAGGACAATCCTCCTGAGAAGCCCTGGCTCTGGATTAGGGTGGAGAAGGGAAGCAGGATGGCAAGCACAGGAGGCGAAGAAGTTTCTTGCCACACCGCAGGGGAGGAAGCGCAAAGCGCTGAGCCTTCCCTCACGGCCGCCTCCCCTCCCCCCACCCCCCACCGCCAGGGCATGAGATGTATAGAAATGCAAATGCACCGCACAGGCTGGGGAAGGTGGCAATGGCCTATCAAGATGGGACATCAGGCCCCGAAACAGATGTAAATAGAATACACAAAACCCGGCTCCACAACGCAGGACAACCCATCAGGCTGGGCTGATGCCAGAGGCATTTGTGACCAGCCAGAGGTACTTGTGTAATTGCCAAAAGGTACAGCAGAGGTTGTCAGGAGCGTTCTTCCATCACAGCATGTCTGGGTTCATTTTTGGCATCACAAGTGGGAATGATTTGCACCAAAAGCCCTATAGAGTACATTTATAATGACACCAGTTCTCCACCTGTGTAAAGGTGCAAGTCTGGTATACCCGAACTCTTCCTTAGGCTGGAAGTTATAGTGGGAAAAAAGATGTAACTCTGCCAGCTCTTCATTTAGAGATTCCATCACAGGTAATGGAGCTCCACATTTCAGCAGACCCAGGTTGCCAACAGGGATCTGTTTTTAACCTTAGTTTATTCAATATGTCTGACCTTGACATACATCTGTATATTCAGCAGGAAAGCTGCACAAGGAACTGTGTTCCCTTTTCTTTACTGCTGAGAACACCAGACACAAAACTACAGCCTGAGGCTTGTCCTGTTCTTCCTACATCTCCTTCTATAAACTTCAATTTATGTCATCCCCTGTTCTGTTGGTGTAGCTAGCAAAATCAGAGCTGGCATGAAGCCATGTGTTGCTGTAAACAAGCTACAGTGACATTGCTTTTTTTGTTGTACAGATGTCTATATTTGCTATATAATGCTCACAGATATATAGTAAGTGTCCCACCCTCTTCTTTTTTTTTTTCCTTCTTTTTTTTTTCTTTTTTTTTCTGTTTCTTCTTTTTCCCATTTTAGCATTTTGCCCTTACATCCTTGGGTGGGTTAGTTATTTCTCATTTCCCTCATCTATCCTTGCTAGCTTGAAGTGTTTATCTGGATTAGACCCTTGTTTCTCAATAGCCTCCATGGAATATTATAATCTCAATGTTTTACAGAAAACTACAGGTGAAGGAATCCAGGTTCATGGATGGATTCTATTATTCTCAGCCTGCAATACCAGTCTATTCAGTCACTGTGGTCTTGAGGAAGAGGGCTGGTAGAAGGGGGATGAGAGAGGACCATTGTCTTTGCATGGTTTCATTCCTCTGGAATGAGAATCTGCTGATGCCTTTCCCAGCTGCTGCAGGACTCTCATGATTACTCAGCAGCTTTTCTCTCACATCTTGTCTTTTTTCAGGAAGGAGATGTTTTGCTTCCTTTTTCTTACCTTCCATGATTCACCCTGCTTACAGATTCAGGTTACTCTTCTTCAGGGCTTGTACAATGATATCTGGCTAGAAATTAATCTTTCTGGTGATCTCTCCCTCCATGTTAGCTGCTTGCCTCCTTTTTATATACTGTATCCTTTACCTTGTAAACACATGTTTTTATTTACTATTGGACTCACTGAAATAACTGCTGCCACAATATTTACTGCATTTATGCTGGGAAGCTAGAGTGAATTAAAAACATTCAGAAGAAAAACAATTGGAATTTGCAGAAGCCTGTGGCCTTGATAAAACTTTTCTTGGGGAAACCCTATCTACAATATGTAAAATAAAATAAGCTTTTATAAAATAATTAATCATAGAAGTGCTAGGTGTGAACAGACACAGACTGGTTTCCAAGTGCTTCCTCTGACTCCTTCCCAGCTGCACTCCACATACATTCCTCCACAGCTTACAGGAGGGCTGTGACTGGTTTGCTGAATCACCAGCTGCCTACAGCCCTGATGGGATGGAACAAGACTGCTCTCTACATTGTCCATGGGAAGAGGAGAGAGCTGCTGCTTCTTCCTGCTGTTTTGCTTGGGAGTGCCAAGGGAAGAGCCCTGGCTGCCTGGAGTGAGGCAGGGCAATATAAGCAAAAGAGGGCATTCGAAGAGGTGCAAGTGCCAGCGGGAGCTTGAGGGCTTCTCTGTCACATTTTCTCCCTTAGACATGGAGATGTAAAGAAGCTGAAAGTTTAGCATTATAATGCAGTCACATATTCAGTTTTGATACATGCTCCTGATACTAAGAGACAGGTAAACCCCACAAATCTTTTCTGTTTTAGCTGTGTGTCACAATAACTCCTATGTAAGCATTCTGTAGAACTGACCAGTGAAACTCTAAGTCCCCTGAAATCAACTGGAAAGCTCTTGTTTTCCTGGATGGTACAGGGAAAGACCACTAGCAAGGATTTTTTATCCTTGTGTACATTGCAACAATGAATATAGATTAATTTTTACCCTGTGTTCAGGTCCTTCCAATGTGTTATTGTTAAATACCTAGTACCTGGTTATCGTGACTGCGTGGTCACTGCAAGTAGAATAGCATTAACTGCTCTCAGCAAGAAGTAATTCAGGATTACAAGGATTACAAGAAGTAATTCAAGATATTACAGGAGGGAAATGAACAAACCATGGGTTAGCTAAACATTTCTGCTAAAAAGAAGGTATTTTGGATGGATTTAGATATGAGATTTTGCTTATTTGGCACAACAATGCATCATGCTGTCCTTGTAATGGGCATTATAAGAGCATAGCTGACTGGGGAATAATGACCCTCCAAAGTAATGATTTCCACTTTAATTACACTTTATATTAATATTTGCTCCACAGAATTTGGGGTCTTGGATCATTTTTCTGAGAGAATATTAAGAAAACAGATCTTATATGTAGAAAGGCCCTCCTTTATGCAGATGCTTGACTAAAGACCCACCTAGAAAATCAATTTTTTGTTCTAGCATTTCTTTTCTGATCTTGCATCTGGGATGCTAACATCCTTCATAGTTTATGTGGTAACAATAACTGGCCCATGTTGAATCAAGTTGAGCAAACAGATATGAGTACAGATTTGGACATGACCTTTGCTTGTGTGAATCAAAGATTTTTCTGGAAAGGAAAAACGCTATAGACTTCTTCAGTGATCAAAATATGTTAATAGATGGTAACTTTCTCAAACTGTCTCAAAATGAATACAAATATCAGGTTTCTGGCTTAGAAAGTCAGTTTCAGTCACTTTGAAATTTGCATTAAGTTTCACACCTGAATAACCACTGCATTTGTGCAGATAGAGCAGAACAGATACAGCCTATATATGTTGACAGTGTCTCCTAATTTCTGCAAACAGATTATAAATTTTTTGACAGACTTTTGGAGGTCTTTAAGTTACACACTCAAGTTGGAAAAAGGCCCAAATACAAGTAAACAACCTTGAAAGGGAATATTTTCAAGGCTTACGAAGTTAACATCTGGCTATGAACTCCAGGCAATACTCTGGCCCCTTGCTGTGAGGCTGAGGACAGACTCCAGGCTTGTTTGGGGGTTTATGTGAGAGGTCTGGATGATTCAAGGCCACATACATTTCATCAAGGTTTCCAGAGCTGGGTCCTCAGGGAAGGGTGGTGGATGTGACGGCAGACCATGTGCCACCCCTGCCTCTCCCCTCTGAGCTCCTTGTCACTGTCCTCGCTCCCATCACTGTCAGAGGCCTCAAGTCCGCTTGCATTGCATGCAACCCGCCAGGGAGCTCTTTGCATTTACTCAAGTATTGGGTCAGTCCTGTTTGTTTCACTTTTTTAATGGGATCCTGCAGTGGCATCCAGGACACTGTTTTTTTACACCACCAGCCCTGACCCATCCAGTCAGACAGAAAAACTTTTGATTGACACATTGTCAGAGCAGCCTTTGCACCAAATCAACTCTTGTACTGATTTCCATACTGGTGTGAAATAATACTTCCTTGGAGCTACTCTGGAGTTGCACCAGTATAATTGAAAGTGGGATCAGGCATCAGAGTATCCTTCATTTCCCTGGCTGAGGAGAACCGAGTTATCAGTGCGAACATTTGAATGTGAATGAAGCCAGAGAAATGGAATCCTGTAGCCAAAGGCTCCAGTGAAACGCCTTCACCAGTGTTTAACACAGGCTGCTGATCATCTTTTATTCATACATTCAATATTAAGGAGGAGTACACCCCGTCACTTAGAGTATAAAATCATAATTAATATACTATAATGGACTTTAAAGGGCAAACCCTGTAGAAATTATTTATATCTCATAAAACATTACATTAAACCCTCTCTTTGTCCTGATATTCTTTGCCATATTTCCCCTTTCTGCCTGTGTTTTAAATGCAACTTTATTTCTTGTTTTATGCTTGTGCAAAGCTGTGGGACAGCTGGGACAGTGGAGAAAATGTAGGAAAAGAAGGATTTAGGCAAAACAGCCATTTTGCAGTGACCAAATCCTGTCAATGTAGCACATCATTTTCTTGCCACTAGTCTTTATAGAACAGTAGTACAGTGAAGGAAAGGAGACAAAGCAGTACATTGGGATCTCTCTGTCTTTTGCATGCTCCTTCCTTCTTTTCTTGGCAGATATAGAAGCAAAATCCCAGTGTCACAAACTCTAGCAATAACTATCAGAAGCCGAGCCGAGTCTGTTGTGGTTAGACCCATGAAATCCCAGAGCATGTGGCAGCCAAATGATGTGTTGGGATAAGTCAGTGGGGCCAGCTGGGTTAAAAGGGATGGCAAAAGTAGCAGTTCATAATTTACCTACCTCAGCATCACCTATGAAGGTCCACAAAGGAGCTTGGCTATTTGGTGCAATGCAAATGTATCTCTGAGTTGAATTTACCTCAGTTATAAGGAGAATTTCTTTACTATTCACTGGTGATTTGTGATGACAACCTGAATTTTTTACCTGCACCTTTGGCAGAGATTAAGTGGTTGAAGCTTTTGCATTCAGGAGCACAGGATAGTCAATCAAGGACAGTCCACTTCTGACAAATATTGTTACATGAATTAATATAAGTATGGCCCTGAGTTGAGCTTGCACATTGTTCAGTTGGAAGATGCTTGGAAAAAATGGACACAGCTTCTCACTGAAGTAAACAGGCACATTTCTACTGACTTAGTATGAAGCTACTCCTGTTCAAACTACGTAGGGGTTTAGCCTGTGGTGAAATGCTCTTCCTTCCCCTCCCCCCAAATACTCCACTAGATTTCCTGGTTCTACAGCAGCTATTTAATATATGGTAAACTAAAGGAAATATACAAAAGTGGAGGACTGCATCAGTGAGTAATGTGTAAGGACCCCCAGCTTGTACCACACAAACACAATGAAGATGGAAGGTCAGGAAACCATTGATGAAATTTTTATGCTTTCTCATGTGGTCATACCAAAACATGTCTGCTGTCAGTGTTTTAGGGATACTCTAAAACCTGATTATTCCTGCTTGCTCTGCATTTATCACCTATGAATAGATAAATGCAGCTTATTTGCTGCTAAACCTCTTATTGGGTAAGAACTGTTGACACAATGAATTGAAATTTGAAACTGTTGCTTCATTGGTAAAGAAAAATAGCTGTAATTAGGAGCAGGAGCTGCATGTCAAAGAGTGGGAGCTCTGATGACTATGTTATTAAATGAAAATAAGGTTAACTCTATTGTTCAGCTTTAAAGGATATAACAATTCAAATGGAATTTTTGATCTAAATAATTGGGAATCCCACCAGAGAGAGTTAAACAAATTCCTCTCCATCTTAGATCCTAGGCAGGATCAAGACTACCTTCCACTGTCCTGGTTCTTGAGACAAGACTATTCATTTGTCTTAGAGATCTACTGTCTGTGTATGTGTGTATGAGCATATATGTTTTGACATTACAAACAGAAAAGGGGAAAGTGAACAACATAGCTTGATGTGAAATTCAGGGTTGAGAAGAGGAAGGGGGAGCTGTGGCGCAGGAAGTTTTTTTTTCTCCTCCAGCAGTCAGTATATCGTAGCTGAAATCAAAACCCTATAGCAAGCTCCCTGAAGGAAGCGGCGTAATAAATAGGTCTTTAAGGTCCTTTCTGAATGACATGGAATGAATGCCTCTCTCTTTCCCTCTCTCTTCTCCCAAGGTAGAATTAGAAAATGATTCTCCACGTAGAGATATGTGATCCGTGCTAATGGCAGCAAATGAGAATGCCAGCTGCTGTTTCACCCTCTCTTGGACCCCCTGCCCTGCTCCCACCTCCCCAAAGTCACTCTGGCAGTAGTTTCATGCTTTATTTCAGACTTACTGTTTGAATAATGATAATAATGTCTTGCACTCCTGTAGTGTCTTTCATCTGAGGACTACAAAGCTGTTTTACAAACATTAGCTCTACAAGGGTTCATTCAGCAATGTACTACAGACAATCACAGCACGAACATACAGTCCTATAATCATGCAGTTGATTATTTACTCCTTGCAAATCTATGTCACCTACATCTATATCCATTCCACAGTAAAAATTTTATGACTATCTTTACAAGATACGATGAATAAAAAATTTAGATGAAAACTTACTGCAGTCTCCCCCAGGAGGAGGGATGCTATTTATTCACTCACTCCCTACTACAGAATGAAAAATGGAAAATGCTGAGGTACTTGTTTGTCATTATCTAAGACAGGTTTGTGTCTGTTCCAGCAGGAAGTTGTGTTCTCCCTACAATCTGAATTGAAATTTCTGTGTCCTTGCTGCAAAGTACCAGGTCCAAATAACCCTGGATTTTTTGACCTGGAGAGGTTGAATGCACACCCTTGAAGCAAGGTCCCCTGTATTCTTAGAAGGTTTGGGATTCCTGAGCTGAGCTATGCAACTTGCAGTTCCATCTAATCTAAACTTCATGAGATGTGCTTTGTTGTGTTTTCTGTTATTTTCATGCAGGGTAAGGCCAAATTCTGCCCTTTCTGCTGTTGATAAGCAATTTTCACTACTTGCAGTTCCCATAAAATGCATGCCTGCTTGTTATCTTTCCCTCCCAAAACTTCAAATTTTTGCTGGGAAATTCCACAGCTTGGCTTTTTCTAATCAATTTTACATCAGCACAATGGAATCTCTCATAGTACGTCAGAATTTTATTTTCTTCTGTTTCTATCTCAATTATAAAGAATCTGAGAGGAAATGAGAAATAGGCTATGCAGATATTTTGAATTAAAAATAAAAAAGAAATTTGAGCTAAAAATGAATGCGTATAACTCAACAACATGCCTTTTTTACAATTTATCTAATGACTCACTGGATTTTGACCAAGTGACTACGGTCAGGCTTTTCAAAAGAATCTATGAATTTTGGCTCCCTCCATATTCAATGCTCAAGTGGAAACACAGAAAACCTGCTTTCATTGTCACTGTCCCTGGTTATTATTATGTGCTCAACATCCATAACTGGACACTGCATTTTGAGAAGATCCTGTGGTCACATAATCACCTAAGTAAACTCCAGATAAGGTCCATATGGACCTTTAGATAAGTGTCATGTATTTTGATTTCTCAGTGAAAAAAAACAGCTCCATAGAGATTTCTGCAATCTTCATGTGTTTTGAGACAGGCCATGCCTTACGCTTGGATTATGCAGCTGTATTTTCTTCTTATAATTTGTAATATTTTTCTGGAAAAAGTAGGCATCAGGAGAACTATACTACAATAAACCAGTTTGGAGAGATTGTTTAGATCTTAAATGAGACAGAATCACTATCTTTGAAGACTCATTCACCCTGGAATTGTAGTTCACAGTGAAGTAAATCACAGACACGCAGAAGAACTTGGCACAGCTCAGGGGAGGTGCTTTTTCAAGAACTAGCTGAAAAGTGCCAGAAGGAAGCAAAATGGAACCCAGGAAGCTCCAGGGCAGCTTGAAGCTTCACCAGGTTGCTCCCAGGAGATGACAATTTCCTTGACAGAAGAACATGCATGTGGATTTTTCGTTACTTTAAAATCTACTTTTTAGAAGTTTATTTTTTCAATACAATTTTACCTGTAGGATGATGGCTTGGCCACATTATGCCTCTGATCAACACCTTAGACCAGCAGGCACTGGGACTCAGGTTTGATCTGCCCTTACAGAGGCCACTGCAGTTAGAATCCAGCCTAGGAAAGAAAGCAGTTTAACTACCTGAGGGGAGGTACAGACTTGGCATCCATAAGGGGACAAGGTAAACCTGACAAAAATAAAAAAGCAATAGAGCTCCAGTTGTCCTGTAACCAAGAAAATCCAACACCAAGTGTATGACCTTATTATGATGAAATGTAAAGCTTTTTTAATTGAATTATGAGAGCAGGATTGGTACTTGGTGTTGACACTACGAGACAAGGACATACTAGTGAGATACTGTTTGCTCTTCAATTTGCGGTTCTTTCTGTTGAATTAGTTTGGCATATTTTGTGCTCCACACCCAAGAAATCCCAAAACAAGGCTCAGAAAAGCCCTCCAGAGTTGGCACTATGTCACGGTGTCCCTCATGAAGTGGTCACTCCGTCCACCCAAATAGCCAGACGCTGCTGACCAGCGGAAGGACACTCCTCTGAATCCTGGGAATCGACGGAGTGGCTAAGGGATTTCTCCCTTGTCACAGAGAGACTGGTGACGCTGGCAGAGGAAGGAGTCAGGCTCAACTGGAGGGCAAAATCCAAGACTTTATTCTGTCCCTGCAGGGACGCTGAGTCTCAAGGACACAGCTCCAAGATAGCCCCAGGGGACAGGGGTATCAGCAGCTGAAGTACAGGGGAGAGGACAGACCATCTCCCAGTGGGAGACAACGGGGGAGTGGAACAGGGTTGGAGGGACATTTAGGGGAGCAAATGAGGATGCCTGGGAGGCACCCCCCACCCTTGCCCTATCACTTGACGCTCCTCTCTGAAATTTCTAGAAGCTGGGAGGAGCAGCCGGGTGACTGACAAGGCCCAGAAGAGAGGGGCCGGGGGAACATAGGAAGATTGACAACTGGGAACATAACACTGTCAGGAGCAGAGGGGAGACAAGGGAACAAACCATCAAACAGAATATAATAGGGACCAAAATAAATAACACCATACAACAGCACTAAATCTCTATGGATACAGCCAGGAAAACTATTTCAGGCTTCTCTCCATCAGATTTGAATCAGCCTAACCTGATTTGTCAGTTTTATATTACCTGCGACTGCCACCAGGAAAAAGGGTCATATTCAAAACACAGGTAATTTGGGCAACCATTGTCTAAACAGAGAATAAACTGAAATTTCTTCTTTGAAAAGGTATTGTAGTCCTTTTCAAAAGACAAAAGAATTTTCAGAGCAAAGACACCCAAAGTTTCCATTTTAAAACACGTCTTGTGGCTGTGGGACACTTCAAAACACCTGTCTAAGACATGTCCCCACCATCCCTCTCTGAATGTTTGCCTCCAGCCACTTTTGCTTTGTGGAGCTTTAGAAAGTGTCCCATGTAGGTGTAGGTCCCTACATAGGGTCATTTAGCCTGGTGACAGTGACTTTCTGAAAAGTATATTGATATTTCTTGCAGGGGGTGATATTATTGATATTTCCCCCAGGGGTGCAGTTTCCAGCTTTGCCGTGCTTCATACATATCTGCAGCTTCACTGCACCCTTAAGGTTCCCTGGACACAGAGACCAAGTACAAAATTGGAAGGCAGCATGCACTGGGCTCTGGTCTCTACACCTGTACAAGCTGTATGACTTGAGCAGGGAGCTTCAAGGGACTCAGCTGCATAGGTGGAACCTGAGTTACCTTTTGGAGACCCCTAGGACTTGTCCACAAGGGTGGAAGCCTTTCTCCTGTGGGCCTTGCAAAGCATTTGTTTGAAATCACTGAATTGCACTGAATGACGTCAACACAAGAGTTAGGCATAGGGAAGTAAAAGCTAAATCTGTTTATGAGTGCCTAATGACAGAAGCTAAAGGCAATGAAGGACATACTGGTGCAGTGCTGAAGGAAAATGTGCTTCATGCAGGAATGGTGAAGTTTCATTTTTTCATTATCCACAGGAAGGCCCCACAGTCCTTGCTGGAAAGGCATGAGAGTGATGCAAAATATGATGAGTGGCTGAGCTGTATGGTAAGCAAAACCACCCTTGATGTAGCAGGATATATATATATTTATATATATATATATATATATATATATATATGAAAAATTATTCTGCTCCAAGGTCATGCTTCCACCCCACAGGACAGTCTCCAGGATGCTGGGGAAGATTATTAAAATGACTCACCGTA
This sequence comes from Phylloscopus trochilus trochilus, assembly GCA_016584745.2. NCBI lineage: Eukaryota > Metazoa > Chordata > Aves > Passeriformes > Phylloscopidae > Phylloscopus > Phylloscopus trochilus. Next base: position 54,189,904 of record WQNJ02000546.1, on the reverse strand, counting down.
TTGTTGCAATGTTCTTGGAACACCACAAGCTTCTTGGTATTTTAGAAGTGCTGCTGAGGGGAGGTTGGGTGGTGTCTGCATATAGCAGCTGCAGAGATACTATAAATTCCTGTGTGGGCTGGAAGGCCTCCCATGGAAACGGAGGTTCAGTACCTAAATCACCTCAAGGTGCCCACCAGCAGCCTCCTTGCACAAGGGACAGCATTTGACATGGTCACTGACAGGGGTGTGCGTGTCAGCACCCACCTCTCAGGCAAAGGACTAGTTCTCAGATGTGTGCCTGTGCATACTGACAATGCCCAGTGCAAAATGCAATTAATTTCCTTAGCTACTGCTATCCTGTAAATAACACGATAGCAGCAATATTTTCTAGTATATTTTCCCTGTGGGGAAAACAAACCAGTTTGGACTCAGGGCATAATGCTGCCTTCAAACATACATGCACAGGTGACGTGGATTTCCATGGCACCTTGCCCTGCATGTATAATTGCATTTGGGTTTGAACAGCTTTGTTTATTTGTATATTTTGTTAATGTGTTTTGCACCTCAGGCATGTACTTTACAAATGCAAATTCCTTGGCTTACTGGGGTAATTTATGGCTTTTAAAGTCTAATTTTTGAACCATTTTGTAATAGTAAAAAGCCCTTGTTTAGGGAGATCCTTTACTAGGGGGACCTTTGCTGTCTTTTCAAAAAGGTGCAGGGCATTCCCACCTCCCACTGAAATCAGCAGGACTCAACCCACCAGAGGGAAGTTCACAAAGTCCTCAGCCTGGCATGCAGGAGAAAAATCAACCAACGTCCTTCTTCTAAATCATTATATTGCAAGAATACTCAAGGGCCCAGGGCAGAGAGCAAAGCACACTGATGTATCTGCCATCCAAACACAGTGAGAGGAGAGGAAGAGGATAATCCTGCACAGAGGAAATGAGAAGACAGTGTCCAGCCTAGGGAAGAGCTGAGAAGATTCAGGGGTGGTTTTCAAGTAGGAGCTGGCATTGGTTTTCCCACCACTAGCAAAACCCTGCTGTGGGACTGACAGGAAAAGGACATACAGGCTCCAGTCAAGGAGTGGACAATTGACTTGGGGTTACTGATGCATTGTACTGCAAAGGCTCAGGACTGGTGCAATACAGGAGGAGGACCTCCAACTTTTAGATGGGTAAGTAAGACAAAGAATGGTGGCCAGATTTCTTCAGAGGTATGCCAAGAAGCCTAAATCAGATCTCTGACTTTATCTCATGTTTCTTAAGCATGCAGCAGCTTTCCAGCTGCTCTTCAATGGCTGTTCCCACTGGGGAAGGAGTAGGCAAGTTTCTGTCCTGAAACCCTGTAAAAAGTGTTTTGTACTTGGCTGAATTAAGGGTATTAGCCCAGTGTCATACCATAACAAAACTCGGCCCAAGCTTGCTGTGTTACAAAATGTTTCTATTTGCAGTACTGCTTCCTGAAGCAAAAGCCTTAAATTGTAAGTACTTAAGATATAAGGGTTTGTTTTTTTTCTGTTTAATAGTTTATTTAAGGAATAAAAAATGGGAAGAGAAGGGTTGCTTAGTTTTTTTAAGAGCCACTGAGGTTTTAGAGTTATTCCAAGCCTTGGGGTTAATTTTCAAAATGAAGTCTTGAGAAAATAGCTTTCTAATAAAATTTTAAGATTTGGAAGCCTCTATTCTCAGGAGTTTTTAGGCAACTTGGTTTATTAAGGAATTTTACCACTAATAATTCTCAGAAATGACTGTGTGAAATTAAAAGGGCCTGGTGATGACAATGGAGTGTACTCGTTCCCTTTACAGCTAAGAACCAGGGGGAAAGAGGAAGTGTGTTAGTTGCTTAGTTTATCCATTTCTGTCTTGTGATGAGAAAGCTACTTTAAGCCAGCTCTGCTCAGCCCAAAGCCCTGTTTAGACATGAGAGTCATATCTCACTGATCCAGCTACTCCCAGCTTGCATCAGCTTTACCTTACACTTGTGTCTTGTACTCGTGAAGTGAATTGCTGAGGCTCATGCCATTTTGACAGAGGACTTAAAGCAGCTCAGCAAGTCAGAGTGAGATGGTGTTAGGGCATATGGGGTCTGATCCATTAAACTTTTGGCCATGCAGCCCAGCATAATTGTATTCTTTCTATTCACAAGCTGCTAAATTCTTACAACAGGTTGCTTATATATACTTTTTTCCCCTATCTGACTAATAAGATTTTTCAAGGCTCAAAAGCCACACAGCCTTGAAAGAAATCTTCTCTTAGTTGCTTAACAAAGATATGCCTGGAATTTATGCAGAGGGTGTGGGTAGCTGTCACATTAACCCCTGAAGCTGTTGTCAGGATTCCTGGTTTACTCTAGAGGAGAGTGGAGGAAAATAATGCTTTGCCCGTATAAGAGCAACACTCATTTGAAGGTGGACTGAAATGTTAAAATTACAGCCAACAATATTTGTTAAGCTTAGGGGCTCTTTCACCTCAGGGGTCTCTCAGCTGATATCATCTTTGTTTTACCTGTAAGAAAATGAAAGGGATGTAATTCTGCAATTCACTGGTGAGTGCACAAAACTCTGGTAATGAAATATGATCTCTTGAAGCTGGAACCCAACTCATGTCGACTGCCTCCTAGCCATGCCTGAGGCACAGGTCTGCTCTTCCCCAGCTTCATAGCCCACAAAAATGGTTATGTTTAATTTTCCTCTGTTTGGGGTCACATACACAACAGAAATAATCTGTGGGATTGTGTAGTAAGGCTTCAGTCCTCCCTGGAGGCCTGTAGGGAGGCTATAGAGGCAGTGTGTCTGAGAAGAGGTAACAACAGTCACCACACTTGCTACGTTTCACCAGCCCTCTAAGCACTGGTGAAGTATGTGAACAAAGCATGAAATATTTAGTGGTAAATTTTTAGGGTTGCACTATACAATGCCTCCCATACCCAGCAGAAGATTATTTCTAATTGTTAGGAGTTTAATTCAACATGTAAAAGTAAATGCTGACCTTCATGACATGGTAGTTGAATGTCATTGGAGGAGTAAGGTACTGAAATAGTGCTTAATACTTAAGAGATAAATTTTTGCCTAAATGTCAGTGCAAAACAGTTCTTTTTTTTTCTCCTTTTCTTTCTATTTCATTGGAAATTGCTAAAGAGATAAAGAGGTATACATCCTTAAATATGGATGAAACACAAGTGAAAACATTTACAGAATTTAGTCCAGGATCTAGTTGCCCACATGCCTTCTGAAGTTCAGTAAACCTAAAAACTTGTCTCCTGAAGCTTTAAATGTAACTCCTGTCATAGTACAGTTTGTGGATCTGCAGAATAATAAACTCAGAGATAACAAGACACCCTTATCCCAGCTTTGAACAGTAGTAGGAATTGCTGACAGTGTGCACCATTGCCTTGTGCTGATCCAGACTTAAATTTCTAGCTTCACTCACATTTAGCCTTCCAAAGGGGATCACTGTAAAGCCATACTGTTGAGATTTACCTTGTGAACTCTGCTTAAAACAGAGAATCCGACTTATACATAGCCAGCTGAGATAACTCTAGTGGTCTGAAAAAGGCAAAAAGATCCAAGAAATTCAGTGTTAAGTCTCAAACTTTGTCTTTAAACCTGTCCTTCAGACCCTATGATTTCTGTATCTGGTAGATGACATCTGTAGTGATTTTGAGGATCCCTGATAATGTGTGAGATGTTTGTTAGCTCTTTTCACCCAGGCTGAGGTTTTACATATCCTTGCTGAAGAATATGTGGTGATCTCTACTGCAAAAACAAAGGCAAAGGTGCAGGGCAATAATCTTATATGCATATGGGGTTGTTTTACTAATTTTGATTTCCTTTTCTTTGAAGAGTGACAAAGTAGAATGACTAATTTGGCTCTCTAGTACTTGCTAATATTTAATCTTAAGGACTGGATTTTGGGTGGTGATTTTGGTCAAAAACACTATAATAAAATTGCTATTGAAAAATTATTTAATCAGAATACTGACCCATTATTTATTTATTTTGTACCAAGATTGTATCTTAGCAGTTTAAGTGAAATAACAGTGTAGGCATGATGCAATAAGTTCTCATATAGAAGGCTTTGGAAACAATTTACATTCAAGGTTACTGTACTACTTTAAACTGTGTAGTATCTGCTTTGTGTATTCAAACCAAGTGAGATTTTCCCTCTCTCCTTCTCTCCAGTGGGACATGGGTAGATGTTCAACTGTGGTTGTAATAGATAGGTAATATGATGACTGGCTCTAACAATTAAGGGATTAATATTGTGTGTATGTTAAGAGAAGCTTTATTGATGTATAGTTATGTTACTGTGGTTTGTTGTTTAGATATCTTCTGTTCTTCCCATAATCCCCTTTCCCCCCCCCCTCTGTATTGTTGCCACCAGACAGCCTAGGTTTTCTGGGACACATGGAGGGCAGGCATGTACCTGTGCCCCTTGAAGGGGGCAGTTGGGAATGGTGAAATCTTGTTTCGCCACATGATGCAGCATGACAACACCTGACCTCCAATCAAGTTGCAAGAAAGTAGCCTCCACCAATAAATGGCAAAGAAGAGTTGACTGGCAGGCTTTGGGAGGGGCCAGGGTTGCCTGATGTAACCCCCGGGGCATAAAAGATGGAACAGCCATTTTGTAAACAATCTTGCGGCTGTTGTCACAAACTCCCAGCGCACTGTCCTTCTTCTTTATTCAGTCCTTTGTTGTATTTTGTTAAGATTTATTAAACCTTTGAAATTTTTAAAAGTGAGGGTTGTTTCTCACATGGTGTATGTGGTCATGAGGGATGGGTTGATCTGAATAGGCTTGGGCCATTTCTGGATATTGACTGAAAATGAGTCACGGTCTGCCTTTTAGCATTTTCTGTTATCTTCACTAAGAAGATCATGAATCTGCAGGCTTTGCAGCTCAGCACTGAGAAACCCTAGTATTTCCAACCCATCTACGTATGTCCACCTATGAAGAATATTCCCACTGTGCTGTGCTTTTACCTCCCTTCTACAGCCTAAACCATCTCAGTAACTGGCGTCTTTGCTGTGCTGGCCATTCCACAGCCTAACGTATCCCAGTGTTAGAAAACTCCTCCATTACTTTATCTCATGGTTTTTTGCAATGCTTGTCTTTCACGATAAGGCACCATGCCCTCTGCTGTCTCCTCTGGGCTCAGCAGTCACGTCCTGCAGATAGCTGTGCTCCCTCCCCTTGGGCCTCTGTGCTCAGAGCTCAATCAGAATGTGCTATTAGAAACTGGGCTCTCTTTCTCCACTAGTTTTCCTGCCCTTCTCAGAATTCATTCCAGTTATTTTTCAGGTAACAGCATGCCCAGAAATTAAGGCTACATTCCAGTATTTGGAATGAAGCTCATAGTGACTCAAGCCAAAACATCTTTGGTCTGTTTTGCTACTGTACTACTCTTTACTGCATGTCCAATGTAGTAAAGAGTAATGCTGTTTTGCTGCATACTGCTACTATTAAATCTCTGTTGACATTACCGCTTTCCAGGTTTCTCCCTCCCATTGTGTGACTATTTCCCATCTGGGCTTTTCTCATGTGGGAAATAGTCACACAAATTCAAGACTTCAGCGGAACTTCCCAGCTGCATTAGGCATTTCACCAATAAATCACTGCTTCCTGTGGCAGAAGAGAAAACTGATTGGAATAGCATTTCAAATCCCAGATGCAGTGATACTCACCCTTCTGTATTCCCTTACTCCCAAATCCTGTGTAATAGCACAAGCAAAATTTTAAACAGAAAATTGAATCCAGCAGAATTTTGAGGAGGATTCAAAGTTGCAGTGCTAAGAGTTGGTGAGGATCCACATGCTACCTCTGAAAGACATTGAAAAACTGACTGGAAAAAAACCCGAGTTTGTTTTTGCTGTGTTAGCCAATATTATGACCTGGTGTGCAGTCATCAGGATTATTTCCCTGTTTCTCAAGTTTTGTCTAAGTTGATGCTGTAATTTAGTGTTGTTTAGAGGACGTAGAGTTTGATATAGACACCTGGCCACCCTGCAGGGTAAATACAGACAGTGTGAGGTGTTCAGGAGGGACAGCCTGACAGGCTCTTCCTGGTGTTGTGCAAGGCCAGGACCCTTCAGAAAACAAAACAATTCCTATAGGAACATTATCAATGTGACTTCAGCCGTGAGGATGATGAAGATATAATATTTCATCCAGAGTTCTTCTGTGTCACCAGCGAGGATGTAAAACTGGCTGAGGTGGTTCAGACCCTGGACCACCTGGTCCAGGGCTCTGTTCCCATTAGTGCCTCTAGGAAGGCAAGGATGAGAACAGGGCAAGAATATGTGATAATTCCTTCTTTCAGCTTATAAATATTTTCAGCTCATGGGATTTCCTGGCCTTGGTGAAGCTTTTCTGTTTTGTCACCCAGAGGATGTCTGTTTCAAGCACTTGTCCAGTCTTTCCTCAAGCCTATGTAAACTTTTTACATTCATGTAGTTCTTTGGTAAAAGCTCTACAGGCTCTCTAATTGCTGACTAAAGAAAACACTTCTCCATGTGGCATTTAACTTCATCTTGTGGCCCGGTTTCTTTTACTGGAAAAGGGAGTGAGCATTCATTCACAATCCAGCCACTCCTCACTACTCTGGATTTTGTAGACCTTTATTGTATCCCCACGAAGTCCAGACAGAAGAGTCCAAGACTACTGAGGGATTCCTCACACGAAAGCCATTTCGTACCTTTGATCATTCCCGTTTCCTTTCTCTGAATCCCCCCTCAGGGCTCTCAAGTTGGGTACAGTGCTTAAGGGAGGGAACAGGGGAATAGTACAGTGGCACAATGATTTTTCATGTTTTTCTTTTTGTTAATTTTCCAGCTTCTCACTGACTTGAGTTGCCTTTAGATTAAGCCAAAAGTCTTTGCACGTTGAAAACATGCAATAGCCTGTGCTGCTGAAGGAAAAGGACTTTACTGTCTGGTCACTGTAGAATTATGTTCCTTAGCAATAGATCAGATCTAACATGAAAGATTGCTAACACAATTCAGGGCTGTTCCTGGATTTCTTAGCTCAGGTAAAGCTGTAAATTAAGCAGTGCCAAGGTTTGAGCCTTGGAGCTCAGTCATTGGCACCTTCGTTAGTGTGCTCCTGGCTGCGGTTTCATCCTGCACCAACCTGCCCTCTCCCAAACAACTTCCAAGCATGCTGCAAAAATTTGCATGGGCCAGGGATGGTTCCCAAAGCAGTCTGGCTGCAAATCAGATGCTGTTAGTTCCTTTTACTGTGATTTAGAGGATGAGAGAGACTAGTAATATAAATATGGCCAAACATGCCAGCTGGACTCAGATACAGGGAAAGGGTCTTGGATATATCCAAAAGCTTCCTTGTGGAATGATGACATTTGGAGAAGTAAGGGCAGGATCTAGAACAGGCGTGGAAATGGTTTGACCTGATTGTGGGATACTAAGAAATTAATACCAGCATTGGTTATGCTTTTTGCATTTAGGGATGACAATGAATTTCTGTCTCCACAACTTTCCACCTGCCCACTTTTTTCAAGCATCCAAAATTGGGGATGATTGAATTATTCTAGATAAGAAGATTCATAAATTTATTTTGCTGCAGGGCATGAAAGAATCCATGCTGAGGGGAAATGTTGATTTAATTGATTTGGTTGCTAAGCCAGTTTAAGGAAATCCAGCTACAACTTGCATGGAAAGCAGTCCTAAGTGTTGGTTGCTTTTGACTATGACAAAAGGATATGCACTTTATTTTACAAAGGTAAACATAGCTTGGGTGTAGAAAGGTGCAGGCCTTCTCCATTTGCCTCAGTGGTGTGTTACCCCGAAGCATTTCTACTGCTTTAGGTGTTGCCACTGCCATACTCACTTTGCTGATCTATCTCTTTTCTTTCACTTGCAGGAGCACTGGCAGCATAAAAAAAAAAAATCCATTTAAATTTTTTTACCATCTGGGGTAACAAATAATACATAAGGCAAATGTAATGGAAAGTGATGAGGGACAGGAAGTTTCTTGTTTATTGCAGTTAATTTACACTGTGCATCAAGAGCATTTACATGCCAGTGGTTCCTCTGTTGTTTGTTCAAGTCTTTTACACAGCAACAGAGAGAAGGGAACATGTGAACAGATAAAAGAAATTAGGCACAGGCAGCAGAGATTCACATCTAATAAGTAAAGCTTCAAGTGCTTACAGAGACCAATGTAAGTAGAACAGGATTGCACTGGGTATTTTTAAGTTGCTTTTATGAAAACTGGTGAAATAATGACCATAGTTATTTATTGATACTGGTTTAGTGAGGAGAGGCCAGCATTCCCAATGAGTGATTTGCATTAATCATCATTACTTATTTTGTGGCTAAGAGGCACAAAGAAACTAAAAGAATGTCAAAGAACTAAAATCAAAATTCAGCAGTTGGGAAATGCCAAAATTAAGGTCATTGATTGGAAATGTAATTAAAATGGAACAAGCTGGAAATTGTGGGGGCAATGTACACAATAAGAAATAGATGTTTTATCCCCTTGTTAAGTGGTTTTTGCAATTCTACAGCTTGAAAATATTAGTCATATAGTACACAAACTCTCAGTCTGAGTCTTAAAAACTAGTTATTCTATGTTTTTATGTTACTATTGTAATGATTAAATAAGGAGTCTATTGAATAAGAGGAACCTCCTCTCTCCTTATGCCTACTCTACTTGAAACAGGTGCTACACAATTTTCTGTTACCTTTAGACTCTAGACTTTGGCCAAAATTCCAGAAGCTCTCAGATCATTTCTGGCAAACTGCAGGTTATATTTGCATTCCACAGACACATAGTTGGCTGCACAGATGGACAATTCCTGGGGACCTTCTTACAGATTACAGAGCACCTTGGCTGACTAGAACTGATCACACTGTGATTTTCCTTATCCATCCTACCTTAGGGATTTTGTTTTCTGTGCACTGCCTGCTGCCCTGAGCAACACCTGTTTCCTGCTGATGTCTACCAGGTTGTCACAGATAGATGAACCTCAGCAATCCCCAGTTCTCCTTTCCTTGTGCTTTTACTGTCTTCTCAATCCTTTCTGGCAGCACTGGCAGCATATGTTTGTAGGCCTTCTCTGAGGCCTTCCAGGACCACAATGAAAATGAAGGAACAAAAATTTGTGAAACAAGTTGGTTTCTGGGGGGGGGAATATATATATATATATATATATATATATATATATATATATAGTGATTTGTGAAGCACTGTATCCCATACTGGTGTATGCAAAGGCTTTCATCTACAGCAAGATAGATTTGGAGCCTGCAAGGGTGTCAGCACCTTTTATAAGTCTATATGGCAAGAGTGGGAATGGAAAATGCACTAAGAAGGCCGCAACACAAACACATCTTCTTGCCTGTAAAGGAAAAAGAAGATAGGGGGAAAAGTGTCTTGACTATTTAATCTGGAGAAAAAGGAGAGATTACAGGGTGGAGAAACTTGCTTGGAAGGATACTTGTTGACCTTGTGAAGACAAAAGCAGAATTATCTTCTGCCAAAGCTTTGTCTCATTTTCGCTTTCAGTTCTGTTGCTGGAAAAGTCAATGCACTAAGACATAGGAAAGAAGTGGAGGGGAGCTACTCTCCTTTCCTTCACTAGAGAACCAGGTCCAGCCCACGGACCACTGGTGGCTGGCAGTGTGAAGCAGCCATGTGGGGACACATCCCCCAGTCACAAGTTGCGTGGGTGCAACGACCTGCTCTGCTCATATTGCCATAGCAGCATCATGAGAATGTGTCTGGTACTTTCCTATCCGTCTCTCAGATGATTTCCAGCAACAAGGTACCCTTACATGCTGCACTCAGCAACATGCCTGAACAGCTAAAGGTAGTTTAGTTTTGATTGTCATAGGAGTGAAGGTCTTTTTCTTTTCTATTTTTTTTTCTGCAGAGCTCTGTGGAAGCCAAATGTGCTCAGAAAAGTAAAATTATTTTCATTTGCAAGGAATTTTTTAGCTGTAAGGTGCATCATACCCAGTCTTCTGCCTTTAGAAATGATATGTTAAGCCCTAAAAATTCATGTAATTAACTTTTTCTAAGGTAATACCTTTTATAGTACTTTTTTTTCTGTCTTTTTTTTTGGTTTTTTTTTAATCCCTCAGGCCTTAAGTTCGTGTTTTCAGACTTGTCTCTGCAGGCAAAACCCCCACTTTTTCTTTTAATGAAAGCAGAGATTTTTCACAACTCCAGAACCTGGAGCTCCGAGCAAAACAAACAATAATTACAGCTGTGAGACTTGGCAGCATGGAGAAGGTAAAGTCTTCAAAATGCCTTCTTGCCTCTCCTCTGCTAGCAAAACCTTCTGCTTACTGGATAAAAGCAGCCACTCTTCACCTCAATGATCATTTAAGTTACAGCAAGGCAGCTGGAAGGAACAGCTCAGATGTAGACAGTGGCATTGTTTCTGTGTTGGCTGTTCTGCTCCCCTCTGACCATACACAACCCCAAAGGCATATATGGATACCTGTGACTGGGCAAGGGCAAAGGAGGAGGAGAGCTTTGAGAAGTTTTAGAAAAGAGAAATTCAGCTCTGTAAGAATTCATCCTGATACTTTCTGAAATCTGATCCATACTTTCATCTGCTTGAAACAGAATATTAATACTGAGTAGATACCTTGGGAAGTTTTAGAAGGAAAAGCATACGTATCTTTCTTCAGAAAAGTGGTTGCCTTTTCTGATTTTTGTACTGCAGGTGTACTTACAAACTGTGGTCCAGGTCCAAACCACCTTTGGGCTAAATAGTGGGCAGGTATTTAAGAAGGTGCATACTCAGAGTACATGTCTGGGGGGAAAAAGGTATTAACCAGTAAAGCCAAAGCATCAATATCTTTAGTCTTCTAGAAACCCTTGTACTCTTACAGAGATCACAGAATTTATTATCCAATTATGAATGTATGACCTCCTCCAGTTGGCTGTTGTATAACATATATATGAAGAAATCAGAAGGGAAAAAATGATCTTGTTTTAAAATCTAGTCTTGTTCTAATATAATCTTCACTCAGCCCAGAATACTTAAAGAATTTGTTTGCAAAGTTAGTTCTAAGCTTTCACTCATGTTCAGTGAAACAGTTCAGCAAAGGCTGGTCTTTACAGAAACATGATTACTGATAAAAACCTATAGCCTGCACTACAGCTGTTATTTATGACTGACACAATTACAAGCTTTTGTCTTTAAAAATAAACAGGACAATAAATTTGTAAGAACCTCAGTGTAGCCTCTGCAAATTTTTCTAGGGTTATATTCTACCCCACAGAAAGAGTCTTTCATTGTGTGTTTATGCAGAGCTTATGTCTGAGAAATTAATTGAATCACAGATGGTGGCTGCAATTATTAGTCAGTATCCTTTTTAACTTCTATAGTGGTTCTAATGTTTCTGTTAGTGTAAGATGTTTTTCTCTTAGTTTAAGAGGAAGCAAGTAAAGGGTTGTGAACATTAAAAATATGCATATACACACAAACACGTATTTGTGTGCATGCACCTATATATTAAATATATATATTTTAAATATATTAATGTATAATATATAATGGATATATATATCTTCAAAGTTTTTCAGAGTTTTTCTTTCGAAGCTTGAATAAATTGACAGTCTTGGCTGGCTTTTCTGGAGTCTTCCCAAGCCCAGCACATGTGTGGAAAGTACCAGGATTGCCAGTCTAAAAATGTAAGTTAACCTAATCCTCCTGCATGTGCCCCTGTGTGCAGACACCCTCCCCAGCCCCTGTGCCGCCCTCCCTTCTGCAGCTGCAGTCCTTGTAGGGTGGGTGGTGTCCCTGCTCCCCTGTCAAGCTCTCAGCACACATTTCTCTGGAGACACTGAGTTCCAAACCTTTTTTAGGAAGACCCAGCTTGTAATTCTTCCAGCTGTAAATACATGGATACCAGGCACCTGTTGCCTAATTCCTTGCCAGGCTTTTCCATTTTAAATTGCACTAGATACTTGTTCAGGGGAATCTTTGTAACTTACTAGCTGGAGAATGTGTGGGAAAGTACCGGCCATGTATGGGAATGGCAGAAAACTGTCTTTTGAGGTATCAGAAAAACAATAGCCATGCACTTACAGCACAAATATGAAGCAACATCTGGTATTAATTACTGCTGAGGAACGTACGTATATCATGCATGAAAATGATATCTATCAGAGGAAATTCTTCTCAGTTATATACCAGTGTAATTCAACTGAATCCAAGTGATTTACTCCAGAGTCACCTTGCTGTAACTGAAAGTGGAGCTCGGTCCACCAACTCGCTATGCTATGATCCTGTGTAAGGAAGGATATGTAATGAAAATATGTGGCATACACTTAAGTTGCTCTTTACTGAGCTTATACTGCAACAGAGAAATACACATGAGAGAGGAACAAGCACATCAGGGGCCTGCTTCAATAATATTTAACTGTCTGAAATGATCACTTTAACTCTTAGGAAGAGTTATTAATATTTATTATTTGCATTTTAGTTGTGACTGTTGGTCTCAACTGAGAAAAATAACTATGAGATGTAAATCCCTGTGTTCCTGCAATATCCATCCAAGGATCCTCACAGCAATAACTGACATTTTAAAAGCTCTGTGGATGGTCACTACTCCAAGGAAAAAGTCACTCAAGATGGCAATGAGAGGGGGCTGCAGCTTGCAGACTTTTCGAAGAGATTCTGCAGAAATTCTTGGTGTCAGACCCTGTACTTCCTAAATGACAGTCCTCTTAAATTCATATATATATATTGTCTTCTCTTGTTTAATTGTTCTGCTTTTATACACTGCCAAAATCAAGGCCATGTCCTTGTATTCTGTAGAGAAGAAAGGGATTAATTCATGTTATACATTTCTCACACAATAACACAAATATTTAAGTTTTTTTTTTAATTAACTAATTTGACAAACTCAATTGCACTTGAACCTCTGTAATATTCCTCACGGATGCATGGATTTTTCAACTGCTGCATCGCTGCAACCTGTACACATATCAAAAGCTTGTAAGGCTGATTCTTCCACCGCTGTGGCTCACTGTTGTTTCTTCCTTGGGATTTTGTCTATTGCAGAACTTAATGGCTGTTAAAATCCCTCTGTTATGCTCCAAAAGTGTATTTCTAAACTATATGCCTAAATCAACTTATTTTCAGCCTTCTAAAAACAATCTGTATAATCACTCAATGGTCTGCATACTCCTAAACTGGGTTCAAATTGGCCTCTAGGTCACCTGCAGGCAATGCCAGCTTTTGATTAGTCACTATGAAATCCCAAGAGATTCTGCTTTTGCTGATCCCTGGTTAAGTTTGTATTTCACATTTTGTGTATTATTCTTAAATAATTTTTCTAAATGTAAAGTATTTGTGAAAACAGAGTGTCTTGCTGCACTGCCTTAGCTACAAACTGCTTGTAGACACCCTGTATGATCCTCATCAGTACAAATAAAGCAAGTAGAGCAGATACGTGGGAGTGAGCTCCCTCTGCTTCGCAGAGATATGACACAACTTCTCCACTGCTCTTCAGATTAGACAGAGTAATATTTTTCTTTCAAATTGGTAGGATGAAGCTGGGCAGGAAAAGGTTGAGAGACTACTCTTGTTTTAATATTGTAGCTAGTATGGCATAGTGGAATGTTTTCAGTACTTCATTTCTCAGTGCTCTTCACCTTAGAGAGCAGTCTCAGTACATCCTGCCTATCCACTAACTAGCAGCCAAGCACATTTTTGGCTCCTCTTCCAATAACGAGTACTGAAAACGTGTTACCTGATTTCTGCATCTTTGCCTAAGGAGACTTGAGAAATTGGCATGATCTTTACCATGCTTTCTACCAAACATGAAGGTTCTTTAATCTGACCAGGCATTCATCCCGCATTCTACATCATGATGCTGGAAGTTGATTTCTTTGTGCTTCTAATTAAATTCATGCATCTTGAAGAAGCTAAATATACAAATTGTATCCAAATAGTCCTTCAAGTGAAGAAAGCCTTGTGTGTGACTTCTTTCCAGCAAAGAACTCCACAGCAAGAGTAGTGGAAGGGTTCTCATGCATGTTTTGAAGAAGGCCTGTGAATCTGCCTTGAGCTTTTTTCTGTTTGCTCCTGAGCAGACATTCCTGTCCCTTATGGTGCTTTGTTTGGCAGAAGCAAGACAGAATGGGATGTCCTAGTAAGCATAAGTTTCTATTGAATTTTGCATGGATTATTTTCCTCCCATAGGGATGGCTCACTCTGTGCTGCATCTCACTACAAATCAACCTTTTTCTGCAGTGATGTCTGAGACCTACATCTTACTACAAAGGAGGGACTGTAAAAAGAAGAATGTAAATTGTGTGGGTTTGGACCTCTATCAAGTAAGCTGAGCTTAGGACACAAGACTGCTTTGTCCCTGAGGACATTTTTGTCTATCATCAGTTGTTTGGGAAAACGGGACCAGTACTCCAGAAGTCCCTTCAGAAAATGCATGTTTTACTTACAGGGTCTGCTGCAAATACTTTAAGATTAATGGCACTTTGAAAATTGCTGGTAGTTGGAATCTTCTGAAGTTTACATATTAAGTTAATGCCTTGGACCTTTTTTCTTTCCTGTGGCCACAGAGAATAGGGAAGGTTGACTGTGGAGGATATTATGAAGAAAATAAATATGGGAATTCCCATTCTTAGGCACCATAGTTGAGCAACTGCTGCTCTGAAGATATTAAAAATCGACACTTGTTCCTCAGACTGAAATATTTCTCAGTCAAAGGGGTTTATGCTGGCTTTGCCAGTTTTTACAACCAAGTCTAATTACAACTTGTGATGTTAGGAAATTGATCTATACTGTGTCCTTCATATTCTGTTGACTTCTGTACCTAAGCAGCATTGTATTTTAAAAATCCAGCAGTTGGAAAAGTTCAGTGAATCAATAAAAAGAATACATCAATAAAAAAAATACATCAATTAAAAGAAAAATTATACAGCTGTGTATTTAAGGTATAAAACATTTTATATTATATAAAACATTATATAAAACATTATATAAAACATTACCATTTCTATTACTGCAAAAGAACTCTGAATGTGTTTACTGCACTTAGCATATGTTTAATGTCTTAACTCTGTTTTCAATTATGGCCCATTTCAGTTCCTAACCTGTGATTTTCCCCTAAATATGGTCTTCCCTATGGAAAAAATGGAACCTTTACTCTGGAAACTTTGAGTGTTTTGTTCCTTGTTTCCTGTCGCACAGAATTCCTGGTGTATAGCTGTCTGGAGTCTTTGCCTTCTACAGCAGGAATTGAAGAGAAGCTCTAGTAATTTGTTTACATTAATATATTTGGGTTTTATACGGGGTTTTTTGTTGGGGTTTTTTTTTGGTTGCTTTTATATTATTGCAACTACTGAGTCTCTTAGCCTTTCTGAGCAAATGCAGAATTGACTATGAAAACAGAATGTAAGTTATCTTCGGTAGTCAGCTGAAATATATACTGCTCAAAATCCAGGTCTCCTTTGATTAATCATTGTCACATTTTACATTATGGCACCCCACTGTCCATATTAATTTCCTTTCAAATTGCATCTCCATAGCTCAGTAATTTACAGTCATGCATTTTGGAAGTCCTGTTTATAGTTTATTCAGCAAAGTGCTAAAGTAAAGCAATGGCTAGTCTTTCTGACAGAAAAGTAGTACAAAAAGCTTTGTTCTCTTTCATCTGACGGTTGTGGGTCGGTGCTGAAAAGATGGTTTAGTAAAGCACAGAGGAAAAGGGGTTAGCCTGTATTTATATGTTGTTGTTGATTTTTATGTCAGTATCTTGCAAATTAAAAATCCTGGCAGTAAAAGTGGCATGTGAGCAGTCAAGTGAACAGACAAGCAATGCTTTCATTCAGGGAGGTTTAAACATGCTAAAAATTGGACTGGGACATAGACGTTTTGTTCTGATAATGTCGGTTTGGCTCTGCTGCAATTTCATTACAGTGTTTCTAATCACATTGTTTCATGTTTTTCATTAATCTGAGGTACAATAATCAAGTTCAATGTTTCAGCTATGTTAGGAAAATATGAGCTGCCTATCTAAACCCATTGAAAATATCCTTAAATGCACTATGGAAAAATACACCTTTATGAACAAAGTGCACGTCTCTCTGATGCCTAATCATGTTCCTCAGAAATAAAATGACCATGCAATATATGATTCTTATGTGATATATATAGAAACAAGCTGTTCCCTAAGCAGTGTAGGTAATGAAGCCTACACTGGTTTCCTTAAGGTTTGTGTTCTTTGTTCTCAAATCCTCAAATTCAGTTCCCTCTGAGTTTACAGTAACAATGACTCACCCATTGTGGATAATATTAGAAGTAAGTCAGGGCTTAAAGAAAGGCTTGTTCCTACAGTATGGCATGGCAATGTTTGTTAAATCTCTGCAGGAAATTGCTACTAAATGTAGAAATTTAGGATGCTACAGGCAGAACTGATTAGTATTGTTAAAAATCAGAAGACTCCAAGCTCCAACCATAAACTTAGACACGAGTTATGCCAAGTGTACAGAGCAGTTTCTCCAAACCCAGGCTAAGGACACTCTTTGCAACATGGTGAAGGTGAATTCATGGTCTTAAGTGACACCTCCAAAAGAACTCCCAGTGCTTCAGCACTCACCTGGGAGGCCTACAATTTTGCATAAGAAGGATGGGAGCTACGTAAAGTGAAAAAAATGGGGAAAGATAAGCCCATTTAGGAGTGCTCTGTCATTTGTCCATTTTGTACTTCAACCATAAATTAGAGACTGTTTTGGGTGACATGCTCCTTATTCTTCACTCCTTCCAGTACAGCCATATGCCTTCGCAGAAAATTGATTAAGACTCCTTGGCCCAGCAGGTGAGACAAGCACTTGAGTTGTCTGCAGTGCACTCTGATGCTGTGGCCCTGGGCTGAGGACCGGGAGAATTCAGTTCTGGAGCATGGCCCTTGGATTATGTCTGTTGTGGAAAGACTACTCCCTGTAAGACAATAGCATCTGTAGGAGGAAGATAAGAGGGAGTTGTGAGGCTGCACCTCACTGGGCAGGGGAGCCAATTTGATGTGGGACCCTGGGAGCTGGCAGAAAATGGGCAAAAAGAGAAAGGTGTTGGGAAGACAAGCTTGATTATCATGTACTTTCCACAGTCTGTGTCATCCACATGAATGCTGATACACCTGGGAGGAGTGGGGAGCCCAGATCTCTTCTCAGCCACTGCTCCTCAGGTGAACCCTGCAAGGCAGATGCAAAGGGAAATGCACATCCCAGAGCTCAAATAGGCTCAGACATGAGTTATGTACCCACTTGCTCTTCCCTAGTGAGACAGGGACCCTGGAGGCTGTGCAAAAATGAAATTTCAAGTAACAAGGTTGAAATTAAAACTCAGGACTTAAGGACTTGTAGAGTGCAGGCAGCAGGGTTATACAGCAGCTAATCAGACCTGTGAACACTACTTACCATCCTAATACTTAATAAAATCACTTCCATCTTAGCACTCATCTTTTTTCTCTGGCCTTTGAAAGAAAGAGAACAGCTTGCTTATCAAAATCACGTTCAGACTTGATGTTGGTCTTTGTTGATAATGGTATGTGTGTAGCTAAACTTACCTGCATGCTGCAATGGACATAATGAAGGACCAAGAGAGGCTGGAAATGTTATCTGGTGGGAAGCAGGAGGAGAGAATGAGACACCTTTTAGGCACAAGTTAGAGATGAGTATCCCTGTAGTTTCTCCTCTTTCTCTTCCACTTATTCTTCCTTGTTGGGAGTCAGTGTTCCTCTAGGGGAGAAGGAAACACTAATAGATATCTGAGGTCTCATCTCACATAATGTGTCCTCATGTTGGCCTCCCAGTATTAATAATAATTAATCTGGCTTCAGCACCCCATTTATTTCCACCTCACACTCACGTCTCCATTAGCTTTCTGTTGATGACTCTGTGTGTTCCCAGAACACCTATCTGTACAGATCTGTACATCCTGATTATTGCTTTGTGCACTAAGTCGTTAGTAACAGCAGTACTCAAAATAAATTAGTATATTAATCGGATATTTTAAAAGCTGTGCATCTCCATCTATAAATTTCCTGGTTTGTCTTTTCCTTTATGTATCTGTTTTTTAGATTGCTATATTTGCTTGATAGAAACTACATTTACTGTCAAGAATGTCGGTGACACAACCCTATAAGTGGGCAATAATCTGTAGTCTCTATTGATACACTATTGCAATAAAAATCGATAGCACTTTTAGCAGTTTACAAATACCTCACTGTCAGATGGTTTCTTCTCATATTGTTGATCTCTTTGTGGTCTTTGGTCTTAGGTATATCCCATAAAGTTTGTGTGTATATTATTACATCTCTGCTTTTTAACTGCTGTTACTGTAAGAATTAACTAATCAGAAGTCTCTAAATGCCAATCTAATAAAAGTGCATAAAGATGGATCATGGGAATGACCTGAATGCATAGGGGATTTATTGTATGAGTATGAGAAAACATGTTGGACTGTTTGTGACTAATATTTTTGTTTGATTTATGGATTCTGTCATCTTTTATAATCCTCAAATTAATAGAAAACACAAGGGTTTTAGCTGTACTAAAACAAAAACACTTTCTATTGGTAAACTTTATCTACATTAGTTTCTCAAGCATTTTGAAAATCCAAAGTTCCTGTAATTTTTGAGCTCGGTTATGATTTGCTAAAATAATAAGGGATCCTCTGAGAGTGCAGGTTATTTTATTTCATTTGCTCTAGTATTGGGTCTGGTTTTGTTTGCTTTGGGTGGGCTAGTTTGTTTTAAAATTCAGGACTTGAAACAAAACAAATCCTCTCTGCAAAATGTAAAAATTTGTGTTGTTTACAATTAAAAAAGTCAAAGAAAAAGTTTTTCTGACGTGTTTTGATTAAGTCATAGTAGTATCTCATAAATTTGTGAAATGGGTTACAAAGGAATAGCTTACTCGTTTTCAATTGGAAATAATTTTGAAAGCATAGAGATAAAGAGATATTGTCTATGCAAAGAGAACATCTAGAATGAATAAAGAAGGATATGAAGAAAGGGGAGAGGAACTAAAATCCATAACTGAAGGAAAACCCATTATTTAACACCTAGACATATGTGTGCATATAAAAGCATGCCTTATAAAATGCTTAGTTTTCAGAACTATATAAAAACTGTTGACATTTTTGGCCTGAAGGAATGTGTAAGAGATGTGAGACCATGTACCCCAACTGGCTCCTCTCTGTCTGGGAGGTGAGTTGTTTGGGATGACTGTGAGTAATGAGGTTGCTGCACAGAGCTGAGATGGGCTCTGCTATTGCACCATCAGTGAGCTCTTTGGTAGATAATTGTGGTCTGATGGAAGCTCAAGGGACTGCTGGTCAGATCCATCCTGTCTTCCATTCTTTCTCATGGTTTTCTCCAATCAGGATCTTTTTATTTTGCTTTCTGCTGCCTGACACATTTCCTGGAATAAGAGATCTCTTTGAATACAATGCTCAGAAGTGAATAAATATTCTTACTGTGCACAGATAAACACATGGTGAAATAAAAAGCTAAGTGCACATTGCTAACTGCAACTTCCCTTGCTTGGCCAATGCTTGACATTTGTCAAAGGGTTTTTAGGCTTCCAAAGAAGCTAAAATAAGGAATTGGATTGTTTTCAAGTGATTTAAAAAGTTTGTGGAGAAGATGAAAAATCTACCATATTTTCACATGGGAATAAAAAAAAAAATAGATGCTTTCATGTCAGCATTTATTCAGTGTTAGTAATACATTCATCCTATGAAGAGACCACTCTACCATTAACTAGTGTTTGGGTTCTTCCATGTTCATCTGGTGTCAAAGCTACTACAACAACCTGTGGAGATTAGATGATGTTCTCCTGCTATTATCCTGTATTTTCCTAATTCCTCCGATATAACAAAACGTACACAACCACACAATAAGCTGGTTCTGAAACTCATAGCAATATGTTGATCTGCAAAATACTATTTTTTGGAAGGAAAGTTTTGTAGGAACTACTGTTGCCTATTGAACCAGGAACAACTGGCTGCATACCATGAAGCTTCTTCAGAAAAGGCTTATGTCACATTAAAAACTAATTTCCATTCAGCGTGTTTTTATCTCTACATTGTGTGCTGTTGAGGCACATCAGTAAGGGAAGAATTTTGATTGTACAAATATCTATAGAGTCAAGTGTAGTAATGA
Organism: Phylloscopus trochilus trochilus; assembly: GCA_016584745.2. Classification (NCBI taxonomy): domain Eukaryota; kingdom Metazoa; phylum Chordata; class Aves; order Passeriformes; family Phylloscopidae; genus Phylloscopus; species Phylloscopus trochilus. The sequence continues at coordinate 54,169,749 of WQNJ02000546.1, read as the reverse complement.
AATTACTTTTGAGCAGACACTTTTTATTAATCTCTTCATGGCAACAGATACACGGTCCCATGAGTTAAGTGCCAAACACACTATCTAAGGTATGGTGGTGAATCCATTAATTGTCCTTTGGTTGCCACTAGTTCTTATATCTGCATTGAAAATGAGCTGTAGTATTTTTGGGGAATTTTTCAGTAGTTACTAGGTTTGCCATCTTTATTTACAAGGATATATTTATGTTGGATGTAGTTACTTTGTCTTGGAAAAAAATCAATAGCTTTAATATCAGCACATCAGTAATGATATCTGCTAAATATTAAATGGTTGGTAAAAACATGAACAAACAAAAACCATACAAGTAATGGAATAATTTTGCATTAGGAACAGAGGGAAAAATAACATGGAAAATATTAGTAGGCCATTAGGCAACTAAGTATGTGGTTATGTGTTGACTTAGCATTTGGGATACTGTGCCCATATGTAGTGACTACAGACAAATTAGAACTCGGTGAAAGTAGAAAAAACTCAAAGAAGGGAAGTATTAACGGCGTATGGAAGAAAAAGCAGTCTTATGTGGGGAGGGAATACAAAATCTGTTTGTGTGAGGTACTCCCTGTTATCTGAAAGGAAAGAACATACACAAATTTGTGCCTAAGACTCAGTCACTTTTTTCAGTTGAGATTATAACCCGAGAAACATAAAATGAGTAAGTAAGTCCTTAGTGAATTATTATCCTCTGAAAGGTTTTCTGCATTTCAAAGTTCAAGATAGTATTTGCACATGGGTTTTGGTTCTTCTCTACCCTGAAGTAGGATGGAAAATGATGACAGAGTAGGGCACTTTGTCTCAGACACTTTTTTTTTTTTTTTTTTTTAGAAGCAGAGCAGTCTCTGACTCAGAACATGTAATACAGTAAAGTTCATAAACTAAACTGCTATGGCCCCCAGGAAGTCCTGCTGCAGCCTTTTGTTGTTGTTCTGTCCTGATAGCTGCCTACACTCACTCTGCATGGGTAAAAATGATAAGATGATGTGTAGAAATTGGAAGATCCAACTTCAGAAGTTCTTTCCAATTTTAGTACTTTACCTACTCCAGGAATATTTCCTACAGTTAGCATTAGAATTTACTCTATGAAAGAATATCCTAAGAATACATTTTGTAGTAAAGAACGAAAAACAGATCAAAACCACATCATATAGACAGGACATTACAAAACATTGTGAAAATAAAATGTAAAATTACTTTTGGGTCTCATTCCTCATGGAATCATTTTTGGCAGTGTATGTTTTATTGTTGGTGATGCTTTTCATTTGGGATACTCTGTGCCAGAGGCTGTGCTTGCATAGAGTGAAATGAATGTTCCTACTGCAGAGCTCCTCCAGCTTCACCAATGGTCTAAAAAGAGTAATTAAGATAGTTAATTTCCATTTCCTATCCCAGGGCAGATACAGTAATGAAACAGGCTGAGGATGACAAGTGATTCTAAGCTCTTCTTTAAAATAATGTCCATCAAGCCTAAATTTGAAAGAATATGGTTGGAACTTGTAAAAGCCAATGACAGACATATAAAAATGAGAAATGCTTCAGTATTGCAGTGCTGTGTGCTTTGCTAACGTATTCCATCCTTTGCCTACAGCTAAGAGGTGGTGCACAAAGCTGTTCTTCACATACCCAATGACATAGTTACTAGAGACTTGGACAGCCCACTGATTATGGCCATGGAGAAGACCCAGAACAAGTGAACCTCTGTGGTCACTTCACAAGCATCAGGTGAAATGCAGTAGTTTTTTGGTTACTTAACTGTAATTTTCAAATCAGCTTCTGACCACAGCTTAATTCCTCCTTAATTTCCATTATTTTATCTTAATTTGCCTTTCTTCAGCACCCCATTCAGGCCAAGAAGGATTTGTTTGGTGATTAATTTGAAGAAGATGTAGCAATGCATTGGTTGGAGGGAGAGCAATATATGCCACTCTGGGCTCCAGCCTGACCGAGACTTGACCCTTTTGTGCTTTGCTGTGTTTTTGTTTTTGATTTCAGTAAGTTTTGATGATGATGCTGTTCAGGAAGCAAAGCAAAAGCCCATTGTTTTCTTAGATTATCTCCTCAGATGCACCCCTGAAGTATATTGCTTGGTTTGACTGCAGATCAACCACAAATGCTAAAGCAAATAATACTGTGGGAGCCTGAAAGTGCAGATGCCATTCAGAGTAGTCACACACTTTGATGTGGGCACTCACTATATTTCCTGTGTTTCTTCACTCTAAACATAGTTTTAGCTTTAACTGTTTTCACCCAGTCTCTCAGGCCAGATCTCCATGCTACGGAATGACAGTGTATAAATGCTGTGCACCTGATGATTTGGTATATACTGTTCCATAATGTAGGCCACTAGCACCTAAAACAAAGGCATGGATTTGGAAGGATCAAACTCAAATGCATGCAATAGTCACTAAGGAGTTTGAAACTCTGAGATTAATTTCATTGGCTATAGAGACTGGTACTAGCCACTAATCCACACCTCCAAACTCAGAAAATTCGGTATTTTACTCTGGAGTTTAAATCTGGCATATATATAATTTGAGCCAATCCAAGAGACTTCTTATGGCAGAGTAGTTGGAGATAAAGGAGTGGGAAATGCCTTGTTTTAAGAATATTTTATCTTTGTAGTGGAGGAATTGAAAATATTTGTCTTCTGCCACACTGTACCATTTTCTTCATCTGTCTACTGAGCTGGTTAAAAACATGTTGTAAATCTATTTGTGCAGCAAAGAGGATGATGTCTAAAAAGTTATGAATTGTGTATATGTGTATATGTTCTTACCAGCACTACACTCATCATTAATATCTCCCATGTTTTAGGTATTATAATATCTTTTTCTCTCTCTGAAGGAATAACTCTCTTATTTCATGTGCCATTGTCTTGGGTTATGGAACCAAAAATGTGTATTCTATTTCATTTGATGAAAGCAGTTGGGGAGATGTTCTCCTTTATCTCTTGTAACTCTGGGAGGAGGGGGGCGGGTGCCTTTTGATAATAGGCCAACTGTTGAAACCAGGTGGGGCAGTGTTTCTTATCTCTTTTCACAATGGGCCATTAAGACTCCCCAAGCTGTTCTCCTCCCCAAAGCAGTACATCCACAAAGCAGTACATCCACATTCCATCATCCTATTGTGAGATGCTCCACCCAGTGGGGGGAGCCAACCATTCCTACCTGGATAAAAACTGAGACGTAAGAACACAAGGCATCTAGCTTCACCCAATTCCTGGAGGAAGACTGGACCCCTTCTCACCATCACTGGACCCTTTTCGACAGGATCATCTCTACTTCAACAGAACTACATCTGCCACTCCAGGAGGACTCACTTTTAGACTGCTTCCAACACCCTGACCAACAGGGTGCCAGGTTATTCCCTCTGACTCGCTCAGGGTTTTCCAAAATTGTTGTTTGTTTGTTTGCTGGTTTGGTTGGGTGGTTTTGTTTTCTACTACATTTGTATTGTTAATATTCCTAGTAAAGAACTGTTATTCCTATTCCCAAATCTTTGCCCAAAAGCCCTTAATTGCAAAATTATAATTTGGCAGGGGTGAGGGGTTTACATTCTCCATTCCAAGGGAAACTCCAGCTTTCCCTGGCAGATACCTGTCTTTCCAAACCAAGACAGCCATGGATATTTTTTGTTCCTTTTGGCAGCTATCTTCCAATTTGCACCAGCCAGATGGGTAGGGATGCTCTTTAAAAATGCTGTGCAAGACATAATTGAAGAATCCATATCACAATAAAACATTCAAAAGGCCCACAGAGCCTTCTTTGTATTTTCATTAATTTTGTCCTTCTTACCACTTTTGTGAAGAAAAGAGCAAAGCTTTTGTGGAAAATGGAGGAGTACTGTTCAGGTGTTTCTACTTTAGTGGTAATCATGCAGAGCTGATATGGCTACTCCTCCTTGTCCACCTTTTCCCCCTAAATCTCTGTTGAGGCTGGTGTCCTGACTGCACTAATGCCTCCACAGTGCCAGTGCCAGCGCGCCCATCTGCAAAACTACCAGAACTCTGTTTGGAAGCTCCTGTCTCCAACTATAGACGCAGGAGAATCAAGGTTGTTGTGGGCAAATAGTAGAATTCATGGAGGTCTAGACCTGAAGGAATTGGAAGGACCATCAGAAAAGTGCAGGAATGGCCCAGCAGAGTCATGCTGGCTCAAGCCCAAAAGCGTGGCAAACCTCCTTTACTACTCTGAAATCCCCTAGGAAATACGTGGAAGACTTAAGGCTGGTCTGCCAAAAACTTCCACAGCATTTTTGAGTATAGTATGACTGAAACATGGTGTGGTGGGAATGTAGTTTGAAGTAGGATGTGAAGCAAGGCAATAGCCTGGGAGACAGTTAGAAAGCACACATACAGGCAGGAGAAGAGTATCACAGTCCATGGTGGAGGGGAAGAGTCACAAGACAGCTTGGTATGTGGAAAGCAATGTAGAACACATTAAAAAAAAAATTGACGAAGGGAGAGAGGGAAATAGGATCACAGAGGATATCCCAGCATAAGGAGCTTGATGTAAGCCAGAGAAAACTCAAAAAGACTATTCCTGCTTTACTTTCCACCTGGCTTTCCATCAAGTGACTTCATTGGCCAGTTTCAGTGGTTGGCTCTTACCTTTTATTGCAATAACCAATGAAAGGTAGTAAATAAACAGACTATCCGTAATTTTATTTGCTTCCATTGTGACCTCTCACAGTCATCTCCTCTCAGAGAAGAAGAATCCTAGTCGGTATGGAAGCCACTTCATATTCCTCACCTTTCTCTCTCTTTTTTTTTTTTTTTTTTTTTTTTTTTTTTTTTTTTTTTTTTTTTCTTTCTTCTTCTGGCTCCCTTTTTAGAGTGGCCTGCCAAGGAGAGGAAAGAACAGATAGACTAGATAGCATTCTGCATTTTGAATATTCACTTCCATATTGTTTTCCTCTATTCCATTCCTAGTTCTCCTCAGTTATTCAGAGGTCAATTACCATTTCTTTTTAATAATGCTGAAAAAAGATTTTTGACTGAGTCAAAGCCTGAACCCAAAAAACACAGCCCATGAAAAAATATTGCTTTTATTCTGGAGAAAATATTACGTGTTCAAAACCATACAGCTATTTCATAAAGGAATGTTCTTCACATCCATTTTCTTAAAAAGGAAAAAGGAAAGGAAAAGAGCTTCAGGGTTAATTAAATGACATTATGTCATCAGTACACAAGAACATAGCAACAAGGGCAAGAGGATCTGATACAGAACTTACCACATTTGTTTTCTGCTTTGTCTGTAGGAGACTTGGACAGAAATTAAAGCACCCATGTGGTGGCTAATAATGAAGGATAGAATTATTAGCTGTGGAAACAGTCCTAAACTTTTAAGTTCTTAACATTTCAGGGACTGTTTAGATGTAGATTTTTTTGGCTGAGGTGCGGTTTGGAACAGTTTCTGGCTTTGGTGTTTTTTCTTGTGTTTGAAGGCATTTGAATTCTATTTTGCTGTAGGCTTCATAGGCATGTATATACTACAAGGACAGGCAAAAAATATACAAGTGTATATGTAGAGAGATTGAATATAATGAAAATTTGTTGGTGACCTTAAATTCATTGAAAGTATTTCAGATTATATACTTCATAATTTTTTCTTGAGCTAGAAAAATACTATAGTTAGTTTCCTTTCCCTCCAAGGAAAGACATGCAAAAAAAAAGCAAACCCAGTACGCATATAGTACTACATAAAACTTTTCTAAAATTGTTTGTTTGTTTTTTCCTTTATAAAAATCATGTAAAGCTTTTACAAAATCCATAATAATGCAGAGAACTTACTCTGGTTAATATTATTTATACTAAATGTATGTTTGCCTGTATATTCTGGCAGTCAGTATATCTATCCTCTTCCTCAAGTCCTTTGAACTCATACAATTATTCTGGTTAGCCAATTATCTTTAACTGTGTCTTGGTTTGGAAAGACAGGTTTCTGCCAGGGAAAGCCAGAGCCTCCCTTGGAATGGAGAATGTAAACCCCCTGCCTCTGAATTATTATAATTTTGAAATTAGGGGCTTTCAGGCAAAAATATGGGAATAGGAATAATAGTTCTTTATTAGGAGTATTAAAAATAAAAAAGTAGTACTACAAAAAAAAAAAAAAGCAAATAAACAAAAAAAGAAAACACTGACAGAGTCAGAATATGACCTGACACCCTGTTGGTGAGGGTGTTGGTAGCAGTTCAAACAAGTCCTCCTGGAGTGACAGATGTGGTTCTGTTAGAGCAGAGATGGTCCTGTAGAAGGGTGTAGTTTTCCTCTGAAGGAAAGATGGTGGTGAGATGGGTCCAGTCTTCCTCTGGGAATCCAGTGGAAAACAGGTTGCTCTGCTGTTTTGAATCTCAGCTTTTATCCAGGTAGGAATGCTTGGCTCCTGCTACTGGGTATAGCATCTCATGCTGTAATTTTATCAGTCATGCAGTGAGACTCAATGGCCCATTGACAGAAGATATCCCCCAGAGGGAGGATGGGTCATGGAAGAGAGAAAGAACATTGCCCCACCTATATGGTTTTGACAGCTGGTCTATTAACAGAAGGCACCTGCCCCCTCCCCCCGGAGTTATGGGGAATGGGTTATACAAGAGATAAAGAAAAACACCTCCCCAGTCAGTTTCAAGAGATGGCAAATAGAACACACACTTTTGGTTTCATCTTGCATTGCAACCCAAGACAAACTGTGATGTCTTTGAAAAACTGTGTTCTTGCAATTTACCCCAAAACTGCTGCAAGTCTCTCTCCCAGGAGACATGACAAAGTTGAGATTCATTGATTGTCTTCTGGGATAAGGTGTCCATAACACAGCCTCTAATAGGGTCATTCCCAGATATTTAGTCTGTAACCTCAGGACCTAAACAGAAGACCCTCTTCTCTTGGGACTGAAAATCTGCTAGGTAAGAAGGAGCAAAGAGCCAGAGACTCAAATATATATTCTCCTCAATAAGGCAGGAGACAAGATGGGTTGGGATGGGGAATAAGTGAGCCATAGAGCTGTTGTTTTCCTCCCATGGGGAAAGGTGCTCAACAATCAGACTTCTCTAAAGTGTGTCAAGATCACCACTCATAGGTAATCATTCTCACTACCCTAAACTCCACCAAGAGAATAAAGAACTTGTACTGTGGTCCCAGTAACAAAAATGGGAAGGAGGAGTAGGAACTGGACAGTCAGGCACGTGCATGTCTTTGAGAAAGAGAATACTGGGAGAAAGCAAGTTTGTTTTCTTCCTTGCAGAAGGGTGACTGTGATTAGAAATGCCTGTGTGAACAGAGGTAAAAGGGTGTCCATGTTAAACCTCATTTCTGCATTATCCTCCCACCCAGTAACCAAATTTCCTAATTTCTTTTCACCAACCCCATCTCAAACCTCAAAATTCTCTGCCATTCAATCCCCAATCCATTTTAAAGTCACCTCTTAGACCTCCCATTCTTCCCTATATAGAAACCTCCTCCGAATATGCAGCCTTGCAGCCAGATACTGCCTTGGTAGGTGTTGTAGTCCTCTTGTATGTATCCATGCCTACTTTTTCTCCTGTTCTATAAGCTGAACACAGGTTGCACATATATCAAAACAAAATTTAGGAAAAAAAGAGATGGCAACAGGAACATGTGCAGAATAAAATATATGTGCTGTAGCTTAGTGTTGTGAAAAATTACTTCCTCCTCACACCGAGGCTCAACTGAGTTCAACATCTGCTAGGCTGCTTAGCTCTTTAGTTGACACTGCATCACTGCTTTACCGAAAAGAATATCTTAACATAAAAACAGGGTTATCTTACAGTAATAGTTGCTCAATATTTCTACCTCCTTTCTGGCAGCCTGCAGCCTAGGCACTTTTGAATTAGAGGTTATGGCTGTATCTTCCTGTTTAGTCACCCCTTGTGAACTTCCATTAATTTGTTTGTTTATACTTTAAGCTTTTTGGTATTTTGACTTCAACAGCATGTGGGAGGAGGGAATTCCTCAGTTTTTTCTAAGCAAGAAAGCCACTTTGGTAGGAAGTACAAGCTTGATTTCCATCATGACACTAGAACCAGGACTGCAATGACTGTGTGAGGGAAGCCAAGGTCAGTTTTATCAATTTGTGGTCCAAGCTGTAGGCTATGAAATCAGACTCACAGGATACAGAGGTAGTAAGTAACAGAGTATTCGGAGAGACCCAGGTCACAACCTACTATTAAAAAAGATCACCCTGTGGCTTAGCAATATTTGTCATGCTGTCTCCAAGCTACACTCAGCTGACTCCAAATGCTAGTTTTAAAGGAAAGCAAATATTTCTTTTCCCAGAAATAGTGAGATTGGGAAAAGAAAATATCAACTCAATGCATGGCTCAAAAAACTTCTCTCCTGGTGGGGTAACACAATCATGCACCTACGTAGTTCCTTCTTAAATGGTGGTTAAAAAGTGTCTTTTGTCAATCACTTGGAAAATGTAACCAGCTTATCAAGCACGGGTGAAGCTAATGAAAAGGGAGGAGTGGGTTGTCCTGGAATTCCTGAGAAATCCCTTCAAATATTTGTATTATTGCATTTCAGCTGGATTCCTTTTAAAGTTCTCTCCTTGACTGCCCAGAACATTTCTGTTCTCTAGCCCCTCAAATAATGGTTCAGATAGAAACTCAGTTCTTAGAAGTTTTTTTCTTCTTTTCCTAGGGAAAATGTGAAGACAAACAACTGCCTGGGATAAGCTGTTTCTTATCTTCATCTTGTAAAACTCCTCCAGGAAAGCTAATTACAACATGTTAAACAGGGCAAAGAAGCACCAGAAAAGGAAAGGAAAAAGAGGCCTTGAAACCCACAAACAGTCAGAGGAGAGTTCTGGCCTTTATAGTTCCCGTCAACAGCAGGAGAAGCCTGGAAAAGGTTGTACAGTGAAATCTGTGGCTCTGTGATTCATTACTTCAATGGGAGGTTTAACATAGCACAGGAGGCTGAGCAGCCTCAGCATTTCTGTGCCTGGGACAGAGCTGCTTGGCCTTGTGGCAGTTGGATGGTGCTCCAGGATCACAATCTTCCCTAGGCAGCAGATCTGAGCTTTAAATACCTAGACTTTTCTGAAAAAAAAAACAAAAAACCCAAACAAACAAAAAACAACCAAACCCTCCAAAAACCCCTCCACAAACAAACAAACAAAAAAACCCCAAACCAAACAAAAAACCCAAACCACAACACCCCAACCCTCCACCCCCCAAAAAAACCCCCAACAACAGCAACAAACCAAACCAGAAAAAACAATCCCTACTGACAGGGTTGCAGCCTCCCTGCTGCACCTACACTCTGGCATGGCTCCCAGAACTGGGGTCCATGTGGCAGCAGTTGGGAATCATGACATTGAGGGACAGCAGAAGGCTACTAATAAAATAAAAAGTGGGTTTATTGCAAGTGCTGTGAGCAATATGGTGGTAAGAGCAATACGTGTTTGTGGCCCTTTCTCCAGGGTATTTTTTCTCTGGTGTAAGTAGCTTTCTGTTGTTTCCTAGCTGGCAATTAGGTAAAGTGCAGTTACATTATGGTGTAATTTTCATCTGCATCTTTGAAACCTCAAGGGGTATGGTATATTTCTACCAAGGTATAAAGGGTGGTGATTTTTGAAAAATATCTTGCTGTGTGGGTAGCTGAAAAAAATCGCCCTGAGCACTTGGGTGCTTGAGAGCTCTCAGCATGGGGACCTTACCAGGGAGGGCAGAGGGTAGAATTCAATGTACAGATTCCCAGGGAAAATCAATCAACATCTTTCCCTTGTATTATGAGATTTCCCCCACAGGTTTGAAGAATGTTCATTTTAAAACAAGATATTGAAAAAAACATTTTCCCTTTTACTGACATGTGAGGATCCTAGTGCCAGGTTTTCCCTTTCTCCTTCAAGTGCTGCTGATGAGCCAGACAGCTGAAGTAGAAGGTGTGAGCTTGAGCAAACCATTAATATTGTGGTGCTTCTGTTTTCCCTCTTGTATAAAAATACCATAGCAATTCTTACCTAGCTTACAGTACATTGAGATGCTTATTATTTTCCAAGGACTGGTGATCTTGGTCACTGTCTGCTAAATTAGTAACAAGCCTTCCTTACTTTTTTGTGCTTTTGTTTTATTTATTTATTTATTTTTAATACAAGCCAGTTCCTGCAGCACTTTGTAGCCCTCTTTTACTTTTCACCTTTAAAATTTTAAAGTCATCATTTAGATCATCATTTTTAGTCTCTGCTTCAGCTCCTACTCAGGAGCTGAATGTGCAGTCTCCTCCAGTTGCACAAACTCTGTACCTTGTCCATTTAGTCCCACTGTGGTGTTTGTCAGATTGTTTTGAGAAACAGCCAGCCTCAGCGATGGTGCATCATAGCCCCTTCCTTAGCCCAGCAGTAACATCTGCAAAGAATTCCCCTCTGCTAGTGAGCCATGGTGACCTCCCCTTCCTGAAGCCATGCTGGCTATTTTCTGTTAATCTGCTCTTTTCCAAATGCTCTCCTTTTTGACTCTTAAAAGAGTTTCAAAGGCTTTTGCTCACAACTCATGTCAAACTGACTAGTGTGTAGTTTCCTACAATGTCTCCATAGGTTCACTTTTAAAGTTATGCCATTACACATTAGTCATCCTTTTTCCTCAGAGACCAGTTCTGAACTCAGTAAATGTATGAAAACATCTACTAAAGTCTCTTCAGTTCCTACTGTTATTCCGTTCAGTATTCTCAGATGGCTGCATCACCAGAGTCCAAAAACCTGGTCCTGTGGAAGGTCTCCAGGCACGTCTCATCTATGTTACAGCCCTGGAGTTCAAAGAGTACATCTAGAGGTGCCAGAGGAGTTATTCTGGCTTTGCACAACTGTTAGTGACCCCAAAGACTGTCCAGGGCATTTGAAATACAGTTTCTGGTATTATGAATACAGTGGTCTCCAGAGAGGTGCTGTAATTTATTCTAGGTCTCTTGTATCTTCAACTACATCACAAGGCAATAGCTAAATATTGCCTTGTGATGTAGTGACTTCTTCCTTAGGAGGAGTCCAATGTTGCTTTTTCTGTCCAAGTAATTAATTTACCATCTTCTCTTGTAATTATTTACATCCATGACAATTTGAATTCTGCCCTTTGGAGACTCAAAAGGAAAAAAAAAATCATTGTCACCTGAGGTCTTTGTCAGATTGTTTGATTTCTCTACTTCTGCACTTTCATGTAGCCTGTTCCCATATTCATTATGTATTTCTTGAGTTTATTACATGTGGTTTTGGAATAATCACCATTCCTGTATTATGCCTTATGTTACTGAGATGTTTTCTTGCCTTCATTCAAATAGACTTGCCAAATGGAATTTCCATTGGCAATATCAACATTGTTTCCTGTCTCAGTATTTACACTTCTGCTTCTACAAATAAATATTTGTATTCTACAAGATATCTTCCCCTGGTATTTTCAAATAAAAATTAATTTAATAGATTAACCTATGAAGCAATAAGAGTGTATAAATACAATTGTAAAATTTATAGTAATGTTTGAGGTTTGAAAAGATGCATTTTAAATTTGGGATCAGTGGGAGAAAGGAAGAAAAGCAGAATGTTCTAATATTGAGATAGATAATGAAAAGTTACTTTGACGGTGAGTTTTTTCTGAAGGATTAGCAAGGATGCATACTGGATGTTTAAGGGAACTCATTTTCCATCTATACTGCAATAATTTCTTTTCATTGCTTAGCATAGATAAAAAATACCTTGACATAATTCGTTATAGTTCCCCAGGACTTCAAAAAGGCCAATATTTTCCAGACTAGCATAGTCTTCAGCGTCCTGCATCTGCCTTCATGGAACTTGGTGGATGTTTACATGTCTTACCTGTAACCTGTCCCAACACCACTTCTGGAGGAATATAATTGGAAATTATTTCTGCTCTGTCACTCTGTTTATCTTTTACTAAGCCAGCAGTGATTGCATGGTCTTTGAGGACTTTGTCTATTTTTGGATACATTTCTGTACTGCTGGTAGTTGGGGAAGGCAGGATGTTTGTCTTTTTTTGCTTCTGTTTTTGGTAAAAGTCAGTTGGAGTTCAAGGACAGATGGAACATGTTCTTGGAAGAAAAACCAGTGAAGATTATTAAATACACAAGCACCATATTCTAATCAAGAACTCCCAAACTGAAAACAGTCCAATAGTGGGACATTACTAATGGGAAATTTCAAACATGCCTGTCTTTCTTTGTCTTCTTTAGGTATCCATGTAACTACCACAGTTGGAGAAAGCATAATGTGTACAATGGTCCTCCGCTGTGATGTGTAATGCCTTACTGTCATTTCTTTTAATGCAAATTTTTTTGACAACACAAAATGGATTTGTGTTTACCTGGTTACTGCTCCCGCACAAGGAGAGCAATTCAGGTACTTGGCTACACTGTAAATGTGTCCAGAGACATTTAGGACATTTCTACAGGGCTGTAAAATGTAATTAAAACCTTCCTTTAAAAGTCAGGGACAAAGGAGATGACGTACAAGAGACTTGTGCTCTTCTGGGGAGGTGGTAAGAGGCCAGGTGGGTGACCCTCAGGTGCTGCTGGTGATGTGTCTGTTCAGGCACTCAGATCTCACCTAAAGGCTTTCAGTGTAGTCAAGAAAAATTTGTATCCTAAAAGGTGGGATTTACCCAGGGTGTATTAGATGTGCACCTCCAGATGGAGTAACTCACACAGATCACGTCTGCCTCTTGGTGTTAAAAGGATTAGAGGGCTCCTGGATAACTACCTAGAGATGCAAAGTTTTGAGACAGGAATGCCATGCACCATTTTTTTTTTTTTACTCCTATCTTCTATCAGGGTTGACTCTGTTAAGAAAAGAAATATGTATCTGACTCTCAGGCTGGATTCATATGTTGTCTCCCTGACACAGCAGTCCCAGCTGGTCACTCTAACCCCAGCTGGCCAGATATGAGACCACTCCTTCTCGTTAAAATGTGTAGGTGTGAATCCCTCCAGGTAGCATCAGTCAATGGAAAAGGTTTGTTTGGGCAGCGTATATTATCAATATACTCACTGAACCTTTCCCAAAAACATTGAGTTGGAACTTTGCTCTAGGTTCCTGCTTGCAATGATATATGTACCTATTTATCAAGTTGACTTCCTCATTTTCAGTCTCTTCTTCCCCTGTATATATATATATATATATATATATGTATATATATACATTCTGAAGAGATTTTTCCTTCTTATTTTCAGCAGCTGGAGACAAACAATAGAAGGCAGACCTTAAAGAACTTTTAATGCACTGCATGTTACCTGCAGCTACCTCTTCAGTAAAAGTGAGATTGGCTTCTGGATTGTATCCTTATGTAGAGTTCCAGTTTCCAAATCCTCCTTTCAGAGCCTCCTTGAACCTGGGATGGTCACATTTTTTGCTGCTAACTCTTCCAAATTCACCATCTGGCACTTCTCAGTGCTGAAGAGTCAAGATAGTTGTCAGCAGCAACGCAAATCATTGTTGTTTTGTTAAACTAACCTATAGTACATCCCCTCCTTTATTTTTTTTTCTTTTCTCTTGCTTCCAGAGGATATAAATAATAATGTTTAAAAATGAATAAACACACATGCAAAGACATATAATATCTCAGTCACATTCCAAAGTCCTTGCTCAGGTTTTTCATTCGTTTACAATGCCAACAAAACTCCAGCTGAGATGAATACAATTTTGATAGACTAAAAACTGGGTGAAATTTGCAGAAGAAATTTGGCAAAAATTTGCAACAGCAACATTGGCAATCCAACTCAGAATGCTTATTAACAGGAAAGCTGAGCTGCCATTTGTGGTTTGGAAAAAAAAAGTCTATTTTGAGGACTTGGCTTTTTTCCTCCCGTCACTGTATCCTTTCTCAGTAGCAGCATAATCATTAGCACTTATGGATAAAGTTCTGAAAATCTTGTCACACTCGCTACCTTTCCCAGCAACAATGAGAAATACACCTCTGGCAAACTAGTAAGTTCTCTAGCATAAGACAGACAGGGATGGATATCTTTGGTTTCAGTAATTTTGGTCAGTGAGTGGGCTGCTTCATTCATTGGTTTGGTTAAACAGCAGTCATTCCAAATACCACGTCTGCAAACTCCCTTGCAAAACCCAAGGCTCTTCAGGAAAAGCTGTTGAGGACAGGCTCATAGTGGAAGTTGTATTTAGCACCTGTGGGCTCCTGCTGCCTATGACACTGTGAATTAGCTTGATGAGGCACTGTGGAGTGCTGGAGCTGCCACCCTTTGTCCCCTGGGACTGTCACTGTGCAAACTTTTATCTCCTCCTACCTAACAGGCAAATGAGATTGTTTTCTCAGATACAAATCTTTGTTAATTATTAGCAGAGATATTTTTAAAAATTAAATAACGAAATGTAATCTTGGAGAAGTGAGCACTGCCACAGAAGCAGTTAAGGATCTGTCTAGAGATCTTTGAAATTTCCTGTTAGTGGGATTTCCATGCTGATACTATCTAACACTTTTTGGGGACTGTGTACTTCTGTTCTGCTAGATATCACAATTATCAATCTTTTGATTATAATATTCATGATAGACAAACAGACCAGAATTAACATTGAAATGTAATTTAATTTAACCATTTCCACTTTCATATTTCCACAGTTGCTGATACAATATCCTGGTGCAGCATATCCTCCCATTATGTCTCCATTTTGCCTTCACATACTGCTCTCTGCATAGCTTTTGCTTTTCCACTTTTTTCAGACCCATGGGTCTCATTGTGACCTAAGGTCTACCACTCTAAATTCAAAGCACTGCCATTTTTTTGCCATTACGTGTTTGCACTGATACAAATCACAGCAGCCTCCGATCCTTGGCATGGCTTATATTCTTCTTTTCTGTTATGATCTTGCTGTGCCCTATGCGTGACTGATCACTGCAGCTCACTCCTGCCAGATCCTCAGGCTCCTCCACCCAAATCATCCTCAGATGACATTCCTGCTAAGGAAGGGTGCATGCTGCAGACTGCCTTCTTTCTGCACCTCTGCCCCATCTTCTCCTTATCCCTCAAAAGGGAAACCTTGAGAAGGAATACAGTAAAAACCATGGAAGACACAGGGAGGAGGAGAGAGACTGAGATTCAACAGCTCCAAACTAATCTGTCAACAAAATCTCATTTCAGTAATATAAGTTAAGTCTGTCATTGTACTACCAAGGCAAGCCCATCCTTGTTCCATGTTGTTTTGTTACCAGAACTTTTTTCCCTGATCCCACCACCTCCTTCCTTATCCTGAATGGTCACAGCCTTTCCCTGTCCACTTGGGGAGAGGTAGAGAGCCAGAGGGGCCCAGAATCCCCATACCTAACTAGTGGGTTTGTGGTTCTAGACAGAGGAGGAGAGTGAAACAAGTTAATGTAGCAGTTTTTAGAGCTGAGTTTGCTGCACATTGTTGCTCTCAGCTTTTGTTCATGCAGCTCTTAATGCTGAGTAATATCTCAGTTTTGTATCACTGCAGCTACAGATTTAGCAGCTGCCTTTGTAGCTTCGGACCTCAAGATACAGACTGGCTGACAACAGGTAAAGAGAGGATCCAGATTCTTTTCAGTAGCATAATATCTTTGGCACCAAATGTATTTTTTATTTCACATTGTCACACATCATATTCAAAATGAGTGCAAGGCTCTGTGAAAAAAAAAAAAAAAAGTTTTCTGTTTTGTACCAGAAGATTCTGAATCTAACAGGAAATCTTTCCCAGTCTGCAAGGAGCCCTGGTGAGTGCCTTGTGATGCCAAAAGGGAAACTGAACCTGACGAGCTAAGGGGTTTCTCCCCTTTGTCTTCAAGTTACACTGACTCTCTGGTATCTGATAGTGGATTTTTCCACTTAGCAAAACCTATGGGTAGCAGAGGGCAAGCACTTTTAAACATGGTATATTTTTCTCATTTAATTAAAATTAAAAAAAAAAAAAAGAAGATATTTCAAACACTAGCAAACCTCAAAAAGGAATGAGCTGAACAATTTTTAAAATGGCTTATCATGCTCACAAGCCAAATGACCTTTGTGGAGGAAGTCAAGAAAATGATGAAAAAGCTGTTGAGTTTTGTGTTCAGTGTGAGCATCTACTTCAAAACCTCCTAAAGAGAAGACACATGTCCTGATTCAGTCATTGAATACAAGAGTTTAATAAACTTTTATTTCTTGGGTTATGCATCCATGAAATACACGAAGGCACTATTCAGTTGAAGGTTTATGAATTTGGGTTTATGGAAGGGCTGATGGTTTGTTTTGTTTTGTTTTTTTTTGAATCTTACATTACCAATGGTTAAAGCTAATCCAGAATGTTGCTGAATGTCTGAAGCCACAAGAAGTTGTTTTTATGTCTTGCCCTTTTGGGAAGGTAGACTGTCTTGTTATTTTAGACTAAACCAAATAGAAATACCTTCTTTCACATATGAGACATTTTTCAGTTTTCTTTTACAGCTGTTGTCTTAGGTTGCATATAGATCTAAAAGAAACCCCAAACCAAACCAAAAAAACAACACTGAATCCTGCAGTACAAACAAAATGGCCTGAAGGATGCAGACAGACCTATTGTGATTTATTGTTCCCTGTAATTTATAATTATGGCATTGTTACTGTCTCAACTATGAAGATATTGCATTAATTTATTTTAAGAAGATTGCCACATGAGCTGTATGTGTATCCACATAAATATTATTTGACTTTTCATGCAAGCGTATGGAAAAGCTAAGATGCTGCTGAGATAAGACATCAGTGCTGTACCTGGAAGAAACTTCTACAGACCGAACTTGGCCCAGTTTCCAGTTTTATTGAAACCAGATGCCTTTGCAGCATTTAGCTCCAAAATCTGTGGTGCTTTTGTCCAATCCATAAGCCCTGGAACTGCTATCACCCAAGATACACCATGGGAGGGTGTCCCAGGGGCTGCTACCACAGTGGTGCAGAAATGTTGGGCTTAGTGCAAATTACTTGCTTTTTGTGTAATTTGTTAAGAGTATTTAACTCCATGCAAGATTTCTCAGGAGGAAATAGCAACTGTAGTCTCTCTGGATACTGGAGGACATGTCTGGACAGATGTTTGAAGACAAATTAATGTGAAACTCTTGGCAGTCCCCTTAATACACCTTGCAAGACCCAGGGCTGAACCTACACAGGGCTTGGGAGGAATCCCTGTGGCACTAGAGCTTCCCTCCCACCTCTGCAAAGGGTATCCCAGGGCAGGGGAAGGCACTGGCCTGACTTGGCTTCTCCCAGCTGCCATATGGTTCCTCAATGACTGTGTCCAGCTGCCACAAATTAAGGCTGTCCCTCGGCCTCAGACTGCTGAAGGCTACCCTGGAATTGGGCAGGGAATCAAAGGAGTGCATGCGACTGATGCCCCAACTGTACTCTGCCATGGCAACTGCTGAAGTCTCTGCATTTAGCCTGGGACGTGTGTATTTGTATGCAACAGAGCGGTCCAGTCCAGCAGTACTTTCAAGGCTGAAAGAAATGTTGGTTAACATTTCCCCCCCCCAACCCCTTAATCTGTTCCAATTTTACATCCTCAGTGGTCTCCAGAAACAGGTAACTTCACTTACCACAGAAAGTTGTTTTTGAGGTCTGCTGGTCCGCCAATGGAAACTTTAAAAAGACAGTTTTCTCTCATAGGATTTCCTTCTCAGGGTTTGGCCCTTTTGGGATTTTTTGCTGGTTTGGATTTTTTTTCCTCTTGTGAATAAAGGCACAACTACTCATAGGTTTCACATGAGAGGAAGCTGCTGTGTAAATGGCCTTGTTTTAAAGGTAGAAGGAATGAGATAATTGGTATGTAGGTTACAGTGGTTAGCCTGTCTGTAAGATTGAACGGATCTTACACCTGAATATTTCAGTCACAAAATTGAACACATTATGATTTTCAACATTCAGACTATATTCTTGCATTCTTCTACATCTAAAACACCTCGTTCACCCCCCCCCCAAAAAAAAAAAAAGAAAGAAAACCCAACATCTTTTACCCTTTTTTACCCTTTCCCTATCCAATACTATAACACTAAAGTGAATTTCACCCCTATTGGTCAAAATTTCCATTTCTAAAAGTGCTTCTTTATCTTGTTATTTGTTCTGCTTCCCTGGGCTGAGTTACTCTGAGGGAGGAAAAAAAAATCCTTTTTATGGGTTACATTACTTATGCAGCAGGCATGAAACTGCAAACACCTGGTAGAGTTTCCCTTGTGTGAGCTGCAGCCTACCTCAGAGTACTTTGCAAACATCTGAAACTCATTCTGTGGATCTCAAAAGCCCTCTCCATCACTGATTGAATATTTTTATGAGATTCATTATGGAACAGCTGTGATTGATACCGGTGATCACACAATAGAGGCTATTAATGTTTGAGATGTGGTCACTGTCGTCCAGAAGAATAATTATTAAATTAAGGTAAGTACAATATGTATGCCCATTCCACACACATTATGCCTGTTTTTGGCAGGGAGCGTTTAGATGAGGTGATGCTCACGGTAGGCATGGAGATGGTTTGACTATTGGCTCACAAGGATGTTAATTTTGGCTAGTGAACTGAGAAGTAAAATATCTGAAAGAATTGCAAAATTAATATCAGATTTAAAATCACTAAATAAGAACTGAATGGACAACAAAGTATTCTGTGATTCTGCGTCTGCCTTTCTGTGCATTTCCTGAAATATTTTGTCTTTGTTACTAGGGTACACCCAAAGTTTTCCCATGCCGTGCAGTCTGTAGGATCTGTGTTACCACCTTATACTTGGAGACTCCATGCCATTGTCCTTGTGGAAAATAATATTTTTTGGGTGCAACATGAGTGTCTCTTTCAAGAGACTCAGATGCAGACATGGTAAATTTTTTTGTGTGTGTTTTTGTGTGTTTGTTTGCACACACCTATGCATATGTAGCACTGTGTGTAGGGTGTGCAGGACAAGCATGTGTATGTGTGCACCTCAGAACCTCTGTTAAGTGAGTAAGACTGTCAGACAAGGCCAACATCTAAGAAGACGATTTTCATACAAGGAGAATCAGCAAGCAATCTACTTCATAACTTGAAAATAATCTCTGGTATCTGGAACACAGCCCCTAGCAGCTGAATGGTGGTAGACCACCAGATAATTATGAGGGGTACTCTTCAGCAGTAGCACCATCTGAAGGAGTCCATAAAAATGTATATTGAAAAGAAGAGAAAACAAGAACTGAAGTTTTTTCTTGCTGGATTGCACTTTAGTAGTTCTTGATATTTTGTCTCAGTACTTAGTAAGTTTGCAATGGATTTGTCACTGTTTAATTAATTGATCACAAACTGGCAGTATATTAGGGATCTAAAAATCACCACTGTAATTAACTTCACTGCTGCTGCTTGTATCATATTTCATGGTATTGGCCATTTAAAAGAAACCTGTCCAGATTGTTTCTTCTCAATGGAATTATATTGTTTTATACCTGGTGGATTCTGTGAGTAGGACAGAGATTGTGGGGGTTTTTTTTCACTGCTTTGATCCTTTGTTTATAGTTTTCCTACAATCTTTTTTCTGTTTAATCAAGAGGATAGCATTAAAAGAATAAGACACAACATCAGAAATTATTAAAAAGGGCAAGCATCTATCTTTATTCATTTTTTCATAGGCAGACTCTTTTTTTTCTTACATTTTTTGTTCTTTAAAACCAGTGGCAATAAGATCCGCAGTTGTAAAAACATCCAGTGTTTTATTTATACAAATGCCTTGCTAAGAAATGACAAATCAAATAAAGGGCTTATTGTTTCTTAAAGTGGCCAAATTCTTCTTTCAGTTATACCTGTATAACTGTGTATTGAATTCAGGGCTGTTCACTGGTAGAGACAAAAAATTAGCTCATATTTTATAAGTGAATGAAGTATTTTACCAGGTTCTCCTTTCCTTCCTGTGTGAGTCAATTACACAATACATTCAGACTTGCTCCAGCTGGGGCTTTACACACTAATCTGCAGTACTCATATACCAATCTCAAGTTTATATTAGAAAGAATCTTTAAACAGTTGTAAGTTCAACAAAAGAGAAATTCAGAGATGTCAGAGAATGTTTGATGTCAGAGAATTAATCTTTTTCCAGATGTAACAGAACCTGGTCATCACAGAGGGTCTCAGTTTATGCAGCTGAAAACTGCGTTTCTTTAAAGTGCAATTATGCTTACATTTTACATTTGGCTAAATTTCTCTTCTCTGCTCTTCTCTGCAAGCTACACTACTAAAGGTGACTACAAATCAACATATGGGTATTCTCTAATGCACAGAAAACCCAATCATGGCAAGGCTGAGTGGTTATTTGACATTTATGTGAAGTACACCTATCCTAAGGTATGGAAAATTATCATTATTTTAAGATGGGAAATATCTGACAGACTACTGAACACTGTCTGAACCTTTGTTGCACAGTACAACACTCAAGCTTTAGGTTGCTTTCAACCATGAGTGTTGGAAGAAAAATCCAGGGAAAAAGAGCCTTGGCATGTTACTTCTGTGTGTTTTTTAAAGACAACCACTTTTTGGTTTTTTTTCCTGTGCATTCTACAGTGCTTTTAATTTAAAAAATCTTTTTGTATAGGTGACTGCATCCATCAGCATTTGAATTTCAGACCTTAGTGATCTTAGCAAATGTACTTGTGCAAGGTTGTGAGGTTAATATCCAAAATAGTTCTTCTTAGCTTTATTGTTCTCCAGAACATTTCTAATATCCTAGAATTATGTAGTCCTAAATGGAGGATGGATAGGGTATCTTCTATAGCACTTTTCTGCTGGTCCCTTGGAGGAGCTGAATTGCTGCTGAAGGAAGCCCAGAGTATACCACATGTATACCACATGTATACCACATGTATATGGGAGCTGCTGCAGAGCACAGTTTCCAGCTTACAAAGGAGTCATCCACCCACTGGAAATACTGGTGTTAGCACCTCCTATGTTTTGAGATGTAAACTTGAAGGACCTTGCTTTTCAAAGCACTCAGCCTTGCAAAACACAGTTGTTCTTGTTCAATCAAGTCCTAATGAGGGCAATAGGAGTTGGCTGGCTAAACCCAGAGGTCCAGCTCTGGAGCTCTCTGGTTTTCTTGGGTGTTGTCCTTTGATTCAAGTCCTGTTGATACCACTGTGCCTCTGTGTTGTAGTTGACTTGGGGAAAGCTGTGAGTGTGTTAGGAATATGAGCTGTGTAGGTAGAAGAGATTTGAAAGAGGGGCCCAAAATTCTGTACCTAAAGAGCACAAGAGTTAGCAAGCAGGGCTGTGCTCCCTGGGTACTTAGAGCTACTGACATCCCATGCTGCCTTTCCAGCACTTCTGTGTCCTAGGACAACTCCACATCACCAGATAAGGGAAGCGATATTGCATCTGCATTTTTCATTCATACTACATCAGAAATCCATGCTGTGCTCCCAAAACCTCCACATTTGAGTGTGCATCTTTTTCTAACCTAATTACATTTACAAGATGATTCCTTAAACCACCTGAGATGAGATCATATCCATGCCAAATGGACAGGGAGAACTTGCTTTTTATCACAGCAACCAGCTGCTTCAAAAGAGTTCTCTTTCAGTCATCCTTTAAAAAATCCTACCTGATCTCATACATTTGTGTCTCTTCAGCTTAGCTATGTGCTATTTTAACATGTTTCATTCATTTTTATCTTATAGTATATGATTCAAAGGGAAACACAGCATAGAGGGGCTGCAGATAATCTAGAAAGGCCTGATGGTATGCACCGCACTGTGCCTCAGAGGGTGATGTTGAGTTTGAAGTAAGGTTCACACTTCTCACAGCAGAGATGAAAATTCACTTACAGTCAAACCTCTTCATTCCAATGGGCTGAAGATAAGGATGCCCAGAGTTAAGCATGCAAATCTGCTCCATCCAAACCTTGAACTTAAGTAAAGGTAACTCAGAGAAAAGGAGGGTTCATACCAGCACATATGAATATTTTTATCATATCAGTCTAGATTTTTGCTCTCATTTTCTGTCTTTTTCTAATTCTAAGGCAGAGAGCTATTCTGCATCCATATGTGTATTTGCTGTGTCTTACAGCAGAGGGATGGTCTTAATGCTGTAAGTAGGCACCCCACAACCATTAGAATGTCCCCGTACCACTTCTGAAAACCTGAAACCTCATAATATAACCAGTCCTGGTGACCTCTCTTTGTCTCATGTTTAGAGGGATGAATATTGGTGGTATTTTTTTCTAGGTAGTGATCAACCAGGTGTTTTAAAAATCAGAAGAGGATGTGTCTATATAAACAGAGTTTTTTCCTATATTTACTTGTACACTGGTGTTCAGAGGACTGAATTATATCTTAGATATCATTCCTCTCAAGATCTTTCTACTTGTTCTGTATTGTAAAAGCTATGATGTAGCAGAGAAGTAGACAGAAAATGTATCTGAATGTGTATATGCACAAATACATGATACTGTGTGCACTTCACTATGTTTAACACTGGAATTTAGGACATTAGTTTGCCTGTCTCTTATTCTAGTCTTCTGCTAGTGTCACTCCTCTGTGATGCGTTACAATTCAGAGAAACATCCATTATTTATTTTTATTCCCCCAGGTGACATGAGGCCCCAGGCTTTATTTAATGCGTATCAGCAGGCCCTGCAGTGAATACAGAATTGTTAATTTCCTTGTAGGCTCACTTGTGAGCTGTTATGAGAGCAAGAGTTAAACATTTTTAAAATGGTGAGACTGATATCTGAAATATAAGATGCAGTGGGACTGCTGTCTCAATTTTACAGATGAGGAAAGGAGAACTGGGATAAAAAATAAAAAGCCAATTAAAAGTATCCAGTAATTTGGAACAGTGAGCTTCAGGAGGACTTGGCAACTTTATACAATTTGAATATTTAATGCCTGGCTCTGGTTTGCCTTATTTTCTTTTGTGGAGGATCAGAACTCTACCTACATCATCTGAGTGCAGACTTAGTCACATCCCATTTAGGTGCTCACCATGACTACTTAGGCTAGTAGCATTTCTGGCATCCTTGTCTGGACTTTGCAGAGAGACAGGATCATGTCTCTCTGCACAGAATCTCACAGAATGGATTCATCAGGGCTGTGTAAGGCATCCACTTCAGGAAGATGTGAAGGATATGATACAAATATATATTTTTCTCCATGGGCTATGAAAGGAATAAGGACCACTAGTTCAAGGCTGAGGCCCCAAGTCAGATGAGCTGAACTCATTTCAAGGGTTAAATGTTTGCACTGACAAAATTAAAACTTCAGAGTTTTTTTAATATCATTTTTTGATTATCACATTACATACAGGTAGCAGTGTTGCATTATAAACAGAGTTCAGTATAATAAATGTGTCCATTTATCACATATTCATTAGATATGTATACATGTACACATAGATTTTGCAGCTTTCTACATGTTTTTTATGTATGGATGTTGAAACATGAAGACATTTGTGAGAATTTGAAGGGCAACATGCAGAGCAGAACTATAGTGCTCCTAAATTGAAATTAGATGTTCTTCAAAGGGATTTTATATGGAACAGGTAGAGTTTCATGTTAACCATTTGGGAAAACACTGCAAAGATATTTATTACTGGATATAAACCTAGGAATGTCTGCACAGCAATAGGATGGGTACATTTATGTATTGCTTTGTACAAGTATTTTTAGTGCCTTTGCATGCAATACTAGTGGTGTTGCTTTTTATATGTG
This sequence comes from Phylloscopus trochilus trochilus, assembly GCA_016584745.2. Taxonomy (NCBI): domain Eukaryota; kingdom Metazoa; phylum Chordata; class Aves; order Passeriformes; family Phylloscopidae; genus Phylloscopus; species Phylloscopus trochilus. The sequence continues at coordinate 54,146,061 of WQNJ02000546.1, read as the reverse complement.
AGACGTGAAATTTAATTCTACTCCTTCTTCCTTGATTTACTTTACAACAAAAGTTTTACTGAAAGAATTGCCTACATGGCTTGCAGACAACTAGTTGAGCAACTTACAAGAAGGTTATCTGATTACTTGATTGGTACGTACTACTCTCCATGTGCAGAGGTCCAAGAAGTCCTTGCTTTTTTTGTCCAGCAACACAAGTAGAGGAAGTGCTAATCAGTAGTATTCTGTTGTCATTTACATTCTGCAGTAGGCTTGATTGTGTTCCTTGACCTTGTGAAATTTAAATCTCCTCATCTTGCAGGCAATAAAAACAGCTATTGCTGCATGATCCATGGCATTGTGGCTTGGTTTCTTCTTCCCACTCTCCTCTTTTTCTCGTTAACCCATCATCTTGCTGAGTGGGCTGATTTGTGTTATACTTCTCTGGGAACATTATGAACAGGGAGTGGAAATGACATGAAGCACTGACATGCTTCAAGAGCAACCCTGGTGGCTGAAACAGCAGATAAGCAAAATTTAAAGGGAAGTAAACATGTAGCTCTATTCTCAGCAACTACCCTCCACCATGCCAATCCAGGTGCTACCTTCAAGTCTATTATGCTTCAGTTTCTGACTCATTTTCATTTCCAAATTATTTTCATCAGGTTTTGATACAAGATTTCTTTCAGCTCTGCCCTTCGTTAAGCCTTTTAAAGAAAATTAAGGAGCATCACTTCCAGGAAGATATTTAATACCATTTCTTCAGAGAGGTTACTAGTGTTGTGTCTATAGACTGATTCAGAATAATTTGGGGGAATATGGTGAAGCCTCTTCAGTCAATGCTGACCAGTCAAAATGTAAAACCACAATTGTTTTTAGTGCTGGTATACTAGTGTACAGATTAATTTAGGGTTTTCTTCTAGACTAGCAGATACTTAGAACAATTTTGAGATTGCCTGCAGATTAATATAAGTATTTGAGGTGTTTACTCAGATAAAAGAATTAGCTGTTTATTTTTAACTAGTTGAATTGTAGGTACACAATCCCAAGCTCTTGTTTTTGTTTTAAATATCCTTAATCAGAAATCCAGAAACTCTTGGCAGTTGTAGCAGTGACCAAATCTCTCCCCCCACTTCCCTAAAGAACGAAGAAAACCAAAACAAATTGCTCATTGCTCTGCTCTCTTACCATTCCAAAGTCACAAATTCCACATCAAATGAGCTTCCTACAGAAAAGCTGTTTCTGTGTTGATTTTCCCCTGGATACTTTTCCAAATCATTGCATGTTCTCTGTTACTGAATATTCTAAAAAGGCTGAATATAAATTCCCAGACAATCTACTTTCACAGGTTTTATTTAATCTATTTTTAAATTATAGCACCTCCTGCTAATCCCTTATTGAGGGAAAGGGATGATCTGTTAAAAATACCTTTTTGAAGCATTTAGCGTTATAACACTTCTTATAAGAAAGCATTATAACACTTCTCCGAATTAAAGCGTGCTCAGGTCAATTGAGTACTTTAAACACAAAATTGAGTCTTTCCACCTGAAGTGTTTAAAAAGTATTACCTCTTTGCAAAGGGCTTAATTAAATCACATTGTCCAAACAGGGAAGACAAAGCCCACATTCCTAAATTATTTATCAACAAATGAGGATTTTAAAATAATTAATTAATTTATAATAATAACAACTATCTGCTATGTTGATTAAGCAAAGCAAAAGCATCTGCTTCCCTTAGATCAGAACAGGCTGAAAGTGTTTGGTGCTGCTCTGTCCCATGGCACCTGCCCATTGCATCCAGTGGGACACACCACATAAGCAAAACCTACTGCACTGGGTGATCCTACAACTGATTAATGCCAAATATAGTTAACAAGGCAAAAACTCAAGCAAATAGGGGAAGATGTCAAAACTGAAATCTAGGATAGGAGAACGCAATCCTGATCCTGGATCTACTCTATAAAGTTTACATACATTCCATGTGTGGCCATCAGATCTTTTCCAAAAACCATGAAGCTTAAAAAAAGAAAACACAAACAAAAAACAAACAAAGAAAACCAAAAACCCTAAACAAACAAACAAAGCCCGAAGCAAACAACAACAACAAAAAAACCCCACAAAATCAAATCACAAAGGAAAATACTTTCCTTTGGATTCCAGTGTGTTTTGGAGTCAGATCTGTACTATCAGAGCAGTACTAATAGTTAAAACAGCTATGTTCATGGGAAACAGAAAGTGCTCATTTAGAAATTATTTTCCTTTACAGAATTCTCAGGCTGTAGCCTTAAATGCAAATATCATTAACATAGATGATAAAATAATACAATAAGATACCTTTTTTGTCCAGAATTCTCAGAGTAATAAAAAGAATAGTGGCCAAAAGTGCTTTAAATATATTAACTTTTTTTTTAACTCTGCAAGCCTTTGTTCTCAAGAAAGAAAACTGCTGTTTCACTTCCCTGAAGCCATTGGTAATATGATGCAAAAACATCAGAGAAAATCTAATCTAAGATAGGTGCAGTCCCCAAGGGAACATGCTCTTCTTTGTTTTATATTTCCATTGGAAATCTGGGAGATTTTGCATGCAAACATCTTATTTCATGGGGCTGCTTCTCAAATTGAGAGATTAAATCTAGCTCAGTATTAAGGCCTTTTCAATAAAGTGGGTTGCACAGTCTTCTGTTTACAGAAAATTGATGCATCATCTGATATGTCTGAAATTGCTAACTTCTGTTTCAGTAAAGCTGAAGGAATTTCAACCAGCCCATTATCTAATTAAAAAAAAAAAATCCCTGAGCATCTTGTTTTAAGGTAGCTGGCTGGCAAGCAGTGTTTGGACTACTGTATATCACGATTCATTACAGTTGTAAAATGGACTGATTTTCTTGAGAAAGTCATATTTTCAGAACTATCCATCATACACAAAGTGTTCATTAATGTCTCAAAAGCTACAAAACAGCTATTAAATCCTAATTTCATTTTGGTTTTTTTTTCCCCTCTTCATTTCATACATAATCAAAATTTAAATATATTTCATTCATGTTGAGTGCACATGGACTGAACTCCCAGCACTAGAGACACTCAGTATAAGCCACAGCTGATTTCTCAGTCCTCAGAGCTTTATGGGTCCCCTGTGCCTGTTATCAACATGCCTTCCACCACGGCAGAAACCAGCTGAGTTTGCTCAGTCCTCAGCACACTGACATGACTGAATACATCCCTTCCATTCAAGCAAAATTGCAACCCAAATTTTTCAGGGAGCCAGAGGGAAATGTACCAGTTGGTGAAACCCTGTGAGTGTGGACCCAGCAGTGCAGGGCCAGAACTTCTCTCCTGCCCCTTGGTGATGCTCCATCCAACATGCAGAGTTCAGGTCCTGCCAGACAGTTGTGCCCAGCAGCTGAAGCAGGAGTTCCAACAGCTTTGCTTGGCAAATTTGTCAGGGTGTGAGCAACTGGAGAGGGCAGTGCTGTGTAATGTATGGGTGTGCTTCACCAGGTCTGCACGCCTCAGGCAATCCTTTGTCACTGCTGTTCTCAGGCAAATGACACTATTTAAAACAAGTGCCACAGAAACTTTTTCAATGCAGAATGCAGAAATTAAAGCTGACATAAGCATGGCTGAGAAGCAGGGCGGGTAACTTGTACAGACCCATGGTTATGGCCCAACACCTTTAAGGCTGTTAGGACAGCAAATGCTCTCAGCTGCCTTTCATCTCCTACCGCGTAAGAAAGAGATGAAAGCTTTAATTAACAATGCCTTTAACAACCTTTTCTGCAGGACTTTCCATGAATAGATCTCAAAGGCCTTCACTAATGAGTTAAGTAAAAAAAGTGTGCATCTCCTGGGTTCCCAACCAAGCCTCCCAGCACTCCTGCTTCCTTCCTCACCATTCTTCCCGTCTTTCATGGAGAAGATCAAGTCTCATATGCTTGCAGGGTAGGATTGTTGACACTCCTCCATGCCTGGAAGGGGCTTCAATTTCCACTGAGGCAAGTGGAATAGAGGATATTTTTCTGGATTTAGCTTTAAGGAATAAAAAACTGATCCCTATTCCCAGGAGGTGCACTGAGAAAGATATCTGAACCTGAATCTGCTGCCACATACCTTCTACTAGTGTTTTCATCTCAAGGTTACTTCTATTATGTGGTGCCTTTAAGGCTTTCAAGGTGAGCTCTATTTTAGGGGGTTTTCCCCTCCCTCAGGGTAGGTTTCTCCCAGCCAACCCTGAAGGAATGATTATAATACACAGGATTTACCAAGCAACCTGAGATTTTTGCAGGGGCTGCCCATTGAAGGAATGGGGCAGAGGGCCCACCTCTCCTCACAGGTGATTTGACCTTTAGGCTGCCCTTTACCCCTCGGATCACGCCTTGTCCCTTTCTGATAGGTAGGCTGAATGCCCTCCAACTTCCCCCTCTCCCAGGTAAAAACCCAGGACAGGCACATGGTCGGGGTTCTGCTGAGGGAAGTCACACGGTTCAGAAGTGCTGCTGCACTGGAATAAAATCTCTGGACAACACTCCTAAAGCAGATCTGTTTCCTTCTTCCACTGATTCATCCAACCTCTCTGAGGGAGCGCAGGATTCATCTTCCTACATTTATCTCCCTGCTGCACCCCGGGTCCTAAGCTGCCTGGAACAAGCCTAGACCTGCCTGGGGGATCTGTGCCTGTGTTGGGGTGCAAGGAGAGTATCCTTTTGGGACAAACCACGAGGCTGCTCTCCCAGCACAGCTACCACACAGACCCCACAAAATAGCAGTGATTAATTTGCTGTTATACTATTAAAAAAAGTGTTTCCCTTGGCAGAGAAGCCAATTAACACATGGATTTTGAATTTAGATTTTAGATATTTGTTTTAATGAACAAACCAAACTTAATCCCAAGTTCCTGCAATTTTGAATTGCTATTTTGCAACTTATAGCAGTACTTCTAGGTATCAAACTAGCATTCAGGCCTTAATGTACTAGGCATAGTGCAGAGACAAAAAAAGGAGAGAAGTCCTTCCCTGATGAGTTCCCTGAGACCCATGAGCTAAATGCATAGGTTGAGGTAAAGACAACATGAGATTATACATCATGTGCAACACAGGGCCAGTCCCATAGCTGTCTGTCTGTGTGCTGACTCACACTGCTTCTTCTCATGGGGAGGACATTTACTTTCAACTAACAAGTTGCTACTTCTGCTAACTGTGCCATCTGAAAACTATTTAATAAAACAGAAATAAATTGGTCAAGTAGCTGTAATAAAAGCAATTAGAGCTAACAAGAGTGATGAGAGCGGGCTGTCACAGAGGCAGCAGGGTCAGGATAGGAGTGCCCCATTATCCTGCTCTTTCTGCATGAGTCCCTCAGAGGAGCATATGCAAGAATGGGAGCAAGACTTCACACAATGGAATCCCCCAGCCCTAGTCCAGAACAAAGCTTTTTTTTTTGTCAGCCTCATGCTTTTTCTGTACAGTCATGGGACATAGACAAACTGACTATACCAGAGGCCTGGGGAGGCACTGAAGTTCCAGGATCTCTCATCTTCACTCCCTGATTGGAAATAAACCCCAGGCCCTTCCTTGTCCTTTCCCTTTTCTCTCTGTTCTCACCTTTTCTAAACAAAAAGTGTTTTCATGTCTATTGAAGACAGTAGAGAAAAATATGAAGATATAGGTAGTATGAAGAGTTTCAGGTGTCAATTCAGGTAAACATCCAAACAACAGAGAAACCAGCCTTAAACCTTGATCCCACCTGAACAGCACTAAGAAAGTCAACCCTGGCAACTACTCCTCTGAGTCTGGTGGTAAAGAACTCCAGGCTATCTTCTCCTCCTGCCAGCACCAGTGGTAGCCCCTTTTCCATCCCACTGAAGACTATTGATGCTTCATTTGCTGAAGAAGGGCAAAGACAGATGTGGGGGTTTTTCAGTGTAATGCAACACTTTTGATAAATTTCATGTGTGAAAGAATTTTTGTGTAAATAAATGTATACAGAAGAGGGGACAAGGGATTATGAGCTACCACTCAGGATCCTGTCAGCTCCACAGGGAGAGTCATCCACCGGAACCAGTGCCATGGGCTATGCAGCAAGGCCAAATCTCACACCAGGTTATGCAGTTACTCAGGCTCTGTTTAATCAATTGCAAATCTTTCCTGAGGCAGAATTGAAGTAGAGGCTTAACCCATTGTCATTGGACAGAACAGCAAAACCTCACAGGGTGAGAAGAGAAAATCCCAGATGTGTCTCTCATGGGCAGCTCCCTGTTTTGGTGGCTGTTAACTTACTGCACTTTTTTCCTTTGTTCCTGAAAATGACCGTGATGTAAGAAAGGCTTATGGCCACCTCCCCCTCACATGCTGTAGGGTTTGATCCTTGAAGGAGATGGAAGTGATCCATGAAGAAGTGCCTCACAGGCTGTTGCTGCTGTGAGGGGGAAGCCCCCTCTTTAACTGGGAGGTAACGCTAGGAGAGCTCACAAGCTGGAAATGGAGGATAAGATAGGAATGGGAGTGCAGCTGGGGAGCAGAGGCTAGAGATTACTTTTTTATTATTTTATTTTAAACATATGTATTAATCATGGCTCAAAGCAGGGATGGCAATGGGAAACTGCAGCTGGAATGGGTAAGGCAGGAAGAGGAGGTGATTTTTATTTCGGACATAAATTATGTATTAATTGTGGCTTGAAGGAGGGGTCAGTGTGGGAATCTGTAGTGCAGAGAGGACAAAAAGGAAAGATGATTTCAATTGCAAGTATATTTATTGAAGTGTAACTCAAAACAGGGACTGGATGGGAATCTGCAGCTGGAACTGATAGGGCAAAGAAAAATATTGCTTTGGTGGAGCGGTATTATTTTAAACATGTGAATAAGTCCTTAGCTCAAAGCAGGCACAAGGGTGGGAATCTGCAGTTTAAGGATGTCAAGTACCACCTATGGGAGAGAAGATCTTTATATCTTTTCAGGTGCATTCAGAGCTTGTGAAGGTTGCTAAGCTGACTTTGCTGGAGCTGAAACACCATCTGTTCTCAGAACTGGGTAATTCAGGATTCCCTAGTAGCCCTCCACTTCCCTGCTGGCTCTCGAGAGTCTCCGCTCTGCCTGACAGATGCAGATGTGTCTACATGACCGTCACAGTTGAGCTCACAACCAGAGAGCAAGGCAGCTGGCTCTAAACGCAGCTTGCAGCTCCACTCAGTGTGACCAGTTTTGCTCAGGAATGGCTGCAGCTATCATTACACCACAGTACAGCCCAGTCTTCCTGCAGGACAGCAGCAGTGTGGGTCACTGTGGCCCCTTTGCCCTTTGCCTGGCCTCCAGGCAGTGGGTCACCACCCATCACCTTGATAGGCCACCATCCCTCATACTGATGGTAAGTGATCTCCAGGCTGTCGGCTTTCTCTGCAAAGAATGTCAGATGGAGCCAGCTGGGAGTGGGGCTGTGTGGTGCCTATGCCCACCCACTCTTGTCTGGGCAACAGGAACAGTCATTCCTCTGGAATTAGACTAAAGGAGCTGGTTGGTATGTTCTGGAAACGCATCTTTTTGGAGAAGGCATATCTTTGAATTCAAATGGTGGGCAGTATTGGTTAGAAAGAGAATGCTGAGCCTATGGAAATGTCACCGAAGTGCTAGTGCCAATTAATATTCATGTATCCCAGAGACAACAGGGCTTTCCTGTCTGAAGCTCTGGTCTGAAGCTTTGTGTCTGGTCAGTATGTTCTATGCTGCAGTATGTTGCAGCCCTGAGTAGGATTACTATATCAGGTTGATGTCTGAAAGAGCCACTAAACACGATGGATTTTTTTCAGTGCATTCAGTGCTGAGTAACTTTTCAATAACAACCTATGAAGACTGTTAAGAGTATTCATGGAGCTTCAGAACGTAATTTTAATCTTTTTAAGATAGTTAGCTTTAGTGTTCGCTTCTTTGCTCCAAAAAGTAAAAAAAAAATCAGAGAAATACTTGACACATGCTTTTCATGAGGCACACCAATGTCTGTTTCCCTTCAGGCTCTACAAAATATGCCACTGTATCTGTGCTGCTGCTTTCTTTTGAAATTCTCATGAGTGCAAACCCTTTTTACTCATACTGTGCATGTTTGTGTACATTATGTATATTATATAATTAAGCCTTTCCTCTGTAAATGTGCATGTTTCCCAGTGTCTAGCACACTCAGAAGAAGTTATTCCTGAAGGAGATTCAAAGTACCTGAACCATCACGATACAAAACTTCCCAATAGGCTCCAGAGCTTTTTAGTTGCCTTGTGCGACTCATGCATAGCGTGGTGAAGGAGGCAGCAGTTCTTGCCACTTAGGGCAAGATTAGTGCTGTGCTCATCAGCTGTACCAGACTTTGCTTTACACATAATAGACCATCACTGAATGATGAGTTGCAAATGAGAAACTGGTCAGAAAGTCTGAGGAACTGGTCAGAAGGCTTAGCATTAAGTTATACTGTTGACCACGTATTATATTTGAGGAATGCAAGTTTTGAGGTAAACATTGAATTTCCCTTAATTCATGCCAGCTGTGGGCACTCTGAAGAGAGGCCTTAAAAGGTCTCTTTGCCTCTGAGTGAAACAGAAAATCTTTGCTGCTTTTCTTGGTCTAAGTAGAGTTGTCATCCATCTTGTTTCGTATCCTCTAGATTTCAGATCTGCTCACATTTCAGTGCTTGTGGTTGTTCTTTGGCTGTGTTAGCCTGCGAGATTACGACAGGAAGAAATAACCATGGTTTGCAGGCAACATACTGTGCCAAACTCGCAGTCCGGACCTTGATCCAGTGTCAGTCACCTTCAAAAGCTCATCTTGATTTTCTGCACCTCAGTGAGCAGGGGGAGACACCTTCATAAACTCAGTATGTTGCAAAGGCCTCAATGTATCTGAGTTCTTATTTCAATGCCCTAAACCTTCCCAAAATTATTGTGAATTTTTAACAGCTTAAGTCAAACTTCTGAAATTATTCTATGTCTTGTGAATTAATGGAGATTTCCAAAAGTGATCATCAAACTGGCTTTCTTTTATCCTGCCCTTTTCTCATTTTCCTTAAAAAGAGAGAGAGAGAGAGAGAGGTTTGGATTTCTTTTCTTATTTTAGTTTTCAACTAAAAGCTTAATTTTTTCCCGTCATTGCAAAATTAAACAAATGGTGGGGGGACAGGGAGAACACACTTCCTTTTTAATTTAGTTGAGTGTGGGAAAACTGAAGACAATTAAGTGAGTATTTCTTCAATTTCACATCTTAGTAATATCTATTTTCTGTTGCAGATTCTCTGATTTTACTGGTTTTAATTGTTCTACCATCAGACAAACTCCCTACTTTTGTTATTAGCTTTCTTGTTTCATGGATCGATAGCAATCAGATTTAGGCCACAAAATAATTTAAAATTTCCACCTCTTCCAAAATGACATGACTTTTCTCTGATAGTCACACATGGAAGACAGCAGGCAAACAATGTAAGAGCAAATAAATGAAAAAGCATTCAAACAATAGTTTCATTTTTGCATGGCTGCAAACATAAATGGCAACAGTTGATTGTGAGTATATCTAAAAGGTTGAGGTGTCAATGGATTGTTCTAAAAAGCTTAAGAGCTTTTCCTGATTAAAAATGGTCATTAAATATTCCCTATATAAAGGTTTAATAAAAAAGCAAAGTCAAACACTCCTGACTGTGGTGTATTCATGGTTCAGTATTTGAATATTATTTGGAGGTGTCCCAGGGGTGGCTCTTTTTTCATTCATGACTGTTGTGTAGCTCTGAGCCAGGATGCTTCTGCTTCAAAAGTTTTAAAACTAATGATATTTAAGACAGAAATTAAAAGAGGATGTATTTTCACTTGGGAGTCCATGGTGTTGGGTTTTTAGAAGACAGTTCAAACAGCTGGAGTAAGCTCAAATCAGCACGTCTGTATAGGACAGATAAGTTGTCTGTTGTTGGAATAGACACCAGTCATGGTGGGAGCAGGTTGGAAATAATGTTCTTATCCTCTGAAAGTTTTTAATATTTTTTAATATTTTTCATCTCAAATAAAATGGAGATGAAAAGCATCAAATATTGCATTTGGTCACCCAAAATGTTCAAACCAGTAAAATTTTACACTGAAAAGGGCAGGGGTTTGGTTTTTTTTTTTTACACCATTATAATAGTATTTCATTATCTTTAAAATGTTTTCCCAAATTTTGTCAAATTGCAAAATGTTCAGATCCAATCTTTTTTCCATGAAACATTGATTTCTGGTCAATGAATGTGCATTAGCTTAAAAAAAAAAAAGTGCTTCCTAAATTCCTACCAGCCAGTGCTTTTATAAATTCTCATTTTGAGGATGCTTAAGGATACTAATGTAAAGAGACAGCTCACCCAAATTTAAGTTTTCCTTCGTGGCACTCTCATTGGCTTTCTCAGTAAAAGCAAGGGTTTACAATGAAGAATATATCTTACAATTTTATGTGTACCTACTCTTCTTTTCCCATTTTCAAACAGAACTCCAAACTAAGACTTTTTCTAAGACAGCGATCATTGAACAGATATACAACTTTACCTGCGCAAATCCCTACATTTCAAGACACAATGAGCCTTTAACTCCCATAAGCTAAATCAGGACATGATGTAGTTCATATGGGTGCAATTTTTGCCTTTTCCAGTCTTCCCTTGGTTCTCTCTGTCATCCATTTTCAGTCAAGTCAAGTTGTGTGTTGGACCTCACTGCTTCCAGGGTTCCCAGGCTTTGAAGCCTTACTGTTCTCCAGTTCCTGGCTCTACAGTACTCATCCTCAAACCTTTGCTGATCGTACTCTGTATGATACTCCCCTGGGGCTTCAGACTGCCTATTGATATTTTCTCTTTCAGATCCTCATCTCGGCTTCTGCTGTATTTCTCTCAAGCTTGAATTCATTTACGGCTAAATTGCTCCAACTCAAAGATTTTAGAGTTGTGAGGAACTAGAATCTTCTTAGATTAGACTAGTCATGTAAAACATAATACTCCAAGTGTAAGGAAAGCAAATCACAGCAAAAATTACACTCCCTTCCACTTCCTCTCCAACAGAAGCATGATAGTTTTGCAGCATCATCTAGCTAAGGATTATATATGAGAACTAGGCTTCCAAAAAATAGAAAGACTCACATCAGCAAATGACATCAGACATGGGAAATAACAGGGAAGATGAAGCATACACTTTTGAAGTGTTAGCAATGCAAACACTTCTTTCATGGTGATGCTAACAGGCAAATAACCCTGGAGAGAGTGTACTGTAAGAATAATACAGAGCTCATGTAGGACTAATGCACTAAAATATTAGCTTCCTATCCTCAGAACTGCACAAGGCAAGCACTGTGCTTATCGCCTTTGTAACTCATAGAAGTTTGTGAGATTGCCAGCACAAACAGCAACACAGGAAAAGCTAGGTGTACACAAGGAACTCTTGGTGTACATCCAAACAAAAGAAGGAATCCGGGGCGAAGAAGCATGAATGTTAATAATCTTGCCAGAGATCCTTTCTTCAAGGCTAATAGTTCAGTAACCTCCTTTGATGTATGACTTGAATATATCACAGCATCTGTATGCCTCCAGCACCTCCCTTAATGCACGACTACAGCCAGAATTAATTAGTAAGCAGGAGCGGGAAGGAGCAAATGACCCTGTATGATGCCGATCAGTTTGTTCTTACTGCTAGTGCAGCACTACCAATAATTTAAGCAGAATTTTAATAAAGCACATATAGTGGCTGGTTCCCAGTTGCCAAGAGTCTGTGGTAGACTTCACACCCTATAGCCTTTAATTATTCATCTCTGTGAACAACAAAAAACAGAGATGCCTAAGGTACTGGACAAATCCCTTGACCTGCTCAGACAAGAGATGAATGTCCATTTGATTCATTCTTCTATTTACCTTTCAGTTTCATTACTCCAAGTCTAATTAATTTTGTTTGTACTGAGGGATAACACTATCTTGCAAGTGAGCACATCAGCAAAACAGGGAATTCAGCTGGGCTTAATCTAAAAGGTTTCAAGGGAGAAGCTGGATTCCATTTGCACTGCTAGAATTAGTGAAAGCCAAAGTGTAACAATGTTTGTAACAAGTGCCCACGCTTGGCTATAAGGTGTGTAACCATGAACTGGGATCTGAAATAAATCCAAATTTTCAGCTCCTGTTGCGTTTTTTGCCTGTAAATGAGACATAACAGGCAATTTGGTTGACTATGTGTGAGAGCAAAACAATTCCTCTTTGCAGTTTTATGATTCTCCTATTCTGAGGACCACAGAAAGTTACCTAACATAGAGAAAATATAGTAGGAAGGGAAAAGCAACTTTTCTACATGTACAGTCTTGCCATTAAAATCCTTTGCAACAGCCTCTGATGTTTTTTATGAGGACATCAAGTACTTTCTTCAACACAGTTCCTTTTCCATTAAAAACTTTTGTTTCTTGCTACCCCATTGTCCCTATCAGGAAAAAGCATGGAACTTCTCTTTATTCACCCCCTTTCTTAAGGCTTAAGGCTTGTGATGATCTTAGCCAGAGATAGCCTGCTGGCCATAGAAAGACCAGTTGTGGTTCTTCACCTTTTTTTCTGCACATGTACCCCTTGATTATAACCTTTATTAAAGCCAAAGAATGCTTGAATTCTAGGAAGCATGTAGCTATCATACCCCACTCCTATTTGCCACAGTATATTGCTGTCCACTGTTTGCCTCTATTTCTTTGAAGAGAAAGATTCCCTATTCTGATACTATAATAAATACAAAGAAACCATAGTCTGGCTGCAGCCTTTGAACTGTATTGCAAATAACAACAACAATTACTACTAAAAATTATATAAAATATCACTTTCATGCCTAAGAAAAAATTCCAGATCTTCTATTCTGTCTTATGTGATCAGCAAGATTGCTGTACACCACATTTCTATTTATAGAATTGGAATCACCACCATGTAAAGATGAGAGACAGAACAATTAAATAGTGTTAAACTCCGTTTTTCAAGTCTAAAGCAGACTAAGGAAAAACCATATGAGGTCAAAACTCTCGTTGAAGCAATAAAACCAATTCCCCAGGCTAAGCTCAGTGACTTATTTTAGTGAGGTTATATTACGGTGAGTTTGGCCCATTATTTTTCAATTGCTTCCAAATGTGTCTCTGCCTAGTGAACTGTCCTGATAAAAATAATGGACTGTCATGAACTCCTCTGTCAGAAGCAACACAAAGGTACTGCTAAGAAGTGTCTACTGGTGAAGCCTCATCTCTGCATCTCTATGCACACAAAAACACACAAAAAAAATGTTGATATTTCCCCACAGTGAATATCAGACAAGAAAGAGAAGACAAGAGACTGGCTAGAGAGTGGTATTGCAATCCCATGGCCAATCTCACTATTGACCTGGAGCAACCGTGGTGCACAGCCAGGTTAGTTGCCTTGTTAAGATGGACTTTCCTTCCCACTTTTCTTGGTCCAACACCCTTCAGAACTGGAGTCATATACTAGTGTTTTCTAGCACTGGCATTTTAAAAGACATACCTCTGCTCTCTCTGGAGCTCAGATCAGTCCCCACATTGCACCTGCCTCACTGCTTGCTGCTGGATGCAAAGTGGGAGAACGTTGCGCTTATATGCGTAAGAATCTCACCATCAACTCCAATAAAGGACCCCACGTGGATTAATTCTCTCAAAATTTCTTCATGGGATAGAGTGAGAAAGGCTTGGAGCTGCAAACAGCAAGGCTTAGGAAAGCATCAGAATTAGTCAGAACTTGTACACAATCATTTCTGAGATCTCTGGGCTTCTCTTGTGTTGGGTCCCTTTACCATGCCTGAGCCAAGGCATGGCTGATCTTTACACTTAGTATTTTGTTGCATTTTACATGAAATCCTCTCCAGGCCTGTCAGAACATAAAACAGTCTCTCTTCTTTGTTTCCTACAAATCACAGGAGAAAAAGCAAGGTGGTGTTTTCATCTGGGATTGCAGCAAAGGGAGAATACCAGTGTACTGATGGCTCTTATTGGAATTTTTCTTGGGCAAAATAAGAGAAAATGTCTTGCTGTACATGTCATAGATGCTAGACATATGAAATCAAAACATGAACGGTTGTTTTGTTCCACCTAAACAGAATTCCTGGTCCCACAGTTCTCTGGAATGTTCTTTTGATGGTGCAGGCTTTCAAAAATTTGAAATCCTGTAGGCCCAAGCAAGACTGGACATTTTTTTTTTCCTTTATGCAATGTTTCATACTGCTAAAAAGGAGATATATAGATATGATTTTAGTGTTAAGAAGATTTAATATATGGGAATTTTTAATTATGTTCTTTGCAATATTTTATAAAAGAATAATATGCTTCTAGAGCAAATAGTCCAAAATCCTACCTGTTGGGTTTTTGCCTCAAAAACTCTAATGATAAGAACACCACCTCAATGCCAGTTTGGTTCCCTAAATGCTTCACAGCATCTGCAACACAAGGATGGCTGAATTTCAACTCAAATAAAAATTAATGTCTGTGGGTCTGAAGTGTTCCCCTTCCCTCTGCCCCCCGAGGCCAGCTGCTAGCTCAGATTTAGGGAGGTTAGGGTGAGGGGATCTTCAGGATAGGGGAGTAAAACCAAAAGAGGCTCTTACCCTGAGATGTGTTCCAAGGTTTATTCCAAGAAGGAGATCCCAAGGCGAAAGAGGGCGAACCCGGAGGGACAGGGGGTTTTATCCATTTCAGGGTAGGGGGCGGGGTTACCTATGGCCAAAGGCCATAGGTCAGAGTCAAGGGGCAGGTAGGGTTTCACAGGGAGGGGATGCCAGAGGGATACAACATCTCACCCTTTTTTGTTTAACAAAGTTAAAGGAAAAACCAACATTTTTAAAACATGTCAAAAAGTCTCTGCTTCTTCTGGAAGGAGTCTACACTTGGGAAGCTTCTCTTTCCTCCCTCTGACGGCATCTTCTCTTGGAGGCAGTGGTTACTTGCTTTTCATCTTCTTCTGCTGGAGCTGGATTCTTGGGGACAAAAGGTTTTACCCACTTCTGGGGAATCCATCGAGGGCCTGAGGGAGTAGCTACGCATGCATAGCCATGACCTCAGGTCACAAGCTCATAGGGACCCTTGGTTTCCCAAGTTTCTGGATCCCTAATCAGGACTGGTGGACGTTGAGATAGCTTGAACTGGTTGCCACTGTTAAAATGACGAACTACAGGTGGACTCATGTTTTCAAATGAACAGTTCAGAAAATTGATGGTAAAAATGGCTTTGCAGAGCTTCTGCTGTGGAGACATCCACGCAGTAGTGCTGCTCTGCTTAGCTAAGACCTGTTTGAGCGTCTGATGTGCACGCTCAACCACAGCTTGGCCTGTGGGGGAGTGGGGGATGCCAGTTTTATGTTCCACTCCCCACTGCTGGACAAATTCTAGGAACTCCTTGGACACGTATGCTGGGCCATTGTCAGTTTTAATTTCTTTTGGGATCCCCAACAATGAAAAAGCTTGCACTAGGTGTTGTTTGGCGTGCATAGCCTTCTCTCCTGCGTGGACAGAGGCATACACTGCACCTGAATGTGTGTCGATACTTACATGAACACATTTGAGGCGACCAAAGCTAGGAATGCGTGTGATGTCTGTCTGCCATACCTCACAACTGCCAAGGCCTCGGGATTAAACCCCATACCCATGGATGGCATGGCCTGGAGCTGGCAATTGGGACAGGTGGCCACGATAGCTCGAGCCTGACTCCGTGTTAGCTGGAACTGACGGATCAGACCTGGCACGTTTTGATGATACTGTTGGTGACTCAGTTTTGCCTGTTGGAAGATGTCAGGGAGATGTGCTTCTTTTACTGGTGCAGCAAGGGAGTCTGCTCGACGATTCCCCTCTGCAATTTCACCTGGCAAATCGGTGTGTGACCTTACATGCATCACAAAGAACGGATGTTCCCGATTAGAAACCAAATAAATCAGCCTTGAAAGCAACCTAAATAGGTGGTCATTCTCGATCTCTTTGAGCACAGCCTGCTCCGCTCTGGACACTACCCCAGCTACATATGCAGAGTCAGTCACCAAGTTAATTGGCTCTGAGAACTTCTCAAAAGCTCTTACTACTGCAGCCAGTTCCGCTATCTGGGGAGATCCCTCCACAAACTCAACATCAGCTTCCCAATGCTGAGTCTGAGGATTTCTCCAAGTCATCACCAACTTGTGGGAAGCCCCAGATGCATTCGTGAACACTGTGAGAGCCTTGAGTGGTCTCCGACTCCTCTTCTCACGAGGAATGAGGTGGAATTCCTCATTGAACAGCTTGTGGGATGGGGCATGGACTGATATTTGTTCCCTGTAGCTGTCCAGAGATAATTGGAGACTGGCATTGCTCTGGAGCAAATGCTCAAACATCTCTTTAGTCAGTCTCTTTGGAGAGTTCCTTCCCTCCTCTGAGAGTTTGATTGGGAGGTGAATACATGCAAAGTCACAACCAGCCAGTTCACATAACCTCAACCTGGCCTTCTGAATCAATTGAGCTATCAACTCTTGTGGCTCAGTGATGGTCTTGGATCTCTGGTGAGAGAGGAAGACCCACTCTATGATTGAGAGTGAATCTCTCTGCCCTTCGATCCATTGGTAAATCAGCCCATGCAATTGTGGCAGCTTTCCTAGCACAATGAAATGGAAAGGTAAGCTTGGTTCATACCTGTGAGCTTGTCTCTCTGACAAGGCTTTCTGTACCTTTTCAATTGCTGTCTTTGCCTATGGGGTCAGCTCCCTGGGGGAGACCAGCTCCCTCTCCCCTTTCAATAAATTGAAAAGAGGGTCTAGATCCTCATTTGTGAGGCCTAGCCAGGGTCTCACCCAATTCAGTGACCCACACAGAGAGTGGAGATCTGCTAAGGTTTTAGGATTGCACTCGATTTCCAATTTCTGAGGAACAACGGTCCTCGCTGAAATTTGCAAGCCCAGGTATTTCCAAGGTGGCATCCTTTGAACTTTGTCTTCCTGCAATTGAAATCCAGCAGAGGTTAAAACTTTAACCACTAGGTCAAGCGTGTGTTGGAGTATAGAGTCATTGGGGGCACACACAAGCACATCATCCATGTAATGAAGGATGATGGCATCCTGTCTCTCAGCACGAACAGGTGACAGTAACAATGCTACGTACTGTTGGCATATGAAAGGAGCTGATTTTAGACCTTGGGGAAGAACTTTCCAGTGATATCTTTTCATGGGCGCTTGACGATTTAGGGTGGGAACTGAGAATGCAAACCTTGGGGCATCTCCTGGGTGTAGAGGAATTTGAAAGAAACAATCTTTGTTTCTTTGGCTCCCTCAATTGCCAATTTCGAGGGAGCATTGTTGGAGAAGGCATCGCTGGTTGAAGTGGTCCCATGTCTATCATTTTGTTTATTTCCCTGAGATCATGGAGCAGCCTCCACTTGTCTTTTCCCGGTTTCTTTATTACAAAGACTGGGAAATTCCAAGGGCTTGTTGTTTCCTCTGGGTGGCCTTGAGCCACCTGTTCCTCCACAAGCTCCTCAAGCGCCTTGAGCTTTTCTTTGCTCAATGGCCACTGTGCTACCCATTTTGGGGTGTTATCTAACCATGTTAACTTGTGGGTAGGGCGCATCACAGTGGCTATTTCTAAAAATCCTGGGGTGTCTTAGAAATGATCAATTGGACTCCCCATTGGGACATGGTGTCTCTCCCCCACAAGGGGGTTTTGTAGTTTGCAACGAATGGACGGATACTTGCCAATTTTATGTCAGGTCCCTCAATTTGTATGATGTTTTTTGAAATTTTTGCCAATGTGATTCCTCCTATGCCCTGAAGTTTCCCTGCGACAGGTTGCAATTCCCAGTGTGATGGCCACTTGCTCTCTGGCAGAACAGTCACACTCGCCTCTGTATCTAGGACCCCCTCCACATGGAGGCACTCTAGCCCATTTGCTATATTGCACGCCATGGAAGGTTTGTCCTCTCCCACCACCTCTGCCCAGTAGACTTCCGGTGATTTTCCATCTGCTATTACCTCTGCCGGAACGGGAATGGCCTGGGCAAGATTTGCCCCTCTGCCAGGTAGAGTGGTGGGTGATCGCAGCGTGCCAACAGCATGAGGCATGTTATCTTTCCCTTAATGGTCATGGGAACTACCTCAATTTCCTCTGGTGTGTGTGCAGTATCCCCAATAACAAAATACTCACTCTCCTGTTCCATGTGGTCACCCGTCAGTTCTTGTGAGATGTCTGGCAGATGCACTGTAATTACTGTCCAATCAGTAGATCTGAAATGAAAACCTTTGGTAGTCACGAGCCTATACCGGCCTCACGGCTGCCAAACTTTGTTAATTGAACTTTTGACATTTTCACCTTCTTTTACCCCCACCCCCTCCCCCTTTTTTGATAAGAGAGAAGTATCAACTGGTGGAGGACCCCGCATATTTGTGTTCTCGCGCGTGATCGCATTGACAACGGGGGCGCGCTGAGAAATTTGTTTTTTTGTTTGTTGGGCTTCCTTTTCTGGTTCTGGTTCTGGTTCCGGTTCCGGTTTCAAGGGCAGAAAACTGCAAAATGTCCGGGCTGTTTGCAGAGATGGCAGATGATATGCTGTAGGCGGTCTGGTGGTAGTGGTTGCCTTCTTGGTTCTGATAGCACAGGTGCTACAGTCCTGGGGTGTGCTGGTCCTGGATTTCTTTCAGGTTCGCTGAACATCTCTGCTTTCATGGCACAAGCTTTGATCATGTGAGTTAAGGTTGGTGGGGGATCCAGGGGAAGGCTAAGGATAATTCTGTGACAAGTTTCATTAGCATTTCTCTGAGCCATCTCTTTGATCATTGTGGTCTGTATGGAAGGTTCAGGCACTTGTCTTTCCACCTGTGTTCTCAAGCGGTCGACAAGCTGCAAAAAACTTTCTGAAGGAAACTGTTTAACATCCATAAAACTGCCCTGACTTTCAGTAGTTGGTAATTGATAAAAGGTCTTTTCTGCGGCAATACAGATCTTATCTAAAATTTGCTTTGATAGTAATCTGGTCTGTTTTTCAGGACAATGCATTTCACCCTCCCCACACAGGTGGTCTAATGTTACCTCATTATCATCATTATCTTTTTCAGGAGTTTGTTGAATGTCATGCAATACTGTTTTTAAAGTTTTTTTCCACATGCATTCCCATAATTCATATTCTGAAGGTGTTAATAAACATCTGGACAAATCTTTAATATCAGTTGGTACTAATTCATTTGAACTGAATGTAGCTGTTATCATGTTTTTAAAAATTTCACTGGATCTGCCAAATTCTCTTTGTATTTTACAAAGTTCTTTTTTGTCTTGGTAAGAAAATGGCTTATAATCTTTTCTACCGTTTTTCCTGCCAAGATACACTACAGGTGCAACAAGAGGAATGCTTTCATTAGAATTAGTCTGGATTTGGGAAAGTTCTATTGTTGTTGTATGAAGCTGAGAGGTAGAAGGCATTGTGCTTTCTCCCCTTTGGGCTACGATGGCAGGCAGTCCCCTCCCCCCACCCGGGGGTCCCGTGCTGGACTGGTCCTGGGTTGGAGCTGTGAGGGAGCTGCTGTCCCCATCGTGGCTGTGGGGAGGCGGGGGTCCCGCCCCCCCCTCCTCTCTCGGGAGGGGGAGCGGGACCGCCGCCGCTTTCGGGCGAGGGGGCAAGCCCCACCGCCGCGCCTCGGGCGGCTGCGGGACGACCGCACGCCACCGCACAGCAGCCACATGTGCTGCCGGTATCTGCGCCGCAAGGTTCGCTTGCTGCCGCCGGCACGGGGCTGCCCGCTCCGCTGGCGGCGTGCGCGCCGCCCACGCCACCGGCACCGGCACAGAAAGTGCCCGCTGCCGCCGCATCGCCACTGCCCGTGCCGCCCGCAGCGCCACGTGCACCGCTCGCGCTGCCGCCACTACATGCGCCGCTTGCACCGAGTGCGCCCGCGGTGGCGCGCGCGCCGCGGTCTTTGGCCACCGTGCCATCAAAATCGACACCAAAAGCGGCCGCTGCCGCTGGCACCGCACCACCCACTGTTTGCGCGCCCCCCTTCCCCGTGTCCCGTGCCGGGCTGGGGATTGGGGAAAAGGACACTGCACTCATTGCCAGGGCAACAGGGGGTGGAGGGAAGGCAGGGGACGGGGTGGCAAGGCACAGGGTATGGGAGAGAGTCGGGGCTGTGGGGAAGGAATGGGCTGTGGGAAGGAGACCCGACCACATGGTTGCCGCCATTGCTCCCCCTCTCCACAGTATACTGGGGTGGCTGGGGGGTGTTCTCGTAGGGAATAGGGGATTGAGAGAGGAAAGACGATGAGGAGGTTTTTTGTGGCTGCTTGCTGCGTTCTAATTCCAATAGATGCTTGCGTGCTTTTAAGAAAATTGGGATCAATCTCGAAGCTTTTGTGTCTCCATTTTCAATTTTCAAGGTGAGTAATTGCCCAATATCATCTGAAAATGCCACGGAATGAACATTATGCAAGATAAAATCTGGAAACTCAGCAAACATCAACGGATAAAATTCTTTAGTAAATTATTAGGGATTTTAAGATCTTTCAAAACAGGCTTAAGCTGTTTTAAAAGACTCTTTTGTTTAGTGGAAAAGTTAGAACCCATATTTGTGATGTTAAAGCGTTAAAAAAAAAGAAGAAAAAACACACACACAGAGCTCTGTCCCAGTCCCACTCTCACTTCCGAGAACTCCGGGACGGGGTGGGGTGTACTCCAGGGTGGGGAATCGGCACCGTGCCGAGCTTCCCTGGCTCCGGGGGCCGTGAGGGGGTCACCCCATTGTCCGGGGTTCTCCTCAAAGCATGCAACACCCCGAGATGCCATGGATCTCCGGGACAACCGGCGCCTGGCTTCCCAGAGATGAATCACAAACAACTTCTGAGAGGCTGCACTGGGTCCTAAAAGGGCTTTACCGTGTGGCTAGGGATGCAATGCCCACCTGCAGCAAAAGATTTTTCTTTTTCCCAGTCGCACCGAGACTGCCCTCCCCTCTTTTTTTGCCTGAGGGGAGGATCTCATGCTTTTGGGGTGCCCTGCTCTTTTCCTATAAAAAGTCCCTACCGAATCGACCTATGTGGATACACAGGCTGCCGATTCTTCTTCAAAACCCCCAACTGCACAAAAAGCAGCTGGATCGGTGGAGAAGCAGTTGAACAATCCAAAAGCTTTTGAGATCTCGGGATAATGAGACTCCAGCCTTTGCGTCGTTTTCAGGCCACGTTGGACGCCAACTGAAGTGTTCCCCTTCCCTCTGCCCCCCGAGGCCAGCTGCTAGCTCAGATTTAGGGAGGTTAGGGTGAGGGGATCTTCAGGATAGGGGAGTAAAACCAAAAGAGGCTCTTACCCTGAGATGTGTTCCAAGGTTTATTCCAAGAAGGGGATCCCAAGGCGAAAGAGGGTGAACCTGGAGGGACAGGGGATTTTATCCATTTCAGGGTAGGGGGCGGGGTTACCTATGGCCAAAGGCCATAGGTCAGAGTCAAGGGGCAGGTAGGGTTTCACAGGGAGGGGATGCCAGAGGGATACAACATGGGTCCAGGGAAGTTCACTGAACATCAGTGAAGGGGTTAAAGAGACAAGTCAGTGACACACATGTTACTACTGCCACTGCCCTGAAAATGCCGGCTGGCTCTCAAATAGCCGCAACAACAGATGTTTGCACCTCCAAGGTAGGGTGCAATTGCAATGGTGAAACATGGATAGTCATTTCTCTTTGGAAACAGAGCAGTGTATGCAACAATTTATTTCCTCCAGTATCAATCTAGCTGACCACTGAGATTAATTTAATGAAATCTCAGTAGCACCTTGGTCAGGCAGGAGCTGAGCAACAGTGCAGGCCCTTGAGGCAGCTTTCGTGGTGGCTGGCTGGGATCAGCCGCCTCCAGTTTCTGTTCAGGTTTCTGTTTGAATTCAGTACTGACCTGACACACAGTGCTGTGAAAGGATGCTGAGCCTACCCAGACAGGCTGCTGTAGGGTCACACCAGTTAGCAGGGAGACTGCTCTGAGACCGTATGTGTGGCCGTAGGTACAGGGAATTCCAAACTTGGTTAAGGAGCACACGGAGACCAGTTCTAGCGTTGCCTCCGTGATTCCAGCTGTACTGTGCAGCTAACTCAGGCGTACTGCATGTGAATGCATTCAAATGGCTGAGGTTAGCTGGGCTGCAGGGCCATCGCTGTTGGCAAAACCTATTTTAGAGGGTCACTCTTGAAAGCATCCTTTAGAAATACTTCCCCCCATTATTCAAATTCACATTACTCTTCTTCTTACATGTTTTTCTATTCCTATTCTCTGTTTCCATTGCTGATGGAAGGACTGAATTTCTTCATGTGGGCAAATTTGGTCCCCTTCAAGTTCATGAGTTATGGAATTATATTGCAGTTTGAGCTACAGAAGCTGTAATACAGTGAATGCTATTACATGATTATAATACACAGACTTAACAGTATCCAAATGAATGCTTTTTAATGTATTAGCATAAAATTTGGGAGCCCAAAGTGATATATTTACTATCAGCCACTCTCCCCTTTTTCAGTGGTATGGAATGAATGTAAAACAGAACAGGGGAAAGTGTAGTAGCTGATACCTATTCCAGATGTTCTGCTAAAAGGTGCTATTTATGAGAGGATATGATTGGGAACTCCTGACCTAATACCTAAAGGATTACACTAACTGTACATTACACACACACACACATATGCATACATATTCCCAGCAATGTGAGAATTCTACAAGTTTGGAGGGGAAAATGTGAAAAACACTGGATCAGTGAAAATGGAATTGTAAAAATATCTCTCCTCAAGTTTAAAGCAGAAATTAAAAGGGTTGGGTTCTCTTGCTAAATGCCTCAAATTACCAAAAGAACACTTGGCAATCTATGATTCTGTGATTCTTACCTCTTACCAAAATTCATGGAGAGAAGATCTGAACCTCAATTTCAGTTTGGTTCAGTCTAAAGGTCAGAAATTACAGTTTATCTGAAAATTTCTATCCAATCTGCAAAAACACATTGGGTATTGCAAATCTTTGGAGCTTGATTATTTGCTGATGATTGGACACCCTCAGTTCTAGTCTCAAGTGAAAAAAAGACCAAAAACTGAGAGAAGAAATGGAAGTGAAGATAAATGTTTTCCATCCCTGAGTGATATTTGCTCAACCTCTAGGTGAGTTCAGGACCAAGTGGAATCTGAAGAATTTAATCATAATTAAAATTTCATCCTCATTTTTTTTTATAAATAAGGACGAAATGAAACTGTTTAAAGATTATAGTGAAAAAGTTAAAGAAAACTTTGATAAAACCCTGACAAAATAGTCAGGGCAGGTGGCGTCTTCTCTTTCATTTGCCACACTTCCATCCCCTTATTAGATATATGGGAACAAAAGTGTGCCTGATGCTTTACAGCCACGTAGGAAGATGCTGTTGCTCACTGAAATTTCACTTAGACTCCTGAGGGTAATGGGACTCCATGTGTGTCTGGGCTGCCTGCACTGCACTCATTAAAGATTGCATTCTTTCCTGAACAGCTTGTACCTATTCACATGTCATAGGATAATCTTCCAATTACCCTGGAATGAAACAATGAAACAATGTTGGGAGATGAACAGTTTCAAACCAAGTTTTTGGAGATTATATAGGGATATGTGTTTCGGATAAATCCTCATGTATTAAAGAGAGTGTTTGTTTTAATGACAACTTGAATACTGCATCACCTTCCCTAATAGGGAAGCAATTAAACCTTCAGATATGTCAATTAGCTACTGATGGGCAGATTTCCTGTTTGTTAGTGTACCATTAGAGAGTTATATGGCTCTGGAAAGTTTCAAGGCTGCTGTCTGGGGCTTTTTGCACTTCAGGGACATTTCTTGCAGACATTAAACCCCTGCTTGATTCCTCATCATTAAATATCAGCTGAAGTCCGGGAGCAGAGGAGAACTTCAGGCTTGAAACCAGCAGAACTGCTGAAAGTGAGCTGCTACCTCATTATGATCATAGAGTCAATAAAGTCACCTGATGGCAGATTTAGAGGAACTCATTAGGGGATGGAATTTGGTTGTGCAGACAAGCTGCTGTGATTCTGGAACCAGGCCCTTTCATTAAGGTCTTCAAATAGGATACAACGCAGAGGGAGGGGGAGCCTGCAGGGCATTACAGCTTTAAAGCATGGCAATAAGAATTCTATATGCATACCGCACTCTTCATTGCAAGGCAAAGGAGTTAAGCTTTTAGGTGATTCAAATTCAAAAGAAAAGAAATGAGAAAGGAATTTAAGACACCTATTATATCTCCTTAAAAGTGATATTTTGTAATTCTGACTTATAGTGAAAGCCATGACATCCAATGACAATACAGTGCAACAGACCTTTTATTACCTAATCTCTATGTAAATTTACTGATTTCTTAATCTTGAAATTTAACTTTTTTTAAAATATAATTGAGTTAATCTAAGTCAAAACAAACCCAGAGCTTTTCATGTGGCCAATACATTTTTCCTTTGTTTCTCTGATTGCTGCTAAAGCAATTGTTGTTTGTTGCATTTAGCATCCATCTTCTAATCAGTGAGCTCTGTTCCTGCAGCACTTGGCCTTATCTCAGAAAGGTGAAAAGATGAAGCTCCTAAAAAGTATCAGTCTAAGATACATAAGTCATAGACATGTCCTGTAAGGCCAGCCCAGAGTAGGAGAAATTCTGTCTCATAAGCAGCAGGCACCCTAGTGAGCTGCTGAGCTGTGCGTGCAGAAGTAGAAATAGGTGCTATAATTTTGAGCCAGAGAGAAAACCACCACTAACAATTCCCCTTTTGAGAATCACCCATGTAGCAAAAGTCTAGCTATAATGAAAGAGAGTAAAGGTCCTGCATTCTTTCACTGCAATTTTGGTTACGGTGAACTTATAAAGAAAGTGAATGGAGTGGAGCAGCTTAATTATAAGAGGGCTTGCTGTGGTTACTTTAAAATCTTGGAGAGGGTGTAGGGTACTTTTTCTCCCAGCCATCTCTTTAAAGGAAGGTCAGGAGTGTTCTGGACAGTCCCCCAGAAAGCACACAGTCAGTGCAGTGTGTACTTGAGCTGCTACATTTTTTACCATCCTACATCTACCTTCAAAAAAAAAACCAGCATAAAACTTTGTTCAACAGCATTGCAATGGAAGGAAACATTGAACAATTTAGCTCTCCTCGTGCATGAAAACAGTAAGCAAATAATAGATCATTATTGTACCACTGAATAGCTTAAAAAAATAAATTAGAAACCTGGAGAAAGTAGGTATGCATCTTTTTATGTGCTGGAAGCTTAAACCAACTTAAACTGTCTGATACTCTGTTTGCTGTAACTGACTTGGCTCTGTGAGCAGTTTCAAAGCCATGCTTCTAAAAAATACAGTCTGTGTTCAGCTTTATAGGCATGAATATGTAAAGGTCTTTAGCGGTGTGCTATTTGTCTGCCATGTTCCTGTTCCTGTGCCTGGCTGTCCAAACCTGAACAGGCGTCTAGTCTTCCTTTCTGCACTGACTGAAACCAGCAGGAAGTTTCTTGCAAGTGTTCATACAAAATGTTAAAAAAAAAAAAAAAATCACTCCCCCCTGCTTGCTTATTTGCTTCTCTCTGCTGCTCTTCTTTATACTTTTTTTTTCTCATTTGTGTTACCACAGCACCTTGCAGGCTAAATTGTGGTCTAGAACCACTGCACACCGAGTGCTGGAGAAACATGAAACGTCCATGCTCTGTGCCAAATGGCTTAAAATAATGTAACCGAAATATAAGACCAGCGACCACAGATGGATAAGAATAAGGGAATAACAAGATCATACTAGGCGGTGCTTTCCACGTGCCTGTAAGCTAGCCATGTTCAAGTTTTTGGCAAAGGAGAATTTTAATAAGGGATTCAAAGGAGGATAACAGTTGGTTTTATGAATGCACATGCAGGCTCCTCTCAAGCCTGAGGGGCAGCAAGGGAGAAAGCACAAAAGATGCTTGTTGGAAAATTTAACAAATTGATCAATTGAAGCTGGCATCTGGGGCTGACTGATGCTGGGCATTTATATTTTGATAGTGAATAAAAAATGACAAGTTGGGAGTAAGCCATGAAGGGCTTTGAAAGTTAAGAGAGTCACAATAAGCTTGATGTCCCAGAGGAAAAAGGGATCATTGAAAGGGTTCAAAGATAATGGGTATAGTCAGAACAACAGGTCAGGAAAATGATTTATATTGCTGAGGCCTGAAATGAGCAGGCCAAGAGTGCTTTTGTGAGGGCCAGAGAAAAGGGCATTGCACTAATCAAGATGAGCATCGGACAAGAACTTCAGCAGTAAGAAGACACAATAAAGGCTATTGTTTAGAGACAGCATGTGGAAACATGGTGTGGGCTGAATTGGGAGCACAGATGGGAGACTCAGTGAGAAGACAGGATCTCATGCTTCTGCAAGTGGACATCCAAGGCTGAAATCAGTGTTGCTCAGCACTATCAAAGATCAAGAGAAGAGAAAGGATTTGTGAACATTCAGAGCTTTTAGTCACTGTGTTAGTGTGATACCCAGAGATTTATCAAGACTCTCATTGAAATAGAAAGACATGTGTCTGGAATAAATTGCAGAACAGAGTTCTGATTCTGTATTATGGAAACTGTGGTTTGTTTGCATGAGTGCATGAAGTTATCCACAACGGGTAGAAGAGGAAAAGGAGGGAATCTTGTGGAATGCTTAGAGAAGGCAAGGGAAGAGAAGATATTTGAGGAGAAAAGAAGGGGAAGTATTAGGAATCAAGAAAGGAAAGGTGGTCAAGAGGAGACTATTTGACAGTGTTAGTAATACTCACAGGGCTAGGAAGTTGAAGATCTAGAAGGACTATTGAGATTTAGCTAAGGATTTGCCATTTGTGGTTTCTGCAAGGTAAAGGGAGAACGTATGGGGAATATAAGGTAGCACCAGAAGGAAGGAATTCAGGGAGTTATTGTAAAGAGAATCATCATCCTGTTTACAAGGAAAAGAGATGGGTGGAAATTATAGATGTAAATGAGGAGAAAGTTAGGAGAAGAAACCAGGTATTTTTGTAGTGTGAGGGGAGAAAATAGCCCAATGAGAATGAGAGGTGAAGGAAAAAGGAAGGGAGCAGATAACAGCAAATACTGACACTGGAAGAAAGAGTAGGATGAGGTCACTGTGACAAGCAAAAGGTCATCTAGAAAGAATGTTAAACAAAATATCTAATTTTTAAATATATCTTACAGGCTATTTGTGGGAAATGCATTTGGGAATAGATATCCACAAGAATTTGCCCTAAAGATCTGCTTTGAAAACCTAAGCAGATGAAGTCAAGAAACAGAAACACAGACAGTAAGACATGCTAATTGAAGCAGCTCAGTTTTCAGTTCAGGTTTCCTATGCAGGACATTAGTAAAGAAAAACACTCTTCTGAGAACAGAAGACTACAGAAAAATAAAAAAGAAATTCTGAAGGAATATGAGTTTCTCTGTTGGTATTGACCTATTTCAAATGTAGAAGACCATTGGGGGATTCAGAGCTCACTTTTCATCAGAATAAGAATGAAGGCTACATTGTGTTCACAGCAATATTCTGGACTAATACATGACTTTATGGTTTGGATTTTAAAATCTCAAGCACATCATGGTCTCCTTGCTTAAAGTGATGCCCCATTGAAATGCTTCTAAAACTTAGTTCTGCAGAAAATTCCTTAAAAAGCTAATGCTTTAAAAATTTTCCAGAAGCCTACACATTTCAAAACCCTTCTGACAAAGTGCTAATGACATCCTTATGAAGTCTTGCCTGCTTTCCAAATATCTTCCATGAGTGCCTGCTCCAGGAGTCAGTTCTCCAGGACTTCTTGCTCTTTGAGAGCAATTCTTAGCTGAAAGAGAGAGGCAGGAAGCTCAGAGTTTAACCTTCCAAGTTTTACACAGTTTCATGGCTTTGAAAGCAATGATTTTCAACACCTTCAAATAGTTTTATTTCCTTCATTATGAGACTTCTGATGTTTATTCAAAAGTGAAATTATTTTTCCTCAGCACTTCTGAACATGTTGCAGAACAAAACTACCAGCTTTCAAACACCATAAATGCTAAACAACAAAGTGAAAAATTGACACATGCTTTTCAGCCATTAAGAAACCGTATGAAATGAGACATGTCTTTCTTGCACATTGTCAAGTGTGTGCACTATGGGGGCAATTCCAGTAAATTAATGAATGTGTTGAATTCACATTAAAACTTTCATTGAATGGTGCTGTATTACGATACTTAACAAATGTTGCTCGTGTTATATGGAGCATAAGAAAATTAGCTGCAGTTTGGGAAAAGGGAAATGTATAATTTGGTATTGGTAGTGCTTTTCAGGGAATGGCACAGACATCTGACTTCTTGATTTTATAGCTGAATTTGTGGATGAATCAGGGTAAGTAACCCTATTAAAATAGCAACTTAATATTTTATCTTTGAAGATCACATTTTGCTACATGGTCTTCTAAAAGCATGATATTTTTAAGATAATGCTGTCTAAACTACATGAGCTCAGTTATAGAAAGGTATGGATGTAGTGACAACAAAGTAAACTACACTGAAATAGATGAATTAGGGAAATTTTGAGAACAGGGATTGCACCCAATCCTGTAAACACAGGTAGGTCAGGCCGCTGTGCTGGACCTCTAAAACAGAGTAACAGTTTCATGTGGCAATCACTGTGAGTTGATCTGTATTTTAAGGGATGAAAGAGCTGTAAGAATAAGCTCCTGGGACAACATCTTACTGTTACTATAGTAAATGTATCCTACACTGTATGAAGCTATAATATTGTGTGGTTGTTTATGAGTTAAATGCATACATGACAAAAAGGTGGTGATCACAGTAACTTCTAGTTTAGAAACTTGACAGGAACAGACATTTATCACTGTACAAATTTATATTAATTTTATTTATTTTAAGGTAAGCTGTTTCTCAAGTAAAGTAATTTCAAAGTAGCCTGAAAAGCATATTTTATTTTTGAAATAAATTCGGAAGAAAGCAGGTCGCTAAAAGGGCAACATCATGGAGACAGAAACAGCTTGAGAACCACCAAGAGCATACAGCATCTCTTCCCAGCACCCCTATTTGCTGCATGGAAATCACAGCGTACTACCTATTATCCATCTGCAACCAACTTTGAATGAGTTGGCACCCAACGTAATAGGACCTTGCCCCAAACACCCACTTCTGCCTCCTTCATGATAGTTTGTGGCGTGGCTGAATGTCTCTTTCAAGTTGCCTCATGAAGTCAGTGTGTATATTTGCAGGAGGATATATATATATTCCTTAAGGTTGAAACATATTGGAAAGGGAATTAGGAAATTTTTCTTGCTTCTAGATGATTAGAATACTGTGATGCTTAGCATGGCATATGTGTATAATTGTGAAAATTCTCAGCTTTTATTATAGTGTGTGATTATTATGTATTACTGCAGGTTGTTGGCACTGTGAAACAAAGGTCTTTTTCCTTGCACAATGACAAAACTTCCAAAGTTGCAGTCACAACAGTTTTCTTAGTATACTTTGCTTCCTTTCACAGAAATCACAGCATTTGATTCTTTGAGAAATGTAGACAGAGTACTTTCCTCAGACATACACTTATCTGTGTCTTTTCAGGTTGGATTTTTTTTCCTGTGTATTTGACATAATTAACTAACTGGTTTTATTTCTCTGAATAGGATTGCAGTTTGTAAATTAATGCAGATACGAAGCTAAAAAAAGATGAAGAAATGAAGTGGTGGAAAAAATCAAGATATAAAAAGAAGGATCCTTCTGAAGTCAAAATCCCATCAGCTGATATACTTTTTTTAAGGAAAAATGGAAGGACTAATATTCCTACATATAATGTTAGAAGAAAAGTAAATCATACATAAATTAAATGAAGACAAAATGTACTGGGTGAAACTGTAGTAGATTGTGCTATCTTGCTATTCCCAGGGATCTCAAATCTCTTAAGCATGAGTAAAATTTATTTTTATTTCTAAGAAGTTTGAGCTAAGCATGAAAACTGGTAGGTGCTTCAAAAAGTGTATGGGCCAAGACAAAATAGCATATTTCCATTTTGTAGTTGCCACAGGCTGTAATGTAACCTACATGAAAAGAGGAAGTGCCCACCTGTTGCAAAGCTCTTCGTGAAATTCCATGACACCTACAATAATACCTGAATAGCATAATCATAACTATATGTTGCATTATATTTGCACATTTTTTGCTTTACAGAAAAGCTTCTGTTATGTCAACAGTGTTAAGCTGCTTTCTGAAGGAATAAAATGTCAACTATTTAGTATGGGTAATTTCTGACGCTACAGAAAGATACGTTGGTAAGAAAAGATATGTGTCTTTCACAGACCTAAAAATTCCTTCGGGACAGAAGGAAACCCAGAATTAAAATCTTTTTGGACATCATAGTATAACTATCTCCTCGGTTTGTTAATCTTCACCTTTTACTACAGATGGTGACAAATTTTTATGTCTTCAACAGAAATGTAATTGTTTTACTATGCAAAAACTTCCAGTGCTTTCTAAGATGTAGCTAGCTGAAGTCAGTAGCAGCTAGTGTGAGACCTCGTTTAATATTTTTCTTAATGAATGCCACAATTAAATTCATATTAACGAAGTTTCCTAGACCTTGCACATTGGAAGACATTGCCAATATTTTGTAGAGTATTGTAGGGAATACACTACAAAAATTGTTGCACAAATGATTCTGAGAAGTGAGGTAGTAGTAATGCAATGATAGTTAACAGCAATTAACAGCAAAAACCATTCATTTAGGAACTAATATCTAGCATTTCTGCCCTAGGCAAGGAGCTTTTGTTTTGCCAACACCTGTGGAAAAAGACTGATGGATACACAGCCACAAGCAGCAACACGCCATCCCAATTGCACTGGTGAGGTATTTCCAGCAGAGATAGAGAAGTTAGAATAGTGTTGTGCTATGTATGAGAAAGAGCCAGCTAGAGTGACTGTGTGTTGTAGTTGCGTCCTTCCATATTAAGTGACTGGATCTAAAGCAGATTCAAGAAAGACCTGGTAGGATCATCCAGGAGCTGCAACTTTGATGGATCAGATGAAAGCAGAAAGACTTAGCAAAGCAAAGTCTGGGAGAAATACATAATTCTACAGTGGTAAGAAGGATAAAGAGTGGGTAGGGAAAGCAGTTTTTAAACATTATTCAGGTCAATGTTGATACAAACACAAAGGAAAACCACTGGCCACAAATATATCTATATTTAAAATAGGAAGCTTTTGAATCCTTAGAGTGGTGAAGATCTAGAAAGGTTCTCCTGCAAGACACTCTAGAAAGCAACTCAGCTAGTTTTCCAGTAAGTTCAGGGCAAGTTCTGAGACTTTTGGAAACAGGGCTTAGGGAAATATTCCATTGGGGTTTTTTGCGCAGCAATTAAAATGTTCTTAATGTATTGCTGATTGGTCGAGATAATCAATTCTTGGGCTTGAATCAACAGGAGATTTCTGACCCACTATACTTCTATATAAAGTGATGTAAGTTTTACATTTATGAAATTTGTGGACAAAACGGGGAGGAAATCACTCCTCATTGTAAAATATGTGGTCCTGGAAGCCTAGTCAGAATAATGGAAGAACTGAAGGAAAACACCACCAACAGTGTTGTTTCATTTTTATGTTGGTTTTAAGAATTAGCATACTGTTTCAGACAATTTGGTTGGGTAAAATTTGGCCTCCAAGCACACATATATAAATTGACACTTATTTTTTTTTCCTTCTTTATGTTCTTATCCATTAGACACCCTGAGTATCTCTCAAGGATTGCAGCAGAAGAAAACTAAACACTAAATTTAGGTGGTGACATTTTGATCACTCTCTTTTCTACAGTATTGCTGGCAGGCCAGGTCATTGGATTATCCTAAAGGGCACAAGGTATCCTTTTCAGGGTGCTTCCCCACACTGTTTCCTGGTGCATCCATTTTGGAGAGCCACAGGCCTCTTCCACTAGTATAAAAGCCAGTGTAGGCAAAGGATAGTCTCTGGTGTGGGAATTGTAACAATGTGACAGAAGTTGTTTATTCTCTATTATTCTTCCTCTGCTTAGTGGTCACTGAAATGTGCTTAAAATTTTTGAAGCTGTTGCTGTTATCATAGTGCTTTATGAAACATCTTTCCTTTTTCTTTTCTCTAAATTTACATTTTGGGCCTGTTCTAAATGAACAGTGTCCCTTTGACATTCATGGGATTTATGGGCATGCATGGAGGGAAAATACATCCCTTTGCTGGATTTGAGTCAGAAGGATCCCAGAGGCATATACTGCACTTCTGAATTTCCTTCCGCTTTTCATGACTGTAATTCTTGTGTCCTCTTTTGCATACATAATTTATTAATCTGTATTTTTAAAGGTTTAATACGTTTCCTCTTTTTAATCTGGAGGCACATGATTTCATTTCCATTATATTCCCAAGGTCTCTGACTTGTTTTCTATTTCCCTACCCTGCCATCTGTGGGAACAAATTAGAGAGAAAATAACACTTTTGGATTATTGGGATAAGGAGAGAATAATACAAGCAGCAAAGGGAAAGAGGAGAATTAAATGCAAATTCAAAGATTCACTG
Source organism: Phylloscopus trochilus trochilus (assembly GCA_016584745.2). NCBI lineage: Eukaryota > Metazoa > Chordata > Aves > Passeriformes > Phylloscopidae > Phylloscopus > Phylloscopus trochilus. The sequence continues at coordinate 54,113,545 of WQNJ02000546.1, read as the reverse complement.
AAACATGAGCAGGGAAATTAAAATTACACTTTGTTGTGTCAGTATCTCTCTTGAGCTGTGAGGGAAGAGAGCCCGTATTATTGTTGGTGCCCTATTGCCACACTTCCCAGACTTCAATGTCCAAGATCCCCCAAAATTCTTACCAGATGAAGTCACTTAATTGACAAATTCTTCAGCTTCTCTGGTCCTCTCTACCTTTTTAAGGCTTAAGAGAAGATCCATTAAGAGAGTTAGGGGCTTTTCAGATGTCTAAATGTTGCTGGGCCTGTGCTAATCTGCATAGATGTTGTGGCGTCCTAAGCACCTTCCACTTTCACCCCTAGGATGGGTTTTGCAGGGAAGCATGACAACTGGATCATGACCCACAAAGCCCCTCTCTGCAGGCTGCCTGATTTGTGTATTGCATGGCTGGGCACCAAAACCCCAAATCTCTTTATGGAATATGCCCCTGGCCACTCCTGGTACTTTTTGTATGGACAAAAACCTATCTTTGTACCTTGATATGGGAGCACATTTTTCCGATTAATTCTCAGCCCACTGGCTTCTGCTTTTTCAAATCACCAGAGAACCAGAGCGAGTCTGGCCATTCAACAAATCTGAGTTTGTATTCTTTCAGGTTTCAGCCCCCACTATTCAAATGAAAACAAATGGAATGAAGTGTGAGGGAGCGGAGACTGGGGAGTTTTCTCACTGTGTCTATCACGAGTTAAATTGCTAAGAGTCATCTTTATCCCTAGCCAAGATGCAGTTTCACTTGTAACTCAAAGTAAGAATTAAAAACATAGATTTACAGTAATGGAAAATTTAAAAACAAAACAAAACACAAAAACTTAAAAGAACAAAAATGGATTTAGCAAGAGCTTTAACAAGCATCTAACAACCACAATGTTTCAACTGACTTGTATGCCTGGCTGTATGGACTCCACAACCCATTAAAGGTCTAGCCTTTCTCAGACAGTCCTTCAGCCTACCTCTTTTTTCACCTCTTAAAGATAAGTGCAGCAGCTGCTTCAAATAACTACCCCAAGAAGCTCCTCTAGCCAAAGGTGTAATGACCTCCTTCCTCTCTTTTCCTGTTTACCTGCCCTTGGTCTCCATGACTGGGCACTGAGCATTTGGAAATTAGCTCATTTCCTTCCCCCACTGCTTAAGCTTGCTTGATTATTATTTCTATTGTGTTTGCACCTTTTTTCTACCTTCTGAAAACATGCTGGTGTGGTTTTATGTGGAACATCATGAGGCATATTGAAAATACAATCTTCTTGCCAGAGCTGTATCTATCCTCATTCCTTGGATGTCACATAAAAGCTGTAAGTGATACAAGAATGTTGATGGTGGAACCAGAAGCCTTGGGTTTCTGTTCCCAGTGGGAATTTAGGACAGGGGAAGAGGTGGGAAGGAGGGTGACTGTACTTACCTGATTTGTTAATGTGCTGATTGTGGAAAATAAAATCCATCTAAAAAGGCTTTACCAACATTAAGCGCTGTTATTCCTTGTTAATGCCTGTTCGCTGTAAATGTTTTTCTGTTCCTGTCAATTGTTAATCCCCTTGGTTGTTTATCCCATACCTTGCACCCTGTTTGCCATTTTCTATCTATTTCCCCTCAGTGTCACTTCCACTGCTCCCAAGAGACCGTGCGCACAGAACAGTATGCAAATTATGAGGTACCCAGTGAAAAAGACCCCTAGAACTATGAGCCCACCTAACACCGAGACTAAGAGGTGTACCCCCAAGCCACCAGTGCAGAGAGGAACACCAAACCACCAATCAGAGTCTCTCACCTCATCACCATGACTTAACAGCACTCGACCAGTGTGACGCCCCTAGACCACGAGCCAGGAAATGCTTTTTTTTGACACTTGTGAAGATGGAAGCCCCAGCTCTCGGTTACCTGGCAAAGCTGTTTCACCTCGTTCTTCTCATTGCTTCAGGGAGTAGTGGTTGTGTGTGTGACCTCTTGGGTTCCTCATCCAAAGCTGTCCTAATAAAGGCCTTTTAAAAGGGAGGATCTGTCTCTTGGCCCTACTTATAACACCGATGGAGTAAATTTTTTTTGTTTAAAACAATACCAAGTTGTAAACCCCTCTTGTGGTTGATATCCTTGAGTCTGATCAGGAGTTTTCAGGGCTGAGAGACCAAAGGGGTTTGTTGGAGTGGGCTTCCCTTAACACTGGAGGAGTGAATCCCACTTCCTGCCCCAAGTATGAATTAAATGCTTTCCATTTGGATCATGATAATGTGTCTAGACAGGAAGGGGAGCAAGAAAACGCCCCATTTTCCTGACTCAGAGGGAAAATCTTTTGCTTTACTTTGTTCCTCTTCCCATCCAACTCATATTCCTCCACTTCCATGGCCAAGTCCCACCAGGAGAGAAGAGTAAACCGCCTTTCACTGTTCATACTCTGAGCAGTATTACTGTGTGTGGAGAATGGTCATTGTTCCCTCCTATCCCCCATTGACTTCTTGTCAGATGAGGACATGGTACCAGAGATACCAAGGTGTCACACCAGTGTAAACACCCCTACTGTGTCTGGGCTTATCTTATCTCCTTAGCAAGGTGTGTGAAAGTAATTAGTCAGTAATTTGTATTCTCAACAACGCTATTTGGCCTGTTAGCCAAAGTGCTGAGCTTGAGGAGAGATGGGCTTTGTGCTACCCATCAAACTCAACTAGTGAAGAAATTGGTGTTTTCCAAACATGCATTTATTTTAACTGTTCAGCAGCAAGTACACATGGAGGCTCCAATGCGGATCAAAATAGTCCTAGAAAATCCTTCATCACATTTCTCAAGCAAATTATCAAGTTACAGGTATTGTATCATGAATACAATAGTTCTTTTGGTTGACCACTCAGCAGAATCCAATCCTTTAGGTTTCACTATGTGGGCGTTTCTGAGTGTCCTGCACACTCTGCTAGCTCCTGTTTTCAAAGACTTTGTAATTCTTCAGTGCACAACTTGGGGAGGGGACTAAATGTGTGAATTCAGTTGTTTTCCTGCCTACCTAAGTGACCCTCCTTCAGTGCTGGCATCTGTCTGACTTCTGTGGTCTGTTGGAGGATAGCTAGCATTTTTTGCTGAACGTGTTCCATTTCCCTTATCTAAATTTTAGAGGAATATGATTTCTGTTTTATAAGAGAGACAAATGATTACCTACTAACTTCAGGGGTGAAAGTAGGAGGCCATTTCCCCGTAATCTTTTAGCTGACTTGAGTTGTTCTCACCAAAACCAGATGTCATTCCTGATGATTAAGAAAATGATTTTTGAGGGAAGTGCCATAACCTCCATTCATGAGGTAAGGCAATATACCTTGCATTTCCTACATGCACCTCTTCAGTAGCATTAGTGGGCAGTCTGGGCACAAATAATGAGAGGCAGTACTTGCATTTAAGCCATTTACAGCTTGAGGTTGAAATATATCCACTGGAGAAACGCAGCATTAAAGGGACTACACACTGGTTTTCTTCTGTGTGTCAGTCCCATAAGCTGCTATCAGTAGAGTGCCCTGCACCCAGATGAATGGCATATGACCCAAAGCCTTAATGAAGAACAGATTTTCCTGGTTTTTGGGGCTCCACTAGGAACTGCACAAACTTGTACATAAAATCTGTCTGGTTTTGAATATGGCAAGTAGAATTACTGTTTTTTGCTGGTTTCAGGGTAACATTATCTCACTCCTAGTGGTAAAGGGAGGAGGATGAGTTTTGGGTCTCATAAAACAGTGTTGCTGCTCTTGTGTACTATTAAAGTGGGCAGGGGATTTAGTGGTGTTAGTCATGGACTTTTTCAGATCTCAGAGTCCTCAGAGTGCACTGTCTGAGCTGGCTGGTTCTCCTTGTGCTTGTCCTTTTGTGAAGTCCATCCTTACACAGACGGAAAAAGATGCACTTTCCTGATGCACTGGCAGAGAAAGGGGAAGAAGACAGATGTGAAAGAAGTCTTGGCTTCACTGCCCTGTTGCTGGTCCAAATAGGTCACCTTCCATGGATGCTACCTGTCTCTAATGGTTTCTGGCACATCACCAGTGTGTAATTGTCCACCTACCACAAAAGAGGTGCTGAGAAACAAAACTTCCTAGGAGGAGGGTGTAACATTATTTTCTGTTCAAGATGTAATGTATGTAGCCCTAAACATTTTATACTCCACTCTCATCAATTATCTATTGCAAGATATTATCTTCATTTTTCAATTCTAAAGAGTTAGTCAAATTTTTTTTTGCAAAAGTGTTTTGTTCATTGTTTGTGGCTCAATGAGGCTGACTGTTGCTGGGGGGGCAGCTGGCAGTGGGGAGAAAAGCACCCTCATAATAAGCTCCCTGGTTTTTTAACATTAGTGTGGGAAATAAAATGGGGGTTTTTTTGCAAGCAGCTGAGCTCCAGAGTGATTCCACTAGGCCCCATTCTCCTTTTATTGATGAAACTCAGTTGATTTCAAACTGGCTGCTTTTCTCTCATGAGGAATTCACACAAGATCCTTCAACTAACTTAGAAAATGCTTTATTCTGCATCTCACATCTTTTCCATGGAAAAGTTATCCTAATTGAATCAGTTTACCTTTTGAAACATTAATTAAATAAAACAGATTTGGTGTTACCAACAAAACAGAATAAAGCTTTTTTAATGTGCAGCGGAAACCAATTATCCTGTATCTATGGATGTAACTGAAAGAATATTATTGTAGTTTCATTTTGTTTTCTTGGGGGGAAGAAAGTCTAATTGTTTTTTAAATAAAATGTTAAGTAGCATAGTTTACCAAGAAGTGTAACCACAGTCTGGTTTGATGTGTGTTGCACAGCTGGAATTAGAAACACAAACAGAAAGAAAGAAAAAAAGTAGAAACCACAGAGCTATTAACTTGAGACAGTAAAGAAGCAACAAAACTGGCCTGGCTTTTATTTTTCCACTTAAAGATACTATTCACTTGGATAAACAGTATAGTCTTTGCAAATAAATAAACTTACATTTTTTAACAACAAAACAAAACAAAACAAACAAAACAAAACAAAAACAAAAACAAAAACAAAAACAAAAACAAAAACAAAAACAAAACCAAAACCAAAAACAAAACAAAACAAAACAAACAAAAAAAACCACAAAAAAAAAAAAAAAAGAAGAAAAGAAACAGAAGAAGGAAATAGGAAAAACCCAAACCAAACAGTGAGAACACAGGGGTCATTAAGTATGTGATTTCAAACAAAAATGCTGTTAATTAAAGGCAACGCCCAGCAGAAGGAATCTGGGAAAGAGGTTGAAACAAGAAACAAATATCATGTCCTTCAAGTTTAATTAATTTCTTTGGATAATCTCCAAACACGTAAAGGGTGGCAGGGGCAGGGGGTGGGGGTGGCGGGGGGAAGAAAAGGAACACAAAACAGCCAAAGGAAGAAAAATATGAAAAGGGAGAGTTACTGAAATTTGAAATAGTAGAATTTGTAGAAATTTAGAAACCAGTATGTTTTCCTCCCAAAAATCTGTAACCAGAATCTGAGAGGTTAGGAAAATGAAGTTTCACATGCCTAAACAAATGGGGTCTTCTGAAGTGTTTGTAGCAGCTGGATGCCACAGCAGCCTCTTCATGCTGGACAGTTGTTTTGTGGGAGAATGCTCAGAAAAGTGGCTCCTGCTTGTAGAAAATACATGCTGCTTCCATGCACTCTAATTGCCTGGGTCTGCAGCCCTGACCATATGCCCAAAAAAGTGCTTCTCATTGGTTTAACAGTGCCCTTAAGTCCATTTCTGGTTGGAAATGGGACCAGTGCAGCCAAGGAGGAATAGCACATTGATGTGCCCCTTATAGAGCAAATCTCTGCCAGGTCCTACTGAAAAAAAAAACAAACCCAAAGCCAAAAGAAATGAGTTAAAGCAAAAGAATACATAGTCCTTTTCTGCTTCATTTGCTTGCTTTTTTTCTTCTTCTTCTTTTTTTTTTTTCTTTAATATATGAAAATCATCCTTTTCTTTTCCAGTATTAACCAGCTCCTTCATCTTGAATTCAGCTCCCGCTGCTGTAATGAACTTAAGAAAGTGCCAGTTGTGGGCTGATGTATTTCTAGTCTCTTTTTTTTCTTTTCTTTAATATTTCCTGAATTTTCCAGTGAGATATCTGACTCTCGTCCACTCTTACGTTTTCTCTCTTCCTTCCACCCCTAACACTTTCCATCATTGTCTAACGAAACACTTTCATTGCCAGTCTTGACTGGCACTTAACTTCCTTAACTCTGCACTTGGAGCTGAATTTCCTTGTCTGGCCCCAACAGCCCTCTTATTTCCCACAAGGTTTTAAGAGTTTTTCCCAATGTAAGTGATGGAGCAAAGCCTGTCAGGGCAGTAAGTAGCCAGAGGGTGGAAAACAAACAGATTGCAGGAGGAAGGAAAGAGATAGGCAGTGTGGACATATACAGTGAACTTGTTTATGGTGAGCACTCACAGGATTGACAAAGATAAGTTGCTTAATGGAAGTGGGTTACCTATAAACACTGAATAGATTCCTACTCAGTTTCCTGTGTGAATATTTTTGGCAGAATTACATTCTATTTATTAAAATATTCATAGATAAGCAAAATTAATTTCAAAAGGCATCTTTTAAAGATGTAGAAAAAGTGACTTCAACAATCCAAGGTGCTCCCTGACTCCTGTGGAATTTGCAGACACATAGCTTTGAAGATCATTAGAGCAAAAATATTAGGTGTGTGGTAGTGAAGAAGCAGGAATGAAATATAATTTCCTGGACTTGAAAAAATAATAGTTGGATAAGTTGCTCTAAGGAATTCTAACCAGAGTTTTAAAAATGTTTATTTGTATTTATTATTGTGCAGTCTAAGAGGGGAATTAAACATCTGGGTAATGATGTGTTTACAGTTTAAAAAACATCCTAATGGTCATACTCCTTCCTCTGTAGAAACACTTGCACACTTCTAAACAAGATACTCGTTTCTCTGTGTTGTTTACTGATCTACTGTCTGGCTAATACACCACTTGAGATTCTGAATCAAACATACCTCTAATGTAAGCAGATGCAATGACTTTGGCATTGGTTGCAAGTCTTGCCCTCTGAGTTTGCTCGTGAAAGCCATTAACTTGACAATTACTGGTCAAAAATACCTATTTGGTTTAGTTCAAGTCTGCCTCATTGAAACCAGATTTACACCACGATAAGTTCAGTGAGATCTGCAGGATTGCTCTGAATGTGCTCTAGGATGATGAAAAACAAGCATACTTGTTTTTAAAGAATCCCTTCCCAATGTCAACACTTAAGAGAATTAAAAATGTTGTTCTTTTAACATGTCACTCACATTGGAAAGCTAAATGAGAGCAACCTGTTTATACCAGAATAATCAGGTTCTCATGGATTGTATGCAATAACAGTTATAACAAAGAGAAGTTTTGAGCACTATAGAGGAAATTTTAGCCTTTTTCAGTCAGAAGAGAAAGGAAATCTAGAAACTTCTTCACTAAGAGATTGACTGACATTCCCAAGCCAGCTTGGGTATTTAGATACTTACCTTGCACTAAAATCAACAAGATTTTTTTGTCTAAAACCTTTTAAGCACTTTTACCCTCCATCAGATCTGGACTTTGGCCTAGCCACAAATGTATACGGAACCTTCCCAGTACTAGATTAGAAATACTGTGTTACTGTCTGTGCACAAATATGAGTCCATATACAGTTGCACATTTGAATCTTCAGCAACAGATGTAACATTTCTGTATGATAAGAAAAAACTTTAGCAAATGATGTAGGAAGGTGGGTGTCTATTTGGTGATTTACTCTACCTAAATTTCAAAGGCAATCCACTTGAGATATGAAAGGTGAACCATGTCCAGCCTGACATTGTTTGGAAAACTTGTCTATACCACATCTTTATATTGCATGAGGGAGATGACTCTTTAAAAGCAATCCCTGTCTCACAGGTCAGTATGGCAGGGAAGGGTAACACTGTTTCAGAAAAATAAGTACTTACTTTATTTTTCTTGTCAGCCCATTGGTTGTCATCAGGGTTGCCTCGGTGGAAATATTTTTTTTTTTTCAGTTATGAGAAATACTGTGAAATCTTCAGCTTTTTGAAAAGTTAGGCAAAATAAGATTGGCATTGAAATAGGGTAAAATGGCTTCATGAGTATTATGTCTAACAAAGTGGTACTCTGGTCTCAGTTGTAGACTAAAGAAAAAAGAAGTAACAGTGATTGAGGGTTTTGTATGAAACCCACAATTCTGTATCCTTTATCAGGAAAACAATGCTGTTTATTTTATTCAGGATTATGAAAATCACTCTGTTTCTTTTGTACAAGCCTGGAGATGTTCAGGCACCTTGAAAGAAGGGAAGGGAAGGGAAGGGAAGGGAAGGGAAGGGAAGGGAAGGGAAGGGAAGGGAAGGGAAGGGAAGGGAAGGGAAGGGAAGGGAAGGGAAGGGAAGGGAAGGGAAGGGAAGGGAAGGGAAGGGAAGGGAAGGGAAGGGAAGGGAAGGGAAGGGAAGAAGAAAAAAAAGGCCTTATCCTCTATAGATAGGAGGGGTTTCTCAGGTCATGAAATGGAGTCTAAGTAGCAGCTTCACAACTAACCTGGGAATAAGTGCAACGGAAACTTGGGAGCTTGAGGTTCTTTATCTCTGACCTTAAAGTCAAGAGGGGCAGGTAGCGAGAATACAGACAGGTGGGTTGCTGTGTGTCGTTGGTTTTCCAGACAAAGTGCAGTATTGGTTTTGTCTTTACTGATTTGGTTGGAAGGGTTGGTTGTCTCCCCTGAGGTTGGGGCACTGGGGTGGGCCAGCTGATGGCTGTGCCATCCAGATTAGACTATGTTGCTGTTAATAATGTGGGGAAAACATCAGGAGCTATCGTAGGGCTAATATCTGCCCCTTTGGGAGGGTGTGTACCTGCCACTTATTACTCATGTTTCCAGTTCTGGTTAGCTTTCTGCATAACTGGAATCCAAGAGTAATCGAGAAGGACATTTTTCTTCACATTTATCTCTGGTTACCTTTTCTCCAAAGCAAACCTTGTTCCTATGATTCATGCCTTTATCACGTGCAGACTCACCACTGCTTCACTGATCCCCACTTAGGCTCCATCTCAGGCATAGCTGGAAATGCTTCCAGCTGAGCTGCCTTGTTCTGAGCACACCATACTGGTATTGGCTTTGATTTGTTAAGCTTCATGCTGTCCTGAAGCTGGTCTACCTGCAAGGATGGCTCTTAAAAGAGTCCTCACATCAGCAGCCTTCCTCTACCTCCAGCAGAGCCCTGGGGAGGAAGGCATCTCAGTAAGTCCCTGAGCTTCTTCCAACCAGAGGGCATCATGTTTACTGCTAACAGACCCTGTAGCAGAGGAAGATGACAGTCTTTTTCATGCTTAGGAAGAGCCAAGGAGTTCTTGTTCTTCTCTGCAGAATAGGCTCATTTTGGGTTTTTTTTTGCTGTTCAGTGTCTTGAGAAGCTACAACCTCATCTTGTTACCACAAGTCTCAACAGATTTTTCAAAAGATAGCAGACCAAATAGAGGACCAGTTTTTGAAGTTTTTATTTAGCTGTTCTTGCTGAAGGCAGCTTTCTCACTGGTGTCTACCAGATTCAGGCAGTAAAAAAAAACAGTGAAGAGGCAACTGGATAAGGACTGCAGAGTATGACCCACTGACCTGCACCTAGGCTGAAGGAGCAGAGCACACAAATCAATCACCAGGTTTGATACCTGGGCTTATACTAATGGAACTGTATGTGTAAGTGTATGATGCATCTGTGACTCTGAAGCCAACACATTTTCTCCCTGCTCCATACAAATTGCCTGTTTTGGACCATAAAGATATGCTACTCTTGTATATAAAGAATATCAATATGAAAAGAATTTATGTGTGATCCAAGTTTTTTAATAAAGTCCATATTCTAGGGACAATGCTTCTGTTCTTTCTGAACAGATATAGAGAGTGATATAATTGCATCAAAGATCATACAGCACAGGTAAGTTGCTGGCTGTCTGTAACCTCCTCAAGTAGGCTGGGCTCTGGATAAAGAAACTTTTAATGGTTTGATACAGTCTATGATATTAGACTGCTCATATATTAGTGCTCAGCACATCCTCTTACACAACCCAGTGTGGTAGAACAAATTAATCACATTTTGGCCTGCCAAATGGGATTTGGAGGGCATAACTATAAATTAAGCTTTCCTCAACTCCACCTCAGAATGTTTCGTCCTCCATATTGCTCATGAGTCATACCTTCTCCAAGCTCTGCAGAGCTGAGTAAACCCTGTTCATTGTCTTCCTGCACACAAATGTTGAAGGTCTGCCTTGACAGTTGGAGGTTTTCTGTTTGTTTTTATTGTTTGTGCTTCTCTTCTCTGTATGGAGATGGCAGGTAGAAGCTCGCAGCTTTGTGGTTGGAACAGAAGACAGTAAAGATTTTGCTTCACTGTTGCCGTAGCCCAGTTTCCTATACAAACAAGGTTGTCTCTGGTAGGCTCCAGTGTGTCTGAGGAATGATGTTATTATGTGGTTATCACCTCAAAGCATTAGGCATATTTTTTAGATACAGTAATATGAGGAATCTCATCTTCTTTTGGATTCTTTGGGAAACCAGCACAGAGGACAAAGGATGGGCTTGATTTGCTTTCAGTAGTCTGTGCTGCTGAGGAAGCTTCATGAGCAGGGGTTTTTTTTTCATGTTTAATAGCAGAAGTATCATACGGGATACTTCTGTCAGGCAAAGGTGAAGAAGGCAAAGACAGAAATCAGAGGTGAGGTCACTGGCTGTCAGGAAGGAACCACAGATGGAAGGAAGCACTGTTCAGGGAGCTGGCAGGTCAGAGCCCAGGTGGGATTTGTCTCACCAGACGGTGCTTGGGGCAGCCAGATGCTTACCTCCTCCCATGACTTCCTTGCAGTCGGCAAGATTAATTTGCCCTGGATTTCCAAAGACTGATTCATTCTGTCTTAGTCACCTGTTGTAGAAGAGATGAATTGCAACACAGGGACTGTCAAGGGCATTGAGGTGAGTAGTTCAAACTGGACAATGAAGTTTTAGGCCATTAAAGTACAGTTGACATGATGTCTGCTCACAAGTACGAGTGAAGATTAGGCTCTTAGGAACAGTGGAATGCACTGTCCAATTGCTTTTATATACTTTTATATATTTAGATGGACACAGTATCACAGCTATAAGTTCTTCCTAAAGCTCCTACTGTTCACTAGCATAATTTTTCTTGTTACTTTGCTGTTCTGTTTTCCATCCATTAGCTGATCTTAATCTATATCTGGGTCATAGTATGAGTAGCCACAAAGTTATATATGGTGAAGGATAAGTAGAGCTCTCTGGCATCTATTGATCATATTACTGTCTTCTGCTTATGAGTTTCCTTTGGTTTACGTACTCGGGAAAATGAAAAGTACCTTCCTTCTTTTTCTTTCAGTCTTGTAAAACTCCTCCTTGTGCAGTGTCCTCAGATTTCCAGTTTTTAACTCAGGTATCCCACTATGTCATGTGGGGTTTTGGGAGTGCTTATTTGTCTTCATTTAAACTTCAGAATCCTGTGAGCATCATCTATCATAGTGCTTTATACTGTGTATTCCCTGCCTTCACAGGTGCAAAGCAAAATTTTAAGTGTAGTGCACTTTCAATTTCTATAGCATTCTTTTGCTATATGAGTAACCAGAAGGATCTGAGAACTTTCAGTAGAATTTCAGTTGAATTTTCATCTTTTTAAAATACATCTCTTGATGTATGAGAGTCAAATTCATTAGTTTCGAACACTTTGATGTCTCTATTTTTTATTATGTGCTGTGTGGTATCATGGGCATCATTCACCAAACACATTCAGAAAGCTACATAAAAATGGAAATTATTTGGTCCTGTTTGTGTTCCTAGTAACTAGTATTTTTGAAAGGTAGGAAGAATCTGATTTCTAAGTCTAGTTTAATAGTTCAGTAAAGTAAACAAATAAATGCAAGGGCAGAATAAAATTGAGATAGTAAAATAATAGATCAAGCAAATGGGTAAGAACTCATCCATCTACCATAGCTGTGCTTTTGGAAAGGGAAAAGTCAAAAACTTCCAATGAACATAGGATAGATGTACATTTATGGTATTTGGTATTCCTTTTTTGGATTGTGTTTCACCCTAAATGCACATAAAATTTTTGTCTCATTTTTAATAGCTTAAATTTTGATTTTGAGATATTCTACAAGCTTGCCTTTTCTCCATAGCTATTTGTGGTGGTTACTTGAACTGATAATGATAATCACAAAACCATGGTTAGTCTCCATTGTAAAATATTCTACTGCCTTTGATGGAGCATGGTCTTACTGTGCTAGGTAAATGTACAGACTTTGAAGAGATATTTCCTGTCTAAAAACTCTGGTGATTTTTTTCTAAACTTGTCTTTGGCTTTGTATTACTGGTTCATAACTCAGAACTATATATTATAGTACGTCTCACATTGTTTTCCTCATCTACTCTTTTCTTAGTTGGCCAACTGCTGATCTATGCCAGCACTAAAACAAGTTAGCACCAGCCTGCAATGTTTATTCAAGTAAAATTCACAGGCTTTTTGTTTGCCTGAGCACTATAGGACAGAAACCTTTTACTTTCAAGCAAAATAGCATATAGGTCTTCCAATTTGTCACATATATGTTAGATATCCTTGCCAATTGTGCACAAATTTGAGGCATGTTGACAAAGTATCATAATTTCCTAAGGAAAATGCTCTTCTATCCCTTATTTTCCAAATAGTTTCCTTAGGATGAGATCCTGCAAATATACAAAGGATTACTATTTATGTTCATCGTGCAGATAACTCCAGCAAAATTCAGAATTTACTGTTGAAATTACATCACTCATGCTCACCAAAGCCTATGGCAAAAATTGCAGCCACTTCAATGAAACCTGAGAGCCTTGATACTGAATTGGGAGGCAAGATTAATATTTGACGTGATTGATGAAAATGTGATATCTGCTTTCACTTAAGACTTGCACATCCCTGGATGCCCTGGCTTGCTAAAGAACCCTGAAAAGAGCCAGAAAGTTCAGTTACTGTTAGCTACCACCTGGCATTGTATTCGACTCCACACTGCTAGTGGTGAGCATTACAGCCAGGCCAGTGCCAAGGATGGCTGGTTTTGATCCATGGGGCTCCTCTCCAAACTTCCAATTTGTATAACTAGCAAGGTGTACTTTTGAGATCTATCTACTTAGTCTTTCAGTCCAAGATCTCAAATCTGGACAGAAAGAGTTCAACTTTACTGTATTTTATCTTTTTCATTTTTGTGACTGAGAAATTGACAAAGTAATACCAAAGAACTAAATATGATGATAGTTTAAAGAAAGGGGGGCATATTGTAGGATCAGTTCTTATCCTGGAATCCCATGTTTGGTTGGCTTGTCTTGCTAAAGGTGTTTAGGCAAGGGTGTGTCATTAACCCCTGGTAAAAGGAACTGGGCATATCAGGGTTTTTTTGTTTCATTTTGTTTTGTTTTGTTTTGTTTTCTTCTGAAGTAGCAGGGCCTTGCTTTCCTTTGAACAAGACTGTGTGACCTTAAGCTGCAGATTCCTTCTTGTCTCCAACTGAGGTGTTACTCAGACTACCACTTTGGGGAACAGAGACCTGTAATTTGTGTTACTCCCTTGTGAAATAGTGCAAATCTCCTGCTAATCAGTTCTTCCCAGGCTTTTGTGGATGTTCTTCATTACAGAAGAGGGAATGAGAGAACTCAAATAGTCTGACATTAATAATACACATGGAAAAATAACTGCAGAGAAAATGAAAGGCTCTGACAGCATTTTTGTATGTGTATGTGTACATGGGACTGTTGTCTTCTGTCATTAATGAGAGCTGTGCATGCTGCTGAGTCACAAACCAGCAATAACATTATCTTCTGTGAGTACTTGATCACCTTTCTACCAAATTAACCAGAGAGAGGTTGTGGGTTTTTTTATGTTGACTGCAGAGGAATAGAAAAGATCTCATCTGGTATAAATCCTGACTCTACAAGCTCCTTAGTACTTCTTGATGTCCTCACTTTCTACATACAGAATAGCTTTATATTGAAGTGGCATAGCATTTTTCCTCCCGTACTAGAGGTTTAGTGTCTATCTGAACTGTAGCCTGATATGGAGCACAATGACAGGAGTAAGGGTGGGAGCACAGTCACCAACAGTCCCTTCAACATATTGTATGATGCAGTATTTTATTTGATCTATTTGGTGGGTGCACAGTTCAGTGTCCCAGTCAGAATGAGACTAAGTCAGTAACTGGTAGACAGACAGATGTGAAACAGTGATTGAGAGAGGTAAATATAGATAGATATATCACGTGAGGTCTTGATGGATGAGAAATTCATGCTTTAGATTCACTAATCTCAGATGTCTCCTGTCTAGATATCATCAAATACGTTGCACTGTATCTTCCTGTAAGGACAAATGCCCACCGAGGACAGATTAAGGCCAGTAGATTGGCTGGAGTCCTGACTACACTGGAATCTGCACCCAGGTGGCCAAGAGGATAAACTAGCAGCACCCAGGGTCCCCTTAATGCCCATGGGATGCTACTTGATTTACAAACGCTATTGTCACACTTTACCTGGGACAACTCCTAACTGGGGATGATCTGCTAGAAGTGTAGTAGTAGCGCATTAACATACTATGAAAAAGACATTTAAGAATGCCCACTAAGCAGTGTCTCTATAGCTATATAAGGGCAGGATAAAATAGAAGCTGTTCATCTATTTTTTCTATTGCCATTAAAAAAAAGGCAAACAAAGCCATTGTATGTGTGTTTGGACTAGAACAATGGGCATCCACCAGCTACTGAAATAATTATTTAAGAGGCTGACAAAAAGTCTGAAGAAAACAAGCCTTCCAAGGTATTTGAGCATGCTTTAAAATGTTGGCTAGTAGATTTAAGACTTAGGGGAAAACCTAGTAATTTCCTAGGGGAGTGTCTGAATTCACCACAGAATGTGTCTGTCCAATTCACTGCATCAACAACAGGCAAAAACCAGACATCTTGACAGATCCTTTACATATCTGTGATATTCTCCCCATCCTGACTGGCATAACTATAATATGCAAAATTAACATAGGGTTGGACATGCTAGAAAGAATTGTCTTTTTTTCTAATAAAGGTGATTTCATTCAAGGAATTGGTTTAAATTCTACCAGAACAGTCTATATAAACTACATCTCTTGGAGAAGGGCTTGTGACTATACCCTACAAAATACTGCTAAATCCTTTCACGTGTAGTTCAATGGCTCAGTTGGGAGAGAAGCTGAGACAACTCCCTAGAGAGAGGTTGAAAGTATCCCAGATCATTTAAGGCGGATGTTAATAATGATCTAGCTAATTATAACAACCTAAATATCACCACCATTAGCAATTTCATTTCTTATTATAGCATGACAAAAAGGAGAAAAACACATTATTTATGCTGATTTTGCATGAAATGTTATGATTTTTGTCTTTACTGGATGTGGCCTGTTAAAGACACTCTACTTTTCCTTCACATACTACCTGCCTGATAATGAACATGTATAGGGTGCTTTTATAAGAGCAAACAAAGGAAACTCACTCTGCTTGTTTGTTTGGTGTGTTTATGGTCATATATCAAAATATCTAGGCTGAACAACACCACTTTAATTTCCTGTAAAAAGAAAATACTGTTCTGAAGAATATTCATTGTAATGAAGAGTTTTAATGCAAACATACATCTAAAGTCAAAGAGGGTAAAGTATTTTGAAAAAAGTTTGTATTTAAGAGAGGGAAAGCTCAGACTTTCTATATAGACAGCACAAAAGTTCAGAATTTTCTGCATAAAATTGTCTTTTTTTCTGTGTGTAAAACTCAGCTCTTAGCCTTAATTTTCCTTCAGTAACCACAACAGAATTTGAAAAAGAAATACGTGATTTTACGTATGTACAAGATAGCAGGGTCTAAAAAAATTACTGCATTTTGATCTGTTAATTTCATTATACAGCATTCAAAAAAACCTAGTGATGAATATATGTTATAAATAGCTAGGTTAGTTAGATTTGACATTCAGAGAAATAGGATGGTGTACAAGAGATGATCTGCTGGAGTAGAAAGATAAATCTGATCACCGGGGATCAGTAATTTTTTCACTAGCAATATCTCCAGTGCTAGCAGAAGAAGGAGAAAGACATAGAGGTTCCTTGCTGTGGACTGCCAGAAGGAATTATGTATATCAAATCTGTGAAAGGCTGCAAGGAGTGAGCCTCCTTAGAAAACCCAAACTCTTGAATGAGGGTTGTTACTTGACACATCTGGATATTTGCTGATAAATTTCCTTTTTTTTTCCAATAGCAATAATAAAAATAAAAAATCCAAATAATGAAAGAATCCAAAGTTACTAAATTACACTAGTGTGCAGTGCTACATCAGTTTATAGTTTCTTTCAAGACCAAGAGATTTCAAACAGTTAGTTCTTTCCCTATTCAGGCCCCACACCATTTGCCTTTCCTAAACGAATTCCCTGACAGTAACTGCAGATAAGGTTTTTGTCCTGACCTTTATATCCTTCCCAAATGTGGTCGCCTCCACACACCAGTTCTGCATCCCACCTTAGGCCATGAACCTCTTCTTGTGCCCCCAGCTGCGACTTCTGCAGACTTTGAGGATTTTGACATGGTACCATCTCATACTCCTCTTTTCCTCCCAACAGGTATCTCTTGAGACCTCCTTGCTGTATGAGACAGCCTAGCAACAAGGGTGGGGGCAAGACGAACCAGTCAAGTTCTCTTGTGATGGATATTGAGTAAATGACCAGAAATCAGTGCCATTGCTCCACATTCTGGTGCTTTACCTGAGGTTGCCCTTGTGAAAGCACAGCAGACTTGTCTGTTTCATAGGATTTATTCTTGTAAGGTATTTGCCTACTGGCAAGAAAGTGACTGTCTTAAAAGCTTTGTCTTCTAGTGTTATGTCACCTGGATAAATAGCAAGTTAAGGTCCTTGAGTATGTCCTGTAGAGCATTCACTGAGATTGGAGAGAAAGTGGAGGGTGATGCAACTGCGAGTGGTGAGAAGACTGGCTCTTGGTGTCACTGAACATCAGATCTTTTGCATGCAGCTTATGTGAGCAGAGTCCCTGCTCCTTCTGACTATGCTTTCCTGTAACAACAAATAAAGCAAAAAGGGAAGACAAGCACACAGCCTGGAGGCCTGTAATTTTCAAGTCAGAGGCCAAGAAGAAGTGGGGACACAAGGTAGGCTGAAGAAATGCAGAAGTATTGGGCATGATAAAACTTATGGCAGAAATGCCCTGTGGTTGTGGCATATTGAGTCAGAGAAATGAGTTTTGGCATGGGTCAACACGTCTTCTGTGGGAGCCAATTCCTGCTTGCAAGGAAACATCATAGACAAATCTCAGAGGTCAGTTTCTCTTGGAGTGGCAATCCAGATGTGGAAAAATCATTACATTTTATTAATGTGCAGTTTTTGTCTTCTCATTGCATCTTTCAAGTATGATTCCTGTGAATTAGACATGAAAGATGGTAAGAAAGGCACATTCCTAAACAGAACTGCTCATTTTCATTTTGTTTAGCTGGATGGTCTAAGCTTCTTTTGCACTCCTCATTGTCAAGGTGTTGAAACATTTACAATACATTTCAAATGGCAAATGTCACCCACTCACCATCAGTTTTTATTTTCTGCTTGGCCTCAGCAGACACAGGCAGAAACTTCAGTTATTGTTTCTGTGTTTCTCAAGACTTTCACTGCTCAGAAATGCATCAGAAGGCTAGTTTTCATAAGCAAATCCTAAAGCATTCTATCACCTCTTTAGTCTATAATTTTTTGTCTGTCTTAATGTTGATGTGAGTTGAATGTAGAGAAATGTTTGGGATTATTTATCTCAAATTAGAAATGTGTGTCTTGAGCAGAGTTGGTGTGAATAATATTAAAAACAAACAAACTAAAACCTAAAAAAAAGTTGTTTTATGATGTAACGAGATGTCCAAACTCTGAGGAAATAACTTCTTTTTTTAAAAAGTCTAAGATGAATACTGATCTGAAGGCCCAGTCTCAACTTAAAATCATGCTCCAGTTTGAATGTCTTTTAAGCTATTATTAAAAGCAGTATCCTAACATCAGCAATACTGAATTATAAATGGTTAGGCCAAGAGGATTTTCCACATTAATTTGTTTCTTTTACAAAGTATCATTGGTTAATTTCCCCTGTTACTTTTAAAGGTTTTCATTATACAAAGAAAAAAAAAAGAGTTAAATAAAATTGATTGCATAAAATAGAAGGGAATATGCAATAGGCAGAAAATGCAAGAAGGGTACAATGGACTGAAGGAATCATACTGCTCTTAAACAGATCTGTAAAGGGACCTGAGGTTTGCCTAATCATTCTGTACACCACCACTCCCCCAGCATATATATATATGTATCAGGGGGTGGTATACATGTTACATAAAGCACATACATATGGTGGTATGGTTCAGTACATATAGCTGAAATAAAACATCCGCAATCCTACACCATTATTATCATATATCGTGAAACAGCTAACATTTTACTAAGAACATGAGACTGGAAAAGGAAGTCATATAAGATAAAAAATTTGGAAGAATAACAGCTCTTCATATTGGTATTCAGATCCTGGTGTTGCACATGACTCTTCTCTGTGTAGTGCTATGCCTGTCAGCAGTATCGCTTGGGCAACCAGGGGCTCCTCCTTCTGAGCAGGGCAGATTTGTCTCTTGGTGAGCTGTGAAATCACTGGTGGAGGTACGGCACCAGGGCACAGATTCTCATGCCGGGCCCCAGTGCCCACCTCCAACAATGCACGTGCATGTCTGGCAGCATGGATGATGTGCACCTCTTACTCAGAGTGAAAGCATCTGACTACCATGTCCATCCTGAAAGTAAGGGTGTGCTGACCTGGTGCTGTAAAACCTGCACAAAAAAAGGCATCCCTGGGACTGCCAGGGCAATTAGTCTGACCGTACCAGGGACACCCATGAATTATAGGCATCTCTCTAAAGATACTTCTTGCACCCAGAAAAGATTTCCAGGTGAAAAACAACTCCAAACCAGTTAGCCTGTGAAAATTAGGGTTAAAGTGGCCCTTTGAGTCAGGTAAAATTGCTTTCTCTTTCTAAAAATCTCGTGGGCCAAGTCACCTCAAACCACAAATACCTGCAGCTTTGTTTTGTAATAAAATTAACATTTTCAAGGGGGGGACTAAGGGAAGCTTTATTAAATGCACAGCATCAAAAGCCAGCCTTTCATTTCCATCAGGAAACATACCTTTTCTTTTAAGAACCACTAATTTTTTTGGGACTTTCCAAATGCAGCCCAAGCTCAGTTATCTTGCTAAATTGTACGAATCAGTAACAAATCTTTACTTGGCCGTGTTGTGAGCCAGATTACGAACAAAGGTGTGTATGACATTGTGATAGCAACAACTTAAATATATATATATATATATATGTATACATACTTTTCCTGAGAGCCAGTCCCACCTTGTGACTTGATGGAAAATGGTTGTGGTAATGTTCATTTATGGTTTCTCAGACTCCTTTAATATCGGGGAGCAATCTGCAGAACTAGAAAAAGACAAGGTGTCTTGTCAGGACACATCATTTCCTGAAGAATGGAGATATCGGAACAAATAGCATCCTAGTTCCTGCTGTTTCTGAACCGCAGCAGGGTTTCCCTGCTGTGGGAAACCTGCTCGCAAGGAGCCCAGCGAAAGAATGGAGATGAGGGCCGAAGAGAGAGGCAGCGGAGAGCCCTGTTTTGTAGGGTGAAGGCCAAAGGAGCCTGGCAGGGTGCTGGGAGGCTGGCAGGTGGGCCGGGAAAGGAGAAGCAGGCACAGGCATCACTGCCACTGTTCCCCACGCCCAAGCATTTGTAATTTTTTCCCCAAAAGAGCTACTTTTCGGTACCACATGGCTTAGGTGAAACTTTCCTTGAAGTCCTTCAGTCAAATCAGCCTGCGCCGCCAGAGCAAACGCGAGCCCAGAAGCCGCAGCACACAGAGAAAACCCACCCAGAGGTCATGTTTTCCCCACAAACATCCTGATTTTTTGGAGGTCGGGAGAAAGGGGTGTCCAAGGTATCGGTGCGCGGGGAACGGGGCTGCAGATACAGGCTGAGCTGAAGGATGGATCGGGAGAGGAGGGAGAGGGAGGAAGCACGACCCAAGGCAGAGGGGCCGCTCCGAAGGGGCCCGCCGTCGCCCCGCGCTGCCTCTTGGCTGTGGGCGGGGTGTCACCGCCCTTGGGCTGCCGCCGGGGCGGGCCGGGCAGGGCCGGGGGGATGGCGGGGGAGGAGGAGGAGGAGGAAGGGGGGAGCGGGGGTGTCATGCCGAGAGCGCGCGTCGCTGCCCGGCAGGCCGCGGCCCGACCCGCACCCCGGGGCGCAGCCCTCAGCCGCTCCCCCAGGAAAGCGGCCCCGCTCCCCGCCAGGTCCGGGACACCCACGCCCCGGGCAGCAGCCAGCCGCGTCCCGAACGGGCGGAGGGAAGGGGGAAGGAGAGCGGAGCCCTCTCCGCCGCTCAGAGGAAGGGGAGGGAAGGGGGAAAGTTTAGCGGAGAGTGTTTGAATCGGGACGTATCCCTAAAGAGCCTTTCCCCTGATCTGATTCAGAGGGCAGCGCTGGGAGGAGGGGGCGGCGACGACGAGCAGTCCTGCACCATCTGTAAAACTTGAAGGAGGCGGCGGAAAGGAGCGCGCGAGACGGAGAAAAGCGAGAGGGACAACTTTTCCGACACGTGAGTACCTCGGCGCGATGTGTTTGTTCCCCTCCTTCGGTGGCTGCGCCGAGCCAAAACAATGCGGGGCGGCGGCGGGACTGGAGGGGACGGGCGGCACGGGACGGGACGGAGGGGTCCTTTCCCTACCAAAACTCTTTGGTACCAGGCGGTGGATTTGGGGATAGTTTTTTCTCCTTTTGCTCCCTCTCTTCTTTTTCTTCTTTTTCTCCCCCCCCCCCCCCCCCCCCCCCGCCCCTCGCTCCCCGCTCTTTTTGTTGAACCAAATCAGAAATGTCAGTCAGTGCCAGTGAGTCAGAAGGGATCAGATTACAAGATCACTGAAACTGATGTCGGACCCGCTCACACACACCCCCCCACGGAGGCAGAGGCGCGGGCTGCTCCCCGCGGGAGGCGGGCAGGGATAAAACAACCACCAACAACACCCGCCGGCCCTCCTCTACCGCCCCCATCCCGGCTGTGTCCCGTCCCGTCCCCCTGCCCCGCGGGATGCCCGCCGGCCGCGGCGGGGGCCGGCCCCGCTAGCCGCGGCGGCAGGGGAACGGCGCGGAGACGAGCCGGCGGCCCCGGCCCTCGCCCATGGGCAGCGAGGGGGCTCGGCGGCAGCGGCGGCAGGTACGTACCCACTTGGGCGAAAAGTTCTTTGTTCCCCGGCTCTACTCCGGGTCACTTTCTTGTCGTTTCCCAGCTCTCTCTGCCCCGCTACCGGCCCCCTTCCCGCTTCCCTAACTTGGAGGCAGGGGGCACGGGGGACCGAGGTGTCTAACCCCCAAAATGGCTGTCACGGAGCGCGGGAGCCGAGGGCGCGGGGTGCGGGGTGAGGCGGGGGCAGTCCCCGCGCCGGGCCGGGCAGGGCTCGGCCGGGCACGTCCCGCGGCAGAGCTGCCGATGTGCGGTCGACAGCTGCCGTTTTATTTCCACCGCTTTCTTTCTCCTCGCCTCTACTCCCTGAGCGACTCCCGGGCGTTTTCACGCCTGTGCGGCGGGAGGCCGGCACAAACTTAGGGGGAAAGGCGAGAGGAGCGGGGGAGAATCTGCTGCCACATCTGGCAGAGCGGAGGGGCGCCCGGGGGGCCATCCTTCCCTGCCGGTTGCTCCCTGCGAGGAAAGGGACGCTCGGATCCCGGTCGGGAGGGTGGCGCGGGGGTGCTGGCGCCTCTCTGAGCAGAGTAGCGCTCGGCCCGCTCCGCGCCGTCGCTGGCACGGGGTCAGGCGGGGGAGCGGGGCGGCGGGACGGGCCCGGCCGAGGCCGGGCGGGACGAGCAGGGCGGCTGCCCCTGGGGAACTCTTCGGAGCCGCCCGGGCCCGGCACCGCGGCCCGGCCGTGCGCCGCCGAACTTTGGAGGGTGGGACCAGTGGCGTGTCCGCCGCGGTTCCGACTGTCCCGTGCAGTCGGTGGGGTGTTGGCACAACTCCCGCGCCTTAGGACGGGCCCGCCGGCTCGCAGCTGCTACCGCCCGCTCCCCAACCCGGGCACCACGTGAAGAGAAAAGGTGAAAGGAAACACACGCCCACCGTTCCCCATCTCACTCCCCAGTTTTGTTTTTAACCCTCTGGTGCGTAGTTTTTATCCGGTCTTGCGGGTGCGGTGTCCGTGGCCTTCTGCCAGTATGTATGTAGATATATTTATGTAAAACATTTTCTCCCAGCTCCTTGCCAGCTGTTCCACATTTTCCAGCTGCCACTTCAGTTTGAAATGATGGACTGTACAGATCTCAAAGAGCCTTTTACTCAAGAGGTACGGATAGCTGTCCGTTTGATGCACAGTGACACGTTTTAGAGGCTACTTCACTAAAGGAGCATTAAGTAGCAGCCCACTGCAAAATGCTCCTCTTCATCTCACCCCTGCTACTTCCCGCTTCATTTGCAAGGCTCAATAAACATGACTTTTTAAGCTTCAGCGTGCAGACTTCGTTTCCTTTGTGTGCGTGCTACAGAAAAACTTGGAAGAGAAATCTTCCATAGGCCTTGAGATATGTGGCTGATTAAACCAACAAACATTTTTAGGAGGGTACAGCTGCCTCTCTCTCTCTCTCTGTGCTGTAGATATCTGTTTTGAAATCGTTTTAAGTCACTGGAACAGTGAGAAATCACTATGTTTCTGTGTTCCAAAATTGTTTTTCGTGTGGTGTTCAGTGAGGTTATGAATTGAAATATGCCAGAACTGACCTTAAGTAGTTTGAATATTTGTGCAATTTCATTGTAATTTGGAAAGGTGCCTCACTGATTGATTCCTATAATTATTTCATTTAGGTCCTTTATTAAAAATTAATAATGATCTGACAGTTTCTTAATTATATATGTCATGATTATTTTGAAGGAAGAGGAATGCAGTGTTTTAAAAGTAAAGTAACCTTAAAATGTAAAATTTGCTATGTTCACACCATTGTATTTCAATCATGAAAATTATATTAAAAGTAATGGTGAAAGAGTTTAGCAGTGTAAACTGTAGGCAGCCTCTTGAGAGTTTGTTTATATAAGGAAGATTTGGGTATAACTAGATAGTATGTAAATACTTTCAGTTTTGTGTATAGCCCAATTCTAAAGCATAAATAATAGTAACTATGAGAGAAGGCTGTTCTAAGGACAGGGGATTATTTCTTTAAAAGCAGGATTATGTGATTTTGAATGAGTAGGAAGAATGAGTAAGAAAAGGACGCTTTCAGTGTATGTGTATTCTCTTAAGCAGCAGTGGAAGCAAGACTATGGCTTAAGGTGCTCGAATGAATGCACTCTTGCATTCTGATAATAGCATATGATTTTCAGCAGGACATACTGTTTTTTTCTGTAGAAGTATTGCAAAACAAAGCCATCACCTGCATTTTCCTGTGTAAGTGGAGTAACGTTTTTGGCTTGAGTAGGTGTGCAGTGGCCAAGAAAGTGTTTTACTGCTGTAGTAATCATCAGTTGTGAAAGACTGTTCATTTTCAAACACAGAAATAGTTAGTAGCTAAGAAATTAAAGTATCGATGGTTATAAATGAATTTTTTTTCTGAATAGTGTTGGAAAAACCAAAATACTCAAATTTAGAGACATCATAATTTGTTCATCTTGCAGGTTACTTGAATTTTTAACAAGATAAATGTATGCACTGATACTGACCCATGAAAGTTTCAGTTACACTTCCTGCCTTGCTTTGGGGAAAGCTGTTCAATTACCTGCACTCCTATAGTATTTGAATTTTATTCTGCATATTAGAGGAAGGAATGGCATATTTTTATGCTGCAGAGTGTTAGTGAAAAGTTAGTCATCTTCGCCTGATAAATAAGGAATTTGGGGGCTATGAAAGCAGGGTTTATTTGGAGTTACATTAGGAGGCATTTTAATGATCAGTGTTGCATGTGTTCAACTATATGGAAACAGAAATGTACAAAGAAAAAGCAGACTTGAGGAAAAGTGAATCAACGAGTCATGAAATCCTCAGGAAAACCTTAGTAATGGAATGTTAATGCTTTTAGACTATAGTAGATTACCTTAAAAGTCAGGCTTTTCTTCTTTATGCAATTGTTGTAAATCCCTAGCTAAAGAATACTTTGAAGAAAGCTTTAGTTTTTCTGGCACTCATATTCTGTAGTAATTCTGGTTGTTTTGGAAGATTCAAGATATTTTCTGCCAACATGCAGTTAGGCAATTAAAATGCTAAAATGGCTACAGAGGGAGCTTTTTATTCAACAAAAGGTTCAGCTGTAATAATGATTTCAAGTTGTCTTTTAACCACAGGTTTTATAGACATCCTCCCTTTCTTTAGACTCTGTCATTTTTATAAGGGAATTGATTTGTTATACTTTAAAATCAAATAAAATGAGACAGAATAAAC
The DNA here is from genome assembly GCA_016584745.2 of Phylloscopus trochilus trochilus. NCBI lineage: Eukaryota > Metazoa > Chordata > Aves > Passeriformes > Phylloscopidae > Phylloscopus > Phylloscopus trochilus. The sequence goes on along the minus strand of WQNJ02000546.1, from coordinate 54,089,003 downwards.
AAAAATAGGGCATGGGTGCTGCAGCAAACTTTTCAAGTTCTTTCAGTGCATTTTTCATCTTTACTTTTATTTGATAGGTCTGTGAAATAGAGCTGTAGACTGGCAGACTTAAAATGAAATTTCACACTTTGATGATTTTTTTTAAACTTTGATATATTGACAGCAAAAGGAGCTGCAAAGCTTTTATATAACTTCAGCAGTAACGCCAAGCAGCAGTCAAACGTCTCTATGCATTTGTGTTTAACTGCAGAAGAAAAACATGTCCATGGGCAGTAGAGGGTTCTTATCAACTCCCTAATCCCAGATCCCAGCAAACCTTGAGGGCATGCCTCAGATCTTGCTGAAATCATTGTAGACTCTCACAGTTTGCAGATTAAATATGCTATGTGTTCCTGGCTCCAACAACAGTTTTATGAGCTCACTAAGCTTCCTTTTTTAAGATCCCTTTCTGAAGTTTTTAGGAGCTGCTAAGGGCTATGCTGTCTATGGCAAGTGGTACTTGTTAATTTAGGGACACTTTAGGTATTTCATTCTGTCTGTAAAAAGAGCCAAAATTGCTATTTTCAAATTAAAAGTCGAGTTGCACTGAAAAAAAAGGAGCTCCTTTAAAGAGGGATTCTGTTGTTTTAATGTGTTTGTCAGTACACAAGGTGACAAAGTTTATACAAAGCTTGATTTGTTTTATGGGGCTTGACTTTGACCAGGCTCTTTAAAATGAGACTTTTCCAGTTATAATTCTAAGTACAATGCAGCTTTTAGTACATAATTTCTGAGCCTCTTTTATCCAATTGTGTTTGTAGCAGCTCATTAAACATACCTTTGAAGTTCTTGTTCTCCTTTACGTCTCAAAGAAGGGAAAATATATTCTGCCAAGAATGAATTTCTGTGAATCAGGTGGTTAACCCTGGGATTTGCTGACCCTTCTGAACGTATGGCATTGCTCCTCACGTTCAGAGTCTGGTCTTTTCTAGGTGCTAAACAGTTAACTCTTATATTTTATTCACGGTAATCATGTTTATGTATTCGGCGTAATAGTTCTAATTAAAAAGGAAAATACTTACTGTCCAACAACATGTGTCATATTGTTCCCGAGAGAACTTGAGCCAATTTTGTGCTTAAAGGTTATTCAATGAATGAAATTTTGAAAGCTTGTTCATCAAGGTACTGTACAGTTTCTGTTAGTTTTCTACCCCTGAATTCATTGTCCGCCTGGCCCGGTCATTAGTCAGCAGTGTATTAGTGCTGCCTTCAGGCAATGCTGCCCAGCACTTCTTCTCACCATTATAGCTCTAAAAGTGTGCTGTGCCGACTGGTAAAATAACTGCTCTGATTTCCGCTTGGCTGGTTTTGAGGTAAGTCCCCTCCCTGCCTTCCAGCTCACTTCTAATCCCTGCTTTCTTTTAAGGCTGCTTTCTGCAGAGATTTAGGGGAGAACTTTCTTAGATTGTGCTGGCATCATACTGTGGTTTTGTTGTGGTATACTCTCTACATGGGTAAATTGTACCTGCCTTACCTTGAAAATGTATTAAATTGGCTACTGACCTGAAGAGTTGGTTTCTCTCTCTTTACGAACAAAATAAGAAACAAGACAATTCACTGATGTTAAAAACCCCTGCAAGGTTATTTAGATTACAACAAGGGACAAAGTAATTGGGATAGAATGTGTTTGTCTCTAAATAGTTGATGGGTGTCAGAACTGATAATATCAGAATCCACTACAAGGAGATCTGATTAAATAATTTTCTTAGCTGAAGTTGCCACTCAAATGTCACGTTATTTTTTACAGTGATTATCAAGACAATTAGGCCTTTAAAAAAAATTGTTATTTATTTTTATTGATGCTCAAAATGTTGCTGTATTTTTTTGGTATCTGATATTTAGTTCAGGGTAAAGTACCCAACAGACCTTTTTGTGATTTAGAGCTGAGCCTCCCCCCGAAGGATTTGCTACTTTGTATGAGACTCTGTTTTCTTTGTACTGAAATCTGTTGATGTCAAGAAAATCAACTGCGTGTAAAGAATATATCATTCAGCTGCCCAGAGATTGAAGCCTTCATTAGATAAGATGTATGAATACCTGAAACTGAAGAGTCAGAAACACAGATCAAGTTAGTGTCAGTTCAGTCCGCTGTTCTGAACCGTGTATATTAAAATGAAATCCCAGCACTACTGATTCTTAAATACCAGGATGTAGTTTGGTGGGATTTTGCTTGGCTCTTCAATTCACTATGAATGTTTTTTCTAGGAAAATAATACAGCTGTGTAATTCTGTGATTACGCTATTTTAACAAAGATAGTGGATTGTGAAGCAGATTGTGCATTTGTAATGCAGCAGTTCAGATTTGTGCCACTGTGTTTTGTCAAGTTACAAAAACATGAAGGAATCATGATACAGTTTTCCTGCTATTATGAGACAGGTGTAAAACCTAAAGTAAACTGTAAAAGCTGAAGATAAAGTTTTATAAAGTACCTTTCACACTTGAGGTTCTTCCTGGGTATATGGAGATTTCCTAGCTCTTTAATGTGTTAAAACATCTGTGGTGGGTTAGAATGTGAGATTCTGGATGAAGGCATCCCTTAACCTGAGAGTATGCTGAGGAGATAAACAGGCTTCCAGGAATGGGACTGTGATCAAAACATGGCAGTTTCAAAAACATTCTACTTTATTCCTTTGATCTTGTTTTAAAATGCTAATTGTAAAATACGAAATAAAATCTTTTCTTATTTCACTTCATATCATAAGTTTGGAACAGAAGGCACATCTTTACAATAGATGTACATTAAATACATTCTTCCTTGAGCTCAATTCCTGTATAGGATGACATTGATATATAGATCTAGTTTTGTTTCTAAGGAATCTTTCATCTGTTGGGATTGATGAAATAAAACAAAGTGTGAAAAAAGTGGTCATTTCACTGGAATGCTGAGTTTCAGTGCTTAAAATTAGAGTATTTCTGCATTTTTCTGTCGAAGTTGTAGTGACTTCTTACTTGATTAAGTAAGTGGTGCAAAGCACACCCATTACAGATGTTTGTAATTTGCTTTATCAAGCTAAGAAGGCAAAGAAAAGAAGGCAAAAACCCTGCAAAACAGCCTGTATTGTCGCCATAAGTATCCTAGGAACAGTATCAGCAGAGGAAGTCTTAGAGTATGTTATCCACACAGCAAGTCTCGATATTGTCCCCCTTTCTGTTCTCTCAGAATATTCCTGGCCTTTCAGACTTTGAGCATATGAATGAACCAAAATCCAGGTTTCATAAAACAAGTATGTTGCCAAAGGAAGTCACTGCACTGTTACTTAAGTTTGTTTTGGATTTAGTGCTGCTGAATTCCTGAAGAAAGACAGCGGCAAAAACAGAATGTAGACTTGGTAGGGAAGTTTGAAGTGTCATTGCTACAAACAGTACAGTCCGCAGGAGATTTTTTTCCTACCCCCCCATGCTAATTCTTTTATAGCTAATCTTACTTTGACATAATTCTTAGAGTTTTTCCTGCTGCAGAATTTGAAGCACAAGAACAAGTAGGATTGCAAAACAAGCAGTAACACAGCTTATTCTGAATTTCTGAGCAACATTAGGCAGTTTAATTGGAAGGAGTTCTGATTTCTCCAGGGTAAGTGCATTACTAGTTTTAGGCACACCCCCTCTTCCCAAATACATTAAAGTATTTAGAGACTTGAAAGATATGTAACACTTTCTATTTTTTAAGAAATAAACTTTATTCTTTCCATTGTATTTAGATAGTTTGTAAGAGAGTCAAAAAAGGAATAAGGAAACCCAAGACCATGTGATTAAAATAACAAATGCTTACATGCAGAGTTAATGACCTGATTTGTTTTGTTTTCATTGTGGGGTTGTTTGATTGTTTGTTTTTCTCAATTTTAAAGTTCAGTTTCTTATTGTAAATACTCTCAGACAGTGAATTGATTATAAAATTTTACCCCAGAGGATATATCATATCTGAATTGTAAAACCACTGAGTCTGGGCTCTGTCTCCATCAGCTTTGTGTTGCGTGTTTCTAAACAGCAGCTTCTGTGAGGGATAGCCTAGTTAGAGATGGACAGTTTGACCTGAATCCTTCAGTATTGTTATCTATTAAGTACTGTTTACTGAATATGAAAATGAATCATCTCTTTCCTGGCAGAAATCTGTTTGATTTAGATACAGCATTTAATCTGTTGAAGTAATAATAAAAACATTTAATTGGGATTATACTTAACAATCTTTTAAATCCAAAAACAAAAGGAGATATAATCTGCTTGTAAGACTGTGTAGTTGATGTGTATTTAAAGCAACTGAGGTGCTGCCTCAGTAGAAAGTGCCACTTATTGATACAATTGTATGTGTATGTTTAAAATATTTTCAGAACTTTTAGGTAGCTGAGTTTATCTGTAGCAGAAATACATAAGCAAATACATGATTTCCCTGGAGTTGAGCAACTATTACAATCAATCAGTAGTTCAATGTACGCCACAGAATATTTTCTCACTTAGGATCTTAATCATGAGGATGCTAATAGTACTGGTTTGCCTAGTTGATTGCCTTTGTGTTTGTGATCCTCCATTATTGTTGCCACAAGCTATTTAACCTATCAGGAACAGATCAGAATGTCATTAACCAGGCTTTAGGTCTAGTTGTTTTTCATTCTTTATGGGGGGAAAGAAATCAAAGGAAAGTAACAAGGAAAGGACACCAGATAGTAATGAATTTGGAAAGATTCTATTAATACATGTTGTGTCTCTTAACTTGGGGTATTTTTCAATTTCAAGCTACGAATCCACCTGATACTGTCAAGCTTCCTTTCCTTTCCTTTCCTTTCCTTTCCTTTCCTTTCCTTTCCTTTCCTTTCCTTTCCTTTCCTTTCCTTTCCTTTCCTTTCCTTTCCTTTCCTTTCCTTTCCTTTCCTTTCCTTTCCTTTCCTTTCCTTTCCTTTCCTTTCCTTTCCTTTCCTTTCCTTTCCTTTCCTTTCCTTTCCTTTCCTTTCCTTTCCTTTCCTTTCCTTTCCTTTCCTTTCCTTTCCTTTCCTTTCCTTTCCTTTCCTTTCCTTTCCTTTCCTTTCCTTTCCTTTCCTCAGACAGGTTTAGACATATGCAGATAGCAACATTTATAAATCATGCATGTAATTGAAATGGAGAAAGGTATTGTGAAATACCTTGCCCCCCTCCGCCTTGTTGTTTGTTGTGGTTTTATATAAAGTGGATACAAGACTCTTTGTGCTGTTTATATTGGTCTTAGTCTTACTTTGAGTGGTTGTCTCAATGGGAAGGAACCCAAATAAAGTTTACCCTGGAGTAGTTAATGAGGGTTGCAGAATTCTGGTTTAGCTTACATAGAATTGGGAAAGGATAGAGCTATTCTAAAAACATACAAGTTAGTTCCTATAGCTGTTACAAAAATAGTGAGATATACCAAGAGGTTAATGTTACATTTGGGAGATACTTCTTAAAATGTGTCAGTGCTTGAACATTTTTCATCAGGGTCCGTCAGGGGTAACTTTGTCAGTGCAGCTTTGCCAGGAGGTTTGATAGAAAGCAATGCTGAAATCTAGGTGGGTTTTGGAAGTTAAATGTACCTCAATCAAGCCTGTGTAAATCAGTGTGAAATAGCTCCTGTAGAATAGCTTGTCTCATATACATTTTGCATTTCAATGTAACTGAATAGGATGCATTTTTTTTATCCTTAAATAATCCCGAGGAACGATGTAACCCATGTTGATAAAATTGATAAAGGGTCCTTTATGGTTGAGAGAGACTGTAATTTCCTGATTGTTCTTCATGCCTCCCCTTGTGTTTTTCACTTTCATACAGTTGTGCTGTTCAAGATGCATTGTATCCCCAAGGACTGCTTCCAGTAGTGTGGATCAAAGTAGTACCTATGAACACCCCAACTACCCAGAGTCATTTCTGGAAAATTAAACATGCTATGTTTGCTTCCACACTGATTGGGGCACTCTGGTTGCTGATAGCAATCAGTATGAACTTCCCTACTGCTGATGTAATGATGATGAATGCTGTGACACTGAGCTTTCAGACAGCTCTTCTCAGCGGATGCAAACCACTTGTTAATGAATTGTATGAACTACAGCAGCATCAAGTAAAACAGGGAAAGGTTTTACTTGTATGTTAAAAGATACCCCTCAAAAAATAGAAATAAACCAAAGAAAGGCAGAAAGTTTAAGTTCACAAGAAACATAAACCAGTCTTGAAACGCAAATTGAGAATTTAAAATACTTACATTTCAGCAGTTTGACCAAAGCAAGCAGTCTTGTAGTCAGTGAGTCTATTCCTAGCAAGAAGTGTTTTCACGGTCTGGTCTTTAAAACTAATGTATGCAATATAAATAAAATTATTTAAAAAGTAGTTCAGAGAGGAGAAGTGATACAGAGTGGAGATTTCTTGGAAAATTGAAATGTATGTTCAGAAAGGATCAAGTTTCTTGTTCTTCCAAGCACAGAGCTGTTCCACTGGTTTTGGTTAGTTTGGACTGTGAGTAAATGAGCAAAAAGATGTGGTTTTTTTCCTCCCCAGTGTATTAATATGATCATTTTTATTACTGGAAGTCATAGCTTTATAACCAACATACATAAGGACCAGAAATTACAAAATACTAATTTACTTGAAAGAATTTTTTTGTTTGAAATAAGTTTCCAGCATACTGCGATTTGTTTACACTCCTTTTAAAAGAGACAGTTTTCCTCATTTAACTTCTAATTCCAGTAGCTTGTTCCTAAAATTCCTTCAATATTATATGCAATTGGGGAAGGTTTACATATATATTTTAAAAAGAAGAGACACACCTGCAGGCAGGTTACTGTTTTCAGAGGGATTTAAAATGGAGATCTGGAATTAATTGTACATTGGATTTAGGCTTCAGGGATATTAGAAAAGGACCAAGCATGGTTGAATGGGAAAAAGCCATGAATGTTTGCTTTCAGGAAGGACTGTTTATCCCTCTATTTACCTATGGAAGTTCAGGCTTTTGCCAATATACTGTTATAGCCATTTTCTTGCCATTCATATGCACATGGAGATGCTGGATAGCCGATGAAACTAGCTGTCAGGTTTTTTGAAAATGGGACTCCTTGCTGGGTATAGATACAGATTGTCTCAGGGCTGGATGTGAGAACAGGAAAGTCACTGAAACACATGCTGGAGAGAGGTGCATACACTCTACTATAAGCCACTTTGTATTTTAATGTGGAGACAATGTCAGGCTGGCTGATTTTTAGAATGCTTTTTGATAGGGGTTAACAACCAGTGGAAAGTAATCTTTACATAACTGTGGACTTTTTTTTTTTTTTTGGTGAACTGCAGCTCCCATATTTCAGTGCAGTTTCTGAGAGAAAATAAAAATCAGCCAAATCTAAGGAGAATGTTTCTGGAAGATGTGTGTCTGACTTGTGTTTTCAACTTTGTCTTAAAGTAGTCTTCAGGATAAAAAAAAAAGATTTTTGGTGCGCCATATTGATCTCCTGATGACTGCTTCCCTGAGGGGCATTCTTGGCAAAACATAGCAAATCACATCCCTCTGATTATTAGTCCTGACATCTCTTCTGGCCTTCTTTACCTTCCTAACCATGCTTACCACCGTAGATGCACCACTGCGGGTTTGCTGGATCTGCAGGAATTCTTGCAGGTATGTGCTGGTTTGAAAGCAAAACCAGTGAGACTCCAAGTCAGAAATACAATTTAATACGAGAAGAGAGAGAGGAAGAAAAAAAAAAGAAAGAAAAAAAAAAGTAAAATAAAATAAAACAAATGGAATAATACAACCTGATACCCTGTTGATTAGAGTGGCGGTAGCAGTCCAGATGAAGTGGTCTTGTTGAAGCAGTAATCCCGTAGAGAGGTCTGATATCTATTGTCCTCTGGGAATCCAGTGAGTAAAGGCTGCTGTGCTGTCCCAAGTCCCAGATTATATCCAGGTGGGAATGCTTGGCTCCTCCCCCTGGGGAGAGCATCTCACAATGGGCTGATATCATTCCACCAGTCATGCAGTGGGTCCTTGATTGCCCATTAAACAGAGAGAGCTCCCTGAGGGAGTTACCTGTGAGTCATGGGGCAAGGCATTGATGGCCCATTAACAGAAGATAGTCCAGAGGGAGGGGGCGAGGGAAACACTGCTCCACTTGGTTTCAACAGCTCATGAAGATGGTGATAGAATACATTGGGCACATCTTACATTGTAACCTAGGACAAGGTGTCCCTGCTATGTGTGTGTGGGTTGGGAGCAGAGGAAGGAAGGCACAGGAGGAAAGGCCTGCAGTGCCAGGGCCATTGGCTGGTGGTGCAGGGTGTAGAGCTGAGTGAGAAGGTTTACTTCAGTGGTCCCTCTTTCATGATGACATGAATAAAAGCAGCTTTCTGAATGTAAACTAAGTAGACATCAACCAGAACAGGTAGTAAGAGCAGATGTTGCTATTAGGTCTTGGCCAGTTCTGCAATTTTCTCCAAAAATTTAAGTGCCGCTTTAGGCCTCTGTTCCGTACTGTGGGACACCAGGGAGCATAAAACAGAAAAGTGATAGAGTGATGAAGAATATGGAATTATGTCTGCTATTCTTTCTTCCAGTAAAGGTGACCCCAAAGCACCAGAAAAATCTCTTTGACAGGCTGTTTGGGAAGGAAATAAAGTAGCCAAGAGAAGGAAATAAAGTAGCCAAGAGAATGGATGATGTCAGTCTGACCAGCCACATGTTGCTGTTAAATTGCAGATGACCCAGAGATGCTTTTAATGAGATTTAGGCCATCATAACTCCTTGAAGTACCTGCATTTTCTGAGAGGTGGTAGGATTGGTTTGGAATGGAGGTCCTGTCGTGATGGAGGGGGGAAGGAGGTGGAGATAAGTGAGGAGGTGGAGATAAGGAAAGGCTTCTTGCACATGCCTGCATAGACATCTGTATGGCAGGAGGCTGTGGAACCACTTTAGATGCCTGTCATCATTTTCATGACCTCTTCCCAAAATGTTTCATGCCACTCCATTGGCCTTGTGGAGGCAGAGTATGTGGTTTCTTCCTTTCCAGTTTTATAGGGAGTATAACTGCTTCCTTTCATGACTTGAAGTCAAAATAAACACGCTTATGAAGCAAGGACAAAACAAAAAGGGGGACTAGTTCTGCAGCTTCATCTTCCAAGTTTTCAAAGTCATACTCTTTTGATGTAAATGAAGATGCCGTCTCAGTAGCAGTCTTGGCCCTCAGAAGGCAGTGGAAGAAAAATAACCACAACTGAAGATGTATAGCTTTTTTAGTTCCTTCAGAGATGCATAGAAAATCACAAATTTGAGAGAATGTTAAATCACTCAAAGGTGGTTAGTCAGAGGGTAGGAGGATACATTGAAGGACTCACTCATGCAGTGGTTGGAGGCTGGGTAGAGGCAGGCTTTGGTATTTATGTGGCCAGGGCTGTGTCGAGAAAATAAACACGTTCCACTCAGTGTAGGGGGAACAGCTTGGCAGCAGTGCCAGCGTCTCCACTCTCTACTAATGCAAGAGACTGAAAAGCAAGATATTTGACCTAATTGACTAAACTGGGGATGCCCTAGTGTGAGGTGTGCAAAGGGAAAGAGGGAGAAGGCATGTGAGAAATTTGTAAAGGTGCTGTTTAGAAAGCTCATGTGAGATCTCTTCTCCAGGAAACTTATGCATTGCAGGGTAAAAATCGGGGCTGCTGCAAGTTGAGTATTGTTAGATCTCTACTACTCTGTTTGAAGACACCTGACATTCCCCTTAGTGTTCTGGTAGGAAGTTGTTTCACAGATCACAATATTTATAGCACTTTCACAGGTAGATCTTGAGAGTAGCCTTAGAAGTCCTCTTCTGTGACAGGCAGAGCTTTGCTACTCCTGTTTTTAGCGAGCAAGAAACTCAAGGGAAGAAAAATACCTTGCCAAAGCTTAGACAGTAGGTCAGTGGCAGAGAGTCTCTGATGTCTAGCCCAGTTCCTTGGCTGTGCTGCCTAGCTAAATAATGATTCATTTAGTGATTGGGCTCTAACTTTGATCCCTACTGTATAACAATGAGGCTTTGGAGTGTTTTATTGTACTATTAAAAACAACTACGAGGAAGGTGGGAAAGGGACGGTTTAGTGGACAGCTGTGTTTGTTTTGAATTGGCTTTGTAGCCTTTTTTTATTTTGGTGTTGTTTCGTCTTTTGTTTTTTGACTGTCAGAATTTGGGAAACAGGTTACTAATGTAATTACACTTCATTATACTTGTGGCTTTTTGAAAAGTTTAAAAATTTTATTTAAATGGTGTCCTAGAAGAGTGTGACTTTCTTCCATTTTATACCCATTTGACTACCAAGCAGTGTTGCTCAGAGCAGAAAATGAATTATTATGTTCTGTTCTTGTTGCATAGATTCATGTTCAGCCTACAAAAGGACGAAGGTATTTGGTTCTAAGCATGATGTGTGCTGAATATTGATGATTTGTGTAAAGCATACTTGGACAGACAGGTGTGCATCAAGTTAAGCTGCAAGTTAGTGCTTAACATTTGTGTTGTTCACAGCCTCAGATCCTTGCAGTCTTGAGTCTTGGTGTTCTTGCACTGCTTCACAAGCAGTGATACCCTTTGGAAGGTTTTGGGCTTCTTGTGTTTCCATCAGGAATGTAAAATACCTGAGAATAGGGAGAAATTATTGGTAGGGTATAAAATGAATGTATCACTGGAGATGACACTGAGAACATCCAGGAAAGGCAAAATAACCAGATACACAATTGTACAGAACGTTCTATTTTCAGCATTTTCATGAAAAAGAATGTGATCTCATTATCTGCCACCAGCAATAATATTTATCTTTCCCTGTGGTTTTCGGGGTGTTTCGCTGATAGAATTTTGTTTGAGTTGGATTTCTGAAGAAACAAAGTGAGAGATGTTTACATGAGTAACAAGGTGTAGAGGTAGGATAATTCCTGCTGCAGTGTGTTCCAATACCACCAATGTTGAAATTTAAATATTTGGCTTCTAAAGTCAACATCAAGGTCTGTCTTGATTTTTTTTTTGTCTTGTTCCAAAGTGCTCTGAGCATAAGAGAAAAATGCTGGCCTTTTTTTCCCTTGGATTCATTAAACCCCCGCAGAATTGGAAGAAATGGACCTACCCATCAAACAGCATAGTGGTTTGTGATGCTGATTCTCTTTAAAGGCAAGCATGCCTAGTTTTGGTGTTAGTATTTCTTTAAATTCCTCAGGAATTCATGCATGCAAACATGATTTGATAAGCTTACAGAACTGTGAACTGCTAATTCAGTTGTGCTCCAAGCTCTTCTTCCGGTGAGAGGGGTGAGAAGATATGGCCTAAGCTTTCAAACAGTCTTTAGAGTTTATAACTCTCTTGTTTCATTCAGGTATTAGTACAAGGAGAGCTGAAGTAATGAGAAGTCATCATGGAGGCGCAGTCCCACAGCTCTACCACAACTGAGAAGAAAAAAGTGGAGAATTCCATTGTGAAATGCTCCAGTCGAACAGATGTCAGTGAAAAAGCTGTTGCCTCCAGCACAACTTCCAATGGTGAGTAACAGCAGGGATTTACTAGCAGCCAAACCTACAGTAATTTTATGTTCACTGCATTCCTTGTGAATTGAGCATTTGCACCTGGATCATTGTTTGTTCTACAGAAAGTCTAAAGAAAGCGAATGGAGGAGGGGTGATAGTGGTGGAAAGTGGTGGTATACAATAAGGCCTATTTTGGCATCAGGCACAGTCTCTTTCTTCCAGATGTTCTAATTTGAGATGTAAATGTGCTAAGTTATTTATTATAGGAAGTTCCTGGTTTGGGTGTTTTGGAAGTTGTCTTGATTAGCCTGGCAGGGCCTGCAAGTGCTTTGCATTTGGTCATTGAACTCTCTTACACTAGTTAGGTAATTAGTTATTACTATAGAGACAGACGTTGGTCTGTCAAAATTAATGGCAAAGGGTTTTTTTTCTTTTCTTTTACAAGTAAGCTTCCTTCTCACAAAGGGCTGTCCCACCTCGCCAAAGTTCCTTAATTCCCGGAACAAGCACCAAGCTAAGTGTGTATCCTCTGGTGGATTCATATCAAAGTTGTGAATGTACAGCTTGTAGATTTGTAAAACTGGAGTAGTTTGCTTAACTTTCCCCAGAGGTTATATCTCAGTTGACAATTTTACATATTTCCTGCCTCTCAGAAGAGTGTGAACTAATCCCAGCCCTAGACCTTTTCATTGTTTGGTGTAAGAGGGCTGAGGGTATTGGTTCCTACTAATGCAAAGCTCCTGTTGCATTAGGAAAGAAAATTGCTGGAAATGGTGTGGGCAGAATTTAGACCTATGGATTTTGGATAGTTGCGGATTAACTGCTGTTTTTGTACAAATCAGTCTAGTAATGTCTAAAACCAGAAAATGCCTTTCTGTATATTTGTGGTCCTGGTGTATTTTCTGGCAAAACATTTTCTGTTCACACTTTCTGCTTTCATCATGTGTTCACTTATCTGGGCTTGTGGTCCAGGTCAGGTTCTCACTTTGATATTTTGAATAAAGGTTTCTGCTTTCTCAAAGAAACAGGTTATGTCCCACTGGACTACACGAGAAAATACATGAATCCTACAGCCATACTAGAGGGGAATCTCCATGGGTCAATAAAAATTAAATGGCACATGTCCCAGTATCCTTCTGTGTGAATGGACTTCAGATTCAAAGCAAACTCAACACCTGCTGACCCATTAGATGGAATTGATCCCCATGAGAGTATAAAAACTCTTGAGCTGCTGTGGAAAAGGTTGCATCAGTTTTCTAAGGCATATGAAATTAAATCCTCAGCTGGTGTAAGTCAGCACAGATCCGTTGCTGTCAATAGAATTACAGTGGTTCACATTAGCTAAAGAGGTCCCCATTGTATTTTTTTTAACCGATAATAGGATTTTCCACGTTGGCCCAACTTCTCAAACAGATGCACAGTTAAACACATGCATATTCTTTGATGTGTCAGGGGTTTGTACTCAAACATTCATCTCTGACTGTTTGGGCTAGTTTGAATGTTATTGGTAAACATTTAGATTTGGAGGGCTAAAATGAAAGCCTTCAAGATTTTTTTGCCTAATTCTGAGACTGATCTACCCTGTGGTCAAGTAATTTTCTTTCTTCAGCGGTAGTATTAGTTCTTAACTACATTGTTCACCTATGGGGAATGTATTACTGCATGGCAGGGTCATCAAACTCCCAAGAGTTGGAACGATGCTAATGTAGTACACATCCTGGGGCCCAAGACTTCCATTTCTTAAGGCAATGACAGTTAACTTTGTTTTCAGTGGGTAAGTGTTGGCTTTGTTAGTCTTTGTATTTAAAGAAAGTCACCAGGGTCTCCAAGGTTTGCTTTTCTAATCTACCTTCATGCATAACAGAGACACAACGACTTTCCAGAGATGCAGAGCTGGGCTTCAAAGGGATAAAAAATTCGATTCCTTCTTTGATATGAAAAGTTTACTCTTAGTTTAGAGACTTCTTGGAGCATGTACCAAAACAAGTACTAGTATTCCAAGTACAAGTACTCCAAAACAAATACTAGTACTAAAACTTTAGGAACTTAAATGAGAGTTCTACTCTTTCAGTGTTTTAAAAGTTTAGCTTCTTGAAGATGTGATTGTCATGATAATAAATTTTGGTTTACAGGGACAATTTACATGAAAGCTGGAGCTTGCATCACATTTGCATCTTTTGTTCTTTAATGCTGGAATGCATATTACTACAGGAACATGATCAGTTTCTATAAGACACCACTCCTACAAAACATGCAGCTTTTGTGGATTCAATGCCTCTTTTTTTTTGCAAAGGGCTGTGGTAATGTTAAATGTTGTTATTTACATTTGAATACTCTGCTAAACAAGGTAAGGTACCCTTAAAATAACAAAAGGACAGAATGATCCCTGCTGTTCTTCTCAGAAGACTGATGTCATTGCAGAGCAACATCTGCGTATCATACCAATGTCACTTCATAATTAAGTCTAATATCAGTGCTTCTGCCCTTCTGGACAACTCATGAATTAACAAAGTTTGCAGGTTAAAGTTCTATTGATACCTATCTGAGGTGTGATGTACAGACTAGTGTTTTCTCAGTAGTTCTGCTGTCTTCTGAAAGAGTCAGAACTTGGATCATAAACAGATGGAAAGCTGCTAGTTATAGCTTTTGTGCAAAGCATACAGTCATGAAGAAACAAAGAAAATGCTGTTATTTCAACAGCTCCCAGAAGTAAGTGACACACCCAGGAGCAGGATCTATGTTAACATGGCTATTTGAGTGTGGAAAACTTTTAAATCATATGTTGTGCAGACTGTGTATTGAAGAGTTTGCTGAAAATCTAGATGCAAGGGGAACTGAGTGGGAAAGGTGACCTGGAAGCAGAGCTCACATGTTAACCTGAACAATGCAGTAGAAGTTCTGAGGCTCAGACTAAGGGTGCCCTTTGGAAGATAGCAGCTGCACTGTAGTCTTAAGCACTGAACAGGCATGGGCTACAGTTTACGTTAGCCACTTTTGCTGAGCTCCTGTCAATACTTAATGCCATAAAGATTTGTTCTGACCTCATCTGAGTACAAACTCTGTATTGCAGAGATGCTTGCAATGTGTTAGATACACACCTGCCAGCAGTTATTTCCATTATAAACCCCTAAATTCCAGGACAATACATGTACTAGAGCAAATTAAAACTTCTTTTAAAATACATGTGATCAAAAAACTAAAAAAGAATTCATAATTTGTAATAACTACAATGTAATAAGGAAATGCAGTAAGAAAAGTCTTTGGTGCACTTTAGTTCCCAGTGGAACCACTTGCTTTGTTTTGGATTCGTTTTTGCAAGCTTTTGGTTTTTTCTTCTTTTGTGTTTCATTTTGTGTGTCTCAAACAAACTGTATGCAGTTTACTACGATGCATTCCTTTGCAAGTTGTTCCTTTTCATCCTTTGTTTGACTTCTATATTTACTGCTAGGCTAATATTCAGGAGGACAAAAACTGCTAAAGAAAACTGCTAGTGGAGATGTTAACTCACAAAAGACTGTATGAATAAAAAAGTTTGTGCTGGTGCATAAAGTAAGCTTAGTTTTAGTATGGTGGATTTTCATAACCTCAGGCTGATCTGCTTTAGCAAGGTAATAACAACAACAAATAAATGACGTTTATGTCATGGCTGTGCCGCTCTTGTTACACTGGATTAGAGGCCAGGGCCTTGGACCACCTCACTAACACAGAGGCTGTGTTGTCAGATCTTGTCTTCTCATATGCACATTTATGCCACTTTTCTGGAAACAAGGCACCCTGTTCCTTACCATGTCAGAGCATCGATTTAGGTGGTTCTGAAGGTTGCTGCATGCACACACAGGTTTCTAGCAAGTTGTTCAAAGAATGGCTTTCGTACAGTTGGTCTCCATTGATAAACTCATTAGTTCTGTGCTCCCGTTGGAGGGCCTTTGTCTGGTGTTGCAGGTCACAAAACCTGCCTTGCTAGACCTCTGGTGGATAATACAGTACCTCCTGCAATTTGAAGTAATTCCAGGGTTAGAAAGAAATCGTCAGGATTCCAAAACTGGAAATGTTGGAGGAGTCTGCCCAGTGACTTGTCTCACTGCATTGTGATGAATGCCTGTGTGAAGGCTTGTTCTTGACTGCTCCTCCATGCTGCTCCTTGGCCCCTGTGTGTCGCAGCCTGACAGACCAGCAGCACGCCAAGTCCATATGTCAGGCTGAGTGCTGCAGTGCTGGAGCAGAAAACTGCTTGCTGCATGCCCTGCCTGTGCAGCTGTGCTGCCTGCCCTGGTGCAGTGGCCTCCTGCCGCCCCAGAACCAGGAGTTGCCTGCCTTCCTGAGCATTGCAGTAAAATCATGAACTCCAGTCTGGTGAATTTAAGCAAATGCCTTGCTTTAGCCACAGGACTAGTTCTGTTTGCTGTAATAATCTGGTTATTTGCATGCTTACAATTAGGCAGTGGCTTTAATGCCTTATCAGGCTGGCTGCTTTGACTCTGCATTCTGTTTTGTAGGTGAATTGGATTTATTGTTAGGGTGCTTCCTTAGAGGCTTTGTTTAAAAAAACCTATACTAACTTAACACAGCCCTCGGCTTAATGACATTTGTTTTTTTCACTTAATCTGTACCATAGATATAATTAATTTTTTTGCCTTAATTTCAGAAAAGTAGAGGGAATTTCTGTAAGGACTGAACTGATGCTTGTATAAGGCAAGACTGCTCTTCACAGCATTGCTTGGAGAACATTAGGAAATTGCTGTATTCAAACTTGATTTATTTACTGTTTGGCTTGTGAATTTTGTTGGTGACTTGAATGCTTCCTTCTTTTGGACATTTTGGCTCAAAGCTGATGTTTTTAATGTTGCATTAAAACAATGCAGTTATTGTATAGGAACTCCCTCAGTGTCTGACGGGCAAGTACTTATTTTCAGTTTGATGTGTTTTGTCTAGTTTTCGACCCATGAGCTTGTTCCAGTGTAATCTGATATTTCTTATTAACCTATTACTCTGCCTTAAAAAAAAAGCTAATTATAAACGGGTGTAGGCTGTGGACTTGACTACCTTTATCAGAATCAGATAGTTATTGAAAACATACTTTAAAGTGATAGAAAGCAGAGATTATTGTCTTAATGATGATGTAACTTTAAACCAAGCTTGATAGATGGATAAATGAGAGGAAGTTCATGCGTCCACTTTGATTGTTTCAGAAGAAGAGCCAGCTTCATCTAGGTCTCTTTTTTTTTTTTCCTTCTTCCTAGTACTTTCAGAATTGATTGAAGGAAGTATTCAGCAGTCTGCAACCCCATAAAAATCACATTTCCTGTTTAAACTTTCAGTTCGTCGCTTGTCCTGCTGCTTGCTTTCAAGCCTCACCATAAAATAGGTGTTAATCATAATACCCATTCTTGGCCCCCTTGTTGGACGGATGTGCTCAGGGTCCTGTTGAGAGGTCAGGGTTCAAATGAGGTTGTTAGGTATCAAGAAACATTGCCTGTACTATTTTAGTGACTTGTAAATTGAGCCTGAATTGATTATGTGGGACGTCGTTCTACAAAGTGATCACCCTCTTCCCTTGAAATCAAAGAGGATGGAGGGGCCCTCTTCACTTCTCATTTTCAGGTCAAGGAGGAAACAACATCCTGTAGTTTTAGATGCTGGAGATGATAACTTCAGTGTACATGTTTTTCTGACAAATTTCTTCTTCAGCAAGACAAATAATGCAAGTAATCCCTATCTACAAGTGGTATAGAGCAGCATGGAAGTTAAGGGTAGACTGGCCACATCTGGTAGCCCAGAAAAATAAGGGTAAGGACCTTTGTAAGACTGTAAGATTTTTTTGTAATCTTCTGTTCTATATTTGCGGCCAGGTTGTGAGAGGATAAACTTAAAAGAAGGTACTTTCCCTAGGGGAGAATAGGCTACCCTGATGCCTGGAAGTATTGGAAATGAAAGTATTGGAGGTTGTAATTAAATGGGGACTGCATGTCTTGGTGTATTGTAATCTGATGTGAGTAGCTGATTAAATACATGTCCTTTTGGAGTAATGCACCCGTGGTCCTATATGGTTACTAATAAAATTTCAGTCATCAAGTTATGGCTTATAACTTGATACTGTAATACTGTAATAACTCATTCTGCCTGATACTATTTTCTAGTGTTGTTCCTCAGTGTGCCAGCCCTACACTTAGCCTACTCTAAATCCAGTGATCTGCAAGTGCAATACAGTATTGCTTCATTAATTCTGCTGAGATTTCCCTTGTTTTTTCCCCCTTCTCTCCCCTCCCTGCAGTGGTTAATGGCATAAGGGATATTAAATGTCAATCCTCCTGTATCCCTTTGCAAGTTCCAGAAAGATATGATTGAGTGGCTTATCCCTGCAATCACTGTAATCAGTAAGTAATGACCTAACATTCTGCTGGATAACATGAGGTGGAATCAGGAGAAAACATTAGTTAGCAGCAGAAGCTTGCCACCTGTTCAAGGTAGAGGTTAAGTTTAGGAAATTTTACATTGGTGAGATTTTTTTCCTGAAAAACAAACAAACAAAAAAGACTCAATCCTAAAACACCCAAGCAGCCATATTAAAATTGTACCTGGGTTTTGACATAGAAGTGATAATAATAAAAGGTTTTAAACTATGTTTCTGCAGTGTGATGATGGTACCATGCTCTGTATCTTGTGCTTTGCAGGAGTCTAGTGTCAGTCAGAACTCAAAAAATTCAGCAGTTACAGCCCACAGTAGTGGTGAGGAGGAAGCAACCAAGAGGTTTGATTTGTAGAAGAAAAAAGGCTGCTGGTGGCTGAAACCTCAGTGATATTGTTAGCCTTCCAAAAAAGGCTAGATCACTGCCATCAAGTGCTGGTCTCAGGGGAAGATATCCTAAAAGAGAATGGGCCTCCTAAAGACTTTGCACTGCTGTGCCAGCCTGTGCCACTGAAGTGGGGAGGCTGTATGGAAGCAGCACTGCTGCTCCAAGTGATAGCATCTTCCTCCCAGCTGCTGGAAATGGGTGTCAACAAACAAATGGGTGCCAGGCTGCTTATTTTAAAAATTAAGGCAGAAAACTTCTGGATCCTGGTTCCCAAAAGGAGAATCTCTAAGTGAAGGAGCTATGCAGATCAAATCATCTTCTTAAAGTAAATAAAAAAGATTTTTTTAAAAATCCTTCTAATTGACTTAAAGCTAGGCAACCCTTCTGGCAGATGCAGTATTTGGCTTTATTATCTGAACTGTGTAAATTAGGCAGTTGAAGTAATTAAATTACTTACCAGATTTTCAAATGATATTTGTCTTTTCTATCTTCAGATATGAAATAGATACTTTCTATTTCATATCTATCTCCAGTTAAAAGGAAATAATCAGGAATCAGTGTTGCATTTGACTATATCCCTGGTCTGTATGTTTCTATTTACTTCCCCCCCGTTTGTTTTTTTTTCTTCTTTTGCAGAAGAATCAAAACTTCAGCTTCTGCTTACATGGAAATTATTACTAGTACATATGCCAATAAGTGGGAGAAGTGAGCTGAGTGAGCTATAGTCTGATTATGAAGGTGCCATATTAAAACTACATTTTCTGTATACTTTCCAAGCCATATCTCATTAATTTGGAGTAAGAGTGGAAGGGGAGGGAGATGCATTCTTTTGACATACCAGCTAAAAGGAAATGAGGTAGATTTTTAGTGCCGTGTTATTATCTTATTTCCCATTAAAAGTATTTGCCTTTGATCTGTACTGCAAATGGTCACAATTTAATTTGCAGATACTATTTTTGCTCATGAAGCTGGCAATTCAGAAAAAATATTTGCTTGTAAATGTGATGTGGACCAACTAATGAGTGCATGCTTCAAATGTGCAGAGGCACTTTGAAAAAGAGAAGTATATAGGAAACACTGGATTTTGTGCAGACAATTTTAAAATTTGGCTTATAAGGCATTAAGTGTCAGATTATCAAAAAGCACATCCTCATCTTGTGCCTGCAGTCAACTGTAGTCTTGCTATACAGGAGCACATTCTTTGCACACGCCAACCACTTAAAATATGCTGTTTTCCATTCATTTAGTATGACTTTTCCTGCATGTTCCACATGCAGCCAAGTGGAAACTTAAGTCCCACAAATGCAATAGCTTGAAAATGCACACAGATGTGCCAAACTAAGGGGAGATTTTCTTGTTCTGTTAAATAGAACGGG
This sequence comes from Phylloscopus trochilus trochilus, assembly GCA_016584745.2. Classification (NCBI taxonomy): domain Eukaryota; kingdom Metazoa; phylum Chordata; class Aves; order Passeriformes; family Phylloscopidae; genus Phylloscopus; species Phylloscopus trochilus. The sequence goes on along the minus strand of WQNJ02000546.1, from coordinate 54,069,341 downwards.
TTTGTACTTGTGCAGTTTTTCCTAAGATGAGATGATAAATTGCTGAAACTGAAATTAGTATTGTAGACCATGTGCTCTCTCTGTGCCCCTGTCCTGTGCTTGCTTTTCTCATCTTTCTAGTGTAGGTTCATACATAACACATACACACTAGTGTAGTGTAGGTTCATATATAACAACAGAAGGTTTTATGTATGGAAAAGTTCTTCTGGGGCTGACCAGCAGTGTTTTCCCCTTCTCCTGGTCTCTCACTTTTCCCTCCTTCTTTCTCTCCTTTTTCTTCTGTCTCCTTTTTCTTCTCCTTTCTTTCCTTTCCTTCCCCCCCGCCCCCTTCCTTTTAGTTTTCAGAAAGTTGAGTTCCATCCCAATTATTAAATCTTCGGAGACCATTCCCACATGGTTCTGTAAATGGTAGCTTCATCCTGAGTTCTTTCATCTCTTTTCCTGCTCTCCTAGCTTGACAGTTGAAAAGGTCTGACTGTGCCACACAATGGTTTGATTGGTTTCTCTAGGGGAGGCTTTACCCTGCCTCATCATTCGCCAGGCAGGTGGACCAGAAAGTCTCTTGATTCTTTTGTTGCCTCTCAAAGTCCGAGGTCTTTGACTGAATAAATCCTCCGTCATGGGATAATTTGCTAAAAGGAGACTGAAAGATGTGAGAGAAAAGCTTCGCTACTTGGGTGCTGAATTAATGAAATAACTGGGCCTTGGTGTTTGCAATTGAAAAATCACCAGGAATGCAATGGGTGGAGACAGGCTTCAGAATGCAAGCCCGTTACTTCCCTGTAATAAACTATGAGAGTTTTAAATGATATTACTAAATACGTCGGCTCGCCTGGCCGCCTCTGGTTATTTGCATTTTCCCTGTTCATTCAGCAGGGGAAGCCCGAGCAAAATAAAAGCCATTTTGGTACAGAGCCTGGTTAGTCATTAGATTATTATGAGGGGCTGGAAAGAATTCCATATGACAGAACTAGGGTTGAGTTAACACAGGACGAAAAGTAATTTACAGATAGGCTGTCCTCAGCCATCTTCGTAGCCCCTGATAAGGTTTCATTTCAGAATGGATAGGCGACATTTCCACTTACGGGCCCATTCTGCGACACCTGTGATAACAGCTTCTGGATCCTAATTGAAATTGGTTTCAAAATGGATTTTCACTTTTCTCTGTCTGTGGAAAATATTGAATGGACTCAGAGCTGCCACAGAGAATCCCAGACCTTGGAAAATGGAGCAAGAAGCCAGGATCATCTTTCATAACTGTGTCGATGATATGACAGTTTTGTTATCTGTCTTATTAATGAAATCATTGATCACCTGATGAGGGAGATAATAAACTACATTTTTGCTGCAGTTCAGGAAGCTCAATTAGATTTTTAAAAATACAGATGGTGAAAAAACCAACCAAAACAGTCAAGTGAGTGTTTTCAGGTCTATGTTCAGCTTTGCTTTTCTTGAAGGGTTTTTACGTGGAAGAAATCCCTGAGACTGTAAAATGTTGACTGCGCCTTGAGGTTATTGAAACTAAAACAAATCTGATGCTCATGTTAAGAAGTACTTTTTTGTTTTTTGTTGTTTTTAACAAACTGCACTAAGTAAATAACACTTAAGTCCTAGTAAGTGCCATGGAAACTCAGATGAAAGGAGAAACAATGGAGCTCAATTTTAGCTGAAGTGGGATTAGTGAGCCAAACTCTGAATGCCCTGATGTGGACAAAGGCTGGTGCTAAATTTATTGAATGCATGCCATGGTGCTGGTTCTCCTGAAAATTACTTCTTCTCTAAAAATGGATGTCAGCCTTTATTTCTTAAAGCTGCTCAGATATTCTGGAAAAATAAGGCTTTTTTTTCTTCTTTTTTTCCCCCCTTTTTTCCTTTTTTCTTTTTTTTCTTTTTTCTTTTTTCTTTTTTCTTTTTTCTTTTTTCTTTTTTCTTTTTTCTTTTTTCTTTTTTTTTTCAGTTAATGGACTTGAGAATATTTTAAAATGCAAGCAAATGTAATAAACTACCTGCTCAGGATAAAATGTATGTCCAGGCTTCAAAAATAAAATCTGAAAGGATTTTGTGGTATTTTATTTCTGTGGCTGTTTTCTAATTATTGGGGAAAAAGATAAATCTGTTGTTTGTGCTTGGTCACTCTGGAATGTATGCTGTGTTCTTTGAGGAAGGTGGGAAGGGATAGTTTTTCTGAAGAGGGATGCCAGTGACTTCTCATATTTCACTGTGAATTGTATCCTAGGTGTTTCTTCAGTCCCTCCACTGGTGTGGGTCAATCTATACCCCTTTTTAAGCTTGAAAGGGGAGCTCTGATCAAAGGCTTGAGTGATGTCACTGATCCCTGGTGATTGATTAGGAACAGAAGTTCTGGAGCATTTTGCATGTCTGCCTTTACCTTATCGCTTCAAATCCATTAGTACCTTCCCATTAGGGTAGCTTTCAGTCAGGAGAAAAATTACCTGTGCATGTAAATATATACACACACGTATGTCCCACAGGTAAATGCACATATAGAGAAGAGGAAAGTGTACAAGCTCTGTAGTCTGAGATACAATTATATCTTCCTTTTATATAAAAGGAAACAGTTTTTATCGGTCTGTGTTGATACAGGGACTGTTAATTAATTGCTAAACTCCTGGGTGTAATTCTTCTCTGTTCTTCTGCCACTTCTCTCACATATTTAAATCCATATAGGTCTCTTTCACATTGGTTTTTTGGCTGCTTTACTTTCATTTGCTATAATTTACCCAGAGAGGAATCATGCCCCTGCTTGTTACTTCTTTTCTGTGCCTGGGGTGCAAGTTATGATCTACTATGCATGTCAGTACCTTAAAGATGTTTTTTAATTAGAGATTGAAAAATAGTTTAAATCATCAGGTTTTTTTCAGAAGGTCAGAGCTAGCCAAAATGTATGTTAAGCTGCTAAGAGAAAAGGTCTTTCATTTGTAAAAGAGTAGCAATCCACTGACCCTCAGTGGTGTGGGAGGCAGGACAATGGGGTTTACTTGTCTGCAGAAGAGTGGTGTGCATGAGCAAGCAGTACAGGACTTGAATCTGACTTCAGAGTGATATAGATGAGGAGGATGGGTGATGCAAAGCTGGACTCCTTTCCTAAATATCCTGCTTCTAACGGTGTATTGTGATTTGAATGAGGACTTAAAAACTCCACACAGACTTTGAGAAGTTTGAGTTAATTAATTATTCTGTTAAATGCAAGTTTTCAGTATGTAGGGTTATTAAAAATGTCAGTGTTATTTTTGTGTATCTCTTTTCCCCTTTCTTTTTAGTTGGTTGGTGTTCCCTCTCTCTCTCTCTCTCTGAAATCTCCTTCACTCTCTCTTTTGCTGTTGTGCATTTCACACCAGGAGATGACAAGTCTTGTGATTGCAGCACAGGCAATTGAAAGAAAATAAAAAGAGAGTTCTTTTTCTCTGGTGCTGGCCCATGAACATACCGTAAAAATTGGATTAGACACACCTAGACTTGGGATTGATTGCATCTTGAATGGGAAATTAGAACATCTGAAAAATTCCTTTTTGGATGGAACAGAAGCACTAGAAGGAAAAGTTGGATGGAAACCAGAGAAGAACTGTAAATCACTATTGAAGTTACTTCCTATGGTTTACCATTGGCTGTCAAAGAAAATTGCCTCGGGCTTGTTTATAGCTAATTCCTTCTATAGAAAACTTCAATTTGTGGACTGGCCTCTGAACAGGATTGATAACTCTGTTTATAGACCAGGATGGGTATCTAAAGATAACAGATAATGCAAATGAGCCTTTTTTTGATAAGCCAGGGAAGCAATTATGGATACAACTTGGTTGATGGATTTCAGAGTGCTTTTTCACAGATTATAGATTTTATTTCTTTTTTTGAATTATAGTTTTCTTAGCAGTGTTAGAAAAACAAAATCAAAGTCATTCAAATGGAGCTAAAAAGGTGGAGTGGCTGATATAACCAGCTTTCCTACCACTTGTAAATGTAGTGAATCAGATAAAAAAAATAAACAGGCAGTCCTCAGCCTTCTCTGGGAGAAGCATGATTTGATAAAAATGTGTGTTTAATATTCAATTTATGGTTTCATCTGAAGTGTGTAAACCTAGATGTCCCATGGGAGTTTACAGCCCGTTCCAACTTCAACTCAGATAAAATGCTCCTCATAAACGGTCTTCCTGCCTTTTTTTTTTTTTTTTTTTTTTTTTTAATTTGTATTTTTGCTGGAGAGAAGGAGGGTGGAGGCTAGACCCTGCTAGTTGCTCGAGGCTCCCTGGGATGCTTAAGCATCTGTGATGAGCCCTTAAGCCTGGACTGGTTTCAGTGCTGACTGCCTAGCATAGTGACACAGAGTGGGCTCACTCAGGAGATGGCTGCACTGTGTGTTGTGTTTCTCTCTCAACTCTATGGATTTCCCCATTGGAATTGTCTGAGAATCCTCAGCTTCTCACAGGCAGGCTCTTTCTGTGGCTGTGGATTGCATCTGCCAGCGGTCAGAGGGAGGTTTAGTATTCTCACCTCAGGTGTTTTGCTTAACTTGATGGTAGTTGAAACTTCTGTGAGTTACAGGTGGTGTTTCTGATGAGGAGCCTGTGCTTTCCTTACCCCTTCTTCGGGTTCTTGGGGCTGCTCCAAGCTGCCTGTGCCCTGCAGGTCAGGAAAATCCATCCCTTTGTGGCATCAGGGCTCAAAACAAGGAGTATGACTTGCAGGATTCACAGTGAGACAGGGATGAGACAAAATTAAGCCCATAAAAGGTGTGTTTGTATTTGTGATTTCATATTGTTCTTTGGTGGTAAGATGGAGTTTTGTTTAATTTTAGGCTGAAGTTCACAACTCATGGAAATAGTGAAAATATTTTTAACAATTTTAGCTAGTCCAGGCTTTAAATATTCAGTCTCAGGTGTCTCTTTCCAGTCCTTATTCAAGCCATAGTATTCTTGTTGGTTCCCTTCAGTAAGATATCTGGACTCCCAGCACCCTTGATCACTGAATTTTCACATCTCTGAAACTTGAAGTTGTCTCAGGACCTCATCCTGAAAATATGCTTTCTTTTACAAATGTTCTATTTGAAGGGTCTTCTGTATGATCAGAAAGAAGGGAAAGAATAATGATGTCTTAGTTCCCATGCAGTTGTAATAGAATCACTTCCTTTAGTTTGAGCTACTCTAGGTTTCAGAGATTTGATAAGATCACGACTTTCACCTCTTTTATGAGGTCAGCTGCCATTGACTTCCTTGGGAACAGCATAGGAATCCTTTATTTTAATCGATATTTAAATATTTAGTCACAAAGTGTGACAGGCATTTTCAGAGCCTTCATAAAGAACCACAACTCTAACAGTTTTTTCAGCAGAATTGAAAGCAGCACAATTTTGCTTAGAGAAACACCAGACTTGTTAGCTGCTTTCTGAATGTTATTGTAAATCTCTTTTCTGAAGGTGTATGTGATGAATTGTTCTTCAGAGACATTTGGCTGAAGAGCTTGAGTGAATTAACATTAGTATTTTCAGACACCTGGATGGGTACAGGATCACAGTGTTCCTGCCAAAAAAGCATGGGTCTGGAATCACTCAGGGGATTTCTACCAACTTAATTTCCAGCATTCATCTCAGTCTAAGTCAGTGCCAAGTTTTCTAGATATTGGTCAAAGAAAAATATAAAGAGTGGGTTTTATTTTGTATTTTCAATTCAAGGTGCATCAGCATCTTCTGACAGTCACCCTAAGCTTAAAATATCTGTTCCAAAACACCATTTTGTTTGCTGATATGGTAAAGGATAATGTTGCATGTAAAAGAGTGGATATAATTTAAAAGTCCTGTTCTCAGCTTTGAACACTTTCTTTTGATTGTTCAGAGAATAGGGGGAGGTAAATTAGATTTGCTGTTTAAATTCCCAAAGACCTTTTTCTTCAGCCATCAAACTTAAATCAGAATTTAAGCCTTGAATACGTTTTCTTTGGCACCAAGAAATTGTTTTTTTCCTCTGAGAAATAACCTTAGTATGAATGATACCAAAATATCTCAAGTAATAAAATATTTCAAGGGACTGTAATTATTGCTACATTTATCTTCAAGGTTCAAGGAGGTGCTAAAAATAAGTCTACTCCTAAAAAAATAATAATTATAAGTGAGTAAGAACCTTGAGCAAAGATATCAAAAGTTTCACCAGGTATTTAAAGAATAAAAGAAGGAAGGAAGAAGGAAAAAAAAAAAAGGAAAAAGAAAAAAAGTAAGAAAGAAAGAAAGAAAGAGCAAGCTTTGTGCTCCTCTGTGGTGCCCTCATTTCAGCAGATTTCAGGTCAATTTTTCGGCTGTCGTGTTAGACTTAGAACCTGTCAAAAATCAGTATCTTAGCATTGTTAGACAGAAGTCATAGTTGTTCATGAGACCAGTACTTTAACTGCAGGAATGTAAGATCTTACAGGTAGGTGCAGAATAATTGATATAGAAAAACTTGATTTTACTAATAGGTGAATCTGAGAAAAATATTGTATTTCAGACTGCTTAATTATGGGGCAAAATGTTACCTTTAGACACAAATCTTAGACACCAAGGAAGAGCAGCAGAGTTTTTTGTTTGCGTGGGTTTGTGAACACAATTTGGGCTGCTGTTTTTGTGCTTGCATTTGCAGAGACATACTGTGATAGATTTAGCTTGCCCTCTGAGAAGTGTAGTAGCCTTTTCACTTGTTTGGGAGGTGAAGACAGAACCTCCACCCAACAAAAGTACAGTTCAAGTGAGCACAGCATTTTCTGATTTTTTTTTTTTGATATCCCAGAGAAGTCAGACTTACTGGCCAGGCCTCTGTGCAAATGGGATTGCCCTGAGCATGTACTTGGCAGGGATATCATGGTCATCCTTTATATCTGCAAAGTCTCAGGCATGGTCTGGCTGCACACAGTATTGCCTTGTACAGATGCTTCTGGATTTCCAGTAGTCTTGGCTGCCGTGGAAACCAAACTCTTGGCAGTTTGGTAGAGAAAGTTCTCTGTGTTGCAGGGTTGAACTTACTTTAATGTGGAACGTACCTAACCAATGAGAAAATTAGAGGTGTCTAAGTAAAACCCTTTATTATATTTGGCTTATATTTTGTTTAGCAATAGAGAGCAGTGAAATTGCTTTTCCTAGGTTCTGCTGGAGGAGTTGCAGAGGACAATGTGTATACGTTTCAGGCTATCAAGCTGTGGTTGAAAGGGAGAGAGCATTCAGAATTTAGCAACAGCCAGTTCTTCAAAATGTAAAGAGTCCTTGAAGTTAGGTCAATGTTAACTAGAGCTTTGAAGAGGTACAAAATGATCTCACTTAAAATCTGTTTCCTGGCTTTGTGTCCTGTCAGGTTGTAGACTTTTTTTTTTACTTCTTTTAGATTTCAGACAGAATCAGTCTCTAACCTGAAAAATGAGACATAAAAATAAAAATGTGTAATAAAAATAAAGATGTTGTGAACTTAGACCTGTCTCTTTTAACTGTTCCCTTCTAGATAGGTCAGTCCAGGCTAAGTTTTCTCTTAAGAGGTCCGCAAAGACTGTGAAGTTGGCTCATGTGACTGCTGTCATGTGATCCTAGTAGACTTCAAGAAATGGAATGGAAAGGTAGAGGTAGAGAGTGATAGAAAAGGACAATAAGATTGCACTTTTAAATTTACAGTGCTTTCATTTTTTTTTTACCTTTTTTTTTTTAATTTGTAATGTGTTACAATATTTATGTTTTTTTTTTTTTAAAAAAAACCATTTAGACAGCTTCTATCCATAAACTTGTATTTCTTCTTGTTCAGTGCTGGAAATTCTTTTGAGTGTCTTAAACTAAAAGAGACCATAAGGCAGGTGAAGAGAGGAAGATGTTTTACCTTTCAGTGTTCTGGGAAATAAAAATTAGCAAACACTAATAGGTGTCTGTTCTTTTCTATTCTTTTTTAAAACTAATGGGATGTGGATTAAATTACTTTATTCAGCATTTAGCTTTTCCAGCTACCTTGAAATGGGAGTCTGCAGGCAGTTGGATAAATTTTCTGGAAGGTTGCCCAGTTTTGCTGTTGGTTATATAAGTTAGTCTGTATCCTCTGGGGAAGACTATTTTGTAACTTGTTATATCAGGATAAGAATCCCTGTGTTCCCTTTGGCTCTGGGATGACAGAAGTAGATGAGTGGTAGTGGTGATGATGATGGCTGTTTCTCTCTCTCCTTTCTGGGGTTAGCAAAAGACTGTCATTAGAAACCTTTGCCAAATCAGCATGCTACCCCTCTCTGCTTCACTGTCATCTGAAAATAGCATGCAATGTACATTACTCATGATAAGCAGTTATGGTTGAGTTATACATTATTTTGCAATTGCCATGTTTTTGGAATTGTCTAAATGATAGTTAAGCTTGTTTTAGAGCCAGCATAATTAAGGATGTGTGACTGCCTTATTAGACTGCCTTGTTGGAGTTCAAGAAACAAGCCATCACAGCTTGTTTATACGTTGGTGTTTTATCTCTGTAGATGTTTGTTCAGCTTGTGGCTCTGCTGCAGTTCAGATGGGATTTGAAGCCTTATCCTTACTCCATTGTATAGCTGCTGCTGTCAAACAGAAATTCATGATTTTCATATTCTGAGACCAGTATTATTAGGTCACCATTAGGGCAGTTGAGACAATTGGAATCTCTAAGCACTGCAGACTGCATCTTCTTGTCTTTGCCACAGTGGTAGCACTGGGAAGTATCTGTTTGTGGGGGCAGACCCCTTTCTTTTATGAATGCACATTTCAATCTGGAACCTGCAAATGAGCACGTTGGGTGCAGCTATACCAATGTTCCAATTTACCACTTCATTTTTCTGTTTGGGTTATTTCATGCAGAAGCATGAAGTCATGCCCTCAAAATTCTGTGCCAGTAGGGAGCAATCTAGCTTCATTGCCTACTGGCCTAATTTTATATCAAGCATTGTCCTCAGCTTGGCAATAAACCCTTGCTATTGGGTACTAAGTCTGATGATGCTAGTTATTTGCTTTTTACAGTTCTTGTTGAGGGTTGGAATGCCCTGAGGACTCGTGAGAGGCTTTGAGTTATAAGGACAATACATCCTAAGACACATTTCATAGTAAAAAGAAGCATGTTAGGGTATTTGTGATCCACAGAGTCATTTAACATGAAGATCCTCTCAGGCAGAGCAGAGAGATGCTTTCCTGACAGAGCAAGCAAGACCTACAGTAGAGCAGATCTGTTGAGGGCAGTGCGAGGCTGGGAAGTGGGTTGGATAATAACAGTAGTCAGTGAGCTGAGGTGATACAGGTCACCTCGTGGGGTTGTATAGCAATCATTTATGTTACCTTAATTCCTTGCTGTGCCTAACTGGTGGGGTCTATTTCTATTCTTGGAGAAGTCTTTTTTGTTCCTAGCCTGAAGTCCATTAAGCTGAGTGGAGGAAACTTTGTTGTGTAGGGCTTTCCAAACTGTCCTAATCCAACCTCTTACTGTAGAATTACCTTGAAACAGTGATTGCTTAAAGATAAGAACCTCACCTAAAAATCCTAGATCCACATAGTGGCAAATGGTCTTTGGATGCTGATGGGTGTTGCACAGGCTGCTCCCCTGGAGTACTTTATATTTATGTATGTTGGCAGGACTGGGATGCTGCATGTAAAATGCCCATCTAAGAGTAGAATTATGGGTTGGATGAAATTGGAAGAGAGTCTCATGGCTTCTTTTCATTGCAGTTGTAAAGGAGGTTTCTCTCATGATTTACATGGTTCAATGATTTAGAATAAAGTGGCAGGTGTGATTCTGTGTGTCTGCACTGGCAGAAGCAATCATTTGTATGGTTTTTGCATATGCTCTAGTAGATGCTGTTAAGTCAACATTTACTTCTCAGGGAGTAAATGCCAGAGTTGTTTCTGAGAGCTGCTACTGCTGCATCAATGAAGGAGATATTTGCTATGTCATCAAGTATCCTACAGTGCAGATTGCTGGAGTTCTAGAAGCATTGTGATTATGAGCTTGTAGACAGTAGCTGGAAACACAAACCGTGTTTTTCAGCAGCTTTGTACAATCAGATCATCTATTTAGAAAACGTTGTACCGTGATGTGCTGGTTTGAAAGCAAAACCAGTGAGACTCCCAGTTAGAGATACAATTTAATAGAAGAAGAGAGGAAAAAAGGTGAAATAAATGGAATGATACAACCTAACACCCTGTTGGTCAGGGTGTTTGAAGCAGTCCGGAAATCCTCCTGGAGCGGCAGATGTGGTTCCGCTGGAGCAGAGATGATCCTGAGAGAGAAGGGTCCGGTGATGATGAGAAGGGTCCAGTCTTCCTCCAGGAATCCAGATGAGATGTTCTTGTCAAAGCAGTGATTCCTGTAGAAACGTCTGGTAGCTCGTCTCCTCTGAGAGTTCAATGGATAGAAGCTGCTAGTGAGGTCGCAAACCCTGGATTATATCCAGGTGGGAATGCTTGGCTCCTCCCCCTGGGCAGAGCATCTCACAATGGTACGATTTCATCTTATCAGTCATGCAAATGGATCCTTGATGGCCCATTAAACAGAGATAACGTCTTCCGGGAAGGCATTGTTGGGCTCGTTATCAGAAGATAAGGAGAACACTGCCCCATCTTGGCTCCAACGGCTCATGGGGATAGAATACATACCTTGGACACAATTTTACATTGTAACCTAGGACACGTGACTCTAATGTTTTGCAAACATTACAAACAGTTTGTCAAGTGTTTTTCTTTTAAGGTCTTCAACACCATCAAGGAATGTGTATTCCAGTTGGCATTACTGACCTTTTGATTAGAAGTTTTATTTTGTTGAGTGAGGATCTTGAGAGAGAATTTGGCTAATGACTGCAGGAGCTCTTTTAATTAGTAGGCTTTTTGTGGACTGCGTTGGTTCTGCATAAGAGACCCTCCCAGCAGAAATGCAGTGGGCTCCACTGAGAATAACAAAGGTCTGATATGAGGTAGGATATGTAAAATGATTCTTCTGTCTGAATGCTGAAGAATGCTTTAAAAATGCTTTTATTGTGTTAGATCACCATTTCCTTTGGAGGACCCATCTGTGCACATCTATGCAGCCAGGTTCTCTGTAAAGGGTAGGAGCAGGCAATCTGCAGGTGCAAATGTATACGGCAGCGGCACATGAATGCTGGGCACACCTGGCATTCCTTTGAGTTTCTGCATAATTGCATTACTCCTGCCTCCTTTAATTTCTTTAGAAGGTGCCCCCCACTTTGCAAGTCTGTGGGAGGTAAGCGGGTTGTGTGAGGGGGTGTTATGCACTATTTGACCTCTGACTGCATCTAATGGGTTGCTTAAAAATCTTCTGGGAAAGAGACTGTAGTATAAGGCTTCTCAAGTCTTCTCCCTCTGCCTTTAAAGCCAGAGGGAGCATAACCTTTTTGGAATCTAGAGACTTCTGTGGCGTTCAGGGTCTGATCCACAGCAGATTGAGGTCAGTACCCTCCTAATGGGCTTTGGCTGAGTCCCTCTGAGAACAGGAGCAATTGGCCCACAGAAAGGCTGCTAACCCATTTTTCACGCTTGCCTCCTCTTTGCTGAAGGAATCAAGGGGGAAAAGCATGACTCTTAATGACTGCTGATTATAAATAATTAGGAGTCATTCAACATTTACACTAAGATATTTAGGTTGTGATGTGTTCTGCATTTTTTAGAGTATTGGCTTCTCTCCTGTGGCTCATTGCCTTTGCTTAGTATCTCACCAGTTCCCTGTGTAAACACTGGGGGAAGATGGGAAGATGGGCCCCCAGTTTGGCATCCCACAGAGGCTGGCTGCTATGCAAGTCCCTTCTGTGCTGTGGTTCACTATTGAACAACTGAGTAGCAAGTGTTGAATTTTATCTTTAGTGCTTGTCCTTAGCTTAGTTGGATTTTGCATGGAGTGAGAATTAGTGATCTGTAGGTGATGCATAACAGAGTCCTTACATAATTCAAACAGCATTGCTTGTGCAAGCACTTAACACACTGAAATACATGGTAAAGCCACATTTGTGGTGTAGGGTCCAGTACAGAACTACCAGTCCATATTGCATCTGTCGTGGTGCACCAGTCATGCCGTTTTTGTATAACCATGAGTGTATTTTTTCTTCTTCACAGATCATGTAACAAAACAATAGCAGATGAATCTAGTAAATACTCCAGCAATGCTTTCATGCGCTGTTTTCTGTAAAATAAAATTAAAACCTGTAGCATGTGTTAGTTTTTCAGGGAAATTATTAAAAAAAATAAAAAAAAGTAAAAGAGTAACACCTCAAAGGCTAGATGTTAGCATTTATATGTACCAAAAGGAATTTTTAACAGAGAAATAATAAAAAATAAAGAAGTGTGAATTTGCTTCATCTTCTGATGAAGATAATACCAGAAATGGTATTGTCTTCATCCAGTTCATAGATGTGAAGCTGAGGTGAAACTACACAGTTAAACTGTGATGTGACAAAGGCAGTGTATAACCTCTTTAAAGTCTATATAGATCAAACCTTTAACCCACTGCTTTTAAAAGGGAATGTCTAGAGGATGCTTTTGAATAACATTTTTTTTTGTATTCTATTTAAATGTAGATTTTTATGGCTGTTAGTATAGTGGTGCATCTTTTGCAATGAAATGTTAATCAGGACTCTTTTGTAGCAACTTGGTTAGAAGATAAAATATTTAGTGCTGTTGTATATTGAGCCCACATTCCTTCCATACACACACAGGCCCTCTCCCCCTTTCCCTCTCCTCTTTCCTTTTAATATTTTCTTTTATTCTTCACACCATCAGAGTTGTAAGGAAGTATTTTCTTTAATATTTGAAGGCCTGGTCTATGTATTCCCATACTGATAAAACCTGACTTGGTTATGTTTCTAGCAGACTGCCTGCAAGGAACTGTAATACTTGGATGACTGAATATAGTTAATGTCCAGAATCAATCTCTTTCTCATTTATCCTGTGTTACTGAGTAGAAAACCATTTTTGCTGTCTCTAGTTAACTTTCTTTCCTGAGCAAATTTGTGATATTAGAAGAAATCTAGATTTCTATTCCCACTGATTACAGTAATTCTCAACTCATAGATACAGTTGCATTGTACAGTCATGTAGATCCCTTGAGTTTTGGTTTGTACTGCTATAACCAAAATACTTTAACATTCAGGGTAATTTGTGTGTCCTGAAACACATGCTACTAGGAACTGGGTTAGGTCTGTAAATCTAAGTATATGCATAGAATACTCACAGTTGAGGGCTTAAGTAATCAGTTTAGTTAGTTATTAAATCTCTTTTTCAAAGTTCATAACTTTTAAATAAAGCATGGAAAATAATTTTTGTTCTTACTAATGTTCCATCATAATGAGCCTATGCTGATTTCCTCTGGTGCGACGGGTGAGAGTTTGTTCCTAGAAAAATACTTGTTTCACAAAAGTCATAGTTCATTTAAAGTCTGATTGCTATTTTTTCCTATTTTTCTTATTGATATCTTGATCTTTCTGGATTATTTTTTGACTAATTTGACTATGTGATAAGCCAAAATGATAGGGATATTGTAACATTAGACTGATTTAAACTGAGTTCCACAAAACCATAGACTTAAAAATACAGGAATGGTCTTCCTTGATGTAAGGATTTACTTCGGTTGTGTCTCTTATGTATCATTTCCATTTTTTAAAGGAACACGGTAATAAAAGAGGTCAGGAGTCTTTCTGTCACAGAATGGAAATGTGGGATTAAGGGCATAGGGTCTGCTTTCAGTGAAACGTAGAGCACGCATTTGGACTGAGGATGAGAGGAGCAAGGAAGATTGTCCAGTATTTATGCATTAGGAATTTGGGATTGTAGTTTGTCTTGTCTAAACTCTGCTTTCAGAGAAATTGGTGAGTTTTCTGCAGTACCACCTATGTCAGTGCAAAGAGTCTGTTGATCCTTCTATTCAAATGTCAAAGTTCATAATGGCCACTGCACTGAAAATACCATGGGGTTGTCTCCTTTTTAACACAGGGGAAAAACGCCACCAAAACTCCAGAGAACTTCAGGATGAACATTTTGACACCTTCCCAGACTCTTGTCTATTAGGCTCTTTTTCTGAACAAAATGATGTCTTCTCACCTGCACCAAACTTGTTTGTTGCAGATGGTGGTACTGTGCAAACAAATGCAAAAGAAGCTGAATGTTTGAAGTCAAAAGGCAGATTGCATCATTTTACTGGGTGTGCAACACCCCAAAACTCTCAGTGGTACCTCTGGTGGGGATGGTGGTATAAAAATATTCAATTCTGGAAAACCTTGCCAGCCGTTTTCACTTGAGCTCATGGTATCACTATAATTACACTAGCAAGTTAATACCAAAATAATGCCAGGTGTTTCAGTTTTCTATTTAGCAGGAAACTATTATATATAGTTATATATAGTATAAACATTTTCTGAGGTTTTTTTTGCCAGTCTCTTCCAGTTCTGCAGGAATCACCAGAGCACCAGGAAAAAGAAGTCTTTGACTGTTGTGTATGTGAACTCTATGTCTATGAAAGAATCATTTTGGTATGGAATGAAGAGGCTAACAGCCCACAGCTGTATAGGTTTCAGATTTTATTTGGTCCTGATAAGCCCTGAAATTTTTGAGCAATGATCTTTGAGGAGTTTCTTGTTCCATTTCACTGAGATTTTTTTACTGGCATCATGAACTAAATTTCCATCTGATTTCTTACAGCACAGCTCCAGCTTTATGCCAGCTCTACAGCCAGTGACAAAGCATTTTTAATTTTATTATCTTAGTTTTATAACAAGGAATCTAGGTCTCCAAACATGAAAATGAACCAGTAACCTGTGAGAGCTGAAATCAAGCAGGCCGTGCTATTATATCAAGGTATGGTGAGAGCCATAGTGCTGTAACACAGGAAAGGTCAGCTTGGGTGCCAATAGGGAGCTACTGGTGTTTGCAGACTAGCTAAGGTTGGCTTAGCAACTGAATCAGTGATAGCATGCCCTAGGAAGGCTTTATTATACAGAGGGTAGTTTTTGCTCATGAAACTTCATGAGATAAGAGTCACTGAAATCACAAGTCAGCAGTGAGAACGATGACACTCATTGATTATAAGCCAGCCAGTGCAGTGCTCCTTCAGAGGCTTGGATCAGTTTTATCTTGGTATTGCTTCTCTTGGTTTACATTGGTTTTAAGAGAGGGTGTAAACAAGTTTGCATGTGCCCTTTGGAAGTGCTTTCTGAGGTTTTCCCCAGGACTATTTGAGCATGAGGTGGGATCCTTAAATTTTTAAATAGCAGCTGTGATTTGCCCCAGCTGTAATTGCCTCTACCCTGCCTTTCAGTTGCTGAGCACAGCTTTACAGAGCCTGGAAATGGTGTTCCTTAATTGCTTACGAGCAATAAGAAGAACTCTTACACTTGCCAGATTTTCTTTAAAAAATGAGTGTTAAATATTAAGCTGTCTCTTATGGTTAAAATGAGGTAGCCTTGTTTTGTAGGGACTGAGAGTGGGAGACCAAAACCAATTGCAATCTGAGTCTGACCAACTTACTTTATTCTTTCAGAACATGTTAAAGGGAGGATTATATATGTTACACTGAATTGTCTGTTGTTTAGGAAGAATTTTGCATACAGAGGGCTGTAGGATGTAGATGTTTAAGCTGGTACTTTGATGAGCCTGAGGCCTGTTGTCCTGTTTCCTGGAAGACTTTGCTGTTAATCTGAAGCCATGTATCATGCAGCTTCAGTTCTCCAGAAAAATGAGATCTTTTTCCTTTCCTTACCCACCCTTGCAAAAGGACGAGGAGAGGAGTCGGGACAATAGAACAGTTTGCAGTGGCCTACAGGAGGGAGGATCTCTTCAGGCTCTCACTCCCTGCTACCTGGGAGTGGAGGAGTGGGAAGCAGAGGGTAGTGTGCTGACTGCATCCCCATGAAAGACTGCTCTGAGCTCCTGCTGCTCTCTCCTCCCAGGCCTTTTGCCTCCGCGGTGTGTTGTCTCTGGTAACAGGCAGCAGATACTAGAGCTGAAGGTGCTGGCAGAGGCAGCAGCCTAGATCAGAGCAGGGCTAATGCTGTAGATGTTCCTTCTGCCAGGACCAGGGAGGAGGAATTGGGAGGGACCTACTGTGCCATAGGAGTGGTGCAGGAAGTAGGTCCTGTGCTCTCCTAAGACAGCAAAGGGATCAGGGGCTCACAAGCTTGGGTATCATTGCAGCCATGGATACTCCTCTTCTTCAGAAAAGGGAGTGGACTCCCACCAGCTGGTGGGGGAGTCTGTCCAGTTTTGACCATTGGAATTTAAGTCAGGGCAGTATTTATTTGCTTCGTGCTTTGGGTCATCTTTCCTTGCCTGTGCTTTGCACTCTGCTGGAGGCATGATTAAGTCCTGGACTGGGAGGACTGGGCTATGGGATGTTAGAAAATAAAATGGGAAGTGGTGAAAGAGGCAGATCAAAAAACAAGGAGACTTTCCAGCAGGGTAAAGGAAATGACATCCGGATTAAAAAAGAAAAAAAAAAGAAAAAAAAAAAAGAAAAAAAAAAAAAAGAAAAAAAAAAAGAGAAATACATCTTTTTAAACCGTGATAGATAGAAGGTAAGACGGGCAAAACAAAACTAAAAATAAGTGTTAAATAACTAGGAGAAAGAGGTCAAGGGGTGGAGGAAAACAGACATAAGCTTAAAACGAAGAGAAAGAAAAATTAACATGTGAGCATTTTTTTGGGAAAGGACATCTGTGGTAAATCAAAAGCTAAATAGAAAAGACAATAGGGTAGCAGAACTAGGATAGAGAGAAACAAATAGAAAATCACGAAGTAGAGAAAAACATAGAACAGAGATCCATGTCTGAAAAAAAGGACATTTTAATGACAAACCAACATACTGTTGCTTTAACATACTAAACCCCAGTTTCTAGCCCTGCTTCTCGAACTCAGAGTTTCCTTCTGATTAATGAAGTAATTCAATACTGTGTGTGGAAAAAAGAGATGGCATTTTTACACCTATAGAAAGAATGATGTCACATGTTTTGGTTAGGATGGTGAGAGTTAGAAAAACAGTCTGTTATGAGTGTTTTTAAGTTGGAGGAGTTGGTGAGATCACAGCTTGAGCTGAAATCCAGACATTCTGCTGAAACAGCCTAATGCATAAGAAGTGGCCTGTAGGATTTTTTTTCCTTAAGAAAGCCAAACAAACCTGAAACAAAAATAACTTCTCCCACAATTTGGTGGCAATCTTTAGTCAGGCTGCAACTGATGACTCTCACAACAGGAAACCTCAGTTTGCAAGTATTTTGAGAGTCACTAGGGTTCTCATTATTTTAAGTCTGCAAGATGAGTGGTGTAGTATATAGCGGTAAACATGGAAGTAAAGTGGTATTTACAAAACCGGCATAAATCAACTGGCATTGGCTTCTTGGTGGCAAAGTTCCTGGTAGAGTTGCCCAGGGAAGGATGACAGGAGTTGTTACTGGTGCAGGATCGTGCCCTGCTTCAGGAAAAAGCGATAAGGCTGCGTAAGTGGGAGAGAAGGAAAAACAGCACAAGAAGTTGCTGGATTTGCCAGAATTTGGAACTGGATTTCTGTTTGTGTATGCTGTGGCAAGAGTGGCCATTTCCATTTCTTCTCCTGCCTTTACCTCCTCTTCAGTTTTCTTCCCTTCCTCACTTAGTTTTCTCAAGTTACCCTTCTGTCCTGATCTTCTGATCTCCTTACTAAGTATTTCTCTTTGCCAGGTTCCTGTTGTTTATGCCTTGTTTGCTCTCTCAATTTTTTTGGTTTTACATGCTCATTTCAATTTTTTCCCATTCTCTCTCATTTTTCTGTCTATTTCATAAGCTGACCCCATTTAAAACTGCCCTGAACTTCTGGGGCCAGTGTCTGCTTTGTCACACTCCCTGTCTTCACTACAACCTCAGTTCCCATTGTTGTGAGGTTGTTGTGCATGATTTTCCTTCCGTGTTTCAGCCTGGTTGCCTATCTTGAGTTGCTGCTTTGGCAGCATAACCTTACATGATGTCTTTGATGCTTTACTTACTGCTTTATGTAATTGGAACAGAATATACTACCTTCTGTATTCCTAGGGCTTTCTAAAGCTGCTCTTCAGCTGTGCTTATTTATGGAAATAGCAATTCTAGTTTTCTTCAGGCTGATTGGAGCGCTATCAAAGTTTCTCTTTGTCTGCTACCTATGTATTTTAGTTTTAGTGAGAATCTCAAGCACTGAATTAGTGAAGTGACTCTGGTCACTGCAGGATGGAGAGAATGAGAGACAGCATTGCTAGTACATTTAAATAAAAGTTAGGAAGTATCTAAACTTTATTTCTGTTCATTCACCATCCCTATGGCACCATTATGCAGTTGGCAAAATGAGAATGCTTTTTGTTACACGTCTCTTCAAAAACTGTTTGGGAGAGGATAAGGTAATGAATGGATGCCTGGGGGCTCTGATGAAAACCTATATTTATTGTCTTAAAAGGTCTTCCCATTTAATGAAAAACAGGCAACACACTAGACTGAGCATGCCCTCAAGATATGCCAACATACACAAAACAGAAAAATCTGTAAATCACATTGTGTAAGTGGTTGTGCATACTGGCACTGCAGTTCTCCATAGACACATGATGGTGATGTTTGCAAGCTGTAGGCATTCAACTTGGTTTAGAAATTAGTGTGAAACGGATTTTACTATTGCAAAGTTTGCAGTAAGCAAACAGTATCCATTGGTGTTTTGTGTTCACTCATTGGTAGTGTGCATGCCCAAAGAAAACTGTTTTTCTTTTTATAAATGTTTACTTCAGTGCTAAGTGTTGATCTAAAGAAAAGTGAATTTCTTAAATAAAGTTCTGCCAAGGCTTGCTAGCATTTGGTTAGTCTTGTGTATACTGGTCAGCAATGCTAAAGTACTGCTCTCATGACTGTGAAGGGGCTAACACTCTGGCTGGTGACATGGATGCCACAAAGTTTGGCACAAAGTTTGACAGAATGTGTTTAAAGGTGCAAAGGGAGATTATTTCATAATTGTCATTTCCCTCACCGATACTTGGCCTGCTGCTATGTTTTCATTATAATTTATTTTGATGTACTAATTGGTTGCTATTTTCCAGATAAAGCTGAGAGGGAAGTTGTTAATTCCTGTCCCAAAAGTGTCCTTCCTGTAAGAATTGGGAAAAGCTAACAGAAATATGCCTAACATAAAATAAGTGTTTCCTTGAAGTCCAGGTCCAGGTGTCAAGCAGTTTTTCTTTCTCATTCTGCAGCCATCCTGGAGGCTGGCTTGAGATAAGTCAGCAGGAAAGTTGTTAATTCTGAAGATCTCAGGAGTGTGACCTATTGAGCAGGTCATCTTATTGATGCATCAGTATGGCAGGCGTTGTCTGCAGTTGCAGTGATGGTGACCAGCACTACAGAGAGCTCTGTGGAAGCTGAAATGACTGAACTGAACATTACTGAGCAGGGCTGGTCCTGCTGAGTGCCTTCTGTGTAGAACTTGTAGCAGGGATTCTGTGTGGTTTATAAACAGAAATTATATAGAACAAATGTGTTACATAACACTTCGTCAACTGTTACCACCAGATTCCTTGAATGTGATGATGCACATGATATACATGAGTCTAAATGTGTTGTATTTTGTGGTAAAAAGCTGCAAGAGAATATCCTCTCATTCCTGTGTTGTCACATTTCTAGGAGCATTACAACCTCACAGTAAAAGGTCAGCACTTAGTCTGCTTGGATATTTAGAACAAAACATGAAAACAGTTTCTTCAGACTGAAATTTGAGTATTTTTGGAGAGGTTATGTTGTAGGGTTTGGCATAGTTTCAGAGACAGGACAGTGCTTCCTCTCTCAGCTTGCCGAGAGTGACCAAAATCCAGGAAATAAAGGAAAACCCCATTCTCTTTATTTTTATATTTCAAGTTTTTCCCACAGCTGCCATCTGTGGCCTGGATGATGTGGGAGTGGGGAGGAAGAATCTTTGGTTTTCATTGCAAAAAGGGGAATAATGACGTGTGGAGCACTGAGTTACTAGTGAGGATTTGGTAATTGGCTGCTTGTGCTTGTTGGCATACCTTTGGGAGGCCAGTAAGGTGAAGGCTTCTGTGGAATCCATTGGAATCCTGTATCATATTTAATCATATTTCACTGACCTGTGTGGACAGAATCACATATATTGTTTGCATTGTGTGTGCTGCATATCTGTACGCACAACATTGTAATACAGATTCTAATGATTTCCCCATTCTTAAGTCTGTACAAGATTTGGGGTATTCACTCTCCACTGCAAACCTCTAATGGTCTGGAAAGTTATACCTGTGCATATATAGCAACTTGAGTGTTACTTGTTTTCTGTGTTTAAATGCACAGGTCCATAAGTTTTTCTTAGTCCATACCGGATTATTGCCAGGAAATTCTGATGCACCACTGCTGACCTGCTGATCAGCTCTGTCTGTGCTGCTGTTCTGCTGGCTGTTCACGTAACAGTGGCTCCTTGCTTCCTTGAAGCTGCTGAAATGCATTAGGCATGGGTAGAAAGTGCATGTAAGTTACTCTTGTTGGACAGATAATTTCTGTAGTTGCTGTCAATATATGTGATGTAAATATTAAAAATGCTACATTCTAAGCCAGTCTAATGACTAAGTTCTGAGCAACCTCATAAGAAGTTTGAGGCACCCTGCTGTGTTTTCTTTTTACTTGGATGATATCTTGGGATGTGAGTATTTTATGGATTTTTTAATACTCTGAGGCAACTCTCCGGCCTGAATAAATCAAATGTACATTCTTTGGCTGTCACCTAGATGGTGCTTAGTGTGTTAAACACAAGACTTGCTGAAAACTTTCTCTTCTAAAGGAGCAGGCTGCACATTTTGTCTTCACCCAAGAAGGTGGGAAAGTTCTGTTAATGGAAGAATAACAGCACAGATGTTAAATGAAGAGATATAATATTGAACAGATAGTTATGTGTTTTCTTTGTGTTTTTCAATGTTTAAGATGTTTTTTTCAAATGGAGGTACTGCTGGATGATGCTGTTTTACCTTGGCATATGTTAATAGCTACCCTGAACCTACTTATGCTCCTGTGCAAGAAGAGATGTAATGGTATGTAATCAAGTGTTGCCAGATGCTTAACCGTGCAAAGCCTTTAACAATTTGTACAAGAAGGGTATAAAACAAAGCAGTTGGATTTTGGATACAGCTCCATCTGACTTGATAAAAATTGATGCAAGAGTGGTTGGCACTTAAAGTAGGCTGCTCTGAGCTAATATTGACCCAGTATATCAGGCTACTATGTGTCAGAGAAAGATACGAGGTCACACAGAGTAAACACTGATCTTAAATGGTTTAAAGAGCATCACACTGAGTAAACACTGATCATTTGGACTGAGGGGTTTTTTTTTGTTGGTGGTGGTGTTTTTGGTTTTTTTTTTTTTGTGTTTTTTTTTTTTTTTTTTGTTATTAGCTTGGTAAAAGATGTGGGATTTAGTTCAACAACAGTTTTGACTGCCACAACTGAGAGTAAGATTTTTTGACCACATGGAGTCTTGCAGTTTGAAGATGATGAGTGTTTTGGGTGTGGTTTTGACAAACTGCAGCTGCTGGAGTGTACTTCCAGCTCTGTCACTGATAGCATAATCTCTCTTGCCTTCATGTGCACTGTTCCAAGACCTGGAACCCTGGGCTCTGGGGACAGGCTGGTATTGCTAATATTCTTCAAGGGTGTCACTGGAGCTGACTTACTGGGAAATTCTAGAGGCCTTGCAGAATGAGGTGCTGTTGTTTGATGGATCCTCAGTACTGAGGCTTTGCTGTAGAAAGGATGGGTCTTTTATCTCTCACCATTAAAGTAATTAATACGTGAACTTTCTGTGTCCGTAGCCAGGTGATTTATTGTCCTGGAAAGCTGGTCCTGGCAGCTGATATGATGGACTGAAATCATGTTCTCTAGTTTGCTGTTTTGTTTTTCTGTTCATGCTGGGAATTGAAAGGACATAGAGGAGAAAGAAGGGGGAGTTTATGGGATAGTATCAGTTAAAACTCTTTCTCAGTATGTCTTGTGTTGGTTGAGGTATTGCAGTATTGAGTGGGAGTATATGTAGCCTAGCCTAGCTGCAGTTTCCTGCTTATTGGCACGCTTCAGGAATGCTAGGAGTATTTTGACTTTTTTCCTTGTTGCTTGATTTCATTCACAAGAATTTTATATTTCTGACATTACTCCTCATACTTCAAAGAAAAAAACACTTCAAAGTCACGTCCTTCTGGATGCCGTGACACCAAACTTGACACACTTCCTTTAGCCTCAAATTTTGTCTTTCTGATTCCAAGAAATGTTCATCTCTGCTAATGAGGGGTAACTGTCAGGGGCTTTAAAGAAGTCCCGTCTTGAACCCTGCCTACCCCTTCTCTTGCTGTCTAAGTTACAACTTCTTACTGAGAAGAGTTTGTAAGGAATTATGTGATTGAATCCTGAGAGCTAATGAAGGCCAGCAGCCTCAGACCTGCTGTTTTCTGTTACTGGCCAGTCATGCCTTTATTTCAATGGGCTTTTCTGTAACCATCCTTCTGTGTCTGATTTGGGCAGTATCTTGCAGTGAGACATTCCAGTGTGTGTTGTCACTGGTCTGCTTGCCTCCTCCTAGAGATCTTGGGGTAGATGGCCACATACTTCTAGAAATGAATTCAAGAAAAGCACAAGTGGTTTAGCCAGGGCCCTTCCAAACGGTGTGTAGTAGACACAGCTCAGCTGCTCTTTTTG
This sequence comes from Phylloscopus trochilus trochilus, assembly GCA_016584745.2. NCBI lineage: Eukaryota > Metazoa > Chordata > Aves > Passeriformes > Phylloscopidae > Phylloscopus > Phylloscopus trochilus. Next base: position 54,046,666 of record WQNJ02000546.1, on the reverse strand, counting down.
CCACTGCGTACTTGTGAGTGGTCGTCTATATTGAAAGACATGCTTATTATATGGACAAGACCCCTGACTTAAAGGCTGTAAGTAAAATGTCAGCAGTGATAACATCTGTGATGTACAGTAGCATGTGAACCTGCTAAGACAGTAGCCTTATTTATGTGTATTGATTCTGAGAGGGAAGGAACCTTGTTCGTTTGTATTTCTGTCAAGAGATGCATGGTACCCATGAAAAAAAGGATACTGTTGTGATGCTTTTGTGTGCAGTGATGTCTGGGCAGTTTGACCATGGGAAGAGAAGGTATGGACAAAGGTTGGAACAATGCACTTCATGCTCTTAATTTGAGGGGGTGGATGGATATATGGATGGACGGATGAAAGCAGCTGTTAATGAGAGAGCTTCTGGCTTGTCGTTATTTAGTATGTGTCTTTTGGTGGGAAAGTTGGATGCTCCAGAGAAAGTAATTGTGATTGGCATAGTAGCAACTGTGGAAATACCAGAGTGAGAGGCTTTCAGGGTATGGTACATTCCAGAGTACAGTATTGATGCCAAGCTGTGATAACAAAGATCTGTTAAAATGTTAAGATTAGATAAATAAATGCTGAATGTAGCCCCACAGTACAGCCTCTTCTTGCCATGCTGTTAGCAGAGCCCAGTTAGTATCAAATAACTAGTCTGTTGGAGTTGGGTGGATACATCAGATCTTTTTATTCAAAATTACTGGCTTGTAGTTGTTTTGGCCGTTTCCAAGGTCATTGTACTCTACAGTTGTCACCAAGATAATGCTGGATGCCATCATTATGGCATATTTTTCTGTTGTGTCTGTAGTTATTGAAGTACATTTATAGAACAATTAAACATCTCTTAGAAACTTGTCTTCCCCAGTACCCTTCTTGTCTTCTACTGCAGACTTATACTGCTGCTAGAAGTCAGTACCTCATCCAGAGCTGAGTAACCCATGGGATTAAGCTAGGGTTTCCTCTTTGCTGTGCATCACCCCACTCCCAGTGCTCTGTTTTCATATGGCAGAGAGGTTTTTTTTGCCTGTTATTTGCATAAGTTGCCCCCACATCCTGTTATCTCTCTACATATCAGTTTTGCTCTCATTTGCTGTTGGGTTTCTGCCAGCTAGGTTTATTGTTAGTATTAGCAAGATGTGGCTGCTGAATCAGTTTTTTACACATTTTTCTATGCAGATTCCTTGCATTTTTTCACCACCCTCTGGGTGCAAAAGGAACAAATAGCATTACTAGCAATCTGGACTAACAATCCACATACCTGTACATTCAAATTCTCTCCTTATTTAATACCAAACTGAGAAGGTTGGGAGTGAAATTAAATACATCAGAACCAGTTGCTGGAGTGGGTGGACAATGCTGTGTTACGTTGGAAGCGTGAAGCATGAAAACCTGCAATATATCAGTTGTTAGCTTTGCTTAAAATTGCTATCAACTTTTCTTTCTGAGTGACTATATTGCCTTCAGGATGGGAGAGGAAGGGGTGATAGGGCAGTGGGAAGGAATTATCTGTTCCTGTGCTAGCGTTTTATATTTTACTCAGCAGTGACTTTTTGTTAAAGAAAAAAGGCAAATATGAAAGGGGTGACGTATAAAAGAAAAAAGTGGAATAAGGAGAAAGGTGGGAAAGTAGGCTTGGAGGGGAAGAGATAATGCAGGTATTCTTGTCAAGTTAAATTCATTTTTGTTAAGTACTTTTGTGCTAGACACAGAGCTCCTCAAATGCTAGTTGTGTAAAAATGAATGAATTTTAATGTAAGGCAGTATTTTTACCATTTCGTTCTTAAAAAGCCATTCAGCTTATGCATATGGTCACAGAAATAAGTTCCTATTTAGAATACCCATGTTGAATCTACATTAAAAGCAAGAAAAGTTTTGCTGTTAGTTCTCCTAAAAGCCTTGATATGTTTACTAACAGGAAGAAATGTAGCTCTCTTTTAAAGAAAAAATAGATGCAAGCCATATGTACTGTTCACGGAAGGAAGCATCTAAAATCTGGTTTGAGTAAAGAACTGTTCTCTGATCTCTTTGTGGAGCTGAAGGGAGAAGTATTTTTTTGTTAATAATTCTCTTGCTCCAGTTTTGTTCTGTGGTTGGTTTTCTCTCCGGTTTGGTTAGCTGTTAAGCGACACTAACAGTGTTTTAAAACTCATTATCCCTCAATACAGCCTCTCCCAAATTGGAAATCAAACATTTTGACAACACAAGTTAAAATCCAGAAGATAAAATTGAAATGTATACCAGCTAAGCACAAATACTTGAGATTTTTTCTTGAACTTATAAGGCCCTTAGCCTTATTTACAAACACCTACACTTACAACAATTTTTGGATGATTTTCTATCCCAGCAGGGCCTGTTTCAAAGTTGTCTTAAGCTCAGCAAGTAAAACAACCCATAGTTTTCCTCTCTTATTTCTACCCTCGTTTCTCCAACATGGAGATTGTCCCGGCTATGTAAGAAGAAAGGCGAGATGTGATTTAATTACTCCACAGCTTTAATAACTCATCTGGGAACAGTAACAACTGTCCTGTAAAGTTCATCAATCTTCACTGGATCCTGGGTGTGGTGGGTTTTTTTGTTTGTTTGTTTGGTTTTTGGTTGGTTTTGTTTTTGCTTTTTAGCAGGTCCATGTACTTTTTCTTTTCTGTTTGATCAGACCAGTGATACCAGACAGCTCCCCCACAACTCAAATGATGTTTTCCAGTTGTTGTTGGAAGTCACAGTGATGGAGGTAGAAGGAAGTACTTGAAAGTTCTCAATTTTTTTTTTTTGTCCAGGCAAACTACCTCTGTAGTGATGAAGAAAGGCAGATTCAAATGAAAATTGGAAGGGAGGGTGAATATTCTGAGTGTTGCATTCAAGAGATTACTCTGTAAAACATTATTGGTACATTTAGACATGGGAAAATTTCTTGTACTTCCTTTGTACTTCCAACAAGACTGAGACCTCGCTATGTTTTACACTGAGCAGTGTAATGAGGTGGAATGAGCAGTCCACCATTTCTTTTTGCAATGGTAAAAAGCCATATATTATTTGGGTAACTGATTTTTAAATACAGAGTTTCTGGTAGTTCACTTAGAAACTCAAATTGTGTAGCCTGAAAAAAAACCAAAACATTTTTCTGGTGCTTTTGAAGGACCCATTCTGAGAGGCCTCATTTTGCTCATTTGTGGCAAAATTATATGTCTGATAATATACTGTGAAGAGTTTATAATTGAAAAAGCCAGAGCAGATACAGACAGAGAGACAAAAGAAGTACCATCTGCACAATATTTGTGCAAATCCTGGTCCCTTGCATCTCCAGACTTCTATGTAGGCACAGTCTAGTACTGGTTGTTCACTAGGACAGACAGGTTCTGGAAATTCCATTGCTAAACACTTATAGGCCAGTAAATCTTGACTGTAATTGCTTAGTGATGATAAAGTCAGTATAGTTTTGAAACTGAGAATTTCTAAATGATTCTCTGATGTAAATGGTCTTGTCAACATTCAGTAACTTTGTAGCTCAGGCAGTCAGATGTCTATAGCAAGGTATCTCTGAAGTGTGACAACTGACCCAGGGAACTGATTCTGGAATGGGTCTATCTATCTATCTATCTATCTATCTATCTATCTATCTATCTATTTCATAAAACATCTATCGTAGTCTTACAGATTACAAGGCTCAAAATCCTTGGTGTTCTCATCTAGGCTTTAGAAGAATATGGCTGTATTGATTTGGCTCTGTTTTCTTACCTTTATTACAAAACACTAGACTGTATTTATGATTAAAACAACCAATCAAGATGAGTCAAATTGTTTGGTTGCTGTTTCAGTGCTGATACTTTAGTTTTGGTGCTGTTTGGCCTGGCTTCCTTATCTAAGCAGTGAGAGAAGGTGATCAGGACTATCCTAAGAAACAGCATGTATCACTGGGAGAGTGGCTTTTTATAAATGGCCCCGGAAATGAGGAATTCTTCAGTCACAACTCCCACCTTTTTATATACTTTACCCACAGAAATGCAAATATGTAAGAATTTTTGCAGTGTCATTAATTACATTGAACCTAGAGCTCTTACTACTTGGAGCAACTCAACATCACCAATATAGAAGGCTTTTCGTTTCTTGGTATGTCACTTGCATCTGGTTTTCAGAAAGACAAGCATGTGTGCATGCTAACAAACACAGTTACAGATATTGCTTGAAAACACCAACTGTGTAAAGTAGATTTGATGCTAAATACTCTGAAAATGGGTTCTCAGGCTATCCAAACTATGCATTTACAGCTAGGGACACTAAGTGGGTGGTCTCTGTTGGTAGTGGACAAGACCATCTTTTCACCTTGCGAGAAGTGTTGTAGAAAACATTTTCATACTACTAATGAAGCACTTGGATATTGTAATGAGTGCCAGAGAAAGTCCAGGAGGAAATTAATAATCTGTCTGCAGAGCTGGGCTTCAGTGAAGCCAGTTCGTTGAACTCCCAAGATGAGAACCAGGTAGTGATAAACTGCTTATGAAACACACAGTCCACCCCGTGGGTGGTGCTGGATTAAGCTGGGGTCTTGCAGAGAAAAATGGCGTGTTACTTCATTGGCGAAGCAGATGATAGTTACACATGTGATGCTGCACAGGCAACCGTAACTTTGTCATGCCTTTCTCTTGTGGGCTTGATGTTACTTTCAAACTTTCCTTTTTCTTGTGTTATTCATGTTCCAGCAGTTCTGTGTATGCATAGATGTGTAATGCTTCGTAAACAGTGCATGATAATTTTGTTTTACGTTTGTGTCAAAAGTGCATACCCACTCTCAAGTCCTTACAGGTAAAACATTACAATTTGAGATGAGGGAGGATAAATAAATGCAGACCAGGTAGCTGCAGTGGTATAAGGGACTTCTGTGCTCCTCAGATGAATAGCTGCAGGACAGAGTCCTAAGTGATTAAGCAGTGGTGGTTGATTTTTCTCTATCCCTCTGTTCCGTGATATTGTTGACACTGTGTTCTGTTGCCTAATGATTTAGAAATCTGCTTGCATGCCATTAAAATTTTAATTACTGACTTCTCAGTAAAGAGACAACTTGATGGACCATGGGTATTTTATTGGTTTAAGGTGCAATTTGTTCCCACCTTCCTTTGAGCCCACTTCTCCCATTTTTTCCTACTTCTGCTGAAGTGAAGTGAAGAAGAAAGCCCTTTTCCCAGTGAACCCAGCTTCTGATATACAAATCTGGTATTTCTGCAGCCATGCTCCTGCTCTATGAAGATAACAATGATCCCTCTTGGGCCACACTTTTGTTTGCTACTCTTCATCAAGGATGTGCATGTATAGTTAGTTCTTCAGCTTGTGATGAAATTTATGGTCAGCCTGGCAAAACAGACTCTGTAGGTGGTCTCCATCTTCATGCTGCATATAGTTTCTTGAGTGGCTGATAAACCTGCTGGGTAAATGAAAGTATTCCTGTGCGTTCCTCAGTGTTTGAAGGGGATTGTGGAAGACAAATGCTTAGTCCTCAAGAGAATACTTAATAACTTGCAAGCACTGTGGATGTTTGAATCATCCTATACTGCTGAAGCCCACAGAACCTCATGTGATTCTGTTGCACTCTGGTGCTGATTTTTTGTAAGGTTTGTCCTGGAAAGTTGCTTCTAATCACATCCCTAAACAGCAGCTCTGCTGAAAATGCAAAGGTGCTTGGAGGAGAAATGGACCTTCCTGGGAATTGCCTCCAGGGCATGGCTTTCTGTCTTGATTCTCTGGTGTCTGGTAAGATGCTGGCTCTGATCAAAGGTGTTTTTTTTTTTTCCTGATGGGATGCTTATTACACTTTGCTCCTAAATACTTTCTGTATGATGTAGAGAAATTACTCTGGAACCTTGATGTTAGAAGGTTGGTAATACAGCATCTCTTCCACCTAGCTGCTCCCTTTTTCTTGGTAGAAGTCTAGTACAGAAACTCTTGCCTCAGACAAAAATGGCTTAATCCAATCAATGAGTTTCAAAGATATGTAAAATAGATACCGAACTCCTTTCTGCCTTCCCTTGATATTATCAAGTCTTGTTTCCTTCAGAAATGAGGCAAAAGAACATTGTATTATGGGAGGAGAGCCATTCCTCTGAGTACAGTTATGTAGTACATTATGATGCATCACAACATGCATCCTGGCATCCTGGGTTTTGTTCTGTTAACATAAAACATTAACAGAGTACCAAAAGTGGTAGGAATCCAAACTTGAGCTTTTTCTTTCCTGTGTTCTTTCCATTTATCCTGAAGTTTATACTTGTAACTGGAGATGCATATGCTATAGTTCAAGCCATGACATGTTGCCCCAGCCAAAGTTTTATGACATATTATGAGTTAACATGTTCTGAGAGTCTTGTGTAGACTTAAGTATGAACTAAATTGGTGAGCTAAAGCACAACAGAAAATTAAAATTCAAGTGTTGTCCAGCTATCTGCCAGCATTTTTTGCACTGCCTTTTCTGTAGGACACCTGCTTAGCTAAGTGTGTTTACTGGCCTTCTGTAAGGTCCTGCCTGTAAGTTCTGGCACAGACTCATTTGAATGCAAGTTATGAAGACCATTGGAATGGTCTTGAACAAGGGAGAGTATGTATGACTGCTGATGAAAACCCAGATTTTTGTGGGAAATAGCAAAGGTTAGGAGATCATAAGCATCTTTTTTTACTTCTTTGATGAGAGAATTTGAATCTCTGTTGGGATATGCAGACCATAAGAGTGATATGTGTGATAATAAATGGAAAGGGGGGGAGGATGGGGGAATACAGGTGAGATAGTACACAAATATTCATCTGTTATTGACATCTATTGATGTAATTTCTTTATGCACTTATATATTCCTTTTTTTTCAGCTGCATTGTGATAATTTTTATGTAAACCAAAGGGCAGGCATCTTATACAGGCTATGATTTGATCTAATGCACAGAAATTACTCTGGGTGGAGATGTTAAATTTTTTTAAATGTATTGAAGGAAAAGAAAGAAATAGAAAACTTCATGTGTTAAGAAATGTGGACAGATAAATGGTGAAAATGCCAAGAAGTGAATTTGGATTCCTGCTGCTTTCTTGATTGGCAGGTAGTTGTAAAAATATACAGGGATGCTTTGAAAAGTCGGTGAGCAAATGCAGGCCATAACACAGAGCTCAGTTCAGCTATTTCTGAAATTACATAGACAGCCCTGATTTGTGCCAGTTAGATTGCTGGTTCAAGGCTTTGGTTAATATCAAAAGTAGTGCATATACTTTGATGTTAACATTCTTTAATGTCCAAGTTTACATCTTTGTTTCCGTGATTTTTGAAGATAAGACCCGAAAGAGAGGGAAGTGTAGTTCAGTGCAGCTGACAGTGGTAACCTTACTGCTCTGGAAAAGGTTTTTTTTTTTCTAGTCTTTAGAAAGAGGTTGCAACAAGCAAGCCCAATATGTATTCTGCTGTGAGAAGGCTGTGGACTGTCAGTCTTTGTGCCATAAAAAACCTGAGATTTCTAATGGGAATTTCTTCTTTCAAGCTAGCTGGTTTTGATGTTACAACTCTGCCGCATCTGAAATGGCTAATTGAATTTTATAGGACAAATGTGTTAAATCTCATGTCCTCTGCAAGGAGGATGTGTTAATACAACAAATGATTGTGGCACAGTTGACAGAATAGTCATGAATAACTGTAGAAGTATCTGGAGGTATCTAGATTACAGGTTGTCCTCTAGTTTTCATGTTTACAAGACTTGTGGTAAAACTGGTATGAACAATGAGGTTAGCATAAAAGTATTATGACGAATTTGACAGTATGATGTGGGAGGTATCTGTATTGTGGTTCCAAAAGGCTATGGTTTATAAAGGAAAAAAAGGAATTCTTGTTGGTGCCAGCAAGATGGAACTTCTGTTCTATGCAGGGGAAGAAAGAAGCTACTATTTGGAGAAAAAGCTTCTTTGACTATTTAGCAACCTGGTGAGATTCTGGTAAATCAGGTGCACTTATTCAATAATTCAGGACGTTTATTAAAAGCCATGATTCAGCACTTAAGGTAGTTGTTATGAAGAAGGGGAAGCAGAGTGTTTTGGATGAGATTTCTCTGCTGCTGGAAGAATAGCAGGGATCTGGATATGGGGTAGGCCTCCTGATTTCAGGGTAATAAGACCTTAAAGGTTGTTCAATTAGTTTTCTTCTGGTTTTATGTGGTGGTTTTTTTTTTTTTTTTTTTCCTTGCCTTCAGAGGGACATGGTAAATAGCTATTAGTCAACAGTTACATATTTGTGGACAAGTGCAAATTGTGCAAATTTGTGCAAATTGTGGACAAGCATTTGATGTAATAGAAATGGGAGGCACACTCTGTTTTTTCAGAATTGGAACGTTGAATATGCAGGGTGATTTGTAGAGCAGTTTTGGGCTAATTCTTCCAACACATTTTACCTTCAGATCTAAGTCGACATTTCTGTATATAAACTAAATGGACCTTGAATCCTTCAATCACACTCTGCTTATTTGCTGTATAAAAATCTTTCTCCTCATATGAAATCAGTTATCAGTATGTTACGCATTTGGTGAGTGAAGAAGACAATGTTGCGCTGGTTGCAGTTTTGTATTCTTCTGCAGCACACATAAGTAACATCATTGATTATACTGCTGGGTGATTGTTTTTCTCTTTTGCTTTGTATATAGCCAAAGAACTTTGCAGGTGATTCCCTTTTCCTTCCCCAGCCTTCCTTCCATATGAATCTTGCTTATTTTATGTTTTTGTGGGATGAGACTTATTTTTCTTTGAAATAGATATTACCTGAGAATGTAGGTAGCCAAGAATACAAATGTAAAAAATAACAAGGGAACATTGAAATCTCCTCCTGTCAGATTGTGCGTAGATGAAGCCAGAAAAATCTGATTAACAATTTAAGAATGCTCTTTTTGAGCTCACATGGCTACTGTAGTAGGAGGAAAGTGCTGTTTTAAATTGCTGTGCCATTTTCTTTGTGAACACAGGAGTGTTTTTCTAAGTTGGCTGTCTTTATGATCTCAGGTGCCCATTACATTTTGATAAATGGAAATATACAATATTGCTTAAGGCAGTTATAAGTCCATATATGCAGTTCATCAGTAAAAGCTTGAGGCCAATATTCCACTGCCTTTTAAATTTGTTATCCAGCATTAAGGTTAGAAAAACAAATATATAAGTAATCAAAAAAGCAAAGTCTCAAAGCCAGTTTTGCTCATCCCTGAAGCTCAACTGAAAACATTAACCATCAACTTGTTTCATCCGTAAAGTGGTCTGGTTGGCATTCAGTTCCTCCTCCTGCGGGGTTGTGTTGAGAAGCTGGAAAAAGCTGGTGTGTCTTTTTTGCCTCTTCTCAAATGTAGCGGGCAGGGCTGGCAGACCCTACCAGAGGCAGGAAAGCCTGGCCAGAAGTGTGCAGTGGAAGTGACAAAGGGAGGAGAGAGGCACTGACAAGTAAGCTAGTGAGTGGTAGTCAGTTGTCTTAATTCTCTAACTCCACACATCCAAAGATCCAAAGGTTTTGAGAGGTATGAGAGGGGAAATCATGGTATGAAGAATTTGCTTTGTCCTTTCCTTCCAGGCTCTCCAATCTCCATCCCTCCTTGCCCACTCACATGCACCCATCTTGGGACCCAAGATGCAGCTTGCTGTAGCTGTTAGGAGTGTTTTTGATGAATGGAATATGAAAGCAGGAACTATGAGAGTATGGCAGCATGCACCTCTGCCAGAGCTTGTACATCCTTTTTAGTGGAGAAAACTGAAAAGAAAATGAGCAGAGGGGAGAAAAAGCAGATTGCTCTTTGGGAAGGTCGAGATCTTCGTGAGGCTTAAGGAGAGTTTTTTCTTTTGTAAGCAGTGTCTCCAGGCAGGGAAGAAAGCTCCTGAGCTTTAACTTTAGAGATAAACAGATGGTGCCAGGTTTGGGGCCTTCAGAATATATTCCTGGTAGAGAAGCAATGTTGATAAAAGGAATATTTTGCAATATCTGTGGACTAGTAGCTCTGCTGTTCTAAACTAGTGCACTAATGTCCAGAAGATCATTCAAAGCATCAAATCACTTGGGGTACAGGGCTTGAGAGTTTTTCTTTGTTTGAAAACATCCTTTGCTGTAGATCTTATGACAGTTTTGCAGCATTCTTTTGAATTATTTAGACTACTGATGAAGACTGTGAAAAGTCTCATTTCTACAATCAAGTATCCAGCCTGCCTGTGTGAACACTTACTTGCAGACATCATGTATCACGCATCTGCAAATGGTTGGATTTTATGGAATGTAAGGTGGAGCTGCATTTGTGGGTGCCTGTGACCACACTTTTGTATGTAGCAGTACGTACACATCTGCACCAAGAAATGTATATGGCATTCAAATTCTGCCCTTAGGAAACTTGGGTGAAATCATTGTCAGGAGATTGCAGCCACTGTAAATAAGGGCAGAGTAACCCATAACATATTTTTAAACAACTGGTATTTTTCAGGGACCAGAAGTGCAGGGATATAATGGAAACAAAAGTCGTACTGCAACTGTGCAAAAGGATGCAGCAATAAGTAAATTTCGCAACTAAATAGGTGATATATGCCATCTAAACTGAAGGGTTGCCTTGGTTGTTGCAAACCATTTAGTGATTTGCTAATGGTCCCATTTAGCAGTTTGAACCCACCCAAGGAGAAAGGGAAGAAATATAATTCTGTTTGTATGCAACACTATAAATAACTGGGTTTTTTTTTTCTCTAGAGGCTAACATGTCTGTGCTGTAGATGCTGCAAAAGGAGGTGGTGCACCGAAGAGTTTATAACTCCTCTTTCACTCTTTTGTGGCTTTTAAGCATGGCTAATCAAATTTATATCAGGCTTCAAATGGCTTTAAGACCTGGTCTTGCTGCTGGCTTGGTAGAAAATGACAGCACAGAATATGTCCCCCAGTGTCTGAGTGAAATGAGGCAGTTACCCACAGATAGGCATAAATGTGCTATTAGATGGTTGAGAAATATATCCCCCCCCAAAACCCTCCTGGGAATTTATTGTAGTGCCTTTGATGTAACTAATTAGCCTGCTCAAAGTAAGCAATGACTAACAGCCAGTTATTACTGGCTAGTGGAAGGAACTTCATAATGTTTTTAAATCAGGATCCTTTTGAGAGTTTTACAATAGGCTGAGGAACTTTTTCCTTCTGAGAAATAGTTGCCAAAGGTCAGATCCTGATGTCTGTTGTTGTCTTTTAGTTATATTTGACTCTCTTGGCTCTTTGAACAGTCTAGATGTTGGAGAAGGGCAATGATCCTGGAGATGTTCTGAAAGTGCAAAGCTTGAGTTTTAGCCTTGATCGGCAGACCTTGAGCAAATGTTCTAGTTTGCTGAGGCTGTTGCACAGTAATTTGCGGTCTTTGCTGAATTTTGCAAGGTAGAACAGTTTTTTGAAAGGGGAAATGAAGAAGTAAGTTTGTTCTTGAAAGAAATTGTTTTTTCTCGTTTGAGTTTCCCAGTCCGCAAGTAGCAAAATGCAAACATAAAATTTATTATACCAAGAGAGGGAAATACTTTTGACTGCCTTCTAGTTCTGCAAATTTAAAAGGAGAAATGACAAGCTACATGTTAATTTTGCCAACTAATTCTACCTCCAAATGTCTTCTACTTCTACATTACAGCTTGGTTTTTTTCTTGTCCACTGGAACTACAAAGCGCTGGTACTACTAAGAGCCCCCTTCTCATCAAGCTAATGATACAGCATTTCCACATGCTAACCAACATCTTCACTGCATTTTCCAGATGGACTATTTGTGCCCAATAGTTGGAGCATTTCTGATGCTGGACATGAATCCCTCTTGCTCTACTTGCACTATTTTCACTGAATCCGCAGAATTTCAGTATGAGTAAAGCAAGCAAAATTTGGGTGTTGAAGGCCTCATGAAGGTAAATTTAAAATCTTGCCATCTGCTTGGTACCTAGGTGCAGGGTTTAGTGTTTCTCCTGCTGCAGTCAATGTCGTCACTAACACCTAAACCAGAGTGCTGGGGGCTGCACTCACCAGCGGTGTTAAGTATCACTGCAATAATCCACTGTCTGCCATGGGAGAAACATGTAGCCCTGAACTTGGGAAGGGAGAAAATGGTTTTCAGCAGTTTTGATTTAAATTGTTTGTTTTTGTTATTTTAAAGCCCTGGCTGGGAAAGGGCTTGTTCGGAAGTGAGGCTCCCACTTCTTTGGAGGCTGACCTTGCAAGTTGCTGAGAATTAGTCCCTCCATTGGAGTCCCAGAGACTCTCAGCCCTGCAGGTTGGGGCTGTGGCTGGGCATTGCACGGGTTGAAGCTCCACATCTTGACTTGGTGGTTCACCTGGGCAGCTTGAGGCAAACTTGGCCAACAGGATACTGCGAGAATCTGGTTCACAGCAAGCAACTTTGACAGCTTGTTCCAAAGTCATTGAAGAGAGTGGGATGGCTCAAGTGTCAGGTCAGTAGCTTCAGATGTATGCCCAGATGTTACTCCTCTTTTTTTTCACATATCCTGCATCATCAGCGAGATGCAGGATCATGTGTAAAGCACCCCAGCCCTGCTTCCTGCCCTCTTTGTCCACCGTCTGAGGCTGAGTCCTGGGACTGACAAAGAAGTTTCCACAGCACTCTGCCTTTATGTGTAGATAGCTATGTCTGCAGCTATGTCTTGTTTTACTAATCAGGATTTTTTCAGTTGATATGATATTTTTAGCATTTCCCGGTAGATCTGATGCAGGGGTTTGTAGATCCAGACTCTCAGTTAAATACAGTAGGTGTTTGGTCATATGAAATTTTAAAAGTGGTTTTATTTTACATAATTTCCTATGTGTCTGTTTAACTACAGCCAGTTGGTTTTAGTTGGGAGTGGTTGAGGAGGTAACAAGCACTGTAAAGTCATCTTTACAGTGATTGTGATAAATTGAGATAAAGACATTGCTACTAACAAGGCTCTCTGATTTAGTGGTCTGGAAAATGTACCTGAGTTTTTTAAGCTTCTTTATGCCATTCTTGAGTTCCCCATCAGTCTTGGGGGAAGAGTTACACATTTGGAAAAGGCTGTGAATGTTTTCCTGATAACAATGGATTGCTGGTTTAGTGTTGGAGCAGTGTGAACTCTGTACAGGTCCAATTTTGTCTTGTCCAGGTCAGTGGAAGCTCTCCCACTGACCCAGAAGAGTGCATGATTAAGCTCTGTTTCCAAAGTCATAAGCACTGTGTCAGTGCCCTGTGTTCTGCCCTCCTCTGTACTGTCAAGAAAGGAACTGAATAAAGATGTGCAGTAGATGCAGCAAAAATGAATCTATGTGTCATTTGAGGAAAATAAGGGAGCATGCGTGGACTATTAGGTAGGTATTGTAGGGATTGGGTCCCCTCTCTACTTCATTGATAAATCCTTTTTCTTCCAGTGAAAGCTAAAGTTGACAACAAAAGAATACAGCATGTTTTTCAAAACAAACAAAACCACAAAAGGGCTGTGTATTTATTTTCCACAGATCACAAATCAGTTCGTGGAAAATACTATACATAGGATAAAGAAAAAATAACTAAGCTAAAAATCCATTGCAAGTGGGAATAGAAAACTATACATTTTCAGTGGTAGGCTCAGAAAATGTATGTTATTTATAAGTACAAAAGTCTTGTATAAGGTATGCTTAAGCACTGCAAATAAAGTGAGTACAGTATTGTTATCTAGCAGATTTTGTAGCCTCTTGTGTGATTGGAGTCTATTTTTAAAACCAATTATGAGCATTGTCCTTCATAACTGTGGTAATGTTTCCAGAGTGCTTCTTGTGCAGTTGCTTCAATGCAGGAAAACAACAAACTTGGGACCAAGAGTGTCCAATTTAAACTACTGTGCTCACCCAAAATAAAATTTCGCTTACAACATATGCTGTTTCGAAAGGCAGGCACAATCCCACAGATGTATTTCCTCTGACGTTGCTTTTAAGGTGGTCAGAGAGTAATGAAAAGTGTGTGTATGCAAGAAGGTGCAGGTACAGTTGTCCTAACGAGCCTGGCAATTGCTCTATTGCATCATTTCAAGGAAGAAAATATCAGGTGTCAAAAACTTAGATTTTCTTAAATGGGAAGGAAATTGCTTTCTTACTTAGGTATCTGTTCTGTTAAGAGTCTAAGTAGTCAATCTTTTTTACATTCCACCTTCCTCCTTCCTTCTGGCTCACAGCATCTAAAATGCTACTTTTCTGGGAAAGACTGATATTCTGACTTCAGTTTTGTAATTTAATGATGGAGAGTTTCCTTAGTAAACCAAATTTAGAGTACTGGAATGCTTATCTTATATCCAGACCTTGAACATAAAAGGCATTTTATACCAGCAATTGTTCATTTAATGAGCAATTGCAGAGTGCAGGACGGTTAAGGGATTGAGCTATATGCACCATTATTGCAAGAAGTATTCTGAAATACCAGAAATAGGACGTAAGCTCTGATCAGGGGGACTGTGAGCACAATTACCTTCTTTTCAAATCCTTCTGTGACACTGCGGGAGGAAAAAGGACTTTGAAACTTGAAAGGAAAGAGCTTGCTTTCAACCTCAAAAGCTAGGAGGAAAGGGCTCTGAAATTTGCTCAGTATTCCCAATTCACCATTAGCCTGTTTCTTCCTTTAGCCTCAAGGCATTCTCCGCTTTTTGAAAAGATGTTAAGAAATTCAGTCACAATAGAGAGCCTAGTTTTGAACATGTTTCACTCGGTCCATTGAGGTCTGGTCTTCAGCCTTTGTGTGGGGTGAATTGAGCTGAGCAGCAATCTGGTTGGGGAGAGGTGAATGAGCAGTCTCTGTGCAGTCACAAATTCTGGCAAAGAAAAGATTACCCTTTCCTTTATTTTACAATATGCATTCCTGTACAATCCTGCTAGTGGCAATATGCAGAGCTGAGCTTGTGCGTAGGTCAATATGGAGCACTTGGTTTATAGCAACTCTTGTTAAGTTTGTCTTGTAATTGAAGCTGCTGTTGACCTTGCTTGGAGACCATTTGTAAAACCGTTTATTTAGCATAAACTGAAATAATAAACCCTCCTTCTCTTAGGCTGATTGTGATAGGGTGACATTAGTTTGATTTAATGATTAGCCGCCTGACCCCTCAGCTAGAGAGAGCTGCTTGAATAGGGAGAGTTCACTAGGAAGCACACAGGAAGAATACTAATGAGCTTGTTAAATTTAGCATGGCACCAACCACTTTTAATTCCTCTAATGGGAGAAGCACTGCCTCTGAGAGAAAAGGGAGGGAGATGGGGGCGGGGGGGGGTGGGTGGTGTGGTGGCGGGGGAGGAAGGGGAGAGAGGAAAAGAGGGAGGAATGCCCATGTCCTGGTAGCCAGAGAATTTTGGTCAAGGGAAGAGAAGAGCCTAGAGGGAACATCAGCCAGGGTCTCTTGGACTGAGTTGTAAGTACCTTGTTTTTTCTCTTACTCAGCTCAATGCTGTCAGATCTCTCATGAGATAGTAATGCTCTCTGGAAGTTGCAGGCAGAAATACGGTGATGAAACTTAACATATAAAGAAATTTAACTGGGCTGTTGTTGTCTTGTTTAAGCAGGGGTGCCTCTGAAATGTGTTGGGATTGACTTTTAGTGTGCTCTATCAATAGATTTCAACTTTTTTTTCAGTTGCTGACCTTAGGTGTTTTTAAGTAAAATAGCTTCTACTTTGTCTTGGCCTAAGGTAAAAAAAGGCAAGAAAAGTTCAACAGGTAAAGAAAGTTTAAAAGATTTTTGCTTAGGTTTGGGTTTGTGCCGATTTTTAAAAAACTTTCTGAGTAAATTAGCTTTGCAATTAAAAGTGTGTTTATTCAGGCATGCTGTCCAGTGGGAGTTAAATTTTGAGAAAGCTTTTTGATTCAGTGAAAGGTGCTCCATTAAGTGAGATGCGCAGCACTTCTAATAAAATTGGCTTCTGATCAAAATAGCAGGACTAAATCAGGTATTTCGCAGTGGATGTGAGAATCCTGGATTAATGTGATCAGTCAAGATTGGCCACTTCTAACATGTGTCTCTGGTATTGGCTTGTTAAGTCAGAGAAAGGGTGTATGTGGAGAAAGAGAAGCTTATGCAGATTGCTCTTGGGCATGATTGCTTTTTTCTTTTCTTTTCTTATTTAACCCTTCACTCTTGCACTGGCAAAAGGTGGGAGGAATTATACTGGAGTTGGTGGGTTGCCACCAACTTCATCTTTCACTTGGGTATTTGTCTCCTTGCAACATTTTAATAAATCAGATGTTTCTTTTGACCCTAAAGCTGGCCACTTCTAAAACGTGAGCAGAGTGGTAAGAGAACAGTTCTTGCCTGTTTGGCTGTAAAATCCCTTTGGCAGATGCTGCCGGAGAAGTGGGCTGTTTGCTTACATTTTTGCTTTAGAATCCCACTTGTTGCCATGGTGGACAGTGTGTTTCTGTCAATAATTTGGCCTGGCACGCCTTGCCCGCACTTACTCTTGAAACTTTATTGAACGCTTCAGTTGAACCAGAACAAGATTAGACAGCTTTCCCCTTTTGGCACACTGGCGTGGCTCGCCTGCCATGAGAGTCGGCAGCAGTACTGCAAGAAGAGTTTCCCGCTCGGCGCCGGGGGGGCTCCTGCAAATTGCTTGGCTCTTAAGTGTCCTGGAGCATGGGTACTGTCAAATTTCTCATCTGTCCGCTACCACAAGCAACCCAGTGGTGTGAACTCAGTGTTTAGAGAGCTGTTTGGCTGATTAATAAACCTTACTATTACGGCAAAAATATCGTCATGTTTAGTTAAATACTTCTGGGGCAATTTCTGTGTGGCAGAAACTATACAGACACTTTCTTTTGACTTGTAATGGCACATGGCAATAACTTCATAAAGGGGAGGGAGATTGTTGATGCCAAAGGAGAACTAGTTTTGTTTTCCTTTTTTTTCTCAAGTAGCCAAAAAAAAGGGAAAAGCTTATTAAAACAAACCATATTTTTTCCTTTAGTTTCTAAGTTACTGAAAGTAGGTTTTGAATTTCATTCAGCAATTCGAAAAATCAGCCTTTTCCATAACAGTCACTAGTACCTTGATTCATGACACATGAGTGTTTTTTTGAGAAGAAAAGTATGAAAGTGGAGCCTGCAGTCAGATGTCAGCTTCTTGTTGTATCCCAGGATGGCAGTTTTAACAAATATTATCTTTATATGGAAGAGTAAAAGAACCGAAATCCTATCTGATCATCTGAGTGATTATGCAGCCCCACAAATCACTCTGGCTGTCTTCTTTCTGAACCGTTGTAGCACTGGTTAGCCTGCTCTGCTTAAGAGTCTGTCAGAATTTCAAATGGAGTGTAATACCCTATTTTTATAGGAGTTTACGTCTCATCAGTGAAAGTTCACTCTAGGTTGAAATTTAACATAAAAGATTCTGGCTAAAGAGAAACCTGATGGAAAATATATCTTTGGGGTGATTTATATATTTTTTTTAAGTTATACAAGCGGTTTCTAAAAATCTCGTATAAGTTTTAAAGTTTTAGTCCCCGATTTGCAGTGCTCTAACTAAAACCAGCTTCAATGTAAAAAAGTTGAAACCTTAAACCCTGCTAATCCAGAGCAGGGACCAGTGCCTGTGCATATTAATAAAAAGTAGAAAAGGGCGAAGGGTTTAAACTTTGTAATGTTGTTGTCTATTTCCATTAACTCTTTCTCCTCAGACACACCCCTGGAAGAGCTCCGTATGTAGAATTACTGGCTATAAAAAGAATTCCATCCCTGGAAGATGCTGATAAGTTAGCAAAGCCTGCTTGCTGAAATACTTGGAGATAGGAAAATAATTAGGTGCTCAATAGGCTATGCTGCTGAGTTTTTGTGTTGTTGCTACTTGGGGGGAGAGAGGGCAGGGAAAAAACTGGTTGGCATTTCATTCAGAGCAATGGTGTAGCTAGTTTACGCATATAATGGCCAGGTATCTGTACATACAGAGCCTGTTTCTAATCTAATTCTTATAAAGGCACATAGTTGAGTTACACTGGTGTCAGGCTTGCTGAAAATAGTCACCTGGTGAATTGCTGGCTGCTGGTTTTGCTGTGTGAACAAGTATACCAGGGAAAGGTACAAGTGAAAACTTAGCTCTGACCTCATATCTCTGACAACTGAAGTGCAATCTTGGCGCTTATGTCAATCATTCTTCCTTGCATTTGGATTGTAGAGTAAGAACATTTTAGTTTTATTTCCTAAGGGTGTTTTCATTTCCTTTTCTAGTTACCATTTTTGTGCCCAGCATTTAATGATTTGAGATTCGTTCTGTACTTCTAGAACTGCAGAGCAAGTTTGAAATGAAGAGTCTTTATCAGTACTCCTTCAAGATGTATTGGTGTACACGTGCGTATGCAGCGTGGTTGACGGAGTGAGGCTGTACCCAGAGCATTGGTTTTGGCCAAGGATTACAGCCAGAAAGCAATCATGCTTGTTTAGAGAAACATCTCTATTTTAAACCAATAATGCAACTGAAGGAGAGCATTTATATTAGAGACTTATGTACCTAGCGAAGTCTCTCTGCCACATGGCATGTGTGAAATGTACTTAGGAACACACGTCTTGATTTTGAGGAACAGAACCATTTTGTCTGATTTTTGAAGCGTGTGTATAGTCCCTAGGGGTTAAAATTCATGTGGAAGCAGCGAGTTGTTTTAGCACCTAATCCTGGAGCTGTCTGCAAGGAAGCTGGTAGAGCCATGGTCAGGAGGCTCTTTTCCCTTTACAAGTGGTACCACAGACCTAGAGCCTTACTCCAGACTAGGGCTTGAG
The DNA here is from genome assembly GCA_016584745.2 of Phylloscopus trochilus trochilus. NCBI lineage: Eukaryota > Metazoa > Chordata > Aves > Passeriformes > Phylloscopidae > Phylloscopus > Phylloscopus trochilus. The sequence goes on along the minus strand of WQNJ02000546.1, from coordinate 54,027,926 downwards.
TTTGACCCACTTAGTTATTATTTCCCCCCCGCCTCCACCCCGGCTTTTTCTTCCCCCTTGTTTATTAAGAGTTTGTGGCTTTGTTTTTGTGGATGTGGGAAAAAGAGGTAGGGCAAGTCTACTCAACCGTCCTGCACAGGCACCAACATGGTGACACTGTCAGAGCAGGTGGCCTTGTTTGTGCCTGCCTGATGCTGCTGGTCCTGTATCTTGAGCAGTTGCACGCATTTTATTGTTGCCCACCTTGGTTCTAATCACTGCTGACCTCCCTGCAAGGTTTCAGCCGTCAACACAGGCAAACTCCAGGGACCTGGAGCTGGGCTGCAGAACTGTGGTGGGTGGCTGGGCGTGATTTAGGCCCAGCTGGTGGGGTTCATCATCTGTGTGACATATCATTTCTTGACTCCCCATAGGGAGCTCCCAGCCTCCTCGTCCTAGAGGCAGGGAAACAGCAAGTCTCTGTCTGCTCCTGCACAATTGATAGCGCCACTGGTAGGAGCATCAGTGCTTGGGTGACGGTGATCTACTGCTCCGTTGCTGCTGGCTCTGAATGGGCAAGCGTCCCCAGGCCATCCTTCACAGCCACACAGGCACCTCCTGTCACAAACTTACACCGGGAGGAGGAGGAGGGCAGTGGGGGGAGAACTTTTCTTTATTGTACTTGCTATAAATGGGCTAATAGTGTGTGTCTCTCTTTTTTCTTCCCTTCTCTTTTTCTTCTCCCTCATTTTTTGCAGAGGATGAAAGTCCTGGGCAGACCTATCACAGAGAGAGAAGGAACGCGATCACAATGCAGCCGCAGGGTGGGCAAGGCCTCGCCAAGATCAGTGAAGAGCCTTCCACGTCGAGTGAGGAAAGGGCCTCATTAATCAAGAAGGAGATCCATGGATCTATATCGCACCTTCCCGAACCTTCCGTACCTTACCGCGGGACGCTCTTTACCATGGACCCTCGAAACGGTTACATGGACCCTCATTACCGTGAGTATAGATTGCTGGCTCATTTGGGGATGCAAAGTTGGAAGGCTGTCAAATTTAATGTGATTTTGTCACTTTGCATCATCCCCAGGGAGAGCTGCTTTATCTGGGGGGAGTGGTGTTTGTGGTAAATGTGATCTCTTTTTTTCCTGAAGTTAAAAACCAGGGTGCAGTTGCAGTGCAGCTAGAAATAATTGCAGGCCTCTGCAATGTGACTTCCACAGGACATCTCATCTGTTGCTAATCCTCCTCAGCCATCCAGGGTTCTGTTTTGCTCCACCTCCTTAATACATGAAGAAAAATGGGCCTCATTATAGAAAGCAGAGAAGGAAAATGAAACAGGCCTTAAAAATCCCTCTTTTAAAACAATGTTAAAGAATGTTATTGAGAGGAAGAAGGACTGTTCCTTGTACACTGAGAATTTGGGGAATTGGAAGGCTTATTTTTGTGCTTTGGGACTCTTTGTTTTGTTTTGGAGGGGTTTTTTAGACATTCATTAGTGTGTTTGAGAATGCGGGCTTGATAGAGTGGTTTTTGCAATTTTCTTTCCCAGCTATAGTTCCCTGAAGTTGTAAGGGGGAGGAAAAAAAGGTAAATGGTTTCAACTTCTAAATTCCTGCTCAGGCATTAATAAAAAAGTAAGAAATTAACTGACACTTGAACACAGATGTGGAGTGGATTTCTCCACAGGCAAAGTATGAAGGAGTTAAGCATTTTTTTTTCATCTGTTTCTAGTTTACAAAAAAAGAGAAAAAAGATCATTTAGTTGTGTAGTAATGAAGTACATCTTGAGAAGTCAAGGCTTGTGGCTTTTGATTATAGATTTATCACCCAGTCAGGATACAGATTTGCCATTTAACCTTTCAGTCTCCAATTCCAGATGATAGGCTTAATACCCACAAAGAGAGAGCAGTCTGCATTGGTTTTCTTTTTATTTTTTTAACATCATTCAGAAATTTCAGTGTTTTAAGGCAAAAGGTCATTAGCCAGATGACTGATTAGTGAGGACAGCTGATTAGTGCATGTTTTTTTGCTAAAGAAAGTGCCAGGGATAAAAGCTAATTTTATCCCTTCATTAGTTGGGCTAGCAGCAAAGGGGAATGTTCACTCATCAGGGTGCAGATCAAAGTATGTCTTGCACAACCTTAAGTCTCACCAAACTCCTTTAGAAAAAAAAGAAAAATAGCCTGATTGTTAATATGGATGGAGGTATTATGAGAAAACGAACACTTGTTGTCTGTGTAGTTTAGGTTGGTGTTTAGGGAAAAAGTTTGCAGTTAAACTTTTGAGTTCTTTTTCAGCGTAGTCAGTTGGTTTTTGTACACCCTCCTCCTGCTCTTTTACAGACCTGATCAAACCCTCTGGGGGAGTTACTCATCTCTCTGTAGAGGAACATGTGCTGCAGCACACCAGCAGCAGACTCCTGCCAGAGAGGCATGAGTGCAGTGCAAATGGCCACTCTGAGCAGCAGTGCATACAAATATTATCTCGGGGGTTGGAAGCAACATTCCTAGCTTCTGGTGCTAGGAATCTGTTTTAAAACAAATGCCCAAATCTAGTTTGGAAGAAACCCAAGAAAACAAGCTAGTATTATTGGGGAAGCAAAATAGCTTCTCTGTTTGTAAGCAGTACAGCTGGGGACAAATGAAATGTGTGGCAAAAACAACCCTCAAACAAACAATGAACCTTATGCTGAATTTAGTGGGGAAGATTGCCGTTTTGACCATCTGACCAGCTGCCAGCTCACCCCTTAAATCTTGTTCAAAGTGTTACTGAAATTACTGAAGGTTCAGACAGAAGAAAAAGATCTGATCAGTCAGGATGTATCTGAGTGGTTTGCAGTGGGGTTTATTTTGCTTTATTTTCTCAAATTCACCTTGTGACAAGAGTTGTCAAGATTTAATGAAGCTACTGCGCCTGTATTGTGACCATTAATGCTGGGTAGTTAGGTTGTGTGGACTACTAGAAAAACATTCATGTCAGAAGTTGAGAGAACACCAGAAGTTACCCACCATACGACAGTCGAGAAATAGGAGATGAGTTAATTTTGAATGAGCAACAAGATCTTAAAGCAGAAATCTAAGTCAGAAAGCATCAGATGGACAGACCTGCTTCCCTCTCCTGTAATGAGTAGTACATTTGTATTCACTGATTTATAAAGTCCCTCCAGCTATTAATGTCATAAAAAGAGCCATCATGCTTTTATTTACCTTTAATAGCTATGATACAGAGAGACAACTAAAAAGACAAATGCCTAGTTAGATTTATAGGAAAGCAGACAGTCTTACTGAAATTTTCATAGTAGTTGTGTCATTTATATGTATGTAAGATATGCTTTCATCAGAGTGGCGACTGTATTCAGACTGACACTTTTAGTGGTCCATATGAAGAAGGCTGAATAATGTAAACTGTAGCAACAGGTAAAAAGCCAGAGAGTCTTTTGTTTTACATTCTTAATTTCTTGTCAGTCTTGCTGGGCATATGAATAGAAAACATTTTAATTCAACATAGATGTGGAAACACTCACAGTAATTTCTTAATTTCCCTGTGGCTGGAAAACATAGACTTCTCAAGATGCCTTATTTGTTCTCCTATTTATACCCACTTTGTATTTAAAAGTGTGGGCAGGCTTCCTGTAACACAGGGAAAGGGAAAATGATTTTTTTAAGAAAGACATCTGTATATTTTTATGACAAAAAAGAAAAAGAGTGTTTAAGCCAGTTGTGTGTGGAATTTATGTCCCTTCCATGAGTTGCAGTTATTAGAAACAACTTGAGTGCTTTGCATTTCTACATGTAAATATGTATGTGTCTGTTTGTGCATTGCAGGATGTTTTTTGTTTTAATTTTTTTTTCTAATTAAAATGACTGATGTTGAAAATGTTGGTAATAATACTTACCATGAATGTGGAATAAATCTCACATTGAGGGGGAGCTTGCTGTCCTGCAGAGTATGGGTGGGGATAATGGTTGTGTTTCAAGTGAACCAGCTTTTCAAACAGCTGGGATGAAACATGCTATGGAGCTGGCGAGCCTTCTGCACCACCAGAGAGTCCCTCAACCATTTAGCAATTGAGAATGTGAGTGCAGAGCCTTCTATGCTCCAACAGATAAAAGGGAAAACACAGGACTTAACCAGAAATTTTTCTTTTCTCTCTTTTTTGTTACGGATTTCTTAACCACTATTTATACACAGCTCACAAAAGGAAGAGGGGGATGCTTTTTTATTTGTTTAACTTTTAAAAAACTTTTTAAACTTTTTCTTTAAAAAGGCATTAGGACAGATGACAGAAGTGCTGGAGTTAGCTCCTTTTCTTTGTTGAGGAGAGCAGAGTTACTGACCTTAATCACAGTGTCTCTTAAAAGGATTTAAAATCCTGAGTTTCTCAAACACTAATTCCAGTGGTGGTTGGAGCCCCTTGTTAATGTAAATTCTGTCTCTAAAGTTGAGGCTGAGGCAGGGAAGATGGGGATAGCAACTTGCCTTTGTCATCTCTTCCACAATTTTAATTTTCATGTAGATTTATGGCAGTGCTAAGACTGCCTGTCTCACAAGTTATTCCTCATGGAAAAAAATGAATCATTCCTGATGTAAACACTTTGATTTAAAACGTACTGTTGATACTCTTCCCTGGGTTACACAGCTCATCTGGAAGAATTGTTAGCACCTAATTAGTAAAACTTGAAGAATTATCTTAAGTAAAAAGTAGTAACAGATCACTTGGCTCTGATCCAAAAATTTATATATACAGGAATGTATGGCCCTTGCAGGATTCTCTTTGCAGTAAATCACTTCATCTCAAAGAGGCTGCACTAGCTGAAAGCAGGAACTCACTCCTTTCTTTTTTTCCCCCTCATCTTACCAAGGATTGATTTTGCTGGTTTTGAAGCTTCTGTATCTATCTGGGGAAGTGGGAACTGCTTATTGCACATTTCATAGGATTAGCCCTCCAAATATTGATAGCCTTCAGTAAGGACTGAGCCTTGCATAACTGCCCGAGTTAGATTACCCAGTGTTTGTGTCACCTCAAAATCAATTTGCAACATGAAAAAAAGACCCCAGCAAGGAAAATACAATGCTGGTTCACTAGGTACACTTGTTCATTTACAAGTTTTAATTTCTGTTGACAAGAACTCCCCTTCCTTCATATCCCCGTAGGAAAGGAAAAGGGAATGTGGGAAAAAAGGGGAGTTGGATTCTGTTTCTAGAAGTGAAAATTGTTAACTGGAAACACTGTTTTAAAATGCAGTAAATGGAAAGCAATGAGTTTTCATGGCAGCGAGTCTTGAACCACAATGGCCAGCTATGTGTGTCACATTTAACAGTGAGAGCAGTCCAGGTCACCACCAGCAGATGGGCTCATGGAAAGGGCCTGTGGAAGGGTAGGTGGTGGCCTCCCTTGTCATCTCCCTGGCATAATTTAGGACTCAGGAGAGACAACCTCTGGACAGTCCCAAAGCAGGCACTTTCCTTATCTCACCTCTAGTTCCCCAGTGTCTTTGGGTGACAGGAGACCAGGACAGCTTTTTGTAGAATTTCTACCTGGTCTGGTTGGACAATGGTAGGAGAATGTCAGTGGAGATTCATTGTAGAGATTTATGGCCAGAGTCTTTAAATACATTTGGGTGCACTTCAATTTCAAACTGAGTTTGGCTTCTGAGAATCTGGGTCCTACTTCAACTCTGCAGCATTTTGCAGGGGAGAGGCTTAAGCACTCTAGTAACAAAACTTTCTACTGACAGTGATTTATGGGGTGGTTTCCAAATGTTGTCAAGTAGGAAGTAGTTGAAAAAAGTAAAATTTAAAGCTTTTAATAGAACTCACAAGGAAAAAAGCCTCTATTAGAAAAGTGAATGTCAGACTGCTCATGCCAGCTGAGCAACTAAAGTGTGGGTCTTTAAAAAAATTAGCATGTTTTCAAAAACATTTTTGGCATTAAAAGTTTATAATAGTATCTTTCAATAGCATCCAACAAAAAACATTACTGTTCTCAAATTCAAACTTACATCAGAGGCAACTTCTGTGTGAAATTTAGGAAGGTGGTGCAGACTTTGTAAGCTTAGCAGCTTATAAGTTGAAATAGCTTCCCAAAGATGCCTTCCAAACCTCCAGTGTTGTTTTTGAAACTGCTCATTACAAGTACTGCTGCCCATTTCTCTGGAGGCCTGTGAAATCAGCAGTGTCTCTTTGAGAGCCATGGAGTTGCTGCCTCTGTGTGATGGTCTCATTTGGAAGTAACAATGGCACCTATAGATTTATAGTATATAGGTATGTTCTTCCTTCTTACACATTTTTTTCTCTCCTCAGCATGACACAGACTCCAGAACTGCCAATATCTGGAAAGCTTTGAAGTGTAATGTGATTGAGCAAATGAAAGGTGATCTTGTAGGTCTGGGTGGTTTTTTTGTTTGTTTAGTTATGTTTTTGGTGTTTGTTTGGTTTTTTGTTGTTGTTGTGGGAGGTTTCTGTTTGTTTTGGTGTTTTTTCCTGGTGGTTTTTTTTTTTTTTTGTTGTTTTTTTTTTTTTTTTGGTTTGGCTTTTTTGTTTGGTTTGATTTGGTAGAATAGAATGTTTGAGATTTCTTATTTCTAAATAAGAAATAGGAAATTGCAGAAATTATTTCTAGCCCTATAATTGTTGGACTTCAAAATTCTAAAAATGTTTTCAGAAACATTTAATAAATATTAAAAATGTTTATTAAAATGTTTTATTAATCTCTCCTTGTTTTGGTGTCACAGTTGATATGTGGCAGTCAACATTGACACTGCCCTTGAGGTGCTTCATTAGAATCATCAGAAGGCTTCAAGCATCAGCTTATCAGATATTCAAAAGTCTCCCATACCTTTTCTCTATCTCCCAAGAGCAGCTCCACACAGCTCTGGCTCACTCCTTCCTGTCCCTAACACAGCCACCTAACCCTGTCTGTCCTACATACAGCACCTTACTTTTTCTGTCCCTTGCACAACCTCCTGTCCCTAGGTCTTCACAGCACAGCCAGCAGACTCCAACTGAACTCCTTACCAGCTAATTCACCCTTTATCACACCCATGGCTGTGAGGGCAAGGCTGTTTCTACCCTAGGATAATTAACACAGCTGTAACATATCAGAGGGGAGACTGCCTTCAGCAGCATCTCCTTTTGTCTCCCCACATTCAAGTGCATCTAAGGAAGCTGTGGGTTGAGGTTTTATGTGTGGGGTTTTTTTTCTTTTTTTTTTTTTTTTTAAAGAACAGGGAAAATGAAGACAGGATTAATGCAAAACCATCTATCTAATGGATTTGATTTGTTTTTCCTAGCTAAAGCTTTTTTAGCTACTTTACAGTATGTATACTGCCTTTATGGAAAGAGACAGAATTCATTGCTCAGAGCCACAGAATCATGGTTAAGAACTGTGAAGAAGAAATAATGTATTCCATCTCTTGAACATCAAGGCAGATCACTGTCCCTAAATTCGGAGAGAGTGAAAAGCTTCTTCAAAGTACATGGACATTTTTCACAATGCTTTTAAAACAGAAGGTCTGTAGTGGATTTAGGCTGATCTTGTATGCCTACAATGTAACTGCTGTGGCATTAGCAACTGGAAGTTGGGGAAAAATGAGAGATGGTTCTCTTGTGTTCTCTCTAGTCAGTGTTACTAGAGGGAATTTAGTTGCCTAAGTAGGGATTGGAAATTGAGTGCGTTTTCATGCCCATGAAGATCCTAAGTGGTCTGACTGCCAGCCCTGTATCCTGGGTCACATTTGTTAACTCTGTATAAGTGTCCAGATATATCAGGGGTCTAAGATGGCCCTATGTGTCTATATTTAGGCTGCAGAATCCTCAGTTGTTGTGTCTAAATGTAAAAAGTAAACATTTAAATTCAGATTTTTTTTCTCCATTTCTTCTGTCATTGTCCAGCTTTTATTAAGCAAACCGTAGCAATAATTAGCAATAATTAGCAATAATTAGATTGCAGAGTAGCTAATGTGTAGAGGATGCTCCTCTGTCGTGATTCTCTTGTGTTAATTTTCTTTCATTCTGGGTGCTTGAGATCTAGGTGTGCTTTATTTTTCATTGCTCTTGCCCCCAGGTGCTTATGTGGGCACAGAAGGAGGGCATTGTGTCACAGAGGATGCCTCAGGTAGGCAGTAATGGGAGCATGTGGGCGCCATGGGCCTGTACTCTGCATGGCATTGAGCATGGACCTGTCAAGGGAGGATTTGAAAGGCAGCATGGTCCCTGTTGTCAAAGTGCAGTTTCAAGCTTGTCCCATGGAAGTCTCTCATGGAAGCCCTCATGTTGGAGTCCAGGGTTGAACAGGCCTTTACTTTTACGGCAGTTTAAATGCTTTCATTGCAGAACCATTTGCAGGATCAATAGCAGATACAGCTTTATTCCTATTGATTGAGCTCAGTACTTAGGAGGAGAGCCACTTAACCATAGCCTCTACTTCCTTTTATTCACACCTACCAGCACAATTAACTTTCTCTTAGTCTGGCTCTTTGCCTCTTAGCCTTGGTAGTTTACACAGTACTCTCTAAACTCTTACTAAAACACTGCTCAAATTACTTAAAACTGGGGCTCTTGAGCTTGCTGAGTGGATCACATCTGAGTCTGGAGATGATGTCAGGAATGCTTACCCCTTCAGTCAGACTTACACGGCTACCTTGATTGATTTCTGATTATACAGTTTACAGCCAAGGCAGCAACCACCAGTGCAGGAAAGCAGTATTATCCTCAGTACTGATGTATTTGTAGCTTTAAAGAGTATAGCTGCTGTGTTGCCATGTGGTCATTGGCATGTGTGGTGGTGGGTACACAGCAGCAGGAGAGGCAATATGTGCATGGGAACGTATGTATGTACAGGTTTGTACATCTTCATACTTATGTTTAAAATTTAAGAGCTATCACTTACAAAACAATCTTTTGATTTTGCTTTCTCTATTGGTCTTTCTAATTGTCTTGCAGTTTTTTGGAGTTCAAAGCAGATAGCTCACCAGATAACAGAACCACTTTCTATTATCAATTATGCTTCTTTCATGTTTCACACTGAATAAGGTAGTTTAGAAGGTCCCCCATTGTTTATTTTAGTTTCCCTTTCGCATTTCAGTGCTGCCCGGAGCCATCATTTTTCCCAGACAATTGAAAGATGCTGATCCAGAACCCAGTGAATTCAATGAATTAACAGATGCTGGCTTCAATAAACTTTGAAATTATCCTCAGTTGCCTTAGAGTCTACCCTTTTATCTTACCTGTTCTCCATGCTAGTTGTAATTTAAAATCATATGTCCCAAGAATCCATGTTACCTTTTTGCAGATAAAGAGCTGAATATTATTAATCTTCCATCTACAGTCCCCATTGAAGTAGCCAATGGTAAGAAGCCAAAAGTAATGGCATATGAAATACTTCAAAATAAATGGCTGATTATGGCAACAGCTGAGTGTAACACCATACCAAGTGTTGAAACAACTAATCAGTTAGAATGTGTTGAACTAAATTTCATTTCAGCATGTCAGAATCCTTAGTGTGAAAAGGTACTGAATTTGAGTTGTATGTTTGTTTGGTTTTTTTCCACCAGCCTATATACAGATATAACTTATGAAATCTTTGAGCTTAGGTCTTGACTTCTGATAGACATTGTTGTTGAAATGGAATTGGGTTATTTGGATGAATGAAATTTGGATCAAGACCTATATTATGGCCTATAGGCCTGTTAGGCCTATATCAAGGCCTGACATTGGTTGCTCACTTTACTGCAATGGACCAGCATGGTACAGTGATAGGAAGCTGTTGGCACCAAAGCTGTTCTTCATGCTGGATGATATTTGAATTGGCATTAATGCCACTGATCTAACAGTGCTGTTAACAATAAAATTGATGCCAAACATCAAAAACATTAATTACCGCTATGATAGGAGTGGAATTATTTTTTTTCTTTTAGCTAGGAGGGAAAACAGGAGCACTAATCATACATTGCTAGCTAATCACTGAACGGCCCAGTATTTGGGATGTTTGATTTAGAAAGCCTGATGTATGTCCTGCTCATCTAAGTCCTTGCATTGCATGAGACTGGCAATGGCTATGATCTGTGCTTTTTTTCACTCTTACAAGTTTTTGGTTAGTTTTTGTTTTTGTTGTTGTTGTTTTTAATTTAAACACATAAAGCAAACTGGAAGAAACCCCTTTAAATAAAAGCTAAAGGCCCGATTTGGCTTCGGATGATTCCACAGAATAAATTAAAAACGTGAATGAAGCACAGAATGCTGGCCTGTGAAAATGTTTTCACTTCTTGTGGGGAAATAGCATATTTCTTCCAAATCAGTATTACTTATCAGATTGACACACATCTCATGCCCCAAGTGTGGTTTCCAGAGCATCACTGGTTACAAACCAACCTATATGTGCAACATTTGCGGTGGAGCCATATCTGCTCCTGGGAGCTGGGTGTAATACTTCATGTCAGTGTAGACATGTGTCTCAGATAGAAGACCTCCTGTTTTATTTGTAGTGACCAATTCTTTTAATTTTAATCTAGGATGATTTTGCCACTGTATGGTGGACACTGGTATTAAAGGCTATTGATGCACAACATAGGATTCATATACATACTACAATAATTTGGTGTTTTCTCTGAGGCTTGGTTATTTTCCTCTTCATTTTTGCAATGTGATTTTTTGTATACTTCTGTATTATGAATCTTTTTGGTTTTTTAAGCTATCTCTGATATGCAGCTTTCATATCTTGGCTCCCAGCAATGTTGAACCTCATTTTAAAGTCCCTTCGTGTAAAAGCTATCTAGTTACAACTTTCAAAAATAAGAGGCTTGTCTCCTGAGGACAGCTCCATATTGCGGGTGAAGTATAATCCTTAACATTGTTTTTTTGCTTTCAAATAGCTGGGGACAGTAAGTCAAGGAGTGAGAACTCCCTTTGTTTCATGTAGTGTGCATTGCAGGGGAAGAATGTAACAGAGCAGAAAATGAAGAAAGACATAAAAGAATCTCAGCTCAAGGAGGTCAGATCCATCACAGGCTTAACATTGCCTTCAAAGGTGTCTGGGACAGGTGGCAGTTCAAGACAATCAGAGGAGAAGCATCCGCTAGCACTGAGATAAGGGATTCTTGCAGAATCCTGCTATCTGGTCCCGGTTTGCTTTGATGTAACTCTGCTAGAGAAGACTTCTGGGAGCAGGCTACTGCTTCCCTCCGTGATAGGCTGCTGTTGTTCAGCCTTTCAAGGTCTCATTACAGTGGCCCTTGAGGATTAATCCTCTTTAAGGTTTACATGGGAATGGTTTTGTCTGAAGGCCCAGCCAGGGACCTCACTACCACCTGTACAAAGCATTATTGTATTCTTTCATTCTATTTTTTAAGTGGCTCATATTTAACAGTATTTGACAGAAAGTAAAGCCAAACATCTTGTCTTTTTTTACTTCCCTCTTTGGCTATTACTGAGTTTTTGTTGAGCACAGCTTGAGCAGTCCTTTGCAGACACTGAACCATTAGCAGTAAATTGTACGCTTCCGGTTACTCTACTTAGCCTGCTGGTTTTGGCTGTCTTTCTTTTTCTTTTCTTTCCTTGTCTTCACCCCCCTTTCTGCTTCTAAAAGGAGGGGAGTGATGATGTTTGGCTTCAGAATCAGAAATCATCCTTTTGCTGGTTTATTCCCGTGCCTGCACTGGTGGATTTTGCATTCATGCTCTTCTGCTCAGTGTTCAAGGTATGGGAATGTTGTCCATTATCAGCATTAATTTATTAAAAGAACATATTGGCACTTTATAAGGGTTTGTTTATGAAAATTTGCCGCTTCGTAATGACAAAGGTTGCTTTTGCTGAAATTCCCAGTCATGGGAATCATACCTGGTTTTGGAGATGCAGTAGCAGGCAAGTGCTTTCCAGCTCCCCAATACATTCTGTTCTTGGTATTATTTCTGTGTAACTGTTCCCGATCTGCCTCTTGAAGATGAGAAAAAGGCATGCATCCTAGATGCCAAGAAAGGAAAGTTACTCTGACCTGGAGTCTCTTTTCCCAGTGTCATTCACTGTTTCCCTAATTGAACTAAGTGTTACAAAGTCACTTTGATACTGTAACTTCAATATGGTGGCTGAAGCAAAAGACTGACAAAGTTTCTGCTGAAAACAGTATCCATGGTCCTAGGGGTGAAAGTAAAGTTACTGTTCTGAGGATAAAAAATAGTTTAAGGGACTCATGTCTGTGTTGCAGTGGAGGTCCTAAGTTTAGTGCTTCTGAACCCATATTGAGCATCTTGATGGCCCTAATTCACATTGTTATGACAAGCAATAGCGTATTTTAGTTTACAAAAAAAAAAAAAAAAAAAAAAAAAAAAAAAAAAAAAAGGCAACAAACCTACCTAGAAAACTCATAGCTATAAATTGAATGCTTTCGGTTTAAAATAATGAGTTGTGCATTGTTGCCTACAGAATAACTTGTCATGACTTACATAGTGACTCTATGAATAAAAGGCAAGCAAAACAGAAGTTTCATAAACCTTCTGGGTTTTGTTTTGAGCGTTCTGCTTGGAAGTTATCTGGTATGTTAAAGAGTGCTTGTAATGTATGTATACCAGATTAGTTTTCTTTATATATAAAAATATTATAGGAAACCCTATAGCTAATGCTGGCTATATAAAACTATATGGTGCTGTTATAGCCATAAATATGCCTGTTACCTTCATACACTGCACATAATCTAAAATTAGTCCATGTGTTTAATTTTTGCTGTGTTTGTGAAGATTGTTAAATTCTGCCCATACAATTTTATTCCCTGTTAGCTCATTCTGAGAGGGTGGAAGGATGAGAGAAGCAGAAACTAAGGGAAAAAAAATACTAACTTAAATAAAGGTAATGAAAAGTCATGATGTGAAGTGCTGTAGATTCCTTCAAGAAAACCTGTTGTCTGAAGAAATACAGACTATTCTTGGCAGCCTAACTTTATATAAATCAGACAGGCGCCATTTTATGCACATGCAGTCAAGTGCTGTCGCTGTAGTCTTGATGCACACATTTAATATGTTAATATGTTAATATATTTATAAATAAAATATTCTATAAGCTACAAATACTTTGAAAAACATGATGTTAAATTTCTGTTCACTTTCTTCAATTTCATGTTAGAAATGACAGCAGTTTGGACTTCTATGGAACTAATCAGAAGGTTGCTGTTTCATTTCTGAGTTCATAAAACATAGGGAATGTGTGGTTCTTTTTATTCCACCTGATGATGAATGCATGAAAACTGGCAGTGCTAGGTTTAACTGAATTTCATGGCTATTTATGTAATTTCAGTGTAAGGGTGTTATTATGAAGCATCTTTTCAAACTGAACGTCAACTGCACTACAGTTTTAACAGTGTTTCATCACAGAGTTATGTGTTTTTCAGGTGCAAAAATGTGCTTGAAAACACCAAACCAAGTTGTAACCTCTTCTCTAAATAGCCCTGGCTTCTTTTTCACCCAAACAAAAATGGATAGGAAAAAGGGGAGGGCTCATTTCAGACAACTTGTTGGGAATGTGATGCTGTTGTCCAAAGTTTCAATTGCACGGTCTACAGTGAGGCAAGAAATGGATAGAACTTCCTTCTGGGCCCTGGGCTGGCTCCTGGGCTTGTATTTATCCAGTTGTAAGAAATAATGTTTCTTGGAGACGAGGAAGTGAAATGGCTGACTGTTGCACTGTTAGTACATACACCATGGGAACATTAATAATAGTGTTTTCTAAATAACAAAAGTAACTTGAAGTCAGTGGCAGTTAGCCATCCTGGCAGTTCAAAGTGTAAGGTTCAGCCATTTTTTCATTGTGAGAGTAAAACAGTCTATGAAAATGAAAACCTGGGTGTTTGTTTTCAGGTTTTTTTCCTGTTGTGGCATAAAGCAAAAATATAATATTTGATTCTGCTCAGTCGAACAATCATGGAAAACTTAACTCCTGAAAAAGAAGATTTCAGAAAGTTGTAATGGGCTAAAAATAGGGTTTTGTAGGACATTATATAAATCCACTGCAGCAGGTGCTACCCAAACCTTTCCCTGTATATGTGTAAAAATACATATGCATGTGTGTATAAATATTTGTATTACATATATTAAAAATTCCTTTGCAGCTTTGGGGCTTTATGCCTCTCATGAGTCTGAAATTTTTCAATAGTTGTAAAGTCTGCATTCTATATTATTAGTAGTGGAATCTTACTTTTTTTTTCCTACAAAAGAAAAAAAATGTAGTCAACACTGATCTCATGTTAACACATGTAGAGTGGACTAGGAGTTTTCAAAGTTCAATGGTTATACCACAGTGTCTTCATTTGTGTTTAGAAAATACTTAACCTGAAAATTCAAAAGGCGATACAGCAGAAGTGTGTGTATCAAGTATTTTATTTATTTATTTACATACACAGATGCCCTAAGCTGCTGTTGTTAGCACATACAAATTACTTTCAGAGGTGGCTGTGGCAGTTGTAGTTGCTAGCCCTGTAAGAAGAAACATACAGTCAGAAAATCTGTTATAAGCAATGTGATCTGAGAACTGTAGGGATTTACCTCAGTTAAGTTGCTTGAGTGAATTTTAGCTGCCAAGTGTTGTGTTAAACACTAAGTAAAGATTCAAATCATATTAACAGAGAGTTTGATTAGGAACAAAAAACTGGATGAATTTTCAAATTGTCTTATGACTCTTTGGTCTTGTATATCTGTCAAGGTAAATCCAGAGTTTTCTCCTTATTTTCTGTGAAGCCTTATGTACTCCCCCTTATCTTCCGATCTTAGTCTCGTTATCATGCTTAAATATGCACAGGATCATTAATTTTCCTAACTGCTCTGTATACTTTTTTCCTGACCCCTGTCTCCCAGAGCTAGAGCTGGTTTGGATTTATTGATCTGTCTTCTGTTCAATGCTAAGAGAAAAATCCTCAAAACTTAGGCAATTCTGTGGATTCTACTCTGTTAGAGCCTGGCCTGAGCTTGCATGTGCTGCAAAGCTTTTCATCTTGGAAAAGGCAGCATAACTTGGTCTATAAGGTCTAGCAAGGACCTGAATATGGGTGTCAGATCAGAATCAAAATGTTATTCAAGCAGCTCTGACAGGGTTTGGACATTCAATGGGTGTCCAGTCATTCCCCTCTTGTCTAAACACTTTGCAGCTTTAGAGGAACGTCCAAGTCTTGGATGTGAGGCGACCAGCAGGGGTTTTCTGTGGTGGGTGCTGCAGTGTGAAACACTGACCTTGGATCTGCAGGTAGGCTGAGCTCATTCACTAAAGCTGTGGTTGTTGTGTAGAGCAGACAAACTGATTTTGGACTCATTAGAGATGAAATCCCACCACACTCAAAACAGCTGAAGGCTGTCCAGTATGTTCAGGATTAGGTTTTATAATCTTAAAACTAGAACACAGATGAAGTACTTCTAAAAATAGCTTGATTAGAAGTGATTGCTTTTTGGAATTTGATCTATTGTCTATTTTGCTGTTTCATGCTACATATTTTTTCAAGGTGTAGCTTTGGTGAGGGAAAAGGAAAGTAATTTATTTCCATTTGCTCATGCAAGCAGTTTTCTAAGATAGTAAAGGAGTTGTAAAACATGATTTTTCATAAAGTCAATATAGAACAGTGATTAGCTGAGAATGTTTTTTCATCACTGACCCACATTCTTTTTTTCCAAAAAATGGACGAAACTCCAGGATTGATTAAGAAAGACCTCATGTTGTGTTTTGTATGAAGTGCTATTTTTCTCTCAAAGCAGCTATGCACAGACCCATTTCCCTTTTGTAGCAGCTGACAGCAGACAGTTGGAGATTTGTTGGAGATCTCCAAGTAAGTTTGTGGCAAAGCCACAAATAAAAATCTTTGTCTAATGTGCCATGCTTGTGCCTTACTAATTAACTAGAACAACTTTCAAAGTGCATTCAAATCTTTCTCTCTAGCCTGGGTTTCAAGTTGGTAACTTTTTTTAACCCTTTATTTTTTAGATGCCCTTTCAAAATGTTGTTTGTCATAATTTTTTTCACCTGAAGCTTAAAAACTGAGATTGGGACAGTAATTTGAGGGTTGATTATTGTTTGGGCTGCAAACATTGGTTCAAGAACTAGAGTCAATCTACAGCTTGGTGCAGCAATGTAAATAAATGGCTGAATTTTCTGAAGTGCTGAGCATTGAAAAGTTTTTCTGGAAGCTTTTTGGGGCTTGGTAATTTGAAAGCAAAGATTGTTTTCTCTAACTGACTCCTAAGGTCTAAGTTAGAGTTTTGATTTCTAAAAATCTTGGTCCTAGTTTCTAGTCTTGAGGTTGGATATCTTTGTGTGTATTTTGCTAGTAACCAAGGTGAATATGGATTGTGCTGTAATGCATGTGGTTAATTTTGCTTCACAATGAAAGTGCAGATGATGTCAAGTGTGCAGTGAGTGCGTCAGGTCTCAGAGGAGCAATTATCAGCCTGGCCAGCTCTACTCACACCTTTTTTACATGATGGATTCCTTTTTTTCCCCACTTAGCGAAGGAGATTTCTGTGGGGGTTCTTCGTTTGTTATTTTTTGTTTCTTTGGTTGGTTTTTAAAGTTATTTTTCTTATTAAAAAAAAATACTCTTAAGCTTATTGTCATGTTGCAGTGTACTCTTGTCCTTGTAACCCACAAACTGCAGATTGTTTCAAGAAGTCTCTTATGATTGAGTATTGGCTTAATTGTCCCTGAGATAGTATTTTCATGCAATAAGGCTGAAACTCTTCATATCCCAGTAGAAGGAAAAAAAACCCAAAAAACCAGAGGAACTTGGACACAGAAGAAACCTCATGGGGAAACTCCCTAATGAAAACACTCATTGTAACAGCCAGTTACAGTTACTAAATGACAACAGTCGAATTAACCTGTCTCATAGTTTATACAATCCTTGCACTTATAAATGTGATAATTAATAGTTAAGGCCGTCATAATTCTTACACTACCTTCATAGTAAATAGGCACATTATTCTTATCAACTTTAAATTACATTAACTTAACCTCAAGTAATTACTAGTTGAAATTTTCTTTTTGTGGTAGGAGACAGACTAAATTTGGGCTCTTGGTTGGAAAACCCCAGTGCTGCTCTTGTAACTGTAATGTCCAATACCAAGAACTACACAGAAATCTTTATATAAGGTTACTAAAACTGTTACATTATGCTAAGTACTTATTAATGATCTGTTACTTAAGACCTCAAATACTAGTCACTAGCTGTTACATTTTTACCAAAGTCTGTGTTATAAACATCCTTTTGAACTTCATACAGAATTGTACAGGATAATATTTTTTCTTGATAGTTTGAAGTCTTAAACAGAAATGTTTGCTTTCAAATAAACTTAGAAAACAGAGAATGCGCTCTCTTAAAACAGCTTGATAAGGTGATATAATACAATTGTAAAATTTCATCAGTTTAGGCCATGACATTCTAAGTTCAGGTAGGTGGATAAGTTATGTCACAAGGGTTATCAACTCCAACCCTTAAGTGAATGGCCCAGACAGGGACTGAACCCAAAGCTTTGGTGTTCTAGCACCACTCCAACCAACTGAGCTAATCCCAGAGCCCCCTTATCTGATGAGGATACAGAGACAGAGTCAAATTTTGTCTGCAGCTACTCCTTTCTTGACTTTTAAATTGGTAGGGTTTTTTAAGTAATCTGTGAGCTAGGTAGGCTTCTGTCACCCAGCAATATTAAACAGACTTTTGAAATGCTGTATTTGGAATAGGCAGTTTTGAACTATCATTGAATGAAACAAGTCCGGGTATCCCTGGCACTCTCCAAAAGCAGATATTGCTATAACTTCTCCAGATATTCCTCTTGTTAGGAAACCCGTGGAAAGCAAATGGCTTTCAAATTGCCTTGAACTTGTAACAAAATTTTTAGAAAAGTAGATACCATGAAGTAAGATTCTGATCTTCCAAAAACCCCACCTGTGTTGGAGTTGAATGAGGGTACCATAGGGACAAGTAAATGCACTGACAGTGCCGTATTCCTGCGCACGGAGTGACCTCCAAAGCAACTGGTGCTCCAGCCCAGTAAGACTTAACCAGTGCTGGCTGAACCAACACTGCAGCAAAAATTAAACTGACTGTTGTTTCAAAGCATGAACCTGCAGAGTGTGTAGGTGCTAGTAAAATAAATGAGTATTTTCTGTATGTAGCAAGAAACACCGAAGATATCTAATAGTAAGGTTGAGTATCCAGATTTTTTGGTTTTTATAATAGAACAGATGGGTTCATTGGCAGAAATTACAGTATTTATTTAATTACAGAGATAGGATTTGTGTGCATTGTAACATGCATAAACAGCAGGCATCATTCAGCAAGCCTGAATTTCTTGCCCTCTTCCCCTAGTCCTCTTGCCCTGAAAGAATAAAGGAAAAAAAGGCAAAACAAACCTTCATTACAACCTTGCAATAAGAGACTAGAAAGGGTGTAGTGAGCACTACTGTGTTGATACATTTTAATAAATATTAGTTTACTGCATACCACAATAGAGAGTAAATACATGCAATTACTTGCAAATTTCTTCAGTGTTTGTACTTATAAATCTCTGCCTAAATCTTTCCAGCTGGGAGTTAGTCTGGTCTTTCTGCTGTGGAAGCAAGGCTTTGTTCTCATGTTCAGCTTTGGCTCAGTCTGGAATAATTCAGAAACGTATTAGATAGATTGCTGCTCCCAAAAGGCATAATGAAATAACCTTCACTCCCAGCCTTAGGGAAATAAGCACACAATCAGGGTTTGGGCAGATTTCTCGATTAAACAAAGAACTAACTGTGCACAAATTGCTCCCTAACAATTTGTAAAGAGTCCACTTTATAAATTTCTTGCAGATGTAAAGCTGATATTTTTAATCAGAATGGCAGGGCTGTTAAAGCTGAAATGTCTTCAACATTCTCCTTTTGCTATAGAATTAGTATCAGAAATATTTAGATTTAAAATGGAATTGGTAACACATCCTAGGTTATTTTTGATTTGTTTTGGGGGGGATCAGTGAAATGTAATGTCAAACCTAAGCTAAAATCTCCACTTAATACATAGAGTGAACTTAATCCATCTGGAATAGATTCAGGATAGCTTGGTGCTGTCAATTTTTATTTTGTTTAATTTCATATGGTGTTCAGCAAAGGAATGAAAAGTTATTGCATTTAATGTTCTTGTGACTTAAGGTGTTCTCCAGTCAAATTATTCAATAAATCAAAATCAGGCTGTGGTTGTAGCTGCAAAGTGTTGTTTAGAATAGAATATTTAGGAGATTTTTTGCAGGTTTTCATTGATTGAACAAGACGCATGTGTCATGCAAAAAGCGTGCAGTATTTAGATGAATAGCTGTATTAGATGGCAAGTCCAGGGACCCAGTAAACACAACTTCCTTATTTTACTAGCCTTTGTTTCTAGCTTGAAGGCTTCAGTGTAAAAAAAAATACCACTTGAGTTTCATTTGATTCCTTACTGTTTATGTACTACCCATGCTCTTATCATCCAAAAGATCCCGATACATTTAAAAATACGTACCTATTTTCTGTACAATAACTTGCCACTGATTATCTCATTCTTCAGCTAGTTGGATGGTTCAAAGTCTTGCTCTCACCTAAATGTGCAAGGATATTACTACAGTTCATTGAGAATGATAGAGATTTTTAGGCAGTCTTTTCTGTGAGGCAGTGTTCCTGATCCTTATGCTGGCGTCTGTCTGCATCTCTGGCTGAAATCGATAGTCGTGCAGTCACAGAGCAGAGAGCAGAATCCATTCCCCAGTTTCCTGTGTCATGCTGAAGAGGAGCTGTGCTTGTATCAGCACAGCTGTCAGCAGATGCTGTTAGGTCCTGTTTCTACAAGCACAATGTTCAATTTCAGTTTAAATAGACCCGATTTAACAATAACAACAACAACAACAACAACAACAACAACAAAAAGAGTGAACTTTGATTAAAATGCATGCAGCTACTTGGCATGAAACTGTCCGCTCAGCTGCAGGAGTGCACATCCAACTGCTGCCTGGAGTGGTTCTGGGACACCAAAGGTACCAGTGCACCCTGGGGAGCTGCTCCTGCCAGTCTGAGGCTGAGCTGGGTGTCCTGCCCCAGAACATCATCTGTCCACTGCTCTGCTCTGATGGTAAGTTACCAGCTGGGGAGGTTTGGACTTGAAGGTTCTCTGCAATGTTTTACTTTTTGTGGCTAATGTGTAATTTCTCATGCAAGCCCAGCTGGCCTGACATCACCTATTGCTTTCAAAAGAAGTATGTGAGACATAAGCAGGAAGCCTGCTTGTGTGCTTTATTACATCAATGACAGAATTGGAGTTCTAGAGTTGTGTAAGTTTAGGTGTGGTTTAGGCATGTGTTATGGGGAGACAAAAATACCTAAATGCATCCTCACTGAAGAATGGACTTGTCACATTTCTACATAAATACATAGCATGTTTGACTCGTTTATACTTAATGTGTAAAAACAACAACAAAAAATACTGAAATGGTTTTAGAGGAGATAAGTGAGAAAAAATAAATAGGAATAGAAGCTGGTCTCTATTCGGTCTGCTCACTATGAAACAAAGCAGCTAAATGCTAGCCAGCATCTTGAACTAAGGAGAAAAGAAAGACACAACTAAATTTACCAGGACATTAATCTTTTACTCTGTTTCATGTTTGACAGGACCTTCTGACAGCTTTTACCCATCAAGCAGATATGAAACACTGTTTAAACTACTTGTATTCTGATAGCTCAACTCAGGGTTAGGAAATGAACTTTACAGTTCTAGTGGACATTTAATTAAATACAGTGTCCTTCTGCCAACAGAGACTGTAACAATTGCATGAGGTGCTCTGCTCTATGCTGGAGACTCTGCAGTGGCATGTTGAATAGGAAGGCCCCAGCTTGGTTTTCTTTTAAATTTGTGCTTAAATGTATACTAGATAGACATTCATCACTTTAATCTAAACTCTACTGTAAATTAACATGTATAGGCTCTGAGATCATATACTTTCACAGAAGTACTCTAATGAAACTTGGCAGCTTTCACCCCGTAACATCATTTGTTCCATTCACTAGCAAATGCAGACCTTAAACAAGTCAAAACTGTGCTCAGTAATGAGTTCCATTCTTTTTCTTCATGTTTTTGGAGTCTCAAAAGCCTCCTGTCCCATGTCTTTACTGTACACTAAGTCAAAAAAGCATGACAAGCCTGCAGATGTATCAAAGGAAAGCTTTCTCATGTTAGATCCTGAGATGTTTGTCATTTGCTCTACCCTAGCGTGGGACTTCAATTAGCATGAGTGACTTGTTGTCAGTAAGGAGGCTTTTTTCTCAAAACTGGTACATAAGCGGCTTGATGTACATGGATGCTGTTAGACATACAGTTGCCTGGGTGATTCTGTCATACTTTTGCATCCCTAATAATACTCATACAATGCTGACATAAAAACTAGGTGCCAAAGCAAGCCCATAAATATAAAAGTTTTATTTGAATTAACTATTTCTTCTGACCTCATGGAAAAGTGCATGCTGTCTATCACAGACACACCATTGGTGCTGGACTGAGGCATGGCTTGGTGAGAATCAGACGTTGTCAGTGGGAAATGAGGTGAGTTTTTCAGTTTCAAGGTGGATGTGGAGAATTTGACTTGACATGCTGTGTTGCTCCTCTGTGAGGGGAAACCAGTGTAGCTCAGTTTTGGCCATCTTATAGCAATGAGAGGGGGAAAAAAAGCTGTAGGAGGAACCTTTTATCTTGAAAACACTATGTATCAGGGAGAAAGTAAAGGAGCATCTTCATGCAGTTGGTCCCTTGTGTCAGCTGTGATGTCTGACCTGTTTCAGCTCTGAGCCCTGACTTGAGCTCATGACAAGAAGAGAGAATGGACCCGCACCTTGGATTGATTTATAGTCTTAGGGTTTCTGCTAAAGAGGGCAGATAAACTTTGGGTTTATCCTGTGTCTAACTGCTCTGCCTAATTATGGAGGCACCACTAATATGTAAAAGACATTAAAAAGCTGTGGGCTTGCATGGTTTCAAACTTTTCTTAATGCTTTAGTAGGTAAATTTAATGTAATAAATTTAGGTAATAAATGTAGGTAATAAATTTAATGCCATTCATCTTCAAGATAAAAAAAGAATCATGGCAGCAGTCACTTCTGCGTAGAAAACAATTACTAGAATGCAGTCAGTACAGATCTTTTACCTTCACTAAGCACACAGAATCACACAGAATCACTAGGTTGGAAGAGACCTTCAAGATCATAGAATCCAACTCAGCCCTAACACCACCTCAACTAAACCATGGCACTGAGTGCCACATCCAGTCTTACTTAAAACACATCCACAGGTGGTGACTCCACCACCTCCCTGGGCAAACCGTTACAGTACTTTATCACCCTTTCTACAAAAAACTTTCTCCTAATATCCAACCTGTATTTCCCATGGCATAGCTGAAGATTGTCCCCTCTTGTTCTGTCAGTTGGTGCCTGGAGAAAGAGACCAAGCCCCACCTGACTGCAGCCACCTTTCAGGGAGTTGTAAAGAATGATAAGGTCACCTCTGAGTCTCCTTTTCTCCAGGCTAAACAACCCCAGCTCCCTCAGCTGTTCCTCACGAGCCTTGTTGCCTTCTCTGGACATGCTCCAGAATCTCAACGCCCTTCCTGAACTGAGGGGCCCAGAGCTGGACACAGCACTCAAGGTGTGGCCTCACCAGTGCTGAGTACAGGGGAAGAATGACCTCCCTGCTCCTGCTGGACACACTATTCCTGATCCAGGCCAGGATGCCTTTGACCTTCTTGGCCACCAGGGCACACTGCTGGCTCATGTTCAGCTGCTGTCACCAGTACCCCCGGGTCCCCTTCTGCCTAGGCACTGTCCAACCACACCGTCCTCAGCCTATAACATTGCAGGGGGTTATTGTGGCCAAAATGCAGGACTCGGCACTTGGACTTACTAAACTTCATCTTATTGGACTCTGTCCATCCATCCAACCATTCCAGGTCTCTCCGCAGAGCCCTCCTACCTTCCAACAGATTGACACACGGTCCCAGCTTAGTGTCATCTGCAAATTTACTGATGAAAGACTCAATACCCTCATCCATGTCATCAATAAAAATATTGAACAGAACTGGCCCCAGCACAGACCCATGAGGGACACCACTGGTGACTGGCCACTCTCTGGACCTGGCCATGCAGCCAGTTCTTAACCCAGCAAAAGGTGCTCCTGTCCAAGCCATGGGCTGCCAGCTTTTCTGGGAGTGTGCTGTGGGGAAAAGTGTCAAAGGCCTTGCTGAAGTCCAGATCAACAACATCCACAGCCTTACCTGGATCCACCAGGCGGGTCACTTGGTCATAAAAGGAGATCAGAAGAACTCTATAATGTCATGATCACTGTGCTCTAAGAGGCCTCCAACCACCACATCTCCCACCAGCCCATCTCTATTTGCAAACCCCAGGTCTAACATTGTCCCTCTCCTGGTGGGCTCACTCACCAGCTGCAACAAAAATTGTCTTCCACACACTGTAAGAACTTCCTGAACTGTCTTTTTTTCTGCTATATCACATTCCCAGCAGATGTCTGGTAGATTAAAGTCACCTATGAGAACAAGGGCTGGTGATCCTGAAACATTCTCCAGCTGCTTATAGAATAAGTTTTCCACCTCTCCTTCCTGGTTGGGTGGATGATAACAGACTCCCAGTAGGATGCCAGCCTTGTTGGCCTTCCCCTTAATTCCTACCCATAGGCATTCAATTGCATCCATCATCATTAGTTTCAATACCTATGGCATCAAAAGCCTCCCTAATGTAAAGGGCTACCCCTCCACCTCCTCTGCCTTTGCTCTCTTCTGAAGAGCTTGTAGCCATCCAGTGCAACGTTACAGCTGTGTGAGTCACCCCACCACGTTTCCATGATGGTGACTAGATCATAGCTTTGCAGTTGCAGCATGGCCTCTGGCTCTTCTTGTTTGTTACCCATACTGCGTGCATTAGTATACAAGCAAGTGGTTTTATAGTCATTCAGTAGTTAATAATAGGTTTTATTGTACTGAATTAATAACCCATTATGGCAGCTAAAAATAATCACAAAGTCTTTGCGAGATCTTATCTATATCTTTTTTCTAGGTGAACATGTATAAATTTAAACTATTAATATATGTAAATACAGCTTCTTTATAAGTTCTGGTTTTTTTTAATGTTGAAAATAACATTAAGTGTTAGTAAACTGAAATAGAATTCTAGTTGCAAGGGAAGGAAAACAAGTTCTAAAATAAATAAATGTTAATTATAAATAAAATTTATAATAAATTAATTAAATTAATTAATAAATTAATTTAATTAACTAATAAATTAAAATAAACTAAAATTTTATAATAAATTAAAAAAATATGCCTGATTCAACATATGGGCTGATGGCCCACTGAAGTGTTTTATTGATGTCAGTGTTGGTCGACACATTATCGATAGGTCAGTTAGTGGCTTTCAGCTTATCTGTACAGATTAACCTCACAGTGTCTTTGGGGCTATTCTGATGAGCTCTCTAGATACATAATTTTGGAAGCAGAATGAGGTGCTCAAGCAGTTAAAGGAATTTGTCTTAGAGGTGTTTTGCTTTGATTGTATATAAGTATTGCTTTCATTTCTATTTGTTTTTTCTTGGATTCTGCTCACTTTGTACTTTATTTCGGTCAGATATTTTTCCTTCTCTTTTCTTACAGTGTCTCTGCAGGATGCTTAGATGCTGATTAATGGGTACACTGACTAAGAACACCTGGCTACAGTGAGGTTTTTCAGTTAACAGAGGATAAGGCAGCAAAATTAAGGGCATAGAGCTCTCTCATTATCACTTTATTCTGCTGATCACATTTAAACTGAAATCTCATACATTCAGACTCCACTGTGTAGGGGGAAACTGCATATGCATCTGATAATATGTATGTGCAGTTTTTGTTAGTTGTTTTCACTTGGATCTGTCTAGTACTCCACAGCTTTTAGTTGATGTGTCACTGGTTTGTCTTTACTCTCCATGTTCCAGAATCTATAGGTATCGCCCTCTTATTGTGAAAAAAACTGATGATGCTGTATATATTTTTCTGTGGCCCTACCTGTGGTTGATTACTTTCACATGAAAGTAACCAACTTCCTGGTGTGGGAATACTTTTGCTCTCTGTTTCTCTTCCTCTGTACATGTATATATGTGTCTTGCAGAGTGTCTTGTATTGCAGAGCATTTATTCATAGCCTGTGTTCTGGTTGTTCCCTTCTTCCTTTGGTTTGTACTTATTGAGAAAGGAATGGTTGAAAGATGAAGGCTAAGAATTAAGATGAACATAAATAAGGAGGAATTATGTTGGTGAATGGTGTAAGGTTTGTGTAGTCAGTGGTGAGAGTTGGAAGCATGCAGGGCAGCCTGTGACATGTAGACACCTTCATTAGGGTGGAGTAAACTGGTCCTGCAGGTATTTGGGTTGTTGACTTTTTCTGGTAGTGTAGAAAAAATCCCTTGGACAGAGCAATAAACTTTTGGATGGAGCAGTTTTCTCATTCACTCAAATGCCTGGTCTAGGGCACATGTAAAAGTGGGTGCAAACAGCATTCCAGAAACCAGATAACCATCCTAGGGATGAAAGTGTGCACAGATGTCAGTCTTGTCAACAAACTCTCAGGTGCCCACTGAATATATAAGCAATTCTTCCCCTTTGTGGTTCACATGACCAAGCTGTTTTGTGGAGATCTTTGTTTCCAGTTTACCTGTTAGTAAAAAGGGATCTGTGTTCAGGGCTTTTTAGAAGAACCTCTTTGTTTCTGTCCACTTCATGTGTCTGTGTTTGCTAGTGTCTAGAACATGCCTGAAGTGATAGTTTTTCTGTAGTCCCAGCTACCTCATAGATGATTTTTCTCAATAAAACTTCCATTTACCTTTAGAAGCATGGATTCTTTTCAGACTAACTGATGTTATGTAACAGGTGAAGGAATATGCTTGATATATCTGTTCAGCATGAAAGCTCACATCCTGGTGTTTGAGTGAACTTGTGCTGAACTGAAAATAAAAATATTGATCAAGTGGTGGACGACATGTATAATATACTGTTGTTAAGTGTACACAACTTACCAGATTGTGTGTATCATGGTACTGAGTATGTAGAAAAACCACAAACAAACACAAACAAAAAACCAAAACAAAACATATGCTGTTCCAGAAACCACAGTAGCCTTCAGGGGCTGAATATATATTTCTTTTTAAATAATCTTGCCAAATGGGGTTTCTTCTCTTTCCCTTTTTATGTCTGTACTTGAATAAAAATTGAATTCATACAAGATGGCAGGACAGCAACAAAATACATAACCTTTCTGAAGGTAAGATACTGGAAGAAAAATAAAAGGTTTGTAAGAAATTCTAACCCAGGGAGAGAGATTGAAGAGATTCAAGAACTTTGTTTGCTTTGCATGGCTGTTCTGCTCTTCTGTCAGCTGAGCCCAAGGTGACAAGTTGCTGACACAAAAGGCTCTGCAGGAATGTTAAATGGTTATCATTATTTAATACTTGCAGTCTATTAAGTGACAGCCCTATTTTGCATCTTCAAAATGCTTTTCAAGCATGCACTAGTTTTCAGGGCTGGAGGCTTTTCCTTTTTACAGGTGGACCCTTAAGTCTTACTTTAATTGCTCAGTAAAGCTGAGCTGGGGAGGAGCTATAAACAGAGTTTCTACTTTTGCTGGTCCCTACTTGCTCTTTGTGGTACAGAAACAGACTGCAGACTCAGATAGGTTGGCTCACTCTGGGACTTGTGGCTGGTGGGCTGAAGTCCCCCTTTTACCTGTGATTACTAAAGCTGTTAATTTAGAAGCTCTTTTGTTGGTATACAAACTATACATATGGCTGCTGAAGTTCCCACAGGGCAATCCTGCAGCTTTTCTGCTGGTCAGGAGAAACCTAAACTGCCTTCATTTGGAGGTGGCAGGGCTAAATTAGATTTAATTTTTGGTATCCCCCCGAATTAAATACCGTTCTCTTATTCCGGTATCTTAACTGTGAGCTTTACAGTTCTTACCAAGCACTGAAAACTACCAAGCTTGCTGAAAACCTGAATTATAATGTTCAAAGAACTAACTGTCAGTAATGCTGAAGTTTGGGTTTCTTTTTCCTTCAGTGAACTATAACTTTAGGAAAGCTACAAGTTGTGTATTTCAGTCTCTTCTGGGGAGCCCTACTCTTTTGGTCTTTGCTTTAATTATTGTATACTCCTTCCTTTTAGGTCTGGTCCCTCCTGTGAGTTTTGTGACATATTCTGGAACGTTTTGCTTGCTTTGTTTAGCAGCTAACTTTCAAATTGCTGTAATCTTTTCAATGCTACCTGATTATTTCAGCTTTGAATATCTCTACCACACAATTGACACGCTTTATAATTAATATACATTTGTACTTAAAAACTTAAATCCAAACTATGAAAGACAAGATTTGATCATACAGCTATGGAAAAAGCAGCAACACCTCAAACTTTACCACATTAGACCTTTAATTTCATTTGTTTAGTTATTGTTTTTTGTCATCAGATGGTATTTCCTTTTTTGTCTTGCCAGCATTGCAGTACAATAGTTATGCTTTAAATATACTAAAGAGAAATTGTAATTTTTGCAACACCTGTGAAATTGTCTCTTAGACCTCTTGTAACACTGCTGCTGCCCCTTTATGTTGGGAGCAAATGTTAGCGCAGTAGAAATCAGAATGAGAATTTAAGACAGTTAAGGTACATTAAAGTCTTTATACTCACAAATTCAGAATTTTTCACTTAAAGGGCTTGTATTATGAATATTGATGAATAGACATTTAGTGTGTAAAAGTTGAATACATTGAGCACACAGTGAAAAATATCTTTATTAAGGATGAATTTGGGCTGCAAGAAAATAGCCATAATGCTGAGAAAATATCAAATTATGTGACAGTAGTTGCACATTTTTGAAGCATGACCAAATAACGTATAATTTGAAGCATTTCCCTACCTCCTTGTTTTTTTCCCTCCTGGAACTGGGAGGAAATGGATACTTACACACCCACCCATTCACAAACACCCTGGCAGGAGGCCAGTTTCCCTCTCTCTCTTCATCCATGAGTCAAACTCTGGTCTCCTTTTCCTTTCTCCTTTCTTACTCCTCTTTGCAGTTGCTGCCTGCCAGATTTGTACCTATTTCAGAAACAAATGAGCTCTATGAGGCCTTCTCACAGAAGTTTTGTTTTCTACTATTACTCATTATCCACACAGATCCTAAAACATGTGTTTGTGCTGGACTCTGGCTTGGTGGGGATTTTTTATTTTAGTTTGTACTTGACTTCCTGATTCTCCTTCAACTTTCTCTCTGTTCTTTTCTGTTGTTTCAAAGCGTCTGTATTGGCACAGGCTGCTGCCAGCAAGTGGTGGGGGGAAAAGAGTTTAAAAGCTCTTGCACACATCCGTATGCCAGATCTTTGCCAATACCTCTTCCCCAGCTGGTTTGGCAGCAAAAGTAATACCTGTTATGGTGGTAGTGGCTGCTGCAAGCACTCCAGATGCTGTGGCTGGAGCAGTGTAGCAGTATTTAAATGCACAGTCCCCTGTGCCAGCACCTGGGGGTTTGAGTCTGAAGCTGTCAGATGAAAAACAGTGTGTACTGAATTGTCCCCATGGTGATTCTCAGGCGCTTTGGGAATGTGGGTTTTGGATCGTGTCCAAAGTCGGATTTTTATCCACCCCCCAGCCCCGCTTTTTTTTCTTGTTTCCATGATGGGGTTAACACCATATGAAGAGGCTCTAGGATATTAAATAGAGAACATTGGCTTGTAAAGCTCTTCCTTGCAGAGACGCCTCTTTTATTTGTCAGGCTGGAAACTCCCTGGCCTGCTTTAGCCCTCAGTCTGCTAAAGAGCTGGTAAGGTATGATCATCTACATGAGAGCAAATGTTTCCCTATATGTCAAAGAGTGCCTATTACAGCTGAGCCCCACTCGAGGTGCTGGCTCTGATCGATGCTGCCTTGGGAGCAGAATTGGAGCATTTCTTAAGCATCCTGCTGGCTGCAGCTGGGCTTGTGCCCACATACCTTGGGCTGGGCGGTTAGCATGGAGCCTGCAAGTCCCTCGCAGTCAGAGGTGTGTCCACTGCTGGTGCTTGTGCCCGGCAGCTTCCCACCAGCTCAGGTGCTATTGCTGAGTGTGGTGGGCAACATGCAGGCTACCCCAGCTCTGGGCTCACTGCCTGAATAAACAGGCCAGGATGGTAGCTGCAGTGCCAGGGTTTATACTGTCGTGGTTTATTTTACCATAGCTCCACTCTACTGGGGATCTTGTGACCCAGACTTGGCAAATACAGTGTAGACATGGCTTTGTGCATGCAGAGCAGCAGCTACAGGCTTTTCGTCCCACTCCACTGTCCCTGCTGTATTAGCAATGGCAGGGGACTGGGATATGGGACGAGGAGAAGAGTGTTGCTAAAGCAGAGGAAGGAGGCTGTGGCCTCTTTCTGTGGCTGCAGGAAGGAGTCCCTTGGCAGTTTAGCTGTACATGGCATTTTGGGGCTGAAGGAGCATACCAGGTCATTGTGTGGCTTGCGCATGGGAGGCTGCTCCCAGTCCTAAGCACAGCTTTGCTATTGTCTGATGTCTGCACGTGCTGATCAGATCTCCTGCATGCAGGCAAAGCCTCAGTGGGCTGCACTATGCAATGCAATAGCAAACGTCCCTGCTCCTGGTAGACTTCTGCTTTCCTTAAAGAACAGAATATACATTGTAGCACTACTTTGGGTTGGTTAAATTCCTTCTTCTGCCTCTTTCAGGCTTGAAAAAAGTCGTTACAATCCAAGTATGCTGTGTAGTTTGGTGGATTTATGCAAGTGAGGCTAGTAAACTGAGTTTTCAGTCTTACTGAGCAGCATATTGGTCATACTGAGCAGGCAAATCTAGTGCTGTGCATGTCCCCTTAACCTGGCTCTGGTTTCAGCAAGGTCTTCACAGTCCTCTGTGAGCACCAGCTCAGTGCCAAAGAAGGAGTTTCCCTCTGTTCAAGGCACACAGCTTCAAGCCAGGGATTTCTGTCTGCTGAGCTCACGTGCACAGGAGAAACACCATCTGCCCATAAGCCAAGTGCTTCAGTTAAGAATGAACTTAATTGGGGATTACTTACAGAGAGTTTGCTGCACCCCCTGACCTCTACCCCGTTATGTGCAGCTTGGGAGAGGAGGGAATGTGAGTCTCTTGTTTTCTCTCTGAGCCTGTGTCTGAGAAGGAAACTCTTCCCTGAATTACATTTTTTCAAAAGGCAAAGTCTGTGCCAAACCTGTAATCAGATACAAGTAGGAATGAATGCCAGAAGCAAAAGCAGCCAAGGGGAGCTTTTCATCTTGAAAACAGCTTTCCCACCTGGCCAAGAATTCCCTGCATGTGCCTGGCATGATGGGACAGTCCTTGCTGAGTTTGCCCACGAGGGCCTGCTTGGTGCTCAAGTGTTGATTGTCTTCTCCATTTAATCATGATTGTTGCTACCTCACTTTGACCATCCCAAAATCTTTCAGGTGAGAGGGGAGGAAAGGCATGTATTTCTTGTCCTGAGGATTTACATGACTGTCTGAAATGGAACTTAAAGCTTCTGCCATACCTTATCATTCACTACATCCCAGTGAAAGTTTGGTGGTGGTGATTGCCTCTGTTGTTGGTTTTCCCCAGGTTCTACCCATGATGTACTAATGCATCCTATGAAAAATAGCTTTCCACCTACTAATCTGTTACCTGTTTTAACCATTTGGGAGTGTTCAGCAAGTTCTGGAGATCCATTTTGGTAAACTGAAGAAAATGCCAAGTGTACTGGTTGCTTCTTTATAGCCCTGATGATGTTTGTGCATGAGAAAGGGACAAGACCCTCTTACATGCTCTTCATCTGCAGTGAAAGGCAGCTTGTGCCACCATTATTGTAAACATCAGGGAAGGGTTGCCATCTCAGTTTGACTAATGAGAGTATGTCGTCAAGAGGAATCTAGGAGCACAGGCCATTGTTGATCTGACTTGTTCACATTCCTCTATCAAGAAGGCTGCTGAACTCAGGCATGATTGAGAGTCTTTCAAGGATGACCCTGGGCTTGGGCATCAAGTGAGAGGTCATTTTTTGCAAAGAAATGTCACCCCAAGTTAAACACTTGGAAGAGACAAGCCACGGTGATATCTCATGCAGCTAAAATAGAGACCTGGATTTCTTCATTGAATGCATGTTACGTATTTCACTCGTAAAAGTGCATTCATAAGATGCCTACGTGAGTCATTCTCTTCAGCTCATTTTAGGTTTTTATTGCTGCAATATGGGTAGAAGAAATGGAACTAATTGCAGACTGCTCAAGTAAGCAGAGGAGTAGAAATTACACTTCTTGAGAAAGATGGGATAATACTTTTCCTGTGTTTCTAGGATTCTTCTCTATGTTTGCGTATCAGAGGATACGCGAGTTCCTTTTCTCCAAACTGACTCTTCAATGCAGGATGGACATTCGTGGCCCGAGGGTTTAATGGATTTGGAAGGAAAGCTGTGATTTGCTAGCCAGTGTCTGAAATAGAGTGTAGATTAACTCTGGCACCTTGAACCACAAGCCCCACAAAACCATGTATTGTTTGGGTAGGCATAACTTTTTTCAGCTACTAGCTGAACATGCTAGGGAACAAAAAACTGCAACAGAGGACTCGCTGGAATCTTGTAAAAAACTGCAGAAGTGGTCTGGTTTAACTTGAAGATTGGGGAATGGCATAATAAAAATAAATTGTTTCTCCTCTTTTTGTATTAGAAAAGCCGCAGGCCATAAACATCTTGAAAGAAATGGATTTTTATTTTTCTTTCACCCTTCTGGATGCATCAGAGTTGCTTGAAGAAAATCATACTGTACATAAACCACAAGAGTAGCAGCGTTACTGTACATAAACCACAAGAGTAGCAGGGTATAGAGTCCTATTGTAAGTCAACCAGCTTGGTACTCCAGGAAATTCCCAACTCATGGCACCTGAAGGTTAGTGTTATCAGCTCTCCAAGAACTGGTTTAGAACATACCTTAGTTGCATTAGGTCAGCTTGTGCTATCCGTTGTACTAATAGTAGTAAATGTATTGCTTGTATTATTGTAGCCCCTAAAAGAGATGGCTGTGACTGTAGTTTTCTCTAGTTCATGCTGAAACTTAGTTTTTTTTATTTCCGCTTTAAACCTAAATTCAGCCTTTCCACTAAAATTCTCAGGAAGGATCTTTCTGCCTTATGTCTTTTTGTAAGCAATCTTTCAAGACTATAATCTGGGTATATAAGGAGAATTCTCAACTCTTAACAGATAGGACAAAAATTACTCTGTGTACAGGGAGCATCTACTTAGTAAAAAAAAAAAAAAAAAGAGAAATGAAGAGCAGTTCTGGTATGGACCAAAATCTCTCTGAAAAACTTTAAAGATAATCACTGTTAAAATGCGCAGAGTGCATTTTAATGCCGACAGATAAGCATTTGTAACACAGATGTACTGTCCTGCTGTCACCTAGTATCTAGGCGTTCAAACGAATAACTTCATATATGTAATCATGCAAAACCCATGTGTATCAAGTGCGAGATCCAGTCTGTACCTATATACCTATTCATGTGTGGGGGTTTTGCAGCTTTTTATTTGCTCACTTTTCGTGAAACCTGAGGGTTTCTCATTTTCCAGCTTTTCTCTGCAACCGTAACAGCTGGAAACATAGACATGGTTTTTGGTTGGTTTTTGGGGTTTTTTCCCCTTAAATGAAAGCTGAAATTCTTACTCACTGATATGACTGAAAATACTGGAGCTTTAAAAATAATAAAACACTAAAAAGAAAAATAAGACGTACAATAAAATCACAAGAGCAGGCTATGGTGACTTCGCTGAAATTAATGATAAAACAGTTCTGACTTTGTGGGACTTAACTTTACCCTGAGAATGGAAATAACTGAAAATTATGTTTTGCATCATTCAGGGTTCAAGTTACAGTTGCTGAGGTGTTCTAACCTTCATGTCCATATTTGATAAGACTTGATTCCCTCTAATAAAAAAGTCATCTGTTCCTCTCCTCTTTATATGATAGCTGGAATAACTTCAACACTTTCACGGCTTGTGAGCCCTCACTGTTCAGCCAGGTGCAGTGTGTTCCTGTTTAAAAACTTTCTAAAGGATATTTAGATTTTTGGTTGTTTTTCTTTTGCCTGAGAATTGATTTAAGAGCATATGGGTAGTTGATAATTTATTTTTGAAGGTTATGTGAAAGCTCTGGGCTTCCTGGGGGTCTGTGCTTTATGACTGATGCAGAGATGCCATCCCTGTTGCTTACTGTGATCACTCTGGTGACGACAGTAGTGATGAACATAGTGAAAGTGCCCTTAACTTGTAACAAGCTGCCTTCTGTCCTTCCCCTCAAATGTCCAAATGACAGTATTTTGATTAAAATTCTTCACCTAACATAAAGTAGTTCTAAACTGCATATCTCTCTTGAAGGTGCATTCCCAGCTCAGCAATATCCCTAGGAATAACATGGGTTTGAGAGAGGGAGAATGGGAGAGAAGAGTCTCCTAACACTGGCTGCCTTCCATTGCCTCTCCTTTCTGTGTCCAGTTGTCTTTTTTCTCCCTTCACCTTCTGTACTTGTTTCTGGGATATAAGAATACTTTGTGTGCTCCTGAGACATTTGAATTACTCTGTGTATTTTGTCCAGAAGGAATTAGCTTAGTACTTTATCTGGTGATTTGTTGGCTATGCAGCTTTCTCACTCTTATGTACAGCTCTCTGATGTTTACCAGTTTAACAACTCAGTTAAAAAACGGTGGAGGTGCAATAATGTTTCCATTGCTAAGGGTAAAACTTGTTGTCCTTTGTGGAGCCAAATACACCAAAGCAGGCTACCAAAGCAGCACTGCTTTTCCAGTTTAACAGGTTAAGCTGATGTTACTGGTTTGCCACCAAGTTTATTATAGTTTTATCTCAGCATGGGCTGGCAGCAAGTGTTTTGGCTTTTCTTTCTCTGCCTGTGCAGTGGTAGTGATAGTCATCAGGGCTCTCAGCCCTGAAGATAATCTCTTTGGGTTATCATTTACTTGCAAACAGTCATGTGAAGTATTTGTGAAAAGGCTTTTGAAGTGGCATTGCAGGCGGATGCTGCCCCGGAGCTGCAGAGCAGGCGGTGTTTACACGGGGCAGAGGATTTCTCTGCCTGGTGTGGTTCTCCTCAAGTGCTTGTATTCTGCGGCTACGCTGTTTGCCTTTCTAATGAAGTGAACTGTTTGTTTGAAATATGTGGTAGAAGGTATTTACACAGTGACTAAAGTAAACTTTAGAGCTGTTCACATAAGCCATACATATCTGGTTTGTGAAATGAAGGAAAACAATTTGACTGCAGCTTACCTCTGGGAAGGGCAGTTAGGAACTGTTTAAACAATGAACTGGGCTGCAGCGGATGTTTCTGCAGCCTCTTACAGGCCTTCAGTGATGACTGCTGCTCTTGTAGACATTCCTCAGGATGCTGCCTCGATGGAGATTTCAAAATTGCTGTCTTTATTTAAAAGGGGGATTTATTCATTAGCTGAGAAAACTTGGGTACATTCATATTTGATTAAAACAATCCCAATTAGACAATGGACTGTTGAGAGCCAACATATGCTATTGCCTTTATAACGTCATTAGTAACCCAGAGTCCCCACTTTGAAATAAGATCGTGCCTAAGTGTGCAGACATCTGTTTCTGCCTAGCCAGATGGAGGTCAGCAACATAACTTAAACTG
The DNA here is from genome assembly GCA_016584745.2 of Phylloscopus trochilus trochilus. Lineage (NCBI taxonomy): Eukaryota > Metazoa > Chordata > Aves > Passeriformes > Phylloscopidae > Phylloscopus > Phylloscopus trochilus. The sequence continues at coordinate 53,993,226 of WQNJ02000546.1, read as the reverse complement.
CTAATCCTTATTGTGGAGAGGGGAACAGGAATCTGAGGAAGGTAGGAACAAATGAACTCGGATCCTGCTCCTGGCAAGGCATGAGGTATTGATGGCAATACAATGCCTGGAACATGCTCTGCAGAGCTCTGGTAGTAAGTTTCTGCCTAACCACAAGCAGAAGTTCAGAGAGCGAAGGAGGGCTGGGTGAACTGAAACTCTCTGTGGTTAAGGCATTTCAGTTCATCTCATCTCAGAGAACCTCACTGCTGATCCTGGTACTGCCACAGTGGTGCCTAATGGGAGCATGTCGGCTGCAGCACAATATTTCTCAACAATGACTGGCAAAACAGACCTTGATGGTGGGGGTGCTTTTCATCCTCTGTCATAGCACAGAACAATTAAAACTGGGCATGTGGGGACTTCAGGAGCAGAGATTTCCAGCCTTGTTCAATAGAGACCATATGTTTCCATCCATCATTTATATTTTTTGGCGGGGAAGAGAGCACCAAGTTGGTTGGGACTACAATGCCACATCCTCTGGCATTGTTTCTCATTTTCCTTGGGAGCAAGGGGAGTCACAACACTTCAGACTCCTTGGGTTCAGCATAGAGATTAAAACAAACAAAAAGTCCTTACGCTCCCGGAGTGCAATAAATACGCTAGAATTTCAATAGGATCCAAACAGTGACAATAGTAGCATTAAGAGCTGGCAAATCCTTTGATGTTATTGACCAAAAAAGGGCTGTTGTGGTCTCTGTCATGAACATTTAAACTTTTGACCTCCAACCTTTATGTCAAATGGCTTTTCCATATGGAGGGTTACTATACCTCTCTCACTGCCACTGCATTTAGTAGAGCATCAAATACTTCACTGGCGGGAAACTGATGCTTAATGCATTGGAAAAGGTCCAAGATTGCCAGAGGGTGGGACTGAAGAAAATTTGTCTTCCCTTCTTCTGCTGAAGTGTAAATGAAATCCCCTGTTTTCTTATAGCTTGATTGCATCTGAATTCCACACAGAAATGTGGAAGAGAGGATTGTGTCTCAGTGGACAGGATACAGACATCTTAAGTTACTTTTACCACCCCCTCTTTTATGCAGTGTAACATGCAAGCATACAGCTGAAAGACGGGCTTTTACAGGCTGGGGATGTCTTCATGATTATGCCACAGAGCTGAAATCCTGCAGTGCTGGCACTGCCCTTGGTGATGTGCTGGCTGAATGACAGAGAAAGAGGTTTGTTTGCCTTGGAGAACTTGCCAGGAGTGTGCAGAGTATGAGGGACTTTATTGGCATGCCCTGTGTCCTTTCCAAACAATGACCAGAAGCAGATGCCATGGGATTAATGTAAGAACTTCACAGGTGACTGTCCTCTCCTTTTGGTCCTCTGTCAGTTTCACAAAATTTTCAGTTGAGGAATTCCTTGATCCTATGGTTTCAGCAGTTTCAGATCTTTACTACACTTCTTTTCTGCGACTTTCTCCTTGAGGCCATTCAAACCTCCTGTGTCCATAGCCTCCTGTGTCACTTGGCCATGCGGCAGGGAATGATGTGCCTTGTCCTCCTCATTTGGCCATCTTTCCTCCCTTGTAGCTTCTTTTGTGTCCTTGTAGCACCCCTGGCTTCTCCTCTAGGATGTAGAGAGGTATGAAAAGCAGCCTCCCCTTTAGTGCCCCCTTACCTGTTTGGGTGGGCAGAAGAAGAGTTCTTTCTCTCTTCTCTCATATTTATGGGTTTGTGTTCGACCTGATTTTACGTTTTGTCCTGTCTTGTCCCTCAGTCACCAAGCTGAAGATTGTGGCTGTGTACAGGCAGATTGTGTATCTTTTTTCCTGGTCTGCCTGCACTGGAAGCTGGAGAAAGCCATACTGTTATACTCATCTATGGCAGTGCCAGAAAGCTCAGCCAGAGACTGGGGCCGTGTTGTGGTAGGCACTGCAGACAGGTGATGTAAAGATAGAAACTGCCCTAAGACTTTGTTTTTGTGTTGTTGCTATGCAGAAAAATCTTTGCTAATGCCATGGGCTGCTTTGCCCTCTACTGCCTTTTTATGCTTCTTCCAGTTTTTGATTTTCTCTCATTAGCGGGAATGTTTTTCCTCACTGGTGAAGCTGGATCTACCCATGAGTCCTGGCAATGGTGTCAGTAGGACACAGTGCAAGCAGAAGACCTCAGGAGGTGGTGCAGCTGGTTCTGCAGCCAGGTGCCCTCTGCAGCTGTGTGCCCCTGCTCTGCACCTCTGATGTGGACACACACTGCTGACTTGGGGCTGTCTTCACGGGGCATAAGGACCATAAGTCTTAATTAAGCTGAGGTTGTCCATTTGTGCTTTTAAAAAAGTGTGCTCAGACATACGTGCCCTTTTTCCTGTTTTTGAGCACCAGCGCCAGCTTGTGCTGGTTGATGTAAAGCGTTGACCACTTTGGGTAAGCAGCACTTAGTTTCAAAGCAGGAGAAATGTATGTCAGATCCTGTCAGTACCTCTGCAGAGAAGAGAGAGGATGAAAGTGTTGATAAGACTTTATGAGGAACTTCCATACATTTCCATAGAGAGAATGCCCTTTGGTGAGGAGGAGGAATTGGGGAATTCTAAATCCTAACAAAAGTCCTGAAACTAAAAAAACGTGTAGTTACAGCTAAAGCTGATACTGTCATCCTGTGTTTGGGTAGTGGGAAACAGAGACATTGTCTGTAAAGAAAAATGAACTTAATAAAAGATCATTAACAAAAGCCAAGAGAGATTAGTAAAAGAACAAGCAGTCTCAGGCAATTGAGACACTATTTTTAGAAGAAATAATGGGGAGTTAGTAAAATACTGTCATTTTAGCTCTTTATTGGGACTTTTCACTGAAGAGGTTTAGAGTGTCTCAGAAAGGGTATCTCTCTGTTAGCAGTGACCAGGCTGACGCTCAGGGAAGTGACATAATTTAACTATGGCCCTTTTTGTTAAAAATACTTTCCTCAAATTTTGGTTTGTAAAAGTAACTAAGATTGATTGGGACATCGACAATATGACATCTCAAAAATAGGCTCAGTGAGCACTTTGAATAAATGTCAATAGGACAAATTAAGGGAACTCACTGTGCTTTCCATCTTCAGTAATGATCTGAAAGAAAAAGTAACATTAAAATGAAATACGGAGGTAGAACTCTCTAAGAAGCTGAGGGAAGGTGGAGGAAGAAAACAGCTTTAAGTCAAGTATTTAGAAATGTCAAGAAGTAATAACCAAGAGTTGGTTTATGTTGACTTTATTTGACTTGAGCAGTGCCTGTTTCTCTAGCAGTCCCTTAGAAATGGTAGGTAAGGTCACTGCCACATAATGAATGAGATACTGTCTCATAGTGGAAAAATGAAAGGTAATGGTTTTTGAAACTGTATGTGATAAATACATATCCCTGCTGGAAAGGGAAATTTTCAGAAATAGGTTATTTCTATTATAAATTTCTAAGGCTTCCTTCTCCTAAACAGTGTCAGCCTACATGAAAACCTGATGCCTGAGACTACAGGGATGACAGCCCAAGCTAGAAGAAATAGAAAGCAGAAAAAAGTCACCATGATTAATTTAGAATAAGGACAGAGAGATTAAAGGTTGCAGTAAATGTATATTATCAAGTATCCTGGCAGCACATGTAATAACTATCTGCTCATCTGCAAGAGCTTGAAGAAGGTAAACACCTCAGATGGAGAGTAATTGCTAAGGATGATACAGAGAGAAGATAAATAATAATGAATATTTGGATGAAATTTTAAAAAAACAGGTTGAACAGCAAGGAAAAGAAATCTCTCAGAGTGTTCATCTGATTGTGCATCCCATGGAATCTGAGTTTTAATATCTAAAAATAGACATAATTGTTCTAATTATACATTTTCCTCTCTAATTCCTATCATGCCATAAAATGCTCATCAAAGCTGCTAAGTATAACCTGTTTCCAAGTCTTTCACACTATGGTCCAGACCTTCAGCTTCTGAAAATCTGTTTAGCTACAGTGATTTTCCCTGTGCTATACTGATAACCAACTGTTTGAGGTTTGGCCTTTTAAATAGCTTTTAAACTTGATTCTGCTACACAGAAGAGCACACAAGTCTCCAAACCATCATTTAAACAAATAATGTTTGCAGACTGACTCACTGTTGCTTACAAACTTCTAAGAATGTCACCAAAGCATGTTGAATTACCTAACTTACCTTCATTTGTTCCCACATCAAATCAGCAGCAATACATGGGTATTTCTAGTCCCCCCCCTCCACCAGTTTCTAGATTTCTGTTGCCTTTCTTTAGCCACATTTACCTTTGTATTTGACAGGTATATGTCACTGCTAACTTAATATGTCCAGCTGATATCAGGACATTCAGATGCATTCTTCGAGCTGTGTTGAGGCTTAGAGAATAACCAAGCTGATCTATGGCAGCACCTTCTTCTTACTGTTCAGGAAGTCCACATTAAACTTCTGCTTAGGAGTTCTTTGGAGTTGAAATCCTTGGTGTGAGATTTCTTCTTTAGTTCTCACCAGTGTGGATCAGGATTTATTTTGTTTGTAATCTTTTAATTTCCTGAGTTACCACTTCATAGCTCACCTTTAACCACTGAAATTTGCAGTGTGCTATAGAAATGGATATGAACAGGTAGATAGGTACAAATTATTTTTGTATATATTGTGGTTATGGATCTAGTTACTTGCTGCTTGCAGAGGAGGATATGCTTAGGATGTGATTCTTCATACACGTGTAATAAAATGTGGGAAGCATTCCAGACCAGCTGGTTAAAACCACTTGTCTGTGATTCATGAGAGTTAAACATGGTTGCTCATTTTGGTTTTCATAATTTTTAGGGATGAATTTTGAAGTGGTGAAGGCTGCACTGACACATGGTGGCACAAGAAGTTAGGGGCCGGAACAGCAAGACAGCAACTGTGTTCAAAGTAGAAGCTGAAGCCGAATTATTTTATTACTGCATGTCCTTTGGAAGTAGAAGAGGGAGGGATCTCTTTTGTCATCTTCCTGGCAGAGGGCAATTTGTCATTTTCTTGCAGAAAGTTTTTAAAGAAAGGTTGCATGTGATGCAGAGGTTATGAAAAAGATGATCCGTGCTGTACCATGAAGCAGCTGTTTTAGATGAAACAGTTACACCTCTAAGTAATGGGATGGTGAGGCTCGTCATCCTCTTGTCCTGAGACCATGGGCTGATGTACAGGTGCTGGGTATATGCAGCTGTGCTTTTCTTTATGCAAGTTTTTTAAGGTTGCTATAGGATGAAGCAGCTAGTGTTCCCTGGGTGGAAGGCAGGATATTCCTGATACATTTCCACCTGCTGTTTGTTCTTGAGCAAACTGGGGTGATGTGGTGACTTGGCTTTTCTCCTTTAAAATATATGTCCCAAGAGGGTTGAGGGGCAGCACTGTTTTTCCCACTTCACTCAACAGGCAAGTTCATGGGTGCTTGATCAGGGCAGCACAAGGAATTCTTTCTTCACTTAACAGTTCATCCATCCCAGTGGAAACAGTCATTTGCAAATCACTGGGTTGTGATGAATCATAAATTATGTTCTGAAAGAATTGGAGGCTTTTCTGTTCAAGGTGTTTTGTACATGCAATATATTTATTACCCTGGGAGTCTGTCTCTTATTACATATTTTTCTTTCTTCCTTTTTTTTTTTTTTCCTTCTTTTTTTGTCTTTATTTCTGGATGGACCAATGGCAGTGAGCACTGGAGTCTGTTGAATGGACTTGAGAAAATTTAGTTAGTATTCCAGATAGCAGTCCTGCTCCTTAGACAGCAGAGTTGCATTGACTGGAAAGAATAATAAAGTGTTCAAACTGAAATCAATCCAGCAGTTATTTAGCCAATACCTGCAGCAAATCTGGCATATTAAAACACCTCTCAGTGCCAGCTGATGAAACCAGTTCCAGTAACTTTTATTCCAGCACAATAATAACTGCTCCTCCCTCAAGTGTTTGGCATAACAGTTGTTGCGGAACTGCTAACAATAAAACATGTTCCCACAAGGTGTTTAGATTTACAAACTGAAAGTATTAAAATGAATGACAGGAATCGAAGATGCTCCAAAGTCTTAAGTTTTGTTTTTGCAAAGATAGAAATTATTTTTTCAGCCATAACAAGAGATGGAGCACTGCTCTGCTTTGTGAGCCTTGGCTGGAACTCCTGTGCTTTAGTTTTTAGATCAGTACATAGGCTCTGTGAGCAGTAGCAGAGGGTAGAAAGGGGAAGTTTGATCATCATTAATATCCACAGACACATGGAAGGAAAGTGAGCCAATGGAAAATTGTCTATTCTCTGAATGTATTACATCTACTGTATGTTACCACAATTAACATTTAGTGCTACTGGAATGGGGAAGACTTGTCCCTTAAAAGTTCTTTTCCTCAATTTCCTTCTGTCTTGGCTTTGTACACTTACGTGACTTTTTTCCAGCTTTGCCATGACTTTCCTTTTTCCTATTTAGAATCTCCTTCTCTGTGAAGTCGGATGGTGAGTTTAGCTGCATTCCTGTCAGTGTGACTGTTGTCACATTGGAAGTGTGTGTGTGCATGTGCACACAGACACACAAAAGCATCCTGAGATCACTCTCTGTAGCACAGCAGCAGATCAGCCTGCAAACAAGCAGTGCTTCAGATGGCAACCAGCCACGCTTGAAGCAGCAACCCCAGTCACCATAGAGAAACTCTTCAAAGTGCACAGAGTTAAGTGCATGCATTCACGTGTAGCTGTGGCTCAGTCATTTTTTCTTCCTCATTAAAGCCTCTGTATAAGCAGACATAGAAAACATAAATCACCCCTTATTGAAAGAGAACTAAAAAAACCCTCAGACACAACATGTGCTCTTATTGAGCCCTAATGCTAGCTGTAATTAAACAGAAATCCCAAATAAGATCTTTGCTTGGCAACTAAGAATCTAATTCTTGCCATAAAATCTGGCCATACCATTAAGTTCAGATCAATTGAAGCAAATGTACATGAAGAAACAGTGGTGCCCTTAGGGACTCTGCAAAGCTGAATATTAGAAAATTCTCATCTGGTGATCAGCTTATAAACCAAAGGAAGTGTAGAAATTTGCTGGCAAACTCTTCAAAACTGCTCTGCATATTGAAAAGATATTAGCAGGGAGGCTATATTTTGCATCATGCTGTATCTATTACATCTGGTGTGAAAGCTTGGTACTGTCATTCAGCATCAAGACTGTAATAGATTTAAGCAGGAAGGAGATTTCACTTCAAATGAGGTTGTATCTGAGATAGAACCTGGCTCAGCTCTGACGTGTAATTTGGTGAGCTGATTATCCTAAGGACTAATGTGCTGAAGCATAATGAGGGATTCCTGTGTTGAGCATGGGACCTCTTGTTTTCTTGGCCCTAACCTCATGACACAGGTGCAGACATCGGGGCCACACTGGGTGAGTTCAAGCCAGTGCAGGCGTCTTCTACGGTAGCAAATGATTTCTCAATGTGCTGAAAAATGCAGCCTATCATTTCAGCAGCCATCTCCCTCAAGCGTTTGGCAGGAATCACAAGGTCCTTGAGCAAGTCAGCTAGCTGAGGGCAGAGTGTCCTACTAGTATCACTATCACAGCCGACCTTTCCAAATGTAGTGATCCCCTAAGTGAGGCTTTTTTGAGAGACTACAGAGTGTACAGAAAAGTTATCAGGAACCAGCGAGCTTTGTGGCTGCCTAACCCTTCTGCTGTCTTCTCAGGGTGTTGCACAGCACCTTTGAGCCAGCTGGCATCATTCCCCTTTCCAACAAATCATGCTGTGAATTGCACCTCATCAGACTTCAATTCAGATTTGCTGTTCAGCATCAAGGATCATACATACCTGTCCTTTCTCCTAGTTTCTTTCTCTTGATGCTGCAGCAGAGACTTAGGTTGTCGACTTACAGAGAACAAGAGTCGGTCTCTTCTTTTCCTGTATGGGAATGATTGTAATTGGAGGGAGATGATCCTATTCACTTCTTTAAGAAGGTAAGAGTGATTCTCAAAGAAGAAATAAGAAGGCAGGTTTTACACACAGAAAGTCAGCATAATTTGACATATTTTCCAGAAGATCTCACACTGATAAAATTGATGAGTTTGTGGCATTACAGGCAGTTGTGTCTCCCACTTTGTTTTAAGGAGACTCCTTGAAGGAGATCCCTTAAAGCTAGCTGTGCAGGACACAGGATAGCATCTGAAGGAAACTTATTGTAGTAGGTAGCAGAGAATTCAGAAGGTGGCAACAGCTACCAAACTCAGCAATGTGTGAGCAATGTCTTCAAATATATTTGTATTGCTTTGGCATAGATCCTTGTAAGTTCTTGAAAACAGTGGAGTTTATACACAGAATCAGGTACTCGACTGAGTTGAAGCTGAGGGCTGCAAATGCACAACCAGCATCTGCCCATGTTCTGCACACTTATATGAGTCTCTGCAAGGATGTCATTGGCTCAGGAATTCACAGTTGCATTTGGATGTCTGTAAGAAAACTGCATGGCATACTCTGTGTATGTTTGCATCTTAGCCAGAATTTTAAAGAAGGTAATAAGTAATTTCCTTGTCAGAATAGGAAGTTAGATTTTGTCAATTTGTTTTGGTGAGAGGGGTTTTTCCTTGCTGAAGGTAAGAGGTTTTTTCCTCATGGTTTAAATGGATTAATGAAAACACAGTCAGAGCAGCTATCCTGTTTTTGACACCGAGTTTTTTCCCCCTGGTTTTCTAGATCGGTAAAGCATCTCACACAAACAACTGAGAGTCAGATAGATGGAGATTCAATCCTAGCCTGACTAGTCTCACTCAGTTTTTACTTACCTACAGTATCAATAATCGTGGCAGAATGTGCCATTAATATTCTGATGGTGCCTTTAATGGAATAGTTACCGGGTGAGATATGAAAAGTCAATGTGAAACTGGCTACAGCCTCAGTTACTGCTTTGTAAACTTCTTATTATCTATTTCCATATAATTACACGTCAACTGATTACATTTTATGCCATTTCAAGTGAATTCCAAGTGAAGCCCTGGACGATGGGTGCTTTGGCAGCTCTCTGATCTCAGAGTATTTCCGTATAAATATTGAGTGCTTTTCAAAGTGGAGTGGTCTTGGGCCCCCAAGCATGTAGAATTTACCAGCTACTTATGTGCTGAGGGCTGACCCAACACGACAGGATTTGATTTCCATCTGTAAAATTGACTCCGCCAGTTCTGTAGTTCTGTACATTATTCTCCTGTCTCCCATTTAGCGTGTTAGTCTGCTGACAGTAGAGTACACAGCACTTAACAGCTGGTTTGTGGAACCATCGGTCAGGAAATTGTATGATAAATAGGAGGTAGCCAGGTTTAGTGGCACTTTATTCTGCTTCAGCAGTTTTAGCCTGACTTCGGAAAAGTCATCATGTGGTTTTTCTTAAGGGCTGCAACAAGAGATGGCTACAGTGTAGTAACTTATTACACATACACTTGAGTTATGATGTTCACCAGCTGTATTGCTCATGTGTAAATAATAAACTGTGAGATGGATAATTATGTTGGGGTTTGATATGCAGCTCTGCTCCGGACGGCTCAGGGCTGATGGAGACAGCTCCCTGTGCCGTGATCGAGTACGGCTGTTTCCCAGATGGAAACTACAAACAAGATGCAACCAAGATATACAAAGGAGCTTAATGTGAGAGGACTCAAAAAGATGTTCTTGGAGATTTATAGCACATGCATAAATAAAACTTGTTGATGATCTGCACTGCATATGCTCCACAGGGAAAAATATCTTTTTTTTGGGTTGTTTAATACTAAGTTACCATTTCTCAGCAGAAAGTAAATTAGACATTGACGAGGGTCAAATGCTGTTTCACTACATAATTACTAGGATTGCTTCTAATGGATAGGCACTCAGGCTGGATGAGTGTGGGAGAGTGAGGAGGCTTGGCATCCTGAGTGGGATTTCATGTTTTGGCCAGGTGAACCACATCCTGTCTGACATGAATATGGGTAGCAAAATCTCTATGGTCTTACCTGTGCTCTCCAGACTCGCTCTTTGAAGGAGTTGCATAGGGCAGAGAAGGATTTGCCAGTGCATTTATGAGGGTTTGAGTGACTTCTTTTTTTCTTGAAAAAATGGTGGCAGACTTTGTATTGTGAAATGCTGGACATCTGCTTTGAAACCTCCCCCTTTTGGCTTATGCTGCTGTAGTCAAATACCAGTTTAGCAGGGAAGAGGGCAGGCAGGGAGATGTGCTAAAACACACTTCCCATGTCCCTTTTCCCCTTTGCCTTGGTGTCTGTTGGGGAATGTGTTTCAGGAGATGGCAGCAAGCATCCTCCACTCAGGTAATGACAGTGTGTTCCTGATCATCTGTGACCCATTTTTTTACCTCCACTGAAGACCATGAGTGCTTGGCGTGGGGATGAAGCTCATAACAGATCGCATGCCAAGGTCCAGTTGGTGCAGCAGAACCAGAATTAAAAATACTGTGAATTTGAGGTCCCAGCTTACATCATAAACCACAATTATTTTTCATTTATGGTGCCTAAGTCAGTACATGGCTGAAACGTACTGTGGCTAATCACATGCTGATGCCTTTTGCAAAATCAAGCTGTGTAACGGGACAGTCTGTGTCAGATGTTTCCAGGCTTTCTTGAAATACTGGGAATATTTCCTTAGAAATTAATTCCCCTTCATTCCCTGTGTGTATTCCCTCAGGGCAATGAGGTTTGTTCCTCTCATTCTTCTCTCACTTCAAAATACAATAATAAAGCAACCCAAGTTTTTAAAACATGATGAGGAAAAATAATTTTGTTTTTTTTAACCATCTCTAGTTGGGACCAGGAAACTGCTTTCACAAATAATATAATCTAAGAGAAGGTTTACATTTTGCTGAATAGAAAAGGTGGAAAATATAAAAGATACCTTCAAGAGTTGGTGGGCAAAATTGGAGTAGAATTAATTTTATTGCCAGTATACCATTGAAGCTTTCTTTTTTTCTAGAAGCATTTTAGTAAATCCATGACATGACCTAATGTCTGTACTTCTCAGCCTTTGGTGACAGATAAACACATGACATCACCCAAAGTGGCAGTTGGGTAATGATTGTGCAGATCAGCTTGTTTCATGCTGCTGGAGGTGCTTGGAATTGTGAGCATTTGGGAGGCAGTGGTGAGCAGCATGTAACATTTTGAGGCACACAGATCGCAGCAGTGCATTGGTGAGGAGAGCTGTGTCTGTGTGAACTGTGCCCCTCGAAGCTGGGAGGCAATCTAGCTGCAGAAACCATGGGCAGGGTGGGCAGGTTCCTGACTCCTCAGGGCAGAGCCCATGGGGGTGTCAGCGGTGCATTCCCCCTTTTGTCAACTTGTCTCTGAGGCTCTCCGGAAACAGCAGGGAACAGGAGTTCTGACAGCTGCAAAATCCCCCATCCTGTGAAAGCTGAGGAGGAGACAGAACAGGGAAGCTTACTGCAGCCATGAATCCCTGGGCCTCCAGTCACGGGGACAAAGAAAGCAGTCTTCCTTTTTAAGAGCTGGGTATGAAATGAGTTCCTCTGTCCTCACACACATTTCTCCAGGTTTAGCCATTGATGTGGTGCATTTAAACATCTCCAATATGGCCTTTGCCTGTCACATTTGCCTTTGAACATTGTTGTCTGATTTACTCCAGTTTTATCTGTATTTCTCAGCATGTCACTTCAGTTTGGCATTCTCTTGTAGGATTGTGCATACATTTCTGAGGATATACTTTCTTATTGCATTGTATTCTCTGCATAGACTTTCTGTCCTGGGTTGATTTTTTTTTCTTGTTTTAATACAAAATAAATAAATCAGGAATGCTTATGAAAGCCATGATGCTCCTTTTGATCTGATGCTTTGCATATGGGCACATAATTATTTATTAAAGACTTTTTTTATGCCCCTTTCCATTTAAGCTATAAAAAGAGAATATTAAAATTAGTAAATACATATTCATGCAAACACTGTGGGCCAAATTCTCCACTCAGACAGACCTGACTGACAGCAGCAGGGAAGGAGATTGTGACCCCTAAGTCCTAGCACTGTTAAAACATGCTTTTCAGTATCTTTTCTGTCTTTATGAATGTTGTTTTAAAAGAATCATTGGAGATACTCAGATCTGGGAACCTCGCTTATTTTTTCAGATCCTCCTCACCTTTTTCCAGCATTCCACCCTCCTGTACCAATTGATGCGAGACATCATGAGGGACGCTACCATTATGAACCATCTCCCATTCCTCCTCTGCATGTGTGAGTATTCAGTGTTCCCCCTTGCTTCCTGAAAGAATGCACGAATACATGAACCTTTGCAATGCTTCAAACCATGTACCTGGAGCACTTTTCTGACACTGTTAAAGACTACAACGATACAGATTTTGATTTTAGAGGGTTGATAATTGATTCTGTTTATTTTTGGTAATTTCTTTCTTTTTAATACTATTTTACAGAGAACAACTCAATTGGTGAAAGAAAGATAAACTATTTCAATTATATTGGTCAAACTGGAGGGATATCAAGAAGAAGTCCCTCTTAGGGAAAGGAATGTAAACAAAGGTTACAGTTAGAAAAATATGTCTCTTGTTGACAGAATACTTTCTGGGAAAAGAGTTTCAGAAAACTAAAACATCTCAGGGATGAACCAGGGCTACACTTTTCCAGTCTGGCCAGAGTGTGAGATGTACTTTTAGAAAGCATTGAGGTTATCTGTTCATAAAGCAAAACCCATGCTGGTGCTTGAGGAATTCCTGTTATAATAGGTAGCTGGCAAATGTTACCTATGTGTTTTAGTGATATTTATTCTGTATTATGTCATTCTATAAAGGATAAATTAAAAAATGCTGAGCCTTGTGAAATACAGCCAGATAAACATGTATTTAATCTGTATTAAAATTGGTATTCTTCATAACTAAAAATTCCTTTCATGCCAAAGGTTTGTTTACAAAACAACCAAAAGGTTGAGGTTTTTTCCCTAGTGAGTGCTACGAAGCATAATGAAATTTTTGGTAAATTTTCATAGTCCCTGTTGTGTGCACATATAGGCAATCAGTTGATTGATGGGAATGTCACCCAAACAAAATGGCAAATGTGATAGAGCACATGGTTTACACAAAGATAAAAGAAATGAATACCAGTGATAACATGCATTAGAAAAGGATGGTAGTGAATTTCACAGTGGTGAAATTCTTTAGAAATGAATTTTATCTTACTCCATATGGGGAGATGGGTATCAGCATTGCAGAATAAACCAGCAGATTTGTCCAGAAAACTGCTAAATACCATTTAAAAGGGAGCGGAAAAGCTGGACTTGGTACTTCACTAAAAGGCTTGATGTATACATTTAATCATATCTACTAATCACCTCTCACACTGAGAAAATACAAGAAGAAAAGCACAAGTAATACTTTGAAGAATAATGCTGGTTGTTTAGATGGCAGATTGCTTTTCTATGGCTATTAGTTACAGCTGTGTAATTACATATATGCAGAAGAAAAATGAAGTTGTTTTAAAACAAGTCCTCCTCTGTGAGCAGAATTAATTGATATTAACAATCCTAACTACATGCCCAAGTACACACACAATATTTTACTAACAGGTTTTTTTCGGTCAGTCTTCTATTACTGAATTGTAATTTCAGAGCAAATTTGCCTGGAGGTAAGTAATAAATCTGTGTTGCAGTCTTCCTGGGCATTAGAGGAAAAGTGGGTATTTATAGAGAGAGCACTGAAATTTGTGATTTATTCCTCAGGGTTCCTCAGATGCATCACCACTTACGCCACAATCTACCATATAATGAAGTCCATTCAAATACATGTTTGAATTTGCTGCTAAATACTGTTGTAAGCTGAAGGTGGCAGGCTCCGACAGTCATTACAGGGTCATCCTATATTTTGTAGTGCAGTCAATATTCTGTATGGATGGGAGCTAGGGGAAGTGAACTCACTCATTCTGAAGCTAGTGGGGAATTTGCCTTTCTCTTTGTATTGGGCAGATGGGGTAGGGTGTTCTAACCTGCATCAGCCGAGGACCATCATCCAAGACACAAGCACTGCCTATCAGCTTGGAAGAGGCTTCTGGAAGTCTGCCATATGGGACCCTTCCTGACTGCATTTGCTGAGCTGAGCCCACCCTGGAGCCTCAGTCCCATGAACCCAGTCCATACCATGGCACCTCAAGCCCGCAGCAGGGCCTTTGGGTGGGTAGACCACTGTCACCTGCTTTGGGTGACAGTGGGAAATCAGGACTAGCAGTCTACACTGCGCTCAGTGCCAGGATTTCTGTGAGAGCCCCAAAAGATGTTGGAAATACCTCTTTCATACCTTGTTTGACATTCAGGGGGTACTCCCCTCTGACCCCAAAATTTCACTCCTTCTATGGAAAGGGCCCTGCTCTCTGCTGTGCACCCCTGCTCCCTGATTAAGTGGTGATTCAGCTGGGCACTGCAGAGGCAAGGAGGTCTTAGCCAGATGCAATGACTGCAGACAGCTGCTTTAGAAATATACCCTGATATCAGCCCAAGCTTTAAACTCAAAATTGCCTTGATATTGGCCATTTTTCCCCATTAACTTCTTATACTTTTTCCCCATTTTTCCCCATTAACTACTTATACTACTTATACTGATTCTTTTACTGATTTGGTTTATGTCACCATTGGAATGATGAGCTGTAGTGAACTCTTGTAGCTGTTATGGTTAGTGTAAGTAAATATAAATAGGCAATTAAGCAACTTAAGAAAAATCATTTGGATTTCAACATCTTTGTAGATGTTAGGGTTTGTCACGCTTTTGCAGTTTTCAGAAAAATATATTAATGTACGTACATGTGAGGTAGGCACCCAGTGATTTTCTTGCAAGTTTTACAAAGCCTGGTGTGAGCAGCACTTAGGATCACCTATGATCATGTGGAGCCATTACTTGAACTGCTGTCCTAGCACCCATTAATAAAAAAAAAGAAGAAAGAACTGGATTGAGAAAGTATTTGAGAATTCTGAGAGAAAATGGCAATAAATCAGTTAGGAAGCAAATGTTTACCTACAGCTTTAACAATGACTTTACTGTATGAGTGGTTTTCTCCTCAGCTTTGTAGTACTCTCAAATGTGTGTATGAAATATCAATTAAAAATAAAATCTAAAAAAAGGGCATGATTTTAGTTATCCAAGCTCCTTGAAATATGTTACAGAGCCTCTCAAGCCTTAGTGGAATTAGTTTAGGTATAATACAAGTGCAGAAAAAATGTGAGGAGGGCCTTGTCTGCATGGTATCTACAGTGTCTGAACATAATTTTGAACCCTGGCCAAGTTAAAAAGAAAAAAGAAAGCTGGAATTTTAAAAATGTTTCAGGGCTCTTACTTACTTGCAGCTCTAAAAAGGTATAGGTATTTATATGTGTGATCCTCAAAATTTAATTGCTGATGGTCAGAACTGTTGCATCCCAAATTTCAGCCTGGAGCAAATTTTTATAATTTGAGTTGTAAACCCTTAAATTAAGGGTTTATGTTTATGATGGAATTGCTGACAGATGCTTATGTATAGTAGGACTAGCAGGCATTGCTGTAATTATGCTATCGTATCCTATCATTAAAGATTTCAATTGAAAGAGGTTTATAAATTGTTCTTCCTCTTAGATAAACCACCCTACATTAAGGCATCGACAATATGGTGCAGAATTAAATTAAAATCTCATAAAATGAAATATGTTCTGTATTAGCTGTTTGACACTTAATTTGCCTCTGAATGAGTAGAGGAAATCACAAATTAACCCGCCTTTGTTTTTTCAGCCATGGCTTATTAGGTGTTAGAACAACTGCAATTACAGCCCAATAATAACCCCCAACCCTTATGAATATATACTGAAATGTGTCATTTTGTGTTACCAAAACCTGTTAGGACTGTGTCGTTATCTTGGAATTTCTACAGTACATCTTTGGTTTATACTTCAGAAAGATGTATGAAACTTGAGTTGTTCTGCAGTGGCAATGGATGAATGGCAGAACTGACACTGGAGCTTGTGTTTTCCTTTTATTATTTTGTTTTCTCAAATTCAGTTTAAAAAATACAGTAAACTGTAATTCAGTTTTGCTGCTTTACATTGAACTAGGAGGTTAAATTATTTGATAAACACCATAGGATTCAAAAAAGCCAGAAGAAGCATGGCTTTAATAATCACATTCCTTACTTTGTTTTTCTTTGTTGTTTTTGTCCAGCTTTTTCCTAATATCCAAAGTTGATTTCTAAAGTATGGTATGAAAGGAGGAACTGAAGCTTATCTGTTTTGGTCCTTGACATTTGCTAGATCATCCATTAGAGTGTGGTGCCTTCTCTGGTTGGTGTGCAGTGATTCCAAATCATGCCACTTATGAGGGTGTTTATTTGAAATTCATACCATGAGTCTGCTATTTTTCAAGATCCAAATCACAAATTTATTATTGACTAACTCTTCCAGTTGCTTGATGTCATTGTTTGGAATGAGAGTTCTTAGCAGTGAACAGAAGAAGAAGAAGAAGAAGAAGAAGAAGAAGGGTGTCTTGTCTATTTTTATGACAGTGCAAGTGTGAATAACTTTATAGTCCCACAACTTTTAAAATCTGTCTTAGCCAGGATGAGAGTTCTTATTAATTTAAAAAAAAAAGCTCCTAAGGCAGAGGGAAAATTCTACTTATGGATTTAAATTCAATGATTTAGAAAGCTACTGTTCTTGGCCATTCATTCATTCATTCCCACGCTTCAAGCAAGTTGTGTCAGTAGGTTTTTCCCAGTATGCTTCATTTCAAAGTAGGAGTTGGACAACCTTTGAAGGTGACCTATCCTGATATTTTCAGGTGCTGTTACTGTGGCTGTGGAGAGAATACACTCCTGCAGAGATGAGACAGGAGACAACGGTCAGGTGGCAATATCAGGAATGGCTCTGGGGCGGTGGCTTGTGTACATCTCAGAGTGGTCAATGCATGTATTGCAGGAGGCTAGTGGAAAGTTAAAGTTTCAGGCTGAATGTATTACAAGATGCATCATGCAAGTTTGAAAACATTAATCCATTTAGTCTCCATCTCTTTCTGTTGCCATCCCCTTTTACCTTAGCTCTGGACTACACATAAGGAAGAGTAAGCAGGTAACTTTAAGGGAAGGCGCACTGATGCTACCCATATGCTTATAGCTGGGGGAGGCTGCCTTCACTAGAAGGAAGTTATGAGGTACAGCTGGTGTATTTTAGTTTCCTGGGATCAATGATATTTCAAGCTCCTTTTTTTTTCCCCCCTAACTGCTGATTGAGACTAGCAAGTTTGGCAGTCTTATGCTCTGGAATGATGCATGTGCAGATAACCATGCATGTGCCTAACATGAATGCTTTGAACAGATACTTTGAACTTTCTCAATGCTCTGGTACTAAAGCAAAGCATGTGTTTTGCTTGCAGTCAGCTCCAAGTTGATAAAAAGGCAGTCTGATTCTAGGATATGTTATTTCATACCTAGTTTATGCACACGTCAGTTACACAAGGATGGAAAGAGAAGCAAAGTCAGGCCCAGACACTCAGCCTTCATCATTGTCTGACTTTGGACCATGCAGAAAAAAGGGGACGCCCAAATGTGAGAAGATTAAAGCGTATCCTCGATTATGAGAGAAACTGCTAGCCACACATTTGATAGATGTTTGTGTTTTCCCAGCCTTGTCACTACATTATGATTTTTCTTTTTATTTTCATGTCTAAGCTCTAATGTATTTTTTTAAATGGGAGTGTTTAAACCCCTTAAATCTTCTACCTGCTGCTTTACCTCAGCGTGCCTCTTAGCTGTAGACTTGGCAAGGAGTTTGTCAGCTTGTCAGAGCATTCATTGATCCTTTCACAGTGGGAAGGAGAGCCCCACCCAGCGTGGAAAACATCGCTCATTGAATTGGCTTTAATTACGTTAAAAACCTTGGAATAGGTTTTATAGTTTAGCCAGGTGCCATCGAAGAAGAAAGACTGGGAAGCTCTTGGGACATGAAAAGATGACTGTAGTTACAGCTTTCCAAAATCATCCGTAAAAGTATTTTCTTTAAAAACGGGAAGAAATCTTGTATTAAATAGGAAACACCCCAAGAAAACTGTCCCTGAAAGTGAAGCACAGCATGAAGAATGAGCAGGTGCTAATAGCCTGGAGGATTTTTATAGCAAGTCTCTGAGAAGGAATCAACATGGTCTGGTGACTGGTTAAGGTTATTCAGAATTTGTTATGTGCCACTGATACACGTGTTGTAGGCTCTGCAAGCAGCGTGTATCCCTCTATTCTTAGTGGTATTCAGGGAAGTAAAATACCAGGGCCAGATGCCCACACATAAACTTCAGCAGATTTCATTCGGTGCCGGACCTTTTACAAAGCTTGGGAATAGGAAGCTTCTGTCTAGGCTAAAACTGTGATGTCTCAGTGTATAGTTTTGCATCATTTAAAATAGTGAATCAGTGTTTTGTTCAGCTGTCCATTCTTGTTTATTGGTATTTACTTTAAGATTTGCAGATCATAAATTCTCCTTTGTAAGCTTTGTAATGCTTGCAGAGTAGCTTTAGAAACAGACTGTTTTTAAAAACTATCTGAAACTGCAAAAAGTTTGGAAAGCAAATTAGTAGTGGCATCTATTGAATTGCAGAAAAAAAGGATAAGTATTTCTCTTAAATTTTTGATTCTGAGCTACGTTTTAAAGGAAAAAAGTAGGTTAAAATGTAAATAAAAATAGTTAAATATTTCTGATGTAGCTTTTTTACATAAGTTCAGTTACATTCATTTAGGTAAACTGCAGTCTGGAGTTACTGCACTGTTAATTCAACTCTTCTATATTTCTCACGAATTTGCTCTCTCTCTTTGACGAAAAATCAGTATTTAGAAAAAGCTATCTTATTTAATTTCTGCTGAGAAATAAATTCTAGATCAAATAAGGATTCACTGCTAAAATCCATCCTTGTTTTAAGCCAGCACATTTACATGAAAGTCAAAAGAATTGCCTCTAGAGCACTAGATTATATTTGGTTCACATCATTCATCTGTTTCTTTAGTGTATAATACTTTGTGACATAATCATTTTCTCTGGAGTAGCTAATTGTAATGCCAAGGAACCTACTGATTTATAAAGGAGAAACAATAGCAGCAGATAAATATTGCGTTAACAGAGGCTCTTTGTTCTTTTCATATAGTCAGCTTGATTTTGGGCTATCTGGGGAAGTTGCAGCTATTGAAATTGTAGAAAAAATTGGGTGAGATTTTTAATGTCCAAGGAAAAGCTTGTAAAATGTAATGGTTTGTTTTGTGAAAATCCTTGGTAGGAAGTTCCTCCAAATCTTTGGGTCATGTTTTGGTTTTTTTAATGTTAAGAAAAGCATTCCAGTGGCAGCAGCCCCCAGCCCTAATGAGCAAGACGTGCCTCGAGTGTCTGGCAGTTGG
Organism: Phylloscopus trochilus trochilus; assembly: GCA_016584745.2. NCBI lineage: Eukaryota > Metazoa > Chordata > Aves > Passeriformes > Phylloscopidae > Phylloscopus > Phylloscopus trochilus. Next base: position 53,973,853 of record WQNJ02000546.1, on the reverse strand, counting down.
CTGATCACCTCTGTTCAGCACTCTGGGGTAGCAACAGTGCACAGGGAATCCTACCAGTGTGACACGGGGGGAGGAAAAATTGGGAAAAGCCCTCGGGAGCACTCCTCCGATGGTCTAAAGGGGATTGGTTGCCTCATCCCCACCTGGGACATAGAGAGGAACAGGTTTGTCTGGTGGAGCCCAGTCCAGTGAGAAGGATTCTTTAAGAGGTTTTCATGGATTATGCTGTTGCAGAGGAGCGGTTTCAAGGTTTATTAGCAGTAAGGTGTCTATCAGCACTCTCAGCTCTGCCACTTAGCTGATTTACCCCATCTGGGCAGTTAACAGTCCTTAGATGAATTCTTTGCTGCCAGTGAGAAGTGGTTCCCTAAGGCAGGCTTTCAAACCAGTGTGAATTAAGGGATGATGGAAGCAAAAAGAATGGCCAACAAAGTTATGCCTCAGGTCACTGTTCTATGTAACATTTTTCTGTAGACTGAGGAATAACTAGATATGATTTCAAGCTGTTTGGGTTCTTGCTGTGTGCAGATGTGTATACAAATGTGCAAATTCGTGTGTGTGTGTATGCACTCATCCTCTTTACATAATGGGGTGAATATCTTTACCTACATTTGTCATGGATGGAGTAATTTTAGATCTCTGCTGTTAAAACTAATGCAAGGAGCTACTCAGAGTGTGAGAAAGATGGAAAATTAGAGGGAAAATGTTAACAAAGTGCTTAGAAAAAATGTTCAATGGCAAAACCTTTGAGAACATGTGGATCATTACCTTAATTTAACATTTAAACAAAAATATATAGAATAGCTGTAGTGCTTGAGTTCTGCTGCTTGAAATTTCTATTATCTCGTTCTGTTATCAGCTGCAAAGAATGCAAGCTCTAAATATAGTGTGCATTCAAAGGCTCTGAGCCTGTGGTTTCTTGGACAAAATTCCTGTGTTCTTTGTGCTGTAGTCAGCAGTATTAGTTGAGTGAGCAGATATTGACTGTGGTATTCACGTGCAGTGAACCAGAAGCAAGCCAACTCTATAGAGGCTGCTGTCAAACTTGTTGCAGTAGCCTGTGAGGTACTGGACTGTGACAGACTCCTTTTTTTTTCAGTACAGTTCTTCTAGTCATGTTAAATCTTGCTTCAAAGAGAGCTGAAATGTTACAGTCTTAGTGGGGATTTTTCTTTTTTTTTTCTTTCTTTTTTTAAAGTGTACCTGTGAGATTCCTGTGTTGTGAGTTGGAAGTTCCCTAAAGTTAGAGTAGGTATAAACTCCAAGAAATGTGAATGATGAGTAGGATGTGTTATAGCAGAGCATCTTCATCACACTCTCACGCAGTCTTTCCCTGGCTTAAACTCCATCCTCCCCCAACAAAGACATCAAGTTCTAGAATCTTGGAACATGGACTGAATGTAGTTGAGACTTTTTCTTTCCCAAAGGATGAAAAAACAGACTGTTTCCCTTTTTGGCACCACCTGCCCATCCCACTATATTTTATATATACGTATATGTGTGTGTGTGTATGTCTGTATTTGTTTACATATCTGTAGCAAAACGTAGGCTCTTGAAGCTGTGCTTCTGAGCTGTAGGCGACTGACTAGCTGTTCCTTGCATATTCTGTGTTACATGATGCTAGAAAAAAACTCTTGACGATACCTTAATTTCACTGAAAGGATTGTGTTTTGTGTTCAATGGGAGTTTCATCACTGCATCTTGGGCCAGGCTGAGCTGTCATTGATGACTGATGTTATTGATTAATAGAGGAAACAATTGAAAGAAAAATTAGTTGTTTTGTTAACAAATATTAAAGTTACTCTGATTTTTGCTTTTAGGATGCATGATCAAGAAATGGCTTGGGACCTTATTTCAGAGTAACATTTACATTGAATCTGGGCCCAATGAAGTTGCCACTAAAGAGCAGGTGCTTAATCCCTTCCAGTGCCGAGTATGTAGGTCTGAATTTACAGTAGATTACGACTGTATTTATAATCAGCTTTATAGGTGCATTGGTGATTTTCTGGAGACTCTGCGGAGGTCAGACACAGAGGCAAAACATCCTGCAGCCCATGAGTCAGGAGTACAAAGCTTCTGAAGGAATGAACTGACCTATCATCTTCTTGAAAGCATTATTTATGAGATGTTGTGAGCTTTGGTGTTAAGAATCAACAGAAAATTTGGTAGTATTTCACATAAGGGAGAATTTCCAAGCATATCATATTTAAGTGGCTATCTCTTTAAAGATACACATCTTTCAGTCCTGTTTCTCCTGTTGAAATTCAGCCTAGATTTATCATGCCTTTTCCACTGGCCCGTGGAAGAAAAGATTGATAGTCTAGTCCAGTTTATAGAGGCCACCAACGCAAATAGCCCCATTTAACAACACTGTAGACAGATTTGGCAGAGAGAACAGTAGCTGAATGACCAGGGGCAATCAGGTGTTCTCTGCTTTGCCCTGGAAGATCACTATCAGCATATATCATCAACAGTACCAAGAAAGCTTGTGTAGCCTGCCTCTGTCTTCGCTTGCCTTGCTTGTTCCTTGGACATCAGGCTTCCATCCTGACACCTTTTCTGAGAACTGTGTTTCTGCTCCCCTGATTAGACTGAATTGCAGAGATGCTGAGGGAGCAAATGTGTAGCTTGTGCAGGTGTCTTCCAAGCTGGGCAGGTTGTTCCTCTTAGGGTTTTCATTTACAGACCCAGCTACCTACTCTGTTTAGAGAACTAATAATGCTTCCAGCATATAGATAATGCGTTTACCTCAAAGATTTCAAAACTTAATTTACTACTTTTCAAAAAAAGTATGCAGCCAGAATATTAATTTCCTTTACTCTTGTTGTTCAAAGTTACAGCTTTGCCTGGGAAATGTTTTTTAACTGCAGTGCTTCACACAAATAGCACCAGAATAGCAGTGCCAGAACTTTATCTCTCATTTCTTTTGATGGCTATAGTGTTCCAGCCATTATAGATTTACCATGTGTTAGGACTGACTTGTACTCTGGACTACATAGCAGCAAAATGGCTTTAAGTGCTTGCAGGATCAAAAAGCTGGCCTGGTGGAGACAAGACTTCGCAGCCTGGCATGAGAACTGAGTGTTTTCCTGATCTCTGGCTGCACCTCAGCCAGCTCCCATACCTGGACCTTCAACAGTGGCAGAGAAAATACAAGAAGGGACTGTTAGCAGAATATCTTTCTTCCCCCCTTGTACCCGAGCAGCATTCACCTTTGATCTAAGTGATGCTTCTTGTATCTGTGAATCCTACTGCACTCATGATTGTTGGTGCCGATCTTTGACTTGCACACCTACTGTTTGTGGAGGTGCTTGGAGGATGGGAGAAGCTTGGAAGTCATATTTTCATAAGGTCACCCCTTGACTCTGGTCCTGGGTTCAGCATGAATGTGTACTGTACAGCTGATATTGTCATTCAGGTGCACTCTCAAAATGGCTTTTCTTTCCCAAATCATGTGTTTGCCTAGGGGAAGGGGGGAAGGATACATTTCAGAAAATAATCCGTGTGTTTTATACGGAAATGCATATATGTAGAATATTATTCAAGAGTTTCTGTAGATTTGTATAATCTGTTTTTTTTCCTGCTGCATGTAGTTTTAGATGAGAAATTCTAGCTGATATGCTGTTCAGTAACAGTCACTAATCCCTGTGAATATCAATTTTGAGCTGTCTGTTGATGTTAGTACAGAGGTTTGAAGAAAATCCAGCCGTACCTCAACAGAAATGATTAATGCTGAACCTTCACATCAGTTTTGTTTTGTCAGGTCTGTAGTTCTGTAAAGTTAGAATTTTAGTTGAATGTTCTCTTCACAACCAACTATAGGTAGCAAGTACAATAGGAGTAATATTCAGTCCCTGAATTTCTCTTTTGTTATTGCCAACTTGGTTTTGTTTCAAACAGTGAAGTTACTATTTTATTATATAAAAGCATTAAAAGATTTCTTTCTTCCCCAAATCCAGGTTTTGTAATATTGTGAATATGACTTAAAGTAGGCACTGGAAATGGAAGGGTTTGTTTTGGTTTGGTTTGGAATTTGGGAAAAGAGTGTTTTCAGAGAACAGATGTTGAGGACAGTGTTCACTTGAGGTAATGTGAGAAGCTTTTCAGGTGTTTTTTCAGGAGAAGGAATACTTCCCTTAATGGGAGGAAGGAGTTAAGGGAAGAAGAGAAGCTAAAATTTGCTGGAACAATAGTGTCCATAACATTCTTGAGTTTGAGGTAGGGAGGATTTAGAAAAATCGTAAGTGAATAAATGAGATGAGGAGAAAGGTTCCAAAGTACTGAAACTGATAAAAACTTCATTCTTTAAAAATAAAAAGCTATTAAATTATGAGATTAATAACACAATACTTAAAAATACTGTTTTGCAAGAGAGCAAAGTATTAGTGAAATTCATATATCAGTTGATTTCAAAATTTAATTTTACTGTCATGGGTCACACCCATTGCAAGAAAAACTTCTCATGAATTGCACATGAGTGTTTTTGAGATTTAGGACAAGCCTCAAACTCTTCTTTCTGATCAGATTATCCCGCTGGTGGATGCAGTAATCTGGTCCTCACACTGTGGGAGTGGATACTAATTAGCAATGCTGTTTTTCAACAGAAGAGTGTTGCTGCACACAGGCAGGAATACTCTTTGCATGCAGACTGCATCCTCTTTTCATCTGTGAATGGTAGAGAGAGAAATGAGGAGTAATTGTAGAAACCATTTCTCGCTTAGCTTTGTACATTTTGGTTGTTTTTCTTCTCCCAGTCATGCATGCATGGATGTAAGTGTACTTTCTCTGGCCTGCATAACGACATCAAGGTTATTTTTAAAGATATACAGGCACTTCCTGAGTGTTTTTGAACCAGTTCACTATTTACCGGTATATTACTTTTATAGAGGTTTTCTTTGACGAATGTTTTGCTATATGTGCCCACTGAAGTTTCAGTGTACTCAAGCAGTAGAAAAGCCACTATTTGAGCGTCTTTGTTTTCTTTGTTGAGCTGTTTATTTTGCTTTCTTCCCACACAGTTCCCTGGCCTGGCTCTGACAACTGCTTTTCTGCATGAATTACATTCCTCGGGGCCGCAAGTCTCCTAATTCTTCCAGTCGATTTGATTCCTGCCTGTGTGATTAGTCCTCTGCTCCAACACACAGTTGGTCTTTGCCAAGCAGGCTGCTTGCTAAGTGCCTTTAACATGAAGACCTAACTACATTTTTTAACCTCATTAGTGTGTAGGGCACTGCTTCATTCTGGCTTAATAACATGGCCACTATTGAATCATCACTTGCTCTAAAACAGGTTACAAAAAGGTTACCTAAGTTGTCTGTTTTTCCTTTTGTATGACTGTGCTTTTGCTGGCTAAGTTTCTTTCAGCTCATGTCCATTTTTTAGCATGTAAGTTGCTTTTTTGAAAGGAGACCCATAAATTCCACTGAGGAACATTTATGACATTAAGAAATTTTGTATTTGTATGTTCAAAAAGAAACACAGCACTTATTAGGAAAGAGCAAAACTAAGTAATAAAACCAGAAAGAAAATGTGAGTTTGGAAGAAAATGGGAAGAAGGCTTGGGGGAAAAATTTCCTACTTGTTTCAGCTTTAGAATTATAAAGGCTTCATCCTCACCAGTTTAATCACAGGCTTTTCACTATAATGCTCGATTTACAGCAATGGAGCCACAGTCTGCATGGCTTCACTTTGTCTTGTGGGTTCAATTTTTAGCTGAATGTATTGCCACTAAAATTTAGATTTCAGTGGCAGTTGTGTATAAACTTGAATGGAAAAGGCGTTCCCAGGCTTCCAAATGTTGTAAAGGCAACAGAGAAGTTTCCTGAGAAGACAGTATCACTGGGGAGCTGCGGGAAGAAGGCAGGCAGTGGGTCACATGCCACTTGTGATGGTACATTTGTGCAGTTGCATAGCACAGCCACTCAGAGGGTGAGACTTCATGATTAATGGTGTTTATTCTTGACAGAAGCCTCCTTTATTTATCTGCAATACAGTTTAGTGATTTTATCAGTCAGCTGAATGAAAAATATTCAGTCATACCAATATTGCAGTGTAAATTGAGTAGAGTCACTTTTTATTATATCTTTCAGCCTTATCATCTGCACAGTAATTTTCTAGCAGGGGTTTGATATAGAAAGGCTGGATTTAGCTGTACTTGACACAAAGCCTCTTCAATTTCCTCTAAAAGTTAAGGCTACACTTAGAAATGTGTATAAATATATATATAAATATATATATATATAAATATATATATAACCCTCTTATCCAAGCAATTTCAGTATTTGAAAGAATAAAGATAAAATGCGCAAACCTGGATGTGAGAAATGTTGTTTGTATGAAAACATCTAATAGCTCTGAAGCCACTGGTGAAATGCTCTTTAGTGTTTAAGCTTGTGGCTTAGTGCAGTTCTTTTTGCATGGCTACGTAGTCTGACTTTCTTCTAATCAATCATCATCCAACTCCAATCAGCATACAGGCAGAGCCTATCGTTCATCCTGGGTGTAATTTCAGAGTTGAGGACTATAATGGCCACATACAGCACATTAGTCACTGAGATAACAGCTAGTGGCACTCCTGAGGAAGGGGGAGGATGGGGAAGAAGAGGAATAAAATTCTTCTCATTCTCACAGTGCATTAGTGAAATAGGAGCAAATGTTAAACAAATGTTTATTCAATTAGCTGACTTAACAGCATTAAGAGTGAGAAAGCTTCTGACACTCCTTTGACCCACTTTTTCTGAGAGAGAAGAGGAGTGGCAAGGGAGGCAAGAAAGGGGTACATTAATGCAGTCCAGATTTATGTATGTCCACATACTCATATGATGGTGCCTCGGCTTAAACACTGGAAGGGATGGCAGGCTTTGCCTGTAGCCTAGAGGGGGCTAAAACTTGAATAGCAAATGGGACCACCTCTAGGGTATTGGAAGAGAATTGCAGAGCAAAGAAGTTTGCTGTAGGAATGCAGTTGGTAATTTCTCTGCCCAGTTTGTTATTACTAACAACAGATGATGAGTTGGCTGTAGAGCTTTTAGATTTTCCTGCTGCACTTTGTGCTACAGCATAGTTTGAAGAGGAAATAGTGTGTGGAGGTTCATGGTATGGCAGTCTTATTCAAATAACACTTTCTTGTCCTGTGCATCTGTTTTATATTCATGATGATTATTTCTGCATCAAATGCAACACTGCCACATTATCCTCCATATATTAATGTACAAGTCAGTACATTACATTTACAAGTAAACTTAGAACCAGCTGGTCAGGGGAGGAAAAATTTACCAGCACTAGGGTTGGGCTGTCCTATGAAGGTATAAGGTCTTATGGTTTAGTGCAAGCTAAGCAAAATAAGGCAGTGCCTGGGTAAGGCTCTACAGAAGCAAGCAATGGAAATCCCGTTAGCATTACTTTTATTTACTGTTTACATTACTGCAGTGTCCAATAGCTCTGTGCAGGATCAGAGCTCTGCTGAGTGTTATGCAAATAAAAAGGAGCTCTGCCAGGGAGAGCTCAAAGTCAGACCTCTTTGGCAAATGAGCTCTGGTGAGTCAGCTCTGATGGCCTCTGGGTTTACCACCCCCAGCTCTTTCCTCACCCTGGGGATTATCCCTTCTCCCTCAGCAGGGTTGTGTGCCTTTGCCCCATTTACAGTCTCACAGCTTTGCTCTGCCTTCCTGAAACTGGGCAATGAAGTGGCCAGAGGCAGAGATGCGTTCTGCCTGAGAGGGGCACCAGCAGGATACTTGGAGGCTGCCACAAAATTTTGCCTGATAACCTCAGGTAGACGTCTAGAATGGGCAAGTGGCATTTGCAGGGAGCAGTTATTGTTGGTTACTTTTCTGTATGTTTGCGTCCTTTGTAGAAGCAAAGAAATTTCCAGGTAAATCCATATAATCCTCCCCCAGTCACTGATTTCTTTGCAGCATCCTGAGAAGGATTTGGAGAAAGGAGAGGAAAGCTGGGATGCTCTGTGTTGCAAAGGCCAAGTGGACAGTGCAGAGCAGAGCCAGGAGAGAGCAACAGTGGTGGGTGGATGGAAGGAAGAGGAAAAGAGATGCAGGTTGTTGTGGGGAGATTGCTTGCATGTGAGGAAGAACAAGACTGCACTTGACTTGAGAAATATTGGGAGACAGTAAACTGTAAACTATATCAGCATACACATTTAAGGAATGCATGTCAAGACTCCAAGTCAAGACTGTATCACCTGAAGCAGCAGTTGCTTGCTGTAGTCAGCACAGGTGTTACTGTGGGCTGGAGGTCACCAGTGTTACAGCTGACCTTATGTAAACATCATTCTGTTAAATAACAGAATGAATATCTGTTGTTTGTGATGGCATAAACTATTCTTGAGGAAATCCACAAGCTGATGATTGGGTTATTTATGAAGTCTTGTAAGTAGCAGACAGTGTATGTAAAAAATTTGGGTCTATGTTCAGGCAGTCCGTCAGTTGAAAAATAGGAATACAGTCACTGACTAGGGATTTAGTGCTTGATTAATGTAGTCAATTTTTAACTGTAACTGCATAATGTTAACACTTCCCAAAGAAGGAAAGGGGAATCAGAGTAATATTCTTTTGCTGCCGGTCATTGCCTAATTGTCGTGCACATTTCCTGAACCATGAAATTCTCTTGTACAGTCATTTGTGTCCTTTTTTTTTTCCTTTTTCTGCAGTGATGCCTTTAAATTTTATGTGGGAGAAACTTTTTTATTGTAACCCAAAGTGCGGTTATTTGTATATTTTAAGAATTTACATACCAGAACTGCACACATTTTGTAAAGCATTGTCCTTGCCTCAGTGAGAAAATATTCATAACATATGATCTCTTGATATGACCTTCTCGCTGTAGATACTGAACATTTTCCCAGTGCTTTACCACAGTTTTAAAGATAGGAAAAGAGTGGATCAGGAAGACAACAAACCCATACAAGGTAGACAACAGATAAATGATGGAAACCAAACCAGAGCCTGTCTGCCTTAAACCCTGATCTAGCTTCTATGTGAATTACGTAGGGGATGGACCCGCTCATGATTTATTTGAACATGTATCTGCTGAATGAAAGATTGCTACCAAATCAAATTCTGCGACTTACTTCCCTATGCCGACTACAGTGCTAGTGTGAATTTTGGAGGAAAAGTGAACAAATGTTCACTTGGTGTTGAAACATGGAAAATGATACAGGAAACCAAGAAGGTTTTTTTGTATTCTGACTTAAAAGACATGTTCATGTTCTCCTTTTTCTTTATTTACACCATTAAGAAAATATAGTTAACAATGCTTACTCTTTTGCAACACTTGAGCTATTTTAATGAAGTGTGCTCTGACATTTCCATGTATTCAAATAATTCTTTAAATGTTCATAATTACTTGCTTAGTTTTCCAAGTAAAACTATTTGAAGCTGGAATTTCTGAAAAAAAAAATAGGTATTAAAAATTATATTATTGATTTCCCATAGAATATATAGGTTTGATTGTTTATCAGTTCAGTCAGAAGTGAAAAGAGAAGAGGATTGTGGATTGCGTTTTAAAAATGCTCAGTGCTGGGCTCAGTCTCCTTACACTGAAATTGCAGAGCTCAACTTTATTAATATAAAAACCTTTTATTAGCCAGTTGTTGTCTGCTGGTGGTGAAAGGTCAGTCTGTACAAGCAACTATGGTATTAAAAAAATGATAGAAATTTAACATGGGTGATATTACCAAAGGAATTGAGCCATGTGCTTTAGGATAGGAGTCACCACATACCAAGGAAGTATGTGTTTGTTCACCTTCTTGTTCCTTGTTTGTTCATCTTCTAGAAATAAGTTTTAATGGTTTGTGAGCAGACATCAGAAGGTTATTGCAGAAAAAAAATGAAAAGAAAAAAAAATAGAAGTATCATAGGCAGTTTAACGAGTTTAATATTTTTTAATTCTCCATGCAGGTCTGAATTGAACAGGTATCAGAGAAACAGTGTGGATATCATTGGTATGAGAGTTATGCCATCAATGTTTGCTCCAGCATTGAATAACGTACTGTTAAATGATTAAATATCGAGGTTTGAACTTTGACGCATTCATAATATAACAAGATGGATGAAAAGGCAATAATAAATTAGGTCATGTTACAATATTTCATCCCACTTAGTTGACAAGCTTTGTTCTGTGAGATAGATTATTGTTCCATCTGTAACCTTAGCTCAGTGTCATATTTACAATGTTATAGTTAAGGATCACTTGCTGTTTTCAATATAAATGTATTTTTCAACAGATTCATAAAAGAGCCATTTAAAATTTTATCAGGACAAAACTTGGCATTAATATTTCCAGTTCTGGAGTTATAGTTTCCTTTAAATCACCATGTTGTGGTGTGGGTTTTTTTGGTTTTTTTTAAGATAGGTTGTGCTTAGAAGAGGTTTTTGTCCAAGCACAGCTTAAAGTTATTTGGAAAACATTTATGACAGATCTCTGACACCAAACCAACCTCAAAAGTAGTAGTCCAGATTTTCCTGTGGCACAGACCTTTGTGGCTCTTGTGAGTGGCTTTACATCTGCTTCCAGAAAACACTGCTATTGAAAAATGCCTGTGACAAGTGTGGGGGTTGTACTATGCCTTGGGACCTCCTGTAATTTTCACTGTTGCAAGAGGTAGAAGAACAGGGGCAATTTGCACTGTATTGGTGTTTTGGCATGTATTAAAACAGTTCAAACACTCCAAAGCAAGTAAGTACCCTGAGACCACTAATTGGTTATAATTGTCTTGAGTGGCTTCACCAGAGACCTCTACCAACATCTCATGCATCCAGGAACTCCTTTTTAGCTGAGCTGCCTGACCTGTGTTACAAGTAGTGCCAATTTCTGGTCCTGCTCCTGACTGAGTTCAGGATCTGCACTGTAGGAAGCTGTTCCGGATAAAGCCCTCCAAACCATGTTGGAACTTATCTCCTGACCTGTCTTTGTCCCTGTCTTCTTCTGCTCTTGACTGGTACAACCCAGACCTGGTTTGTCACTTTGCCTTGTCTCAGACTGTTGATTGACTCTGTTAGTAGCTGTTAGTAGCACCTGGCTCTGGTCACTCAGATCTGGTGGCATGGAGAACATTGCTCCTGGATGGCCTTTTCCTAGGGAGCAGCTGGCCTTTGCTGCTCCCCAGCACCCTGAACTGGGTCTCTTTTCTTTCCATCCCCCCCTTCTCAATTCCTTACTCAGTTACATGCATAAATCCACAGAATGTAGTGTCATGGACTTTGGGCTCGTCCTCTAATCCCATCAGTAGAGCACTGACAGGGTGGTTGAAAGGACTCACAGCCAAGAATCTTTGTGCTGCTTACCTACCCAGGGATTTTCACCTCTAGTGATAGCCAGGCAACAATATTTCACCTTAAGTTAGCTGTTCATTAGTACAAAAGAAAGGGATAGGATTTGAATTTCCGCAATCCGTTCTTCCTCTTTGTAAAACTGGCTAATGCTTAAGTATAAAAACCAGCCTAAAGTATGTGATGATCTGTGCATGCAGATAATTTTGTGGTATGTATAGCTTGCTCACGCTTGCCTCATCAACTCTCAGATTCCTGTCATCTTCCTTTACCAGTCAAAAAAGGGCTGTATGGACTGAAAGGGGAATTGGATTTGATTCAGTTTTCGTGGTGGTTAAAATCCAAACCTGCTGCTAGTCAGTCTTGTACAGAGTTCATCTATTGCAGCTGTAAACAACAAAACAAAATGACACAGCATTTTCATGAGTAATAACTGAAATCCTACTGATAGCTCACCTGTGGTTCCAGCAGTGGTCAGAAAAAAAAACATTTTTTAAAAAAGCAGCTTCACACATATTGGGATTTTCCCTACAACTCACACTGTTCACAGCTGCTGAACTGGTGTAAGTTTTTAAGACTGTGCAGACACCTCTGCATCAGACATCATACATAGGCAGACACCTATTCATCAAAATAGTGTCATGACTAATAGGAAAAAAATACACCTGTTCACCCTTACATTGATCTCCCTGCCTCAGCACGCGTGTGCCGTTCGCGAGCTGAGTAATTGAGATTCCCCAGAGCATCAGAGTTTAGACAAGAAGAAGCTGGCAGGCTGGGTATGAGTGGGGAGTGGGAAGTCCTGTGTTAGATATGGAAGCTGTGTGGCACTCATGATATTTCAACACTTTAGCAGTGAACAGGAAGGCCTTCTAGATAGAAAGGAGCCCTGTTCTCTGTTCCTTCTCATTTACGTCAGGTTTGTAGATTTAATCAAGGTTACTGAGAAAATAATAAAATCACCCTAATGTGTCAGGATAAAAATGAGTGGTGAAACACAGCCACAGGATCTCTTTTACCCAGAAACCTGGAGACCTTCAACTGTGTCTTGAAAGTGTGGTCAGCTTTGTATGAAATTTGAGGTGAGTTTGCAGGGTCCCTAGAACTAGACACAGAGGTCCTGATTCTGAAAAGAGCATACATCTGCTTTGCTCCCTCCTTTAAGTGGTCTGATATGTTGTATAACAGAAGAACCCTTGCACAGGAGAAGATGCAGGGCAAGTTCTGCCATCCCATGGTTTATAGGTGAGGCATAAATTGTTAAGCAGTATTGTTATAAATAAACAGGGCAGGAGATGATTATTAACTCCTTAAATGCCTTTATTAAAAGGGGAAAGGGATTGCCTACACTGCTGCTCCCTCAATCACGGCCAAGAAGGAGGCCTGAGTTGATTCTGCTGCTCGCTGCAGAGCCGGGAGTTCATCCTCACAGAAGTTCCCAGGAACTCCTTGGGCTCAGTTTAAGTCCAGGGGTGTCTTTCCTTCTGAATGCCTTTCAATAATGGTGAGCAGGTGAAAAGCCTCCACAGATAGCTTGATGTCTTGCCAGCCAGGTGGCATCCTTTGTGGGTCTGGATTATGTGCTGACTCGTTGTTGCTAGGGGTTTTTGGTGTTAATTGTACAAAACATTCTGGCAAGGCCTCATGGGGGTCTCTGCAATTTCCATAATAGGCGTGGGTTTCGGCTTGACGAGCAGACAGGGAGTTGGCAGGAGGTAGGAAGCAGGAAACAGGAAGAGCAGAGTGCAGGCAGGGAGCAGCAGAAACTCAACAAGAGGTAAGGGCATACAAAACTGGGACTTGGGTTACAAACTGGATACAAACCATTCAAGATAACAATATGTATAACCATCAACAGAACATCCAATGTATTATTAGGAGTCTTTAACACTTTTAAAGTAACCATTTACAGAACATTCAACATACAACTAGGAGTCATGGAGTTCCACCCACATCAGTATCACTGAAATTCTCCTTGCCTCTTCTCATGCTAAAGCCTCATTGCATCCCATGAAGTAGCCTCAGATCCAAGGCAGAGCACTATTCAACAGGTTGCATGGCTAGGTTGCAGGATGCTGGGCTGAAGGGTCCTGAGTTTGAAGGAGGGTCCCCAGCTTCTCTCCCTGCTCATGACAGCAGAGTTGGACTAGATGACCTGTAAAAGTACCTTCCAATCCAAACCATTATATTAATCTTATATAATAATGTGAAATAAAAATTACGGGGATGGGCTGCGATCCACATGAGGAGATTTGATTTGTTTGTCCCTGAGTGACTATCTGCAGAGCCACTCCTGGGCTGTCCTGTTTGCTGTTTACAGGACAAAAGTCATTCTTTATTGGTACACAATGAGGTTGCAAAGCAACAGTAAGGGCATTTGGCAGCACCCAAAAGATGCATTTTAGTTTGAAGGAGGAAGTTAGTAATTGTGAAAGATGTTCACAGTGAAGTTTAATCACAGAGGGAAAGGGATAATATGTTTGTTGGAAAAAATCAGGATGACTCAAATTGTGGGACTGAGAGGAGATGAAGAAGGCAGAAGGGAAAATGGGTCTGTAGGGAAAGGAGGGTCTGGGGACACAGAGGAGCAAGAGAAGTCCAGACTGAAAGTGAGCACAGAAGTTAGCAGCATGGTTAAAATCAGGTGCTTGAGAGAAATTAGGAAACATCAAGAGTCCAGAGCTAGGAATTCTTTGTGGAAGCTGATGACTCCTTATTTCTGCGTCAGGTAATACTGTTTATATGCGTGCTGTTGATTGATGTTTCCCAGGTCAGTGTCCTTTCCCTAGCATCCTGGGAAAACTGAGGAGCTCAGAAGAGGAGAGAAAAAGGCAGGGCTGAGGAGGAGAAGAAAGGCTGAGTCCTGGTGTCCTTGAATGGCTCTTGTTGGATCTGGAGGGAGAAGCTGACAGCCTGGCTCTTAATCTTGCTCCTGCAGCAGCATTTGGCTGTTGGCCAGCTGGAGAGTGAATCACTGAGGCCGATACAGACTTTCAGCCTTCTTGCATAAGCATTTAAAGAGTTTTCTGTTCAATATGCACCAGATAAGGCGAGGGCCCCAGCCTGCCTGCATGCTCTTCGTGTTTCTGAGTTGGGATCACATTTAAAAAGAATCACTTGTAAAATGACATCCAAACTTAGTTTCTCTGTTACCTTATATTAAATTTACTGTACTATTGTATTTTCTTCACTGCCAGGATAGGAAATTCTCTCTGTAAAGTGATACCTAGCTGTACTACTTCTGCTTCCTACATCACTGTGATTTTTAAAGCTCTTGCCTACCAAACTTGGCCTCATAGGGAATCAGGAGACATATTTCATGTCTGGTGGGGTTTCATAGTACCAAGATAAAGGATGCACTTCTACTGTAAAACAGTAGAAGTGCATCCTTTAGAACCATGCAGACAAAACATTCTCTGTGGAAAGGAGATGTCTGGTTTACACAGTGATGGAAAGTGGCTTCTGGTTTCAGGTTCTCAGTGCATTTCAAATATGGTGAAGGCATGATAGTGAGTGGCTTAGCTTTATATGCCTCACTTGCTTCGGTGCCAGAGGAGTGAGTGCACTGTTGGTACCTCCTGCTAGCACAAAATGCAGGTCTCTAACAAACTTTGGAGGTAGGAGGTATTTATTTTCATACAGGAAGTCTAAACAGGCTTGCCTTGCAGAAAGTTGTTGGAGGGCAAGAAACACAAAAAAGGTCAAATAGGGAATGGAAAACAGGGAGAAAAAAAATCAGGAGAAATCTTTATTCCTCACATTTTACAAGCCCTCATGGATTTAGTGGCAAGGAAGCTGGCGTCACGTTAGGAATTCATGACTTTGATCACTGTCCCATTCATGCTAGTATTTCCGAGCTGATGGCAGGGCAGAATTGGCTCCTATGTAAGATTATGTTCTGTTGGCCTTTTAGGTGATGACAACTACCTCCATTGATCATGATATGTGTATGTTAAAGGGGAAAAAATACATTTCTTGTTTGATTACTCTTTGTAAGCCAACAGCATCAAAGGAACAGGCTGCCCTCACTGCTCTCACAGCTGCTGCCTGTGTCTGTGCTGTATATATACTAAATTAATTGGAAAAACGGGGACAAAAAGGCATTTAGTTCGGGTCAGCCAGTTGGACTACAGCAAATGCATGACAGGCTTAATCATTGTCTTTTGCCAAAGAGCAGGTTGGCAAGGGCAGGCACTCCAGCCCCTTCTGATGAAATTTGAACTTTTTCCAGTGCCTTTGGAGATGGGATACTGTGAGAGAAAAGTTTCCAAGCAGAGCACAGACGCTGTTGTATTGACAGGGTGGGATGACGGGGAGGGTTATGGTGGGTTATTTATCTTCTGTCAGCTGTGAGCTCAGCTTTCAGCCTTGGTTCATCACACATAGCATGAGAGGGGCACCAAGTTTCCCTTCACAAAAACAGCGTAGTTAATGGGGCCTTATTAAAAAACATTGGTCACTGGCACCGTACTAAAAACACACATTTTGCAGCAGTCTTCCTCTGTCACCAAGTTTTGTGCATTTTTCATGGGAAGGGACAGCAACAAAAAAAAATGCTCCAAAGGACCCATCTGTCTTAATGGCTTCCAAAGTTTGGGGCTCCTGAAGCGATTTCTGTATAAACATGCTATCATGCACTTTCAGAAAGAGTAAGCTGGCAAATGAAGGTCACAGGTGCAGTGTGGCTCTCAAAGCTCCTTTTTCAATACCCACGTGGTTTTGAAGATGTAAATTATTCTGATTCTCAGTATTTGTCCTGGTTTAGGGCAAATCTGGGAGAAAACCTCTGAATGGGGTCCCTCTGGAAAAGGAAACCCAAACGACCCCTCCCCCAACTGGTCTGGGAAAAAAATCTCCTTAGAGAAAAGTGAAAAAACGCAATTTATTTAACCAACGAAGGGCCCATAAGCACAAAAAAATGAATAATATAAAACAATAAAACCTCTTGTTGCTCTGAGGTGAGATGGCAAACTCAGAAAGTCCTTGCGGGTGTAGCTCGGCTTGCTCAGTCTCTTATCAGTCCCTCCAGTGCTGGAAAAATGCTGAGCTCCAGGCCCTGGTGGGCGATCCGGTGTGAGGGCTGGCCGTCTCTCTAGGTTTTTCAGTCCAGGGCAGGTTTAAACAGTCCCAAGAAAAAGGGAAAAAAAAACAGTCCAGGAAACTTCTCTGCCTCAGCTAGCTAAAAGTAACTAAAAAGCACAGGACATCTCTGTTCCTGTGACTGTCTGTCTGTGCTGCAGACAACACAGTCCAGGAACAGAACAGTATGTGTAGGAGTGAGTGCAGTTTCTGAAAACAACTGCATGCTTCTTCTTTCTCCCGCTTTGCTCTCAGAACCAGTCTTAAAGGTATAGAACACAATATCCAACATAAACAGAACAGACAATTGGAGATACAAGCATCATAAAGTCACCCTAGGACAATATTTCATATTGCAGTAAGAATTACTGTGTAATACAGTGTGCATATTTTGCACTAATTGAAGTGATTTCCTCCTTAACTTCTTGGGGAAAGGGTATTGAAATGTTTAAAGATTAAACCAAATATAAAATCATGTTAAAATTGGTCGGAGAATGTTTCTAGTAATGGGGACAGAAAAGAATTTATTTCCCATCCTTTTTTCTTTCCAGGCAGTTGACTTCAGTACATTTGCAACCTAGTTGTTATTCTTCAAGAAACAAGTGTGTTGCCTTTATAGCATTTTTCTTTATTGTATAGATAACCTGGCTGGTTTTGTTTTTCTTCCTTTTGTTTCTTCCAGGCCTTCTGCCTTATCTAGTAGCCCAACATACTCAGAGCTTCCATTCCTTAGAATTTCCCCGCACCGAAATCCTGCTGCAACATCAGAGTCTCCCTTCA
This sequence comes from Phylloscopus trochilus trochilus, assembly GCA_016584745.2. Lineage (NCBI taxonomy): Eukaryota > Metazoa > Chordata > Aves > Passeriformes > Phylloscopidae > Phylloscopus > Phylloscopus trochilus. Next base: position 53,956,709 of record WQNJ02000546.1, on the reverse strand, counting down.
GCACCCCTCACCCATACATTAACCCCTACATGGACTACATCAGGTCCCTGCACAGCAGCCCGTCCCTCTCCATGATCTCGGCCGCCCGTGGACTCAGCCCAACAGACGGTGGGTTAAGACAGGCTTCCTGTTTTCTGTCATTGTAGCAACTTAAGTTATATTAATCTTGTCAACATTTTTGCCCCTTGTTCAAAGCAGCTTCAGCAGGTTTGTCAGACATATTCATTATGTCATAAATGTTTCAATACTTCATCAGCCGATCATGGCTCATTTGTACATCTCACAAATGTTGAAACTTCAGGGAGAAGAAAAAAAAAAGCTATCTTATTCAAAATTTATGCTGGAAGGGTGGTGTATGTCTTGTGATATCTTTTGTTTGTGGGGCTGACATGGGGTGTAATTCTGATCTCCCAAAAAAATCCATTGTATCTGCACTGAATTGAATCAGATTCTTAGTGAGTGCATTACAGTGTATAACCATGGAGTTTTCAAGCACAAAAGGCTTGTTAATTAAAATAGTATTTTTCAATCATATAAAGCATACACTGACTAGTTACATTTAGTCAATAGTTCTGTTAAACTTATGTAGAATTATTTCAGTTTATCCTAGCCAACAATATGACCAAATGAAATTATGCTTATGTAAAAGTGGCTGATGATCAAGATTGTCCCTTTTAATGTAGATGGTGGACAGTATACTTGAAATTCAGTGCTTTAGGTCTTGGTGTGGCCATGGCTTTTATTTTCCAGGGTATTTGGGCTGAACTGAAATCCTGTGATCACTCTTGTCATTACTCTACCACATTTCCTATTCATTTCAGTGGGAATTTTGCCAAAGTGAGCCATCAACAGACTTGCAAAAAAGGCTTTTTGTTAATAGTGGGTTTTTCAATAGTAGGTAAACATAAGTAGTTTGTCATTTCAAAATTGTAGCATTTGCTGAAGGGAACTAAAATATAACATTCAGAATCAACAATGTAGAGAAAGGTAATTAAACTGGTACTTAAACTATGGGAAAGATCTTCCCAGTGAAATTCAGAAACTTACCAGAGTTAAACTGCCTTTAGGTGAATTTGAAAAATGAGCGGTGCACCCTATCCAAATGGATAACTAATTAATCCTCGTTTATAAGAATATATACCTTTACAGTTAATCCATTAGTTATGGGCACATATTCTTATGAGAATAAATTTTAATGACCTATTGTCAGTCAAGGTATATGGCATGCACATAGGGCATTCCTAGCAGTGGATGTTGCATGAATTCTTGCTAATTCTACCCTTTTTGTTTTAGCCTAAGTATTTTTTAAAAAAGCATACTTTGAAGAAAAAATTTGAATGGTCAGAAAGGCAAGTTTTGACTTCAGGAGCTTTGGACCTTCAGATACAGGAAAAAAATGACAGAGCTATAATGTAATGGGATATATTGGGAAAACTCTTGCGGTGTGCATTTGCGCTTTTCACAGGAGCTAATATGCAGAATACCTTGCTATCTTCAGTACTCTCCAGGACCCATTCCTACAGAATTTCATTTAAGTTTTGTTCCAGTGGCACACAAAGGAATGTGTGAAGGAAACCACCTATCACCACCTATGACATTAAGCTGTATGCAGTCTTGGTCTCAGGTGTACCACACTGAATTCACTTGCAAAGATGTAGGCACATAGGGTTGTCTGACCCAGCACCCAAATGACACTCCAGAAACATCCAAAGATGTCGCAGGGTAGAATTCAGTTTCAGATTCTGCACCTAAATGTAGATGTGTACAGTATAGAAATGCGTGATCTTGCTGTGTTGTTCTGCCATTGTAGTCCAGTGAGTTGTAGCTAGCGAAGCCTCAAGGAACTATCCAGTTCCCCAACAAATAGACACTTGGTGTTTTAGCAGTTGAGTCTGGAGCGCTGTCCTAATTATGATGGTGCTAAGGATCACCTGTCTACAGTGCAGGTGTTTGGTGTCAGTTCAGGTCTGTGAAATACCCTGCCTTAACTCCACCTGCCACCTCAGAAAGACAGTTTTCTCCTGCCGGCCTATGTAGCTTGGGTACTCCCAGGCTTTTAGGTGGTATGAGACACTCAGGTCTGGACAGTACAGCTGAGTACACTTGAGCTTTGATTCCTGAGTGTATTGATTCCTTAATCTGTCACAAGTACGTGCTAAATTTACTAGCTTAAGAATCTCGTCAGGTTTCAAACAAATACATGTTACTTCACACTTCCTATAGGCTCACAGTGCATCTTTGATCAGTTACCACAGCCCTGGTGTTGCGCAGCATCCAGTGAAAATACAGTAACTTGATTAAGGCATTGAAGATATCTCAAACAGCATGCTGTTGAAAAGCTGCAAGTTTGTTCCATGGAATCCATAGTCTGCTGTATGGTCAATCAGGTATACAATGAAATGCCTTTTTTTGGATGTGGGTTTCTGGACCAGAGAATCTGAATCATGGCTTGAGCACTTCTAGAATGCAAATGAAACACTCCTGTAATTTAAGGGGGTACATGGACATAAATGTACTAATAACATAAGGGACACCATGGCTTAAGTGGTATAGCATTTGAACTATGAAAACTTGGAAGTTGCTACTGCTTTTCTGAAAGCTGTAGCAGGATTTCTCTTGCTACCCTAATTGCTTTAGGACAGTTAGATAATTATATCAGTGTACTATTGGGCTCAGTTTGTCTACTCACAGATGGCCAGGAGCCCAAACAATCTGAAACATAACTCTTGTCACTTCTCCTTAGCCAGCAGATTTGGTGGGTCAGGGGTGGCTGAGGACTTCTCTGAGGATTTGGAGCAGGGGTAAGGATGGAATTGTTGATACGTGTAGAGGAGAGTGCTCAAACGAAGCTCAGCTGTGCCTGTGGTGCAGCAGCAAGTGCCTCTGCTTATAGAAAAACTATACAGAAAAACTTAGAGAAAAACAAAGCTGAGGCTATCTTGGAATAAACAGGAAAAAATTCAGGGCTGCAGGTCTTCCCATTTACCCTTCATTTACCCTTCAGGCAATACATCATTTAGTAGGCTAATTTTTTATGTTTGAGGGAGGTAATGAGGAATAATCTTTAAAGAGCACCAGAGCATTTCTTGGCCTATGGAACATCTAGTAATGCACTGATGTGTTCACTATGTTTCCTGCAGCAGTTAATTTTGAAGTTTGCAGCCAATGTTATTGTTAGTTAACCCAGACACTTATGTCAGAAAGCTCAGGAAGTATTTTCAGTCTGTCTGGAAATATACCATGGTTGCCTGCTACTGTAAAACTTTAAAATCAGTGATTCAGTGTAAGTTACCCATCTTTTAAAATTCGGTCTGAAGAAATTCTTTACCATATCACAGAAAGCAGACAGATTTTATTTAAGTGTGAAATCAAGTTGTAATTTGGAAAAAAATACCAGCAACTTTTAATTTATCTCAGTTCTTTTTCTATGCTGTTTCTATTTCTGTTTGACGTACTTCTATTTTTCACAACACTAACTATATATATGTTATATTGAACATTTTAACATCAAAAGCACATTCTTTTATTTTATTTTGTAATAATAAAGGCAGATTATACACTTCAGCAATCTGTTGCTGAATAAACTTTTCTCCAAATTCCAATGCCTTGTTTATGTTCAAAAGAACATTAAAAGCGTAAATCTTGATTTTTTTGTTTCTAAAGTTTGCATTTAGGATCTGATTTTCTAATGAAAATATAAATTATCTTTTTAGTAGCTCTGTGTAGATAACAATATTCAAAGAATTTCAGCCTAAAATTTTGTTTTCATTCAGGATTCAGCTACAGAGATTAAAGAAAAATCTCATTAAATTAAATGAAAGAATATAAAAATAATCTGATGTACTAGGTTGAGGTGCAGCCCATTAACCTAAAGAACCCTAAGGGTCTTAGGCAAGCTTGCATACCATCTTGTGGTGACCAGAGTGTAAACTGTTTTGCAAGTGGGACAGGGAGAGACCAGAGGCAATGGCTGTTCACCTGAGGTTTTGTGGCAGGTCAGGGTCAGGATCAAGGAGAAGGAGCCCAGTTCATAAAATTGAGTATGTCTTACACAAGTTCGTGAAATGACCCTCTACCTTCAGTAGCCTCTGAAGCCTGCTGAGAGGAGATGATCTTAAAGTGATGTCTGTTTTTGTATTTGTCCAGCATGTTTCCCATTAGTTGAAGGCCTGCTTGAAAATTGGAGGGAAACAGGGAGCTCCATGTTATTTTGACATGAGAGAGCAGCTAATACAAGTCATTATCAGAGAACTGCATCATGGCAGCCTTACTTGATGGGATGTAGAGTGTATTCAGTCTGTGGTTTTGACTCTGCAAACAGGCTTGTGTGTGTATACATGAACTTTGAAGGATGGGATGGTCGCATTTATTGACTTCGGTCTGTCCTCCTGAAAAACTGACCCTGTGATTTTCATGGACAGCTATTATTTGTCCTGAAATCATGCTTTACCCCTCTTTATTTCTAAGCATAGACACAGAGGGACATGGAGAGGTGAGGGAGAATCTTCTAGTCCCCTAAGTAGAGACTCCAGATACCTGAATGCTCATGGAAGTTCAGCCATACTGTTTACCTTAGAGACAGATGATTCCTTTGGGCCAGGAATGAGGTAAATGTGAATAAATGCTAGGAAGGTTCTCCTGCTTTTTTATGTCACTAAATTAATCATACTAGTTTCCATTGCTGTCAGCCTGTCACTTTTTGAGGCACTTAATAAATACAAAAATATGAGCTCACCAAGCTCATTAACATTTTATGTCTTGCTGGTTTATTGAATGGTGTCTTTACAGTACCATGGCTGAAATACATTGACCAGTGGTGGCATACTGCAGACGTTGCATTACATTGAAAAATAAACAAGCTGTTTTTAATAGCCAGAGAAACCGGTAATGTGGTAAAACTTTCCTTCTTGTTTATCTTACATCATTAACAGTACTTTTATTTTATTTTTTTTTAGCTCCACATGCTGGCATCAGTCCAGCTGAATATTATCATCAGATGGCTCTGTTGGCAGGCCAGCGCAGCCCGTATGCAGACATCATTCCTTCAGCTGCCACTGCAGGAGCCGGGGCTCTTCATATGGAGTATCTCCATGCCATGGATAGTGAGTGATATTTTCTAGAAATATAGATGATCCTGCAAAGGGAACCATGTGGTTGTTCGTGGTCTGACCCAGAAGGCCTCTGTGCTGATGGAGAATGGGGAGTCAACATAAGCCTCCTCATGAGGCTGGAGGGCCAGAGAATTGATTGCCAGATGCACAAGGGTTATATCAAGCCTAAAAGTAAACTTGGAAGGAAAGTAGGGAGAGGAACAGGACTGCTCCTGAAAACAGGTTATAAATTTTATTTCTACCAGGGCTTGAGTGCTTTTGAAAATGTCCTTTTCTATTTGCAATCAGTAACTCACTTTCATAGTTAGGCTGAGTATTTCCCTGATGAGCTCTCTGTTAACAGAAAGTTTACATCTGTTTTTCTGTTAGGAGAGCATGCTCAGACACCTTTCAGAGAGTGCCAGCTGCCAATTACAAGTTGTGTATCATAGACTAGTAGACCAGCAACCACTTGTGAAGTGAAGCAGTTTATTGAATTCTCAAGGATCCCGACTCAGTTTTCCATAATATTTCCATAATATTAAGAGCCTTCTTTATCCACTCAGCATCTTTCAGTCCTCCAATCTGTCTCTTTCTCTGTTGAAGGAGGAAGAGAGAGGACCCCATTGCAAACTTCTTGCTACTGTTTCTTTTGATGAACTGGAAGGGATTATGCAGAGCATGCCCCTCGAGTCATAGATTTTCAGGATGTATGCTGTTCCTTCTGATGAGGGCAGTAGAAAATGGTGGCAAGAAAGGGTGACGATGTTGACTTTTGCTTGGTAGTACAGACCAATACAATAGTGTTAGACGACCTTATTTTCCTGTAGAATTTTAAACTTTTTGTGTACATGCAATTTCTTTTTCCGGCTGTTGGCTGCACACAGTGCAGTTGGTGATCCCAATGAGTGTGGGTGTTGGGAGGCCTACCTCTGGAACACATGGGAATATAAGAATATATATAGCTAGCACTGCCTTGGAGTGCTAGCTATATATAGCTAGCACTATATGTGAGTGAAGTACTTGAATGACGAATAATTTTTATAAGAATCGGGCAAGACAGTTGTGAAACTGCAGGAAAGCTTTCTTTAATTCTGTTTCTTTGCTAATTAAGGATTTAAAAATGTATTTTTAAAATTCATTTTCTGTTATCAGTTTCACTGCACCAGTAGCATGCATAAAGAATTTACAGTGACATACCTTGACCACACTGCAGAAGCACAATAAACTCACACAAGTAGTCTGGACTTAAACCAGAAATTAATGTGCAGACTTCAGTACTTGAAAGCTTAAGAATATGATACTTCCTGACTTGGATTTTGAGAGGAATAGGGAGACGTGAAGCATACTGCTAAGACACTGAATGCCTATTGATAAAACCTTGCAGAATGGAAACACTGTTATGTGTGGTTCAGGTAATGTAAATTTGCTGCTGTGTTGCAGCTGCAAGGATAAATCCCTAGCTTGCATGAATGGGCATGGCTTCCTTGAAAAGGATAATAGAATCCTAGAATAGTTTGGTTGGAAGAGAACTTTAAAGGTCATCTAGTCAAACTTCACTTGCAATGAGCAGGGATATTTTAAATTTTCAAGGGTTTGGATTCCTACTCTGAGATAGTGTCTGAATGAATGTACGTAGCAGTACCAAACCACATTCTTTGATGCAGGTTTGATCTAATGGGTTTATTCAGCCTTTAGAAAGGTAGATACCCATGTATATGCCAGAAAACTTGAGAAAAACAAGAAGGCATTGCAGTACTCATACAAATAATGGCATTTGACCTTCTAGTAGAGATTGTGTATGCTGTAATCTACATAGAATTGGATCTTTTGCATGCCTAGAATGTTATAATTTCTTACTTAACGGGAAATGTTTTGGCCTTTGCCCATAATTTCAGCCCATTCATAAAAGGTACCTAAATACCATCTTCAATAAGGCCATTTTTGTTCACCAGCTCTAGCTAGGATACATTTGAAATGCCCACTTTGTTTTGTGTTTGTTTTTAAAAATTAAGATCACACATTTGAGATTAATTATACCAGCAACTTTTCAATTAGGAGGCATTTTTTCAGAGTTAGAGACAAAAACTGCACTATTATGCAAATAGGTTATTTTTAAACAGTAAATAGAGAATTAAAATAAGAGTGAATCCTAGTAAGGTCACTCAACTCACCTTCTGTATTTGATGAGAATGTGTTTAGTCAGGCAATAACTGCTTTTATCTAAATAGAGTATGAAGTTACCCTTTTACTTTGTAAAAACTAATTAAAACTATTTTAACTTGCATGGGTATACAGTAAATTAATTGTCATTAAGTAGGAATCTGAATGTCCTATCATTCATCATGCTAAAGAAAACCCCTTTCTTCTTTGTCAGATTTTTAGATTAGAAACAAGAACAAAACAATTAGCAGATATTGCTGATATTAAGAAGCTGATATTAAGACTTTAAAAAAATCCCCAATAAGAATGCCCACGTGTGCATTTAATAACAAGCTACAGAGATCAGTGGGAAGCAATGCCATTTGTTTGGATCTTTCTTCTTAGGGATTTGTATGGTCATCTTACAAGTAGTCTTTCGCCTTTGCCCAGTCTTGTCAGAGGAAGCAGAAGACACATGAGTAGTTTCCCTCATTATCTACTATCGAATTCTGAGCAAGTTGACTCAACTGACTGAAAGGTTGCTGCTCATTTATCCCACACAACAACCAAATAGATACAAGCAAAACATTGTTCTTCTTTTGTGAAGCAAGTCTGTCTCCTAATTGTGTGCTTTTACAGCATCTAGCACAGAAATTTGGAATCTCTACCCCCTCCTGTAGTGCAAATAGTAATTCCAACACCAGCATGCACTGAGTTCCAAAGTGTATTACATACAGTATGTGCAGTTTGGGGTCTTCTGTTTCGCTCTGTGGTGCTGGAAAACTGATTTCAGATGGGGATTATAAGAGTGGGAGAATTGTTAATCAGAGGTTAAATCTTACCCAAAGAGCAGCTGACTTCTTGAAGCTTTGAACTTTGCTGTCTGTGAGCTGTCTTAATACATTGCAGAAGAATAAAGCCAAGATTGTGTGTGCTTAATTGTAATTGTTCTTCATCCTGTCCTGAGTGGCATGAAAACTGGACCAAAATTTTCTCTGCTGCTATAAAGCTTTTCTGCAGTTTTGGTGGCCAGAGACCCTGAGCAAGCCTTACCATCTTCTTGCTGGTTCTAAAAAGGTCAGATTTGTTACCTTTAAGTATAGAATCAAAATAGCAGTGGAGTAGGTGTGGAAGTTCTTGACAGCACCACAGTAGCCACAACTGAAATTGCTTGTTGTGGCTGTAAAGGTATTGAATGCCAAAACTGTCTTTAAGCATTATAACAGTTCTAAAAATCACTGTCTTTTGGGTTGGTAGGTGCACTTTCCACTTGGGGAGTATATTCTACTCTCTTAAATGAGGTTCAGTGGAACACAATTATGTTTCCTGAGGTTTCAAGATTCCAAATTATTAGTGTCCTCACTCTGATTAACTTTTGTCTATCCTCACTCATAACAGCAGGTTTCTCTTTTTCAAAGATATTTGTTATTAACCTACTCCTTTTGGCTTTAGAGGCTCTGATGGTAACCCAGCTGACCTAAAGAGTTTGGGCAGCTGTGGTGCATTGCCCTTGGCTGGATTCCACATGCCCACCAAACTGCTCTGTCACTCCCTCTTCTGGACGTGGGGGAGAAAAATAGATGGAAAACAACAGGTTGAGATAAGGCAGTTTACTTAGGCAAAAGTGAAAGATTTCATGTGCAGGAGGAAAGAGAAAATAAAAATTTTTATTCTTTACTTCTCACCAGCAAGCAGTGTCCATCCACTTCCTGGGAAGCAGGGCTGCAGCACACAGAGGGGTTGCTCCAGAAGGAAAACATTGTAAATAACAAATGCTCCCTCACCCCCTCCTTTTTTTAGCCTTTATGTCTGAGCTGACATCGTACGGTGTGGAATATCCCTTTGGTCAGTTTGGGTCAGCTGGCCTGGTTGTGTCCCCTCCCAGGATCTTGCCCCTTTCCGACTTGCTAATGGGGGGGAATGTTGGAAGACAGTACTGTGCCAGCACTGCTCAGCAGCAGCTGAAACTCCTGTTCAGCTACCAGTGCAAAGCACAGCACTGTGGGGGCTACAGTGGCAAAAAAGGAACACTATTTCAGCCAAACCCAAACACCAGCCCAAAGATTTAGGCCAGAGTGAGAAGCTTTGGACTGGGTTTGGTTTCTGTTTGTCAAGCACAGTTGGAGAATGAGGGTGGAATATCAAAGCCATTCCTTCTTCTCTTGTACTGATGACAGATTTATCATTTTGAAAACTAAGACAAAATTTATGTTAAACTTTCAGAAAGTGAAAAGAAGTTTTTACACATCTGTAAACAGAAGGCAGAAGGCAAAGAAAGAAAGAGAGAAAGAGAAAGAGAGAAGAGAGAAAGGAAGAAAGAAGAGAGAAAGGAAAGGAAAGGAAAGGAAAGGAAAGGAAAGGAAAGGAAAGGAAAGGAAAGGAAAGGAAAGGAAAGGAAAGGAAAGGAAAGGAAAGGAAAGGAAAGGAAAGGAAAGGAAAGGAAAGGAAAGGAAAGGAAAGGAAAGGAAAGGAAAGGAAAGGAAAGGAAAGGAAAGGAAAGGAAAGGAAAGGAAAGGAAAGGAAAGGAAAGGAAAGGAAAGGAAAGGAAAGGAAAGGAAAGGAAAGGAAAGGAAAGGAAAGGAAAGGAAAGGAAAGGAAAGGAAAGGAAGAGCTTGACTTTAAACCCATTCCCCCAAAATGTCTTGTGTTCACAGCCTTCAATAAAAACTAGTGCCTGAGACATGTTCAAAGAAGTTTGATTTAAAGGAAGGGAATAAAAAAGGTTTGATGAAGTTTGATTTAAAGGGATGGAATAAATGATACATGTCTGAAGATTGCCTTATAAATGATTAAGCAATGCTAAAAACTTCAACTCAGAAATCAAATTCATGGGCAAATTTGCTGGATGGCATATTCCATTTTTGAAATTTATGATGGAGATAGATATCTGTTATTTTAGAATTGATCTCCACCTCAGAATAAGATCTTTTCTTCTGACACCTGCTGGATTTTTTGTTGGCACACTCAAGTCTTTACTGTCTACTACTGACTTTTTATTTCTATAATGTCTACTCCAAAAGGGTGACATTTCTAAGCAAATCTTCACTGTTAACTTCCATTTGCATGCTTTGCCAAAGCTGATGTTTTTTTTATCAGCACTTCCACAGAGGTAAATGGATTTTTAGTGAATCAGTGCTCCTTCATTTTCTGATTTTAAAGCATTATTGAGTAGGGAATGTAATACTTCAGTGGCAGAGCACTGTGAGCAGATGAACATCTCAAATTGATAAATAATTATTGAAGTGTTTGTTTTAAAATAAATGCTGGGCAAGGCTGGAAAGTTTGGTTTAGTATTCAGAGGCACTGACAAATTGTGACCTATTACTTTTCATAGTAGCATACTAACTAAAACTAATGTTATGCTAAATGAATGGTTAAGTAAATGTCCTGTAACACGTGGCCAGCTCATGCTTAGGACTTTTTAGGCATGTGTGACCTAATTAAACCATGAAGATATGGCAAAACAGTAATTCCGTTCAGTTGTATTTTTTTTCAGTTTTAAAAGCCATGGCTCCCTTTGAATCGAAGCCCTGTCTCCTGTGGTCAGACTCTGTAGAGCTCTTGCCTGCTTGAAGCAGAAATGTTCCCTTTCTGCAGGATACTGCAAAATCTCCCTTAGGACATTGTTCCTGTCGCAGGTAGATGGAGGGCACTGCTGAATTCCCAGAGCTAGATGGGGCCTGGAACAGGTGCTGCCTGGAGGAACAGGGGAAGCCTGAGACTGCTGTATGTGTGGCTCAAGCCCTGGCACTGCTCCTGACAGCTGTAAGGAGTGTCTTTCTCCATGCCTTGCCACAGATCACATGCACCCAGAGCAGACACAGGGATGCCCTGGCAGCAGCTGGTGGGAAAGGTGAAGGTGTAACAAGCAGTGGGCAGACATGCAAGAGCCATGGCATGACATAGGCAAGGGGTAAAGGAGACAAGTTCAGTCTAGAAAGGGCAAGGAGGAGGAGGAGGGAAGTCTTAGCAGTTTTTGAGCATGTGCAGGGCACTGCAGGGAGTATAATGTCTGTACTTAGCTATGCCCTTGTAAAACCATGATAAAGCACTTGAATTGTATCCTCATCTGGGGTAAATTACATTACAAGCGCCAACTTCAGAGGCATTGTTTTAATTCATTCCAGCTGAGCAGTCAGCAGAGAAGAGTTGTGGATGAAAGATGCAAGTGCAAATCACTACTATTTTTGTTTTACCATGACATGTATGTTGTATTTCCTTGTTAGATATATTGCAGTTTCTTATAACTGCTAATCGTTGTTGTTTCTTATTTTAGCACAAGAAAAAGATCTCTGCCTTTGAAAGACATGAAGCACAGCACTAATAAAATATCAGACACAGTACAATAGCAAGCTCCTAAAAAGGAGATAAAACAGATTACATAAAATAGCATGTGGTAGGTTTTACAAATAAATGGCTATACCTAAATTTTAAATGATGGATCAAGAACTTGAATATTCATTGAAAGACTGGATCTGCATGGACTAAGGCTTATTCTGGAGACAGAGCAGGAAGGCACAAAACTCTGCATTACCCAGATGCCAAAGAGGAGAAGGATTAAAAAGAGAGAGATCTGATTGCACAGTCACAACAGCAGTAAAATGACAGCCCTTGATACTGTACTAAAATCTTGGCTAGCATGCACAGAAAAAAGGGAAACCCACTCAGGTGTGTAAGAAAGCGTACTAATAGATTCTAGTCTAGCTCTGATCTTGCAATGAGTCTAATTAGAGTCATTTGGGCTCTTCTCCTAGTTATTGTTAGACATGTGAAGTTAAACACCCTGCAAAAAATGATCTTGGACACAAAGATGTTAGGAAAAGCAGACCTATAGTGGATGCTTGTGGCCAACTGTGAATTATTAGCAAGTTACAGAGAATGTCAGGCACTCTAGGAGAAATGGCTGTAAAGTAGGCATCAAACCCAAGACCTGCATGACCCTGGCCCTCAGGATCATTAGGATTCAGTCCTTTACTACAGGTTAAAGGGATTAAAAAGGTAGAAGCAGCAGTACTGTTAAAGGAAATTGTTCCGTGCGCAGTGGGGAAGCGAGTTCTCTCCTTGCTCTCAACCAAGATAGAAAATAATTAAATAACGGGAATAAATTTAAGGTGATACATCTTCTGTCAGGACTGCAGAGAGTTTGGATGACATGGTAAAATAGATCAAAAGAGGTAGAGATTTTCAGAATAGGACATAAAATTTAGAAATGTAATATGTATTTATTTAGTTGGTATCTGTATGTTTGCCTTCACTTCGCTGCTTTGAAAAGGCTAATCTCCAGTTTTAAAGAAATTTAGCAGTTGTAGGCCCCTATACACCCCAACAAAATAGTATCATGGGATTTTGGACAAATTCAAATAAAGTCTGCTAAAATGTTTCTCATTTTAATGCTCTGAATGTCAATTTGAATTCTGTTGATAGAGCTGGCCCTTCTAGTGTTTGCTTTAGTCCTGATTTTTTGTTTTGCAGAATTACAGTCAACAAAGGTGCTCTGCATTTCAAAGCTGCCTCTTCATTTCTCTACTGTATTTGACATGTGGGTTTGGGCTTGCTGGTATCCCACATCTGCACCACTGTCTCATTGCTCATGGTTGAATTAATGATGTGAATGTCTAAGAAGCCATCAGATTCATAAATCACCAGAAATGAGAGGGATAAGTCATAAAAGTCTTTTCCTTTTGTTTAGCCATTTATCATTTCGCTTGAACATTAATAAACAGAGCTCCCCTGAGGTAAGCCATAGGAAGAAAGATTTTTCTTCCGAATTTTCCTCAATCATAGCCAGTAGATCAGAAATGAAGAGAGCAGTCTTGTCACAGTGTGCTGGTGTCTCCCTCTACCCATCACTGATTACAAATCCGATGAAGTACCCTGGTGGGTAATTATTTGTGTTTACATAACAGGTGCCAGGTTTCCCAGTCCGAGGTTGTCAGCTAGACCAAGCCGAAAGCGCACGTTGTCCATCTCCCCCCTGTCTGATCACAGCTTTGACCTTCAGACCATGATACGGACATCTCCAAATTCCTTGGTCACAATTCTCAACAATTCTCGTAGTAGTTCATCAGCCAGTGGTTCTTACGGCCACTTATCTGCAAGTGCAATAAGGTAAGAATTGTATTTTCTACCTGAATTTTATATTCTCATTTATGTGTGTCACACACACAAATTTGAACGTATACTCACATCTTTAAGTAACTGGTGGGGTTTTTTTGTGCATGTGTGCATTTTGCAGTTTCTATAATGTATATTCATCAAAGCTTAATTCAAAGTATAAAATACTTTTTTCTTGCTCAGAAAGGTAACCACGAAGAACTTTTTGCCTGTTATTGTCCAGTGCAGGTAATATTTTGTCTGACCAGCAGGAACAGTGTGTGTTTGTGTGTCCAGGAATCCATTTTCAGAAAAGAAACTCTAGGATAGGTTTGTGACTTAAATCACTTGGGTTCTTCTGCCCATAGATATGATGGACAGTGAAATGTTCCTACACTATAATCATCAGAAAGTAAAGAAGAGAAATATGGTACTATTCAGTTCAAATGTTTGGCTTTACCTTTTGGGTATTCATCTCCATTTTTTTTTTTTGACATGTTGAAAGATTTGACATTCTCTGGCTAATTTCCTTCTTTTTTTCTTTTTTTTTTTTTTGTACCGAGGAAGTACGGTCATCAGAAATGCTGTGATTTTCACTTGGCTGCTTTCCTTGTGTGTGCAAGGAAACAGTCAGAAATGGTTGTTCTGGGGGCAGAAGATCAGAGTAGCAAATAAAGAGATGGGCAGAAGTTGTACAGAAAAGGGAAGCAAATAGAGCACAAAGGAGAGTGAACTAAAGGAATAATGTAAAGAGCAAAAGAGGAGTGGAAGAAAATGAAGAGCTGCAGCAGGAAAAATGGAGATGCAACTGCAGAACCTTTTTATATTTGTGGCATGGCTATATGTTAACTGAGAAAAGCTCCTTTGGTATTCTAAAAAAAAAAATCACCCACCTCTCCAAAGTGTCAGAAAATTTTGGGCTTGTATTTTAACCCTCCAAGTGTACTTCTGGGCCCTGGTTTAACAGCAGCTTCCACCTTCAATTTGCAATGAGGCAAAGGAGCAAGTGTCTACAGCAGTTTCTTGAGATGGGGCACCCATTTTAGGCAAGGCTCAAAAATACTACCAAGGTCATGGGTTTGACCCCCTGTATGGACCGTTCACTTAAAATTCATATTCAATGAGCCTCATGGGTCCCATCCAATTGAGAACATTCTGTGAAATCTGTGAAGTGCCTCTGTGGCAAAAATGAAACATTTACAGCTTTGAAAACAGGCTATGGGGGTTTTCACTCCTGGAGAAGATGGGCATGCAACTGGTGTGTTAGAAACCATGAGCCTGAAAATTCTTGAGAGTGGCAGCACTGTAAAAACTGGTATTAGTGTAACTGCTGTGTTTTCCTTTCTAAGCACTTTTAAGTAGTCATGCTTCGTAGCTCTGATGTACTTGAGTAGCTGTGTAGTGTTTCACATATAGGATGTCATAGCTCTGCAATACAACTTTGGTCAATGGAACCATGGTCCCAGTTATGAAGCTCCTTAATGAAGAATGTGACTTATGTCAATGGCTAGCAGCAGTTAGACCACATCTGTCAAATACATGTAACTGTGTGGAGGTGTGCTATCTGGACTGTCATTAAGATGGGATGGCACTGAATAACTAAACTCCTTTCCCATAGCTTGTAACTTCGGTAAAGCAAATACTGCATGAAAGTTGGCAGTCTCTACAGTGGAATAAGTCTTCTCTCCTTTTACTCTTCCAAAGCAAAGCTGGAGTCAGATGAATAGCTTTGTTGAAGACAGTTGAACTGGAGGGAGTTGTGGACAAAGACTGAATAAGGGTGCTAGGGAGTCTTCAGGGAGTGCGTCTTATGAACCTGTGTCACTGAAGAAAGCAGTGCTTGTGTGACTGAACCTGAGGTTGAGCAAACCTTTCAGCGCTTCCTGGTCATACTTCCCAGAAATACATAATACAGAATTTCACATGATTTTGAATTAAGATTTTATTTTTTTCACTTTGATGTCTATTCAGCATGCAAAGTTGGACATCTACACCTCCATTCTTCTCAGCTGAGAAGAAGGAAAGGGAGAGCTCTTCTTCCTGCTTTGCATCTCACCTCTGTTGATTCCTGTTAACTTTCTCCCATGTGAACTTGTCTATATAGACCAAAATAAACAGTGATGTAAGGTATTAAACCCAAACCACATTTCATTGCCTTAGTAAATTCCAAGACGAAATGCCAACAGGACTGTCAGTAAAACCGAATTTATTATTCACTCTCTTGCAAATAATGAATTCAGCACAAGAACTGTTGTATTGAATAAAACCATAGGTTCATCCCATTTAATATTCTGTCAGCAACTGTGATCAAAATCTAGAAAAAAACATTTCCTGGTGTAAAATCCCAGCTTCTGGAAACTTGCGGGTTAACATCATCGGAGTGGCTGCAGGAAAATGGTACAATTCAGCAAGCCACCATATGGAATAGCAAGACAGAAAGGATTTCTGCTTTTGATAATAGTAGCAGCATTAACTATACTTTTTATAATATTACACAGTCCTTCTACTTCTTGATATTATTTCCTATCTTTTTTAACTTAGTCCAAATAGTTTACACTTGGCAGCATTTTTCGTGGTAAATACCTTTCTAATGCTGAATATTTCAAAAAAAAAAAAGAAAATCAAAACATCAGGAAGGTTATTAATTTATCCAAATGAAGTTAGGAAAGAAGATATTTTTCTGGACAAACTAGAAGAACTATTGCTTACCTTTTTACTGGGAAGCTGAACTTTGCCAGGAATGTTGCCTAGATGATGTAGATGTGATCTTTGCTGTTCTTGAGAAATTGTCCTATTCAGCCAAGTGATAAGCCCTTAAGAGGTTTATATTAGCATGTGTTAAATAAACTAAGCACTCAGCATGTTCCAATCCAGGGCCCACAGAGAGGAAGGAGGACCTTGCCCTGCATCTGCAGCTCTGGTACCTTCCTGGGAAGCCTGTAGAGGCTCAGCTGTCTGTCCACCTATAGTTTTGTGCAACAGAAAGCAGTCTTTAGAAGAGGCAGGAATCAGCCCACAAACTGTACAGGCTAAGCAAGTTGGCATGAAATGCCTTTCTATAACACAACATAGACTTGCAGCAGAAAAGAGAAATTGCTGCAAATGAAGCAGGCAGAAGCTGGTCATTCAGAGAGTGAAGGTACTGCCCCCTTGTTATAGTGCTCTGATACCATCTTTACCTTCAGGGTTTCACAGCATTTGTAGGGGACCCTGTGTCCTTCACTGCACAGCCTGAACATCCTGAACATCCACTGTGGATCAGTGAGAGCCACAGGACTCTGCCTCACCTGTTCCAGGCAGCCTGAAAGAGGAGGGGGCCTTGTACCTGGTTGTTGCTGCCTGGAGGGTAGACTGTGTTCTTGCAACACAATTCCAGACTGGTACTGGGCACTCTGAATTAGTCAGAAGTGACCACCAGGCTCAGCTTGTCTTCTGGAGTCCCAGCCTACCACTCTTAATTCTGCAGTGGAGTCAAATTGCTTACAAACCATGACTTGAAGATCCTGACAGCTGTTTTACCATTTCATATGCTGTGTCATGTTAACTAGCCCAGATCTTCTTGCTTGAAATTGGGCAACTGCAATGACTGGCACTTTTAGCCTCCATCTTTCTTTGATTCATGTTCCTATGCAAAATGTTCCTTCCCCTTCACCTCAGAGGGAGGTTGAAAGCATTTATGTTTTGTGAAGCAATTAGGTAATACAGTGATGAGCACAGTGGAGAAGCTCAGGAGGGTGTCAGTAATTATTCACTGATGGTTTAAATAGAAGGGAAGAAAGGCCTATGAGCATTACTCTGAGCACAGAGAAGAAAAATACCAGAGAGCCTCTTGCTGAAGGCTACTGCTTGTGGACTGAATGTTGTTACGAATTACGCCGAGAGGAAAAGGGGTGTGCTGTCACATAATTAAAAGCTGATGTGTCAGCACATGAAGATATGGGCAGGTTTACTTCTGGTATGTTTAATTTTGTGGGTTCAGTGCTCTTGTACACCCATTTCTGTAAAGGTACTACTTGTGTTAAGAAAACGCCTCCAGGACCTCACTGGTCTTTGCACTGGCTAAAAAAAGAGGCTGAAAGATTACATCCTGTGCTTCACACAGTTTTTCAGCACTGGATATTCTCTATGAGCACTGTGGCATGCTGAGGATGAAATCAGGTGAAAAAAGCCACATTTTTGGTCTCTGTTTGTACAAAGCCAAACATAGAAGGGCTCTGGTCTTTGACATGGATACTACTGTAGTTTGAATAATAAATACTACTAGTTTAGCACAATCCAGAGAGAGCTGGGCTTGGCGGGTGCTTTGCCATTGTCAGCTGGCAGTGTAGTGCTGTATCCTAACTACTGGCTGAGTACTTGAAAAGGAGATGACACTCCTGCTGACAGCTAATAGTGGATCTCCTTTAGCACACCAGGTAGAGCTTCTCCTTTGTGCATTTGAAAACACCTGGTTTAGGTCTCAGCTGGGAGAGATTATGCAGAAGGAAGATGTGTGAAATAGCATCAAATGAGGATAATCCTTCATTTGACATTTACTCATTTGGTTACCTGCCTCAGTCCTGCAGTGCAGCACCCCTGCTATTAATCCTTTGTCAAGATGTACTTAATGTTATATCTGCTACCTGTGACAATTATTAGACTTTGCTCTTCAGTAGCACTTCTTTTTGAGAGACAGCATGGTTTAGAGTGAATATAGAGGGGGTAATCACTTCCCATGATATTAAGAGTACTGATTCAAAACCTTTAAGAAAGATTAACTGGTCTTTAATAAACACAGGAGGCTGGGGCTTCATGTTCCGTAAGACTGGAAATTTAGAACCTCTTGTCCCTTGAAATTTAGTCCCTTGGCAATGCTGTGATACCAAAATTACAAAGTCTGTTTTCAGAAGATGATCTAAATTCCCTGTCAGATCCAAGGTGTTTAAGCCCATAGTTCTACCTACTACAAGAGACTTCCTTTGGGTCTAGGTAGATACAACTGTGAATATAACTTAGCCATCTCATCATAATGTGAAGATTCAGTTCCATGCAAGCACAAGAGCCCTTTGGGATCTCCTTAAAGGTTTGAAAGAAACTGAGAAAACTCAATAGCACTTTCTTTTTTCCCCATGCTCTGCCCTGCTTCCCTGATGATAGTATCAGAACAATTAACATTGCGTGGTTAATTATAGCCAGACTCTGGCTGCTCTGGCTCCTGTCACTTTGCTCTGGGTTGATCTGAAGCATCAGGGAATGATGGAAAGGATGCTTTCACAAAGAGCACTAGAAAGGGGTAGCCAGGTTTGTAGGGTGAGCTTGGAGTAACATCAGTGAGGAAGACAAGACTTGTGTTTCTGTGAGCAGGTACTGGATTCTCAGTTATTTCCTTATCTCATATAAGCTCATTGTATAGAAAGCTTGTTGTGAAATGAGTCAGTGCACTGCATCTATAGATAGTGACTAAGTAATAATTTCTCCAGTTTTCCTTTGCAAACACAAAGAGAAAATCAAGGGAAAAATAAAAACAGAGTTAAGATATCCAAACAAAGTATAAAGTTATCAACAGAGGAAAGTGAAAGTATCTTTAGCAGAGAGCCCAACAGTCTAATTATACACTCTGGTAAAATAAGAAGGAAAGAGTATCCTTTCATCAGGTTTAAATTATCCAGTTTTTGAATTTAACAGAATGTCTCATAGTTAGAAGACAGGAAGCCCTCATGTTCTCAATCCTCCTTCTATATTCAATATTTTATATAGTCTTATTATGTCTCCTCTTATTCATCTCCTTTCTGATGTTTTCAGTCTGCTCTTTACAGTTCTTGTATTGTCTTTTCTGCTGATAACTGTGTGAAAGTCTCCTTCTACTACATGCAATAATATTCCAGGGGAGGACCAGCCATTTAAATGCACCATGATTTTTTTCTGTTTGGTTTTTTTTTCCCCAGCCCATTGTTTTAACATATTTTTGCCACAGCTTGATGTTGATCAAATTTTCATTCCTTCATTGAATTCTGCTTTGAGACAAGCAAGTGCTTCTTGTCATTTGTCTCAGTTAATTTAGAACCAGTGTATGAGTAGCTCTGACTCCATTTCAGTATCGATATGCATCTTGCTATCAGTATTGCTCATTCATCTAGCATACTGGCCTCTAAAGATAACCACTTAGCTTTCACCATGCTGCTCAGAATAATTTTGTCATATATGCAGATATAATTTTTTCATTTCTCAACTCCATACCCAGATTGCTGACAGTTGTATTATGAAACAGAAGACCACATCTGTGAATTTGTATCTAACCTGTACTTAAATCCAACTACTTTATTCTTACCTTTGATTTGTGTTTTAGACTGTAAGTTGTAAGTTTGTATATTTCTGTAATTATAACTGTGTAAAAGGACACAATCAAATGCTGGTTAATGAAACGAAAAAGGACATATTTAGTGTAGCACAGGTAGAACAAAGTACATTCACAACAATGTTTTGCAAGAAGCTCGTTACGATAGGATGTGTAGGATAAAGAGTTTATTAATTATGTCAGCATTATAGATGTTTTGTTGTTTTATTATCACTCTTATTGGGATCTGCCTAAGTTAGATGCAAAGCTGACTTTGACTGAAAACCTTTCTTACATTAAAAGCTTTCTAATTAATTGCATGCAATATTTTTTAAATGAAGGCTTTGTTTCAATTCAGACCGAGTCAAATTCAGTCCAAGTGTAACCCCACTGAAACAGGTCCTACTATAACTAGACCTTCACAAATGTGTAATATAGGACTTTATTCTTCATAATCTTGTACTGTGGTTAAGCAAAAGGAGGGAATGTAATGCTCTATCCTGCAATAATGGCTTCATTTCATACCTTATTTCAAGAAGTGTGAATGACAGAGAAGTGCCACAAAGTGAATAAAAGTGAAATTTACCAGTATTACAGAAAGTTGCATCTGTATCAGTATCAGGCTCTGGTATAACCATGCAGCTAGCCTCCTGCACAAAGCTCATGTAGACTATAGGAGGAGGACATTCAGGGAGATTGTTTCAGAGGTCACTTACATACTGCATGAAAGTGGTGGATGTTTCTCACCAGAAACACCAGAAACAAGAATGGCAAGATTTCTGCCTTTGGAAAGTGTAAAATCTAAGGAGCTCAGCAGCATAAAGAGTGCAGAAGATGCAGGCACATATTGCCTGCACATTTACATGTACTGGTGCATCTATATACAAGTGAGATTATGTATTACATGCCTGTAAATCTGTATGCCACAGATCTTGTAGTTAAAAAGTCCATTTGAAGCAACTTGCTCCAGACTGGTTCAGTGTTAGTCAAAAAGTTTAAAGTCATTGATCCCATTAGTTCCAAGAAAGTTCTGAAGCAAAGACAAGTGTGCTGGAGTTTAGCACTTCATTACTTCATTTTCAGACTCTAAAAGCAAGTATTAATTAGCACTTTGAATGTAATAAATTATACCAGTTTTAGAAGCCTGAAAGTGCTTTGCTATGAATTTAATTCAAAATTATGTTTGCTAGAAGTGGGATGAGCTTGCATGGAGGGAGCACAGATAAACTGTGCAAGGTACCATTAATACAAAGTCCAGTTAGGATACTAAGGATTCTTTCAAAGGAAAGAATCCATCCAGTGAGAGGGACAAAGCTAACTTATGTGCACATAAGGTTGGTCAGTGTGGCCCTGTTGCTCTCAGAGTGAAACTATGCCATTTTACTTTGGATATAGCAATGTATTCATGAAGACAAATTTCACCTAGCCTAGCAGATAAAACAGAATAGATAATAAGGTAAGCTGAAGAGAAAGTACAAACCACAGACTCAGTTAATTTTAAACTGGTAATAGAAAAGTAAAAAAAAAAATAAAAAGGGCAGTGATGTATGTGAATTAAATATGATTGTACAATGATGGTTATTATCGGACGAAAACTGGAAAACCTAGTAAAATACATGCTCTACTTTATTAGATGCAGGATATGTCTTTTTACCGATTCATTTAGATGACTTGTCTGTAAGTTAGTGATTTTTAATGCAACGTGCCAACATTACAGATACAAAAGGATATTTGAAACCTAGTCATTTTTGAAATACTTTTTAAAAGGATTTCAAGTCTCTTATCTGCATTCAAGATCACACTATGTCTGGTTTCATAGTCAAAGTTTGGTATTGTTTCCCCCTGTACTTGACTAACTTGGCCATAAAAACTGATGACTTCTCTGCATTGCCTACTCAAACTCAGTTTTGTCAGTTAAAAAGTTCAGGGAGAGGAACAGAATTTAAAGCACAATTTCTTATTGCTAAAAGTATTAGATATATTGTAGGTAATTGCTTCAAATAGAAGTGCATTTTAAAGCTTCTCTTCCTGTAATGCTCTTTGGTTTTTGTTTTGTGTCTAAGATACTTGAAACAGTAAGAGTTTCACAAATCTCTTAAGGGCTGCAAGATTGCCAAGTGACTTGTCAGCTCTTGCAGGTTGTTGCCATGAGGAGAAGTAGAGGACAGAGTTGGAAACTTCTTTTTACTCACTCCTATGTGTTTAGAAGGAAAGTACATAATTCCTGTTTCTGCCAACTCAAACAACAGAAGATAGTTTTCTTACATGTTGTTACTGTTTGCTTCTTACCTTCTGCATCCTCTTCTAAGGAGAACTCAATGGTTTGTTTTCTTCTGCACCTCTGCTGGGGTCTACCTGTGAGTCCGTTGTACACTACAGCGACACAGACTCCGACTTCAGAAGGCTGAAAATGACACCTCTATTTTTGGGATGTCTCTCTCTTTTTATTCTATTCTACACAGACCAATTTGATTGGTGGAACAAAGACAAACCTCTTCAATCACATTGGTCAGACCAGAGGGACATCAAGAAGAAGTCCCTCCTAGGGAAAGGAATGTAAACAAAGTTACAGTTACAAAAACATGTCTCTTGTTGACAGAAAATTCCCTGGGAAAAGAGTTTCAGAAAACCAAAACATCTCAGGCACGAACCAGGGCTACAAGTCTGTCCCGCTGACTGTCCACAGCTTTTCACATCTGAGTATGCAGTGTTCCTGGCTGCATCTTACACGTTGTTTCATCAAAAGATCTATATAAACTTCTGTGTGTGAAGTCAATTTATGTAGATCCCCTCAGCACCCATGACTCAGCTCCCAGCCATGCTTACATATGTCCTGTATTTTGAACAGTGTCTCCTACATGGCAGTTTATCATGGGATGAATGAAACTGTTCCTTATTATCAGGTTTTCTTCAAAAAAAAAAAGCATCTGAGCATGTGAAAAGCAGTATTTGATCACTTATGACTTCAGTTGAGATTACTGTGTCCGTAAGATCCAGGCTTTAGGACAGCATTTAAGGACTTGCAGAAGTCAGTCCCTCTTCAGAAGTATTTAAGAGTTATTAGAGTGCTTTTCTGAACAGTAGCTGGGTCCATTTGTAAAACAGTAAATGTGCTTGTTTGCCTCTTAAAAACTTTCATAAACAATTTATAAGGACTTTGAAAATCAAAATGAAAAACTAAAGGTGAAATCCTGGCCTGGTCTAAGTAAAGGATAAAAACATTATTGAATTCAATGAGTCCAGATATTCTTCCAACGTTAGTAGTTTCCTACTAACCTCGATTTCTTGGTTTCCCTTGTCCACAGGCTTCATGCAACTCTTAAGCAATAATGAGCGAAAGTGCTGATGTCTGTACCTATTTGAGCATGAGTATTACATATATTGTGGGTAAATTGCTCTAAACAGAAGTGCATTTTAAAGTTAACTAGGGTTATCCTAGTTCGTGATGATAAACTTCATTGCACATGAAGGCAGTCCACTGACAAATTACTTAGCCCTTTCTTGAACTGGGGTCCTTTTTGGAGGGATTTGTATAACGTGGTCTGTCCAGCGTAAGTCCCTGATGGCAAGAACAAGTGATGGAGGCTGTAGAGCAAACAGGGAGTGTCAAAGCTTTTCCACAAGTCAGAGAGGGCCTGCCTGTCCTCTTGCAGTGCTAGTTGCTCCCTCATGAAGCGAATGTTAGGATTGTGAATGCACCACCCAGACATCAAAGACCCTTCAAAGGCCAAAAGGCCCAAAGCCCTCTCCTGTCCTGTGATCTAGATGGAGACAGTGTGTCTCACTACGCCCCATCTTCCTGTCCAGTGACTTGTTCTACATTGTTTTATTTCAAAAGAGGTTGGGTAGTTGGGATATTACGAGGACAAGCAAAGAAGAAGATCAGAGGTCTGAAAAATTATATGGATGAGTTGAAACAGAGTTCACCTGTTTTTTCCAGACTGGACAGGAAGAAGGTATAGAAACTATTTCAAATATTTTAAAAAGAAAAGAGGGGAAGGGGAAGGCAGATGATGAGTGCTGCATAGAATAACAAAGTGCTGCATCTTCGGTTGACACAGGAAATATTTAAGATAGAGGATAGGAAAGAAACTTTTAATATGGTAAACATATTGTGGTTCTATATGAATAAATAAAGATACCCCAAAGAAACAAATTTCTCTTTCTGAAGTTAAAAAAGGAAGAAAAAAAAAATTAAAACATCAGAAATATCCCACTGGGTCAAACTAGAGATGTTACTGTAGTTAGGGTGTCTCTCTGATGGTGCAAACAGAGGATACTATTTAAGAAGCACATGAAGCCCCCTGCTTGCTCACTTTTGTTCTCTTAGTGCTCTGCCAGCATCAATGTTCTTTAGGTCAGCAACCGCAAATGATACACTCTTGCTTGTTCCCTTCAGTATTTCTTTATGGAACTTTGGATTTGGATTTGTCTAGTCACATATGAACCTGCTGGCTATGTCTGCAGCTATTCCAAAACTCCATAAATGCTTTTTTTTTAACTCTCTTTCAAGTTGTTCCCCTATGTCTTTCATTACATGCTCCCTCATTAACATGCTTGGGAAGCTCTTGTCCTGAAACCTTGCAAAGCAGAACCAGAAAGGGGAAAGCACTCAGATACTTGTGAAAGACTTCCATGCATCAGATCTTGCAGAACTTTGTAACAGAAAGAGGGGTTTTGGGAAGAAAATTACAGTGATATAGTGAGACAATCCTTGCAGTATTCACAAAATTGGAATCTTCTCAGCATTTTTGCCTCCTTTAACACACCTATGCAATGTACAGGAAAGAAGGATTTTTTTTCCTGACTTTAATTCACAGATGTTTTGTAAATTCTGCTGCTGTGACCAGAAACTGGATGACCTTGTTAGTAGGACAGCCACAGAGTAGCCACAAAGTTTGGTTTTGATTGTAATGCCTGTTTCTCTTCTTCTTGAAGTCTGTTCTTTAAAATTTGATGTCCTCATGTAATTGCAGTGTAGTTCACTGCCCTTCATTACCTCCAGTGAAGGGAGTTTGAGACTTTGCAGATGAGGGGAAGAGAGACTGACAGACAGACACAGAAGCCCACAGTATGATAAAATAAATGGTATCACTGATGTGCTTTTCTGTCAGTGCATATGAGTTATTGAATGCTTAAGCAGAAACACTATGTTTCTTGTAACCCTTATTCCTCATAAAACTCAACAACTAAAAAGATAACTGGCATGTAATTTTTAGCAGCCATAAATACTTTAATTTTCTTTTCCTTTTCTGCTTTGTTTAAAAGTCTTTAACAGAAATACAAATGAAATTCCTTCCAATGGTGTAAATTTTCATATTTCAATAGGTAAATGGAAAGAAAAAATTCATAGTTCATTTACATTTTTGTGAATCCAAGATTTTTTTTTGAAGTGGCTGGTCTTTTGGAAAACATGGAACAATTGGGGTAGGAATCTTGTGTTCTTCTGGCATCTGGATTTTGGAAGTCTTGAGCTCTCCTTGTCTGAAATACAGCCTCTTAAAACTGTCTTAAAAGAAACATGACTCAAAATGAGGCCTCTGGAACTAGTCATTGCTTTTGAAAAACCTGGTTGTTGGCTTTAGTAGTTCCAGAGCCTCAGAATTGCTTTCATGTCTTGTTTACTGCTTTTGGGCATGAGTTTTGGGTGGTTCCTGAGTAACATTGCTGCAGATTTATAAACAGACATGGTTGGAACAACTGGACAAGGGCAGCTGGTGCCACTGTCCAATGTTCCTGCTGATGCTGGCTGCCTGGCTAGGAAGCAGTGTGAGCTTGGTAGGGCCAGCAGGAGGACATGTGGCTGCTGGTCAAGACAGAGGGTTCACATGGGGCTCTGGGCTACAGAGATTCCACAAACATCCTGTATTCAAGAGCTGAACAAAGTGCAGTGAAAGACTTTGGGAAGGAGGGTAGGAATCCTGGCCTTCCCTTCCCAATAGAGCACACCATGCCAGCAGTGTTGAGAGCTTTGATTAATTTTTCTTCTTTTTGGCCCTCAACATTAACTTTATTGTATGGTTTCTAAAAGGCAGAAAAAGACCTACCACCTTCTGTTCTCTTCAGAACCTTCTGATCTGTTAAAATCAGAAAAATCCTTCAGGCTGCCCAGTGACATCTTGCATGGGAGTGACATTAAACCCAGCCAGGTCAACTTGCCTTTATGAGGAGCTCTTCAGAAATAGCTGGAGAGAACTGTTATTTGAAGGCAGCTATCTGAGCAATTTAAGAAGTGACCCTGATGGCAGAACCATTGTCTCCATTTCTAAGTTACTCCCCTTAGCTGTGCTGGCTATTCCTGTGCTCCCTCACAATCACCTTCTCATTTAATTCTGAGATGTTTAAAGTTTGGAGGTAGAGGGAATGAAGTGCAGGTTTTCAGGCTCCATAGGAAAATCTTAGTCCCTTAGACTCAACCCTTGCTGAGGAGCACAAGGTAAAAGAAAGATACTAAAGAAAAAGGATTCCTTCTTCACCTAGCACATATGTCCAGGTGTGTCTTAATGAATGCATCTGCTGCTGGTTTCACTGTTTTCCATTAAGAACCTCTAGCTAAGATGATGTCTGTCTCCTCTATTGTACTCTATAATTTTGTCGATGCCTGGCTTAGCATCCTCTTTCTGGATACTGCTTGTACAGTGTTAAGACAGATGTAGATAACAAGGACATCTCTAGGAGGTAAAATCTGTCCTTTTGGTGGAGGCAATTTTAACTTGTGTAGAGAGGGGAACAGCAAGTATACTTACTTAATATTTAAGCACTGCGCTGCTTGAGTCATACATTTGTCTTTTTACCATGTAGGGTCTGAAGGACGTTACAAAAGTTTTGAAACTGGAGTTGCAAAGCTAGGTATTGTGCATGGTCAAATGGGAAAAAAAATCAGAAAAACCCCAAAACTGTATTTCTAAAGGCTGCTATGTATTTGGAACTGCCAATTAAATCAGTCCACTTATTTTTTTTTTCTTTTAAACTGACTCATCTGAAGGGTAAAAGTGTCCCAGACTTTAACCACTCACAGAGAAATAAAGTACCTGATCCAAACTGTTTGTGTGTCATGTTTGGTGATTTGGTGAATTTGACAGCATCTTCAGGATGCTGCTGTCTAGTGTATGAGGTGAACTCACAGTGTGTGTGTGGAAGCAAAAAACACCAGGGTATAGTAAGGAGGCTTTTTTTTTAAACCTCATGTATGGCAGTGTAATTGTGTGTTTTTTAATAACCAGACCAGAGTAGTTACAATTAGTAATGTTTGTTCTCTAAAAAGGAAAAGGGGTGTTAAATCATTATGTTCTTTGATGAATGGCTTGTACAGTGAAGAATAAATTGAACAAACTGGCATAGAGCTTAGTGAACATGAAATCAGCTATTAGAAGAAAGCTTGTGAACAAATTCTGAGCCTGATATGCATCTTTTGATTAATGTGCTATTAATCATCCATAGTGGCTACCTTAGCTAAGTCATGCTGTAATCATTCATGGTTGCTTACAGGAACACTAGCAGGGACTATAGAGCTTCAATAACTGAATATTATTACTGATTTCTCCCTAAGTCTTGCTGTGAACAATTACTGTTTTCACTACATTTCTGCTTCCCTTTATTAGAAAGAATACAATGCAGAATGAAAGAGAGTTCCTCAAAGACCAGTAAAATTCTCCCAGGGTATTCTTAATGATATTCTGTCCTAAATGGACAAACTATTGTAATGGAGAGTTCTCACCAGGAATAACAGTAATGTAATCACATTGAAGCCGTCTTTTTATGGAGTGTAGTAAAACAGACAAAATGTGTAGTTACATTAATGAACACAGAATTTCTGTAGAATTACTACCTAAAATGATAGAAACTATTTTGGCTTTTTGTATCACAGTATTTTTAATTAATGCACTTCACGGCAACAGCAGTTAAGACTCCAGAATGTTGATTTGGATAAATTTGACATTAGAAGAAGCCTTGATTCTTGGAAGGTATAATGCCTGCACCCCTCTCTTTTGAGACCAAATGTTTTATATTCCTGTGGCTTTTTTGAAATCCAGTAGTTCAGTGTATTTTTTTAATCAATAATGAATATTCTTTTTCTTCTTCTTTTTTTTTTTTTTCTTTATGATTGGAAGTTACTGGCAAATATTTACAGGATGATCCTGTAAATACTCCTGTATGTGAAGATTTAGTTCCACATCATTTATTTCTCAAGTGTGATACAAAGAATGCTTTTGCACTACCCACATAATAGGTACTTAGATGGCAGTGTAGTTTCCTCCTAAGTCACTGTGGTCTGGGAAATACAGTGAAGTAATGAAGTGATGACAGGTATTAGCATGCATAATGGGCTTTAATAGGCATTTAATTTGTTTAACTGGAAGGAGGAGAAGTGCTTTCCCATTGAATATTTCTACTTTGGAAGTCATTGATCACCAGCTTCAGAGGGGAAAGGTTAGTCCATCAGTTTCTGTAACCAAACAGCCCTGATGAAAATTCTTTAGGTGACATTCTGGATGAACTGAGCTTTCCATCTTTTCAAACAAATGAGTGATATGACAAGCATGGTGTTCAGAACACATTTAACCAATTGATTTTCTCTCCTCTTGTAATAAGATCTAGAGACATATGAAAGAGCGTAGCATGAGCTGAGATTAAAGGAACTGCTTCTTACACACGAACATAGGGGAACTGCATTATCAATAAAAGTACTATACAGCATGTAGGCACCCATTCTTTTTCTTTATATAAAGTTTGTTATTGCAATAAATAGCTGTTATTGAACTGCCTGCTTTTTATTTCAGTTTTTCTGAATTTTATTTCGGTCAGCTTTCTGGTTGAGGTGGTTTCCTGGTAGAGGTTAGGAAAAAATGTTATGTTTTGTTATGGTATCATTTTTGTACTCACTAGTAAATCCAGGGCAACTCTGGATTTAAAATCAGGATTTATCATCCTTTGGGGCATGAAGAAGGATATGAGGGGAGGGGGAAATCTGGCTTCAAGTAGTTTAAAGATAGCAAATATATTTTAAAGTTTTAATCTGTATGGTTTCTTACCATATTGATCCTCATCTTTTTCCTCCCTGTTCCCTCCTTTTTCTCCCAAATTCAGCCCTGCTCTGAGTTTCACATACCCTCCTACACCAGTATCCCTCCAACAAATGCATCAGCAAATTATAAGTCGTCAGCAAACCCTAGGTTCAGCCTTTGGACACAGCCCTCCACTCATCCATCCTGCTCCAACTTTTCCTACCCAGAGACCTATCCCCGGCATCCCCAGTGTCCTGAACCCTGTCCAGGTCAGCTCTGGACCTTCTGAGTCCACACAGGTGAGAGACGACAAAAGAAACTTTTACACCCCATTAATTTAAAAA
Source organism: Phylloscopus trochilus trochilus (assembly GCA_016584745.2). NCBI lineage: Eukaryota > Metazoa > Chordata > Aves > Passeriformes > Phylloscopidae > Phylloscopus > Phylloscopus trochilus. The sequence continues at coordinate 53,927,722 of WQNJ02000546.1, read as the reverse complement.
TTAAATAAATGGCATTGTGTCAATGACACCACTGTCACTGAGGCCCTTTGATAACAGTTTTCTTGTAGCTCTAGTGTTTGCAGTCACTGTAATATGAATCACAGGAGTGTTGGTGCAGTTCCTGATTGGTAATGTGCTTTGTAGTCCTCATAAATATTCCAGTCTACTGTAGCAGCTTCTCGTTCCGTACTGCCTCTCCTCAGTCTTATACAGGAACCTAGTAGAGGTGGGCAGTAAGAAAAGGGAAAAACCACATCAAAACACCAATGTTTTGAAGATTAGCATCTACATCTTCAAATCAGGCTGTGACCCTAGGATATACAGGGTCGTATTCTGCCCTCCTTGTACAGCTGTGAGTAACCTGAAGCAAGTAATTCTGTGAGCAAGAGAGTATCTCAAAGACAGTGAAGAGGACTGAAGGTTTTTTCTCTGATTTGTGAAAAATTGGACTTACTAAGTTTAAATTAATCATTTCAGTAAGGTGTACTCTCAAAAGCTGGGAATGAGCAGCAGTAAATCAGGTCCCTAATGTGGAGTTTATCACGGTTTGTGATTTGCCTGTTATTAACTAGTGCTGTTTGTTTCTAGATGACCTGGGATAGGGTATTTATCAGTCTGGAAGCTGTTTATCTCCTGGCTAGCTTTTAGAAATGTAGAGGAAGAACATACTGCTGTAGAAAACATATTGATTTTTTGTGGGGTCCCTGCAAGTTCAGATATCTCTAAAAGATCTCTGGATTCCTTCAAGATCCATTTGCAGGTGTAAGATAATGATGTTCGGTCGAGCACAACAAGAGAAAAACACGATTCTGTTTATATCAGCTATTTTGCTGTTAACTTGTGAGAATTCAGAACTTCATCTAGTGGTTTTTTGGCTGAGTCTCACACTAGCATTCAATTCTTCTTCCCATTATAATGGGAAAAAAATGGGAATCCTCCCATTTTAATGGGAAAAATAGTGAAGGAGCTAAAATCTTGTGTGCAGATATTAAATGCAAAACCTTTCCGTCAAGTGTGGAAAAATAAATGTTTCTCTTGTGTTTATTTGAGCATGCAGTGATTTTCTTTTCAAAATTGCCTCTCCAAAGTTGTCATTATGTGGCAAATAATAGAAGTTCTTCCTATTTCTCACTCATTCTCACAACTCTCTCCTATTGCTCTGACACAACCAGCATTGGTTTGTAGCAAGCATGTACATCAAATGCTCTCCTTCCTAGTCCTCCCTGCTCCACTACAAGGTTGAGCAATGCAGCTCTTCCATGAGTTAATGCTATGTAATTGAAGAACAATGTAATTGCATATCCAATACAATTAACAGTGCAGCTTGTCCATACAAAGTTGCTGAGCAGATGCTTCTTATTTTTGTTTGGAGCCATATATTTATCACAGTCTAATTTTGTCTTCTTCTGGGGGGCAAAAAAAACCCACCTGCCTGCAGCAGAATAAACCCACAAGTGAATCTGCAGTGAGCAGCACAGGAGACCCCATGCACAACAAGCGCTCCAAGATAAAGCCTGACGAGGACCTCCCCAGCCCAGGAGCAGGAAGCATGCAGGTATGGCAGCCAGATTGCAGTCATGAGCCTTCCCTCTTGCTGCTGGAGGGAGAATGCACCTTTCCTGTGACACACATGTTTTCAGGCTTCTTGCACTTTGTGTGCTGCACACACGGGTAACCAGGGTTAAATGGGAGTGGCTGCTGAGGTGCAAGGTCTGTGGCGGGATGAAGGAGAGAGGGAGTCTGATGGAGAGGCACCTCTGACCAGTCAGAGTATGCTCAATGCTCTGTTTGCCACGGAAAAGTGAACAAGAGACATTCAGGTCTTTATTAAGGACATGTTTTCTGTTCAGCAAAAATACTTAAGGCCACCTTGACTTTTCCTGGGTCATAGTGCTGTACTGCACTGAGGCCGCAGTGCTGGGCTACATTCTCGTTTGCTGTACTTTCTATACCAGTTAATGCCACTGGTTTTAGTAGAGTGACTCTTCATTTACAGTGACTCAGGGGAGATGAGAATCAGAGCCTCAGTCTTGTGAGTGAATCCATGAAAATAAAGCAGAGGTCTGCCTAAATCCTTCAGCAGGTTTGAAATGGAAAGATAGCAGGAGTGCATAATCTGAACCAAATGCTCACACTAACATCTGACTCTTACCCTTGGCAAATAACAAGCTGGGGAGAATGAGGCACCCTGATGAACTGGAGGTGGGAGATCTAACCCCAAAATTAAATACTTTCTTCCCCTGTTTACCCCTTTTATGCACATGTTAAGGGCAAGAACAGACTAACAAGTAACTCAAAAATTACCAGTCTGCTCTTGGAAAGGTTTTAGCATGCAAACCTGTTACTGTTTTAACAATGGAAACACACTGGATTACTGGTGATCCAATTTCTGTACAACCCTAGTACTAAAATCAAATTCCAATTAATTCAACTATATTGAATATGCTTTTCACGTTAGTGGTCCCACTGAATCATGAAAGCCAGGTGCACAAATAATAAGCTGCATAAATAAAGTGTGAGGGAAGCCAGGCCATTATGATTTATTTTTAATTGAAATGTAAAGGGAACAAAGAATTTATTTTACATGTATAGTTTGCAAATGGCTCTTGGCTTATCAGGCGTGTTTTTGGGCTTCTGTATTTCGTGGAATGGAGTAGCATAGTGAAGTGAGAGTAAAATAATTCTCCCTCCTCCACACACACACACACACCCATTCATCTTTCTTTTAATGCTAAAGTAATTCACTTTTTTTCCTCCTCAGTTTCAGAATTTCCTCTCTCTTCTTCTCACACCTGTTTTTTTTCCTCTCTCCAGGAACAGCCAGAAGGAATGACCTTGGTAAAGGAGGAAGGGGACAAAGATGAAAGTAAACAGGAGCCTGAAGTGGTCTATGAGACAAACTGCCACTGGGAAGGCTGTTCCCGGGAGTTTGACACGCAGGAACAGCTAGTGCATGTAAGTTAATGGTGTTCAGGAACTAGGTTTTAAAACTACGTGACCTTTTTCATGGGAGTCAGGTTCTCTGACCCTATGCTGAGTCAAGTTTCTTTGCTAACAGAGCTGCAAACTGGAGAGGGGTTTATGAGTTTCTGAGAATAAAGAAAACTCGAAGCCACAGTGCTTGACCTGTTCAGTCAGCTAAAGCTTAGTGTAAAATTCAATAAAGTCTTCCACAGAGATTGTAATGGCTCTGATCCTGTAAGCCAGAAAATGCTATTTTGAGTTAGAGACTTTGATAGTTATTGAGTAATAGTAAGCTGGACATGAATGATTATTAACCTTTAGCCAAGTTTGATTTTTTCTCCCCAAAGGGGCTGTAATAGTAGCAATGGGTGAGGAGAATTTTTTCCCTTCCCTAAGAGAGGTTTTACTATCAAATTTACTGTTGTGTGTAAACTGAAAGGGATTATTTGGCTAAATACATGGGGACTGAGTTACTTCAGTTGTTTTAGCAAAAGCAAATGGTATAATCTTTTCTGTACTACACCAAATATTAATTCTATCTCCCTTGTTTTTTATTCCTCTCTGCCACCTCTCCCAAATAAACGATTTGTAATGTTTGGTAGTATTGTGAGATGGAAAGTGTGCAATCAAAATTCAGAATACAATCTGACAAGTACAATCCCCTGCAATTCTAACCTCCTTAACTAGCAGCACTTCTCTTATTTACTGGCATCATAGAACATAGTGAATACTCTGAAAAAACATTGAATTTGTAGTACAGAATAGAGAGGAACATCTTTAGCAAATGAGCAGTGTGACAAAATTGTAATCAGTTTAGAAAACTGCTTAATACTTTACTGGAGATCACGCAGAATCTGTTGCAGAGTATGGCTAGTACTTCTGAAAAATCCACTTTTTCACCCAAAATAAATAAAAACAAACCCACCATATATTTCCAAACACTGTGCCAAATGGTAAACTTATCCTGCAAAGCTGACTTCCATAAAGCAATGTCAGCTTTCACTTGCTGGAGTGTGAGAACCTCTTGGTGTTGCAGTTATTCATCAAGATGTATTTTCAGGCTCTTGTTATTATTAAGTAGTAGTAGCAGCAGTAACAACAATAATGATAAATGAAAGACTATCAACAACTAAAATAATAACCAAAATGTGTCATCTTTCCAAGAATTCTTTGAGACATTTTCCACATAATTCCCTAGCACTTGAATAGGCCAAATGGAAATATGAGGAGAAACTGTTTTGGTATCACAGTACCTTTTGGGGAAGAAATGCCATAGGAATGGCTTCTGCAAGTGATTTGACACATTTAATTTAAAAGATCAAATGTTGCTCTTTGAATTGGTTCCGTGCAAACAGACCAAATGACATCATATGGGGCTCTGCACAGGCACAGTCTTCGTATCTGCTAGCAGGTATAAGGCTGACACTTTATGATGCCTGTCAAACCTTTCAGTACTCAGAAATGATCCCAGTGATGATGAGAAATAATATACACAAAAATATATGAAATAAAAGAAAAATTCAGAAAAAAGGTACCCTTGACAAAAAAACAACAGATTTTTTGATTTTCCAGGTGTAAAATTTAATAGAGGTCCACTGAGCATGTTAGCTAATAGCTTGTGTTTTGTATTTTAAAGTGAATTAAATTGACAGGGTGGTAGTTTAGGTGGGAGTTTAATTTTAATTTGTTGGTTTTGGTGGGATTTTTATAGCAAATCTGCCTGCGTTGTAGTGATCAACAGCAAGACTGAAAAAAGTGTATTTCTTATGCTTCTGAACAATGTCAACATCTGAAACAAGTTTCTCCAGATATAGAAAAGGAAAATAAAAAAGTTTTTCTATGACAGGGAGTTCTTTCTGGCAGGGCTCAGGATTCAGGTGTGTTATGATGGTGTTTAGGATTACAAGGTACAAGACTCGACTCCATACCCTGAAGACAATAAATTTATCATGGCAACCATCACATTTAAGTAGCACAAATCATGCTGTAAGAGTCAGCGGGATTCAGTGATGGGGCCATGGTTTGTGATTTCTTTTGCTGCTCTGGCAGAGCCCTGCTGTGGGGACTCAAGCGAGTCATTTCTGCCCAGAATTGCAAAGGGCTTTAGGTATCTAACTCTGTTTGAAAGCCTGGCCACTCACCCATCTGCCTTTTGCACATTTTGTCTGCCCTTGATTGCCACAGACCTCTGATGTACATCTGCAGCAACTAGGGAAATGAAGTCTGGTCTCAGTAGGGCTTCACGGGAGTGCAGTCCTGGTTTTGCTTATAGGTAGGTGTGTCACTCTGGGAGAAAGTGTTCCGGCCCTAAGCATTAGGTCCTTAAAAATCTCAGCTAAAAATGTGGTGTGGCTTATGTAGCCTCCTATCCGAATACTGTAGGTAAATCCAAGTAGATACAAATTGCTGTAGCTGCCCTTAAATCACTGTCAGCACATTTCTGAGTGCTGTGTGTGTGGCATGTGTGTGTGTGTGCCCGGACCAGGCACGAGCACGGTGTGTGTCCTAAAGCCCGTGCATACGCTTGGCTCCGCAGCCCTGGCACTGCGGTGGTAGCAACTGGAGGTGTCACCAAGCCTGGAGCCTCACAATGCCAGATGCTGCTCAAACACAGGGAGGAGTGCACCTGACGTGGGCATGAAGTCTTCCACCCTGTGGCTCCGGGGCCGCATACATCGGGCTGTTGGTGCTGTCAGGAGCTGCCTGATCTAGCAGCAGAGTTCTGCCACAATGCCTCTCCTGGCTGCACATGCTGCTGCTCTCCTGGTGATCCTCAACCCACTGGCACACTCAGCACAGCCTGAGCTGCTCCAGCTGAGCTTGAAGACACTGAAGGTCTGGAAGTATGATGCTAGACAGGATGTCAGAAGTATAGATAAACATCCAGTTTTGTTGATTCTGCTGTGGGGTAGTAATCACCAAGACAGGGGCAGCTGGCATAGATAAAGGTAAAAAAGGCTTAAATTGCCCAAGCAAGACTCATCCAGATAACATCTGCCATCTTTCTGTATGGCTATAACCATGCATAATAGCAAGAGATCAGATCCAGAATGTCCAATGGCACAGGAAAGACTGTTACCCAAGCCTTGCTTCCCAACGCACTGAAATTTTAGAGGAACTGTGGTGTTAAGGGAAGAGGTGGAAGTATGTTTCTAGCTGTTTGTTTTCTTTCCTGAAGGGTTAGGTAACTACTTGAATTCTAGTCATGCCAGGTTGAGTAGTTTTGAAAAGCTTTTCCACAATACACAGTGCACACAGTTCATGGTATAGACGTCATTACTCCCACTATGTATAGGGTGTATACACAAGCACATATGCGTGTGTTTTGAAAAAGGTAAATATGAGTTTGTATATATTCTGGTCTTTCTGTCATATATGGATAGCTTTGTTGTTTCTTGGGGAATTTTGAGACCTGATTTACTTTGAAATCAACTGTAGTTGAATCAGCATTCAAAATGATGTGTGACATAGCACATATGAAATGGTAAAAGCAAACAAAATCTCTGTCTAAATATGTGGTACACCTTTACAGCAGAAATTGCAATATTGTGCACAGCAGTCAGCATTTGATGTCATTTTCTGCATTTCTGTAGCAAAGTCCTGCAGTTACTAGTGTAAAATGAGGGTGCCACTGAAAGCGTTCTTCAGGTCCAATGTTTTCTGACTGAATTTATGAACAGAACCTGAGCTGCTGTGAATAAATAACTAAAAAGCTACCTAAAAGAATCATTGTTGACCCACCCAGAAGGGGTGAAATGATTTTGGCACAGGTGCTCTTATTTTCAAGTGATATTGAGCCACTTTGAATTCAGGATGGTTAAATTTTCATGATGCTTGCACCAAAAGGCAAGGTGTTAAACCATCACGCTCTGCCTTATTTATAACACCTACCCATCTTTCCTCTCCCTCCCTCCTTCTCTTACAGTTAATAGAAAGATTCATGATTCTTCATGGTTGTCTATCTAGCGTCTGACAGTACCGACTGCACTGCTAAAGCAAGTCACTATCTATAATTGATATCCTTCTATGGAATAGGGTACTGGCTGCAATTGAAGGTTTTTGCTGAAAGCTCTTAAATCCTGACAAGTTGTGCCCTTGTTCTGGTTGTTGCTGAGCTGCACTGCTGAGATCCCAGGGTTATTTGAAGTTGATGCAAAAGGGGTGCGTGTGTTGCACATTAGCAAGACACAAAGTTGGCGAGCCACGTTAGAGCTGCCACTGCATTCTCCCACCAGGTAGTCTTATTTACAGTGCATTGCACTCCTGAAAAGGCTGGTTACATTGATGTTTGAAATGTCTATTATAGGGGTTTTTTTCCCTTTTTTCTTATCCTTAAAAAATTTTAAAAATATCTTATTTATTTTAAAGCCTCAGTTTGCTGCTGGGGTCTTTATCATTCAGCTGTTTAATTAATTTCTCTGCCCATCAAGATATTATAATTGGGCTTAGCTGAGCTCAAGTTTGTTTTAAATATATGAGTGCCTAGAAGCTAATAAGATATTGTATATATTTATAAATCTGCTTTTTGTTGCATTTTTTTCCCCCCAGAAATCAGTTAAGAATAAAATATGGTTAGATGCTAAAGATAAAAGTTTATTTAAGAAAATTATCCTTCAAGGAAATGACTGAATTTATTGTTAAATATTAATACAATGGCAATCAGAAAAACACAGTGCTGCCTATTCCTCTTCCCCCTTGCTGTGTAGCCTTGATGATAATTATTTCTTATTCAAAAACAAGCTTGAAGAACTGTAGAGCTATTTTTTGTTAGTGTTTTCTCCTGAATTGTACAGCAATAGAATTCTTTCATTGTTAAATTTGATTAGATGAGATCAAAAAGCCCTTAACTATCAGAAATGGCTTACATTCAGATTTCCTTTTGCTGAGGTCTTCCTGCCTGTTTGCAAAGCCCTCGTGACTGGAGCACTCCCCCAGCAGTCCCTGGGGATTGTACTGCTTCACATGGTTTCCTTCTTGCACCAGAGGGCAGCCTCTTGTGTTTTTCAGGTACCCACATGTTCCCAAGGCATCACAGTGCACTGAGGGTACCCAAAAGAACCATTACATGCAATTCGGAGACTGGAGTTTCATAATGTTCTTGCTCTCTCTTCCTACAGAAAACAGTGGGTTCAACCCTGACCAACAGAATTTGGCCAGCAATCTGTGGAGACCTACACAAACCCCAAATTGTGCCTACACCCAATCTCTGCTTAGGTTTTACAACATCTGTGAGCTGCCATAATCAATCCTGTGCAACTCAAAACACCTAAGAACGTCAGGAAGTGGGAAACACACCACTCTGAAGGATTAGCCCTTTTTACTGTGAGTGATTTTGGATGCCCAGAAATGAGGACACTCAAAGTCAATAGATTTAAAAGTCTCACTTTCTCTGTTACTGTGCTGGCTTTGGCCTGTGGCTTCTTCCTCAGCTCCTCTCCTGTAGAAGAGCTGTAGGTAAGGAGTGGAGGGAGCTTCACTGCTCTTCTCTAAACAGAGATCCAACTGCAATAGGAGGGCAAGCCAGATTAAAGCAGTTCCCCTGAGTACCAGCTCCAGCGCAGCAGACCTTTAAGTGACCCTGAAGGTTTCACATTGCCCACCACTTGCAAGAGGAGAGACTGCTCTGTAAGCAAAGGGCCCTAAAGCTATCAAAGGCAAGTAGATGCTGGGTGCAGCAGTGTGAGTAGGCATCTGCACCTAAACGGAGGCAATTACACACATCTGACCCAACAAACAGATTATCCTTCATGCATTAGTGGTTTCTTTTCTCTGGATCCTGGAGGTGTGCTTGCAAACTGGTCGTGGGGCAGGTGAGGTCCCAGCTTTGTGAAGCAGATCCCTTACAATCCCAAATGGGTGTAATTACACGTCCCAGTTTGCATGCTTCTCAAAATAGGTTCAGGATTTCATTAATATTTAATTCTTCTTTGCAGAGGCAGTTTTTGGTGCATTTTCATTATAGTTTTAGTTGGCTGTAGCGCAGTAACATAGAGAAGCCTTGGCCCATTCACAGGCTCATTGTGCAGTGACAGCTACTGCCCTGAAAGGTTCAGAAATGTTTCCTTTAAATTGAAAAGAGTAAGGACTAGATAAAAACATGAAATCCATTGTAGTAATCATTTTTTGCTGACAAAAGGAGAACATTTTACGTACAACAGCAAATGGGGTTTTGTTGGTGGTTTTAATCTGTTTCACCTTGCTTTATTTTTTACTCACTGGGGTCTGGACCCTAACTCGTACTTGGAGAAGGAGTGCTGTGGACAAAAGAAATCAGTTCTTCAAATGAGACGAGCCCAAGGCTTGGGCTGAAAATGGGACAACTTGGAGAAGGCAGGGAGTTGTTTCAGTGGCAAGCAAGCGCCATGGGAAGGCTTTTTTTCAGTTTGTCCATCCCCTCAATATATGTGATCTTTGTAGCTGTGAGGGTACAAAGGAGAGGAAGAAGAGGTTAATAATAATCATAAGAGACCATTTCTGATGTACAGAAGTTTTTAGATTTTGAAATCTCTTCCTCATTATCTGTTTAAAGGCTGATTTCAAATTAAGACACCACCTTACTGTGCTGGATTTTAAGCTGCTGAACCCATTCTTTTAAACAGTGCCAGAACTGTTGAAATGTTTATAGGCCAGCAATTTATTAGATGGCATAGCAAAGCTGGTAAGCAGACATGTGCCCTTGAGAGCATGATCATTCTCTCTTGGTTTCTGTCTGCGTTGTTTAAATTAAGACTTTAACCCCCCATCAAAGGTGTCCATGTAAGTGCTGTTGGGTTTTGAGGTTAAGTAACCACAGACAGACCTCACTGCTGTTCTGGAGCCTCAGCAACCCCCAGGCTCTGGCACGGCCTCTGCTTGTGCTTCTCAGCACGTCGTTGTTCGGCAGCAGTCACGGTGATGCCCTTTGCCTCTCAGTAGTGTTAAAAGTCATTGGTGCTGCCCTGTGAAGAGATCTTAGTCACTGTGGGCTCGACCCAAAGGCCAGCTGTGCTTTGGCTCAGGTTCTCTTAAGCACTCCACTACTCAAGTGCATAAGTAGTCTCACTGCCTAGAGTCTGGCTTTTGATGAATCACAGAGAAGAAGAGAGGAAAAAAATAACATGGGGATTTCTTTTTTGATAGAGAAAGGTTTACAACAAAATAAATCCACCCTAATCTCTGAAGTATTAAGAGGGGATTTAGAGAGGGAAATGTAATAATTTTTTAAATTTTAATTCCTCTGTAATTAGCATTTCTTTTCAGCATTAAGAAAACTTGTTGTTAGTCTGCTGCTGCTATGGCTTCTGTTCATATGAGTTGCCAAAGTCATTGTCTTTGAATTGGTATCCCTGAAAGAGGTTGCTGAACTATGACATGTCCTTTAAATAACACTTCCTTTTCACTGTTGTAGGTAGGGATGGGCAGTGTTCCTCCTGTGCCTCTACCCACTCTACCTATAGGGAGGGGGCACTTGGGTGGAAGGGGCTATGCAGGGCTTGCCTTTGGTCTGTGCTTTTAATCACACAGCACTATTTAGGTGATTGGTGGATACACATACTTACTTGAAGTGTTTGCCCGAGAGTTGCCTGAACTCTTTCATGTTACTGATATTTTAAAGGTGGCTTCCAGTTTTGGGGAGAAGTGTGGGATAAGAAGCTGCTAGCCAAGTCCCAGGGGAGCCCACTCTGACTGAGTGACAAGCACATATGCAAGAGTAAAGCAGCAAATGGAGTTGACTCTTCACCTGCTGACTCTTGTTAGCATATCATGGAGAAGAGAGAAAAGGGAAGTCCCTCCCTGCCTTAATTTTGCTGCCCGAGAACTGCAGGGAGGGCTGGACTTGTGCATGGACTTCAGGTACCTTTCAGTCCTGGCCAAAGGGCCAGGACAAAGCAGATTCACCTGGACCAGAGCTGTTCTTTCTGTTCAGCTTTTTCATGCCTTGCTTCTGTTAAGTGATTTGATGTTACATAGCCTGTGTTATTAGGGTGAGCCAGTGAGAGGTCTACCTTGATGTATTTGATGTGATACATCTCTGCACTACTTTTGTCACCCATATTCTACCAAAAAATCTACCTACAGTAAACCAGTCCTGGGAAGAATAGAAATCTGTGAGTACTAGTTCAGCTGCATGTGGAAGGGATTTTTCTGAAACAAAAGTGGCAGATCAGCATGTACAAATGGAGGCAGGGGCAAGCAACTTAAATATAGGCATGAGTGAAGCTTCTGCATTTGGTTTTGAAAGGACTGGGCTGAATGGATTCATTTTTGCAGTCTCTATTGTTTGTGTAGCCTCTTAATAGAAAGAAAAAGAAAAATGAAAAGCAGATGAGCCTTTTTATCATGGGGAAACAAATCTAGTGTTTTCCCATGCTTAAACTTTAGTGCAAGCGTGACTTTTCTTCAAGATGTTGAGTACCTAATCTATAAAATGAATGGGTGGTGGTTTTGTCAGGAGTGGTTCCTCTTGTGGCTTGCACTGTAGGTATGAGGTCTGCTTATACCATTCTTATGTGTATCGCAGGGCTGAGATGCTGCAGTTCTCTGTGAGATAAAATAGTCAAGCTGAAAATGAAACAAAGCTCCAACTGCATCCCTCCTTGTGTTTAGCAGAGATAAACTACAGTGGAGTCTCAGTGCTGCTCCGTTTGGCTTCTGGCAGCAGCTTTAATTGGTAAAATGCAGATTTTTTTTTTGATCAAGAGAGGATTATTCTTGTTATCAGTCTGGAGCATCTTATTTCAAGATGAAAAGGCTTCGCTGAATTACAGATGCCAACATTTTTACAAAGCACTTTGGCGATTGACATCTCAAAGAGAAAGTATGATTTATTAGCCTGTAATGGCTAACACTCAGCACCGGGCTAGGTCCCACTGATTTGTGAAATTGCTTAATATGAATTGCCTTTTTGTGCAATTCAAGCCCCAGGTTTTTCAAATAAACTTAGAATATAAAGTGTATGAAACATTACATACCTGAAAAGGGAGAAGGATAATGGGACTGTGTAGCTAAAAAGAAAAGAAAAGCGAAAGGAAGAAAGGGATAAAGAAAGAGAGAGGGAGAGAAAGAAAAAGAGAAAGAAAAAAGACAGAAAAAAATACCTACTTCTAAATCCATCTTGATGGTGCTTTTTTACAGTAGTTTGGTTGAAATGTTGGCAGGATAAAGATTAATAACAAGCCTTGTCACTATCAGTACTTGCTTGTCGATTCTCTGTAACAGGGCTGTCTGTTCAGCATGGAAATTATTGATTAAATAAAAATTGCTATTAGATTGTGATGTGATCCATAATCACAAACAATGGTGGACATTCTTCTTTCAGATCCCAAGCCATGCATCAAGTTTTTTCTTGCAGCAATTTATATTGTGCTGACACCCACACCCATTAGGCTTTTATCCTCTCCTACATGTGCCAAGAAAGCACGAAAAGAAAGAGCAGCAGCAACACAGCAGTGGGTAGGCACTCACTAAATTTCCAGAGAGAAGCACAGTACAGATAAGTCTGTTCTTTGCTTCTGGTTAGCACCTTAGCTCAGAAGTGATTCCTGCCCGATAAGGGCAACCATGCCTTGAATGCATCCAGGGCGGCCCAGTATGGTTTGCAGGAGGGGAGGGTTGGGCGGTATTATTTTAGGGTTCTGCAGCACAAAGGACAAGTGTCTTTCCCATATTTATTTAGCTCTGCTTCCTAATTTGAGGAATTCAGGATTGGAGCACATTACTTAAAGCTGCATTATTTTAGGCTGAATTAATTGAAAACATAATATCTCACTCTTCACAGCACATGTGAGCATGGTACCAGCTTTCTTTCTCCTGTGAAATCCTTTTTCTAAAACTAAAGGAAACTTACTGGAAAAAAATAAGTTTGAGAGTTTGGCTACTTATAGGAGCTTCTCTGTCCCTTTGTTTCTGAATACCTTAAACAACATATGTTTGTCAGAACTGATCAAGCCCATCTGGCCTGGCTGCTAGGGAGAAGCATTCCTGTAGCTCTGGTCTGTTTATTGTAGAGTGTTTTGCCAGTTACCAGCATCAGGCAGGATTGCTACAAGAGTTCTGTACCCCTCTGTACAAGAGCTGAGAGTAGAGAATTTTAATACACTGTGGATATGCAGTGATTTTGTTGTTAGTGTAAGTTTTCTTGAAGTGAAGGCTGTATCCTTTAAACCATTATCAGTGCTAATTATCGAACAACGTATTGTAGAATTCCTCTATCTCACTACCATTGGAGTAGTGTTTACATTTCTTTATTGTGCCTATATTATGTGTAATATTGCGTCAGATAAGCAAGAAAATCCTGCCTGCAATATTTGACCATTTGCCCCATTATACTCCACTTTAAAGCGTGTTTAACAGCAAGCTTAGATTACTCCAGTATGCTGGGCAAGTACAAAGTTTTCAGGCTTGGCCACTGTCATTTAAATCAAGAGACCACTTCATTTTGCAAAGTCAGAGCATGTGCCTTGCACGCCTCCCTCCAGTGCAGCCACTCTCTCTGCATGGATCAGAGCCAAAGGATTAGCAGCCAGGAAATTAATTGCCAAGGGGATTCTGACACTTACGGATAGTAAAAAAAGCCTGAACAAAGAAGTGTGTTTTATATGACATTCTGAAGGCGCCAGGCTCCAGTTCTGAAATGGTTTTGGGTGAGGAAGAGTTAACTGCCCTCTGGTTTGCTGCTGTGGATTTCTATGGTTGCCTGCCAGCACAAGTCTGTCCCATTCAAATAGTGGCACAGTGGTACATAGGAGAAGATAGGGATCTGTGAGACAAACTGGACTATTTAGGATTCATTTTTAGTTACCAAACGCCCTTGTAAGTTCACTGAAAGTCAATTAAAGTTAGTGTGTGGAATGCAGGGTCAGAAAAAAATTTGCCTTGGTTCTTTTCTAAGTGTTTTAGGTGATAATCTCATGTACTTCTAAGAAATCCTGCACAGTTTTCATTGCAACAGCTCAAAATACATCTTTAGATACAGCACAGGACTTTTTATGGCACATATGAGAGCACAGAAAAATGTTATCCCATGGCAAAAAAAGGTGAAAGAAGGTAACTCTGCTGCTGCTGCTGCTGCCTGAAACATCAAGTGTGACTAATTTCTAAAACGGGACAGAGACCTTTGCTAGCCCTGAATTTGCTAGAATGTGACAGGGCTGATTAAGCCTAGCATGGATACAAAAGGGGAATTCTAAGTGGATGTCCAGTAAAAAAAAACCCCAAGGGAGGTCTTAGAGCAGCAATAAACTGCTGCGTGTGCTGAAGCTTGTTAGATGTGTTTTTTGGAGGTGTTGGGAGGAAGAGCCCAAATTACTTCCTCCAGTCCAGCTGGGATGTCATGGCTTTAACACACTGCTGCTGCTGTTAGCTACTGAGGCTGGATTAATTCTACCAGGATCTCATCTGCGATTAAATATATCTTTAAACATATATTGCCTAGTAAAGATTTTGGCATTGCTTATCACTGTCAGCATCTTTCTTTGTAGTTGCTGTGAAAAGTGTTCTGTGTTTTTAAGTCACTATATTTCCAGTTTTTGTAAAGGTTTTTAGTGCCTTTCATTGCTAAACGTGGATCAGGCATTATCTCTAATCTGAACCTCAGGTTTCATAGTTTATGTATAAGGAGACACTAAGAGCATTTAAGTGGTATTTTAATCATATGAACAACTTGTATGTGTCCATGTGGTAAGCACAAGGGCTGTAGTTACAAAAAGTTAGAAAGATTTACTGATTGATTTACACAGGAAGATCCTGCTGAGGAATATATTTTCTTTCATTTTAAGTGGAGCAGTATTAGCTATGCTGTAATTATTAATAAAGTACTAAAAGTAGAAGAAAGTACATGATTATACAAAATCTCACCGAAGGTTAAACCAAAGGAGGTGCATGTTTTTCAGCAAGTCCTATATACAAGCTTAGTGCTAGTGCCCATATGCTTAATGCACCTTGAAAAGCAGATCCGATTTAAATATCTGACATTTACCTTGCTATTTATCCCCTTTAGGAACAAAGGAATTTTCAGTAGAAGAGGCAGTGGTTTAACTTTTTCGTAAAGGATCAAATATTTTGGTAATCTTTCTTCTTAGGTAGATGACCCATTGTACCACTCCTGGAGCATGGAAGAATTCAAAATCTTGTTAAAATGGTACTTTTTAGCTTTTCCTTATTTTCTCTTGTATATGAGCTTTCATAGGTTTCTAAATTGGTTCATGGGATTAAACAGTTTGTCTCTGCTAATATAAAATTGTATAAAGCTGCTGTAATATACAGTTACATTTTGACTCAAAGAGCCCAATGATTCTAAACTGGTTCCAGTGTATTTCCAAACACATCCACTGAAAGGCAGTGTAAATTTTAACAGATTTTTGTCATTACAGCCTTACAATTTTTGTAAAACAGCTCTCTTTATATATTCATTTGGTGCACCAGTTGTTGGGATATTTTGCTGGGTACTTCCTTTATTCCATTTTTTTTTCCTCTGTAGGCTCTTAAGCTTTTATTTCTTGGCTCCACTACTCTGTCTCTGCTGTGGAATGTAAAGATTAGGAATCTCTTCCAATTTTACTTTTTTGTGAACATGTCCTATGTTAAAGGAGGTTGTTATTACTTTTAGCAAGGTTTGAATCCATAGCTCAAAAACTAACTAGAAGAGTTGCTGAAGCCCCACTCCTGCAGAGAGCTCAGTGTGTTTGGACCCATTCGAATTTAATGGGCTCCAGGCTGCCGTAAGAGCTCATGTCAGCAGAGCAGCTCACTAAACCAGGATCTGTGCATCTTGGCCAGGAGCAATGGCTGGAATTTATCAAAGCCAAACAACATGGGGGGAGAATAGTTAATTTCAGGTTTAATATATACAGCAAGTCTGATTTCCATTGAAGTCAGATGAGTTATGGTGGCAGAAAGGAGGTATATATTTTTTGTCTTTTGCAGAAATGTGGGAAAACATCCAAAGTATTTAGTTCTGCCTTGTGTGTGCTGGTGTGCTTCCGTCAAAAGCAGGAATGGTATTTTCATTCTTCATACTATTTGCAAATAAGATGAAATACCTGATTGTAATGCCTCTTTATGATTACTTCCTTCTCATGTGTGCTGGCAGGAGTCCTCTGTGGTCTGTCTTTGCAGAGAATCCAGAAATAGAATATATGCTTTTAAGTGTGTTATACTAACATCTGTAGCAATGCTAAGTGTCGAGCTGTTCAAGTTTTTCAGTTTTTTTTTTAAGGTAAGTCCTGTATATTTTTGTTAAAGATTGTACACAGATGTATGTGAGTTCAGATTTGTAAAGAAGAGTAAGCCACTGCTCCTTGGGTACTGCCTGTGAGGGAGATTTTTAACATGGTTTTCCTGGAAATTCTCCAGCAGTTGCACGTAAAATCAATTTTTTATCCTTAAATGCAAAGATCATGAAGCAGAAAATTTTGAGGTTGAGCCTCAGGTGGTTTTCTCTCCTTCCATATTCAGCCACTCCTAGAAGGTATCACAGTACATTTTCTAGGCAACATTCACTGGCAGTCTTAGAACCAGTGAAGGGCAGATGTTTGGCTAGTCTATACCCTCTTCTCCATCCAACTGTAGGAAAACCTCTCCCTTGTTTGTGCACTATTGCTTTGGCTAATTTGAGGGAGAAACATCTAAAGGATTTCAGGGCTATGGGGAGCTCTTTGCAATGTGAATTTCCTCTCTTGTGAGCTTATGACTTGAACAGGCATTGCACCTCCTTGCAATCATGCTGTAGAGCTGTTTCCTGAAGGCAGGAATTCTTGCAGCTCAAGCTGTAGGATTCCTGCCTGTAGCCACTTCTCAGAAAGCCTGTGGGGAGAGCTTGGAGGCATGTGTGATGGAGAAGAATGAGAGGAAAGCAGGCAGAACAGGCTGAAGGTCATCAGTGCAGGGCTAAGGTATAGGATTTGGGAGAAGACCACTTTCATTTGCTATTGCACTGCAAAGATCAACATCACAGTTTCATCATGTAGTCAGCAGTGGGTCTTAAACCCTTCAGTAAATGGCCTTCATCAGCTTTCTTCTTCCAGCCCTGGTCTTTCATGCCAAGTTTGAATTCTCTATCACTGATACACACTTCACCTTTCTTTTTTCTCCCTCTGCTTTTCTCCTTGGTAGTCTGTTTTCGGGCTCTTGTTATGCTGCAGGTACCAAATAACCCTATATTTTCCTCATATGACCTTTACATAGAGGACAGGGGAAATGTAGGTGTAAATGGGGAACCTAAATGTGAAGAGCTTTAAAAAAACGAAGTAGAACTGAGGCAAACACATATATATAAAAGCTGCTTTTTGTAAAAGTGAATTCTGTGCATTGCTTAAGTCTTAGTAAAGTTTAAAGTTAAAATGGAGTTCTACCTGTGATGTTGCCTTTTAAAAAAAGAAAAGCCCTAGAGCAAAAGGCTTTTTAGCACTGCAGTTCAGATGCTCAGAGCAGCTCTAAGCCTGTGTTCAAAAACACACAGTCTACGCCAAGAAAGATCCTGAAGCAAGTGGAAGTTGGAGGAGAGTTTGCTAGCACCCATGCATTAGTGTGGAGCGTGTAACACAACCTGCAGGAGCTGTGCGGGGAGCACTGCGGCAGAGGCAGCCAGGAGGGCAGCCAGGAGAGCTGGGAAGCACTGCAGACAGCAGGCAGGTAGGAGGAGATGTTGGGAGAAACACCAGGAGTGCTCAGCTTGTGGTTAGCCCCTTGTATTCTTCCAGGAGCACTGCAGGGGCACTCCTGCCCTACAGGCTCCTTCATCCCAGTGCCCCAAGAACTTGTTGTCCTCATGTAACCCTTTTGCATCTTTCCCTGCTTCAGCATTTCTCAGAAGAGCGGGGCTTCTCCTTGGAGAGCAGAGATTTAACCAAAACACCCCTGTTTGAGAACAATTGACTTGAGCATTTGGCTTGTGGTTTCCACTATTGGTTCCTTCTGCAGCCTCCTCACAAAAATGCAGTTAGCCTGCCCTTGGGCAGGTCACGGATTGGGCAGGTGGCTGAAGAGAGAAGTTGAGCTTTTTTTTTTTTTTTATAACTTTGCTGAAATAGGGAAGCTGTGATACCTTGCTTGAACTAAAGGCAAATGTGATACTAAGCATCAGTGCTGGAGGAGATGGTGAAACCCAGTTACCATGACAGCATGCTTTGAAAAATTACTTCTCTACAGTTGGGGAAAAAAAAAAGGAGTAAAGAAAGCTGGAATTCTTGTACTATACCAGCTTCACCTGTTAGTGTCCCAGCTAGTAATACAAGAACACAAGTTCAAAGAAAAACAAGGCACTTGATTTTTGACAGAGTAATGGAAGAGAACATCAGAGAAGAAACAAACCTGAGAGTCACGAAAACACCTTTTCTACCTGTAAAACTGGAATGATTAATGTCCACAACATTTATGTTGGTGTCCTGGCAGAATCTCATTTATTAGATTTTCAGGTTTATCGAATAAAGATGCAATTTCTGCCCATTGCTTTATAACTGCATGCTCTGACACAGGAAATCAAGGGAGAGCTGTAAAACATTGACCTTGATGGAGTGCATTTTGCTGCTAACAGACTTAACTGTACTGCATACGTGAATACATGTGTATTAAATGAAACAAGAACAAGATGTGATCTTATTGGGAAAGAATCCCTGCAATATCCCATAAGTTCCATTCACTCCACAGAATATACCAGAGCCTACCAAAAAGCTGTCCAAAACCTGGAAACAGATACAGGCTGAGGGAGTTGGTTCCCAGCCTGACAAGAAAGCTGTGTTTGCCCTTTTGGTATTCAATCACATCCATACTGGATAACTACTATATCAGAGATTAAAAGAAGGTCATGCTGTATTATGAACCACTGTCTTTATTTTTAGGATTAGATAACTTTTCTCTTTTTTTTCCCCCACTGATTCTCTTTATATCCTAAGGGCAGATCCTTTCTCTTGGGTCAAGAATGTAATAAGGCAGGTTTTCCTCTCTCCAGGATATTGTGTCTGTCTCACTGTGTTTAAATTGCCACAGAAAGCTCTTCTGAGCAAAATACAGTATTTTCTTTGTACAAGAGCCAATGATTGACGTATCCATGGGGACTTCTCTGTCTTTAGCATTTAAACATGCAAGTTGGATATGTTTAACCTATTGATAGGCAACAAAGACAACTACAGGATTTACTGCAAGAGAACAAAAGAAGAAGTAGAAAGAAAATATCTTTTTTTTCTGGGGGATTTAGAAATTTTATTGTTGTTGTTAGGGCAGAGAGATAAAAAATAATCAGACCTATATTTTTAGCTGAAAGAGGGAGGTGAAAAGGAAGTCATGGTGAGCTGTGTCCTTTGAATTAGCATATTCCTGTTTATTAGTAATACAGTTACACATTTACAGAACAAGACTTATCCAAGCCCATAGGTAAAAAGTCATCTGATTCACCATGTCTTGCTTAAACAGAATTTAAGGTAAAAAGATGATTCCTGTTCAGACATAAACTCCACAAAATGCAAAAGTTCATCAGTTATTATTTATTTGATTGCTCTTGGCCTTTGTGCATTCCTTGCATCTGAACTTGTATGCCCCATGAAACAGGGACAGTCTCTGTCCGTGTGCTACATTGAAGCCCAGATCTTTACTAAATTTTTGCATGTGACTGTAAACCCAGTCTTCTTCCAGTGGCAGCAGTGCTGGTCCAAGAAAGCTGTTGACCCTAATTATTTGTTGCAACATCTCTGAGGTTCCCTTCAGTGTACCATTTATTTGGGAATGCCCCCTCAGACACTGGAATCCTCCTTTCTTACTGTTTTCATCCTCTCTTCCAGCCATTGGTTTCCATGCTGCCCTTCTCTTGTGCCTGTCATCCCTGTCCTTCTACATACACAGGTTATCTCAAGTTATAAATCTTGATAATTTTTCAGTTGACTTAGGGCTTCTAATTTTGATTCCTCCCTTTCTTCATTGATTGCTGTTGCCAGTTCTCAAGGGACAGAAATGGGTATTCAGAACAGCACAGTAATAACTGAGCTTCAAGCATGAATTCAGCTGGAGTGCTGACTGGAGTCTCTTTTTATTCTTATAATTAAGTATTAATAGTCATGGACACAGAGTTCAAATGTTAAGTTTGTAAAATAGGTGAGTTACATTTCCCATTTTCCACATGCTTCATTCCTTTTTGAAATAACTGTTACTTAACTGAAAATTCCTTTATGTAGTACTTTTTTTCTTAATGACTAAAACATTTTTAGTCACACTGGAGTTACAAATATTTGCAGTATATGTACAATTTTGTGTGCTTTTATCCTGGTTTTGGCTGGGATAGAGTTAATTTTCTTCCTAGTAGCTGGTACATTCTATATTTTGAATTCAGTATAAGGTTGATAGCATACAGATGTTTTAGTTGTTGCAGAGCAGTGCCTACTCTAAGTCAAGGACTTTTCAGTTTCCCATGCTCTGCCAGGGAGCAGGTGCACAGGAAGCTGAGAGGGTAACACAGCCAGGAACAGCTGACCCAGACTGACCAAAGGGATGTTCCATACCACAGAACATTATGCTTAGGGTATAAACTGGGGGATGTTGGCTGGGGTGATCAATTGCTGCTCAGGGGCATGCTGAGCATCAGTGAGCAGGGGGTGACCAAGGGTATTGTGCATTGCTTGTTTGTATTGGCTGTTATACATGTCCCTGTTCTTTTCTCCCTTTTCATCATTATCATTATTAGTGCTATTAGAGTATTTATTTTGCATTTTAAACTATTCTTATCTCAACCCATGGATTTTACCTTTTTCCAGTTCACCCCATCCTGCTGGCTGGGGCTAGTGGGAATGAACCTGGTAGGTAGTTGTTGGCTAGTGTTAAACCACTACAACTGTTAAAAAAGCCACACTCCTCTCACATGTAACACAAAAATATCTGATTATGAAATGTGGCATGCCACTAGTCTTCATTTAGGTTTACAATCATGACCATATCTAGGGTGAGCAAGGGGCTTAATTTGTTAATATTGGAAAATGTTGAAAATCAGGTATAGAGATAGAGTGATGAGATCAAACACTGTGAGGTGAAGAGTGCAGTGCACAGACTATTTAGTGTATTCATTATCCACCGAGGAAATTGCTCTGCAATTTAAGAGCATGCAGTGCTCTTAAGATCCAGGTGATCTTAACTGTGTGTATTCTATTTTAGTAAAGGTGTCAAGATTGTGGAGGCACTGACCTGCTTTGGGCCAGATCAGCAAATTGTATAAATTGTCATGTTGCTAATCAGCATTAGCAGAGATCTGTCGCAACAGCATTTCTTAAATCTTCCATAAAGTATGAAAGACAGTATCAAGAACTCTAATGGAATAACAGTAAGTGCATCCAAAGGAAAGGAGGCAGAATTGGAGATAGTTATCTGAGCTTCTCCTCAGGCATGTGCCTATGTGGAAGTGCAGAGTTCTTCATGTATTGCTGTAGCTTCCATTTGGCTTTAGGAACTGCAACCAGCTTAAGCGTTTATGCCACCATAAGGGCTTAAAGCAGCTTAAGTGCTTCTTCCGTCTCAGGAACTAAAAATGGCTTAAGTGCTTATGCCATCCTAAGGACATGGGGTCAAAAGTGTACTCTCAACTTGAGCAGCAGGGAGGAGACACTGGTGTCTTGGAGCTGTTTAGCCTGGTAGTGCCTGCAAAATCTTTTTTAAGGAAAGGACAGACAGGATCTGTACCTATTTTCCATCAGATAAGAGGAAATTAAAATGCATGCATTGTTCCAACAGAGAGTCACAGAGGTTAGGGAGAGACTCGATTGCAGTGATTGGAATGTGTCCAAGAAGTCTGCTGGGGATTTCACTCCATGGAGATGCATTTTTTTCCTCCTCACAATGAGATTTCTATTGCCACAGGAGATTTCCTGGCTCACAAAGACTGCCTTTATATCCTGACTTTTTTATGATGCCTTTGTCTGTTCATCTTGCTGTGGATCATGGAGTCAACCTTTATCAATATGTTAACGAATGGTAGGGAGGCCCATCTGATGTCATCTCTCAGTTGCCTGACTACCTAAAATGGTAACAAGGAGCAGTGATAAGTTGCGTATTGCATCCTCGGGGAGCAGGCAAGCTTGGGGACTTGCTCAAGTGCTGCCCTGTCACTGTTCTGAACACTGATATTCTTTCTGCAGTCACTTGGCTATCACAGGAGGCTGTGTAGGTCAAGAACCTCAGAAGTATGCACACCACTCATGAACAAGTGACTGCTTTGATTGGGAATCAGATCTAAATACTTCTGTGAATGTGGCCTTTAGATTTCCTCGGCCTTAAGTCTCTGCCTCAACTGTGTCCATAGTAAAAGATACTCTTTTCTGAGGTTTATTGTTTGGAGAGGTACATTCACAAGCTATGAGGTACTCAGAGGCTTTGGTAATAGTCTCAAGTCTAAAGTGAATGTGAGATCTGTACTTACACCTCAGTGGTGACAGAGAAGTTTGAATTCTGTTACACCAAGTCGGGTGAGCCCTGGTGTACTTCCCACTATTCTGGTCAAGAAGGCTGAAGTTGTACTAGAGCAGGTGAAGAGGCTGAGAGAGCCACTAATGGAGTAATACGGTCCTCAAAGTGGCAATGGGAATCTGGGAACAAAATGACAAATGGGACTTGGACTTCCCCACCTCAAGCCAAAGCAGGTTAAGAGGAGAATGAGGACTTGGTCACTGAAGAGAAGACCAGAAGGAACTAGTTTATTTAATCCAGCAAATGAAGACAGAGAGGAAAGTGCTGTCTGCCAGTTTGTTAGGGTGGGGAAGGGGGAGAACTAAACACTCTGCAGGGAAGCAGAGCTGTTTAAGCTAAAGGATAGTGTTGGCACAAGAACAAATGAATTTAAATTGGCTGTGAATAAATTGAAGCTAGAAATCAGTTGCTAACCAGCAGAAGAGTGAGTTCCTAGAAGCGCCTTCCACTGGGAGCAGAGGGAGCTGATCACCAAGGTACTTAGAAGCTGAAGCTCTGTTCATGACCAGGATTATGTGCAGTGGGACTTGGCATAGTGAGGGGATGGGTCTGATGACCAGGAACCTGTTTCTAACTGTATGTGAGCTTAAGGACAAATCTACATTCCCTATGCGAAACACAGAAATAAAAGTGTTCCCTGCAGGACTTGCAGGTCAGGGACAGCTAATCATCTTCCAAACCAGCTTCAGAGCTAGTCTAGTACTGCCAGACCCATCCTTTGCATATGTCCTCTCTGTGGGCTCCACAGCTCTCTTGTGCAGCTGTGGGACGAGCTGTGTTTAGCAGCTGTTCCATTGCGATGCCTCTTCACCTTTCACACTTTGTCCCCTTTGCATCAAATGCAGCAGCTCTGCTGGTTTGAGGGACTTTCTGTTGCAGTACAGTACAGGGGGAGTTCTGTGGTAGATGGTTTAAATGCTGCCTCTGCTTAATGTCAGTTATTTAGCACCTCCTTTTTAATTTTTTAAAATACAGGGAAATAACTGTGAGGAGATAGAAGTCTGAAATTGTCACTGTATAACGGAAGTTAAACCTAATTTTGGCAATGGTGATATGCCTTTCCCTCTGCCACTAACTTACCTCATTATACGAATACAGCATGGTCTCTTCCCCGTTTTCTCCTACACTTTAGGGTAGCATGTCTAGGTTAGAAAACAGAAATGTGAGATTCTCCCAGAGTATTCTGCTCTTGCCAGCAAATAACACTTTGCTTTCAGGTGCAATCTCAGTTGCAGTGACATTCTTTTTCTGATGTTCCTAAGTTTTTCCACTGGTATGGAGAGGCTTTTCCTCCTGCTATTTGACTACTGTGAGAGCACATTTGGCCTTTGTTTATGTACTGAATAGCTAAGGGGTACCATGCAGTCAGCTAGGACATGTGCAGATTCTCCTTTCTTCTAAAAACCCTCTTGGAGGAGGGAAATAGAACACTAAGATTATTGCAGATCCTACCCCCAGTGTCACCTCATCTCAGCTGCTGCAATATCGAGTAATAAGTATGGTTGGTATGGATTACATGAGAACATGCATGATTTAGGGCACTCCCTTTTCAATAGTATTTCTTACCATTTAAGCATTTATGCTTCCAGGATACTGTGGATTGAATTTCCCATTACCTCTGGTTTTTGAGATTGCCCAAGTAGAGATGACAGGAGAACTTCAGCCTTGATTTCAGTTAATCAGGTGGAGTTTTATGGTCTGGAATTGAAATCCACCTTAGAGCTTCCTTCTTCAAAGGCGTGTCATTCTGAGACAAAATTAGTATTTAGGTCAGCTCCCTCTGTTTGTTTTAGGGTATTTTAGAACTGGATGATACTAACATTTTTTTAAGAAAAGAAAATGAGCCAGGACAGAGGTTTGGTAATGAGCATTGAAGTAGCATGAAAGTGACTGGTATTCTGCAAATGACCCCTGTTTAGCGGCTTTTTGGAGCTGTGTGCAACGGGAGATAGCTTGTAGAATTCCAGCTTTTAATGGTTTGGGTTTTTTGTTTTTTGGTTTTTTTTTTTTCGGGTCAGAAATTCTTAATAATACAGAGCTGGTGCTTCAGAGCCTTATGCTAGCGAACCTGACACTAGGGAGTAATATCATTGGCTTTCATGCGCCTATTTACTGTAATAAGGATTACAGACATAAGTAAAACTTGCAGGTTTGGGCCCACAAAATTAAAAGAAAAGCCTTTTCACACCCTGAAACTGCATCAAAATTCAATTTTACCAGGAAAAAAAAAATCCTTCTGATCTAGTCCCTGAAATGTGACATTTCATGGGTGTAATAAGGTTACAAACAGATTATAAATTGAAACCCTATAAATCCTTATTGTACTGTACCAAAGCTTCTGCTTTGCATAATACTCTTATTCCTGACTGTTCTTTGTTTTACAAGCTCAAAATTGTCCATTTCCTCTCATAATAGAGACCAGGGAGCCAAAAACACCGTGTAAAATCCAAAGGTAATTATCTGACTCAAAGAACCTGAATGCCAGAGTTCACAAACTTCTGAACTTTTCTAAATGGTGTTGTTTGCACAGTGAGACCTCCCTCCTATTTAAACATGTTGCAAAAACTGCACATTCTTTCTGCCAAATGATAATGGTAAAAATTCCCAGTGTAGATTTAGTTTGGGGTTTGCATTTATGTAGTTCTGCCTGTATGTCCATAGCAAATGGCTGATGAGTTTTCTCATCATAACTTGAGCCAAGTGAAGGTGTTTGAATCTCAGGATGACAAATACTGTGAATCTCCTTACCTGAGAGTACTGCTGGTGCTGATTTTGTGTTTAGCAAGTGTCTTCCTCCAGACCAGCCTTTCAGTATTTGGATATGTTTGTAGGTCTGCTAAAATATCACCCCTCTGCAAAAAGCAATTACACAGCTCACCAAATAAGTTACCCAGATTAGCAGATCACAGACTCATTTATGCCAGGCTTTCCCTAAAGGTGAGGATCCTCAGAGGGATTGAATGAGAATGAGATGGATTTGCAGGTGAGCTCTCAAGGGCCACTTGGAGCATCAGAGCAATGAGGAAAAACAGCACAAAAGGGGGTTTGACTGTAGGAAGATCAGAGAGAGAGTCTAGGAAAGGATTGATAGAATAAGAGGGCAGGACAAATGTCTATGGAGGGGCACAGTTATGAGGGACCAGAGGATGATCACAAGGTATTTGACAGGTAAGGTGGTGATGGAGAGAGGAAAATGGTCATCACCACTCTCACTAAGCTTTGTCAGCTGCTACAGTGAGCCTGGGCTGAGGAGGGAGTGAGGAAAGGACTTTTAGGCCCATGAGAAAGGTCAGTTTTAGAGGATTCTCATGCTGTTAAACGCTAGAGTTCTAGAGTGCAGGGTGCAAGCTGATTTGCAGGGACAAAGAGAAAAAACTGTCCTATGGAGATTTTCTCTGAAACAGCCTCCATGGTGCCTGAGTGTCCACACAGCAGGAGGTAAAAGGAGGTGCTGTGGTGAAGTGATTGATCCAGCCTCGAGGTTTTTGTATCAAATGGAAAGCCTGTGTCACGCACTCAAGTTTCATCCCCCTCGTGGCTGTGTAGGTTTAACCACATAACGCAGTCTGTAGTGTTTACAGAGAGACTTGGCCATTAATTACTTGAATGCATTTAATTTTGCCCTGTTACTTCTTTGTCTTTCAAGAAGGAGCACACATTACCCTCACTGAACTCTTTTGATGCCATTTCACAGCACAGGGCATGTGTATGCTTCTGGCACGGGTGTGTGCATTATGAATGGCTACAGGTCTGCACTAGGAACATTAACTTGCAGATTTCAAGTCATATGTTGCCCAGCACCTCTGCTCTGTTCATGCATCCATAACAACTTTCATGAAATGGCTGTAGAGTTTCAGAAAAAGAGCTGTCATCTTTTACAGGCAATGGATGTCTGCTTTCCATGGCGATGGTGCATAATTTTGAACATACGTGATTTTATGTGGCATTCTGACTGATTTCAAGACTTCAGAAAAGATTGGGATTATCTTCTTTTGTGTTCCAGTATGAACTGCTGAGTTTCTGTATGGCTCACATTTTCTGTGGGTCCATTATGGAACAGATACAGATTTCATCCATGTGCTGTGATCAAATAAAAACTGAAAAGATTTTTTGGTGGTACCCTAGTGGGAATAATGTCATTCGCTGAGTAATGCAGCCATCTAGTGGCACCGTGACAGAAGTACGGCAGTGTGGAGTGATTTCTACAAGAGCCTGAGAGGATGAGTTGTTAGCTCCTAGTGGAAAAAAAGACTCTGAAAGTCCAGGTGTAGTTTTCTTTTCTTTTGTTTTCGAAAGCTGTGCAAAAAATTTCAAACAGTTAAACCTTAAAGAAAAACAAACCAATTTTGAGGCTGGCCCTGTTTCACCTGCCTGTTTCCACTCAAACACTAAGAGAATTAAATCCATTTTTAAATACTTTTCTGAACTAGATCTTAGTGGAAGAAACAAAGCAAGCTAATTTTGCGGAAGAGTACAAGGTACACAGCCCTGTCCTGCTTATGGATACACTTACGTGGATGACACTGACCACAGAAAGATGTGTCCGTGAGTCAGTGGGGCTGGGGCAGCTGTCACTCCCACACACATTCAGACAGAGCCAGACTTGGCAATGGCAAAAACTGGCTTGATGTATGCTTCAGTACTCAGAATTTATATTCACAGTGTGTAGGGCTTATTTCTGCTGCCACAATGTGTACATTTACTGAACCAAATACATTTACTGAACTAAAATGTGGGTAACAATGAGTGAGTTAAAATTCCAGTGGAAACTTGGTTTAGCAATTCTGTTGATTTTTCAGTTTGAAGGATATGTTTCTAAAGGCCCGATTTTATAAACCTTGTTTGTGTTGAGCAGCACTTAAGTAATGCTTCCCTGCTCTGCAAAAGCAGTATCCAGTGTGAATGGAGCCATGCATGAGATTATCCAGGATCCATTTATCAGCTTGTATCCCTGAGGCTTGATCCAAAGCCTGTTGATCTCAGTAGAAAAAAAAACAAAACATGGGCCTTAGTGGACTTCCAGTAGGATCTATAATTTGCACCCTGTGGTCACTTGGAAGTGCAGATGATCCTTTTCTTTCAGTACTGCAAGGACCTGGTTCACATCTGAATCTGTGGTGTTCTTTCAATGTGAAATTACGGTAAGGCTGCAGCAGATACTGTATTTCTGTTAAGCTGTAACCTCTCTTCTACCTGAACAGCATATCAACAATGACCACATACATGGTGAGAAGAAAGAATTTGTGTGCCGATGGCTGGATTGTTCCCGGGAGCAGAAACCTTTCAAAGCCCAGTATATGCTGGTGGTCCACATGAGGAGACATACAGGGGAAAAGCCACACAAATGCACTGTAAGTAAAAGGGCCTGAATTCCAGGCTTGTACAGGGAAGTTGGGGCTGTGCAGAGAGCAAACAGAGCAGGACAAGTGCTGCATTTCCTGAGCTCATCTGTCAGACTCTTGTGGAGAAGAGACTGCCATGTCTGTTTTGTTATCCAGCACAACCAGATGACAAAAGCTTTAGGAGAGGGGATTCCCTGGATAATTTGCCCCACTTTCTCAAGTTTAAAGTACAAAGAAGCCTCAAATGGCATTATTAAACAGGGCTCAGTTTGCTCAATTATTTAAAGGCACTTTCTCTTACAGATCTTGATACTACTCCTGGCCACCAGCCTCCTGATGGCTTTGCAATGGATTTCAATCTTAATTGAAGTACACAAATACTATGCTCTTCTGTTAGAGAAGATTTATATAATGCTGAAAGCATTTTAACTTGAGCTGTGGTGGAGTTTGCTCGGGTGAAATTAAAATCCCCCAAATCAAAACTACATTGTATGAGGTTATGAAGTCTTGGAAAAATTCTAAACTTTTATAAGTCCACTTTTACTGTTTCCTGCAAGTCCAAAGATTAAAACTAAAGCAGACTTACTTCTCATCTGCAGTTTGAAGGTTGTACAAAGGCCTACTCCAGACTAGAAAACTTGAAAACACACTTGAGATCTCACACTGGAGAGAAACCATATGTGTGTGAACATGAAGGCTGCAACAAAGCTTTCTCCAATGCATCTGACAGGGCCAAGCATCAAAACAGGACTCATTCCAATGAGGTAAGTAAGCACAGCTTCAAAAGTTTAATATAATTCATTGTTGCACAGACTTAGAGTATGGTCATAGCAATGTATTACAGAGGACAGGCACAGCAACCCTCAGCAACCTGAAAGGAATGTAGGTTCTGGACGGCTCTTACCAGCACAGTGTTGCACAGACCTGGCATTTTATTATGTGTAGGAGAGATTTGAATGAGGGAATCTAATGGAAACGCATGCATTAACCAGGGGCAGATCCTGTTTTCCCTGTAAATCTGGGATTATTTTTCCCTCTGGAACTGGAAGGGCTCATTAAGTGCCTGGACCTATCCCCATGCCTGTGTTGGCACCAGGCATGGTGCCAACAGGCTGGGATGCAGCTTGCCCAGCATACTTTGAGGTGCTGCAGACAGCCACAGTCTCCACATTTGAAATCATGGGTTGCCTTTTAAGTTACGCCTTTTCCTTCTTCTCTGGCCTCTTTGACTCTTTCATCCCATCCTGAACAGACTTCATGGGCTAGGGATGCAGTAGAGGAAATATGACATTTTTCAAGGAAACCAGCTGTGGCAGTCACAGCTGTTTCCCAAACTCTCTGTGTAACATCTCATTAGTGTGTTTCCTGTTACTGCTGCCTCCTTTTTCAGGAATCACACCATCTTCTTGCATTCATTGTCGTGTTTTATTGCCCCATTTCAAGTTGCACACAATCATGTCATCTCAATCTCACCTCTCAGAGCCCACTCTCTCCTCCTTGACATGTTCCTAGACTCCTTCACCTCTAGCCTAAACCTGGAAGTACTGGATATTCCATAGCAGCTATATCCATTTCCACACAGCTTGCCTCTTTCTCTAGCTGGCAGTTGGGTCTGTTGCAGGCACACACTCGGGCCAGCAGATCTCCAGGGAGCATTCATTTCTTCCAGTCCCCGCCCTGCAGCATCTCTTCAGTCCCAAGGGAAGCAGAGGGCACTGCACATCTCTGAGTTTCCTCATCCCTGCCATATATGTTTTCAGCAGCCCAGCTAATAATGGCACTGAAACCCTGCAGTGATTTTTGTGAATGGTCACCAAGGTAGAAGGAAGTTCACCAAGTCTTGCCAATAGCTGTCTGAGCTTGCTTTCTTCATTCACTGTCTGAACCAATCTGTGTGCTGCCTAGTTGATGAGTTAGACCTTCTCATACTTAGCGATGTGACCTGCCCCTGTGTTAAGATAAAAATTTTGTGTCTAGCAGTAGGTCAGCCAGAGAAATTTTATGCTGCCTGTGATTTCTGACAGGTGCAGCCACAAGGGCAAATGAAACATTTTTTTAACCATTACTTCACACCAGAACAGGCTCATCTTCTAGGGTAACATATACTGGTGGAGTGATGTGAATACCATGAAAAACACAGACCGAATTCAGCACTTGCTTGCAGTGCCATTTTGATTTTAAGTAGGTAACCTACAGAGAGCCCTAAAAGCAGCTGACGTATCTTGATGATGATATGCCTTACTCATGCAGAGTGGAGCTAAGTGACTTGCATTTCCCTAGCAGCTAGAGAAAACCTGTCTCAGTAGCTCAACATCATCTCTGAATTGCTCATTTTTGCTCCTGTTCAAGTAAATGGGAGGGGGTTTTCCACTGTTGTCAGTGGAAGCAGTCTCAGGCATTAGCTGAGATATATATATATATATAAATACAGCTATGATGAAGCTGTATTTGTCAAAGGCTCCACTGTGCCATGTATAAGCAGACAGAGAAGCTCTGTGAGAAACCCTGCATGAGGGTCTCTTTCTATTTTTTGAAGGCTAGTATAAAAAAAAATGTTTAAACTAGTAGTTTCTTGGAAACAATTTAGTAATAAAAGTGAGTTTGCTTCCTGAGGCAATTGAAGGATTTAGGAAGTGCTCAGCTCTTCTTTCTAATCCCCTCACAATAGAAGAACAAAGGCTTTGTTAATTTATAAGATAGAAAATTTGCTTTATTCTACATTGCTTAGTGAACTATAGAAATTCACAGATAAAGAAAGTGGATTCTAAAAAAATGAGTGATGAGTTATGTTAGTAGCAGTAATAATAGTATTAGTGCATATATTGCTGCAACATGAAAATGGCACTGTCTCTTGTGCTTTGACATCGTACTGGTGATCTGAAGGAGCCAGAAAAAAATGTTTTCTTAATTGATTCTTCCTGAGCAAATGTTCCAGCATCTTTTCAAGGGAGTTGTTTCTCTCAGTGCCAAGGTAGTAGGTACTAGGCATACTGGGAATGCTATCAAACTGCTGAGGGCAAGGGACAGGGTTGAAAATTAGAACAGTCTTCATAAATTGCCATAGCTGAGTTGACTCTTCTGCTAAGTTTAGTGAAAACTCTGCCAGTTGGTACCCATGAGAGACTCTGCCCTCAATCAACTGTGCAGCACTAATTGCTACCTCCTGAACCAAGGAGAGCTAAAGGTTCTCCTTTAGGTGCAGCAGTCACAGTTCGATAGGACAAGGGGTGATGGCGTTAAACTGGAAGACGGTAGATTTAGATTAGTTCTAAGGAAGAAACTGATTAGTGCGAGCGTGGTGAGGCACTGGTAGAGGTCTCCCAGGGAAGCTGTGGATGCCCCATCCCTGGAGTTGTTCAAGGTCGGGGTTGAATGTGTGTTTGACCAAGGGGTCCCTGCCCATGTCAGGAGGGGAGGGGATAATTAGATAATCTTTAAGGTCCTTTCCAACCCAAACCATTCTATGATTCAGTTGTTGTAGAGACCATAAATTAGGTAACAATTTCACTGTGAAAGCATGTAACTGTGACACCAGCTGTGCTCCAAGGAGTTCTTCAGGAGTCCCACATGGAATTGAATCTAATATTAGATGGGGTTTGTGTCTTGTCAGAAACCATATGTTTGCAAGATACCGGGCTGCACAAAGCGCTACACAGACCCCAGCTCTCTCCGGAAGCACGTGAAGACTGTGCATGGCCCTGAGGCACATGTCACCAAGAAGCAGCGGGGAGACATCCACCCAAGGCCTCCGCCACCAAGAGACCCAGGCAGCCACTCTCAGACCCGGTCACCAGGCTATCAGACTCAGGGTGCAGCTGGTGAGCAGAAGGACCTCAGCAACACTACCTCAAAGCGTGAAGAATGCCTCCAAGTGAAATCTGTCAAGTCAGAAAAACCAATGGTATGCAATACACCGTGCCACTCTGTCCTTTTCTGCCTGCAACCAATTAGTAATCCCTTTATGAAATGGTCAAGTCTATAAACTCTAGCTCGCAAGGTTTGGTTTTGTGAGATCTTCTTCTGTGTTTATTTTGTAAAATGTTTTTAAAGCCTAAGAAATAGCAAATAAAAATAATCTGTGCAATATGGAATAAGTGCAGTACTGGCAACTGCCACAATAATTGTTTCTCTTAAAAAAACTCCATTTTCTGAAATAAGCATAGTATGAGAAAAACAGTGTTTTCAGTTTTTAAAGAAAACCCCACATTTTTTTCTACTCCTCTGGTTCCAGAAGAAAGATGGTGAATATGAATCTTGCAGGCTGAAAGCCAGAATAATAAAAAAAAAAAAAACCAAACCAAACCACAGCAAGTCCAAATTATTAAAATGATGATATTGATGATGATAATTTTTGGAGAACCTGGGGAAGCAGTCAGATTTTAGGGGCTTGAGGCTTTTGGGTCATGGATCAAACTGAAGCAGGATGAATTGACTTTCTTAAACAGTAGATGGGCATCTTTTGATAACATCTTTGTTGTGATGTGACCTCTTATGTTTATCTGATACTTACTCAAGTTAACCTAGTCCAAGTTTAACTAAATCAAGTTGAATTGACAGCCTGCAGGTCTTTCCTCTGGTTTACCTTAAGGTATTGCATTAAACCTTTGAAAGGGCTGTATTCCATTTTTTGAGATGCTATCTTTAATACACAAGTTCTTTTATTTGCCTGAATTTCATGTGCCATCTGCCCTGTTCACAAGGGTTAATTCAAAGGCAGCCACTCCATCCTCTTCCGCATCTGGGTCTATGATTCATCTGTGTATCCAGCCCTTGGGGACTACAAATATAAGCCCTTCAAATTCTCATACTGTTAATCATGCTGCAATTCAAAGTGATTACTCACTGAAATAGGAGTTACTGCTATGTTGTGCCTAAGGCTTATGCTCAAACTGTTCAGTATTAATACTGAATTCAAAAACTTTGAAGGGCTGAGAGTAAACTGCTGCTGAAGTCTAAAGGAGGTCCTCTGCCATCTTTGGTGATAACTATCTTAGTTTACAAAGGAACAAAATCTCTTTTGCTTTGCTAGGTAAACATGTAGCAGTACTGCGGCATGTTGAACAAAGTTTTAACAGGAAAATTTTTGGAAGAGGGGCTATAATACCTATAGCTTACATAGTATTAAATATTTCTCACTGAAAATTATATTTTAAAAATAATTCTGTGTTTCTTGCTTTTCATTGCATGTATGAATTGAGGTATATTTTCTGGTTTTCAACTAATCCAATGTCTTTTCTGTCTAATGCTCTTAAATGTCTTATTCTAACTTCCTAAGGACAGTGGGTAATAAGGTGAGGGCATTTTAACTTTTCTGCTGTTTTTCTTATTGCAACATTATTTATGTTTTTATTTTAGTCTTCTGCCTGTTGTTCAATCATTCTTTTATTTAGTAATGTGCAATCCATCAAGCGCATTCCCAGTTGTAATGTGTTGTGAGCATTTTGCAACACTTGACATGTGAAAAATCTGGCTTATATTGGTGAAACATCTTCAGAAATGTCTTTGTACTTTTGCCTCTAAATGAGACATCCATTTTTTTTTCTATATTGCACATCTAGAAATATATGTCCTACATAATACCGTTCTTATTACTGTGCCCTACCTCACTGTGATTTTGACATGTGCTACAAGAACAGGCTTCTGGTCACTATTACTCTTCTTCCGTGGGCATGGAGCTATTGTCCAGAAGCACAAACTTTCTTCCGTATAATAACTGTTATTTCTATTCTTGTCACCAAATCTGCTATGGCCAGGATTTGGAAATGAACTTGCTCAGCATGGCCTCATAAATTCTGAGTATCATCATTCAAGTTAGAAATAATAAAATAATTATCGAATCTCAAATGGACTCCTTAGGGGCATATGAAACTACAGTAGTGCCATGAATCTGTGTCTTCATTCATTGATGTTTAAAGTGAGAGTCGTCCCTGCCACTTCAGAAATTCTAGACAGCATTTTTCAGTAAAATGTACATAAAGATCACAGAGTGGCAGAAAAAAAAGCCAAAACCAAAAAACAAAACCACATCAGAAACCCTTAAAAGTTAAATACTTACATGAAACTGTTCTTGTGAGCAAAATGATATTGCATGCCCCACTGATTTGTGATCACACTGATAGAACCTTAAAGTGAGATATTAAGTTCAGAGACTTCTGTCTGTCTTCCTCTGTTTTGTCTGTCAGTTTGTCAATTTTCCCATTCTTTTGCAAGAACTTTATAAAATGTCTGAAAAGTAAATCAAGTCTGTGTTTCCCCATAGCAAGAGTTCTGCTGGAGCAGCAGGGAACACTCTCTGTTAAGAAAGAAGATGCTATTGTGGCATGTTTATATCCCTGCAGTTTAGCTGTATTGTCTACTTAAATTCTTGCAGTTAAAATCTTAAATTCTAATGAAACAAAGGATTTGATTTAGTAGATCATCACCTTCTTGATTCAAGGCAGAGGTGGTATAAGTTAGGTATAAGAGATGGTTAGTTAGATCTGAGTGCTGCCAGGGTCACGGGAGGCTGATAACATGATACAGTATTTTTTGCACTGGTGCTTTGTCCCTGTTTTATTACATGCCAACATTTCAGGCCAACCACTGCTTGTAACAATGAGCCTTAAGCCTGGAAAACGCTTACATTCTTTAGCCACAAGTCTAATTAAAAAAACCCAAATTCCAACGTTGTTGGAGTCTTGTGTGTTTGCAAGCCTAGCAGTGTAAACTAATACCTTGTAACATGGCTGAATTCTGGTTTGGTTTTTTCTGAGCCGCAGCTTCATTTGGGAACAACACATGAGCAAAGTGGGGTATCCATCCATACGTGCTCACAAATGGCTTGAAGAGATAGGAGTAACTCTGGGAATAACTCGGATAAATATCTTACAGAAATATATTGTATACCATCAGCAGCATGTGAAAGGGGATTTTAGTCTTGGTTTTACAATGCCATTCACTACAGTTGAAGCCAGTGTCTAGAAAGCCTCTTCATGAACAATCACTGTTATAATTTAATGCTGAACTTTTCTATATCTATATCTTTGACTCCATTTAGACCTTCATTTAGCACAAATGCTCTGGTTAACATGCTCATTTAGCACAAATGCTCTGGTTTGCTTAATGCTCACACTCTTTTGTCTCTTACTTCCCTCCAACAGACATCTCAGCCAAGCCCTGGTGGTCAGTCTACATGCAGCAGCGAACAGTCCCCCATCAGCAACTATTCCAACAATGGGATCGAGTTTACTCTGACCGGTGGTGGTAGTGTAGGAGACCTCAGTGTCATCGATGAAACCCCAGTCATGGACTCTACCATTTCCACAGCCACCACAGCACTTGGCTTACAGGCCAGGAGGAATATGACAGGGACCAAATGGATGGAGCAAGTGAAATTAGAAAGGTTGAAACAAGTTAATGGAATGCTTCCAAGACTGAACCCCGTTCCACCTTCTAAAGCCCCGACCTTGCCGCCTCTCATAGGAAATGGTGAGATACACATAATAGGAGTGATAACACTTTTTGTGCTTAGTCTTGTTGCTTGCTAGCTCAATCTTGCAACTCTTGCAGGAGCTCCACAGCTTAGGGAACTCAGCAGCTGTGAAATGGTTTATAAATTGATCACTTTCTGTTTATTTCCTCATTGCAAGTCCTTCTACCCACCCTCTGAGAAGTCTGATAGTCCTGTGTTTTATGGAACAGAGGTTAGCGAGGGAGCCATGAATCACATTTTAAATATTCTCCAAGTTAAAGGTTTTGACCCAAGATCATCGTAATTCTGTCTTGTTTTGAGGCAAGGCAGAAGAAATAAATACCTAGGAGTTTATTGTATAGAAGTATTTCTTTTCTGACCTTTTCAAGGCAGCCTTTACAGAGATGTGGTGGACTTTCCTTTAAATAACCTGTTCCCACACATAGAAAAAATCATATGTAATGATGCTATTGCTGCAAAGGGGAGATATACATGAATGGGAGCAAGGCGAGGTTGGACTCTAAAGATCCCCAGTTGTTTTCCTCCAAAGAGTGGCTCATGACCAAAATGGATGTTGCTGCTGCCTCTACTTTGCCTACAGCATGCCTGTAGGTTTTCTGGGCTCCGCCCAGCATTGACAGCCTAGGTTTTCTGAGACCCGTTTCAATCAAAAGAAACTATGTAAAATTAAGAAATTTATCCTGTTTACTTAAAACCAAACCAAAACAAGGAAACCAGCAAAGATGTTTTGCAGTTGTTAGGAGTTATTTCAAGAATATTTCAAGAAGTCTTAGAAATGACCTTGAATAGCCTCCAGTTTGTATATTTTGCCATTCCATGCAAATGCCTGTTCAATTATATTTTGCCTATAAAAAGCTCCCTTACGAATGTGTCCTCCTGGCACATCAGCAAGCATAGCTGCACTGCAGAATGGAACACTGCACCAGCTGATGACAATTTGTGGCTGTGGGCTATAAATTTTCTGCTGGGATTCACACTGAAATGTTACTCTTGAGTCTCTGAATTAGCTTTTAATCTAAAGACACAGTTTTTATCCCTACTTCTTTCAAGAAAGAGCCACTGCCATGATTAGCTGTGATGATGTTCTTCCTCTATACTCCACTTACTCCTTTACTGTGTGTTTCCTGCACCAGTTTCTGGATAATACCTCTTTGTTTTACCTGCAGGTACCCAGTCAAACAGCAGCTGCAGTGTTGGAGGATCCATGACTATTCTGCCAAACAGGAATGAACTCTCAAGTACAGACATCACTGTGTTGAACATGCTGAACAGGAGGGACAGCAACACTAGCACAATCAGTTCAGCCTACCTGAGCAGCCGCAGGTCCTCTGGAATCTCACCTTGCTTCTCCAGCCGGAGATCCAGCGATGCCTCCCAGGCAGAGGGAAGACCACAGAACATGAGTGTTGCAGACTCCTACGACCCCATCTCAACGGATGCCTCCCGGCGCTCCAGTGAAGCGAGCCAGTGTGATGACCTGCCAAGTCTTCTCAGCCTCACCCCGGCGCAGCAATACAGGCTGAAAGCTAAATATGCAGCTGCTACTGGTGGACCTCCACCAACTCCACTGCCTAACATGGAGAGGATGAGCCTCAAGACAAGGATGGCACTATTGGGAGACTGCAGGGAGTCTGGAGTATCTCCACTGCCTCCAGTGAATGTCCCTCGAAGATGTAGTGATGGTGGGGCAAATGGTTACAGCAGGAGGCATTTTCTGTCTCACGAAGCTTTAGGAAATGGGACAAGGAGAGCCAGTGATCCAGTCAGAATGGCCTCTGACAATCTCTCTGTCCCCAGAGTCCAGCGTTTCAACAGTCTTAATAGCTTTAACCCTCCTGCTATGCCTCCATCCATGGAAAAGCGCAACCTTGTTCTTCAGAACTACACCTGTTCTGAGGGTGGCGTCTTCCGCAGCTTCAGCTCCCCCTGTCCTCCAAGCATCAGTGAGAACGTCACCCTGGAGGCTGCTACAATGGAAGCAGGTAGCAGTCTGAATGATGAGGATCTCTTGCCAGATGATGTGGTCCAGTATCTGAATTCCCAGAACCAGGGCACTTACGACCATTTGTTGATCAATGTCCTAGACAGCAACAAAACGCATCACAGCTCAGTTTCAGGAAACAACAACCCCAGCAACTTTGACCAAGCCCCTCCACCGAGCAGTCAGCAGGCAGGTCCCGAGGCAAATAAGAGTGACTTGCCCATTCAGTGGAATGAAGTAAGCTCAGGAAGTTCTGACTTATCTCCTTCAAAGCTGAAATGTGGTCAGCGGTCATCAGTGCAGCAGGCTCGGGCCTTCAGACTGTATAACAATATGATGGCTCAGCAGCAGAACCTGGAGAGAAGCAACGTGACCCAGCAGAATGACTATCAGAACCTGGTGGAGAACAACACTGCCTACAGTTTACAGCAAAACATGACTCTTGGCAGCGGAGCCGGGAATTCTTTCAGCATGCAGTCCAGCAAGCCTTACAGTGAAAGCATGGGCAGGCAAGCAATGATGTCTGGGGTGACAGACAATTCTTGTGGCATGGCAGTGCAAGGGCAGAAGCTGAGAATCGGCAACATGTCAGTGAATGGGAACCAGCAAAATTTCAGCCATCCCCTGGCATCCGGCAATCAAACCACCAGTATGGCAAACAGGATGCAGGATAGGAATATGATGGAACAGGAGTATTTGCAAAGCCAGCCAGCTGGAGATGGAATTCATTACCAGAGAGCCAATCAATCTGGTCAAATGATGCTAGGGCAGGTTAGTCCAACTTCACAAGGCAGCCTGTATCAAGGGCCACAGAGTTGTCCGCTGGTGTCTCACACCATTGGTAGCCAGCCTTCAGGCTTGTCAGTGGCCAAAAGTTACCAGTCATGCTCTAATTACAGCAGCAACAGATGGCAAAACATGTTGAGAAGCAACCTGTCCCAACAGCAAAGACACATAGATGAAGGCCAGACATACAGGGTAAACACCATTAAGATGGAAATGCAAGGTCAATCACAGCAGTTCTGCTCTAACATGCAGAATTACTCTGGTCAGTTGTATGACCAAACCGTGGGCTTTAGCCACCAAGCTATGAAAACAGGTTCTTTCTTTGGTTCAGAAGCCAGCTGCCTGCTGCAGGGGACTGCGACGGAAAACTCATCTGAGCTTCTTTCCCCGGGGGCTAACCAAGTGTCAAGTACAGTTGACAGCATCGACAACAACAGTCTAGAGGATGTGCAGATAGATTTTGATGCTATTATTGATGATGGGGACCATGTCAGCCTAATTTCGGGAGCCCTGAGCCCAAGTATCATTCAAAATGTCTCCCGAAATTCCTCACGCCTCACCACTCCCCGAGCATCTCTTACATTCCCAGCTATGCCTGTAAGCACAACCAACATG
This sequence comes from Phylloscopus trochilus trochilus, assembly GCA_016584745.2. Classification (NCBI taxonomy): domain Eukaryota; kingdom Metazoa; phylum Chordata; class Aves; order Passeriformes; family Phylloscopidae; genus Phylloscopus; species Phylloscopus trochilus. The sequence goes on along the minus strand of WQNJ02000546.1, from coordinate 53,889,147 downwards.
GCTATTGGGGACATGAGCTCTTTGTTGACCTCACTTGCAGAAGAAAGCAAGTTTCTTGCTGTTATGCAATAGACATACAAAACAAAAAACACTTAGGAGATAACAGATGGAAAAAGATAAAGACTCATATTTTTTAGTTGTGTAAGTATTTTAGCAATCTCATCTCACCTAAATGGGATGTGTTTCAAGTATATTCCTTTTATGGAATAAGGACTCTGAAAACCCTAAAGTGTTCTAGGGAGAAACTGTCTTCCATTTCAGTTTTGAATCAGTATTGCTACGCCCATTCCTTCCTTTTCTCTCTTCTCTCTCTCTCTTCCTCTCTCTCCCTTTTCGAGTGTCTGTATGCTTCTTTTTTTTTCTTTTGCTTTTTAATTGTAAACCAATGTAAACGTGTGAAGTGCATGTTGTTTTGTTTTGAGTTTTTTGTTTTTTTGTGTTTTGTTTTGGGGTTTTTTGTAAAGAAAGGCCTGATGAAATGACTTGACAATTTTCTGTTACTCAAATGAAGCTATACCTTGTAAAACTGTTGCAGCTTTTCCCCTTGAACCTATAACCAGGCATGACGTGAAGTGAGCATACAGTGATGAAATCCTCTCTGGATGCACTGGGCACATCACACTGAGGTGGAAAACCAGTTTAGAAATGCACTGCCATGGTACCCCTGGGCTGTAGTTTCACTGACACGGAGCACAAAAAGTTGGGAGGTTCAAGCAAATAAATGTAAAAGCCATCAGCCCTTTGATCTCTAGTGAAAGCTTAAGGTTTTTATAAATGCACACAGAAATAGCTGTCATTGCCTTGAGCAACGATGCTGAGATTGCGTCATGTTCAGCCTATTTCAGCAGAGAGGACCAAAAAGCTGTTCATAGTCCAGCTCTTATCTTTTGTAGTATTTGGTATTCTGGCTTTCAGCCTTCTTCTTTAAATGACTGGGATAGCAAAATTATGGGCGTGTGTAGTGACTTGGGTATAGTCTTCTCAATGCATACCACATTTGTGGAGATACAGTCATGGTCTTATGAAGTATTTCATACAGTGAAATTACAAAATAGCAGTATTTCATACCGGAGAATTCTTTTTTTTTTTTTAATGCAAATTGTTAAGGTGTAACTTGCTGGACCACTGGTTCATATTTGCTGGAAGAACTGTGTGTACATCCCCTTTAGCCTAGACAGCTCCATGGATACTTACAGCTTCAAAAATATCATGGGCATGTCTTGTAAAAGAAGTAGAAAATTAATGTCTGGCCCAGTTCTCAGACTAGCCAAATAAATCAAAACAGTTGCAAGCAATCTGATAATCTTAAATATTTTTCCACTGTGTCCATGCTTTACAAAATTAAGAAATTTAAACTGCCATTAAAAATAGCAAAAAAACCCAAGGGGGAACAGCAAGTATTCACAGATCACAGACTATTCTGATCTGGAATTATTATTAGGTCCAACTCTTCAATGAATGGCCTGTACGAGGATCAAACCCACAACTTTCATGCTGTTAGCACCATGCTCTAACCAACTGAGTTGTCTGGCAACTAATTAAAGCTCAGAAAGATCAGCCCAGCTTCTTTCTCTCTCTCTTGGTGATACCATGTGCGTTTAATTTCAAAGTAAACCCATGGATCAATGCCCAGGGTCAGTTACACCGGCAAAAAATTGAAACCCATGAAGCTACTACTCACTGGTAGAGGTGAATGGCATTTGCTCTGTGAGCACTGGCTTGTTTTTTGCTCTGCTGGGCTCTGTGTCTGCACCCCTGAATACACAGTGCTTCTGGGTGAACAGGCTGCTGTGAGGAACAATCACAAGGCCATGGTTCGAGTTCACCCACTCCTAGAAGCTGCATGGAGTTCCAGCCCTTGCAGACTTCTCAGTTAAATCCCAATAGTGAATGAAGTCCTACTACAGGATGTGAATTGTGCAGGCACTTACAGTCACTTATATTCGATGTCTGTAAGCAGCTGATGTTATGGTAGACATACAGTGAGAAGAGGGAGCGTAGTCAGTAAAATACAGATAAACTTTAGCCCAATCAAATGAGAAGGTGACTTCTGTAGTCTAGAAAACCATAGCATTTTTTTCAATTGTAAAAGAAAAAGTGAAATACCAGCTGATTCAGGACATGGCATTGGAGGAAGTGTGTAGGAATGGAATCTGGCAGTGAAGCTGCCAGATAACACTGATCTGTTAACAGCTGTTAGAGGATGAATCTATAAATCAGTAGGAAAACATCATAGAAATCTGGTGCAGGGGCCATATTTGAGCTTATCACAGCACATACCAAGAGCACTGTGAGCTGGAATGTCAGAAATCAAGACAAATGTAAATGTCCTACACCTTTTACCATGATCTACCTTCTGTCTTTCTTTGTATCTGTAGCCAGTATTTATTTCTTACCCTGTCTCATGCACACATATTTGCTTATCCTGCACTTTTCCTTTTGCCAGTTCCCCTCCCAGCCTCCCTGCCCCTGACCAGCTATAATAGCCTACCTGCAGTGGTCCTTGGGCTGCAAGGGTAGTTGGGCACAGCTCACCATGGCTAAGACTGGATTGCTGTGGCAGTGGGAGGAAGCTGCTCCCTATTGCCCTCTTGTTGCCCAAAGGCCTTGTAGAATGTTGCTTGTTCTACTGCCTGTACACAGCCATTGTCCCTGCGCTGCTGCTGGGACAAGAAGGGATGCATCTCACTGGGCAGGTCCCTAGGGGCAGGGATGTTCCAAGGGCCATGCTGTGCATTGCAGCCCTGGGATATAGCTCAGAGCCCTTCAGAGAAGCAGCACTATAGTCATGAGGAAAGGCTGTGCTGGACATGTTTCAGATGGTTCTCAGTAACCCATCCTGGCTGTTTATTAAAGTCATCAATTACATGTTTATAAACAATTTCAACGGGGAGACTTATGACCAGCCTGGGAGTCGGTGGCTTGGGAGAGAAGTCTTTTATTGTTATGGAGCCAATACATTAAAAAAACCCAAACATCTCCAACTATTTTTTAAGCTTAATTTTCCAGTTCATAATTGTATCTGCTGGTGCAATTGATGCTGGGAAGCTATTAACAGATGTGATCCATCAGAGCTTAGAAGGAGCCATTCATATTGCTTCAGGCTAAAGGGGACTGTTTGAGTAGCCAGTTTGCCTTCCTGGATTTGACAAACCTTCGTCACTCACTTAGCCTTGTCTTGGGCCAACAGTGTGTCTTGGCAGAAACCACATGCTCAAGAAAGGCATCCCATTTGAATTGGAAAAGCTGAAGAATCAGAGACTCTACTATGTCCTTGGGGGGGGGGGGTTGTGCAAATGATTTTTCGTTTTTACCATTAAGTGTATGTGCCACTTAAGTTCATGTGTCACTTTTCAGTTTTTAGTGTTTTCTGACACTTTTCTGTTTTATCCTAAGGAGCCTGGTTTTGGTACTTGTGAGGCTAGCAATACATCATATCCCAGCTATCTTGGGTTTTGGTTCTGTTTTGATAAGGTAGACTGGTCTCTCTGAGCATGGCACTGTTACACTGGACACCAGCTTTCACTTGTCAGCCTCTGTCTCAGCATGTGGCAGTCTGGGGAAAAGTCCTGTCAACACCGATGGGATGAGTTGACTAGCACCCCTCTACCTTCCTCTTCCAGTTACAGAGTCAAAGCTTGCTTTTGTGTACATGGCACATGATTTTTGCATAGCTGTTGAAAACCCACTGCTCACCCAAGGCTACAAGAAAATGCACAAAATATCGTGAATGTTCTGTTTTTATTGCAGCATAAGTCTAAATCTTGTAATGGCCATTTCTTGTAATGGCTCTGTGAGGGTATTCCATATTCATTACTGTTGGCCTTGGGCACATCAGTAACACTCAGCCTGCCTGAAGTATGTGTGTTTCTCCAGAGAGTTTTACTTTCCCCAAAATGGAAGTTGCCAGTGAAGAGTTTATCTGTCAGTTACACCCAGGCGAAGGAAAGATGTGTTTGCAGGAAAGTCTTCCACATGGGTGTTGCTCTAGAGTACAATGGTCCCACACATCCACATGACAGATGATGTTATTCTCTCCTTGGAGAATGGTCCCAAATGGTGCGTGCATTAAGGTGCTGGCTGGCTGCTGACTTCCCGTCACTGCTTCCTCCCCCACCCCTCAGTGAGATGGCTGGTCAGCTCGCCCACGCCTGTCCTGCCGTGGCTTGTGCGCCTGGACAGCAGTGTTTATATTCTCCCAATGTAGGTGCCTTATTTTGCGTTGACCTTGTAAAAGAGAGGGACCAGGATGTGTTGCCAAATTTTCCTGATGAGGCTGTACCTGCCATTGAGCTAATAGCACATACCACTGTTAATAGTGTCTGAAACGTCTTGTAAACCTCTGGTATTCATGTGTTATTGTCCTTGGATTGGTGGAATGTCTCCTATGGAACAGTTACTGTTGTCAGTCCTGCAGATGTGTAAGATAAAAAAAGTGTTACTTTTTTTTTTAAACTTTTAAATTTTTTTATAAAGCTTGTAATCCTTTTTTTTTTCTTAAGAAAAAAAAGAATGTGTAAATACATTTATGTACGGTAGGAATAGTGTTCAGCTGTAACAGGCCTTAGTGGTCTTCATTTGATAAACCTGCAGTTACGATCTGATGTTTCTCAAGCCTTAGGTTGATCTGAAGGGTCTGTAGCACTATGTACATATGAACTGTACTTCTGCTTTCAGAACCACTTAGCTTTTTTGTAACAAAGAAAAAAAATGTTTCTTACAATGTCAATAAAAACAAAAGCCTTTGTACTTAAGTTCCTAGCTTTCAGCTTCTTAAGTATCTCCTTGGGGGAGGGAGTTATTTTTTCACACATCTAAAAAACCTGGTTGCAATCAGTGCTTGTATCGCTTCCACTCAGAGCTGCTTTCTGCTTCCCAGCCTGTTGCTTCACTCCATTCACAGTTTAAATACAGATGGGAAAACAAAACAGGGTGTTTACTTTCTTGCTAAAGAAAAATGGCTGACGGGTGTTGGGTGGAAAAATAAATGAAAATGCAGTGTCACACAGATGAAGTGTTTAAAGGGAGGAGAGAGACTGACCTGGTTAACTCTGCTGCAGGAGCAGTCAGTTCAGAGGCCAAAGCCAAGCTGTGCTAAACTCTGGGCTGTTCTATGGGGGCTGTTTCCATCCCTTGCTTGCCAAGGCTGTCTCACAAGGGCTTGCCCACCCATGAAGAAGCATGGGAAGGAGGAAGAGAAGTTCCCCTGGCTGTGCTAATCTGTAGATGTCCACTCAGGTGGGTTACAGCGTGATCAGCAAAGAACTAGATGCAGTTATCTTCAAAGCTGGACATATTTAATGAGTGCTTCTGTTGAGTACAGTTGTTATGGATGATGTCAAGTTAGTGGTGGCAAACAGTATAGAAAATATTGTAGTGCTGCTTGGTCTTAAGTTGTCTGAACTGTTCTCATTTCAAAGCCTTTTGTTTCCATTGCTGGTACCTTGGCAAGACCTAGAGCACTCTGTTGAGCTGTCAGCACTCAGCTTCTGCCTTAGGCCTTCCTCAGCCAAAATAGGTGAGCCATTTCCCAGGAGGTGGGAGTTAACTTTTCATTGTTATGTGCTCATATTGACTTATTTTCTGTTTGTGTGTCCTGTTCTGTTGTGTTTTGTTGCTCACCATTACTAAGTTTTTGTCATTTGGCACAGGCCTTAAGGTTTAGGAGGGACAAAGGATAGAATGGAGGGTTAAAACCTAAAGCATGCCCAGCTGAGAAGCCAGTGAGGCTGGAGAGCCCTGGGGGTGGCCTGGTGAAGGAGGCTGCAGTTTGAAAAGGAGTTTGATGGGGGGCATGGTGCCTTAGCATATATGCTGCAATCCAAAATTCTCCCTGAGTCTGGCAGTGTTTCAAGATCAGCTCTCTTTGGGGAGTGGGTGTGTGTGACTGTAGCCTTCCCACAACTTTGACCAACAGGAGGTCAGCAGCAGGGATGGAACAAGCTTCAGACAAAGACATGATGGACCAGCAGAGAAACGAGCAGGCCTGTGAAGACTGGAGAGTCAGGAGCAGGATCCATGCTGATCATAGATCATGGCTGTCAGGAGCTTAGAACTAATTGAGGCATTTCTGAGCCTTACCAGCTGCCTGCGGGTAATGAGAGGTGAGAAACTCCCATTTTTTACATGCTAATGCAGTAAAGTCCTGCGCACATGCATGCGTGCAGAGCATCGTGCTAAACAAGTATCAGCATTGTGCACCTGCTGCCATATGGGAGCCCACACATCTGGACTGACAGCCCCTCTCTGCTCTGTGCACCAAACTTGCACCACTACCTCTACCTTTAACCACCCCCTGCATGCTCATCTTCCAGCTGTATCTCCTCTACCAGCTGGATCTACTTCAGGATGGATGTCAAGAAAGCAGGAGATGCCAAGGGGTCCCCTGTCCTGTTCAGCACGTTGGTGGTTTGCTGTGTTGAGGCTGCAGATGAGGGTGCTGCCAGGCAGTGCAAGGTCAGGCACCATGGTTACAGCATTTCCAGAGCTGAGCTCTGCTAGGTGAAGGCCTGGGGCTCCAGGTCATGTTCCTGGTCCTCCAGCCTGACCTGGGGTTGGGTTGATGAAAAGCTGTATGTTCAAAGCTGCAGCTGGAGACAGGAGGACCTGTTGACATGTAGTAAAGCTCAATATAATGCCAAGTTCTCAGGAAAGCAAAAAATAGCAAGGCAGTCGTGGTTTGTACCATCCAAAATCAGCAGATGCTGTTGACCTTTAGTCTGTGCTTTAGTGCCAAGGCTGTAAATGAATTAATTTAATTCATTAAATTGGTTTCTTACTTCAGAAGGGCATGAGAGAACTGCAGTTTGCAAAGCCTGAAAAGAATATAACAGATATACAGCATCAAACAGCAAGGAAGGAGAGAACTCCCTGCCCCAGCCCCCCAGTACCCTAAACAGGTGGCATGACATTACTACACTCAAACCCAAAAATGGGCAACACAAAAATCACCAATAATGTTAAGACCTGGTCTGCTATGGTTGGGGAGGAAGCAGGGAAAGAGCAGACATTGTGGGCCCGCAGTGCTGATGGAGTTACTGGGTGGGTGTAAGCAATGGCACTGCAGGGCAGCCCAGTGTAATTTTTTTCCTTTCCCAGCTTTTGCGGGCTTGACTGTGTAATTTTCAAGCTGCTTTTTCAAAGAGGGTAATGGGAAGGAGACGACTTGTTCTCTTCAGGCTGAAACACAAGCTATTTGTGTTAGGAACACGGCTTTGTTACATGATTAGTGCAATAGGAGCCCCTAGGCACCACTTCCCAGTACAAACAACTAGTATTAATAACTCATGTTAAAATTGCCTGCTATTTAATAACCTGGGCCTCTTTCCACCCCAAGAAGCACATAACTGCTTTGTGTTCCCACCATGTCTGCCCGTCTTCCCTTATTGGCTTTGGACTCTTCCTGCTCATTTCCCAGAAAAAAAAGCAGGTTTGGGCAAGGAAGAAGGAAGAACTGACAGTGTTTAACAGGAATACCTGCAGCCCATGTCTGTGTACCTCCCTGCCTGCCTGCCCCCCCCCCTCCCCCCCCCCCCCATCATGGGGTGCTGCTCCTGCATCTGATGTGAGGCTGCTCATTGCTGCCATGCCTTGCAATCTCAGTCCCCTGTTTTCCTCCATGTTCTGGGGACGGAGTGACCTATTTCATCCTTTGCCAAGGAAGCAGCCACCCTCCCTCCAAGCTGCCCCAGCTGGCTGAGACGTGATAGACCAACACTGTTACTCATGGGTGGGAGGTCCATGTGAGTCATGCTTCCCTTTGCCCCACACCCAGGGTGGCTGCAGCAGGAGAGTGGGGAGCAGAGAGCGGGACTGCATCCCGCGCACGGCCAAGCACGGCAGCAGCATAGTTGGGCCCAGGCGGGAGCAAGAAGCAGTGGGTAGATCAGATGGTGATGAACCATAAACATGATCGTTTCCCATCGGCTGGCTGAGCTGCTCCAGCCTTTGCCAGCAGCACTAGGATGGCTGTCAGGTCTGCAAGGCAGTCTCTAAGCCACCCTGCTCTGCAGAAAAACATTACTAATGTTCCCATGACTGGAGCAAGAGAGAAGAGACAAATAACTTGGATGGCAACATGAACAGTGGCAAAAATCTGGAAGACAGAGGAGGAGAGAGGAAAAAAACAAGCGGGTGGAAAGCTCTATAATGACTGAAAGAACCCCAGATGGATACAAACTGAGAAAAGGCCATAGACAGAAATAGTAGCACTAATTAGCTAAGCTGAACGACCCCACTCCTGCTGTACCTGAGCATCCTCCACTGTCCTCAGAGCACCGACTCTGCCAGCCTTGGGAGAGGAGGAGTGGGAGCAGGGAGCTGCTCAGACCTGGATGAACAGAAGCAATTAAGTTCCTATAGCAACACTTAGTGAAAAATCCCAAAGTAGAGGCACCTATAGAGCTGGATAGAAAACGGGTTGTGGTTCCAGGCAGCATTCTCTGATGGAGAACCATGAGAAAGTATATGCTTCCCCATCCTGAGCATGGTTCCTGCTGCACCTTTGCTGCTTGAAGACTTCCCGTTTCCATTATATGAGCAGCCAGCCCTCCCCAAGACATAGGAAAAGTTCACTTTGCCTGTTTTGCCTTGAGGCAGTTTTGAAGTCCTACAGCATATCCCTCAGTGCCAAGGAATTGTGGCAATGTTTTCACTGGCAATTTTTTTTATCTGGAAGGCTTTTGTTGGGAAAGGGCAGATATATCTCATCCCTGTCATTCCTGACCACTTCTGCCTCCAGTCAACTGCTTTCAGTAAACTCTTTCAGCTTTATCTGTGGGACCCCATGGCATGACATTGTTTAAATATGGCTTTTTGGATGGAGCTTCAAAGAAGAAAAAATGGTCTGCATCATTCTACTTCAGAAGCTGAACTCGAGCTCTCACCAGAAGTTTACAGACATAAAAGCGAGCTAAAAATCCCCATGTCATAGCTTTTGTGAAAGCAGTCGTCAGGTACTGAAACCTTGGAATTGTGTAGTTCAGTGGCAAAGGCCCCAGTGCCCATGGTGAGGCTGGGGGCTGGTGCAGCAAAAGCCAAGGGCTACAGGGCTGGTGCAGCAAAAGCCAAGGGCTACAGGGCTGCCATAAGTGGCAAAGTGTGCTGCAGCATGTATGGGCACTGGGCTTTGTTCCCTTCCAGCAAGAGTAAATCAAGCTGCCCTTTGCAGCCCTCCAGGGAGGAGCAGCATGGTTTGGCCCCCAGGGCTGCTTGTCTCCACATCACCTTTGGAGTAGGCAAACTGCTGCTGCTGATCCAGCTGGCAAGAGCTCTCCTTTGGACACCACTAGTAGGACACACCACGCCATGCCTGTTTTTTTGTTGTAGGGAATTAAAGGAATTCATGTCACTTTGATGTTTGTGGTGCAGTGTCCCAGTCCAGGCCCACCATGTGGCCTCACTGCAGGCTGGCACAGCGTGAGCAAGCCCAGTGGCACAGCTCCTATACCTGCCCTGTGTCCAGCCCTTCCCTTGCCTTGGATGCCTCTCCCTTTCCTCTTCTTCTCAAGGCTGGGCTGTAGCATAGGGGAAAACCAAGAATACTGCATGCTATTTTTTTCTCTCCTTGGCTGGTCTCTTGAAGATTGCTGCTGTTTTCTCCCAGTTACAGAAAATGCTTGAAGCTGTGCGGAGGTTTAGCCACACAGTCAGAGAGGCAGCAATGCCTTTCTTAGCTCTGTGGAGTGCAGTCTTGAACCACTGTAGCACTTCTTGCTTACCCTTGTACCCTGAGACTTCTGAGGTTTCAATCATAGGTTTCAATTGCTCTTCACCTGAGCTCTGCTTGGCATGGGCAGCCATAAAGTGCCAGGCTCCAGTTTAGCTGGGGCATTAGCAGAGAAAGAGAAAGCTGGAGGATCAGCCAGCAAAATGTAATAGGGAATCCTCTTGCCCCCATCTCTGCTGATGCTAAAGCCAGGGCCTGGCTTTCCTGTTAAACGGGTTGGGGTCGCCTGCTGCAGGGTTGGCTCTGCCTTTAGCAACTCCCATAGTTTCAGAGGCTTGTGTGCCAAGCTGTGCTTAGAAGCTCTGGTGCAAAGAACCCCATTCTGCAGAAAGCCCAGGAGAATACAGAATCCCCTTGGACTTTTTATTGTGAAGGAGGAGCTGGTCAAAACCAAAATCAACAGTCCTGAAACAAATAGTGCAGGCTTTGATCTACCCAGTTAAATATGAGCCCTGGTTAACTGGATCCTCCTCTCTTTGTGCATGTTCACAAACAAAGTATTTTCCTTCAAGAGAACAGGCTGCAGACTGGCAGGCTTTCTCTTCTCCTCTCCTACACTAGATGAAGAGTTTTATGACAACATTGTCCTGACTTAAGTCATCTCATGCCTGGCTGGCCTTGGCTAAACATAAAAATGGGGAGTCTAAAAGCCCCAAATGTTGTTCCCAGTGTGCCCCAGATAGCGGCATTGCTTAGATTTGCTGGTGCCACTGTGTTTGCTGAGCATAAGTATCTGGTCAGTCTTTGAGCTGGTAAGTGCTGATCCACTGCAGAGAAAACATCAGTTTTAGAGAAGGAAAAACAAAGGGAGCAGACACAATTTAGCAATTTTAGAGACACCACTCAGCAAAAATGGAGTCAGCCCAGTTTCAAACTGGGGGTGTCCTTGAAAGCTGTAGCCACATACAACCATCTCAGGGCTGGCTCCAGGGCCAGCTCTTCCTCCTCTGCCCAGAGGCCATTTCATATTTTTTGCAATAAAAGGGGGCTCCAAAAAGTATGTCTGAAGCTCTCAAGAGCTGAGAACCTCCACTGCTTCACCACCTCTGGTATAAGGAAAACTGAACCTTGGTGCCTGGCTTTCAGGTCGTTCCTCAGGTAGCACAGCTGGGACAGGGAGCTGACCTGTACCACCCTGACACTGGGTCTGGAAAACCCCAACTCCAGCTTGGTTCAGGGGAGGAATAAAAGAAAAACCTTCCTGAAAGGCAAACAAATGGCAAAAGTGAAACAGTGAGCCAGTTGCTTACCAGGAAAATCCCCTAGCTGCTATGTGGGTAGTGTGGGAGCACAGCCCCATGACTGCTGGGAAGTTGGGGCCCTACCAGAGAGCTGTGGGAGCCAAGGCAGTGGCAGTGATGGTGGTTAAGGAGCACATCCTGCCCAGCCTGGCCTGCCCAACCAGCTGCCATCTCTACGACTTAAAGTTGGCAAAGTTCTGGGGGCCCTGCACAGGTACCTGTGCAGGGCCCCTGTGTGAGAAGCAGCCAGAGAGAGTTTGAGAGCAGGAGGGAAGGGGTTTGCCTTGCCCCTGTCCTTCCACCCAGGAGTGGGGCTGGGTGCTTGGTTTGCACTGCAGTACTGCTCACTGTCCTGTCACATCTTGCTCAGTTTCACATGCCTCCTTGGCTCCATCACACTTCAGCTTTCTAGCCTCTAATAATCCTCTTCCAGTGCTCACCTCCAAGGACTCAGCAGTGACCCTGTCTGCCCTGGATGTGCATTTTCCCCTGGGCTGCAGCTCACATGGTTGGAAGCAGCGGGGCAAGAACCATGTTTGTGCCTGAGGTCCCAAGGCTGTAGCAGCAGTCCAGTGCTGCCACGCTGTGGGAATCACGGCTCACAATGCTGACCTGCTCTGTAGCCAGCCTGCAGTGCCAGCCTGGCTGCAGAGACATCCCACTGTGGGCATGCCATGCTCATCCATGGGCTCTGCTGGGAGCACTGTCCCCCTATGAAGGGAGTTCCTTAATTGACTGACAGGGTCTGTAATTCAGGGTAATGATGAGCTTCTCGCCCCCACCCTGGACTGGCTTCTGGTCTGCAGCCAAGACACAGAGAGCCATCACCTGTCAAGGCTTCAGCTGCATTTTCCTAGGACTGAGACCTCTCCATCCTCCACCACCACTTTCCTGCCTTCATTTTTAGATGGTCAAACACCAGGCAGAGTAAATTCCACTGGAGCATGGAAAAAGGTGGTGTAGAAGTCTGTCTGGGGAACACGTGTATGATTTTGGCCTTCCTCCCTGGAAGCATCCAAACAAGTGAATAAGGCATCCCAATCAAACCTCCTGCTGCCTTTCTGTAGCAGGAACAGCAGTGGCTCTGCCGCCAAGATGAATTTGGCAGCTATGTAGCAGATTTTTGCATATGCTCTAAACAGTATTTGGATGGCAAGTAAGGACAAACACAGCTTTGCCCTTGAAAGCAAACTACCTAAGCTGGCTGCTGGCACAGGTAATTAATAGCAACTGCTTTATATAAAGCAGCAGGAGGAGCAGTACATTTATCACAGCTCCTGAACTGTCCCCAGTGGTGGCACTGGCATTGGGACAGAGGGCCCACGCCTGGAGGACCAGCACTGCTCACAGCAATGCTCACAGCACAATTTGCAGCTTCTTGCTGAGCTGCACAGTTCTGTCCTCAAAGACAAACCACCAGCTGTGGCCAGCTCAGCTTGGGAAGACTGACGGGCTGGCAGCCCAAAGGAGTGTGCAGTTTTCCATGGCCAGTTATTGTGCTGGCATGGCCAGAAGCTTGCTATTATTAGATGGCTTATGAATCACCCGCACGACTGGAATTAACAGCCTCAGCCTGAGCCGAGCTGGACACTTATTGGAAAAGCCTCATTTAAGCCCAGCCAAGAGACAAAAGTGAGCAGGGCTCAGAGAAATCACTTGCCCAATGCCCACTTTAGTGCTGAATGCTGCCTCTTCCAGCTGAGAGGGAAGTACCAGCTCCGAGGGTTTCCGTTGGCCCCGATGGTGTGAAAGAGGAATAGAAGGATCTGGAAAACTACATCCCTGTTCATGCATTGCCAACCTCATGCAATATATAGCAAGAGAACAAAAACTTTGTGGGATACAGTCTTAAATCATGATCTGATGGGGTTGGTTAAAAGGTCACAGCCTGACAAAAGGTACAGGTGAAGGGCTTACAGCTGCCATGCCTGTGCCTCAGTGTGGTCTGCTGCAAAGCAACACAAGTGTGCAACACAAGCAGCTGCTGAGCAGGGTTACAGGGCTCTGTGGCTGTAGGGCCCAAACTGGCAGATTACTGGGAACTCACTGGGTGCAGGGCAAAAGAAAGAAAAGAGGGAGCTGGAAACATATTTGTTTTTCTGGAAGAGAAAACACTGACGCCCTTTGATTCCTCTTTTGACTCATTTAAGCCTGGAACTGCAATAAGACAGCCCAGTAAGTAACAAAACTTGTAGGAATTGCAGCTGCTAAAGTTTTCCTTCAGTCTTGTCACTAGTCATTTTGCCCATGTTGTTCCTCATTTACTCTTTCACAAAGGAGATAAAGTCCAGTCTCCGTGTTCCTTTGTATGGTTGTGAATCAAATGCATTGGCAATAAAGTTCAATGATCAGAGCTGTGCTGTGCTATTTTCTTCACCCTGAGCTTTTCCTACCAAAATTAAAAATTATGTCATCTTTTCACAGGACATGAAATAGAATTTCACATACATTGCAAAGTCACACCAAGGCACATTGTGAAGAGTGACGGAGTACACACCATTTCTTATAGCCTAACAAAGGAGCTTTTATTTAATAATGAATTATTACAGCACAGTACAAAGATTTGCTTTGTTCAGTGACTAGAAATTGTTTGCAGATTTTTCCAGCCACCGGGAGTTGACAGTTCACTTAGGAAATCAGTTCTTAAAGCTAGAGTGCCTACATGCCTGTTTGGCTCTTGAAGCACTGCAAGCCCAGACCTGCACAGGGTCCAGTCCACCTCTCTTTTTCCAAGGACTGAAACAGTGAAACACTTTTGGATATATTTCTTGGTGGAGGAGGCAAATCCATGGTTTCAGCTGTTTCTCCCTCATCACCTTCAGGAAATCTTAAACCTTCTTATCTCTAGTGCTGAAAGCAAGGGATGAGAAGATGAACCTCAGAGCAAAATTGTAGGAGCTTCCATGTGAGGCAAACAGATCACATGGGTGCCACAGAGGGGTCAGCTCTGTGAGTGGATTCTTAGCTCTCTAAAGCAAAAAATAAAGATATGCATATCCTGGTAGAGATGATAGATAAGAAACATGGTGCACAAGGACTGGGTTGATGTACTGCAGTGAGGAAAGATTTTCACCCTAACAGAGCTAGGCACTGCCAGGAAAGAGCTAGGATCATCTCCTCTTCCAATCTCTTCCTCTGTGGGAGAATGGATTGTACAAGAATAGAGATAGTGCTGCAGGCAGTCTCCATCCTGATAAGGTGCAGCTGTGTAAGACAGGTGAGCATCATAAAAGGAAAAGGCACAGGGAATGCTGATTTATATTGACCAATCATAAAAGAGAAAAAGGGCACACAGGTGTTATGCATAAGGGGAAAGGGTGTAAAAGGTGACACTGGGGAATAATAAAATACTGGTACTTGAAATCATTCATGGTATCAGTCATGAGTCCTTCATCATTCCTCTACTTCTATTAATAGGTATTAGTACTAATGCAACCATGGGGTGAAGTCACACAGGATCCCTGGGAAACCCATCCCATGCATTAGCATCTCTGAGGGAGGTGATCTGGGACAGTTTGTTTCAATCCTACAGGTCAGGCCTCTTGGCTCAAACACACAAATCACACAGCCAGTGTGTTAATGAATGAGAAGCAAAGATGGTTCTTTGTCCCAGAGAGGAATTGTGGTTGGTGGGAGAGAACAGGAACCGGCATTCACCCAGGGCGGTACCAGCAGCCACTCCACCATGGGAGTAATGCAATTACCAGGCTATTTTCTCATCATGCAACTTTAACCATTTCATTTATCCCCAGTGAGCTTCTTGTAGAAGGGTGAAGGAGGAAGAGCAAAGGTGTGCTTGGCCCTTTAACTCCAGGTGAGGGCACTTAATGAACCTACCTCTCCTTACTTACCAGCCAGCTTTCCCAGAAATATCAGAACACAGAGCAAGGAGCTGCCTAAATACTTTGGCAGGTTTAAAGGCACCAGAATCACAGTTCTGCCTGTCAGCTAAAGAAAGGCATTCTCTGAAAAGTCCCAGCACAAATTGTCCATGAGCATCTTGCTGAGACTGAGGAGCCTAAGTCCTGAGTTCAGGAGAGGTACTAAATTCTCTAACATCAGCTTCTGAATTCTCTAACATCTGCCCTTCTTCAGGTCTTTCCAAAGTACGTCATGTGCAGGTGCAAATATATACATACACACATGTTCATTCGTTTGTCTATTTTTAAGCAAATTAACTCACTTTTCTGATTCTTTTCTGGGAGGGAAACTAAAATCCCCTAGAGCACCAGCCCCTCTCTGTCAGCCAACAACCTACAGCAGGGACTTGGAAATTTGGCATTTGGCCCTTGCATTAGCTGCAGGTTAGTGCTGAGCAGAACCAGCTACAGTAGATCTGAAATCATTGTATCTCCTCTGCACTCTGCTTTGTTCTGCCAGGTGCTGCCATAATTCTTGCACATCACCTCTGGTGAATGAAAAAATAGTGTTAGTAAATATGCTTATTACATATTGGCATGCAGCGGCAAGGAAGTTCACATGACATCACTTAAACTTCTGTTTGTCTGTAATGGTGAGAAAGGAAAAGAAAGGAGTGCAAGGGGAAATTGACTTGAAGCAACTCTGTCTAACTATTTATTTACCTTGTGTACATGCCTCACACTCTTCCTCATGGGTTACAGACATGGATGGATGTAAGGTCTTGGGGGTCCTAAGCACAAATTCCTCAAGACAGGAGCTAGTTCATGGTATGCTCAAAAGCATTATTGTTTCATCACTCTTCTCATCAGATAACAACATAACTTCATTGCTGCTTCTGGCAACCTCTGCACTTCCTTTCCCTACGTGTTCCAGAAGCACAATGTGCGAAGGAAATGCTCCTCTGTTTTGACACACAGCTCAGCATGAAACCAGGCATCCGGAAAAGGACATGGCAGAGCTGAGCCAGCACCTCCTGATGCTTCACAGAGATCTGAAGATGGGTCTGCTGTACTGAAGTCTGGAAAGGAGAAGTGGGAAGGAAAGAGAGGCTGGGAGTAGGGAAGTAGCTGGTCACACAGCAAGTTGCAGTGGTGTCAGGAGCGCAGTAACTTTTGCCTGCAGAGGTACCTGATCTGGTTCAAAATAAACATAATCTTGGCACTAGGGAAACGTCCCAGGGTGACTTTTATAGACATTTTTCTTAGGCCATTTCCTCTCCAGCACTGCACTCCTTGCATCCTCTCCCACAGTGAAATAAGCTGTGGGTGAGATAATTTACCCCACTCTGCTGTGGTTACTCAGCATTTGCTGGCTATGCTCTCATCACAGCTTGGCCCTTTGGTCCCAGATCAAATTTGGCTTGGACACCAGATAAAGGATGAGCTTTGTCTAACTTTACAGACCTACACTTGGACCCTTCATTGCAGCTCCTTTTAAAAGCAAAGGAGAGAAAATGGGCATGATTCGCCTGACCTGTTCTAGACACTGAGATGAGGAGGGGGTGACTCATAGCTGTGCCTATGCTTCCCCATATTCTCCTCCATAAAGGGAGCCTAATGTGACCAGCTCAGATGGAGGCCTCTCTGTTTAGTCAGATGAATCCCACCCAGAGTGATTGCAGATGCTGGAGGAATGGAGCTTTCCCATAATCACTTCCCTTCCTTCCCCATAGTTTTGGGGCAGAGAGAATTATTTGAGCTTATGGGTCCTTGAAGGATTCCTTGAAATTTATGCAAAATCTGCTCAGAAGGATGTGTGTCTTCTTGCATCAGGCCTGAACATGGTTCTGTGAAGGTTCCAGGCAACAGTGCATTCAGAGGGCAATGCAACACTGGCGTTACCATGCACTCTGCTAGCAGGCAGCCTTAAAATGGAAAAAGCAAAGACAGTAACAGAAGGAGCATCCAAGACATCTCCTGGGTTTGGACAGCTACTAAGTTGGCCACATCCCAAGAGAAATAACTTCCACTTTGTCCCCTGGCTCCTACCCTTACCTCCACCTTCCTCTTTTCCTTCTGCTTTCTTCAGTCATCTCCCTCCTGAATAGAAACTTTTGGGAGGCTTATTTCCTTGCACCTGTTTCTGCTGTGATGTAACTGCGGTAACAACCACTCTTGGACATATTTCTTGGGTTGTTTGGGGGTGGGTTTTTTGCATTTTATTGCACAAAAATATGTTAGGGTTATATTTAAAGATGGACTCAGATCAGAGCTGCGCAAGAGGCACACTCCTGTTGTTTGGGAAGATCTGAAGGAAGACTCAGACCCCTTCATCTCAGCTGGTCTTCCTCTTAATTAAGTGCAGATCCAAAACTGAAGGTCAAGCTGGAGAAGTTCAAATAGAAGTTGCAGTGCCAACTTCTGTAGGTGAGTAGGTAGTGATGATAATAATGAAAATAATGATGATAATATAGGACTCCTGTCTCTAGGTGGCCTTAATCTCTCTCCATGTATTTTAAGATCTCATGATGTTTATTTGCAGAGGAAACTGCATATTTGGACCTGTTGTTTGATATGACCTGGTGCTTTCTACAAAATCATGTTTGATCCCCAGGTCTCATGGTTCAAATTGAGCCAGTTGTGAACAACTAGCAAGAGCTCTTGTGCTACTCAGGGCAGTCAGCAGCACCAGCACTGAGCCTGAAGGCTTCAGACAGACCAAGACATCCCAGTTCTCTGAAAGCAAAGCTTCTTGGTGCCACATGCAAAGACTAGAAAAGACCAAAGGGAGAACTGGCTCATGCAGTGTTACCAAGTGATTTTGGCAGGTTATTCTGAGTCAGGGCAACACTCAGCAAATCCTCACAGAAGTGGCAGCCACAGGAAGGGCTATAGGCAGGTCCCAAGGGGAAAGAGATGTACTGCAACACCTCACAGCTCCAAAGCATTTTCCCCATCTATGACCAGTGCTTCCAGAGATACCCAACAAACACACTACCTGTGGCCCAAACACTTAAATCTGAAGGCTGGGCACCATCACTGTCTCAGTGCAAAATTGCATCAATGAGCAAATTGAGGGAAATGTAGATTTTTTTTTTCACCACCCTGAGAGAAAGGAACTGGAATAAGAACTGAGACTTGATAATTCCAATCTGATAATACACACTTGTGCTGGAGAGTTTCTGATTTTCTGTCCTGTGGTGAACTCAGACATATCTGTAAAGGCAACCTCATTAACAGGTGATTTTACAATCTGTAAAGACAACTTCCTGAGGTTACTTTACCATCTCCTGCCTGTCCAGCATTACCCACCATTAGAAAGCAGGGTTTCATGTTGAAGCTGAATTAGAGTCACTTCAGTTGCCCCTCACTGCCCTGCTGTGATCCAGCATGACAAGGACATAACAAACCTTGTCATAGAAAAGTTGACTGGATGGCACACTTTAACCCTTATAAAGGCTTTTATATTCTCAGCCTCTTCTCACAGCATTCCAGTGACCATGCAGGAATTCCCAGCCATTCATATCAGTGGTCCTCCACAGTGTTTCCTGTTTCTCGCTGGTGTGAGAAAGAGGTGTGGACATGGTGAGACCATCACCTGATGCTGCAGCCCAGGGATGCTCCTGCCCGTGCTTCCACCATCCCCAAGTCCTATTATTTGCTTCTAGGTTCCCAGAGTCAGCTGAGCTCTCTTAGCCCCATTGAACCAGCAGCTATTGTGGAGGCAGTTACCACAATGACCCTATAATCCTGTTTTCCAAGGCAGAGTCTCCTGTCCTGTAGGTACAGCCTGAACTCTTTTTTCCCAGATGTATTACTTTTCATTTAGCTAAATTAAAACACATTTTCTTGGATTGTGACCATTCAGCCAGCAATTCCGAACCCTCTGTAACTGTAAACTATCCTTGGCATTATTTACTGGACTGCAGGTGGACAGACTGAAACACTAGCTCTGTGCATGCTGCCCCCATTCAGCTCAGTGGTCTGTTGATGCTGTACAATAGTGACAACTATTTTGGTGTCCAGGGAGAAGATTATTTCATGACTGACTCTTTTAGCTGAAATATTCAGCTCTTCTGAAATCTGGGAGCACATTTGGGATTGCTGAAGGAGTAGCATCTTTTTCTCCACAGCCTGTCACATCTTTGAATGATAACCTCTCACTGCCTCCACCTCCTCATTTCCTTTGGATATGGAAAACCACAGATAAGAAAGAGAGAGAGAAGGAAAACAGATTTACTTCATTAATTTATGCTCTGAGTCATGCAATGACAGAGCCACTGAACTGACATCAACCCCTTTCCTGTTCACCCCACCACAGCTGAATCTGACCCCAAGCCATGTAATGTGGCCAAATAAAGAAAGTGAGGCACAGGAAAGATGAAAATCAAATTGTCACCTTCCATGCTAATGCACACAAACTGCTGCAATGAGGTTTCCTTTACAGCAGAACAGCTCTTGGTACAATGTAGGAAGGCAGAGGTCTGGAAGACCTCTCCATAGCAATTCTAATGCTCTAAAGAAATTACAGAGAAATTACAGGGAAATTACAGAGATTTATTGGATTTTTTTTTTTTTTTTTTAATATTCTCCATGTCCACAGTATATCTGAAAATAGGGTAAGTATTCTTTCCATGCAATTCCAGTAAGGTCAATAAACTTATTTTAGGAATTAGTTTAATGACATTTGAGTCAGAAATACCATTTGTATTTCTGCAAAACAATTACTGCTACCAGTTCTGGGTCAGTGTGCAGGCACACCAGCTCCTTCACTGTCCCGGTGCTGCGTAGCCTGAGCATCAGATATCTGAAGAGATGACATGGCCTTTCAGCTCTTCTCCTGGGCCATGGCACAGAGGAGCCATATAGATCAGGACAATCAAACAATACTAAGTGATCTAAGAGAGGCCAGATTCTGTTCCTGTAGGATGAGCCACCAGGTCAGGGAACTCACCCTCTGTTTGTGAAAGAAAGTTAAGCAATTTCCCAGGAAAATCACTCTCCTATGACCATGTCTAAACCACAGTGTTAGTAGGAAACACGCAGCCTTACAGAGCAGGCTTTAAACAGCCCACACTGCATTCGCTTGGCTGCAGAGATGCAGCCCAGCCATGGTGTGTGTGGCTCACCACCTAGACTCTTATCCCTCCATTTACTGAATCAGAGGCTGGTGTCGTCACAGCGCCTGCTGCAGAGGCCACTGGGCCACACACACGTACCTTTCTTGTGCACATTGCCTAAATCCCACTGATCAATGACTTCCTGCATGGTCACTGGAATGCTGTGGGAAGAGGCACATAAAATTCCCTACTCTCATTTAGCCCTCCTGTCAAAGCTAGAGAACTCCTGGCCCAGCTTCAGCTACAAAAACATATGAAATATATCAGCTGAGGCTGAACAGAATAGAAACCAATGGCCAGTCCGGATATTGCTGCTATTTCACCGGGAAGGTTTACTTCCGAAGCCAGTGCAGATGATTCATTCAAAAGCCCAGATGCTCAGGCCCTCGCCAGATACTATGGTAAAGGTGGCCAAAGCCAGGTTTA
This sequence comes from Phylloscopus trochilus trochilus, assembly GCA_016584745.2. Classification (NCBI taxonomy): domain Eukaryota; kingdom Metazoa; phylum Chordata; class Aves; order Passeriformes; family Phylloscopidae; genus Phylloscopus; species Phylloscopus trochilus. The sequence goes on along the minus strand of WQNJ02000546.1, from coordinate 53,868,773 downwards.
AGGGAAATCACTATAAATCCACTGCCTATAGGCTTTAGTTTCCAGTGGTTAAAGCACCACAAGAACAATGAGAAACGCAATTTTGTAGCATTTGTACTTTTGTCTTCTTTTCATGGCTCCATCTTGGGCACTCGTGATGAGGTAACCAGAGAACTGCGTGAAGAAGGAAGCCCTGTCTTGGCAAAGGACTTCCAGATTTTGCTGTCTGGCTTGATTTTAAAAAAGAATGGAAAACAAAAACATTCTCATGCTTCTAGTGGGAACCTGATTGAAAACAACAACAACAATGGAACAATTATAAGTTACTGGTTCCTTAATTTCTATGAAATCAACTTGAAGTACTTTAAAATAAGTACTTTAAAATAAGACAATACAAAAGGGTAGATGGTTAATGCCTTCAGAAAATCAGGTTCTTTATAAGACACAAGCCTGAGTGAACAAAACAGACACAAAATACATTGCGTACAAAAAAATTCAGAAACATACAGCTTTGAGAGATGGCTGGGGAAACTTTCACAGACACAGCCTCCACAGGAAATAAACAGTTTCTTGTTTCCTCTTCTAGACAGTTTTTAAGTTGTGTTTTCCTATTCACATTGAGCACTGTTTGAATGGAAACAACTGCAGGGAACTGCTAACTAGTGAAAAAAAAAAAAACAACAAACCAGTAATTTCTGTTGTGACTTTCAAGTACAAGTAATGAGAGAAATGCCCATATAGTTTACTAAAAATCAGTAAAACACTTGATTATGCTATTCTTAAACAAAGCACGTATTTGGTTTCCTTCATATAAAAGCTTATGCAATTGAATCATAGTTTTATGCGACTAGAAATATTTGTTAAAAGATAAATGCAAGACAAACTCTTATTCTCAGCTGTATTAATTTCATTGTATGAATCTCAAATTTGGCATTAAAAAATGAACCACGCTGATCTGATAATTATCTCAAAGAATGAACAATGTCTTTCAAATGCCTACATATAAATTCTGAAAGTTGGTATAGCTGATAAATGGAAATGAGATTAAAAATTACATTGGGCTGGCTGAAAAACCTCCAACACCAGGATGTTGTAATGTCATCAGGAATGGAAGAAGCAATAAGATGAATATATTCTGGGTGCCACCACTCTCTAGGGACTCAGACCAAAAAATCTTGAACTTGGGTGACTGCATAGAGAAAATCCAAGAAGAAATAAAGGGAACTCTCAGAACCACTTAGCCGAGGAAAAGGAAAGGTTGATTTACTCCTTCAGCAGTTGGTGTTTTTTTATGCAGGAAAGAAAAAAAAATTGGTTGTTACAGGTGATTTGAGTTTGAAACATTTTTGGGGTTCCCTTGATACCACTGAGAAACAGTCTAGAATTTCCAAAACTAAATTGCAGATAATACACAGCAATTACACATAGAAGATTACTTTACTGTGGACCTCATTTAGGCTGGAAGTCGCTGGTTGTTAGGACCATTAATTGTGATGTGATTACAGTCTCTGCAGGCAAAGAGAAATTTGCAAGTAGTGATTAATATATCCAACTGTTGTATCAAACAGATTTCCCAAAGTTCCTATAAACTGCATTCAAAATTAGTTAGGATGAAAAATATAAATAGAAAAAAAAAAGAATGAAAATTTTGCAGGCATAATAAAAATAAAAGAGAAATAATTAATCTGCCTCCCTCCACCATCAAGACTAAGCTAAAAACTCATTCAAATTCATCAGCAACTGGAAACTACTAACTATAGTGGTAACAAAAAAGGAGGAAAAAGTAAAGAATATTGATGACATTGTGAAATGCAGCAATGCAGTAAAGGAAACTGTGGGCCTTGATGGAAATGGTGCTTCAATATTCAGGCTTTCTGTATTTTGCTAGGACAAAAAGTTTAAAAATATGTTAATGCCTTGGTTCCCACACCCTGAGTGTCCTGCCAGGCTAGCACTGAGTCCGCAGAGGGGAAGCTGAGGTGAGGACGAAGACAAAAGACAAAAAGAGCTCCTAGTCTCAGGAGCAGTCCCACAGTTTAATGCAGAACCTACACCTTGGAGCCCTGAAGAGAGTAAGAGGCCGAGCACGTGGCTTGGAGTGGTTTTGTGTCCTTTGGGAGGGGGAGGGGGGAGGTGAGGGGTCAACCAGGCAATGGGGGCTGACCCAGGGGAGGTGAGACATAGGTGGTGTCAGCTGAGGGGCATGCAGGGATTTCTGGAAAAGGTAGTGCTGTACAACATTTTGTGTGGATTTATATATAGATACAACCCAAAACACCCAGTGCAAATACAACAAAACTACTTAGTGCAATACAACATGTTAAGAACAAAATTAATCCTAGCAAAACGGGCAAAACTGATGCAGAAAAAGCTGAAATAGTTACCTATTACTTCAGTATTGGAAATGAGTGGCAAGGAAATTATTTTATATGCAAAGGCAAATTACCTACAAGTCAATTAAGAAATAAACAACTATTAGAATTTAGCATCTTCTTCCTGAGAGCTGTGCCACAGGGATCTCAAGAGGCATCCTGCAGAGTGTTCTGCTTCAGAAACACCACATAAGACCCAGCTGGGCTGTGGGTAAGCAGAAAGGTCAATATGCCTCTCATCTGGGCTTGGAGTGGGAGCTGGAATGGGACAGAATGTGGGGGCAGGAGACAAACAGGACACTGCAGCCTTGCTCTCTGGCCCTGGCTGGCTGCGCTGCAAGTCATGACTGCCAAAGGAGCACTAAAAACCTGCCAAAAGCCACACAATAAATGGCAAAACTGCGTCTAAGTGAGACTCTTTGGGAGGGGGGTTTATTCATGCAATCACAAAGAAGATTCAGAAGCGTCTCAATTTCTGCAAGAAGGACAAAAACAGTCCCCACTAAATCTTTCTCCATCAAGCAAAGAAAGCCATCACAACAGTTCAAGCAGGAGAACTCAAACTTAATCAAATGAGAGAGCTGGCTCCAAGTGTTAAGAATAAGGGCAAATGAATTAGTTAAAGAGGTTGTGGATGGCTCTGTTTCTTGGTGTTTTCACTGGCTTCAACGAGGAGAGATTTCACACCACCAGCTGCAGTCAGTCTCTCTAGCCTCTCCCTGGTCCATGGAGAAAGATAAAAACTCATATGGGGATGATTCAGTGTGCCTAAGTTCAGCATCTGCTTTGAAATGCAGTCTGGAGGAAAACACCTCACCCCTGCCTCCTGTCCTACCCTCTGATTATCAAAGGGTATCATCTCTTAGGGAGACCAGGTATACGCCAGGTAAGCAACTGGGTAGCACCAAACTTCTTTCTATCTTTCAGGAAAGTCCTCTACAGAAAAACCAGTGCAACAGGCTCTTCTTAAAGATCAGAATTCAGGCACTGGTGATAATGATGCATGTGGCCATTTCTGAAGATCCTACAAATGACCTATAAAATTCAGATCCTGAATAAAACAATTGCCCCAAACAGGCCACAACCTCCCCCTTCCCCTGACTTGACTCTCTCTTTATACTGTATAAAGTATTTGTCCAGTATTGCAGAGAAGCAACTAACTGGCTTTCACAGGTTACTTCCAGTTCACAAATGGGTCATATCACAGAGAAAGTGAAAAGTCATAAAATAAACAATACCTTCAGTAAACAGGCAAACCCACACTTACAAGCACTGAGGTAGGAAGAATTTTTGCAACAAATATCTTGAGTTAGACAGAACCAGGTCTAATTGCATTTCTTTATATCCAAGTGATATAACCCCCCACTTGGCAGGGAGGTTTGACTAGATGATCTTCCGAGGTCCCTTCCAACCCCCAAAATTCTGTGATTCTGTGAGAAAATCTGGACCGTGGATTTGTCTGTGTTTTGCTTTGCTTTTAGGAGGAATGTGGAGTCTTTTTTTCCCTCTCTTATTTGCTTTCTATGAGTAGTGGTAATTTTTCTCCATTCCTGCAAACATCTATATTTCTTCCTTTACAGCAGGTTTGCCAGATGCCTTTTAATTTATTGTATCTGTCACCTGCAAAAATGCCATTTATCAGCTGACGTCTTCAAAATGGCATGCTAGGGAATGGGCTGTCATCCATCACTGAATCTGGTAAAGAAGTCACAACTGTGCAGCTTTCCAGCTACTGACTGCCCAGGTAAAACCTTAAAACCTCAGTAGAGGCACATGCACCATGAGCCACACTGAGGAGCTTGTGGGGAGGAGTGCGGGCTGTGAGTCCCTGTGGCTCACAGTGCAGGGGAGTGAGCCCAGACACTCACACTCCTAGATTGTCCCTAATGAACCCTGCACGTCACAGGCAAGGTGTTCCCTGCGTGTGGTGCATGGAAAGGTGGCCCCCACTCTTACTGTTCCTCCAGCCTACACTCCCTGCTAGGAATCTCTTTTTCTTGAGTTGCAGTTCAGTACTATGAAGCTAGTCAGGGCTAACAGCTTTGTCTCCATGCTAAAAATCTCAGTGATTTCACTTCCATCCATTTCTAAACTGACGCAGTTCAACCACAGAAACTCCAGTGGGAACACTTTGGCTGATTTTTGGTTAGCCCATCCAGATTCTCAGCTGATTAAAGCTACTCTAAATTAAGCATAGTGCAAAACTGTGCTAAGAGAATGCACTTGGAGATTGCTCTTGTTCAACTAAAGTGGTTTGCTAGACTAAAGTTGTTCATTCATGGGAAAAAATGCAACATATTCCTAAGTATATTCACAGTGGAGAGCTGCAAAAACATTTTGTCTCTCATTCTTAGTCCCTCATTAAGGGCTGCACATTGATTATTTATTTATTTCTAATTTAGCAACAGCAGTAACACAGATTGCCTCCTTGACCCGAGGTAGTTGCCAAATGTTTAGTTCAGAACCAATTTCAGTGCTACTGTAATCCCCTGAACTGGAGAGCTGGAGCAGAAGTAAAACTGAGCCAACCTGAAACTGTAGCTGCACAAATGGCGCCAATCTAATTAAGTTATGAAAAACTGTCCCCCTGGAGATGACTCTCCTGCAGCTCACAAGCAAAAGGTGGAGAACATGTGAATCTGGCCACAAGCCCCAATTGTTGACAACCCAACTTACAAAGCATCAGTACACATGCCCTTTGGGAAGAAAGATAAGTGGTACTCTGGGGAGCCACATATTTGTTTAACTCTTTTTTTCTGTACTTGTCCAGGCAAAGAGAAAATGTTTCATATTATGCTGAATACCATCTCAGATTCTGGCAGGATTAGTTGTCAATATTATTACAGCCTCTTCAGTTACAGTACTTCAGCAATAAAGTAGTTAGACCGGCTTTGAAATACAGAAATTCAGGCAATACAATCACACTATGAAAGAGTGCTCATTAGCCTTTGGCTGACCTTGAAAATTTGTGTTTCTCTCCAATTCTTCCACAAATTGCCTTTAAGGAGACCTCCTTATTTCTACCAAGTCACAAGGTTCGACTGTGTGACTCATGTTTTTTAGCCACTCTCTCACGATCAGAAGGCATGCTTGCCTTTTACACGCAGCCACAATTGCTACAAGGAGGATACATAAAAATGCTCCGACAGTCTTTTAATAGGGACATGTTCTTATTTGTTTGGGATTTTTTTTTCCAACCTCAAAAGTTTCATAATGAAACAGTTGGTCTTATAAAAAGTGTCACTCATCAACTCAAATTTTATGTCTAGGTCACTGCAAGGACTTTGTCAGATTGTGACCGGGCATGGTTGTAGCTGAGGAAGCTGAATTAAGTGTAATCTGATATGTCTGGGGGCGTGAGCAGGCTCTCAGAAGGATGTGTTCTCTTGTTTGAGACAAATAGCATTGCCACATAGGTGGACATAGGCCACCACGTATGTTGAACCATTAGGTTGACCCATATCCAGAAGCTATGCCTCTGCCTACAACAGCCCTTACAGCTTAATGAGACATTCTCCAGCAAAACACTTGGACAAAGGAAGAGGGAGCTCAGTTCAAGGTGCACCTTGCCGCCACAGAACAGGTTTTGACTCCTTCACAGTGAAGGTCTCAGACACAGTATTTCAGCAGAACTTGGCACTGGCATGCAACACCTGATGTAATTACCTGCCTGCAGCAAGGCTGGAGCCAAATCTGCTCTCTTCTGTTCCTGTTGCACAGCAGGTGATGGAGCAGAACAGAGCCAGAGGTGGGGAAAAGCACCTGAAGGAAATGCAGCTTGGATGTCACAATTCACCCAAGGAGCTGGAGCCTGTCTGAGGAGCTGGATCAGAGTATGGTAACAGACTGATGGGTTACACTTGCAGTGTTATGGCCATGCTGCTCTCGGACAGCATTCTTGCTGAGCAAAGCCTTTGCACATCGGCATCCCGCTGCTCAGCTCTCCTCATGGGAGCACCGCTGTTAGCATTGCTGCAGGAATGGTTCCTCCTCCTTGCACCCGGGCGATGCAGCAGCTTGTGCTGGTGGATGAAACAGCCACACAGGTCTAATTCCACCCAAAAGAGGGCAGTAGTGCTTACGGACACACAGTCAAGGCAGTACTTTACACTGGCTGCTCAACTTTCCCAACTATGCTGACAGAAACTCCCCAGTTCTTGGCACAGGCAAAGCAGTCCACAGAGCTCTGTCTTTCACACACTTAGTTAGCCTCTGCTCTCATTTCCTCCCTTTGATTCATTAGTTGTTTTACCATCATTTCTCTGGAAATACAATGAAAAAAAAAATCACATGGATTCATCCATGCCAGTGCTGAGTACCAGGTGCCTCTGTGTTACTCCCATCTATCAGCTATTCAGCTGCCAGCCAGTGCATGCCTTCTGCAGACACAGCTTTGCAGACGAACTGTGGCTTGGGTGTAGTCGGGAATGGAAAATTGGATACACCACAGTTTATGGCAATCAAGCCATGTTCAGAAGCTTGATGTCACAGGAAACCACTGATACTGTGAATAATTCAGAGCAATTTAAAAAATCCCTGATATAACCAACTGGTTTTCTCCTATTGTAGCTGCTATGTTTTCAAGTAGCCTGTTTGTCCAGTGCTTTCACTCTCACCTTTGACAGGTGTAGTTTACAAAACAATGTATTTAAACCCAAGCAGTTGCCATTAATTTTTATACTTACCACGCTCATCACTCAGCAGGAGGGCTGTGTGGGTTTCCGTGGTCGTAAGCGAACGCAGGTCACAGACTTGAACTGGGGAGAGACACTTGCTTTGTTTCCCAGCATCAGAGGGTTTCTCAACCTGGCAACCTCTGCTGTGTTGAGGTTGTTCAGTTAATGCTGTTTCCTTGGCTCCAATGCTAAAAACACCAGACATACTAACAGCAGCCAAGGTATTAACAATAAAAACAGCAGCAAAGACAATAGCTACACAAGTATAGCTCATGAGCTTAGTTTTGTTTAGTGCTACAGGGTCTGCACAGCCTCTGGGAGCTGGACCCAGAGCAAAAACAACAGCCAACTTTCCCTCCTCTACTGCTCTTGACAGTTGTGAATGACCCTGCTCCAGATCAGCACAGCCCTTTACTCCTGGGTGAAATGAAACATGGCCCCAACATGCTGTGGCAAACACAGGCCTGGAGGTGTGATTTCTTACACAAAATATGTTTGGACAGAATGTGGTGCGGTAGCCGCAATGTAGCCTTTACACAGCTGGGCTGTTAGCATTGCACAGCAGCCCTGCTGATGCTGCACCTCCACATGACACTGTGTCCCCTCACCAGGGCTCCAAACAAGCCAATGAGTCTGCCACTGGCTGCTGTGAGATTACTGTGCAGGTTATCTGTGCTGAAAAGAAAGTTCTCCTTCAGGTTAAATCCTAGGACTGGCTTTCTGGCGTGTGAAGCCTGGCTAGAGGATGGGCCAAGATGGAATGTAGGGGGATGGGTAATACCTGAGCAGCTTCATGTCTCTGTCTAGTGAGACAGCCCTTTTAGAAGGGGTAGGAATGTCCCCCCTTCACTGATAACTGTCAGATGGTATCCTTTAAGACTGTTTCTTGCACTGACAGAAACCAACACAGCAGGGTCAGGTCCTTAAATCAAAGATGTACCTGCTGTGATCTGATTGTACCACATGCACAGATCTAGTTGCCTTTGCATGGGCATGAAGCACTTCTGAGGTACCTGGCAGGACCTCAGGCTTCAGAGTCTGGGACATGCCCTCTACTGGCACTCAGAAGGGCGTTTAGGTGACTAGGGCATTTAAACTGGACTGTATTCTTGCATTTGAGCTAGACTCTCATCTAAGTAAAGAACAAAGTCTATGACTTTTCCTGGAAACAACTTCCTTTCCTAAGGCTGCCTGGACATACAATCCTCTAAGTAAAACCGAAAAAGCTTATTATGTCTCTTCAGGGAGAAAACCCTACTTGCACTGTCAGAGCAAGACCTACCATTCTTAGTGGTGCATGGTGCAGACAACTGAGCGAGTTCAACTGTTCACTAATCCATGGGAAAAGATTAGTGTGACTCTTGAAAGAAGAGTCAGGTTATTAGTACTGCACCTGAGACAAGAACAACACATCCCCAATGGCTCTGTAGTACTCCCAGATGTGGAACTAGTGTTGGAGTCAGCAACTGACACAAGCATTGCATGATGTTGATCTGCTCTCCAATGCTTGTATTAGTTGTTGGCACTTACCAGGTATCTGCAGACAGAACATCTTGTTCTGCAGTTTTAAGCTTACCTGGCATAGGTAAAAACCTGTGTTTGTTTCTATTGCTGATTTTTAAGCATGCATGTTTAGATGTGCTTACTCTCCACTTCACTGCAAAGGTGGTCGAATCAGGACAAGGACCCTCATAGGCAGTATGATGCAATATGGAAAATCTGTGCCTTTTTCTCCAGAGACAGAGACAAAAATTATTGCTACTGAGTGTTAGGAGAAGATGAGCAATGTCAGTATTACCGCACTTGAAAATATGCAAATATGAAATTCTTTCCCAGTGAATAGTGACAGTAGAGTGCTATGCAGAAATGCAGGGAATTAGGCAGTGTCATCCCATGTGATTTGTACATACTTAAGAGAGAATTAAATCCTTGTGAACCTATCCAGTTTTGCAGATGTTGAGGCCTGATTTGGCTTGTTATGTGCCAGTTTTACATGGAGGCAACTCCACTGAGACCTGTGGAGTCATTAAACTGACAGAAGAAAGCGGAGACTCAGATGCTGCCACCCTACTTGCTGTGCCAAGAAACAGCAGGCATTTCCCAAACACTCTATCCATTGAGCAATAGCAACAGCACTAGCAAAGTCTTCTGTGATTGGCTTTGCCCATTGCCTAACCCTTGAGTCCATGGGAGACCACCTCCAGGAGTAAGAGGTCAGCAGTTTATCTAGACTTGTTCTGATTTGGACCTCCTTGCAGTATTACAAGGAGATCAACATCTGTGTTCTTCCATTTGCCCGTCATCCCAGCTCACAGGACTTGTAAGGGTCCTTTGCTGTACCATTTGGTGCCCAGATTTCTCTTCCCTTTTAAATTACTGTCATATACTGCAACCACTTTAATGCTGGAGCTCACACAGCACCTCTTCTGCTGAAAGGCTCTGTTTCCGGTATCCTAATTGCAATTTATCCCATCGTAATCATTATCACCCCCACTGAATGATTGCATTTTCACCAGTAGTGGGCCATATGTTCTGGTTTACAGTGATGCTACACCCCTGACCTTCCTCCTCATTTTTGCTGTCAAGAAAAAAGTCAAAGTCAAAGCAACATTCTTTACATAGGCTCTTCTGCATGTGCAGGGACAGAAGACGTGAGGGCTATGAGCATCCCTCCTGTGTGTGTGCAAGGCTTGCTGCTGCACCATGCACCAGAAGTCAGGCATTTTGCTGGGTACAAACCATGCTCAATGCCAAGAGCTGCCTACGAGCAAGTGGAAGTCTGTGCATCTACTTTGTGCCCCATGCATGGAGGAAGGGTGGAGCAGGCTGCACAGTGATGGGAAAGGGATCTTGTCATGATGCTGAGGGTTTTACATGCTGACTGATTTTACTTATGCAACTGCATTGGGTCTCCCCATATCATTGCATTTGATTAACTTTTAGAAAAAGAGTAGGTGTAGGGATGCATGAAAAGCTAAGTGTGTGCACACTGTGAGGAGGATCCAGGCTTCACTCATGATTTATGCTGTTCCAAGGAGCAACTTGGAAGCCTTGCAGCCATGCAGCCTGGTGCCTATGTTAGCCCTTGTCAATGCAGCCTTGCAGTCTTTTCTTTGCTTGACCTTGGAATCAAGCCATAGGAGCTGGGAGAAAAGATTGGGTTTCCTCTTTGTTGTTTTGATATTTTCCTATGAACCCACCCAACTTTGCAACATTGCAAAATGAAGGCATTGCTGATTTTTATTTTTGTGTCCTGCTGAGGGGAGGGACAGAAAGAGCTGGGTGAGATTAAACAATGGAAATCAGAGTGGAACAGAGGAGTGTGTAAAACAAGAAGGTTGAGTTTATGAAAAGCAGGACCAGGCTTGGAAGAGAAAAGCCCTTATAAGTGTTTAGATCTTGTTATAGCTGTGCTATGAATGCACCAAGTACCTACTGAGTAGACAGAGAAAGAGCAGACAGGTATAGAGCTGATAACAGAGCTTTTGTAAGCTGCTATTCAGCCTCAGGCATAAACTGGGTGACTTCATCTTCAGCTTAAAGCACTTAATATGTGTGGGCATATGTGTAAATTGAATTGACAGGAAAAAAAAAAAAAAAAAAAAAGAGGAAAGTAACCCTTGGATTAGAAATGACAGCATAATCACACCAGGTAGTCCTAGGGAGTCTGGCAAACTCTGCAACTGCTTTGAGTTACTCTTGTCCCTGGCAGTTGTCCGTTCAGTGTGTTGTCCTTGGCTGGGACAGCGATGCCACTGATCTCAGTGCTGCCAGGCCTCCAGCTCACTTGCCTGTTCACTCCTGTTGTGCTCTATTTCATTTTAATGGAGTAATACAGATTAGGGGTCAAAGTTCTGCTAGAAAGAAAATCAGAGGCTTCAATGTTTGACAGCCCTGCCCAGCATGGATCAGCAGGGCCTGATTTTTGGGAGATGGTCAGTACCTTGTCTTTACAAATATGAAGGGCTTCTTGGAATCCCACAAGATGGCTATGTCCTTCTTCACCACCAAAATCCATTTTAAAACACAGCACTCATTTTCAAGTTTTCATAATACCTCATTTGCAGACATGTGATTAGACCTAATTAATGTTTGTTATCAATGAATGCTTAATTGCTTTGGGTGAAAAATGCTGGAGAAATATAGAGCATTACTTGATTGAATGCTCTTTCATTGGCTAATGGATCACTCTGTTACTCTTTTAGATTTTGCTTAAGCAGGCAAAATATCAGTCTTGGTGTAAAACAATCCTGCATCGATCTCTCCAGCCAAGAGGGGTCTTTCTAGTAATTAGAAGGGTGGTGACAGCAATAGACGTGGCTGTCTGGAGGACAAGGGGGACTGGAAAGAGTTTGGGGTTTTTTTTTTTGTTGGTTTGGTTTGGTTTTTTTTTTTTTTTTTTTTTTTTTTTTGTTATTGTTGTTTTTTTGTTGTTTTTGTTTTCTTGGGTTTGGTTGGGATTTTATTTTGTGGTGAGTTTTTTTTAAATTTTATTTTATTTGAAAGCTATGCAGCAAAAAAACAAGGAGGAGACTGGTTAAATCTTTTGACTTTAAGCTGTAAAAAATCATTTAACATTCTCTGATAAGCCTCTTGATTTAAACAGAGAGGCAATTCCTGCTCCCTGGGAGTTCCATTTGAGTGAGCCTGGCCCCAAAACTTCACAGGCTCAAATCTCTGGAACCAAATTCCAGGAAACATTCATATATGGATGATGCATCTGTAACAGATACAAAGGGGAGAGTGGAAACATTTGGCAACTAGGAGCTGGAATAATTTATAACTCCAGCTGGTACTTCTCTTTTTTCAGGTGAAATGTCTTAAGGGGAGGAAGAGAACCTCAGTAGCATGTTTTACACTATGTCTTGCCTTCTCTTTATATTTAGGCTTTTCCCCCATGAACTATTCAAATAAGGCCAGTTTTATGAGTGCAGAGAACCAGCACTAGTTGGGTCTACTCTCCAATACCCTGCACAAAGGCTTCCAAGGATCATTCTTACTGGATTTTTCTGGATTCACCCTAGTGTTCATATGAGAGCTAACTGCTATTAAGCCTTTCTGTGAGCTCTAGTGGCCATATACAGGGTGTGGGTCCTAATGCCTGACTTGACTGTGTCTTTCTGGATACTGCCAGAGCAGAACCATTTGTCCAGTGCCAAGCATCCAGAGGGCATAGATCACGGTAGAATTTGGGAAGGAACAGAGGACCACAGGGACGTCCCTATATCCTGCAAGTTCATTTCTACTGTGATGATGTTGCTGACCTTCCATGTAGATTAGTAGTGAAACTTTTCCATGGAAAGAAAAGGGCATTTAAAAAAGCAACAGACATAAAAACTATGAGAAACTGATTTCCAGTTGCTTTATACTTCCAAATGAGCTTTGTGGCACATCAGAGCTCACCCAGCACTTATTTGGAAGGCTGAGTACCTACAGGAGCAACAGCACCAGCACATATAAATTTTGGATTGCAAGTGAAGTTTCCATAATCCAGCCCATTGTCTCTTTAACTTTATGGTCTCTTCAAATGCTCAGGCCTGTTCCAACATAAATACATTGCCTGAATTTCTCTCCCCCTGCATTACTCCTCTTGAGCTGTAGAAGATTATAGGAAATAGATAAAAAACTGCTTGTTTCTTTGACAAATGCAAGACTTAAAGACCACCCTCTGCTCTTGAGCAAAATTAGCTTATCTTTACCCAAAAAAATGTTTTTACTAAATATGAGCAATCATTTGTGTGTGGCCTGCATGAGACGCTCAATTCATCTTATTAGAGGTTATCCTTTGAGGAGCTTTAAAAGGAAATGCATTGTTCTTAATTATTCTTATCTCAGCAGCTGTATAATTCCTGGGTTTGATTAAAAAAAAAAATGCAAAGATTATACTGAAAGCTGGAGATGGGTCTGAACTCAGATTGCAGAGTTGAACCTCGGCTCTTAATCTGTGCTAAACTGTCTTCCTCTTTTCCTTCAAGAAGTTGTGTGTCCTTTCTCTTCTTTCAAACTTAAAACATGAAACTGCAGAAAATCTCAGAAGAATAAGTTTCATCTCTTTTTCTGTTTTTAAACTTGTACTAATGATGGCTTTTTTTTGTTGTATCAGAAAACCATAAACAAGATTGGTGAGGAAACACTCCTGTGTCATTATTGCACCCCAAGCTACCCTGAAAAATTTTGTAATACTTCCATCAGAAAGGCACAAACTCAATAATTCTTTTCCATTCAGTGAAAATTAAAAAAAAAATCAAAGCAAATTGAGATTTGGGTGAAATTTATACCACGCTAAAAAGCCGCTTTATGTTGGTTAAATGTTTGCACAAAAAGTGACATTTGCTGTGATGCTGTACGGTTGTCACAAGCTGCTAACCACTTTGAAGTGGAGCAGCACAAAATGGATCGAATTCTCTGCAGAGTCCAGTGCCAGAGTTTCAAGTGCCTGGCATCTCACATTTGGTCCAGATTTTCTGAAGTGGTCAGCATCCAGCAGCTTCTATTGTGACAATAAGTGGAAGATGTTTTGCAAAAGGGCTTAGCTACCAAGCTGCTGAATTCTTCTGAAAAATCTGGTCCAGGATGGTATTGAGGGCAGTTTCATCTAGTTTGATTGAACCAGCTGTTGAATCAGAATGGATTCCTTGAACCTCTTATTGTGACACACCTCCTTTGTAAAATGCTGCCCCCTCCCCAACAACCAGGTAGTTGGTGCATCCTGCTTCCAACTGGTACCATTTTATTACCTCCAAAATACTCCTTTTTCTTCCATTCCATCTCCTCATGCTCAGCTGCAACCTCTATGTTTATATACAGAAGAGTTTCTTCCCATGATTCAAGGCTGAACCCAGTAAGACAATATGCCTTGCTTTTGGTCTCTTACTAACTGATATGCTGGAAAAGGAGCACTGTTTCAAGCTGTGAGAGTTGGACTGTGCTAGAAGCATTAGTCCTCACACACAGTTCCTATTGAGGTATAGATGTAGTATATGTGTGCTGTGAAAAGGTGACAGGAAGCTCTGGAATGACAAACAGGAACTTTACAGGTACTGAGGGAAGCTTCTTGTTGATATCTTGCATAAAGAATCTGACAGAGAGATCTCAGTTTCTGGTGTCAACTGGGCTATTTAATCCTCATCACATTTGAAGACTAGACTGCTTTGGTGCCACAATATGGAAGTAGACTCCAACTTTCAGAGGCATATGAAATCAAAAGGAATTAGAAACCACTAACAGCATTAGCTGTAGAAGCCTTGTAAACTTGGGTCTTACCTTCCTTACACTCCAAATTACCGATTTAAAGGTAATTTAGGTAAAGGTAATGGTATTTACACTCCTATACCAATTTAAAGGTGTAAAATAAGTTAAGCAATTCCCACAACTGCTAACCACACTGCTTTTTCTCTTAGCCATGAAGTAGGAGGATTAGTTGGAGGATAAGCTCCTGTGTTTGACTCACTTCCCAAGGTTATCCAGGTTTCTCTGGATTTCATCCTATCTCTCAAGCAATGGTACTATTCAGCTTGGTGTCATCTGCAAACTTGTTGAGGGTGCACTCCATCCCTTTGTTTGTAATTGATGAAGATAATAAACTGCACTGGTTCCCAGTATTCCCCTGAGGGACACCACTTGTCACTGATCTCCATTCAGAAGAGTCTACTACTCTGTGGATGCAACTGTCCAACCAATTCCTTACACACCATATAGTCCACCCATCAAAACTGTCTCTCCAATTTGGAGAGAAGGATGCTCTGGGGAACAGTGTCAAAGGCAAATCCAGATAAATTACATCTGCAGCTCTTCTCTTGTCCACTGATGCAGCCACGCCACCCAGAAGGGTTAGTCTGTGTTTCCCACAGCACACTGAGGAGTTCACAAATGTGCTGAGAAAGGCATATGCAAAAGGCACCTTCTGAAGTGGGACTGTCAAGAGGCCACACAGGACAACTGGAGCCCTATGAATGTCACATAACGTGACATGGTTCAGTATCCAGAACCTTCTTTAACTAGTTTCCCCTGAGGACTTCAGAGTGAAAAAGCTTCCCAGTATTCATGGTATATCACCACTGCACATACAAGAGGCTTGTTAGCCATCCAAAGCACTCCCATCCAAAGCTAGATCACTAGAATATCCTGACTGTTCATTGCCTTTTTTTTTTTTTTTGGTGGCATTTTTAAAAGAGTTAATCATGAGCATGCTACAAAGAACTTCAGTAGGTGTCCCTGCAGATACAATGCCAGGTTAATCTTTAGTGGAGAGGAACAAGCAACTACTATCCAAACATCAGTAGTGCAGGGCAGCACAGTACACATTGTTCATGTTTCTCCTGTATTTTTGGGTTTGGAAGGAATGTTTTTCTTTCCAATAATTCTTAAAATTTCAAGCAAGTACAAAACATGCTGATTTAAAATATCTAAATCTAAAATATTTTTTTCATTACAATCATTCCTTGATGTACTAGTTGCATGGTGATAATGGATAATGAATCAGTTTGTGATGGAAACTCTCTACTGGAATTCACACAGTTGTGAAGAGGTTCTGTTGGTAGGTTCAGCAAGGACTGGTACAGTTTTTGCACAGCCTGTCACCCAGTTAATATGAACCTGTAAGTCAAGGTTGCCTCCTGTCCACGCAGCAACTACTGAAAGCACCTAGAGACTATTTCACTGTAAGAAACACTCCTAGTTAAGCACTGTTAGCTCAGAAGTCCAAGCTGCATCTGAAAAAATGCCCAGCTACTATCATTAGTGAGTTTGGGTCCTCCTTCCTGAATGGTAAAATCTCCATTTCTAATCCCCAAACAGTGATGGTCTTGTTCTTGTTTCTCATTAGTGAAAGGCTACAGGAGCAGTACAAGATTAATGACTGCAGCCCAGCCTCACTCAATACCTACAGCAACAGCAGCTGTTACCTCATACAAAAAAATATTTTTCTCCAGGATACTGATTCTACCCACACCAGCAGTAGAGATAAGGATGTTTACAGTTTCCTGAATTTGTTATCTTTATCTCTGGACTCATTCTTTGTGAATGTATAAGGCACCACTGCTAGGCATGAAACAGAGAGAAAAAAAACCTCCACAAATCCTAAAGATGCACTACAGCCAGATTTAAAAGAAACAGACAGGGGGTATGACAACAGGCCATCTCTTCCAAAACAGACTCTGACTCCTATCCAGACATATGCTTCCCAAAGGGTAAAACTGCAGAGCAGGTATTGATAACAGAGGAATTGTTTTTAAATGCTTATTTTTATATAAAAAGATTAACGTCTGCTGCTGACTATTAACGGGAACTTTAATGCACCATACATGCAGAAATAGCTATTCACCAACACCACAGAGATCCGACAGGACAAAAACATCCAGACAGTAATTCAAAGCAGCAAAATACATCCAATCCTACTCAAAACCCCATCATGCATTTTCTACGTGGAAAGTAGACAGCTCCCACAGAGAATATCTTTTCCTAAGCACTTCTGAAATTGCACTAGAAAAATCTCTCTCCCAACAAGTCACGCAATATTAATGGACACATTACTACATATCACACATATACATGATTTTGTACAGCTTCATACACTTACATTGTTGCTAGTGATACAATTTTGCTAGTACTTGACCAGAGGAATGATTGAGCAGTCTCTGTACATGCAATGATCCCAGCAAAGGGCTGGGGGTGCCTGGTATCAGTCATGAAAAAGTCCGTGTTGTACCAGTTATCCTACATCCTGCAAAGAATTTAGCTGGTTTATAGCAACAGCTTGAGCACAAACTGGTTTGGGTAAGGCTTGTTCTCTTGGTGGACTCCTAGAAGTACCTGGCTTGTTTAGATTTTGCTGAAGATGTAAACCTGCTCTAGTATAATTGGTCTCATTTTATGACCTTGGGTGAAGTATCAGGCTGATTCTGAATGTGTGCATGTAACTCTATCATCCATCACACAGCATCCAGAAGAGATGAGAACAAGTCACTCCCTCTTCAATGGCCCAATGTTTCTAGCAGCTAATGGACTCTGTTAAGTAGGAAGGAAGAACTGCATATTTCTGAACCAAGAGGATTTCTCGCATCAAAAACTAGAAGGATGAATGTCATTTCAGCAGAAGATACATCTCCCTTGTCTTTTAATTTAGAAGTGGGTGAAACAGCTCGGACAACATATAGTCTAGATTTCCCCTAGAGCCTTGAGGTGGCTTTAGCAGAGAATTAGATACAATAGACATGTTAAAATAACTAGATCCCGTTTGAAAACATCAAAGAAACAGAAACACCACAGGCCACATTTTTAAAAACTGGCTGCCTGAACAGTGAAAGGAAAACTGTGTAAGCACCACCTCATATACCAAATATGCACTGATGTGTGTGAAAAAGGATACTCACATACACCACCACCATTTCTCCTCAGGCAGTTGTCCATTCCCTTAAAAAAAACTGGTCTTGTACAGACAGAAAATAATCAAAGCCATTTGTAAGAATATTTGGGTTATCTAATTTTGAAAACATACCCCTAAACGATACACTCTGCCTGACGAGGACTGCTATGCTCTACCAACATGCAGAGCTGTTGCCAATATTAGTATTCGGGCTGGTTCAAATTTCCGTACAAAGCTTGATTTTAAGCACATTAATTTCTGAGCACTCAGATGGAAACACTGACTTTTGTAGGGCAGATTTTCAGTACTCTTGTTTTCCAATGTGCCATTCAGGATGTCTCCTGCTAGACCTCTCTCAGAGTCTGTATGGAATTTTGGAAAGGAACCTCAATCAAATATTTTCTGTCTACCATATTCCTTTTTACAATGCTTCTTGGGAAGAGTAGTGTCATGGTGTCATTTCCAGGTATTGCAGAGAATGGAAAAAAAACCAGTTTGACAGCATCAGACTCTAAGCTATGCTGTCAAACTGCAAGAAGAGGTGAGATGAAGAAATTATTTTAGTGCATCTTTCCACCATCCTCAGATGCCTCAGCATGAGGATTAACATTCTCTAGGGAGCCTAAGGTGAGCTGTCTGATGTCCTTCAGCCCACACCCTTGCAGGGCCCCTGAGAAACTACAGCCTGCCCTGGGCATGCATTAAGGAAAAATGGATCAGGAGGATGGGTGTGAAGCTGGCTGAGCAGCCCAGAGGCTCCAACCCAAGATTTTGCCTGTCAGTTTTATTGCAAACATTTGTGGGTCCCAATGAGAAACACTTCAAAACACTAGAGCTCACACTGAAGGCAACAACTGCAGAACACATGGCTTATTTATTTATTTATTGTTATTTATTGACTGAAAATGAATTTGTTTCTACACTTTCTAAATGGAGGTGGGGCTAGAAGCATATAGGGGGTAGGGTGCCTGGTGTAAAAAAACTACTACTTGCCCCATGCACTGGAAGGAGCTATTTTTCCATCAGGAAAAGAAAGAAGCATGCTGAACTGGTGCACTGCAAAGCCACAGCAGCAGCTTCTACAGGCTGGATCCATCACAAGCTGACCCTTTTTAAAACTTGGGAGTCAGGTTTAGTACTCAAAAAGTATGGAGCAAGTAGCAGAGATATGCTGTTCAACCTTCCCTGCACAGCTCTGCTTGCACAGCACATCTTCACCATGTCCTGAAATAACCTTGTTCTCCCAGGCCCTGGGAAGAGACTTCTGTAATTTTCTCGTAATTTGATTTCTTGCATAGATTTCTCTATAGTCTGCATCACCAAGACACAGTTAGGGTCTCTAATCATGGAGCCTTTACATCTCTTCATGATGTCTGTCAAATTGAGCAGTGGTGGTATTCCATTATTTCCCTTTTTCAGATGCAGAGATGCTCTGCTCCAGGGCCAGCCCAGGAGCCTGGGAAAAACCAGGGAGAGGTGGGCTCTGAGTGCAGGCAGGTGTGCAGGTGAGATGATCACAGCCCTGTGTCAGGGTCCATGAAAGTTGACTGTGCGCTGCCATTGCCACAACTTCATAAAAGCCAGTTAGCCCATCCCAAACCCTGATGGTCCATTTATAAATCCTGTGGACTTGAGGGGTCTGAAAGGTCAGTGCTTTGTAGAGGGAATATCTGGCAATGTCAGCTTTCAGCTGCTGTGACACCTGTCCGAACAATGATCTCCCAAAAGTACTAAACATCTGCAAAATTTGGAGGTTCTTGTTCACATTTAAAAATTTCTGTTCTCTTTGAAGTATTGTAATTTTTAAATGCAGCATTATCATCCATGAATATTCAGAAGAAAAGCTTAAAAAATTTTAAGAAAACAACCAAACTATTGGGGGCGTGTGTGTGCCGCTAAAAACTAAGACTCCAACCCTGATCTAAACCAGACTGTTTCTTTCCTTCCCCCCATCTGCCTCAGAGAACTGGAAGGGAAAAGACTCCATCAGTCTTGGAGTCTGTAAACCTTTCCCCTCCCTAATATCTGAGACAAGACTTAAAGAAGAACCAGTCTGGAACAGGACATGAAAAATCTTCTGAAAAATGACTAGAGGCCTAATGCTGTCACTGTCCCATGTTTATTTTTCTTCCTTTGATGTCTGATGTCAAAGAAAAAATAATGTCATCTGCTGGAAATTCAAACATGTTTGCATTTTGAGGTAATTAGAATTAATGTCGGAGGGCAAAACTAACACTGGGCCACTCCAGTCTTTCCCATGTGAGGAAAACATTCCGTAATGACTTACATTTAATCTGGGAGCTGGCAGACAGTCAGGAGCAGTACGGATTCAGGCAAAAGGGTAATATTTCAAAAGAATTTTCCTAAAAACCAAAAAGTAAAATAAAATAAAATAAAATAAAATAAAATAAAATAAAATAAAATAAAATAAAACAAAATAAAATAAAATAAAAATATCTATGTGCATTAATTTATAAATGATGGCAGTCTGACAGTGTTGCTCCAATTCCAGAAGGGTGTAACTCTGTTGAAAATCAATGGCTGACAAGGGTGTAAATCAGTAATGGCAGCCCTGGTTCAAGACCACCACTGCTTCCTAAGTACTCAGCACCCACAATTGCGGCCAGATTTTCTAAAGAGCTCAAGACCCCATTCATGTTCAAACAAGGGCCAGATTTTTGTAAGTGCTTAGCACGCAGTTTCTCTCCATTGTGGCATTAATGGCAACATGCAGAGCACTTTTGGAAAACTGATCATACATGTTTGTTTTGGACCAGAGCTTGCAACGCTTATACATGTCGAGTAACATCTTACTCAGTGAAGAATCCTACTAAGCAGTACCTCTCTGTGTGGGTATTGTTGCAAAAGGACTCCCTCTCAAAATAAAATTGCAAGCCATGTTGCTCAATGCCACACTGGATGAGTATCAGAGACTCTATTACCTATCTATGAAAATCTGGCCTGAATATAATTAAACTGAACTGAACAGCTATGGGTTAGACCTTGGTTCATGAGAAACAATTTGATCCTCATAGGACAAAAAGAAAAATAAAGGTTATTTCTGGACTGAGGACTTTTAGCTGAATTACTCAGCTGTCTTCAGGGGTTAAAAATAGAAAAGCAACCTTTTCCAGTTCAAAGAAAATAAATAGCTACACTTATCCGTGTAGGTAATTAAAACCAGCTGAGCTCCAAGAGCTGAAATCCTCCACACAGCTAGTCCTTACTGAGGAGCAGCATCCTAGCAGCAATTGACATATCATAAAAAAATTACATTAATAAAGATTGCACTGGGTTAAGTATAATGCAGATTGTGCCAACATTCAAAGGCAGGCTATTGGTGATAGAAGTATGGAACAGATTAAAACATTCAAACACCAAAAGGTAAAAGCTTTTCTTTTCACAAGTTGATTATGACATCAGCTGAGTTAAAAGCAGAACAAATACTGTATTTTCCCTTCTGCAACTTTGCAGAAGTGCATACCCTGACCCTTGGCATTGCACAGCTGTTGTGGCAACTCAAATGAATGCAAGGATGGCTAATGCACTCACATGGTGTGTCTTGTGCTAGACTTCCCCAAGAATCATGGGAAGGTCAGCAATTATTTTCCCCTTTTCAAGCACTGTAAATGAGTTCCTCTCTGTCTGCTTTTTCCAATAGGTCATGTGGTCCAACAGATAAATATGAAAGAAATGATGCAGGGCCGTTTTTGCCGGCTGGCCCAATTCTCACTCAGTGTGCTTGGGCAGAATGACTGTGTGTGAAAAGAAGCAAGACAGTGGCAAAGGAGCTGCTCTCATGGTGCATCTTGCTCAGCTGTCTGTGGTCCCATCATGAATGTCCTCTAACTCCCTGTGTGTGCAGCTGAAGCCCTGGTCTTACATAAGTGTAGTTCAGTGAGGTTACCCTTGTTCCATATTGTGGCATGGGCAGTTGTAGAGGAGGTAGGTGGATATCACATGCTGTCAGCCTGTGAGATGCATTTCCAGTCCTCCACCATGCTGTTGCAGCACATTCTTGTATTGACTTCTACTTGACAGCCAGACAGCAATTGCAAAGGCAACAGATCAGCTGGAACAATAAGCAATGTCTTTCTGCACAGAGGATAACATTTTAAGAGCCAATTTTTCTTCATGTTTTATCAAAGCAGCCTATGAGAAAATGAAATCCCAAACTTTGATTATAATCCAGATCATCAGTCTTTTAAAACCAGCAAAGCTGAAAGTAGATACCTATATTTACAATGTATATTTTTTTAATTTAGTTGTGGCCAAAAAAAGTAAAGCAATAGCCTACTGTCCTTTTCAAATTTACATTGGCCCATACAAACAAGACAATTTCCCAAATCTGCAACTGCCTCCTAGGCCTGGACTTAACCAGGCTGTTTTCCATGTTGACAAGACAAAAGCATCTCTAACAACTGTAAAAGCCTATTCCTGAGAATGTCAAGGCCATGTAAATTCCTGGGCCCAGAGTGCTGCCTACACATCAGATGTGCTCCAGCCACAGCCAAGCGGGAGGCTAGAAGAGGAGGAAGAGGGCCATGGGATTAATTTCTTGCGTTTTTCTTTAGCTCTGGTCTCTGCTGCTTCCCATCTTCCCTATCCTGTTAACAGTCCCCCATTTTCCTCCCTGTCCTTCCAAATTCAGGGCTACCTGCTAGAGGCAATATTCATTTATGAAACTATTTGCATATACGTGCAGCTAGGAGCTAGGAGCTCTTCTTTTAGAAGAGCATTTGCCCCTTGTCTCCAGCCACCTATTCTCAGGAAAGACTTATGAGAGTGGTGAAAAATGGATTGTCAGGAGGTAAGTTCTGAAAGAGAGGAAAGGCAGCAAGGTTCCAAATCTCTAGGTCTTTTTTATCTGCAAAAATTATTTCTCTCTATGTGCTTCTTTTCCAAGAACAGCACTACTATCCCAGCCTGCCTTCTGCTCAATGCTGTCTCCCTATCTTGTTACCTCCTCTTGTTCTTCACTGCTTCTCTCCTTTGTTTTCTGTCTTTCAGTCCTTGTGCTTTTTCTTCCTCCAGCTCCATTTAATTTAGAGCAGCTGAGGTTTGCACAGCATGGATACAGTGAGATTAACCAGGTTTGGAAAGTTTGCCTTTGCTGTGCACACATCCTCTGTTTTCTTCTCTCCACTCCCAATGTAGAAAAATATGTCCAAAACTGCTGTGAAGTTCCTCAGTGAAGAGCTGGCACAAAGCTTCCTAGCCAGAGCAGTGCCATGTCTTTGTCTTGCACAGAAACCCACACACAGCTTACAACAAACAGAATGCCAACTGTTAATAAGAATAAAAAATGCCTCCCCACACAACATGCTAGCACTTCAGTTAAAAAAAAAAAAGAGAGAAATTAAAAAAGATATCACACAAATCACCAGTCTTTCATTGCTTAAGGTAGATGTATTGTACTCAAAACATGTTTCACTTCATTTGGTGTGAAGCTGTGGTAAGTCCATTAAAGCTGAAGGAGTTGCATCTGCCTAGAACTGGTGCAAGCCAGATCACAATCAGATCAATTACATCTATTGCTATAATATCATCACCTTCCATATGGTTCCACAACTAGTCCATATGCTGAACTGAATGTTGCCTAAAATCTGTTCATCCCAGAAGCTGCATCCATCTTAGGCTCCCTTATATCAAGAGAAGCATTTCCGTACAACCCACAAAGACATTGACACTGTCATATAGCTTCTGAAGGGTTCCAGTGTGGTAACAGAGCATTCACTACCCATCTCCACCTGCTTCTGGACACAGATGCTCAGATCAGGCTCACTGGCAAAAAACAGAGCTGAATTTCCTTTGTAGAGTCTATGTGGCCTTGGTCCTTAATAAGCTGCACACAGCAAATATGGCCCTTCACTGTTGCTAAATCACTCCTCATTTTCTCAAGGATGCATGTGAAGCTTAAACATTTGAAGTAAAAGGTTTCCAGCTTCTTCGTCTCATCTGTTACAAATAGTCAGTGTGTGGACTTCATAATCCTGGTTAACAACAGCTACATCTAATTACTTAGAACATATACCTCTGCCAGTATCCCACCTATTTTTTCAGACTTCACTTCCTTTGGATGAGTAGTGTCCCCTTCCTTCACAGAACACAAGTTTCTTCCAAATTCCTTCAACCTGAGAGTCTTTAACCCTGATCATAAGCTTACATCCCTGAAAGGAGAGTATTGGAAACAGGAATTTTTGAATGACCAACATGCAAATATATTTATTTTCCCAATAAGATTGTCACACCTGATCTTCAGTTTAAATGTCTGATCTAATGGGCAGAGGAATTTGCTGCTGTTTTTCTTGCACTTTTTGCCTCATTGAAATGTCCTCATATGTACTGTAATCAAGTTCCCCACTTTTAAAATATCAAATCCAAATTGCCAGCGATCAATACCATCCAGTGGAGCACAAACACTCACTGTCTGTATTAACTCCTGCTTTTTCCTTAGGGGTAAACTGAACCTCCCCCAAACTATGCATCAAAATGAATGGCTTTAAATAGCAGTCATCTGTGGTATTAATCAAGTTTCTTCTTAAAACCATCCCAGATGTGCCACTCAACCAGCTTATACTGGTTTCTGTAAGAACACCCACTGTTATTATTGTACCAACAGATTTTGCAACTTCCTTAATTTCTTTTAACACATGAAGGTCTCAAGCTGAGATCTTTTGCAGCAATGAGGGTGTGCTAACAGCAGAGGGTTGCATAAATCTGTGCAGTCTTTCCAGCAGACCATGTAGGCTGTAGATACAGTGTGGACAAGGGCAGGGTGACTTGAAATAGCTTGCAAGCCCTGTAATGTAGCTGACCGTCTTCTTTAGCCTGGTAGCTACTGGAAATAGGACAGAGGAGCAGAAGATGTAAACTTGGCCTTACATGGCTGCATAGGCATGTGAACACAGATTGTATGAGCCCAACTGCACTTGCCCAAGTCCTTTTTATCCATAATTAGAGACACAGGGAGTGTGTCAGGAAACCTGTTAGAAAAGGGAAGCTGATGGGCAGGGATCCACAGCCACTCTGCACCAAAGCAGAGAGGAAAAAGGCTGTTCAGCAGAAGATGAGGATCCTATAAAAGAGCTCTCCATCTGGGATGCTTGGGACATTCTGAGATCTTTTCTTTCCACCACCCTCAGGCAGTGGAAAATTCCTACCTCTTGTGTGAGTGGAGAGGAAAAGAACTAGGCAACCTCTGTTACAGCATGCAGGAGGTAGGTGGGTCCTACTGCCAGGTATGTCCATTCTGGCCATTCTTCGGGCATGCACTGTGTATGCACGATCCAAGGAACACTACGGCAGTACCCCGCTCTGTTGCAAGCCCCCAAAGCTACCTTCTGGACTCTTTGATTAGAGCAGTCCCCAAACTGCTCTCTGTGAGATGACCCAATGTTCTCTGGATGCGAAAGTTAATTGATGCATTTTCCATCATACGTTCTAGATTTGGTCTTTTAATGGCTTTGTCACACTTAATTTGAGATTAACACACTAAAATCAAAATAGTAAAAGCAAAGTCTAAGGAAGGCCCTGTGAAATGGCACACTAGATAGCTGAAAGTCTTTGTATTGCTGTTTTTCAGTCATATCCCTAATACAAATATCAAAGAGCTCTATGACTTTACAGAAATCCAATAAGAGTTTTTTATGCAATGGAAACATATTTGTAAAGACTTACATTTTATTTGGGAACTGGCTATCTATTACAACCAGAAATTCAAGTCAAAGCAATGGAATAATATTTCAAAAATGATGAGAGCAAAACAAATAATCACATGAATGGTATTATTTTGCAAAACATGTGATCCTCAGTAATTTGTGGGTTTTGGTCTCTGGTGCTAAAACTGTGCTGTGTCTTTAATCAAGCTAATTATGCAAAACTCTCTGAAGGTCACAAAAGGTTCAGGCAGAGACTTTTTGATGCTGAAATGCAGACCAAACAGCCATAGTACATTGTTCTGATTAGAAATGAAGACTTCTTTCTTCATTACGACTGTGTTTGAAATTCCTCTGTGAAATACCAGCATTTATACCTTACATACCCTCAGATTGCTTTGCACAGTGCTGCAAAAAATCAAATTACCCTCTCCCTCCCTTTAATGTGGATATGGAAACGAGCTTTCTCTTTCCATCACCGTGTTCTCTAAAAACATTACATTATACTTACAGCATTTATTTATTTTTGGCAGCCAGCCAGAGAAAAAAAAATAATCCTCTTTCAAAAATACCCCTCCCTGTGAATTGGATTATGTTGTAATCCGTTCTGGATCTGCCCCAGGCTTGCCTGCCTTCTGGGGTAAAATGACAACATTTTGGATGGTCTGCAGGGCTGGGTGGAGGGAGTGGACCACCAGGAGACTATGATACAGCCCAGGTTTCTCTCCCACTCCTTAATTTTATGGCCACAAGGAAAAAAAAACAAACCTGTACACAGAGTGGGCTTTGTCCATCTGCGAAACAGCGAAACACACGCTCACCCAGATTGCTGCCACTCATGAGGTCATGGCATGGGGCAGTGCGGAGTGGTTTGCAATGCTGGCAAAGTGCTGATGCCAGCCCTGCCTGCTACAACTGGCGTGGGGTGGGCATGGAGTGATCTGGGGGCATTTCTACCCCACCAGCACTCTTCAGGGCTGCCAGGGTGTAAGCCATTGGTGCCATGCCTCACTGTGATGGCATAGCTCACAGGACTCCTGCAAAGCTTTCCTGTGGCTCTTTTCCCTGCAGGGCTACTGCTTGTGCTGTTTGGTTGACATTTTACTTTGCTCTTTCCCTGCAAACTGCTACTCTCCTTTATTTTCTTCTTCCTGAGTGGTCTCTGTGGCCACTCCATCTGACTTCGTGGTGAGTAGGGGATCACTGGTGTTCTGGAAACCTGATCACCACATCTCCAGCTGCAGTGTAGGGACTAGAACTCTCTTCCACTTAAATTGAGGGCAACTTGATGACAAACTGAAGGGACTTCAGAGAGGGGAAAAAATGAGCCAGGGCTTAGATGTGGGCTGAAGGAAAATGAAGGGAATGGGCTTTGCACATATCTTGGCTGAATGATATCTAATTGGGCTATAATTCCCCATAAGTCTTAGGAGGATATAAACACTTAAGAGGCAAAGGGATTGATTAGGACCAGAGAAGGACATATAAATGGAATTAATGAGATGAAATGGAGAGCAAGAAGATTTATGCTTTAGAGCAACATTTCCTATTAATGAGATCTACTACAGTGTGGGGTAGGATTCCAAGGAGAAGCAATGAAAACTGTGTTGCTTAAGTTATTTCTGTACAAAACACTCAAAAACACTGTAGGGAACAATTCCACAGTGACAGGGAATGGAAAAGAGGACCTAATAGTAGCTCTTTCCATTTTAATTTATATGATGACCTTATACTAGAGAGCTGTTTCTTTGAGCTGCCAACCAGTCATCAGTAAAAGAAACATGCTAAAAGTCCTTCTGGCATTCCACAACAGTCCCATTTTTCCCTACTTCCCAAGTCCTGTCTATTACACATATACACTACAGATCTGATGATTTTTGGCAGCAACGTCATCCTCCAGTCATCCCATTTTGCTGAGTTACTGCAGGGTCTCTGAACAGTGGTTATCTTGTGTGCCATATGAGCTAAAACATCACAGCACAGTGCAGTCGGATGATTCAAAAATAATTTCCTGGCTTTGAAGAACTGAAAAGTCAAATCTTCAGTATCATTTTAAAAACACTTCTTTTTCCTATTACCTTTCTTTACATACTCAGGCAACTGTGTAGAATAACCTTTGGAAAATCTTTGCAAAGAGAGTCTTATTAGGAGAAAGGCAGTACCAGGCATTATTCAGTAAAAAGAGGAGGTGGGGAAAAGCTCTTGATACTGCAAAGTGTAGAATAAGAGAAAGGACTGAGGACACTTTTGTACTGTTGACTTTGTAAAACATACCATTCTATATTATGTTCTATATTTTTTTGATTGCTTTACATTATATACATAAGTGACACACTCATTTCAATAAAGGCGGGCAATAAATGTTCCCTGAATGTTTAACCTAATAATTTGAGTTGTGAAGTGACAGCACAGATTGCATGGAGAGGTAGAAGGTAGTAGTTGAGTCAGCTGCTAGAAGTAAAGTAGCCAAAGCCCATCTTGCTTTAAGTGAGGAGAGATTTAGTTGCCTGCTCAAGCTCCTTTTCTGTCATATTTTCTTTTATTTTACAGCATTTTCCATCAGCCTCTCTACAAAATTTCCAGGCATCTATCTGGCAAAATATGTGCAGATGCATATAGGTCAGCTAAAACAAACATCGGTAGACTCTAAGGTCAAAATAGATTTTTGAGTTTATCTTTTCCAGTGTTTCTGAACATTTTCCAAACCATGATCTCATATGACTACATTGCAGAATAACAGGCCCTTTCGCCTCTTCTTGACTGTAAAGAAAGGGCAGCTGAACTAAGGATTGGGAGCAAAGATTGTAGTTCAGCCCCAGACCAAACACACCAGCTCCCAGTGCAGACAGGAGCACACTGCATGGATTGAGTGTGCAAGCAATGCAATGCACAGACAGGACACAAGGAATGCACAGAGAGGGACCCAAGGTCTGCTGTCTGCCACACACCCTGTGAATTGCTGGTTGAAGGTGACTGATTCTCAGACTCATATGAATGTATACTAAAACTGTTCAGAGACTCATCCTAGTACATACCACAGCTAATGCTGGCTTCATTAAAGCTCTCTGGTCAATAAAAGCAATTGTGTGTTGTCTAGTGGTTGGACTGAAAGACAGGAAATGTTTGATTCAGTGCTAGCTGTGCTACTGACTCATGGTTTACCCTTCAAGTAAGTCATTTGACCTTTCTGTAGTTCAGTCAATCTGGCTGAAAAATTGTGCAGGAAGAGGGAAAAGGACTGTTCTAACTGAAAACCACAGACAGAATGAGTTTTCTTAGGACAAAAAAGTAAGACACGGTATCAGAATGAGAGTCAGGATCAGAACCTCCCTGGCCTTTTCTACTCAGGACATCTGGTAGTGTCATCATTATCACAGCAGAAAATCATTTACTTCAAGTATTATTTCTAGCTCAGAAACCAAAAGGAAATATTCAGTGCCTGTGCCAGGTACACTTAGCTCCTGAATTGATTTAAAAATTATCTGAATGGATTTAATAATGTTTGATTTCTCTACATGGATCACATTTAAAGAGTATGAATAACCAGAGCAAAAACTGGAACAGAGATGGATTTATATTACTAATATTTAAAAAAAAAATCTGATGGGAAAATGGAAAAAGTAGGGACTTAAAAGTACCTTTTTTCCTTGTGTTATGCTTTCTGTCAGATTTTTTACTATAGAGACCTAAAGAACATTTTTTGGCAAAATACCAAGCTAAATATGAAGTGGTGTAAGTTCCTAATAATGGAAAGAAAGTTGTGGTGGGAAAGTGTCTAGAGCAGATTTTGTAGACAGAAGGTCCCTGAATTGGCTGCAGAAACAATTCCTTTTTCAGAATGTCTTCCTCATTTTGAAAATATAAATAGCTCTAATTAAAAGTCCCAACCTCTTTCTTTCAGTATGAGTAGGAAGTTGAGTTGTAAAAGATTGATTTTGGCCAGTATTGCCATAAAGTGGTGAAAACAAAAATGACCTGTAAGGGAGACTGAAATTCAATGGGGGCTGAATTTGTGGTTCTGGATATCTTGAAAATACCCCTGGTTTTGTG
Source organism: Phylloscopus trochilus trochilus (assembly GCA_016584745.2). Lineage (NCBI taxonomy): Eukaryota > Metazoa > Chordata > Aves > Passeriformes > Phylloscopidae > Phylloscopus > Phylloscopus trochilus. Next base: position 53,839,675 of record WQNJ02000546.1, on the reverse strand, counting down.
AGAAACCTCTACTAGACCTATATAATCACAGCCCTTCTGGATTTCAGGAACATTTGAACTAGAGTGAAATGCCCTGACTGACAAACTGCTCACACTGAGAGTAGCACTCCAAACATACAGCACCACAATACACATCTGTGCATGGGGCCTTAGAGGGATAATTGAGTCAAAATCCACAAGCACTCCATAATGAGGGAACCATATGCAAAATGCCAGAGAATGGGGACATTGGATTCAGGCTCTGTGAACTTTCAGTGGAAATTGAGTCTGCTTCAAGTTTGATATCAGGTGAAACATTGACACCTGATGCTAGAAATATCAGTAGAAGTGGGACTTTAGGATTGCAGCTTCCACATTGCTGACTTGTCAGTCATTTATCAAGCAACCTAAAAGAGACTGGCCTTACGAAGAAATGGTTATATATTTTCACAGAACCAAACTTCTTATGTAGGTCTTCTGAACTTCTTTTCAGAAATCTCAGGAAGTGTCTTGCTCTTTCTTCGTCTAGATATAAGGATTATGAGAGCTTTTACATTAATAAGACCCAGTAACTATGACAGCATTACACAATAGGCGTCATTAGTGGGGAGAAGGTGGTATGCGGAGATGGATTTTATCTGTCAGAAGTTTTATTGTTGTAAAATGTGATACAGATAGGAATATTTTTATGAGTCCCAGGGATACCACTTCTCCATCAGCATCATGAAAAGAAAATAAGACTCTCAATTTTATTTTCAATTAGGTGGTAAAACATGACCAAGAAGCTCTTTGTGGGCTCCTGTGTATTAATCACCATCAGTGAACTGCTATGTTAAAAGACACAGAGGACATAACAGACAATAGAGGTCTGGCAAGATTTCAGAGTAAACAAATCTGAACTGAAACCTTAGACTTCTTTGAACTCAGACCTGGCCTTGTCCTAAGCTGCATTTATATCCAGAAATTATTCTCTTGGCTTATACACAGAAAGTCAAAGCTGTACCTCTAGAACACTGTGGAACACTGTGAACTCCGATGCACTGAAATAGTGACACACATCTGTATCACCTGGGAAGTTAAAGTATTTTCATGTAGAGTTTGATAGTTGTCAGCATTGTAGGCATGTCTCATCTGTGAGAGTTCTGAATAGTTTCAGAATTTTTGCTTTCAATCTGTGCAAACGCTTCATTTTTGAAGTTCCCCTCTGTTACTTCTTGTGTACAGGAGACAATAATTTCCCAAATGGGTACTTTTTTCTCATATGATGCAATCTGGAGGAGAATATTATCTCTTTCTCACATGCTTTTGCTATGTTAAGAAATAATTTCATACATTCAGATCATAGTGATATAGTAACTTCAAGGAATTAACAATTTGGTCATAAAGTACAAGTGAAACATGACCACAGCATAGAAAAAACATTTCTGAAGCAAGCCCAAGACTTCTTACTTCTTTCAAGCTCACTTTTACAGCCATATTGCATAAATTACCTTACATTGCAACAAACAAAAGCAATTGAGCCAAGTCCAAAGGAGAGATGCAACAGACAACTTTTTGCCATGTGTTGAGATGGTCAAATGCAAGCCAGCTGCATGCTAGAAGCAATGGATGCATGGCAATTATGTGTGAGCAAAGTATGCCCTGAATTCTTCAGGCCAGACCAGCTTTAGAATTTAGACTTTTTCTTTCTTCTTCCGTCTTTCTTCACAGGCAGGCAAAGTTTAATAAACAGTTGAAACTCTGGCACAAAATAAGTTTATACCATTGTCCCTATCTTAGTAAAAAACCCTCTCCTTCACGCCGAATGTCACTGTCCTGGGCTACAAGTTATTACTCTGATTTCTATATAATCATAAATTACAAAACAGTACCCAACCTTTAAAACTGTGCCTCATCTCTGCTCCTAAAAATTAAATTATCCTCTACCACCGCACCATTCTCAGTATTTCTTCAAACTGGAGAAACATTCCCCAAATATATCACCTTAGCCAAAAAGAACAATCAGATTAAACCCTGATATTGGACAGAAGTAATTTTCTGCATGACCTTGGGGGCAAGGCACGGCCTGAATAGAAAAGGGAGATTCCTAATTTTCTACACAACCCAGTAACTCTACTTGGAAGGTCCCAAGAAATTAGACTGGGAAGTTGGGTTGCTTCTAGTCACAATATAACTACAGTGGTATTTTTAGTGACTTATTTATTTCTCCAAATGCCCCGTAAAGAATAAATAGCAGAAAACACTGCTGGACCTCCACAGGTAAACAGAGAAGAGACAATTTCTAGTAAGGTTTAAGAAAATTTGCCTTGAAACAGCTGTTCAGCTGGCACATCCAGCTGGCAGAATGGTACAGCATAAGCTGTTGGTACTGATGTGGGTTAGTCTCACTTATGAATAATCTCAGATCTGTGCCAGTAAAAGATTTATCACACAGTGCTATGTCTTTTCCCCCTTCCAATCTGACCAAACAAAGTGAAATCAAATCTAATCACTAAATAACTTTAACCTTGGTAGGGTTTCTCAATAATCTGTGGTTTCTCATTTCCCACAACTCCATCACTGCATAAAACTTCCCTTTTTACAGACAGTTCACTGTTTACACGATAAACATACTCCCTGCATTACCCTTCTGGACTTGAATAGCTCAAGCGTGAGAGTTTCAGTACATCCCACTTCCTTACCAGCCCCTTGAAAGCTCCGTGATGACAGTGCTTGGTGACTGCAACAGGCAGTGAGTACTAATATTGCAGTAGAGAGAATTTTCCCCCCACCAATGAAGTATAGCATTCAGTTCCTCCAGCTGCTCTTCTCATTCCTGGAAACCTGCTGGAAAAAGCCACTGTGGAGGTAAATTACTATCTTGGCATGGATGGACGTATCACCCACATGTCAAAAGAACTGACAAAAGAGGATTGGTCTCTTGCCCTGAGACTGGTGTTGCTGGGATAGAAAAATGCTTTCAAGTGTGTGTGTGTGTGTGTGTGTGTTATCTGGAATCTCACCAAAGAGAAGGACGTTCCTCTGAGGTTTGACTGGGACAATTGAGTCCCTTTGAGCTGCTGGAGGGTGTGCCTGCAAGAAAAGGCTTCATGCCAATGCTCACCCTTGCCTTGCCATCTCTGACTTCCTGTGCTATTCTGGATACACAAAGTGATGGTTTGCCTCTGATAGGCACAGCCCTTCTCCAAGTGGCATCCTGAACCCCAAAGCACAGCCAGGAACCCAATCTACTCATTTCTCCTACTGGCATAGGGATGTCAGCCAGTATCAACAGAGGGTGGATATTTCTGTCTCTTTTTCTTTCCTTCTTAACTAAGTAAAACATTTCAGGTAATAGTCTCAGAAATCAGACTTCAACACTTACCTGCTGTAAGAGACATCACTTAGGCGATTTTGTTAGCTGTGTTTTTTCACTGAGGATAAAGATAAATGTTACTGAGCTACGCATGAGCACCAGGAATGGCTCTATCCCATCAGTCCTGCCTATCCAATAAACCTTGTCAGATCATAGGTCTTTTAGTAATGTCCTTCTAAATTTACTTCTGGGAATCAATTGACAAGAGCCCTGAGGAGAACATCAAAATCTACCAGCAACTTTGATTATACTGGTAATTTTACTTCAGGACAAGATTTGCTGTCTACAAAATCAGGGGGTTTATACTGTATACACAATTTACCAAGTTAATTTTTATGTTCCTCCCAATTAATTAACTATGCAGTAAGAGCCAGGACCCAGTCTCAGATCCAGGGACACCATCTGCCACAACCTGGCTCAGTCCCATTGTGTAAGGTCACCAGTCTGCTGTGAGTGGGCTCAATCCATGGGGTCCCACCTGCTTCAAACCCAGACATTTCTGAGGCAAATGCTCTCCTCTTGCATTCCCTGAGGCCCCAGAGCTCCTACAACTCCTTTCCAGGGAGGTGAAACCCTGCAGGACAGCCAGTCCCACCCCATGCTCCCCCAGGCTCATGCACGCTTCTTGGAAGCTGATCTGGAGCTTCAGGGGAGTGTTTCCACACTTCCAGTTTAACCTCCCCACCAGGACAACATGATGTGAAAGCAAGGATCAAAGTTACAGCAGAAGAATTTCAGAACCACAGACACGGTACTCTTAAAAGCATTTAAAAATCATAGACTTCCGAAAAAGGACAAAGTTCTGGCTTAGTTGCCCCTTCTTCTGAGTGTGAGGGCCGGGATGAGCTCATCCTTGTTTTCCATGTACTCTCACACAAGACTTACCCATGTTCAGGTGCTGTCAGCTTCAGTGTCCCTACAAGGAGCCCTAGGCCATTTTGTCTCCAATCTTCTGTGTTAAAAAAGACAAAGTCCCTTACAAAGGCCAGTACCTAGAATATGATCAGCATACTTAGCCCCGGTTTTGCATCATGATGGCTTCTTACAGCTACTGCCAAGAAGGGCCACTGAACATATTTCTGAGGCAGACAACCCAGCAAGCTGTTAATATGATATTTATATGTGTGTCCAGGAAGACACAAAGTCATTCTACCTGACCCAAATACACAGTGCTGTAGGAGAAGGATTACTGTGAGGCACTGAGCAGGGGGTCACTGAATATAAGCATCTTTCATCCAAGCTGTACAACACTGTGCTCACAACCCAGTGATTAAAGATTGGCAGGGCACAGCCCCAGCATTACAGAGTTGAAAGGAAGATCTAACTTTGATTTGCCTGTATTTAAAGTTTCAGTCACAGGCTACAAGTACTACAAGGGAGTGCCTACAGATAAATGTATCTTCTGGATTGCACTCAGGGTACTTATTATTTTGTAATATCAGCGTGCGGATTTTCATGCTGGTTTTTACATCATCTGAATTTTTGTATTTATTTCTGAAACGAGTTAACTGCCTGGAAGTGTTCTAGACAAAAAACAATGAAATTATCAAGAGACTTGAAAGAATGTTCTGTGAAGAGAAATTAAAAGCGAATATCTCACCTACCTAGAGAAAAAAGGAATTCTTTAGAGAAAAGCAATTGCCTGCCTTTTAAGCTGTGTTGAATTTAAACATACATCTGAAATGCACATATTACATAAATGAGAATGATGGACATTATGAATACTGCACAATAAAAACTGTATTTTAATGAGTTTTTTACTATATCAAGAAAAATGCACCTGTGCCAGTACACATACATGTAAACAGTAATTACAGATGTACATGCATGTGTAGTGGCACATTTGCATGTGTGTATTTTTAGTAACAAATTTGAAAAGTGAGAATAATAAATATGAAAAGGGACACTTACGATGGATCAAGGAATAGCAAGGAATAGTGGAGAAAAACCTTCCTCAAAGTGAAGAAGCATACTTTCAATGTACATTAAATTGACAGAATATCACAGAATATTCTGACTTGGAATTGACCCACAAGGTTCATCGAGTCCAACTCTTAAAGTGAATGCCAAGTATGGGGATTAAACCCATGACCTTGGTGTTAATGTGAAATTAAAGGTGGAAGACAAAAATATAGCTAGAGAAGCTGTAGATTGTTTTGCCTGCCTTTAAAAGAAAGCAAAGAAAGCAATAAAATAAATTAAAAGTAATTAGGGACTTTAGGTGCCTCTACTTTGGAATACCAAGTTTTACTCACTGTAACAGTATCTAGAATGCTGAAAGTGACTTTCTTAGCATTAAAAATAGGCCCTTTTCAGTGTCTCAAGTTCAGCACCCCAAGGACACAGTTGGGAAAGTTAGATGAAGGACCAGATGTGTGAATTATCTAATTTCCATTTATATAAATGGGAGTAAAGTGCCTAAAGAAGGAGTGATGTGCCTCTTTGCTACAGCCTAATGTTTTAATGGATTCAACAGAGACTTAAAACTTGCGCCAAAAATTAAGAACTTACAGAAATTTTCAATCAAAATGTCCAACAGCCAATGAATAAATAAAAGCCTCTACTGTCACTGAGCATGACACTTCTTTTTACAGCACTATAACACTTTTAGACTTTCCAAAGGTGGCTTAAGCTATACAACATATCTCTCATCTGCTATTTAGGGGAGAGCTGTGTGTGCAGTGTCATGTTTTAATTTAGGCAAGGTTTGCAAGTATGCTGACAGTCACAATATGGTGGGGAAAAGAGCTGAAAATATCCATGTGGATCATTGCTTGATTTAGACAGGATTTGCTTTCAAGGCTGGAATGAACTTGGATGAAAACGTAGACTATTCTTCAGCAGCCCACCGCGGATTTGTGTATATGACTTGTTGGGATTTTTCCCCTCTGCGGTCAGTCCAGAGGGTCACTTGGACAACTTTTTTCTATGTTCAGAAATATCAATTTTTGCATTACCATCAGGGACATAAGAAAAAAATCCCTTGGGTTTTGAAGGCTGAAATGAAGTAGAAACCTATTGCTGCTGGCTGCAGTGCAAATACATAGAGATGGCCCAAACAAAGCACAAGCCATACTTTTTTTCTTTGTGACCTTACAATTTGAGAAACCTGGATAGTCTTTCAGGTCATTAGTTTGGCAATCTCTCTGTTTCAACAGCAGAAGCAGAGGGAGATGTGACTCATTTCCCAATCACCCTTACCTCTAACAGTTGAAGACAAATTACTGACCGATTTCTGGGCCAGCAAGATACTTGTCTATCAACTCTGATACACCAGGCTTGTAGAGAAAAGATTAAGCCACCTCAGTCCTTGCAATACCTGTACACTTTTCTCTCAAGATTTTTCATCATAAGGTAAAGAGGAACAAATATACAATTCTAAATTTATCAGCAATCTATAGTTTTTTAGCACCTAGGAGGACAGAAGGGCAAGTCTTTATGTGTATAAACATTTGAATTTCCTCTTCTTTTTCCTTTTTTTAAAATTTTTTTTTCAAGGCAGAGGCATGTTTCTTATTTATTTGGAAACATCCTGTTCAGATTTAAGATTTTCTGTGGTTAGTTGCTGCTCATTATTATCTCAAACCAGTCAGGATGGGAACCATTTCTGATGGGTGACCAACAGGGAAAATAAAACAAATGAGGAGAGAAGATGTATGGGGAATCCTTGCATGGTGTGGTTGATGTTATGATCTGTGTTTGAAATGGGATGGGATATGGAAGGTCTACCAGCACTTTTGAGAAAGTCAGCTAAATAGCAGGACATCTGCTGGGCAAATACATCCATGTGTCCTTTTTTGGACTGTTACTCATTACTGCACAGTTAAAAATGTGTGCATCATGAAATAATCTGGGTAACCTTATGGTCTAGCTGTTATACATGATGTGCCTTGTGCCTTTCCTTGAATCAATCATATAGTTTTTTAATCATACATATATCATAACAGCAATTATTTTACTCCTTCTTTGGAAAGTATTTCTGCATAAGCCTTTCAAGTGATCTTCAACATTAGTTTAGCAAAATGTTCTTAATCCAACATCTTAAGTTCAAGTTTCTTAAAGTTTACAAAAAGCTCTTTGTAAATACTTTCTAGAAACCTTTCCTAAGTTAGTGGAAGCAACAGGATATGCAGAATATTCTGGTTTCCACTTCAATAATGGTCACTTTTTGGTCTTCAGCATATGTAGATCCTCTTTAGCTTGGCGAGGCTCACTGTGCACTGTAGAGCATTACCAAAGAAGAACGCTGAAGGAGTTACATTGCATTGCCTTTCGGTTTTTGTACATATAAATCAACCTTAGATCATAAAACACAACCTGTAATAATAATCAAAAATATTTAATAAATTTCTAACTAGTTTTAAAACCTGTTCAAATACTTTGTACCACCCACAAAAACATTTGTAATAAATTGAAAAGCAATAAAAATCACATAACACATAATTACTGGCATTATTGTATATTCCACTTTTTTTTTAGGAGAAGGAGCTGGGTAAAGAGAGGAAGAGGCTGGGTTTAAGGAAAAAAGAAAACTTTTCAATTGTATTTCCTGAGCTAACTCATAATATGATTTTTTAAATAATAAATTTCAAGTAGTGCTAAATACAGAAAGGGGCTTTTTCAAACCACACACCAGATCTGCTTCTGAAGGAGTCATTACTGATCAGTAGGATTCTCTTAAAAGGGGATTTACAGTAAAAGAACCAAAACCTATTTCCATTGAAATTAGGGGCAAACTCCCACTGACTTAAACAGAGGATTGACCTGGCAGACTTTCTAGAGCCAGGGATGGAAATGTTAGGAAAAGTGGTAGGGTTTTTTTCTAATAAATCTTCAAGGATTCTTTCAATTCTATTTCCACAGCTTTCAGCACATTTTATCATTCTCCTCGTCTGCACACAGGAATGGGGCATAAATGTGTAAATGGCTTAAACACATGCAAACACTAAATGCATATTTACGTTTGCTCTAATGTAAGCTCCTGCTTTCTTATCTGTAGCTTGAGGTAAATTTACAAGAGTTGTTTTTCTAGGTTGTTTTAAAATAGTAGTTTAATGGCCACTGTAAAGCTATTCTGTTGTGATACAAAAACAGAAGAGGAAGCAAGGAAGAGACCAGCAAGAGAACAGAACACCTTCTTTCAGGTAAAAATATCAGCTTTTGTGCTTAAAGTAAGGACTGAGCTGATTGGAATGCAGTGTTTGTAAATCAACAGAAGTGAGTTAGAAGCATGAATCTTTGTTGGGTTTTCTTTGGGGTTTTTTGTGATGAAAATCCAGCAAGCCCAATACCCACTGAGAGTTACAGGAATTTAGGAACTTGCACATCTCTTGGAAAAAAAGATGTCTTCTGAATACATTACATGTGAACATTTATACATTTGAAGTAAATTACCTATTCAGTTTTTTAAAAAATTCAACTATAAACTTTATTTATTCTGGCTAATTCCTTGTCAAAATCAGATTTTTTCTTTAATAAATTCCCTGATAATTATTAGTTCCCAGACATACTACAAAATACTAATTTCTTTTCAAGAATCTCAATAAATCTGATAAAAGGTACAATATAGGGGTGATTCAAAACACATTAAGGACTCACGCACAGTCTGTTAAAAGTGGTGCCTCTGGATACAATGGAATGGGAGCTGCAAGACAGGGCTCAGTACTTCTAGAAATGTCTAGCCTGGACTCTGTTCTGCCTAGGGTTTCTGGGATTTAAGCAAAAACAGAGGAGATCATGCTTAATTTTCTAAGTATATATAAGGTATTTTATGTGTGTATATATATAGACACATATACATATAAATTATCACAAAAACTGGCCTACACACACACACACACAAATTTTAGATGTTTCTAAAGTACTGTCTTGCAAGGTCTTATTGCCAGGCTGGTTCTCTTACAATGAGATCTGAGAAGGAACTGCTGGTACTGTGAGCAGTGGATAAAAATGATTTGCAGGCCCAGTCCCGAATATGCTTCTTGGCTCTGAATTCACAAATAGCATTTAGCCCTTGGGGTGTGGTGGTATTACTGAGTAGAAGAGAAAAAGGCAGGAAGTAAGATAAGGTACTGAACCTTGTCATGGATGTCCTTGTCCCTGGCAGATATCTGAGTATCTCTGTGACTCTCAGAAGGACTTCCACTAGCTTTGGAGAGTGAACAGACAGCTCATTTGAGGGGAAGCAAACTGTCTTTACTCCCCTAAAACAGGATTAAAAATAACTCAACATGTGGAACTTTGCAGTTTCCTACCTCCTTCTTTTTCCTAACTAGAGTGTTTTTGTCTTTAAACCAATGCTTTGAACAATTCAGTAAAAAAAAGGTAAAGCATGCAATTAGAAAAACCTTTATTTCAATACTGCTGAAATGCTTTTCCTGCCTCTAATTTAAAGTTTTGCAGGTGAAAAATGCAAGAATGGGGCATTTCCACAGGCAGTCACAAGATCAAGTAAGACGAATTGTGGATGAAGGGAAGAACTGCCTGTGCCAACTGCAGCAGCTGAGTTTGAAAGTAACATTCTTCCACCAAGTACTTTTCCCATTGTTAACATGTGTATCAAGGCATTTGGGGATGATATGCATGCACTGCACACAGACAGTCATGGGATTAAGCAGAGCCACTCACAGAATAAATTAGCCTCAATGTTAATCACACAAACCTGGCATGCAAAGAAATTGTAAGTATTGGCCTTGGCATAAGGATTACATTCATCTTCTGACAATAAAAATTATATGCGCATGTGGGACATTACTTGTAGATCATTCTGGGATTACCAATGAGCAAGGAGCGGGTTGACAGTGTGGTGAAACAAAGAAAAAAACCCTCTGCTGAATGTTATTAATAAAACCATGGAACCAATTTTTTAACAGACTGAGGAAGCTAACTGGAATTTAGCGTACACTTGAGATGCAAGATTAATGGTCCAAGAACAAAAACAATGAGTCCAAATATCTAAGGTAGTGAAGGGATATTTAGACACCTAAATAAAAATGGCCGAATCTGCTGTGTCACTGAACACCTGTTCTTCCCAGTGAAATCAGTGGGTTTAAAGGTATAGCTGTAGTAGCACAGGTTTGAAATTTGTGGATATGAAATGGAATAAAAAATGGGGAGAGCAAAACCTGCATAAGCAGGTGCGTTAGTGTTTGCCCTAATAGTGTCCTGCAGAGACTAAAGCGATTTCCCATGATAAATGATACATTCAATATATACAATTAAAGTAACGGGAAACAAAATTAGAAATGGGATCATGCTCATCTGCTCTTTTGAAGATGTTTTTTCCATAGAAAGTGGCAGCTGAATGCAACTGTCATTTAGTTACATCAAAACAACATAACATGTGCGAGCGAGGGAATCCTGGCACAATAATTGGCAGGGTAGCTGGTAATGTGCTGTGTGCTGGACACTGATGCCTGTCTTTCTCTCTACCTCCCACCTTCCCCCCACCCCCCATACTTTTTACTTCTTTAATAGGAAAAGTGAACTCAAGAGAAGGCTTCCAGAACACAAATAAGAATGGTTCCACAGATGGTAGCTAAGGTGGGATATATAAAACAGATTTTATACCACTGGGTATGGGAAGATGAACAAGTCACTGCAGAGTAAGCCAGTATGTTGGACTGACAGCACACAAGCTGCTCTGTAGTAATAATCCTTATGCACCCTGCAGGACACTGCAATAAATGCAAAATATTTTATCTCTCAAAGGACTTGGATGCCTAAACACACTCTATGTTCAGGGGTCTAACCTATAGTGAAACCCATGGGAATCTGGCATGAGCACTTTTGTAAACATTACTAGCTGTCCACCTGCAACTTTACGTACCTGAATTCCTTTGAAAAACCTGACCTTGGAACACAGGAAGGTAATGAACCATTTTCATACTTGTTTCATTTGATGCACGTAGAGCATGTTGGCCATTAGGAGAACTATTAATTTGCTTGTCACCATGGGACTTTCTGGTCCTTATGGCCTCTGCTGCTGGGGGAAAAGCAGACAGCTCCTGGGGCAGGTGGGAAGAATCAGCATCCTATTGCATTTGGCAATATGGCTCTTCTACATCCACCTGCACTAAGTCTTCCTGCCAAACTATGAGCCCGACTTTTTTTCCTGGTCCAGTTACATCTCCCAAAGCGCAGGTGGAAGGGTAATATTGTAGACTGGAATTTCCTCAGGTTCAGCCCTGAAATGAATATGCTCCAGTTGTACCTAAAGGGGCCAGATTTTCCAAGCTGAGCAACTCTGACTGAGGTCGGGGGACTGCAAGTCCATCCAACAGGAACTTTGGGATGTGAATCTCTGAGAGAGATTCATGGGTTCAACTCTCCTCCTTTCACAGAAAGACCACTGCTATGGGAACTGGGGATCCCTGATTATCTATGGAGTCAGTTCTTCTCTAATGTTTCCTCTTGCTTTATTTTCCCCATACAACAGCACTGGTGCTTGCCTTTAATCCTTTCCTATGGAGCAGTGGAGAATACCCAGAGAAAGTACAGATACGCTTGCACAGATGAGGTGACTGTTCCACATATTTTTCCGGTAGTATCTAAGGAACTCACATAAACAAAATCACAAACTTTTGGGTCTTTATTGAAGAATGACAAATTAGGAGAGCAGTTGGCACAGGAGGATTCAGAAGTCTGAAATCAGTGTATTTCCTACTGCAAATATACTTTGCGTGATATTGTGCCTCACCCAGCTCTGACATTGCCCTCTCAGATTAACACCCTGTGCTATGTAACATTATTAGTGAAAAACAGTGAAAGTTGTATCAGTTAAAGGCTTCATAGGTATTAAAACAACTAACACTTATCATTTCCAGTCTGACACAGAACCACAGGGCATTGAAAGATGAGACCTTAACATTTATTGATTTCTTTATATTTTTGGAGCATTATTAAATTAGTATTAGCTCTTATGCATTTAAACTCCATCATTTACAACTCCAGTTTAAACCTTTGGATTAAATATGTAGAAACAACAAAAACAACAACAAAAAATACTGTTGAGGAGGTACTAAACCCACTTATATTGTCATCTTTGCAATGAGGATCCTTTAATTTCTGTTTTAAAAATATGAACTAAGCCTGTACTGTACTACATATACCAAAAAAGATGATGCAAAAAAAAAAATATTGCATAGATAATTTAAGCCTGAACCTTACTGCTAAATGCACTTGTGGTCACAAAATGCTTCATTTAATTTGATGGTTTCAGAAGGCTGAGTAAAAGGAGATAGTAGCTGGTTAAGGGCATTTTAGCCTTTCTAGTTACCAGAGGAATTTTCTCTCTAAGCATTTTGGCACAGATAAGGAAAAAAACTCTCCTGTCTCCCATCTCTTAAGCCTGCACTTTAGCCACACATCCACTCCCTCCCTATCTATGTGAAAGCTGGAAGACCACAGTGTCTGGCAAAATAGTTAATGATAATAATACTAAAACATTTCCCACTGACTGAGGGAACTACAGAAGTAACATATAGTGTGTGTAGGCCTCTGTCCAGAAATAATAAACTATAGGTTTCAGTCTGATGGTGAAAAAGAGCTCAGATAGCAGTGGAACAAATACATTTATCCTTTTAAGACTGAAAGATAGCTGTGCTGGGCCAAATATTAAGTGATAATTACTAAGGATAAGCAAACCCTGTGGAGCCAGGGGTTTTGTAAGCAGCTCAGGCTTTTAATGTGTTTTGAAGTTAGAGTTTTATAAAATCCTATGCTTATGGGAAAAAAAATTGGAGAGGGTTGGAAAACTCATAACTTTCCTTTTTCTGTTCCTACTCCATTGCTTCTGTTAGAATAACAGTAATGGTCACATAGGTCTGACAAGGAGAGTAAAGGACACTGGGGCTGACTACATTGCCTCTTGTACACCCAAGCAGGTCAGAGGGAGTGCTCTCCCCTCAACTGAGTGGAGAATAACTAGAAATCCTCAAGTCTCCCAGTTTTTATTGCATCTGTTATGATAGTTGGTATTTCTTTCTCAAGGTCTCACCTTCTGCAACTGACTTATTACCTAGAAATCTTTTTATTCTTTTAGAAAAAAAGAAAGAAAAGATAAAGAAATGGAACAAAAAATCTAGATGTCACATCTTCTGAAAGGAGGTGTCCTGAGTCATGTCTTCTCCACTCAAGAGGTTTGCAATGGTGACTGTACCACAAATCTGCATAAAATTCCAATGCTACCTATAAGCACATCAGAAAAAGACTCTCTGAGCCCTTGCTTAGCTCTTTGAGCCCCATGAAGGAAAAGAAAAGAACAAGAGCAGAAGGCAGAAGTTGTGTTGGCAGCAGCAGCTGGAAGCAGGGAGTTACTGCTCTATGGAGATATCCAGCTGTCTAAGCAGACAGGTCCCCCATGCCAGCTGCTTTGCCCTCACTCACTGTTACCTAGCTTCACCTCTCCTCATTTGAGGCCACACCTGCAAACGTCACTGCTGTTACTGCAGCTTCATTGCACAGTGGCAAGACCTTAACTGAGGGAGGAAGTGGTGACTACAGCTATTGGAAAAATGCACATTTTTAAGAGGTAATTTAGACAGCTGCAAAGAATAAGTCATGTAAATCATCACATGGGGAGATACACAGGCCTTCATCCTTCCAAAATCTCTTGTCTTATTTTGCTGTGGAAAAAAACTTGCAGCCTAGTTCTGCAAGTGGATGCTTTTTTATTTGTCTGTTCAAAGAGAAAAAAAAGAAAGAAACCCAGGCTTGCTGTGCTGCATAGAAGACTTTGCCACCCAGTCTGAAATTCAGCTGCAGCAAAGGCACAAAGGCAAGGCATCAGAAGACAGCAAAATTCAAGGTGTATATACCACCATTAACAAATGCAGATTGGCTTTGCTCTGAAGCCCCTATTTTTGGAGGAGACTGCTTTCTCAAAGAGCCTAACAAGAAAGTCTCATACTATTGGCATGGCCAGAAAAATTTGCTCAGAGCTGCAGCTGAATATTTTGGCATTTGTACTGCTTTCAGCTGTAAACATCCTCCATTACACTGCAAGCAGTTTATATTCCTGGGCAGCAGTGGCAGTGGCAGTGACAGCAGCAACAGCAGCCAGAACTTGGGCATAATACTTTTACTCCACTTCCCTCATTTTCACTGGCCTGGCTCTGCTCCACTATCCAAAAATGAAATGACTAGGGGTTAGTGACTCCTGAAAACAGACGTCTCAAAGCAGATTAATGTAGCAACTTTCTTGTTATGGAGAGGACAAACTGCCATTACTTATTCCATTCAAAACTGAAGAAACATGAGGACTACGCTTTATGTCCACAGAAGAATTTGTTCCTGAGAGAATGAGAAGAATGGGAGAGCATTGCAGAAGTTGTAGGGTGCAATTTTAAGTGGGATCCACTGATAATATGGCATTTTATCCCTCTTCATAACTCAGCCAGAGAGAAAAGTGTTTGGCTGCTGCTAAGAATTCATACATTGTTAATTCAGGACTTCCTTCTCTTCACAACAGCCCGATTTGGCATTTTGCCTCCTTTTAAGGGCAAACAAATCTAATCCTTTTGGAGTTCTGTTCCTCATTTCAAAAGTGTGTGAGTGGGTTTGAAATGAAACAAAATATGTCCACCTCTTCTTAGTAACGCCACATTACTGGAGCTGATTGAAGGAAGGAGTGATTGGAGGGCACAATACGTGAACTCTGCAGAGATTGCATGAAACAAACCTCTCTCTATAAAACAATGCAGCTCAGGGACTAGTGAATTGAGCATAGTCCCCTGAAACACCAGGCCAACTACATCACTATAATATTGCTCTTTTCAAAGGAACAGAAAGATGCAGTTATCGGAGAGTATATGTTGGAGTCAGCCAGTCTGAATTTTACTTGAATTTGTACAAATTGGGTGGTGTTTGAATCAATGATCTCATGTCAGCAGAAATTAAATACGAGTCAGAACTAGATTCTAGAAATACACCCTTCACCACTCTGTTTTGTTTTCTCTTCCCCTTCCCCGCTGTCTTGGGGTGAATCAGAGAACTCAGATAAATGGTATCTTGCCACTGAAAAAATCAGCCAAAAATGGCTTCTCCTGAGCTGGATTAACCATGGGAACACAGCCATGAAAACCAAATAATCAGAGAATTTGGAAGCAAAATTGTCCTATCTGAGGTCTTAACATAATCTGAAAAGGGTGCAAATCATACCAATAATTGTGTAAATTGCTTGAATCTTTCTTTAGTGATGCAGCAATGTAGATGGAGTGTGAGCTTGAGAAGAAAGTCTGGAGGAGGCACCAGTCTGTTTGCATTATGTAGTCATAGCTGGAGTTGACTTGCAGCATCTCTGAACAGGCTTCTCCTAATAAAGAGCCTCTCTCATACAGGGATAATGAAATCCTGCCATTTTATTAGCTAGGATAAAAGTGATGGGGGAGTGATGCTCACACTGGAGAAAGGTGCACATTTTAGAAGAGAAAAAGGCAGCATTTCTGGAGAGAAGCAGTATGACTCTCTCCACAGGAAAGCTGGACTTCTAGACAAATAGAATTGCATAATCATTAAAGCAGTACAAAGGAAAAATGGATCCAGAATACTGAAATGACTGTAAGGATTTGTCTCCTTCTCATATCTCATGCTTTGGCTGGGAAATAGAGGAATAATAATTGTCACAATTTTAGGGAGAAGGATACTGTGGATAGGTATTGGGTTTGGGATGAAGGCTGAAAAAGTATTTTACCTGGGATCAAGAAGAGTGTAAGTTAGATATGTGAGCTACACAATGGCGAGTTCTGGTATCCACATGTAAATCTGGCGACAAAAAAGATTCTCTAATCAGAAACAGCATTATTGGTGAGACATGTGATTTCAGTTTGCAGGAGAAAATTTCAAGAGAATCATCTTCAACCCTGGGGAAACGCATACAAATGTCAATAGCACAGGAGCCGTCCAAAGGAAAAATCAGAGCAGTGACAGCCATTAGTGTGCACAGCAAGTATGTAGATGCAAGATAAAGAAGCCAATGACTCAGGACATAGCCAGACTGAAAATCATGGCTTGGTGTACATACTGTGTAAAGAATATGAAAGGCAGAAATTAACATTCTCAGCCACTGAATACAAGTGTAGGGTGTAGCAAACCTTTCCCAGCGTACAGACAGCTGAGAAGGAAGAACAGTTTTTAGCAGATAAAGAGATTTTAAGAGCACTGGAAGTGGTAAGATTTAAGGAAAGACTGGAAAAACTAGCATTAAGGTTGGTGACAGCATTAGGATTTCTAAGACAACTCAGTTTCATTGCCAGATCCTGCAATACTCACAGAGCTTGTGGAAAGCCTGGGAGATAATGGGCCGAAAAGCTACAGCACAGCTTCAGTAGAGTGTTAAGAGATGTGAAAAGCAGAGATGCAAAAGAGTGTCATTATTGCTACCTCCTTCAAGACTTACAGGAACAGAGCAAGGAAGGGTAAAAGATGAAGATTATTTCTGAGGCCCTTTAGTTTTGGCTGCAACTACAGTATCAGCTTAAACTTCAAAATGACAGTGTCTGAGAAGCTGTCCTCAATCCTTTATTCCATGTCTTTCAAAGAAAAGTGAATTGTAATTAATGTCCCAGGTTTAAGGGACACATTAACCTCAGGATTAGGATCTGGGGCTGGCTAGTTTCATTTGTTCCTTGACTGTGAGCTCAGCTTGGTAAAGAAATTGATTTGGTATGACAAGTGAAAGCGGCTTGTGGCTATGGCTGGGTCTTTGGCTGTTTCAGATCAGTGATCACAGTTGATAAAGACATGTAGAGCTTGGACTTAGGAACATGAATTGGCCTTAGAAGATCAAACCAACAGTCCTCATGGCTCTGAGAATGGTCATAGGGAGATGCCAAGAGTATAAAACACCCTCAATATTCAGCCATGAATTTCATTTTCATGATCTCACCTCATTTTAAGCATGTGTAAACAGTATCCACAGGTCATCCAGCAAAGAATTATGTGCTTTAGCTATCCAATGTGAAAAGAATCAACTCCCTCAGCATTCTGAAATACGACTCTTCCTGATTTCATTTGATTACCCTAGGTTTGTATTGAATGAGATGGTGAACAAATGATCACTATTCATCCTTTCCATTCTGCCAAAGATTTTATAAATCCTCATCATACTGTCCTTATACTTTCTCCTTTCCAGAACAGAAATGCCTAACTTACTTTTGACTGGGCCTTGTATGGCCCAGTTCTTTTACATTTTTATTCATAAGCCAATATTCAGTATCAAATTAGTTAGAAGCTCTTCAGCTTTCCAAAAAGGAAAAGTTAGATTGAATCTTCTTTAGAATGAGAGGATAATATGTTATTGCAGCCTCTGGGCACCCCTTATGCCACCCTGAGACCTGAGATACAAAGACAAAGAAAACTCTTGGCCATGACAACCTCAATCCTTGTGAACTTTGCAGACCTAAATCTCAAAGCCAGACCTCCAGTGAGTGCCCAATAAGTTTCCACACTTCCTGCTGCCAGGTGACAAGGTAAATAGAGGTGTGTTTTGGCATCTGATAGCAAAGGACAACAACAAGAATAAGATGGTGTGCTCTGGAGAAGGAGCTAATTTGTTACTGCCTGAAAATTGGTCTCCCATGACAACAGATCAAACTAGGAACTAGCTAGGAAGGATATCTTTATGTCCTACTGTATGCTTCAGGAGCAGCTGCAGCAGCCAGTTACATGTTTCTCCCTATAAAAATCAGCCCTGGCAGTAATTTCTACTTAGCCAGATATGTGTCTAGGGATTGCTTTAGCAAACTCTATCTCCTTCTCCTGGCTGCTCTCCTGCTGCTTTACCCAAGCCCTTGTGGGGATGCCTAGGGACAAAACACAGAGTAGCAGCATAGCAAATGTGTTTCTGGCAAGACTTGGGGTTAGGAAGAAAGGATCTGCTTTCCTTCTTGAATCTTGGATTTTCAAAAACAGGTGAAGAATACAGATTAAAAATGTGAGTTTGCTATGTAAAATACAATATACTTGCATTGTAAACTGTCTTGGATTACTGCCTTCAGGCTAGAGTTTGGGTCAGCTCAAGGGCTGCAATTTAGTACAAGGAAAGCTAGAATGATACATAAGCCTCAATCTTGCAGGTGCTGGTAAAGAAAGATAAAGAAAGCAGTCGTTGCCGTGGAGAAAGGATGTGTGGTTGAGTTTTTCTGCCTAGCCTCTGACTGAGCTCAGCATGAATACTATAGTTAGGAACATGCTTAAAGAAAAGACAACTGATAGAGCTAGTTCTTAATATAAAACATTGGATTTTCAAATAACTTCTTTTGAGTTGTAAGCATCTCTTTCAGGTGCTTAGGATTTGTAGGACAAGAAAAGAAGAAATATAAATTGAGGTTCAGTTCTCAGTCTTGCAAGTCTTGCTATGATAAAGATGGAGTGATGTCGTAGCAGGAAGAATCAGTTCACAACTAACTCCTTTTTCTCTAATGATTTGTGATTTCTGTTTCAGGACATATGGTTAGGTATATCGAAAGGATTTCTTTCAGAAAAGAAGGGAAAATATTACTCTAGAATCTCACAGGTTGTGTCAGTCATGTATTAATTTGACTGAAATTATGTAAGTTTTCTTTCTGCAGGGAGGCAAACCTCCCTTTCAAGGTTGAAGCTGAGGAGAAGAAAGTCTCTAAATAGTTTTATGCCCCTGCCCTGAAAGTCATAACAAGTAAGATGAAGAACAAAACTACCAAGAAAAAAAAAAAAAAAGAGGTAATGAGTAAATCCAGCACTTCAAGAACCTGTCTTTTGGAGAAGAAGTAAGGTGGGGAAGAGGAAGTCTAGAGTTTCAGGGACTTTCTTCTCTGGGAACTAGCCAACAGGACCAACATGAGGTAAGCAACCTTCAGGTCAAATACTTTTTGATTAATTTTATGGTTCATATGCATTGCAGGTTGTCTGTTTTAATCTAGTCCCATCTGAAGAGGCATAAATTCCTTCATCCTACTAATTTCATGCAACATCTTGCTCTCTTAGTGGTTGCAAGATTCATTAACAAATCTGGCTTCACAGTTTTTATTGCCTAAATCCCACCCTAAAGGAGAGACTTGAAGCCCACAGCAAGAATTGCACTCATCAAAGAATCACAGGTTCACAGGGTAAGGTGGAGGGACCACAGTGGGTCATCTAGTCCAAACTTCCTGCTTCAGTAGGGTCATTATCCTAGAACACGTAGCACGGGATTGTGTCCAGATGGTTCTTGAATATCTCCAGTGAGGAGGACTCCACAACCTCTCTGGGTGATCTGCTACAGTGCATGTTTACTGCACTGTAAAGAAGTTCTCCCTCATGTTCTGGTGGAATTTCCTGTGCATCAGTTTCTACCCATTGCCTCTTGTCCAATTGCTTGGCGCTACCAAGAAGAACCCTGAACCCATCCTCTTGACACGCACACTTCAGGTACTGATAGACATTGATACAGTCCCCTCTCAGTCATCTTTTCTTGAGGCTGAACAGGCCCCTCAGCCTTTCCTTGTAAGAGAGATGCTCCAGTCTTTTAATATTCATATTCCTCTGCTGGATTCACTGCAGGAGCTCCATGTCTCTCTTGTCCTGAGGAGCCCAGAACTGGACACAGCACTCCAGATGTGGCCTCACCTGGGCTGAGTAGAGGGGCAGGATCAGCTCCCTCAGCCTGCTGCCAATGCTCTTCCTAATGCACCTGAGGATACCTTTGGCTGCCTTGGCCACAAGGGCTCACTGCTGGCTCATGGACAGTTTCTTGTCCACCAGGACCCACAGGCCCTTCTCCTCAGAGCTGCTTGCCAGCAGTTTGGCCTCCAGCCTGTACTGTTGCTTCCCTAGGTCCAGGATCCTGCATGGTCTTTTGCTGAACTTCATTAGATTTCTCTGCCCAGCTCACCAGCCTGTCCAGGTATTGATGAATGTCAGCACAGCCCTCTGGAATATCAACCAATTGTCCCAGTTTGGGGTCATCACTGAATCTGCCGAGGTGGTATCTGCCCCTTCATCCAAGTCATTCATGAACAAGTTAAACAATAGTGGACAAAACAGGAGTCAGTACTGAAAAGGATAGAGGATGGCAAATTTTTTTTTGAAGCCAACCAAATATATAAAATATCTGGCTTTCTCTGGAGCTGTTCCCAGCATGGTATGTGTGATTCTATCAAAAGCAGGCTTCCTGTGACTGAGAACAAGCTGCACCTGCAGTGTCGTCCATGATCACCCAAGGCCAGCACTGAGGCAGACCAAGAAGCACCTATTCCTTTGCTGCCAGATGAAGTCAGCTGATTTGCTTGATCAGAGTGTCACTGATACACAAATTCATTTTTGGCAGGGACTCCCTGGAGCTGTGCTCCTCCTCAGGAAAGAGAGGCTCAAAATATCCCAAACCCATAGGCTTTTCCTCCAAAAAAAGAACACTGCATGCACCTTTCCCTTATTGTCTCAGTTCCCAACTTCCAAGGTGCAAGGTCTCAACTGAACTGAAGTGTGCTTTGTGGGTAGTTCCCTCCTCGGTTGATATTCTTCAAACTGGAAGAGATATGAAGAGTGATAATGAGAACCCAAACATAGCTGAAGAGCTTTCACTGCCTTCTCATTGCTAGAAGTCTAAGTGCAAGCCTTCCAGCAACTGAAGCTTTAATCTCCTCTTGTATGGAGACTGGTATTTATTTTCATGTTTTATAAGGAGGAAAATAAAAAGAATCTTATGAAACTTAGGGTGTTTGTTTGTTTGTTTGTTTGTTGGTTTGTTTGTTTTTAATTGAATCTGACAGGTAGAAAAGCATTCTGTTAATTCTGGGCAAGTAGAGTTTCTCTGTAAAGCTAAGCCACAGATTTTCTCACTTTCTGCAGTTACTTGTAAGCCTAAACTGAATTCTAGTGTTCAGGACAACTAATATTCAAACCCAAGTGAGAAGGTGTCCTTTCCCCTTGACAGCATTGGGAAACTGCTGGATTAGATTTAGCATTGGGAATAGCATGGACAGAATATTTTAGGTTGATATTATCTAGCAGGTCCTATTACACCTATTACCTTCCTATTACATGGAAGATTTGCCATGCTCAAAGATCAAATACTAGAGAAAGTACTAGAAGGGTCTTTACCTGTTTTTGGCCTCTATACTAACATTAAGACAACAGTAGTATTTGAAATAGGGAAAGTTTCCAAGCAGGAGACACTATGAGAGTATTTTTATTATTATCTCACAAGTCCTCCAGACAAAAGATGGTGGAAGCTTAGCAAGAGCAGGTAGTTCAGTACTCTTGGTCACTTGGAAATAATGTAGATTAGGCCCAGAGTTTTGAAGACAAATTGTTTTTCTGTACACTGCAAGGCTGAAAAAGATTGTTTCTATGTAGGTACTAGAACAAAGATAATGTCAACACTAGGTATTTCAGATTAGATTTTTCAGGCCAGTACTTTTGGATCTAAAGAATAAGGCAGCATCTGCCCAGGCTGCCTCTACATCTTTTCTTTGTTTCCAGCCCTGGATAATTCTTGCTCCAGATCTTTTCTTCGCCTCATTGAAGAGGAAATGATTCAGTTGTAAAGCTAATTCCTAAGTTCCTCATTTTCTACACCCAGACCTACTCCTAACTGTAACCTGACAACTTATCACAGCCACAAGACTAAGCATCCCTGCCAGCTAGTTTTAGTTGCACTTCTAACCTTAATAACGTCAGAAATCACCCTTACTCATTCAGACTTGTTATCCATGGCTAGCATGGAAATTCATGGCAAGTAACTGTAAGTCATTATTTTTCACTTTCTGATGTCATCTACATCAAGTCTAACCAATTATCTCTCTTAATTTTACCATAGACTAAAGAAACTTTGTTAATTCAGGGCTGGGTATTGGGGTTTGGATTACTTTTGGAACGGCAAGGACTAGAGAGGTACTTTTATTGTTGGATACTGCATGACCTGTAGGACTAGCAGCTAAACTAACAGAGATAAATGGCTTGTGATTAATTCTCTTGCTTTTAGGGATCTCTGGACTATTAACTCTAATTTTAAGGTTAGGGTTCAGAAGATCTGGGTCATCAGAGCTAGATTTATTGCTGGATTCTGCAAAGCCCAAAGGGCTAGACTGATGGCTTGAACAAGAATGAGCAAATGATTTGTGGTTTGGGGCAGTAAGGCATGAGTAGGCCATGGGAATAATGTAGCAAACGGTTCGCACAGATGCCAGTTCTGGCCTCGGCAAAGATTTGGACTGGTAGCAAGCAAATTACCAGTTAAAAGTGTCTCTTACATTTATTTAATCTAGCACCAAAAAAGGTTTCTGTAAATGTATTAGATTGACAAACTTATTAGGCTTACTTTCAGTCTGTTGGAAATAAAACACTGTTAAGTAATATAAGACAACTAATTTACCAGTTCACTAATTCTTATTCAGTGCAAAATATCGGGAAGACAAAAATACAGCCATATAAACAAGAGCATTTTAGAATGCAATGCTTTGTGTTATTGACAGGCCAACCCACTAAGAGCAGGTCAGCACAAATCATGCAATTAAAGCAGACTTTTTCTCAGTTCGAGACAAGAACAAGAATAATTACCTTGTTCAATATTCTCCAGCATAGAAAGCCACATTTCAAGGAGACACAAAACCTGCTGAAGCCAGAAATTACTCGCCCTGTGCAGCTAAAAATCTAACCATGATAAAGTCACTAACAGTAGTTTTATGAATGACATTAAGCATTAGAGCCAAAACCCAGTACAAAATGAATCAGTGTTCTAGTAATCAAGAAAATGCCTTCAAAGGCCAGTGTAAGGGTGCTACACAGTTGAATCCTGAAAAGATTTTCACTACTCTTGTAAGGCAGGGGGGTTACTAGCAAAATTGCTTTGGGCAAAAGGACTCAGTGTCCTTGATGTCAGTGTTGGCTTGAGATGCTGAACATATTGCCCGTTACCTGGCTATTTGCCATCACATTTGACATTTATATTTAGTCTCAATTTTATTTTCATAAATGTAGCTAATCAAGTTTTCTGACAAAAATGAAACCTGTCACTAACTAGACAGACTGAGGAACACCAAGCATATAGTTCACCCCAATCTTATTGCAGTAGCCAAAGGTAACAAAAACTGGATATTCAGTGAATTTGCATGATAACAGTCACGACCAATTCCCAAGGAAGTACCAAGAGCTTAATTTATCTGAATGCAGACAAGAGGAAGCCAGACACCTTCTGATCTCTGAGAGATATTGGTCAGACCTGAGAAAGTGAGAGACAAAAGCACTGTGTCTAGACCAGGAGATTAAAGGGGAAATCCACTGATTACATATATGGCCCTTTGGTTTTCTGGCTCTTGCTTCCTCCAAGCTCTGCCTTAGACAGTCAACATACAAAGATACAAGATCCCAAATGGACCTGGAAAAAGAGTAAGAATATCCTGAAGTGCCTTAGTCTGTGGGGCAGAGAAGGCAACATCTTTGAAACGGGGCTATGTCACCTGAATGGCTTCAGGACAAGGAAGGAAGGGAAAGAGGCTATTTAAATTTTTCTCTCTTTTTCTGCAGTTTTTCTTCCTTCCTGAAAGCTTTCTCTCCTATGACATGCACTTGAAATGAGGACATTCAGTCTGTTTCAATGGTGGCATGGGGATAAGAAACTGACAGGACCAAAGGTTTTGGGTAGGCTGAAACTCTCTCTTGTGCGTGAAGATACCAGAGGACTGTCTGTTTCTTCCCACACCTGCTCTTCCCTGCATAATGGTAAGTTGAGTGGGGCTATGGGTATAAGCTCTGACTCTTGGGTTGACAGCACGGTTAAGTCTAAATTTCCTCTTTTGGAACATTTTCAAAGATATTCAGCTCAAAGAAAGCTGCTTTGGGCAATAGCTATGACGGCTATGCCAGAGAATTTAGCATAGGTAGGAGATACAAGGGTGGGAGACAGTGAGGAAGAGACACCCTATGGCTTTGGGAATAGAAATACAGAGAAATAGGTAGGAAGTGATAGCAGGAGCTGTCAAGAAGCCAGGTTAGAAAGGAGGGGCAGAGGTAAACTGGACAGGCTCTCATCAGCTGGTGTTTGAAGTTGTACAGCAGAAGATACTTTTTAGAGCTGTGTTTTTTATTCTTGATATGGGGCCACTCAAGATGGGGTGAAAGGGTCTGCAGAAGACCCTAGAGAGGCTGTATGCATACTGACAATGAAATGGGAGTGGCAGAAATTAGTACAGGAGGAACAAGAATAATGTTACGTACCTTGAAGAAGTCTGCAAAGCTGCCAGCTCAGAGCATTTTTCTGAGCACTAGACAGAGCCGCATTGAAGGCTCAAAACCAAAACACCATCTGAATGAGCTCCTTGAAGTTACAGGATGCTAGGAGCTCACCTTTCAATTCTAGCTGCATATGAAATCCCAGCACAAATTGCTACAGGGGGAACTACTGTCTGCTATGCCCTATTAGTTAGTAAATCTGGTAAACATACAGAGCGGAATACCAAGGCTGACAGAAGCTGTGGACTGGCTTCCATCTAAGGACTGATTAAATAGAGTAAGATCCTTCAACCCAGGAGACATTATAATAGATGCTTGTAAAATCACAAGGGGCATAAGCATGGTAAATATGAAACAACTATACACTACTTCTGCTATACAAGCCAGAAGGCATGAAATGAAAAGCAGGAAGCATTTCTCAAATGAATAAAAAGGTAGGTTTTTACTTGCTTAACTCACAGTAAAGCCAGCTAAACCCTTGCCACAGGATGTTGTGGGATACCACAGGTTAACTTGCATTTAAAAATTCATGAACGAATTCACAGAAGTAAAATCCATCAGAGCTATTAAAAACAAAGGCCCCATCTCTGGCTCAGGAATCACCCAAGCCACAAATTCCTGGAGCCTGAAGAGTATTTTACATTTCCCTCACAGCCTTCTTCAGACATCTGGCCTTGACCATCCTCAGAAATGAAATATTGAGTTAGGGATACCTTCAAGCTTAACTAACCCATTTTTGTAGGCAAAATGCAAGAGGTAGAGAAAAACAAGAATATTGCTATGGGACAAAAGCAGAAAGTACATGTGTTACAATAAATGGAACCAAGCCCAGTATTTGGAAATGCAGAGCTTTAGCCGTCACTGGAAATAAGATACGCCAGTACATGCAAACGACCATGAAAACCCCACCAAACAATAAAGGGAGGTCAGATAGGATGGAAGTAGGTCCTTCACTAGAAGCAATAATTCAACCACATAGTGAGAATTTCATTTCAAAACAAATATATTTGAACATCTGTGAGACTTATGACGCTGTAATGGGCTTGCAATCCAAGTTTCCTTGTCTCTTCTGTGACTTATGTGTTTGTAATGTCTGGCCTCAGAAAAGCAGCAAGTACTGGCATAAAGAGAATGACAAAACAAACATTTAAAGTATTTAAAAGTGAACATGTAGCAACCTGCATGGAGCTTGGAGGGAGGAATCCAAGCTGCTGCTGGTCAGAGGAAAGAGAAAGCAGCAGAAAAGCCAGTATGCACTGGAGGATGCTGTGCAGGATGGGTTCCTCCAGAAATGGGGACATGTGAGTAATCCAGCCTATCTGGATGAAAAAGGCCTGTAACCATTCAAGGGCAGCGAAGCCACGTACAAGAAGGAACAAAAGATGACAGAAGTCACATCCAAAAAAGAACAAAGGATGCTAACAGCTTCAGAATGTGAGAATTGGACAGAAGCCAAATGAAGGACTGCATAAATCTGCTGTATGTGCAAAACCCATTAACCAATCGGGGCTAAAAGGCTAACATGTGCTTTTAGGGTATATCCAATTGTAAAGCAGCATGTAATGCGTGATTAAGGCTGAAAACAGTATAAAAGAAACTGTCACACTGCAATAAATGGCTCACTTTGATCATATTGATCATGGAGTGATGTCCCATTCTTGATTCTTCCGCAGGATACTAGATAAAGCTGTGGTACAGTCTTTATACTCATCCCTCTTCTGACAGAAGCTTTTCAGAGACTTTTGATGCTCAAAAAGCTCATCCCAGTTCCTAGGCTAATATTTACACATGTACTTTTTATCAGTGAATTCTTTTGGCCTTAGTTTTCTTTAGCTTAGAAAACAATTCCTTGAAATCCGGTATTGTCTGCTCTCATTTCTCACTGCTCCCATACTTTCAAACCAGCTCCACTTCTTCACACGTATTTATAGAGATTAACAATTTCCTGCCTCAGTCTTTTTTCTACCAGAAAAAGCAGGCAAAGATGGTTTTATTTTCTCCCATAAGACAGACAAAACTTCTAGTTTAAATTCATTGTTCTTTACCATACAGGGCCAGAACTGTAGCTGGTATACCCTTCTTGGATCTCGCCCATGACTTGTAAAATAGTTTTAATTCTTCTCCATCTTTACTGAAGTTACCTCTGACATAATTTAAGGGTTTAATTTGCTTCTTTTTGGATTCCTTCAAATGACATGAACATTTGTTATCACCATGTATCCCAAATCATTAGGCCTTTTTCTTCCTCAAGCATAGGGAAATCAATGATTTCTCAGCCCTGAGCAGAAATTTCTGGCTTTAGCTCTTCATGCGCATGATCTCACAAACAGTCCAGTCCTGAGTGTCATACAATTCTTTGCATAAGATATTTGGATCTCTCCTTTTTTTTTTTGACAGTGCTTTCCATCAAATCAAGACCAGATTTCATTAGCATACAATTAATTCTGAGCCAGCATCACTAATGAAAATATTCAAATAACTAAAGACCAAAATAATTTTTGCAACTATTTGTGTGTTCTCTTGCCAGCAGTCCTTCACCTATGAGTACCAGCCATTCTTGTGTACCACTTTACCAGCTTCTTAAACCGTGTCTCTTTCTCCTTAATCCATTCATAATGTAGAAGAAAATTTCAATGGAATACACAAAATATCAAACACAGATAAAATGTTATCCTGGCATGATACACCCTGGATGCAATTTAGTTTTTTCCCCCATGATTTCTAATTTTCCATATCTTTAAAATATAGACAAAAATGCTGCATATTGAGGAGGTTAACCTAGAAAGCATGTAAATTCTCAAAATCATATTTCCTTTTTTTCAGTAGCACTAAATTTTTATTTTACTAGAAATATTAAATATAAGTTATAGTCATGTGTAATTTATTCTTGTTGGTTACCTGGTAATTGTCTTTTTATGGATTATTAAATTACTTGGCATGTGACCTGTAATTTCATGTGCCAACATTCAGAAAGGGAGATTATCCACTTTCCTCACTTGATTGTAGCAAAGATTTTGAATTTTGCTTCATGTCATTTTGGTTTCTCCAGGTCCTCCTCCCTGCCTGTCAACCTCCTACCATCACCCATATTTGAAAACTGAGCTATTTACTCACTTTTTTTTTTGTTATACTTTGAGAATCAAATCCCTGCCTCCTTATGAGCATTTATCCTTTCCATATCTATTATCCTATCCATACACTTTATAAAGCATTTCAATTTCGTCTCCTTTCTTCTCTTGTTTCCTTTTTATTTCTATAGCCAAAGAACTTCTTGCTGCTTGCTTTAATTTTCTTTTCAAAGTTCAACTCTCTCTGATTCCCGGCAGTTCTCATTTTCTCTGAATACTTTCTGACATCGAAGACATAGATTTCTTTGCTGGTTGATTCTTTTTTCCATCCCTTGTAAGCTCCCTGCTTAGTCTTAATATCCCTTTCGAAATGGTTATTCATTCATTTGGAGCTGGGGCCCTCTCGGTAAGACTTTTCCACTCACTTTGTTGGGATCCAAGTTACAGAAAGTTTTTTACTTTTGACTTGAGAAATTCCAAACTTCCCCCACACTTAAATCCCTGTACTTTTCATGCCACTTGACTTCACTATCCAGTTCACTTAAAATTTGCCATATGGTTATTTTCGAGTATATAATGTTAGATAATCCTTTATGTGTTAAAAATACAAGTACCACTAACTTCAATTGCAGCTGTGAATGCTCAGCACTTTTGCAAACCAGACCCTAGAGTCTCCTGTCAGGACCCCAGAAACAAGGAAAACACAATTAGTGACCACCTGTGGAAAAGTGTGATGGTTGGCAAAGCACAGGGGCTGAATGGTAATGGGAAAGGGAGAAAATCCAATTTCATGAATCAGAATTCAATTAGTGCAGCCATATGACTTGTTCTTTTTCTGCCTACAGCCACCTTACATCTGTACATCTCACAGGTTTTGTGAAGAAATTAAGGAAGAGTACTAAAGACATTATCTTGCCCCAGTACTCGTTCCTGATTCACACCCAAAACTGGTCAGTGTGTAAATTGCCCATGGAGAAAAAATATCCAACATAACAAAAATTTCCCCAGTGTGTTTGCAATTAAAGAGGATATCAGAGACCAAATTTATAGGAATAGGAAGGGAAAAAAGATCATGATTGCAAAGTCCAGAGTGCTTTGGAAATTAAAAAAAATTCCAAATGCTTAAATTAAACTTCAATAGTAATATCAGTATGTAATTTTCTTTGTTTATTTTTATGTTTTTTGAAAGAAACATGAAAAAACAGAAGTTCCATCCTGAAACTCCTCGTAAGCACTGCACTGTCAACTGTATGAATTTTACACACAGATCTAGGTAATTTAATTTAATGGAGTAGTTTATAGCAGTAGGTTGTTGACCTCTTTATTGGCAACACTGAAGTGGGATGACACACACTCTGCTAGCATTTAAACAGACTTTTTGCTGACAGCAGAGAAACTGGGAATGGACCTAAATATCACATGCACTATTCCATGTTCCTCAGCTCTTTGTCTATGCCATGTCAGCATTACCCCTCCTGTCTCACCTTCTCTGACATAGCTTTGCCTTCATTAATCCCTTCCCTCAGGGATCCAAATCTCTGCCTCAGGATCCAAATTTCATCTTTCTCATGAAACCTTTCCAGTCGCTGCTCTCAGCACATCTCTCTCCTTGCCTAACAAGTCTGAGTCCTCTGGGTGCTTGTGCAGAGTCCCTTTTCTTCTCCCAGTCCTAGTCTTACTTTCCAGAAAGCTTCAACTCCCATTTTAGATTGTATGTTTACAATTCAAATTCATCTTTTAATTTTTGCTGCTCTATGGCAACTGCCTCATACCACCTACCCTTCTTTGTTGCCATGTGTCCCTTTCTTGTGTTCCAACACGGGATATATAGGACATACGCAGTCTTTGTACCTACCTTGTTATTAACTGTTTGCCCTCAAATCTTAACCTAGCCAGCTAGCTCTGGCTTTCTCTGCCTAATAAGTTTATAGTCTACAACCCTCTTTAGCACTCTGCTCACTCCCTCTCTTCCTTCTCCTGTCCAGGCATATTCTTACTCTGTTTTCATTTTCCAGCCAGCACTAGGTTCATCCATTTCCTCATCCACAATCACTTTCCTTCTTTCTCCTGTTGGTTCTTGCAGTCTCCTCATCATTCTTCTATTGTCCCTTTCCCCAGATAGTTTGAGATTTTCCTCCTAATCTCAAGAACATCTTGTGGCTGTGATTATAACAAATCAGTTTACACATCCAAGATAAAAACATTTAATCAATTTTAGAGATTTTTCCTTCATTCTCAGTATATGTCCCAATCTTCAGATAATTTTGTGATGCTTAGCATTAGACAAGTGTGCATGAAATCTTTCTACTTCCTTTTTAAATGCATCTCCCCTTTCTTTCTTTCTGTTCATTGAGATGGAAGTAGCTCAGCCTCTAAGCCACACAGGAAAATATATATTTTTAACTTCTCTTATGTGAATACAGTGAAATAATCAGAACATCAAGCATGGAAAGCTGGACATCTAAATATAGAGACAAACTAAGGTATTACAAGAGAAAGGGAGAAAATAGTTTAAATGGACGGTTTACAAACCCACAGCACTCTTTGAAGTGACTGCTGCTCCATGGATACACCTGATCTGACAGATGGCTGTTTTATTTGATAACTCCACACTTCAAATCAAATAGATCACCTCATACCAGTTTCTAACACTTTTTAAGAAATGTTTTATTTTTACCTGGGGTGCTTAGCAAATGCTGTCACACTAGCTAGGGTGAGATGTGATAGATTGCAGCATTAGTCAGTCTCATTCATAGTTGCTATCCGGAATTAGCTTCAACAGTGATACAACCCATACTTGATTTAGTGCCTCTCCCAGACATAGGGTTTCCCTTTATGTACAATCTGCCTATTTTGGTGTCTCTTTTAGTATGAGTTGGTATGAGGAACCCCAGCTTTGAAGCTAGAATGTATAGGAAAAAAACAAAAAATACTAACTACAAAAAAACCAACACTGATTTAAGTGTGAGGTAACAAACCCACTCTCCATAGGCTCTGCATATTGTGAAAGGACACTATTCCAGGAGAATGCTGCTTCTGCAGAATCCTGAAATGTCCTAATGAAGACAATCTGCCAAAGACTAGCCATGTCTGAGATCTTGGTGGGTCAATTCAAACGAATTCAAAGGCATGTTGGGTGGGTAATTTTGGAGCAGACTATTACTATCACTAATGTAAGCCACACAGCAATACTTCAATTCCAATGCTTTCATCTGATGATAAAACAGTCTTTCAGAAATATAACACCAGGAAAGACAAAAACTCAAAAGCTAAATGTGTCTGTCATGATTACACACCCCTGTACACTGAATGCTGTTGTAGTGGTGGGAGTCATTTCAGGGAGTTAAAACAGAGGGTGAAGGGGGGCTTTCTTTTCTAATTACCTTATTTAGGAGTTGAAATTGTCATTCTGTTCTGAATGTATAAATAACCAAGTAATTTAAAACCTTGAGTTCTGCATACCTTTGGCTGAAGACCAAGAATCCTGAACACTATATACATGCAGCTCTGATTAGCTAGTTCCAAGCCTGCACCAAGAATGAGGCATTTTTCATAATAATTTGAAATGGCCCTTTCAATGCTGTGTTCCAATATAGGTTAACCACCTGAGAGCTAAAGAGTGCCAGACTGCACTACAAATTTTGTTCAGAAGCAGTGGCTAAGTGGGGGTTTGGTTTCTCTGGTTGGCTTAGCCAAAGATCTGGGAAATGCATCATGAGGAGCCATCTTCGGCCTGGTTTTCAAGCATGCCTCCAACCATTAGAAGTGGAGTTAATCAAATTAGGCCTAAAGTCTGTTTGCAAGGTTTGAGAACTTTAACAAACCATTTTCTCAACAGACAATCCTGGTCTGAATTTTGAGTTCATAATGAAAGCTGAAACCAAGATAGCGCTCGGTGGTTTGGGATTTGACAGAGAATATTTCACATGGTCCTAGTTATTGGACAAGGAAATATAGTATGGCTGTGTCTACAAAAGAGAACTAAATCCCTGAAAACCAGATTGGTAAAATAGCAACAGTTTTAGAAAAAGTTAAATGTGAAATGACAGTCTAAGTATTTTTGTGGTGTTTTTGCAAAAAGCCTGCACTTAGGATGGATTAGGCACCATTTCAATTGCACTGTCCCTTATTTGTCTAGCCCACAGCTTTCATCACAGCTACCTGAAGACCTGTCGTTTGGATGAATGGGAAGATCTTCCAAGAATCCAGGAAGAACTGTAGAAGAACAGTCAATACTCTTGGGAAAGATATATAAAACTGATAGGTCTTTTAAAGCTTCAGGAAGGAAGTGAGCCTTTGATACAATGGCCCTTATGCTTCTCTTGCAGCCAGCTCCATGCAAAGCTGGTGAATACTGCTCCTGAACTGAAGTACAGTTCTTGTGCACAAATAGTAACAGACAGGAAAACAGTGCCTCAATTCTATATCTGACATGAAATATAACTCTTAAACGAATGATTGGTCATTTTTTCAGAGTTTGTAATAAGCCTTGTACCCGGCATAACAGTGGAGATCCTCCTCTGAAAGGGGGCTGTGGGTATTGTGGACACTTTTCCAGCTGTTGCTTTGTATAGTTTTTGGCAAGAAACAATGAGGCCAATGGATATAATTAGCTTCAATTAGCTTGGATTCAGGGTGTTAGTTCTGATAGAAGGAAAAAGGTGTGTTTTATTCTCAAATATCTGTTCTGGTTTTTTCTGACTCCAGCTTCATAAGGTCCATTTGAAATGGGGTCTCCCTCTCCTCCACCAATAGTTTAGAATGCATTCTGAAATTGCATTCATCAAAGGCCTGACAAAAACAGTCTGGCCACAGCCAACAAGTGAAGAGCACTGAGTATGAGCCAGACTGGCTGGGGTTAAGTGGCTTTGTTCTGTGGGATTCACAGAGGTGAGGGACAACCAGGTGATGATTTGCCTCTAGAATGCTATGCTGATGCCTGCAGATAGAGTCGGATGTGCAACTGTCCCAAATAAGAATGGGATTTAAGTGTGTAAATCTTTATGCTTTATGATCAAATATATCCCATAAAGAAAATCCAACTTCTATTTTGTGCTTGTGTCATAAAACTTAAAAGAAGTGCAAATTTTAGCTGGGAGGGAACCTTTATGACCTAGTTATAAATCTGTGCAAGGAGCAGTTTGCAATTGAAACACCGACAAACTTGCAAGCAGAATAGTGCAGGTGGGTGCACCAGTAACATCCCCTCCAACTTCTACTCCAGTGCAGTCAGTGTGTCTCCCGCCAGCATTTAGAGTCCACAATGAAATAGCAGTACAAAGAGAGAAAAATAGTAATTGCTGAATTACTGTTTGTCTTCAGAAAATAACCACAGAAACAGGGTAATTTGTTACTAGGATGTTACCAGTGGTTCATATGTTCTAACAAGTGTGTCAAAGCAACATATTCCTTCTGGTGTATGTAAACAGGAGAAGAGGAGGAGTAACAAATTGGTTACAACAGTACTGCTGTGACAAAGAGAAAGCATTCTGTGTTGCACTTAGAGACAATGAAATGGGTTTTAGATTCCTCTTTGTCTATTTCATAAGACCATCACATTTTTTACCTCTCTTTGTTTGTTTAATTGCTATTTAAACTATATTTCTGGGGCTTTAGTTTTACTTTTTTAAAATTATTATTATAGACTTGAAGAGCTTAATGAATCTAACAAAAGATTTTAAAAAAATCTCAATGTTAACATCTTTATCATATCAAGGTGCCTTGATTAATGAATCAGTCTTTTTTTTTTTTTTTTTTTTTTTTTTTTTTTTTTTTACAATTTGTCTCCTGTGTCCTTCCCTGGCCAAACTGCTCTTAACAAAGAATGACATTTCTGTTTTATAATCCCACTGATGGAATTAATGACTATGTTTATTAATTTGGATTATTGGAATTTCCTGTCTCTCTGTTTCATAGTAGCACTCCACCTCTACTTGTCAATCATAACTACTGACTCTATCACATTTTGCTTTTTTAAATGAACTAAAACGTTTGGCTTGGCCCTGTGCCAAGAATGGGGTCATTCACAACTTGTAATAACATATCCTTAGCTGATGTTTCCTAGTAACATGTGTAAATAGGAAAAAACAGTTGCACTGTGGGGGTTTAGCTTGGCCACATGTGACTACAGTTAAAGAACATGGGAAGAAAAATCAGTGGTCTTTCCATGATAGCTGTCCATTTCAACAGTGAGCACACAGTACACACACAGCAATGCAGACACAGCTGAATTTAACCATTTTCTTTACTCAGCAGCAAGCTGGTGCAGCAAGTCCCTTCTCTGTTAGGAAGCACATGTGCAGTCTCTGCCTGGAGCTGAGGTGTGGAGATGAGCCTTAAGAGACCAGTCTAACAAAAAACACAAAGCCTCTCAGAATATTCCTTGTGATATCTTCTATTTACCTCCAGCAACACTGAGCTTTTTTTACATTTACAAACACATCTTGGGATTAATGACATTACAAGTGGTTTCTTGGTATCACCCTCTGGGTAAAAGCAGAATGTTAGTGTCACTATGAGAGATGGGCTAAAGCTGTGAAGCTTGGGCCAGGACTTAGTTCTTGGATTTCAAACATTTTCAGTTTGAGATCAAGGGTTTGACCACTATAGAAATGGGCTGCCTTCCAGCTTGGCTTAGATTTTGTTACTCCTAGCAACTAAAGTTCAGGAACTCATGAACTGAGGGTATTCAGATTCACAGAACAAATTTACCCCATGTTCTGTTGCAGAGTAAAATGGAAAAAATGGGAGGTTTGATATGGAAATAAAACATAAAGAAGCAAATACATTAAACATGTGAAATTATCTTAAAACTATTTTTCGTTTCAGATTAAGTTGCATTAACACTGCATTCTGCAGTGCAAACAGCTGTACGCAGAAAATTATTATTAAGACAAGATTAAAAAAATACTGTTAGAGCAAAATATTTCAACTATGAGCTACTCCGTATACATTGCTGGTACAATGCCAATTGCCCAAATCCACTCTGGGCATGCAAAATCTTTCCTGCCATTGACTTGGTTCTTTCAGGATCAGCTATGCTGCCTCAGCCTCATAGAACTACCCACCCTCCTGTCTGAAACCTGTAATTGGGGAAAGCTGCAGGCTACAGACCATAGCTTCGCCCTTCAAGGACCAGGTGCCTACGCAGAGCTATGAATACAACATTTTGGAACCACTCTGAGAAGTCTGAGAAGTTTGGCAATGTAAAAATAACATTTAGGTTTTCAAAACAAGAAGAAAACCTAAACTGTGAGTAAGATAAAGATGTTTAAAAAGAGTCCTATCTGAGGTTTTTTCCCTCCTGCCCTTCCAGTGTAATGAACTCTTCATTTGTGATAGCAAAGAAAATGTCATTTCGTTGTTGCTCTGCATAGGAATAATATACTCCTGATCCGCCCATAAGATTTAAACAGAAGGACACTGTATAATTGTCTTCATTACAAATTTGTCTTTGTCTCTTTGTGACTTGAGAGACTTTGTCTAAAAATTGATCCAGTGCAACAGGACTGTGTTTCGAAGGCCAAATGAATACATCACATACTGGGAAAAATCCTTCATGTGTGGTTTGGTGGTTATGGCAGGAAACTGGCAGGCACAGTTCTTGGGAATTGATGTTTGTTGAGATGCTAGTGTGCAGCAAAGTAGATTTAAGGCAGGTGGGAAACGAAACAGCATTTGAAAGTTATGTGGCTGGATTGTCATTCCTACTGTGCAATAGGACACAAAAGCACAGCCTTTAGACTGGTCCAGGTTGAAGTACTGAACACTTTGTTTCTCACATAAGCCCAGCAGAACTTTCACGTAACTTGTACGGAAACAGGTGTCTGCTTGTTTTTCACATACTATAGAGTTTCTCATACAGGAAAATGGAAAGTAAGTCCAGATCTTGGCCCAGGCTGCAGCCGCACAACTGGTTTAGACTCTGTATTAGTTATAAAAAATAAAGATCGTACATTGCACTGTTCTGTTACAGTGTAAGAGAGAGTGGGACTAATTACCAAAAATTCACTGTGCTAAAAGCAATAACAACAGCTGGAGTTACCTGACTTTCCCATATTCAGTGAATGCTCTGAAGATGATATATATGACATGGTGCAAACACTGTAAATATATGT
Organism: Phylloscopus trochilus trochilus; assembly: GCA_016584745.2. Lineage (NCBI taxonomy): Eukaryota > Metazoa > Chordata > Aves > Passeriformes > Phylloscopidae > Phylloscopus > Phylloscopus trochilus. The sequence continues at coordinate 53,803,970 of WQNJ02000546.1, read as the reverse complement.
ACCATGATACTAGAATGGATTTCTATGCTATTAAATCAATGACAAGAACTTCAAAGTAAGCTAATAAGAGTGCCCAGCATAAGCTGCAAATTTACAGAAGCTAGACAGAATACATTTCTAGCTTCTTGAGTACTTATCTCTTAAATAAATATGATGTATTTTCTATGAGGTAGAGCTTTTGTGACATTTTTGAGGGGGCAGATATTTTATTCCAGTAAGGCTGGAGCTATCAATCTAGTCAAAGTTCACTCTAATTGGAAGAAACTAGAGCAGGAAAACAGGATTTTATGTGACAGTTTATATACCTTTCCTCACATAGAATGCTCCTCTCATGTACATAATGACATTTCTTCATGTGATGGCACTTCTCCTGGTACATGCACAGCACTTTCACATGAGAAAAGAAGAAAGACCATGTAAGCGGCAAAGTAATCTTAAGAACTATGTCGCGTATCTGCCTCCTTTTCTTTCATCTGCCACCATGGGCACTGTGGTATGGCTGATTCATGCAACTGCCTTTAAGCTTGCAATTCAAACATGATTTTAACAGAAACATGCAACTGTATTACAGGGAAATATTCAATGTTTAGATAGCTGCTTGGGACTTGACACAGACATCTTGAAACAGACAGGAATAATATCAAGGCTCATGTGTAGAATATAATATGAATCAATGATGTTGATTCATTGCTGTGAAAAGCTGATTTAACCTTGACCAGAGAAGCTGGAAGGGAGCCTGTGTGAATTAAGGCAGCAGAGATCAAGGCCAAATCCTCAGCTGGCAAAATTGTCATAGCTGCACTGAGGTAAAGGGTGTTAAATCCCCACTACCAAACGGGACACTGCATGTTAATGATAAAAAAAAAGGCTTGAAAGTATAAAAATGCAGATAGGAAGCTCAAGAGGAACAAATGGTTTGCAAAGCAGTAAAAGCTTTTTCTTAAATAAGGGTCAAGCATATGAGCAGTAAATTTCCCTTTATTTAATCAATTTTAAAAATCAAATTAAAACCATTCTTAAGAATACATGAAGCAGTTAAAGCCACAAGAATGTCACTTGGTTGGGTAACAGTAAGGCAGTAAATCAGATCTTTTTGTAGGCCTAGTGAATGCAGGGCAAACAACTAAGTAGACAACGGCAGCAGAGCTTCATCTTTGAACTGGATCCTGTAACATAGATATACTGTGTTTTGCAAAAGCAGCACAATAGCATGCTGCAGAGAGCATTCAGAAAGCTTAAACAAACAAACAAAAATTCTGTCTCTACTTTCTGTCATAAAAAGCCATGAGGAAGTTGAGATACAAGGACATTACAGTTGCGTTCAAACAGGTCACTCTGGTACGTGAGGTCAGCAGTACTGCTGCGTTTGACTTCAGCTGAATCAGGATTTGGTGCACTGGTTTTAATTTATTGCATTACTGAAGTTGTATACTGATATAAATCCACATGGCAAAACTGGAATAATGCTGTTGTTATTCAGGCCTAATGAAACAATGATCCTCTAGGTCAGAAATACAGCTGTATCTCTGATGTTAAGATAAATATTCTGCTTTGAAATTAGTTTAAAAGGTTCTTGCTGTGGATCACGTACAGTGAAGCTAACCAGCACAACCCTCAGATCTATGTGATATGGAAAAAAGTCTCACAAAGAGATGTAAATCAATAATTCAAATGATTCATCTGCCAGAAGAAATTCCATTGGCTAAGCACTTCTATAAAAATTCATCCTGATAATATGGATGAAGCCCAACAGCAAAAATATTTGCAGATTCATAAACTTTTTCTTACAGTCTGGGCCATAGCACAGCAATACTGGTGCACATTACTGAAGAGGAGCAAAACCACATGAGCGATCTGCCCAGTGTCACCAGATCATTCATATATTCTGACTGATCTGCTTCAGACACCTTTAAAAACTCATTGATGCACTTCCTTCAACAAAGAATTATCTATACTCATAGAAATTACAAGGTATTTAAAATGAAGTCTGAGTTAAGTCAGTATTAACCATCCCCTAAGCTCCTCAAAATCAGTATCAGAGATACCTGAGGAAGGAAGCAAGTGATGGATTTAAAATGGCTGACAATCTAGCTTAAAAAAGAGTTTTTAGTTTGATTATATTGAAAGACGCAGACGAATTTTCTGTATAATAGAGAAACACATGCTGGTTGAATACACACCAACTACCCAGGAGTCAAAACCAAGCAGAAAGAATTGATGTACAACATCAGGTTTTTTTACTAGTTAGGTATCTTCTTGCTTCAACATGCTTCTTATGATGCCCACAGCTCATTCCTATGAGAGCCTGCTCACTCCAGCCTCAACAATCGCTGCTGGGGTACCTCTTCCCAGCAGGCAATTACCCTGCCTGCTGTTCCCTGGTCTATGCTCACATCCTGGGAGCATGTCAACGAGGTCACTCATGCAATCCATGCTTGAAATGCTCTCAGGTCAATGGCGGGCACTCTCTGCCCTGAAGCATCTGCTATGATGAGGAGAAGAGCTGAAGCAAATATGTTACTTAGAGAATGATTACAATTCTCACTAACTTCTGTGGGTGACTTCAACCATGGTAAGCTACAGAAGAATGTTCTGCACCTTTACTAAAGATACTCCTGTGAAAAGTAATTGTGTTGCATTAAGGGACCCTTATAGACAAATAATACAGCTGCCAAGAATTCTCCTCATTTATTTTAAAATATTTTTGTTTTATCAATCTACCTTGTTGTTTATGCATCAATTAAAACAACAGTTAATTATTGCAGAAAAGGCAATGATTTATTTATTTCAACATCTCTCAACAAGACTGCAGCCAATTTTTGTTCCTAATTGGAATGCAAATACTATACCTGTACTGATATAGAGAATTTTGTTTCAAGGCTGTTTGTTGCAAGTTGTTTCAAGGTTTATTGATGCAGCATAATACTTCTACTTGTATGAATTAATGACTTCTAACTGAAAAATTTTACAAACTTTTTTTGTCCTAAGCTGCAAATACAACACAGATATGGAAAACAATTCAACTTCAGAAGTCCTGTGCTTAGCAAATCAATAAACAGATCTACACCAGCTAAAAATAAAACACATTGCTTTTCATTCCACAGAGCAAGAAAATTATCACAGAGATATATTTTTCCCCTTTAGTTTTGTGCTAATTAAAATCCACTGTTTTATAAGGATGTTTTTAAGAGTAAGCAAAGGGCATTTGCCACAATCTTGGCATTTGAGAAAGAAAAGAGTGAACAGAACCATGCAGTGTCAGAGGGAGAAATATGATCATTTCAGCAGTTTAAGAAAAACACAGTATTATAGGTATTGAAAAAAGTTAGCAAAGGGCAAGACAAGTTTTGTTATGGCCTGGGATATATGCTTAGATAAATGACATGATAGTTCCAAAGAACACAAATAAAAAAAACCTGATTCAAGTTCATGAAATGACAGACTATGGGAAAAGCAAGAGAGAATTTGACCTAAAAACCTATTTCTTAGAATATGATTCCTACTCTAAAATTAAAAGACAAGCCAAAACTAATAAACAATTATACAGTGTCAATGCTTATGCATAGCAAATCATGATGTGCAAGGCAAAGAATATCAGCAGTTCAAGTTATTAAGTGAACACCCTGTGAGGTGTATCAATTGCTCAAAACATTCATGGGGCAATGAGATGGCTGAGAAAGGCTGCAGCAAACTCACTCTCTTAACCACAGCAAAAAAGGCCAATAAAGATGTGTGACTGGATCCGACTGGATCCAACTGGATCTTTGGAGTGCACCACTGAACAGAACTGGTTTCCTCAGTGTTGATAACACTGAATGTATGAATATGGGCATTGCTGCCTAGAAGGTCATAAATACGAAAGTACAATAATGTATTTACAGTTGTGTAACAGTTGTGGTGGAGCAAAGGAAGAAGAAAATCTCCAAAGAATGAGACTTAGAAAACCAACACCCAGCTTGATGGTCACAACCACAATGCTAAGCCAGACTGTCCATCTGGGAACAGACCAAATAAGTCAGAAAGAAATGTCATGATGGGGTTAAGCTTTCAGCCACGGACACTGGGCATGGCTGTCCCAGCTGCCAGTGTGGGGTGCTTGTGGCATCTCAGCTAGACAGCAGTGCAAAGCAAGAGGTGAAACTGGTCTCTCACTGCAGCTTGAGGGGATCATATATGATGAGGACAGTAAAGTACAATTCAGCAGATAGGAAGGAGTTAATTCCTATTTAAGCAGAATAATACAAGATGAGTCTGCTAAAACCTAGATTTTCTATTATAAAACAAGTAATAGCAGCTCTAACAGGTTAAGGGTATGAGAAGAGCACCACGGACACATTTGCATTCATACCTGTTTCCCTCCCCCAGCTGAGTCTCAAGAGGTGGTGGCAACTATCAGGAGACTAAGTTTTATTAGTGGTGGAGGAAACAGCTTATATAAGTAAGTTCCTTTCATGTTTTTACCATTTGGACAGTAATGCTGAGGTGTGAACCATCATTTTCATTTATTTCAAAAAGTTTTGATTTAAATTTTCTGCTGGAATGCTCTGGTATAAATTCTATTTATTCCAGAAGTGGAAAAATGCCAGGAGGAATGGCATTATCTGTTGTGATGTAGTTCTTTTTTGGAATTTTCCAGGTAAAATCCGTTCCTCTTACAAACATTCCTTCGATAAAAATTCAGTCTTGAGTGTTGCAATAAGCATCATCTGTGACAGTGAAACAGAAAAAGCATCATGTGTCAAACATTACACTAATGACTTGAAATTGTTGCCATCTACTTTCTGTATCCTGCTCTGAATACAATAAGTTTAGTGATTGCAGTCCTGTTCACACAGCACAGACATCTCCACGAAAAGCACCACTGCAGCCCTCTGGCTACACCTGGTAGGGAGATCAAATATTTTAAAGCCAACAACATTATCTAAGGCCACCTCCAGATGATGATCTTCCAAAGCAGGTTAGAGAAACAGCAGAGGGATAATGAGAGAAAATGTATGTTAAGCACAATTTTCTTTTTGAATAAACAGTTGAGATTGGTTTGCTTTCTGCTAGCCAAGGACAACAAAAGCCATAGCTGCGTGATAAACGGTTTTTTTTATTATTTTTTGAGGAAGCTGGACAGAAATGCCCTTTAAAATTAATCTAGGGGGGAATAAAAACTCTTTTACTTAGCAACAGTCCCTTAGTCCCTCGACCCTTCTGAAATCTACCCCTCCAAAAGAGGTGCCTCTAGTCTGTCTGTTCCTTTTGGGCTGTCAGCTGGGAATTGTAGCTCTCAGCTAATTTCCAGTATTTGGGTACTGTTTTGTTATACAGAGGCACCAGCTGTTCCCACAGGTCCTTCAAGGGGCCACATGCACTGTTATAGTTCTTCATCCCATGCTGTCAATATAACTGTCCATATTCCCTACAATGGCCAGAAAATTACTTCTGAAAGAAGAATACTTAAGATCCCCCTCTATTTTAGACCATAAGTAGAATCTTGTGTCCCAATGGGCATTCAAAGAGCTGCTAGGCATGACTTGTGAAATTTCAGGGCACACTGTTCCTTCAGCGATCACATCTGATACGATTTCAGTTTGCATCTGCAGAAGTTTAACACATCTCAGATCTTTTTTACAGCACTAGAATTTTTGCTGATGCCGAGAACATTTTGCTGCTGGTTTATATCCTTTCCTGAGGAAGCACAGAAAGACAAGCCAAAGCTTTAACTCTTCTAAGCTATTATTTTTATTTTTCTTTTGATACACAGTTTAGCCATAGGCATCTTGGTTGCTGGCTGCACTTGTGAGTTCCACAAACACTTTGGAACACTTCTCTAAGGACGCTTATTCTGAAATCTCTGTTTGCAGGGAGTTTGCTGAACAAGACATATTCATCTCTAGCTTCTTCTTACTGTCTTTTCTAGGAATACATACCACTCCTACCTTCTGTGGGCTACTAGGGTATGTGGGGTACCACCCACAGCACCACAGCACATGTTACGTAGTCCAGTTCTTGAAAGGGTCTCTGTGGCACTCCTCTGTGCTATTATACCACATCTAAAGCTCACAGTGCTGACATGAACTTCATGAAAACAAAAGAGAGATTCACAGGTTGGCACAAGCAAAAACGAATCTGGGAAGCCTATTTCCACACCCTAGGGTGGTATCTGTGCTGTGTATATGTGCTGTGTATTTGTGCGGTACCAAGAAAATCCCTTTCTTCTGTTCCTGTCTTTTGTGGAGGGGGACAGAACAAGAAACTAGTTGCTATGATCTACACTGAACTGAAATACAGAAATGTTCTATAGGGCAAAGCAGTGGTAGGATAAGCACTACAAAAGACAAACAGGCTCAGTCAGCACATTGTTGCAAGCAGATGACGTGCCAGCAGAAGAGAACAGCAGTCCCAAGACAATTGTGGCTGGCCCACAACCTTAGTCTATGTCAACTCTGTGGCCTGTAAGCCAAAGGTTTGCTTTTTTTTCCCACTCCCTTGTATACCACATGGCATCTCCAGCCTTACAAAATTACTGACTTCTCCCAGGATCTTTGGGTGAGAGAAGTGGAGGGCAGACTACAGATAGCAGGAGACAGTATGTTAAACATTCAGCCTGAGAGCTGAATGAGGTAAAGGTTTCTCTGTCTCTGAAGGGGTGTTCCTCCCTCATTCAAACCAGCTTTCTTGAACCTCCTGCAAACAGGACAGCAATCTGAAGCAAGAACAGAGAAATTAGCTTTTCTGGTAATCCAGGTACTCTTTTACAGCTACATAGAAGTTGTTCCTTTTCACTCATGCTTTCACTCTTTCCTGGTCCCTATGTCAAATGACTGTGGTTGTTCACATAGTTCCTGTTTTACTGGAACTCACCCCTTAGAAGAGGCTGAAAAATTCCTTGTAGAACAGTTTGAACAGAGAAAAAAGTCTCCAGTGGATTACAGCTCATTTAGTGCAGCAGAAGTTATTTAAATGAATGAAAATTATACCTAAACCCAGCCTGTTCTGCAAGATAATTGCTTTTCACTGCAAGATCATCATTACTCTAGCTACTGTGCTGTTGTAAGTTATGTGTCCTTTAATGATGGTCATGGTATCCAAACAGACAGATACACACAATCAGTTATAAAGCTGCTCTTGAACAATCTTCCATATATACCAATATGCAACTCGCATTAAATTCCTCAGATTAACTGGTCTGGGGTCTCTCTGCAGCAACACAGACTGTTAGAATCAGGTGTTTGGAAGAGAGGATAGTTCAAAATGATTCCTCCTTCACAGAGACAGAACAAGAGCTAAGAGGCAAACCAGCACTAATGCCTATCTCCATAGAATATCAGAGAAGCCATTGACCAAAAATATGCTAGATAATCCAATATTTCTCCTGGATACCAAACAACATAAAAAGGGAAGAATTTTAGTGCGTGGGGAAGTGGGGGGGGGGGGGGGGGGGAGAGAGTCTGGGAAACTAGACCAGGCCAAGTTTTGAGTGCTCAGCAACATGCCACAGGCAGTACAAGATTCTAAGTACATCCACCATGGCGTAGGAGAAAGGTAGCTTCGCTTCCCTTCTCCTTCCCCTCCTTCCCGGGATGTTGCCCCCGCAGGGCCGGCCCGCACCAGGAGAGGGCGCTCGGACACCAACCAAGCGCGGGAGTTGCTCTGATGGGCGCTCCCGGCTAATTAGCGCTGCGGTGCCGGCTCCCGTTCCGCGGGATTAGCTCGCTCGCACGCACAGCCGGCTGCAAGCGGGACCGCAGCGGCCAGGGCATGGGTCACAGGCCTGCTGGACTGCTGCGACTGCAGTCCATCTGCAGAAGTTTTTCTTTTTGCTTTCCTTTTTCACTGTGCCTGCCAAATTCTTCCCCAAGGCAGGGGAGCGCTAAGGCTATTCCTTACTCTGTGATATTCCTGGGAGCTGTGAGACTCGTCATTGAATCTACCACTGCTCCTTTTGCAGCGTGCAGTACCTACAGGGATGGACACACTGGGAAGCCAGAGCTGCTCCTGCAAGAGTAACAGCACGCTGGCTTCTGTCCTCTTGCTGCCCTCTCACATCCCACCTCTCTTTTAGGCCTGGCATGTATACTGAGTGGTGATGAGGCAGCCACAGGGCTTCTGGAATGAAGAACCCGCTGTCATGTCAAACTTTGACCTCCCATGATGCTCTGGATGCCAGAAGCATCCCTCTAATGCCTGCATCAGGAACTAATGTTCAGAAGACCCTGCCCCACAAGGTCCCTCTGCCCCTGCCCCTTAACCCACAATCTGATCCATGAGGTCTCACATACCAGACAGACATGGTGACATCCTTTGGCCCCTCGATCTAACCTCATAGCCAAGTATAACTCAAAAGTTGGCCTTGCTTTCCACAGGAAGCTGGGCGCTGACCTCTAGAGGTCCCTCCCTAATCAATTGGCTCTGTAATTGTCAATGCTGGATAAGTACAGATAAAATATCCTTATTCACATTTGATGCTGCAGAAGCAAAAGTTAGAGATGGGTAAGTCTATTTTGACCTGAACATACAAGGACTAGGAAAGCTTCAGACATTGCAGATCCTGCAAGGTTATTGCCTCAGCACATCCCTGCCTTCCTCTCTACACTGTCCTGTTCACATTTCTTTTACAAACTCTGTAAACAGTGTGTGGGATGGGTTACATTAGATTACATATGGGTTACACTCCTGGATTCACTGTACATATGAACATCAACTTAATTGATGGTGGATACCCATCCTGCAGGAAGATATGATGTTCACTGATGGGCCAACTAGAAAAGTGTTTAATTTGTAATCATCAAGAAGTTTCTTTCAATGCTAGCAGGCAAAGGATTGTCACATTTTGTCATTACAGCTGCTCACTAGTGAGACTGCTGGCTCACTCACTCTTTCAAGTTCCACTACCACAAATCCTGAACTGGTTTAATTGAAGTCCCTGAGTCTTAATCAGCTTGCTTTTATTGCAGCCTAGTAAGAGAACTTGCCGACAGCTATCAATTGGGTTTGATTATATAAGTAGATATTTTTAAAACAATACCATCCATGATTAAACTTATTTTTAAGTTATTGTGACTATTACGAGGGGCCAAATTTAAATCAAAGTGGGTTAGCATACCATAAAGAAAGTTGGTTTTACTTTGTTCCTGCAACTGCTCTGATAATATGGTGAAAAGATAGGCTTGACCCAGTGGATGCTGCTGTAAACTGACACTTGGACCTTCCAGGAGTCCCTGGATAGGGCTGTGTGCCACACTTTGGTTTTCCATCTGCAAAAGGCATCTAACAGTTCCCTGCCTGGCAGGGGCAGTGGGACTAAAACCCTGCTAGGATTGCAAGATGCACAATGACTACATCAATGAAGGGCATATAGGTGCCAAGAACAGGTATCTCTCTACATATTCAGACAGCTACAGACTTATGGTGACTTAATCAAGTTTAAGCATTTTAAGATAAAAGCTGCTATTTCAAGCTTTTTAGTCTCAAGAAAACCCATAATAAAAACAAACCATCAGCACAGAAATAATTTGGATTATTCACACTCCGAAGAAATGAGAGAAATCATTTGACAAGGTCACTTTTGTGACTTTGACAGACTGAGGAGAAAACAAAAAAATCAAGCGTATGAAATCCCTGACAGAAAAATACATTGGATTAAAACTTTTTTCCCCATTACTTATTCAAATGCAGAGGTAAATACAGTGTTTTATCTCCAGCTAAATACTCCTACAGGCTGAAACACTGAAAATTAAAATGAGTTTGTACATAAAATGCCAAATTTATCTTTTCTAAAATGCCTTAAGGAAGAGGCCTGGGCCATAGACTTGGTCCAGAACATTCACTCATTGGTTAAAAATCGGTTAACCTTGAAAACATTGCAGCCCTTTATTTGCCATAGATTGCTGGAGTGTCAGGAGACAAGTGCCTTATGATGTACCCTCTCCTTCTCAGTTCTCAGATTCTGGTCTAATTCAAACTGATAAATTAGAAGATTGGCTAACTTTTAACCCCTGGTTAGAGATTTTCCTCCTGAGTGCCTGCCCACAGGAAATTCAACAGAATCCAACAGAAAATATGTTGGAGTGAAACTAGTAGAGCCTTTCAATCAAAAGGAAATTTTGATCCAGCAGAAGTGCAAGGTTGGTCCTATTGCCAACTCACTCTCTTGTGTCAAAGTTTTAGAAATGCAGTTGCTTGTACAGACAACAATGAGCCCTACCACTCATTCACAGCCTCTTACAACAAGGATGGGCCTGAACTACCAGATTCTGGTCTGAATCCAAAGTCTACCCCATATCTCCCTAATTCTAGATTTAGAGGTTTTTTGCCCACAGTTCTAATACAAAGAGTCACAGACACAGCACAGAAATATAGAGATATGCACATACCTAAGTGGGAACTTTCAAACATATATGAGCTTAATTGGATACTTATCCCCATAACTTATGACCAAAGGAGCATGAAACTCAGTGTTTACACTATGTGTAAAATGAGCTCTTCAGTACTACCTCAGCCTTGTAACGATGGTATATTTTGTGTGTGTACCTGTCTGATGTGGGCAAGATGTACACTCAGTGGAATGGAGTACTGGAGCAATTCTGCATGAGTTACTTGCTGCAGAGAAGATCTGGGACCTTTCCTGTAGCAGATCTGTCGTTCTCCCACTTCTGCACTTCAATGAACCCCTTTGGTCTGAGGCTTCCCCTAGTGAGTTGCTTCATTCCTCTGCATTAGGGTGCATGCATGTATTACATAAAGCATGTGGGAACATTGGTGTGGAGTCTTTACACAGCAGCAAATGTGTCATATGTATGTTTTGCAAGACATAGAGTGCTTCATATGCAAGTTATTAGCCAGATACAGATACAGATAAAGACATAGATAAAGTGTCTGTATAGCTCTGGAAAATGTTGACACTTTCCTGTGCAGGGATAATGCATTTTAAATCCACTAACACCAGAGAAGAGGCAAGACATTGTTCTTAGATGGTGTTTGAGGGATGAAAACAGTTGGTGAGGGCTTCATTTAGTAGCTGGAGTAAAGCACTGCTATTCAACTCAAAATGAATAAAATATAGTTGTGAAAATCTTCCCACCAAGTATGACAAAATAATTTCTCATACTTTTAGACCTTATATTTCACTCTTCATTTCTGCATTTGATTTCAAGTAACATATTTTTCCTTCTTTATTTTCAAGGGAAATGGAGATCAAAGAGCATAGTAAATCCAGAGAATCTCTGCTACAGAGCTCGCCAGTTACCTTTTGCTTCTGCTACCCTTTAACTGTAACAAAAATGTGAGAACACAGAACTGGAAAGGACCATCTGGAACCATCTGTGATCTGTTCCTTGCACTGTAGGCTACTATGAATTAGATGTTTAATTACAAACAGTGCATAGAACATCTACTCCACATGTCACAGGCCATGAAACAGTTCCTATGTAACACCATTAGGAAAGAGGATGAATAATAATGAGCATCCAGAACTGTAATGTGCCATAGAAAGAATACAGCATCAAGGATCATCAGCATCTAACTACTGGCAGCTAAAATCATTTTAGGGTAAAATGATTTTGAGAAATAAAGTATTAATTTTGCTGTAAGAAGGGAAACCCCAAAAAATCCCAGCATCCACTACACTGACTCAGAGGAATATTTTTTCTTAATTTCAAAACTTTGCAATCTATTTAGCTTGGAGTCTGTGAATCAGATTCACCTCCCACTCACTTCCAGAAGAGAAGTTCATGATGGATGCATGTGCTATTGCCTGTAATTCATCTCGTTTTCATTTCCCCCATCAGTAGTACTACAGTCACAGTCTTTTAGCCATCAGGAGTGTCTGTAAAAGCTAGAGAAGCCCATGCATAGAAGTCAACCCTGGGCCAACTCACTTGACTTCTACCTGTACTACAGAGATCTAAGGGTGTTGTTGGAGTGCACTGATCTGCTGCCAATGGCGTTGTAAGGGAAATATAATAAGTATTTGAGGCTGTGTTAAAGGAATAGCTTAAAAAGATGGTGCATCAAAAATGCTGCTGTTTTGTGTGCTGGGATGAAAAAAGTTCTTTCTTCACATTCATTCCCAGTAAGTTTTCCTCAGAGTGTGACATTTTCATCTCAAAAGGAAAAGTAATGACTAATGGGTTCTTTAACTGGATAGCTTGGGTTTGGGAGGGTATCTTCCAGCATTAAGGCCAGACTGAATCCCAGCAGCTTCAGTTTGCCACAGTCATAAAACAAAGCTTAAAACAAGTGGTGAGAAGTTGGAAAAAAAAAAAAAAAAAGGAGAGAAAAAGCAAAAGCAGTCTACAGCTTATTTTTCCTCCTCTCATCCTTATGGGCCAATCAAGAAAAATGCAGTCTTTGTAAATGGAAGATATCCCGTAAATACATTGAGTGGAGCTTACAGTGTCCCAGAGGGGCTATTCATCACCTCCAACAGGAATATGCACTGGGAAGCTGTCACTAAATTTAAAAAAAAAAAAAAAAAAAAAAAGCTATCCACTTAAATCATCATTTGGTTATCTCTGATTTCAAGGAGTGAATAGAGAAATGTTAAGCCTTCACTAGATTTTTCAGAAGTGCTCCAAAGCCCAATGTCTCTTCCCCTCCCTAAGTACAGGAGAGATATAGAATTTCTACAAGTACTGTCTTGCATTAAAGTACATTTTAATTACTTTTACATTACATTGGATTTAAATATTATTTTTGTACTAATTTAGAAAAAGCTATTAAAACCCAGACAGAACAATTCAATACTTCACTGACAGTTTTAAATACATTGGCATGTACTCATGTCCATTCTGCCTGAGCTTCAGCGGAGTTTTTGTAATTAAATTTAAGATTCTTTAGGGACTGTAAAGTGGAAAGAAAATGGTCAAATTTCAATCTTACAAAGCACTAAACATTTTCAAGACAGATTGAGACTCCTCAGTTTTATCTTAATCCAAATGAAAGCTGATGGTGCTCAGTATCTATCAGAAATGCTCAGTATTTTGCAGGGTTAAGTCTCCCAAGAATACTGACAGACCTTTAGAAAACATTCTCATAGTGACCTCAGCCATGACCTGAGGGACTATTTCTTGTGAGGCCAGAGGTAATTCAGCATCTCTGTGAGCTCAGACTTCAGACTTTCCTGACCAGAAATGGTTAAATTCTGCAAATTATAATTTAGTGGTCAGGTTTCAAGATACAAATTACTGTCTGTTAGGAAGCAAGAGCTATAAATGAATTTTATTTGGAGTTCAACTATGGTAAAAAAAAAAAAAAAAAAAAAAAAAAAAAAAGGATATTCTATATGGTATGCCACTGTTCTCAGGAGACTTCCAGCTCCAATTGAGAAGGTCTGGAAAAGAAGAATCTAGTTATATTGACTCCACACTATATTAGAACTTTTGCATTTAATTGATCTGTGGAGCATGCAAAGAACAGACACATTTTAAATTTCACTGAAGTTTCACTTTTTGTCTATAGAGAAAAAGGTAAAACTAAGCATACATGTTGTAGAAATCAAATTTGTGGAAGCTACTAAGTTTTGAAGCTGTCTGATCCTTCAGTCGCAAATGGAACCCAGCATTATGCAGTTCAATAATCTGATTCTTTATCTGGCCTGATGGTATTTATCCCAGAGTACTCAAAGAGCTGGCTGATGTCATTGCAGAACCTCTCTCAATGGTTTTTCAGTAGTCTTGGCAATCTGGAGAAGTCTCAGTCAACTGAAAGCTGCTAAGTGCCCAAATTTTCAAGAAGACCAAGAGGGATGATCCTGGTAACTATAGGCCTTTTAGTCTCACTTCAGTGCCTGGTAAAGTTATGGAGAAAATTATTATAGAAGTTACTGAAAAACACTTGAAGTTATTGGTCACAGCCATCATGGCTTCATGAAGGGAAAGTCTTGCTTGTCAAAAAATTTCATGTTATGACAAGGTTACCCACTGAGCTGACCAAGAGAAGCCACTTGCAATCTTTTTGGATCTCAGTAAAGCTTTTTATACTGTCTTTCACAGGATCCTTCTGGACAAAATATCCAGTACACAGCTGAATAAATACATCATGCAGTGTGTGAGCACTTGGCTTACAGGTCAGGTGCAAAGGGTTACAGGGAATGGGGTGACTTCAGACTGGTGATCTGTTACTAGTGGGGCTCCACAGCCCTGTGCTCTGCAACATCTTCATAAATTGCTTGAACACAGAACTGGAAGGGATACCAAACAAGTTTGACAATGACACTAAATTGAGAGGAGCTATTGACTCCCTCTAAAGCAGAGAAGCCCCAAAAAGAGACCTGAACAAATCAGAGGAAGCAGGAACCATATGAAGCTGAACAAAGAGAAGTGCCAGATTCTGCACCTTGGACAGGGCAAATCTGGATGTATGGACAGACTAGCAAATGAGATGCTGGAATGTGGCAGTCCTCCTTGGTGGAAAGCTGAAAATGAGTCAGTAGTGCCCTGGCAGCCAGGAGGGCCCATCGTGTCCTGGGATGTGCCAGGAGTTGGACTCTGATCTTTTCCCCTTTTCTTTGAGCATAAATAGCTCAGAAGTGAAGGGTGACACCTTCACACCTCTACTGTGCAGAGGAGCTCTGGGAAGAACATCATGAAGGTAGAACTGTGATGGAAAGTTAGATCAGCAGGATGTGTCTATCAAGTGAGAATGGATCAAGGAGGCAAGACTGAAGAAAATAGTTTGTTGCAAGTATGGGAACCATATGGCTGGGAACCATAATGACTGCAACTAGGCAGAAATTTGGCCTTGCTTGTTCTCCCAAAGGCATTATACCTATCCCAGTATTAATCATTTCAGCTTCTGACATAGTGGTACATGTTCTGTCCAGAGAAAGAACCTCTTTTCCATCAGCCTCCCCCATTCAAAGAGATACCTTGCATCTAATGCTGACCCATCCATATGACTTTAACTGGATACCATAAAGAATGGTGGCACTACCAGAAGGCAAATTGCTACACTTTTTATAGCTTAGCTAGTATGATTAAATCTCTCAGAATCAGAATACTACAGCTTATAATGAACTTGCATCTTGTCAAAAGAAAGGGACAGCCAAGTGACAGAAGGCAATGGCTTAATATGACACTGCATTATAATGCAGTTCTGGAGAATAAAATTCAATTGAAATCATTTGGATGGAAAATGTTTGATCATATGCAAGTTTTTTTTTTGATAAAAAATGTTACTTGGCTGGCTTGAAGCTTAGTAGAAAAGGACAGTTTTCCTTTATATTTTCCCTAGGAAATGAAGACAGAAAAAGTACCTCCAATTTCTGTCCCAGTAGAAGTGCCCGTGATTCAGAAATTGACAAAGGGAGTTTGAAAACAATTTTCAAATTAAATTCATAATGATAGTATGAACATTTAGAAAAAAAATGGTTGAAGTAATAGAAAATTTCATAAATATTTCATTAATATTTTATCCAGGTTTGTGAGGGTTTTTTTCCTTAACTTAGATTTTGATTTTTTTATTATTCTGTTGCAACTGGGGAAAATTTAAAATATCCTAGCAGCTTTCATGTCTTATTCTTTTCTGCCAGTCCTGAGGACTTCCATAGACCCAAATGATACTTTTCTTTTATCAGGGACATGTATTCCATAAAAACAAAAAGTAATTTGAAAAAGGCTCTAGATCTAACTGGGCAGACAAGGATGTGAGAAGAAAACTATGATAATGTAAAGAGGATTTTGTAATAAAGGAACTATGTATACATGAACAAGACTGCCTTTTGGAGATAAAGACATGTGAAGTTATATGGAATCACACAGACTTCACTAATTTCCTGACTCTTTTTGAAGAAAAAAGCAAAAGGTCCTTTGTTCAATACAAATAATAAAATAACAAGAATTACTGCTGTGGCAAAAGGGTGGGACAGGACTCATGACATGATTCAACAATGATCTGAATGTGTTGCTTCAGTTTTCAAGTAAAGATGCAGATGTTGAGCCTGAAGGGCAAGGTTATAGAGTGAATGCAAATGAGATTTTGTAATGGACACCTCTGAAGCAAAACCAAAACTGAAACAGATAAGCATGCTCAAATCACAAGGTAACTGCCACCCCAATTTTTACTTTTTTAAAAAAATTGGCCTGTTAAGCAGTAAGCCTGGTAACAATCTGTTAATCAATCTGTCAAGCTGTGGGAGCACTGAATTACTGGCAAAATTTGAATGTGGCTGCCAGAGATAACAGAGGGGAGTGTGATCCAGGCAAAAAAAAAAAAGGACATTTGAGTGATCTCATGAGGACTTTAAAGGAAAGAGTAATTGAGGGCATGCAGCTACATGCAGCTGAGTAATAAAAAGTGAACATTTTCTTCAAAGGTACAGTGTGACAGAACATCCACAAATCTTTCTTTGAATTTGACAAAAAGTTCCTAGGAAAGCAAGACAGTTTGTATTCAAGAAAACATTTGTTATGATGCCACAATAGAAATTATTAGGAGCTTTAAGAGGAATTGTACTTTAAAGCTCATGTCCCAGAACAGAGTATGGAAAACTTTTGATATTTTCAAATCTCCTCTATGGTGAGTAGGACTTCTTTCCCAGTGGTTTTCTCAGGAAAAAATATCTCAGGATATTTTAATTAAAGTCTTCAGGAACTCCAAGAGTTCATATAGTGCAGTGATGAGTATAGTGCAGGTTGAAAATGGGACTTGTGACTAGCTAGGACTAACATGACTTTAAGAAAGAAAAACTTTGGAAGTCAACTACAAAGGCCAGACATGATGGTTGTAATGATATTTTTTTACTGGCAATTTAAGCTATCACCAGAAGAGACTTTAAATCCTGAATACAAAGAAGAAATATCCAAGAACAAAGATGCCAATCAGGAGTGATAGGCAGCTTGGCAAACATTACAAATGCACCAGAGTTTAAAAACTCTGTCTTGAAAGATAAGCTTAACAGGTGGTGGAGGAGTTCTCTATCTATTGCACATATATATCTATATATCTATATATATCTATCTCAAACACACCAGGGCTTATGGCATTGAGCACACAGTCACTGAAATATGTGAATTGTGACCACAGCTGGTGGATCTCACAGACCTTTGGTGACAGCATCAATGCTTCTGATAAACTCAGAAGTCCCTTATCACGTTGCTGATGGGATGGCAACCAGCATCCAGTCTTCCCAGTGGTCTGTGCAGTATTCACCCTAAGGTCTCAGGAGCTGTAACAGCCTGGGTCACCCTGTGAGCTCTAAGGAGCACGATACTCCTACTGTGCAATCTGCCTTGTAGCACAAAAGGATAAACTATTTTCAAGAAGAGCAGAAAGCAGTTTTTGAACAAGAATCTCTGAAAAGAAGACTCTGCAGGGGCTCACAAATAATACATGAATGTCAGTTTGAAACCGAGATACGATGCAAAGCCCTTGACAAGGAAGCTTTCACAAGAAAAGTGATAAAAAAACATTTAGCAAGACCCTTATGAGCTGAGGGCTGCTAGACTGGCCTGGTGCACCTTAGTGTGAAAAAAGTCAACCTCAGTCATCTATTAGCTCTGTAAGATAACTAAAGGAAGTTAAGACATCAACAATGAGCCTCATCTACTTGAATGCTTCAATGCAATGTTTCTTACTGCTTTGCTCTACTATCACAACCATTAGAAAGATGCAGAATACTACCCCTCTATATTCGTCCCTGCTGTTTGGTGGGCGGGAATGAGATATGATGTCTGTTGTTCATATACAGGATGAAGAAATTGTACTTAAAAAGCATAAATTAGCAGGACAATCCATACAGACATGCTTCAAAAGTCCACCTCCTTTTTGTTACTTCCTAACATTTGGCTAGTGAAGCACCTGGATTCGCACACACAAAAAATCATACTCACTTATTGATTTATATAAATATATCTATGCAGATGAACATTTATGCATAGATATATAAATATATCTATGCATAAATGAACATAGAGAAACTGAATCAAACAAATACTGGAGAACATAAAATTTCTTAAAACTTACAATGTTGCTGGGTAATGTATTATATTTTGCAGCATGATGCTAATGGACATTCAAGTATATTATAATGTGAGAATGTGAATACTGAAGTGAGGTCATATGGAGCAAGTTATCAAATCTAGGCACACTGAATTTTATGAGTAAACACATGAAGTAAACCTTTTTGGCTGTGAATTTTGTGCTCATGAAAGAGGGAAGATTAGTGGCCTGAAGACCAAAATCCCCTTTATGCACAGAACATAGAATGTTACAAGCAGAAGCAGTGCAAGTTCTCTTCATTCTTCCAGTAGCACTGTTCAAACATGGTTGATTGCTTTTGGAGGGTTATAGCATATTTCACAGAAACACACAGAATCATTTCAAGACAAACTGGAGTGAATCAGGCAAAATGGTATGTATGACAAATATTATGATGTTACATATAAAACAAATACCTTTGAGAAAGATCAATATTTTAAACATTATGGCAACTTATGGTTAAGCTAAGTGGACTGGAAGATTAAGCATGATCAGTTGACATGAGGTTAAATGGCCCTTATCTATTGTATTTCTCCAAATCACCTTATTTTATGGATGTTCTACAGTGATATGATTTTCCATTCTTCCTAAAGCCCCTAGTACCTATTAAAACTTGAGATTCTGCTGAAACATTAAACAGCCTACTATTTCAATGAATACAAATTAGATGCAGAGGAGTGCAAATAACTGGTAAGGGAAGCAAAAAGTATTAATGAAATTTCATGATCAACAGATGTTAATTGCAGAAATAAATACTTCTTGTCCCAATTACCTAATAATTCAGGTACAAAGGAACACCAGCAATACATCAGGTCAAATTCTATGTGGAATTTTTATGTCAGCAATAATGAAAAAAAAAGAATAAACGTACTTTTTACACGTGTAAACATTGTAACTACTTCTATATTTTTTTTCTGTAAAAAAGAAACTGGGAGATTGCACAAATGCTTTATAATGGATTACTTTCAAGTTTAGCAATAACTACAAATGTGGTTTGCCATAATGTACTCATGTTAACAAACCCCAGGTGAAATGTATTTTTTCAAACATTTTAAAGGAGCTGACTTCAATGCTCTGTTATCACTCAAGTGCTGGGTTTTAATATTTATAAAATAAAGAAAATTCAGATTATTAGAAAAACCCACTTAGTTTCATTACACTCTGATTCCTAGATTCAGTTATACCAAACAACCTTTCCTAGTTTAAAACAGGTCAGAAGATAAGAATTTATTGTACATTGGGAACTTCTTAGAACAGTGCAAATCATTTTAATTTCACCAAACCTTCCAGTGTCCCGGTATTATAATCTGAATACATTATGTGGAATATAATTTTTAATCCTTACTGTTAACTGCTAAAGGCAGTGAAAGTTTGGTGTCATAGTAACAATAGTAATAATATAGATCGCCCAATTGACAATTATCTGTATAAGTGACCTGTCTTAATTGCTGACTGAACTTTGTAAGTTCTGGTCAAGGGCATTACAGGTGTCTTAGCCCTGTAGAGACCATCCCAATATACCTTTCAACAGAGAATACCTGTCATACAGTATGTGGCATTTTGCCCCAGGAGAAAAAATTAAGAGGCCACATTAATTAACAAAATGAGCAAAGCTCTTTGTATTGTATTGCAAAGGACTATCAAACTGGCTCTTTTTCTGCCTATCAAACTATCTTTTTTTGTTTGCTTGGTTGTTAGTTCGTTGGAGGGAGGTTGTTTTTGTTTGGTTTTTTGTTTGTTTGCTTTTCTTTGGGTTTTTGTTTGGTTTTTGTTTGGTTTTTGTTTGTTTTGTTTGGTTGGTTTTTTGTTTGTTTTTTTTGGGTTTTTTTTTTTTGGAAGGTGTTCAAGCAGGAACACAAAATCATAAAGCTTTGGGGAAAAATACAAGAATAATTTAACCTAGGGGACTGTTGATTGATGAAACACATATGAAGCTCAAATGATTAACCTTCCAAAGAAAATGTTAATATGCAATTTATGATGCTTTCTAAGTTTCTACAGTAAAAGGAGGCATCAAATAATAAAAATATCTCTAACTAGCAGACAAACATCACATGCTGTCAAACTAAGTCCTGGTGGGAAAGAATCATTTGCCCTAATGAAATAACCCTTGTTAGGCAAAAGTGAAGGGTAGAATCTATCTCTTCCTTGGTCTTAGTCAATAGATCAGCAAACATTGACCTCTTAGCAAATAATTTATTACATATCCTTCAAAAAATCAACAATGAAAAAAATGTCCCCAAGTCTAGCTTATTTCTCTTTTTTATACAGATAGATGTACAAGCAGCAAATAGTTTATGTTATCCAAAACAAAAACATGCAGAAAATGTGTACTGGAACTTACTAGTGCTGGAATCACATGAAGAGTATGAGATAACCTCTATTTGAAACACTTCAATATATTATACTATGGATGATGATGTTTTACTATAATAAATACCACTAACGTTTTATATGGCAAGTGACTTCATCTTATATGGATCCCCTGGAATGTCCCAACTTCCAGTTAAAGATATTCTCTTTCATCTCTAAATAGATTACACCTTCAGCAGGTGTTTGAAATAGGCAGAGACTTGTAGCCTCGTAAAGGGGGAAAAGGGGGACGATTGGTCAGACATGTAAAGTCAGAGCTGGTAATTATTTTCATGTGACACACAAGAGATGTTATAGCAGACCTGACTAAAGCTGAGCATGATTTAGCCAGTCTTCTTCAACAATGATGTCACTCTGTTCTTGCTTTCTATAAAGTTATGATTAATAAAAGGGGAGGATTATTACAGTAACTTACTCTTAGTGGGCAAGGGGTGACATCAACAGCAGCTGAGCAAACTGACCAAACTTTGTTGTGTGCTGCTGAGGGGTTTTTTCTCTAGCAGTGACTAACAAGGGGCTAACAGTGTCTGACAGCACAAAGGGCCCTTGAAATGAAGGATGCTCAAATGATTAACCTTCTGAATAGGAGCCACCATTTTAACTTTTCAGCTTCATTTTACAGTTGCAAGATGTCTCTTTTGGCCTGCAGTAAGCTCTTCCCTTTCTCTGTTAACACAAAAACACTCAGACTAAAACTGGTCAAAAGCTATCCCAATGGTCTTTCCAATACAAAGCTGCATGATCCAGATTTTCTGCCTCTTCTACTGGTATTGTGATAACTGGTTTTTTCATTGCAAATTATAGAAAATCTTTACAAAAGCAGCTTGTGCATCTTCAGGGCATGGATTTTACCTGGAACAACACAAAAAGTTAGATGTTATGGAGAATCCTGAGCTTCTGGTTCATATGTGGGAGAATGCTGTGTTTAATTGCATTTTCTTTTTTCAAATTGATAGAGACTTATAACAATCCTGTTTGCTATTTAACCTCTCCAAATTTTCCCTCTCTAAAATTATATTTGGCCACCTGGAAGTATTTACCAACTGAATTGAAATGCTTATGTGAAAAGACTTCCAGTGTAAATTGAAGTCTTACCCCTACAGAGTAACAACACTTATATTGTGCAGCCCAGGATATAACTACAGGGTGTTCTGAGAGAAGGCCAGATACTTTGAGCTCTTTCCCACAAACTTTTTTTGTGGGAGGTGTACAGCTTTTGCACTGATAACATAAAAAGCGTATGACACTACTTACAACTTCTCTGTCCTACAGGCACTAAGACAGCAGTTCCAGGAGGGCGCTGCAGAGGCTGGACATTACATTACAAAACTGTTCCCCAAGCTAGGACAATTCAAATGCCTGTTCTGAACATTATTAAACAGAAGATAGAGTGTGAAAGCTAACCATTTTCTCATCCAAGCACTAATAATGTTGTACTTGTCATTTTCACAAAGACTTCTTGAGAAGGAAACAAACAGAATTTTCTAAACTGAGTCAGTGAATAATGGTCCCAGTGGTAGTATCTGGAAATTCATGGAGAAGATGAGCTGAAAAATACAGATACTGAAATTGTCAACCACAGACCAGTTAACTGTATTGTAAATACTTTCTGTCTGAGGCTTTGTGGATCTTGGTGTGTTTTTACAGTTCATTAGTAGGTAGCAACATATTTTATTAAGTAGGAAGAAAAGTTTGGGAACCACTGTAGGTTCCCATTTTCATCCTGACTGCAAATTTCTTTGGTAGCCCTGAACAGCAAACTCCCACCTCATACCCTCAAAGTTAAAATAGTGACATACCTATTTCAAAGTATTTAGTGATTAATCAGATGATTTCTTAAAAACCAAGTATTCATGCTACCAGGGATCAGTAATTTTTATCCTTTATATTTAGCTTCACTTTTCAGTTAAAAGGATTTAAAAGACAGGTTTAGATTCTGTTCATACAGTGTGTTAGCCTACTACTGAATCTCAGAATATGCTTGGGAACAACTAACGTTTTCTTCTGGGATGACCAGATTTTCAGCACATGCCTAAAATTTGTCTTATATCTGTAACTCTGGTAATTTATGCCCAAATGTCTATATTTAGAAGTCCAAATAGCTCACTGTATGTAGAGATCAGATATTGAAAAACCTAGCTGTCCCTTAGGCAGTTATTTCGTGCCTGTGAGCTGGAGAGCTCAAATGAATCTATTAGGGTGGCTTTTACATAAAAGAATCACCTCCTGACTTTCACCCCTCTTTCTGAGTCAGATGCCATCCTGCAATTCCAGCCTAACAGCCTGTTTCTGTTTCCAGATGCTGACATGCACCAGACTTCAAGTGTTAGGACATCCAGCCATACCTGTACAATTCAGACCAGCTTTGCAACTAGACAACAGAGGCAGTCTTTCCCAGTGATTCAGCTTTGAGAGAGCAGCCTAATGTATACAGAAGAGGTTTTCTTAACATCTCATCTTAACCAGACCTTGACATGATTCTTCAGCATCACTGGCTGAGGAAATGTTTCCAATTGTCTCTGATCAAAGTTAACCACTAATCTGATACAGTGCTTTTGCTCTTAAAAGCACTCATTAAAATGACTGTGAGGTGTCTGGATTAAGTTTTTATATATGATACTTTTCTCTGTTTTAGTGCAGCAGTTCAAACCCAGCCTATGTCTGTTGTGATTAAACGTGGTTATTCACAAGACTTCTTTTTGTCCATGGTAGATTTCCTTTGAAGCTGGAAAGAGATGGGCTTTTCTGAAGGTGACTCAGGGCAGGAACAGTTACATTTTGCTCTGAATCACCTTCAGGAACTTTCTTATTCTTTCCACAGCATAGAGACAGGAGTGCCTCACTACCACGTAACGACACATCCCGAGTAGTCCCCCTGGTGGTCCGTCTAACCCCTTTTTGTCATTCCAAAACTGGCAACAATTGATGTTACTTGGAGAGAGAATGTGAGCCTGGCCACTCTCCGCAGGCCTATCCCTTCAATATCCCCAGCATCTGCAGTTGTTGTATCAAGGATATGTCCCTGCCTACTCCCTCTGCTAGTTTTAAATGGATCTTGTTGAGTCTTCTGATACTGTCTGCCTCCACAGCCCCCTGTGGCAACAAATCCCATTGTGTAAGCTCTGTATCTGTTTTAAATCTTCTCTTACTAGTTTCAACGCATTCCCACTAATATTACAGGATTTGGTGGGTGACAGTTGGTATTCACCTTATCTACCATCTTCATGGTTTTCTAATCCACAAGCACATGTTCTTTCAGCCTTCCTTTCTCCAAGATGCCTTTCAGTTTTCTGACTAAGAAGCTGCTCCAAAACCTTAATAGTTTTAGTGTTTCTTCTCTAACTCTCCTATGTCCTGCTTGAGATGCAGAGACCACAACTGCGGACAACATCCACTTAGTGGATGCACCATATATATAGAGGCAACATGGTACCCTCTGTCTTGCTCTCATCCAATTCCTAACATCCAATTTTTGGTTGGCTTTTTGAACTCACTGCACATTACATTTTTAAGTTTGAAGACCTCTAAATCATATATCCGAGACTCATCTCTCCCTAGTCTGCAGATACCTCTTATTAATATTTACCTGAATGTCATTTCTACATTGGCTATTTGCTGATTTATATGAAAGGATTCACTTCTTTCAGCTCATCTCCCACTCAAAGCAAGACACTGCAGCAGGCATCTCTGCTGAATGTCTCCAGAACTTGTCGAACCAAGGGCATGAGCAACTGTGTACCCAAGAACTTGGGTGAGGAAGATTGTCCTGTGGCTGTCCCTGCTGTTCTCTCCTGTGAGCGAGCAGATTAAATTACTGTTCAAAGCTGTCAATTTGACTCTGATCACGTGAGATAAATTCAGTTTAAGGGGCAAAAAAAGAACCAGAACTAACCCTCTCAAAGAAGAATCTGCTTTATGAGAAACATCTGAACACTTCTTTGTTGTTTTTATACTTCCTAGATGCTTGGTTACTGTCCCTGAATGGGCAGCTTCAAAGGAGCAATTAAAAATGTGTGCATAGACTCACAGTTGAGCCCTGTTTGCACACAAAAACTTTATTCTGAGCTACCTTATGTCACCCCTTTTAGAGGAGTCATCATGAGGGCATGACACCAATAAGCAGACAATGAATAAAGAAAATAACTGTTTATAAGTTCATAGTTGGCATACAAAAGTTATTGAAGAGGAACTGATATTCTAGGCAGCTGGCCATCACTGCTGCCTATCAACCCTCTGTTCCCCCAACTGTTACTGGGTATAATAAAGCTCATTTTAAAAGCATTTCTCCAAGACCTGTGAGCTTGGCAGGTACTATTTTGTCCTTACAGATAAAGACGCTTAAGCCTAGTTGTTCATGAGCATTGTAGTCTGTAAACAGACAACAGGCAAGTAGGTATTTAACTGTCTACATGTTACATGTCCCACCTGCAGTGAACTATGAGTATAAAATTTTAACCATAAAATGTGAAGTCAACTTAGAAGATTTAACAGAATTAAAATTAAATCCAGATTTGAGGATCTCATATCCATTCCAAAAGTTCAACTTCATGCTCCAAGTTAAATTTCAAGAGCTATAACCCCAGATTTGAGGAAAAATCTGAGATAGATTCTCAAAACATAAGTAGGTTTACGTTTGAATCTGGAATCTCAGGGTAATCTCCAGTGTTGGGGCAGGGGTATGTGCATCTCAATAAATGATGACTGTTCATTGTACTCCTCTCACTTCCCCACATGTGAAATGCTCTCAGCAATTTCTTGTGTTTCCCTGAAAATAATAATTGAAGCCTAACCCATCCCTTCGATTTAACCTGTGTCTATCATGGAAATGAGTCCAAACATTATTTTAAATAACCCACATGAAAATGAGTGACCATGAGAAACAAAACAGCAGCAAGGGCTTGTTTGTCATTTGTGGCCCACAGATCTCAGAAGAGATACTGATTCCTTCAACTTTACAGATGGGGACATGAGGTACTTGTCCTCAGCAGTTGATGGTAGAGCCATAAAATCCAGATTTCCTTGGTCGCCATCTAGCACTCTATTCAGTAAACAGTTGTAAGCATGAGGCTTCCTCTTAAAATTTTCACTGCAGAATGTATTTACTTCATCCACAGTGATCTGTTCCACAGGGGATTCACAGTGACAAAACAGCAACCATGCAGAAGATCAATATATACTTTTTAAAATTCGCTTGTTGGTGTCCTCCATATGTCCTCAGTATGTCAGTTGTCTGCTGGTTACTCTCATAGATGGGAATATCTGCTGCAACTTTTCCCAATAGCCTGTACTAGATGACTACCTTGGAAGATTTGCCAGTGTAATCTCTTGTTGAATTCAGTTCAGTGGAAAGAGAAAGCTTATGAGCTTCATTCAATTCCCTCCCACACATCAACAGATTTATAAGTAATCATAACTTAACACACAAAATGTATCCCCATCATGGAGGGAGCTAAACCAAGATGACATTGGACCCTTCAAACAAGACAAAAACTGGGATCTGTTTTAAAGAGGAAAAGCCAAAACTTAAACAGTAATATGTAGAAGTTAAATTAAGCAAATAGACTTTACCTCAGACCTTCTACCGATGTAACTCAGCCTCTGAAGTCAGAAGAGCTACCCCAATTCATATTAACTAAGGGTCCAACATTCCTCTTGCAAATACAGTCATAGATCTTTCTAAAATCCACAGGCGATATCACTTTGGTAAGTACATCAGCAAATAATCATCTGAACAGCTTTTATCTAAAATATGACTTTTTGTTTTTCTTGTTGTCCATCAATTGTTTATACTTATCCTCAGAGTCAAAGCTTGATTAAACTGACTTCTGCTCCCACAGTCAGCATCAAGAGCTGGCCCTAAAATTTGACAGGAATCTCTAACTTAAATGATTGTGTGTGCTGCTCTTTGATTAACTATAGTAAAAGGAACACGGAACAGAGAATTCAGGGCTTGTCAGAGAAACATGACCATTTCCCATTATTCTGAAGTTGGTGCGAAGATATCCTTGATAAAATTCCACTGCCTCAAGTACAATTACATAAGAAATTATTTTGTATGCTTTGAGCAACAGTCAATGTTTTCAACAGCATGCAAATTATTTTTGGGGGGACCTTCAATAATAGCTTTAATTAGCCCATAAATGTTTTCACCCTACCTGAAGCCAAATAGGATCTGTCAGCTGGTGGTCCTTCCCTTTGGGGTTTAAATCATTGATGTGACTCTAATCATAATCTCAAAATATCTTTGAAGAGAGAATCACTCAAGATATTTTACACATTACAGAATGGTTTCTCAAGAAAAAAGATTACTTTTGCAGTAATGTACTGAAAAGTCACCTGTCAAATGAACAAGCTTGCAGTAATGTACTGAAAAGTCACCTGTCAAATGAACAAGCTGCATAAACAACTTTGGTTTGGTGAGCTACTCTCTCCAGTTACAACTTAAGTCCATACTCTCTCTATAAATTCAAGAAAATTCTCTTTGTAAATAATTTATTTCCAAAATGAAAAGTTTTGAACAAGTTCTGATTATAGCACATATTTCTGTCACATTGTATCATACTAATAACATCATCTGTATCACCTGGCTTATGTATTCATATGCCTTGGCTTTTATTTTTAAGTGTAAGAAGGCAACACATATGCTAAAATAGCAGGAACATGAAATATTTTTGTTAAAGTGCACCATTCCATGAGCTGGCAAGAAAAAATATCAATGAGTGACATGTCGGGAGACACAGGTATAGTTTAGAAAGAGAATTAACATGTTTGTTTCTATTTTTCAGATTGACTTTATATAAGGTTCTTGTAAAACAGAACTTATCCTGCCCCCCTGTAAAAAGTATCGTCCATCAATGTTAAAAAGAAAGGCAAGAAAGCTCTTATTTATCCTATCCTCTAGGCTGAGTTCTTATCCTCAGATGAACTTTATTTTTTGACCAGCTCACTAATTATTATTGAAATCACTGACCTCTCTAAACAGCACATAAGCATTTGAGTTAGTAGCAACAGAAAGACCAGCCTTAATTGGTTCACTTACATGAAAGTAGAAACATAAAACTTCTAAATATAAGTTTCTGGCATATCTTTTCTTATTACTACAGGAAAATGAGGTACAACAGAGTGAAAGTCCAGCTGATTTGCACAGAAATCTCTGCCAGTGTGTTTTCAAGTGGCTGCTCTTCAGAGCAGGGATGGAGATGGACAGATACTGTTGTATGCAATTCAAGATTCCCAAGCAGTCAGTAAATCACACAATATCCAGTTGGTGAATAATGAAGTGGCATTGGGCCATTTTTAAAATGGCTTGTAAGATAAAATCCACAATTAAGAAAACAATAATTTTTTAAAAAAGAGACAGGTTGCTGGAGTACTAACCTTTCTTTCTTAGTCCCATTCCTTTAGTTATTTCTGATCGAGCAGGGAATTAAAATATGCCTGTGAGCCAGAAAGATAGGCTCAGCACCACTCCAACGTTTTATGTGGTCTCAGTTGGTGGTATCAGAATTTAAATAAAAAATCCCAAGTGAACAATGATTATCTGGACTCTGAAGCTGACAGAAAACAAACAAACAAACAAAAAGTAAGTAAGAAAGGGAAAAAAAAAAAAAACAAAAAAAAACCCAACAAAAACAAAAAAACCCCACCAAACCAAAGCTAGCTACAATCTTTCCCAAGAGCAATTGCCCTTTCTGGCAGGAAGGGGTAAAAATAGAGGCAGCTCATTAATATGGTTTGGCAGTACTTAATGGCAGCTGGTCTGAAGAGTTAGATCAGTGGGTCTTTCCAGCAGTACTCCCGGACCACTGCCAGCAGGTGTTGCTGTGTTCAACAAAATGAAAAGGAGCGCGGGGGGGATGGGGAGAAAAATATTTATAAAGAGACAAATAGGTGTGAAAAAAAATTAGTCACCGACTAAAGCTTTCATTAGGCCTTTGGTAAAGCTGTACACAAACTCCCCGAGGTAACAAGGAGCATGCTCTGAAATGAATAATGCTTTTCACTTCTCCTAAACTCCTTTCAGAAGTTATCCTGCGCTATAAATCACATACACGCTTGCTGTGCTTCACTCGGTAGCTTTCCCGTTTTGTCACAGACCACACACTTTCTTCCCTGGGAATCCTCCGCCCTGCCGCCGTAGTGGCAGAAGCTCGGTCCCGGCTGGGTGCTGCCCCAGGAGGGGTATGAGTGTCACACCGGCACTGCACCGCCCTGACTCCAACCAGAAGACAGCTTTGCTACTCCCAGGGCAAGTTTCCTATTCTCCCTGAAACCAATGCAATGTAAGGTCTCTTGCTGAGGATATGCCTGCTGCCAAATTGCAACAGGCACTGCACCACTAGTCCTCAACTAATTTCAAAGAGTTTTAGGATAAAACTCAGTTAAAACCAAATTCAGCCTCGTCCTGAGGAAAAGAGGATTGCAAGGTGGAAAAGTGATTTGGCAAAATCTGGGTTTAGGACCCCCACTAAAAATAGAGTCCTGTGACTAACCAGGTATATACATGCTCATTATGTGTTTCTTGAAGCATTTCAGTGTCCCTGAAGAGAAAAAGAAGAAGAAGAAGGAAAAAAAAAAAAAAATAAAAAAAGTGAAAAAAGTGCTGTTATTTGTAACAACTGGAACCACCAAACTCAGATTGCAGAAAAGCTACTGCAACCTGTTTCACTTATTATATGCGTATTAAAAATGGGAAACAGAACAACCTATCTGGTCATATGTTTCCCATTAACTTCTGATTTTTTCTCATTCTACCAAAGCTGTTGTGTGAATACAGCACACACACCAGTTGGGATCAACACTGCTATAAGAACTCCTTGGTATCACTGTAAATTGAAAGTCTGAAATCTTCTTTGATCCAGATCAGCCATATATTCCAAGACAGATTAAAGTTACATTACCAAAAGGACATAAAAATATAATTGTAAGTACGATTCAGGCCAAAAAAAAATTCTGAGGGATGGGGATTTTCTGGTAATCAGTGGGTGTTATGAATGAGTAAAGACTGCATGATCATGCCATTTGTCATAAACGGTACCACATAAAGCCAGTTATTATATGTGTTTAAGAAAGGAGATGGATTTTGGATTTACTTTTGACCTTTTATGTATTACTTCTGTACTGCCTAATTGGCATAGTTATTTCTGATTTTCATTAATGTAAATTGAAATGAAAATTGCTTTTTATTTTATTCCACAAATGTTAATACCACACTTGCAAAAAATGTGACCTGTCATTCGTTTTAATTTATTTTTAGATGTCTAAACAGTTTTTAACAGCGTGATGCAATCTGCACGTCAAGGAGCCAGGAGACTTGAACAGGAGCAATATGATTCATTTTTTAAAGAGCTTTAAAGGGATCCCTAATTTAAACAGAAGGACATATTTATTCAGAGATTGAATTAAAAAAAAAATCATCCAAAGCAAAAGGATTCTTACTCAAGTGCATTTTCCTGTATTTGAAAAGAATCCAAATTTGCAGAAAGATTATCTGGTATATCCTTAAGTATGTAAGAAGAAGAAAACAATTTGCGAAGTAGTAATTAAGTATCTGGCAAATACTGTATTTGAACTAGAACAGTGTTATCTACATCTAACAATATCTATATCTAGCTATGCAATACAACAAATTAGTGTATCTTCCTGACTCATAATGTTTGCTCTGTCTGATTTTAAGTTCTAGTCTTTAAATGGATACAGAAATCACCACTACAAGTTGATCCATGATATTTTGTCATGCTAGAGAATTAGGAGTTTCCATTAGATAATTACCAGAAGTATGTCTCATACAGGAAAAACAGTCAATTGCTGATGTAACAGGATTAACCAATCCAGCACAGTGATCCGGCCCACTTTTGACAGACGTGATATGTGAGTGTGCACATGAGAAGTACAGTATAAAGCTTCGCATTATGAGTACCACAAAGAGGAACTTCAGCAGTTCTTAAAGCACAATACAGCAGTCTCCTTCTGAGAGTCAGGACTAGAGAGGTAAAACTTTCAATCAGCTTTTTTGCTTTAAAACTGAAACTTTTAATTCCTGTGCATGCTGTTGCATACTATTAGGATTATATTGAATGAATGCATACACAGAACTTTGCAGCCCAGGTAATTTGTAGAAAGAGTCTGAACCATCATTTTTGTATGTACTCAAACACAATTCTGTATGTATTTTTGTACATATATGTATATACATGTAAGTACAAATAAACCATATATCAGCGGTGTTGGAAGACTCGCTTTTAGAAAACAGTGGATTTAGAAAGTTAGGCTTTAACATTAAATCTGTCATCATCATGGCATGCCAGTAAAATATGCTATACCTCTATGTAATAGAGATTGCATGCGATAACTGTACCTGCAGTATATGGCAAGCAACATATACCCCACAGCAAGTATCCAGACATACTTATCTGTATTTTATTTTGATTTATGCCTCTCCCTTACTTTTCATCAGACAGTCTTAGGATAGGTGCTATATTAGAACTATATATAACGCCTTTAATTATGTCATCTGTTAGTACATCTAATCATGAATGCATATTTTCATCTGAAATTATTTTTTCATCCAATTAAACTTTTAGTTCTATTTCAAGCTGACTTTCAGACTTTGTATAATTACAACAGACTTTGGGCTGTTCACAAGATCCAAGAAAATTCAATGTATTATAGTGAGGTTTGTGTTACAAAGATGTGTTTATAAGAATGGCTGCAGGGTTTATAATGCTGACAGACCTTTAAGTGTAACAGTATATAACAGTATAGCAACTGAGGTCAGTAAAACACAGATGAGGGGGTACTCTGGATGCCTTATAACAGTAAAAGACTTATAAAAGATTTTAATTGAAAAGGACTAGCAATATATAACATTTGTAATACTTTGGTTGATTGTTCAATTACTTCTGTATGTTTCATTTACTCTACCTATAATTCCTTGCCTGTCTCTTAGCTCATGTGCCTGTAGTCATCTCATGGAAGTTAGAGACCTTTCAATGCTTATATTTATAAATTACTCCTTTCCACTCTGAAATACAATGGTTGATAGTAATATACTGAGAGTGGAATATTTGCTGGGTAGGAGGTAAGCCCATCTGAGAAGACAGAGTTGTGTAAAAGAGGGAATGAAAGGAATGAAAAGAAAGAGAGTAAACACTACTTCTTAGAAAGAAACTGCTCTAAGAAAATCTGTACAAGATAATGCCTGAAAGGGAAGAATCTCAAAATTTATAGTTAAAATTTATATAGTTAATATTTATAGTTTTTCCATTATCAAATTCAAATGTAAGCAAGTTTGCAAACTTCAACTTTGCTGGATAAGGAACAGAACTGAGAGGATACAGAATGTAAAGGCAATCTGAAGCCATGGCAGTGGCACAGAGAATGCCTTTTCACTGCAGAGCAAAGCCCTCCTGGGCATAAACTGACAAGGGGCCACCAACAGTGGTTGAAATCCTGCTTCTTGCAGTGTTTTAGATTTCTTTTAATTTCTAATGTCTTATTCTAATATTATGATTGTTCTCTGTGATTTAAATGAAAGAAGAAATAAGTGCCTTCTAATAACAATGGGCCAAATGTAGATCTTACTCAGCCTTCACTCAGACAGAATTATTATTGGCATTGATGAGGGATTTGCCTGAGTCACAAGCAAGTATGATTTGGCCAGATGACATGTAACACTTTTCACATTCAATGCATTTTTCAGGCATTGCTTGATAAACCCCAAAGTTAGATATTAATACCCAAGAACTTCGAGGCACAGACTAGCATAGAAGTAAGGATATTACATGGCACTACCATGGCATGTCACATATATGTACCAACTCCTGCTTAGGCTTTCAGTACCTGACTGCATATTGCAGCTGGGGAGTGTATCATGCGTTATAGAGCCCTTCAAACAACTGTGATATTTTTTGCCTGTCAGACCTCTTGCCAGTGTTGATAACCCCCAGCATTTAGAAGTGAGCAGAAAAGATTTTTTTCTTCTACTCCAGACAGAATAATGTTCTGTTCAAAATATTCAGAGCCCCTGCCCTCATTCCCGTCTCATTCATAAGCTATTTAACATCTCCTGTTATCCTTAACAATACCAGGCAGGACCAAGAGCAAGGTGCTCATTAAAGATTTCACTCTTTTCATTCATTCATGTTTCCTCTGTTTACTTAAGCCAGTGATACTGTTGAAGGAATAAAACAAACAAAACAAAACAAAAAGAAGAAAAGAAAAAAAAAAAAGGGGGGGGGAATGACAGCTGGTGGGGGGGGAGGGTCAAACAGAAAGGAAAAAAAAAGGAAAAAAAAAGAGTAAATTTACAGGAATGAGAAGATATTTTAGAAAGGGGGGAGGGAAGGAACCACGAGTAGTGATATTTGAAGAGAGGTGTGTGTTAGGGGAGCAATGAGCATAAGGAAGCCAGCCTGCCTGTTCCTCCCCCTTCCTAATCATAGCCTTTACTCACAGACAAAACTCCCTCCCTCTCTCATTCACTCACTCACTTTAGGCCAATCCGTCCTCTCTCTCTCTCTCCCTCTCTCTGTGTCTCTCTCCTACTCTGAGACAGAGTCAGAACTCTTCTCCCTGACAGCCACAAACATCTACAGCACTTATTGCATTCAGAGAGGGAACCTGCAAACAAAACTTCACAGAAAACTTTTGGTTCTTGTTCCAGAGAATTTGCTGAAGAGAAGGAAAAACAAACAAACAAACAAACAAACAAAACCAGTCCCCAAAAAAACTGTTCGTGAAGGGGGAGGAAAAGCAGGGCCTTTTAAAAAGAGAATCACAACAACTTTTGCTGCCAGGATGCCTTTGCTTTGGAAGAGAGGATTTCTGTTGGTGCTTTGCTGGATTATAGTGAGGAGTTCCCCAACCCCAGGATCCGAGGGGCACAGTTCAGTCACTGACTGTCCATCATGTGCCCTCGCCACGCTCTCAAAGGATGTGCCCAGCTCACAGCCTGAGATGGTGGAAGCAGTAAAGAAGCACATACTGAACATGTTGCACTTGAGGGACAGACCTAATATCACCCAGCCAGTGCCCAAGGCAGCACTTTTAAATGCCATCAAAAAACTCCACGTGGGAAAGGTAGGAGAGGATGGTTATGTGGAAATAGAGGATGATGTTGGAAGAAGAGCCGAAATGAATGAAGTTGTGGAGCAAACCTCAGAAATCATCACTTTCGCAGAATCAGGTGAGTGCTTGAAAAACAAAACTGTAAAATATCCTTTGTGCCCAAACTGGAAAATATCCTTTGTGCCAGAACTGCAATTAACTTACTTTCTTTTTCTCAGCAATAATGTTTTCTGCAAGGTTGTAGGATGAGACCCGGGGGAAGGGAGAGGGAGTAATGGGATGGGGGGGTAGGACTCTGAAGGAATTTGATTTTTCTGACTTAGTTTTGGCTACAGATTATACTTGCTAAGCACAGTCAGTCACACAGGGAGGAAGCTCTCTAACTAATCTTGAACATAAAGTCAGGCTGCAGCAGGGTACTCCAAACTCTGCCTGTAAAACCAGAGTACTTGCAGTAAAGGGCTGGATTGCAGAGCTGATGGTGAAAGAAAAAAGGCTGTAGCCTTTTGGGGACTTTATCAAGACAGAAAGTGAACTGCAAACTACTTCAGAAACAACCCTTTCATGTAAAAATTATAGTGGAAGTTATAAAATCAGATGAAGCAGCTTTAAGTTTCAGAAGTGAGAGGGCTTTTCTGTGGGTTTTTTCTTTTTTTTTTTTTTAATTTAACACAGCATCTTCAGCATTAAAAAGTTGCAGGGACTGTCAGATGACTTCAATAGAACTAGACAAGTTTCTGTAGCTGATCCAATTTGTAATGCAGACTTCTGCATACTGGAAAAAAGATTCTGCTCCTAAAACACTCCTGCCAAAAAATGCAACCTTGGTAGGGTGTATTTTGAACTCTTTCACACTTCTTTTCCCCCTAACTCCTAGGCAGTAAGAGCTCAGAATATATATATTTAGTAAGTAAAGTCTCAAGGCTCACGTAAACTGCCCATAGGAAACAGCTCTAAAGTTGTACTTTGCTGTCTTGTTCCTACATGAATAGGAGCAGAACCCATTTTAATTCAACGTATATGTATCTGCACGTTAGTGTACATGAGTATGCTAATGCATGCATCAATAGCAGTTACTTGCAATAAGTCTATCATCTAACTAACAGCAACTTTTTATGATGTTGTCTAGCCAAAGCATTTTTCCTGTTGCCAAGACGGTTTTAAAAGAATGTCATTGTTTTGTTTGGTACAGCATATGGTAGGCAAAGTATGCAAAGGAACTCCAAGCATTTTTGTTTAAAAGTTTGCTGCAGCAGTATAAACAATTAAGACAACACTCAGAGTTTCCAGTCCTGAAAACCTGTTGACTCAGATGTTCTGATTGCAAGGAAGCCATGCACAAGAAGTGTGCATGCTTTCAAGTGCAGACATTCCTGCTGGCTGTCTGATTTCCAACTGCACAAGGAGCTCTTGCCTTTGGAGTTCTTGTTAATATACACATTATCAGTTCTTTCAGCATGAGAGCTCAGGCTTTTCAGTTTTTCTATCCCCTCCACTTTAGAAAGCAGGGTGAAGGTGTCAGTGCCAGAGGTCATTAGAAGGGGTAGCTCAGCATTAGTTTAGAAATTAATTTATAAAAGCAAGGAAACCTCTAAGCTGTCTATGAGTCAGATTCCCCACCTGGTTTTCAGCAGCTCACTCTGAGCACAGTGGAACACATATGGCATGAACAGTGGTTTCTCTTCACTGTGGGAGTCGCAATCATTTGTAAACACATTATTGTCTCTCCTGAGC
Organism: Phylloscopus trochilus trochilus; assembly: GCA_016584745.2. Taxonomy (NCBI): domain Eukaryota; kingdom Metazoa; phylum Chordata; class Aves; order Passeriformes; family Phylloscopidae; genus Phylloscopus; species Phylloscopus trochilus. Next base: position 53,768,828 of record WQNJ02000546.1, on the reverse strand, counting down.
TCTGACACAAAGGAATTTGGAATTTGATATATGCCTACTCTGTACAATACCCTCCAACAGCGGCTCCCAAAGCCATTGGCTCTTGGGGTCACGTGAATAGCAAAAATCCTGCCATTGCCCACACACTGGCCAATCATCCTGCCAGCGATCCCCCGCCACCAGCAACCAATACTGACACGTCACTCAGCTTGATTTACATAGTGTTGTCCTACTGCTGCTAGACAAATTACTTGAAGAGGACTTATGCTATGGAGCTGCAGGACAGGGGCATCCCTGTGTTCTCAAGCTTTCTCCTCTCTGCCACAGTTCTCTTCCTTTGTACTAAGACAATCCTGGAAGCCCAGGCAGGAGGGTTGCTCCGTCCATTTTTTCCATACTTGCTACCTTTCCATACCTCTTTGATTTGGGACAAGGGAGGGACAATCAGCAACCTAAAAACCAAGCTCTGGCTTGGGCTTTTAATGGAAATGATAAATCCACTCTGTGGAGTAATTTCAGATTACTGAAGCATGTTCTTCACTTACAGCCATTTGTATCTGGTGACTTGCTAACACCTGAGGATCTACCTGGTGTTTTACAGGTGCCAATGCACAAGAACTTAACTAAACTCTACATGAGATCTTGTCCTCTTGTGCACTGGCAGTTCTGCCTGTCAAATATTAAACCAGTATTTTTTTCCTGTAAAGGAAAGTGAGGCAAAAAAAAAAAAAAAAAAAAAAAAAAAAAAAAAAAAAAAAAAAAAAAGGCAAGTGGCATGTCATATAGGAAGTATGAGTTTAAAAGACAGGAATAAAATATCTCCACAGGGATAATCTCCACTTTTCATTTTGTGGGAACTTGGAATATCATGAAGGATTTGAAACACCAAGCAGGAGAATAAACATGTTCCGCTGACAGCCAGGTTAATGTGTGACTCCCTCTGCCTTGATAGAGGGCAATAAGAAATCAATGAAAATGAATGAAAACATATCACATTGTATCAAATAAATGTCTTTAAAACAAAAATAATACTTTAGGCTTCTTGTTTCTTCAGGTATGGCTTAACATAAACCAGCCTTTCCCCATGCCTTTCAGATGCATGCTTTTTTGTCTTTATAAAAAAGTAGTATTTTCATCTTTCATCAGCCATATTCTCAAACATACAAAAAAATGGAGTGAATGAACAAACATGCAGCTCTGGCTTGAGACTGCTATTTTCTAAAATAGACAAAAATTCAAACAGACAGACTTCAGGCAATTAGAGGGGAAAAAAAGGCAGTACACTTGTCTGAAGCACAGGTGTAGTTATGTCCGGGAAATCAACAAATTAGTTGGCAGGTAGTTTTCACAGCTAACAAATCCAGACAGATCTCTGCAAAACTAATGACTGTGAGTATTGGGCAAAAGTTACAAATGCACCCTACTGTCCTTTGGCACTCTTACAAGTTTAACATGAAAATTGCTTTCTACTTGCATGTCAAACTAAGATTACTAACCTTGATTAGTTCTGCTGTAAGGGTGGCTGTACCAGAGTTCTGTGTGTTACTTCAAAGTATTAAAAATAGTTTTTTGAGGAGAGGGATCATATAATTTTGTGACAAGTGAATCCAACAGATTCGTTAACAGATATATACTCAATCCTTATAAATATGATTGGCTACTTACTCATTCATTATTTTAAGTAGACAGCTTATTAGGCAGATCTGGGGTTTTGCCAACTGAATTTGATCCTGGCAACTAAACTACCAATGAAATGGGTTGCTCACCTCAGCCCCTGAGAAGGTGATAGGCATTTTTGGATGGAAATACTGAAATCTGAAGGTTTATCACCAGGAGAAATTCCAGGAAAAAAAAATAAAAAAAGAGAAGCCTGCCAGCTATTTAGATGACTTCTACTGTTTTGTACCACTTCATACAGAATTCAAGGTGAACTGACTTGATCATGTGTGCAGAGGGATACAAGTGTACATATTCATGTCTTTTCCCAGAAGATACCTACACTGTATAACCAAGCTGGCAGTACAGGAGGACAAAAAAAAAAAAGGATGTTTCACTTATGTATTTTGAATAATTTCAGCAATTTTCTTTTGAAAAGGGCTGTATTTAAGGGTACAAGTATTCATGCTGAATAAAGAACGGCCACGAGAGGGCATACTCCAAAGGCTTTTTGCTCCAAACGAGGCAACCTTCCTGCAAACTCTTATTTTACCTAATTGGATTCTGAATCCCAGGGATCTTTATGCTTATCTGTAGCTGCTCTGAGTGGGGCTCGTTTCCCTCTTCTATTTTATTTAAAAGGCAGGGATTCACTGGAGCAAAAAGCTGCAAGGAAAATATTGCAGTAAGGAAATATGTAGAGGGGTAAAAGATAAACTGGTGGATGCTAGAAGTGATAGAAATCTAGAGAGATCAGAAATTATAAATACATATTTTTTACAAGATACTGAGAAATGTGACCATGAATCATCATCTGAGATGATTTGCTCACATCTTTTTTTTTTTTAATGCAATCTCCTCGGCTTTTAGAAAACAAGCCTATTTTCCCTTGTTGTTTTTTTCTTTCCTGCGCCCCCCCCCCCCCCCCCCGCCCTTGGCATACCAAATCGAAGATTTCAAGTTTAGCAGATGAAAGTAAGTTACTTCCAGAAGAGGAAAGATATTCTGTATTGATCTGTTTAATTGTATCAAAATGTGAGAATTCTGGAAGGTTGGTTGGTTTAAAGAACAACCTGAGAAAGCACAGATGAATCTAGGAAGGTGGGAACCAGTTTAGAAAAACATAAGTGAGAGACAGAAAGTACTGTATGTGTCCATCTCTGTGTAGCCAGGCCCACAGTTTCACGTGCTAGTAGGGAATATCTGAATATGTATTTGCCTGTATGTGTCTATAAGCATATGTACGTCCTTACATACAAGCGTGCCAGAGCAGACACACTCGTATGTGTGCCTGTACCCATACCATCCCTGCAGACAAGAATGGTCATTCATGTGTTTTCCTCTGTGCAGGATATATATACTTTGCATACAAGTAAGTGAATCATGCTGAGTTCTTATATCTGTATCTATATATAGAGATATGCCTATGAGAAGGCAATCTCATTTAATGCAACAGAGCTTTGTATCATTGATTTAGGATTGAAGCTTAGTTTACTGGAAGCAACTGGAAGTTCTGTTATTCATTTCAGTGGGCTTGGGATTTGGGCCTTAGTGCACAGAAATTAAATATATTAATGAAAACACACTGGCAGCCTCTTATCCACTTAATTTTAGAATTTAAAGCAAATTATTACAAGTATGCACAAAAAAAAATTGCCCCAAAAATTGCCCCCCCCCAAAAAAAAAAACCAAAAAACCCAAAAACAAAACTTGGGATTGTTTTTACCTTGGAATATTTTCCTGGTGCAAATGATCCTAAACTTTGCTTGAGTTATTTTAGACAAAAATTAAGAGATCAAATAATAATTAAAAAAACCCCTTCAACCAAACAAACACCTTTTTTGTTTCTAAATATTTAAAGCCATGTGGGGGAAGGGCTTTCAATTTGGAAAGAGCTCAAAGCTGTGGATGTAAAGCACTTCCCTCCTAACAAAATAGCAGAGGAGAGTCAAGGTTCACCAGAACTGAATCATTTCACATTCTGAATGACCTTGTCAATGCCTCTTTGCGTTAACTTTTCAAGAAAAGGTATTTAAATAAAGTCGCTGCTGCTTCCCCCTCCCTCTTCACCCACGAACGCTTGGGGAATATTTCTTTTTCCTGATTTTTTCAGTTTATTTTTCTCTTATAACAAAATCTCCCCTTTCTGACAGCTAATGGCAGGTGAGCAAAAGATTTGCCTTATACTATAAATTTTCCTCCCACTGTAAGGGGCAACAGTGAGGGAGCGGGAATCAAAGTATGCAACCTGGATCACCAGTCACATATGCTGGGCAATGAATAATCAGAATAAATCATTTGCCAGCCATCCATAGGCTGAAATGCATTCACAAAAATGGCCACTGTCTAACTGTGGCAATTGGACATTTGTAATCATCAATCTGCCTAGGGGATAATTACCACACGATAACACTAAATTCTCTGAATAAATTCTACACTGAAAAGAATTCATCTAACTCCAGTGGTCACTCATTAGTAAACATTTTGAGCAATTATCTCTCAATAACCATGCTCTTCTCTTCACTCCCTTTAGAAGAACCTTTCTAGTAACCTATTTTTTTTTCTGTCTCCTGGGGAACGGAAATGAGAAGTGAAGGGAAGGATGCTTTTGAATGTAATTACAGATTGGCATGCAGTACAAATTCCCCCAAATCTAAACATAGGCAGTAGTAAAGTTAGCAACTAAAAAAGGAAAAAAAAGCTTGCTTTGTATGGAAAAACAGTTCACTTACAGTATAATGTAAAAACATTTCACAATTCAGCACCAGTGAAGCATAGAAATTTAAAGCGACAGCATGTTCTTACACACTGAGCATTTTTCAAAGGAAAATAAATCCTGTGTATTAAGAGAAATTAAGAATAAACCACATTGTAATGTCACAAAGGATAATCACTTTCATCATGAAAGAAAAAGCTTTTACAATTTAACAGCATACAGTTAAAAAATTTTAAATATCTTTGCTCTTTACTCAAAAGAAGATACTCTCAATTGCATAGCTTCGACCCCACCTAGTAGATGTATATAGCTTGAGCTAACAGGGTTTGATCTTGAATCCTGCTGCAAATTGCAGATAACGGAACTTCTGCTGCATAATTAAAGCCAACCATATGAAGGAAGAATCCTTAGCCTCAGAGGAAGAGCACACTGGACCTGCAGAATCCTGCTGGAACACAGCATGAGCTACCTCATGCAGGGCCGTCCCTCTAGTCTGCCCTGTGCCTGGGCCCTCAAGGGTTCTGCCAATCTCTCCACAGGCTCCTGTGCCATGTCCATCACCCAAATGCTGCTAAGGGAGCAGGTGCTGACTGCAGAGTCCTGTGTGAGCCCTGGCCAGCCAGGAGGTGGAGAGGAGGGTACCTGTGCAGGCTCCCCTCTGCTTGCATGTTCAGGTTTCTCTCCTAAAAAGTTGCCATGAGCACTAGTGAAGAGAAAAACAGATACGAGAAAACTCCCATGCTATATATACTGCTACACTTTCTTTCCATTCAGTAACTCCTTCCATTAAATCTTTTACCATATATGCACTACTTCTTAGAGCTTGTATTTTTAACCACTTCTCACATCATTTGCAAGTGTCATTCATCCTGCTAGACTGCTCCTTTGGCATTACAGCCCTCCTTCTGGAAGGAACTTTGTTCAGCAGTAAAGCAGAGAGGTGGGCTCTCCAAAGTTTTGGGAAAGGGAAATGCAGAAAAGCAATCAAAAGGAGCCCAAAGTAATCCCTTGTCTCCTTTTTCAGCTGTGTTCTGCTATGATAACAATCCAGGCTGTTGACATTGCTGTTTATATGAGCATGGAAGTGATGAAGGCATTATCACTGTTGGGCTGTGGGTCTTTCCTCAGCAGTCAGGCAGGAGGAGCAGGATGATTACAAATGGAAAACAACCCTTGCAAATCTGCTGTGGCAAATGTAAAGGCAGAACAAAAGGGTAAACAAAATGTAATTATGGAAGTGATACCACCCCCAAATTTCAGGAATCTCCCTTTTACCTTCAGTTTGATGAACAGAATATATTTCTGAAGCTTTGATCCTGGCCTTTAATTCAGACCTAGAAGGAAAAACTGCTAAATCCCTAAGAAATATCCAGAGAAAATTAAATATGGTTGGGGTTTTTTTGTGTGGTTTTTTTTTTGGGGGGGGGGGGGGGGGGCAGGGGGGTGGGGGGAGGGGTTGGTTTTTGGTTGATTGGTTGGTTGGTTGGTTGGTTTGGTTTGGTTTGGTTTGGTTTTTTTTGTCTCAGAACTCTCGAAGAATTTATTTTATTGTAGCACTGAACCTTTTGGAAACAAAGATCCTGTTATAAAGTGAATGTGTAACCATAATAAGCCAGATCCTAGGGTCTCAATTTGGTTTTAGCACAGGCCAAACTCTGATTTCAAAATGAGCTTGTCTGAGAACAGTGACCTCTTAAAAACTGCGGGATTCATACCATTTGTTCTGTGTGATCGTAACAAACTAGTTGTGAATGTGGAGAGAATTCAGAAAAGCTTCGTTTTTTCCTAATGTGAAAGCATGCTTTTTATCCTCAACCCTGCACTATTCCCAGTCTCCTTCTAAAAAGACCTATGAAAAGGAAAGTGTTTTTTAATTGCTATAAAACCTTTTATTAGCTATGCAGGTTTCAGGATTTTGTTTCATTCAGAAATATCAGGCTCAGATAAGCTTCCTGCATCTTTTTTCTTTAGAATCTTAATCCACCATTTGTTTCTGAAAATGTAGCTAACCACATCCAGAGAGGCTGTTATTGTAGCTAACAACCTACAAGATTATCCCTGCATAAGGACATATCTTAGGCTACCTTGTTCAAGCTCACTTCCCTTAAATAAACAAAAAGCAAGTACTCATGTACTTTCACCATACTGTTCAAATATAATGTGGAAGAATTGTACTTTCACACATAGAGGGGCATTTGAAAAGCTATATAAGAGGGTTCTTGAGGTCCTGTTTCTTTCACGTAATATTTGTCAAAAAGACTGCTTACATCACTACACTTCTGGCCAGTACAAAAGGTAATATGAATATTTGCTGTTGCAGATACGTCACTTTGTAACTATTTTCAACTCCCATGAGCATGGAAATAGCAGAATGTGAAATACCATGCACTAGCGCTTAACAGCATTAGGTTATTCTGTAATGCAGGGCTGCCTCACTTTTCAGATTAGATGAGTCATACAGCTTCTTCCACTGTTGAGGTCTGCTACCTGCTATCTCCAGAGCAGATGACCAGACTAGGCTTTTTGTCCATGTCCAGCAGAGTTGATCTTCTCATGCACAGGACCCTTGCTAGTGCCACAACTGCTGTCCATGCCCAGCTTGGTTCCTCAAGAATACAAAATAAGTATGGCAATTCCCAGAAATTTATGCTTATTCCACACATAAGTCTGAGCTCTGGGGAAAGACAGCAGCTGGGAAGAGGCTGCTGGTGCCAGAAGACTTTCTGCAGCTTTATCTAAACCATCTTTTTTTTTCCACCAAGGTTTGCTTGAGGCAGAAGCAGAATGGGTTGGATGGAGACTCTTAGTTGGCAGCAACCCACCCTTGGCGCATCACCCTCCTTCAGGTTCACTTGAAGTCCAGGTCGCCCTCAGAAAGAATTTATCAGGAACTGGAAAGGAATAACCTAAAGTTAGAAGCTTGCTTTAAAAGACAGAGGCAGGGGGAGTAAAGCCAGAGGCCAGCTGGTTCTCGCAGCCCTTAGAAGTATCCATTCTCGTAGAGAACACTCTATAACATCCCTGTGTACAAGGCAATCAGCCTTTTGGACTAGACGTCCTTTGGACTGGAGGGATGTCATTGTACAACTCCTCATGCTCTGAAACTGAGACAGGAGTGAGATTGACCTCTATCACCTGACCTCTGCCCCAACACAGCTGGCAGCTTTGACATAGTTTGATTACCAGAACGGAAAAACCAGCGTTAGCCATTCAGTCATCATTGAATGAATCAATTAAAAAGTAATAGAAAAAGAGTGATTTCATCATGCCCCACAGTACTGGTCAGCTTGCTTTGTCTTTTTTATAAGCTACTTCCTTTTCTAAAGTACGATCCCACTGGTTCATGTAGCTCCCTAAGGAATTAATGTAACTCACTCTGGAGACTGGCATCAGCAGAAGCAGTTAGCACAAACCATGTGTCTCCTTATCTCAGTGACAGTTAAAGTCTACAATTTCACACTTTCACTTAGAGGGAAAACAAAAACAAAACACTCTGCCCGTTGGACACTGTAATTCAGAAATTACAATGTCTCTCTCTTTACCTGGGAATGCCACAAGGGAAAGCTGAATGTGTCAGTGCCAGTACTTTACAGAGAAGAAAAGCAACAGGTAGCTCAAGGGGCAGGGCAGCCTTCCTACAAACTTCAGAAATCAGCAACTCTTGAATTTACAAGTGAACACAAGGTAGATGTGTCTTGTGAAATTGCTCTAGTCCTGTCTCATCTGAGAACGGGTGAACAGGGTAGTGGTCAGGGGAACCTGTACTTGTGAATTCAGTTGCAGTGGGGAGCAAGGAGAAGAGCCTTGCAACAATGAAGGAGATTTTTCCTTTATGTGTCAAACTACTTCTGTTTTGATCACCACTTGCCATTTTTAGGGTGCAAAGTTCTGGTTCACTGACAAGAAGAATTGCTGCAGAGAAAATTTGGTAAACAACTATGGGTAGCTCAAGAGTAATATTAATGACAAATTGATAATTGTCAATATGAATACTGTTTCTTTCTCAGTAAGGACAGCTATCTGTCCATTGCAAATCTGTCACCTCAGTCCATCCTGGCCTCCATGCTGAGAAGGAACAAAAGACATCATCAGGGTTTTTTTCTTTGTCAAGAAAATAGAAAAGTACCTCTTTTGAAAAAATAATATACCACCACCCCCCAGCTAATTCATTCTCTCTTAACTTCTTCATGCTCTAGTGATCAAATCATTAAACAGCCCTCATTATTCATTCCAGCTTCTGCCAGGGATATGAGCTCTGTATCCGAGAAACACCTCCTCACCATCACAATCATCATAATGACATCTCAGCAAGTTGATACAATTATGCCAGAGAACCATCCCCATAATTATACAGTTCTTTAGCTCATTTCTCAGTGTATTCACCATTACTATAATCACAGCAAGTACAGTGTGTTAAATTAGGAACAGGATCTACATCTAACGTCGAACAGGATGAAAGGTCTGCCTGTTGCAATTCTTCAATTCTTTACAATATAACTCTTCAAATTTAAAGCTGAGGGTCATATTATAGCATGTGTTCATTTTTGAAACAATAGATATTTACAACTCATTTTAAGATGCAAATGAAGGATGCATTTTACAGAGGCAGAAAAGGTAAACCTCTTTCCCACATAATTTTCAAAATATTGCTAAAGAATTGGCAGCACTGCACCTCATTCCCTAACCAGATATTAGGTTTGGTTTTTTCTGCATATGGTACATATGGACTGCCATCATAAAGCATTTTTGCCTTTCAGCTAACAGTGATGACAAAGACAGCTTAAGTAAATGAACCCTTGGCAGACACTGATGCTTGTTTGCCATGACATGTTTTACATTAATTACTATATTGTAACTATGAAAAATGCTCAGGTTAAAATATGCTGGAAAATGGGCAAATATATACTTTTCTAAAAAGAGAATTTAAACGAAATACAAACTGAGGAGGGCGTGAAGGAAGGTTAGAACAGAAGATCCATAAAAATTAAAAGAACCAAATAGAAAACCTAGGGCACTTTATGCCTCTAGAAAAAGTAACAGAAGTCTTTAACAAAATGCAAGCACACATACTAACAAGTTCTTAATGTCTATTTCCTTTTACTAAATCAGGCACAGCCAAGAAAATGTTGCACTTTGAGATTTCCAAGGAAGGCAGTGAATTATCGGTGGTGGAGCATGCTGAAGTGTGGCTCTTCCTGAAGGTGTCCAAGGCCAACCGGAGCAGGACAAAAGTCACCATCCGCCTGTTTCAACAGCAGCGGCAGCCAAAAGGCAATTCTGAAGGAGCAGAAGATACAGAGGATGGGGGGCTGAAAGGTGAAAAGAGTGAGACTTTGATTTCAGAAAAGGCAGTGGACACCCGTAAGAGCACTTGGCACATCTTCCCTGTCTCCAGCAGTGTCCAGAGACTCCTGGACCAAGGCAAGAGCTCTTTGGATGTGCGGATTGCCTGTGATCTGTGTCAAGAGACTGGAGCCAACCTGGTGCTGCTGGGCAAGAAGAAGAAAAAGGAAGATGATGGGGAAGGGAAGGAAAAGGAAGCCGGAGAATTCACAGGAGAAGAAGAGAAGGAGCAGTCACATCGGCCCTTCTTGATGATGCTTGCCCGGCACTCTGAGGATCGCCAGCACAGGCGGCGGAGACGAGGCCTGGAGTGTGATGGAAAAGTCAACATCTGCTGCAAGAAGCAGTTCTTTGTCAGCTTCAAGGACATAGGATGGAGTGACTGGATCATTGCTCCTACAGGTTATCACGCCAACTACTGTGAAGGAGAGTGTCCCAGCCATATAGCAGGCACATCTGGTTCATCATTATCCTTCCACTCCACTGTCATCAACCACTACCGCATGCGGGGCCATAGCCCCTTTGCCAACCTCAAATCATGTTGTGTGCCCACCAAGCTCCGGCCTATGTCCATGCTCTACTACGATGATGGACAGAACATCATTAAGAAAGACATACAGAATATGATTGTGGAGGAGTGTGGCTGTTCATAGACACAGGCGTGCACAAGACCCTTCTTGTTAAGATGATGTAACAAAAGCCCAAGAAGATGAAAGACCAGACATGGTATAATCTTTTTTGAGTGAAAAAATAATCAGAAATATAAACAAAAACAAAAGACAAGAAGAAAAGGGAGAGAGAGAAAAAGAAAAAATAAAACGGAGGATCAGAAAAGACTTCAGCTATAAAAAAGGAGGAAAACGTCATGAGGCTGGGCTTGAATAAGATAGGTCTGAACCTTGGCATGGGTTGGGGATTTCCCCTTACTTTCAGTATGCTCCTTATCTTGTTACATAGTGTACTAAACATTAGTTACTACTAGGGGAAGGAAGTTCTGTTCTCTCCCTTAGTTACCCATCAGGTCAAGCCATGGTAGCAGCTCATCTAACCTGAGGAAATTTGGACAAAGTCCAAAAGGTCAATGAAAAGCCATGTGTATGATCACTACAGTCACTGGCGCTTTCCCCCCCACATTTACAGAGCAACTGAGTAGGTGTGTAGTGTTTGTATATATAGGGTTATGTATTTATATACATGTCTCTATACACACAGACATGATACACATGCATATACTTAACATTGATCAAGGGTCAATAGTGTGCAGGTGTGTACGCCTTCATCTTCTGCACTACATTAAAAAAAAAAAAAGAAAAAAGAAAAAAGAAAAAAGGAAAAAAGAAAAATGAAGAAAAAAAGAGAATAAAAAATTAATGAAAGAATAAAAGTTACATTCTGTAAAGGTGCTTACAAAGTTAGAACTATGCAACCTAGATGGTTTGAAACTGTTTACCTGCGAAAGAAAGAAAAAAAAAAGAGACTTTTTTTTAAAATGGAAGTAACTTGTTTAAAAAAAATATCTTCAGTGAGAGATACTTGAAAGGAACATGTTTGTCCAGTTACTGGAGTCAAACATTTCTATATTTTGTAAAAAAAAATTTTTAATCGTTTACTATTTGCACTACAATGGTGTCTGACCTGTCTAATCCTTATTTAACAAATATTTGCAAGGGAGGGTGGTTGGGTGTGGGTGGGGTTGAGAGCTGCACTTATTGTGAGCTATACAAGAACTGCTACAGCACACAAAATAGCTATTTTTATTATTATAATAATTATTATTTTGTACCTTAAAATGAATAGACACATACACCAAAGACATTTGTGCAAGCCTCTATAAGGTCTGTTTGTGGTTGGTACCATTCACCTGTAATGAGTTAGGGTTTGAATTAAGAGTCAGTGGGTTGATCACATTCAGGCTAAAATATCTGTTAACCAGCTAAATTCATACAGTGCCCTCAATGGAAAATTGCCATTTGAAGTAAGCCCAGAAAATCTCTGGGATTTGGATCCAAGGTGCTTGGATCTGAGGTCCATCCGAGCATAATTGTACTGTTTTGTATGTACAACAGTAAAATTGGCCCTGATGCACAGCAAACATGCATTGTAGGGAAACAAGTTTGTCTGAGGGATATACATATATATGTATATATTTCTGTATGTATATATGTATGCATACACAAGGTATAAGCACTTCTGGCTTCATTTTACTGTTCTTAAAACAATGAATGTTTGTGTGCAAAGCACAGTACGTTAAAAGATATTTTGTTTCTTACTGCAAAGTGAGAGGGTATGTGTTCAAAATTATATTTGTGCAAGAGAAACCTAAAGTGCTGGTATACACTTAAAAACTGTTGATGTAAAATTGCAAGCAGCCTTGGGCCCTCTCCACCATTGCTCCTACAAATATACAGAAAATGGCAAATGTGGTTGGATTTCTGTTTGGAATACAGTCTTTGCTGAAATACTGGCTTTCTCAACCACCACCCTCTAGCATGACAACTCTTAATGGGTTTGTGCATTACCTGTAAGACCTAATTTTCAGTGTCAACACCTAACCTGAAGGGTCCAACCCGTAGGGCATAGGTAGACAGTAGTTGTTTTTTTAAAAAAAATTTTGCTGTCATATTTAAAAGAATGTTAAACTTACGTTTGTCTTTGGGTAGGGGGAGATGATAAGAGGGAATGGGAGAAACCTTTAGGCCCTGTTTACACTGAGTTTGATAACCCTGAGCCTGAAGCTTCAGGCTCTCATAGGTTTGCTGAACCAAGCCCCAGTTAGCTGCCTTCTGATGGGACAGGCTTCTAAATGCCTCTCCTGGAAAGAAGTATTAACACAGATCCCCATCTTGTTGAGAGCACAGTCTGTTAAAAAAGGAAAAAAAAAAAGAAAAAAAAAAAAAAAAAAAAAAAAAAGAAAAAAAAAAAAAAAAGAAAAAAGATAGCACAATATAACCCAGTCACACTGGCTAGGGATAGTGTGTTAGCACCTTCATGGCGAGAACCATGTTTAAACAGTGTAATCAGGGCCTTCATTTTTTGTCAGCCAAAACTGTTTGTGTGAGCATGTGTGTGTGTGTTCTCTGCGTGTGCATATGTATGTGCGCATGGGCGCATGTCTGTATTTGTATGTATCTATAGAGATTAAAAAAAAAGGGAAAAAAAAAGAAAAAAAAAGAAAGAAAGAAAAAAAAAAGCCCTTCCCTCTGTTGAATAGATATCAACATACATACGTATAGCCAAGTTTTCTATCTAATTTATTCCACCATATTTAGATTGCATAGTACAGCTAATGGGTTATACATTTATGTACTTTTTATACAATGCATTTTTTTACAGACTTGTTTGCAATTTGCAAAAAAAATTGAAAAAATATAATTGGTTAAACACTAAATTTGTCACTAAAGTGTTCTGTAAAATATCAAGGCTTTCTGATTTAAATTATTTGCAGAAGTTTGTTGGGTTTTTTCTTTTTTCTTCCTGGGGAAAGTGAGGGATACCAAATGCTAGTAGGAAAAATATCAGAAAAATAAGAAGATGCACAACTAATTTATCTTTATAACTTTAACGAAGTTCCCGGCCCTGCTTATTTAAAGCATGTGGCAGAATTTCTGTTGATTTTTCTAGAAGCAGAGCCAGACTTTGAAGCAGCAGGAGCAGGGACACAGTCTGTGAGAGTTGTTGAGGAAAGTACACTAGTCTTTGTACTTGGCCTTAAATTTGGATGCCCCAGAATGCTTATTTATATCATCAGATGTCCCAGAATTGTTACTCATGTCAACAGGTCCTTTGATGTCTACTGGTCTCCTTACAAGATCAGTAAAACTACTTACATGAGCAAAGTTGTGCCAGGGCGAATCACAGGTTCCTTCTGCTGTGGGCACTGTCAAGGGAGAGAATGGATCCTGAATGAATGGAACCACGGCCAACACTGTTTAATCCAATTATTTAAATGAGGCTGATTGCATCATGGTTGATCTCTAAACACACTGGTAAGGGAAAGAGCTCAGATAGCTCACATTGATGAAAATTATTCTCAACAGTGATTAATTTAAGAGTATTGGAGACCTGAAATTGCAGAACCTTCCCCTGGATGACAATGGCAAAACTCCCATTGGCTGCTAGCAAAGTAAGTTTAGACTCATGGTTTTTATGGCTAAAGGAGAAAAATAATTCTGATCCTGAATTTGATAGCAGATTTAATGTGATGAATAGGGACTGGCCTGAAAAACATGAAACTAGCCTCAAACAACTTCCAAGTGAGGAAAGAAAATAGGATTTTAGATATTGTGAGCAGGTTTCATGATAACTACGCCAAAAACTGAAGGAAGTTTTCAAATCAAGAGGTAACTGTTTCCAAGCCCTACTTTTTAGCTTTCACTTGTGTATACTGGTCACAAATTTTAAAGATTTCTCCCTCCAATCTCTAGAATAAGCCATGGGGTTTTGATTTGTGGTCAGAGTTATTTAAAGTAGGGGGAAATGAAAAACTGTATGTTAAAGTAAAATAAGAAATTGGGATGTTAATCAAGACTGACTGATTCCAGCAAAATAGCCCATCCCTGGTAATTTGATTTAATTAAATCTGCATGTGCTTAAAATGGCATTAGAAATTGTTACCATATTTAAGCAGTTGTTCTAGGGCATGCAGCCTTAAAAATTACTTCTCCTTTCAGGTATGAGTGTACCAAAAAAAAAAAAAAAAAAGGCCCTTAACTACTAACACATTCCTTTCCATGTAACCTACTTATTGTTTATATTGAAAATACATTTTAAGTATATACTTAATCACAGAAATATATTTGTTTAGTACCTCCATAATCTTCTTGCTTGAGAGTTGACTACATTTGGTTGTCTTTCCACGTCTCCATGTCAGATGCTCACTGGATACAAAGCCTAAGAAACTGGCATAAGTGCATGCTATGATGTTTCTTTGGGAGGGCTGAATGTATTTGTATCCTTTAGATTTAGCAAAAGGAAATACTTACAAATACTTGTAATTACTGTACTCTCGTATGGTCTAGTGCCCAAAACTGTAGAACTGAATGAAATGGGAGTTTTGTCATTGACTTCAATAGAAACAGTCTCCTACCAAATCACTGCAAAGTAGGGCTCCATTATATATACCTCCTTTTTTTTTTTTTTTTGTATTTAGTTGAGAATTAAGACATCAAGTTCATTTAACAGGGACACCCCAAGGCCATGTAGAGGCTAGCAGCAATATTTCTTAGGTAGAGAAGTTCAGGCATCTGTAAAGCTTATGTGCAAAATTAAAAATTGATGGACTATAGTTACTCATGTGGAATTGTGCCTTACCTGTAAGCAATGCCATTGATTTTCAGAGGGTCTCCTTTTCTAGAAAGTTACCAGTCAGCACTAATAAATTGAGCAAAATCTATTTCTGAAGTGTAGGCAGACACAACGGAAATTATAAAGTTCTTTAAGTTAAACCTCATGTCAGTAGTGTGCATCAGTATAGGAACCAGATCCCTTTCCTTATGCTGAAAAAAGCTTTACTCCCCCATATGCTCTCACTGCATTACATGTGGAGTAAAACATTTTCAGCATGAGTAAATAAAATCATAATTTGACCCTTTGTGAACAACTAGAAACAAGGTTTTCATGGGCTGAAACAAGCAGCACTTCTGGGTTTTATAGCTATTTATTTTTTGAGATATAATGAATCTGTTAATTCTCAGTGGGTTTCTTTGTATTTAAATACTTTCAAAAACAATACATTGACAATAGGTTGAAGATATATATATACATATATATAATCTATATGTATGCATAGATATATCTTCATAATAATATGTATGTAAAATTATAATATAATGTAATATGACAATATAATATATTTTATTACATTGTATTATATTATATATACATATTATATATATGTCTACAGTATATATATACACACACAACTATATATATGTATATACATATATATAAATTATGAAAGCCAAGATATTATGAAGCCTATTTTGTTTTTATCATTTTGTGTTTCGTTGTTGATATTATTATTATTATTGTTATTATTATTATTTTGCATACTACATGCAGTGCTTTAACCAATGTCTGTTTGGCTAATGTAATTAAAGTTGTTAATTTATATGAGTACATTTCAACTATGTCAATGGTTTCTTAATATTTATTGTGTAGAAGGACTGGTATTTTTTTTATTTACATTATGTTTAAAGAGGTAACAGTTTGATATGTTCTCATTTGTTTATATTAGAAGTTATTTATTTTCACGGCATTCCGTCTGGTATTTTGATATTTGGAAGGCATGCTACCTATACTTTGTACAGTTAGTGGGCAGTATTCATCAGCTCCCAGCAGATTTTTAGGCCCTATATTAAGTAAAATACTTATTTGGGCTTTTTATTTTAGATTTTTCCTATTGGTTTGCCAGGACCACTCAGTGCACTTATTGCCAGACACTCTGCCTGCGTGACCAATTTATTCCTACTGTATTTACCCAGGACAGAGGACCAAAAACACCTCTGGTGTAAGTCCAGTGACTTCAGTGAAGTTATACCAGAGATGTATTTGGCTCACAGAGAAAATGCTTGTACAAATCAATGCAAAGAAAAGGCAGAAAGAAAGAGTCTTTGCATTTGGAACCGGATTTCAACATGTTAAAAATGTTTGGATCAGCTGTTACTTTATTTTACTTTGTTCTTTTTGTTATTTTGCTCTTTCTTATACAACAGCAGCAACAACACAAGTGAAATAAATAAAGGGAGTTTCACCAAGCCTTTGTGTGTAATTGTTCCTTAATATGCATTCCTTGTTGGGAAATTCATGGGAACTTGGGAAATAATGCCTCTGCGGAGTGAACAATATTATATCTTTCTCTTCAGCATGATTTGAATTCATGGCCCAACGAGTAATGGAATTTTAGCTCACTTCTCCTTGTGAAGCACATGGAATACAAAAACTAAAGCTAACTGCAACTTCCCTTTGCCTGTAGACTGTTGGGTCTTCAGCTACTATCACCACAGTTCCCTTGAAATAATCCAGAAGTAGATGCTTACACATGTAAAAGGGGAATTTTCATTACTGAGAAAAAAAAATTGGAAAGCTGACAGTTCACATGGGTTAGTTTATAAATTGACAGGTAGTCAGATAAAATGATCAGAGGCCTGATTACAAGCATCTGATTCTTGCTCTGAGTGAGAAATTATCTGAGTACCCTCATATTTGAAAGTAGGGTGAATTTACGAAGGGTTTTCACCAGTCATTTTATTCCTATGGTGATAAATGGACTCCTGCTACATTCCTGTGGGGTGAGAACTCTGAAGCTGATCTTTAAACAGATTATTTGCATGGTGCCTGAGCATAGTCCATCACAGCTCTCAGCAGGCCTTTAAATAAATCGTCACTGAAACCCTTTCTACAAAGCCTGGAGAACTGAATTGGTTTCCTCTTACTGATATATGAAAAAAATCAATGCAATCACTGCTAGAGAAAGCACTTGTTTCAGAGACTACTAAGACATGTTTGAATATTTGTTTTCTTCCTTTTAGTACAATCACTAGTCATACAGTTGGACTCAGTGATCTTAAAGGTTTTTGTAACCTAGATGATTCTATGATTATTATTGCCAGCAAAGACAAATCCAACTGGATTTGGAAGTTGATCTAAGAGAATAAACCCATAAGAGTTACTTGATTCCAACTGCTAGTGTATTAGCCTGGTACAACAGGAGCTTACACTTCAGGTGTAAGACAGAGACCTATTCTTTCTCTGTCATGACACAGAATGCAGTACTAGATAGTGCAATCCATATGTTTTCCATTTTCTCCAGCCATTTTATTTCCTTTTTACTTTAAGAATGCTGTTGAGAACTGTTGCTATTATACAAGCTTGTTGAAATGCTCCATCTGAAAAGAACAGTGGAGAATTAAGAGCTGCCTTTTTCACAGGGAGAACAATATGATAGTACTCAAAAAACCTATCCTAAACAAATTAGACCAAGTTAATAATATACAAAGGTAGATAACACCAAATGATTCTGGTAAACATATACATGGATAGTTTCTATTCAGTGTGGATTTCTTACCTTAGAGGAGAATCTTCACACTGCTACTTGGGCTATTGGGTCACTGGGTTAGTTTCAGTGCATATCACAATTCTTTCCACGCTTGTCAGTGGGCTAACAGAATTAAAGTTTTGGTAGTTCTATGGCTGCTCTCAGTGATTCATTCCTTACTTGTCTGTCTCCTGGAAATACAAACACAGACTGATTTGAAATACTGCACAGGGGTCAGAGTGACTGTCCTCCCTTATCCTGCTGATAGAAGCATAGCACAGTGATCAAATCCATGGCTTGCAAATACCTGCTGCCCAGCTTCTGTGACCTCTGGGTGCTTCACGGTTTCAAAAGAGCTGTATCACACAATGTCACCATATGATCTCATCTCTCCTGTCTACTACTGTTTCTCATCAGCTTTGTCAAAATTGCATTGACTGGGAGAATAGTGCAGGAATGCTAGAGAATCCCCAATACTCTCAGCAGGACAGAGTTAAGTGAACAATGAGGTCTCCTTTTTCCCTCCAACAGCCAGCAACTCTGAGCACCAGAAGTAAAAGAGTTGGGCCAATGGTCCACAAGGCTAGACAGTATTTATGTACCTTTGTCTTTTGAGGACTGTGAGAGGGAATGGGTTTATTTTGTCTTTGAATGGTGGATACAGGGACAAATTTAATCCCTTCTTGTGAGACCCCATTTAGAGTACAGTGTTCAACTCTGGGGGCTTCAGCATAAGAAAGACATGGACCTGCTGGAGTTAGTCCAATGGATGGCCACAAAGATGGTAACAGAGATGGAGCACCTCTCCTACAAAGACAGGCTGAGAGAGCTGGAGTTTTTCAACCTGGAGAAATCTCCTGTGAGACCTTAGAGCAGCCTTGCAGTACATAAAGGGGGCTACAAGAGAGCTGGAGAGGACTTTTTGTCACTTTTTGTGACTTCTTGTCACCTGTAGTGACAAGACAAGGGGGAATGACTTTGAACTAAACAGG
This sequence comes from Phylloscopus trochilus trochilus, assembly GCA_016584745.2. Classification (NCBI taxonomy): domain Eukaryota; kingdom Metazoa; phylum Chordata; class Aves; order Passeriformes; family Phylloscopidae; genus Phylloscopus; species Phylloscopus trochilus. The sequence goes on along the minus strand of WQNJ02000546.1, from coordinate 53,750,107 downwards.
GCAGATTTAGATCAGACGACAGAAGTAAATTCTTCTCTGTGAGGGTGATGAGACACTGGCGCAGGATGCCCAGAACAGCTGTGGATGCAACCTGGTCTACTGAAAGGTGTTCCTGCCCATAGCAGGGAACTACATGATCTTTCAGATCCCTTCAAACCCAGGCCATTCTGCGATTCTACATATTATTTAATATATCTGACTCATACAGTTTCTATTACATGAGAAAATTACTGTTTCTGAGAAGATGGAAATGTATATCAACAGAATTATGGCTTCCAGAACATCATACAACAGCAGACAAAACCAACATAGCAGCTTTATTCAAACAAGAAAAACATTCAGAGGAAAGTTGGCAAGAGATATTAGTAGAGATCCCTAGAGGGGCTCTTGAGCAGACTGCTTCTTTACAACTTAGACACATAGAAGAATGCCTTTATTGGTGAATTAGGATGCAGTTGGCTTGATCTCAATGAAGACAGATAGGTGGCTGCCTTGGGTGGCTTAACTGAAAGCAAAATTAAGTCCTATTTTTCAAGCAAGATCACTGAGTATAAAAGAGCAGAATATAAGGTGGTAGAAAACACGTGCACTTTACTGAAGTACCTATGAGAGTGATCAGAGTTGAACACCTTTGAAAAATGTGAACATAACTGAAATTAGGCTAGAGGTAAAAAAATTCCAGCTACAGAATGCATTTATGCAATTTCACAGGGTCTTTCTACTGAAGGAGTCCATTCAAAAGTCTAAATCTTAGTTCTCAGCTGAGGTGTGTGGCCTCTTCACTGACACAGGATCATGCCAGCCCCAGAAATGGCACAATTCAGGAAGAAGACACAAGACCATTTTCAGACATCAGACAATCATCCTTGTTCCCACCAGGAGAGTATATAGAGGCCAGAAATCTATCTGAGGCTGGGCAGACAGATTGGTCAACAAGTGACATATTACATTATTATATTATTAGTTATTTTAAAAAAATTCCAGCAGATGACACAACCCTCAGAAGCAATTCAGGCCCTTCTCAGCAATGGCAAACTACTTGAGTATGAATCAGGTTCAGATTTGGCATGCTTTCAGATGCATACCTTTTCATGCAAATCCTACTCCTTTCTCACGCTTTCAGTGGGCAGCCTGGTCATTCGTACACAGCTGTTGTGGCGAAATTTTCTCTAGGTTTAGGCTTCAGGCTTTGCTCCTCCATTCCTATTTCTATAGCCCAAGAAAGTACCCTCAGGCATAGGAGCTTTATGCCACCCCCATACGTCTGGACAGGAAGAAGAGAGATCAGATAAATAAATTAATTATATCAACAAATAAGAGACATTCTCTACGAATAGAATCTCCAAGTCCAAACAGGAGCAGCCCGGTACTAGACCTGGCCTGCCAGTGACCCACCCAGGTACTGAGAGGGTCTGTAGCATACCAGGAAAAGTAAAGGGTCTTCAGAGAGAGAAAATGCAGCAAAAGGGGAATGTTTTCCATTACTCTCATGCAATAACAACCACATCAGGTCATGATGCAGAGATTGATTTTTTTAATGCCACAAATGGCTTCTTAAGGGAACATCTAGACCAAAAGAAAAGAAGAAACTTCTATGCATAACCCAACTCAATAATCTATTATCATAATATTGTTCTGAAATAGGAAGAAGGTAAGTTGTACTTGTCCATCTTTCCACCTTCTGCTACAGTAGAAAAATAAACTGCAAAATCTTATGAAGACTTCAAGAGGCTAAAAGAGATGGCTGGATATTTCAAAGCAGCTTGCAAACTATTTAGGGATACGTCAGTAGAGTCACAGTACTGACAGCCCAAAAGTCAGTATGATGATGCAGTAGAAAAAGTCATATTTGAGGAAAAATTGTAAAGAACAGAAACGTCAGTAAATAATTCTAAACCAGGTAAAATTGGAAAAGAATGAGAACAGCCTGCAAAATCCATGATATCTAAGAATCACTGAAAAGGTCAAATAAGATAAATGACAATAAGGGTCAATGTGTGCTTGCTATATGGAAAACCTGTTTCATTTCCATGAAGGAATTAACAACTTCATGGAAACACTGTCACACACTGATACGGTCAGCTTGGATTTTCCACGAGGAATTTACAAAGATACCCCACTAATTCTTCCTAAAGAAATCAACACATCATGGAATAAAGAAGACAGCACATAAGTAATAGTTTTAATTAAAACAGATGAAAGAAAAGATATCATTAGTGTCTGGCTCTTCATTAGGGACTGCACTGCGAGTATGAAAGTCTGAAAAAGGGAATGGAACAAAGACTGGTGGCATGGAGTTGTTGAAGATAAAATAAAGAAGGAACAGCTGAATATCAGTAATCATAGAAGCATGCAATTGTTCATGTTGGAAGAGACCTTAAAAATCATCTAGTTCCTATCCCCCTCCATAGGCAGGAATGCCATTCACTAGGCCTGGTTACTCAAAGCCCCATCCAACCTGGTCTTGAACACTTGCACAGATTTGAGCTGCATGCATAGAAATGAACTGTCCCTCGAGAAAGGGAGCTGAGCACTAACATGACCAGTGTGAGCTAAATGCACACCATCAGTAAGAAAAGGAAGCTAAACATTTTATTTGACTGGTTGGTATGGCTGGAAAATGCAGACATGGCATTGGGTATTGAAAGAGAATGGCAGATTTTAGGGTAAAACAGAAACTCTCACTTGGTAGGTGTCAGAGACTGAAAAGAATAAGTTCTTTCTAGACATCTCGGGATTCTTGGAGTGTCTGGTAGGGGGTGGGTCGGGCTTTGGACTGGTAAGGTAGTGCCCTGTCCCCCATACCCTCTGGCCCCACAGTGTCTGTCAATCATGCACACTGGAGGCAGTCAAAGTGTTGCCTAATCCAGTCCCTGAGTGGCCGAGAGACCATAAATCCCACCTGGGAAGAAGGCCCAGGATGGGCCAAGGCTCTAAGAAGCCTGACCACAAGGCAAGAATGTTGTTCCTTAACCCTACCTTAATCTTGGAGTTTTCATCCCTGGAACCCAGGAGTTGGTGGCTGTATCTGTCTTTCTGTTTTTCTCCCTTTATTCTTTAACTCTCTTTTCACAGAATGTAACATTGAATAGCTTAAAAGGTTTTTATGTTGAATGGGCTAAGTCTCTGCTGTGATAAGTGTTTTATTTTGTACTAAATCATTTGCCAAAATTCCTTGATTTTCCATAGTTTGTCAGTAAACTTTTGAGTGATTTTTACCTCTTGAGATATCTGGTCAGTATTTCTCCTTTGCATTTACCCAGAGTGAAAGAACCTAGGTTTAAGCCCTGGATTTAAGTAACTGGGGTGTAAAAGTAGGTCAAGACAGCAATTGGGCCTCTCTTTTGCTCTTTCTGAGTCCAGCCTACTCAAATTCCTCACATGCAATTTTTTTAGAGGGACAGAGAGAGGGAAGAAAAATAAGACATAAATTTTAGGTCATCATGTTTCTGATTGGAAAAGCTAATTGCTGATTCTCAAATAGGTATGTCACTTTTACCTCAGTAAAATACCACACTTTCTCTGGTAGAATAACATGGTGGATCAGATTATGAGAAAACATTGATCCTGTGTGGACAGAGAGAATTCACTCTACATAACAAGGCAAGAATACATTCATGCTGCAAACCAGACTGTTTGGTTATCCCTCTGATGCAGCCAGCTACTTGGGTTTGGGTTGTTGTTGTTTTGGTTTCTTGTTTGTTTTTTTGGTGTTGTTGTTTTTTTGTTTCTGTTTGTTTATTTTGGGTTTTTGTTGTTGTTGTTGTAGTTGTCTTTGCTGCTGTTGTTTTTGGTTGATTGGTTGGTTGGGCTTTGTTTTTAAATATATGTTTGTAAGATCCCTTCCTGTTAAACCACAAAACTATATTATTCTTATTTTTGAGCCTGTGATGATAGTCTCTGAGCTTTCTTCAAAGGCCAGTCATACTTCCTTCAAGCTCAAGTCCTCCTAGCTGCTCCAAGCAATCCCTGTGGAGACAGACCCATGGGCATATGAGCCTATGAATGGACAAGTTTACCTTGCTGCATTCATGCAACAGCAGCAGAGATCATGCTGTTTACATTCTTATTCCAGGCTTATGCTTTCTAAAAAGAAAAGTGAGGGGGGAAGCAAGGGAAACTAAAATAAAGATGAAGCTAAAACCAAAACTAGTCTTCACAGCTTTTTCACATAAACAAAATTGTTTGACAAGATTCTTTTTTAATAAGATAAAGGAGGGAACGTGGACTGAAAAGGAAAAGTGGTTGTAGCTTCAAATATAGGAACACACCAGTGGGTAATAAATATTTATAAAGTAAGACATGCATCAGCCTGCCACATAGGCTTTCTACAAAATGATATATGGATGGGTAAAGTGTGATAAAGAAATGCAGAGTAAAGTAACACAGACCCTAAATTTAGACATTTGTAGATTTTTCCAAATGTTGCATTTTCAAGAATACTTTTAAAAAGGCAAGGAGGGAGGGGGAAAATGGTGGTTTTATTTCGTTTTGTTTTGTTTTCCAAATTAAACATAACTTTTTCATGTCTTAATTTTTTCTTTGTTTCTTCCATTTTTTAAATGTCCCTCAACTTCCAACTTTTGTTTCTTTGTTCCTTTGTTCCCTGTAACATGTTGATATTCTCAAAATGATGAAAGATGTACTTTTAATGTTAAATTGTTTGATATATTTTATAAAAGAAAATGAAAGACATATCTTTGACTGCAAGGAGATGTGGAAGTTTGCTTGGTGCCATAACGTTTCAGTTAACCCCTTTCTCTGCCAACTCCTGCCTGTACACCCTTAGCAGCATGTTCCCTGACAAAGCAGCTGAACACACCACCGCTTCTGCTAAACTGAAAGGTACCGTTTTTATTTTCTTAGACTCTCCTCTGAGATCAAATTAAGGCTTTCCTGACACATTTAGCAGAATGGTTGCCAGATCTCTGTGTTAAAAGTGCTATGCATCCAACCTGGCCCACAAAGAATTACCTTGAACAGATCCTTATTTGTTTCTGATAGAAGTTTTACTGTTATTAGTAATTGTGATTCCTGCCATTCAAACATGATGTCTGAGCTGTTTTTATTTCTGAAGTGTATGTTTGCCTTGCATAATACAATCCTTTAGACCTGTAACATGCTTATGCAATGCAAAAGATCTGGCAGTGTTACCAGGTGCATGATTTGAAGAAGTCAGAGTGGTGCAAGCAGAGGCTTTAAAATGTAAAGTGGCCTTCAGTGGTTGTGGAATATGGTGTGTCAATAACTCAAATCATAACACCCTGTGCATTCTGGGTGAAGTATTAGGAAAGTGTTAGGAAAGACAGCTTTTTAACTTATAAAATGAGCACTTCTGCAACAACTGTCAGACAAATATAGAACCCTGAAATGTCATTTTTATGGTCTTTTTTTTTTTCAAAGTAATACTACAATTTTAAGTACAGCAGAACAAAATTATAGTTTTAAAGAGAAAAAGAACAGATTTGATTTTAAAGACTAGGTATAGGAGAAGTGAGTCAGACCTGATCTTAGTGACACCAGAAGAGATTTGGAGTTACTGCACTCTGATTATGCCTGATGTAGTCTAGTATGACTGAAATCAGGATCCAGCAAGCTCTGGAATAAACAAGGGCAGAAATTTCCTTCATTATGACTTGAATACAGAAAAAAAAAAAAAAAAAAAAAAAAAAAAAAAAAAAAAAAAAAAGTTACATAAGCACGACACAGAGCTCCTTGAAAAGCTGATGTCTGACCCAAGCTCAGGTACTTTCATACGATGTGAAGAGAGGCACAGCAACTCAGTTCTGTCTGTTGAATAAATTCCCGAATTTGGAATTACTGCAAGGATGTTCAGGATGTTCTTGAAAAAAACTCTGGGTGGAAGGAGCATGTAAAGCTACTTATAATGCTGATCCTGGCAATGCTTGTATGTATTTTATCAAGTGAGAGTGTGAATAGGCAGGAAGTCAGAGAAGTATTCTAAGATACAGCAAACAGAATAAGACAAATTTCTGAAGTTCTGATTTGGAAATAAAGCTGCATATAAACTTACTTATTTGTTTAGATGGAAAACTACATGTGACTCTATTCCTTGTCTTGCAAAGAAGGTGGCTATGGTGCTTCCGTCAAAGGAAGTCTTTAATTGACTAAGGTAGTTGTTGAAAAGTAAAAGATTTCCTGCTTTAGTGACTTATGCAAAGAGGGAAGGACACAAAACCAAAGCATAGGGTGCCACTGAAAGATAGAAAACATATTCCTAGGTAGAAATGTACTCTTTTCAACAGCATACTTGACCGAGCTGAAATATAACATATAAATAATAAAAAAGATGATTCTGTAAAATAGTTGTGTAGAATAACAACTTCACCTAATCATAATCCTTTAATATTAGGAGTATTTCACAAAATTTGTTTTGGAATGCTTTCATGTGATTTAGCATGTAAAGGACAAATTGTAGAGATTGCAGCCACAAACAAGGCCCTTTGCTTTGATCCACTTGTGTTGCTCATCCATTCCAAAAATGAAAGGCAGGGAAGTAGACCCTGCTTTAATTTGCCTGCATTGCTTTAGCTTCCAGTATCACATGCTCTTTTATAATTGGGCAAAACGGTCTTTCTGTAGTGGGCAGGAATTGTTTCTATCTATTGCAGTTTTAATAACTACCACATCTGGCACATGAGAGGGTAAGTTCTTCAGCTTTCCAATAATCGTATACTGCTTGCACCTCATATCTCTAAAGATGTTTTAATCAGTCCCCATAAAAATACAAATCATCCTTTGTCATCAAATTTTGTAAGAACTGTTCCTGGCAGCAATGTTAACATTTTTTCTTACTCGGACTTCGAGAAATTGCTAGTCTAATAGAACCTAGAATTATGATAGGGATGCCTGTTATATACAGTTCTACACTCACTATATTCTGCTCATCTCAGCTATGTGATTTGTTACTCATTTTTTGACCCAAATTATTATGCAATCTTACTTCACACTATTCAAAAAATTACCTAATTTCACCTTGAATACCACAAAGTAATGACAGTTGAAGTACTTTCTAACATGGTTTTTACGTAGTTTTTTGAATCTATTCAGGTGACAGGCCATAGCAATGTAGGGATGTTATTATCTGACAAATTGCTGTGTGCTTGGAAGAACTCTGAAGTCTGAACATCTAATTTGGACTTCTGAAACAATCACAATTTTCAAGGAATAAGCAGTGACTGAACAACACAATAAATACAAAAATATTATTTCAGTATTGTCTAACATAGGGATTTATGGGTTTCTTTTAAACCAGAAATTTAAAGATATTGTTTCACATTCTCTAACAGAGAGATGCAGAGAATCTGGTGAAAAAAAATCTGTTTAATAGTATGGTGGCATAATTACACAATAGAATTTAATCATGTAGGTCATGAAAACAGTTATGGTGAAGAGACACAATTAAGAGTATCTCAGTCCCAGAGACAGTGGTACAAATCCTGCTGTCCTTGCCAAGTATTTTTCCTAAGAATTCCTATTGAGCTAGGTACACCTTTCTCTGTCCCCCTGCTTCAATGGTGTCATGATTGTTCCTAAGCTGTTTTACCATGTTTAGCAGCTACAAGTTCCCTACACATGGTGCTCAGGGCAAAGACAAAGCCAGTCATGGGTACAGAGGCAGCATGAGTTCCTTGGTATTTTACTGCAGCAAGCCAGTCAATTCTATTGATGACATTGCAGGGTATGCTGTCTTCCTCTGGCATAAATCAGTGCTGAAAAAAAAAATGATAGCATGGATCAACACTTGGTATTTTAATCCCCAAGTGGCTTGTGGAGGCAGAAGTCAACACCAATGGGCTAAAAGAGATTGGGCTCTTCTGAACATGCAAGAGGGTTTCCTTGGTCTTGGACAGAAAGTCTGGAAAGGGGAGAGAAGACACATCTGCAATTGAACCCTCAGGAAACTGGGCATCAGTATGTTAGAGAAAAACAAGATTGATGCCCTTGGAGAATGGTTATCTGAGGACATTGATGTGATTTGAATAATGATTGAAAAGTTCAGTGTGGTAGCAGTGACCTACTATGTCTCTGTGGAGTTAGGTACAGAAGTGCTCTATGCTTAGATAAGCCTATATAGGGCAATATTAAGGCACTGCTGGCATTTGCAAAACCTTGTCCTGGAGTCACACAAACTTTGATGGCTAAATTTCAGTGGCTCTCCAAAAAGCCCATATAGCTGTCAGTGTGAAGTTTCTAGCCAAAAAGTGAGTTGCAAAGGCCAAGAGCTCAACAGGGCTTCACAAAATAGAGTCCTCCTGGCTGTTTCATTTTGCCATGGATATTATCAAAACTTGCCATGGATATGATCAAAGCATAAAGCATTCTGTTAGAATAATCTCTATCCTGATTAACCAGTGGCTAGAAAGTAATTTAGGACAACTAAAGCATAGGACCTTGGAATTCCATAGTCCTTTCCTAAAAAGACTGGAATTTTCTCCAAGGCAAGGCCTCTAACGACAACACAAAATGTGGCCATTTTGCCACAGGTCTCGCTTGCTTCACTTATTCAGTACTTATTGAATCCAGAATATGACAGCAAAGAGTCTGAAAGATCTCCACCCAAATTATTTATTACATGACTACACACAATCAGGGGAAAGTTTCTCTCATATTTACTTTTTAAAAAATGCCAAAGAAAAGCTCCGGTATTTTCCAGCCATACTACCTTCCGTTATTATTTTGTAGCTCCATGCCAGCAAAGCTTCACAGCATCTGGTAAATATCTGTGGGGGCAGGATGACTCAGGCACTTAAGTATGTAGCATGGTTTCCCCTGTTTCTGCATTACAGCAACTCTCCAGTTTGTAACTCTGAGCCAGTCACAGGCTCTTTTTCAGAGGGTATTTAATATGAGGTTCTTACTCCTTGCTAAGAAAGATGTCATGGCACTTTTCACAAAAGTAGGGCTATTAACCTCTTTGACCCAACCATATTCCACTATGTATTAAGCATCATGGGAGGAAGAATTGCTTTAGTACTGACTGAGATGGAAGAGTGCCACCCACTGAACCAAAAACATCACACTTAGCAGCAGCATGAGTATATACGTACATAGACATATGTGTGTTTTAAGTATATATACAATCAGAGTATGTTGGACAGAAACCAAGGATTAACATGATATGTCAGCTGTAATTCACGGTGTCTTAGATTAATCTGTTACATTGTTCAGTGACAAAACTGACAAGATGCTTCACGATCATGTTTAGTCACATTAGGTGTGTTGTAAACCAAAGACTCTGATTCAGTTTCAATGTCCAGAAAGAAATCCCTAATCTATGACTTTAACTGGTTGATTTATACTGGTAGAAAAATGTAGCAGAGGAATGAGGCCCACATTATTTTTCCCATCCCAGTGTTTCCTCTCTACATTATGGCTACTAAGAACAACTTTCCTGCTTGATATGTTTTTCTTTCTGCCAGCTGCCACCTTAAATTAGCCTTTCTTATGTCATTTGGTAGTAAGGATCTTTGGGTTTGTGTCAGGAGATGCATTTAACATACTTCTGATATTCTAGTATAAGCAGCTGTGACATGTGGGCAACTCTGAACATCCACAACCCTCACCACCAATTACTCCCTTTATTAATCTGATTTACAATGGATACCCAGGGAGAATTTCACTGTCAGTCTAACATTTCACGAATATATATATGCTGTGTTTCACATTTCACTTGTTTGCTGCCCTCCCAAACGCCAGCTTCTTAATATTAGCTGCTTTGGTACTACGACACAAATCACTTTTTCATGGCTGCTGCACCATTTTTCTGCTAACAGCTGCCATATTGCATTAGACTACATTATACACGATGAGGAACGACAGAGAGGTGGAGCACGACATGTGCAGCCTAACAAATTTATTATGCTGTTCAGTTGATAGGCCTATTCATCTTTCAACACTGAGAGTACAGTATGTCCTACTAACCCAAACTAATAGCACTCCAGGAAAATGTTAAGAATGTAGATTATATACAAAACAGTAAACTCTGATACTGTGTATTCAGCTTAGATAATCTCTGTCTTGATAATGGAGCTGATATATTTTAGGCATCTGTTACGCTTAGGGTTCTTTTATGGAAAGGAATTATAATTCCATTTCCAAGCACAGTACAAAACTGTATTCAACTATGAAACTGTTTAGCCTGTGGTTATGTTTATACAGCTCAAACACACTCAGGACTTGTCTACACTGCAGGCTGTGGGATGACACAAAGATACCACATCTCAGCTGAAATAGCTTATGGCTTCCTACTGGAAAATGAACATTCCCTGGACCCACATCTTGGAAGAACATAAGTACCCACATAGAACAATGGAAGACCCTAGAGTGTCAGAATTGCTGCTCTCTCTTGACTGAGATGTCAAGACTCATTCCTGTGTTTTGAAGAGGTCATCCACTGCCTGAAGCATCCCATGTCATGTTGATCCTTCCAGTGCAGCTGGGCTTCTTTGACAGTAGCATGTATTTTTAAAATGGGCTGTAAAACCTGGCAAATGTGAAAACCAGTTTAAAAGCTCTAACCTCATACCCATCAGAGGTTCTTACAGCTATTTCTATTAAATCCTGAAAATGAAATTTCCAAGTGGAATTCTTCCAACAGAAGAAACAGTCTACAAGAGAAAAAACTAAGTAATTAAAATATGTAAATTTGGAGTTACAGTATAGATTATTTAGGTTATAATAGTACAGACTATAGAGGATTTCATAGGTGGAACAAAGTTTTAAGAAGCTCTTGAAAGAAATACTCTTCTTCCTTTCCCATGCAAAGCCCCTTGCAGCTTCTGCAATTATTGTGAGATCCTTAAATCATAGCATTGAGACTCTGCATCAAGGAATACACAGATTCAAATCTTTACAATTCTAACTTTTCCCTCATTATCTTTACAGCAGCATTCACGGTGTGGGGAATACACTAAACCATGTGGTAATGTCAATTATGTGCAAATGGCAATTGTAAAGGTTTTAGTAGTGACCTCTGCAACTAGAAACCTTACTGATCATTTCTATATGTATAATCACATAGCACTGGCTATAACATCAAAATCCTAGCCTGGCTTGTACCAAAGTCTATGTAAAATCTGGACTGGACTCCTGAGGAAAAAAAAAAGTCTTGTTTGAGTGCATCTCAAAAGATGTTAAATATTTCCCCCTTTCCTTCAGTAAACTGAAATGTTAAAAATTGGACAATGATTCTGAATTATTTTCTAGAAGTATGAAGAAGTCTGTTTGAATCAAAAATTCATACAACGCAATCCATGCTGATTTTAATCTAAAGCATTTGCAAAACAAAGCTTGGAAAAAGACAGGTGTCAGGTGAGGGTCCGTAGTGACGTAGAGTCCCCAGTCAAGTGGAAAGGAGATTTGAGTAACTCTAAGGGGTCAGAATTGCTGCTCTCTCTTGCCTGAGAAATCAAGACTCATTCCATATCAGTAACAAGCAGATCTTGTATTTTCTATCAGGAGATCAGCACTATTGCATGAGGCCCTCGTTTCTTGTGCGTTCTGAGACCTATATACAATAGACTTTTGCTAGTTCAAATGGTTCTGGTTTTTGTTCAGTTGTTTTATTGCTGTGGAGTTTTTTTTTGGTATTGTTTTGTTTTATACTGTTTGGAGGGTTGTTTGTTTGTTTGTTTTCTGGTTAATTGGTTGGTTAGTTTGGTTTTTTTTAAATAGTCTGTGGACTTGGGAAGCTGGAGAGATCTATTTGAAAATCCACAATGCACCAAAGCACAGATTTTGTGCTTTTCATCTCTGTTATGCAGCTGCACAGATAGACAAGATTTTATTAAAAATCATGAAATTTCTTAGAAATCATGAAATCAAAAAAATTTCATGAGCCACCAATGAATTGTACACGGAGCTGAATAAGCAAGGCTCAATACCATGTTACAACATTTAGGTAATATCTCAAATGGGGCCTTCGTCTGGCACATAGGAGTTAATATCGCTGAAAATTTAGATTTTTTTGCTAAGACTCAAAAGCACATTGGACACCACTATATCTGGTCAGTTTTGCTGGCTGCAGTAAACAGTAAATGAGGCCACATTTTTTGTTCTCTTCATCTCTAAGTTCATGTGAGCTTCAGTGCGTACCAGCATATATTCTCAGCAGATATGCAGTTACAGCTTGCCACTATATAGAGGTGTTATCACTCACTCCCTCAGTGCAACCATACAAGAATTGGCCACATTTTGCTTTAAAGAGGTTAATCTCTGAACCTTATGAAGTGTTTTGAGTGTTTATGGTCTCTGTTTAGTCCTGTATTGCTCTGAGATAGCCCAGCTTATGCATCTGTTTATTTGCAGCTAACTTAAATTAGCTAATGCAGTTATTTATTTTCTTAACTAGAGCACTAAAACTCTTATTCTATATATTTTTAATAATTGGTTCCTAAGAAACACATTTTTTCATCATAAGAACTTGGAAAAAGTTCTTCACTTTGAGTGGGAAGAGTGAGATGGTTTTATCTACATTTGCATCTTATTGTTTTAAAAGTGGAAGAGAAATTACAAAATCTTGAAACCATCACATATGTGCAAAATTTTTTGTTTATTTGATTTTTTAACCTAGGGGAATTCATTAACTTATTTAAATTTTGTTTGGATAAAACTTTCCCTTGAAACTATAGTCTATATATTTTAATTTGGTTTAGTGCCTGGATGCTTTGTGTAAAGCCAAACCTAAAAAGTACATTCTCCAGCTAGGAAGATTCCTAGTTAACTGCCTTTTAACCTTTCCAGTTCTATGTAAGGAAGCATCATTGGTCTCAAAAAGCTTGCTCTAATTTCTACAAGGAACAAGCTTTATTACAGCAAAATTAAACTCTTCAGTCAAAAGAAACATTTGAAATGTCAAGTGGAATCATATCGATGTTCTCAAACAGCAACTTTCCAGTTCTCATTTTGTATTAAGGGTTTCTTTTGAAATTTACCTATGTTTATCTTTAATCAATGTTAAAAAGTCTACTTGAAATGTCTTCTGACCTGAAATGACATTTCTTTCAAATTTGTGTGTTGCTGTTTGGCAGTAAAACTTACAAATTTTAATTTCAAGTAGATCAAAAGAATTTTTTATCGTTGTTGATTTTTTTTTTGTTTGGCTAGCATAAAAATACAAATAAATAAATCGTTTATACAGTCTAGTCTTCAGATATAACTTGATCAGCAAAACTGTCCTTTTATTTTAACACACATAAACAACAAGTAATCATATTTGTTTTCACAGGGTTACTTCATACTTATGCAAGAGAAAAAGGAGCAAGATTTCCTGTCAAAATAGTGGAAAAAAAAAAAAAAAGAAAGGTTAAAAAAAGGGAAGGAAAAGAAAAACAAACCAGTGTAATAGAGCTGCATCTCCTGTGTGTTGCTCGACACCAGATGAAACAAAACTGACTTGAGACTCTGCAGAAGCATAGTTTGGAAGCGAGAAAAATAAATTGAATACTGCAGCAGTAGAGCAACTCCCCCAGACACCGCACTGGGAGAAATCAGGGGACTTTCAAGGGTCTGTGGGTGGAAAAGAGGATTAAGAGGAGCCAGCGGGACTTGGCTGACCTTTGCTAACTTCCTGACCCCCACTTTTCCCCCCTGGGAGCTGGGCTCTGGTCGTGGGAACAACACCTGCCTTCCTCAACTCCATCTCCACAGGGGTTGCTGCTGCCCCAAGGGTTCCTGGGGCCAGGAGTGACCACAGCAAGGGGAAAGCCTCCTGTGCTTCATCAACCCTGTTTCAGAGCCACAGGGAGGGGGTAGCAGTGGCATGAAAAACTTCTGAGGGATGTTGAGCAATGTGGTTCATTGCTGAAGATTTTTCTACACCCTGCTGAGGAAAGCACCCAGCTGCACCTCCTTGGGTAAGATCTCAGCTAATGGGGCCCCATGGACCCGAGCCAGAAAGCTCACAAACAGAAGACACTATCAACTTTAACTACGGCCTGTGCCCCAAGGTGTTTTCGGGTGGGCAGCAGAAAGTTAACCACATGTCAATTCAGTCACCTATGCCTATATCATCAGCATTTCCACTACACTTAATGTTTAAAGCATGAGCTACAGAAATAGGCAGGATCTGAACAACATACAGGAATGAATATTGAATACACTTTCTGTATCACACTGTATCTCCCACTGTAGTGCAGAGAACTACAGTAAGTTACACACATATTTCAATAAATGTGTTCTATGGACTAAAAACGTATCCACACGTGGGGCAACACCTGCACTTCTGTCAATTTCTATGCAGATAGATCTTCATGTATAGTGTTACTTGTGCACGCATGTGAGTCTGTATACATTAATCTAACGTGCACATTGGTGATCCTTAAATTCCTGTTTAAAGGAAGATCATTTACCATATAGTGGTGATAAATCACATACCACTTAACATGTCAACACAGTGCTCATAATGACCCAGTGTCCATACAAAACACAGGCTAGTGATATCACCACTAGCAAATATTTTGGCCCTGCAAGGTTGATTGCAGGCCTAGGGCAAAAGACGAGGGGATTTCTCTTGAAGCACGGTTTTCCTCTTTCTCAGCTGTCATTCCCCTTTTTTGCCCTTCCAGTTTCCTCCTTTCTCCATCTCACTTTTTCCTTCCTCTGAATAATAAAACCATTACATATTTTTCTAAGTCTATCATGCCAAATCAAATTAACCAATCCATCTTGTGACATTACCACAGTCCTTTTTATATCTCTCTTGTGTAATATTGCTCTCATTTCTATGACTTACACAGAAAGAATAATTATAGTTATTTGTTTGGGGTCTTTTCAACAGGAAACTACTAGATTATTTTTCATCTTAGACAGGAAATATTTGTAAATGTACAGATACAGGAGAAATAAAAATAGTATAGAAGTGTTGTGATATAATATACATACCTACACATATTTTGCTTATTGCAGTATGAGGAGTAGATTCATAAACTCCTCAGCTCTTAAGAGCAGTGGGTGCTACAGGTGGAGCAGTTTAGGGGAGGAAGCTTGCTCCCACCTCATTTGTGCTAGTGGCAATCTGGATAAATTAGAAAGGAGATAACAGATTTCCAATGTGGACATGAAGAATCCCCCCCTAATCTTACACAGATCTTTGTAATTCACTATTTTATTATTATGTGCTATAGCTATAGGTATTTTCTTTTAAAATGTAGAATGCAATAATGCAAATAAGATAAAGTCTGAAACATAAAGTTATTCAATATTGAATTCCACATGAAGGTACTAGAACTTGAAGTGGAAAATTATTAATGCAGAGAAAAACTGGACAGGTTGATGTCTGCAGAAAAGTACAGGTTTTGAGATAAACAGCTCTCAATGAAGCAACTCATTGTCTGAAAAATCAGCAATGGGAGGGAAAGGTCTGTCTCAGAATATCAGATCTTGGTGGTTACTGCAATCCCTCTTGGGTAAATAAGATGTGTATCTGTCTAGAACTATACAAGAAGCAGCAGGAGGAGACCTCCATTCTGATTTTGATCTTGCATCTTGAGATGTCCATTTCAAGATTTTTTTACTTGATATATTTCTCTTCACACCTGCTTCCCCTCCTCATCCTTGGAAGGGCAGAAGGTGACAGAGACAAGGACTTGTTTGTGGTCCTACCTGGTTGCTGGGCCCCTTCTGCCTAAGGGCATAGTTCACATGCACTGTGGTCATAGGTCTGGGGTTGGTGTTTCCATTGTAGAACAGGACATCTTGACAAAAGTGAGTTGGGGATTTCCAAAAGTGAGCTGCTCTAGGTGGTAGTTAGGCTAACACCATAAAAAAGAAAGCTCTTTTTATGAGCCTTTAGTGAGAAATAAAACCGAGTAAGTTGCCTACATTGTTTGCAAGAAAGCAGCTCCAATAAGGTCTTATATCTCAATTTCAGTAACAACATGGAAACCTGCTGTTTTATTGCAATGTGTTTTTAGAAACTTTGGGATGCTTCAGGTGGCTACAAGTAATGCTGAAGCTTTAAGCAACAAATGCTTGGATGAGCTCAAACATTCCGGGTTTTCCTGTGCTTAATATGTTGCATTGCTATCTTGATACGTAATGTCACAGATGGTAATATTAGTCATGAAAGAACAAAGAAGCCAAGTCCACAGACAAATTAAGGTTGTGGAGATGCAGAGAGAAAGGAAGGAAAGAGAAGGAGCAGTGAATGCCTGCAGTAAACCAATTTTGTTTAAAAAATTTTTCTTACACACTGAACACCTTCTCAAGATCTATATGTTGGCAAGAGTAGCCATAGAAGGCTGTAAATCCCCAAAGGCTGTAAATCTGCCTTGTATCCATTGCAAAAAGTAGAGTAAGTAGTGTGGTGAAAATGAATACTCTTGGAAATGAATAGATAAACTTAATTTAACAACGGGCAGTCAACCCGCAAATTCCCATGCAAACCAGCAGTGGCTTTTTTTTTTTTTTTTTCCTTAACTACACAGCCCTTCTCCAACAAGATTTAACATGTTTGCCTGTTATCTTCTTTGCACCTTTCAAATGTCTTTTTAAACCATTTGTATACAGGCCACATTACCTACCATGAAGAGTTAAAGGAAACAGATAAATGAAAGGGACATATGAAAAGAAATAATAATGCAGTGATTGAAGGCATAAGTTAACAGACAAGTTATAAAGCCCAAGAAACTACATTTACTATGTGGAGTTATGGAGGAACATGTTCCAGCTCAGCACACAACATGCTCACTAGGGCTTTTGCTTCTTAAATTAACTCTTTCTATGAACAGAGGAAGTAGAGCGCACGTTAAATGAGGTAGCAGACTTCTATGAAAGAAATACACCTCTTGAGCAGTTTCTAAAGTCAAATTTGCAATACTACTGAAATAATTTCAAGTGTAGAACTGTACCAGTGATACAGTGATACCAATGATTCTTATCTCTGTCATCTAAATGTTCAGGAAGACATTGAGAAAGGTAAGAATTGGTCCAAAGAGCTCTGAACTGATACAACTGTGAACTTTTGTGAAAGAGGAGGCAGATATTTCACCTGCAGTAAATTCAAACTGCTTGTCTGGAATTTTAGCTTAAAAACATATTTCCCATATTGCTTTCGCACTTGTTTGACTTCAGAGTTTGGATTATATATCACAAAAATTGACAAGAGTTTGATACTTGAATTCTTAAGAAGGAAGCACAGAAAAGGGTGGCTTACAGGTGTGAGTAAGGCAATACAAGAGAAAAAATCTATTTTTAGGCTGAGATGTAGGGAAAATTTCCAACACTGATTTTATTCTGCTGTGGAATAGAGTCCTCAAATGACAGGACAGGTGCCTATGAGCCTGAGATGGAAAGTTCTGTATATTGGGATCATATTGGGAGTGTATATACCACTGGCAAGGAAATGCATAATTTAAAAGGCTTTTTCCATTTCTATGATACTATAACTTGGGGTTGTTACAATGTGTAAAATAAAAGGAAATATATAGTGAACTTCTGCATCCCTTTCTTAAAGCACTTGACCTATCTTGGTATATACGGGCATATATATATCTAAGCTATTTTGTTTTAAATATTTTACTGTTTGGAAGGAGATTTGATCATTCTCCAGAGCCTGGAAAAATATAGTGAATGCAAAAATAATGGCAAGTGTTACCTTTTCCCTTTAATGCTATTTATTTTATAATCCAGATTTCACAGTCTTGCTGCCCTGCTTGGATTTCCTTGAAAAAGAAACAGCCAAGTAAGTTTGCATTGCACATGAAGATTTTGTAAACTTCCTCACATTTATCATGTCACTTTCATTCTCTGTATCCAATGCTTTTATATGGCCATAAAGTAGAAAGTCATATTTTCATTTATTACTTTGTTTTATGCTATAAGTAAGGGGTAAGACAGAAACCTACAGTCACTTCTCAGCTACTGCACTAACTTGAAAATATACAGATATTTGGCCCATTCAAAGCTTTCTATTTAAAGTCCAGTGTGTGGCCAAACTTTTTCAGACTCAATACTTTTATTAACATTTAGCAGAGACATATTTTACAGAAATAAAGGGTTTGCATGGTTACAGTGACTGTTTCTGAGTGATTTTTGAGCAAAAATGTGGTCTCAGTCCTTCTGAAAAACAAGAATTTGGGACAATTAATCTTTGGTCAGCTGCAAATGTATTGCAATCAGGTAACACAACATAGAAGTCCACCCCATGGGGTGTTTTTTCAACCTGCTAGATGCACAGGCACAGAATTTAAATGTTCAAGACATTAACACCAGAGGATCCCCTGCCTCCCAACATTCTCTCTAATTGTTGTAATTAATTACAATTAATTCTGCACAGTAATCTGCACAGTTGGGCTTACTCCGATATATTTTCCCAGACCACCAATCTTTCTAAGTATAATTCAGCACCAAGACAAAAAAGCATGAAGGAATTCTTCTGTTCCAGGAAAAACTTCAATCCTTGGACATCAATGTTCATTTCTATTTAGGATTATACTTCTTTCCAGTGAAAATTTAGATTTTAGAACCTTATTTTTCAAAAGAACAAAATACCTAAATGTGTATGGATAAAAATCCTTATTGTCCTTCACATTAGGATGTACAGTTTTTAGCAATTGGATTCATACACACATCTAAAGATGTGGAAGGCTGGAAAAGAGTTTTTATGTATGGATATCTAAGCAATGCAGATTTATGAAAATTTCTCATGGGAAAAAAAAGAGAAAAAAATTTGAAGACAAGAAATAAAAAAAAATGTAAAAAAAAGAGATAGTTTTGACTTCCTTGTGGTGTCAGAAGCATTTAATGTGTTGACAGCCAGCTGACTGCTTAGCACAGGTAGGGGGACATGGTTCTACTACCATGGATCCCAAATTCCATAATACTATAAAACATTGTAGTTGGATATTTCAGTAAGTTCAAGAAATAGACCTGTAGTTTAAGAGTGAATACCATTACAGTTCTGAAGATTAGGTGCCATACTTAACAGTACATGACAAAGGCCTGTTAGAGAAAGTGTTCTTACAGCACATGAAACACAGTTATCCACTGTAAGGTTTAATCTAGGTAGTAAAGAAGGTTAAATGTTGTTTTTTGACATTTCAGGACTTGATAGATGTGGACAATATCCTAAGGATATCATCCTTAATGTTCCAAATTGTAGGTCATTTCCTTTCTTTGAAAAAAAATTGAGCCTTCTGTTTAGGCATTTGTGTTTGTGAAGAATTCATCCCACTGGTCAGACTATATTAGTTAAACAATGGCCTTAAAAATATACATAAAATAAATCGAAACAAAAAAACCTCAACATCTACTTCTTTATTTTTCCATTTTGGTTTTTTTTTTTTTTTTCTATTGGGATCTACAGAGCAATATTACATCATTTATTCATTATTTTGAGTGTACCTGGTCCCAGAGGGAATATGGGTCCTTTTCTCTTGTACAGCACTTCTAAGAGTAAAGATCTGTTTTGTTTATCTGACATGACAGTCATAACCCCCAGAGACAGCATGGCATAAACAGCATCACCTCTCAATTTCTTTGCTATTTCAGCATTGCCTTGAGGAACAATGGGACTATGAACACATAGACCAAGGAACTTTCTGAACTTTATATCATTTATCAGCTCACCTGTGAGATCACAAGTTACAGACGGGTTGCATGATGTTTTTTGTTGACTATTCTGACAGCCAAAGAGGTCAGTTGTCAGCCCACAAAGCTATGCAAGAAAGGTACCTCTGCATGCAATTCTTCTGTATATGTCTTAGTGTTTTTCTTTTCTCTCAGCAGACAGTACACACAGAGATAGGATGCATTCTCCACCAGAAGCAGGACAGTTTCTCTTGGAGATAAAGCTGATTGTTTGTGTCTGACTTGGGTGGGAACAATGCCAGGCACTTTGAGCACCATGATGGGACAATTGATATCTGTGGAAGGGGTAGTGGCCAAAGATCTTAATAAATTGTGTCTTGACCAGTCATTGCCTTATGACTCCCCACTCCTTTTTGATACCAAAAACAGTCTGCCAAAAAGGCTTTTTGACCATTTTTTTTCCTAGTGTCTGGACTTCTGTCCTCCAAATCACAGACATATGAAGTGGACACAGAAGGAGGGAGTTAAGCTATTCCGAGTATATATGGCAGCATTTTTGGACCAATACTGTGAGCACGAGACCATAGCAGTCTGCAGTTAACACCTTGAGAAGAACATACAGCAGGTACTAGGCACATGAAATACATTAATTGCATCTTTTAGGTACATCAGGAAAACCCTGCTGTTTTTCCCCATAGAAAACTAAGAACTTGTACAGACTTCTAAGCTGTGTTGGATACAGTTCAAGCCTTTGGCAGTTTATTTTTAATCAACATCCTAACAAGCCAGAATATTTTACTCTTTGCTCCAGCATAGTTAGCTGGGGTTTCTTTTACTAAGAGAAGGAATTGCTTTGATGGAATTGGAGTGCTGTCTGTCTGGAGGAATCCTCAGACTTTAGGTTTTGTTGTTTCAGTATTGATCACTCCTGCTCTAGTCCACAAAGGTGCTAAACAATACATTGTTGACTGTATCATTAGATTCTTCATGCTTTTATCTCCTCTCTGCACTCTATTGTCTCACTAAATCGAACAAGAGAGGAAAACTAAGCTAAGAGAATGCTCTAGAAAAAAAATCAGGATAGATTTTTGCCAAAGAAACCATATTGCATGCTCCACATTGCTGATTATTAACTAATGGGCCTAGCTTGAATTTGAGCAGGAGAATGGACTAGATGACCCTCTGAGGTCCCTTCCAACCTACATTAGCCTGCTGTTCTATGTAACACAAAGCCCCCTGTATTTCACAGAACTAAAGTGGGCCTGTGTTTCTCATGGAGATGTCAGTATGTGAAAAGATTCAGCAAGGGACATGAAAGGTTACAAGACGTAACAGGTCCAAGGCCCTTTGCAACACCTTCTGGCTTTTTTCACCTCTAAGCCCCCTGATGAAAAAGATGTGGAAAGATATAGCTAAAGACACAGCAGTTCATACAGGCCCTAAATGATGTCAGAGGTGTCACAAGAACACAGACTTGGATAGCTTTGTTATCTGCATTTTGTGGCAATTCATCCATGTTTGGGCACAACCTGCTGCACTTTTGCCCTGTCACATGACCTTTTACAAGAGAGGGGCTGGCTGACCTGCAGCTATGTCTTCCACAGCTCTTTATGTCTTAATGGGAGATGAGGGCCAAGGAAAACCCACCTGGCTGAGGCTGTCAGCTGAGGGAACACTGTTGACAGATCAGGGCCAACCTCCATGCTGAGACTCTCAACAGAAGAGGAAGCAAAAGGCACACATGGTTCATATACTTTTGGCTTTTCTTGGCCTAACTTGATCCCTCAAGTCTGCAGGAAAGCAGAGCTGAGGAGGCAATCTGCTCTAAAAGTAAATGCCACCTGGGGACTTGGCTGGGAGTTAGACAGACATGTTGCAGAGCCAGAGTGTAAATCTAAAGTTTTCAAACAAAATTTGGAATTTTTCTCAGGAAAGCTTGGCCACTAGGAGGTCTGGCTGTAATGCCAATGCCAGAAGAGGCAGAAAAAACTGGACTGAACTTTAACAAGCAAGATATTCCCTGATTGCCAGTGACTGACAAGCCTGGCTTCAGACTCACTCCTTGAACAGCTATAAGAAAAAGGCACCTACTTCTAAAAAATACAGGAGTTCAGTGGGTAATGTCTGCTTTTCACTAAGGAACAACTTAGGAGTTAGTTAGGAGCAGCACATGGGTCTCAGTAGCAGTAGAGGCTTATAGAGTTGAGAAAACAAAGTTGAAAACAAACAGCTGCATAATGTATTGCAGTAAGGCTTCCACAGCAGAGATAGTGGGTCATAAACAAGTCCCCCAGTAACTGGGTATTATCCAACAAGGCACAAGGCCTGAAAAGAACTATTTGTTTTTTTACTCTTCATGAGATGAAATGCACACTGCAGGAAAATCCCGTGCAAATCAACATAGTGTCATGGAAACCATGAGACCATCAATAAAAGTAATAAATGAAAAGGGTTATAATAATATTTACTTAGCACTTTACATTTTCAAAGTGCTGACAGGACATAAATCCTCAAAATACCCTTGTGAGGACAAAAGCAGTTTTAACATTTTGAGGTGGGCTTGTGAAATGATTTTTGGTCTCAAATTGATCTGACCTGACTTCTGTTCACTAGGATCATACTACTCAAAACTAAGTTGGAGTATCATATTTTTACACCAGATAACATCATGCTTCATTGTTTCTCCTGCTCTGAATATGAAAAGCAGAGCCCAGTCAGTGTTTTCTAGACTAGATGTTAATGCCAGCAGTGTAAAACTGCTTTCTAAGCTCAGTTCTTCCTCTCAGCTTGGGCCTAGTGTTTACTATCACTGGAGAATTTTATTACATTCTGTTACTCAGTCAACCTTTTTCTCCATTTAAATAACTATGCAAAACATAGTTGCCAGAAATTCATATACCAAAACAAGCATATTAGCCATTTCCAATGAACTGAGAGAACTGCCTCCAAGACAGCCAGAAAGGAAAACAAGAGATCATAAGTTGTAGTTTATAACTTCAAAAGACTGCTTTTATCTTCCACAGATTATTTGTTCAACTGCAGTTTTGAATTAGCTCTGCCTCTCCTTAAGCTCAGGTCAGGGAGGGGATGGGGAGTGCAGTCAGTTGTTCAGTTTGTTGCACATTTTTCCCCCTATTTCCAGTTGTTTTCATTGAGGCATTGATAATTCTACTACCTCTATTACTGTTCATGACCTCAGCAAGTCAAAATGTCATAAATGCTGCATACTCCTGTGTAGCTGTGCAAGATGTGTTTCATTAAAATCATATGAAATGAAGTAGATGGCTATAAATCAAGGATTTGTGTCAAAAGCAAAAAAGCTGGGAAAAAGAAATTAAAAAAGGAAAAAAAGTCCAAACTAAAGTCTTCAAGAGAAATTATAGAAATTATTAACAAAACCAAAACTAGGAGAGGTGAGTTGGTGGCTGCAAAAAGATGAAAGAGGAAGAAAGAGTGGAGATTTAGAGGTTACATAGACAATGTACATTCTAAATATATGGAATAACCACCAGTCCAGTGGATATGGTATTTGGCCCAGCTGTATGATACTTAATGTTCTGCCCATGTAACCTCAAAACTGAACGAGGAACTACTTGAGAAGCAGGTTTTTGCAAATATTGAGAATGATAGAATGCGCTGTTCAAAATTCTACTGTGTACAATAACAGAGCACAAATGTTCACCATAAGTAATAGGTAACTAAAAAGATTTTTTTTATAAAAGCAATATTCATGGCAGCACAACATGAGATTTCCTGATAAAGGAAAGACTTGCTCCTGAAGCTTTTTTTCAGCATATATTGGAACATTCTTCTGGGGAAAACGAGGCTGAAGTAAGCAATGCTCTTCTTTAGAATCATGGATATATATTGCATAAAACTGCCATTGACCAATCATGAGTAGGATGCAGAAACAATACATTGTTAGCAGGAATTGTGGAATGAATATGTGTTGCCGAACTGTGGCACAAACAGATGTATTGTGGAGGCTTATGGGAGGCACATGCATGGGCACCTAGGAGAGGGATGGAGACTGTAGTTAAGTTCTGCCAGATCTTGCTAAGCTGGAGATTCCTAAAAGCATCTGTAACATTCCACAGAAGATTTCTAGCAGACATCTTGGTAGGGTCCCCCTGTACAGCTTGACTAAAGAGATAAAATCAGAGCTGATAATTTACTACGAAGCATGCAAAATTCTTTGAAGATTAAGCCCTCAAAATGATGGAATCACCTCTTAATTAGTAGTGATAGTGAGAGGTTAAAGGAATTTGAAATGACCAACCAGTTCACATCACATATTGGGAAATCACCTCAGTGAGCACAATCCATCAAGCTAAATGTCCTGAGATTGGCCACAAATTTCCTCTCTATTGTCAATTAGATGAAAAGCAATGACAATTCTGTCTGTACATAGACTGTACTAAAAGATTTCAGTGGCCCAAGTAGATGTCAGATAATAACTACCGCTCTAATTTCTCCAAACTATGAGTTCAGAAGTTTAAGCTGATACAAACAGTGTGTTTTGCCATTGTAAGCTCTCTCTTCTGCTTATCTGTATATTTTATGCTATGCTTATTACAGTGATATTCCTCCTAGGCTACTCTTCCCACAAAACACTCTTGCCAAACTCCTAATGACCAATTCATCCTGTGTCTTGATGTAAAAATCCTCATGCAAGACATGATAAACATTAACGCAATTAGCTACACCACCTGCCCTATTCCACCTACTTGCCTGAATCTACAGGAAATATCACCACGACAAAAACAACTACAAATCTGGATCAGGACCCTGACCAATAAGATGCCCTTCCACAAACTTCCAGTTATGTTCATTTTTGGCTACTGAATAAGACAAACTTCCTTCTTAAGCCCTATTAGTTTCTCTCAGAAAGTATTTTAAACCAGAATTAGAAAAGCTTCCCTTAAAACTATCCCAGAAATATGAAATTATAAAAACACAGACCAAAACACATGAATTACAAAAAATCATGTGCTCTTCAATCAGACTGACATAGGGGAAATGCAGACATTCCTTTGTAAAAAAGGACTTCTATTTTGTGGCAAAACTGAATATATAACTCATGCTTTCTACTACGTAAACCTTAATCACTATACATAATGCCTATGCATATTTGAGGTCTTATGTTATCCGGGGAATAGAAAAATATAACCAACAAAAACCAGACATTCCTTGCTTCAAGATGGAAGTACCTATTACTGCTTTAAGAGGGAACAATTAAAGATCTCCTTCCTTAAAATTGTTCCCACAAAAATATATTAGCACAGCTACACCAACTTGTTTGCAAAAAAAGTGGAATAGAATAGAAAAATATAAGCACGTAAGACAAGTATAGGGTCTCCTACTTACCACTTATGGTAAAAATATGGTTATTACTGCACTTTGTATTCCTACCCAGTTATTGCTAGTATCAGTGAAAAGACTTCCACTGCTTTAGGGTATATAAATCCAAATCAGGAACTTTAAGAATTTAAGAGCTTTAAGAATTTGCATATTTGCATTGATTTTAGTGAGAATCTATGACAAGTATTATGCTTCCACATAAGAATCCTGCTAGCCAGGAGGTATAGTGAATTATTTCTTTAACAGAAGAATGTAAATAATATTCATATTAGGCTGAGTACTGTAAAATTCAGTGGCTGTTCTATTGTGGGTCAGCTAAATGTAAGTCTACTTATTTTATTTTCAATATTTTCTGGAGAATCTATGTGTGTAATGCTATTTAGATTTATGCAAGAAATACTTAAGAGGATTATAGTTATATTATTTAACATAGCACTGTAAATACTGGATCCACAGACGTGTTATCTTAATGTCTCTGTTACCATGGCACTGAAATCATGGAGCAAATTAAAACGCTCTTGTGGCAAACCTTTAGGAAAAAATCTACCTCAAGAGCAATATTTACTTTTAACACTTTAGAGAAAAGTATGAGCATAGTACTTAGCACTGTTAAATCTAAAAATTTTGTTCAGCAACTAAATCCAAGGGTGTTTTCATTAAAAGATAGTGGGAAACAATACTTTTATACATAAACTTTCTTTCATTTCCTAACTACAGGAGAGAATTACATGAAATATATACTTGAATTGTCTATTTTTTCACAAAATATTCTTATATTATTAGCTCCTAAAACACAGTAACTGAAAAACTTGTGTATATGGTGCTACTTTTTGTAGACACAGTATAAACCTCTCGAACATTAATTGCAATTCACACTCCAGGAAACTTTCATTGTTGCATTGTGATTTCTTGTTTCCACTCAATTAAAGTTTCTCTCTTAATATCAGATTAGGACTATTTCTCTAATAATTACTAGAGGATGACTGCACTCAGATTGAGGCCAAGGAAGTTGGGCTGCAGAAGAGAGGACAACTGTGCCCAGTGCTGGATCACATGATTTTCCCTTTCTCTTGCAGATATAAATGGAAGAAAAGTCTAATTTTCATAGAATCATAGAATGACAAAATTATTTGAATGATTAGAATGGTTTGGGTTGGATGGGACATTAAAAATCATCTAGTTCCAAACTCCCTGTCATGGGCAGGGATGCCTTTCCTTGACCAGGTTGCTCAAAGCCCCATCCAATCTGGCCTTGAACATTTCCAAGGATGGGTCATCCACAACTTCTCCAGGCAACCTCTTCCAGTTTCTCACCAACCCCACAACAACAAAAAAAATTCTTTCTTATATACAGACTAAATTTACCCTCTTTCAGTTTAAACCATTGCCCATTGTCTTGTCACTACATGCCTTAGTAAAAATTTTCTTAACCCCCCACCCCACCCCACCCCCTTTAAATATTGGAAATACCCCAGTAAGGCAGTAAGGTCTCCCCAGCTCTTTCTTTGCTCCAAGCTGAACAACCCCAGCTCTGTCAGCCTGTCTTCGCAGGGGAGGTGCCTTGGATCATCTTCATGGCCTCCTCTGGACTCTCTCTAAAAGGTCTGCATCTTTCTTTTGCTGGGTACCCTAGACTTGGATGCAGCACTCCAAGTGGGGTCTCGGGAGAGCAAAGGTATTCTCCCAAACACCAGCATGCAGATATTGTGTCTGTGAGTCTGACAAAGACGTCATTCACTGTGCAATTATTTGCCAGATCTCAAAAAAGAAAAAAAAAAACCCAAAACATTTTATCTTTGTTGTTAAGCAGTGTGTGTTCCATTTCCCTTAAATGAGATTTTTTTTGCATAATTTATGCTAAACAAAGTCTTCTACAATTCATGATAGATTAATATAAAGAGGGGAAATGAAGAGGTAATGTGCTCATCCCTTTGACCAGTTCACATCTGCTGAGACAATCTGACAACCTTCACCTATCAATATCAAGAGTGCTATAGCTTAGCAATATTTCCTTCCAAATGTCTATCCTAAATGCAATCACAGGCAAGCTGTGCCACGAGATTTCAATCCTTTATAAATATGAATGACTGAAAGGAAATGTCAACAATAACAAAAAATCCCATGCACTTTCTACAAACTGGGATACTTTTACAGATGATGTAAATCTTATGTTCTACAGTGGATTGCAATTATCCAAACAAAAGGATTACAACTGCCAACTAATTTCTGGTAGTAATACTGAGAACTGACAGAAGTTTCAGTAAGAGATTTGCCAGTTGGCACAATAAAGTAGGGAAACCCCTCCAAAAGCCTGCACGTGATACTCCCCAAAACACAGAAGCTGCAGCTCTTACTTGGGTCTTTCTTCTTTTCTCTTCCTTACATATAGGCAGAACCCACAGCTTATATTCAGATCCTCAAAACCCTGCTCTTGTTATAGTGCTACAAATGCAGAACAAATATGCTTGTGTGAGTGGGCATCAAGATGATTACTTGGAAGAGAGGACAAACTGAAAATAGCTTGTTTTCCTGATTCATGAGCTCATAACTTAATCTTAAACCAGTTACTCAGGGCAAAACACCCTTTCCATTCCCCATGTGCATCCTGTGAGATGGCTCCCACTATGATGCAGCATCACAGTCAACCCTGGGAAACTCATGTGAAACACTTGGACTTATATGAGCAGAGCAAAGGGTGGCATGGGTCTGCTTCGTTTCAGAAAATGGTAGTGTTGGAATTACAATGTGGTGAAAGGACTCATCATAGGAATTTATTCCCATGCTATGGGCCTGTGGCTTAATTAATTGAAAAATATTTGCCCATGTTCTCTGCTCTAAATGAAACTAACACCTTTTATTAAAAATGTCAATTTTATGAACCGAAATACATGACATGCTATTGCCTCATTGATAATGTAAATTTCCTTGTAGTTCTACATTTAATAATATTTTTTTCTTGGCATACATGGAGGCTGTAAGTTCTCCACATGTCAAACTTATGTTCTGAATAGTGTATTCAGTGCACTACTTAGACTGTTCACATGTAACTTGACAAATAAATTGTGTAATGCTAGCAGAATTATAGTGTTAAGATTGTATACCAAAAGAGAGATTGCATGCTTACCTGTTTACAGTGCCTTAAAAACACAAGAGCCTTTTGCCTATTCTTTTATGTTCCAGCTGATGGGTAGGGACTTGTTCCAGTTTAAGAAGAGCAATAAAGATGACCCTGGAAATTACAGGCTTTTTCGTGTCTCTGCAGTGATCAGTAAAATTATAGAGAAGATTATCCTGAAGGACAATGCAGTCATTGGTCACAGTCAGCATGGCTCCATGAGGGGAAAGTCCTACTTAACAAACTTAATTTCCTTTTATGACAAGATAACCCCACCAACCTGATCAGTTGATGTAATCTTTTGGATTTCAGTAAAGCTTTCCATACTGTCTCTCACAGGAGCCTTGTGGACAAAATTTCCAGTCCACAGCTGGATAAACACATCGTGCAATGGGTGAACAACTGGCTCACAGGTTGGGCACAAAGGGTTACAGTGAATGGGGTGACACAGGACTTGAGACCTGTTACTAGTGGGGTTCTGCAGGGCTTGTGATCAACATCTTAATAAATGACTTGAATGCAGAACTCAAAGGTACACTAAAAAAGTTTGCCAATTACAGCAGCTGGAGGAAATCATTGAGTCCCTCAAAGGTATGGATGCCCTGCAGAGAGACCTGGAAAAATTAGAGGGTTGGACAACCACCAACCACATGAACAAAGAAAAATGTCATATTCTGCAGCTGGGATGGGGCAACCCTGGATATATGGAGAGACTGGAGAACAAGACACTGGAGAGCAGTCCCACAGAAAGGGACCTGAGGGTCCTGGTTGACGGCAAGTTGAATGTGAGTGAGCAGTGTCCACAGAGCCAGGAAGGCCAACTGTGTCCTGGGTACATCAGGCACAGCATGGCCAGATGGGCAAGGGAGGGGATTGTCCCACTCTGCTCTGCACTGAGGCTGCCTCACCTCAAGTGCTGAGGGCAGTTTTGTGTGCCACAATACAAGAAGGATATTGAGCTGTTAGAGAGTGTTTGAAAGAAGGGCTATGAAGATTTGAAGGGTCACTGAGCAGAAGCCATATGAGGAGAGTCTGAGGTCACTTGGTCTGTTCAGCCTGGAGAAGAGACTGAGGGGAGAACTCATTGCAGTCTACAACTAACTACAACAACATGAGGGGCAGATGATGATTTCTACTCTACAGTGCTCAGTGATAGGATGCCAAGGCAACATTATGAACCTCTTTCAAGTGAGGTTTATGTTGGATACTAGGAAAAGATTTTTCACCAGGAGCGTGTTTGTGCACTGGAACAGGCTCCCCAGGGAAGCAGTCATAGCACCAAGCCTGACACATTTCAGGAAGTGTTTAGACAACATTCTCAGGCACAGTGTGACTCTTTGGGTGTCCTGTACAAGGCCAGGAGTTGTACTTTGATCTTTGGGGGTTCTTTCTAACTCAGGATATTCTATAATTCTATTATTAACAGGCAATTTCATTCAACTAGGTATCTTGGAGGAGAGAGGACTATTTGGGGATCTTTAAGGCTCTTTAATGGAGCATAACAAAACTTTGCCTGTGCACAGTCCCCTCTTCTGACTCCATGCCACTAAGAAGAAAGCAGCATGACCTGTGGAAAGCTTCCCCTAAAGGGCTTATTGCAGCATCTGCTGGAGATCTTCCAAGGAGTAATGCTACCCTGCAGTGTAAAGAAATGGTTTGATAACACTCCTTCTTAGCTTGGAGAGATAAAGGCAGCAAGAAGAGATTTAATTTACGCTTCAGAGACTCACAGTTGTCTTCTAAGGACATGGTCTGACTCTGTTAGCTTTTCTCACAAAAAAAATATAAAAACTGATGGGTCATGTTAACAATGTAATTATCAGTGGCTCAGGGATGGCATACACATTCTCTGCCTGAGATTTTGCCTAGAGCTATATTTGTCTAAATAGTCAAGTAATAAAATCCAGCCAATTACATTCTAGAGTGGGCTAAAGGAAAAGTGAAACCAGCACCATTACAAGTCATGGAAGATTTATTTTTCTAAATTCTTGTTTCCTTAAATAGATTCAATGGAAATTCTTGCAAGAACCAATTTACATCAAGTGATAATAGGGTGAAATGTTGTTCTGACAGAGAACAAAATGATTCCGTAAATCTCCAAGTATCTGTGCTAATTTTGAAGTAGCTGCAAAAACCTCTGTGGCTTCCTGAACAAACTGTTATTACTTACAGTATGCACGTCCAGTGCTCATGAAGCTTAACCTGGACATTCCACAGCACAGGAATGAAAAATCTCTTATCACAAATACAGCATTTTTTCATGTCTGCTGCATACTGCAGGTATGACAGTAAGAAACACACACCATAAACAGAGGTCACTCAACATGGGAATTCTGTTCCCCTCGTGAACTGCCTTTCTTCTCCCCTGTGAACTGGTTGAATTTGCTTGCTTTTTTTTTTTTTTTTTTTTTTTTTTTTTTTTTTTTTTTTTTTTTTTACCACTTAATATTTTTTGTTTCCTCTTTCCTCCTCTGCCCACAGCAGTTCCTAAGATCATTTTAGAGAAAAAGTTTTCATTTTCCTCCGCACACTATATGCAGATATGCAGACACACTCATCTACCACTTAATGGTATGTAAATTGGTGATGTTATACCAGTATAAAGGTGGTGTGAAAGGGCAGTTTGGCTCCATCTAGTCTTCATCTGTTCAAGCTCATACTAGCACATTGAGTTCCAAATAATTAGGAGCTTCTCTCCAGCTGGTGTTTTGGTAAAAAACGTGGTTGAGCAACCAGTCTGGATTTTCCAGATCTGAAAGAGTCTGAAGATGCCTTGAACATTACATACACTTTCCTAATATGTTTTCAGTGTCAGCTATAGCACAGCAGTGGGTGGAATGACAAATAAGTATTCATTGGGAATGAACTGCCACTGTCAGGGGTTCAGAGGAGTTCAGAGCATTAAATTTATATTTATTTACTAGTGCTTTTCACTGTTTACCAGGATTTCTCTCCCATCCAATCCATTCAACTATACTCAAAGAAGAATTGTTTAGTTGCCAGACCTCTCTTGGACTTTATCTTCTACAAAGTTTGCACACTGATGAAGGAACAAAGGAATTTTGAGTAATATTTTTTACATTCAGGTTTGACTTCTGGTCCTGTTAGTGATCTCCTGTGCCACTTTTCAATGTGAGTTTTTTGGAGACGGTGCACAAGGTTAGTGGTGTGTGTATAATGTAACTTAATGTTACTAATTAGATTTATTTCTTTTTAAACTAAGTGATATATTTCTCTTTAATAGGTTGTGAAGCAACAAATGGATAAGATGTCAAACATGCTCACCTCTCAACCTCTCCTTAATTGTGTATTTTAAAAGTGAGAAGGGAATATGAGGGCTGAAACCATTCAGTGGAAAACTTATCATGCCATTACAGAGGCTTCTGGATATTGTAACTCTATTTCCATTGGACTTCCTTCCAAAAACTAAGGCGGTTTCTGTTAATAGTTAGAGCATAGTGAAGATTTCTAACTTAATCATCTGAAAGACTATTTTAAAGAATGACTTACATTAACAAGTATTACCAGCTTCCTGCTCAGACTAAAAAGAACTTATTCTTTTAGTACAACTAACTCCAGAGTTGGATTTTTTTCCTGTCTTCTGCCTCCTCTTGTCTTCATTTCCTTGGGTTTCTACAAATATACAGTAACAATTAGTTATGACTCAGACCAAGGTGGTTAACACAGTACTATTAATAAAACTTTTCTGGGGAATTATAAACTACTTTTGCATTCATAGGTAGCAATATTTATCCATGCATTATTCATCAGGCGATGATGAGCTGGATAGGGAAGATTGTATTAGTGTAGATAAATTAAGAACAGATGAATACCTCACCTTAAAAATCAAACTGCACATGGATTCCTTTTCCCTTTGGGTTCTTTAAAGTGTTCTTTCCCTTTTCTCTCCTCACTTCTTTAATTATTTATATAATTCTTGTTATTCTCTCTCTGCATTTCCAAGCTTCATTCAATTATAGCATTATGGGAGGAAAACTAAAACAAAAAGTATCACCATTAAAATCACAATAACAACAGAATTGAAAACAGTGGATATTTTAATTGCTTGATTAAAACAACTCCCAAAATTGTTATTTGCAGTTCCATCATTTAACTGGAGGGAA
Organism: Phylloscopus trochilus trochilus; assembly: GCA_016584745.2. Lineage (NCBI taxonomy): Eukaryota > Metazoa > Chordata > Aves > Passeriformes > Phylloscopidae > Phylloscopus > Phylloscopus trochilus. The sequence goes on along the minus strand of WQNJ02000546.1, from coordinate 53,717,956 downwards.
TACTGACTGTAGTTCATTGCATGCTATTCAGATACAAAGAAGTATCAAGAAATTCTTTCCACAAATACATTAGAATTCTTCAATGGAGCTAACCTAAATTATTGTCCATAACTGGGGCTCACATAACCCTTGCACATCACATCTTTGAACATACAGAAAATAAAACTGCACCTGAGTTCACATATATGTACTGAAATGGCACTCCTTAGATGAAATAACCAGTAATACCATAGAATGACAGAATGACATTAAACACCAGCTTCAGAACAGTGTAGCTTAGTGGTGGAAGAATTTATTTAGACATGTTGCCTCATCCACAAAATGAAAAAATGGGTATTAATTTATATGATGCTCAGTTCTTATCCCCAAGATGCCCTTAGTTGTACTAGCGCGTGGCCTCAAATGGTTTTACAGTCTTTTTACTAAAAAACACACACACATGCACATAAAGACTCCAAAACTTCAAAATCTTGACCAGCTGAGATAACCTATTAAATAACGTTTAACAATCCATCAAATAGTCATTAATATGCTGTTCATTTAATTTTAAATGAAACAGCATTAGATCTGATGAAAAAAAGTGGCAATACTTTTCATCAACAGTAAAATTTAAGTGGGAAAATGGCCTGTGTTTTCAATAAGCATTTCAGCACAGTTGCAACTCTCTGATTTAAATATTTGAAATATTGGGGAGGCTTTGCTATTTATAGTAAGGATTTCACAAAGGGACTAGGAAATACCTGAATGAAAATTTTTCAATTTTCCAGACACATCTAACTGCCACACTATAAAGAAGTTTTCTCACTTTCTGATTTACATATCACTAAAAACTTTCCTCTGTGTACTATTGCTAGGGTGGGAGGTACATCTGGAGGGGGAGGATGAGAAGAATAGGACATTAGGAAGAAATTCTGACACCACAAGTTACTGCAAAAGAAAAAATAGGTACTGAAAATTTTCTGTCCTTGTTTATTTTCCTTTCCTTCTCATAACTAACTCAGTTCAAAGCGCAGTGCTTTCCTGTGTGACATCTACTTCAGATTTCTTCCGAAAACTGTGCAGATTTGCATGATACCTTCCTTTTTTATTTTTGATTTTAATCAAGAGGTAAAAAACAAACCATCATGTATTTGAAACTGATTGTTTTTCAGTACAATTTAATGGAAAAAGTATAGGTTTGATTATTATTAAGCTATATATATATAGTTACATATACACACACAAGCAACTGTACACACCTCCTTTCTGTGGCTTGGAACAACTGCAAAGGACAGATGGACTTGGGTGAGGTTTCACAAGTACCACAAAAGGTCTCATGTACTCATTTGTTTACACCAAGTATTTAAAAACACATAAATCAGCCACTTCAGGGCAAGCAAAACAAAAAACCAACCAACCAAACAAAAAACTAAGCAAACAAACAAACAAAAAAGCACAAAAAAAACCCCAAAACAAAAAAAAGAAGGTACAAGCAAAACACATCGTACAGAAAGCTAATGCATCTGCAGTAACATACAATAAATGTGAAGAATATAATCTGCTGTACCTCATGCTGCTCTTTATAGCATGTTATCCTCCTTACAGTAATGTCTTTATAGGCATCTCAGAAGGAAACAGGAGTAACAGGAGTTACAGGAGTAACAGGAGTATGAAACTGGTTTGCAGTCCTAAAAGACCATAGCCAAAGAGTTCCTGTGCTCCTTTGAGGCTAATGTAGAGCCTGTGATTCAACACAAGAGAAACAGTTCCTAAAACAGCCTTGGCCCATTGTAGCACACAAGGCTTGACAAGAACTGAATCCTATCCAGTAACGGACAGAGCTATGCTGAAGAGTGGGATTACACACATCAAGTGAGAAATGGCATCTGAAAACAATAAATCTCTTGAGGGGATGTTTGAGGAAACTTTGAAGAGAAAGGAAACTTTTCCCCTCCCCAGAAGCCTTTTTAGCATTGCACTGTGTAGGAAGAAACACTTAATTCCCAGAGAGGCTGGAGGGCTTACAATTCAATGAACAACTTTCGTTTATATAATCTTTCAAGAACAAAGTTCAGTGGTCAGTTCTCAAACCTTTTCCTTCCACTTAGCTCCTGGCAGTCAGAACCTTGGCCCCTGACTACCCAGTAAATTCCTGGAAGTAAATGACTCTTCTGAAAGAAAGCAGTGGTAGCATAAAGACAGGTCTATCTACATGTTCTGTGCAAACAGAAGAATCCTTTCCTTCAGAAAACAGTACAATTATCCAGCTCTAATCTTCTTCTCTCTTCTTTTCTTCCCCCTAGAATCTATATTCTTTTATCCCTAGAAAAGAATATAGATTTCTTTTCTATATTCTTCCTAGTTGCTGAGACTGCAAGTCAGCTAACAGATCTGTACCACCAGCATTCTCAGCATTGTACAAAGCAGAAATACTTAACATGCCTATCTGTCTGTATTTGAAGAAGCTGCACTTCCAGTTCATACTTGGATTTCTGTGGCAGGGTGCTGCACACTCCAGAAAGCAGCTGTTCCATGTGAGACCCTCAGAGAACTTTGTGGCAATCCACATACGAAAATGCACATCCTGCTTTTAGCTTAAAGTCAGCAGGGTTTATCTAACCATCAAATTTACAAAGCCATTTTTATATATTTGGTGAAACATTTATGTGGTTAGTCAAATGTGTAAGTCCATGAAGTAGTGTAGGAAAGGATCTAATTATCCCAGTTAGTGGCTGGATCCATTCTTCTCCCTTTCTGTTGGAAATAGCTTCAACTAAGCTTGAGCTCCTTGTGAATAGGAGAGAAGAGGCCTGAAAATTTTGCACTTTCAGTATACTCACAACTGACATTCCTCAGAGATTCTTAATTACAGCTTTCATGTGAAGGATTTTTAGGGATAAGCTTTTTTTCTTTCTATTCATTTCTGGACAGCTAATTTGAAACTGTGCAAAATCATATTTCCCCAGGCAAAAAAAAAAAATCAATATACTCTCCACTCACAATATTTTTGTATATAATTCAACAATCCTCCATGCTGCTATTGTGTGTTTTCACCAATATAAAAACACTTTTCAGGAAGGATGCCACTGGTAATCATTATACTCCTTGTAAGTTCTGCAGCAATATGAATCAAGGCATAGCAAAATTCATGGCATGTTCAGATTCACAGGTTGTGTTAGGAGATATCAGGTTTTAACTAACACTGCTTGTAGTTCAGCTGAAGCAAGTTTGTGTACTGATGCTAAACAAGACCTTAATTTTGCTTAAATAACAAAAGGCAGACAAACCTTGCATGTCTTGCTGATCTGAATGCAGAAAACCAGACAAAAAGTCATACAACTTCTGTATTTAAACATGGTCTTAATGGCAAAACTGTTGCAAATCCCAGCAACCCTGGACAGCCCCTGAACCTCCTCTTCTCTGAATTCAGACTTTTGTGTTTTAGCACAGGCCAGATGTAACAAGAGGAAAGAGCAAAGTTTGTACCACTGCTGTGCGTGATGAATTTGCATAATGTTACAGCATGCTAGACAAAATTATCCATTATTCATTGCAAAGAAATTATCCAGTCATTCAATATATGCCAACAGTCAAAGCAAAAATATCAGTATCAAAATTTCCTTAATCCAAATCACTATTAACTTCATTATGTTCTGTCACATCTTGAAGAAGCTGCATTTAATTTAATGAGCTGTTTCTATCCCCTAAATAAAGAATTTTAGCAGCAGCATAACTGTAAGACAACACAGAAGACCCTAAGGCAGTTTCTGCAAGCTCTAATAACCACTGCATATTACAATACCATTCACTTGCTGCAATTCATTGAGCACTTGTTTATGATATGAGAGCTTTAAAAGAATTCATGCTTGGGTTCATGCATAAGACAAGATTGTATTGCTTAATATTTAAATGGGCAAAATTGCTTTAACGGGAATGGAGGTACAATATCTTATCCTTCACCTACTTATTTGTTCCCTGGTTTTCTAAACATAATGGCTCCATAAATTTTCTGGCCCGGTTTGCTAAGAAATCACAATGGATTGGCCTTTCCTCAGATCTGCATCTGCTGTCAGTGTTCCTCACTGATGTTACACCCTTAAGTTTCCTCCAAGTTTTTTAGGCTTTCCTACTTTGTGCTTTCTCTCACTTAGTTTCTTCATAAATTGTTTAGCTCACCTGCAGCTAGTCCATATATTCAATCACTACTTCTAAGCCTTCAAAGCAAGCCCTCAAAGACTTGGAAAAAACTCCAAATGAGTGCCATGAAGGAGTTATTTAGAGAATGATTGCATGGTATCTGGTAGGCTTCTTACTCTTATGGAAGTCCCCTGGCAATAGTGACACTTTACTCAAGTGACAGTAAGAAATTAAAATCCTGTCTTTCCAGGGACATGCACAAACACTCCTCATCATGGACGTCAGCTGCAGTTTTGGTGTCTGACATACACTGAACAGAATTTAGCAACTGACAGGCAGAAGCCAATCTCCAAGACAGAAGGGTATATGTTCAAATCACACCAATTCATTCTGATAACATCGAAAATACAGGATAGTCAAAGAAGTGTGATCCAGTGACATGCAAGCTATAAAAAGCGTCTCTTTCACTCCAATGGAAATGGAGTCCAAGCGGCAGAGGTAGCTTACTACCTACCACAAGTCATTTAAAGATGCACTTAGGGAGCCCTATATTATCTCATTTATAGAGTGTTTTAGTGAGGGAAATGTTGACTAAAAAGTAATGTGGGATGAGATTCGGGTGCTTAAGTATGGCCATCTAGTGCCATTTTAGATATACCCTTCTGTCTGAGACATCTGCAAAATACTTAGAGGAGGCATCTGAACAGATACTAAATACCTATACTGAAACACCCAGAAATTTATCTCAAAATGCGCAAAATGCAGAATAATTAGAGGCAGTAAGAAATGAGAAAAACATTTTAAGATGAATAAACAGTAAACAGGTAGATGCTTAATTAAGGAGTCTACTCTTGCTTCACTGGCTGAGGGCATTGTAGGGCAGACTAAGGGATTTCTGTTTAGCAGGTTACTAGCTTGAAATCTTTGAAGTTATATAATGGGTGCAAAAAACAGGAACTCACTTATGTCCTAAAACTCACATCATCCTTCAGGTTCATGAGCAAACACTTAGGCTCATAATAATTCCATTGCTGTCATGAACAAATAGGTCAGCTGATCACATAAAAAGTCTATTGATCATCATCAGATTCTCCAAAACCTCATTTCCAGGTGTCAGAACATCTAATCAAAAACTAAATTAATATGTGTCATTGTCAGCATTATCTATTTCTGTTCATACTTAACAATTAGAGAGAGATAATTCTTATTTTAATGTGAACAGAGCAAATGCAGGGGAGGCATGGGAAGGATTCACATGGCTATATGTAATAATACCTTGCAGGAGTAACAGCTATGCTAAAAGCTAGAATTATGACTCCTAGGAAGTTTGGAGTACTACTTTGGAGCCTGCTAAGAAGTGAGTGTGGAACGGAGTAGCTGGAACATTTCACAAGGTAACTGGCATCATGCTGTGGCATAGATGAGGAGGATGGACATTAAATGAAAGCAATTAAAAAGCATTGCATTCAAATGTGCGACTATTATGCCCACACTGCAGAAGACAGCAGGAGGCAGTGAATCATCCAACATTTAAATCAACACCCCCTTAAAACAAAATGTATTCAGATCAACGTGGGTATCTCCAACGGGCTCCAAAAGTTCTGACAACGCGTGGCATGGGTTACTCACATCTTGCTCTGCCCGTGATGCAGCCACCATTTAGTAAGAAACTTGATTCAGAGGCATAGAGAGTTTCTGATGAATCATAAAATGTTCAGTGTCTGATTTAAGGGGCTTTTGTCACCACTGTAGATTTTCTAGTGCTAATTTTATGTAGGAAAGGGCTTTCAGGGACAAAATGATGATACTGTTGAGGGGTGGTGGGGAGGAAAAAAAGAGAAAGGAGAAACAAATTCAAGGGTCCTGGAAATTGACAGTGAAAGTGCTGTGGCAGCAGCACGTATGTTTTCTACATTTTTGCTTTTGTTTTTTATAATAAGTGAATATTGAGGAGACATTAATCAAGTTGTTAAAAAATCTGGCAGAATGAATGTGTCATCAAAACTCCTTTTAAAATAATATTCTATTAAAACACTTTGAAGGATTTCTATGGAAACAGTAGGCTGTTACAATGGGAAATACCCAGCATAGCTGAAAATGTCAATCTTTCTTTCAGCAGTGGACTGGCCATAAAAAGGGATTCAGTGGAAAACTGGTATCACTTGGAAGCAAAGCCTCACGGAAAGAAAGTATAGCAATGCGGGAACATTTAAAATACAAGTCAAAGAAAGTGATTGCCTTGCTGAGTAGCAAAAGCACCATGCTAACAATAAAATATTCAACTACACTGCCTTTTACTTTGGAAGACTGTATTTGGATGTATCAGGATATAGCATCTATGCAGAATATTTCTTGCTGCTAATATTTTTTGCACTTGGAGGTAACTTCTAGTGACAGAAAAAGAGGGATGGCTCACAGATTGCCCACTTTATAGGTTTTTCATATAACTGATGACACTCTACACCACTCACGATCAGCAGTACTGCCTCTGCCTTATCTACTGCCTACTTATGCCTTCTCTTTGATTGTACCATTTTTAAGGTCTTATTTAATCCTTATATGTGCCTTTCCCAGTGCTCAGAGTAGAAGTACTTATATTTTAAAAGAAAACCCTGAAACCACATTGTATTCTTTAAAATAGTGTAAACCAAGAAAGAACTGCTCTTGCTCTTTTCAGAAGGCCCTCAGTTATACACACACCCCTTCCCATGCTCTTCCCACACACACAAATCCTATGACTGAAATAGTTCTTCCTAAAGCACGAAATATTGTGAAGGCTCACTTTAAATCTCAGACTCTTAATCTCACCAAAATCTCTAAACCGTATGAAAAAGGAAATTAGCCCTCTTCCTGTACTCTACTTGTTTCACAATAGATGGGAAGAGCATACCAGTCCTTATTATCGACATGCACTCCAGTAACTTGGAATAAAGCAGGTTCCAAAATGCTTACAAAAATGGTGATATTTTCCCTATAATTTACAAAAGGATGCAAGGAAGCACAGAAACATCATAAGCATACTTTTTATGAGTACTTCTTAAATTCTGCCTCTGGAATTCTGGATGGCCACCCCTTGCTGGTTTTGCACAAAAACTGGGGTCAAAGGATTCTCCTGGTGGCAAGCGGCAGTTAGGATAAATGAAGCACTGACTCACTGGTAATATATGGAGTAGAAGCTACTGGTCTCAGCTACCGTAATGCAGCTGTGTTAGACTGGTATCACTGCTTCCTTTACTGATCAAACACATGGATTACTGTCAAACACTAATAAATTCATTGTTTTTTTTCCCTATGTTTCTTATTTCCCAAGAACAAAATGCATTTCACATACGGACAATGAAATCTGCAATGCAGTGACATAACTTGAATGAGACATTGCCTGTTGCTCCTGATTGTTATTTGTTGACAAGTCCATTTATTTAAGTGTGCCAAAGTAATAACAAGTTGGAATCTAAGATAAGCATTCCAGAACGCATTATTGAGGAATGCTGTGGGCAGCATTGTGTTTCATGCCCTGTGTTGCCTGTTGTATCAGTAATGAGTTCATGACTAAATATGTTTTTGGGCATTTGCCAAACTAATGTGATTGTGAAAGACTGAGGACCACAAGAATGATGGCCTGATACTACATAGCCCAGAAATACAGAAAGTCTTTGCTAGACCAGCAGAGGATTTCTCAGTAATCATCTGTAAATTATGCAATTACAGCCGATTAGCGTCAAACTCAAGTGGACACAGGGATTGAATCAACACCATACAATCACACTGCACAGAATAAAAGAGCACTCCACTACATTAAAATAGGACTTAAGAAATAAGGATGACATATCTGCTCAACAAGTTTTATTTTATAAATGATATATTTTTTTTTCTCTGCAGACTCAGCTCTCAATCACTTTATATAAAGATTAAAAAAAAAAAGAAAAAAAAAAGCTTGGAATACATACCTTACTTTGGAAAAAGTTCCAATGCTCAGATGCTTATAAGCAGATAGAATATCCTGATCCTATAGCAGCCAGCAAAAAGAAAACCTAATAAGTACAAGCTCCTTGTGAAATTTTTGGGAATTCTGCCCCCAGCTACAATTGGATCCGTTGGTTTAATTTTCAAAAACAACTAGTGTCTTATGCTTGATTTGAAGAGGATGGAAAATTCCTAAGGGACAATACCTTTCAAAAACCCTGCTTCTCTGAGAATGCTTTGAACTGCATATCCCAAGTATGACCTATCTTTACATAACTAGTCTCTTTTTAAAACTTAGGCTGTTTTCTGGTTGCAAATTCGAACACTGAGATTTTTAAGTATAGTCAGAACTGAATCTTAAGATTAGTACAATCAGACAGTAAATAAAAAGTCTCTTGAAAGCAGGGAGTTTCTCTTTTAACAAGTTAAGTAACTTACCATGGCTAAATTAGGAAATATAGCAAATATGCAGTTTGAGGTATTAAAAAAATAATTCACTGCATAAAATACTTCATACAAGTATAGAATATCATAAAGACTTCTTTGGACAGAAGCAAAAATTCACCATTTTATCATTTCTAGAAATGATAGGAGGTTCTGAAAGGTTCAGATGGAGAAACAAATTTCTGCAGCAAATTATACACCAGACTTTTGACTTTTTTAGTCATTACTCCATCAGTCTAGCCATTTACCGGGTGAGTAACTGCTCATCTGTACAAGATTTGTGTTCACAACTGACAGTAACTGTCTCACATCCAGAACGTAAAATCATTAACTCATGTAGAACAGAATCATGAAAATTTGCCTTGGGTGAAAATCTCATCATTATATTGTAGGTTTGAAGAATAAAAACATCTAGAAACTAATAAAGTAGCAATATTGTGAAGACTTCTGTCTGTTGGGAATTCGTGTAAATAATTTTAAACAAAAGGGTGCAATTACTGGCTGGCAGTTCTTTCTAAAATGACATATGGCATCACTCCTGACATCACAAGACTAATGGTGCTACATGATTTTTTGTTGTTGCTTTCTTGTGATATTACCAGAAAGGGAAGTGTTTCAGTAATTCCCAGTGGATGTGTTATCTCTTGGATTTTCACTCATTGAGAAGCACTGGTATACAGTGAAAATGGTTTGCTTACAGATTGATGTTATTTTCCCAAATTGTTGCCCTGACTCGTTCCCCAAAGCTTACACTAGCTGCTTTTAAAATGTCCTTTAAGCATGTGTCTTTCATTCATAAAATCAAAAGCATGGTATCTTTTAAAAAATGTAATCCTGAAGAACTGATCTGTTTTGAATTCTACTGTTTTTCTTGTTGACAGAAAAATACATGCATCTCAGATGGAAATACTGAATCAAAGTATTTGATTGTGTTAATAGCCTTCATATGGGTAAAGCAAAATTAACTAGAAGAAATATATCTGTGCACAAAAACAAAACCAGCGACTGAGTATCTTGAGCGGGGAAAAAAAAACTCTTTGAAGAACTTAGGACCTATGTCAATTTTAGAGGTAATTTAAAGTCATTCTGGTACAGCTGAACTAATGAAACCTGCATCCTTACATATGTATCCCTTTTGTCTCATGAAGAACTTCTCCTTGCATTAATCCACTTCCCTCCCATTTTGTTCCCAACACCCTAGGATGGTGTCTCTTATCCACCAGAGAAAGCATGTCACTTATCCAGAGAGGAAGTGGGGTCTGAAAGCCTTCTCAGGCAGAGGTCACAACATCTGTTTTTCCTGTTTCATCCTTACTGCATCTTCCTTCAGAGCTCACTACCCAACTCAACTGATCACCTCCAGAAACCTGCACAGACAGACCCATCTTTGAGATGTCTACTTGACTGCCAAGCCTGACTGAACACGACCATGAGTTAAATAACAAAATTTGTGTCAGGGAGAGTGAAGGATGGAGAAGAGCAGAAAGCAAAGAGATCCAAAGACTGATAGGTACAGGCATATGAGTTACTTAATTCTAGTCTCCTTACAAGGAAAAGGAATCAAAAATAAAAATTAGATATCTAAACCAGTGAGGGGATGTACCAGAAGAGGCTATAATACATAACAAGAGTCTTAAAGGCACCTAGCTGTAACACACCAGAGATGAACACATTTATTAAACCTTTGTCTCAAACTAAGTGTGAATAAAAGATTATTTCTTTCTATCCAATTCAATAAAAAGGTATCCTCTGTAAGCCCACAAGTTAGCTTTACATGAATTTGTTTTAACTCAAGAATAAAGGATTTCAATGTTACTTGAGAACAAGACTGGACTTTTTCCCTGTATTACTCAAAACCTGTTTCAGATACAGTCTGAGCTAGGGAATATTAATCAGGGTGTAACTGGCTGATTGTATTTGGTAAAACATTTAATTGGAAGTCAGCATGGAACTGGGGCAGGATCTGAAGTCTCACTGCAACCATCCCAAGACCATTTGCACATACATATGTGAAATTTTGATGGCTGCTTTTCTTTGGCAAGTGTCCCTTTCATCAGTCACAGACACTGTGCAGGAATCAATTAAAGTTCAGTGCATTATTCACCAGAGATGAAATTCTGGAATATAAACCCCTCCAGACTCTCTTAAAAAATCTGAGACCACTTCTCTATTAATCTATCAGGTTCATGTCAGGCTTTCCTTCCTTAGGAAACATCCTCAGTGGCATGCTTAGTAACCCAATAAAAAAGAATAATACCAGTCTGCTTGCATGAGCATTGGAGAGCACCAAGTACAGCAATGTCGGAATGAAAAAATTGAGAGTATGAAGTAAGAGTATGACAGGAATGGCTATGCAGTTTACCAAAATCCAATTTGCCAGATGGTTTTAGAAGTAGAAAAAGGAGGGAAGAACATGGAAAAATATTCCCCAGCAGGGCTTTCCTGAAGATCTCATGCTGCTGCTAAAAAGAAGAAAATTACAAAAGTCCAGGTCAGTGCAGAATTCCTACTGTTTCTGCCAATAGAAATATGAATGTGTCCAGGGGTAGAGCATTTACGCTTAGAACAGGTGTTGATGTCAGTATTTTCAGCACCAATATCCTCCTCATTAAAGAGGTTAAAATGTGAAAGCAAAAAAAGCCCAAACCTAACAAAACCACAATGACACCACACTCAAAAGCCTGATTGATATGAACTGTAAATACTCTTATTAAACTTCTCAAAAATTTTCTTTTGTTTTGTCTACAGCTAATGGCATATATTTATGCATAGGAGCTACTGGTACTTTAAGGGCCACTTATAATTTTACTGCAATTTTTAACAAAAATAAATAAACAGTCAAACCTTTTAGATTGTAATCCAGGGAGGAAGACATTTTTCTTATTGGCATTCAAGTGGTTCACCAACACTGACTGTTTTTGTAACACTGGCCCCTTTGTTAGAGATAATAATACTGGGGATGACCTAGAGAGGTAAACCATACATGTGGTTTTTAAGATTCACTGTGGTGTTGGCTTCTGTTTGATCTTCGTAAAACACGGGGATGCAAGGTTCAGTGTTTACAAAGATCACTTCCAGCAGCTTGGCCATGACTTTCTCACTGTTATTTCTGTTTTGCTTCTTGTACTCAGGCATTTGCACTTTGATTCAGTAGTCCTGAAAATGTGTTTGTTGCTCAGCTTCCCAACTTATTTTCTCAAGCTGAATTCATCATGGTGTAGATGAGGTATTGAAGAGATTGCTTGGTGTGTTCAGAACAGGATGTAAAGTCATGATGCTTCCATAGCCCTGAGCTGGTTTACCTGTGTGTTGGACTCAGGAGAAGATGGTAGGAGAGACTGCCACTGCCTTACTGACAGCCTGCAGGGAAACAGGAGAATTGCTGTGAGTCTTTGGAGCCTATTTCACTGTCTATATTAACTACTTCTTTGGAGTTAACAGGATGAGCCTGCTGACCTCCAAGGAGAACACCCTAGGTTTTGTACCACTTTGCCTGACCTCCCTTGATGCAAGGATTTTAGAGCTTGGAGTGCATAGGACAGGAGATGCAGAGGACAATCAACTGTTTTCTTGCCAAATAATTGTTAAGAGATTATGGGGCATCACATGTATTTGAAGTAAAAATATTTCACAGCTTACATATTTACTGGTTCCTTCTAATCAACCTTTATGCAAGTAAATTTGTTGTCTTTTTTCCAAGTGTCCATTAAATGGTCTGTTCCGTTTTCTGTTTACAGGCTTTTCATTTTACTTCTGAATTATGTCCTTCAGGGAGATACTATAACCGTTATCTAATAAAGGTTGTTACAAACTTCATGATTCTTAACATATAGATCCTTCAGAAAAAGGAACTGCTTAAAAAATGATAACAGAAGTCAATAGCACAGTTCTTGCTTCCAGACAATGACAGATTTCTCAGACAGCTATCACTAGGATTATAGCTTCTGAACCTCTGGCTGCAGATGATTACATTTAATTTTTTTTAAGGGGTGAACAGTTCAATGATTGTAAAAATAAAGGGAGAGGAAGTATAGAAAAAGAGGAAAATTCTATCTCAGGAAAAAAAAAAGGCTCTGTTCCATTTTAGAACAGCAAGACTTTCTAGAAGCAGCTAGAAAGTAGAAACTTGGGGTGGAAACAGTCCCCAGCAAGAGGATCTCATTTTATTTTGATTTTGTCTAATTACAACACTTTGAAACTCTGATTTTATGCATTTACAATAAAATAGGTTTAACTTAGACCTTCTCTCAGGAAAATTCCAACTCAAGAAAAAACTCTGTACAAGAACACGTGTATTTCTAACATAGCAGCTTTGTAAAGAATTTAGTAAGGATACATAGTAAAAGAGGAAGGAATTAGTCATAACTTATGTATAGATACGAGGCCTTGGGAACACCTCTTTTGTACTCCATGATGGCTTGATTCCAAGTCCCTACATTAATATTTCACTGTTCCTGAGAGGGACATCTTGCTTTGGTGCCATCTGCAATTAAAACTGATTTCTTCAACGCTTCATTAACGCACACCAAACTTAGAAACAGCAGGGGCTTCAGTAATTTTTAAATATCTGTGAGTAGTTATGCACAGCTAAAATGAAAGCCTGTCTGAATCCTAATCTGCATCTCAAAGTTTATCAGCAGGTTTCTAACTTTCTTAAAATCTTCTCAGGAAGCCTCACAAAAGATCTTTTCTAAGCTTTTTGAAATACAAGTCTGAAAGTTTTTCTGTGTGGGAACATGCTTATGGATTTTACATTAAGGCAAACCAGAAAGCTCTCAACTCTATGGGGATTAATAACCTCACAAAATAATAGACTGTCATGTGTATATTATTTACATGACATAGGACTTTCCACTGAGACTTCCATCACAGGAAGAAAACAGAACAAGTGCAAGTGAAATATTGTAGGAAAGAACACATGGCAGCTGAAGAGTAATAATTCCTAAAGCAAGAAAGATGAAAGTTATTAATCAAAATTGTTAGTCTCTTCCTGCTTCTCCACTCACTTCAAAATACACAAGTTGATAAATTAGTAGCATGTCAACATAGAAAAGAGGCTTTTGAATTTGGTCCCCTAATTGGACATAGAAATGTATTCAGAAGAAAGTTTAAAGGGTTTATGTGAATTTAAGTTTGTCCAATTTACAGCTTCTTCCAGCCTTTCCACATGTGGAAATTCACTTGGAAAGTTCCAGAGATATAATTTTCATCCTCCTAACGTCACATCTCATAGAGTTCACAGTTTGCAAGAATATGAGGGACTAAAATGTTACCTGACATTGGTAATTGCAGACAGACCAAACCAGAGCACATCTACTTACCTCTGGGATTGCAGAAACCCATGCCCACTCACCCTACCCCTATGAGACAGAGCAGTTCAGGATTATACAGATGAGAAAAATGACTTATGAAAAATGAGTTTGCAACCTCAGCTGGGCTGGCCAGTTATAGCAGAGAGGAAAAGTGCTAGGATTGAATTATGGCAGTGATTTGCTCACTACTGTTTTACAAACTCTTAAAGCAGTCCACGGAGGAGAAGAGAGGGGATAGTCTTTGCTTAGTTTTTTCTAGAACAGTAATAACAAACAATGAAAGCCAATGCATAAATTTTGCCTCAGGCTTTTTTTTTTTTTTTTTTCTTCTAATGTTAATTTTTCTACTTCAAATCCTACCAGTTTATCATTTGCTCATTGCCACTCATATACAAGTATCAATCCAACTCAAGAAATGCTAGTTTCAGGGGTTTTTTTGGTTTTTTGGGTTTTTTTCTTTGGAAGATGGACTGACCGTATTTGGTTTTGATTACTGGTCTTTGAACTTATTTAAGTGCGGTCATGTTCTGAATATATCACTCCGTAAATATGTCATGGTAGGGTTTCATGTTTACTGATTCTCAATTACTTCCAGATCAAATTTATTTGGTTTGAAACTAAAAAGATGGTACATGTGCTTGGTTTTGGGTTGGGGTTTGTTTTGGTTTGTTTCTTTTTAAGCATGTGAAGGGGAATGGAAACGGAAGCAAGGTTAACCAGTATTATGCTGTCAGCCATGTCTCTGGAAGTTAGATTGTCTTATGCATGCTCTCTATGGCAAAAGATTTTGATGCTGGGATTTCACTGAGGAATCTGCTTGTGATGTGCAAGAAAGCATTCCATAGTTTTCTTCTCATAGGCCTGCAGGCACTCTAGAGGCAAAGGGATTGAAATGTAATGACAGACTTACTCTCACAAGTCAAGCATGCATATGAAAGTGGTAATACACATAGGGAATGGATCTGTTGACTAAGAACATGCCATTTTCACAGTCATTTTTTTGTCTGTAACCACACTTCAAACTCCACACAAAGTTCTGTTTTTCTCTGTTGTGGTACAGCAGATGTGAAGCATTTAAAACCTTTTAACAGGACTCAATCTACAGCTAAATGACAAAACCCTGACAAAATAATCCTTGAACTTGCATCCTTGATAATTTTAATGTCCTGTGACAGGGTCAAAAATCTTGGTAAATCAAAATTCTCACACTGGAAAAGCCAAAACAACACCGAGTCATGACTCATTGGATGGTAAGAGAGCAGATGTCTCCATGTAGTCTGGATAGTTTTAAAGTTTTCAAAAGTTTTAAAGATGCAATTTAAAAAATACCTCAGCTTCCCAGCTGTATTTGCCCACCACGATATAGTGGACAAAGAGACAACATATGGGGTTTGGTTTCTGGGAAATCTCAACTGCCTTCCTGCTGATATGCATGTTTCTTCAGTTCAGTGGAGAGTCTACCTCCCCTTGAAAGTGTCATGTATTATACCTCCCTTATAAAGTGAGGAAGGGGAACATAGGACACCTCAGAAGACAGCTGCATCTTGCTAAAACAAATATGCCAAAAGGAGCTTCTGCAGAAGGAAATTAGCAAATGAGAAAAAACTCCCCCTATCTGCTAAAAAACAAGAGGCTGTTTGGCTCATCAGTAATTTTTCTTGACCTAGCAGAATACCACTGGCACAGCGAGCATCATGTGTTAGTTTGTCTATAACAGTTACTCTTTTTTAAAGGTAATAGTCCTAGATTCCCATTTTACAACACACCCTGGAGACACGAAACAAGTCAAATTATCCATATTTTGCAATAGTTTCTTGGCATGATCCATGCGGCAATTAAAAAATTTTAATGGAAATTGCTGCCACAATTTGCAGGCTTCCTTAATCCAGCTGTGCTATCTGCAGCACCTCCAGGCACTTGTCTTGTTCTCATAATACAAAATCAGCAATACCATGGCAGGTCTTGAGGGGATCTCTGATGATGATGATAACTTAGAAAAGAATGCCAGTTGGCAGGTGGTTTTTTTGGGGGGGTGTTTATTTTGGTGGGTTTTTTTGGTGTTTTGTTGTTGTTGTTTTTTGTTTTTGTTTTTGTCGTTGTTGTTGTTTTGTTGGGTTTTTTGTTTGTTTGGTTTTTTTTGTTGTTTTGTTTTTTTTCCTCTTGTTTATTTATCTAACTGTTCTTTTACCAGGAAATATCACATGGACAAATGAAGTCTTCTATTGTGAAGGTATCTGGGCCAAGTAGCTCTAAATGATTTTAACACAAAATTAATTAAAACAAAAAAATTTAAACACTGTAATTCTAAACATGGCCTTCAGCTACATACATGCTAAGCTACAGCAATTGCAATGCAATAAATCAGTGTGAGAAATATACTAATGAAGCAAAAACCTGATTTCTGCCAGGACAAGGGCAAAGCTCTCTTAAATATTTTGAAACTGCAGTCTTGAAATGATCAATTATCAACAGACAGCTGCATGGAGGTTTTTTGTTTGTTTAGTTTTTAATGAAATTTAGCCTTTCATTGCTGTACTTGGAGTTGGTAACTACCATTTGTTTGGTTCTGACTTGAATAACCCAACATGTTACTTTCTAGTTTTCAATTTCTCATCCTGTTCCATTGCCCATTTTTCTCTTCCTCCTAGTAATCAGGTCAAACATTTCAACAGGAAAAGTGCACAATATCCTCCTGAATTAATTCTGTGTATCTGTCTTATGAGGACAAAAAAAAGTCCAAATTATGTTATATACTCTCCTATGAATACAAAATTTCATTGTTTCTTGTATTTCTTTTGTACTGGATACAAAACTCATTCATATGAGAAAAATCACACCATCATACCTGGACTTGGAGCATTCAATATACTTTTAAAATGTAGTATCATTCTGGGGAGGTGCTCAAGAATGCAGGGAGGTGGGCTGTGAGGGCACATAGAGAGAGAGGAACACAGTCCTTTAAAAGGAATTACCTATATCTGTTTTCCCAGCTTATTGCTCTTTTGCATATTAGTGGCACAGTTCTCCACACTGGCTTGCTGCCCATCAAAGTGCACCGAAGCATAACATAACAAGCCACCCTCCGCCTCACACTTTCCTTTCTGGAGGGCTGCAGTTTCACAAGGGTCAAATCTCTTCTGAGAAACATACTCCAGCTGTTGTTTAATACTAATGCTTATCCATCTGATGGTGTACACTATCTCTGTGTTTCCACCTCCACATAATGTGAACACAAGCCCAAATTCACCAAAGAACAACCTGTCTGACAACAGCCTCAGCTCATCTTTAAGACTCTCAAAGATTTGCCTAGTATGGCCTCTCTGTCCAGCTCTCTAAGGTGGCACTGGTTCTGCATGGATCCCCATTCCCTGTAGCAAGACTGCGGCTGCTCTCTGTCAGCCTTGGAGGAAGCTGACAAGCTGGAACAGGTCCAGAAATCAGTAGCTGCTCATTTCCTGCCTCTGCAGGTGGGATGGCTGTGAATCCATGAGCATGCCTGGCCCCATGCTAGCTTGTTTGTGCCTGGGCTGTCTTTGAAGCCTACGGCCAAGTTACAGAAGAGATCACCTTTTCCCATATATTGCCCAGGGCTGCCTCAGGTTTACTGCTGTTTCCCTGGGTTTCATCACGCAGAGTAGGCAAGGACCCTCACCAGGAAATCCTGAGCCTCTCCAGCATGCTTCACCTCAGAGTGGACTGGAGCACTGGTTCTGCACAAGCCTAGGATGCTGACCAAGGTGGGCCTGTTTGCAGAAGCCTTTACAAGAAGGACAGTAGAAGCTGGGGAACTAAACAGTAAAAATCAATAGCCTTTGCTCAAGACTAATT
Organism: Phylloscopus trochilus trochilus; assembly: GCA_016584745.2. Taxonomy (NCBI): domain Eukaryota; kingdom Metazoa; phylum Chordata; class Aves; order Passeriformes; family Phylloscopidae; genus Phylloscopus; species Phylloscopus trochilus. The sequence goes on along the minus strand of WQNJ02000546.1, from coordinate 53,700,293 downwards.
AATGATTACTTGTTTTAAAACTCCACCAATCTGCATTCCACAAAAATAATTTTCTGATACTATTCATGTGCTGTATCTGCTCTACCTTATTTGAAGTGACAGATTAAATATAAAGCAAGTGGCAGGCAATTTAACCTTCCTCAGCAGACAAATACTGTTTATCTTATCATATAAATTATGAAAACAGACCTAGAGAATTTGGCACAGGAAACTTAACAATAGAATAAATAAAGCTTATGAGAAAATACCAAGCAGTCTATCATTAAGACAAAGGGGTGAAGGGTTGGATGACATGCATTTGAACTACCAGTGTCCATATTGGCTCTGTCAAACTGAAGATTTATAATCATTTACTGCTGTCTTGCTCTAAAGTTAATTGTTAAAATACAGAAACCTGTAAGACTGAAATTTCCTGAAACACTGGTTTTTATTTATTTTTTTAAAATTTTGTCACTTGACATCTCTTCATCTGAATAAAGGATGTGTGAATTAATAATCACATGGATTTTTCAAATCCTCTGACACCACTAGTTTGAATTAAGTGTTACTGGTTTCTAGTTGCAATCAGAAGAACACACAAAAATGGGACAATCAAGACATCACAGAAAGAGAAAAAAAATCATTTAGAATATAATCAGAATTCAGAGGTTAGCATAAAAAGGGAATGTAGGCTAGAAGGAAAGAGTGAGAACAAGTTCTGGAAGAGTAGAACTCAGAAGAGATTTGTATCATCCCCTTGTGACTGAGTCACCATATGGCCCTTGATTAAATTCCTAAAATAATGCTGACAACACTGTACATGTTCCTCATACTGCTACTATGACAAACAGTCCTGACATGAACCATAACTATCAGGCCCACCCTCAATCCTAACCTGTTTTAAACAAAGTTACAGTACACCTTGCAGGCACTTGACACATTCTACACCTTATTTTCAAAATCTGCTGTCTGAACATGTGCAGCCTTACAAAAGGGAAGCTTCAAGGTTCTCAGCTATGTAGGCAACACGAAATTTTGCCATTCTGTGAATGAAGAAAAAATCAGGGCCAAAATATCTCAAGGCACTAACTAGAATACACCAGCAGCTTGGGAAATATGGCTACCCAAGACAAAGGCCGGGGACTTTGGTCTCTTGTACAGCCCTATGTCTTTAAATAAAGACAGAGAGTAATCCATTATCACTGTGATTTTGCCTTCATGAGTCTGTTTTCCTTAAACTAGAGCCTAATTTGCTTGAGCCTGAAAAACTCCTGCCACAGAGTTGCTCTTTCCAAGAAGTACTGACAGTTGAAAGTGTTTTGTATTATATTTAGACAACACCATCTCAGATCAAAAAGACTCCATGACCATTCTGAAATCTTTAAATAAAGGAGAATCTCCTATAGCCAAGACCTGAGTACCAGGGGAAAAGGGGAAAAGCATGCCTACCAGGCAGGAGGGCTGCCTGCTTACCAAGTGAGGGTTAACCCTAAGCTTTAATAAATACAGTTATATTCCCTGCTACAGCTGTGAGACTCCTACAGAAGGATGGCTCTGTCTTGCAGGATTGCTGCAGCAGCCTGGCTGCAACAGACAGTCATGAAGAAGCAGCCCTTGATGTGAAGGTGAACCAACAGGTAAAACACACCCTCTGAATAGGTCAGAGCATACTGACCAGGTGAGGTGAGCAAGAAGCTGCCATAATGTTATCAGCTGGTACACCATGCTGGGCATGTAGAAATTTGAAACTACAGATGGCTAACTTTTCTTCCTGCCAGACATTTGTTTTGCAATGTAACATATGAAAACAGGCCTTTGCATTGTAAACGCCCTACTTCATGTAACTGAGAATACAAAAGCAATTTGATGACTTTTTGGTTTTTATATATTTTTTAACAGTTTTGGCTAATATTTGCATGTAAGCAGAAAGCATGATGGTCAAATCACACTACTTTAGAGTGTGCAGTAGGACAGCAGGTCAGAGCAGTGAGGCTTGGTTGGTTTTAGCTGACTCAAGTTGATCCATTCCAAGCTTCAGAGGTGGGCAAGGGTATGATGGACTTTTCTAAGGTTTCATATTAGTTTTCAACAAAATAAAGGCAGACTGATGAGTGGAAAGCTTCTTGTGGTATTCCTATACCTGTACATATATATTCCTTATAAAATGCAAAATGCAAAATTGAATTGTCCATAGTTAACACAGTCACACTACTCCCATACACTCTGGGGTTTTGATGTGATACTGACTTAGAAGAAACCATTGCCATAAACTCATTTCACAGGTGACTAAACAAAGAGAAGATTATTATAATTTCATTTTATGTTGGTAATTAAAGGTTTTGAAAAATAAAATGAAAAATGCTCCCTTGCAATTTGGAGACTAAATAAAAGTAAATATAGTTTTACAACATGTGTACTTAAAATGGCAAGACTTAATTTCCTAAGCCTTTATTTTATGTATAATTTATGTAGATATATAGTACTGCAGTTTTTTTAGTATAGCAAATGGTTAAGGCGGAGAACTCTTTAAATGTAATAAATCAAAAGGAAAAAAATGGACACCATATGCAAAATCCACAGCCCGTGCTGTCTTAATTCTTTGGTCCTGCACCCTCCCCCTGCAATTAACTTTCATCTGAGAGGGATAGCTAGGACTTAATTCTTCTATATAGCAGATGACACAAGCACATCCAATACGGTCCACTGATGGAGTCATAAAAAAAACCCAAACAATTCCACATGCTTAGGGGCAGGCGTGGTATGTGAAATGAAAAAGTAATTTCTAATTTTTCATAGCTTTTAAATGATCTAAGTAATCATTATATGTATTTATTTTATTAAAAGGAGAGACTTTTTTTGTTTTAATTTCTTTGCTCTGATCCCACTTACTACTACTGCTGTCTTTGAAACTCTACAGATGCTGCATTTCTGTTACTGTCTGTGGACATTTTTGAGATAGTACCACTATCAGGCAGATCAGATTGTTGGCAAAAGCTTTGGCACTGAAGACACTCAACAAACAAATTTCATCACACTGATCCTGTACTAAACAGCAACTTTATGTCGATAACCTCATGGGAATGCAAGTTGAGAAAGAGCTATTTCAGGCCTCCAATAACTTAATCTCTGTTCAGTTCATAATGCACAGCCATTTCTGTTTTCTTTGCTCACAGTACTAAAGAGTTTTTGGGATACTGTAATCCTAATAAGATGGGGAGGGCAATGTGGGGGGTAGGGGTTTGCTGAAGGGAGAGGAGATCCCACACAAATTATGATCCATTTTAAAAAAATTTTAAAAGAAAAATAAATAAAAGACCAAGTTTTTTATCTTGGAAATTCTCAGCCTCAGTTATGTGAGTGCAAAAAGTAACTCTTATTTGAAGAACTAACACTAACACTCACTTCTTTGTTAAGAAAACTTAAGGCACCACCCAGCAGACATGAAGGCTCCTATGTTATCAGCAAACTATTTCCTGGGTATATGTTCACCCTTTCCATGCAGCTTGCTTATTTTTTCAACTCAACTCAACTCAACTCAAAAAAAGAAAAAAAAAAAAAAAAGAAAGAAAAAAGGCAGGGAAAACAAATTCTGTAACACTGCTGAATGATCTGTGATCTGCTGCAACAACTACTATATTGATGTAATGGAAATTTCATAGGTGTCCGGTTTTGCAGAAACAAAATTGGAAAAATGCCAAGGGGAGCACTATTGCAACCTCAAGAGTTCTTTCCAAGGGCTCTGTACGGTGCTGCCATCTGCAATCATCTGAGAGCAGTCCCTAAGAGGCAGAGGCAACGTTCACAGCTGAGCAAAATAACCTGGGCGGAAGAACATGAACCCCCATTCCCCTATTAATGGTTAACCTAACCCCTTACCCACAAATGCAACCAGTTACACTGCACATTCAGCATTGCAAGCCTGAGTTCTGCAGACGAATAGGCTTGAAAGATTATGCTCTCTGTGCATGTCTCTCCTCCCAGTTTTGAACCTTTATGCTAGTCAGAACTATGTTTTGACAAAGGTGGGAGATGATAGGACTTGAAAAGATATTGGGTTCTCATAAATTTCTGGAAATCCAAGGGTGGAAGGAGAGCAGGACAAAAGTCTGGTCATGTCTGCACAGCAAGGACATCCGCAGCAGCTCTCAGAAGCTCTTTCCTTCATGCCCAGAGGATCCTGCAACATCTGATGCCTTGCACCCCACCGTGCAACACTCAAGGATTTTAAAGAGATAGGGGGACGAGAGGGTAATGGATACATAGGGTTTAGCTCCAAGGAGCGTGAAAAGAATACTGCATATACTGTGGGAGAGCCCTTCAGGACTACGGGGGAAGGGAGGCAGGTTTCTGCTGCGGACACAGTTTCCTTAGTGCCACGGTTTACAGTACGAATTGTCTTCGTACTGGATTCCCCTTCTCCCCAAGAAACATTTTGTAAGAACAACAGGAATGGTGAGGACGGAAGATTATACAACATCCAAAATCAACAGCAGACATCCCATGTGGGAAAGTATTCTTTTCTGTAATCCTGGGGGTCACCTCAAGAAACAAACCATGCAGTGATATGGCAAAATCTTAAATCCAAAAGAATGAAGATAACTGGACCTGTAATAATGACACATGTAGCAGGATGAAACAGTTTTCACTGCCCAGTGTGGCTATAAAATGCTTGTCAGAAGCTGCAGTGTTCAGGGATCTTCTCCCCTGCCCCAAGATTGCTGTCTCCATAGCACTGTCTGGCAGCACAACCCAGTGCTTGCAACGAAGTCCCCTCTATCCTCCTGCACATGAATCTCATTGATTCCCAGGAGCGCAGGGTAGAAACCCAGCATCCACTGTGGATATCCACAGTGCAAGACAGTGGTCTCTTCTGCAGACCCATATTCATTCTGTTGGAGTAGCAGAGCAAAACCTCTGCAGAGGGGTGGGGCCTCAGGTCTCAGGAAGCTGTGCAGACCTTGGTGAGTTCACAGCTACAGAATAGCATGAAGAGCAATATTAATATAAAAACCAGATAGTGCACAGCTTTTTCAGTTGTGCTGGTTTGCCTTTGAGAAGGGTAGTATTCAGAAAGATGCAGATGACCTCTCCCCCTGCTACTCTGACTAAATCTTCGCTGATTTCTGACTTCTTTTAAAGTACAATGCACCTTTTCATGAGCTGCTCTTGGAAACCAGCTATTCCGAATGTTACTGTATGTCAAGATACAGTACAGTGCATAGGCCATGTTAGTTTCTATGGAACTGGAAGGAGAGATGAAGTAGTCTTATGAGAGAGGAAGCTTTTTTTGACTATGGCTTTAGTCTATGGATTTCACAGATTTAACTATCAGCAGCCAGTCATGGCATTGCTATTTCATCAAGCCAGAGCTTTAAACACACCTTTGCATTTCATCAGGTTTTGTCCTTGAAAAGTCAGCTGTCCATGACATTTAACCCAGACCAAATGGAAAAAAACAAAGGGCTTGTGACAGAGTAAATGCTTCTCTCTGTAGCTAGCCTTTGCAGTTTCACTCTTTTTGTCTCTTTTAAGCTCATTGCCCTGGTAAGGTGTCTAGCAGCCAATAAACAGAGACCAACATTTAAGATAGCCTGCAAATGCAAATTTAGCTTTACTTGAATATCTAGTGAAAGAAGAGCCCAGGCAGCCTGCCATAGTAAACTAGCAGAACAAAACAAAAAGTTTAAAAGTGTATCTTCTGGAAGCCTTTTGCACCCTCAGCAATGCCTTTGTTCTTCAGGGCCTTTCAGCTGGTCTTGTCCCACTAGAAAGACCTTCACACAGTCAGTAAAATACTCTCTCGTAAGACCCTGAGACATAAGGACTCCAACCTCAAGTTTTAAAGGAACAATGACAACAAAAGAGCAAACAAGCAAAAGAACAGAAGATTGGGATCAGAATATGAGCTATGATGCAAAATTACAATGGTTTATATTTTTAAAATATCAGTGAAAACATTCAATTGCAAGAATGATTTTCATGTTTGTTTCCTAGCACCCCCTTTCCAAGAGATTTTTTTTTTCCTTTTCACTTTGGCTGCTCAAGACAAGGATTTTCCCTTCAACTGCCTACTCTTTCATTCAGTCTTCAGTAAATGTAAGCAAACAATTGTCATTTGGTATCTGTAAAAGATAATGCAGGTGGAAGGGGAACACTGAAATCCAATATCTCTCTGTAAAAACTTACTTTTCTATGAACACCAGATAATTTCCTTTTCTCTGCGAGAAACCTGACCCTGTAAATACACTTACTAGAATAGTGGTATGAGACTACCTATCCAGCTTGTTTGGGTAAGTTATCAGCAGGTCTTCCCTCTCATAAAACAGAAGTTTTCTGGAAAGTAAATACCCCACCCAACCTTGCAACAGCACTTTAAGAAAGCTTTAATCTGGATCTCAGTATTAAACAAGTGAGGTTGCAAGACACTTAGAATGGGTCCTGCTCTGAAGTGCTGAGCATGAAGAGGCATTGAGCTCAGTATAGCATATTCACACTGAGTGAAAAAATATGAAAAAAATCACCTCTACTTAGCTTTCTCAGCCCACCACATGATAAACCATTCAGTTTGTCTTTTCAGTTTGGAAATATATTCTCATCAGAACAAAACTTTAGATTCTAGAGTTTTGAGGTGAATGTATTATTTACAAGATTATTTAAGAGTAAATTAAGGAACTGTGATTAACTGTAAATTAAGGATTCTGTGATCCTACTGACACAGAATTTTGAAGAAAAATATGGTGGTATATTTTTTTAAGTACCTATTTGGAAGCTTGCTGATGAAAGAAATATCTTCAAAAACTTTTTTTTTTTTTTTTTTAATTTAAAGTCACATGGAAGCCACAGGAACCACCTGCACTAGCAAGAAAATCAGGATTTGGCCCTGAATGACTCCATTGAACTCCATGCTATCAACTTAAATTCTACATGAAATTCAAATTGGTCATTAAAGCAGTGCTGTTTCAACAGAGGCTCCTTCACATATCAGAAACATGGACCACAAAATTGTTATTACTACACAACTGCTGATCTTCACATGCTTTGGAACTTTTCAGGGGGAAAAACTGTTGTAAAAAACTATTTCCCCCCCTCCTTTTGTTCTTAGCATTACATTGAATTATAGTCTCACTAATTTAAGTAGAGAGTTTTGAGTATATATCTTATATATGATAAATGACCAATAGAAAATTAAAAGCCTACACTACAACACTGTCAATCCTGAAACAACGTAGGATCATGAATCCTAACATCCACATCCAACCTCCAAATCTGTGTTCTGAAGTATCAGATAGCTCCAACAATCTTTTCATCTTACACAAACATCTATGTGGGTCAGATTTTAAAGAGCTGGAGTCAGTCTATGCAAAGCTTGGAAGTAATAAACATGTTTGACAATAAACTTTGAAATGTGCCTGATGGAGCTTTCCTGGTCTGGTTCCATCTGCATGAGTGTTCTACCTGGTACCTCTTTTCTACCTCTTGACCGAATGCTGCTATTTGTTGCTCAGAGAAGTAGTGGAGTTTATATCTATGGAGACATTAAAAATCTGACTGGACACAATCCTGGGTGACCAACTGACCCTGTGTGAGCAGGGAGGTTTGACCAGATGATCTCAAGAGGTCCATGCCATCCGCAACAATTCCACTTTACTCTCCTCTTACAGGAGAAAAGAAGGAGAACACAAGGATAAAAAGCAGTTTTCTGCACCATCATGCCAAACCCCCACTCTCAGATATGGTAACAAACTTTTGTAGCTACATATTAACAAGCCTTCGTTGCTGCATCTTCTCTCCCAACTGGAAGACTTAATCAGGAAAGCCTATTTATATAGCTTCACAACAAACACAAAACTAGCACATGCTGGATGGCACTACACAATGATAATTTGTTCTAGAAATGCATCTTTCAATGAACACAGATATCATACTTTATTTTTGTTACTGCATTACCGGTGGTATCTCATAGTCAACCTGTCAGGTTAGGACATTTGAGCCTACATTTCATTTCTTTGCATGACCTTCCACTTTGCACTCTGAGATCCTACTTTTTAATTTTTTTTTCCTGGAAAACCAGCCATGAAACCAGCAACATTAGTATGGCAGGTTCTAGCACTTTTAATTAACTAGACTCAGGGCTACCTTTTTCTCCATTTTCCTTTCATCACATCTTAGCTTTTTCCCCTTTACCAAAGTTCATCCTAGCAGTTCCAAAAACAAACAAACAAACAAACAAACACAACACCAACCCCCAACAAACAGCAACAACAACAAAACAAAACAAAAACCCAAAAAAACCCCCAAACCACCCAAAACAAACAACCACCCCCCCACCCCCCCAAATCATAATATCTGGATTTGCATTGATTTCAGGTTATCCAGTACTTTGGGAAGTAATTATGCCCAGAGTATGAGTATGCATGCATTCAAGCATTGCTTTTTAGAAGAAATCAGCTACTGCTTCTTTATGAAAGCATAAGAAATCCCACTGAATTCTAAATGATCCTGCATTAAAATCTAACCAGTGAGACAAGCAAAGAGGCCACTTTTCTAACTGCATTTCTACAGACAGCTTTTTAACAGATACCAGAGGCAAAGCAACTGAATAATATATATGCAGTCAGAGGCAGATAATATATATTTGTTGATAAAGCAGCACGACAAGACAAGAATTTAAAAGTTCTTTCAAAAATAGAAAGTGGTTTAAAGCCACGAGTGAAAGATAAAAAACCCCACTCCAAAACCAAACCTTATTGTTTAAGTCATAGACAAAACTTAGCAATTCTTGATTTTCAACAATCTTCTTTATAAGGTATCATTTCTGAGACACACTATACTCAAAAATAAATATGTCAAATATTTGCACTATTTCCTGAATTTTTTACATACCAAGCCAACTTCTAGTTTTAGACAAAGATTACAATCTCTTTTATGCACTATGTCTTTTGAGACTCATTCATTTGGAACTTGTACAGAACTTCACTCTGTGTATTATACATCTATTCTATTCTCATAAATGTTTTCATGTACTTACAAATTATAAATCCAAATCAAACTACTCCCTGACAAACAATAAGAGTTATCCCACGTGTATTTCAATGACACAGTGCAGATAATACAAAATCCATTGCAAGCAATAGAAGCTAATACCAAGAAATACAAGCAATAACTTGTATGTAAATGTACGTATTTTTTTAAAGGACTTGAAAAAATGATATGGTGAATGATGCCATAATACACTGCTCTTCTTGATTAAATAAAATCAGCAAATAAAAAAAAAAACAATTTAGTATTTATTCAGTGGGTTATAAACAGGATGCAACCAGAGCTTTTTACACTCAGGAATAAGGTTACAGTAGTGAAGAAGTGCAGCAATTGGTTTCAGTCTGATATATGTATTTTTTACCTAATCTATTTTAGAAGTACCATGTAGTGATAATTATGCAAGGAAAAAACCTGTTATGACGTGATTATCTAATAACATTGCTCTCAGAATACATTCAGAGACAACTCTCTGAAACAACCAGTTCCATCGTTTTGTTACTTTTTACAAGGAGAGCACAGCTAGTCACTGCAGAGTTAATACTCCTTTTCCTCCTAATAAATCATACAAACTGATATATAGGAATAGCCAGAAAGACCCAAAAATGGACAGTGTCACAAAAGACCTGCTTGGTATTTTTGATGTCTCTCAGTATTGCAGAATTTGCCTTTCTGAACAAACCAGAGTTTCTGTATTCAAAACAGTAGAATGTTTTTTGCTTTCTTCTTTAGAAAACACTTTTATTATAAGACAGTATGTCTTGGCAGTCTGGAAAAACAGAGGTAGAGGCAAATGTTTTAATGCAACTGATTATAATGGAAAACGTGGATTAAGTTCATTGAAGCTGAAACTCTATGGAGGCATACCAATTCTCATGGGTTCTTCTAAGGAAAAACAGCCTTGGAGTCCCAGTGTGAAACTGTGAAGATCAAGGCAACAGCTCACAGGTGGTCTCTGGTGATGTGAGACCTGACTTCAGAGCTCTTTTTCAGATAGTTGCTCATATACTATTTAAGACTCTTAAAATTGGGCCATATTATAGGCACTCATTCTCACTGCAGCGGACCCATTTAACATTAAAAAAATCAAACCAAGAAAGAGCTCCCACAGCTGGAAGAAGGAGCCTAGAAGAGCCCTATGCTGGAAGAGCCATCATGAGGCTGGTGAAAGACAGCACAGAGCTGGATACATGCCCCAAGCACAGAGGAGTTGGCTGGTCTGCATGTTTGTGCTAGTGAACAAGTACACCCACACCTTCTTTGCAAGATGGAAAACTTTTAAAGATGTTTCCTGCCCCTTCCCTCCCCCCATGCAACAGGAATATTTTTTATTACATGAAAATTTTCCCAGAATAGAAAATGTATCTGCTGCCCAGCTCTTCATACTGCATTTTCCTCCTCACAGCTTATACAACCATTGTTGAAAACTATTACTTGTAAAAACAGTTCCTACTCCTATGAGAAGCCTGAATGCAATCTGTGGTATGTCCTAAGTAAGGACAGTTTTTGTGAACAATTGGGCCAGAGGAATGGGGCCCAATGGACATTCTGTATGTGCAGCACTTTTTGTAAACAAAAATAACGAAGTATCATTACCAAAGGTGGCTAATTTCTGATAAAGTTAGTAAAATTGACTGTTTACTTCTGCTTTAAGTATTTTTTAAGTTCTGCAGTATTTTAAGTATTTTTTACTTTGTAAAGAACTGCCTTGAATTTCTTTCCAAAGGTAGTTCTGACCACCTTTGCCTCAAATAAGAAATTTAAACAGCAGCTCCTCATTTCTCACTGCTGTTATTACATCAGAAAATGGATACTCTTGACTCCTTTCATATGGCTCAGCAGACAGAAATATTGAAGAGAAAGCTCTTTGCAAGGAGCATTCTTGTGTTGACAGGAAAATTGACAATATGATCTAATAGGACTTTTCCATCTCTAATTTCCCTGTGTCTACTACTCCTGTGGAGAAAAATAACTTGTCAGCAAACTTATTATAGAAGAAAATATCACAGTAAAAATAGTTACAGAAAATAGCCCACCAATTCCTTGATGTAAGATATGAATGTATTTATTCTTGTTGCTTATTCCTAACTGAGAAAAATATGTTCCCAGATTCCGTACAGTAGAAAATCTCAAGTAGCAGCAGCGACCAAATAAGTTTACTAAATAACTCTCAAATACATAGGAACTTGAAGAAGTTCAATCAAAACTTTGTTTATTTACCTGTGCAGTACATTTTTTAGTCTTCTAGAAAAAATTATACTTTTTTTAAAAACATGGAATTCAAAGATAAATGGGTAATGCTAGTATTTTGCAATTCCTGTATGCTCCACCATTTTTGTGGAAGTGGGGAGATGGATTAAGGTTAGTCTAGTACAATCTTTTCCTCATTTCTGACAAATTTCAAAAGGCAAAATGGCCAAACTGTTGGAAATACCTAAAGAGATACCTTTCAGACAAACATCTAATCAGAAACCTGCATTTAGCAACACAAAACTCCCAAGAAAGGGTGGGTGTCCAAAGCTGGATCCTGCCCATAACAGTGCTCTCACCAACCATTACCTTTAGGATTTTAGTTATTTCCTGACATTAGGACAGTGAAGACGAGAGCAACGAATAAGGATTATATCTAACACTACCCACAATGACAACAATCCTTGGACATCATTGCTGGTGAAACAATAGGTGGAAAGGGGCAGCACATGTTGACCCTCCTTGAAATTTTTCTGACTGGTTATCCATCCACAGACACCATTATTCCATTTCTTTCCATTGTATTCTCCTGTCTCCACCAAATCTGAATCTCTTCTTGTGTACAGCAGCAAAAGCTATGGTGTCTTTCTCAGTCCATCTCACTTATGGGTTTCATTATCACAGAACCATAGAATAATAGAACACCTGAGATAGAAGGTACCTACAAGAATCATCAAGGCAAACTCCTAGGCCATGCACAGGCTAAACACAAAAACTCTACAGTGTGTCTGTGACCATTGCCCAAAATCTCAAAACAAGAGAGATTATGTATGATGATCTCTAATCAGAACATATTCTCTAACAGAAAATAAGTTCTGATTTTCTATAATGCAGCACTTGATATGTGTATCTCATACTGTGAATTCACGAAGTCCTGTTGCATCAGTATTGGTCTGAGAAGCTAATATTCCTCTAGCATTTGTTTATTGAGTTTTATTTTTTTGGTTGGCGGTTTTGGGGTTTTGGTCTTGGTGATTTGGTTTTGTTTGTTTGGGGTGTTTAGGTGTTGAGTTTTGGTGGTTTGATTTTGTTGTTGTTGTTGGTTGTTTGTTTGTTTGTTTTTGCTTTTTAGCATTGTAAAGTCTCAATCTAGACTCTACCCAATTGAATGCATGAAGAAGGTAATGAAATACCGTACTTGCTAATGTGATTAATTATCCATAATTGTTATTGGAGAGCCACATTTCATGACTGTAAGATCCTTCCTGTGCTTATCCCATTGCCTGGGGATTACCACAGCAGTATATCACAGATAAAATAATCACAAGCAACTTATAAAACCCTTATATTAACTAAAGGACTCTACAGAATGGTTTCTATATAGAATCTATATAGAAACTGTAACATAGTCCATTGTATACACTGTAACATATTCCATTGTATACCTGGCAGGTAAGCTTCCCTGTTCTCAGTTGGGTATGATTACAATGAGTAGCATGTGAAATTGAAGTTGTGTTCACAACAATATTATGAGCATTTACAGTCAGAATCAACAGCATAACTCAGAACTGTGAGATGATATGAGATGGAGTCAGTAACTCGGTAAAGTTCACATGCATCTTTTTAGCAGCATAATGCGACCTATACTGTATTCTTTAAGATTTCAGAGTACTCATTATATGTTGAATATGTTAAATTATCAGCCAGTTCTGTAAAAAATCCCTCCTTTTTTTGTACACATGCATTTATTACTGTGAAAGTATATCTCCTTGAAAAAATATCTTGGATACTATATTATTTTTGGCACTTTATTTTTGCTTTGAAGTAAATTAAAGAGCAAGTCCTCCACATTCTTCCTGTATAAATCAGTCATTTTTTTGCATATACATTGGATCCAAAACTATTGACTGAGGAAGGGTGAAGGAGAAGGAAAGAAGAGGATAGTTGATTGTTGGTTTTAAACACATAACCTAAGAATCCAGGATTTCTCTTCTTCACCTTTTTTTTTTCTTTTTTTTATAACTTAAAACATCAAAATTATTCTATGCATCTGGAGGTGCAGATATGTGTTGACTTCAGAAACAAGGGCAATTTTCAAACTCCAGCACAGACCAGGTCTGTACCTGTAGGGAGTGGCCACCCCATTCAGTGTTGCAAGGCACTTAAAGGCAACAGGATCACAATTGCAGATCTTGTTCATGTCTTTAAAATGGCATCATATAAAGAGATAAAGGCTCAACTAGACAGTACATGGTGGTATTAGGACAAAAATGTCTTCTTTCTCAGGCGATTCAGGGGTTTTCTTCATCTGCAGATTCTCTTTCGATGTCACTAGAAAATGTCGTTAAGAAGTAGAGTTAATATAGATTAGGTATTTGTGATGTCACGTCCCCACAGGGTAAAAGGCAAAAAAACCAACTCTACAAACAAACAAAAACCTCTCCAACAACTCGAGAGGAGAAAATGGAGAAAACAGGTAATCTTTTTTCTGCAAACCACAGAAAAAGCCAAAATTTAACACGTGGAGTGATACAGCTCACTGTGGCATAGCTACTTTTTTTCCTTTACCTTGCCTTCTAATATACAAAACCACATAAAAAATAAAAATCAATTCATGCACTTAAAGCATTAAGAGATGGAGTCCAGAAATTTATGGGAGTTGCTAATAAAGTGTTTTTCTGCTCAAATATCTGTAATAAGATTTTTGTAATTTACAGTACTTCTTACTTTACCACTTGTGAGTTACAGACCTTTATAATTCTCCTGTCAGGGTTTAAATATCAAACTATCATCCACAGTTAGCAGACTTTATCTATAAACATTTTTTCTCACCTTGTCAGAACCTCCTTGATTCTTAAATCAAGCCAAGAACATATCTCATTAGGCACAGATACTAACAGAAAAATCATTAAGAACAGGTTTTCGCTTACACTGGAAGAGACTTTTTCTGTATTTCAGTGCCATAGACTGTCTTCCAACTACAGCATTATTAGTTTCTAGCTAATAAACCCATCTATGGAAGTTTTAGGAAATTCCTACGCCTCTGAGCAAGGATTGTAGCACACTTCATTAGGAAAGCGTGCCTGCTCTGCACATAGGGAAGAAAGTCTTCTTGCCACACATACATTCATATATATGTTCCTCTAACAGAAAATTTCAAAGAAGAAGCTTGGGATAAAATATTTCCCCATATCCATCCACCATCAGTAAACTGATCTATGAATTAGCGATGCCCAAAGTTGAATTCACCTTTTTTTGAGTCAACTTCATATGAGAATAATTTTTAACATGGGGGTCTCTGACATCATGTAGCTGCTTCAAATGTGGAAAATAAAACAAGTGTCTATTTTGCATCCTGGTAATTTAAAAATTGGACAATCTGCAAAAATGTTGTGGCAGGCTGTGCATGCATGTGTTGGGAGTGGCAGGCCAACTCTTTATTTTCTTCTGTATTTTCTTCTTGAAACACTACCTTTTGTCCATAGCCAGTATTGTTTTAGGAGTAATTTTAATATGTTAAAGATGGGCTTGCAACAAATGCTCTCACCACTTTTTAATTATTTCCATTAGATTTCAAAGCAGTCATAATGCAATTTACAAGAAAAGAACATTTCTATAACTGTTTGAGAAAGCTTTATCTGTTGCACCATGGACATTAGGAAGTTTAGCTGTATAAGTAAAAAACAGTTTACTCACAATGTGACGTGTCAAAATTAGAACCAGCCAAAACCCCAAACAAGAGTATGACATGACAGAAAGTTCTAAGGTAACAACCAGGTGAAAGTCTGCACTATTTGTGAAAGAGTAGTTAATTAATATCACACCACTGACTCAGGGCAGATGGGTATCAGTTTATCAGAGACCTACTATGCTGTCTTTTCCAAATAAGGAAGAAAAGCCATAAAAAGCATGTGATTTAAGACATTCAGCAGATCAATGCATTAAAATGTAGAATATTAAAATAAATTCTGAAGAACAAAGTCAGCAAGTAAGATGAAAAAGAGAAAAACAGAAGCAGGTTAAAAAAAAATCATGCGAAGGGAAGGAAGGACACACTCTGTCTCTTGAGGGGAGCCAGATGCCCCTCCATCCCTGCTGAGCTGGTGAGGAGGTTGCAAGGGGCCTTTGGGGAAGGGCTACCCCCAGCCAGTGGGAGGGAAGTAGCAGAGAGGATGCCAACCTTCACTACCCTCTGGTTCTAGTTACTGCTCTTCAGGAGTTTTGGATCCACACACTAGATGTTATTTCCCTGCTAGCTCCCAAGCTAGCTTCCCTGAAAAGATTAAATGCAAACATTTCCAGCCTCTTCAGCTTCACCTTCCAGACTACTGGAGGGGCTATGGCTGCTGCACAGCACATTTTTTATCTCTGACATGGTTATTTGCAATGTATATGTACTAGATCACAGCATGTGGATTTTTCCTAGTGCACAGGTCAGCATCTCTTTTGTCACTGAGAAGGTGCGTTTTGCATAGATTTTCTTTCTATTGTGAAGAAATCCAAAGTGTTAATGATGCCAATAGCTCCCATGATGACACTGCTATATTTTGAAACCAAAGGCCTGTATTAAAACTCAGAATCTAGGTGCAAGGAAATTGGTCTAGAAAAATAAAATTATAAAGAGGCATAATCTCTTCTCAGCCAATTGGCCTGAGACTGGGAAGAAAGCAGAGTTTTAATTTATACTTTAAGAAATTACAATTTTAATATATACTGAACTCAAGTAAGACTACTCATACATATCACAGATAGGATCACTATTCTGACTGCGCAGAGTTGATAGACACCAAATTTTCTGATCATATTTGATAATGGCCTAACTGCTGCCATTGACATCAGGGCTGGGAGGAAGGGGAATCAGTGACTTCAGTGAGAATAAAGCTGGGACAGTAGCAGAAACACCTGAAAACCGTGATGTTAGTATAGATCATGTAAGTATAAGTTAAACACTACACTGAAACAAAGTTATACTTGACAAGGTGTCAGCTAAGGAAGACAGACCAAAACTAAAGCTGGGACACCTAGAGAAGAGAAAAGGACAAGGGGCAAGTAATTTAATTAGTGAAAAATTAAGTCAAATAAGCATAATACTTCCATCTGGATTTTTTTTTTTTTGTGAAGTTCATAAAACAGAAGATTACAGGCTTACTTTTTGTGCAATGTTTTAATTATCTGAGGACACATATACTTAAAAATCTTTGTTAAAATGTAAAAATTTACAATCTGCAAGTGCAACATTTTTTTCAATGAAACAACATAGATTTTGAAATTGAAGTTATTAGCTTTAATGGCTGAAATATTTCACTGCAGAAGCTTTTGGTTATGGTATATGGATGAAAAATGATGTATGCTTTGTTCTTAAAATGCATGCATATTGTTTAAGTTTTTCATCAACAAATGTTAAAATATTTACAGTTATTTAGAATATCCCAAAATATCTTTTTTATTGATTTCAGGCATTACACTAAATCTCAAAACTTAAAAGTGAGAATGTCATGCATTAAAGAAATTGAAAGTGATTAAAATTGAGAAGGTTGCATAACATTTAAAAAGAGTACACATGGAAGTATAAAAATCTTCTAGAAACAGTGTAGAATGTCTACATTGCTTTCTGTATGTTTTATATCTAAGAGTTAATAATAGTACTGATAAAAAACCAAATAAATATGTTGTTCAGTACTTCTTCACAGGATTTAGGCATTAGCGTTTGGCTTGCTGCTTTCTCTTCAACTTTTATACACCAGTTATGTTCCAGGTTATTATAAACAAATACATAATATTTGAATGAAGCTCCTCATAATAAGAAAAGAAAGGTATGGGAATAGGATATTATTCTACTTTCAAGAGGCTAACTTTTATAAATTCTGGTTTGTGCCTATGATACTTTATTAAACAATAGTATATTTTGTTCTGAGTTATGCTGTATTAAAAGGGTTTCTTAAAATACGTTTTGCCTTCTTTGATGATCGTTTTCTTGCAAAGATAATTCAAACCAGCAAGGGCCCACCCAGTCACAGCAACAAAAGGTCTAGTCCTTGATGAGCACTATTTGTAAGCACTCACTACTAATATTAATTAATTTGATAATTTATCCTCTTTTTCTATTCATCAGTTGTCTCCATGTGGTTTAAATATTCATTCTCTATTCAGAGGCATTCACACTGGCTACATATCATTCCTCTTTGGAGGACCAGCATAAGGCATATGTATCCTTTCAATCCCCTGAATAGGGTTCAAACAATTCTCAAAACACTATGCTGTTTCTCAGGTCATGAATAAATCTCACCATTTGAATAGATATAGATTCTTTCTGAACTGATTGTTGCAAGTTACTCCCTGTGTTTCAGTTGTTGATGTGGTGTCTTAGATGTCAGCTCCACAGGTTCAGAGGTTTATTTTTGCACTTAGTGGTGCATGCCCCACACTTCCTAAATACCTATTCGTAATGCACTGAATCAGTGATTTGAGCTCAGTTTACCAGACAAATGCAGACCAGCAGCCTGTACCTGCCTGTGCTCTCCACATGCCCCAAATCCATGACAGGGCATGACACATGTTGGGGCATACAGATACATGACCTGTATCATGTCTGATACAGATCATACATGTTGTATCTGGGACCTTCAAACACCCTGAACAAATGTCAAAAGTCTTTCCATTTCAACTAGATTTCTGTTGAAAAAAACAGATACTGAGAGATACCCAGACAGAGGACATATTTAAATTTAGACTCGTAGTGGCAGGGATCATCAACATCTAGGTTAGAACATGGTGCTAGTAACACCAAGGCTGGGGTTCAATCCCCATATCGGCCATTCACTTCAGTGTTGTACTTGATCTTGTGGGTCTCTTCCAACTCAGATTAATCTATAACATTAAGCACAGCAGAGCAGTCCTTTATGACTGGATTTCTTATGCCCAACTTCACAAACAAGCAAGCAAAAAATTAAGCAGGAAACCATAAATAAGATTGGCTATTTAAAACCTGAACCAAAGGGAATTAGTTTAAGTCCCAACTTTGCTCTTTTTTTGCAAGTATTCTGCCAATAAACTTTCCCCTAGATTTTATGTACAAAGTGATCCCAAAGGGTGAAGTCAATTGCAAAATGTAAGTAATTGTAGAAATTAAGAAGTATTTTTCCAGCTCTAGCACTGATCAATTAATTCTTTTTTTTTTTTTTGTTCAGTATCATAATGAAACCAAAGTTGAATCAAACAGTTTATCCTCTCTAACGAACAATTTATCAGAAAGTTACTTTGAGAAAGGAAGATAAGATATAAGGGAGCTTTCATTAAGAGCTCAGACAGAGCTTTTTCATTCATCCTCCAAAATCATTATGTAGACTGGCAAAGAATGAAAGATAGCAGTGGGAGGAATGAAAAGACATCATTCTTATACAACAAATATGCTACAGAGATAAGCGATAGAAAATGGTGCTGTATATACTTAAAAGTTCAGCTAAGAAAATCCTTTGCTATGTAAAATTGACACAGGTTAGCCTCATTGCCTATTAATATCACTGGAAAGTTTTAAAAGATATGGCTCTGAGAATATGTCAGATTAGGAACTGAAATTTAAACAGATGCAACCTACAGAACAGACAAGGCCATTTCTAATTACCTCTGCCTTTTGCCACTGTAAGCTTCTACAAAGTTAAAAAGACCCTATGGATCAACAAGGGAGCTCAGGAAAGTGGCTTTCACTTACATCTGAATTATGTATGGGCAGTACGATGACATACAAGTACTCAGAAAAAACAGAGTGCTGTGTGCTGCATGCCCCTGACACGCATCTGGGCTGTGTCCCAGGGACACAGACCAGCTACACTGCTTTCTCTGAATAAAGTGTACTCTCTGAGCCAAGAGAAACTAGCACGGGAATGATATATCATGTTCTGAAAACACAGCCAGTGTGTCCATGCCTAACTTCTACCTGATCCTGCATTCTTTGGGCTTTCAAAAATTCTTCCCTGAGAGAACAGGGGTTTTGTGTGCCAACAGAGAGCACAGTAAGAAAACAGAGTGAACACTAGGTATATGTTCAAATAGTGGACCCTTGAGAAGTGTCATTTTACCTTTTTTTGCTGAAGCAATTATCTCAGTTTCTTCAGCAGAAATGCGAAGATTTAGTATCTTTTAGTTGTAACTGATTATACTTACTGTCAGCTTAGAAACTCGTTCATACTTTGGTTGCTGATTCTGAAAATTAGGGGATGAGACTTAAGTGCTTCAAAACGGAGCTCCTAACACTAACCAGGATTTCACTGTAGGAGTCTATTTCCTCCTTTTGAGCAAAAGACTTGTTGATTTATGCCACATAACAGGAGGAAAGACTTGCACATCCTTTAAAATCCCCATCTTCCCTCAACAAGACAACACAACACAACACAACACAACAAAGAATGGTGTGTGGCATTTTATGAAGGTAAGTAAATTAATTGGTGGAATGGAGCAGGCACAACTCCTTTGAAAGTAATGTTCACCCTCACTGTTTATCCTGAGATTTAGGTTAGCTCCCATTGTCAGCTATCACTTGTTAGTTACTGCAATTGCAATGACATCATGAACCATAACGCACAAAACATGTTACATATCATATACAATATATGAGTATCATATACATCTCTGTACATCTCATACATCTCTGAATGATAAATGAGCCAATTTCAGGCCAATACCTATTGGATCATTTTTTGCAATACACTCAACAAATCAGAATATCTCCTGTCACACAGCTTGGTTTTGAAATTTTAACTACTGAACTGTGTGGGGCAGTGTCCCTGTTGCCTGTGACATGGAGTAGCTTGAGTCAGATGGCCAGCTGTCATTTCAAACAACAAATATTGTGTATCTTCATGTGAGCTCCTTGTCAGACTCCTTTCCCAGATGCATCAATGTCAGGTCGGTTCAACAGTGTCTCTAAGGGGCATGAGAAGTTACAGCTTTGCCATGACATCTCTGCAGCTTTTGGAATAAAGCTGTAGTTTCCCCTATGCTCCAACAAGCTCCATGGTCTTCATACTTACTGTCAAGAAAATGGAACCAAAATCCCAGCCAAATGAGGCATGTTCTAAGGCAGAACGTTCATAGAGAAATCTTTTAATACTTTCTTGCTTAAAAATCCATTGTATGACTTCCAGAAAACTCTGTTAGGAGTAGAATAGAACTGAGATTCTACAGAAAGTTGTTCCCACTTTTTCAGGCTGCTTACAAGAATGTAAGCCCTCCTACACAGCATAAGAGAGAGGTAACTTTTTTCCTATGATATTTTTCTAGGGTATTTGCTTCAATTTTAGTTTTTGTTCTCCCCTGAATAAATGAGGAAAAAAAGGGTATTAAAAGTCTGTTTCACTGCACCCTGCCAAGTCCCATATATTGTGTTAAATAATACTTTACCTCACTTTGTTAGAATATGCAAATTCTCTAAGGCATGTCAGTGGTGATACAAGACGATAGCACTGCATCTTATTCAATGATTCTTAAATTATACATTTGAGGAGGCACCAGTCATCAGAACTTTCACTTTCACTTTCCTTAGGTGATTTTGTATTACAGACAAGAGCAGTGAAGAAGCTTAACTTTGGCAATTATAGTATTTACAGTCTTCCTTGCATCCAAAGCACTTCAGCCAGTATCCCATTACAATTTTAAGACACTGAAAATCCTAACAGTCACTTAAATCTTATTACATAGTAGTACTCTTAACTGTGGCCCCTCCTTTTCCTAGCTCAAGTTATTTTGACTTGTCTCATTCTCAAAACAATTTGAAAAACACTGGGAAAATTAGAAACATAACAGAAATCTTTAGACAGTTCCATCCACTACACAGAAGCACTGATAATATATTCTTTTAGGAAGGGTTACACTACAGCATGTATTTCATGTTTTAAAAAGTAACAGCCAAAAAAGGGAGAGGGGAGGTAGGCGAATGAATCATGCACAGTAACTGTAAAATTATAGCCCTGTTGTTTTGGATCTGGCTGCTAACGCGCACAAAAAGATCTGCGCTTCATCATATTTCATAGGGACAATATACAGTATGTGCTCTATGGGGAGCCTATATGAGTCTTAACATTGCTCAAAAGGACAGTTAAATAAATTACTCCATCAGTCAACTCTCTGAAAAATTTGTATTTCTGCCAGCTTGCTTCCAGGCTCTTTGCATCGATGGATTGTGGTGACAGCAATTATGTCATCCTTAAAGTTAAGAAGCTGGCAATCCTTACATCAGCTCTCGGGCTTGCTTTACTGTCCCTCCTACAGTTATCACTTGTTATTCCCAGAATTTCTATATTTTCTAAGAGACTATGATAACCTACACAAGCACTATGAAAATACGGTTCAATTTAAGCTGCTCTAAATGATCACAGTATTCATTCTCTAGGATGCTTCATGCAGGCTAGCAAAGGTTGGAACAGGCTTTTTCCTTCTTCTGTGCAAGCACATGAAATACCTCTTAAAACAATGTATCCCATTCTGCCCTTAACTGCTTATATTTTGTACCCACCTCAGCCAAAATACAGGTTGCTCCTTGTAACTAGGGTGATTCAGCTAGAGATCAGTTGTATGAATCTATTGACTCTTAAGCAGTAAAGGGGACAACTAAGTAAATAAGGGCAAATGAGATTATTTTTCTGGGTTTATCAGAACATGCTGTATAAGTGAAGTCAAAACTTGACATTGTCTGAAGCATGGATTTATTTTTTCTACCCTGCCTCTTTGCTGGTGGTCTCATTTTAGTAATGACCTCTGGGTAACTCTGGAAACTATGTTGTCAGGATTTCCTTTATTGTCCTAATGTCCACAGAACATATTTGCTGCTCCACAGCAGAGCTGATGAGAATGGAAGAGGAAATAACCTAAAACAATGCCATGAGGTTTTTTGAGTGGCAAACTTTAGTTCTGTAATTAAATCCAGCATTTTCCACCTTAAAAATTATGCAAAATCTATCTCTTACTGGCAGAGCTGTTGGCAGAAATCTGTCTCTGCTAGCTGGGTGATACATTCATGGACAACAATTTATGATTCTGACACTGCTGTATTTTATGGTTGTCATAGAATGAGTCATGTTATTTTCTATTTTTTTTTCCCCCAAATAGCATTCCAAATCCACTCAAATGCTGAATTCAACACAGCTCTGGTTTTGCAATCCGAGTCATTCACAAGGAGCAGGTATCTGATTCGGCTTCTGAGAGAATGCCAGTAGCGGATGCAGTCAATAGGGTGACTGTTATCCGAGGCCAACTTAACCAGCCACAAGCTCCAGCTAAGTGCTCAGAAACACTGGAAGGTTGCTGTGTCTCACTGGCAAGGTGCTTACTGCTCTCTCCTCCCACCTATTGAAAGGGTAAATCAGGTAAATTGGCTGCATCAGCCCAAGCTGCCTTACACATAACGTGAGATGAGTAACAGGCTGCAGTCAACAGCAGACCTTGCATGGTCAGGTCTAAAAGGCTCCACAGCCATGTACTGCTTACAACTGCTACTCCTACTGGTGGGGCTCTGAGCAGGGGGAGGAGCACTCAAACTGTATCTCATGATGTTGAACACACACAAGTTAGTTTATTTCTTGGTATTAATAAAAGGTTTCCAAAGAAGACTGACTCCTGCGCAACATGCAGACTTTCCTTGTACCACTTCCAAGAAGGCTGCATGCTCTTTTCACAACTGGCTTGAAATGACACTCTCTTTTCACCTTGTCAAGATAACATGTACTCCAGAGCCAGTATTCTCCCCATCCTAAATTGTCTCTGGTGAACATGACTGCTATATATAAACAGCAAAAATGAGAATATATTTCAGAAGAAAGCTCTGAGTCTATTTTTTTCTTCATCGAGATGTTTTGTACAGTCTTCTAAGTTCAGATAGCATTACTCTTCACCTAGGCTTGCCAGACTTAACAGACATTTCACAATAAACTTAAAATAATTATTTTGATTAATCAAATTCTGTGAAGCAAGAAGAGCTGAATTAGGGGGACTTACTGTAAAATCCAGCAGCTGTGTAATTCAGAGGCTGGACAAACTTACTAGCATTTTAAGACTGTCCAGAAAAAAAAGAAAACATCTTGCATGATACCAACAGTTTTCATGAGGAAAAAAATGTTTCAAACAATAATGTTGCTGTTTATATAAAATACTTTGGCATTCAGATTTAAAGAAACCTAAGTGAAATTAGATTTGATTTGATAAGTTAAATTAACACAAAATTAGAAAAACAAATGTTTTCATCAACACATTTTGAAAATTTTAAACCTTTCAGATTTTTTTTTCAAATTCTATTTTTCCAAACAAAGAAAGGCTAGGAGTTAGGATTTGAATATGTCTAATATTTGGGAAAATCCAAGACTAGCTCCAATAAATTTTTGTGGTTTTAAGCTCATTTCTGTATTTATTATTAGGATTTATTCTCAGTTATTCTTTGGGAAGCTTTTATGTCTTTCCCCATCTATTCAGTGCACTGAAATACTTTCACTAGCATAGCTGTCAACAGTTGAACACAACAAGAAAATGGAACAGAGCAGATACAGTCTAAATAGAAATATTAGTAAATCTAATCAAACTACTGTAAGAGTTATATATTTCTAC
Organism: Phylloscopus trochilus trochilus; assembly: GCA_016584745.2. Taxonomy (NCBI): domain Eukaryota; kingdom Metazoa; phylum Chordata; class Aves; order Passeriformes; family Phylloscopidae; genus Phylloscopus; species Phylloscopus trochilus. The sequence continues at coordinate 53,676,500 of WQNJ02000546.1, read as the reverse complement.
TCTATAACAACTAGTCTTTTATAAGTTGGCTAAGATGATTTTTAATTTTTTTTTCTAACAGCTGGTAGATTTTTGGTTACTTCAAAGAATGTTTTGCCTAACTAAATATTCCATGTCAAAGGACAAATGGATTGCCTTCCATGAGTCTGGAAGTTATTTCTGCACATTCCACTGGATTTCCTGCTAATGAACTTACAAGGAGCAGTATAGGAAATAGAGAAATGTAATTCAAGAAATTAATCTCTTGAATCTTGGATTCCAAAGGGAATGGACTTTGAGAATGCTAGGACTGTAAGTATAAGGAAAGGGATGTATCTCTTTTTCTGTAAGAAAATGCTGAGCTGTTTTTGATATCTATTTTTGATTTCATAGAATCATAGAATTGTTTGGATTGGAAGGCATGTTAATAGTCATCTAGTGTTCTAATCTCCCCGGTACGGACAGGGATGCCACCCACTAGATCAGATTGCTCAAAGCTCCATCCAACCTGGCCTTAAACACTTCCAGGGATAGGGAATCCACAATTTCTCTGGGCAAACTGTTCCAATGCCTCACTACCCTCACAGTGAAGGATTTCTTGAAGGATTTCCTTCTATCATCTAATCTAAATCTCTTCAAATTCAGAATTGTTTCTCTTTATTTTGTCAATGTCTGCCCATGTAAAAAGTCACTCTCCCTCTTTTATTAGAAGTCCCCTTTAAGTACTAAAAGGCAGGCCACAATGAGGTCTCCTTGAAGCCTTCTCTCCTCCAGGCAGAATGCTACTATCTAGTCTGTCTTAAAAGGAGAGATGCTCCAGTCCTCTGCTCACCTTTCTGGCCTCCTCTGGACACCCTCTAACAGGTCCATGTCTTTCTTGTGCTGAGGACTCCAGATCTGCATGCAGCACTCTGGATGCAGTCTTATAAGGGAAGAGCAAAGAGGAAGAATCACCCTCTTTCCAGCATGCTGACCACCTCTCTTTTGATGTAGCCCAGGATATCAGTGGCTGCCTGAGCTGCAAGCAAACTCTGTTGTCTTGTGCTCAGTTATCACCTAGAACCCCCCAGTACTTCTCTCAGGTGCAGCATCTTGCCCTTGATACTGTTAAAGGTCATGAGCTTCTTGTGGGCCCACTTCTCAGGTTTGTCCAGGCCCCCCTGGAAATCATCCTGTTCCTCTGTTGTGCCAACCACACCACTTTGTTTTGTGTCATCTACCAACTTGCTGAAGGTGCACTTAATCCCACTGTCTGTGTCACTGATATTAAAGAGCACCAGTCCCACGACAGAGTCCTGAAGATCACCAAACTCCACCTGGACACAGAGCCATTGACCACAACTCTCCGGCTGTGTCTGTCCAGCCAATTCCTTCTCTATCAAGGCTATTCCTTATCTATTCACTGAAGGCTGAATTCCCTGCTCAGTTTAGAGCTGAGATCCAATGTAGTAATTTTTTGGTGGACACAAAAATATTGTAACGGCTCTATCAATTTTTCTACTTCATGTGTCATCTCCTGCTAGTTTTCTTGCTTTTAAAAAGCTCTCCACTGAGATTCCACTAGTGTGCATTTTTGGCACACCATCTAGCAAATTATCAGCTATGAAATTTCATCCCTCCATGTGACAACAGCGAATACTCCAGTGCATTAGAGGCACTTTCCTACTGTCTATGATAGAACTGACTTAAGGATGACTCACGAAGCATACCAAAAGTGAGCCTGGCAGTACTAGGCTCAAGTTCCTTTACTAGCAGAGTCTAAGAAGAGGTTTAGCCTGTGGGGAGACAAAAGGAGAAGCTGCTGAAGGCAGTCTCCCCCTGATATGTTGCAGCTGTGTTAATTATCCTAGAGTAGAAACAGCCTTGCCCTCACAGCCATGGGTGTGATAAAGGGTGAATTAGCTGGTAAGGAGTTCAGTTGGAGTCTGCTGGCTGTGCTGTGAAGACCTAGGGACAGGAGGTTGTGCAAGGGACAGAAAAGGTAAGGTGCTGTATGTAGGACAGACAGGGTTAGGTGGCTGTGTTAGGGACAGGAAGGAGTGAGCCAGAGCTGTGTGGAGCTGCTCTTGGGAGATAGAGAAAAGGTATGGGAGACTTCTGAATAACAAGGTGCTGATGCTTGAAGCCTTCTGATGATTCTAATGAAGCACCTCAAGTGCAGTGTCAATGTTGACTGCCACATATTGACTATGACATTAGCCTTCTTCCCAACAATTGCCCCAGCTGTGCATTCCAGCTGCACTCATTGCTAATTTACATCAAGTCAAAGCTCTCATCTGTCTGGCCACTCACTAGTGGCTCAAGCTTCTGCTGAACCTTGTGAGTGCATCCTGACTTTTTGCCCTCTCTGCAGAGGACACATTTTTGATCTAAGTAAACTGTATTTTTTGACAAAGATCTTCTAAGTGGCTGTTATCAGCACAGCTCAGGCACTCTGCATCAGTGTGCAGTATTTTAGGTCTCGGATTTAAAGCAGCTTTTGGTGTTTCCCATCTCAGCAGAGCAAGAACAAAATGAATATTTTGGATGACATCCATTTGAAAAAATGGCTTTGGATACTTTGACAATCTCCACATCAACACCCCGTCAGGTGTTACAAAATCTAGCTTTTGGATGTCCTGTGAGCTACTGGAGTTCCAAGGCCTGTCTCAGTGCCTGTACTACAACAATACAGTGCAGTGAGTATTGCCACCTGATGAAAGGTATGTGTACACAACTTTTAACCTTCTTAAAGCTTTTGGCCTTAAGACTGAAGTAAACTGGAGCATTTTCAAAACAGACAGGTAAAACTTCAGGAATAATATGTATTCAGGAGGGAGGAGCAAAACGGAAGGATTTATAAAGAGGATTGAATAAAATCAAGAAGTTGAAGATCCAACCACATGTAATTACCTCCTAATGAGGACATGCTCTAGGACTAAATGTATGCTATGACACTAGCTTGAGTGAATATAATTTGTTTTCTTCTAAAAGAGTTTTACTCCCCAGAAGTAAAATAGCACACAAGAATCCCAAATATTCTCTGAAAGATGATGTGGATGTAAAGGCAGAAACATGACTTGCATTCCTGGGAGGCAAAAGCCAGTACTCACTACTGTGTCACCTGGATTCCTGACGCTCTCCACATTTATACTTAATCAGCATCAATCCTTATAAGTTATTTACCCTGGAGGAATTTAAGGGGATTCCAGTTTGTCTGTGCATATGCTCTTATATTCTGCTTGGTGAAATAAGCAGGGTTGGGGGCTGGGGAGAAAGCTCTGATTTCTGTCAATGCATCCTTTCTACACACAGTTTGCTTTACTTTATACAGTGCTGGTATCCCCCTGTGACACAGGTATATTTGATACACCCTTAACATGAGTGTCCTTAAAGTTCAGGGTAGTGGTCATGCTTCCAAGTATGTAAGACACAAGAAACAACAAACTATCACACAGTAAGGTTGATAGAGGAATGAAATCTAAGGGGTAAGAGAGTACAACTTAGCATCTAGAGCAAAACAATAGCATCAATATCTCAGATAGCATGATCTTGCTTAGCCTTACTTTTACGGATTGGGCTTAAGGCTATAAAAGCCAGTTTTGATAGCAGAAGTGCATACTCTTAGCAATGCATTGGCCCTAAACTGCCGCAGAATTTCTATGCTGCTGGTTACATGGCACAGACTGCTTTGCATGAAAAAGAACTTAGAGAATGCTGGAATGCCTGTGAGGAGTCTCATTAACTTTTGCTGCATTTTTTAGTTATCTGCATTTTTTAGTTATAACTTCAATATTAAATTTAACCTTGGTCTTAAGAGATTTCATTTCTAGACAAGTTCCAAGTAAAGAGTTGCACTGTAGTGCACCTGATTTAAATAATTGGATGGAAGATTGGATAAGAGTCTTCTTCCAATCTAAAAAGAGTGATTTAAAATTTTAAAAATGTATTTTTAAAGATAAATGTAGACAAAACCAAGTACTCAATAGAAAGATGCAAGGAACAGTCTTCACAGCCAATGCATAGATAACTGGTATATTCTGTATTTCCATTTTGTCTCTTTGGCATTCCATATGCTTTATGGAATGAAGAGCTACAGAGAAGAATAAAACAATCCCAGTTTTCCTTATGACACCGTAGCCCCAAAAAGGTGAAAACTGTGTTGTGAAAAGATGAAAATAGGAATATTTTTTTGGTTCCTCATGAAGAATAATCTGGATTCAAAGCTGTTATGGCCAGAAACCTGACATTTTAAAGGCATTCAGAAATGCAACAGCAGAAACACTTTTAAGAGAACTCTTAATGCAGGCACACTGAAGGCTTAATTCCCTTATCTTTCCCCTATTAAGTTAGTACTGTCATCCTAAGCTAGTATTGTCATCCTTGGGATAAAGATTACTCTAGCAAGCCATCTCTCCATCTCTCCAATCTCTTTAATTTAAAATAGATTAAAAAAAACTTAAATTCTGCCTTTAGCACAAGTTTACTTTCATTCTACTTGATTTGAGGGTGGGGAAGAAGATATTCCCTACCTCCTTCTAGCTTTGGATCAACACATCCTTTTTCACAATGGCTAGAGAAAACCACTTTGGTAACCATCTCTTGTTGGAATAAAGACAACATCTTGTGGAGGCTGGGAAAGAGAGAAAAGAATTAGCCCAGCTAGAAGAAAAGAATGAGGGTGATGAGATGAAAAATAGTGATTTTGATCTGGATTCAGTGCAGGATCAGAGATGGGAGGGAAATATGACTCTAAATCACCCATCTGCTCTCCTAATTCTGGTACAGAATGAAACTGTACCCAGTCTGCCCAGACAGAACTCCTACACGCTTGGATGAGAAAAGTGTGGAGCATATAGATGACTCCATTGGAATCATTCAATTTTCACTAGGAGAAATTCTGCCTTGTTAGGGCAGGTCTTGATTCCCTGAGCAGCATATTGCAGGGGCTTTGTGTGAACAAAAGGGGTAGTTTTATGATCACAAATGGGAAGGAAGCAGGTCCATTGCACAATCTCTGTTAGAAACCCTTGATCTAAAGTCTGGGACATTATAAGTTGGCACCAAAATAGAAACGCTCAAGTAACAGACAAACCGCAGGTCACCAGATAGGAAAAAATATGATACCCTAATGTGAGGCCCCACAGGCAGGAAAGAAGATCTGGACAATGTTACCAAAAGGAGGTAAAGAGAGAGACATGCAGAGAAAGGAACCACAAATATATATGCACAATATTATGATCAAACCAAGAGATAAGGCTGCTGTATGGTCATTTTATGTCTGTACATATGTCTGTATGTATACTGGTTAGCTTAATTACTACTTTGATTCTGAAAACTTACGTATGTATCCATTTGTTTGCTTATATATGAACTGCAATGCCTTGTCAGTCTGATCCAAACCCAATGGATTCCAATTGATGGGAGAATAATTGTGTATAGACAAATATTGCCATAGCTAAATAAATGTGTTACTTACTGTTCCACTTTTACTTGCTACTGACTCTTCTCTAAATGTCATTTTAAAAAATGCAATCTCATCATTTTTCTGGTGCCATTATTATGGAGACTTAGTTTTCTGTTAGACTGTAGTAAAACTTGAACTTGCACATTGTCATCAATTTCTCCTCTTCAGGATGAAATGCTCTGGTTTACGACCACCATGCAACACAAGCTGTTAACTTCATATTTCATTTGGTGTTATATTGGCAGCCTCCCAGAAAGAGTTTATCTAGGTACTATGGCATTTATCACTGTGGTATCTGGTGTCTTCCAAAATTCAGCCCTTATAAATATATGTGTTTATCCACAGTCTCTGTGTCTGCAATGGAGTAATACCAACCAAAATAGCCTCTTCCCTCATTCTGGACAGCATCTCTTCAAACCTGGCCGCTAAGATATCACTGCTGAAACAATTGGTGATGGCAGCCTAAGCATAGAAGGGCAAACTCCCTGTGATTCCTTACAGCACTTGTAAGCAAACCAAGAAGCTGGAAAGGTTTGCCAGGAGGTTAAAACAATACTGAGTGAAAGTAAGGTGGTGAAATACCAGGTACTTCTGATGATGAACCCCACCTGTGCAGTCTCTGTTCAGCTAAAGAATTTTAAGGATGAATACAGTACAGAATAATGCTGCCAAAGAGCACAGATGGTAAGAATATTGACTAAAGATTGTGAAACTACAAGTCAGCACTGGAACTACCATTTTCAACATCTGCTCAGCATCAGCACAGTTATCAACAGTGGGGAGTTTGAATATATTCCTTGAAAAGCCTATCTTTACTCAGTAACTTACAATAACAGACAAAGCCAGTGCTGTGACATTCACGAAAGAGAGCAGAAATGGAAATCTTACCTTACCAGATCAATTAAAATTGACAAAAAGGATATTCCCTTAGTCACAGCTTCTACCATGGAAGTTCTGCAAAGACCATGCTGATCTTCCCACAGAACATGAAATGGTTTATACAAAATTTCATTCAGAAAAAACACTGAAAAAATATTTTGCAGTCATCCTAAATTTTTACTTATTTCTCAGAGGACTTAACAAAATTATTTTATCTGGAATTTGGAACCTTGTGGTTAAAATACTCATAACAGGGTTCATGGTCCTTCATACAACAGAGAAATGCCTGGAAAAATTACATCTGAATTTTACAATGGCAAGTAGTGGCAAGCAACATTGCATTCTATGATCTATCCTACTTTGCTTCATGTTACAGCATAGCAAGACAACCTGCAAGCTTCAGATATAGGGAGACTGCCTGACCTCTCCAGAAAAGACTCCAGGCCAAAGGTAGCCAACTAAAATATCCTTGTCCCTATATGTGACAATATCTTGTAGCTTATTCCAAACATCATTGCTTCTTCAAACATCGGTTTGCTGCTTTGTACTTTATAAACTTCAAGCCAAGTTTGAGTACAGTGAGAACCTTTTAATACCTTTCTCAACAACCACTAGATTAAATAAAAGCAAAGAACATAGTACATGCTATAGGGAGAACAAGTACTTTTCAAAAGCATGCATCAGTAAAGATTCCTTACAAACAGGGAGTACTATCAAGGCCTGTGACAATACTGATGGAGATACAGGAATGTGCATCCAGATGATGTGGCTGTCCTTTGGCATGCTTACACCAGCTGAATGGAGCCAGCCTGGAAATCTTTCCACAACACTAAGAGCATCAAAGCTACCACATTAGCCATGCTTCTGTGCAGGCATGGGAGAGTGCACTGCTATGAGTGGTGAAGCACAGCAAGCTGACTAACAGCAAAGCCTTGCTTTGTGCTAGCCACACATCCACCACAATGCACACAAGAAAATCCACCTACAACAGGTCCATGACAGTCTTCTGTTAGGGGGAGAATCCATGGGTAGCAAATTATCTACTGGATCATGCATGAGGAAAAGTAAATGTGGTCAACTGCTTGTCCACCTGGCTTGACCCCCTTATTCACCCACAGCACTATCATTTTCAACTTCTCCATTAATGAACTTCTGGTAGAAACTGAAACTTCATTCAGTGGATTCACTGCTCTTACAACCTCAAACATCTCCTTTGGAAAAAAAAAAAGGCCGGGCTTTGATCTCTGAAAAGGTCATTATACTTTATAGTTTTAAACATGACATGCAACCTAGAAATGAATCTTGGAACAGGCTTTTGGTACATTTACACACAGCTGTCATTTATTATTGTTAATAAAAGTTTATTAGTAATGTTTCACAATCATATCCTTGTAAACAAAAAGGAACAAATCCATGGTGTTTGGCTTGGGTTGTTCCGGTTTGTTTTTCCCATCAAAAAAATTGAAATTATTCAAAAAGTTGCATTAATTATTGAGTTCTATAGCATAGAATGTATTTTAAAATCATACAAGATTTTCAGTAGCAGTCAGCACACATGTAATGAAGGAGTCTGGAATAACTTTGAATTTCACTATGTGCTACTGACGCAGACTCACACAGGGAACAAAATCTGTAATGGATAAAAAAACTTTAATTTCACAAACCTGCCCCCCTCTTCCAAGACCTTCCTTAGCAACCACGCAGTAAACAGTAAAAAGTAAACAGTAAATGAAACAGATCATCACTGATCACCCATTTATTTTTTGCTATTGATTACACCACATTGTTCAAGGTGGGAAAGATGTGATTTTCTCATAACTCCCTCTCTTTTGATTAACCTCAGTATGATATCTCTACAATAGAAGCATGATTAATTTGCTTCAAGCTGTTAATACAGCATTGTTATAACTTTCTCCATTTGCTGCTAAATCTCAACTTTTTCACAGATTCCCATATTCAATGGTTATTCCAGGATGCACTGACCTGCTTGGAATAACTCAGAATGTTATCACAGGATGAGACCCCAACATGTTGAGATGTATTCCCAGCTGTGGCATAGACACTAACTGGCATCTGAAGCAGACAACTAACTTCTCTGCCTTTACGTGACCAGGTAGATTTTAAATTGGTGATTACCTTCAAACAAGGGAAGAATTTTGCCTCCAACCAGTAAGAGGTGGGATTTCTCTTTTTTAAAGTGGTGATCAATAGAATCAAAATCTATTTTTAATTAATTATTTATCTGATGAACATGTTATCTTCCTCTGCAAGAAGAATGATGAGGAACAAATTCAGTAACTCAAATTAACCCAACAAAGGTGTTTGCAACCTTTAAGTGCAGATAATTATATTCTACTAGTACAGTGTACAAATATATAATGTGTATTGTGTTAGTTACTTGTCCTTAGCACTTCCACTATAAGCTCTCTCATATGCTGATTCAACTGCTCGGTCAAATACTCATGAGAACCATGACCTTGCCAAAAAGGGGAAAGAAGCACACTCAAAATCTTGCCAAAGAAAATTATTAGAATCTTTCAAAAGGCAGGATTCCTCCCACCCTTCCTTTCATGTTCACACAGTTTCATCTGTTAACTAATGCTGGTAAAGCAAGCAGAAGTTTAGAAGCCTCACCACATTAAGAGATGGGCACAAATCAAAGCTCTGGAAGGGAGTAACCTAAAATCCCCTAATGGTTTGAATTCAAATCTATTTGGCAGCATGAACCCATCTTTGATTTAATGGCTAAGGAACAAATATTTGTCTGGGAGAAAATGAATAAGCTGCTTCCCGAACACAGACCAGAATCCCTTTGAGACTTTGGACCACACAGTCTTGTTCTCCCTTAATGGATTCCAATAATTTGTGAAACTACATTTTATCTCACAAGAAAAATATAAAGAAGGATGCTTCCAACACACTGAAGTATGGTAAGGTTTTGGATTTGGTTTGGTTGTTTTTTTTTTCCTTTTCTTGCAGTATAAATTTTTATTGGCATCATATCTATAAATCAACTATTTGGTTGAGGAAGACAACATTTTCAAGATATTCTCAAGACACAAATTAATCTTAGGGGGCCTATTCTCACTCATCTTTTCATCACATCTGAGCTCTACATTAGAAGTTATTCCAGCTACAGGTAATAGCCTTTCCTCCTCATGTCAAATATCACCTTATAACACTACTTTTTAGTTTCTCATAGTTGGCTTTTAAAAATAGATAGGCATACATTGGAGGAATCTGAGTTTAAAGGGATCTGAATGTCTGAGGAAATATAGGCTGGCATCCCTTTAATTGAAATCCCATGTCTTCTATATTTTCAAGGTACCAATATCTAATATATTCTTTATGAATACCAGTATGAAGGACAAAAGCTGTTCTCATTAAATCAGCATAACACACTGATTTTAGTACGGGCTGCTTGTGATTGATGTTGAAAAATCTCACTGATGATACAGTAAAGAAATTAGCAGAAATCACAAAAAAAAAATGCTAACATTAATCTAGATTGAAGCATTTGCTTAGCTTTATATTTTGTCATGTAGTAATGATCAGTTTTGTTTTCTATACAGCATTTTTATTTTGTTTTATGCCTAAGCATTGGATTGTTGAGTGGTTCTTCTCCTGTTCTCTGCCCCCCCCACCCCCCCCCACTTTATTCCCATGTTTAATATTTTAGTTTTTCCACTTTCTGCTTAGTTATTGAGTTTAGCTGATTTATGATTCTGTTTTTGTTGTTTGTTTGTATAATTGTGTTGGGGTGTAAATAGCTGTTGGTTTTCATTAGTTCTTTAAATTTGTTGTTCCCATGGTAACTCTTTAGTGCATTTTTCCCTGAGGTTTGAAGGATGCTTTTGGGCTTTGCTGTGATGGTCTGGTAATCTTCATCAGACTGCAATATGTCTTTACAATTTTTTTCATGTTTGAACTGTCTCAGTTTCTTAACTCTTTGCTCCTTACATAGATCTGGTGGCCTAGAGTACTGCATTTTCTTTACTGGCATTTAAATAAAATGAGATATAAAATTCATACAGCAAAATCAGATATGTGATTTAAATGTAGTCTACGCACAGGTGTAATGCAATATATTCCTTTTCAGTCTAGACCTTATAACATTAAGAAGATCTCCTGTTTGGTGTATGGAACTACATACATAGGCCCTCTGTGTGCTGGGCCAAACTTGGCTTTGAATGTCCCAGCCCTTTTACAACACAAAAATCAAAGGAGGACAACTTAAAATATAACCTGCATCCCTGAAAATAATTTCTTAAGATATTTTTAAAAATTATACAGGTAGCAGTGGTAACTCTGATCACTCAAAGCTCTCCACACAGAATGAGGGACTGAATTTCCTGACCGCTTCTGCACTCTGCCCCATTTACAGCTGTGCACAGTGAGGTTCTGAGGTTGCTCTGGTTTCTTGTAAGAACTGAGATCAAGTACATCTGAGGACAGCCCTAGACTTCAAAGGGATCTAAAACTTGCTCAGAGCTGCTCCTGTTCCTTCTATTTCCTGTCCATGTACAGCTGAGTTAAAGCAGGACCTCAGACTCGCTGTGTAATGGTGATCAGAAACTGTATTAGCCCTCTACCATAGAGCTCCCATCTGAGTCATGAAGACAGCAGGACTAGTCATCCATATTTTGAAGCTGTGTTTTGAAAACAAATTTGCTAGTTTTGTTAAAAGCTCAGAATGCCTAACTATGCGAAAGCTGCAGATACACCTTACAGAAACTATATCAGGTAGGAAAAAGGCACATTACTGATCAATTCTGATTACATGTAGCACATCCATATCCCAATATATTTCAGTGCTGGAGAGGGGCAATTATTCAGCATGTTATGATAAACACAAAAAATGGAGCTGTGCTGAGCTAAATATGAAAATTTAACTCTATTTTTATGACTACTTTAATCCCATACATTTAGAAAACCCAGATTACTTTTCTCTTTTCTTTCTTAGGAGATTCAATTTGTTACTGCCATGCTAAAGTTTTCAAGTCGCTTGTCCCCAGTGTCCCCATAGCTTTTTTTCTTCTGTAATGTTTATCTATTAAACAGCCTTGCAGAATAAGCAATTCTTGATATGACTATTAAAAACTAAAAAAAGTTATAAATTACTCATATGATAAGCTAGCATTCTAAAATAAATTCTGTAAGGTTTTTCTGTAATTGTCCAAACAGCCTCTAAAAATAGTACTAATGGAAAGTTTTATATTTTTCTTTGTAAGGGCAGCCCTGTCACCATAATTCTTACATCCATTTCTACTGAAGAAAATGCACAAAAACAAACAATCTGAGTTCTCAGTGCAGACTTTTGCTTTAAGAATGTGCAAAATTTGAGAGGGCTAAGGGTATTTATGATTGGATAGCAGGAGCTCAGAGCTTTCTGCATTTATGATAATGAGAGAACATATTTATTCTTGGGGGGGTATGCAGACCACTTGCTAAAAAGGCCATAATGGAAGCATTTAATAATAGGAACAATGATGTGCATCATCTTTTTTTCCAAGTGGCAGGACAGAAGCAGCTTTGAGATTTGATTCAGGCCATCTGCAGACTCAGGCAAACCTCAATCACTTAACACTGTTCATAGTCAGAAGGTAGTATTTACACCCCAAGAAACTACAGGTGGATTTAAGAGGTTTAAATTAGGGAAGTCTTTGATCATTCTGTATCAGCTTTGGAGTTTAAAGGAAATCATCCAGAAATTACTCTATCAGGGAGTAAGCCCACCTAATTGTGGTTTTTTTGTGCATGTGGCTTGGTAAATCGAGCATTGGTTGCTTCAGATTAGTTCTTATCTTTATACTTAATCTTTCCTAGGTAGAAAAGCTAGAAATAAACTATGGTAGCACAATTGGCTTTATAAAAGCTGCTCTTGAAGGACGTGCTAATTCTGGACACGATTTATTTACATCATTTGGGAAGAATACTACCAAATTTAACGGAGAATGATAACCTCACCAAAAATTTTTGTAGTCTGTTTTCTCAAACATCCCACAGTAAGTGCAATTCTGTGTTATGGTCAACAGAGCAAAGAGTTATAATTATGGCCAGTAAATTATATAGGATTTTGGATGAGATAATTCTATTGGGTTTCCAGAGTAAAGCATGATTTCATTCTCACTACCATTCTGTAGGAGGTTTCCACAGGGAAAGTTTGAACTAACGCAGAATCTCTATCATCTTCCTCTTGGCCTCTAGCTACTACAATGCATAATGATTATAAACTGATAAATCACTTGAGTGGTTATGACATTTTCCATTGGCTACCAGGGCAATGGTACATACACACATACTGCTGCCAACATTAAATAACTGTCAACTGAACTACTTAAATGATGATTTAGGCTCAGCTAAGCTTTTAAGGGCAATTTTTTTTTTCTCTCAAAAAGGGATGATGGTTGTATTTCAGATCTTGTTACCCTTTTAGATTCCAGTTAGTGAGTTTGCTGATTTTACAAGGCATTTTGCCCTTACTGATAGAGGAGAATATTGGAGCTGATTCCTGCCATATACACCTAGGAGAAGGAAAAGGTATGCCAAGTTTGTGAACCCAAATTACCACTGTGTGGACAAGAACAGGTTTCACATGGAACAGATACACAAGTGTGCTTTATTACACATCTTTTTACCTTCTACAAAGCTATAAATAATTTCCAGTCTTTGTATGTATTAATTTTTTGTGTCCTCATGTCCACCCATTAAAAAAAAAAAAAAATTAAAAATATAAAAATGTTGACAGTGCTCCAGTAACTGATAGGCAGTCTGAACGGCATAAGTGTATTTGTTTAACTAGCAGCCTTTGCCCCAAAGAGAAATTCTCACTTATGCCTATACAGTTGCAATAATATTTGTAGAGGCTCACTAAAATATGTGGAGTTTGGTTATAATTTTTCCTCATTGAGAAGGGCAAAAAGGCAAAATTATGTAGGCTGGGAATGCAGAGATGGTCAGGATGAACAGGAGTACTTGCTAAACTCAGACTAACTAAGGAGACAATTGTTTGCTTCCTGACAAAGATGGTGTCAGTTCTGTTTGCCAACATGCACTGCAGCTATATGTAACCACTAAAAAAACCACACAGACATTCAAGATCTGCCAGTTTTGGAACAGGGAGTAGGAAAACTGTATAATCCCAGAGTAAAAAACCACACAGCAGATGGTCTTTTTTTTGCTCATCTCCTGCTCCCTCTCCCCCTGCAAGTGATGCTGGCAGTATCTGCTGAGCAGATTGCCAAGGACAACCACATCACTCCATTTAGGCCACCTTTTTGGCACACCAATCTTGTTTTAATTTTGCATTTTCTGTTGTCTTATTCTAACTATGCTAAGAGTGCAAGTTTAACTATATATATGAACCCTAATACATTTATTGCAGCTGTTGAACGACATTGTAGAAAAAAAAAGGAAAGCTGAAACATGGAGTGGAGCAGATGGAGCAAAAAAGAAAATGTTGATACTCTATGAAGAAAGATAAATGAAGCAGGGAATTTCATTTTTGAAAAACATTTTTAATAAGGTCATTACCAGGCAGGTCAGCTCAAGAAGTATAACCTCATAATAAAAAAATGCAGAATGGACTTTGAAGTATCTGATTTTCCATGCTGATGAGGAGAAGCAAGGCTGTTTTTGGCTCTATGCTTACTCAATGGCTACATTCAAAGTGGTATCACTGATCTTTTCTGTACTGCCTGTACGTTATAGGCCATGGCTCATTTCACTGATGTCATTATCACAGGATGAGTCCAGTTTTGCCTTCCAGTTGGACACAGAAATCCCATTTGACTGTACCTCAAGAAGCAAACCAGAAAGAGACTGTCTCTATATGCTGGGAATACCAGCATATCTTATTCTTTAGATACCAAAATTTTTTTTTTTTTTTTTTGCTCAGGAATACAGTCATGCAGCCAATTATCCTTTGTCTTGATGACAAAGTCTTAGTTTGATAGCAAAGAGACCTCTCTACCTCAAAATCATGTAAAGTAGTGCTTAGAGAATGCATTTTTCTATGTCACACATACTATAAATGTGTATTTCTCTCCATTCCCAAAATTACTTTCATTTATGTTCAAGTGTTAAAATTTTATGCAGAATAAGCATATTTTTCCTACAAATTATGTCCTGACATCCATATGATTTATGGACAGGAAGAGGGGTGCTGAGGTGTCTAAAAAAAAACAGGGAGAGAACAGTATTCAAACTCTTAAAAGGTTTCTGGATAGTCTAATACATATTCCTTTGAAGGATTGTGTTTATATCCCTCATACAATTAGGCCTATAATCTGAAACTGTTGCCCCGTACTGAATTCTGAAATAAACTCTTTTGCTGACAAATACTAAAACTGTACAATTTTCAGTGACATTTACCAGAGAGAGCTATATTCAACTTCACCTTAAGCAAAGAATACTTAGTGCACTTTCATTTATATATAGCAGATTAGCCCTTCTCTCCTCCTCAAATTGCCTATTTTCTCCTGTTCCTGTAACATATTTCTCCCAGTCACAGAGATCTTGCTCTCACAGGAAACAAACTAAAATGCATACCACACAGAAACAGAATAAACAAAAGACAAGTCCACAAGAGAAAGCTGCTAGGACACTGGATGAAATATTTTCCCATGAATCTAAAAAAGATAACAGGCACTTACTTATACATCTCCTTTCATCCCTGAAAGCCTTAAAGTTAATTCATGGTTTCATAACTACAATAAAGTAACCATGCAGAGATTAAAATCAGGGCCTATTTTTATTTGGATATCAACAGTATGAATCCCACCCAGGTCTTTCTAAAAGCAGCCTTGGCTGACACTCCAAAATGCTTCCTCAAGTTAATCTTCAGCCAAATAAGAAGTGGTCTGGAAAGGATTCATCCTTTTAGTGTACACAGAAGATCCTCGTCTTGGATCTATAAACCAAGTCTTTAAATTCCATTGTAATTACTTTGCAGTCATAAATAGAACACACTATTTGTGGCATCCCAGCTGGCTTTTTAGACAAGGTGCACACATCTTAAAACAGAATATTCAAGAAAAAATGGGGACAGTGACAGAGACATAGCTGTGATAATATATGAATGTTCAAAAAGAAAACAAGAAAAAAAGGAAAAGAAAGGGGACAAAGAACCTTTTTTATTATTATTTCTAACATAAAGTAATAGCCAGAAAGAACTTTCTTTTTTGAAGAATATTTTCACAGAAGCTGGATTCCCACCTTAAAGGTTTGCTTTCAAGTAAGACAGGGTTGGTGAAAATGAAAGTTCTTTTATAGGAAGTTCTTTAAATCACTTAACTCTCAAGACATGATGACTTAATAACAGTCTTACACAAATAACTGAACTATTCACTCTGAATTTAACAATCAAACCAAAACACTATTTTCCCAAAGAGACACATTTTTGTAGAGACAATCATGGAAATTCAAAACTATGGCTAGGGTTAATGCTTGTTAAAGATTTCCCCAAAGATTACAAGTCATTCATAGTGCCTCTGATATCTATAAATGCCTAGCTTCCATGGATGTACATGGAATGGCCACAAGCCCCTCCATTTTAAGCTGGGATAAAATTATTTCCATAGAGTTTGTCTGCCAGGGGTTTCCTGTGACCCATGGCATTTGCTGGCTCTTCTGTGGAACAGCAAGTGACATGACCATCAGCAAGACAGCCAACAGTGCAAATTTCTCTTTATGAACTTGGTATAAAATGAACATTCAATAGGCCCTTTAACATGACCAATTATTGCACTGATTTTTAAACCATTAAAGAAACATTCCCTACAAGTTTCATATGCTCAGAGTAAGAGCATACAGCCTTTTTGGTAATATCATCAATATCATCCAATTCAGTATCTAGTCTCCAACACTGTCTTAAGCACACATTGAAGAAAGAGTAACTACTACGTAAGGATATAGATATCACTAGTGGCAGCAGTGGTAATTTCTAAAAACAAAAATACATCAAATATCTCAGTTATGCTGCTATGTATCATTTCAATCGCAGACTACAAATGAAGAGGGTTTTTTAATAACTAAGTTTCTATTACAGAAAAATGCAGTCAAACTGATGGGTAGAATATATTCTGGGTAATGGTAAAAAAAGAAATGCAGGAATTGTCTGAATGGAGCTTACAGGCACACAGGATAGCAATATGTATTGTCTACAGAAACATCAGCCGCACAAGAAGACTGAAAGGACTGGAACTCTAGGAAGCAAAGCAAAACAGCAAAGACATTATATGATTCCTAACCTAAAAAAGCCCACAAACCAACCAACCAATCACAAAACAAAAACAACCCCAAACTACTGCAAAGGGCAAGCTAGCAATCTGCTTCCCATATTCACAGTGACAAGAAGTGACAAGCTTAACAGCAGAAGTTTTTTAAACATTAGCAGAAAATACCCAAGAGTAAGTGTTGTGCAGCTCTGTAATAGGTTGCCTGGGGGCCTTAAAGCATATCTGTAAAGCTTTGGAACAGGTTAGACAAACATCTGTCAGGATTAGCTCATGCTGCCTTGGGGCAGGGTGATGAACTAGATGCTCTCTTGTGCTCCCTTTTAACCCTAAAATTCTATCATTATTAGGAAAAAGCTACACGATTCCATGGTAGTAGCCAAAGAGCATCTTAGTTCACTAGGAAACCAAGGACAGTGATTAAAGAAAAGCAGTAGTCTACCACTGAATGAAGACAGTAATTTTTTAATAATGCTGAAAAACAAAGTTACAACACATGTTTATATTCTTCCATCTCAAAGAAGGAATATCTGCTTTTGTTATGTTTTCAGATTTCTAGTTTATGCAAACAAACTAACTTCCTCAGGGAGAAAGAGTCATCCTTTAAACCTCGCTTTCTTGTGAAAGGAGGCTGAAAGCTTAGAGACTAAGGGTTTTTGCAAGGTGTGGAACACCTATAATGGAGGGGCCCATGCTACACCTGATGAAACTGAGATTTTAAGCACAGATCTTCACTGTGTAAATGACTCCTGTGCAGAGATCATACCATGGAACTGCATGAGATCTGTAACCAGATGCTGTACAACCACATTTGTTGTGGACTAAGAAGCAGGTATTTCACTGCAGAAACTGCAGTGAAATAGCTAACCAGGAGGGAGACAGTGCGTCATCCTGCACCTGGTGTGCATACCAGCCTAAATCAGTGCTGGCTCAAGATTCCCTTGGCTCTTGGTTCTACTGAGGTAAGGCAAAAAGGTGATGGAAAGAGGCTTACATCAGATTTGATATTCCCAGCTAAATATTTTTCTATCTTACTATACACAGTCAATTTCAGGTCACCATTAAGCAGTATGTGAGTTAGAAAATAACCTGACAATGTCCTGTGCAATACTAAGACCTAAATTCCCTTTAATTTTTATTTTCTTCTTTTCTATGAACTGGGATAGTTCCACCCAAGGAAAGCCAAGGGTATAAAAGTGTGATCACTCACCTGATACATGGTAGAGATGTGATTTAAACCTCCCATATTCTAGACACTTACTTCTCATGTTGCACCAGATACATTTCTATTCAAATAGCTGTTTTTCTCAAATCAAAACTTGTAATGCCCTCACAGAAAGCAGAAAAATTTTCCAGTTTAGCATCCTTTCAAATGTATGCTTCTGTTAATAGCAGCTTTGAAAAAATCAGCATTATTAAGTCAGATTTATACCTAAATATTTTTGTCACATTACACAAAATTTCTGGGTTGTTTCCCTTTCTATGCAGCATAAAAATAACATCTGTGAGGAGATGTGTTTTGAAGTCTTTCACAAGTGCTGGAATAGACTGGCAGCCCTGCTGCCCCTCTTATACACAGTGTCCCTGTAAGAATGCCCTGCCAACTTTCAAAGACATTCCAGGGCAGGTGCTAATGAAAAGCAGCAAAGCCTACACTGGCTCCTCATCTGCAAGGAAGCAGAACACTTACAATGAGTGAGAGAGACAGAAAAAATGTGTCAACCCAAAGGAAAGGCAGAGAGGTCAAGAGAAACACAGAAATGTGGTTTGTATGCTTTTTTTTTTTTTTTTTTTGCTTTGTCTTTTCTCCAGTTCTCCCTCTCCAAGTTTATTGCTTGTAAAAGTACAAGAAGAGAATCTGAAGATTTCAGGTCAATTAGTGTGCATTTGGATTAGCCCAGAACTCTTGCAAACCTACCCTAAAGAATCCCCAAATAATTTCTCTTCCTTCTCATCCTCCTCCAGGACAGCACCACTGCTTCTTAGGGAAAATACAGGAAATGGTTAACTCAGGACAAATGCTTCCTGATACCCGGTGCAATTCCAGAAGCAGCAGAATAAAACTATGTTGGATACAAAGCTTATTTTAGATCTATGTAATCAAACAGTTCATGTTTACAAATGCTACCTACTCATCAATAACAGTACTTAGGGCACACAGTTGCTTTTTGAATTTTTTAAATTATATTTTGCAAAAGTATTTTAAAAGGCTGTTGTCTGTGTGAAAAACACAGCACCAGCAGCTGGGCTCGAGCACTGTATCAGATTTTCTAGAGGAATAAAGACCTATCAACACCTTAGAAGACAAGGGGCAGCCTCCTGACATGCAGGTAGCCTTCACAAAATGTCATCACATTAAACCTCCACCCACTGCTTAGAGCTATGATGTGAACACAAACAGAGGAGGCTCTCGTTTTTGTCTCATGCCTATGCTAAGACCTTCCTAAATTGAAAACAAAGCTGGTTATAGTGTGCAACTTTCACCAACTGACAAGGCTGGCACCCCTTGATGCAACAGAGAAATTTAATGAGGTTTCAATATGTCACACCAATAGAGCTAAATCAGAGCTACTATGACTGTCAATGACGTTATCCTAATAACTTCTCACTCTAGACATATAAATGGCTCCCGAAAAACATGACTTATCTAAGCACTAAGTTGAACAGGGTTTAAATAGCATAACTGAAGATAATACGAATCTATTCAAGTTAAATATACTGAGATACTTCAGATACTAGAATAAATACAATCTAATCTCTGGGGAGGGATTAGTGTGATAAAGATGACTACGGTTCCACTGTTTAATTTTGTCATGTGGATGCTCCCTGTAGACGCTGCTGAGATAAAATTTTTCTAAAATAGAAAATAACATTCTCTTTCAAAGGCAGGCAAATCCAAAGCTTAAGAAAACAAAAGTTTATTAAACCTGATGAAAATGGAAGGCTAAAACCGCCAAATGTAAAATGGTATTGAATAGCACTCACACTCATCAAATTTAATGAAGTTTTGGATTCTTCATATCAACTGTAGCGCCTTGGGTGGCAATGCACAACCTATGCACTGAATTTAAATTATAACTTCTGTAATGTGTTTAACGTAGGTAAATAATTGTAGCTTTTTGAATCGTACATTAAAAACAGTAACACAAACACTTCTTTACTGGTAAACAAAGTCATGTGTTCTAAAAAGTGGCTCACAATAAGGATATACAAATTGATATATTAAGATTTTTGAAATTTGTTCAAGTCAGATCGGAGTATTTTGGTAATGGTTCTGAGAAAACAAGATTTCTTATGTCAAATATTTAGTAATACCAACTAGTAAGCTAAATAATCCCTGAGACTTAGCATGAGAAAAATCACCAGATGGTAAACTGACAAGCTTTTTAAAAAAAATTCAGATAAATATAACCCAAGCAAATTAATTTTCATTGGATTTACCATACACTGGAGATATGGCGCTAGTTACGTCGAAGTTGTCAAAAAGATAAGCTTATGTTAGAAATAACCAAAGAGCTACTGGGTAGTGATAAACATATGCAACATATAACTGGAATAGGATTAATACTGCTAAAAATACAAAAAAAACCCACTAAATAAATTTATTCAAGTATTTAATTTTAAAAGTAAGAAATTTCAGTTCTACAAAAACATGACTGAAATACTTACAATTGTGTTAAAATTTCCTCCGCCTGGGTTACTGATTCTCCCTAACTTCTGCAGTCAATCAAACCAGAACTGAGACCTACAGAAATGCAGAAGTATCAAGATTCAAATACCAAGAGATTTTTTTTTTTTTTTGCTTTACCTAGAAGTAGTACTCTGTACTGGAGATGCTGAGACATCCAAAACCAAAATAATTTCCCAAGAATAGAGTAAAAGATTGAACCTGAACCAACACCTAGCTTTAAAATTTTAGTTCAGCTGTCTTTATTTCTGAGAAATCATTCAATGAACTTGAGAAGTTTTTATAAAACTTTAACTTCAGACAGCCACTGTCACAATATTGTAGCTACACTATGCTAAGTTTTAAACATACTGTGTTGTGTGAAAAATATGAATAGTTTACATCTCATTAGGGGAAAAAGAAATCCTGACTTAAGTCTTAAAGCTGAATGAAGACAAGAGTAAATAAACCCAAACGATGGTATTGAATTATTTTAGGTTACAAAAATGACAATGAGAATAGTCTTCATATTATGCTCTACCTAGGAATTACTAAAATGTAATTAACAAAACCCATTTCATCATATCTTAGTCCATTTTAAGAAATAAAGAAAATGTTGGTAGTTAGCAGTGACAACAAATACTAGTACTCTATTTCTACACAAACTATGCATATTGCAATGTAATCAAACTCAAATATTAAACATGATTTAATCTTTCATTATTCATATATAGATCTGACAGATTCTTCCTTCATTATACTCACCCTACATGGCATTTCATTTATAATATACATTGTATACAGCATATACAAGGATAGAAAAACATTCTCTATCATTTGGGGTTTTTTTTGTTGTGGTTTTTTGTTTTGTTTTGTTGTGGTTTTTGTTTTGTTTGTTTGTTTTTGGTGTGGTTTTTTTGTTTTTGTTTTTGGGTTTTTTTGTTTTGGTTTTTTTGTTTTGGTTTTTTTGTTTTGGTTTTTTTGTTTTGGTTTTTTTGTTTTGGTTTTTTTTTGGTTTTTTGTGGGTTTTTGGTTTTTTTTGTTTGTTTGTTTTTGGTTTTGGGGTTTTTCTTTGTTTGTTTGTTTCAAAGTGCAATACAACTTTATAAAATGAAAACTGGTGGGGAGATTACCAGAAATTTTGTCCTTTTTTTTTTTCTGCATGAGGGAATAGGAAAATCTTTGGTATTGTCATGAGGTCACCAGAAATACTGCAGTAGTGAATATAAATAGGTCTTCATTAGGTGACTGCTGCATTGTGGTCATTACTTGGGAATGGTTCTGGATTATCATCTTATTTTTATTGGCTCTAATTTAAAGATACCTTTTTCAGTTGGTGGAAAAATAATGCTCCTTCTTTAGTTCTAAGAAGAGCAGCCTAAGGCTGGAATGCTCTAAAGAAAACCAAGCTTTTGTAAAATGATGTCATATGCCAACTGTGCCAGGCAAGTATTTAGTAATAGCTAAAGCATTCTATAATTAAAACAAGTCCCTTGTTAAAAGAGGCTGAAAGTGATCAAAGCTCTTTTGTCTGTTCAGACACTCGATAGATGTGAAAAGAGTTTTGCTTACAGTGAGGATGGTGCTGTGGTTTCTTTCCCCGTTTTAAGTAGCAACAGAGTGCACCCTGAACTATCCCTATTTGCAAGGAAACTAATAAAAATAATACAGCAAAATGAGTGAAACAAAAGGGACATTCAGCATAAAATAGACAGGTATTTCTTGCCCCTGTAAGACAGAGTGGAGCCTTAAATATCTGAAACTATTATTTAATAGTTGCAAGGCAATAAAGCAGAGATATTTCAACAGCTGCCAACAAATTGTCCACTCAAGCTGAAGGGACCGTTTGATAGCAATAGTGATTTGATTCAGCATGTGGCCCATGACTATTCCTTTACACTATCGTGTTTCTAAAACATTTCCTGTTTACCAAGAAACAGTATATGTAAGAAAATATTTTGAAAATAAAGTATTTCATTGATTGAAACATATTCTTCAGCTCGCCTCTGACCTTGTTCCTGCTCTATGCCTTAAATTGACTTAAAGGTTATTCAAAAATGGCTAAATTCAAATGCACCTTATAAACTGAGGAAACAAAAATTCTCATCTAAATACACCTTAGTACAATTTTCATATGCCCCACTTGTTCTTTCTTCTTTCACTTGCAGAGGTACAAATAAAACAGCAGGCAGAGAATTCTAAAACCAATCCTGGCCATATTTGCAAGACATAAATGGAGATTTTGGATTGAAGCCTTTTCTCCTAACATTTCCTTTACATCTTAAGCAACAAAAATCAAAAATAACTGTACCCACAGCACTCAGCACACTTTTTGGAACTTCCTGACCCAGAGTAACAGAGGACAAGGGTGCACATCAACATTAAAAGGGAAGTTACACATACTCGAGTTTGGAATAATGGTTTGAAAGAAGCTGCTTAATGCTAAACTCTGTCCTGGGTATTTTCCTCTGAGGAACTAAAGCTTCACCATAAGGAGACATGAACACAAGCCTACTTCTTCCCACCACACAGTATGAGGACAAAAATAAGTCTGAATCAACCTTCTGACCAAGTGAGGACACTACTCACACTCATAATATGCTCAAAAAGAAATTCTTCACAAAATTTGATATCCTTGTTCCAAACTCTTGCCACTTTTCCAATGCTCGATGAAAATGCAATACTAAGTTAATGTAGACACTGCATTTCTAGTACACAACTTCAGCTGTGACCAATTAATATCATAAAGCACTTTTCATGACAAAATATAATAAATGTAATTTCAGATGCTATGTAAAATGTTGAGTTGACTTCTGCAGTAAAGCTAAGTCAAGTGTTTCATTATAATTTTAAATTACTTTAGTAATTTTCTCTGTAGGGGAAATAAAACAACTGATTCATGAATTGTGAACAAGAATTTCCCAGATTAAGAAAACTTCCAAACTAATCTACTTATGGTTCATCTGAAAAAATGTAAACCGTTCAAGGTAGAACCCACAATGTAGATCTTCAGATTGTTGGGGGTTTTTTGACCTATCTTCACCCTATAGCCTTTTCCATTACAAATTACCTGAAATCACATATAACTTAATTTCTCCATTCAAAACCTTTCTTTTTTTCCATAGTCAGTCCTACATAAATAGACCATAGTCTTCCAAATACTTTTTTATATCTCATCTCCTAGCCCATATTCTGCTTTGGAAAAAACAACCAACCAACTGAACCACACATCAAACCATGTTATACACACAAGTCTTCTGAAAACAGGCCATTTAGGGTGTTTCTAGACATACTATATTTTTCCAGATGTTCTGTGCCCCCTAATTCAGTTTACTCTTGGAAGGAATTTGACGTCTCTCTAAAATGCTTCATCACTAAAGGCAAGTATAACGATACCTGACTTCCTGGAACTGTTTCAAAATGTTTTCGTATTACAGTTTTTTCTATTTGTTTTAAAGCAGGGTTGATGCTCATTACTTGTAGCTCTTAAAAAATTCTAACTTCTAGACAAGAAATATTAAAACACCCACATCAGTGGATTACAAAACTCTTAAGTCTTTTCTTTGCAGCTCCTAATGTGGTGTCACTTGATTGAGCTAGGCTTTCTTTCTGTCATCTCTTACATTATTACATGGATGAGATGGGGCATGCAGCTTCTGAGTTGTGTTCCTGTTGTACTGCAAAGTTTTAAGTGGAAAGAAGGACCTCAAGGATTTCGTAATTGTGCATCTTCAACAGGTTGGATTTCTGATGGAGAAAAGTAGGTGAATTGGTTTGGAAAGACAGGTGTCTGCCAGGGAAAGCTGGAGCTTCCCTTGGAATGGAGAAGGTAAACCCTCTCCCTCCAAATCATTATAATTTTGCAATTAAGGGGGTTTTCAGACAAAGATACGGGAATAGGAGTAACAGTTCTTTACTAGGAATATTAAAAATACCAATGTAGTAGTAGAAAAAACAAGCAAACAAACAAAATCCTAGAAACCCTGACAGAGTCAGAGATATAACCTGACACCCTGTTGGTCAGGGTGTTGGGAGCAGTCCAAATAAGTCCTCCTGGAGTGACTGATGTGGTTCTGTTGGAGTAGAGATGATCCTGTAGAAGGGTACAGTGGTGGAGACATGGGTCTGGTCTTCCTCTGGGAATCCAGTGGAAAACAGACTGTCCTGGGGTTCTGAATTGCAGGTTTTAGTCAGGTAAGAATGCTTGGCTTCTCCCACTGGGTGGAGTATCTCACAATGGAATGATGTACTTTTATCAGTCATGTGGTGAGCCTTAATGGCCCATCAACAGAAGATATCCCCCAGAAGGGAGGTGGAAGAAATAAGGAACCTTGCTCCACCTGGTTTTAACAGCTGGCCCATTATCAGAAGGCACCTGCCCCCTCCTCCCTGGAGTTACGGGGAATTGGTTATACAAGAGATAAAGAAAAATACCTCCCCAACCGGTTTCAAGGGGTGGCAAATAGAACACACACTTTTGGTTACATATTGCAACCCAAGAGAGTAGGTCTTTACCTGGTGGTCTCAGTTCCCATTTTAGCATCTATAATGATAACCTCACCCAATGATCTTTTAGAAAACACGGAAATAATCACAGTAAGATTACTATAAATCAACACTTATCATAGTATGATGCGTGTGGTTTTAATAATGGTATTCTCAGGAAGTTATAGCAAAGTAAATGTGTAGTCAAAAAGTTGCTAAATAAGCTGCACAATGGAAATATTACATCAAAGTACTTTGTAAAGAATCAAAATAAGTATCTTTCTCTCTCTATGGGAAGCATTCCAGGGAGCTGTGATCTAAGAGAATTAAACTTTCAGAGACATTAAAATAAATAAATAAATAAATGGCAAGCTGGATTTTATTTCTGGATAGCACAGGAGAAGATAAAAGGGGAATCTGTCTTATCAAAGGAAGAGTGGAACTTGTCTAAATCTTAAAGATCCACAAAGGACTTTAAGGCAGGGAAAGTACATCCCTGTAACCTTTACCAGTTTAGAATTTCTAAATGTCACTTCTGTAGAGATAATCATTGTCCTACTCTCGAGAAATCCAGCAAGGGCCCCTCCTCTCTTCTGTCTAAACGATGAAACAATTAGAAATTAATTAAAATAAGTTTATTTACCCATTATAATTGATAACAAGAAATAATAATACCTAGGGCAGACTGGCAATGTTAAAGAATGACAAATTAAAGCCTTCCAGTGGGGCTCCAAGTTCCTGCATTCTTTTGGAATGTCTGCATACTTGCCAGCTCCCTACCCAAAATATTGTGATGATACAATGGAAAGTTGATACAATAATAATAATAGACGATTCAAAAATGCCTTTGGGAAATTACTTCACTACAGATGAATGAAATCCATAAATAAATGTTAATCCCCTTACACAACACAGTGAATTCCCAGCACTGCTACATTTCGTACTGAAGAAGAAACAATCCAATCATTATCAAGAACTAACATAACTCAGGATAAGTAAAAATGTTCCAGGCTAATGTTATACTGTACTAACTTAACTCAGTATGCCACTCCAGTTTCTTACCAGCTAAATTTATAGACAAACCAATAATTCAAGGTGTCCACAAATTACTGTCTTCTTGCAGTTATGGAAATCTCACCTATTCCCAAAAACAAAGAAAAGACCGTTCCCCCTAGGAAAAAATCTACAGAGGTTAAAACATTTATTCTGGCACATGTGCCTGTTCTCAAATGGTAATGATACGCCTTCCTCTGAAAGAAAGGCTCATTTGAACAAATATACATCCTCTGGTCAAAATCAATCAGAATAAGAAAGTGGTTTTAAGGCTACAACTTGATCTCATATCAGTCAAAATATGTTCAGCTGTCCACTAATAGTGGATTCTTTGCTACTGTGAATGTAGTAACAGTTATAGTTTAACAAATTACTTCTGAAGTTCCTTACATGTTATGTGTCTACTGAATCTGATTGCCTCTGCTTAGGGATGAACTTGACCTGCCAAATTAGAGATTATAGCAGTGTATACAGGGATAAATTTGTCTAAGAGCAATTTTCACAAGAACGATAAAATCTATTTGAAATTTATTTTCTCCTGCCCTCCAGAAACCTACATAAAGATACCAAAATGACAAGTTATTGCTACATCTGCCAGTACGGAATAAAACCTACATATTACTTTCATGGTCAGTGTCCTTCACCCCCCATAACAATTTTTATGTTTATTCCTAAAATACTTGTAGTAGTAAGTAGAATCAAACATCCATAAGTGCCTTGATCTTACAGTGATAAAGAGTGCACAACTTCCACATGGAAGCTGTTGTGGAAAGCACAAACTAGTATTTTAATTTCCTGGGCATTGTGTTGGTCCAACTCTGCATTTCTGCTAACCAAAGAGATATTTTGACACGTACAGCTCACCAGAAGTTTAATTACCCTGTGTGGCAGAGACAGTCTTACTCTCCAGAGTTGGCCTGGTGCCAAGCGCAATGGATTACTTGATCCATGAGGCTGGGTCCCAGAAACTGTAATACACAAATAATAAATAGCAATAAATAACAACGGATGATCTGAAACACCAGCTCACATCATTGCTCTGTGTATACTAACATTTCTACATTTCTTACCACCAGTAGAGCTGAAATTGTTCCAGTAATTGTGGGAAATTTTAGGAAAGAATGTCAAACAGACAAGATAATAGTGTCCGTTGCCTTTTTTTTTTTTTTTAATAGCAATGTGGGGTGCCATTTTTATTGTCTATCAATGACTTCCAGATGGTTTATTCAGTCCACAAATAAAAATTAGAAGGATTTTGAGAGCAAGCGGTTAGAAAAAGTCACGGAAAACTGGAAAAGTACCAGAGGATTTCTTTAAAATATAAGTAGTTTCAAACTTCAAAAAACAAAACTAAAGTATTCCTGACAATAAATATCCATTAAATTTATTAAAACAATCCAAAACAATATGACAATTCCCATTGTCTTGTAAAACAATAAGCAGCCACCCAAGAAGCAAGCCAAAATAGTTTGTTTTGTAGCCGTAGAACTTTTTGTTCTATCATTTAAACTGATGGATCATCCACAGCCAAGTTATTTAGGAAGAGGATGAAGGAAATTACTTCAAAAATTTCAAACTCTACTTTATGCTACTTACACCTGTGTGTTTACTGAAGATCAGATGATGTCTTACAAGAGCTACACTTAGGGCAGATTTTATGATAAGCTTTGCACTGATGTTCATTCAAAGATGTTAAAGGCTCACTTTTATCCTGCTTCAGAAATAAAGCTTGAGTTATGATACAGGCAAAGAACCACAAGGAACTTCGATTTTCTTTTCAATTGCACTGAAGAGGTTATCTTTGCCATCTAAATTAACCTGTTCTTTTAGCTAAGGGTCACACCAAGGGGTAATAAAAATTTGTTTTGCCTGCAACATGTCCAGAATTCACGATTTGGAACAAGAAATACAATGTGGACTTGGAACACAAAATGTAGAATGGATGACAGAATATTACTCACAGCCTGGCAAGGAGATGCCCTCAGAAAATAAATACAGTTGGCATTCTTTATCACTCCAAGTGACACAACATTATTCCAGTGTCCTGGATTGTGGAAATGTTCACGAATCAATATGGAGTATTTTTGTTTGTGACTTCTAACTAGAACCTCTGACAGATGTTCAAGTGCTATGACAGAAGCTGTGTTTACTGTGGATTAAACTCAATTTTTCAGAGAGGTTCACAAATACAGCTAGTATCCCATTAACCTGCTTTCAAAAGAGGTATAAAGGGTCAATATGTGTCCTAGGTTACAATATAAAATTGTGCCCAGGGATGTATTCTATCCCCATGAGCCGTTGGAGCCAAGGTGGGGCAGTGTTCTCCCTTATCTTCTGTTAACGAGCCCAACAATGCCTTCCCGGAAAACGTTATCTCTGTTTAATGGGCCATCAAGGATCCATTTGCACGACTGATAAGATGAAATCATGCTATTGTGAAATGCTCTGCCCAGGGGGAGGAGCCAAGCATTCCCACCTGGATATAATCCAGGGTTTGAGACCCCACTGGTAGCTTCTATCCACTGAACTCTCAGAGGAGACGAGCTACCAGACGTTTCTACAGGGATCACTGCTTTGGATCATCTCTGCTCCAGCGGAACCACATCTGCTGCTCCAGGAGGATTCCCGGACTGCTTCAAACACCCTGACCAACAGGCTGCTAGGTTGTATCATTCCATTTATTTCACCTTTTTTTCCCTTCTTCTTCTATTAAATTGTATCTCTGACTGGGAGTCTCACTGGTTTTTGCTTTCAAACCAGCACATCTTTTGGCGCCCAACGTGGGGCACGAGGTACTGAGAAGAGTCAGAGTTGCAATTTTGTACTAGAAAGGACACCTGTTAGCCATGTTGATCAACATACTTACATGTGTCTTGTACCTAGCTCTCTATATTTTTCCGCACATGGGGCACTATCTGCCGACCTTAATACTCCTGTGTAGACCAGGGTATGGTATTAGGATTGCTTTGTTGGTCTATTATATACTAACCTCTGAGGCAATGAACATCCTTCAGAATATATACTCGATTTTGTTTTCTTGTCCTAGTCTAGGATGCTATGTCTGGAGTTTCAGCAAGCCCCTGTGGGAAGGAGTGAAGAACGATTTTTTCCAGCCTTTCCGGCCCGGCACTGCAGTTTTCAAAAATATTGAGTTCTCTCTGGATACCAAGGACAGCATAATGTTGTTGGTGGTGCTGCTTTGTCTTCTCTGCACAGCCTGCACCATGCTTAGAAACAAAACACTACATGATGTAGTGCAGCGTCTTCTTGAGGCAGAGGAGAAAAGAAGCAAAGCAACAGCATCCATGTCCACACAGACAGTCGCAGAAGGTGAAGGAGCCGAAAGCAAAGCAACAGTGTCCGTGTCTACGCAGGCTGTCACAGAGGAGGAAGAAGCCAAAAGCAAAGAAACAGTGTCCGTGTCTACGCAGACTGTCACAGAGGAGGAAGGAACCAAAGGCAAAGCAACAGCATCCACATCTACACAGGCTGTCACAGAGGAGGAAGGAACCAAAGGCACCGTCAGCACCCCCACACAAACCATCACTGAACTGGAACAGCCTAAACCGGTAGCAGTTGCCCCTGTTCAGAAGAAGAAATCAAAGACCAAATCAGTCCGCATAGTGACTGATGAGGATGCAGCAGGACCTTCGCACCCAGCAGAGGAGACAGAGCCAGAGATCATCACTCGCTCTCTGTCCCTGGGTGAGCTACGTGACCTGCGGAGGGAATTCACCCGCCAGACAAATGAATCTGTCCTGACCTGGCTGCTCCGCATCTGGGACGCTGCAGCCAATGACACCATTCTGGATGGAAGTGAGGCCAGGCAACTGGGATCTCTGTCCCGGGATGTGGTCATTGACCAGGGCATTGGAAGGACCCAAGGAACTCTCAGCCTCTGGCGGCGACTGCTGACAAGCA
Organism: Phylloscopus trochilus trochilus; assembly: GCA_016584745.2. Taxonomy (NCBI): domain Eukaryota; kingdom Metazoa; phylum Chordata; class Aves; order Passeriformes; family Phylloscopidae; genus Phylloscopus; species Phylloscopus trochilus. Next base: position 53,646,835 of record WQNJ02000546.1, on the reverse strand, counting down.
TGAAGGACAGGTACCTTTGTAAAGAAGACCTGCAGGTACATCAAGGAAAATGGAGCACAATGGAACAAGGTAGCCGATGCCTGAGGGAATTGGCTGTGCTGGAGATTATTTTCTCAGAAGACGAAAGATTTCCTAAAAGCCCAGATGATGTCCAGTGCACATCACAGATGTGGTTGAGATTTGCACGACTGGGACCAGAGATGTACTCCCGTTACCTGGCAACACTGCAATGGAGGGAAGGCGAGGACAGGGTGGGCGTCTTGGTCAACAAACTAAGAATTTATGAGGACACTGTCACTGCCCCATTTCGTACCCATGTCTCATCCGTGGAAACAAGGCTGGCTGAACAAGTCCGAAGCTTGATTGAAGAGGGCCATCAGAAATTGAAAAAAGAACTTAAGGAAGAAGTTTACCACGTCTCGCCAGAACCAACAAGAGTTTCTGCCATTAGGAGCAGGCGTCCCCCAGCCAGAGAGAGAACATACACTCCACGAGGTAACCTTTGGTCTTTTCTTCGTGAGCATGGAGAAGACATGAGGAAGTGGGATGGAAAACCCACCTTCGCCTTAGCAGCCCGGGTACGTGAACTGAAAAGAGGGACGCCTACCACGAGGAGTTCATCTAGAGTCAATGCTGCTCCAGTCTCTCGTGCACGGAACTCCAGACAGTATAGGAATGATGATGTGACTGATCCTCTCGAAGGGACCTCAGGAACATATTTACAGGAAAATAGCAACGTGCATCGTGAGCAGGAATAGAGGGGCCCTGCCTCTAGCCAGGTAGAGGAAAGGGACAATCGGATCTATTGGACTGTGTGGATCCGATGGCCTGGCACATCTGACCCACAAGAGTACACGGCTTTGATTGACACTGGCTCTCAATGTACCCTGATGCCATCAAGGTATGTAGGAACAGAATCTGTTTCTATTTCTGGAGTGACAGGAGGGTCCCAGCAGCTGACTGTAGTGGAGGCCGAAGTGAGTTTAACTGGGAACGGGTGGCAAAAACACCCCATTGTGACTGGCCCAGAGGCCCCATGCATCCTTGGCATAGATTTTCTCAGAAATGGATATTTCAAAGACCCAAAAGGATATCGCTGGGCTTTTGGGATAGCTGCTGTAGAGAAAGAAGGCATCAGACAACTGAATACCCTGCCTGGTCTCTCCGATGACCCCTTTGCTGTGGGACTGCTGAGAGTTGAAGAACAACAGGTACCAATTGCCACAGCAACAGTGCACCGTCGGCAGTACCGCACCGACAGAGACTCAGTGACCCCAATCCATGAGATGATTCGTAAACTGGAGAGCCAAGGGGTGGTCAGCAAGGCTCGTTCACCCTTCAACAGCCCCATCTGGCCTGTGCGTAAGTCCAGTGGGGAATGGAGACTGACTGTAGATTATCGTGGTCTGAATGAGGTCACGCCACCACTGAGTGCTGCTGTGCCAGACATGTTGGAGCTTCAGTATGAGCTGGAGTCCAAGGCAGCAAAGTGGTACGCGACCATAGACATTGCCAATGCTTTCTTCTCCATTCCTGTGGCAGCAGAGTGCAGGCCCCAGTTTGCTTTCACCTGGAGGGGTGTGCAGTATACCTGGAACCGACTGCCCCAGGGGTGGAAGCACAGTCCCACCATCTGCCATGGACTAATCCAGACTGCACTGGAAAAAGGCGAGGCTCCTGAGCATCTCCAGTATATTGATGACATCATTGTGTGGGGGAACACAGAAGTGGAAGTTTTCAAGAAAGGAGAGAAGATTATCCAGATTCTACTGAGAGCTGGTTTTGCCATTAAGCGAAGTAAGGTTAAGGGACCGGCTCGAGAAATCCAGTTCCTGGGAGTCAAGTGGCAAGATGGACGTCGCCAGATACCCACAGAAGTAATCAACAAGATCACTGCAATGTCTCCACCAACCAGCAAGAAGGAAACGCAAGCTTTCTTAGGTGCCATAGGCTTTTGGAGAATGCACATTCCTGAGTATAGCCAGATTGTGAGTTCTCTCTACCTGGTTACCCGCAAGAAGAACGATTTCCACTGGGGTCCTGAACAGCAGCAAGCCTTTGCCCAGATCAAGCAGGAGATCGCTCATGCGGTAGCCCTTGGCCCAGTGAGGACAGGACCAGATGTGAAGAATGTGCTCTACTCAGCAGCCGGGAACAATGGCCTGTCCTGGAGCCTTTGGCAGAAGGCGCCTGGTGAGACTCGGGGTCGACCACTGGGATTCTGGAGTCGAAGCTACAGAGGGTCCGAAGCCAACTACACGCCCACGGAGAAGGAAATCTTGGCCGCCTATGAAGGAGTTCAAGCCGCTTCAGAAGTAATTGGCACGGAAACACAGCTGCTTCTGGCACCCCGACTGCCGGTGCTGGGGTGGATGTTCAAGGGAAAGGTTCCTTCCACGCATCATGCCACCGACACTACTTGGAGCAAATGGATTGCCCTCATTACGCAGCGCGCCCGTATTGGAAACCCAAATTGCCCTGGGATTCTGGAAGTTATAACGAACTGGCCTGAAGGTGAGACTTTTGGATTATTCTCTGAAGAAGAAGAGGAGCAAGTGACACGTGCTGAGGAGGCCCCACCATATAATGAGCTACCGGAGACTGAAAAACGATATGCCCTCTTCACTGATGGTTCCTGCCGAATTATAGGCACTGACAGGAAATGGAAAGCTGCAGTATGGTGCCCCACACGACGAGTTGCGCAAGCTACCGAGGGACAAGGTGGATCGAGTCAGATGGCAGAGCTTAAAGCTGTACAGCTGGCTTTGGATATTGCTGAACGGGAGAAGTGGCCGAGGCTCTATCTCTACACCGACTCATGGATGGTAGCTAATGCCCTGTGGGGATGGCTGAATCGCTGGAAAAAGGCCAACTGGCAGCGCAGAGGGAAACCCATCTGGGCTGCTGAGATTTGGCAGGACATTGCTACCCGAGTAGAGAAGCTAACCGTGAAGGTTCGACACGTGGATGTGCACGTACCCAAGAGTCGGGCTAATGAGGAGCATCGCAACAATGAGCAGGTAGACAAAGCTGCCAAGGTGAAAGTATCACAGGTGGATCTAGACTGGCAGCACAAGGGAGAATTATTCCTAGCTCGTTGGGCCCATGATGCCTCTGGTCATCAGGAAGAGATGCAACATACCGATGGGCCCATGACCGAGGGGTGGACCTTACTATGGACAGCATCTCACAGGTCATCCATGACTGTGAGACCTGCGCTGCAATCAAACAGGCCAAGCGGGTGAAGCCTCTGTGGTACGGTGGACGATGGTTGAAGTACAGGTATGGGGAAGCCTGGCAAATTGACTACATCACCCTTCCCCAGACCCGCCAAGGCAAGCACTACGTACTGACCATGGTAGAAGCAACCACAGGTTGGCTGGAGACCTATCCTGTGCCTCATGCCACTGCCCGGAACACCATCCTGGGCCTGGAAAAACAAGTCCTGTGGAGACACGGCACCCCAGAGAGAATCGAGTCAGACAACGGGACACATTTCAAGAATGGCCTTATAAACACCTGGGCCAAAGAACATGGTATTGAATGGATATACCACATTCCTTATCATGCACCAGCTGCTGGGAAAGTTGAACGGTGCAATGGACTATTAAAGACCACCCTGAAGGCACTTGGCGGAGGAACCTTCAAGAACTGGGACATAAACTTAGCCAAAGCCACCTGGATGGTAAACACCCGAGGCTCCATCAATCGAGCTGGTCCGGCCCAGTCTGAACCCTTGCACACAGTGGATGGAGATAAAGTCCCTGTGGTACACCTGAAAGGGATTTTAGGAAAGACTGTTTGGATTAATCCCACCTCAGGCAAAGGCAGACCCATCCGTGGGATTGTTTTTGCTCAAGGACCTGGTTACACTTGGTGGGTAATGCAAAAAGATGGAGAAACCCGTTGTGTACCACAAGGAGACTTGATTCTGAGTGAGAACTAAAATCAGCGTGTAGGGTTTTATTCTGTGTATATACGTATGTATATGTATGTATCTGTGAGAGTGTATGATGTAGATGGTGATAGAATAAGGGGTGGATTATGTCCTAGGTTACAATATAAAATTGTGCCCAGGGATGTATTCTATCCCCATGAGCCGTTGGAGCCAAGGTGGGGCAGTGTTCTCCCTTATCTTCTGTTAACGAGCCAAACAATGCCTTCCCGGAAAACATTATCTCTGTTTAATGGGCCATCAAGGATCCATTTGCACGACTGATAAGATGAAATCATGCTATTGTGAGATGCTCTGCCCAGGGGGAGGAGCCAAGCATTCCCACCTGGATATAATCCAGGGTTTGAGACCCCACTGGTAGCTTCTATCCACTGAACTCTCAGAGGAGACGAGCTACCAGACGTTTCTACAGGGATCACTGCTTTGGATCATCTCTGCTCCAGCGGAACCACATCTGCTGCTCCAGGAGGATTCCCGGACTGCTTCAAACACCCTGACCAACAGGCTGCTAGGTTGTATCATTCCATTTATTTCACCTTTTTTTCCCTTCTTCTTCTATTAAATTGTATCTCTGACTGGGAGTCTCACTGGTTTTTGCTTTCAAACCAGCACAATATGTTAGGAACAAGTCACTCTTTATTAGGAATTGGTAGCAATCATTATGTCATCAGAGCATATGATACTGCAGTATCAAAACATTTATTTCTTGTAATGAACTTTAAAATTTCAAATTACTGCAATGAAGCAACACTACTGTTCAAACAGTATAATATAATGAAAAAAAAATCTGACATATCTGATCTTCCCCTTCTGGAACCAGTTTCCTCTTTCCTTGCACTTTCTTTAGACTTTTACAGCTTTGGAACTGCTACCTCCAGTGCTAACAGAAATAAATAGCAAAACTAAAAACACCTATATTGAAAAGTACAAGACTAACAGATATCTTAATCTAGGTGCCCAGAGGCTATCCAATATTTACATTTGAAAATACTAGCCTATGCCTTCTCATGATCTTGCTTACTTGGAAAGTAATGTAGCTAGTAATGTGTCTTTCACAGGCTTAAAAAAAATAAATTAATACCCATAGGCTAATAGGAAATCTTAAAAATAGTCATGCTATAAGTGCAAATGGTATTTTGTCATCCACCTTCATTCAGAGTAAGTTGTTTCATGCTTCACCATTTTAGGAATACAGGATAGAGAGACATTGCATAAAAGTCCTTGAACAATGACATGCTTGGTGATACAGAAGTTGTTCAACTTTTAAAACAAATTAATCTTACAATATTTGACATTTCTTCAGTCATCTTTGCAATGAAAAATCAGTAGAAGACAGCACAGAAGCTGCTTTTTCACCCCTGCAGTATGGAAAAAAGCAATCACTGCAAGCCAAAAAGCTTGGAAAAGGATCATGAATAAATTCAGGAACTTGTCTTCCATTTTCAAAATGTCTTATGTAGGACTGACTGTGAACATGAGTAAAGTCTAGGGAAAGCTATGACATAAAACCTGCAAAACTTAGATGAAGTTCACACATCTGAAATTGCACTTTCAATATTATGCCAGTGTTACCCTTAGAATGAAATGTTTACAAAGGAAAAAGAGAAGAAAAAAAATCATCTCATATGAACAGAAGGGCATGGAGCGCACAATGTGAAAGAACCAAGTAGCTGATGGGACAAGAAATTACTACTGCAAGCAGAAATATGTCTCCATCAGACTTTCAATCTGATTTCTGCATGGTTTGATATGGTCTACTCAGAGAAGAAAGCAAACCATGTCAAAATGAATTTTTACAGAAAATGTATTAAACTTCATGTTTTCCTTAAAGCATAACAGAAACCCTATATCTGCAAGGGGAAGGCAGTATATCACTGAATCTGAGAAATAAACCAGATTTTATCCAGGAAGTAGATTTCTCTTCACATGAAGGCATCAAAACAATGTGAAAGACAACAGAAATACTTAAACACCTGAAGATAAATGAATACTCAGGAGTTTTACTGTAGTGGGGCCAGAAATAGGACAAGTTGACCCTGAAAACTATACCAGGCTTAAGTGACATAGAACAAATACACAAATTAATACACAAATACACATTTTCAGAGATGAGGACACTAAAAAAACCCCTCTGGAACTACACTGCATCTGGAGGCAAAAAGGCCTCAGAGAGACTGGGGTAATTTGTTTACATTACATTAATTCTTTGAGTAATTGCTCAAAAATCCAGGGACTAAATGACAAAAACAGAAATACATCTCCCAGGAAAAGCTGTGAAAAAATTACAATCAACCAGAATGCCAATTTGGACATCTCATCTTATGACTGACAAAATTCCACAGTATGTAAGCAAGCCCTAATCTCAAATATCCAGAAGCAGACCTCAAGAAAGGCAAGAAGTGTGTACACCAAAACCTTTCTTAAACCAGTGGGAATACTGACGATGCAAAGCCCAACACCCATATGACTTACTTAGATGAAAAAAATATATTATTTAAAAAAAATCCTACACCAAAAGCTCTGAGATGTCTCAGCAGCAGGTAAGCTAATAGAACACTTAGTATACTCAGGGGCACAATACAGGAATACAGTATTTCTTGTAGATGAGTTAATTACTAGAAAACAACAAGGCAGGAATGACTGGATTTAGGAAACAGCTGTATCTGATTTACATGGGACCTTGTCAGGGCCTTATCTTGGAAGTATATTAAAATTCTACAGGTGGCACAGCAATCTACTAATAAAAAACTTTATTATAAAATTTTAAAAGATAAATAAAAGATATAGGTAGCAAAAATACAGTAACATACAGGAAAAGATTTTAAAAACCAAACCCAACTAACAAAAAATTGAACAAACACAAATCCCAAACAAAAACCAAACAAACCCAAACATCTCCACAGACATTTTCAATCCAGAAGCCGATGCAATGGAAGAATCCATCTGCAGTACCTACCTTGTTTCGTACCTCAATTTGACCTCTCCAAACCACACTTATTTCAGTTTCCCTGGTTGAGCTTTATGAAAAAAAAAAAAAAAAGTGCTTCCATACTAAAAGATACCAGTGATTTGTATACCCTGGTATCCTCCCTTCAACTGTGGGCAGTCCCAGCTTAGTACAAGGTGCAGCAAAGTCTATTCAGCAGGTGGCCACAGGAAGAGCTGCCTCAACATGAAAAGTTTCCTCCTGACCTCAGAAAGTAAAAGCTGGCTTATCCTCTAAATACAACTGTTTACAGTGATAAGGATCCCTTTCAAAACTTTTTTTCTTATTTATTATTGCAACTTTTTATACTCTTGCAAAGCACATAAATAGCTCATGGGTTTTGGATCCTCATCCTTTAAATGTACAGATCTTGCAAGTAGTGGAGTTTGGTGGGGGGGGCTTGTATGTGTTTTTGGGTTGGGGTTTGTTTGGTTTGGTCTGGATCTTTAGTTTCTTTGGTTGTTTGGGGTTTTTTACCTATTTGGCTATTTGATGGCTTTCTTTTCCAAGCCATGGTGCCTCCTAAATTGCTGCAATTTTCACTCAAGTAGGGAGACATCCAGGCTGCTTTAAAAGGACTGAGCTGGGATACTCAGAGCAGTTCCCCCACTTCAGCTGTCCTACTCTGAGAGGCCCATACCCAGCCTTCTTCCCTGGTTGTTTCTGACTGAGAAACATTGGAGGGAAATTTCACTGTTATTGTTAAGCTGCCAGTTTATCACCACTAAAGTGTTCCAGTTCTTGTTTTAAGCTAACTCAGGTATTTCAACATTTACATTACAGCATAGACATATCTTTCATAAATTCTGGAAATTTTTTCATATGAACTCTTGCTTAATTCCTTTGTCTTGGCATATAAATAAAAGCTGGAAAATAAATATAGTAATTCTAGAGAGAATTCTGATGTAGCTTTTTAGTGGGATAAACACTGATCTCCTAATTTTTTTGTTATTTGACTTAATCATTTGCAGATTCAAAAATAACATTTTGTTTTCCATAGCAGGGCTACTCCATGCTTCTGAGGGAAGGAAGCGTGTTTTTAAAGGCTTTTTGAAAGTCCTAATGGAGTTTGTTAACAAATATGTTTTGTTGTATGCTGTCCTGTCCCCCATTATCATTTATCTCTTGCTCTTCAACATGTAGCATAGTAGGTATGCTTAAGGATTTTAAGGATACCTTAAGAACTCCATTGTGCTAATCCCTTGGATTATTATCATTAAGGCCAAAGCAGTTTCTTCCCTACATCTTAAAAAAGATCATTAGCAAAGACTCTTTGGTTCCCAAAATCTTACATTGCATAAGCCAGCATTGTACACAGCCATGGGCACAGATCTCTTGTGTAGACAGAAACCTTTGATAAATCTTATAAAAATATTGAAATATGTAAAATTTCCTTCATCACAACAAGCACCACCTAACTATACATCCATATACTTAGCACAGGTAGCTTGGCTTTACACCGAAGGAATGTTTTAATACATACTTAGCATTTCTATGGCTCCACACTACGCTGTGCAGCCGCCCACGGGAAGCCTTGCTGCCATCCTGCAGTTCGGGAAGTGCAGCACATTTCCACCGACCAACACCGAAAGCCCTGGGCCCAGGTGCTGGCACCAGGGCCACGCTGCTGCTAGGGACAGGTGAACCCCCTTGCCAAAAGTCTCTTCACAACCCAGCGGCGCCCACAAGTTTACTTTTCCAACTGCTAACATTTGTTTAGCTTTTCCTTGTGGTAATAGTCACGGTTACTAAACATCTCTGGGCTATTTGCAGTGTGCAATTACCTCTGTAAATTGACATATCACCGCGTCACTTTTGTCACAAACCAATTACAATGCTGCACACAGGACTCAGAGCTCCCGAGGCCACTGTGCTCCTCCATCAGAAGGAAATTACCTGGGGCAGCAGCACGGCTTTCTGCTGTGTCTGCACGGTGTGTCCTACATGTCTCTGATGAGCCTGTGAGGTGCAGGTGTCCCGGTGCTGGCGGGGGCCGCACGGGTGTCCACGGACGAGGCGAGGCCGGGCTGCCCCGTGCCGGCTACAGCCGGGTACAGCCGAGCCCCTCAGCCCCGGGTAGGAAGGCGTGAGGGGAAAAGGGGGAGGAAACGCCCTACCAGCCCCGAAGCAAGAGCAGGATGAGGGACAGGAGGGGCTTCGACCGTCGGATTCCCCTGGAGAACCCCCGCCGGGGCAGGGCAACAGCGAGAGAGAGCAGGGCCAGCCAAGAGCGGCTGGCGCGGACTGATCGCAGTACCCCGCCCGCCTGCACCCCTCGGTAAATGATCTCCCTGTCTTTATCTTGACTCTCAAGCTCTCCCCCCCATTTTACTCTCCCTCCGATCCCGTGGAAGAGGAGGGGTGGGAGCTCGGCTGGGTCAGCCTCTAGCAGACGGCGCACCTCATTGAGAAATGCTGTGTACTTGCACTGCCTAGAATGATCTTAAATCCATTTTGACACTGAATCATTATAAGAGATTTCATAGCTGTCTTCTTAAAGGTGTGCCGAACACTAGAAAATTGAAGCAAACGTGTTCAGAAAACATGCAACTTATGTAGTATGATGGAGATAGTGACTTCAGGCAAGCCAACAGTCTGGTGACCCAAAGCTTAATAGTCAGCAACAACTCACAGGTAAATAGGTTAAGAGACTGATTTTAGATGGGAAACCTGTGCGTTTGCCTCCCACAGTGGCACAGACATGTGAAGATTAAACCGAAGTAAACACAAGACAGGGATGTTTCTCACTAAAACACAAAATACTGATTTTTATGTACTTTGCAGTTAAAATGTAGTAAGCAAAGGAAGAGAATTTCATTTGGTAGGCAACAAATTTAAGCTCTGTGGAGACAGAATATAAAGGGACACTCCAGCTAACAAGTTCATTTTAACTTGTGTCTATGCTGTTTCTCATTTAATTAATTGAAGAACTTCCATCAGCTTGAAAGGGACCAGGATCAGACTCTTGAGAGAGAGATTGTTTTTGAAGCATTCCAAGCAGTGAAAATTATTGCATTGTTCAATAATTTATTCTGACTGTTCTTTTGGTGTCTCCACCACTACCATTCTGTTAATTATTTCTCAATATTTTCATGAGTGAAAACAACAAAAAGTAAGGATGTATTTTTTTAATTGATTTTGTTGTTAAATAGAGAACAGTAACTCATATGGATCAAACTTTTAAAAGCTGGTCTAGGCAGGCATTTTCCCAGGATTGTAAGTTAGCCTTATTTAAAATTACCTCAAAGATGATGCACAGAATTTTAGTTTATTTGAAAGATGCTCCTAAAAAAACCCAAAAAACACACACGCAAAAATAACAAACAAAAAGAACCCCAAAAAACCCAAAAAAGACACCTAAGAGTTAATTAAATTATGTCTGTGCATTTATGACATCTATATATAGACACCAGTTAACAGAATATGCATCTTCCTGAATAAATGCCAAGAAAGTAAGTGATTCTGGAAACCCATTTATACACAGATTTGCTAAAGTGCCATGCAAAAAGCTTTTATTAAAAAAGATTGAAATTGCTCATATCTTAAAATAACTGTAGCACATGATGTAAAATATACTATAGTCAGTGTGATCTTTTTGAATTTCAGAAGGTAATTAGGCCCCCATTCTTGGAACAAGAGGCCTGCTGTTATGATTACCAGTGAACTATAAAATTTTCTCTTCACGAATTTCTACATTATCAGAGATCATCCAGGAAATATTAGTATTAGAGACTGACTGCACAGAGAACATTTTGTAAAAGCTGACTTGTCCACCTGTATTAAAAAGACAGTTCTTTATACTTATGTGTGCAGGATGGTGCATGAGTCAAGAATGTTAAGGTGTGCTTTGATCTGGACACAAATGAGAGCTGGGCAAAACTTACTCACAAAATTTCCATAAGATGTTTCATAAAAGTTTCAGCTTGAAACTTTTACAAATTCAAGGAGTTGGAAACTCCTTGGAAACTCCTAGGAAAGAAGATTTGTTCAGAAATAAGTTTGTTTCGGTTGTTTTAAAATGGAGGAAAGTGGTTTAATCCAGTCACTTAAATTAGAATACAGGTTCTTTTTGTTTGCCGACTGACACATGAACCCATCCTCTCCAGCACAGCTATCAGGATATTCTGGTGATTACATGGGTACTTCAATCGCCTTTATTCATCCCTTTGCACATTGTAGAAATATGTAAGTATGAATAAAAACCAGACCAGAACAATAACTCATGTGATGCCACTTCCTGGGTAAAGTGTCCCAACCACCAACATTAAATTTCTTTTTTTTCTCTCAATTTTTTAAAATAATTTACATATGTGGAAAGAAAACAATTTATTTTACAAGCAGCACGTTTTTGTTAACAATTGCTGAACATCATCTTTATTTTCTGCTTAGTGAGACAAATACACCCTTAACCCCTCAAAATAAAGCCTTAAAAACAGTTTATCAGTTATTTTGATTGTGTAGTTGATCAGGTAAGGTACAGAAATGAGATTATTTACAGAATGCTATTGATCAATCTCTACATACCTGAATATGTAATAATGGAAAAAGCAGTTCAAAAACAGACAGTAAAAATCTAAATATAAATAGTTATCTTTGTCCAACCAAAGCTAAACTGAAAAGATGAAGGATTTCAATGCTCTTGTCTCTTACTTTATACTTTGCACTGACTCAGCCTTTGAAAATCATCCAGTCTGGACATCTCACAAAAAGCTCTTCTGGTAGGATGAGGCAAAGTTTGGTGTGGAAGTTCTCAGCAGACATCTTCTTGTGAAAGTAGCATGGAGCTGACAAATAAAGAAAGAGGGACCAGCCTGAAAACTTTTAATCCAACTCCATTTACCTAAAATCACACATACAAAATTGCTTTTATCTGCTAGGTCAGATTTGAGCTGTTGAAAACTGAGAGCTAAAAACACTCTAAGCAAGGGCAGTTGTACTTAATAAAATCACTTCAGAGAGCAATGGTCTTTGTGTGCTATGCTGGGAAACATGAAATAGGTTTAGATTTTTTTAATGTTTATATTGGAGCCTGTAGCATTAGGGTCAAGGCAGATGTGCAGCCCAGCCCTTGGCCAAGATTTTATTCACTGCACACACACTGAACAGAAATAAATGTGCAGCTGCCAGTTCTATGATTTCTTAGTGAATTTGTTTTACCTCTGTTTAGTACAGTATGTACATTTATTGTACAGTATGCACGATTTGTTCATTATTTACGTTTCTTGTGACCATCTAGGCAAACTCAGATATTGTTTCCATAGCTACCATCTGTACATTACTAAAACTCTCCCCTGACCAGGCACAAATGCTTCTTTTCAATATCTTTGGGCTTTCAAGTGGCAGGTTTTCATTGGTTCTTCCAAATTCAGAAAACCTGACTTTCAACATATATTCATGGAGTTTTCCAGGCCTCATATTGCAGTTTGCATAATACATTGCCACTTCATTAGAAAAAAAAAAACAAACAAAACACAACAACAACAAAAACACAAACAACCACAAACAAGAACAACAACCATATGAATGGAAGTTTTATCCCGGTCTAAGCAAGCTTTGCGTACAACAAAGGCTTCCAAAAGTGAATGGTTACATATACAAACCTGGGAAAAAGCACAACCCAGTCCAGAGAAACCCAAATGTTTGACTCAGGAATGTCATGCCCCAATGCATGGGGTATCATAGACTTTACTAGTTAAGAGCAAAAAGCTTTTCTGTCTGTGGTGTATCCTTGGACACAAACAAGTTCAAAAAGGTCACATCTCCAAAGGTTTCAAGGTGAGAAGCATAGGGAAGCTGATCTTTATTTGGAAACAGGGTAGCATTTGTGACACCTAAACTTCAATGAACCTTGGGCTGCAATCCAAAGCTACTAAATTATGACCACAACCCACGGCACATCTAGGAGACTGTCATAGCAAGAGTCTATTTTTGAATAAAGTACATGAGGTATTGAAAGGAACAAAAATGTCCTTTGTATTTTCCAACTACGTCTTTCAATGACTTACCAGTTCTATCTAGAGCAATCACACAAGAATGTAGCAATACAAAGTATATCATACAATCAAGATTTATTTTATATAATGCCAGAAAAAACCTCCAAACAATCATGCATTCTTTCAGCTAATATTTTAATTCACATTACTCTTACATAAATCTCTGAATATTGTGTCTTTAAGAAAAATGTTTTAAGCTCCCAATTTACGAACTTTTACAGTTTTTGTTATAAAAAAATAATTAAGTTGAATACAGGAAAAGAAACTGCCTCCAGAAAAGACCTCTGCTAATGCAAGCTGATTGTTTAATCCCATCCAGAGAGCACTTGAAACTCTAATGAATTGGGTTTGGCCTGAGTCTTGCTGCTAACATTAAAAGACAATTCCAGAACAGTATTAGCAGAATATTCTTACTATCACAGGAAAACTTTCCAGCCTAAATTTAGTCAGTATCCCTTTTTTTTCTGGCCCAACGATGTCCTTGATAATAAGCAACCCTTCTCTGACCCTAGAATTCATATCTGCTGTGCTTTTATAAAGGTCCATTACATATTTTCCTCCAGCCTTGAGGTTAAAAACCAAACTTAATTTCTTTCCGAAGGTTGCTTTTTGATCCTCACATCCATCCTAGTCACAACAATTGATTGCAACAATTCAGTAATATTGTAATTCAGACCAAGCTATAAATGAAAAGAGGCTTAAGTGTAGCCTCTGAACCTCCATTTGGACCGCCAAGAGGTCCAAAATTGAAAAATACATAAATAGATCCCAAACTGAATTGAGCTTGCTGGGTGGGTTATGATGCATTTTAAAAGGAAACAGTATTGTTGCACCTATATTTTACACAATCTTTACCACAAAACCAAAAAGAATAATGATATCTTGGGTTTTATTATTAAATTTCCTTTAATATTGAACACATCTTTATTTTTATAGAGGTTACTATAATTTATAGACTTTCTACAAACTTGAAAAAGGACAGGAAATGAGGGGTGGGATTTCTGTAGTTTATGACTCGACAAGGAAACTCTCTACTGTAATGTTTCCAGCATCTGAATGAGGTCATTGTACCAAGGAAAGGGTGAAAAAAATAAAATGAAATGAAAAGGCAATGAGGGGTAATCTTGTACTGAAGTCTGTTGCTTTGGCTTTACACTGAAGCTCTTCTAAACACCATATCTAAACTCCATCTATTTTCACATTACATTCTTGCACACATCAAGCCTTAAAGGAACCTCTTGCTAGATTAAGGCCTGATTAAGATGAGCAATAGGGATGCAGCCAAGGAAAGACCTGAGATATGGAGTAGTGCAGCTCAAAAGAAAACGGGGAAAACAGACTGTTAAGAGGGGTCCTTTCTTAGAATCAGTTATATTTGGGTTTTCTCAAAATAACAGATAGATACTGTAGTATGGCAATATTTCCAAACTTAAACCTCATTTGCTTATGCAGGGAGAGGATGCATGACAGCTCTGTGCTGCCTGGCAGGGTGTAAACCTGATATGGTGTGAAAGCACAATGTGGTATGTGTACAGAAGAGAAAGACGGCCGCTGAATACTGTGGAAACAATGTGACTGAGAACATTTCAATAAAGATACTACTTGCTCACTAGCTTTCCACTTTGGTTTACCTGGCAAGAAGCCCTCCAAGAGTCTTTTCTGAGTCACCATATTCTTCTCACTGCAGCTCATGGATGAGTCAAGTTGAAGAAGAAACCTAACACAGAGCCATGTCAGCTGCTCTACAGTGTTGACAGACTTCCTGTGGCTTCTTTGATACCTCCATTGATTATTCTTTGAGAACCTGCATTTATAACAATCAGCATGGAAAGTCAAAGAGGAAAGAAAGGCAAAAGGGGGGAAAGAAAACGACAAGGAAACTTTTAACACAGTAAGATCAGCAAAAGAGACATGTTGTCAGCCAGGAGTTGAAACTAAAACCAAACAGAAGTAGAGCAGTTTTTGAGGGCTTTCTTATAAGCTTTGCTAAAGAAGCAAAAAATAAAAACAAAAGCAGTTTTATTATTAGTCAAGTGTTATTGTGGTTATAGTAATTTTTTTTGTGGATTTTTTTTTTTTCATTTCAGGAAAGTTTAAACTTATTTTCTAAATTAACTCATTTGTTTTCATTTTGAAGTGAAAACTTTGTTTAGAAAATTCCCAATGTTCAAATAAAAAAAATACTTTTTTTTAAAGTCTTGACCAAAGAAAATGTTTTGCTTCTTCCTTGATTCCCTGTTTCTCCTCTCACAATTTAGAAAAAAAAATCTACCCAAATTAGTTTTAGAAACAAAGCATTTTCCCAGTTTGGCTAAAAACTGAAAACAGAAAAGAACTGCATCAAATAAATCAAATACAAGGTAAAATAATAAACAGTCCTTCCTTCCTTCCTCTTTCTCTCTTTCAGCAAGAAGAGCTAGAGGGGAGGAAAAACTGTCTGCATAGTCATTTGTATTTTTCTTGCATCTCTAACCTTTTTTCTATGGCACTTCAAGAAGGGCACCATTTCATGCTGTTCTCCAGCTGCCTAAAAGCTAAAGTGTTGCTTGTGTTTTGTCACCATGAATTATCCCATCAAGCAACACATAATTGATCAAGTACTGAAAAAAAATATTAACTGCACTGTTGCCCTTGTCCCACTTACATTGTTTGTGTCGTTCAGTGATCAAAGTGTGGACAAAATTTTGCTTTGCAATCCAGAGAATAAAAAGGAATGGGAAATAAGTAAAACAGTCAACATATTTTATAACATTATAATTTCTTACTACTTTTCTACTTAATGGCTAATTTTGTTCATGTGCACACCTACGTGCTTGAGTTGTGAAATACAGCAAATGCCTTATATTGACTGTACTTCTCCATCATCTTTATGAGGTACACCTGACAACTGCCAGTTAATAATTTCTTAACATCCTGTCCACCTACTTAATTTATAAAATACAGAGTTATTTAGTACTTTCATAAAGCATGTGTAGGAGACTTTAGCTTAGAAGTCTGACACACATGAAAACATCCTTGATTCTCACTACTCTTTTTCTAAGCTTGAAACTGAATTCAGACCTGAATTTAGCTGAGAACTAAAGTTCCACCCCACACCCTCCCACACTTTATGGCAGAAATTATTTTGAATACCTAATATCAAATGTTTGCCTTATTAAAACTAAAGCTATACACAATAAAAAGATAGCAAAATTATCTATGACTACCTGAACTTCTAGGGTTTTATTTATGTGTACATATGTATGTATAGGATATAACCCTATATGGGATATTATGGTAATAATACACCTTGTTTTAGTCTAAAGGGTATATTGATCTCCATCTATATTCTACAAAGATCTCTGCTCATGCCTTGGCAATAATAAGTGGCAAGTCAAGTATAGAGACGGGAGATCCCTTGGGTTACTGAGTTGAAAGGAGAATGCAACATCTGTTCAGATGATCCTTATGTTCTCTGGAGATCTATTTAATGACTGATCTTTAATGCCATGGTGAAGAACACAGGACAAACTCGATGGCTTTTTGTTAACTGTGTTTGATGGTTCTTGTAGTTGTACCTGCTGCCTGCTGTTTCATGAAAAGCAGGAAATGCTCGGGAAATACTACAGAGACAGGAAGTCCCACCCCTACTCCCTTCAAACAAGGAGACACACATAAACCCCTGATTTGGGCTAGATAACACATTAATCCCCTATCTTATCAGCAGTGATCTCACTACACAACAATAGGTAATCTCAGCGAATTATCTCTCAAAATGCAAACAAAACTGTGCATTCTTACTAAGTGTTCTAGAAAAAGGGAAAAATATTTAAAATGTAAAATTATTGTGTCTTGTTACACATTAAGAAAAAAATACATCTGAAGTTCCCCTTCTTACTCCTTCCTGAATTATTTTTTAAATGGCTTTCCTTGTCACAGCTGAGCTAGAAAGTTAAGTTTTTATTCTTTCCTGACCATTTACTCAGCCTCACATCAAACTGAGGCTTTGCATGCAGCTGGATTGAGAGAAACACTGCTGAAACATTTAGCTGAAGTACTGCTCTTTTCTGGAATCCAGAAATTTCCTGTAAGACCATAAAGAAGATGAAATCCTTACTCCATTTAAACAGAGAGAGCGTTGCCATTGAATTCTGTCTTGGTTTTGAAAGACAGATATCTGCCAGGGAAAGCTGGGGTGTCCCTTGGAATGGAGAATGTAAACCCCTCACCCGCTCCAAATTATAATTTTGTAATTAAGGGCTTTTAGGCAAAGATTTGAGAATAGGAATAACAGTTCTTTATTAGGAATATTAACAATACAAATATAGTAGAAAACAAACAGACAAACAGACAACAATCCTAGAAACCCTGACAGAGTCAGAGCTACAACCTGACACCCTGTTGGTCAGGGTGTTGGAAACAGTCCAAAAATAAGTCCTCCTGGAGTGGCAGATGTGGTTCTGTTGGAACAGAAATGATCCTGAGAGAAAAGGGTCCAAGTGATGGTGAGAAGGGTCCAGTCTTCCTCCAGGAAATCAGTGGAACCAGATACCTTGTGTTCCTATATCTATTTTTGTCTAGGTAGGAATGGTTGACTCCCCCCACTGGGGGGAGCATCTCACAATGGGATGGTGGAATGTGTCCTGTCATTGGTGAGCCTCAATGGCCCATTAGCAGAAGATATCCCCTGAGGGAGGACAGGTGGTGAAAGTGATAAGAAACACTGCCCCACCTGGTTTTAACAGCTGGCCCATTATCAGAAGGCATCTGCCCCCCTCCTTTCAGAGTTACAAGAGATAAAGAAAAACATCTCCCCAACTGCTTTCAACAGATGAAATAGAATACATATTTTTGGTTCTATAACCCAAGACAAATTCTCACTGATTTCAAAGGGACCTGAATACCACCCTGAAAGTCTTCAGTATACACATAAATATCTACTGCTTTGCTCTGTGTTCTCTTGACCACCTCCCTTAACACCACAGCAGGAAACACAGCAGAGAAAATCAAATTGCAGAAGGCAAAATTATGTTACATTATTTAACCCCTCAAATTGCAAACAAGCCTACTAAAGAAAAGATCCACTGGAGTAGAAAGGAGATGTGAAAGAACCAAATAATTCATTTTTATTTTTAACACTGCATTAATACTTGGACATATCAATCTTCATTAGAGTCTGTGTGAAAGTTCTGCATATTCACAGTACAAGAAAATATTGCCTCATAAGAGGCTAGTACAAGCAAATCACTTAAAAAAGGTCAAAAGAAAATAGAAGAAAGGCATGACTAAATAAGGTTATCCCCATTGTCAAAATGGGTATCTCAGATTCCAAGTGATGTCCTGATTTGCACTAGGTTACCCAATTTTAGAGTGGTAGAAGTGAAAATAAAACCAAATTTTAATGGATAATGCATTCAAATCCTAATAGTCAATCCTAAAAGTATTTCCTCAATATTTCCCTCTTTAAAACAGTTCACACAGATAAATATATATTTTAAATTATGTTAGCACCAAATGTAGACATGAGAGTAAAAAACATGAATTACAATGGTTTCAGGGTTTTGTTTAATTATTTTTTAAGGTCTGTACTACCTGGACTCTTTGATATGAAACAGCAAAATTTTGCTTTGCCTCTAGCATTCCTATAGCTAGTAAATTACCATTAAATGTTAATTCTTCTTATATGTGATTATGTGCAAGAATGAGAAACTGGGTATTTCAGTATTACCTGTGCTTAATGGAGAATTCCTAATGAATAGCATAGCAATTAATTGAAAACTCTAGTTTCTTCCAAGTCTGTCTAAATTCTTTACACTTGAAGGGAATGGAGTATAATGCCATCACCCATGATAAGAGCTAGACAGATTTAACTGAGCAGTGCACAGGGAGCACTGCACAGCTGGGCAATTCCATATCTATACAGTAACATATCTGAAAGAGCCTTACGGAAGACTGGTTCTCTTGCTTCAGCTTGTCTTCCATGCTGGGCTGACAGGCAGCAAACATTGATACTCACAAAGCATGTGTATTATGGCACACATACCACTATTTGTTACAGTATACCAAGGACCTATTATCTTAAATGCTAAAAATTACAGTATACCAAAGACTTTTTAGCTTAGTTTTAGCTTACAACCATTCTTTTTCAGACTTCCATTTTTCCTTTTCAACTGCTATTTCTAACTGATTTGCTGCCACTAACAGCAGAATTCAACCACCTGTTCTTTCTTCACAGTCAGACTTCAAAATCAATATCTTAGGATAATTTCTTTTTCTTTCCCTGCTAGTTTTTCACAGAATAGCAATATGTTAGCAACACCAGCATACAAAGTTCAGTTAAGTTTATTATTGGAATTATTGTTGTTATTGGAATTGTTTTTTAGCAGCAGCATCCCTTAGACACTATAAGACCTTAAATCCACAACTGATGTTTAAATTTAAACTCTATTTTTTTCATTTCTCTAGAGAAACTGTTTCAAAATACAGCCTCTTCTCAGAAGCCATAGCAAAATGTTGTTTATCTTAAATAAACAATCATAGGAAATAAGTACAAGTAAGTATAAACTAGAAAGCATGTGGATATATGTACAAAGAAATGCAATACAACAAAGTAAACAGATCTATTGGATTTTAATTAATGGTAACTTTTAAAAACCAAATATTCTTCAAATCCATCAATAAAAATTCTTTGAGTAAAAATCCTTTGAGTATTTTGTTTCTCTGATGAAATTCAAGTATCTGAGAAATTGGTATCTGTAGGGGATAGATTCATGACTTAGGGTAAACATTATGCATTTAGAAACTAATTAGCTTCCTACCGGGTATGCTCTCAGCAGCAAACAGGAAAGGATTCTGGAGAAAACAGTATTAGACCTCTCATCTCTCTTAAACGAACATTCCCACATCTGATTTTCAGTCAGAAATTAGACAAGCTCTTCAGGGTAACACTGAATGCCTACTGGTATTCAGAGCATAGGTGCTATACACTCCATTAAAAAACTATCCTTTCACTGCCTGAAATGTTTCTATAGTGTACCAAATCTTCTAGAATAGAGTTTAACATTCACATGTGATTTAGTACCAGGGTTCTCTTGTTGTCACAGTACTCAGTTTGGAAGAAACATGTCCATAGTGTCCGTAGGCTTGTGATACACCACGCAAATCACTTACTCTATTTGTTCTTCATCTTGCTTACATCCAAAGCTCTCTAAAATGAGAGAGAATGTGGGACTAGCCTGAATATGGATCACTGAAAATTTCAATTTAAAAAAGAAATGCATGAATTGGTGCAACTTGAGAGGCAGAGTACTTCCTGGAAGAGGT
Organism: Phylloscopus trochilus trochilus; assembly: GCA_016584745.2. Taxonomy (NCBI): domain Eukaryota; kingdom Metazoa; phylum Chordata; class Aves; order Passeriformes; family Phylloscopidae; genus Phylloscopus; species Phylloscopus trochilus. The sequence goes on along the minus strand of WQNJ02000546.1, from coordinate 53,626,599 downwards.
AGAAATGAACCAAAAAAAGTGTGAACTTCTCAAGTGCCACTTACTCCAACACCGCTTTAACAATATCTGGACTAACTTTTTAGGTTCAGACATTGCTTTATGTCAGCAGTTCTGTGTGTACGTGTGTATGAACACACAAAAAAGACTCAACTCAGTCTGTGCTGTAGCTAAGTTTCTATCCAATAATAGAAGGTTCTGCTACTGGCAATGCTTTAGCCTCTCTAATAATTTATATTGCATAAACATTATAACTTGAAGCCAATTCAAACTCCCACTGCAATTAGAAACACACTTCCACTTGTCATCAATTTTTTCTGTTAGTCTACATCAGATATACATTGGTTATCTAGTATATCTATTATGAAGGCATCAATGAAAACTTACATTACAAAGGAACAGCAATGACTTTTGATTAAATGTAAATTAATTTTGGTTCACCATATAATACCCACACTCCCCTCAAAAAAGAAACAGTAGATGAATGCAAAAAAAAATCATAACTATTTAAGAGAACTGTGAAGAAAATTAACATATCCTACTAATGGTTGTTATGCTTTGGAGCCCTACACAAAAGTGACTGTAAAATTCTGTCACACATTAAGTTAGAATCATAGAATTGTTTACCTTGAAAAAGACCTTTAAGATATTTAAGGTCATTGAGTCCAACTGTTAATCCATCACTGCCAAGTCTACCACTATATCAATGCTCTAAATGACACATCTACATATCTTCTAGATACCTCCAGAGATAGTGACTCAACCGCTTTCCTAAGCAGACTATTCTAGTGTTTGGCAGTGAATAAATCCAGTGTTCTTTTCAATGAAGAATTTATTGGTAGCATCCAATATAAACTTCACCTGGTACAATCTGAGGACATTTCCTCTTGTCCTATCACTTGTTACTTGGGTGAAGTGACCAGCCCCACCTGTCAACCAAACACCCTCCTTTCAGGTAGTTGCAGAGAGCAGTAAGGTCTTCCATGAGACACCTTTTCTCCAGACTAAACAATCCCAACTCCCTCAGATGCTTTTTGAAGTACAGAGTACAAAACTGAATACAGGATTCAAGGTGCAGCCTATTCAGCATCAAGTACAGAGGGATGATCAATGCCCCAAGTCCTCCTGGCTGCGCACTGTTGCTGATACAGGCCAGGATGCCTTTGGCCTTCTTGAGCACAGCTGCTCATGCTCAGCCGCTCTTGACCAGCATCCCCAGGTCTTTTGTGCCAGGCAGCTTTCTGGCCACTCTGTCCCAAGCCTGTAGCTTTGCACGGGGTTGTGACCCAAGTGTAAGACTTGGCAATTGGTCATGTTGAATCTCATCCAGTTACCCTCGGCCCATCAATCCAGCCTGTCCTCTGCCTCTGCAGAGCCCTCCTACCCTCCAGAAGATCAACACTCCCACCCAGCTTGTCATCTGCAAAATGACTGAGGATGTACTTAGTCCCTTGCATGTGTGTGCTTCGTGATTGCAATAAATCATAAAGCATTCTATCCTGTAGTATTGATTGCTGATAAGAATGCTATAAAATGTTTTTTTAAAGATAAAAGTCATGATCCTAACCTTAGTGGTCTGCCACATTGAGGTTTATGCTAAGCTTTGTATCTAGGAAAACCACATTTTCTAGAGAAAGGAAATGACACTCAAGGTTGAACATTTCAAATGTGCTCTTTTTAAGATTTCAGAGACCAGCCCAAGTTTTCTAACCCAGACTAAACTCAGAGTCCTAGAATATAAGCACAGAGAATCACTGTACAAACTCCTCTTTGAACATTCCAGACAACCAGTAAATGCTACTCTCTGTGTTAGCTAATGTATTCTGAGTCTCAGCTTATAAACCTCCTAAACCGAGAACAGCACATGATTTTTGGACCAACTCAGTTTTTGTTTTGCCTGTTCTTATAGACATCACTCTATCCTTCATCCAGCTGTACACAAGTACTCTTGCTTTCAAACAAAGACGTGAAGACAATTAGGTAGTCTGTATACCAGAGGATGTCCCTGCAGTTTAAATACTCCCTTCTTTCTCTTCTCCTCTGAACTGAGGAGAAAGAAGAATGATATAAATTCCTAGATAGGTGCTGAGACACATGACATAGAAAAGACACCCTCTGCTTCACTTTCCATCTCCCACAAAGATGTGCACAAAGAAGAGAACAACAAAGAAGAAATTGATTTGCACAAGCTTTTCTGTGAATTTTAACTGAAGCCTGTATAGCTCTTTATGGATCCAGGATCAGGCAGTTTATTTTTCCTTCTTTTTACTTATTTTTTAAAATTGTTTGAATTCCCATAGTTTACAGAGTAAAAAGAGACAGTCTTTGTAGACCTACTCTTGCCAGGAAAAGGAAAAATAGAGAAGATTTACTAGGTTGTAGCAAAGGTCTGACTAGGCCAGTGTCTTTCTGCTGTCACTGTCCTTAAGTTGAGGTAGGATTATTTTACTCTGCTCTGTGAATCACTGTATTTCTATCCACACTGAATTTAACCTGCTGTTTTATTGGCCAGTCATTCAGTCTTGTTGGATCCTTCTGAAATTCTTCTGTCAGCCTTGTCCTGCATATCCCAATTAACTGTCAGCAGCCTATCATCTCCCAGCTCACCCCTTTTTGCAGGTCAGTTAATTTTTTTCCCTGACAATCCATCCACACAAGGCATATTTCATGAAAAACTACAAGAGGTACAAACTACCCAATTCACCCTCCACTGCTGACCTGTCTTTTCACAAATTTAACCTTTCAGCCAGACACTGATTAGCAGGCAGCAGGGCTGCAGCAATAGCAATAGAATTTTGAAAGGTGCAAAATAAAGCAATCAATCCATTATCCAGCAATCTGGCAATCAGATTATATTGCTAAGGTACTCAATGAGCCGTACTTCACCATTTATAAGCAGCAAGTCTAATAAATTGGTTTAAATAAGGAGAAGTGCACTGGAAGAGGAGCAAAACATTTTGGAAATGGATTAGGAAAACCAAGAAAACCCCATAGGCAATACTGCCTTTTTCTCAGAATATGTCAGCAATAGCCTCTATGCTGAAACTGCTGAAGTAACTCCCTGTGTAGCTGCACCACTCACTATTTCATATCCAAGACTCAGTGAATGGGCAGATTAGTCTGATGTCCTTAACAGCACATCATCTTTTCCTGGCTGCTAGGCCCTCTCACAGCTTTACAGAGAGAGCGCTTCGCTCTGGAACTCTGGAGGGGTATATCCCTTAGACCAGCTCCCCTGAGGGTCAAGCCCTCCACCAATATGGGTTTATACTGTGTTTCCCAGGAGTCTGGTAGGTGCACTCTCCATCAGCACCCACTAGCCAGGCAGTTCTCCCCTATTTTTAGGTTCATGTTATGTAGTCATAGAAAGGTTTTCTCTTATAGAAAGGACATTCATAGCTAACAACAAATTCTTAAGTAAGCTTTCCTTTCATTTCTTTGTTAGAGGAAATAATTACCTCAAAGGATCCAAATATTTTTGGATAATAATCATGAAATATATGGCATTTATCTTTATTAGAAACTATAGCAAACCATTGTTTTTACAAATATTAGAATGCAGTAATGTGATAGTTCCATTCACAATTGTTTGGTCATGGAAAGCTGTTGCTTTCTCTTCAGTCCTTAGGCATGTCACATGCAGACACATTCTGCTATCCATAAAGACCTAACAACAAAGAAACAAACAAGTAAACAAAAGATACCTCTGAAATTCGCCATCATGGAGACAGGCTCATTAATACACAGTTATGGAAGCAACAATAGTTATGACTGTAGCAATAAACACAACCTGGTATGATTTTTGTGCTTGCATCCTTTTTAGTCTGCAGGTACACACTCTTGTCCTGGTGCACAACGTTGTTATTGGTCTAGGTGTAGAGGTATGTGCTTTCACCAACTGTATTAGCCTACTGCAGCACCCACTAACCTGGGTATCAATGTGGAGGACTTAAACAGAAAAAAACCCACCAACTACAAAAATCCCAACCATACAAATGACTAAAACAAAAATAGAACACACAAACCCATGAAAATTGAGTAATCACTAAGTGGGGATGACCAGGGCCAGGTGGCCATACAAATCCATATTCCATTTATAAGCTGACTGTGCAGTTCTATTACAAAGCTGTGTAAATTATAGCAGCTTCTACTATCCTAAGCCATTTCTTTGTTCTCTGACCAGCAGATAAGTTTGTGGGGAAGCTTTATGTGAATTCACAGTGGTTGGATATTCTCAGAAGAGGTCACTGACCTGTAGCATCCAACTCCAGCTGGGAATCAGATTGACAGAGCTTTAAAACATGGCACAACGTGAATGTCCTCAGGCAAGCCCTGTCCCTCTAAAAGACAAATGATTCCCTCCAGCTAGGTTGTCCCAAAAGCCCAGTGGGAATTTTATCCTATTTAGGAGGACAGCTGTAACATGAGAAAGGAGGGAATATTTATCCATTTTAATTAAGAAAGATAACTATTTCCATTATGTTTGTGGACCTCCCACATAGCATAGTGCTGGGTTCACTTCTAATACTCTTGGTTAGATAACACCCAAAAACCAGAAGCCTTGTGTACTGAAAGATCAAAACATAGTAGCAAACTATTTTCTTTTGCAACATTACCCCTTGAACATGTGGAGGGTACAAATCTTAGCAACTAATGACTCAGTATTTAAAACTAAGGGAAAGAGATGGAATTCTTGCACAATTTGTTGGCAAACAGTGATGGCTGTAAGTGAATACCATTTGCTACTGTTTACCACAACAGGTGGAGTTAGTGTGTTTTCTGGATTTTTCCTTTTTGCAGCCTACTTCTTTCTAATGCAGCTGTATTAAAGTAGAATTTTGCAGTCTAATTCTTTTTAGAGTTAGTCAATTGAAAAAAGATTGGAGATTTTTGCAGTTTGTTGGATGGTTTCAATTAAAGGACATACTATGGAGGTTTCAAAATTACACAGACAAATGTCAATTGGAAAATTCATTTTTTCCCTCTCTAAAATTTATAATTTAATACCATTTCAAGATCTGGAAAACCTCTTTTCTGGTTTTCCATTAAAAAATATAGCCCAAAGGCAATGAATGGAATCAGAACTGAAGAGGATAAAGAAAAAGCACATTGTATTGCCAGGATCACTAGAAGTCTGTTTTAAAGCTAAGTTGCAACAGGAAGGGAGCTTTGATTTCAAACAGTGCTTTAAAGTGAAGGATCCCTTCCAAATGCTATTACCAAGCAGATCCTATTGTAATGGTAATGACATGTTGCATGGGAAGTAGAGGTTTTGCTTGGACAAAAAGGGAAAGAGCATTGCCATGATTGATGTACCATATGAAGGTCAAACCATATAATCACTAACTGTCACACTGCCCAATGTAGTGGGATTGCTTATTTAAGAATCTAATATTTCAAAAGTTTATTAATTCTACTATTTTCATTTCATTGTAGTGCTGAAAATATTTCACAAATTAAATGCATTGTTATTTTAGATGACATTATTAATATTTCATTTACTTTTCACTGATGTGCAACAACTTCCACTCAATCTCTTTGCAGCTATCATATCACAGGAGTAGGTGGTCTTGTTCAGGCAAAGGCCATTGGATAACTGGAAAACTTCTCAAAATGTTATGCAAAGAGAAAGTGAAGAGCAAGTAATGGTGAAACTCACATTTATCAGCCCTTAATACTCACATTTCAGTGTCCAATGTTGAGGGTTAACCAGTAGTTTAAGCTCACATAAAAAAAGAGTAACATCTTGGAGAAGCACTTTGCAGAAGTACCATGAAAGAAACTCTAAAAAACTTTTTTATCTGGTTTTATTTTTTTTCCTTTTCTTAAATAACAATTATAAATGCATTAATTCCCCTAATACATATTTTAGAACTAGATTCTGCACTAATGAATTCAGGAGAAATAGTGACGATTTCAATGAATGCAGAATAAAATTCTCATCTCCGTTTCAGTCCGCTTGTACTTGATAAAACATCCAGTTCTGTATACAAAGTCAATAACAGAATGCTTAAAATGCTTTTTTGAGTGAGCAGATCTAGGATTGTGCTCAGATTGTTGTATTTTAGAACTGGAAGTCTCGGGCACAACCATGTGCCCCCCAGGAGCCCTACCCTGTATCACATATACATATTTCTCCTTAGCTGAGGGAACCTCCAAGACTTTCAGCCTCTGCTACTTAACTCTGCATCACTTTTCAACCTCAAGCAAACAGCATCAAGAAGTTATTCAAACTTTTTCATCAAAATGCACAAAAGCCCAAGAAAGTACAAACAAGACAGAGAACCTCCCTCTCCTTTTCATTTGTTAAGTAGGTGTTAGAAATTAGCATTAATGTATCTATAATTTTGAATTTAGTAATGCAAACACACCTGATGTTTGATCATCCACAGTTTTTCATGAATTTGACTACTCATTGTATAATTTGACCAGCCACTAAATAAAAAATCAGTGGCTTAGATGTGTTACCATTGCTTTGTTTCACTTCTCCCATGCCACCTCCTATTTAAAGTGAAACCTGCTGTTATCATCAATGGCAAGTTTATTGCAGTTAGCATGTTCAGTGTTATTTTTTCCTAATTTAATTCTGTTTGCATTTGGTACAAAATTTCTCCTGCAGTTAGATCATACAGTGCATAAAATTCATTAAATTTTTACAGCTGTTACTGTTTTTCCACAATCAATGTATTATATATCTATGCCACTCTCAGGAAGAGAGCCTCTTTACCCCAGAACAACCCATGTGGATCCTTAAAAGAGAACAAAGAAGATTTTTAGTAATATATACAAAACTAACTACCCTTTACATTTCACTTCATAAGATTCTTGACAACAACTTCTGTAGTTTGCCAACATTATTGATTGAATAAATCTCGACCAAATTCATGCCAGACTCTTTGCTACACAAGCACAAAATCAGATGTTGTTCCTCCTCAAAGAGTAATACTACACAAGGGTATTTTTTCAGTGGGAATAATGGTTTGCTGGTGTCCAACACTTGGTTCTCTGCCATTGTGGAATTGAATTAAATCAGTCCCAGGTCACACATAATTGAGTTAGACACTGTCCGCTCTTGTAGGTTGTTAAAGGACAGTAGGCCAAAGAGGAAAACTTTGGTTCTACTTGCTTGAAACCATCTTCATTCAAGAGAAGCCTCGATTTGACCAAAACAGGACAAGATGTCTTGGAGTAGGTCTGAATTCAGCACTTCCAGCCTCTCATTCATTAACCATTAACAACAGAGTGCTCTGTAACAGTCCCTACTCTGTGGAGCAGGAATTTGCTTTTTGAGTACCTATCTCATGAAATAATTTAAAATTTGTTTTGAATGTATGGTAGAAAGCACTTAGAACCCTATCCCATGAAATAATTTAAAATTTGTTTTGAATGTATTAGAACCCAACTAATATAGACTGTCAAGTTGAAGCAAAATTGTCACCGACAATTTCAAAACACTGGACTATCTCTTATTACCAAAATTCTAAAAATTAATTATCTGGTAACTTGATTTAATTCAATGAGAATCTTCTTTCCATATCAGACAGAATTTATGTGTCACTAAAGGCAAAAAATCACTAAAGGCAAAAAATCCAGATTTAACAGTGATTGATCTTAATAATCATAACTGTACGCTGTTGTTAATACTGTAGACATTTCCAATAAAAAGAGACATTATATTCCAGCTCTGGTATGAAAATTGAAGGAACAGATGCTAGATTCAGGTAAGCCCACAACTGTTTAGATGACAATAGGAGTATTATTCAATCAATTCAAAAGAGTTTTCCCTGAATTTTTTAAAATTATGCTCTTTAGAATCTTTGAGCTAATCATTGCTTTTAGATTTAAAATCTGAATCCTAACATTGACAGTCATTAATAGAAATTGAATGAGTCAGGATAGCAGAAGTTCTAGTACCTTTGTTTAGCATATTTTCTAACATAAACTATGTATCTTCATATATGAGCAAGTCCTTACGAAAATATTCTTCTCAGTTTTCAGCTATTTCTGTCCTGCTGTTAAAGTGCCAGGAAAACAGACCACATAAGATGACTTTCATTAGTTCTGGTTCAGGAAATAGTCAGAAAAAAATGAAAAGAAAAACATTATGATTCTGACTTGTGAGCAAAGTAAAGGCAGATTTTTGACAAATTAAAAAGTTGTAGCAGGGTGGTTCCAAGGAGAAAGAGGTGGTGCTTAAAAATGCAGTAGTAGTCAAGCTAATGAGTAGTCAAGCTAATCATAAAAAGGGGGAGAAAAAAAAAAAAAAAAAAAAAAATAAAAAAAAAAACAACAAACAAAAACCACCAAACCAAAACACCAAATACTCCAACTTTAAGATAACAGTTGTGTTTTCTTTGACATTGGGAATAACAATACCTGTGCGAGGGATTACTTATACCAGCATTCTACTGCTCATTTCCTCTTTCCCCTTTCTTCTCTTTTCCTTCATCCAGCACACACAGGCCAGCCCACTGCACAGCAGGTTATTTCATGGAGGCATGGATGTTTTAAAACCAGTGTCCTTGTGTGACCTGAGCACCATTGGGAGACAGGAAGGCTGACAACCTTGTGGTGATTCAGCCCTACTTTTCAAGGCAGAAAGGTAGAAGTCATAGATTCTGGCTTCAGGGCAGGCTGGATTAGCCTGGGAGAGCCAAAATGAGAGACAACCCTGAGACCCACTTGCATGTACCCTGGCTTAGGGATCATGTAGTGTGTCAACAAGAGAGTAGTCTTTGACCTCTTCACATAAGGCTCTGGAGGGAAAATAGGTTCAAGCAAATATTGATATTGAAGGATCACCCCTTCAAGCTCAAAGTCTATCTCAACAAGCAGCAAACCTGGCAGAAATGCCAGAACACCTGCATGGATGAATAAGAGGTTCTTGGCAAAGATTAGATATTAAAAGGAAGTATACAAAAGGTGGAAGTGAAGCCAAGCAGCCTGAGAGGACATAGAGACAATATCCAGTCATGCAGAGACAGGGTTAGGAAAGCCAAAGCCCACCTGAAGTGGACAGGACAAACCACTTGCTTCTCTTAAGTCCACAAGCAGAAAAAGGCTAAGGAGGATGTGGGCCTGATGCTGAATGGAAAAGAGACACAGGACTTAGAAAAAATCAGGTACTAAATGCCACCTTTGCCTGTCTTCACCAAAGACTTTGCAGTCAGGGATCCCAGGACCCAGAGACCAGGGGGAAAGTCTGGAGCAAGGAAGATGTGCTGTTGGTGGATGAAGATCAGGTCAGAGAACACTTAAGCAGATTGGACATATGTAAATCCATGAGCCCCAGTAGGATATACCCACAAGTGCTGAGGGAGCTGGGGGTTGTAATGACATCTTTTTTTATGAGATCTAAGAACACTCCTGATTACCTTTGAACTATATGGCAACTGGGAAAAATATTCTGACTGGTGGAAAGAAAATGTCAGTCCTATACTTAAAAAAGACAAGAAGGGATACCCAGAGAACTACAGGCTGTTCAGCCTCACTTCAGTCCTTGGTAAGGTCATGGAACAATTAATGCTGGAAATGCTTTTCAGGCACATGGAGAACAAGAAGGCAATTGGAAGTAGTCGGTATGGATTTACAAAGGGGAAATCACACATAACCAACCTGACAACCTTCTCCAATAAACGCTGGGGAGAGAAGTAGATACTGCCAACCTGTCAGGAGAGCATTTTGATATTGTACCCCATAAGATCTTTGGATGGAAATTGATGAATAGGCCAGGTGAGCAGGCAGTAAATTGAGCTCAGAACTCACTGAACATTCTGGTCCAAAGGGTGGTGATCAGTGGTATGAAGTGCGGCTGGAGGTCAGCAGCAAGCAGTGCATCTCAGAAGAAGACAAGAGTGAGAGTTTTTTCAGTGGTGTTCTGTGATGGAAGTAGAGACAGCACAAGCTGAAACATGGGAGACTGAAGATCAAGACCCACTTCTTCACTGTAAGGGGGGTGACTGAGCACTGGTCCAGGCTGCCCAGGGAAGTGGTTGAGTCTCCATCTGTCAAAACATCCAAAACCTGGCTGGACAGTTCTGGGGAGTGTGACTTATGACTCACATAATTGTGTGACTCTGAACATATACATCAAGAGGACATCTAATGCGAGTAAGCAGCTTCTGGGAGTCCTTATGCCCCAGAGGGTCACCTCTGGTTTGGGGTTTTTTTTCACAACTAGGTAGCTGCCTGGAATAGAAATGTTAGGTTTTTATTGAAATCAAAGAAAAAATGTTAAAAGCTACCTGTGACAGGTCTTACCTGAATTATGTATTTGGGCAGGAAATAATGTCAAGTGTCTCTGAAACAATAGGTTAATCTGCATACCACCTGGTCTAAATCTAAATTGGTGCTGAATATTCTACTCCCAGGCTGTAAACCACATGAAAACTGCAACTTGGCCAAAGCAGCTTAGAACCAACTCATCTCGAGAAGACTGTTGGAGTGGGAGTTACCAATCAAAGCTACCTATAAACACTACTTGTCAAGAAAGGAATACCATCAGAGATGTAAAGTTGACTTGTCAGAAAATATAGCAATCAAAGACATATTAAGAACTCTATTCCTTCACTTTACTGTAACTATCATCTCTGACAGGATTCACATCTGCAGATCTGAAAGAAATGCTTGGGTCAGCAAGTACTATTTATTTCAACAGATTGAGGAAAAAATTAAACAAAGGGAGTTGATTTTCTCTGTCTTTCCCAACGGAATCTTTATTTCTTTGTTCAGCAAGAGAGGAATAAACAGGTTCAAGTGGCTTTTAGGAAGTAGGAGGCAGTTATCTGAGTAGCTCATATAAATACAACAATGAATGTAACAAAAAGCATTTTTAAATTCTTCACCTGCTTTGAAATTCAGTGTCTCATTTCCCAAGGGCTTTTGTTTAACATTATTTAAAGCCTTGGTCTCTCAAAGCAGGTATTTATATAATGCAAAATATTAACTTTGGGTATTTTGCCAGCTGTTTTTACACTTTCCAGAATAATTCAAACTATATCATGCAATAGCTTTTCCCCAGTGTCACAGCAATTCTGAGATAATACTTTTTTTCTCCCAAACTACATACAGATACACTACCACAATGTCATTTTCTACCTTACCACAGTTTTAGTTTCTCATATATACAAGTTCTATGCCAGAAAAAACTCATCCCAAACACTAAAATAAAACACCATGCTACACCCCACATTTGTACTGGGTGCTCTCTTACAGGGATGAACCTAAATGGTCTACTTTTTTTCCTACTTGTATGTAAAGCATCTGAAACTATAGCTCAAGGTCACCCTTGAAAATCAAAACTGGAACATCACAGTGTTCCTGAGAAAGCAAGCACTATGCACAGTAAGATGTTTAAAAAACAGGCAAAGAAAATATAAAAACCCCCAAACTGTAACCTTTTACAACAGTTGCCAATGCTAATTGAAACACTGATAAGAAAAGGAAGAATGAATCCTTGAGCTCTATGAAAAAGATTCTTCATTTCCACTGTCTGTTATATGGGTTTCAAGAGAAGAAGCAGTAACATGCATGGGAAATATCAGTAAAAGGGCATGGCATGAATACTCCTTGTATTTGCAATTGCTTCAGGTCTCCAGATAGAAATGTGGAATCATTCAGCTCTGGAAAAAGGAACCATGAAATAAGAACTAAGAAAGAGTTTTCATTACAGTTCAAGAGAAACCAACAATACTTTCTATTACTGTTCAAAAGAAATCAGCAATCAGAAATCCTTAGTGAGATAATTTCCCTAAGATAAAGCCAGCAAAAACCTTACAATACATAAAGATGTTCATCACAGTCTGTATAAGAAAGGAGAGACTTGAACCAGAAGTGAAACTTTCCAATAAATCTTGGGGTTCTGTAACGAGGAACAGTGAGAAGAAGAAGCTTCTCTTCTCCCTGCATGAAGTGAGCAAGGATTGTAAACAAGAATTCCTCACATCTTTAACAGGAAATTACTTTCCATTAGACAGTGAAGAAAGAAATACACGCTATTTAAATTTGGGTGAAAGAACAGAGCCAGCCAGAATGACATTTCATTTCTGTGCAGTGGCAGCATAATGAATCCATCAGCATAAATCTTAGGAAACAAAAGCTCATCTTTCACTCACCAGAAGACATCAGGCTGTTCAGCAGAGAGGACAGAGTGGACTATGCACAGTTTCCTATTTCACAGACGGGACTTGAAGAACAAGTAAGGAGGAAAGAATATGAAGGAAAATGTTTAAAAACTGAGTAGTGCAGAAAATAAACAAGGAATTCAGGAGTTGTATAGAGAAAGATAGATGGGTCAAAAAGGTAGGAATGTAAAATGAAGGGCTACTGCAGAGGAGAGTGTTCATGCATCCGAGAAAGTATGGATTACTAGGGTTGCCTCCAGCTGAGTTTGGGAACTGACTGAATGTGCTCCTCCAACCCCCTGCACCTCACAGTCAGAATGGGCTATTTTTCTTTTCTTGTAGAAATGCAGGACTTAAATTATGGTTCTTTCCAATTTGAGTAATGCTATCTTCCAGCTCCACAAAGTTGTCAGATGGACAAAAGACAATGGGTAGCATAATACTACTGGAGTTTCAGGAGCAAAAATACAATTGAACAGGGTAAAAAACAAATCCAGCAAGTATAACTTTCTTTTTTTGGGTCTGCTAAGACACAGTGAATCCCTCATGCTGTCAGTGTGCAGAAGTTAACTGTTATCAACTCATTTCAACTGGTCACAGTTATTTTGTGATATTATCACAAAATTATCACACATTATCTTTATTCCCTACAAAACTCTGAGAGTGAAAGACAGGGTTTTATCCATGTATTGAATTTGGACAGCAGGACTCTTCCTTTGGTTACCATAGTTTGCACCAGCAAATATGTGAAAACACAAGAGGCACTACCTCCTTAGCAAAAACAAAATCAGCGATATATCTTCAGTAGGAACAAAGTGCCATGAAATGGACACCATCAGTTCTAATGGTGGTTGATGAGGATGTCCATGGCTGGATAACACCAAAGGAACAAAAGTAGGTTCTTTGACTTAGGCCAACATTTAACAGAAATTAAGGCAGAAAGAAATCAGGGACAACTGCTCAGAAAATTCCCTTTCTGTGGGAAATAAATGCACAGTTTCACGAAAATGTGAATGCTTACACTTTTATGATTTCCCTCTGGTAAGTTTATGGGAAAAGAATGTAAACTTCCCTGGTCTTGCAGGCCATCTTTCTTAGCAATGAGGCAAATTACGGAAAAGCAGAAGAAAACCCAGAACATCTGTCTCTGTACAAGCCAGATAAGCAGGAAAGGTGCCTCAATATGTAGGTATTGAATTCTGTTCCTGAAAGACAAAATGGATTTCTATTGTCTCCAAGACTTCACAGACCACAAAATAACTTATTTTTGATACCAACTCATTAGGAAAACTAATAGATTATTTTCTTGAGAGAGATCAGTAAAAAATTAAAGCTTTCTCATTCCTCAGTGTTGATATGCAGGATATGGAATAAAAATAATTAAAGCACTTCTCTGATTTTTAAAAGCACAGTAACCAATTGTCAAAAATTCCATATTTTTCCTTCTACAATTACATTAAGTTGTCCTGCTCTTTAAAGAGCATGCCTCACAACACGCACGTGCCCAAGCAGACAGCATAAATTTGCTGAGACAGTCTCAAAACCAAGAAAAAAATTAACCCGTTTCTAAGGTCAGGATGTGGATTTGGGCACACCCACAGCTGAAGGTTGTAGCATGGTGCTAAACCAGCTAGAGCAAACCATGGCATCAAAAAGCATCTGGGATGTCACAACTAGCCAATGACCTAGTAGTCAGGGGATTGCAGAGGAAATAGTTATGAGTTTCTCTCAAATAAATTCATGTTTGCCTTTCATATACAGGTCAAAAAACCTCGGTCTTCATATACTGTCACAGATATATGAAGTTAACCCAAATGAATACAGAAAGGAGGTAACTAATTTTAGCCTTGGTTTCATAGAGAAACACCCTGTGGCCTTAGTTGAAATGCTGTAAGTAGAATTCCACTTTTTTGGGCTTGAAAGAGGGATCCTACCTCTTTTTGCCTGAGAACATGTAACTCAATTCATTTTGTGATCAAAGAAGATTTGCGAAAATGCATCTCTAAGAAACCTGGTGACTTACATAATTTGCTCTAATCCCATTACATTTAGCAACAAAATAATGAGACATTTGACACATTTCAACAAAAAATCACCAGATGAGGGGATTAATGGTGGTATCAGTGACATGATCTGGGACACAAGATAGTTGACACTAAGACAGATACATTCAATTTACTACTTTCATTTGGCTATTTAAATAACTCTAGCATTCCTTCTCCTCCTTCTGCAGGAGAAAAGACCCCACAAAGTCCAAGTAATAATGAAATATGATGTTGCCTCCAGCTACAAATGTTCATTTGAGAATTTATTTTGAGCCTTTGCTCAAAAAGTTAGTTTCTACTCAGGTTTTTTTGGTTTCTTGTAAGTATTCTTTCATCTTACTATTTTATGTTCATGGAAAGCAAAAAATATCTTGCTTATCTAATTTTACAGTTGTTTTTAGCTTGTTATCATTATGCTGGTGCACTTTTTCAAACAGTGGCATAAATAATGTAGTCTTCTAGGGAGCTATTGAATTTCTCAAGAGCTTACATCCCATGTAATAAGGGTTTGGAAAGACAGGGAGGATGTGCAATGCTGGGACCCAACATGGGTGTGCCAGCAAAGAGTTCTTCAGTGATGTGGCTGGATGTTTGCAGTTTGCTTTCCAGACCCTTTCTTCCTTTGTCTACAGCAAAAGGTCCAGATCTGTTGTAGGACTTCAGCCTGATGGGTGTAATTTTTTTCTGAGCAGAATGCATCTAAATGATTTCTGAATGACAACTGTTATACATTCTTCAGATCAAGAGCAATCTGCCCCTCTACCACCCTGGCAGTCCAGAGAGACTATCCCCAGCTTCTGAGAGAACAAGCTCTTTTGGCATCAGTGAGCTATCAATCAGGGTCTGTCATTGGAGGGTTGGTGAGAGGGGGAAACCATTCCATCCTTTTGTAAGTTGCACTTCAATTCTTACATGATGCTAAACATGTTATTCATTTTACTGATGTATTTATAGTTCTTAGATGTTAATACCTATAAAGTCATTAGTCAGTTAATGATCCAAGAAAGAAAAGAAACAACATTGCCAGTAGTACCTTACAGTAGCCTGAACAGACTGTAGAAAGTACGACTGAATGCAAACCCAGTGACCTTTGGCACCTAACCTGTAAAGTCATTTTCACTCATTTCAAGGAGAGGAGAGTGTCAGAAAAAAGAAACCCTGTGGAAAGAAACAAGAAGGGCTGAGCTCAGCTGGTGCCTCTGTTAGTCTGC
The DNA here is from genome assembly GCA_016584745.2 of Phylloscopus trochilus trochilus. NCBI lineage: Eukaryota > Metazoa > Chordata > Aves > Passeriformes > Phylloscopidae > Phylloscopus > Phylloscopus trochilus. Next base: position 53,611,224 of record WQNJ02000546.1, on the reverse strand, counting down.
CTGGGCACCTTCTGGGTGTTCCACAGAGGCCTAGTGTCTGCCTTGAATTAACCTCCCTGTGGCCCCCAGATTAGTCCTCACACTTCACAGTTTTCCTCTGTGGCCCTGTGAATGACAATTATTCAGCTTTGGCACACAATCAGTGTGTTGCATAACTGTGAAGAAATCTAGCATGCATCCCCACACTGTGAGCATCATGTTCAAGCAGTGTGGGCTGCCCTCCAGAACTGCAATGTCAATCAAGCAGCAGAAGGATGCTTCCTTTCCCTAAGGGGGAAAAAAAGATAGAGGGGTGAGGGAAGGAAGCCACTTTAATAAAGCTCTGACCTTTTTGTGCTGTAAACTTGGAGCAGGAATTTCCCTGAAATCTCAAACAAAATCTACCTCTGACTTTTCAAAATCAGGTACAAAGGATCTGGCACAAGATCTATTTTGATATATCCAGAACTAAGCATCATAACTGACCCAGAGAGAAACAGATAGCCTTAAGCTTCATGAAAGTGTTGTGACATCCTTCTGACAAACCTGCCTACTGATTGCTTAATTTAAGGATATGAAGCAAAACACCCATAGCCTACAGGAAAAAAAAAAATCACAGAAATTTAGATATCATAAAAGAAGACGAAATCCAAAAAGTCTTTAACATACAGACAGCATGGATGGAACCAGTAACTTGTGTCAACTGGTATCCAGAGCAAAGGAATTGCAGGCATACTTCCTCTAAGGGACACAAAAAACTGCCCATAAGCCTGTCTTCTACTGTGCGTTTGCTAGGGCTGTTGTTTGAAAATATGAGAGGACTTTTTTCAGCTAGCATTTTCAGATGTAGATCAGCCAGGGTTTGAAGAGTGTTCCATTGATCACAAGTCAGTGATTCTGTTTTGGAACAGTGATTTTTACAGTTCCTGGACTCCTATGATCAGGTGTCCAAGGCTGTGGTTAACTTGGTTAAATTCTACTCAACTCCCTTTTCTGGAACAAGTAACTGTGGTTTGCTGACTAAGCCATTTGCTGCTTTTAATCTTTTGTAAAGGAAAGTTGAGTTCCATAGTTTAGCCTTAAATTATCATTCTCCAGCTTCTTTCAATATGAAACATGTTCCTTCTGTATGGAATAACCTTACTTTGCCAATTGTATTTTAATAAAACCAAACATTTTTATCTCTTGCCTTGTTTCACAAATTGTCTTGGGCTTGCACTGCACGGGACAGACTCTAGCCCTAGCAAACAGGCAGATAGATCTCCTTTCATAAGTCTCAATAGCACTGAACTGATATCAAAGACCTTTGTATGCACCAATCGTGGTTCCTCTTCATAAGCCTATACAACACTATACCAAATATAACCAGGTTTTTATATCTAACTACAGCTACATTTTAGTGACTTTTATTAATTTTCTGTTTTCTTTCTCCTCCACTCCAACTATGAACTCTTTGTCTAAAATGAGACATGCTCAAGGAGCTGAGCTTTGGGGGTTTTTTAACCTATTTTTCCTCATGGAGGTTTTAACTTACTGCCTATCAACTCCTTTATAAAAAAATATTTTATTTTCAAGCTAGACTAGATATTTCCTAGACACTCATGCCTTTTTTTTTTTTTTCCCTTGGACCTCACTGAGTTGGAGCACAAGAATTCTTAAGCTGAAATATATCTATCCAAACTAACTTTTAGAGATGTGTTAATTGCCTTGAGTAAATTGGCATTCAGGTAATTGAAGGCAATTAGTGAAAAAAGAAAAGTAGTACAGTGTAGGCAAACCATGGTTGTTTTAAACTAGTAGAAAACATAATAATTTGGCTTGACTTTCACTGCTGTTATTTTCACAGCTACAATTCATGTGGTCTCTCGTTCATCTCACATTTGTTTTTCTTGAATGTAAATGGAAAGTCTGCAGGCGGTTGAAGTCCTTTGCAGGAAAAAAAAATGGGTTTGAAGCTGAGTGAAAAACTTTCTTTCACTTTATTTCCACCTAATTGAAAAAAAGAAGTAGCACACAAAACAGAAGAAGTGAAAATTAGAATGATTAGTCAAAGATCTTCTGAGTTAGGATAGAGCTTGTAAACTGAGATACTAGTTATGATGGGTAAAATAAAGCTTAATTGAACCAGGACATTTTTATAAAGTCAAGCTGAAGAGCCCCTCACTTAAGAATAAAATTTTCATGAAGAAAACTGAAAAGTCCAGAAAGTTACACAGACTACTATAGCTGGCAGATCAAGGAACCATTACAGGCTATAGTGAAGCTAGATAATTCTTATTTACTCAGGACCTTCCAAAATCACTGGCTAATAAGTTTTGAAACTTGGAAGCCAGGTGGGTTTTCTTGAGTGTGGTGAAACGTTCCACCTAAACCCTTAACTGCTGAAAGAGTGCCAACCTTTGTAAGCAAGTGGTAGGTAGAACATTCATACCAAGTTGGGGCTTGTTTCAGTGATTCATGGAATGAAAAGGAGGAGAAGCTTATAACCTGAGTAGAGTAGATGTTCAACTTAAAAAAACCAGCTGAACTCATGAAATATAAAGATGGCATGATGAAGTAGTATTGCTAATATTATAACCCAACTATTCAAGAGTTGCTGCAAATCACCCCCCAAATGTTAACAAGGACCCATTCAGCAACACTGGAAAAATCCCACTACTACGTCACTCTGGAGCATTACGTAACACTTTGAAATTTGCACTTGGCCAGGAGAATTATTTTTTAAAACCTTCAACTATGAGTTATGATAGAGCACAAATGGAAACCAAGTAATTTCTTACAGAGACCCAAAGTACAGAACAGTGAAACAGTTAAGGAATGATTGAAAGAGACTGTGTGTTTTTTCTTGATACTCTGAAGTAAGAGTTGCTGAATATAGGGTCTCACTTTAACTGCACCATTAAAAGTTCAAGGGAAAAGTTATGAATAGAAAGAATTGACTATTTTTCCTCATCTCTATTATGAGAATCTCTTTCCTAGGTCCTCACACAGCCCTTCACCAACACAATAGTCTTTCATTTATGAGAGTACTGAGGAAACCTGAACTCCTTCTACCAGTTCTTTTTGCACTTATGCTCAGTCAGATCCATCCAGAACTGGTCATCCCTAAGTAACTTTGCAAATGTAGGTTGTTTTGACAGTTAAATATTCTGGACTCTCTGTTTAAACCAACATCTATTAAAAAAAAAAGAATCAAAATCCCCGAATATACACTGTTGGAAGAACACCCTATAAGCATAAACCTAGGCTCTTGGCCATGTAAAATACCCAATTACCTTCTATTCCAAGTGTAAAAGTTGTTTCCAAGGGGAACATAACTTCATTTTGATGGGTTTGTACAACTTCTCAACTTCTTTTCTAAAACAGCCCAGTTTGGGTTCAGCATATGGCTGCCCATTCACTCTCCCCTCGAGGTCGGGAAGAACAAGTAGTTGACATGGTTTCCAAAAGCTCACAACACCATCAGGGCAGATGTATCTGTTTTCTCCTCTTCTCTAACCGTGTGTCTCCTCACTCCCTGATTCTCAGATGACCACAGTAGGACTGGAGAAGCAGGAGTCACACTGCAGCTGAATCTGCTTTGCAAGAAATCTTTTGGATTGAGGTCAGGGGTGGGAGGGATAGTTATGCCCTAGGCAAAAAGGTGCAGGCAGGAATTATTTTTCAAGCAGCTGATTTTGTGCAGGCAGTGTCTCCCTATGTGCAAAGAAAATGAAAATAATAAGCTGATCACTATCTGACAGCTTTGTTAAGTTTGCTTATCACAGTAGATAAACACATCCAGTAGCATGCACAGCAGAAACAAACCTGTAGCAGCCAACTATTGTGACTATGTATTAAAAAGCAATAGAAGGGAATATGGATAAAAAAATAACATCTATAATGAAAGTCAAGTTTTGGGAAAAAAAACTTCAGATTTAGGGTTGACTATGCATTTTTAGCTTCAAACTTTGTGATAAGGCTTTCAAATAAATCTCACATTCTATGGGGTTTCCCCCCTACATTTTAACTTTCTGCCTTGCATGACACAGTCGAAAAGAGATTTTACAAAGTCCCCAGAAGCCTGGCAGACTTTCCTCTTTCCTGAGAGCGTTAAATGAAGGTGACATAATGCCCACATGCCCTACTTATTTTTATTAATTTCTAATTATTTTTTTAATCACCATTTATCATGGTCACAGGTAATCCTACACCTGCCAAAACCCACTAGAACATGCAGAGTCAGGCATATAAAATCATAGATGTTATTTGTTTATTTAGTCAGACATTCCTTCATGATTATACTTAATGGTAAGAACTTCAGAATTATATTACTTCTTGTGAAAAGCTTCTCATTAATCTTAGGTTGTTACATTTGCTCTGTAAGAAGAAAGTATACATTTAATTTTGAGAGAAAAAGTTATCTTTGGGTCCATTATAAATTCAGACCTCCGCAGTGAGACACACTTGCAAAATACATCCCACACCTACACCTGCAGCTGAACATCAAACCTGGCCAGTGTGAGTTATGTTATGACACCTCAACTCAGAAATAATGTCTTAGCTTCATAGAAGCTTTATCCTCCTTTTTGGAGCATAAAAACCTTACTGGACAACTTTGGAGGCAGAGTGTGTTAGCTGCTGTTGAGAACCTCCAGGCTGTTACTACGCCCTCCCAGGAGTGTAAGCCTAGAAATATCCAGGGATGTCCCAGTGGTTTCAAACTGAATTAAATAAACTTCTCCATTTTCTGACAGGCTCTAGCAAACTGCTGTCTAGCACCACAGAACCAAGCTGAGTCTGAAGGGTCCACCTCTGTAACTATATGCTGTACAAAGTGTCCCGCATAACAGATTATGCAGCAAAGCATCTTTCAGCTGTGTTATTTGGGTTATCACTGCATAACAACAGGGTGCTACTTGTATGAGCTACCTGTAGCAAAGAGAACTACTGTTTTGTCTTTCTTCAATGCTTGGAACAGTGTGGGGGTGGGCGGAGCCCCAGCGGCCCTGGATGCTCCTCTTGTGCCTCCTTTCACATTAAATACTCCTTTAAAAAATTAGAGATCAGAGGAACTCCAAGAATTTAGGCAACTCAAAGAATTCTAACACCATGGCATTATCACAATTTGTGAGACTTCTAGGAAAATCCTTTCAAAATTTGTAGCAAATGCAGTCATGATAACAGATGAGTTCACACTGGATTGAAAGAAGACCGAGAAAAAAGAAAAGAATGAAGGGTTATTCTCTTTTGTGGGATTTGTTTTCTTTTTTACTTATTTGCCTAAGGAACTTAACTTAATTTGTAAGAGGTAATTAGAACCTTGACATTACATGCTTGAAGTTCTTCATATTGTTAAAGGCTTTCTAGGTCAGGACTTTGGACAACAAAAGTAATCCTATCTTCAAGCTAAGTCTTTTAAGTGAAACAATCTGATTCTTAGATCCCTCTCCTCAGCAAGCCAAAACTGCATTTTCTCCAAATGACTTTTTAGTTACATTTTTTTTCTCTTTGGATCAGGAGCATACACTAGTTTGTTCCTAAGCAGTCTTTTCTAAGGATGTCACTATTCTCAAATTCCAGCCTTTTAGAATTCCAGCCTTTTTGTACCCAAAGGCTACCTTGTCCATAGAAGAAAAACGTGGCTTTCCTTCCAAAGCTGTCTTTGCATTAGAAATTCAGTGTTGCATGGTAAACTACTGTTGACAGCAGGTTTTTAGTGAAGTTTGTAACTAAACACACAAAGAGACATGGAGAACATTGCCAAAGCAGACCCAGCTGTGTCCTTGCTGTTTGAATGTCTGCCGAGGGGTGTGAAAAGGGAAACCAGCAAGTTAATCAGCTCAATTTCCCCACTGAAACAAAAGTCTAGGCAACAGGAATGCCTCCCTTCCTCCTTCCAGTTTTCTGTAATAGTAAAGCTATTTAAGCCCAAGAATTAAAGCAGCATCAGGTCCACTTCACAGGTGAGCCTTGATTGCAGATGGAAGAGGTAAACCTGTCTTAACATTGTTGTTCCTTTCTTTTGGCTCCCCAAATTTCTAAGCAGGAAAGGGAGGATAAAGCATCTTTGAATCTTCCTACCCACAGCTGGATTTACTACCCACCTTTCCATACCATGCACTTGTGCATTTTCTCAAGCACAGGCTCTGTACAAGTGTGTCAGCCTGGAAAACTCTTGTCAATGCCAGGTGAGATATGAAGAAGAAAATATACAGCTTTTTGGGGGGTTTGGCATTTTGTTTCTATTTGCCAACCCTTGAAGCTCAGTGTAGCTATATTTGGGAATGAAGATTGTGTGATATAAAAATAAAAGGAAGCAAATAAATGTAGCATTTTCCCACATTATTTTCCTTCTAGCAAACTTCTCAGACCTGAAGCAAACCTTTAGTTTGAGTAGCCTTCAGGGAATCAACTGCTGACCTGCCATCCTCAAATGGCTCTGTGTATAATGCTGTAATCCCTGTGAGCAGATCCATTATCCACTGGCAGAACTTTGCAGGCCTACACAAACAGGCAGGACCCGTCCCAGTAGTCAATCTAGGCATTCCTGTCTGAACACAGGGGAAAGAAAGAAAGAAGCATAGCATCCCTTCTATCTCTTTTCATAATTTCAGTATAATTTACTGATCTTTTTACTCTCATTATTGCTATTGAGATAGGTGACTTCTGAGATGTCTATAGTTGCAGGCATTGCAATCAGCTCTCCTGCTAACAACTGTTCACTGAAGCCTTTTGCACAATCCCACTTTTCTTCACTTCTGACACTGAAAAATGGTTATTGCTTTAATTGTTTACTGTTTTATTTTGTGGACTGAATTATATGTTATCCCTAATTTCAATAAAATGGGTTTGACTCTTTTCAAGAGTGCAATTTTTAGGGTGAAGCATAAATAAATTGTTTAAGTCATAATTGACAAGATACAAGTTTAGTAATCTTTCTTGCTATACCTCCAAATCTTTCTGATCTCCATGAAAAGACACTCAAATTATGGTCCTTGAATTATCATGTAAGCTTTTTATATGTAACTTGTCAGAGATAGTCACAATTTCTGTTTAACTCAATTTCTGATGCCTACTTTGAAATTTGATGTTTGAATTACATACATGCTGGTCAGATGTGACTGCAGCCATTCTATGTTGCATAGATCAAGCTAATTCATAGTATTGTAAAAGAAATCAGGTGCTAGACCTCTCAGATTTCCCAAAAATGCATGGATACATTCAGCTTAATTTCCCTGCATATTGGTTTCCAGGATGTAAACACTTCCTTTGTTTCACTGGTATGATGAGGAAAGGATCCTTGACACAATTGGAAAATGCACTGATAAGAATAATTTCTTAAAAATTCACTTTCGAGGAAATTAACAATGCAGTGTTTAAAGCACAGTCTGAATGCATGAAATTACTTTGAACAACAACAAAAAGTATTAATTGTGATTATTTGGAAACTCCAAGAATAGTATCTTTCAATAAATATTGAAAAGGTTATGCAGAAAAAGAGAAGCACAGAACTGTGCAATTGAATAAAATCTTTTCCAACATAGATACATAAGGCACTGAGCCAAGTTCATGCTGACAACCTTACAGAATGCAACTTCCTACCACTTGAATAATTTAATATGCAAACTTATTAATATCCTCTGTTAGCAAAGGAAAACTTTACACACATACTTTACACCATTGAACTTGGAAGACTCCAAGCAAATTGTGATGTCTGTGTTAAGCACTGTATGAGCATAACCATAATCCCTGTGCTAGTAATGCGTTTTACTGATAAATGTTATTACAAGCAAAAAAAGAGATACTAAGACCACAAAGATACATATTTTTTGTCATTCTTCACCTTCTCAGACTTTTTTTTTTTTCTTTATGTTTAAGCAGCTACCACTTTATTTGTGGCAAAGAACATACTTTAAACTTTTCTGGCACCTAGAATCAAAGATGGTGTATTTAAATTTAAATTTAAATTTAAATAAATAAATAGATCTATCTCAATACCCTGACAAAAAGTACTCTAGGTTTTTTGCCTTATTTCAGGAGAAAGAGTCCGTTCCGCATACAGATATACATTAATATGTTGAGATTGAATTTGTCAGTGTTGTATGGTAAAATAAAAGCAACTTTAAACTAGTTTTACTTCTATATTGCTACAGTTGTGCCCATGAAGCTGGGGTTGTTCAAACACATCTTTTGTTCCATGTAGATAGTTCTGAAAGAGGCTATACATGCTTCTCTATTGCTTTTTGTCTTCAGAGCCATTGTGTAAAAGTGTGAAAATGACATTCCTATTGACCTGTGTCTCCACACTGCTTAGACTGCTGCTAAAAACTATGTACTGGATTAAATAGATTAGTATTTTTCTAAAGGAGGTGACTCATTGCTTTTATAAATAATGAAATAATCAATTAATGAACTAAGCTCCATTATAAACACACATCTGTACACATACAAAGGTGAGCTACTAAATACTGTTGAAAATTCCACTTGCAGTGAATTCTTCTTTAGAATATTCCAAAGTAATAAAGCACCCTGGTAAAACCCCAACTGACATTTTTAAACAAAAAAGAATAAGAAAGGAAATAGACTCAAAATACAGTCAGGAAAGAAAAATAGGACAGAAAGGGGATTTAGAAGTTTAGGATACTTTGTGAAAATTAGAGATGGACCGTAGCGAGAAGGCTTGATCCAGCTACCTCTAAATTTTGGAGGACACTTGATGGCTTGAACAGGATTTGAGTTCTACAAAATTGCTTTTTTATAAAGGACTTACAGCCAAACTCTACTTCCAAACTCTGGGACAATTTGAGAGTGTCTTTCAATTCACAACCTGAATCTTCCACCTATGTCTGCTGGAAATCTTACATTAATGCAATTGTTGAAAAACAGTGTGGTGAGCCAAGATTCTGTTTTCACCAGTTCAGTCTCCTGAGCTGTTCTAGGCCACCACTTTTTGTCTGCTGGAAATAGTGTGTGAGGTTTGACCTGGGCGGCTTGAACGCCTTTCTGCAGCACACAGACAGGGGTTCTATTGTAAGCTTCCCTTTTCAGGACTTCAGTCCCTTCTACACAGTTCAGTAACCAGTTAATTTATATATTCTGCCTGAAGCACTCCCTATAGCTTCATCATACAATCTCTGAAATTAAGAAAATGTACCTAAAAGCAGATACAGCCATTCCCAGGCCACTTTTTCAGCTCTAGGCTGCCTGCTGGCATGAAGACACTTGTAGCCAACTCAGTGTCCCATGGCAGTCTGCTGTGCTGAATGATGGTCAGCCCTCTGCTGTGCTCTCCAAGCAGGCACCTTCCCAGCACACAGCACTTTGCTACATCAGTTTTTCCACTATATTCCCTATGTGGCATCCCCGTTCTTTCCAGGACACTGGAAGACTTTACTTCAGAATAGGCCTGCTTGCAAACAGATTTTATGCCTGGGGAGAAAAAAAATGAGAATAAGGATGGGTTGGTTGAAACAAGTAGCTTATGAGTACTAGAGATAATTCCTACACTTTTCTTTTCTTGTGTAAAATTCAAATAGTGGCTTAGGAAGATGCAAACTCCAATTCCTTCTTTTCCCTGCAATTTTAGTGATTCTGGTGGCTTCTGTACCCTGTAAATTTTCTGATGTGTACTGTGGAATCTCACACCAGTGCCCTTTCCTGTGTGGGGACATTGACAAGGTCGCTGCTCTTTCTGCTACCTAACTCCTCTAGCAAACTTACCTGAAGTAAGCCAGTAGATCCAAAATTATTTGGGGGACATATCGTCATGGACAGTGCAATGAAAATAATAGAGCTGAAGATCAATAAAATTATTGTACAACACCACCCTCCAATCCCCAAAATACCTACACAAACAAACCATTCAAGAGAAATTGAAAGGACTTTTGGGCTCACTTAGGTTTAGGTTTAAGAACTTTCCAGTGTGCTCTATATGCAGCACCTCTGCAGAAAGGTGAACAATAGGGATTGGCACTTAAGTTGATCACCAAGCATGTTTGCTAAGCAGCTTTTTCTTAGCTCCTAACTCTTACATACTAACAGTTAACTCCCTAATATCATGAAGGTATTTGCAGATACATTGGTAAAACAATACTGTACTAATATAGTGCCTTTTTTCCCAATAAATAATGTGTTGTGCGGCCACAGGTTTGTGCCTCTGCATGCAGGAGTGGAAAACAGATTTCCTGTATTTCTAGAATGTTTACGATGTCAAAAAGTTGAACTGAAAAATTGAAGCATTAAGCTTTTCCCACAAGCAAGAAACGAGCCTGCGTATCCTAACTGGGACTATAAATATTTAAAAGAAATATTCAACTTTGAGATTACTTTTTCTCTTAAAATATGAACTGCCCTACAGTGTCAAATGGATAATAGTTTTAAATTTAAAAAAACCAAACAAACAAAAAAACCCCAAAACAAAACAAAACAAAACAAAAAACCCTAACTGATTTTAAAATGTAAATTTGAATGCTTTGACAAATCTTTTTTTTAAATTTTTTTTTTTTTTTTAACCGGAAGATTCATCAAATCTTATATATAAACTGAGGCTCTAGTATAGATTCAATTACAGGGAACTACTCTTTCAGATAACTTCAACAGCAAATCCCACAAAAGGACCCCACATCTGAGCAGGTATTTCCGTATAGGGAAAGATTTAAGACTCACCCCAAAACCTTTTAAGGGAAGAACGCTAGATGTTTCTTTGCTCTCCTGACAGTAATTGGCTCAGTGCCAAGACAAAAACACTGATAAATCTCTTTACCTTTTCCTCAGAGAAGTAGCTGTTCTCTATTGGGCTGTTTGCCAAAAAAAACCCCACCCAAAATCATTCAATACTTAAGGGAGAGCACGAGGTTTCTCAGTGCATTCTTGAGGTGTTGTAGCAGGTGTGTGGGACCTGCCCCTACACTGTGTTCAGCTTTGCTCTTTTATTTTTGCATTGTTTTCGTCTTTTATTAAAACCTTTTTTGCTTTTTCAAAACATACTCGACCATCCCGTCTCACTAATTATTTAAGCCATTTTCTGTAAGGTGCTAGGCACCCCCAAAGGTATTGAACACTTACAGAGCTGATTACACCTTCAAGAAATTCAATACACAAAATTTTGGAGTTACCATTTCTACTATGCTTCTATGAACTCAAAACTGGCACAGACTTACTGGTTTATATTTTAATGTTGTACTATTTTTAAAGCTGCATTTTTTGTATTGTATACATAAGACACATTTTAAATGGGGCATCCATTACTTCATTCTGAAGGGATAGGAAAAGAAAGAAGTATTTATTTTGCTCAGAAAAATAGTCACATTCATTTTTGGCACATTTCAGTTTTAGCAAGAGTTCCATCAGAGACTTATGGGGGTCCTTCTGCAGTGTTTTCCTGGAGGCCTGTGATAGACTTATTATCCTGTACCTCCCTTGTGATCCTGGTGAGACTAACACAGGAGTGGAAACTTCGAGCAGCATTTCCCACAGGAACTGGCTGGCAGCTGAAAACAGGCTGATACTTTTAGGATGGGAGTACCATGTAAGAAAGAAAACAAGCTGATAACTTGCAGCCCATAATGTTCACACTGACCATAAAGGACCTGGGAATTTGGATAGCTTTGACTTTTAAATAAAATGAAAAAAACATCAGGATGAACACTGAAGATTACTTTATTCCACTATCCAATAATTCTGTTTATAGTAAATCAACAAAAGAACTAAGACACCAAAATAGGAGTTTTTTTTTTCTTTAACTGTGATTCAGGAGGGGCCTTGGAAAAATAATCTATATAAGGGCAAAGATATATTTCTTTTTTCATATAACATATACATTTTGCAAAATCAAGTTGCAAGTTTTGGTTGCCTTTTATTATTATGATTTTTATTTGTTACCTTCTGAGCAATTCCTTTTAAGAAAAACATGTTTTATGAAAACACTCTGGCAGGAATACCAGAATATGTTTTTGGATCTCTAAGGAGATTTTGTCTAATGATTCATCCTGCACAATCTGATTCCAAATTATAGCTTTTTATGTTCAAATATTTTCTTATGTAAGCAGGAATTCATATACTCATGGCATGGGAAAAATGTGGTAAATCATATTCCAATGCACACATACAACCTGTCATGTTTAACTCCCAAGGATTTTTAAATAGCCCAAAGAAAAACACAAATAAAATGAAATGCAAATAAAGATAATTCTAAAAGTAGAAAGAAAAATACTGTTCCCCACATATATTCCTGAAATGTTACACCAAATTATTGTTATATAATACTTAGATAAAGGTTTTCATGGCTTTATTGACAACAATGACCAGCACTTAAATTTCAAACCCTACATGTAGTTCACCAATCCTCAAAATCTTTCTGTAATAAGCAAGCAAATTTTATTTTAAGAAGATGGAAAAAAATGAAAACAAAGCAAAGAGTACAGTGAACTATTTCATTATGGCTAAACATGAAATCAGTGAGAATCAGTTCTGAAACCTAAGGGCTCTGAGGGTCATCTCCAGCATTGAAGCCATTGAGTTCTTTAATAGCATGTGGGAAAGGAGGTGGACTAACCTCGACCAGGGCACCCCCCAGCCTCCCTCTCTAAACAGACTGGATGACCAAGGAGGATACACTTGGCTTGGGCACATCTAAGCCTCTCACTGACCAACATGAGCATACTGCCATTGCAGCCAGGAGGCAAGGAGGCAAGAGCAAGGAGGAATTTCCTCTCCACCCCTCACTTCCTTTTCTGCAGAAGAAACAGATTTCTTCAGAAACTCATCCAGCTACTGAAGCTTAACCCTTGCTCCTTCCCCCGTCCCTCTAAAATTCCCTGAAATTTCCCTAATCATTCAATAAGATTAGAGTATGTTTAACTCAAAGAGCTATTAAATTTGGATTTCATCCCATCTCAAGGCTTTCTTTTGCCACAAGGCCTACCAAATACTGCCAGACAATAACGCACAGCCAAGAAGATAGATTCATGGGTTGATAGCTATTCTGTAAATGAGCTCATCCTCCCACTATCCAATTCTACCAATTTCTTCATCCACATGTTGCTTCTTGTAATTAATCTAGGTTTTAATCTTCTGGAAGCACCATAAGCTCTTTCCAATCTCTTGGTATTATCTCTATGAGAATCACAACTCCAGAAAGGGGGTCTCAAGGGTGCTCCGGCAACATAAACTCATACTTTGTTCTCCACAAATTACTGTTCTATTATAATACAGACCAACAATGATGGCATTATAACCAAATCTTAGTACTTCTCTTTGCTGTCTTTAAATGTGCTCACATGGAGTCCTCATCTCACTGATAGGTGTTTTGATTTTTGTTTGCTAGTTCTTAAAGCTTTTTGTCTGATGATAGAGAAATAATTTTTCTTGCAGCTGACTGGGCTCTGCAAGGCATTTAAATTCACAGAATCACCATAGGCCTGCAAAGGATCCTAAGGGCTACCCCCTAGTCCCTCATCCAGTCCACAATACATCCACTAATCCACAGTAATTCCAAAAGTCCATTATTGACAGATATCCAGCACAGCAGTGAAAACTGATCCAAAGTGCATATGAACAACATAATTTTTTCAGCAGTCTCCAGAAACTCACCAGTATACTTATTGTTAGAAAAGTTTTCCTAACATCAGATCTGTGCAATATAAGCTCATTGTTTCAACTACATGGACATGTAAAAAAAGAATTATTTGCAGTTTGCATCAGTCTTCCAAATATTTGAAGACTTTCATCATATCTTTACTCCATCTTCTACTTTAGATTAAACAGGCCCAAATTAAGGCAATAGTCCATCACTTGGAATATTTTACATCATCTGACTATTGCCTATAGGATCCTACATGATGTTCCCAGAAACTTTTTCTACATCCAATAGAGTCAATGCCACTGGCCACAGCCAGTGGAGCCAGCACTACTGGCCACAGCTGAGCCCATCAGCAACCATGGCAGAGCCTCTGGGAAAATATATTTGAGAAGGGGAAAAATACTGCAGCCCAACAGCACCTGGAAGAGAGAAATGAAGATATGTGAGAGAAACAGCTCTGTAGAGTCCAAGTTCAGTGAGAAAGTGGGGGAAAGAGGTGCTCCAGGCATCACAGCAGAGATTCCTCTGTAGTCTGTTGTGCAGACTATGGTGAAGCAGCTGTGTCCCTGCAGCACATGGAGGATCACAGTGGAGCAGAATCCACCTGCAGCATAGAGTGGCTGTGACCCTGAGGGAAGCCTGTGCTGAAGTAGGTTTGTTGGCAGGACCTGTGGACACATGAAGAGAGAAGTCCATGTTGTAGCAGGTTTGCTTGCAGGACTCATGGAAAGGCCCCACGGAAAGGACCCATGCTGGACCAGTTTGGAAAAAGCAGTAGTTTGTAGGAAGGACTCATACTGGAGGAGTTAATGAAGGACTGTCTCCTGTGAGAGGAATCCCATGCTGGAGCAGAGGAAGTGAGAAAGAAAGAGTGACAGAGCTAAGGTGTGATGAACCGAATGTGACTCCAATTCCCCATCTCCCCATGCTACTGGTAGGAAAGAGGAAGGGAAATCAAGAGTGAGGCTGAGCCCAGAAAAAAGGGAGGGATGGGGGAAAGTGATTTTAAGATTTGAGTTTATTTTTCATTACCTTACTCTAATTTTGATTGGCAATAAATTGAATAAATGTCATTAATTTTCCCCAATCAAGTCTGTTTTGCCCTGTTGTTACATCTTATCTCCTGATAAGACTCAGGACTTCTGTTACATTTTGTCTCCTCTGACCAACTGAGGAGCAATGATAGAGAGATGTTGATGAGGATCTGGCAACCAGAGAAGATTAACTGACCATACTCATTTAAGCAAATCTGGCTTAATAGGAATGACAACTCAGTCCTTTTTTAAAACAAGTCTATCAGATTTAATAGATCTTGATTTTGGCACCATAAGGTCACTAAATCTTTCTCGGTTTAGAGTCTCTTTAAACTTCTGTTTCCTGTTGTTTGCATTTTCTTTTACAAATATCTGGGTTTGGAAAAACTGTGTTTTTCTACACTTCTTTCTACTGTACATCTTTAATAAAGGCAAAAATGGAAAAATATTCAGAAATTAATCAAAAATCTATTCAAGCTCCCAACCCCCAAACTTCTCCATAATACCAAAATATCTCATAAAATGATGTGTAAACTAAAAGCATAAGTAAACAGTGATTTACAGCAAAGATATGTGCATTTAAATGTTTTCTTTTCTTGTCAGAAATTCAGGTTCTTTTCCCCAAGTTTTGCAAGGCTATTGGAGATAGAAGGAAGTAGAGTGGGGGGGGGGCATCTAATTTTTTTATTTATTTTCTTGAATTAAGATCTGTGACTCTTCAAAAAACTTCTTCAGTTTGAATATGAAACATTCCTCTATGCATTAATACACTTAAATTTCAAATGTTAGCAAGTTTTATTCCCCCATTGATCCATTTCGCAATCATCAAAGTTTATTTGACAAGCTTTTATAATCCAAACACCAATGTATATCTAAGTAATCTCAACATTCCTACAACAATATGAGATATTAAAATAAAGACAAAGATACTATAGTAGATAATCTAAATCTACCCCTTCTCACAGTAATATCAAGGCAAAATTCCTTGAACACCAGGTGTTTAAAAGATTATTTAAAAACTTGTGAAAAGAAAGAAAAAGGTTACATGATGGAGGATAAAAAGGAAGAGAGGAATGTCATCAACGGAGAAACTGGTCTCCTTAGCTCAGAAAAGAAAAGCCAAACATTAGCAGAGCAGTAAACTCTAATTATCAAGAGTTCTGGATTTCTGTTCTAAGTAAAAATATCTGGGCTTTTTTGTTTTAATTTTAGTGGATTTTTTTTATTGTGGGTGTGGGGGTTTTTTACATGTCTTCTCATAACTTAAAGAATAAAAGTGCCCACTGCTAGTTCCTCTGAATTAGAATTTTATCTGGTTTTGTATCCTTTTTCACGTCTTTGAAAATCAGAAACTATGAAAACAGAAGCATTGTATCCTCTGGAATACAAGAAGTTAGAAGCTGCCTCTGAATTCCCTGAACATATGATTGTGTTTAGTGTATGCTTTTCCACCCCTAACTCCAAGCACTATAAGCCCTTTCCCAATGCCCTGGGGCTTAAGATATGTGTTTCAATTTCAGGCCAACTTTTCACCTTTCGAGTAAATGGCAGCAACTGTTATTACTGACTGTAATGTCACAACATGTACCTGTCACCATTTCATTATTTATACAAACGAGAATTGAAGACAGGCAAGAAATACATACATGACTACCACTTCAATTCTTGGGAATGGAATCACTTTCTGTCATGACTATTTTTAGTGAAGCTTGTTTCCAATCAAAGGCAAAAAGCATTATCAAGGAAATAACTTATCCTAGCATCACATTACTGGCCATTTCTAGACAAATCACTGTTGCTTCAAAAAATAACATTATCTGAGGTCCCAAGGTCCTTTTCATTCACTTACTGAGAGTTTCTCTCATTTAAGAGAAAAGACAGGGATCTTTCAGAGGGAAAGATCTTAGTTACTCTTACTTTCTTCCAAACTTGTCCTCTTGAATTTAGGCAGTTTAAGGGAACAATGACTGCTGACAAGTTCCTTATTACCAGCAATTAATGGCCAGTTTGTTAATTAGTGTCCTGAGGCAAAGTTAATGTAGCGTTTCCAGCAGAACCCAAAACAAAAACATAGAATATTTTTGGATATGGGCTAACAGCTCTGTTTTATTCAGTATTTTTCTTAACAAGAACAGATTTTCCTGTCCAAACCAGTGGACTGCAAAGTGCACATACTGGGAAAAGAAATCAGCTTCATTAAAAGGAAGAATAATAATAAACTGGCTGTGGTGTTTTTCCTGACCCAGAACATGGCAAGTTCCCAGTACATTCAGGAAAAAATAAAAATTGAAAAAGATGACGGGGGAAAAAAGGAGGATATGAAAGTGTTTTCTCTGCCCTTTCAATGAAAACTCCAATCAATCCCAGAGGCTTCCTGACAGATTCTTTCCCTACCCCCTACTATTCAAAGAAAAATCATCATTGGACCAGATGACCCACTGTCTTGTCTTCCAACCTTACCCATTCTGTTATTCTGTGAACTATCAACTACTGAAAATGCCTTCAATGATCTAACAACTTTCTTTTCTTTTTTCTTGTAAAAACCCAAAACAGAATATCCCACAAACTCATGGAGTTTCAACTCAGAACTGCTGTTTGCTTTGGGGATATCTCTGCTTATCACAAAATTATGAATTTTACAAAGACAAATTCAGAAACTATCACATACCCTACCCTGTCCCCCACTTTCCCCTGATCTCTCAGAGATGTGATCTTCACCTTTTTCTCCTCTAATGAGCAGAGACATACAGGACATCTCTCTTATGAGTAAGGGTTCTCCTGGAGCAGTGTCTACACTGGGCATCAGAATTTTTTGGGATTTTCTATAGGTTTCCCAACAGTGTGGTACTCAGGGTCCTCCAGAGAAGGTACAGAAACAATTCTTGAACTGGTTGTAAAACCTACTTCCAGTTCTAAAGACATCAAAAAATCCTTCAGCAACCACATGGCAGAGGATCACAAAACTTTCCAGGAGTGACCTCCATTGTCACTATTATTTCTACATCCGCTAGACTGTTCCTCATGTTTCACTTAGCCAGTTAAATAAAGCAAAACTGCTGCTGGCCCCTGCTGTATGCAAAAGACACTTTAAAGGCCATGGATTTCTCAACTTTCCATAAGGCTAACAGCCAGAAACGAGAGCTGACCCATCTGGCTCCTCTATGAGCCACGCAGACAGTAGAGCCGAGGCAGTCGTGCCAGTGAGAATGACTCTGAACAGCTCACAGTGAGGTTTCTCCAACAGAGAGGCTGAATTTTCATGCTGCAACAGCTCATTTCATGACTCTCCAGGAAGAGGTGGGCTACAGCTGGCAGCTATAGTCACTTCAGGCATTGATGAGAACATACTCCCTATCACTGAGTGATAAGACATTACAAAAAAGGTAGAATACTATAAATATGAAATTTTATCTGTTACTATGGCATAGTCAGGCTGATTTAACTTCAGACTGCATCAGCCAAACACAACTTTCACACACAAAATATTTATAAATGTCTGCATTTAATTACAATGGTAAAATTTCTTAAAATAATTCTCTAAACATATTAAACCACAAGAAATACAATCAAAGTTGTACCATAGTTTTAAAAATTACACAAGTTTTTAATTGTATAAACTATATTAAATTTTAATACCAGCCAAGATATATGTACAACAAAACCAAAGTAAGGCACACACAAAAAGGCTGGTTGGTGATTGAGTGGATACTTTCCCCACAGAGGTATACATGAAGTATGTTGTCAGAATTCTTCAGAGAGTAATCAGGGTTTCATTTGTTTGGTTAATGTATTCATTACTGACAAGAACTGCGCTATATATAAAAGGAGAATAATCAAGAGCCATCTTTTACATGCCTTTTCCCCCATCCCATCTCCTAATGAATTGTAAATCATTTAAGTTATGAATTACTTAATCATTAGCTTAAGGCAGTCTGTATATTTTTATATATGTATTTATAGTTTATAACACAATAAAAAAATCAAGATTTTTAGGATTTCTCTGTTACCCTTTCTTTTTTTTTTTTATGTGAGTGTCTTTGTGAAGAAAACATTGTAATATGTCAAGAACTGGCAAGACTGACATTGTTTTGACACAGTGATTTGGCATAAATTGCTGAATCCATTTATGTAATATCAACTACATTTATAAAAGCAAAGGATAGCCTAAGAACTCTCATGTGATTTATGTACAATTTACTCCCAAAAGTCCAGCCCTAAGAAATCTGGAGTTTCACCATCTTACCATTCATTTTTAAATAGGAGATATTGACTTTAGCCAGTTACGGTTTTTATCTATGGTCGGTGTGGGGTTAACACGTTATTGTGGGAGTGGAACTGGCAGGAATGGACAGTGGACTGGCCTTGACTGGTTATTCAGAAGGCATCAACTTAAGACCCTGGGAGACAGGACACTAAGAAAGGAGACACCTAGACAAGTTAGGGCAAGGAGAATGGGATCATGGGAGTTACTATTCTAATTAAGTTGTTCTGTATTAGGCAATGTTTCCAGTTACAGTAGCTGATTGGTTCTCAGAGTACGACATATTTGGTAATGTTCTTAATTTGCGATTGTGATTGGTTCTGGACCCTCAGTCCTTACCCTATATATTGTTGAGCTTATCCGGTTGCTTTGTCTTCAAGGATCATCCCATACTATGCACGGCTTTTGTTCTGTTACTTTCACTCGTTTATTAAAATTCTTATTTTTCAGATATCCTCGTCATTCCCATCCCTATCTTTTTTTGCCACTCGTGGCTGGTCTGGTCCTGAGATCACACACCAGCAATGCAACATGTTACATGTGAACTGTAAAACAAGATAGGTCTATTTCTCAGATCTGATGTGCAGTAAGAGGTCTCAACCAAAGGCTGAAGCTAGAAAGGACATCTAAAGAAGTATTGAAGTCTTACACTGATTCTGACTGTAGTTTATGTAAGGACTTTGTCAGGTGGCCTAAAGAGGCTAATGCAAACAGAGAAGGGTTCTGCAAAACCACTGTAATGTTCACCAAGGAGTATTTGATAGTACTTTGTTCATTAAACATGTTAGGAAATACTAGCTAAATTGTAGCACATCTCACTTATAAGCACCAAAAAATCTTTCCAAGAGAATGTTTGGGGGGGAGATGTCAGACTAATTTTGCCAAACTATACACTCCGATAAAGCAAATGACCTGTCTTCACTTAAGAAGTGTGTATTAGGTTAACTAACATGTCTTTATAGTCTTGACATCTCATGTTTGAAGCAAGAGCATAAACCCAAGTCTAATTTTTGCCACTGTGTTTGATAATTTTGGAAGGCTGAACTGACGCAGTCTGAACTCTCCTAAAATAGTGCTCTCCAGGACTTCATACTGAATGCTCCCAAAACATAGGATGAATAGTGTTTTTCAGGGACTGGAACTGGGACCAGTGCTGTTTATCAGTTCTCTCAGCGACATGGACAGTGGGATTGAGTGCACCCTCAGTAGGTGTGCCGACTGCACCAGGCTGTGTGGTGAAGTCAGTGGAGGGAAGCGATAATGCCATCCAGATGGACCTTGACAGGTTTGAGAGGTGAACCACTGCAGATCTCATTAAGTTCAACAAGCAGAGCACAAGGTCCTGCACATGGCTCAAATTAATCCCACAAATGAATATGGGATGTTTGAAGAGTGATTTGGGAGCAACTCTGAAGAAAAGGACTTGGGGATATTGGTTGACAAAAAGCAGGATGTGACCTGTCAGAGTGCACTGGCAGCCCAGAAAGCCAACAGCATCCTGGGCCGCATCAAAAGCAGTGGGGTTAGCAGGGAAAGGGAGGGGATGATCTACTATGCTTTGGTAAGACTCCACCTGGAATTTGGCACCCAGGTGTGGGGTCCCCAACACAAAAAGGATGTGAAACTGCTGGAGTGGGTCCAGAGGCAAGCCATGAAGGTACTCAGAGGGCTGAAGTAGCCCTCCCATGAAGGCAAGACAAGAAAGCTGGGGTTTTTCATCCTGAAGAAGAGAAGGCTCCTGTTGTAGAAGCCTTTCAGTACCTAAAGGGGGCTTGTAAAAAAGCTGGAGAGGATTTATACAAGGGCATGTAGTGCTAGAACAAAGGGGAATGGCTCTAAATTGAAAGAGGGTAGATTCTCTTCTGACGTTAGGAAAAAATCCTTTAGAGTGAGGGTACTGAGACATTGGAACAGGCTGCCCAAAGGAGCTGTGGATACTCCATCTCTGGAAGTATTTGAGGCCAGGCAGGACTGGGCTTTGAGAAACCTGGTCTAGTAGAAGGTGTCTCTGCCCATCGCAGTGGGTTGAAACCAGATGATCTTTATAGTCTCTCCAAACCCAAACCACTCTTATGATAGAAGTTCATGAAATTTTTGTTCAAGTAGCCTATTCAAGCTCAGTTAATTAGATGTTCCAGCATTACAATAGAGAAATATGGCACAAAGCCACACAAAACAGAAGTGGCAAGGAAAAGACAAATTTTTTTACATATAGAAGAGAATTTGACTAAGAGAATCCACACCACAGAACTGGATTTGTTGAAAATTACTTTGCTGGACAACAGAACAGCATCTGGAGGGCAAGAAAGACCTAATGCGACAGAATGATAAGAATAGGCTGGGATTTTAGGAGAGTGAAGGATGACATATGGTTTCCTTCTTACTCAAGGATGATTCATTTCCTAGTTGGACACAGTACCTCTAAACTACAGAGGTTTTAATATTGTTTGCTGAAACAAGCACAATTGTACTTTTCATTTTGAAATTGAGGAAAGGAAAATGCCTTTTCAGTTTTTGATGCCTTTATCCTGTTATGTGAAGCATGAGAAATTCAGTTAAATCATGTAGGCTATACAAAGGTAAGTCATCCATGTGAAATGTGTACTACTCCATGCAAAAAAGTTGTCTATTATGATTGGGACATTTATCTATTATTATTATTATATTTATTAATGATAATATTATGAATGTTAATGTTGAGTCATGTGGTAAATGCCTGGATAATGCTTCTACCCATCTCCGTGCAGTTCAAGGGATTAGAAAGAAAAGTTTAGTTAGCAGAAAGGGTATGTTGAAAATATAGCGATAGCTGCAGTCTAACCTGCCTCCACCTGTCCACCCACGCAGCTACCTGTATCAGTCAGGAAATAGGTGACTAATATTTGCTCACTTTTGGGAATTTGTTTAACATTACTGAATGATTCATAGAAAAGAGATGTGGAATTATAACAAGTTCTAAGGATAAATGCAAATTAAAGAAATCCATTAATTCAACAGATACACAGTCTTTGGTACAGAATACAACTGGGCTGTCAGCCAGGGTCTCCTCTCCTCTCCTCTCCTCTCCTCTCCTCTCCTCTCCTCTCCTCTC
Source organism: Phylloscopus trochilus trochilus (assembly GCA_016584745.2). NCBI lineage: Eukaryota > Metazoa > Chordata > Aves > Passeriformes > Phylloscopidae > Phylloscopus > Phylloscopus trochilus. The sequence goes on along the minus strand of WQNJ02000546.1, from coordinate 53,589,298 downwards.
CTCTCCTCTCCTCTCCTCTCCTCTCCTCTCCTCTCCTCTCCTCTCCTCTCCTCTCCTCTCCTCTCCTCTCCTCTCCTCTCCTCTCCTCTCCTCTCCTCTCCTCTCCTCTCCTCATGTGCTAATAGATAAGTGGCTGTGGAGCTATGCTCTAAAAGTGCATTTCAGCTCCAGATTATAATTCTAGTGCATGCACCCATCTGCTCTACTCAGTTAAGATATAGCTGACAAAAAATGACTTGCTACTTGAGATTAAGTGATTGAATAAGCAAAGCATCGATTTTTTTTCTAGCTTCATAGTGGTTGCAATTTCATCAGTGCATGGGCAACTGTGAACTGAGCATTACACATGTGCTTTATCCTGTAGAATCTTTTAAGTTGGAGAAGACCTTTAAGATCATCAAGTCCAACTGTAAATGCAACACTGCCAAGTTCAACACTAAATCATTTCTTGAGGTGCCACATCCCCTAGATGTTTTTACATACCTTCAGGAATAATGACTGATTTACTTCCCTGGGCAGCCTATTCCAGTGCTTGACAACCTTTCTGGTGAAGAAACTTTTCCTAATGATCAACCTAAACCTCCTCTGGCATTGCTTGAGGCCATATCCTCTCATCCAATCACTTGTTACTTGAGAGAAGAGACCTACGTTCAGCTCTTTTTACAACATCCTTTCAAGCAGTTGTAGAGAATTATAAGGTCCCAGCTGCAGCTCCCTCAGCCACTTCTCATCAGACTTTTCCTCCAGACCCTTTACCACCTTTGTTGCCCTTCTCTGGGCACCCTCCAGCACCTCAATATCTTGTGGTAAGAGGCCAAAAATGGAACATAGTATTCAATGTATTTTGCCTTGTACATGTGTAATTGAAGAAACTGTGTTTCTCCAAGTGTCCCTACAGAATACACCCATTCTTCCTCTTCCTTTGCATCTTCAAGGTAGCACTTCAGTTATGTGATTTTAAGCATTCCAAAATTTGTCTTCTTTTATAGAAATATACTGGGTTTTGTTATGAATTTTTACTTTCACACAGAAGCTGATGACCACTCTCAGCTTCTCTGTATAGTTATGCACTCTTTGTTTCAGTACTGCCGTAGATGTGTTTCTGGGTATCCTTTCCTGAGTTAATCTAGGGAAAGCTTAACTCAGGAGAAGGTATGTAGCAGTTTCCATAAGGCACATATGCTTTTTCCTTCAGGATCACTGAGATTCATGTTCAGACTTGATAATGCCAGCAATAATGAAAATTCATAATGAATTTTTCAATTCAACATTGAAAAATGTTTTCAATTAATAGTCTTTCCTAGCTAAATAACCATTAAAAAAAACCACTTAAGCAAAAAAGCATCAGGTTTTCTTGTATGTTCACTCCACTGAGTGTCCCAAAAGGTTCTCAGGAAAAGTCCAAGTAATTTTTTGGGCATTCAACAAAACCTTCAAAAAGTATTGACGTGACATGGAGTACCTTGTAGGAATTTGGATGGTAAATCCTGCCTACGTGAACTGGTTGCTGTGTCTATAATCCAGTTTGAGTGAACCAGTAGATAGGCAGTATAAATAAGTGTCCTGCTTTAGGGTAAATTTGGGAGAAAACCTCCAAAGGGGCTCCCTCCAGGAAAGAAATTCAAGCAGCCCCTCTCCCAATATGGTTTGTGAAAAAGATTTCCTTGGAGAGAAGCGGAAAAAAAAAACCTGTTTATTCAACAGGCAAAGCACTCCCCAGCACAAAAAAAAAAAATTAACAATACTAAACAACAAAACCTCTCGCTGCTCTGAAGAGATGAAAAATTCAGAAAGTCCCTTTTGTGGGTTGTAGGTTAGCTCACTCAGTCTGTTACCAGTCCCTCTGGCACTGGAAAATTCTGTGGCCCAGACCAGGCCCTGGTGGGCCACAGCTGTGAGTTTCCAGTGCTCTTCTGGGTTTTTAATCTCAAGCAGGTTCAAAACAGTTTCAAGAAAAAGAAAAGCCACAATCCAAGGAACTGCCTCAGCTAGCTAAAAACTAACTAAAAAGCAAAGGAGAGCTCTCTCCTGCTGTCCACTGCAGTACAGGAGAAGGATGCAGGAGAACAAGTGCAGTCTCTGATAACAGACTCTGCACTTCCCCTTCGCTCTCAGAATCAGTCTTAAAGTTGCAGAACTCAATATCCAGCACAAACAAAACAGACAGTTGGGGATATAAGCATCATATAGTCACCCCAGGACATTCCACCCCTCATATTGTCAGCTAACCAAAACTAACATGTATTCTAACTCTACATACATTTTACATACATACATATACAGTATACAGCTATATATAGACAATGGCAGTGATATTCAACAAACAGTGATATTTAACATGGTTCTCACCCAACAATCAGATCTCCCTGAGGTACACATTGTGTTGTTCCATCTTTCTGCATTATCTACCATGTGCAATCTGGTCCCTGAGCAAAGACAGTCCCATGGATGAGTTTGTCTGTACTCGAGGAAGAACTAATCCAAAGTGTCTTCCCAAACAATCCTCTGACATGTACCACTGGGACTTTGTCTACTGTATGCAGGGGCTCAGACTGGGCAGGGCCTGCTCTGTTGGTGGAACCTCAGGCGTTAAATAACCAGGTGGCCTTTGCTGGATGCTGCAGCCAATTTTTGAAAGATCCCCTACCCAATGCTTTCAAGGTGTTTTTTAACACTCCGTTGTACCTCTCCACTTCGCCTGCAGCTGGTGCATGGTAGGGGATATGGTACACCCACTCAATGCCACGTTCCCTAGACCAGGTGTTGATAAGTCTGTAAGACCAATAAGGACTAATTTTCCAGACAAAGTAATAACTGAAATAAGAAATAATTAATTATATGAAAGTTTATTTATTGATGCCAATTCTGAGGTTTTGAGATATTTGTATGAATAAACCATAAGAACAGTATCGAACTTGTGCATGCATTCTAACACCCGTAGGCCTTAGAAGGGATTTTGTAATACTGAGACATTTTTGAAAAATTCTGAAGGTGCTTGGCACTTCCCAGTAAAACCTAATGTGAAAGTAGTATTTGGTATTTGCTGGCCTACAGCATATCTTAGTGATTTAAAGGTAGAATCAGTACAGCTCATAAAGGTGAAAATAGTAGGGATAAATGGATTGGTTTGGGTTAAAGTTGATAACAATAAAAACTTTGGATCTGTTGCAGTGAACAGCAGTGGTGAGGGTAAGGAGAATGAGAAAAAATTAAAATTAAGAATAACCAGATTTTTATTTTCAGACCATAACTATGCTTGCCAAGAACACTGCAAATTCAGCACAACATACCTCTGACATAACAGTTTCCTCAGCAGAGACTATTGTCACCTTCTAGCTTCAATTGTTCTCCATATTGTAAATGCCATGTTTTAACTTATTCCAGTAACATTGTGAATATTGTACAGGGCATTTTTATATATAATGTTTGACATTTAAGCCCTATACACCAGAAATTGTAATGCCTTTAATCAATTTTCTGGATATTATGCATACTACAGATATGGATGAGGGTTTGTCATGGACTGGAAAAAGGAGAGCAAGATCCTGTTATAACATTCAACCAGCAGCTTTAGAAGTCCTGTGGTTAGAAAGTGACTGAAAAAAGACCAGGATGGAGAGAGCATCTCTGAGTGGTGGGGTCACACAACCACTGATAGTGTCAATTGCCTTTGGATACAATTTGTTCCCCATAGGGTGATGTATTCAAATGACAGCCCTTTGATTCGCACTTCAAAGTAGTGGACTACTTTCCAGTATCACTAATTCTTAACTGCAGTGCTTTATCCTCCTGTCCTGTTCTCCACCTTCTACGATGTATTCATAAAATTACTTTATCACTTTCTTAATCGCTTCTTTGAAACACATATATGTGATAATCTCCAGATTATCATATAATACAAAAAGTTGAAGCAGAAGTTCGTAAATCGACCTATTTTAAGGTATTTGCCTGTATTCCTACAGACCAGTGCAACATGGTTAATTCCAGAGCAAACTGAAGGCACACCTCAGTATGCAAAGAAATTGCACAAGTCTGATCCTTCCTCCACACCAGGCTCATTACAAAAGTGGAGCACACCAACACAGTTTTAGTCAAACTTCTAAGCCCAGCTGTGGTAGAGATGCCAACAGCCATTCTTCCTGCAGTTCCACACATCCAGCACATCCTCAAAGGCAGATGAGTAGTATTATTAGCAAATGGTTACTGAAATGGATGGGACTGTAAGGCTAGCTTCCAAACAATAAAGCTACATGATATAGACTATACATACAGCCCATCTTAGCACCTCTAGTAAAGCTGAAGATTATTACATTTCTGCCTGTTGGTTGAGCCATACTAAGGTGTACATACTTCACCAAAATGAGTAGGTAACATATGTCACCTTCAGTGCAGGATGACTCAAAAAGTATCCAAGCTAATGACTTCTCCTTTTCCCACGGAGAAAATATGTGTATGCATCATTTACCATCGCCTTGGACAATGCACAAGATGATGTACCTTGGTCTTGAAGCTGCTGTTTTCAATTTAAGTATCTAGTGAGACTGCAAAAGCTGAAATTTTGGGGTATTTTCCTATTTTATGTGCAAAACAGGTTTTCTAGTGATGCTTGATAATAAAATTCAGGTCCCCAAAGTATTCATCACCAGACTGTGCGTACCTAATCTTATGATTTTTAGCTAGCCAAAGTGAGGTATGTTCATATAGACTAATATGCAGGAGTATGTATACCTCAGAATACATTTCTTCCCTCAGGTATAACTATTTTGAACAACAAGACAAGCGTTTTTGGGCATAACGTTAAAATACGATCATTCCCTCACAGGAATGCTTTGAAGCGAAGTGTTTATGCTTAGTTAGATTTAGAAATGTCTAACACAAATACATCACTTCCCAAGATGTATGTTATGCTTCAACAAAACGATTAGTTATGAAATTGTGCATTAATAAAAACAGTTGGTTCTCTTTGTAGCTCAACTCCTTTTGCCCTCACTCTATATACAAAAATCTCAAGTAGCTCTCTGCCATACTTTTGAATGACTATAGCTACACTATAATCATAATATGTGCATTTATATTATGCATGAAAGATCATGACCTATGAGGAAGTCAGTTTCTTTTCACACATGTGCTCCTTAAGAGTTGGAACTTATGGAAGTGAGGCAAAAAGAGAAAAAAACAGGCTCTGCATTGCTACTGTGGAGGCACCCAGGACAATTTTTCCTTTCCTCAACTTTCTAGCTGTGTCATGTTTTTGCTCAGTGACCACACTTAGCTTGTTCCTACCCTTTAACTTAGTTTTAACTTCCCTTTTCTTTTGGCGTGTGTGCATTTCTCCCTGCAGCCTCAACTTACTCTTTTCACATCCCTTCCAGGATTATGTTGTGCTGCAACTGCAATGGCTCAGAGAGTCACTCTGGGCAGCTGGAACTGCAGCAGAGCTGAGCACTACGGGGGCAGGCAAGGCATGATGCTGAGCCCTGGGGTTGGGACACGGTCTGGCAGTCTTACAGGCCACCACAGCAGCTCTGGAACTTCTGTCCCTGTTTCTTTTGATTCTGGCTGAGCACTTTCTCTCAGTCAAGTTTTTTAACTTTCTTCAGCAGTCATCAGAGAAAAAACTGAGCTTTTTTCATTTGAAAAAAACAAAACAAAACAAAACAAAAAAACACCAACCAAAAGGAAGTAGATTTAGGCAGATTTTCACCAAATTACATAATTTCTCAAATTAGGCTCTAGGAAATAGTTATTTATAATGATGAAATAATAGGAACAGAAAGACTTGTGGTGAGATGATTGTGGTTAGAGTTGGTTAGAATGGTACCCTATAGATTTCAGTGGTACCCTATAGATTTCAGATTTGGAGGAACTTTACCTTCCCAGAGAGAAACAAGGGGAGTTCCAAAGAAGTTTTTCTTCTTTTTTGCTACTTGCTGCAATTTATACTTGATGATATGATGATACTCAGAAGGAGAGCTAATGTAATATGGTTCAGATATATAAAGATTCTGAAAACAAAACAAAACAAAACCAAAAAAACCCCAAACTATCATTCTCATCTCCTGTGGCTTTATCAATGTAAAAAAAGTTCAATATATGAAAAAGTTTGATTTTCAAACTTGTATGACTTGTCATTTTGATCATGGCACTGTAATACTTATTTGGGTTTGTTTTAATAATTTCTGAAGCAGGTACACTGAAAATGTGGCTCTTCTGTAGGAATGAGGCTGTTTGTCCCTTTTATTACAAGACTTCTCTTGGTCTCAGATTTATGGATCAGTGTTGTATTCTTGTGTGGGATTTACTTGCAGTCAGGCTACTTGTCTGAACTTCTTTTCCTATCAATGGAAGGTAATACAATTTGCTGAAGTATGAGTCATCTAGTCCTTCAGCAGATTTCTAAGGTAGGTCAGAGGAATCATTTTTCTTGGTACCTGCTTCTCCCGGCTGACAGTAAAGGGAATCTAACAGTAAAGGGAATCTAACAGAGCAGCTCTCATATATCCCATACATGTTGCAAGTGTCTAAAGCTACTTGATGAAACCCACTTCCAGTGTTTGTGGAAAATGTACACAATCTATCAACACTAATTGGCTTCTGGCTGAAATGGAAGCTATAAGTACACAACCTTCCAGCAGAGGTCTGTCCTCCAGGAAGGGAGTCCATGTAATCACGTTGCCAAAATGCCTGTCGTGACTTTTGTCTCTTCAATAGGTTTGTTGTGTACCAACTAAAGCCCTACGCAGAAAGGCTTCCTATGTTTCAGGGGAAACAAAAAAGAGTATTTAGCATGATGAATTTCATCAAGTGTAGGGTACTTTTCCAGCAAAACCTCTCATGCCTATTCTATTTCATTGGAAAAATCCTGGCCTGTTTTAGTTGGGGCATTTGCTAACAGGTAGGAGTGGTAGCAGTAACACCTGACTTAGATGTCTGCCGTAACTCTGAATAGCCAAACTTGGGGGACCTGCATGGTACCTAATCAATGAAAAGAATCTTGTTGTGGGCTTAATTGAGCAGTAACAGACCATTCAGTAATGTTAATGCACACACACAGAGTCAAAAAGAATAATTAACCTGACCTGCATCTTCCTCCATCATTTATGATTAAACATTTGAGAACACAGAAAAATGCATAATGGGCTAATCAGATACAGCCCTTTAAAATGAAAATATGGACTATGTGAACTGAAGGCCAAAACTGTGAGACTTGGACCTTTCCTGTTTGAACCTTAATCAACAATGGCTCTAAAGAAAATGTGACCTAACTCTCAAAAGAGCCAAAGATTTTCTAAAAGTCACAGTCTTAAGTGTTCCTGCTAGCAATCAAGACATCCTGTTACCAATTCCATTCACAATTATAATTTTTCAGTCTGAATTGTTGCATTTTTTTCCCACGTTATAATTTATAACACTTTTCATGGATTTGTTCTGCACTTAGACCTTCCTTAAGAAAATGGGAATATATTCAATAGCTTGCATAACCTGAAGGTAATCATGAAAGAATTTGGAAGATAGCCTTCCATGGGATCTCTCAGGTTGGAAGTGATCTCAGATAGGCATCTGCTCTAACATCCCTCTCAGAGTTAAGAGTAAATTCAGCATTTAAACCAGGTTGCTCAGGGCTTTGTTGAGTCTGTTTGTTGAGGTGTTTAAAGTCTCCATGGCAAAAACTCCACAACTTCCTGGGAAGCCTATCCCAGTGCTTCGCAATCCTCACAGGGTTCCTTGGACAATTTGTCCCAGCTGGAACTTCTCTTTTAGTCTGGGACTGTTGTTTCTCATTCATCTATGATGCCCCTACATAAGAGGAATTTCCATTCTTGCTGACTTCTTTGTGGATATGGACAGGCTGCTGTAAGGTGTTCCCAAAGGCATCTTGTCTGTACGTTGAACAACCTCTCTCTTACAGCTTCTGCTCACAGGGCAGGTGTGCCAGACCTGATCATTCTGCTGGCCTTCACTCAACTCACTTCAGTTTACCAATGTCTTGCACTGGGAAAAAAAAAAACCTGGGAGTATCCAAAATGTGATCTAATAATTATCAGATAAAAGTGAGTAATCATTTTCCTTTGTCAATTGGCTGCAATTTTTTTAACAAAGCCCAGTATGCCAGGACACTGCTGACACATGCTTAGACACAAACATACATTGATGTAGTATCAGACTCTTCTGCTACACCTCAAAGATCTGCAGGCAAACACTGGCTTTGAGCCAAAAATAGCATCTTTGTCAGACAATCTTGGACTTTATATGACAAAATATGTCAAGCCTACCTTGCTGTCTGACATCAACCCAAATAATTCAGATGGTCTCACACTGAACAAATCTATTGTATAGCACATGTTCCAAGTTTATGTTTATTATGCAAGTATAAGATAACTTTGATGTTTGCCCTTTTTCTTTGGCTAAAAGGCAAGATATACCTAAGAAAACCTTCCCTAAATAAAAAAATATATTTTTTGCATAGAGTTGCCCCTTATTGACAGAAACTGTCTAGGAAACGGTTTAAAAGAAGAAACCCAGAAAATACCGGGTGAGGTCTAATTATCTTAACAGGAGATTTGGTCCCTGATAAGTCACAGATGCACTAATTACCAAAGCAGGGAAATGGCCTTGCCCTTAATGGTTCACAGCTGTTAAGTAATAAAGAGAAGTGTGATAAAAGGAGGTGGAGTTGGCTAGTGCTCTTCTCTTTCTCTTATGAAATAAGAAGAACAAACTAGAAATGGAAGGTGAAAACTTGCAGGAAGAAAGTTTTCAAGTTAAGAAACTTGCACCTCTCCTCTTTCTCTTGTCAAGTACAAAGAGCAGTCTGGAAGTGGAAGGTAAGAAACTTGCACCTCTCTTCTCCTCTTTCTCTTTTCAAGTATGAAGAGCAGTCTGGAAATGGAAAGTAAGAAACTTGCACCTCTCCTCTCCTCTGCTCTGCTCTTGTTGAGTATGAAGAGCAGTCCAAAAATGAAACTTGCTCCTCTACTCTTTTTCATTCTCATTGTTTTTATGCAGCTAAAGGGATCTACTTGGTACCTCTGCAGCACCATTTTAAAAACTGTATCAGGTCAAGAGTAGCAAACTTCTCTGTGATCACAAAATGAAAGCAGCAATTAAACCTTTTCTCCGGCATCACACTGTAATAATAAATCAGGTGCTAAACATCTCTTGGATTCACCTTTTTCTCCTGAGTGGAAAAAAAATAGAAACCCTATGATGTGCTCAAGAATGTTTCAGGATTAAGAAATCAGTACCAAAGAACACTCTTCATGCTCATCCTGATGAACAGAATAAGACTGTGGGCTGATGACAGTACTTCTAAATGCTACAACACTCACAAAAGGAGGACCTGATGTTCAGTGAGTTATCAGAGTCCTAGAAAGTGATTTTAATGAGCAACAGGTGATACAGAGATACATCTGGATAACATGTTGAGGTTTGCATGATTTTTTGTGGGATGATAAACCTAAAGCACTTCCTCTTTTTGTGGAAACCCCAGTTCCACCTAAAGTCACTTGTCACAAAGATACTGATGATATTTCCATCAGATGCACTTCACATTGATTAATGCGACAATACTAAAAAGCTTAAATAAAATGGATCAAGTTCTTGTCTAGGATATGGAGTTATAATTGTAAAAGCATGAAAGGCTCATGCTCACCAGAAGGCACTGTGGGAAAGGCACAGCCACAGGCTGTGCTGGAAGTTGGTTGAGGGGTGAGAGGCAGTTAGGAGTGAGGAGAGAGCCAGCTGGAAGTGAGATTGTGATTGGCTGGAGGGACACGTGGGCAGCGTATGAGCAGAAAGGTGATTGGATGGTAGAACACGTGGGCAGCAGCACTGCATCGGGGCCAGCCAATGGGTGCCATCTTTTGGTTAAGTTCTGTTAGGTCTCCGTTTGGTTTCAGTTATGTCCAGAGAATAAAGGTATAAAAAGGGTGTGACTTCTATAATAAAGCCATATCCTTGGGATTCATAGGGGGGTCTGCATCACTTTGTTCCCATCTGCTGCTTTCTTGCAACACACTGTTTCATATAAATAAAAGCAACAGAATATAAAATGGTGGAGAGCTTTCTAAAACATGCTTTATTCATTTATTTACTTTATTTATTTTTGTAGACCTGAATTCAGGAGAGAATTCCTTCCCTGGAGAGACACTTGTGTTAATGTTTGCCTACTGGAATGTATGTACTTCAGCATTCCCTGAAATATGGTGATGTTAAGATTGAGATGCTATCTTGAATCCTTTGCTTGCTTGAAGATGTTGAACTAGCCAGAACAATCATTTTACTCATAAATTAGGTTTTTAAAACAGGTCCTATTATTTTGTAGCTTATCACTCCGTTTTTAATGTGTCAGATCAAAATCCACTCTCAGGCACTTTAAAAGGAACCTTGTTGTCAGTTCATAAAAACATGTTCCACTAACATCCACACCCAAGTTATCGGATTGTCTTAATTTGCCAAGAAAATCCCAAACAAATAACAACAACAACAAAACAAACCACCAAACAAAACCCAAAAATTCAAGATCAAATACCCACAACAAACAACCAAGCCCCCTCAAGATTTAAGAACTTTAAACTTAGATTAAGAAGCATAGATTTCAACACTGAAGTCTAAAAATGTGTCTCTCCGCTTTCAAAGAACAGAAACTTGACATCATGCTCTAAATCATTTCCTCTTAAATAATAACATAAACTAATGCTGACTCTCTGCAGACATTAAATTAGGTGATCAACAGAAAGGCTTTTCATCAAGCTGTGCTTTGCATAACTGGAAAATTCTATCTTTTTAGTAAGCAGTCTAAAAAATAATCATCCATTTCACTTCTGTTCCTCTTTCTTTCATAAACACTTCAATAACTTTGAAAAAGAAATAATAAGCAATCTACAGAATTGCTCTTATCTTTTACAGTAAAAAATCCTTTCGTGATTTGTTGCATGCACACAGATGTTTAATCAAATTAGCTTGTAGGTATGCTCAGATGAGTTTAATGTCTGGCAAATTGCAATGTCTGTTTATAACAAACACCAAATAGAGAACACAGCAACTTGTGGAGTTCAGTTCCATTAGGAATGTAAAACTGTGTATTAGGAAACTGCCTTCTTGTATCTCTCTCTTTGGAAATACAGTACATCCTCCAGATTCATTCGACCTCAGAAAGACCCATATAGCCATAGTTCATATTTTGAATTAAACATTAATGTTTATTTAAACTGGCTTTGATTCAACTCTTTTTGCTTCAACAGTAATTGTGTTGCTCTACTTGTTTCTGGTGAGGCCTCAAATACAAAATTGATTCAAGTTTTCAGTGTCATGCCATAGCATCCATCAGGGCAAATTTGTGAGACCAGAAAAATGGCTAGCATGAGAAAAAGATGAAGGATTTGGTCATTTTTACTCTGGGGGAGACAGGGAAGCAAAAATATAATGACAGCCTGCAAATAAGAAAGAAGCAGTTACAGAGATGATGGTGACCAAGGTTTTCCATAGGCACTTGAAGTAACTTGAGAAAATGGGGCTTAATTTGCAGCAAAGTTTTCTCTACATGTCTATTTATAATGGTTATGAAGCACTGGAAAAGCTACCTAAAGGGACTGTAAAATATTATTTATAGGGAATTTTTATGACCTGATTCAGAAATATTGATTCCAAGCAAGGAACAGTGCATATTTTTTTAATGTTAGACACATCATGCCACAGACGATGCTTCATAAGCAGGGATTACCTCAGGTCTAATTCCTGCATTTCCAATTCCAAGAAGAGAAGGACAAGAGCTACTGAAATTTCAAGAAGAAATTCTTTGTTACACTGATCCTTCTGCTCAAGTGAGCCTCTCTTTCAAGACAGAAAAAGAAGCCAAGACCAGGCCTGATCATGCAAATCCACTAGCCAAAAAAAGTAAAGCAAAAGTAAAGGGAGCTGTAGTCAAGGTTACTTCATCAAAGGAAACATCTCTGAAGTTCTTCAGAGGAAAATTACCAGGGAAACAGAGCAGTTGCATGGAGAGCCCAAAACTCCTGGGATCATTGGCCAGTATTTGGATAACAAAGATTATTTGATGAATTATTAGTTGTCATATGGATTACAATAAGGACAGCAGTTCACCCCAAGTATAGAAAGGGTTACATATCGCCATCTCTCAGCAGTACCATACTCAGGCTGAAACCTTGTCTTTATATCTAAGGCAATCTTAATTCCACCTACAAGCATCAGTGGCTTTACATTCACAAGCATCACAAGATAATGTAGTCACCCTGGACTTTGAAAACAAAATGCAACACTCGTGTAACAAATAATAAGTAGATTCAATCAAATATAAAGCAGAAGCAATTAGACTTGTGTTTGTAAAGCTGTCTTTCAAAGAAATTCGAAGAATGAAAATGAGGAAAACAGTTTTTATGAAGTTATGAACTACCTTTTTTAAGGCTCTCCAGACCATCGGACCACAACAAATCAGGGATCATCTTCTTAAATAAATTTACCATGTAACTTCTGATACAATGAATAGCATTCCTCCCCATAAAGGCCAATACTAAACTATTTGAAGAAAAGTTACATGAAATGTGATAAAGTGTGACTGAATTTGGCCCTGAAGAAACTGTATCACTAACTTGAAGAACTTGCTGCCTAAGCATACTAATTACATGTCCAGTAAATGAACAATTATTTTTATTTGAATGAGTTCTCTTTGTGACATTATGAGAAATGAAATATGGGACCACACAATTACGTTTCCTCTTTATTTGTTATTCTGATGTCAGTTTGTGACTTGGAGAAATAGGCATAAGAACAGAAGTAGATACCACCCACCATTTGATAAAAGTAGATGTTCCAATTCCTGATCACAATTGTAATATGGAAAATACAGAAAAAAGCAGAACAGAAATAACTATTACTTTCATAGCACTTTTTTTGAAGCTGTCAAAGCGATTAGCAAGCATGTATTAGTCTCATAACAACCCTATGAAATACTTCAGATAAAATATTATTTTATGGAAAGAATTTTACACTACCACAGTTAATCCAATATGTGAACTTCTGTATAATACATAAATTCTTTTTTGTTTTTCACTGCCTGCTCCCTTTTCTGAGAGTGATTTTTATTTATTTTACATGAGCAACTATACCAAATTCATGTATTTCTGTACTGACTTATTACATCTAAGTCCAAACTGAACAAAAGTTTCTGGGTATGAAACAAAGAATATGGCCTATATAGAAACAAACACAGAATGAAGTAGTGATCCTACTAATCTCCCTGGAACACAGTAGGTGATAAATGCCACATTCCTGCAGAATTACAATTTCTTGCTCCTTTTGTGGGGGAAGGGAGGGGAGAAGGCGGTCATCTAAGGTGACAGAAGAGGAATGCAATCAGAAGCACCCATGACTCAGGGGTATAAAAAGAACTTGAGCCACAGTCAAGAGACCCATCTCAATCCCCTCAATCACAATCTTAGAGATAGTTAATACCTGCTCTGCAAAACTAGTTAAAGCATTACATATATTCTTAGAGGTTATAACTGCAAAAGTATAGGCTGAGACCAAATATAGTCTTACCTTTTTCTTCAATTTTCTTGTTTTCAAATCATCTAATTTGCTTAATTTTGATATAATATGAATTTTTTGTTTGTGTAGTATTTCTTATACCAACATTTGATAGTGCTTTACCACATGGAAGATATCCATCTGCAGATTCCATATAGACTAGGCAAGTTTTCAGCCACAACTGATGTGTTGTTCAAAAACAGTACAAGTACTTAACATACTGGCAGTTTCTGGCCACATGATTTTTTCTATGCTGCACTTCTCTGAGAATTCCTATCAGAGGTTTGATTTCCAAAGAATTGAATGGATAAGAGGGCAAAAGCATCACCTCTGAAATTAGGCCAAAGGTCAGATGGGCCCTATCTGACCTCCTGGGGTGCCAGTGTTCTCTGCTCCTTCAGCAGGTGACATGAACCTGGTACTGATGATGCCAGAAATCTGCTGCCACCGCTTAGCCATGAGGGTACCAGCCTGGCATGATCAGCCACAGCACTGCAAAGTCATCCTTGTAAATCTGGTATTTCCTGTGAAAGCTCTTAAGTGGTTTACAAGCCTAAAAGCCAGCTTTTGTCCTTGGCTTCCCCAGTGAGAGGTCCCATTGGACATGACAGGGCAGCCATCACCTGCATCAAGTGGGGTCCTTGTTACCCTCTTGTCACTTTGGCAGAAAGGCCAGAGCATCTTGTGCTCTCCCATCTCCATTTCAGCTTTCAACTGTCCCTCTCACCTCACGCATTAGGCAGCAGTCACAGCTACAGCATATACATTGTTAGAAACCCTCCATTTGAAGTGCTGACTTGGATGGGTGCCACACACCCCCTGGAAGCATCTGCATTTGAATTTAAAGGGGTGGGTGAGTGACAGAAAAACTAGCTTCTTCTTCTGAAAAGGCTTTGGCAGATCATTGGTTGTCATCAAACCTATTTCGTTTCTTGCCCACTGCCAAAAATTCCACCTACATGCCTGATGGCAATTAGTCCTTTGTAGGTGCTAATGAATAAAAGCAGCACGCACACTTTACAGACTTTAAAAGAATATCCCAATCCATATATTAATTCCATATATAAACTCACACACACACACAGTCCCCCCTTCCCATATCCACATGCCACTGTGCACCCACACCCAAATTCGTGCTTAGGAAAAAAGCAAGGAGCAGTAAGATGATCATCCAACTGTGTGCAAGTAGGATTTTTTTCATGAATCATGAGCTATTTTCCCAGAACTCATCTCCTGAAAAATGTACTGTTTTATGAATGCAGAAGGCATCCTACATTTGGGATAATGAAGTACATTAATTGCATGCTTGAACCTTTCAGAGGTCCAGACATTTCACACACTCCCTCTAACCATGATTTTTCTGTGGTGTCCAAAGTCATCTGGGATACAACAGTATGACAAAACCAGCCTTCAGGAAAACATACCAATAATTTCCATAGAAGGGAAAATGAATGAAATAGGGGTACCATGAGACTTCACCACAGTACTTTCAAATCAACAAACTGAGCATTGCTTTCATGTTTTCTGTGTAATTTGGGGGGGGCGGGGGCAGGTCTGGTTTATGTCAATTTTGGAAGAGAAGGTATCAAAACAGTATGAGGTAATTCACTCTATATAAACCTAATTAAAGTGCCATTTTATAACATTTTCCATCAGAGGAAAATTCAGTTTTTTCAAAAGCAAGCTATTTTACAGAATTGCATCAACTCCAAAAATTTAGGGGGAAATACTGCATTTTGACTTTCATGTTATTGCTACATATATAGAATACAAATAGACAGAATTAAGTTTGAAAGTCAAACAGATTGAATTGAATATTATAGAAAACATTGAAAGCATCCTGAAAACGACTGCATTCTTTTTTTTTCTCCGACTATTAATTTTGCATGAAGTTTTCAATTCAAGTTTACAACATTTTTGTAAATAAGGGAATTTCACAACTACTTTGTAGAGTGCTCATGAAATAATCAGGAGTGTTCAGTACCTTATTCTGACATTTCCAGACAAAATTTCACAGCCTCCAAAAGGCTTCAGAAGGTCAGCTCTAAGCCAGCACATTGATATTTCAGCCTCACTAGATTAGAGAGGGTTTCACCCTTTTTTGCTGGCTGAAGTGCAGATAGGAGTGATGTTGTTAAAGATTACAATGACACAGATTTTGATTTTAGAAAGTTGATAATGATTGTGTTTATTTTTGGTAAATTTTTTTTATATTATTTTACAGAGAACATTGGTGAAACAAAGATGAACTTTTTAAATTACACTGGTTAAATCAGAGGGACATCAAGAAGTCCCTCTTAGGGAAAGGAATGTAAACAAAGGTTACAGTTAGAAAAACATGGTTTTTTTGTTGACAGAAAACTCTCTGGGAAAAGAGTTTTAGAAAACCAAAACATCTCAGGCACAAACCAGGGCTACACAGAAGCAGTTGGAGAAGGCAATCAATAGCTTAGGAGTTGAAGGAAAGTGGGCAGAAGCTGAACAGCAGTACCTGACCCCAGCCGTAGGGGACAGCAGCCATTGCTGCATTGCTTTGTTTGGACCAGCAAGTAGCAGGATCTTTTTACCAGTAGACCGTAAAAGTCAAGCAAGGAGTCTTTAGTGTTTCCAGAGCAGGTGAAGACAACAGTCACATGCAACTGCAGAATAAAATGCTTCTCTACAGCAGCATAGGTCTTCCCTGCCCACAGGGGCACATAGCTTCTTTTGTCTGGCTGTTGCACTCGGGCAAATCTCTTGCTTTGTAAACAGTTTTCAGCATTGTAGGCATTAAGGATGAAGGAAAGATGAGACAAATGTCAGAATGTACTTTTGTGAGAGGCCTTAGCTGTCATGTCTTCTTATTTTAGTTTCTAGATGAGGTTTGTAACTTTTCTCCAAAACAATACTTTCTAGAATAAATCTGAACTGGGCAGGGAACATTTTTTCCATTTCAATTTTTTTTTCTTTCAGCCTGTAAGAGGATCACTGTCCTAGTCCTTTCCGATCCATAGCATATCCAAAAGTTCAGTGGGGATCAACAGTTCATCCACACCCTGGGTTTTTTATCCCCACTTCAGAAATTTCTCCTGCAACTTTCACTTGCAGGTGAGAAACTCAGACCAAAAAATCTGGCTGTTTCTCTCTCAGTAGCGTCCACTGAATCAGCTGCTTAAGCGTACACAAGTGCCCATAAGTAACAGCATCAGAGTAACACTTGTGTTAAACAGCTGAATGCTCTGAAAAGCCATAACACTACAAACTCACATTTCACTGGCAGACAGGACCTTACCACCAGGGTAGGCAATTGGGTGCTTTTGGAGTGCCACAACTATAACTTTAAACTCATTTTTCGAAAAGCTATTTCCATCACAGATGTTGAAGCACAGTTTCTCCAAATAAAGCATTAATATCCATTGGGATAAAACCCCATCATGCAGGAATGTTTTTGCTTGCAAGGCAAGCCTACCTGTGAGACCTGTGTGCTTTGAGGATACTCCAAGGTTTCAGGTGTGCCTGCCATTGAGGCAGGTTCCTCTGCTTGAGCTGCAGAGCTCCATGAATACCAAAAGCTCCAGCACATCTCTCAGAAGTCCTGGACCCAGATGTTGTTTTTTCTCAGCATAAGGAGCTAAACTCTCTGCCTTTTTTTGCTCTAGGATGCCCTAATCTTTGGGTTATGCCACTCTGTCCCTAAAAGGGCATTTCCCACAGACAGCATGTGGGCAAGGAGTTAGGGCTGCCCCAGCCAGGGCAGCAGCAGGCAAGACACCAGATCTGTAGTCTGATGGGCAGAACACACCACTCAAAGGAGGAAAACTGCTTTCAGAAATTATCCTAGGACAATTTTCTTTTTATTCAATGACTGTTTAATGTAAAATGCATTAAAAGCTTAGGAGCAAAATGTGAAAACACACGGAGTGACAACATTTAGGCAAACTGACAAATATGTCCCTACTTCCCGGGGGACAAAAGTCTACAAAGCTCCTTGGATTTAAATATCCCTTTAGCTTTCATTGTCCCCTAGTTTGTTCTAGACAGTTTTGGGGAATATTATTGCTCAGAATATTCTATTTTATAAGGTTTTGAATATCCCCTGAGTTCCATTTTTTTTTTTTTTAAGAATTGTCAAATTATCAAAACCATAGATATAATCCTAGTGTTTACAAAAAACCCTAAACTTTTAACTGGAATATCCTAACACTTTAAGGGGAGTTCAGTTGCAGTTGATGTCTCATCTGTACTCTCCATTCAGAATCCCAAAACTACATCTACTGGTCTTTTTCAGTTGTAAAATTTTGCTATTTTCTCCCTTGCCAAGTGATTGGTAAAATGGAGAGATACACATAAAACAAAGGCAAAGATATAAATTGAATTAATATTTCTAGAAATTGATTTATTTCAAAGTACTTTTAATATTTACAAAATTCAGTAAAATTTCATGCACAGTAACTGCTCAAACCAACTGACCCATCCTGATGTCCACATGCTTTCTTTAAAACCAGAAAACTTCTTTTTAGTGTTCAAAACGTAACGTTTTCCTGGAACAGATGCCTTGTTTGAGAAAAGTGTCATATTTCTGTAATATTTAAAATAGTGTTTCAGTTTATCCAAGATGCAAGTAACCATCAATGAGTAGAAAAAGTTATCGTGAATGTGTTTTTGCCCAGTATCAATGGGCATGGATGGACTGAAACATTCTGATAAAAAGTATTTGATACTAAGTCATGGCTGAACAATATGTTTTGCTTTCTTAATTGTAAGTTTAATTGTTATCTCTGTTTAAAGTGTTTTCAGTACAAAGTAATGAGGTGAGGCTGTAACCTTGTGCTAATATCATCTTTTTAATGATTCACTTGCAATTCTGTGTAGCTTTTATAATCTACATCTTATCCCTTCTGCCTTTAAACTTTGTGACAAACAATCTATTCTAATAGCTAGAAAAAAATCCAGCCTCCCGTGAAGAGCTGCTTTTAAGTTGGTTTTGCTTTTTTTTATTTTCCTGCAGTAGCACATCTGTCCCTGAAAGGTTTTAAGTGTCTTTGTAATTGATACATGAGGAACCTCAAAAAGATTTATTTGCTTTGGCTCAGTTAAAGGCTTTGGTTTCTAGTGTTTGTTCAAACCTCCTGAAACTGCAAAAATAGATGGGGAATCTCAAAATGTTTCACTGAGTCTTTGTCGCCTCCCTGTATTCAGTAGGAAGTTTCACAAGAGCCTTCTTTATAATAAACTGACATTCCTGTTAATGGATTTACATCTTAACTGTGGACTTAGCTGCAGACTTATACTGGCCAACTTAGCTGTAATCATCACAAGACATAGGTAGAGGCCATAACAAGCTACCCTTATCCCACTCTGCTCCTTTGGGAGTCTAACCCAAGAAACTAGGATTTCCACTGTGACAGTGATTTTTTTTCCCTCAAAACTCTTGATCTTCTTCATCACCAATGTAGCTGAGAATTGAGTCTCTAGTGTTTACTATCCAGATGTTTTCTAGGAATTTAAAATTACAGTTTAGAACATTTTTTTTTTGGCAGCATTTTGTCCCACTCAAATGAAAAAGCATCACAAAGAGGAACAGCTCAGGCCCCATGTGCTGGAGAAAACACATGGAGAAGGATCAGCACAATGGTGTCATGAGGTCGCATCACATGTGCCATCTGGTCACAAGAATGTAATGTCTAAGCTGCAAGACCTTCTACATTGACTAAGGGCATAGCTAGGCATATAGGCAAGGCACCTATATATATATACACATACATACACACGCACACACACACACACATATATATATATAAAAGGATCCATAGATTATGAGGCTACACTAAGCATTGCTGGTTGGCAATGGTCCATCCCTGTACCCTCGCTGTGTTGCCTGCTCCCCAGATGGCTGATGCCAACTGTGCAATTGCCCAGCCCAGCATCTTCCACTTCGAAGTCAAAAAATTAATTTTTTCATCTTGAAAAGGCATGAAAACTCCATACAGTCATTTAATGTCTCAGAGCTGAGCATCAGATCTTATAAATCCTTCTAGAGCAATGTAATTCTATTAGTCCTTAGGAAATGGAGAAAATAAGAACTCCTTTTCATGCACCTTTAGTTTCCAAATCCTAATATCTATGCAAACATTACATGTTTCTGCAGGGTTTTTTTCTGTATAGAATGTTAAAGGAGTCAATAGGTAGTCTAGAGTATCTAAAGATTTCTAAAGGTGGATGGCATTGACCAGTGCCAGAGAAACTTGGGCAGCTTTACATTAGGCAAGGAAACTAATTTTTTTCTAAATCAGACTTATATATAGGATCACTACTGTTGGAAGCTCAGAGTTATATTCTCTAGTTTTACCTGTAGAGGAGTCTGCCTCAGAGTACCCATATCCAGCAATTGTACTGGCAAGGCCCACACTTAGCTGCCAATGATACATCTCACAGTAATAATGAAACTGAAGTTACCTGGGAAAGAGAAGGGAACTTAGATCATCTGGATAGCTGATGTAGAACACTGTGGTGTACATTGGACACTGGCAAAACAGAATAACAAAGTAAAGACAAAGAAAAGTTCTCACAAGAACACCTACACTTACGCCTTACACTTGTTGGATTTATTTAAATCTACCAGATTTATATCTAACAGATTTCACTTTTCCCGCTGGGTACATGGCTTGATTTTCACAGGGTCCAGATGCTCACACCTCCATTGTGTCTTTCATTAAACAGGAACACAAATGCTAGCAGTTGTTTTATAATCACTAATACCTGTTTTCTTAGACCTCTAAAATACAGCATTATTCAGGCTTGTTTCTACTGTCATTCACATCAGCCTTAGGTGTATTTACATAGATACTCTGGGGTGGCACAAACAAAATGAAACAAATAAATGAGGGGTTTGTTCTGTTACTGAATATAACACCTGATGATAAGCTTTCTCCTTTTACCTATTTCAAAGACAGATCTTGAATTGCTATGGCAAATATGCATTCCCTAGCTTGCTGAAATCAGAACAGAACTTAAACACTTTGGCTCACATTAGCTCACAGCAAAAAACCTTAGTACAAACAAAGGACACAGGTAAACTGTAATTTTTCAACACAGTGCAGAGCAGCTCTAATCCTGGGGTATTAGTTCCTAACACTAAGTAATTGGAGCTCTTAAAAGAGTTCAACACACAAGTCACGTATAACAAATGAGGTAATTTTCTTAGCAGATGTTTATTTTTGTCATTTATAGAAATACTAACAGAAAATCTTATATCACCAGGTGAGTCAGCAGCAGTGAGATGTGTCATCATAGGAACCGCAGGGTATCTCCTTGTTTGGCTTCATTATCTAGTCATTGTTGCTAAGAGGAATTGAAAAAAAATATTCTTAGAGGGCAGGAAAACCCCATTACATCCCAAGATGATGAAGAAAGGAAACTACATCTTGTGTCATTGAAGCAAGACAGTCACCGAAGTACATACTGTGAAATGACGCAGAGGGATTTCTCCGTAAGAAAACCCATGCTGCTTGCTACTGACAGTGATTAACTGTCTCACACACAGGAAGCAAGGATAACACATTCCCTCTTTAAACCAACTTGGTTATTTTAAGTATATCAGATCTTTTTCCTGTTTACCTCCAGGGTAGCAACAGCAGTCACAAAAGACAACTACAAAACCCTTCTTATGCTGGATTTTTCCCTTCCTCTGAGTAGTAAGAAACTTCCCGGAATTCATTAAAGGCTTCATGTTAGTATTGTGAAAGCAACTCTTGGATGATGAAAAGGGAAGTACTTCTCTGCTTGTTTTACAATATTTGGACACCCCTTGAAATCTGCGGGGTTTAAGTTCTGTTGTGAAATCAAAAATCTTTTCTCAGGAAGGCTCATACGCCTGCCGTGGCTTCACTACAGTCAGCATAGCTTGTCTGAGCAGAACTCATTTTAGGACTTAAAAGCGTAATTCGAGACCTGTGGTTCAATTTCCATTTGGCACTGGCTAAATGTGGTGACACAACCAGTCTATGGTTTCTGATCTTATTTCCTTTCTTGCCCTAAAATCACTCAAAGAAGTGTCTTCACAGAAGACACTGCCTGCATAAGAGCAGGCTTAATTTTAGTAATTTTCAGTTCAGAAGGGAAGAGGAAAGATGATATGGTTCAAAAGCTGAAAATTAAAGAAATTTAGACTGTAAATATACACAAACATTTAACAAGAAAAGCTTGTCACCACTGGAGCAAGTAATCCTTCATCCTTTTCTGTGTTTGAGCATGGCTTATATCTGTCTCTAAGAAATATACAATCATTCCAGAGCTTCCAAACTCTGATACAGATCACACCAGTGTGTAAGCCATGCCAAAGCCAGGAGCTGCCATTGCTGACAGTAGCCCTCAGTAGTGACATTAGGTATGGGAATGCATTAAAAAACAATTACACAGAAACACACAGAGGAAAATTTAGTCTACTTTTCCTCAGGAGACAATGTTATCCCCTGGAATGGAAGGGCCAAGGTGATTCATGCAGCCCAAAAAGATTTACCAAGTACAGAATCTAAAATGTAAACTCTAAAGCATCTTTAGAAGGTCTGTCAGCAGGATATTCAGTAGGTCTTACTCAGTCACGAGTCAGAAGAAACTCCTGTGGAGGGGTATGCTAAATTTGCTCAATAGAAATGACTAAGAGAATAAACTCACAGGTCTCTTTTCAGATCCCTCTACCATTAAAGGCAAATTAACCACATGCCACAGAATTAAAATTTCTCTTCTTTTTGTGACTGATGGATGACTCCTGGAGTGGAGGCTTAGACTTTATAACCCACTATAGAGTCTGGCAATGAGGCATCTGAAATCTCTTTATCTATTTGAGCTTTATTCTGACCATCAAAATTTGACAAGGGATGAGCCATGAGATTCTACCACCACCAATTCTACTCTCCGCAGTTGCCATTAGAAAAAAACCACCCACATTTTCTGTATTTCCAACCTTTTTTTTTTGAACAGAGGCTGTAATTGCAAGTGTCTTAACATTTAATTAATCATTCTAATTAAAAAAAAATAAAAAAAAAAAAAAAAAAAAAAAAAAAAGAAAAAAAATACACCACCTATCTGAACATAGAGCAGGGTCTGGACTTCAGTGTCAGGCTAAAACCTTTGCTCTGGCTGCCATGATCTAAATGTTATCAGGATCAAAGGATACTGAACTGATCTCCCTCAAAATATTCTAAAAGTGGATCAAATGTCTGATTTTCAGAAGAAAAAAATCCCACAGAATGGAGCTGCTATCAACACACCCCCCACCCTGCTTCCCCCCCCACCCCCGGTATTTAGCACAAATACCAACTGGAGGTTTTAAGAGTGTTCAGAGAAGTCTCTCACATAAGTACCTGAGAAACATTTCATTATTTTTTCTCAGGAGCTGTTGTTTTGAAACCAAGAACACTAAGATAACCCAAAGTTACCATTTCTGTATTTAGATGCATGTGCTGGCTTTTAAAAGTGATAAGTAACTGTATGTATATATAACTGTATGTACAAATACCTTTTAATATATTTAGTTCCCATCATATTCTCCCCAAACAAAAAAGGAAAGGAAACTTTGATCTCGGATGAAACAGAGGAATATTCTGAGCATCAATTTATATTTTGGTTTTGTTAAAAGTTCAATAGATAAAATTAAGTATTTCAAGGAGATATTTTTGATTTCACAAGAAAGATATTATAAATTTTTCTTCTAAGTGATATATTGATGGAAAATCATCATACTACTCTCTCTTACACGAAATGCTCACTGAAATTCTTCTTTTTGCACCAAAATGCAGTGCATATTTATTTATTTGTCAGTAATGTACAAAGGGCAGATTCAGAAGCAGTGAACACGAGGGAAGTGGTGACCAAGGGAGCAGCATGAAACTGTCTTAGGAGAGACTTAAGTTGGATATTAGGAAAAAGTTCATTCCCCGCGGGGTGTCTGGGTGCTGGGAAGTGGTCATAGCACCAAGCCTGACAGAGTTCAAGAAGCATTAGGAGTTGGGGTGTCAGGAATTGGGATTAATGACCCATATGGGTCCTTCTACATCATGATATTCTATGATTCCATGACTCTATGTACATGAAGGGATAAATATTGCAATACTGAAAAGTTGTTTTTTCCTTATTTTCTTTCATAGTCTTTCTGTGGGAACAAGATTTTTTGCATATTCACACCTTGTCTAGGAAATGGAACTCAGTTCTTTTCATATGTTATAAATCTTTTCCACGAAACTTTGGACTAGGCTACAGAAGAATTCAAATTTCCACTTTCCACTCAGTAAGCACCCCTCATGCACGTCTCAAGTATCCCACACAGGCTGACACAATCTTCACTGACCAAGTGCAACTATCTAAAGTAGGAGAAGAGCAAGCACTCCCATTTAGGGGAAATTTACTCCACAAATTGAGATGCCCTAACAAGATGGTGTGGTTGTACCAGGAGACTGGGATGTCCTGAGAGATACATGCAGGTGACAGCACAAAGTCACCTCAGGAAGTGAGGTGGCATGAGGAGGACCCATCCTGCAGGAAGGCTTGGGGGATATGCAAAGGCTTCAGCTCTGGCCTTTTGTCAAAGAAACACTCTCACATGTGTTTGAATACTGCATCATTTCAGCAGAGAGGGAAAGGCTTCCAAGCTGCACAATTATGCTATTGTAATCACAAAGCACAGGCCAAATTAGACAGAGCAGCTCTGTTTTCCTGAATCTGGTTTTATAAGCTACATTCTAGCGGCGCTCCATTACGCTGCTATGCAGAAGTGTCTGGCATTGTTTCCATCACAAACAAATCTTTATGTCCTAAATTCATGCTGGACGGAAACTTGGCTTCTGTGGCACAAACCTAAGAATTACATTTGTTTGTTTAAACAAATTTGAGGGAAAACATACTTGGCCATCTTTGAGTTATATGATGACAAGATGATTTAGATCTCCCATAAAAGATATAATTCTTTTTTTCTCCTCACGCCAAACAATGATCCTTTCTTATAGCTGGACAGTTGCTGGCTAGGAGCACAAACCTTTTGAGAAAAGCCAACTCTCAGCTGTATTGATTAGGACAGCAGATGCTGAGCACCTCACAGGATGTGGTTCTTCCTTTGGAAAAGTGAAGACAAAGGTTTATCTCCTACAATTATAAGACTGCATTTTCATTTGACTGATCCCTCTCTTTGTAAAGCTAAATTGGAATTGATGTATTTTCACTGTATTGTATACTATTGGAACTATTTTATCCTCCCTAAACAGTGCCTATTTAGAAACCACCACTATTATAATACATACTTGAAAGGAAACATCCTAAGAAAGATAAAACTGAAATATGTAAGAAATGCAACCAAAACTCAATTTTTCACTTTTACCCATCAAATGATAACTTATGCTTATGTAAAGTAAAATCAAAAGAAAATGAGCATGACATTCTGCACCCAGCATCAAAAAAATCAGAACTTTAAGTGACTGAAGAGATATATAAAATTTTTTACTGATGTCTTTATAG
Source organism: Phylloscopus trochilus trochilus (assembly GCA_016584745.2). Lineage (NCBI taxonomy): Eukaryota > Metazoa > Chordata > Aves > Passeriformes > Phylloscopidae > Phylloscopus > Phylloscopus trochilus. The sequence goes on along the minus strand of WQNJ02000546.1, from coordinate 53,564,269 downwards.
AATATAATAGAATTTTATAGAATATAGAATATAATGCCTTACGTCACTTAAGCAAATTATCCCTCAGAGAAAAAAATTGTAGTCTAAATGTATTCATAATTTTCTGTTTTTAGAGCAGAAGTTGTATCATTTTGGGTTATCTACATGATTTCATGTATTGATTCAGTCCCACTAATTACTGGCACTGAAGTATCATGGAGGAATAGACAGAATTATAAATCATTAATAAAGCTTTCTCTGAAACAAGAGACAAAAGCAACCTTACTAAATGCTTCATTATCATTCCACTTTTATTATGTCCTTTATTTTTTACCACCTTCATTTTATCTTCACTTCATTCAGTTGAATGTGATCTAGACTCTACAAGGTTTTTTCAAAGAGAAGGATAAACAAATACATATTATCAGAGAAGCACACTGGATGATGCTAGGAACAGATCCCTTTATATATTTTAGACTTCTTTTGAATGTCTTAAACTGACTTGTACCTTTAAAAGCCATTGAGTCTGAAGACAATAGAAGCATATTTAGACAATAGAAACAAAAATTAAAAATTTATAAAATATGAAAATTCACATGAAAAACTGGAGCTCTTCTCCTTTACTGAAATCAAGTCTGTAGTGTGTAGGTATAAGCAAGACAAACACGCAGTTCTCAATCACCTGGGCCCCAACTAAGAACATTCTCACAAACCACTCTTAAAAACTCAGCAAGGCCTACAAGCTAATTATCTTTTCCAAATTATCTCTTAAGATTTAATTTCCAGTACTAAATATTTGTTCTTGGCATACTCAGAGGAACTCAGAAACAGAAATTAAAGAAACCATTATATGAATAGACACCTGCTACACTATGGCATACCATTAACAGAGAGAGCATAGTAGCATACCATTAACAGACTCTCAACAAATTACTTTGTTTGCTCATTGTTGCAGTTAAGCAAGCGTTTGCCATCTAAAATAAATTCTGAGCAGTTTTCACTATGGAGTTATTTGTCCTTAATGTCATCATTTGCTACAACAGTGGCCAGAAGTGGATTTTCCATCCTACCAGATTGTAGTTTACTTAGTCACAGTAATTATCTATTACTCCCATGTATATCGTGTGTTTACAAGTTCCATACCACATGCTTCTTTCTAAACCAAAGTGATGGTCTTTCCTGACGACAAACCAAATAATGAGTTAGAAAGAAGAAATACACTGGTCACTGAAACTCTCACTGTTGAAGGATCTTCAAGCCAGACACGCAATTGCTTTTGGATAGAAGAAGGAAATTAAGAAGCTGGGTGGTGAGCTAAGTAGCCAACATTAGCCAAGAAAGGCCCTTGCAAGATGTTTGCAAAAGTTTACCCAATTTTCTAAGTCACTAAGGATCACCTGGACCTCCCACTATGCTTACAAGTATCTGTCTAAATTCACGTAGTCCTCCACACTTCTCTGATTTTGGGATACATACCCACGCTCTTTCCTTTGCAAAGGCAGCACCTCTACACCTCACAAGCTTACTGTGCAAAAGCAACCTATAGTCAACTTCTTCCCCATGTGACAACCTTAACAAGTACAGAGAAGCATGCTTTACTCATCAACTCAAAACATTGTGTCTCGTTCTTCCTCCCTGGGACTTTTTTATAGTCCATTATTTTTTTCTGTCTTGTGTCTACTAAGAAATGCCACAGATCCTCTCTTCAAGAACCAGTCTTTAGTTAACTTTTCTGAACTTCTACCATTAACAACCATCTCTTTCAGAAGTGTTCTTTTTCCCCACTAGTCTCCTCTTGACTTTTTTTCCTCAAAAATTTGACAGGGTGAGCAACCGATCTATATCTTCTTCAAAAACTTCGCTTATTATCCATTGTAATATCTGATTCTGTAGTGTATGCACTGCTTGTTGCTTCTTCCTAAGAAGAGAAGTCAAAATCTATACAGTTGACATTCCCTAAAAATAAAATCCTATTTCCCTTTGTGAAATGAAGTAAATGTGTATATTAAAACTTTTATCACTAGCTAAAATAATTTGTTACAGTTTCATCTGAAGGAAAATGAGGAACGTGACCTCTATGTGAAAGCATGACAAAGTAACACCTGTGGATTTGACATGATCAGACCCTAATATTTGTAAGTAAACCAAGATCAAAATGCAAGGTAGTTTCCATTCAGACTGAAAATAGCTCAGAGCAGCTTGCATTGATCTGCCCCCGTGTTTCTGACAGTGCCACATGTTAAAAAAATAGTTTTTAAGTTAAATTTGAAACAGGGAAAGGATATCTTAATAAAAAGCGCGTGTGTGCACACTCATTTGCAGACAAACACACATTTTTTTGACACAAACTGTCACCTGGATATTGGTTTCAATATCTAGCATCTCAGTTCTCAGCAAACATTTACAGAAAAACTGAATGCATGAAGTCCTGGGATCAGTAAAATCCATGGCAAAACTCCCGCTGAGCTATCCTCATATTTGAACTCAACCTCAAGTCAATGTGTCTTTTTGTTTATTTTCTTGTTCCAATACTTTTCTCTAATGATATTAACACAGGAGAAATAACTTCTTGTCAGCACAGCTCTACAGAAATTGGCAGGTTCTGTTTCAAGACATTTATGCAAGCTTCTTCTTTGGTTTGATTAGACTATTCTTGCTTCAGCATTTGGACCCAGATCAAGAAAGAAATTTCAAATTCTGCCCACAGAATATTCATGTAGCATCTGAATTGGAATGAGGTCATTCTGCCTTCATTTTCATGCCTTGAGGTTTGTTGCTAGCTTTAGAACCAGAAATCTGCAGCAAAAGCTTCTGAGCTTCTTTCACCTAGCTTCAGGACCAAATTATCTAACATCAGGAACTACTTACGCTGGTGAATACACGCCAACAGCTATCACACAGTGGTATCTGAGATGGAGCATTTATTTCCTCTTTAACCCTAAGGAAATATTATGATAACAAAATGTCATCACCCCTGGAAAGTATTGACTTTTACATGAACCATTTTTGGACCAGCTTGTCTGAAATTCATTACGCTAACCAAAGATTGGTGGGTTGGGCTTTCTTTCTGTTGTGTTCTAAGAAACTGAATCATAAAAGCTTCATGCCATGTGAGATTGGACAAGAGAAGCTCTGAGAAGCTCCTCTTAACTGTGCAGCTGTAGCCCAGACTAAGAGAGAGTAGCATTTACAGCAATGTTGGTTTGTGGGTCTCTGAAAATCAGTGCTCACTGCTGTAAAAGAGCTTACATGTCCTTCTAAAAAATATTTCAAGTTGGAACCAAGTTTCAAGAGAAACTCTGAAGCTTACTGTGAGGGCCCAGAACTCAGCTGGCATGTCCAGTTTATTACTGCTGCCTATATATCCTGAATATGATCCCAAAGGTCTCCCAGAAGCACCAAAGTTTCTTTTTTTTTTTCTTTTTTTTTCTTATTTCCTTGTTATTCTCACTACCTAATTTTTGTTCTACTTACAGCTGTTCCTCTCTGATCGATCTTCCTCCCTGTGTCACCGTGCTAATCAAATACAGCACTGTCCTCCCAGTGACACCATTTCTCAATTCATGTGCACATGAGGGTCAAAGGCAGTTATGTTGCAGCATCACCTTAGATATTTCAGACAAGAGCTCCTCTAGTGTCACCCCAGCTAGTAGTTGGGGTGCAAAGGTCATCCCCATCCATTTGAATGGAAAATCCACAGCATTGCTTCACTTACACATTCATCTATATGCAAAGGGAAGAGAAGTCTGGCACCCTGGAGAAGACTGTTGCTGACTGGCTGACTGACATGCTGACTTGGGCATGCAGGGCCTGGTTAGTGAGTGTTCCCATAGACTTGTAACTACACACATAACACTATTCTGTTTGACTTTTCCCCCCCTTGGTTCCATTTTCCAAATCAAATTTTAAAGGGTTGGACCTGACCTTCTCACCCTGAGAAACAGTGAAAGAGCTCAAGCAGGAATACCTGGCCAGTCACACTATTGAAACAAAAACAATTACTGCCTTATTTAACAAAACAAGCCACAATCTCAAAATGGTAGAGGCCGCCTATTTTGTTAAGGTCTTAATAGCATATTTTATGGTTCCCTGAGGAATAATTCTCCTTATTCAGAGAAACACTTATTAACCTTCATAATTTATTTGTGGCTTCACTAAACACGCACGTACTATACTGTATGGCCATTAATCCTGGGAATGAACTTAATAATGATGGGTTCAGTTTAGCTCAGATAACCACCCAGATTTCTGGACACCTTTTTGAATATATATTAACTGTTTGAGACTCACTAACACACTTTTTCCAAAGTCTCAGTTACATGGCACTCTGTTTCTAGTCAGCCCTCCCAGAAGGTTGCCAGTTTGCTCCCATCATGTTAGGTGAGGTGTTCAACTATTTCTTAACTGGCACCACAACTTACTTATTTGTATTTCTGAGATAAAACCTTAGCTGTTAGCTGGAAGGTCCTAGAGAAATGCAGCCTGTGTTGTAGTCCTAGACTTTGTCATCAAAAGTGGCTCTCTCCCATAACTTGTTTCAGTGTTCTTCCCCTGAGGAAGATGAGAATAGTGGAAATACAGAAGCTACCCCATCTGACTCCTATAAATTTGGCATGTAACTTGCCTGTGCTTAACCATATAGCTTTTGTTACTAATAGTTTGGTGTTTTTTTTTCCCAAGAACCTACTTAACCAGACCTTTTTGGTTGCATTAGATACAGGGTGTTATGTGTGTTTCTCCTGTCCCTATCACTGCAGGATTCTGAACCTGTTTAGGATTCTAAACACAGTCATATCATTAAAAAAAATTATTTATCTACAAAGCATTAAAAAAATATTAAATTTCCGAGAAATACAGTCTTGCTACTAAAGAGAACAGATGCCCAAATATTGAGAAGTCAGTCTCTCTACTAATGCTTATTTTAAGGTGTTTTTTTTTTGACTACTTCTTATTCTTTTGATTTTTTCTGCTGCTTTTAGCTAGTTACTACAACTGAATATGAAGAACACCTCCTTAACATATTCCATCATTTTCATAAAATGAACAAACCCAATACTAATGATGCTACTCCCAGAATTTACTAGCATAGTGATATTTCTGTGGAGCCTGTGGACAGAATAGCCATACCACGGCTATGTGAGCAATTACTGCTTGAACCAGAACTAACTTTAGAGAAAGCTATAGTTATTTCTAGCCAAATTGTGACTGCAGTAGCAAGGGCTAAAATAATTGCTCAAGAGGCTATAGACCATGTCCAAGCAGTTCATTCATTAACGGGCATAAACTGGCATAAGTGCGGCAGGCAGAATGGTGGTAAACAGAGCACATTTGATACATCTAGGAAGCACAATGCCATCCTAACACCCTCTGATACTTCAAAGTCAAACTTTGATTGTGAATCTCTACTGTGTATTGTTAACTGCACACTGAAATAAAACCATGGCCTGCAGGCAATTTCTATGAAATTACGGGTATGATAAGGGTGAGATAAAAGAATCACAAATCTGTGCTTCCAGTTGTCACAGTCAAAGACACTTGAAGACATTAGATATTCCATTTCTACTAAAACAAGATCAATAATTTAGTGATCCAACAAAAACACACTAATGCACCTGGACTTCAAGCCTACAATGATTAAAAATAAAATTTTGAAAATTTGGTCAGATTAACCAATGTAACAAGCCTGATTAAATCTGCAGATGGGCTGAAATAGCAACACTGAAAGATGTGAACTGCCCTGTTAACTAATAGAACAAGCACTTCACAGGATCTTATCAACACCACTGTAATTTATGCATCAACTATTAGTTTACCCCTTGGGATGATCAGGGAAAGAGATAAAGAGCTCATGTTACTGTCATCTTTGTCTGGTTGGCTCTATAAAGGAGAGATGAGCAAGAAAAGCTTCTGACTGGCCTTGGGATGAGAGGAAAGTTGGCTGGTCTGGCCAAATCAGGAACTTACTTGCTTGTCCTGACAGCTCAAGTCCTTGGCACTAGGCCACAAGTTTCACATAACTGCACAAGAACAAAGACCCCAATGGGACAACGTAAGAGGATGCTGCTGTTGGAAGTGAAGCACTTGATTCTGTTTAAGGACCCCAAAACAGTAAGCTTCTCTGTAGGTTGTACCAGCCAATATCAACTCAATGTGAATGAGCAAGGCAAGATAAACACATACTGTGTTACATGTTCAAGTGCAATGGCTAACTTTCCTGCACACAATTAAATAGAAGCCTTGAAGTGAAAACACTTCCACTGCTTTCTCATGGGAAAAGCCAATTACCTATGGTGGGGAAGGTCATAGGGTCTTTGCTTCCTAGCAAATCACCCCATCTTGCTGAACAGCACAAAGTACATTACTGAGTAGGGGGGAGAACATTTGAGGATACCTCACTTGTAGAAAATGCAAGAAGATCTCCTGACATAAGCGTGATGGGTCATCTCTGCTGAACAGACTTGCAAAGGACACTGCTCTGCATCTCACTGAACACCAAAGCCAGGTGCCTTCAACTTGTTCAGACACTACTTAGACAGTTGACTGCAGGAGCAATGGCTCAGATTGAGGTACAAGTCCTAGGAAATCCTGTTACTTGCCAGAGAAAAAAGGAAGGAGCTGTAACACTGCTAGCCCAGCTGTATCCATTGTTCCTGACATGGTGTACTAGGACCTTTTAGAGCACTATCAGAGAGCACAGAGTATGCTACTGCTTGTAACAGACTACACCGGCCAATGCCTAGAAACAAGCTTTTTTCCTGTCCCAATTCTATAACTGTGCATCTATAAAATACTCCTGTGTTGCCTTAATTATGCCCCTATTTGCAATTCAAGCCTTGTTAGGTAAAACCTCCAAGAAAAAATAAACAGAGGAGGTGACTTGTTCTTTTTCCTCTATTTTCACTAGCACAGTCAAAAAAGTGAAAGTAGGAAAATACAAAGGTTTTCCTAGAAATATTAATTTTTAACTGCAAATATCTTTTAAATTATTTTTAGTAATCTCTTCAAAATTTTAAAACCTCTTGTCTTTTATGCACTTAGAGATTAGGGGGGCATCATTCTCAGTAGCAACTACTACTTTCCATTGAAAATTAATACAAAATTACTCTGACAAGGTGTACTGAGTAAAATGTGCAAATACCTGTTTTATTCGTACCATGGTGATTACCAGAGTATTCCCAGTTCACCTAAATATAGCTGGAACCCTATATTATAATTCCACAAGTTCCTTTCCTGTTCGGTCATAATAATCACAAAAAAAAGTTTTCTGACTGAAAACTCTATGCACCACTGTAATGTGAAATTGACTACAATTAATTAGTAATGGGCAATTGTTGTAGTTTACAGAGATGCTACGTATATTTGTACATAGTGCCTGCAAAGAATAAGTAACAGGATAAGGCCAAATGTTTTTCATAGATTTTTCATGGTTAGGGTTGACTGCACCTTAAGTTTTGTCAATAAATATATTAAAATGTAAGTCTCATTTAACACAACTCGCACCCTCTGTCCTAGTTTTGGGAGGACAGAAATGGTCCTTTACTGACTTGCCCTGCTGGCTGCTGGTACAACAGGGTCATGAGCAATGCAGCCTAAGTAAATGAAGAAGACTGACATTTCTATTTATTTACAAAGGATAGCTTCCTTCCTTTGGTCTGCCTTTCTCCCTTCTTCACCCCCGCAGTCTAACCCTGCCCTGTCTGGTACGTGGGCATGGTATTTGTCTTCCAAACATAACAAACAGACTTAGCATTCACCAACTGTGACTTATCTGACAGCTCAGCACTCTGTTTCAAGTCGTTCACTGTTGCAACTTGATTTCCACAAAGCCCTGCGTCATACTGGGGCACACTGCCAGGTCATAGGCTGCTCCATTTCTTCAAAATGAAAATTTGTTAAGTTTCTGAGGTCTTTCCTCCTTATCTTATGCTGTTTCATGTACTAATGAAGGACCAAGTCAAATGGCATTATTGCAGGGAACAGCAATTCATAGTTTAGCAAAACTGTCCCTCCATTTTCAGTGTGAATTTTTGCTACTCCATTTGGCATAGGAATTCACTCAGTTCCTTTCCTGTGAATCTCCTAGTATTCTTCCCTGGACTAGAACAAAATTCCTCCTATATGGCTCAGGTGTCAATTACTCCAGTTCAGGGGTACACATCCTCTCCCTCTCTCTAACCAGACTTGTTTCAGACGTAGTAGGGCATGGATCCAGACTCCTGCTATGATCAATTACTTCCTGACCTTAGCTGCACCATAGGAACTCTTTTTTTTTTTTTTTTTTTTTTTTCTTATTGTTTTAAGGGCTAGTATGTTTTATAGGTTTTCCCTTCCACTTTTTAGACTTTGGAATAGATCAAGGACCACTTAGGACTCACAATGTAGCAATCCATATCAATAACAACAACAGAAATTAATGAAGAAATACCTTTATGCTCCATATATGGATTTTTTTTCCATTATGGCAAAAGTTGTCTGCAAGTGTTTCTCTAAGACAGCTAGTGACATCTTATCTTGTCAAATGTCCGCTTATTTCAGGAAGAATAAAAATTTCTTAATCCCTTGGTGTAACATCTAAGTCATCATGAGCCAAACTCCATACTCTGAAGGCTTTTGAAATCTACACAGCTCCTTTCTTTGTTACTTGCTCACACATCCAATCTTCCTGCCCAATTACCTCACACCAAAACCATGCCAGAACTTGCAGCTTGCAGGTGCACCCCCAGATGCCTAGATCTGAAAGCAGAAGTACCACATTGAATCCAACTGTGAGGCTGGAAAAGTGCACTACAGCCTTTTCTTGCATTTAATTCTTCTGCAGCACTTCAGAAATGCAAATTAACCTGAAAATCTTTTATGTACCAATTTTGCTCCAACACCTCAATGGCTGCACTATCTGCTACACTGCAGGTTACAGCTGACATATGCAGAACCAGTTCTATACCACATCCTTCTGATTATCTCCAGAGAATGCGGGACCCAGGGGAAGGAACCAATGGATGGACCATCACTAAACTACTCTCAGGAACATCCTTTAACAAGAATTTCATGATAGTTAGAGCTGCTCTTTGGAAATTGAGTATTAAATGAAGGACTTTCCCATGGATTGTAAGTATCCACAGAAAAGCAAAATAAAGCCCTAGTTCCCTTCTCCAATCATCTGCAAATCAAAATAACTAATTCCCTAACAGCATGTTCCTGTATTCTGGGCTATTTTCTGGTTAATGAATGGCTATTTTCTGTGCTATGGTGCAATGTTGATGAAGACTGGATAGCCTGAATAAGGAGCAGGAATCTGTTGGTTATTTCTGTCATTATGCCCTGCCTAACAAGGGGAAGAAAAGATTTCCTCTGTTGAAGTGGAATATGTCCCCAGTGCTGCTGCAAACACCTTTCACGTGGAGCTCTGTGTTATGAGGATACAGTCACAATGATTATCCTCCTTGTGTAACACAAAACTCCTTTCTTGTTGCTGGGGCACCTGTCGTTGATGAGAGAAGCAAAACTAGGAATATGGTCCTATCCATAACTTCATTTCTCCAATATCTCTTCCAAAACACCACCTTCTCTCTAATGGAATGATCATACTTGGTGTTACTCAGATACAAGGAAAAGACCAACCAGCCCTGACTCACTTTATTCCTTAGTTCTTGCTTAGATAGAGGACAGCTGAACCAAACCTCAGTAAGGACAAAAGGATGTGGCCTATAGTGATTAATTCTCTCCCACAAGTACAAGTCAGTGAAGGTGGTGCCTCACCATATGTACCAAACCCTTCCGTCTCTCTCTAGGGCAGGAAGTCCTTACCCATCTCCTGAAGAAGCAGGGCACCCCCTGCTGACTCTGCACCTAGGAGACAGGAGGTTTTGCATGTCCTCAAACCCAACTGAAAAAAACCCCCAAATATATCACTGGAGCTCCAATACGTAGTCTTAATTTTCTTCTTTTATGTATATATTTTTTTTCAATTTTCAGAGAAAGATGCTTCTCACAACTCAAGAGTTTCATCAGGTTGAAAGAAATGCAATTGCTCTTTGCCATACTCTCAGCATCTGTGAGGATATTGCCTGAAGTAACCCAGTGTTGCAGTAGAGAAAAGCTGACTTTTATACATTGATGTTATGCCTTTCCACTGCTGTTATAATTGAAAAATTGATCCAGATAATCTTTGTAACAATGAGAATAACAATAATAGTGATTGGTTGAAGACAGAAAAAAATGTAGCTATTCTTTCTCTGTGATGAAGTAATTTAGGAGTTTGACTGATTCAGGGTTCAAAGCACTCCTAATTTCTGTATGTCACTATCTCTTTTGCCCATGTGGGATGTTGTTGAAGCAAATAATTAGTATTGTTCATGTCTAATCCGGCCGTGCACTCAACTCCAACATTTTCACATCTTGTCCCATCAACTAAAGGAATCTTTGGAAATACAGAGCAAGACCATTATGCATTGGTATTTATGCGGGATATAGGAAAAGAGGAGGGCTTGTCTCTGGATTTAACTTGGTTTGGATCAATTTAGCTCGAGAAACACGAATGCACTTGTAAAAATCTAAAATACTTTGCAGATTCCAGGTCTCCAATAAATTTTGGAAATCAAGATGCTTATTTTAGTATTAACACTTTCAGCGTTTTATCTGACATGCTGGAGATACCAGAAGAATTCTAAATTCTTTCTTCTTGTATTCAATTTACTCCACATTTCTCAAGGCTTAACTTTTAAGATCTTTCTTAGCAACAAGCAGAATAGGTGAGAGACAATTACAGCCCATAGGAAAAAATGTGGTTATGAAAAAAATTCATAAATCTAATCCAATCTGGACTATCTTGATTATGATGTATCACATTCTCTCTTTTAATATAATACAATGTAATTCATTTAAATTCATCGTATATTACTAAAACTGAAGGAAAACAGATTTGCTTTTATTCAGTTTATGATCTTTGGAAGAAGGGGCAGGCAGCTCAGGAGGATTACAAGGATGTTTTGAGATTAGGCAGCGCGAAAATTACAAGGGCTAGAGCCCAACTAGAATATAATCTGTCTTCTGCTATGAAAGAAAATAAAAACATTTCTACAATTACATCAGCAACACAAGAAGTGCTAGAGAGGGTCTCCATCCTTTACTGGATGCAGAGAGGTACATAGTGACAAAGAATGAGGAAAAGGCTGAGGTACTTAATGCCTTCTTTGCCTCAGCAAGACCAGGTGTTCCCAGAGCCCTGAATTGGAAAAGAGAGATATAGAGCAGAAGGAAACCCACATAATCCAGTATAAACAGTCAGTGACTTGCTGTACCACTTAGATACATACAAGCCTAAGGGTCTGGTTGGGATCCACCCCAGGCTACCAAGCAAATTGGCAGAAGTGCTGAGATGTGTTCCACCGTTTATCAGCAGTTCTGACTAACTGGGGAGATTCCAGATGACTGAAGGTAGCAGATGTACTACCCATCTACAAGAAGGGCCAGAAGGAACATTCAGGGAATGGCAGGCCTGTCAGCCTGAGTGCCAGGGAAGGTTATGGAACAGAACATCTTGAGTGCCATCACACAACACTTGCAGGACAACAAGGAGATCAAGCCCAGCTAGCACAGAGTTATGAAAGGCAAGTCTTGTTCAATCATTCTGGTCTCCTATGGCAAGGTGACCCACCTAATAGATGAGGGAAAGGCTGTGGATGCTGTCTGCCTGGATTTTAGTTAAACCTTTGGCACACTTTTCCACAACATTCTCTTGGAGAAATTGTTCATGGCTTGGATTGTGTACTCTTCACAGGGTAAAACATTGGCTGGATGGTCTGTTTTCACCACTGGCCACCCATCACTCTATTCACTAGAGAGTGGTGGTGAATGGAGTTACATCCAACTGGTGGGTGGTCACTTGGGGTATCCCTAGGGCTCAGTATTGGAACCAGTCTTGTTTAGTATCTTTTTCAGTGATATCAGTGAGTGGATACAGGGTAACTCTCAGTCAGTTTGCAAGATATCACTAATCTGGGTGGAAGCGTTTGTCTGCTGGAAGATTGGAAGGCTTCACAGAGGGATCTGACAGGCCTGGATCAACAGGCTGAAGCCAAGTGTACAAGGTTCAACAAGGTGAAAGGCCCAGTTCTGCACCTGGGCCACAACAAGCCCATGTCAACTTACAGGCTGCGAGCAGAGTGGCTGGAAAACTTCCCAGTGGAAAATGACCTGGTGAAGTTGGTTGAAAGCAGATGAACATGAGCCAGCGTGTGTCCAGATGGCCAGGAAGGCGAGTAGCATCCTGTCCTGTATCAGCAACAGTGTGGCCAGCCAGGGAAGAGATTGAACCTCTGTATGCAGCACTGGTGAGCCACACCTCAAATACTGTGTCCAGTTTTAACCCCTGCACTCCAAGAAGTGTCTGAGGGAACGGAGGTTTTTTAGGCTGGACAAAAGACAGTCCAGGGGAGTTCTTTTCACTTTCTACAACTACCTGAAGGGAGCAAGGTGGGAGTCATTCTTCCAAGTAACAGGTGTTAGGACAAGAGGAAAAGGCTTCAAGTTGTGCCAGGGAAAGTTTAGAATCAATATTTGGAATTTTTTTTTTCACTGAAAGGGTTATCAAGCAGTAGAACAGGCTGCCCAGAGAATGAATTGAGTCACCATTCTTGGAGGGATTTAAAAGACATGCAGATGTAGTACTCAAAGACATGGCTTACTGGTGGACTTGGCAGTGTTAGATTTGCAGTTGGACTTGATGATCTCAGAGGTCTTTTCCAATCTAAATTATTTATGATTCCATCATTTAGAGGTAGACAATCACAAGCCTTATACCTTCTTTGTTGTATTCAGCATGCCTTACAAAGGCATTTAGAATTGCCATTCTATTTCACAAGTTACATTTTCCCCAGTTATATTTGCTACATAAAAAATAGAAATACACAAAAAATTTTAATATCAAACACAGTTTGATAATTGCTTGTTATTAATATTTTTTATTATTTGACAATTGGAAGTTTTAAAGTAGTAGAATCTTCCAATATTATTATTCATGATTTTCAATTCAATCTGATTTTTGTTTTAGAATTTTATGCAAAATTGCAAAAAAACTTAGAAAAATATCAAATAAAGTTAAGGAATTAAGAGCTGTTTGAACTATGAAATATGACAGATGGAAATAAAGACAGCCTCTTTTCTGATGATCAGTCAGACTGAGGGTTTGTCTGATCTTCTCTGCAAGACAATTCCACATTATCCAATTCAGAAAGTCTTGCATCTGGTTCTCACATACTTTCTTCTGGGCGATGTGTTCTGCCTCAGTTAGTAGGAGTACAGTTCTCATGGTGGTTTATACATCAAAATTTGGATTTGATTAGGTGGTTTTGACTCACTAACCACTCTCAGTACTGAAAGTGACATCAGAAGCTCACCAAGCATCAGGAGAGGACTTGAATGTCTAGCTTAGCATGCACCACAGGAAAAGGCAGCAACATCTACAGTCATTAAACACGCCACTAGGTGGTCACATTAACCTGATCCTCAGTGTAAGCATCATTTGTCAGGTAAAACACATCCAGGTCAAATAAGTTCCAATAACCTAGGGCTGTGTACTCCTGCCCTCAGGTTATCATTGCCTGGGAGGAAAGAAGGGATATTTCCCAGCCAGCTGTAAAACCTTTAGAAAACAATGCTACCTGGCCATTGAAACCAGAGGCAGGACCCACAGGCTTTGCAAAACTTTGATAAATAGAGTCCATATGTCTTCAATGAATGGAAGGTGGAGACAGTGCCTTGGCCCACTCTTCAAAGCATTCCCCCTTTCTGACTAGAATTGCTTTGGTCTTGCCTGCATTCAACTTGAGCCAGCTGCTCTTCATCCAAGAGTTTATTTCCTGAAGGCATTCCAAAATCCTATGGCCAGTATGAATATATTGTCCGATTAGACTATCTAATAGCCCTCTGTCTGCCCTCGAAAACCTCAGAACTGCTGAAGTATTAGCACCTACAAGGCACAGCTGAGATTACAACCCATTCAGATTACGCACAGGAAGGCAGACCTGGTCTGAAATAGCTTCCAGATGAAATTAATAAAGTAAAAGCAAAGGCCAGGGGTATATAGGATGGCTACAGGGTACTCTAAGAGCAGGGTGGGAGCATCAGATATGTGCTACCACCCCACTATCTTATCTGCACTGTGAAACCCCTGGTACTTCTCCTCAATGAACTTTGTTAAAAAAAAAAAAAAAAAAATTACCACTTCTGAGCCCTGAAAGTAACTCAGTCATAAAACCCTTTTTGCCCTGTAGAAATACAAGATTTTCCAAATTAGACCATTTTAACAAATTACATTATTTGCACCAAAAGTCCACTGATATTCTGGTTTGTGTAAAAGCTGCTTTTATGAAAATATTGCAAGTATTTCTAAATATATTCAGACAGCAATATTCCTTTAATCAGATTTTTTTCTTTTCTTCTATAAGAAGAAATTCATTTAGCCATTTCTTGAAAGGCTGTGTATTTTCAGATCACAAGCAGAAAGTTGATTTGACAGTCTGATTTCTCATCCTATGTAACAGGATTTAATTTTTTTTAAAACCATCTTCAGAAATTTCTCTGTCAAACACAATAATCCTGCTCAAGTCAGATATTTTCTCCCAGATATTTGGCAAATTGGAAAAGCATTCTTGTGGTCAGTATTAGGTCACTGAATCACTTCAGACAGAAAAAAATGTAGTAATAACTAGCTCCAGTTTTCTAATTTTCACACACTCACTGTACACAACAAATATCACATCCTACTTGAATTTTTCACTCCATATTTTCCTATCTGTCTTATAGAATTAAATGTTAACCGGTCAACCAAAACTTCAATGAATTAATGTTCACAATTTGCACAGATTCATATTAATCATTATCATATGTGACTTGTTGATTTTGTGTTTTAACTCATCAAAACTGAGAATGAGAGGACTGCTAATGTATCAAAATCATTAAACCTTTCTAATATATGCCTGTTTCTATTACATTTTTTCATGGGAACTTCTTTGGTTCACTTTGGTCAGTGTTTACCTATAGTAGCTGTTGTACTCTGAGTAAGAGGAAAAAGGTTCTTAATAGGGGAATACAGTAGTGGGTAGTAAACAGACAGTTTAAGGTCTTCCATGCATCAAGTCAGGCCCATTGATGAAACATTGGTTTCACCTCACTTGACATCTTCCCAATTGACTTCCAAGTCGATCATCACAGTACCACAGATGTATGGACCCTTGCTAGCATCCTTTTTCCATATTTTGAGCCACAGAACATAATATGGATCTCTTCCACTAGCTTTACAACTTGAAATAGGGTCCTGGGGCAGGCATGCAGACAGCTGAGCCACAGAAAGCACTGTGCCTCCTCAGGCCATGCCTTTGTTTTAGTTCCCGTTTATAAACACAAGCCCCTCATTTTAAAAGAAAAAATAATCTATTAAAGAATACTATACTACTTTATGATTTTTACCATCCCTGAAAATAGTATGGTTATATGTGTGAAAAAATAAAGCTTATTGAACTCTGTACATGCAGAAAAACTAATTATTCATCAATAACAGAGAGTTGACAGTTTTCATCTTTTACCTTTTTATTAAGATTTAGGTTTCCAAGCTTTCCTTTCCAAGTGAGATATTGTCCTCTTTTCAGAGGTTTCCTATTATCCCATGAGTTCAAAAATTAACAGTTATAAAATTAGAATAACTTACAACATTTATTATTCCTGCAACTTTGCAGATCACTCACATAAATTTTAAGTCAGTGCCATGACAAACATAGTGTCTTACCTTTACAGAGGTCAATGAATTCTAGTAGTGTATTTGGCCTGGTAAGGGAGGTTAGGAGCAAAATAAGTTTATGAATAAACAGTTTTCAAGACTATAATTAGCCAGTGGGCAAGATAACACAGGACTACTGAATGCCTTCTATACCCCTACATTTAGATTTTTTTTTAAAAATGGAAATGGCTTTCTAAGCAGATATATTTCCTCATTACCCCAGCCAGCTGGAGAGCCAGTGTGATTTTTGTTATGTCTAGCAATGGCTTTTGGATGGCTTTCTGTCTCTCATTTATTTCATATATATTTGGCTTAGAACATGCTCAATATTTTGGATGAGGGAACAAGCAGGCAAGTCATTAACTTTATAGATCAAAATAAATAATGTTATGGTGCTTTGGTGATATTAGCCCTCCCCTTGTTGACACTCTGCTGAGGTCACTGTTGGGACAATGGATGAGCCTTCGTGATCAAACTTAAGAATAAGAGAAAATGAACTCCACAGAGCAGTAATGTCTGTCATGGCTACTGGATACTGCTCAGGATCTTCATGGGCTTTATTATATAAAAAGAAATTGAGTAATAAACATAATTATTTCAAAAAAGAACACAAATCATGAACAAGAACACCATATCAGTGAATCCAGTAAAGTATAACTCTATGCAAAGGCCATAAAGGTCAAGATTAAATATGATTTCTTTCTTTTTTTTTCCCTTCTCCTACTCCATCACTCCCATTTTCTACCAACATTTCATAATATTTTTGAGGACGAATAGAATTCTCAATTCCTTTATTACATTAAATTCATATTTAGAGAACAGATTGAATTAAAATCTTACTTCAAAAGCACCTCAAGCTTTGCAGGAAATATATACTTAGCTCCTGACTGTCATGGCTCAGTCCAAATCCCATAACATGGAAAAGTTCAGAAACGGACACAAATGATGGTTATTTGGTAAAGGAAACATTTGGTTAAGAACAGTGAAGGCATACATCTCTGTTCCAGAAATGCAACACAAGGCTGGTGTAATTGCACAAACTTCTGTAGGGCCAAACCAAGGCTAGACAGCACAGAAGCAGAATTTGGAACAGGAGGTTGGCAGCATTTACCCACATCTCAACACATTTTTCCACTAGGTCTTTTCCAGCAACAGTTTTACCTGATACTTTCCCGTCAAATGATAAAATTTTCAACATATGATTTTTCAGTTCTTTCAGTCCTTTCCCTATCTCTCCCCCTAGTGCTATGATCACTGGAAATAATATTAAAAGTTCAAGTCCTGAAAACACTTACTGCCATGATTAATTTTTACAGCTTAAGGAAATCCAAGATGACATATAGTAATTTTACTTATTCATGCAAGTGACACTAAGAACTGTTAAGCTGGCATAATATTCAAATAATAGTGAGCTCATATTCTCGAGAGTATGGAGCATTCAGCATTTTGCCAGAAGATCAAGAGAGACTCTGTGAATCACTTTCTTGTTTAACCTATAGTTGTTTCTTTTAGGAACATGTCAGGAGTTTCCTTTTTACTTTGCTATTAATTAATAAATGTGAACCTATGTTCTGATGTAAAATATACTCCCCAGCCTAGAGGAATCAAACACTGCATGAAGAGAAAGTCTACTTTCACAGTCAGACCTCCAGTTCACTGGAAAATACGTTATCCACAGTGGTGTAGCTGTGCCAGTTAGAGGCTTTGCAAATACTGTGAAGCAAGTACTCTGCGAGGTTGGGAAGAGCACAGAAGTAGTTCAGCATGCCTGTCTGAAGTGCAGGCATAGCAGGAGGATTTTCAGTTGGAAGGATCAGGTTGCGCTGGGCTCACTTGCGCAGATGCGCTGGAGCCGCCTCAGTGAATCAATGGAACAGCTTTGGTAACTGCTCCCTAATGTAAAGGAAACGCTACTCCGTGTGGCTCCGCCTTTTAAGTTTACTCCTGACCAAAGCTAATTTCAGTAACAATAATTAGCTCCTTTCCTCTCAAATGTCAAACCGCAACATTTGCTCTTCTGTTTCTGTTGTCACAAAAAAAAAATCCCTCCCAACCATTTAATGCACCTTTAGCAAAGTACTTAAGATAAAACAAGATAAGAAAAAGCTTCAAAACCACTGTAAGAGGCAGCAGAATGAGCTCAGAACCCAAATCTGTAAACATACCTACTTTTTACTCACACAGATCATTCCAATCACAACAGGACTATCAGCAGAAACAAACCGGTTCCCAGGTGCTTAGAAGTTAGCAGGGGTGGGCTATTACAAAACAGCTGAAGTTTGAGATTTAAGGACCTAACAAAAATACTTCACGCTTCAAAAAATACCTTCTGCATCCATTAAGAGCTGTAAGGCCATCCCCAATAACCCACACTCTGTGGAGCATCTCTCTTCCACTGAAAAATTCCTGGAGGCAGGAGCCTTCCTGGCAGCAGAAGCCTACTCCCTCTTACTCCTTACCACAAGTGTGTTTGTACTCTAACAGGGGGCCTGGACACGCAGAGGGTAAGCATCTGTTAGCAAAGGGAGAAATAATACTGCCTTTTACTTCCTCCTGCTCTAACAGCTTGAAAAAGAGCAGGAACGTTGTGGTACCCTGCAAATTGTAAACCCTGTCCCCTCACTCAAGCCTGGGGGAAGCAGAAGAAAGGTGACACAGCTGGCTCCAGCGTAGGTGGGTCCCGTTCTGCATCTCCTTATGCAGAGCTGGGGTGAAAGCAAAGTTTTAGTCCAAAAACATGGAGGAAGACATTCTCCAGGCAGCACCTTGGGTGACCTGTCAACCATAACACCGAAGCTTACTCCATTCAGAGGACCAAGTAGCAGCCATAAACTGTCATTTGCCGAGGTATACCAAAATGACAGGGTTGAAGGCTGATATTTTCTGCTTGCAGCTGGCCAAGAGACTCAGAGGATTTGTACCAAGCATTACCTCCCTTTAAAAAATGCACATAAACTTCTACCATCAGTTTCCTATTTATATATCCATGGGAAAAGTCATACAGGAGTAGTAATTCATCTCCCATTTAGAAATGTTATGTCCAGGCGCTGAGAGTGTACAGGTCATTTATGAGAATACAGCTCATTTGCAGACCTTTTATTACACCCATCCATCTCACAGCTTCCTCCTGGCCTTGCCAATATACAATAGCTGCTTTTCTAGTTCTACCAAGCTCCTTATTCCCAATGCGTTTGAGCATCCCAGTGATATTAATGAACATATCCTCACAATGTTCTCGTGAGGATATTATCACCATTTACAGAGGACTTGCCTATGGCTATACAATCTGTGGCAGACCTGGGAAGGAGACCAAGAAATCTGGTGCTTCAGCCCAGTGCAGTAACCACAGCACTCTTCCTCTGCTCTCTTTTATAAGCCGGACATCTGTTTGCTGGTTGAGGACCACCAAACAAATATCACATGGTAATAAACTTTTACAATCACAACAGACCTGAGCTGGATTTGAACCAGCATATTAGAGGTGCAAAAGCCTCATGTACAGGCTATTATTAGTCCCTTGAGCAAGGTATTGTTTTGGTGAATGGTTGGTTACTCACCATAAAGATGAGCTTGAGATGCCAACAGTCTCCAGAAGTAGGTATTACTGAGTATTCTGAATAAATTGAGTTCAACGAAGAATTCACATGGTAAGGATGTGTGTCTGTATATGTGTGTTTGCATTCTCCTTTTTGTTTTTCTTCCCAAGGAAACATTAGAAATCAACCTTAAGGATATGAACTTAGTTTAAATGTCAGCTGAAAAACAGCTGCTTAAAAGAGATACGATCCATGAGCCAAAAAAAGTGGGGCTGGGAGGAAGTTGAAATGAGAGATATTTAGTTTGCTAATGCTCCTGTGTGAGGATAAAAGGGTGAGATGTGGGGAATCTTCTCTGGCACAAGGTCCTGCAAAGTGTTCTGGAAGATTCAGTTTAGCAGAATATGATCTCCCCATATGGCAAGTTTGAAAAAGTGGTGAAAGAAGTCCAAGCATATGCAGCAGTGAGGTAACAGGGCCAGAAGGGTCAGGCACCTGTGACTTTCTAGCCACATTAAGTTTTTCAGAAGCTGCTTTTTGACTTAACAGAGTAGAGTTTTCCATCACATATGTGTAAAACATTTCATCCATTACAGGTTTCTTGGCTCTTCTAGATTGATTATGTTCATGTGTGGGGAAATTTCAAGGAAACAAAACAACAAAAAGCCTCTGAAAGTAATTTCTTCTCCTATTTCAAGATTTATCACTCATCGCATTGAAGCACATGACTTGTCTTGCATTTGAACAATCAGTTTTTCAGTGCTGCATGTTGTTTTGTGTCTGGAGGCTGCTTAGCACAATTAACATGTGGGGCTGCAGGAGCCTTCACCTATCACTAGGCATCTTAGGTAGTACTATAATACACAACCACTAATAAATCACTGCCTTCACTCTAAAACTTTACAGAGACAATGTGTGAACTCTAGCCACAGGCAGAAAAAAAAATCCAACTGCCTACCCCTCCTTATATAAAAATGACATAGAGCAGAGTTTTCCCCAGATAGCTATAATCCACAAATAATCCTCACTTGCTACAACAAAAATGACAGAAAAAATATTCGCTTACCTCCTAGTGTACTTGAGGACTGAGGGAAGGAGAGGGTACAGAGGCTCTAGACAGCTATGTGGGACTCAGAGCTCCCCACAGACCTTGGGTTTTTATTCAGGTTCAGGTCACTACCAAGGAGAAAATGAAAATGCAGCCTCTGAGGAGCCTAGTCAGATCTGGGATTACACTGAAGCCATTCAAGTACGGTACTGGAGTCTCCAGAGTGGGCCGGAATTCCTTATCTTCCACAAGTTCAGGTCAATGTTCAGGGTGACATATGGCCAAGCACAAACAGTGACACTAAAATACCCTAAAAAAATAGGATGTTTGACTTCATAATTCATATATTACTCCCAAAATAGATATGGGAAGGGAGGACCTGATACCACTGATGCCTAATCCTAACCTCTTGAAATTTATCCCTGTGTATAAGTAAAGGTAATCCCCATCCCCATTTTTCTGCCACTAGGGATTAAATTATCCTGTTGTGCCTATTCTCTAAGCTTGTACATGATATTCATGTCATCTAAAGGAGCTAGGGCTATCATGGTCTCTCAGCACACCACCACGTGCCCTCACCATGGTCACCGCTCTGTATCTAGTTAGTCCATTTGTAGCCCCCCATCAAGATAGCAAATTTTAAAAATTAATCCATTTTTTATGCAGCACTTCAGAAAACCAGTTATCGAGATTTCCACAGCCAAACAGCCAAAGCTATAAGACCAGAGCTCTCACCTAGCCCATCCTAAAGAGTCTCTCCAGCTAGAATAGGTGCAGGAAACACAAGCCAGACTTTATACATACTTCTGCCTCACCTTTTGAACTACCCTGAATTCACGAGTCCCTTAGTTTTAGGAACATGTTAGAAAAAAAAAGCTGCTGTTAAATGAAGTAAACTCCCCTCTCGTCAACTCACTCCTGAATTTCTGGATGTGTTTTATCCTGAACCATGTCACAACACTGAGTGCCTTATCACACCACAAGAGACTCTTTCAGTTTGTCTAGGCAATTTCACAGGCATCAGGAGGGGTACATTAATTTGCATACTTTGCCTTATCGTACCTATGGCCATTTTGCAGCAGTGCCACACACATATCAAGGTGTTAGTACAAAATCCCTTTGATACCAAACCTCATTACAGCTAATGGATGTTGGTGTTGATTTTCTCTCCTTACAGCCTTGGCAACAATGAACATCACAGAGGACCTGTACCACAAATCACGCTCTCCATCAATGACAGTACCCATCAGACATGCACCAGTGCAGGCTCTTCCCTGTAGAAAACACAAAGGGAAACACACAGACTGAATCTTCTTCAGGCATTAAGATTTATTCTGCTTATTACAGAATGAATCTCTCAGACACATGGTGTAGTTTTTGGGGTATCCTGTGCAGGGCAAGGAGTTGGATTCAATGATCCTGATGGTTTCCCTCCGACTCATTATGTTTTACGAGTCTGTGATTCTACAACTGACGAGTTGAGATCACCCACAAGCGCAGACGCACCCCGGGGAACCACCAGGCTGCTGAGGGAATGGGGTGAGCCTGCTGATACCCCACCCAGCAATACCCCACCCAGCACTGCATCCACACAGCCATCTCAGCCTGGGGCTGCGGGGCAGGCCAGAATTAAGGCCACTCTCTGGCATCCGATGTTGTTTGTGACAACACCCGCAAAGCATCACAAGTGGATACTATGAAGGATTACTATTTGTGTATTAGTGAGTCACAATACGCCAGATTCATAAGAGCCAGATGTCACAGCTGACCCAGACAAGGCACTCAGACAGATCCCACGCGTTTCATGTGTCAGCCTTATATCCATTCATAAAACAGCTCCTTCCCAAAATATAAGTCTTGGGAAAATTTAAGATCATTGTGCAATTCTAAGTCAAGTTTCAATCGGTTTCTTGGGTTTATTTTTCCCCTTCTTTTTATTTTTTTTTCAACAGTGGTTGAAAGAAAGGAGGGGCAGGAAATGATGTCCATCACAGAGGAGGATATAAAAAATGAAAAATATGGGTAGTCTGGCTTGGAAAAATAACTTTTTTCCCCCTGCTTTTAAAAATGCTACAGCTATAGAAACAATCTCCTGGACAAAGTCAGACAGATGTTTTTTTCTCCCCCCCTCCCTCCCTTTCTTTGGATGGAATGACTTTCTCAAGAGCACAGCTGAAAAACCTTTGGAAAAAAAAACACACTCACAGTCTCAGGCGTTGGAGGTGTCTGGGGCTGAGGATTACAGAAGTTCAAATTGGCTCCCCCTGTCAAAATTACAGCTGCACAAAAGATGGTACAACATATCAGCCCAGGGCTCAAAAGGACTTTTTCCGGTTCTCAAGAACCTTGAGAAAATGCAGCTGTGCTGTGCACAGCCAGGCTCTGCTGGCCCAGCCAGGGCCTAACCCTCCCAGCCCCCCACCCCCCACTGTAAGACAAATTAGTAAAGGTGCCAGCCTGCTAAAGGACGTGATTAAAGAATACATTCTTGTGTGCACTTGTCATTTAGGGATGATTTACTGCCAGGGCGTACCCTTTGTGACTTCTTATAATATGTTTTCTTAGTTCTTGCACTTCCCTCTTAAGACTTGAAATTTAATATGTATTCCAGCAGAGTTCTTACTCCCTTGCCCCCCCCCCCCCCACCCCAACTCCCTCTCCCTCTCCTTCTCCTTTCAGCATACTATCTTTGTCCATTGGCCAGATGAAGTGATCTGATTAAAATTTATGTGCATTGTCACTGAGGTGCTGTTTTAACTGTACAAATGCGTTACAAAGCTGTTGCACTACTCAAGCCCACCCCACCAGGGTGACCCTGCTAATCTCAAACTGCAGCCCTTGTCAGGTGATGACTGCTGAGAGATCCCTTTACAAGCTGCACCACACCATGGTTTTGTGGCTCTGTGTGTGTGTGTGTGTGTGTTGGTGTAAGGTTCCTATGTGTTGCACTTGGACGCTGCAGCCTTCACCAGTCAAATGCAGGCGCAGCAGTTCAGGGGTCTACACAGAGCATGAATATTCTCAGTATAATTTGCCAGATATTTTTGCCTACATGTTTTAAATTACACATTTCCCCTTCTTCCTCCTTGAAAACATAGAGAGTTGACTGGCTATGGAGAGCCAGCTACACACCTGGGTTAGCAACTCCTAAACAGATACACCCACGTAACATGGTCTGGTCGTTGCTCATGCTGCACATGCTGCTGTCTAACGCACAAGAGCAACACAATCTCCCTCTATCAAAGGCTCAATAGTTTGGCTATAAATCATGCTAAGGAACTCAGAAACTATTAAGCAAATATAAATTATATTCTTCCATAGGAAAGGCAGCTAAACTATTCATTGGAAATTCCCATTTTGATCTCTGGACAAATGGCAGCAGACCTGAGAACACAAAGATCTTGCTGATCACTCACCAGTTGCTCAAAATTTTTAGTATGATTATCTTCTACAACTTCTGTTTCTGTATGGCAAGTTTTAAAGGAAATCTCTAGGATTTGCAGATATGGGAGCACCTGTAAATTTTGGGTTCTTGATGTTTGTTTAGGTCCAAAAAAATCCTTCCTCTAAACATTTTTTTTCTGTATTACTGACATTCATTGTAATATATTCTGCCAAGAATTGATTAACTACTATTGTCTTCCTTCCTTTTCATTCAATAGTACCAATTATGCTGCTAAAAAAAAAATTCACCCTTCTTCCCCACCCGACTAATCACATTCTTCTCTTCAAATCCTGCTTTTGGCTTTTCTATACTCCGAGGAATTTTCTCACGCTTCCATGATAATCTCCACTTATATCCCTCTTCTCCCTCATTTGTGTTCCCTGCCCACTTGCCTAAAATTGTTCTCCAAGATCCTTCTGGTGTCTTTCACACATTGTTCCTGCCATCAAAGTCTTCTTGACAATATGGACCTGTTTCCCATCTATCTGAGCACCAAATGGTCATCCCCTTCTCACTCTTACTTCTGGGACATGTACCAGCATGGAAACAGCCCGTGTAAAATCATGCACAACTAGATAGGAATATTTAATATGTAAAATATTAGACTGCTCTCAGGCTAGGTAATTTTCTTGCTAACAGACACATTATCTGAACATCATTTCCTTTGAGATTTAAAATGCTCTCTCAGATTTCTTGTAACTTGTTAAAAATTAGCTATGCATCAAAATTTTTCATTTTGTAGCAGAATATCTCTCATTCAGTCCATGGTTAGGGACAAAGCATAACCATATCACTAGATATTGTGCCACCTTTGGCAAGGCACTTTTTTTTTCAGTCTAGTTTAACTCCCTCTGTAAAGTTGATGACAGCAGCTCTTCTCCAAGCCAGGACTGATTGAGAAATCTTACCAATGACTTTTATCTGTGTGGTCCATTTATAAATTCTTCAGAGACTTTGGTATATCAAAGCACATTGCCAGGTACAATAAAACCTTCAGTCTCAGTCAATACTACTGTACCACATCTATAACAACAATTTAATTAAATTTAATTATTATTTTTCCAGTGCTCTGAGCATGGAAAATACTGCATTAGTGCCAACAAGGTGCTTTGTTTGCTTTTGGTCGGGCTGCTCTGCAGCAGGAGTACTAGTAAAATAAAAAAATAAATCATTCACCAGGAATTGTTCTGTCAGATCCAGTATTATTACTGCAGTCAACTGCATACAATTAAATATATTCAAAAATCTAATCTTTATTTTATATTATATTTTCTGGATCACTCTCAAAACATTCTCAAATTCATACCATTGTGTTTTACAGCAGCTATATTTGTATAAAGTATACATTAAGCATACTCTGTAATACAGAATTTTTGATCAGTAATACAGAGGACATATTGCACAAGGCATATGTTTTCTTTTTTTCCCCAAAAAAATTTTATCCTGAATTCAAAACTCTTGGAAACACTTGGAAATGGAGGGGGTTTTCTACTGCTGCTAGCTCATTTCAAAATGAAACATCAGCTGCTCCTTTTCCATATCATATTTCCCTCATTACTTTCTTAGGACATACAGGATTAAATCTGATGCTTATTGAATTTATAGATTATTAACACTAGTTATACCCATGGACAATATCTATAGATTCCCCTATCATTTTTCTTCTAACTTCTGTGTATAAATCCAGTTCTCATGGAAGCAGTGAGCAGAAAAATCTGATATCACTGATTAAAGTCAATATAGTAGAAGCAGATGCTGTGCTAGCTTCTACTCAAAGCTTTGCCAGTACTTCTAATTTAGTTTTTTTTATCCTCTCCTGTACCAAATCTTATCTCTTTCCTGACTAGCTCAGCAATTGTCTTTCATTCCAACTTATGTTAGAGAGCTCTGCAGTTATCCAAATGTCCTGTACAAACTAAAAGGACCTCTAAATTTATTTTTTTTTTAAGTAAACATGCTTGGAATCAACATTTGTGAAGACTAAACCTTTCAGGTGTCTCCAAGACCTGCTAGCAGAGATGTGAAACAGAGGCATGTCAACAGTGGTATTGTAGTAGGCTTGCCCCCCCCTTGTTTACACCTATGCTGTGGGTATGCATGCATCCATGGAGTGAGAGGCAGAAGTGCTAAATTCCATATTTATCTCTTACACCAATGCAAGCCATGCTACTAGTGTGCTACTACACTTAGCATGTACAAAAGTGCTACCAGGTCAAATAAATCACATTTTATCTTGTTGTAAAGCTGTAGATGGTGATTTGGAGGCTCAGCACTACTCTTTCCTTTACATCCATTGCTTACACCATAACTGGGAATTCTACACTGGCATTTTACAAGAATACTGAAATGTATGCCTCTTATACACCCTTAAATGCTGCACACTTCCTTTTATCATATTTCCAGTGTCACATAATTTGCCAAGATAATCACTTGCACTAAACATGGCAGAGATGTAGGAGGAAACAAGTAGCAGTGATCACAGAGTTAGAGCCTATGTAAATGTGTATATTCATAGCGTACATGGGGACAAATAAGGGCGGGAGAGGCTGCTTAAATGTTCTACTTTCTTAGTCACCCAGATCCAAACAGCACCAAGTCTAAGACAGCCATGCTAATTCTCAGGACTCATTTAGGGAAAGACCCTATAGCATATGCTCACTGTCAAATCCAGAGGAGACTAGCACTATATCCACTTTTGCTAGTGTTATCCTGATAGGGATTATGGACACAAAACCAAACTATCTCCAGTCAGCTTCTCCTTAGTAACCACCCCCATGAACGCTAACAACAATTTATAGATGTGTTATAGCTTATTCTTCTTTCCCTTAGTAGTAAACACCTCAGACTTGATTTACCTCACTACCACTTACACAAGGGCAGTTACACACTAGATATGTGGAAGGCTGTTATGGAAGCCTTCTCTATTTAGAAAGGGCAACTAACAGATTTTAAATCAATAAGAGAAAGCAAAAGTTCAACTTTGATTCAAGAAAATAGAAATTCAATATTAATAATTGTGTGTGTGCACACTCAACTAAGCCCTCTTCTTAGCCACTCATGTGGGAGTATTATCTTCTTGGCCTGCTCCAGTTGGGATGAAGAAAACCCACTATTTTATTGGCTGTCTGTGGCATTATCTGCGTGGTGTCTTATATCTTCTTGTAAAAGGGTGTGGCTCCTATCAAAGATAACGGTGCTAACGTGGCTTGATGTTGTATAGTAATTACAGTGTTCTGAAAAATGTTAAAATCCAAAAATGGACAAAGCCACTAGGATTCACAACAATGCTCTTGGTAACAGAGGTTTGAATAGTCCTTGCCGGCAGGACCTTCACAGAACTGTAGGTTCCATTTGGTACTTATGTACCATGAGCCTCACCTTAAGCAGAATACCCAACCTATCCCAAAGTTTTATTTTTCAATGACAGATCGCAGCAATAAAAGAACCATTAATATCGAATGTGCCTCTCTGTTCTATCTTCCAGCACTACCACAAAGAACTTCTATTAATAACATTAAAGATAAGTTGGAAAAAAGAATCTTCAGGAATTTATTTATTTATTAGAAGATTTTTAAAAATTTAATTCTCATTGGCTCCTATTCCTGTAGACTGTGCTAATACAGCTCCCTCCCTGCTGCTTACCACAGCTAAGACTGCATCAATATACCTATTATGGATGTCATATTTCCAGTACTTACAGCTCAGCTGTTGGTATTTTCTTTTGGACTAGCCATGGAAATTCAAGCCTGTAACCCAAAAGCATGTATAAATGCTCCATTTACTCACAAAAAACCTCTCCTGCCAGCTATTCAAACAGAAAGCTTTAGGAACAACAGCTAAAAGTGAGTCCCTGCAATATTGGCTTTAACCACATGTTACTTTAGGCAATTTCCAAGTATAACCCTAAACGTGATAATAGATCAGGCTACAATATGGTCTGTTACAATGTAATTCTGATCTTTCAAGAATTTCTGTTTAGTAGTAGTGTTTTAAAATACCTTTGATCACATCAGCACATGATGGACTACAACAGTTTCAAAGGAGAGTTGAAGGAAAACAGCCCTTGACTCAAGAGCTCTCAGATTAATTTGTGCTGTGGTCACACACGTAGCCACAGCCAATTCACAGTGGTCACGGTTGCCAGACACACAACAGAGTTATAAAAAGCGCACTTTTACACGGTGGTTGCACACAAAGTCCCTGGTGGCCACATTTGGAAATTGCTGGTTTAACAAATACAGCCCTTTAAGAGACTGGGAGCCTCAGATCCTCTTTTACTCAAAAACAAATCCACTTGGACAAGTCATCTTTGCTTGCCATTCTTGCTTAATTTGCCAGTTCTTCCCTCAATTCAGCACCTCCCTCTGGGTAGCTCTTTGGGGTGGGCTTTATCCATGAGTGACGGGAATTGACAGAAAGCCTAAACACTGCACAGTGATCTGTAGGAAAAGAAGAGCTACCTTTGAAGTTAAACATTTACCAACTCTGTATCAGTTTTTCCCTCTTCATTTGACAGTTCTTGGCAACATCAGGGCTTGTATGAAAAGCACAGCTCTTAGCTGAATCCAAAGCCAGTTCCACTCAAGAGCAGGTAGTGCAAACTTTTAAGAGCACCTCACAGATGTAGTTCAGCACTGACCTTCATACCCCTCCCCGTGGTTGGAAAAGAAAGAAATAAATCACAGCAGCGTGTCAACTGGTAACACTTTGGCACCCACCTCAAAATTGTTCTGAGTCCCAGGACTGATGCCTAAGAGGCTTCTCTAATCCACTGAATACATGTTCTCAAATGACCTTTTGCTACTGGAAAACTCACCAAATAAAAAAAAAAAAAATAAAAGTGACCCCTGCCTACTCAGTTCTGGATCTTGTCATTGTGACTGACTCTTGCTATAGTGGCATTTAACACCATTTAATACTAAGTGTTGTAACAGAGTTTATCAATAAAGTCACTTTTCCAGGACTGAGCCATCAATGGATTTCAGTAGTTGCCTTTTCTCATAGAACAAATTATCTCCAAAAATGCAAAGTATTCTCCTTTTCCAGTAACAGATGGTCCCGCAACATTAGAGAACTGAGTCTTATCAGTAACATTCTCAGCTACACAGGAAAAAAAAAGAAAGCTTCCTGAGCTACAGTATAAAGTACCATTTACTGCCACAAGGGAATGTCTGGAAATGCCAGAGCTCCTAGAGCATGCTGGCTTAAAACAGGAGATACAAGATCCTTGGGGGGCAATTCATAGCAACTTTCCAACCTATGGAATGTTTCCATGGGGAGAAAGGGAGGAAGAAGGAATGTGATTGTGAGTTTGAAAGCAGTGTTGCAATCTGAAGTGGAGATAGAGTTTGGCCGATGGTGGCTGATGGCCCTACCCTTGGAGTGGCATGACTGCAGAAGCACTCCTGTGTTGCTGGGAATCCAGCAAGGGTACAGCTTGAGTGCATGATAAGAAAAAACATTGGAGAAGTAGTAAAGACTCTGATATGTGAGGAAACTTCTTTTACCAGTTGCCCCCTAATGAAGGTGCTTGTAATTTCCTCCTAAAAAGAGAAAAATGAGAGGAAGAGAAGGCAGAATGGGACTCTTTCTCATCAAAATATTTCCTTAGGCTGCCAACTACAAACCCACACTCTAACTTCCTATTTAACACCCTGCCACAGCTGGGTGGCTGAAGGACATAGCACAGGAAACCTAGGGCCCTTAGCAGCATGTTGTCTAAATGGACCACCACAGCTCTAACCCAACAAGTACCTCTCTTTGCACTGACCCTTGCAGAGGGCAGTAGTCACAGAGACAGCAGTGTAAAAATTGTAATGTTAACCTCAGTACCAGGAATATGGTTACTATTAGTGGGATTATACCCTTGTACTTCACACTGCAAAGACACTTCCTTTCCTTTTGAAGCAGGAACCCTTCCTCCTGTCCTGCTTCCACACACACATCCTTGCTTTAACTCTGCTCAGAGAAAAAGGGAAAGAAAAGGCACTAGACACATATTCTGTCAAATAAGACAGAAAATGGGGGGATTTTTCTTCTCATGGGAAAGCATTTTTCAGCTAGCCCAAATATGTTCTGTCAAATATCCTTGTAATAGTTGAACTTTTTAGTAGAACCTAAAGATTTTCTTACAAGCATCTATTCTGAGTTTGGACTCTTTTAAAAATGAATGCACAAGAGCTATCAGAATTATGGTATACAACTTTTCAATATTCCTACACTTGAGAAAAATCAAGTTCCTGTTAGTCCGCTCTCTCCTACCACCCTTTAACCTCTTTTTCTCTAACAGAAAAGCAGCTTAGTGAAAGTTCTGCAACTTTTCCTACATTTTGATAATTGCATTTCTTTTATGGTTTTAAAGCACACCTGTTTTTAGTAACCTTCTCCAGTAAAAATAATGCTTGTATCTAAGCTGAATTTGAAATGGAGGGCAGGCCTTCTGTAAAAAATCTCATCTTTGTCTTATGAAAAATAGAAACATCATGTTCCCAGTTTGCTCTAGTTTAGTCCCCCAGCTCTAAGTGCTCAACCCTGTACTGAGCACAGCTGAAACCTAATTTTAGGCACCTGACCTTCATGATCCAGTCCAAACTGCAGCTCTCAGTTGCCTGAACTTCCTATTTTATGGATGGAGAAACTTGTCTCAGGGTGAAATTTGCCATAACCCATGTGGTAAGAAAAAAAGCCACAAAAATTAGCTGTGACAGCTATTTGTTATATTTGTCTTTATGAAGAGGAAAGTAAATATCTACCTGGACCGCTACTGAGCCTGCAAGGTGCATTAGCAAATAAGAAGCTCTCAAATGACATGGGTCTCTAGGATGAAAGACAGGGGTCAGAGTACGAAGAAACACCTTCTCGTGACCACCTAACACTTGCTGCTACCAGGAAAGTCACCATGTTGGCTAGAAGCAGCAACCAACCTGGCGAGACATTGCTCAGAGATGAGGTGCATAAACTTTTAAAACTTTCTATTCTGATATCACTACTTTATTCTCTTTCTAATTAAAAAAAATGGCTTTTGGTTCAATCAATTTTGGGGTTGATTTTTTGTTTTGGTTAGTTGATTTTTTTTTTTTATTTAAAAGACTTTTGTTCACTTTGGGGAGGTCAGCACTGGGAAGAGGTCTAGCCATGGCCAGCAAAAGCTACCAGTAATGCTGATCACTGGGAAATGCTAAAAAATGGGAACATTTTAAAAATTTTTTATGACTTCACATAATGTAGGTTCTTTGCTTACAAGTCTGAGTCCTGCCTTAGACTACTCCCTTATTTCTTAAAATATTCTTGCTGCTAGTACTGTCTTTTGTGCATCAGAAACTAGTAAGAAACTAACAGTCATGGGGAAGACCCAAGTTAACTTTCCACCTCAATAAAGGAATGGAGACTCCATACATTCATAGGAGGCTGTGTTCTGATCTTTACCAGTATCCAACACCAAAAGATCTTAAGATGTCTTTGAAACCAAAGGGAAGGAGATACCTCATTACAAACCAGAATTAAAGCCCCTAATTAAAGCCTGAAGAGGGAGAATTCACATTATCTGCAGTCAGTTAGCTTCCAGCTGCACTTTTACCTAGGAATAAATGCATGCAAACTGAGCTTAACCTACTCCCCTCATACATGAATATCAGCCCACTTCCAGTCACAAAGTACATAAATATGTTCCTTTTAATTTACTGCTGTATCATTGAAGATAGCTGTTGTGAATCCTACTTTGAAGATTGCTCCCACTAGCAGTGCATACAGTTTTGACTCCTAACTCTAGGCTGAATCAATAGTACCAAGCTGCCTAAAAATTGCAGGTCCCTTGATGGTTTTAGCTCAGAACACTCAGAAGCACAGTTAAACCCTTGCAGGTCTGAGGCTTAAGACATCCTTGATGATATACAGAAAAGAAGGTGTTTTTAAAAAATTCTTAAAGATAGTTGAGATTGATCTGTTATTGTCTAGAAGGTGCTCAAATAGTCTAGAGAAGAAGCAGTCAATATTTGCTTATTAAACATGTTATACTAAGAATTGAATCTCTCTAGATTTGAAAACAAGCAGCTTGGGTCAAATGTGGGATGTTGGAGACTTTTAAACTATATAGAGCAATTTCTCCTTCTGTATGTTTTTCCTACATATTTAATCTAACTAATTTTCTTGCTATTATTGTGCTCAGATTGTTCTTGTTAATGTACATAGTAATTAAGTTCATCAGTAGCATATATTCCATACACAGCTTTGCTTTTCTATTTGTCATATACCAGCAGTACACACATGTTAGGTTTTAGGTCTTAATCCAGTCAAAAGGGCAAGAAAATCTGTAAGTACAGGTACTAGTGTCCACAGTCTTGTTAACATTTCTGCCTATACATGAACTTGTGCTATCCTTCCAAAACAACAGGTAGAGTTGATAAAATAAAAGCAGTTAAAAACCAAACCAAACCAAACCAAACCAAACCAAACCAAACCAAACAACAAGCCCACAAAGAAGCTCCCAAAAACACCACAAAAAACACCACCCCAACCCTTTTTCAGTCACTAAATGTCTTCAGCATAGTAATGAAAAGTACTTAAAACACTCTCAGTAGTGCTTCAGTAGTTAATGCACTTCTCTATCCTTAACCTAAGGATACGGCATCCCATTTACTTTGGAACAATCCTTTCAGGTACATGCCCTTGGTGAATGATACAGAGCTAAATCGGACTGCTGCTGCAGCTGCTGAACAACCTCCTGAAAACAAAAGGAATAAAAGATTATTTAATTGCAATCCTGTGTAGCTAATCCAGTGCTCTCAGGCTCTCTGCCATGTAATACAAAGTACACAGGTTTGGTCAACCCACTGAGGGTGGTTTCGCCAGTTTTTCTGACTCTGTTGAAGCCTTTGTTTGTTGACCTTCACAGAACCAGTACTGCTCTGTACCTTAACAGGTCTTCCAAGACACTGATTATATGAGTTATCAGGAGAATGGTGACAGGGAGGAATATGTGTATAGGAAGATTATATTAAGGCACATGAAAAAAGGTGCTAAAATTCAGGAGGGGAAAAAAAGGACAGATGGATTTTTTAGCAAATACTGTTGCTTCACATCTCCTCGGCTCCATAAGGGAAAACATTTTCTACTAAAAATAGTAGCTGGACTGAAAAGGTACCAATCTATATGAGGGTATAAAATGAGGTGTGAATTACTGAAAAAGGCAACTCAAACTGTGTTTGCCAGAAAACAGCCAGCATATCATACCAGGAGGATGAAGGTTAATCTGTTGGTAAATGCAAGGTACATGCCTTGGGAAAAGATTTGAACAGCAGAATACCTAAATGATGAGGTGAAAATCTGGCAGTTGTACCTTCAACAACCTACTGAGCACAAAAATATTGGTATAGTACTTCCATTTACTGCTAAGAGCTCTACTTGGGGTTGTTTTTTTGTTGTTGTTTATTTCTTTGGATTTTTTTTGTTGTTGTTTTGGGTTTTGTTTGTTTGTTTTGGGAGGGTTGTGTGTGTGTGGTTGTTTGGGTTTTTTTGTTGGTTTGTTTTTTGGGTTTTTGGTGTTTTGTTTTTTTTTTTTGGTTTGGGGGTTTTTTGTTAACAACCCTCTTTAACTTTCCTTCTTTCTTCCTGTTCACAGGCCAGTCAAAGCACTATCTTATGGCCAGCACACCTCTGTCTGAAGAGGAATTACATGGGTAGATACACAAATAAGCAAGCACAAAACCAGGCATCTATACATGCTATAGAATTATGCATATATACTGCTCTTGTTTCTACCTTTTATGCATTAATCTATCTCCTCTGGCACTGGGACTGAGATAAGTCTGGCTTTTCTTGGTTGGGTGCTTTTAAGTTTTGATGTGCAGTGTTTCAGGCCTAGAGATGAGTCATACAGATATTTGTAAGCACACTATGTAGACCCAAATGCTTAAGGATATGTCTAAGTACTGACATAATTTCAGTAGAATGTGTAGACAGAGAAGCACTGCTAATTAAGATGGTCTATTTTATATATCACCTGTGGAAATGAAAGGAGTTACTCTCAGGTATCAGGAGCAGGCAGGGTTTTGGCTTCGTACCATTTCGAAAAGTTTCCTTCAGGTCAAAATTTAGCAAATTACATTAATACACTTCCTTGAAAATCAAAACATCTGCTAGCATCTGTAGAGAGAGAACCACGTGGTTGCCCCAGAGCTAGCAATAGCTGCAATGGACAGGCATACAGGCAAGTGAATGCTATACATACTGCTGCCTGTGGTTCTGAGAGGATTAAAAGCAATTGCTGTGATGACATTTTCCTTAACAAGTTTCCACTTTACTCACAAGGGAATATAAACCAGTTGTCTTCACTGGAAGAATTGCATCGTGTGACCAGGAAAACACTGGAAAGGAATAGACATAACATGGATGAATTTAATTTTAAAAAAGTTACATGAAGACTGTGGGATATTCATGGGAGAAGCTATTCAGCTTCTTTCCTCTTCTAGAAAGGAAAAGTCTCCCTGTGGTGTAGGCTTAAGGCTCTGGAGTGGGCACAAGTTTATTTCCAGTTTCTCTAATATAATTGATACAACAGACTCAGAAGAGGAAGACTGTAAGGGGAGAGAGGCAGTGGTAATGGAGAAAGCAGTAATGACCCAGTGATAGATCTATTAGTGCCTGGCTGTGTCAGAGAGAGAGGCAAGCAGGGCACCAGCTGTCACAAAGCTGAGAATAGAGCAAGGGAAGGGTGACCTGCAGCAAAACTAATACTGGGGGGAAATGATATAGAAAGCTTGATGAGCTACATATCTTGAAGTGAAGGCATGTTAATATTACTGAAATAGTTGCTTTAAAAGAAGGTTTTCAATAGAAAAAAGAAGCAATCAGTTGTTAATTACAGATTCATTTTCATCTCTTTTCTCTAAGGATTTTCATAAACAAAAGAGATTAATTTCTAATTCCTCAGCAGAAGAATCCAATAATGTTCATTTTCTTTGTCTAGATGCTGACACTAAAAAATAGACTTTTTAGCCCTCCCCACTTGCTCCAAGGCTAGAGAGAGCAAGGAGCATGACATGTCTTATTAGAGCATTCTGACTAATGCAAAGCTGCAAGGTGCATTCATGAAATCTGCTTACTCTGGAAGTTGCATTAAAAAACCAACAATAAAAACAAAACACACACACACAAAAAGAAGAAAAATATAAAAAGATGAAAAATCTGAGGGAGAGTTTTTCCCTTGGGGGTGGTCTGACTAAGAAATGAGTAAGAGCTCTAAATGAGAAATTACAGTAAGCAAAAGAGCATCTTGGGGTATCTGCAAGCAATTGGCGTAAGTGTAATTTTAGTCAGGCCCATGACTAACACGCACATCACTAAACAGTTTGTATGGCATGGCTTTTCAGGTCAACTCGTGGTGTGTAGGCTCACACTCTGGAAATCTCTGTGAAAACTACAAAGGTAACAAAGAGTGTGCAGGCGGAGGAAGCACTAAAAGTTCAGGAAGTAGAAGGATAGGGAGTGATAGTGATACAAATCTAATTGGGTTGTATGATACATTGCTGTCCCATAGAGGCAAGAAGTTCACATGCTCTGAAAGGATAGCAGGCTTCAATAAAATTCAGAACTCTCACAAGATATGGCAGATCTGAGGGAGATATTACTCGGTGTGCTCATGTTTCAGGCTGTTGTGTTTGATTTATGAATCTGAAGGGATGGCTTGCTCGAAGGCAATTGTCCTCACGGTTTATATGAGTTCAGTACCAAACTAAATATACTTTTAGTTATGGATTTACCATAGTGTTTCTTCATTCATCTCAACCAAAATGATAGGATGTGTCATACACATTGGTACTTGTTTATAGTGTGTTTAAACCCAATACAAGAGGGAAATGAAGACTATAATTTCAGTTGTTTACAACCAAGACTGACTGTAAAACGAGAACACAGACCCCCAACTTTTTTCGTGGCATAATTTTGTGCAGGAAAATGTATTAGAAAGGAGAAATTATTTTCCTGATACCTCCATCATTATTGGAATGAAAGTTATTGGAACTGTCATGTGTCCATCTATTTTGAAAGGACCAGACCTAGGTTTTACACAACAGTGTAAAACAATGTCTAAAGCTGAGCTTGTAAACCAAATTACATAGCACTTTGAATAGCACTTTAAGAACTCCACTGGCTAGTTGAAGGAAGAGGGTTGTTTATTATTGCTATTGTTAATGATGATGATGGTGTATTGTTTGCTTCCTGTTGACATAGCAAAGGTATCACTTGAGTCATGAGACTGGGAAGTCATAGAAAAAATTCAGGCTGAGCAAAATGGGTTCCCTCCTGCAACTTATTCCTAATCTATCATATCTCACCAATGTCCCTATGCAATTATTAGTACATGAATTCCTCATCTGTGCCAAGCATGAAATTGGCACAACTGAGTATGATGTCTGAAATTTGCATTTCTTCCTAATTTTTAAGCCTACTTAAAGTGTTTCTTTCATTGAGGAAGGGAAGTAATGAGTATGTTTTAAAGGATAGCCTCAGCTAAACCCTTAAGTAATGAGCATGTTTTGAGAGATAGCCTCAATTAACCCCTGTAGAACAGCAAGAGTCAGGACTGAGAATCAGGCAAAAAATATCCATTGCCATGTCTAAGTGAAAAATGAAAAGTTAATCAGGTAGACTGAAGAAGCCCCTGTGGTCTAAAACCACACAGCTCAGGACTCAGGATGAGGAGACCTAATTCTTACGGGAGAATTAGGGAGACCTAATTCTTACCGGAGAGCTGTAATTCTTATTTTGACCATGCTGCTGAGCAGGAGAGCAATAGCTGAGGACTCTTGGGGTCACATCATTCAATAAAAACAATAGCAGAAAAACAAACCCCCTTCCTTAGACAGGATAAATATTGTTTCCTCATTTATTGCTGCAAAATGTTGCATGCCTTTTGTAAATATTCAGATTCCAGTGGAAGGACTTCTTTAAGTAGCAAAGTGTTGAAGTGCTTCATCTATATAGAAAAAATTAGCTTTTCACTTGGGATGATAATCCTTCCATTCACTTCTCATTGTCTCTTGTCTATTTACATTATAAACTCTTAAAAACAGGGACTACTCTTTTCCACATATGTATGCAACATCCCTCATAGTTCGTCTCCCATTTCAAATGGCATCTCCAATTCTAACTACAGCTAAGCAACAAGAAATTTAAGAACTGTTCTGCAGATGCAAATGATTACTAAGGCCAGTCAGGGACAGAATGAGAAACAGAAATCAGGATTTTCTATTCTCATTTAATTCACAGATTCATAGACTTTCTGAGGAAAGGAGCAAGATATCTTTTGGCAGTATGGCTTTGAGCATATTCTTTCATCTCCAGAAAAAAAAAAAAAAAAAAAAAAAAAAAAAAAAAAAAAAAGACATTTTGACAAATTTCAACTAAGAAAATAAAAATAAGTCCTATAAAACTGTGTCAAGTTTGTGGATACCGTGAACCTACTAAATGGCTGTTGAAATGACTGTAAGTCTCTCCACTTACTTCTGTGAACCCTCAACAAAAACCTTTATGAACTCAAAGAGAGTTCATAACTCCAGAGAGAGTTATGGGAAGTTGCGGGGAACCCTTTTGGTACACGTATCTTGCTCTGCCCTGGGATGAAGTTTCTGCACACAGATGAAAGAGGGTTCAAGAAAAAATAGAAGGGAAGCTCCCTCTTATTACTTTATTTAACAGTTAGAGGAATCTGAGAAACATTCTTGTATGAAATAAATCCTATCCTCACTTACACCCATGCAAATGAAAGCAGCATTTGGCTGCAAGACAAGCATATTTCTTAACTATTTTGAGTGCCATATGCTATATGAGTGCCATATGTTAGCATTTCTTAACTATATATAGCCATTTCAAATGGTACGCCGAGTTAAAGGAGAGAGCACTGCCCTGATCTCCCCTTCACCTCTCCCACCTCTCAGCAGATCTCTCCTCTCCCCCTTCCTTTCCTTTTCTCTTCCTTCTGCACTCCTATCCACCTACAGTCAACTTCCTTCATCTACTTCATCACTTCCTACTATTTTTATTTTAAAACCCCCCAAAATAATAAAATAACCCCCACAAACAAACAAACAAACAAACAAAACCCCACCCAAACTCCAGTATTTTGTATTTCTAAAAAACCTTCTCCACCCTCCTTCCCATCTAACATCTGGTTCTGTTCTCACCCCTCCCTTCCTCCATAAGGCATACAGCATGGGTTCCCATCTTGGCAATGCCAGGGGCATGCACCACATCTGGGATAAGTAGCTAAGGGCTACTTAGTAGCAGTAAGCTTAAGGTACAGTCACTGATCCCACAACCCTCCACCCCATTGTCTCAGCTGCTACTCTCACTCTCTGCTCCCTGCCACTCTCCATCTCTTCAGGACTTCTAGATTTCTTCCCTTTTTTGAGCAGTTGGCTGAAAGCACCTGCCTCCTCTCAGGGCTGGTTCAGCAGGTATATTCCTCCTGGCTACCATATTATATTTTATTTTAAACTTCTTTTATTTCTTTCACTTTCTTGGGTGGCTTTAGGAACTAGCTTTCCCTTTTCAAAACACAATGAGTAGGACAGCCTGACTGGCATAAAAGCACTTAAGCTTTGAACACTGTATGCTGCAGGTTAAACAGCTTCCACTACACAACTGTGTGGCCTGGCACTCCACAAAAGAAGAGAGAAACCACCTCTAAGTGTGTCTCCCTGGCCCCCAGTCTGTATCACCCTTTCACAGAGTTTGGCAGTCATAAAGGTAGTGGACAGGCATTTTCTCTTTCCCTCCGGAAAAGCACGTGGTATAAAGTAGAAATGAACGGGCAGCATCCAGAGGAACCTGCACCTGAGAAGGACCTAGAAAAAAAACCCCATAAAATCTGTGTGACTGAAAAGAAAAAATCTGAGATTTTTCATAACGCTGTGGTTTAACCTAAGCTCACCTATTTTTGCTGTTGCTTTCTTTTCAATTTGGTTGTGGTAATTAATAATTAGAGATATTTTGATCACTGCAGTGGAACAAACACTTGAAAATGTTTGTTCTTCGTAATCTACAACTCCACAAATCTATCCTAGAAGGCAGTGGAGTAAGAAAGGAAATAAAAGCTTACAACACAAGGGAAAAGCCAGGCCCACCATGTTACAAATGTCCCTTCACAACCCATACCAAGTA
Source organism: Phylloscopus trochilus trochilus (assembly GCA_016584745.2). Taxonomy (NCBI): domain Eukaryota; kingdom Metazoa; phylum Chordata; class Aves; order Passeriformes; family Phylloscopidae; genus Phylloscopus; species Phylloscopus trochilus. Next base: position 53,525,333 of record WQNJ02000546.1, on the reverse strand, counting down.
AAGCAGAGAACAAGAAGTATCCCAAGAAAGGAATATTAGGGCAGGGTAAAATTCAAGAACACACTATTGGCACAAAATTATTACAAAATTTATGCTTTTCTTAGCATAGGTCAACATCAGTGTGGTTCAAAGTGTACACAGATTTTTGTGCCACACAGGAATAGATGCCCCTGTTTATACATGAAATAATTGCAGGCTGCTAGTGTCCTCCAGGACCTCTCAACTCCTGATGGCAATGTGAGCCCACCTAAACAGGCTGAAGCAGTAGCTCTGCTCCAGCATTCTAACCCAGCTTCTTTATGCCAGAAAAGTAGCCCTCCAGAGCCCTTCTTCCCCCTCAGGAGCCAGAGCTCTTGATGAAAAAATGTTCCCTATAAGCAGAAGTTCTGGGAAGAGGGAAATACCACAGTATTTTGGAATCCAAATTGGATTGGTCTCCCTTCAGCTGATCCCAATGATTTGTGTAATACACCATAGAGCAAGAACGCTCACCTGAATACCACGTTCTATTGAGGTTTAGCTTCAATTCATACCTTTCGAGGAATTATATTACATTACATGTAGCTCATGTATTTTCAAAAAATGTTGCAATTTATTTGCATATTTTATTGCCTTATAAATATAATCCAACAGTGCCATCCACTGCTTCTCCAAATAAACTTTGCTTACAATTTCTTCCTGAAGTTTTCTTTCATAAGTCATGGCACTATAACCAAGCAGTACGACTGTGTATACATATAGAGTATATATGAATGTGTGGCCAGATGTGGGGGTAAAAAACTTAAAGGGCAAAATCAAAATTGTAGTCTGGTGATGTTCATAAGGGATTACCAGAACTGTCAAACAAAACCCTTCTGCGCTGTAGATAACACCACATTTCATAGTTGGAAAAACCACACTCCAAAGTCATACCAAGAAAGCTGTGTGCATAATTGTATAATACTTTTTGAAGTCAATCCAATAAAATAATGCCTTTCAGCTCAAACTTTCCCCAAATATAATCATTGAGCCTAAAGGAACAGAACACCCTAAGATGAGAAATACCAAGTAATTCTTGCTGATTCTTTGGGATTGCTACTTTGGCTGACAGTGGCCATTACCCAAAAGAACCAAAATTTCAACACTGCAATTCTCTGATGTGTCCTGTGATGGTTGGGCCTCCAGATCCATTGAATCATGTAACGATTGAGTAAGATACATCCAAAAAAGTGGCAAGCATGTTCCCAGGACACCACTAATGGTATTGCCTTTTCAGCAGGAGACTGTAAAAACATAGCTTGAGTTCAATCAAAGCATTGCTATTTTCTCATATTTTGTATGTGCCTTCATGTCACATATCAGATGTTGTACCTGCATGTATACATACACATACACATAGGTAAATACCCAAGCACACACACAAACACCAACTTCCTGTTCTTCCACAGGCACTTATAACTATACAAAGTAGCAATTACTAGTGTACTTATTTTAAATAGCTCTTAAAATTTTGCATCTAGCTCGGTACTTGGGAGCTCTAGTTATATCTTTTACTTTTGTCAAAACAAACCAAAAACTTACGTAAATGGCCAACTGAACATTTCTCTTTTATGAAAAATCATTACCATATGGGCCTACAAAGGTTTTCATGGTAGGACATAAAAGAAACTACAAGTCAAGCATTCACTGAATCAAAAAATCCAACAAGTGACCTACAAAGTCATTCCCAGATAGCAAATGACATGATTATCTTTCATTTTATATTCAAGTTGGATCTGAATTTGGGGGCCACTAACAAATGCTGCATTAAGCAATTATTCTGTCTCTGCCATGAAAACTTGATGCTATGGTAACACAGTTATGCACAATTCACAGAAGGAAGTTTCCAAATCAGTGGGCAACCAGATTGAAAGCAAACAACAACAAAAAAATACTACAATTAAGGGTTTTGTGTAAAACCTGTGTAAAAACTCCCAGGCAGGGAACTACATCTGGAAATGAATCAGCAGCCTTAGTGTCAATAAAAGACAACTATTACATATGGGTTTACCAACTTTGCAAGGATGCACATGGACATACACCACATATCAGCTGCTTACAAGTGATCTATTGATCACCTTAACAAAGATGAAACCAAAGCCAGCATTGTTGTATATCTCCATTACACTTCTTGACACTGTTTAATTTGGTTTCCTAACCCATTTCTTATCAAAATACAAGTACCTACACTTTATCCTCTGAAAGCAAATTATGACCAGAAAGGACTTACCAAGTCTTGTCCCAGGGGATGAGAAAGAACCTCTGGGTGTGTGCAACTGGGAGCAAAGTGATTTAGTGGTAGGTTTTTTTAAAAAACTTAAAAGGATCATATTTATACAAGTATTACTTCTGCCAATATCTCTCACTACAGTAAATTTATCTAACCCTTGAATCATCAATAGCACATGAAAAAAACTACAAACATCTATCTGGACAATTCTGAGCCAAAACTCAGGCACATGGACTTGTATATTCTGTCATCGGGAATAAAGCATTGCAGTACGTTCCTTCTATAGTTCAAAGAAATTAATAAGAAAATTATGAACGCTTTAGTGTCAGCAAAGGAGGCTACAAAAGCTGCCTGGGCTTACACTGCTCATGACCACAGCTTTGCCATATGCAGTTAAAAAATAGTAACTCTGATTGACAATATTTATCAGTTTTGTTTATGTGAAACTAAAAGGAAGACTTGTAATACACTGTAGAATGTCTAATCTGACACTGTATTGTATACTTGGAGGGAAAACAGTAACAAAATGTGGGAAGTTCAGTAGCTAAATGCATGGTTTATGACTGAGAAAACTCTTTCAGAACAAAGGCTCTTTTTTTCCTATCATGACCAGGGCCATGTTTAAAAGATGAAACCCAGCATGTTTATGAGACAGTAAAATTTTGGAAAATTATTCCTCAAATATACAGACATATATATACACACCTAACAACTAATGAAAAGCCTTTTCAGTCCCAAAGGCCATGCAGAAAGAAGAAATAGCCTTCCCTTCCTGCTTCTTTTTATTTTGTTGGTCAGACAGACAGATTATTTATATTACTCAACTATTTGTAGTGAGGAGAGTGGCAAAATGCTACCACAGCCATGGCAGACAGCACACTAATGCAGACATGAATCCAAAGGTCACATCCTTAGATGGCCTCAGCTGGAGCAGCTCTGTGGATCTGAAAAAATGAGAAACTGAAAAATAAGCCAAACAAATTTCCACAGATCTTCAAAGGTTCATGGAAGACATCGCTGGCAGGGATCTGAAGACACTATTCAGCATATATTACTGACCAAAGGGAGGATCACATTTCGTTAACCAAAAGTCATTAGCTATTAAATATAATGGTTCAGGAACATTCTTCAGCTCATTCCTAAAATTTGCTAGAAGCAAGAGGGATGTAAGGAAACATTTCACTCTCCTTATCTTCTCTTCAAAATACTCTCTGCTCACTGCCACCAGACTCTGGAACAGAAGACGTTCTGGTCACCTGCTATTCTTGTCCTTTCTCCTTGGAAGACTTTGAAGTAGCCTCTTTAAACACTGTCCCTCCCCTTGGCTCTGGAGTTTATAATTTCTAATGCAAATCTGTCTCTCTTTCATCAACAGAGTATGCAATAAAATCTCAAAGACCACCAACATCACAAGTTGACAGCAAAGCCAGACTGGTAAAATGATTAATTTATGTACAGAGAGTTTACGATCTATCCATAATGAGGCATCCAGTATGTGCTCACAATCAGATGCAGCAAACAGATGTTGGGTATAAAGGCATACAAGAAACTAAAGTTCAGAGGAAAAGACAGAAGTGGTGCCAAGGAATTTTTTTTTCCTTTTCATAAAGATTCAGGGAGATAAAAGTTCTCCTTCATATATCTGGGAGATTGCAGTGCAAAAAGCTATAAATAAGTGGGAGAGGTATTCCTGTCACTTGACCTTTATTATTCAATGGCTAGCCTTCCTCTTCAGTGAGAGAGAAGACAGTCTAGCTTGCACTGACAGTCCAGGCTCTAAGGAGCTGGGGTTGCTTTGTCAGCAAATCTGGCGTACAGAATACCAAAATCTGCCCTTAGATACACCTGCATGGGTCACTCCGCTAAAAATCACTCAGTAATGTTTCTTAATCTTCCCAAGCACCAAGAGTATTGCCATATCAATGCCAGGCAGAGGAAGACAGCCCACAGAACAATGAAACAGTAGGTTCTAGCTCTAGAAGTAACCTCCCACGGAGTAATTTTTCCCTTTTAAACCCCTGGCAGGCAAGGAATCCATGGCAAGGCAAGTCTTATATTATCAATGTCAGTGACAGAGATCTGGCCTTGTAAGCCATTATCCAGCCCAAAACCTTTATGAAGGTCTTCAACTGGCAAAGAAACAATCACTAGAGAATCCCTGCACAACACTGATAGTCTGCACAGCTGTGCTTTGGACACATTGCAACTCAAGACAAATGAAAGATTGGAAGCTCACTGTCTGCCCCAGCACATAGGAACACAAACTTTCAGGAGTCATCTGCGTTTTCTGGGTTGCATTGAAACTCTAAATGGTAATCTCACCTTAGGTCACAAGGATGGGCTTTTTGTGGGATTCACGCTGCATGGTTACCACTGTCCAGTCCGTATTTGACAAGGTTTCATCCATTCTGTGATCTAGACTTGCAGTTTCTGTGAAGGTCGAATGGTATCTCTCAATAAATGATAAGGCTGGCACTTATTTCTGTCAATGCCTTGTGTGACAGCACCATGAAGAGCTTACCGTCAAGATTAGGCTTTCAGTTTAAAATACATATTTCCTCCTCGCTGCTGTGGGAGGATTTCTTTTTTTCCATTGCTATATCTCCAGCATTTTTACAGATTTATACTGCTCCAATATATTTTTCAGTCTTATAGCTGTCAATGAGGATCAAGTTTAATCTTCATAACAAGCTATTGTACATATGCCTAGAAAACTACAGGCAACATGTGCTCAAATCCACACCTGTGAAACAAAATTACTCCAAACGTGTTTTCTTTTTCTTGTCATTTTGAGTGTTGTCCTTTAGGCTTTGGTAGACACTCTGCAATTTGTTATTGCTGTGGGAGGGAACTGTTTTTGTTAACATGTTATAAATGCACAGCTATCAGAAGTTTAAGTAGTGGAAAAGGAAGGGCTGCTTCTCTTCGCTATCTCAGGAACTACAGAGTCCCTATATTGTGCCAAATGTTATCATTTTGCAGAAGATTGCTATAAATTTCTCACACTCAGCCATCTTATGCGGCAGCACTTGTACAGAGAATGGAAAATTAATAATAAGCTCTCCCTCAGCTCAATAAAAGGTGTACACCTGCCTTTGATTTTGACAAATTCCATGTTTATAAGAACTGAAACAATAGGAGAATATGATTAATTTATAAAGAAAATCTTATCAGCTAAGCATCATAGGTAGAAGAAAATTGCTGGAGCAGAACTAAGACTTCTTGCTTAGAGAAATAAATCATAATATAATAGCTTCAAACATCAGACAGAAATGGTGGCTTTATTTATGTGAAGAAAACGATGATTATATCAATTTTTTTTAAAAATCAGTTGTAGGATATTTCTGATAGAGGCTGTGGATAAATCAATTATCAAAATGAGATTTCATGTATTTCATGTTAAGAGGACTAGTTTCACATCTGTCAATTACTGGGAAGAATAAACGGCTTGATACTCTGACCTTTCCTTTCTGGTGTTCTACAGATCCTGCATTAGACATATAATCAGCTTCACTTACATGTGCAATACCAGCAAGTTCAGTGGAAATGTAAAAACTCTTTGATTACTGTAGGGGAAAGACTCTCATCACTCCTTTGAATCTGAATAGAAGTTTATATTTACTGAAAGTTAATGCCATCCTAGATGATTTGGTTCATTATAGGACTGTTATATCATTACCCATCATAAAAAGTAACCAGTGGTATTTTCCAAATCTCAGAGTCATTTAGAAGCTCAAATTTCATTTATCTGAATCATATTTACAGGAATTCATGCACTCCTAAGGCCTTCAAGTGGTTTTGAAAAGTATAAACAGACTAGTTTCTTCCAGACCTTAAAAAAGTGCATTTAAACTAGCAGAAATGTCATTAAACAATTGTCAGGTTTGCCTTTTTCTGTGTTTCCCTCTTAAAGTGCAGAGGGAAAAAAAAAAAAAGGTGTTAATGAACCTTTCAATAATATTGTACTATAAATGGTTATTTTCTTCAATATTTGTATAAATGCATATATAATCAGATAAAGGCACCAAAATTTCAGGTGAAGCGTACTGCAGTTTATTGTTCTGACCTGTTCTTTCTGCAATGCTATTTGAGAAAAAGTAATTATATTTTTTTAAAAAATATGACAGTTAAAGAAAAGATTAGTCTTGCATTATATGACCATGTGAGTTCCACCAAAGTTGTGAGAACATGCTCTGTTATATCAAAATGTCACTGATGTCATTAAGGAGGGATGGCAGCTGTTTCAAGTTTAAAATTGCAACAGAGCTCCCACTGGACTCAGTTTGGACCCTACCAAAAACATTCCACTAAAAGGAGGTTTCCCTTGTGCAACCACAAGGGGAACAGCAGAAGAAAAAAGATTTTGTACAATCAGGACCTATGGTCATGTTTCCTGTTTGGGTTGCAAAATGTTGGCTTTCTTTTTCCTTGCAAAAAGTGAACAACTTCTACTTCCACATTCAAGACCTACCTTTCATTTTGAAGTAGGGAAAAAAAAGTAACAAATCTGAGAAAAAAAGTAACAAATCCATGGTATATAGGGCAAGTTTAGATGCTTTGGTGTCCTTCCTACCAGACTGCTGCCGCAAAAATCAGTTCCATGCTGCTTTCAGTTTCCCAAACTTACCCTGTTTAGCAAAGTTTCCTTGGTAATAAGGATTCAAGATTTTCAAACAGTCATTTTCTCATATCAGTTTCCTCCCAGTGAATTTCAGCTTCCTTGCTCATTTTCAGCCAAATATGACAGAATGGTGGGTGTGAAAGTGGCATGTGGAGTCCATGTAGGAAAGGTTGCAGCACATATCTTTACCATACATTAGAGCATACAGAGAGTAGACTCACGGAAATGAGAAGAGCAAGAGAAGTCCTTTAGAGAGAACTCTGTGGTAAGCAAGACTCTCTGGGTTGTGCTATTCATGAACTAGTAGTTTTATGAAACATGGATTTGACCATTTGGCCCTCATTTCCATATAAACAATGTAGATACTTCCCTGTTCTTTGGAGCTGAGCATCACTGCTTTGTCTTTTCTTGGATTAACTCAATATTTCACATGCTATTAAAAGTGAACCTGAAGGGGCTGCAGCGTGTCCCGAGAAGATCCAAGGGAGCCAGGAAGAATGGATGCGCTTATGTATGTCTAACTAGGAATTTGCTTGGAATCAACACTTGCAATATTCCTTCTCAAGGGTTAGTAACAAATGTTTAACACAGGTAATCACACAGCCTTTTAAAATCAAGATACTGGTCTACCCTAACACTGAGAGGAAAAAATACTACCAGCAAAAAAGTTTTATAAGAGAAGCTAAGTCTAAAGGCAAAGGAAAAAAATAAAAAAAAAATAAAAATCCACAGTCTTTGGTTTAGGTGAAAACCAAGGAGAGCAGAGCCAGGCAGACTCTGCTACCTCATATTCTAGACCAAAGCCCAGCCCCATCACATGTCCTGTGTGAACCAGACCCGGACAGCTCTCTCCTCTCTCTCTCCACAGAATGGTTTAAAAAAAATATTTAGTGTCCTTTTGATCTTTTGGCTCCTTGCCTCGGCATGTCTTATGACTTCGGCCGGAACCTGGAAAAGCATCTTCCTAATTAATAGCTCAGGAATTATTTCAGACTGCCACCCACCAGGACTGTTTAGCTGGATGGATTGTGTGACCTTTCAGCTGCTTTTCTTCAGCTTCTTCCCAGGGTGCTGCAAGGGACCAGTTTGTGGCTGTGTCCACAGAAATCTTGCCTACTCCGGGCAACCCCTGTTATACAGTGACCCTAAAAAAGACCTACTAGGCCCTGCACCACCCAGCTTTTCCCATGCTTCAGACACCAGCAATGCCCCATTCCTTCTTAAAATACTTTGTGTGTGGGGAGTAAACAGCTCTGTATTCAAGACCTAACAGATGAGCTCTTTCTAAGCTTCCTTTCCCAACCTTTCAGACCAGAAAACTGTGTCTGCTTCTAGTAAAGTGCTTTCACATACAACATCACTTATAAAACATACTGTTAACATTTATTTGTAGGGCTGTATACAAATATGTGAAGAAGATTCACAGACTGATATAAACCAGAAAACAATACCCCTATGCATTAACAATAATTTTGTTGTCAACACTTTTAGATGAAAACTGATTTTGATAATCTCTGGGTTTTCTTGTTGTTCGTCATATCTGTAAGGAACCTCAATTTTAAAATTATGGAATCTTGTTTGCCAAAGCACAAGCCCTTTTAAGGTATTTTTAATGGATCATGAAAAGCATAAGACATCTAAAACAATTAGTCACTCCCAAAATATCTTGACCATTTATGTAACCCTATTTTTCTGGTTGTGAATACTTGACCAACCTTGTGAACCCACACACTCAAATTTACGGCATTTTTTGTAGGTTTGTCTGTCTGCTTGTCTGTCACACAACAGCTTAGGAATGCTGCATTTACTCAGTTCAAAATGTTAGAGACTATTCCAGATGCTCCTAGCCAAGGAAAACCAGCACAACAGTAATGGGGAACACAAAGAACCTTCATCATCTGCTTTGTGCTTCTACCACTCCCTCTCAGGTCAAAGGTTTAGCTGACAACATTCATTAATGCTTTCTGAAATAACAGTATCACTCCCTCATCTCTTTCCATCCCATCTTTGCAAAAGAGCTTATTATGCAGTCCCCCAAAAAATAATGGGAGGAAGGATGTGCAAGAGAAGAGACACAAATGAAGACCTTCACAGGAAGAGACAGTGGGAAACAAGTAGCAGAATGAGGAACCACAGTATGTACCTCTCTATGGAAGCATGATTTGTAGTGTAACAGAGACGGAAAGGCCTGGAAAAGGGGAGTGCAGGGGCGGATTAGGGTGGAGAGTAACTCTGGGGTGAAAGTCTCCAGGCCAGCAGGTACAAATGGAAATAACACAAACACATATTGTAAAGAGTTCTAAAATTTTCCTTCAAAAGTCAGGTCAAAACTGACAGCTTAGAGGACTTGATAGTAAAATGTTGGAAACAAGGGGCAGTGTTAAATAGTTTTGGGGTACAATTATATTTCCATGTTATTTGCAAGGAAAAATGGTGAAAGCATTATAAGAAGACGTACCTAGTGTCCCATTTCATGACTTTTTTTTCCCAGTCACTCAAGCTAAAGCACACTTAGCCTTGAGTCCTGATCCAGAGAGCTTTGACTTTGTAGGGTTCTTTCAACAGTGGGATAAATATCTTCTCAGCCATAAGCTTACCACCTTCAGCAAAGAACCAAGAATATTTGTGGCCAGCATTTTTTATCGCCTAGCAGAAGACAACATTCAGTTTGTCATTACACATTTAGTCTAGGATACCAAATTAGCCCAGTGTAGGAAACAGAGTCACATACTTGACTTTCACATGTTTAACAAATGCTCAGAAGAAAAATTACCTAAGGTCTGTACTACACAGAAGCCCACAGAAGATGAAACAACCTGATGGAGCTAATGACTACATGCTTCCAGTGATTATGTTTTCAAAACTTAGAACACTGTGTACATGTAAAAAGCTGATGGACACACTTGACATTTTGATATGGCAAAAAAGAAAACATACAGATGAACTTTCCATAAATACTGTGCAAATCTCTGTTTTGTCCACACAAATCTGATAAGTTTGCGCACAGCAAGGAAATTGCAATGCTGCAAGCTGAATCATGCAAAGTTTCACAAGTAGATGGTTGTTTTGCTGATATGTTTGGAAGATAGATTGGAGACATGGGCTTTAAACTTTTGTCTCTCTAAGCCAATCCTGAGATGCTTTGTGGTTACACAGGTAAGCATAATTATTAACTTTATAAGTACTCACATCCTGTTGCCGTATCCCCAAGGAATGTAAGATCTGTCTCTAGCACTACTGGTATTGAAAAGAACAGTATGAAACTTGCCTGAATAAGCAGCAATAAAGTCAGTTGCTCAGAAATTTTGATTTCCATCATTTAACAAATTACTATTACTAGTTTAAAAAAATAAGTGATCATTTAAAACCCTCTTCTAAGGTATTACAAACACTCATTAGAAGATCGCCTTTCTTGAAATGAGTGTTCTGAACTGAGCACGGGGTTACACCTACCAAGTGCACTCTTGATTTCAGCTGTCTGGAGCTTATGCTGTCTCCACAGCACAAACTGATCATTTCAGCTGTGCAGTGCATTGCAAAGAGGTGCATGCTAACCTTGGCAAACTCAAGACACCTGACACAACAGACACCCAACACAGAGAAATTCGGATGTCTCCTCAGCACTCCTATTTTGGGTTGGCCAGCAGCCTGGAGGTGCCCTAAGGTTCACAGGGCAGAAAAAATGGGCTAGAATAATATTTCCAATGTGTTTGGTCTCATACTAGATTTTCTTTCTGTGCTGAAGTCCTGCTTGAAATAGAAGGGTGTTTTTTTGGGAGTGGTAGGTGTGCCTGTCACATGGAAGTGTACACTAAAGGAGCAGGCTGTTTAACTTACATTCTTCTCTTCATCACTTTTCTGTAGGACTACCTCTGCTGAACTCTTTTTGTCAGATTATCCTCCTGACATATTTCTGGCAGTTCCTCTTCTGGTTGGCTTCGCCAGCCATCCTTCCCCATCTCTTTTTTTTTAAACTCTGAATACATTCAGATGTTTTTCTGTTCTCAGATTAATTTTTGAGGATTAATTTTAATTTTCAGCCCTTGTATTTTGCCTTCCATAATTCAAATTAAGATCTCACTTCGGATATTATCTGCTGCTTTTAAACTTGGCATTGTATTACTAACACAGCTTGTTAATGGAGACTTTCTAAAAACAATAACTACTGGTGCTTGCAGTTGGAACCCTGTCATCTTAGTGCCCTTGGAAACCAGGCCCACCCTGCCCCAGATGAAGAAGTAAAACTAATGCTCAGAATTCAAAAAGCCGATTTGGGTCCTCTTCACACATATACCAGTCACCTCATCTTTGAAGGAAGGAATCATCAAATCTCAATCTCATGGGCAGCTGAAAGCACTGACCCTCTGGTGGACATTGGGCTGACTTTGAAATCTAGGATGGGACAAGTTCAGATTTTTTTCACACATTTTGTGTACTGGCAGCCCCTATGTTAGTTCTGCAAGTAATGCAATGCATCTCTCTTAGCTTTTCCATTAACTGACCACCCATTTGCATGTAGCTTGGTCCTCTTGGTCATATATGTCTTTTTTCTCCCAGTGGTCAAAAATCTCAAAAATCAAAGGGAAGATAGACAAAAGCATCTTGATACTGAAAGACCTCAGTTAAAGCTCCAGGCTGGGATTTTGACAGGATATTATGCTTGAATCCTACTGAAATGGGAACAGAGTTATCTTAGTCTCCTAAAGCACACAAGCCCATCAAAAGATGACAAAATCAAAGATGATAACAATTTTTATAAGTCTCATTTCTTCCCAAAACAGTGTGAACAATGACACCATGGCTGAAGATTCAAGAAAATCAATGTTAACTTTAAACTGCCATTGTTGTTACTACAAGCCCTTAATTTTTCCAGTCAGACTGGTCTGACACATTAGGAAGAGCTGTTCCAGTGACAAAGCCACTGCTGACATTAAAGCAGCTGATAATACTTTTGCTCTTATAATGTTATTTATAATACTTTTGCTTCTGACAGGCTAAGTGTTGAGGTGGTTGTTGAGGAGGATCTGGGAGACCTTACAGCAGCCTTCCAGTACCCAAAGGGGGCTTACAAGAAGGATGGACACAGACCTTTTGTAAAAGGGCATGTAGAGATAGGAATAGGGTAATGGCTTCAAGTTAAAGAAGGATAAATTTAGATTAGATATTAGGAAGAAATTCTTTACTTTGAGGCACAGGAACAGGTTTCCCAGAGAAGTTCTGGACACCTCATTCCTGGAAGCATTTAATGCCTTGGTTGGATGGGGCTTTGAACAACCTAGTCTAGTGGATGATGCTAACCCAAACATTTCAATGACTCTATGATCACCACTGATGTTTTTATCCTATTCTTTTCAGGCTAAGGAGCAGCCATAAAGACTATGTATTTTGTAGTGTTAAATGAGGGGAAGGAACTCTTCCACCTTTTGCCCATGTTTCCAATTTAATTTCTGCATCTTTACAATTTCTTCCATCCAACACATGGTCCAACCAGGGGGGGAGGTAAAAACATAATGTAGCCTGCTTTCTTAGCTGAGCCCAACACATAAACTACAATTTCAGATTCAAGCAATAGCAGTAAACAGTCATTTTGAACAGAAATTACTACATAACAGAGCAGATGAGTTCAGGATGAGGGGAGAGGAACTTTTCTTCATAATGGAAAATTAACTCAGAAAAGGTGGAAATTTTATGAGACGTTAAAATGCAAAATGAATATCCGTTGGTTCTTTGCCTCAGAACTCATCCTCCCCTGGCTTTATTCTGCAGATAGGAAGTAGGAAACAAAAATGAAAATATTTCTGGCATGAACAGAGTTAAGAGAGAAAAGGGCAGGGGGGCGGGCAGGGGTAGAATGACTACTAGAAGTCCATATTTCCACATCTGCTTTCAATTATACTTTATGTCAAGTCATTTTATTATTTGACAAAACCAATCCAAGGAATTAAGCTTTTGTCGGATGCCTTGAAATGTCATTAAGTGTTCAAACACAAACATACACACACAAATAAAGTCACATTTTCCATCCAATATAAACGTGATTACAATCCTGAAGAACAGGAGGAACAAGATGTTACCAACTTGCAAACCACCACTTCCCACCCTCCTGCCAACCTTGTCCTCTCACATAAGGCCAAAGCCAGGGTGAGGTCCCCCTTTCTCCAGCACAACCCAGGGTACATGAGCTGGGACCAGCAGGAGGAGGAAATGGGGTAGCAAGCACTGCCCAGACAAGACTGGGAAGGAGGAGAGAAGAAGTGTCCATTTACAAGTTATAATTTTGTCAACAATCCAAATTTGGTTTTAAATTAAATATTAGCAATAAACTCAGAGAGGAAAGATTTCCAAACTGCATGACAAAGGAAGTGCTGGGAGCATATGTCTTTTCAACAACTCAGCAGATGTCTCTCTTTCCGTCCCAGTTATCCCAGCCCATCCATTTAAGGTTCTCTATACTTTTAAGAGCCGTAGCCCTCAGACTGCTGTTTGTATATTAGCTCCAGAAGAAATCCCTAAAGAACTTCTGATGCTTTTACACAACCCAAAGTATGCCTTTGGTGGAAGGAGCAGAAGTGTTTAACACATTCTGCTGAAAAAATGATGAAAAAAATCAAACCCATTGAATGTGCCTCCCACTAGAAACCCCAAAATGGGCATTTGACACCAAGGGTCAACTAGTCACTTTAAAAAAATTAGGAAAATTAAAAAAAACAAACAAACAAACACACCAGAAAAAAAATTGCCTCTGATCACTTAATTGGTAGCTCATTTTAGAAAACACCATTGCTTTACTGCTCAACAGGATTGTGATCTCATGATAACAGCTGAGGAAATAAAACCTCTGTTTCTTTTGGCATTTTTCTCATTTCAGGATCTGCAGTGTTGGTAATGTTTTTCAATCTTTGTGCTGATATTACTGCAGGCAATTCTCTGACTTTTCAGTATCTTATCAAAAAGGCAGCCTGATGAGTCCACCACTGTCACCTATTTGGGCCGTAAAGCATAATCCTGGTCTTGAAGACATTCCTTCCTCTGCTCTATAGACTCTCCCGTGCAAACTTTTGCTTCAATAATTTTTTGACAGAATAAGGGCATAAGCCGTTCTTTCTTGAGTGACAGTCAATGGTTTGCAAAACGAGATTTCTCAACCATCAGACAGCTTTCTTTTATACATTTGTATGTAATCTATTTTTTCTCCTTTTAAGTATAGGCTGAAAGTCTTCTGCTGCTGCTAATATAACCCCAGGTCCCACATCCCAGTCTTTGTTCCCTCAACTCCACGTGCCAGCTCCATATACCATGGTGCTCGTGCTTTTATTTTTCCTGCCTTTCCACAGTGACCCATGACCATTGTCCTTCTCATATCCTAAGTAATATACATGAAGTCCAAGCTTTGATAGACATGTTTATGACAGTAAATTGATCACTTGACTGTACTGCACATGGAACAATGGGGTTGATCCCAAGCAGTAAAATACAGATCTTAGCACACGATCCTGAAACATATCCCAGTGATACTGCCATCACATCTGTGGTGTAAAGCATCAGGATTTATTTAAAACCAATTCAGGTTTTAGAAGAGAAGCCCTAGCAGTCCAGTCACCTGAATGAGTAAATAAATAAATAAATCTCCAAGAAACTATCTTATGTTGGAAATTTAAAAAGTCTATCTATCCTTGTTAGTAATTCTACGGGTCTTTTCTAGACAAAAGTTGGCGGGGGGAAGAATAAATTCAAGGGACATGATGGAAAATAAGGGGATGGACACTGCTTTAATATACATCTAATTTCACTAAGAATAGGAGTATTCAAGTCTAAGATTTTAGAAATTAATAGAAGGAGTAATTGCTTCATGTTTGGTTGGGTTTTTAAAAATTCTAAACAGGGAGGTGAGAAGACCTATCCCAAAATACAAGCTTAAATAATATGTTTGTCTCAAAACCCAAGTGCCTCCTACTCAGGACCTAAATAAGGTCTTCAAAATTACTTGTCAATTCTTTTTAAACCTGTCTCTAGATCTTAGCCTGTAAAGTGAGCTGTCCATCCAGAGGTGCTTTGAGGTCTTCCAGACAGATTGGAAAGGTTCATCCAATTTCTTGAAAGAAGTCACTGCAACAGCATGATTTTTACCTTTTCAGAAAAGCTCCAAATGGAAGACGAGCTTCCTTTTGAAAGATCTTAATTAGTCAGGAGACACTGAACATCAGAAACTTGTTGCATTACAGCAACCCACCCACTTTTGCTGATTGGAAACATATAGAAAAAATACATTTATTTCCCCTTTGGGACTTTTCATATATCCCATCCCTAATTTCATCATGCGTTCTTATTTTTAAATACTTAAAGAGACTGCAAAGTTTTCAGGGTAGAGAAAGTATCTGTAGAGTGTTACTGTCCACGCAAAACATCCAGACACTAATAGAATAGGAATAAGTGATTGTTTTAATAAAAATTACAAAATATATCAGAAGTGGGGGACCAGGAATTACTTAGACACATGGAACAATTGGAAGTAATTTACCATACTTGAGATGCTTGTGTGTTGCATAAGGCATTCTCTGGTTACAAATATTGCTAGTTTTGACTGGAAGAAGAGAGGAGAAGGTAGCAATTTCCAGTGTCCTCTTGCTGATTGTGCTCACACCATTTGTCTCTTTTGACTACTGCATAAACAATGCTTGAAAGCAAAAGCACAGATATGGGGTAGGTTTGATTGTTATTATACTTAATTCCAAGGTGCCTGTACATGCTCAGGCTGCAAGCACCAGAATACAAAAAAATACTCAGAGAAGCCACTTGAACAGTAAGAGAGGAAAAGAAGATGAAGCAAGAGGCAGGGGGATAAACAACGCACACACACCCCCCCCCCCCCAAAAAAAAAAAGAAGAAAAAAAAAAAGAAAAAAACCACAACAAATGAAACATCAGGCAGCGAGTGCAGCTCCAGAAGCCCTGGGTGGAAACATGGCCTGTAATTGTCTGTTGGGCAATGTGGCACCAAGGCTTTGTTTGGGACCAAACAAACTGAACTGGGGGGTGGGGGACAGAGGGGGAAATCTGTTTGTGGGTTGCATTCCTTTAATAATAAAATCATGACTCACTGAATGACTGACAAAGTTATAAATTAAATGGTAGTGTGGTGAGTTATCTCACACCTACCTTGGAATACAGTCAGGAGGAAGAGTGGTTTTCAAGGGATGAAAACAAAGTCGTTGAAATAGAAGACTAGAACTAATGGGGAATTAAGTCACAGTAAACATTCATGGTGTACTTCTGAGTTTTGGTATGGTCTCATATACCGTATCACCTTCACTCAGGAGTATGTGTGCAAGGTAGGATGGTTGCAGAAATCCTCTTATTACAGCAAGGATTAGTGGTCTAACTTTACAAAGCAATATTATTTAGCAAGGCTAAAACCAGTTGAATTCAAGAACTTGCATGAATTCTCCTCTGCTGGAGAGAACTCAGTCTTTAACTGGAATAATGTGTTGCTGCTCCACTACACCAATGCAGCACTGCTACCCTATTCCAAGTGAGAATGTGGCTGGGTCACACCAGGAGAACATGGTGATGAGTCCTTTTCAGAGATCCAGGCATGGGAGATGGCACAATTTAGGTGGATGTAACCCTTCTCTTTCCCGTTAATCTCTAACTCTTGGAGACAAAGTTAGAGGGCGGTGATAACCCAGGAGAAAAGATAAAATTGGGAAGGAGACATTTAGAAGGGCTGTCAGAAATGAAATGTTTGCACAGGACACAGTTGGTGTTTTAGAGGTGGCTCAATGCAGCTAGACTGCTATCAGACAGGAAAAACCTAAGTAGCCTGACCTTTTAGAGCTACTCACCAGCATCTTTAAAATGGATGAGTTTGTATAGTGAATTCTCTACTCCTAGCCCTGTTAACTAAACAGTGCTTTGAAAATGGGCCAAGATGTAGGATGGTGAAGAACTGGGAAGCCAGTTAGAGGGCAAAATGCAAAATAAAATGAAAACCTAAAACAAGGGAAAATGAACATATTCCCTTGTGCCTGTAACACACAGAGACATCAAAGAAAGCAGGTGGTGCCAAATGACTTTTGGTACCAACTTTGCAGCCAGTACTATTTACATAAAAGTGAATTGACAGAAGTGACTTCCCGTGTTGGTCTCCCTAAGTGACTTGAGTCACATGGACATGAATGAGATTTTTCTCTCAAAGAAAGCAAGTCATTTGACAAGAGGGGAAGCAGAATCTACCTGTCTGTAATAAGATCTGGAGTAAGCCATCTTATTAACTTCCTTAGCATGATGTCAACTGCATGCACTGGCAGTGTGCCTGTCATGACTCCAACCTTAACAAGCGCCAGAGTGGGAGACAATTCTCTTCTGCACGTTCTTGGTCTTGTTCTCTTTGCTCAGGACAGATCCTGTCTCCAAGGACATACTCACATGCATTTTTCAGCCCACAGCACTCCAGCTTATCTGCAGTATTCATGTGTCTCCTCTCACAGGGCTAACACCTCAGATGCATTCATTTTCCATGCTTTTAGCCCTATTTCACAGTGAGGTAGTTGGAGCAATGCAAGGACCACTGCTCAGGTGATCATCTGGAAGCCTCAAGCTGTGCCCCCTGCCCAAGACCAGTGCCCTGTCAATTGAACTTTCTTCATCCCAAGTTTAATGAAACTCAAGTATTTACTTCAGGAGACAGTCCCACCTGATTTACTTACCAGCCCTACAAGCAGAACATGATCTTTCAAAGTGGAGCCTTATTCTGAGTGCAACAAAGAACACTCTGGTACTTGACACACACATTCCTGACTGCATGTATGTACTGTGCTCTCTCTTAAGACTCATGGGGTCAGAGGTCTGGTCTAACCCTAAAAGGCAGAATACGTTCAAATAGGGCAAGGTAGATCCTATTTCTGCATATTCATTTATTAAATTCAACTGTCCTGTAGAACCCTGTAAGGCTGTCTTCACTTTTTACTAAATAGGAATATACTTTAAATGTTCTGCTCTAAAACAGAAGGCACACAAACAATAATCAAGGATTAACCAGGGTGCTATAAATTTAGACACTCATTCACTCAACAGCAACCTGTAGATATCATCTTCTTAAACAACTAATTTTCTATTTGCCTAGTTAGAATTTTGGATCGGATTTCCAATTGTTTTTTTCCTTACCATGGTCTTTTTTTCTTTTTTTTTTTTAATTTACTTAAGTCAGGAAAGCCAGATGAAAGCTTCAGCTAATCACTCTATCAACTGAATAATGAGGCTGGCACAAGTGAACAGACATATTTTGGGTCTCTATAAGCAGAACAGGAACCAGAATCCAATTCATAATTTTGTTTGCTGTATTCTAAGCTGTTGTTATGGAAATGGAGGTAAAAATCAGTAACTATCATAAAATCATAGAATCATAGAAGGGTTTGGATTGGAAATGACCTTAAAGATACAACACACCTCTCCATGTGAGGGACACTTTCCACTAGACCTGATTGCTCAGAGCCCCATCCAGGCTGGCCTTGAGTATTTGCAGGGGTGGGGCATCCAGAGATTCTCTCGGTAACCTTTTCCAGTGCCTCACCACCATTTGGAAAAATTATTTCTCCCTAACATCTAATCTAAATCTCTCATCTTTTAGTTTAAAACCACTCTAGTCCTATTACTATCTGTGTCTATAATTATAGAATGCCTGATGGCAGCATAGTGTTTAGTTTTCATTTGAACATACATTTATTATTAAAATTAGAGCCAGGCAAAGCCTAGAGCTAAAAAATCATCTAGTGTGTGCTATAGGTGGTTATCAACTTTATCATTCCCTTGCTGGTGCAAGTGAAATATGAATAAGGATAGGAAAAAAGATCTACACTATTCCAGTGCTTAGATCCAGATTTAAAAGTATGTGTACTTAGAACCTGAGGCTAGCTCCATTTCAATGCCAAACCAGGAAACCTCACACTCAGAGCAAGACCTGAACTGGAAAGGCTGTGCTAGATGCTTTCACCCTGCCATTAGAAGCAGAAGAGGAGAGGCAGTCCAAGGGGCTTCTTGGTACCTAACATTTAAGGGGATTGCAGGGTAGGAGACCACAGGCAAGGGGACACTGCAGGATACTTGGGATACTACCAGCACCCAGTAATTCACCTAGGTGCCCGATGCCAACTTACCTCCTGCTTGTGACAGGTTACTACGCTCTCCCACAGTGCTCTCTCCTTCTCTCTCTTTCTTGCACTCCAGCATGCAAGTTCCCTGCTAGTGCAGGCTGCTAGTGTTCTACACTGCATTATGCAGACTACATCACTGTGCTCCAGCTTCCTGCTTGGGATGCAAACATTTTCAGGTGCCTGTAAACAAGACCAGCAGTCCCAGTGTTAACAGCAAGCCAGTGCTTCTCTAACCCTAAAGCCTGCTGCCAAACCAAGCAAAAACACCCAGTATGCAAACACTGGATATCCATCAGGGAAAGTGGAGGAAAGAGACATTATCTGTCATTTCCCTCTGTCATCTGTACAGTTGTTACGCAAATACCAACTAGTTAATTCTCTGGGTCTGTTGATAATATAAGAAGCACTTCCATCCCTAAAGGCTGCTAATGACCAACTGCACCACTCAGCTGGAAAACACTGTTAAATCTCTGTTTCAAATGGAGGTTGCAGCTAATGTAAAGACTACGCTCTGTAGGTGCTTTTTAATGTTCTTTTACCTCATCTTCTGTTTTGCATAATACAGCAGCTTCTTCTCAGCCCATCCAGTTTTGTGACCCCTGAGAGCTAAAATTCTCTATTTTTTTTTTTAATCACCTTTTCTTGCCATCCAAAGGAACAGGATTCATGAACACCAAGGCAATCCCTCTGTCCAACCTGCTAGAATAAAACATATGTAAGAAACTTTTCAAAGTTTCTCCTTAAAAAAACCCAATGAATCTGAAAGATCAAGTTTTCTGTAACTACTTTTCATGTATGACACTTGTCAAAAAAATCTGAGGAAAGTTTAGAGCAAATTGGAAGCATTTGGATAAAACAGGTTTTCAAGAAACTGTACTGATTTGTGGAATCAGCAAGAATACATGGACAAATGGCACCTTTGGATTAAGCAGAAATCTTCCTGGTTTTGATCAGAAGCTAACTTTACAGACTTCGCATACAGCCCTTCATAAAGATGCCAGAGACCTGGCCTAAGCCATGTTTGCCTTCTTCAGACCACAGAAACAGTGACAGACTTCATACACCAGGCACTTAGTCTGGACACCTGTCCATACTCAGGCAAAACTCTCTGGCTTATTCCTATGGGAACTCTGCAACGTTGCTAACCAAGCACGCTCACTCTCCTGCAACCCAGGTGAAAGCCCCACATCTATACTAGGAGACTACTGTCTTGCTCTTTGTGAGGAAAAAATAAATAAATAAAAGGGTTTTTAGAAAGGTCTTGGATTCACTTTCATGAAGAGAATATATATATTTAATGAAATGAAATAAAATAAAATCTCTGAGCATTTTAATAAGAATGTAAAACTGATCTGTCTTCTGTAATCCTGTTGTTCTGCCTGGGCCAGCACTTGGAATAAACATAGACATCCCACAGTATGATTTTTAAACAAACAGTATTAACAAATCCAGAACAGATGAAGCAAATGGCAGCATATTCTCTTGGGCTCTGTGGTGAAATTCATATACAGTACTATGACATTTACTTACATGTAACATGTCCTAATAATAAAATGTTTATGTACTATTTTGTTTGTTTTCAGGGAATGGTGTAAAAGAGAGGGAACAAGTATTTTTGCTCTAAAGGAAAACAGTGTTTATAATAATCTACAGAGTAGAGCAGGTTGCTGTGAACTCATCAGACCATCACTACCCTCTCCAGGCTGCCTCTTCGCAGAGGGAGCATGCAGCTCAGAGCCTGCACAGCAGGCTCTCACCATCCCCACAGGGACCCCAGCATTCCAGTTGAGATGTGGTCTCTCTCTCCAGGACATCCACTCCCCTGCACTAACAGAACCGCCAGCCAGCAAAGGGAGCTTCTAAATCTGGGCAGCAGGATTTCCTCCAAAGCTGGATTCAGACTTCAGAGCAGATCCCCAGAGTAACCACAGCTCTCACTGCCACCAGTCAAAGGCAAAACTCATTTCTTTCTTTCCCTTCATCACATTGGTACACATGAACTTGTTCTCAGGCAAATGGAAGTTCCACAGCAATTTCAGCACAGGGAAACAAAAAGATGACTTTAAAAAAAGGTCCTAAAACATATGTGTACTGGCCTGCACATAAATACATACATTAGGAGTATGTAGGTATTCCAGCAGTCTAAACCATGTAATTACCTGTAGGTGTAGATAGGCCACAACCCTGGTCTACGTGATGAAATTTAAAATCTGCCATTACAGAACAGTGGCCTGAAACATTATATAAGTGATGTGAGTTAAGGATGGAGTAACAGCCTTTACACTCAATTTCCTGGCTTTCCTTGGTTTGTGTCACACCCTTAATGTTATTTCAACATTGCATTTTGTCCTCTAAATTAAATGTACAGTAGGTGTTTTGTATTTAATTTCCTTACTGTTTTTTTCCCCTCCTAACGGAAAAAGAATGGAAGAGATTCATGAAAGGTTATAAAACACACATTGTGTACTGGAGAGGCTGGAGCAGCTCTTTTGGAGCCTTTTCATTCTCCTGGGAAAATATGTAATTAGGTAGTTTTTTAACATGTGTATTATATACTGAATTACATGTATTTATATATTTCTCAAAGGAGTATTGCTTACACAATAGCCTGGAGCAACTCCTTTGGAGCCATTTGGGTCTATCATGTAATTATGTACTTAAGACCCGTTTATAGTAAATTTTGTTGTGCCTACATAGTAGGTTTTTATTTTTATTTAAGATTAATTGTAAGGCTTGTGAGGGGTGCTACACTGACAGCCATAGAGACTGCAGGCTTCTGTTTATTTACAGAAGGGGAAAACAGGGGTGATGAAGATGTGTGTGGACCCCTCCAAAATTTATGTTATCTCTGACTTTGGGAACAACTCTCCAAAGTAGGTGGTAAATGAGTCAGTATTCAGCTTTCTTAGCAATTTGTTATAGCAGGTTTGGGGATGAGGACATCCATCCGCCTGGAACTGGACTAATACCAAAAAATTATTTCACATAGGCTGCTAAGTATTTGCCATCTGCTAATCTGCCATTTATCTCATTTCATTTTCTCTTCTTATATAGGAAAAAACCTCCAAACTTGGAAGTTGGATTACTGTAAGAATTTAGGTGCTGTGAATCAGACATAGGCCCTATAGAAAATGGTAATTACATATGTTTGTACTCTCCCAAGATACAGCTTCCTGATTCTTAAAAAAAATCAGAAAGAATTTAAAGGTTCTGTGGCTTTTTTTTTTTTCTTTCCTGGAAAGAAAGAATGCATAAGCCAATATACTTTTCTGCTGAAATAATAAACAAATAAACTCCCTTTCCTCCTCCAAATATGCTAAATGACAATGTGATGCTGACAAGAAAGCACAGTGACAGCTGTAATGTAAATGCATGGATATACATAATTTTACATAATTTAAAATCCTAAGAAGGAAAATGGCTTGTTTTGAATGATAAAAGGTGAATCATTAAGCAGTAGTGCTGGACAAATAACAGATTTCCTTAACAAAAAAAAAGTTGACACCAACTCTGGAACTATTTTGATACCTCTCCTTCCAAATGTAATTCCATTTTACTTGGATTTATTTTTCTTTTTAAACTATTTTGGCTATTTAAGATGTGTCTGTCAGATTTTTATTTGTTGGTTCTTTTTTTAAACAGTCTTGTTTTAAACAAAGCATAAAAAAATATTTGTCAAAAATGTTGAAGGAATTCTGCATTTCTCAAGTAACACTTTTTATTTAAAACTTCGAAAAAGGCTTACCCAATTCTCCTTTTTAATTAAAATATGACTGGCATTCAGCCCAATATGTGAAGTTTTAAAACATTCCAAAACTAATTTTTGGAAAAACCTTATATACACAGAAAAGCCTTCATCACAGACTCCTAAGGAGCATTCAAGAGCACAATATTTGTCTCCACCTCCCCTTTTCTTAACACCATGCTGTGAGGGAAATGCATGAAAAGCAAGGTTAATGATGAAGGTCAGGACCAGAAATGTTGTTTGTTGTTAGTGTTTGGCTTTTTTTTTTTTTCTTTACTCTGTCAGGGCAATGTGCTTTAGCAAAAATGTTGTACCTTTTCCTTACTGTGGTCTGTCAATGGCATGACACAGTAGTACATCACAGACAATGCAAAGACAAGACACACTCCCTATCCTACATAGAAGGAATATATGATGTGCAAGGAAAAGCAATCAAAACTCAGAGAAAATTACTATAATTGACACATTGCTGACTGTGTACCACTGCAATCTTTTTTAAGGTTGTCTTTAGCTATGAATTTTGCCAGATTAACTCTTAGTACAGAAAGTACCTTTGTGCACAGAGTACAAATTTCAGCAAGTTACATCTGACTCAAATGAAAGCTACCAAAGTACTATGTGTCAATCTACTTCCCAGGAGGCTATTTCTGTGCCTGCTTCAGCTTTTTCTCCTCAGCTTTTTCTGCAATAGAAAGGTCCATCGCCAAGTTTACAGGCATTTACTTTTTGAGTTTTAGGAGAGAAGTGCTTAAAATATCACTGACAAATAAAGGAACAAGCCTGGAAATTTTCAGCTCAAAAGCCAAAGATTCCAAATGAAATTAGTGACAGAAAAGAGTGGGTAAAACCAGAAAGGCTATTAAGTTTCATGGGTGCTGTCATTCAAGAGGATGAACAGTGCAAGAGGCAGACCCTGCAATTAAAAACCAAAAGCCTGGCATCTTGATATCATCATGCCAACCTCCAAACCCTGAACTCCTCTGCACTCTGGTTTCTTTATCTCTTAAGTGTGTACAATAGTGTTAGTCTAACTGCAGCATAGAAAGAAATGTTTAATCATGAGCGTCAGCTTTAAAGGTCATGAGATTTTTTAACAACAGTAAAAAAAAAGCCATTTTAGTTATTAAAAAAAATCCCTTCTTCTTTGTGCTGTTACTTTTGAGACACTCCTGCCATTTTCAGTCAGGAAAGCTACTTTTCCTTCCTGGGGTTACACAATTAAAAGCCTCATCTTGCATCCCTTCCTTACAGGAGGAATATTATTGATATGAAAGCTCCGAAGATATCAGTAGGCATTTTGGCATCAACGGTTACAAGCATAAGTGCAAGAGGTGCAGGAAACTTCCCCAGACCATTAAAGGACACTTAATATGGCTATAATTTATCATCAGTGCTTCATTTTCAGCAGGAGAATGTTCTTCTCGTGTCAGGGGATGACCACAGTGGGAGGACGTGTCTGTCACTGCCGTACTAGTAACTAGGAACACAGGACCAGAATGAAACTATGAAATTTGGGTCATTGTGGGCACTGTAGAACACAGTCCCTCTCTTTGTCTACAAAAAGTACTGCATGCCTTTGTTGCTCCTACTTGGAGGCAGTTTAATGACCTCACTGTACTGAGAGGTAGAAATCATCTGATTTCCATTTTAATCCTACTCAGGGCCTTGTTCTTATGCAAATATTGCTCTTGGGTTTAAATAGCTTTTTCCCCTCTCTGGCATTTAGCCCTGGATGTATTTATAGAGTGCTGTCAAATAGTCTCTCAACTCTATTTTGCTAAACTAAACAAGCCAATCTCTTCTAGTTCCTTCCCATAAGATAGGATTTTCAATCTTTTAATATCCACAGTAGATTTCCCATATGTTCTAGTTTTATTTCAACTTTAACATAGTTATTTTAAAGTAAGTATGAAATATTCCAAAACATGCTTTCCAGTGTCCTCTACAATGGTACCAGTGCCTTGCCTGACATATTTGACTTCTCTGCCATTTCATCTCTGCCACATCATCACCATGTCACTAGCTAGAATAGGATAGACAGAGTTAACCATGAAGTTTTAGCCCAAAACTCAGCCACAAACAGTAGTAGCACAGTTAGGTAAGCTTTAAGTTAAGGGCATTTCTACGGTTAGGTAAGCATTTTCAATCCTCAGCACTCCAATTTCCTAATATGTTGAAGAGGGAATTTTCACTGGTATGTGTACAACATCTCATTTTTAAGGTGAATGCTGACCATTAAGAAACAAGAAAGTAAGATGCTCCACCACAGTTAGTCTTTTCTCCTTCCCCAGCCTCCCCCAGCCCTAAGTGGAAGAGGCTCTCTGTCCAGGCATCTGCTTTTATTTTAAAACCAGAGAAAATACGAAGTTGTCTCCAGATATTAGTCTTGATGAATCCATCCACATCCACAGATTTAGACAGGAATAGTTCGGCCCACTGTCCCTCCCTACCCTGCACAGCAGAGCACCACTGATGTGCTGGAGGCTGAGGAATCTTCCTGTCACACCAACAGTTCCAAGGCTGCACTAATGCTGCACAGCTTTCCAGCATGCTTTCCCTCAAACCACAGCTAAGCTACAGCCATTCTCTTCCACTCTCAGCCGCTCTGTGCCAAAACAAAAATCAGTCTAATGGAACAGAAATCCCAAAGCAGTAGGCACCTTGTGTTGCTCTGTGACAGCCATGAAGTAGGAGTGGAGCAGCAGGTAACTTGTGCACATACATGGCAGTGCTAGCAGGACAAACCCTAATGCTGTTATTGATGGGTGCACCACTCTCTCCTCTCTGCATCCCACTGCTCCTCAAGACCCTGAAGCATTTTGTCTTGATCTTAATTTTATCTTTCCCCTCTCCAGAACTAGTCCTCAAGCCAGAGCCAAAAGAGGCAATCTCTTGGTGATAAAGTAAATGTAGCTGCCCACACACTACAGTTCTGATGAGCATTTAGCCTGAATAAGTATTTCTTCACAAATCCTCAGCCGCTTACCTTTACAGAGCATGTTTTAAGAATACAAATGTATTAATAGCATCCTCAAGATGTTTCTCCTTACTGTTGTGTTCCCTGTAGTGCAAACAAAGGATGCTTCTTAAGGGGCTCACCAGGGGATGCATTAGGCAACAAGATGACATCAGCCTATGGTGCTAAGAGAATAGGTAAGTTAAACAGCTAAGAGTAGATGAGCTAACACAACAACAAGCAGTCATAAAGCACTGTAAGTTACCAGTTATCAGCATTACTTGATATAATCTGACTACCAGTGGTCTGTCTCCTCTTCTATTTCAACTCACATATATTGCCTTGACACTTGCCTTGAGAGAAGCTGTGGCTTCTGCCACATCTGTGCTCTGAGTTTTTCATAGATGCACATGCACAGTCATCATTATCCTTGCTTTTTGCTAGGCACAAATTTAAGAGAAAGAGCTATAGAAATACTGAAGCACCTTCCTTCCCCTTACACCCTGAAGGGTGTAATCCTCACATTACCTTAAAATAATGATACCGTACTACCAGGTGAAGCTAAACTGGGTTTAAGAGTTTAAAATCCTTCCTAGTCCTTCCCACTGAATTTCCTGTACAAGCAGCCCACCATCCTCACTCACATATACAGGTCACTTTCTCAAAGTATAACACATCTTTTTGTCCTTAACATTTAGAAAGCATTTGCATATTTTATTTACTCAAACCCAAGGATTCCCACTCACTTGCTAACACTGCCAGTTTTGAAAAACCAGAAGAACTCTCAGTGGCCTGTAAAACAGGTATTTATAGCTATTATAATGGCATAAAAATTAATATATCAGGTTAAGGTAGAACTAAAACCATCATTTGGGCCTTGGTTGTCTTGTCACCTTCACATGCTTGGGCTTCTTTGAAGTCTAAACCTAACTTTCAGTTACAACATCCCTTTAATATTTTACCCACATGTCACTGAGTAGTACAAATATTTAACTTTCTCATTTTTTATTCTTAAAAGTACACTTGAAACCATCATACAAAAAATACAGAATTTGCTGCTGCATGAATAAATCACCAACAGTATATGTCAGATATAGTTTACCTTGAAGTTCAGCTCTTAGATTCACCCATCCAATCAAGTAGGATGCTAAGTGCAGCTAATCAGGAATTTTGAACTTCGACAGCACTAGAAGGTGGCTCAAGTCCTACAAATACACATGAACCCAGTACTAAAGAGAGCAGTGACCAACAGAACAGCAACAACAAATTATTAATGAAAATATTATTCTGATACATCTCATAACAACACTTACTGCAAGCAGAACTCTTGCATGCATGTTGGATGCTGAGGGTAGAAACCAGCTTCCCCATCTTAGAAAAACAATATGTATACAAAAATATTACTGTTTGATACATTATATGCTTTTTGTGATTACATATAATTGTTCATCTATATGTATTTTTTTATATCTAGTGAACAGAAATTTTAAATTAAATTTAATGACCAATAGTTTGAAGAGATAGAAAAGGATGCCTTTATTTAAGAAATCCTGTTTGGGTCCTTTCAGATCAAATAACTCAACTTCCTTATTCGTTTTTACAATATTTATTCTGCTACTAAATAAAATAAAAATGTGTTGCATTTCCACTCTTACCTTTCAGTAAAATAAGAAGGTTAACATCACAGATTTGGATGAAATCAGAACGCATCTTGAACCAGAGATGATCTTCACTACAAGAAATTCCCCCAGAAAGAGCACATCAAATTTACAGATTCTCTTTTTTATTTCAAGTGCCCTGTAGCTTTTTGGAGGGTTAGTATGGGTGTTGTTTCATGGTTTGAGTTTTTGGTTTTTTGCTTGCTTTTTTTATATTTATATATATTTTTTAGTAAATTTGGGGAAATGTTAGTTGACTCACACAAATTTCACTGTATATTGTCCCAGCAGCAACTGGTATTTCCTTGACGATGCTCTCTAAGACAACATAAATATTTGGCAGTCATCTACACTCAAACTTGAAACACACCAGAAATGCTAAGGAATGGATATATCAAAGATACCTTCAAATCTGGATGCTCAGTTCCCTTGCAAAGAATCTCTGAAAAAATATTCATAAAAAACTCAACATTCCAACACAAGAAATTTCCACAAAATCCTGACAAATGATTAAAGTTGTGACATGCAAGAATTCAAAATTTATACATTAGTATCCTTTTTTTATTCATTCTTCTTAAACACATAAATAAAGTCTGAGAATCTCTTGCAGAGTCTTTATTCCTAAACATAAAACCTTAAAAAAAACCCCAAAAACATGCAACATGCCTACCATCATGGCTTGAAGTGTAAATTTCCATCTGGAAGAAATAGGCGTCTGCTTTTTTATCTCCTTAGAGTCAATATTATAAAATATTATCCAACCATTTTATGGCTTTTTATTGTCAAGCGTATGAGAATATATGCTTTCCCCTTCCTGGATTAGAAAGTGAAATTAAAAGGCCTGTGTGTGATTTTTGATGTCCTTCAACTTTACTCTCTCATCTTTGGGGGACACCATCCTCCCCTCAAAAACAAACAAATAAAACAACAAAAAATGCCGTGCCAAACAACAACAACAAATACCTAAAAGCAAAAAACTCCCAATGGTAAGTCACTCTAAGCAGTTGTTACTGATATTCGGCCAAGTTTTATAAAATATTTTTTAAGAGAGGAAAGTGCTACTGAATCATTTTAATGTGCTTGATGAAGATGGTTCAGATTCTGAGCTAATCTGATCTCTGGGACTTGTTCCACTCTATCTTTTTGTGACTTACCAACCAGTTCCCCCAACTCCTCTTGGTCCTCTTCCACCAAAGAACAATTGCAACTCAAAAACGATAGTTATGGCACAGATCACTGCCATGACGCGTGGAGTTTTTGCAGCACCACGGTTATAATTGTTAAGCAGCACTAACAAGAGCCAAACTGCACAGAGGGTTAGAAATGCTTTCAGCTGCCTCATTTACTGCTCTTATGCTTATGGGCATCTCCACTGAGAAGAGCAGAATCTGAATCCAGGTACTAGGTATTAGGTACATTGTTAATAATTATGGCTAACTTTTGGTTAAAACTCGATGACTCCAAGCTGAATGGTGCAGTAGATGCAGCTGAGAGACAGGATGCCACTTAGGGAACCCTGGAAAAGCTCAAGAAGTGGGATCAGGTCAACCTCAATGTTCAACAAGGCCCAGCACAAGGTCCTCAGCCTGGGTCAGGGCAACCCCTGGCATCAATGTAGGCTGGAGGATAAGGACTTGAAGGTGCTGGTGGAAGAAAACCTGTGCATGACCTGGCAATGTGGGTTTGCAGTGCAGAAATCCAGCCATGTCCTGGGCTACAGCAAAAGCAGCTTGGCCAACAGGGTGAGGGAAGTGATTCTGCTATTCTACTCTGCTCTGATGAGATCTCGCCTGAAGTGCTGCACCCACCTCCAAGGTCCTCAGCACAGGAAAGACAGTGTCTTCATTCACCTGTTCCCAGTGAGGATGATCAGAGGGCTGAAGCACCTCTCCTGCAAGGAAAGGCTGAGAGACTTGTGGTTGCTCAGCCTAGAGCAAGAGAAGGCACTAGGGAGAATTTATTGCAGCCTTTCAATACTTTAAGGCTTTTAAGAAAGTTGGGGACTGACCTTTTATTAGAAAATGTTTCAAAAGGACAAGGCAGTAGCATTTTAGAGGGACATGGGACAATTGTTTTAGAATAAACTAGGGTAGATTCACACTAGATATATTGAAGAAATTTTTTTATAATGAGAATGATGTAAGACTGGGAGAGGTTGCCCAGAGAGGTGGTAGATATGCCATCTCTGGAAACACCAGAAGTCAGGTTGGACAGAGCAACCTCATCAAGTTAAGGATTGTGAGAGGGTTGGACTAGATGACATTTAAAGGTCCCTTCCATCCCAAACCATTCTACCATAATTGGTTTTTGTATTAAAAGATTCTAAGTTGTGGTTTTTTTATGAGGATGTATTTTTGTTTTAAAAGTCATTATGATAAAGAGCCTAAATGTACTAAGATGATAAATACAGGGTCAGTAAAAATTGACCATGCCTTTAAAGTAAGTGTATATGTCTGATAACAGTTCATGAACAATATTGGTGCTCCTTTTCTCAATAGAATAAGCCAAAAGCAGGAAGGGAAGAGAGGCACCAGGGATGTCCAATTTACTGTAAGTGGGCTCAATTTCCTAATATTCTTTTTCTTGCAAGGGACAAGAAGGTTGAATAGCATGTCAGTGGGTATGGCTGCTGGTTTATAAGAAATATACCAGAAAAGCAGTCTAAGGGCTGAACAATATTCTTAATAACCCTTCATTTTTATGTTTTTCCACACAGATAAAAGACTCTGCTTTGCAGCAGTAGTGACAGATAGTTGCCACACCAATAGTTATCATACCAAATCAAATCTGTTTATCTTCATTTAAACAAGCTAGATTTCTAAAGGTTTTGTTATCCTTTGAGCTGGAAGAAGAACTTCTCTTATTTATATTAGTTGCTTAAAACTCCCCTGTGTTATGTGCTGCACAGTGGTATAGTAAGAGCGTTCCATCCCGAATCACTCACCATATAAACATAGGAGATACAGGAGATATTTTTCCTGCTTCTAGTAATACAGACCCAAATCAGGGAGTGACCTAAGCTTGCTCAAGGTCATATAGGAAACCTGTAGTACAGCTGCAGTACTTTTTGTTTTGCTCTGACATGTCAGATGCTGCTGTTGCTGTCTACCAACAGGATTGGTGTCACTCGTCGAAAGAGATTGAAGCTGTCACATGTTCACTGATGTAATGTTCACTTGCATTTGTCCGTCAGCCCTATCCACATGCAACCCCAGACACATTCCAAAGCATTAGGTCCTAGTGAAGCTGAGTTGCACTTGTGTGCTGGAAGCATCTGTAACACTTCAAAAGATAGCTCCTCCATAGCAGTCTCCTACCACAAAACCCAGGGTGCCAGTTTTCCATTGCAAGCATAAGCATTGCTCTAAAGGAATGCTTAGGGATATTCCTTAAACCACAAACCCAGTGCAATTTTACAAATAAATTGAGACATGGTTCAATTCCCAGCACAGACTGGTTGCTATGTACAGTAGAAGGGAAAACTATTGACCAAGGCAGCTAACATAGCTACAGTGATACAAATCCTTTAAGAAAAACCCGTGCTAATGAATCCACTATTCTCAGTAGTGCACAGTGGGTTTGGAGAATAGAAAAAACACCACATGAACATTAATTAAACAAAAGGTAAAGCTCTGAACATCTTGAACAGTAATCATGGCACTCTGGAAGGCCTGATTACCCATTGTGGATGTGTGGTCTCACCTGGCATCTTCCTCAGGATCTTTTTTCCATTACACCCCTGCTCGTGGCCAGTATCACTGACATTTCCAGAACAGATATAGTTCCAACATGTGTTTCAAGGGGAACTCTGGAAATAAGGATATGCCTGCCACTTCCTCATGCCATTAATTCTGGGATACAAAATCACTGAGTGCAAGCTCTTGGCATTTCAGTGCTCTGACAAGTACTAAAGAGCCAAAGTGAGTACCTGTCCAGCTGCTTAGCAGAATCAGGGTCTTCATCATGGGCAGTATCACAGCCATTAAAATTAGGGTTGGGTTCATAAAAGTCTATTGCACACCGAAGTTGCTTGATAGAAAGTAAACACTGACTGCATATTCTGTTACAGCACATGAACAGCAAGGTACTTTTTTAAAGACAGTACAGCTATTACATATGTACTTTTAAAAAAGTCTGAGCTAGCAAAAGTCACTTCAAAATGTATCAAAGGATCATTACCACACTCCGTTTAAGAGCAGGACTGACATAAGTGCTAGTGCAAAACATCAACATAGCGGAACATAAATATTTTGATTTAAATCTCAGAAAAGACATAAATCTAGAAAATACTATTTTCAGAGGTTATTTTTCCTTCTATAGAGCAACAATGTAATTCTCAAGCAAACAGAACAAGTGAAGGAACGACTGACTGAAAGTCAGGCTTGTTTTACACCAGTGTAAAAGCATTCACAGCCTGGAACAAACAGCAAGTTATTCCTTTCTTTGGTCTTCCTGTTATTACAGCTTCTGGAAAGAAAACCAATTTTGAAAAGATGGTATCTTTGTAGGTGTACCTTCATTTTACATATATACTATACATTCGTATTCATATTCACATATATGGATGTCCATTGCAAGTAGATGTGTTTATACTTACGGCCCCAACATTCAACCTTGTCTGTGAACCACAGTGATGGACACAAAGTCTATTTCTTCTTTTTTAAGTATGTAGTTACTGTGATTAAATAATCACAGAATATTCAGGAGCTGGAACAGATCCATATGTGAGGCTGTTCTCTGGGACAGCAGGGAAATAAGGGACAAATCCAAAATAGAAGTTTGGGGAATCCTGACAAACTTTACAGAGGCAAAAGCCTCTCCAGTAACATGAAGCTCATTACCAGCATGTGCTTGTTTACTGATTGACAGATTGTTGTTTCAACCAGCCTTTAAATTCCCAGCAAGCTGCAGCCTTCAAACCTCTGACACAAGGATTTCACCTAGTAAGGATCTGGGCAGCCTCCCTCCAGCCCAAAGCGCAAAGCATGGGAAATTTCAAAACAGCAGACAGAAAAGGCTTTGCAGGGAAAAGGAGACAGACCTTTATATAGGATCAGAGCAGGCTAGGTATGTAAACATTTGCACAGCTATAAGCTGTGGGAGCACTCCCATTGTAATCAACAAGATCTCTTAAACATGGTTAACGTGAGGCTTGTGCTTACATACCTGGCATAAATGGAGACAGAACAAGCAACGGCGGGGCCTGCTTACAGGGGGGCTCTCCAGTGCACACCAACAGGGAGCAACGGGACCAAAGACAGAGATCCATATTGTCCTGAAAGCAAATGATAATTCTGGATGGCCATTTGGGGTAAGGCTGATATTTACAGATATGGAAACAAATATCTAAGGAAAAATATATATGTGAACACACACACATAAATATATATATATATTCTATATGTGTGCACATGTACACTTTTATATTTATATATTTTTAAAGATATATGTAAAAATCAGGCTATAAGCTACTCATAATTTCTGAGATTCCCAAACCTAACAGCAGATGCTGCTACAAACTGGGCCCTAAATGTCAATTATCAATGATGTTTAAGTGCTCCTTAATTAAATGAGAAGAGAAATAGTATTCATGTGTTGATTCAGTCATTCAGAAGTATTTTATACATTCAGGGCAAGAACATAACTTACCTTTTAAGCACTCCAAGTTTTCACCTAATGGCTTATTATTGGCAAAAAATGCCTAATCTCTGCATTCAAACAAAAATCTGTTGATTTATCTAGTCTTTTTAGGTTAGGCACCTACTGTCTAGATACATACCATACCTATCTCTAACATTCTGTAGCCCAGGGCATCATAGCACATAGGGCATCTGCTCTGGAAAAGTGACCTTTGGTCTCAACAATATCCTACCAAGGACACTAATGGCAGAAGCCATACAAACTGGGTTGATAAATGCTTCAGTGAAACAGAGACACATCAGTTAAATGCAGATTGGCATAAAATATATTTATTTAAGTCCCAAACAGACCTGTGAGTCTCAGTTAACTGCAAAACAGAAGCATAACTTTGACCAGAGCTTTTTACAAATGGAAATACTAAAGTCTGAACTACATAAAAGGAATACCTGATGTATCACATACCATGAAAAAGAACAAGTCAAAATTAATAACCATATGGAATACGCATGTGTAAGTAAAAATTGAGGGTAAATTACTCATATACTCATATATATTCAATGAAGAGAGCTTAAAGGTCAACCTGAGCTCCAGAATTTTCAAGTCAGCAAGAGTCCACTACTCATCTTGAAGGATTAGATTAATTGCATGCACCAAAATATTTTAATAATAGTATGTAGCAAGAAAAAAAAAGAAGAAGAAATGAATCAAGTCACATAACCCAAACCTACACCAAATTTCGAGGTAATAACAAGAAAGATAAGAGAAATATCATGTTTAGAAATTGATTTAAAAAATAATTCTTGATTTTTCTGATTTTTCCACAAGAAATTAAGTTTAAGGAATTTTTCCTTAACTAGAAACCAGAATCCCAAATACAAATTTATTTTTTTCAAGCATTAGCTGATTTCCTTCAAAAAATCTTTTTTTTTTAAAGGCAACTACACCACACGTATTGAGTAGTATAAAAACAAACAAACAAACAAACAAATAAACAACAAAACCCCAACCACAAAAAAACCCCAACTTTTTCTTCTACTTTTTATGAAGAAAGGTCAGGAAACACTAACCCCCCTATTTCAGCATGCAATTTTTTTCCTACCTTTGTAACTCTTGCCAAAATCCATTCTTTATCTAAGGCAGATAAAAAACGTGTTTAATGTAGAGCACCTTATTTTTCTAAACACCCACGTAGCTTTCTGAAGGTTAACAGATGCATCAGAGGGAGTAACAAGATACTGAACTGAATCAGAAAGATTTTCAAAGTTTGATTGCTTTGTTATGCTGCTGTTAGCTGCCATGCAACCAGACAAAACCAGTGCTTCTTTTGAGGAAAATTTTGCCATCTACAACAAACTCAGAAGAGTAAAGTGTCATGATTTAAGTTCACTACAGGTTACAGCAGCTTCTGTTTAGATATATTCCAGGAATCTGTTTACAAAGCAGAAATGTATGTCCTATAGTAAGAGAACTAGAACAACTTCACTCTGGCATCACTGCTGCGTCCCTCTGACATAGATGGATACTTGTCTAGCAATGACACCAGAGTGGAAAGGACAGCTGTTGAGACCACGCTCCACAGCCCCACTGCATTTGGGACTAAACATGCTCTTAAACAACATGGCTTTGGCTGTATTTCACTGGGAGGTTAAGTTTACATCCTCCAACACCTAAGAAGCAGTATTGAAAGATAGGACATTACTGTCTACTGGTGAGTGCTGCCATGACATTTACCAAACTATCAGTTACAGCCCTTTAGCCATCAGCTGTCTGCACAGAAGTGTCCTGCTGCACGCTCCCATGAGTACCATGGATGGGCCCTCTCTGGACCTGGTTCCTCCCACACAGTGGAAGGGCCAAGTGAGCACCATCTCTGCAGTTTCCAGGGGAAGAAAACGGAAAGCACAAGTCCAGCTACTGGAGCGATCAGTTTGACAAACTAGACTCAGTTAAGTTCCCCACCACCTCTGCTCTGATTTGGCAAGAGTTAAAGAACTTAGAGAATTAGCAAAAACAAATGTCCTGTTATTTTAGAAAAGTTAAATCCTGAAACTGCTGCCAAGGGGCCACAGCAACAGAACAAAAAAAAAGAGAAAGAGTCAGGGCAATTCTTTCCTATCAAGTTGGCATACACCCCAGAGATTGTTCAGCAATTCTTCAGGATCAGTGAGAAGAAGTCAGATGTGGGAACATAGCCTTGTCTTTGCAAGCATCAGCAATCTTGTAAACACTGAGTGTAAGTGCTCTGAAGTGAGCCGAAACATGAAACTGGGCTGTGTTCCCAGCTGGTGTGTACTGGTGTTGTTCCATCCACAGAAAGCTGAGCTGCGTGGTACAGCTTTCCTCTGGGGACTGTGCTCCCAGGTACCACCAGTGCTTCCAGTTGCAACATAACTGAGTAGAGGCTCTGTGGGAATCTCCCTCTCAAGCCTGCATAGGCAGTTGTTCCCTGACTGCAGCAGCTGGAGGACACACAATTCTTTGTCACTATTTTAGATCTCACTAGGGATGAGAAACTAGACTTAGACAGGGCACCTGCAAATTGCTCTACCACAGCAGTCAAAGCACTGGAAGAGGCATATTTGCTCCTTTTGGGCAATAAAAAAGTGTCAAAGAAAGGTTAGTTTTAAGTTAACCACACAGAACTCCCACCAAGCACCATGAGGCAGAGCTAAAAGTCAGAACAGAAACCAAACAGTTAAGCTGCATTCCTCACAGAATAACCATTAAAAGAAAAGCCCTTCTCTTTAGCCAACTTCAAATCCAGCATTCTGCAAAAGTGAATTAGAGTGGCTGGAACAGAGCTTTTCTACGGCAGTTTACATTGGACAGATCACAAGAACAATAATCACAAAACATGCTTTCTGTGAACCTTCCAAATTATCACATTTCTTCTTTTGACAACTGAAAACATTCATAGGGTGGGGGGAAAGTCTGGAATGTGAGGGATAAGTGTAGGGTGGTTTTAAGAGCTGGTGATTTGAAATAGGAACAAAAGAAAAAAACCAAACAAACAAACAAAACAAACAAACAAAAAAAAGAAAATAAAGGAAAAAATAAAATAATAATAATAAAAAAAAACAACCACAAAAAACCCAGGCCTTTTGAGTATATCCCAAACCCACAGTGATAGAAGAAATCAGACACTTTCTTGGTGACAAATTCCAAAAGCACAACAAGAAAGACAGCTATTTTCCTCAAAATTTATAGCTATGAAAAAAGACTAGTTATTCATATTACTGTAATATCCAAGTAAAATCAGTACCTCATTATTCTGATCAAAGACACAGGAATGTCTGTTCAAGGGCAGCCCTTGCCCAGACATTGCAAAGCAACTGGATAAACCAGAGAACAAGAGGAGGAAGTGTGATAAAGAGAAATCCTGGGTGAAGCCAGTCAGCAAAGAACTCAGCGGATGTCCTTTTAAGCCCTCAGATTACCCGCCATAAATTTCTGAGCAT
Source organism: Phylloscopus trochilus trochilus (assembly GCA_016584745.2). Taxonomy (NCBI): domain Eukaryota; kingdom Metazoa; phylum Chordata; class Aves; order Passeriformes; family Phylloscopidae; genus Phylloscopus; species Phylloscopus trochilus. The sequence goes on along the minus strand of WQNJ02000546.1, from coordinate 53,488,859 downwards.
AAGAGTCAGGTGAGAATTGTCATTATACCCAGGTCTTTTTACACTTACAGACCTGCAGTGGTATTAATGCTTTGTCAGTTTTGCTGGCTTTCTCTCCCATAGGCAGGCACTTGCAGATTTGGCACGACAGAGTGACCCAAATCATACAGCTAACAGCCAGCAGGACCTACCCTGTTCCACAGCCTAGAAGCTTTCCTTCATCCCTGCTTTGCTTTTAAAGGCATCTTGGCTGCATCAGATTCATCCCCTTTCCAAGAGAGGGGCAACCCCAGATTTCAATTTCCAAATACCTTACAAGACCTCCCTCCACTGGGTCCTCCAAATTGTTGTTCCTTCAGCCCAGGCCTGCACTGAATCCTTCCTGAAAACCTACTTCTCAGCAGGGGTAAGCTCTGTGACCCCAGCTGGCTTCTGACACACCCTGCTGTGTGCCCCTCCTCCAGCAGTGCCCACCACCGCCTTCCTTGCAGGAGAGGGGAGGACACCACAGGCACCCCTCACCTCAGCCTTCTCGTGCTGTTTTGGGCTTACTCTTAAAGGAGTCAAACTGCAAGTCCATTGCTGGTGCACCCATGTGCTCTTCCTGAGCACACTCCCTCTGCATTGGCAGCATGGTCTGAAGATGTAAAAGCAAGGACATTTTTCAGATGGTGATGTCTAAAAAAAGTATCTTTTGAACCCTAATACACTTTCACATACTTTTGGTCTCTTCAGGACTTTAAATGGGAAAATTAAGATTAGAGCATGGTGGGCTAAAGATAAGTTACTGACATTAAATTTGAACAACACCCTGATTTTTTTTTTTCTTTGGAAGCTGTTGCATTTCCACCCTGACTTCAGGGAAGCTGAACATTTAAACTGTATGGTTTGATGCAATTGTGTAGATAATGTAGATAATTTAATTACTCTTCATTTTTCACTTTGAGTGCAGATTGCAAAACTGGATATTTGCTGAAATCAAAGGGACTTTTTGTTTTGTTTTGTTTTGTTTTGTTTTGTTTTGTTTTGTTTTGTTTTGTTTTGCTCTGAATGGCTGATTTCAGTAACTAATCAGCAAGGCTCGAATAACAGTTTTAGCACATCTTCAGCAGTTTTAAATTTCTTCTGTATTTGAACGTGCAAGATTTCAATCTACTTCTCATTGCTATCTGTTCTTCTGAAGTTCAAATATGTCAGCATTTCCTGGAATGCACATGAGATTACAAATAAAATTAGGTTGAAGCTCACTTTCAAAAAGTTTGGCATTATTCAGATCTACTTTCAAGTGTAGGCAGATTTAATGTTCATTTGTGTCCAGGAAGTTCAGAGCACTCCACACACACCTTGAAAGCAGAAACGAACCATCTGAAATTAATGAGGTAAGTGTGGATTCCATTTTTTCTATCTGAGAAAGGTGGAGTGAAAAGTTCAAAACAAAAAACTTTATAAAATCAGGACTATTAATTAGATGTTGAGCCAGAATGTATCAAAGGCAAGGAAGTAATTCCATGTGCTTCACTTGGCATGGGATCAGGTCCTTCATTTGAAATCTCACAGAGTGAGGAATCTGGAAAACAACACTGTTACCTTCTGCTTTTTAAAGAGCAAAGTCTCTTGTCCACCCTTCTAGAGAAAATCTCTAACCGGGCAAGAAGTAAGCACATATCTCCAGACCAGAAAACTGATCTGGAATAATTGCCTAAGTAATTTGAACACATTTTCCAATGTGTTCAAATTCATTGACAGTTAGACATCCCTGGGTTCCTCCCTGCCCTGGTTGTAGAGGTAACTATGCTTGCTGGTCTGTCCATGTGCCTCTCCTCCCCCATGTAATTTCACCCCTCTGCTTGGTAACCACCAAGCACACTCCAATGACCAAACAATGCAGTGCCTAAGGCTTTCCTGCAACCCTACTAAAATTTCTCCACAAGGCTAGCCCAGGTCACTGCTAGTGCTCTTTGCCTTTTCCCAGCTCAGATCGTTCACCACACCTTTAAAGCTGTGTGTCACTATTTGACCTACTACAAGGGTCCATTGCAGCAACATGTATATTACAAATTTTTCTCAGAATATCAAGGCCATTCCCTTCCTTCCCATTCTATCCCTTTCCCACTTTTCTTCTCCTGTAATTTCTCATATGTTTTATCATCTCTTTTCCCTGTTGTCTCTCTTCTCTCTTCTCTCTTCTCTCTTCTGTCTTCCTTTTTTCTTGTTTATTCTTTTTCCTTTCCTTTTTTTATTTTCTATTTTACCTCTTGTCTTTATTTTTTAGTACTTTTTTGCCTTGCCTTTCTTCTATTTTTTCTCTGCCTTAGATGTAAAACCTTCTTCTTTCAGCTTCTACTAGAGCTGTCAGTAGTTCTTCCTGGGAATATACATTGCAGCTAATCTCCTTAACCTTAAATTCACTATTCCAGTCAGAAAATGAGATAAACTTCCTGAACTTTTTGCAGTTGCTTCCAGAAAGGCCAAATTCTAAAAGCTTGTGATTTCGTTTTTATCGTAAGCAACCACTAGGTATAAAGATACTATCTGTTTATACCCAAATGATCCATGGAGGTCTTTCACAAGCCCTTTGGGAAGGCTTCTCTCTGTTTCAGTAATGGGAGATTGGGAAACTGTGGTTGTTCATATTGGTTTTACAGGAAAAATAGAATGTCCTCACTTTGCAAAAGAATTTAACTTCTCTGCTATGCTGCAACACATGCATTTTTAAATCAACACAATGCCTCTGCAAGACAGACAATGGATTCCATCTGTCTAAACAGAGGTGGCCTCTGCTATCAGGTCAGTTTGCAATTTTTACTTTGTCCTTCTGAATGGAAAGTACCAAACCACAGATAACCTAAAGGAAGGGGATGAGACTTGCCCAGCATCAAACAGGACATCTGTGGCATGCAGGTTTTCTGATAGCCCTCAGTTTGTCCAACAACCACTGGACCAGTCTTCTTCATGTGAGAATAAATTCTTAAAAGCTATGGGAGTCAAAAGAGCTATGATAAATTCCATCCTTCCAAGAAGTACTCCTTTATCTACTACTACTAATCTTCATCCCCCCTTAAGAGTTTTGTTTCTCTCTCCTTTTTCTGTGAAGAATTTGAAGGACTGTCTTCGATTTTACTTGTAGCAAGAGGTGGGGAATGCAGTTAAAACTGTTTTCAGTCACACAATGCTTATTTTCATTGCAATGTAAATGTTCACATCCAACCTATTCAAATACATGCTGCACAACATGAAAGAGAACCTTCTTCAATTTAGCTTATAGCATCAGCTTGGTCCCAGCATGCAGCTGGGATGCAGCATCAACAACCAGGTATTTCAAAATCATCATTATAATTCACTTCCAATGTTTTCCTAGAAATAATTTCTAAAAAAATCAGCTCCTTAAAGCTAAAAGAATCAAGCTGGACAAATTCCAGGCTGCAAGGAAGACAGCAATGACCTACATTTTGTTCCATGGACAAATATGTACAAGAGATGTTGCCAGCTCAGTATCAAAAAACTTGCTATAGCTTCTTCTCAAATAGCATCTAGGTACATTGTTCTATCATAATACCATAATATCATAATATCGTAATATTCTATTCTGAATTTTTAAATTCATTATTCATGTTATTGATTATTTTAGGGTCTGATTCTGGAGTATTATGAGTTTTCAATGCTGGCAATAGTCAACAGTTCTCACAAAAAGCTACACAAAAAAGGTCAGAATCCCTCTCTTCTTCAAACACAGTTCAGTAAATGAGTATTCTACTGATGCCACTAACTAATAGCATGGTCATTAAGGCAAGTACAAATACATATAAAGCCTTGTGTGGCATTTGATTGAAGAAATACATCAATTTTTATATAATAATTTAAAGTGAAAGTGCAATGATCCTTCCAAAGGAATATAAACCCTAATGATTTAAGGCCACTGGATGAAAGCACAGAAAAGGCTGAGAGCTTTTACCATAGGAACTTTAAGCAATGAAGCTTTGTGTACCTGGAATGCACAAATTCATGGTACTGAGGTTCAGGCTACAACTCTACTGAAATCAATGTGAATGCCCCTTCATTGCCTTTAAAGGACAGTGGATTAGGTTTTTAATTGTCCCATATTTATGGCACAAAATAGAACTGTAATGTATTCAAACAGTTTTCATGCTTTAGGAGAATTAATTCAACGGTCAGAGGTACAATGTTTCAGAGATCTGTGCTCTAAAATGTCACAAATGCAGCTGTAAATGCAAAGGAGAGATGACAAACAGTGCATTAGGAGGCAATTTGAAGAAAGCAAGTCCTTAAAACCACACAAAATGAATCAGCAAACAGGATAGATTCTTCAAAAGTATTAACAATTGCAAATTTGTTAACAAACTAATATTTCTACCAATTTAACATAATTGTCTAAAAGTAACAGGCCTCCACCAGGTCTTCAGATGAACTTCAGGTAGTTCATATTGTTTTGCAACGAGGATCTGTGGTCATTCAGTTTGGTCATGTAAACTTTTGTGACGTTCTACAGAGGTACAGGGAGACTTGGGCTGAACTCAAGGCCATTAGGCCTACAACCATACTACAGAATTTGGAGGTTTCTGTTAACATGGATGCCACTAAGTCTCAGGCAGTGTTTTCTCTCTTTAATCCTAGCTATTCTTAGGATTCTTTCTCTATCTCAACCTGTACCCCATCAAACATGGAGAGTTTAGTATAGTAGACATGGTACAATGAGTGGGTAGAACTGCCTCCAAGTACAGGCAGTTGGACAATGTGGTTTGTTCCTGAAGAATTCAGAAAAATGTTACCCTAGTATCACCTGTAGAGGTTTGTAGAGTGACTACTTCATTATCCCATTTTTCTCTGACTAAGCTGTATTTCCCTGTTTTTTCTCTGACTAAACTGTATAAGCAGCACCATATACTCACAGGATGAACACAAGTCATACATCACTAATGTCCCAAGGCCACCTGGCCTGAAGATGATAGGGGCATGAGACACTTAAACTGTGACTCTGCAGTGGCTTTCTTGAATCAGTGCTTCTGTCTTTCTGCTAAAAGTCCTTACTGTTGGCTTGGGGAGAGAGAAGGTTTTGATGACGAGACCAAAAAAATTATCAGAGAACTGTCACTTTTCTCATGTTTGCTTTAGTCAAGGCTCAATCCACCAGGAGGAGAGTCTCAGTGGGAAAGATACGCACTGCTCTGCATTTTTATACACAACTTTTTAACATGAAACTTCACCTTCTCCTAATATGCATCTCCAAGAAATGGGAGATACATATGAATTCCTCTACCAGGTTACACATCTTCAAATTTCTTTTTATACTTATAAGGTCTTTTGGCTAGTTTGGGGTATTGTTAGACAAATATTGAAATAGCTGACACACAGAAGCAATTGCAGTGAAGGGAGCTCCTCCCCAGTCTGCTTTCCTGAGTGCCGCCCTGAGTACTTCCCTGAGTAAATAAGCAGTGTGACATTGTTCACTATAAATTAAACCATAATGAGGTTTTTTAAGGCAGGCAGTTTAGTATACTCTTCACACTATGATTTTTAAGAATTTCTTGATAACTAAGGACTAATTGGTGCTTACTAATTCATTTTTAGTTGTAGATCCAGGGAATAGGGAAAAAAATCTGAAAATCAACAGCTTGTCTCCACCTTGACCTTTGCCTGGGTCTCCCTTCATTTTTTGGCACAATCTGAGCCAAAAAATAGATCTTCTTTCAAAAAGTTTCATGTGCTCTCACCATATGTGATCCCACTCATTTTTCTCATGTCTGTTCCAAATTCCAGTCACAATAGAAACATTCAGTAATTGAATTGATTGGTTGTCAGCTTTAAAAAGGTGACTGTATAACTGTTTATCACTGTATTTTTATCACATTGGCCAGTATCACAGAGGCCTCTGTGTAGGGAGGTTACTTGATCCTACAGGAACTGCTCTAAGGTTGGTTGGGTTTTTTTCACCAGCTAATAATCTTTAGCATTTCATCAGGCCACATTAAACTCAATGTACAAGCAGTTAAGAAAAGTACTCTATCTGGCACTGTTTAATGTCACTGACATGAAATGTGAGCAGCTGTGCCAGCATTCCTGATCTCTGAAAGTACTTTACCTTTCCTCTGTCTTTTGGAAATTAAATATATTTTAATATGTTTTGGGGAAATAAATACATTTTAGTACAGTGCTATAATGTTAGGAAGGTCAAAGGATTAACTGTGTCTTGTCATCTAGATAGTAAAAGAAATCAAGACCATTTTAATCACAAAGCTGTCTAGCTGCCTTTTATCTTCAGGTTCACCAGGGCTGAGGATTTACAGTGCTCTCTCTGTGAGTGGCAGAGCTATATGGCAATTTAACAAAAATGCTCTCTTCAGATTTTGAAGAGTGCACAGTCCCTGGAAAAACTATTTCTGACTGCTATTTTATCCTCAACATATTGTCACTAGACATGTTTGAGACAAGCTTTAATCTCTGAAGAAGCAAACCAAAACTCTGATTAACATCATCAGGCATCAAGCATCAATCTATTTCAATGAACTTAAAAAAAGGATTCTCATATTTTGTATATAAGTCAAGGATAGGAATATTTTCCCTTTCTCTGCTTTTTTTAATATAATATTAAAAGATATAAAAATTACAAAATAACCTTGTTAAAGTTTTATTTTATAGACCTAAAAAGAAAAAGAGCATTTCCCTTCATCACAATTAAGTGATCATCTTTAACAGACCATTCTTCATATCAATATGGCTTCACTGGCTTTTGCACATTAGCTAGATCACTGCTGAGACTGGTGAGTTTCTGATAGTTAGCAGATTGTTCCTCCTGGCCACTAATCAAAAGAGCTACTTTTATATGTCAGTTCCAGGGCACCCATTGCAGAAAAGCATGCAAGGACTTCCCAAGTGCATGGGGAGGTTCTGGGGAAGAGTTACCAGGAACAAGAACCATACAGAAGCAAGAGAAATTCATTACTGTCCATTTGACTGTTATTTGACTGGAATTTTCTTTTAATGCATTAAAATATCCCTCAGTGAGATCCTTAGGCTATGCAAAATCCTCTTGATTCTTCCTGACCAGTTTTGCAGTCTTCTGGGTGATTTATACTTGGTCTACAGCTTTACTAGCTTGCAAAAGGAAGACAGTCATATGAGGAGGGCTGAGAAAATATTTTTAATAGTGAAGATAATACAAGAACAATGGGATTCCCCCAATACAGAGAATGAGACAAAGTGGCCATCAAGAACAGATGCCAAAATGAAAAGTTCCTTTTCCAATAGATAGCCAAAGCTTCCTGACAAACACCTATAAGTAGGTTCAGTTTGTAACTAGACAACAGGTGTGTCCTGTATCACTCCTTTGCTTTTGGGGGCTTTTTCTTCAACTTTTTTAATACAGTGATGTATAAATCAAGTCAAATTAAAGCAAATACCACACACACTCTCATCATGGCAGCACCAAAAGATTATTTTCCAATTTAAGCAGAGAAAAACAAACATTCATATTCAGAGGCAGCTGCGTATAGTCATCACAAACTACATTTCTTCTTCAAAAGTGGAGGGATCTCAGTTTATGAGTTCCAGAATCCCATGTGATGGTTGATTTCATGGTTTTGAGGTCCAAGAGAAAACCATTTTTAAATTAAAATATTGTCAAAATGCAACTGAGCTCTAGAGACACCTATTCATGAAGATTCTTGGAAAGAGTGCAGTAAATTTCTTTTTGAATATTTTTTCTGCATTTATTTGTTCATTTTTAAAGGAAATGTGCTATAAAAAGCTTAAATATTATCACGGTAATTATTTAAGTGTCTTCCAAATCATCCAAAACCTGAAGACCAAACCTTATGAAAGGGTAAAACTTCATGATCAGATGTTGGAAGCTAAAGGACTTTCTAGCTTCCAGACACTCACCTATTTAAAGGCTTCCATTTATTTCTGACTTAAAGAGTAAGCATCATTCATGTGTATGAGTGTTTGACTTAAACACTGAGAAATGGTATCTGGATTTCTCCTATTGCAGTAACTACTGAAGGTGAGACAAAATAATGTCTCTGATTATCATTTAGGCTTTTCACTATCAACACAGCAAACTGCAAAGGAAAAACACTAATGAAAAAAAGAAAGGGGAATTTTGTTTGCATGTGAACTCTGCACAAAATACTTTACGGAGTTTAAAGCCCAATATTCAGCTTATTTAAACAGCATTACTATGTTAAAGCAGCTCTGCCAATTTACTGTAGCTAAGGATGTGGTGATTAGCTATTTCCGCTGCTTGGAAAAGCACAGGAAAAAATACTGATTTTTTGTAGAAATCCTTTAACAAAACTGAGCAATATTTTACTATACATTGTGCATGTGATTCTTAGAAATGTGAAGAAAAAAACCCTTTGGAAAACAAACCCAGAAAATTTATATCCGAATGTTATCTGACAGTGTTTTTCATTAGTAAACAAAGTTTAGTTCAATATCAGATTATCCATTTTATATGAAGCGAAATTCAAATTTCTGCTTTTCTCATTAAAAAGGGGATGTTCCCCTTAGATTAAAAGGAAGGTGAACTATATCAAAACCTCGTCCAATTCAGTTTCAGTTCTTCCCCTATGGTGTCCCAATTCCCAGTTCAGACTTATTTCTATATTTATTTTAGAAGTCACTCTTCCAGGATCTCATGATGTCTTTAGCACATGGATGGAGTATGGTGTTTGGTGCCAGGAATGCAGTGCAGGAAAAAAAAAATTAGAAGAACGCAAAAAACAGACAAAACAAGTAAAAAAATGAACGAAAACACTGGCCTTCAAAAATGTGCAACCACAGTGGGGATCGACTGAAATCTGATTATGTAATAACCTCTTTTCTTCCCCCAGAAGGTAATGCAGAGTTGTGAAGTTCAAATGTAGTACAGAGGACCTTGTTTGTTAGAATGGAAACAACGTGACAAGCTAGTTATAATGCTAGGCCTGTTTCTGATACTTTGAGAGAAATGTGGATATTGTGTGTTGAGTGTTGATTTTAGTTTTATTCAGTTCTAGGAATAGAAAGGCTTTGCCTCACTCCCAGTGTGCACAAAACAAAGGTTAAACCCTTTCCATACACTGAGTTTACTTTAGCTGTAAATTACATACCATCACAGAAGAGCCTGGGATGTCTTCTGTGAGTGAAGAACTGTCAAATTGGTTTCTAGAGAAGAAACGGCTCTCCAATCTTTTCCTTAGTATTTCTCATGGATTAAATTCTTCCACCTTCTTCTACTGAATGGTGCCTTACTCTCAAGAGCAACCCTACTGAAGGATACAGTATTACAAAATTTGAGTAAGAGCTTTCAACTCACCACGTTTTAATCATGAGGGTTGGACTGAGTCAAAAGTTTGGTACAGATTTCAACCTGTGCTTTCTCCGCAATGAATGTGGTTTGGATGGTGACTGGAGTCAGAGACAGGGTTCAGTACCTACCCACAGAACCAGACTGAGCCATGTGGCAAGTTTTGGTACTTGACATTCAGCATGTGGTTTTCTGTGAACCAGTGTTTAATGAAGAGTACTCTGGGCCTTTCTGAATGAAATTATAGAAGACTATTCAGCCATAGTTTGTCTCTCAGCTGGTCTTGGAGCAGGAATTTTTGATAACTGAAGAACTGTGCTAATTTCAGCTTCTTTCCGCTAAAATGTTGAGATTATCATGACTATGCAATGTAATAGTAAAGACACATTAGGAATTCCAGGGAATAGAGGTAAATTTTGCAATGGTTACTCTTGATCTAAAATACAGATTAACAAAGCTTTCAGGATGGATAATTCTGTTCAAAATCTATCAGACCAACTACCAATTTGTAAATAAATTACTTTATATTAAAAGACAAAGCAGCTTTCTGTGAGTGGAGAGTCTAGTAAACAGATTTTAAAGGTTCTGCTTCTTTTCACTAACATCATGTCTTTCTGGGGACAAATGTTTAGGCAATTACTGTAATTATGATAAGGACTCCATTTTCCATGTGAAGTACAGAGAATGACTAGTTGCACAGGACTGTATAATTACATTTATTCCCAACCCCCCAAGTAAATCTTTCACTCAGACAGCATGAGATTGTTTATTTGATACATCAGTGTTAAAATCATACAAACACACGTGTAAGAAAATTAGGAATTAAATTATGTCTTCTCTTTGAGTCCCATTAGGGAAACTGAAGGGAGCAAAGAGAGGACAAAGTAATGTGAACTCAGTGTGAAGGAATGTAGCTAATGTTCCTTATCTGACCTCATGCTGAGCCACAGCACCAGTACGAAGTAGTTCTTCTATAGCATCATCTTTGTACCCCAGCATGCTCTTCAATATCTCCACTGTGTGTTGTCCAACAAGTGGAGGTGGTTTTGGATGTGACACAGCAAATTCACTGTATCTGACACCTGGTCCTGAAAAAAAAAAAATAGCAGAGAAATTATTTTCCAGAGTTACTACCCATTTTCACACCAGTTCTAATCATAGTCCTTATCATAGAAATGTTATATTCACAGAATTCACAGAATTCTGAAATTACAGACTAAAAAAAAGATTCCAGTTTGCAATAATATACCAATAAACCAGTTTAAAATAGTTGACTCCAATGCAGAATTGCTGGATAGTCACCCAATGTTAAGAAAGTTTTCCCATTTTTTCCAGTGATATGTATATCAGGGTGCTTTGAGTCATATTATGTCACTGGTCTTCCACTCTCTGCTGCCTGAACAACAATGCCCAGCTTACTCAGGATGCAATGCCGAAATCCCCACATTTCTACAACATGAAGCAGCACAAGCATAAGGACACAATGAAATGTCACATTAATACACTTTTATAGATGCCAGAGCAGCGCACAGACAATGGGTAGCACCACCTTCAGCTGGTTGCAGCTCAAGTACCTCTGTAATGTGCTCCATTATTCTGCAGTGACACAGAACTGACAGCATGAGTGGACATGGTATTTCTCAGCTTGGTTTACACTTTTTATCAAAAGTACAAGTAGCAGTAGCCATAAGAAAATCAACAAGGATTTATTTGCTCTGACAGGAATATTTTCAAAAGTGAAAATCTGGAAGCTGGCAATGATATGAAGACTTCTGTGTCATCTTCTATTGCAGGAAGTCAGATCTCATGTTTTGCTGATGCTCTGTAATGAACTGATTTCAGTGTAGTTCCCTGCAGACTAGCAGCTATACCCTTACTACCAGACTCAAAAAGGAGAATGAGCCACAATTTTACCCTGGGATCAGAAGTGAGGTATGTACTCAGCACATGCATAGACAGATTACCAGCCTCATGAAGAAAGAGATGACAATAGTTTCCTTAACTGCTAATTGAAAACTCTTCTTTATTAGAAAACTGAAAAACCTTTGAGGCTATTGGCAAAAAGATTCCTCTATTAATAGTAATGGCTTTTATTACATAATAAAAAGATTTTACAAAATGGTTATATTTCATTATATTTTTGTCTATGAAACTACAGCTTTACTTCAAAATGCAAAGAAATACAAAGAACATTCCAAATGCCAGAGTAGTGTTTGTTTTATTTCTAAAGAAATAGAATATTGATCAACAGGGGAAGTGAACCACAGCATGAATTGATAAATTTACTACATGAAGCTACTACTTATTTGAGGAGAGGTACTGGCAAAGGTCAGTCAGGATGCCAAAACATGACATTTTATTATTTTTTGCCAGTCTTCATGAAATGTAATCAACTGTTTAATACAGTAAAGTATCCACCTCCAGGAAAGATAAAATAAGGCAAAAGGTGCCTAGAAAAACTTTTTTTTTTCCAATATGATTTGGTATATTTCTGTCAAGTATGCTCCTGGAAGAAGTAATGGTTGAACTTGATGATCTTAAAGATCTTTTCCAACCCAGATGATTCCAGGAATCTATGTATGGTTTCTGAGTTTAAAAAGGAAAGCAGTTAGAATTGGGGAATTGCAGACCAAATAATTTAACTTCAAGTTCTATTCAACACTGGAAAAAATAATCACAATGAAAACAGCAGATGAGTAACAGCCAGCATGCACCTCTTAAGAACAAATAGTCTACGTGATCCCTTGTCTTTCTACCAGGAAAAGGGCTGGAGGTGAGATACATCCCATCTAAAATTAGATGTCAATAATCTAGGTATACAAAGTTTAGTTCCTCAGACACTCTTTGGAGACACAGAAGATAAAAGTACACACAACGTCTACCAAAGACATTGGTAAATGGTAAATTTGGCCAAGATGAATTGTGATCACCAGTGCTTCTCCAAAAAGGAAAGGGTAGACAAGTGCCCTAGATGGGGAGCTTTACCATCCAGACATCACGTCAGGTGGGATGACCCTCTGTCATGGCTTAACTCCAGCCAGCAGCCAAGCCCCATACAGCCACTTGCTCACTCACTCACCAGTGGGATCAGAGGGACAATCAAAACAGGTAAAGGTAGAAAGCTCACATGTTGAGATCAAGAGAGTTTAATAGGGAAAGTAAAAGCCTTGCACACAAACAACAGGAATTCTCTACTTCCCATGGGAAGGCAGGTGTTTAGCCACCTTCAGAAGAGCAGGGCCATGTAAGAATGACTTGGGAAGATAAATGCCAACACCCCAAAAGTTCCCCACCTTCGTCCTTATTTACCCCACTTTATTTACTGAGCTTGATGTCATACAATCTGGAATGTCGCTTTGGTCAGCTGTGGTCACCTGTCCTGCTCGTGTCTCCTCCCAGTCTCCCATGTGCCCCTAGCCTTACTGTTGTCCTGTTTTTCTAAAGTTTTTCTAAAGTTCTTTCAGCCTTCTGATGCTCACTTTTTGAGATGGAGTTTCTCATGCATTTTCCATGTAAATAATTATTGTTTTGCTTTCCTTTCTGGAGGAGGAGAGAGTTGATGGACTGTTGGCTTGACCAGTGTGGTTGGAGAGGACAATTTTCTTCCTCCAATCCATGGTCACTGTTGAAATTCTATAAATGTCGAGGTCTGTAAATAAACTGACTTTTTTGCCTTGGACATTTCAGCATGTGAGTGTCATTCTTTTGTGTCGTATTGCGACATCTTACCAGTGTGGCAATATGAAAAGCAGGAAAGGTTTTGTGAAAGCCCTGCTCAACAATTTAAAAAAAAAAAAAAATCCATATTATCAATTCTGTATTCAGCACAAATCTGAAAGACAGTCCCATACCAGCCACTGTAAAGAAAATTCCCTCTACCCCAGAGAAGACCAGCACACCCTTCAACCAGTAGGATGCCAAATCAAGATTTGACTTTCAGAAAACAATTTGTCTTCTAGTTTCCATAAACTGACTAAAGAAACAAGGTCTAGATAAATCCAAAGTCAGGTGCAATACTGAGAGGGAAATCATATTCAGAGAATTGCTTCTCGGGATCTTCTCAAACAGAACATTTTAAGTGAGCTCCAGAGGAATTTGTTCAGCATGAAGCACTTATGAGTTTATTTTTACCTGGATGGCTGATGGAACTCAGATCTTAACCTGCTCAGCTTTCTGAGGACTTCAAAAGCTAAAACTTCTTGTGAAGCACACTTAACAATAACCTGGCTACATTGGAGAAATGGTCTGATAAAAGAGGGTGAAATTCAGTACTGTCAAGGGGAAGGAATTATGTTTCATCACACAAATACAGGGCAGGGGACAAACAGGAAAGTAGGAATAGTTAGGGGTTATTCTAGATCACAAAGTGAAGATGAGTCAGCAACATCATGCTGTTGCGAAAAAGGCAAGCATCATACAGGGGTGTACAAACAAGAGATATGCCTGCAGGACACATGAAATCATCTTTTTGCTCTGGTTAGAGCTGGCAAGTCACAGCTGCAGCAGTGTCTGGTGTGGGGCCCCCACTACACAGCCATCTGGAACACCTGAAAAATTCCACAAGACAGCAACTGAAATTTTCACATGAAACATGACAGATTGAGCCTAGTGGGATCATGGATCTAAAGAGAAAGGCTGGAGAGAAACACTTTCAAAACTGTTTTCAAAAAATATAAACCCCCCCCCCCCCTATTACCACTAAAATAAACCCTAACCACTACCCTCATCCCAGCCCCCCCCCCCCCCCCAAAAAAAAAAAAAGGAAAAACCAAAAACATGCAAACTTCCTGGAAGGAGGAAAGAAATCCTTTTTCATGTCCATGATGAGAAATACTTGCCTTAAATTGCAACAAAGGAAAATGTAGGAAACAAAATATAAACTTTTATAATGGTAGGGGTAGCAAAACGCTGAAACAAGCCATGGGAGGAGGCTGTAGAGTTTGTATCAATCTGGTCTTTAGGAAGGAGATTTATTCTAGAATAGTTGATCCCACAGCTGATCCCTGGGGCTTGCTGATGGATTAGATCTCTCACAGACCCTTTCACCCACTAATATATGTCCCTTTCACCCACTATAACATGAAAGCTAAGAAACAGCTCACATCATGGATACATTTTCTGTTAACTTGTTCCTCTGATTCTACTCACTTCAAACACACTGAATTCAATTTCCAGAGGAAACCTTCAGTGAGAGATCAGTATATTTTAAAGGGAAAGGTGACATCACTGGGCAATATCTGTATCAATTCCTCTTTTTAGGCGTGATTAAGAGCCCTAGGAGGGCAGAACTGGCACTAGTGCAAGCCACAGGAATGATCTCTGTGCCAACTGAAATGCTTGTGATGATAATTTCAAAGTAAAAATGCACTTTAGAGATTTATTAGTCTAGAAATTCAACATAGCCACAAAACTATTATGCAATTTCTATTTAAAAGAAAAAATACTAAGCAATTTTATTTAAGGTGTGTGTATCTGGGAACTCTTTACACTGAGAAATCAGCAAACCCTCAAAGGTTTAGCAGCTATAGACTTTTCATTTGCTTGTGCAAATTTTTGCTAACATAAAGATTGTGCATCTCAAACCCGGGGGGTTTTTGCAGTGATATTGAAAGATGCAGAATAAAATCTCTAAAGAGAGAAAACCAAAATTGACATTGTGTGCAACAGACAGAATGCTTCATGCTTCCCAAAGAAAATTAATCTTACAAACTAGAGCATGCTAGAAAATTGCACAGCAATTATAAAACCAATGTCTTCCTTGAGCTTTTATTGTTTGATGCATAATTCATCACGCTGCTTTTCACTTTGATAGAGTTATAAAGTTATCTACATTCATTCAAAGGAGCTACTTGCTAATGATCCATCATTAACGATTCTCTGTTCTTTCCTTGTGTAACTTCTACTTGGCTTCTGTGTCAATTAGGAGGGTGCAAAGCTTGCCAGTCAGGCTTCAGCAATCCCACGCTCCTACTGAACAACGCTCCAGGAAAGCAACCAGCAGAATGCTATGCAAATGCTAATTAAACACAACTGCCTTATGAGGAAACCATCCCTAGAGGCAGAGAGAGGTGAACTGCTTTAATTAAGGTCAAAAGCATTTGCATGTGGGTGAGTTACAGAAGCCTTGCAAATGAAAACAGGCCTTTGCTAGGGTAGAAGCAGGGTGACTGGTGAGAGGGTGTAAGGTGGTGGTCACCTGTGCATCCCTGCTGCCAGCAGGACACTATACTCCATTCAGACATGAAGGGGGCATTTATTGTTACCTGAAAAAAATCTATGAAAGAATGAGTGGTAGCCATAATTTAGCTTTGTCCTGTTAAATTAAAAGGAGTCTGTTTCTCTTTTTGCTATGATCATTGCTGCCAGTAAAACAAAGAGCTCTTTCACCACATTTAAATTCTAAGCTAATATTTTATTATTATTATCATCATTTTGATTTTGACACATTGCTAAAATACCTGCTGTGCACACCACGTAAACTACTAGAATTAATACTGCGACAAGAAATTAAAATTTTTATCAGTTGCAACCACAATGACAATTGTACCAAGACATCCTGAATACTTGAACTGAGCCTCGTCATAATAAATTGTTTTTCTTTGGGGCCTATCTACTACGGCACTGCAAAGCATCACACTAAGCTATTAGTTAAAGACATACCAAACACATTAAAGCAAAAGAGAAAAGTGAGATAAAACCACTGAAACAGGTCCAGAGGAAGGATCCTGCAAGAATGAAATGCCTTTAAACATTCACTCTAAACAGGTGAAACACACAGCAGTCTTTGGAACATGTTTCTGGGCAATGCTGAGATTTGGGGCTGCAGAAGAAAAATCCGTTTCACTCTACAAGCAGCAGAAATTAAAGTTGACTTTGAACAATATTAAATGTACAAAGCATAGTATATAAAAGTGGATAAAGGTAATAATCTTTGCTTTGTCCTGACAAATAGCAGTTCTGCAGCATTGTACAGCAGTCGCCAGACAACACATTTTCTACAGCACAGGTTAGAGCATATTGAAGCAATTTAACTCTCAAACTATGTAGACAAAATCAAGCCTGGGGACAGCCAAGCTCAGGAGAAGAGTCACGATTATGTGTTATTATTCAAGTGGGACAGGGGAAAAAAGGGAAAATTTGAGCTAATGGATGTGTATACATTCTGCTTGAAACATATCATCTACCTTTGCAAAAAAAGACCAATGAGAAACACAGCACCACACTTGTTAGTTAGTTCTACACTAGCATACAGTGTATTTTTATACAGATGTAGAAATCACATGAAAACAAACAGTATTTGGTTTGCATTGCAAGGTTTAGGCTACAGGGGCAGCTTCTGGAAGCTGCCAAAAATTTTCCCTATGTCCCATGAAGCCAATGCCAGCCAGATCCAAGACAGACTCCCAGCTGAACAAGGCCAAGCCACTCAGGGGCAGTGGTAGTAGCTCTGGGGCTACGTATTTAAGAAGGGGAAAAAAACTACAGAACAGTAACCAGAAGATAGAATTCATAATGTGTGAGAGAAATAGCTCTGCAGATCAAGCAAGGTCACAGAGGAAGGAGGGGGAGGAGGTGCTCCAGGTATCAGAGCAGAGATTTCCTTGCAGCCCGTGGTGAAGACCATGGGGAGGCAGCTGTGCCCCTGCAGCCCATGGGGATCCTCCACGGTGGAGCAGAGACCAATCTGCAGCCTCTGGAGGACTGAGCAGATGAATGCCTGAAGGAAGCTGCAACCCCACTGGAAACCCACACTGGAGTAGGCTCCTGGTGGGACCTGGGGACCAGTGGAGAGAGGAGCCCATGCTGGAGCAAGTTTGCTGGCAGGACCTGTGACCCTCTGGACATCCACACTGTACCAGACAGTTTGAAGGTCAAACCCATCAAACCATGGAAAGGTTGGAGCAGTTCATGAAGAACTACAGCCTTTGGGAAGGACTCATGTTGGAGAAGTTCACAGAGGACTGTATCCCGTGAGAAGAACCCCACACTGGAGCAGGGAAGAGTGTGAGTCCTCCCACTAAGGAGTAAGGAGCAGCAGATATTTGTGAAGAACTCTTCACAACCTCCCATTCCCCACCCTCCTGCACCATTGTGGGAGAGAAGGTAGACAATCAGGAGTAAAGTTAAGGCCAGGAAGAAGGGAAGGGTAGCGAGAAGGTGTTCTTAAGATACAGTTTTATTTTTCATTACCGACTGTGACTTGGTTGGAAATAGATTAATTATTCCCCAAGTTGAGTTTGTTTTGCTCATGAGACTGATTTTTCTGTTTCCTTATCTCAACTCCTTCTGCTGACCAGCAGAGGAGGTGAGTGCTAAAGCAGCTTTGCTGGGCAGCTGGTGTGCAGCCAGGGTCAACCCACCACACAAACCAAACATATATGCCTCATTCAATAACATGGTGTTGCTACACAGCAGTTTTGCAATTCCAATGAAATATCATCAACAGTTAAGAATGATGGCCCAGAGCCAACACATTTGCACGCAAATCCCTTATATGCTACAGGTCAAGTG
Source organism: Phylloscopus trochilus trochilus (assembly GCA_016584745.2). NCBI lineage: Eukaryota > Metazoa > Chordata > Aves > Passeriformes > Phylloscopidae > Phylloscopus > Phylloscopus trochilus. The sequence goes on along the minus strand of WQNJ02000546.1, from coordinate 53,471,065 downwards.
TTTGGAGCATGCAATCAGCTGGTTATGAAACCAGCCTGAAGGAGATCAGCACAAAAGAAGCAGTGATTTTTAAGGCAATGAAAAGGAAAGCCATACAAAATAAGTCCATGAGAGGGGCATCATGGCAACTATGAAGAACATATGGGTGTTGGAAACGATGTGTGCAGGGATATAATATGAGTAGTAGACCAGGGCAACTGCATTTTGAGTGTATGGTTTCTTTCCATTGGTCCCAGCCATGACTTCTGTCAATCTGTTATTCCCAGCTGAGAAGATGGTGTGCCCAAACACACAGCACAGCTTGGCTACACCACTTTACACCAAGTTTCCTCCCCTTGAAGAAACTCAAAGCAGAAAAGTACACAAGACAAAAAAGCTCATTATAAAGTACTTGCTAGTATGAGTAGTGCACACAGGCCTTGAAGTAATCTCCAGAATTAATGACCTGCTCTATCTTAACTGGAAAATTCTCATATTTTTCTTTTACTTACCATAGATCTGAAAGTTTAGGAGCTTGGGAGACTTTTTGGGAACCTATTTAATTGCTGTGAAAAATATTTTCTTTGTGCATTACATTAGAGCAGGTGATCTACCTTTTAAGAACAGCTCACAATAGACTGGGAAAAAAGTAACTAAGGAAGTAACATTCAAAGTCTTGCTCCTCCTTCCTTACTGCTGCTTCCACTTCCTCCCCCACTTAGAGCACAGTCACACGAAGTGTTCACTTGGCATCCAGCAGAGCTGAGAGGGTGGAAAACTTTGGCAGGATTAGTAGGAATCAGTAACTGAGACTGGAGAGGATGGACAAACTTACAAATGGTAATAAAAAAACTAAACCTTTTTCTAGGTGCCATAGAAACACGCATATAAATCATCAGTAAATACTAAACAGTAAAATTGGTAGGGCCGTAAATAGCATCAATACTAGAAATATCTACAAGCCACTTTTCTCATTTGGACAATTCCGACTTCTGTGGAAGAGGTATGAGGACAGTCCAACTGCACACAAGTCAAGAATTTTAAAATAGAAGCATTGTGAGAAGAATGATTTGACAAAGTAGAGTGTAAATATATATTATCTGTGATAGCCATGATGAGTGTTTAAAAATGAGATCACTTTTAAACCAACACTTAGGCATTTGAAGTGTCCCCTACAAAATTCTGAAAATACTTTGCCAAGTACATTTATTAAGGCACTTTCTCACCTGATGTTGCATGTAAAGAAATGCATTTTAAAAACCATTTTATTTAATTCCTATCAACCAACATCCTGGATATAATCTGTGTAGATTCCACTCAACATTTATATAACTCTTTACATTTTCAAAGAGTCACAATACTAGCTGCTTGAGTAAAGGAAATAATTTATCAGTCACTCTGGTTGCATACTTGAGAGTAATCCCACATAATTTTGCAATCCAAAGTAACACAATTTTGTGATAGCACTCTTGGCACCCAGAAGCTTTTAAAAAAGTTGCAGTATGGTGGTGTCTATTCTTCCCATGTGCATCGCCTCACAAAGCTAAAAATTTGGCCCAACTTTTTGTATAGACTCACATGGTCCTACTCCTTCCTGAAACCCCCAAAGACTTCAAGAGAAGATTTAAAGAAAGACAGGAAGGAAGATGACCAGTAAGAATACCCAGAGGTAGTAATTTTAAAGAACCATAAATTCCCTGGGACATAATCTGTAGCTCCATTTCCTAAGGAAACAAGTTTATGTGTCTGTGTTGTCTTTCTAATCATCTGTTTGTCTGCCTTGTCCCTGCCACACACAGCAACTTCTGAATCTGTCAATCTTGACAAAAGTGTAGAAATCACAAGGTAAATAAAGTTCTTAACAGTGCTGTAAAAATGGCAGCTGCTGGAGGACAGGTGCCCAAATTACTGCTCTGATGACATTAAAAACAAAACAAAACAAAACAAAACAAAACAAAACAAAACAAAACAAAACCCAACGAATGCAGTTGTTACATATTCTGTTTGGTGGCAAATGGCTTACCAGTAAGTACAGACACAGCTCTATCAGATTCATCTACCACATACTATACTCCTCTGGGGAGACAAGGCTTAAAGGACATGAGAATAATTCAGGTCATCATAAGGATTACACATAGAGTTTATCAAGGATATAGGTTTGAAAGAAAATGACATTTAGTTCCAGAACTTCTTCTAGATACTTATCTTTTCTACAGTACTGTGGAAGGTGTGTTCTTCTTTTGCAAGAAGGAGCTGAAGAACTACGTAGCAAAGACGAATTACTGAGAGAAACCCTGAAAAATTCTGAAAGGAAAATCCTGCAGGCACAAGCCTAAACTACTGAAAATCCAAGATAAAAAGATAATTTGTCTCAAATCATAACCTAATCAACACAAAATGCAATACATAATTCCACCACAGGATGCTTGTTAACCACAGGCTGTGTAGCTAAAGCAGAAATTACAGAGTGAAGCTGAACTTGAACTACACAGGAGGTCAGATCATAGTATAATCACAATGGTCATTTCTAAGCAAAAAAGTATGGATTTCTGAAATGCCCATAAGCAAAACGATTTCCACTCAACAGGGCTGAGGTTAAAATGGCCTGTCTGAATCTCCTATGATACTTAGAAGGTCAAGCCACATACAGTTCTGTGTTGCATCTTTATTGTAAGCCCAAAGGCCTTAACTACCGTAACGTATGGAGAGTAATTAGAGAGAAGTATGCTTACATGCATGGAACAAGAAAAATCAAAATGCTACCTGAAATGAGCCTCTTGTAAAGACAGAGCATTGCCTAGTTGCAACACATTCACATGATCTGGAAGGTGAATCATGCCCCCAGCTGAACAGGAAGGCAAGCAGCTCCTGGAGGCTCTCCTACTGAGCCTGGTGAAAACTATTTCCAAGTCCCATGCCTTGTGGTTAGAGTGAGCCTGCATGTTGGAGTAATACACACCAGCCAACCCAGAAAGTGTCTGTATCTCCTCAGTACACCAATTTGTCCTTTCCTATGTCCTGTCTCCTGCTATAAGTTAGATTCTTTGGCTCTTTAGAGACCCAAAAATTAATCCTCTTGGCCAGCTGTGCATCATCAGAGTGGGAGCAGATGGGCTCTTCCTTGCAGATAAGCTTTTCCTTCCTCTTTAGGCAACCAGCTGAAGCCCAGATACATGAAGCTGATAATTCAGGGATGCAACACAATGCACACTGAAGGACATGCATAGCCTAATCCAAAGTCTGGGTATAATTTGTCTTGCTTACTCAAGGGGCACTTTTTCAGGATAGGAAGCTTTAAGCTTTCTCCAAACAACTGGTGAAAAAATAAAAACATTTGAGTCTTCCATTAACACAAATTCAAAATACCCAAAAAGCTCTCCTAAGCAACTTTTGAAAATGCATTTCTTGTTCCCAAATACCCTGACAAGATTCACATGCCTGATATTAGAGCTCCTAGGGAGCATTTTTCTGTGGCCTGTCCTTTAAGTATTTCTTTAGTTATTTCCATACCCTTCTGTAAGCCTGAACATCAGAACACAGCACAGATTGTTTTGCAGAAGATAAATAATTTTATATGTCCCTTTTCTGTGCCCCCAAAGAGGAGAGCAGCTTTTTTCAGTACACTTTGTAATGGCAAATTGTTAAAATTATTATTTTTGATGGCTCCCATCAGGCTTCTTTAAGTCTCTCTTCAAAACCAAACTGTTTGTTACACAGTCCTATTCTGGCATTCCTATCTGATAGTATTAAACCCCACTGTAACATCTCCTTTGACAGCAATGGTAGAATAGAATTCACCAGAATAGAAAGTGAACTGGATGGCAAATGGTTTGTGGCAGGAGCAGCCTACCAAATTGCTCTGCTTAAGTTCTCCAACCTCACCACAACTCCCTTGTATATTAGTACAGGTTACTTATTAATTTATATAGGATGATCAATGTCTTGCAACATCTATCTTAGCCCATCAAGAGAAAGAAACTGAAAAATGAAAGCCTTCTGCAGTCCACCTGTAGCAGAACTGGTTTCAGTCACTTTTCAAGACTTTTACATTGATTAATTTTTCCTCAACAATCCCTTGTTTTAGCCAAAAGTTTAACTCTGAGAAGGAGTACATGATTTTTAAAAGGCAAAGATTAAACATTTAGATAGATGTCAATTCATGTGTCTGTCATGTGCTGTATGGATATTGCCACGCTCCTTTATTCTATGTGCCTTCAGATTGTTCCTCTGTGGCCACAGTACACAGACATATAAACCTCCACATTTGAAAAATTCAACAGTCAATACTTTCTTGCTTGGTTGGTGACCCACACAGAAAAAGTGTCTTCAGGGTGAGTATTAATACAATAGGAAAAGACATCAGTTGCAGCACAACCAAGGAAATTCTGTTTGTTGAAATTCTTCAGCAGAGACGAGAGCTGGGTAACTCTATGTTTGAGCACCATTTTAATCTATGATTAAGTAGGGCTGAGCACTGTGCACAGCCTGATCATTCTTCCAAAAGCTCTCCCACTCCACCCTCCGTTTACTTCTGCTGTCCCCTGTGTAGCAGAATGAGGCCCATTCTAGTGCACAGGGACTTTCCCTGGCAAAGGAAAATGGGAAAGGATTTGATACTTTGTTTTGGATTACTTGAAGAACTGCAAATTACATTTTTAGCTCTTTTTGGGTAAGGTGCCCAGACTCCTTGAGGCATAGGCTACTAAAAATGCTGGCTGAGTTTGAAAAGCTCTGCGAAATCTGGGATGATTCTTTGAGTGTCATACTCGAGACATCTTTAAAGGGGCCCAGTTTCCAGTAAAAGCTGAGGACATTTAAAATCTTTCCCTTTCAGGATGCCTCAATTTGACTGTGCAGAGACATCTGGTATTCAAAGTAGACAAGAAGAGAGAGTATCCTTCCTTGAGCAGAGGAAAGTAAAATTCTAGACATATAACTCCTCTCAGCCATTTCTTTTTTGTTTTCCAATTTCATATTTAAAAGAAATCATCAGGGTAATCTTAAGTTCTTTAAAAGGAAGCAGTGTGCTTAAATCAGAGTCTGTAAATGGGGTTGGAGAGAAAGTATACTGCCTATTAGCCTGGGTTTTTCCATTGATTTGTAATTTGTAAGTGATGACTTGATCAATTCTGTCTCTGTGTGGAGGGTTGGGAACGGTTTTTCTTGCTTTCCGTTGTCTGCTGCCAATCCCTGACATGTGATATTCAACTCCTCTTCTTGCAAATATCAAAGCAGTATGGGCAGGAGAAACAACCATGTCAAACCAAACAGCCTTCAGTATGGTTTTGGTTCTGTGGGTGTGCCAGTGCGAGCGTGTGAATGTCACTTAAGTATAGGCTGGTTCTCTATCAAAGTTCTTGTGGTTTCTAACATTTGCCAGCCTTTACTCCACCAGAAGGATTTCAGTTTAGTGTTCTACCCTACAGTGGGCAAAAAAGTCAGAAATAATCTCTCCTCCCCTGCAAAGACTAGAGCAGGATTAACAACCAGAAATTTAAGTCAGACACACCCATGAAGAGGAATGAGGCACAAGGTTAGGAAGCCATCCAAAGAACGGTTGCCTACCTCCTTACTAAACTAAATTGAACTAAAGTCTCTTTTTGCTCAAGAAGACAACTGAAAAGCTGGGGAATAAAAATTAAAATCAAATTGAAACCAGCCATGCCTAACCAATACCCCACCTTAAATGTGCACAGATCAGTTTCATAAAATATTTCCCCATTCTCTCTTTTTCCTTCTCATAATACTTTGCCTGTTTCCTTCAGTTGGCCTTTAAACTGCAAAGAAAATGCTTTTACTGACATGGTTTGTAATTTTGAAGCCCAAATCTTAAGCAGCAGGTGCTTAGTTTTAATGCAGTTTTTCCATCACCAAATGTCTGGGATCATCAGTTGCACCTCCCTCCTACACAGCCCCTCACCTTTTATCCTTTGCCATTTGTTTTTGTGGATTTTCATTTAATGTATTTCTTCTGCTTTCAGCAATCTGTTTTTTCACTGCAAACCCTTCAACCTCTCTTCTTTATTTTACCTCATACAATTGGCAAGTGCTGTCTCTGAAAAATCCATATAAAATATGAAAGGCCTTGCTGCCTCTGGTCTTGCTATCTCTGACTTCATTTTCAGTAATGCTACATCTCCTTTACACTGCACTGACAATTTGAAAGGGCCTTAGACTGGTTGTAAATATTTGCACTGCAGAAACAATTGCATTTTAATTGCCAGAGGTTCTACAGCTTCTCTGCACACACAGACACACATGACCCACAAACAAACAAACAAACAACAAAACAAACAAACTAAAACCAAAACAAACAAAAGCAAACAAACAAAAAAAGAATGACAAAAAATCAACATGAACCAAAATAACAGTTGGATTTAGTTCACATAATTATTTTAAGCAAGTCTGTGTGTGGGCACATTTGTTCCATACTAACAGGTTTCTTCTCCATTTAATTTTAGCTTTTTGGTTGATTTTCTTTTAGTCAATTTTCTCTTATAATTTCCTTTTTTTGAGGCGATGTAAATTATTTTTACAGGCCCAATCTTAAGGAAAATCCAAGGAAAAAGCATCCATACTCAGGTTGCAATAGCATATATAAAAGCACAGATTAAAAGTAGCTGTGTTGATGGCAGTTTGTTGAAAAGTTGGGATTCGCATACTAACATTGGAACTAGAGATGCTGAAGTAAGTGAATGCCTGCTCCACTATGCTGCTGGTAGATTGCTCATGAACACAGTACAATTTAACAAAGTCTAATCATCAGTCTAATCATCAGATTACAATTCCAGTATAAGGAACTGATTCCTTGTATCCACACACCTTTCCACAGTGTGTGTTTTAGTTAGTCTACCAATTGTATTTGTATTTGACTATAAAAGAACAGTTTATTTTTTTATTTGCCTTTCTATTGCTTATCAGATACACTTACATACCAGTATATAGCTCTTGCCCAAAAAGAAATTACGTGCTGCAGAAATGACCAGAACCTTATTGGCTAATAACTTTGACATGGATTTGACTGAAAACTCTGCCTTTTAAAATACAAACTTGCATTGCTCAACAGCAAATCACAAGGGCTCACTTAGGTTTCTCAAAACTAAATTTTAATTGAGCTTTCCATTCTTAACAAGGCAGCCCAATTTCAGAAAGCCATACCAGCCACTTCCTAATCCACAAAGCTCAGAAGTGATCTTCTATACTGAGCATGCAAAAATGTTTAATACTAACACAAACACCTTTTATAGATTATTCTGATTCTCAGGCTGATTTCTAAGCCAGCTGTTCTCAGACTGATTCAATGTGCAGATTTCATTTTAAACCAGAGTAATTCCCTAGTTACCTGCCCTATAACTAGATCTTACAGGTGTAGGGCCTATTTGTAATGTTTGTTCATCTAGTTGCAGGGAAAAAAAATCATAAAATCAAATAATTTGTGTAGCTTTCTTGGATTCTAATGTGTTCTTCCCAACTTATACTCCCCAATACTCTATCAACATAAGAATGCCAGGAATTACTTCATGCTTTGTATATGTACCTGTTACAGATTATATTCATTAATTTCAACGCCAGATGCTATTTTTGTTTAAAGGAATCCTTGATGGTACACTTTTTAAACATATATACTATATATGTATTACATTCCGGTAAGAATAACTGCTTGCTATGAGATACAAAGATTTAAATCTACCTTGATTATAGATCTATTACAGTTTTGCTCTTTTCCACATAAGAAGTGCAACTAGCTTCCTGCTCCTCCCAGGCTTATTCTCTGTAGGGCAATTTTCATAAAGAAACAACACCAAATACAAAGGAAAATGATGAAAAATATATGAAACTCATCAGAAGAAACTAATCATCATCTAATAGCGAGGTCAACCATAGTACAGACTGTTGAGCTGGGAATTCAAACAATTGGATTTTAACCAATCAAATCTGTGATCACAGGCAAATCATATTCCATTGCCATATCTATGTATTTCCTGTACAGTTGTGATAGACTTGTCTATCTAGATTATGAAATGTTAGGAACTCCAGTCACTGCTTACTATTTGTTTATACAGTGACTGAGAGAATGGCACCACTTTGCATTGGAATGAAACACAAATAATAATTTTCTGATATTTGTCTCCCAGAGATTCTTCGGAGGAATATGAACCACTGTCCCAAGTTTTATCTGATAAATTGTGCATTACTCTGTGGTGAGAAAGATTTCTTTCTAATCCAAAATACATCTGCCTTGCTGTGCTGCAAGTGGTAGTTTCTGGGCAGAGAGCATACTAATTGCAGGATTAAATTCTTAGCTAACTCTTGGGTGGAAACAGTTTCCCATAATGTGGTAGAAAACACATGCTGGCCTCTGTCTGCAAACTCTTGAACATCACAGCCCTGATATTGATCGGGATATTTAGGTACCCTATGGAACTATGTCTGCACTATATAATGCAATTAAAATTAAATAATAACTAGCTATGAAAAAAAAATATTATTGAGACTTTAGTGGCTCCAGTATTGCTTAGCTTGGCTTAGTTACTCTTTGAAGGCAGAGACAATTGTGCTGAATGCAATGAATAGAAGTAGAACACAAACTTAGAGCTAAAAAATTAACTGTAATTTCTGCCAAGCATCTTAGGATAATTTTAACTTTACAAAGACACAGAGTTTTGAAACTTTTTTAATCTAAAGTGTATCTTTGCATATTTTCCTGTAATATTTCTCATTTCTGTGGATGTACACATTATATACTATTCTCAAAGGTGAATGACTGACACTGTTGATATGACACAGACCCCATCAGCAAGCTTCTAGAAACAGTTGGCCCTCAACATATTTTCTTCCCATGAGTACTTAGAGCAGGCAGATACCAGACTGCCAAACACAAATGTGGAGGAAATATTTCAGAAATTATTCTGCATACATCTCATCTTCTTAAGGCTCTCCAGTCAAAAGACATCTTGCTAACATACTAAAATTCCCATATTGTTAAAATGTACTCAAAATGCTGGAGGCAAACACACTTTTCAAGAAAAGCTAGATTGTTTGATGAAGTTACTTCTTGTTTCAATCTAATTTCTATGGTTGTGCTCACAGTGTTAACACAAGCAGTACCACTCAATCAAGAGTTCTCTATTTTTAAATACTGGATCAAATCCCTATGCCAGAAAGCATTAGTAAATCTAAGAGCAAAGTTAGCTGGGTGAAGGGGGTGAATGGAGTAGGATCAGGTGCACAGTGGGCTGTGGCAATAAATGTTCTTTATGTTCAGGAGATCACAAAAACAGATTTGTGTTTGGGAAAACAACTCTTCTAGAGAACAGGGTTAAGGATTCTAGAGGAGAAGGTAATGACTCCCATCCTCAGCTTCTAATCCCAGTACCTTATAACTCCTCTCTGCCCTTACCCTAAGGCAGCCTAACCAATCACCTGTTACCACAGAGACATCTGCCTTTGCAGCTAAGCCATTTCCGTACTTCTCTGCTTGGCACTACTTTTGGCCACATTTGCCAGCTATAACCACATGTGGACAAACCTTCTCCCTTTACACAGAGATCATAAAAGCTAACATAAAAGCAGAAAAACATTCATAGTGGCTCAGTACCCAAGACTGGTCTCTGAAAATGGTTAAAAGTAGATGCTCTTGAAGGCACGTGAGAATACAGGAGGAACATCCAATATTTCCCCATGATAGTTTTACAGCCTCTAGCAATTCACCATCTAGCTCCAGTATCCCACCCTCTTCTTATGTGTACTGCCCCATTCTTCCCAAATCTCTCTCCCTAGTCTCCTATTAACCAACGCCTACTTAAACATCCTGAGGTTAATCAACACAAGGAACTTAATACATCATGAGATAATCTATCCCATACGGCTCAATTACGTGTCAACTTTTAATGCTCTTTTTTGTTCCCAAAGCCCACAATTCCCCACAGCATTTTCCACTGAAGCCTAAACCTTATTCTCGCTCCTTTTTCCACTCTTTCTCCAAAATCTTCTACTGACCTTAAATACAGAATACTCTAAATGTCTGCTATTCCTCACTATTTACATTTTTCCAGTTTGTTCATTAATCAATGTACTCCCTCACCTATTTCTTCCACAAAGCTGAACCAGTTGTACATTGTACAGTGAAAGCAATGCTTGAGACAGAAAGATTAGCAAGTGTTTCTGACTAAATTTACCACATTTGTGGATTTCTTCTCCTGGATTTCTTAGATCTCTACAGCTGGGATTTATCCTTAATGTTAAGCCAAGTAACCCCACTTTGCAGCATGCACTGCACCAACATGTTTTAAGCAGTCGTAGGAAAATTCAGCAAAGCACTAATGACTCCTAAAAGCACTAACAGAACCTCAATTCATGATGAAAGATGTAATGCCAATTTAATACATAGAGAAAATTTTTTGTAATTTTTGTCTGGGTCATCCAGTCATCTTTAGAGGCTAACCACAAACCAAATGAAACCAGAATCAGATCAATCTTAGGGTACCACAGACTTCTATATCAGATATGAAAAACAGTCTTTCTTGTCAGGGAAATCCAAATGCTGTTTTCTTGAGTGACTCAAAGGAAGAACATGGCCAATGCATCTTTATTCACTCTCCTAGGTCAACCAACAGGAGTGGACTCTTTTATGTAAACTGTCTATATACTCAGTTTCATGAGCATGGCACTGCAACAGGCTAATCCAAGAGAGCAAATGCTTCCTCTCCATCTTTATTCTCAATCAACTTGAACTCATAGCACAACTAGAAAGAAATAAGACCACAGTTTTTGCAAATGACTGCATAGGAGTTCAGGATGCTTTTCCTATTAGATCTGAGCTGCTTGTGGTAGCCCTAATTGAAAGAAAGTGCACTCTCTGAAGCTCAGTTCTTAATATAGCTTCAGCTGGGTAACCATAATCAAAAAACCAAATCACTTATCAACTTTGAAAATTTTGTCCCAATTAGTATTTTTGTGCTCTAGCTGATCTCTTTTGTAAGGACTTACGAATAATTTTGAAAATATTATAAAATATCAGTCCAAATGATGTTAAAATAACTGTATTCTGCTTGGTTTAGAGATGCAGACATATATGTTCTACATACATGCATCTGATTTATATGGCATATTTCCCATGACATGTGGAAACTGCTGTTGAAATCTATAGCAAACAACAGCATGCAAATAACTCTTACATCTGTATGCAAGCAAACCCACAAGTTTCACAGAAGTTGCTCACATTGAATGTTTTTAGATTGAAAAAGACCTAAAGGAATATCCTGATTTTTTTTCATTATTTTTAATGAAAGCAGTGATGATTTCCTTAATCCCACTCATACCAACTTATATTTTACAGCAAGGATAGTTTTTGATGGGGCTCAGATATGAGTTTTTAAATTAAGCCTTGACTCTCGATATCCACATTTAAAGACCATAAATAGTGATGCTTTGAAATAAACAATTTAGAACCAGATTCAAGAAATATTTAGTTTTTTAAGTGTAGTGTAAAATAAATTTACAGGAATGCAAAAATAACTTAGGAACCAACATATTTTGGTAAATCTGGGCTTTCAGGTCTTATGAGCACAGAAATAAGGTCCCTTTCTGAGAGGCCACAAACTGATAATGTCGGGAAATTAAATCACTGATGACTTAAAATCCTTTATTTGTATTCTGGATAAAAATGTTAATGAAGACATACAAATAATGTGCTATTTTCATTACAAACTAGTACCAAGTTGAAAATAACATTTCAGGGAGAAACTGCAGCTAAAGGAAAATTCTTAAGAAAGGAAGGAAAAAGAAGGGAAAAAAGAGAAAGCAACAGTGGATGCGGAAAAATAATGGAAGAAAATGCTATTATGATTTAGGAGAAGTGCTTAGGTTCATCCACAACTGAATCCTCATCCAGATACATCATAATCAATCATAATAATAGTAACATGACCATAGGGAAAAATTCCTTGACTGCACTATAGTATTGTAACATAGAAATGGGAATACATTAAAATCAACATCTTTCCAAGATTTGAAAATTTTAAATTAAGTGGTAGAAACAGTGAAGGTCTATTAGCAGACTCATCTACAAGGTGTGATGTTTCCCTTAAGTGCAAATCAAATATTGCCTGTGAAGTAGGAATAAGTCCTTCAGAACTGTTAAAAAAGAGAGGGAAAAGGATGAAGAACTCTACACAGTTGTAATACATTGTGCATAAGAATGGATGCATGTAGAAACCCCACTATTTACCATGTGATGAATTCAGTATAAGTTTTTGATCTTACACTCCAGTATGAGTAATTTACATTAATTAGTGGTATAAGGAGTTTGAAAAAGAAATAAATTCCATACCAGAACATCTAGATTTCCATTTCAGCTGGCTACATGCAGAAAAGCATCCTAAGCATCCTACCTATATACACAGATGTACTGATATTATATAGATGCATGCACACTTGCACTTACAATGAGATGATTACAAGGTAGATAAATAATAGATAGATATAGATATATACAGCAAACATACTTCCATTCCAAATCACTTCCATTTCTAAGACACTAAGATTCTCAGGTGCTTACTGTCCACATGAAGGATATTAACAACAGGAGGTGCATGGTTTCAAGTTGCTACCTTCTCAAAAAAGTCTGATCCTTATCAAATAATAGCTTTGACATTCCCAGTACAAATCTGATGGGAAGCAACCACTGGATAGAGACATAAAATTCTAACATTTGCACTCACTTGCTGTACAGCTTTACACAACTCTTTGTGGTTGTGATCCACCAAACCATTTCAGCATGTGCTTAAACAACCCAGCCTCCTCAGCTGCAATGAGTGACAATGCTATTTGCTGACTTAACTCTTAAGTTATTGTGAACATCTCAGAAACACTAGCATGGAGAGAAGAAGTTTTTAAAGCAGCTACAACATTGTAATGTAACCAATATGACCAATAAACTTTCCTTAGAAGGACAAAAAACTTTTGCTATGATCTGTGCCAATCTGCCTGGCTGCAACAGGCTTCAGAACTTTACATTTAGTGAGCACCTTCCCTTCATGGTGTGTGTCCCACTCAGCCCCAATCTCCATACTGTCCATAGTCTGGCTAGGCATGCCATAGTCTCATTTGCACTAATATATCCTGTTTTCTTTCCAAAACAAACTAGGGCAGATGAGAGCAAGGCGCAATGAGAGTGCAGACCACAGAGAGTGGGGATGTTTAGCCAGCTGCATCTGTGAGCTGTGACTGTCCCTGGGTTGCAGAGAACAGGCTCTTAGAGATCAGACATAAAGAGCGGGAGAAGACGCAGGGATAAACCAGAGCCTGGAACACATCATTTCTCCTCTGCAGGGAAGAAAGAATGGCTCAAGGATGAGTAGGGATTCAAGGAAAAAAATCATTTATTGTGACTTTAGGGAAATTGTTCTTTGTCCCCGTGAAATGGGGATAACAGTTCTTAAGTGGTTCCTAAGACAAGGTTTATGATTTTATCCATTGCTTTGATGAAATAATAATAGATCCATTTAAGTATTTTAGGCAAAATGGACCTGTATTTTACAATTAAGTTTATGCAAAAAAAGTTTAACATTGGTACAAATGAAAAGCCAAACTTATTTTTAACTTTTGTATGAGTTAAAGTAATTACTGCTTGTGACAAAAATGAAATAGACTGCTATGATTACTAAGGGCTGCATACTGCAGTACCAGAATGGACACTTCCTTGCTTATTTCAAAGAGAAAAACAAGGTCACTTTGAGCATTTTGCCCAGGTATTAGCCTTCTCCCGTGGAGAACCAGTTCTAAGAAAAAACAGAACTTTATTACCAATACTGACTGAAAGTGCCGAATTATTCAGAGACAAGTGGAACTGCTATCTTTTTAATGCAGGTACCTAGTCACGAATGTGCCTTCTACCTGCCTACTAGATCAGAACAGAGTCCTTGAAGTCATTTTATGCAAGAAGCTTACAACTGCTTTCAGATGGATATGATTTATTAATTTTGAGAAAAGGTTTTTGGCAATTCAGATCTCAATGGCTGTATTTTTGTCATACATGAAAATGGTCGAATCATGATGTTTCAATTAACACCTCTTACAGCACAACTTACTGTCCTTATCTCAGTTTCCTCTCAACATATAGATGGCAGATTCTGAAAAGGATCAAATATTATGAAGTCTTTTATTATGAACACCTTGTACAAAGGATGAGATACTGAAAGCAAAGAAAATGAACCTTCATTTTAGCAGTGTGCCTTTAAGGCATTAATAAGAAAGGCTAAAACAGGAACAGGAAACTTTTTCAAACTGGTTATGTTTAGCTGTTCTAATTCTGTATACTGCCCCAAGGAATTTGAACACCTATTGAAACCAAGAACCTTCTTTTACACAGGGAGACTTAAAACATAATCCCATCAACTGTAAGGCGAGTAACTTCCAAGAGATTAGCTAGAGCAATTTATTTGCAACAGGTTTTCTGCAATAACTTTTCAGTACAAGTATACAATGTTTGTCTTTTGCAAAACAGTTTCACTTCATTTTCTATCAGAGGGCCACCAGTCCTTTGTGCCAGGATTTCATAAAATTAATAAATCTACTTCCATAATCCTTGCTGCTTTTACTGACAAATGTAATAAACTACAGGATGCAAAACTCTACTGGGATTAATTTTCTTTTTTTTCCCCTTGACAAGCTTTACAGAGTAGCACTTCTGAGACACGGTCATGTGCTGTAAATCTAATCCTTAGCAATTTCCCCTTTTCCCAAATAACCCAAGTATTTTTTGAATAGTGAAGGATTTCCTTTATCAGACAACACTTGTTTGTTTTGGGTTGGGTTTTTTTTCCCTACTGAGTTCTTCTCAAGGAAATACACTTTGAAATGATTGGATGTTCTCAGGTAGACTTTCAAAAGATACACTGCTAAGGAAACAAGTAAAACTTGACTAAAAAGGAGGTACCCTACACTTTAAAGAGAACTGAGAAGAAATGAGAGAGAGAACTGAGAGAACTGAGGCAAAACCTAATGGGACCTACAACCTAGGGAGCCTTTCCAACACTCTCACAGCAAGCATTTCAGTGCCACTTTTTATGCTTTTATCTCTGTAAAAGATTTGCCTTTTTTGTTGTTGCAAATCACACATATATTGATTTTTCAGCATTGATGAGCCAGTGAGGTCACATAGGCTCCTAATATTTTCTGTTCCTAGTCCTCCCCAAAATCTGGGTGATGTCCACCACTCCATTTGTAACAGAAGGTGTTGCCTTACTCATAGAACAACCACGCTTACATGCCTGCACCTCTGACTCTGACCCATCCTTTGCCTTCTGTAATTTTAGTTGGCAAGCGTGTTAGTGCATGTACACAGGCCACAGTGATGTGATGTCCAGTAATCTTGTAGAAACAATGCCAACACAATGGAAGTCAAAGTATACTATAGCATTGACCCATCTGCTACAAAACTCTGACTTTTTACTACACAAAGCAGCCTGTAATACAGCTCTTCAGGAAAAAACACACTGGTTCTTATCACCTTCCTGCTACCGCACATAATGGCTCTAGTCACTTTACCTTATCCTTCTGCTGCAGAGAGACATCCTTGATTTGCCTGGGAAGTGAGGAATAGGGCACTGTAAGCACAAATATTCCATTATTTCTTGTTTATTCTGAAAGGACCAATAAAGGGATAAACACAAATCTTGGCTGGAATAACTGTAACAAAAAATGGTTCAGTATGTTTTTTGACAGTTGGTTACCTTCAGAAAGTCCTTAGATAGTCTAAAACTCCCTCTTCATCAAGAAGAAAGACTGCTCAAAATTTCTTTAAACTGACAAGCAACACTTAAGGAATTAATCAACTTGAAACAATTTTCATTTTGCAACACATCCAGCTCCAAATTAAATATTACAGGAGCACTGGAAATCTGAAGAAAACGCCCCATAAGGCATAGAAAACAATTAGTGGGCAAAAAAGGAGATGAATTCAGTGCACCCCTCACTCTAGAAGTCCAAGCCAATTACAGTAGAAATAGTCAGTGATTCAGCACAAAGGTTCCTTGGCAGCCTAGTGAGGAAAAGGCACAACTCCAGCTGGGTCACTCAGAGAAGAAAAAAATGCAATAGTGCATCATAAGGGCAGGATTTGAGTTTGCAGCCCTTAAAAGGGGGGACATGTAATTCAATTCATATAATTTCTAAGAGGACCTTCTTAATTTATATTTGCTCTCAAAACATAAACATAAAACTCATTTGTTACAGTTACAGGGTCAAAAAATCCTGCAACCATCAAGGGTCTCTCCCATAGCTTAGCTAAAAGAATGATGCATTTCTGGAGGGGCATACTCTGATACTTCTGGGAAAAACAGAGTGCAACCCAAAACCTAACCATCAGAGATTTTGTCATCCTTTTTCCTGAAAACAAGAGAGGACCAGAAAGAGGAGCTTCAGGTAGTTGCTCTGAAGACAAGTTGAAGTAGCCTTGATTTCAACTGATGAAATAATCAGAAAAGGAAGGTTGGGGGATGTTTGGAGTTTGGGTTTTTTCCCTTTTTTTTTTTTTTTTTTCTGACAAGAGAGCCAAAATTTTGGTCATTGTCAGAGACAAGATGCAGGCCTTCTATCTGCCATAGGCTGAGAACTCCAGTACTTGAGTATGCATGAAATATTTGTAAAATTAATCTTGGAAGAGCTGTAGATTAGAAAAATTATAATGAAGAAGATAAAATCAAGGAAGGAATCACAAAAAGTGGAGAGAATACACAGCTATGGAGGGGAAAAAAAAGGCATTAACTGTTTAGAGCCCAAAATACTAGAAAAAGTAGGAGGAGGAGAGGAGAGTTTGATGTTAAAAATGATGAAAAGGTGACTGAGATGCTTGCCACTGAGATTCAGAAAAAATGCTGAAGTAAGACAATGGGAGCTATGAAGCAGAGCTGTCACCTGCAGCTGAGGAAGTTCTTATGATAACAAGAATTTTTCATAATGTGCTCAGCGAACTGTGGTTGACTCAGTGAATAATGCAGTTAGGAACAGGAGTGAGCTAAGGGGCAGTGTGGTAGAGGCCAACAGCTTTTGATTTGACAAAAGAAAAAAGCTAATTTGACTGTGTCTGAAAAAATTGAACTGCATGGGCTTAAGCTTCACACAGAAAGAAGAAGAAAGCAACTTCAAGATACATTCTCAACTTCTGCAGTTGTCCGAGAACTGTCCAAGTTGTCATTGTTTTTAGCAATGAATTTATCTTGAAGATAAAGCTGTAGACAGAAAAAAAATATTTATCTTTTAGGAATGTTTTAAAAGAATATGAATGTATGATCTTATTTGCCTAAAAATAAAAAGATAATGTTAAAAAAAGCATTTACTGTTTAAAAAAAAATCCCAAACAAACTCCATTTCTTCTTAGCCTTCTAATAATAGAACCACAAGAGACCACAATACAAATACTGTTCTTGTAAAACTATTGTCCTTACAGTGATACCAGTGGTTCCACAAGTGTGGGGTTCATAAATTTTACAGTCCAGCTGGAAGAGTATGTGTGTGTGTGTTCCTGTTCCACAGCACACATATAAAACATTTAGAATATAACCATTTTAAGATGATACTGTCAATATTTAAATAATGCTAGATCTCTTATTTTTTTTCAATACTATCATGTCAAGTAACACATGGCAATTTTGTAACTAAAAGAGAACAAGAGGTTTATTTCCTACTGCTCCAACATGGACTACCTGCAGAAGGCAGGCTTTACAAAAGTTTTCAGATGAGGCTGTGGAATCTCCATTCTTGAGGTTTTCAAGGCTCGACAGACCAAGCCCCAAGCAACCTGGTCTGAATCCAGCATTTAGCCTGTTCTGTCCAGCAGGATTCTGGAACACAGAACATGCATTATGAACATTTCCAGTATTTATCTCCTGGCAGACCATCTTGGTAATGGACCCCTAGTCAAGCATGACTCACTTGAGCAAATAAGATTAAAGAACATGCAGAGGTAAACATGGTATTGGAACAACTTCATTTGATGAGGGAGTGAGAATGATAAACTCAGTGTCTGACACAGGGAAATGGGGTAAAATCTGACAAAGAAATAGCAAGAGGATCACAAGTAGTCTCCATCAATGTTGTCTTCTGTATTGCTCTGTACTGAACTTGTGTATCACATAAAAGATTTAAAATATGGTGTTACATCACTTTTAATAAGATTCAGTTCTACCTGTGTCCTGGTTCTGGCCAGAACAGGGTTAATTTTGCAGTACCCTGGAGGGGCCATGGCTAGGACCTGGAGGTTATTATATACCACCTCTGGCCATTGCCAGGGACAGGGGAAAGGGACTCTGTTCCAAGCAGAAGGAGTTCCTTCCAGTTGAGAGAATGTGGCAGAGGGAGCTGTCTGGTATTGTCTATTAGTGAGGGTATTTTCCATGTGAATAATTTCTTTTCTTATACTCTCTGTCATTAGCATTGTTGCTGTTAATGTTCATTTTCTTACCTCATTGCTGTTTCAGTAAATTGTTCTAAATCTCAGCCTGTGAGCTTTACCCTTTGTGCCTCAAATTGGAGGGAGAGAGCAGGTTTTAGTGGGAGTACTTAAATTGGAGATTACCATTCCTAAACGGAAACAACCTGCAATGTATGAGATTAACTGACTAGGCTTCAAATTAGTTGTTTTTTTTCAATCAAAAAAGGCTCTTCCTGCTTTCACTGCAGGAAAATGTGAAATATGGATTAAGGTTTTCCAAGGTGTTGTGCAAAGTTGTTATCTTGAATCTCAAAAGGCTTATGGGGCCTGCAGTCCTTTCCCTTTTGCATGGGGGAAATCAGAGCGTGTGAAGCATCTTGTTAGCAGTAAACTGTGATTCTGAAGACCTCCTGGATGTCCCTGTCTCCCGCCCTTCATTTTATGGTTGAGGCCTGTTCCAACAGACTTGGTTTCAATCAGGCCAGCAAGCAGTGCCTAAAAATCAATATGCTTCTCAGAAGTACCTCAATCATGGCATGCAAAAATCACTTCTTAAAAACTCACATTTTAAATATACTAAATACTTGCAAACTTGAGAAAAGAGAAACACATAAGCCTTTAAAAATTATAATTTTTCAGATTTTTTTCTCTGCCTATGGATATACATTGCCCCTGTCATATGCCACAAACATTAAATTTTCAAGTGGAAGAACAATTCTCAGCCACCTCTTAATGATATGACAGTATCATAAAAATCCATCAATCATTGGTAATGTTTTTTGACCAATAAATAGTAGAGCTGCTTTACTGAGCTATTTAAGCCATATTATTTACAGCTGCAGAAAAATGTGGAACAGCCTAGGGAGGCCAAAAAATATGATACATTCATGCAAACTAAATTAGATTTGTATTTTTTTTCACCATTAGTTTGAGAAGATAAAGGATAACCTTTTCAAGTTTTACTTTGCTTGGCATTGCATTTATATTTTCAAATGAAAGATGTTGAACACAGAACTTCACAAGTGTTAATAAGTTTCAGCGCTATTGCTGATGTGCTGAAACTAAATCCAGATGGAACTACTGAAGTATTGCTGTATTTGGAATGTCTATGCAGAGTCTTTTAAAACAACATTTAGTTGCACTTAATTTTTTTTAATCATGTGGTGTCAGATTATACACCACTGTGCAAAAATTGTTAAGCAGACTCTTGAGAAAACATCTTTGCAAGTTTTGGGGTGCTTTTGTTTTATTCTCATTTGGTTTGGTTTTGGTTGGGTTTGGTTGGGTTTGGTTTGGTTTGTTTGTTTGTTGGGTTGTTTTTTTTAACAGGGATTGGTGGGAAGAAGGTAAATCTGCAACTCTGACATTTTCCTCTACAGTCTCACTGCTGTCCTCCTGTGTGCACCAGACATCTTTGCAGTCTCGGTGGCTGCAATAATGACTCTACACAGACATGGAGAGGAGCTGGCAGCTAGGACTAGGCAAAAGACCATTCCTCATGTTGGCCTTGCACATACAGCTCTTCTCAGACAGCATGAGGCAGAGAGATAATGCAGCTGTTTGTACAGTTATAATTGGTTTTCAAATCCTGTATTTTGACCTGAGACTTACATTGGACTAAAACTGGCCAAGTGTATAGCATGCCTCAGCAAATCTTCCCCACAGGCAGTGGAGCCCTTCTAAAGAACAAACAGGGCTACTCTCCAGTAGCAGTCAATTCTTATGCTGCAATGCTTCCAGAATCATCACCAAGTGGCTCAGGAAGAAGAAAAGTTAAGTAAGGGAAGCATAGTGGATCCATTGTATTCTGAACCTCCTGCCATTTTCCATCACTTTCCCATTAAAAAATGGAACATTTCAAAGCATCTTCAGGGTACATACTTATTCTGAGTTATTGCTATTGTTTTTAAACTAGACAGAGGCTCAGCTGAACCAAGAAGTGCACAGACAATTGGAAGAAAACTACCCTTAATCCAAAGAGTTTACAGACTGAGTTTACACTACTGAACTGGGCAGCAATAGAGTTTCAAAATATGGCAAGAGATATCAAAATACCTGTATTAAAATGAAAGATGAAATTAATAGAGAGAAAATTCTCAGCTTTTCTGCATAATCCAAGATCTATGTTAAACTCCTAGCAGACAGAACCTGTTATTTTGCATCTCACACTGTTCATTAAGAGATAGTTTTATGGGAGAAGAATATATTGTCAAATTACCCATGATGTATGTAATCTCTTCTGTACCGTTTACCTTCACTACCAGAAGCAACTCAGGAGTTTCTTAGAAAACTAATCTTCAGTGAGTAACTAAAATATTCTTGAGAGCGGCAACCATTTGCTGGATGCTGACTTGTACTATTTTAATGCTTCTTCATGATCTTTATCAATTTTTGCTCCTATATTACACTTAAGATTATAGACTTCATGGGGAAGAGGCCACTTTTTATTTTATTTTATGTATGCTGAGGGAACAGCACATATGGGGCTATGTTCTCCAAACGTATATGTTATAATAAATAGATTAGGAACTTCACTAATTTGTCCTATATAGAATTCAGATTTCTAAGTTAACTTTCTCACCAATTTCATGTCAATAAATTAAACAGAAATGTTTAATCTAATTGTATTTAAGAACAGCAAGAAACTTTGAAGAGTTTAAGTAATAAGAAAAAAAATTCAGAGAGGCTACTTATTGCATTGTACAAATAAGCTGACACATTACAAGAACCATCCATCTTGCATTAACAATAGGTATTTGGATCCCTCCTCTGAGCCTTCTATCTTTTAGGAATTCATAGCAAAATAAAAGTATAAATTCATTAATCATCTGTGTGCTGGAGGACATTAAAGAAGTAATGCTTGCCCCATTATATCTTGAACTAACAATTATGATGCTTTTCCAGGAGCAGGAGAAGCCAAGAGTACCAATTATGGTCCTCTCATTTAAACAAGATAGCGTCTTTCTCTGTGTAACACAAATGTATGCATGAAACCACTCTGTAACAGTTATAGGGAGTGTCAGTAATTCTGATTTCCACGTATGAAAAATGTAAGTTAGTTAATAATGCATATTGTGGATGCAACATCAAATAATTGTTTGCCTAGTAAAAATTTGGAATATGAGGAAAAATAATATTTTTCAGCTGTGGTGCTGGCTGTGGTTTTAGTTTGTTTTGCTTTTCCATTAGGAATCTGGTATTTGTGGCTGACATTTTTATTGCATTAATGGCAGGAAACAATATGAAAAGAATGCAGACAGAAGTGGAAAACATTAGCAGAAACATTTATACCCATTGCAGGAACATTCTAATTATGATGGTGAGTAATAGGCATGTAGCAGAAAAGGCCAGGTTCAGTAAGTGTTCATGGAATGAGCTTCACATTTTAAACTTGAGTTTCACATCTAAAAAGCTGAAGACTTGCAAAATGTTAGAGAACTTTTGTTCTCCATTTTACTAGACATGGGTCCCTTCAGTTCTGCAAAGTACAATAGCACAAACTTAAAAACTTAAAGCCATAATCTAAATTATATCATCACAGAGCTTCCCTGAAAGTCTGATTATTAAAAAACACCTAGGGTTTAGTCTTTAATTTAAAGTGCGTTGGCTGTTTTGGTTATCTTTGAAAAGATAGTCTGAGTTTCTGGTGTTTGCAGTTAAAGACTGAGGCAGGATGAAAATTTGGGGTCAACATGTTATGCTTAATTTGTTGTTTTAAGAAGCACAGTATATTCTGTACTAATTGCATTTACTCACTGCTGTTGCCATGCTTTCGTGCCTGCTTGTTTTGGTTTTGGGAATTCTATTCTCAGGCACGGTTCTGAAGCACAAGGTCATGTTCAGTAAACTACCGAAGCTCCCACATCTGTTCCCAGAGGAGGGGCTTCGGTGATGGTCTCTGGAAAATGACCAGTGGTTCCAAGGGTCCCACCTCTGGGGTGGGCAACTTGTAAAATGTACAAAAAGGAGTCAGAAATAAAGGTGTGGTCTCTTGCCCTCTCTTGCCTGCAAGAGCACCACGCAGCCTTCACTGATGCCTCCCTGTCTCTCTACCCTCGGCGCCGTCGTCAGTTATATATGGTGACCCCGACGTGATCTGCAGCCGCGAGAACAAGGTAAAAAACACCTTGTCCCCTTTTTCAAGAAAAAGGGATTTTTATTTCTCTCCAGTAGGGAGAAGAAACTTGGAAAATGAACCAGCCTCTAGGACTGGAAGATAACTACGTGTTAACGATGTGGGGGTTGTATCTCGGACGTTGGGAAGTAGGTATAACCTCAGAACATCTAACGCAACTATACAGATGGGGGAAAAACCAGGGTTTTATCCCGAACCCCAGAAGAGCGCGGTATAGGTCATTTTGGTCTCTTTTGGGTCAAACTGTGAATGAAGAGTTAGATATGCTAATGAATTTATCACTGATATGGGAAAGGTCCATGAAGGTTTTTGAGATGTCGGGAGAAGAATTTCTTTTCAGCTCCCTTCCCGATTCAGAGGAAGAGGATCCAAGTCTCCAGATTGCTGCTGACAGCTCGGAGAGTCTCCCGAAGCCGCCTTCAGAAGACCTGGGTTTGTCCTTTCCCCCCGCTTGTCAGCCTTCTTCTGGGAAGGAGGGGGGGAAAACCCCGGGCAAACGCGGAGGCGCCCAGCGGCGGTCGGCGGGCCGGGCGCCGCGAACGCGCTGTCCCCCGATCCCCCGGTACTCTCCCTCGCGAACGGCCGCGCGCGGGAGGGGGGAGGGGGGAGGGGGTCCCGAGACGCCGTCGCGCCCCGCCCCGCGGCCACCGCGCCGCGCTTTCCCATGGAAAAAGCCCGTTGAGACCCTGGCGCCGCCCCGGGGACCTCACCCCGGCGGTCCGGGCTCGAAAAAGCCCGGGAGGAAGAGGGGACGGGGGTCGCCCATCCCCCAGGCCCCTGCCCCAAAAAAGAGGCAAAAGGGAGTGCGGGGCGGTGCGGCTCTCTGCAGCCGCCGCAGAAGGGAGGGGGGGCTGCCCCCTATGCCCCCCCGCCCCTCAGCCCCCTCCGGCTCAGCTCGGCCGGAGACTCCGCCCCCAACATGCCGCGCGGCGCCCGGAGCCGCCCCGTCCCGGGGCCGCCGGGGGAGACGGGGGGGGGCCGCCCGCCCCCGCTCCGCGGGGCCCGCTGGTGCTGCCCAGCCGGGAACACCGCCCCCCCCCATGCCGCGCGGCCCGCGGGAGACGGGCAGGGGCGGTCCGCCCCCGCCCCGCAGGGCCCGCTGGGGCTGCCCAGCCGGCACCGCCGCTCCCCCCACGCCGCACGGCCCGCGGAAGGCGGGCGGGGGTGGCGCGACCCCGCCCCCGCCCCGCGGAACCCGACGGGGCCGCTCTGCCGAGAACGCCGCCCGCCCACGGGTGCGGGGGGGGCGCGCAGGGGGACCCTGCGCTGGGCCGGCCACGGCCCGCCCCTCCCCCGGCGGCGCGGCCGCGGAAGAAGCCCCGCCGACCCACTCCGGCAAAAGGAGCTGGCACCGCGATTCCACCGGCTGCCGCTCCGGCGCTTGCCCCTCCGTCGGCGTCTCCGTTGCCTGGCAACGCTGCCGACCTTCCGCAAACTGCGGCTCCACCTGCGTCTGTCGTGGACCCCTGCCGTGTCACCGTGCGCTCCAGGCTGAGCTCTCCCTGGAACGAAGTGAAACCTATGGCATGGGGACTGAGACGCTGGGGTGTGGAGAACTGCTTTTTGGGAACCCAAATGACTTCCCTTGGTCCAGCCCATGTGGCAGGTGCCCAGAGTGAGACCCGGGTTTCTCTGTCTGCTTCTGTGCTGTTCAGAAAGCGGGCTGAGAGGGATTCGTGGCTCTCTCTCACATACCCAAGGGAATTCCAGGGATCGTGTAACCTGTGCTTTTGCAGACCCTTGTTTTCAGGACTGGGAACTGGCGCTGGGATGTTTGCCTCGCATCTGCCGAGCACCCTGAGCCCCTGCACAGCATTCCTGGCCTGTTGAACGTCCCAAGTTGTGTATCCTGTACTTCCCTGACACCACCCCTCCAGAGACCTGCATGATGCATGGAGGGGACGGAGCATTGCTTCACAGCTAGCATCCCGTGATTGGACTCAGAGGGACTCTTCCCTGTGGTTTTGCTTGCATTCCAGGGGGAGTGTTGTGGACCTCTGGGGGGCGGGATTCTTGGCTGGGGTTTGGGGGGGCAGGATTGGGATGAATTTTGTAATAAGGGTCATTGCATTGCATGGCACAGCATCTCACCCGACGAGGATTCGGCAACTGGTCACAACATGTTTTAAAAAAAAAAAAAAAAAAAAAAAAAAAAAAAAAGGGGGAAAAAGCAGGGGACAGTCCCTGCAAATTAGCCGACAGGCAAATTGGAAACTGTGACCAGAATGAGAGCCGACAAGTGGAGAAATCTACGAGTCTTCAATCGAAGACCTCTCCACAAGCAGATATAAAAATCTGCATTTTTCTTTTTTCTTTTCTTTTTATATAAACTGAAAGGGTGAGATGTTGCCATGCTTTCGTGCCTGCTTGTTTTGGTTTTGGGAATTCTATTCTCAGGCACGGTTCTGAAGCACAAGGTCATGTTCAGTAAACTACCGAAGCTCCCACATCTGTTCCCAGAGGAGGGGCTTCGGTGATGGTCTCTGGAAAATGACCAGTGGTTCCAAGGGTCCCACCTCTGGGGTGGGCAACTTGTAAAATGTACAAAAAGGAGTCAGAAATAAAGGTGTGGTCTCTTGCCCTCTCTTGCCTGCAAGAGCACCACGCAGCCTTCACTGATGCCTCCCTGTCTCTCTACCCTCGGCGCCGTCGTCAGTTATACACTGCCATATTTATTTTCATTAAAAAGGAACAACAAAACCAACATCATTGTTTAGTTTTACTCGACAGTGCAATGGATCTTGCCATTTGCTGAGAAACTGAACAAAAAAACCCTTATCACATAATTTATGTACAATTGGAGATGCATCTAGCTTTGTCTTGTTAAATGAGGACAAGATCTAACCACGAGTGAAGTTAACAGAAGACTTCCCCTTACATTTCAGCAGGCATTGGATTAAAGCATTGTTTTTTGGTGAGTCACAATTTGCTACAGCTGTCATTTTATCAGTGTTGCAGACCTTATTTGTGTGTTTCAATGCACACGTTTTTCTTATTTTGAGCTTTGGATGGTCTGTGGTGGGCTAGGAAGGATGGCTTTTTCAGGAACTGATATATTTATTTTTTGAGGACAACTGAATGTGAAATGTATTGAACTAAATATAAGTTAGTTCAGCTGCAAAGGTTAGCAGCTAAACTTTGTAGAGTGGCTGCAGTTGGGTCCTACAAATGTAGACGTTAGTAACTTTCCCTATTGACCAGTCCCATAGGTTCAATGGGACTACTCACTTCAGGAGTTACTGATGCACATGGCTGTTTGCAGGATCAAAGTCCCATTATGAAGCAGAAAGAAAACATCCCCTTGGAGTGAGCCACCAAACATAAAATACATGAGGGGTAAGGAACAAAGAGATATTTCAAGATGAGGTACTGCACTGAGAATAGATGAGTCATGGCAAAGATGCTAAGTGATTCATTAATAACAAGAAGCTTAGCCAATAAGGAATGTACAAGTATGAAACTAATGACTGTGCTTTTACAATACTACCAAACTATTTGCTTTTGTAAACTTAACATAGGAATAATTTTCACCCATTGTGAAAATTTATTATGCAATTAGTTGTCACTTTAATAAACTATATGTACGGCTGTGATAATGGTTGCTTAAAATACTAAGGAGATTTCAGTTTTTGTTTTAAAAAAGAAGAACACTAGGAACTTCAAGACCTGCCAATTTTTCCTCCCTGCCAAGTCCTATTAGCATAAATGAACAGTTTATTTTAAGAAATGCCTGATAAATTACTCTACACAATCAGTAATGAGGGTACTGTCAGCAAAGGAGAATCATTTCCAAAATTTACTTGGCACAAATGAGTGGCTGACTAGCTCACAATCATGTTACATGGCCTGAGGCCTTGTTCAATTCCATAAATCTCCCTGACCTCTTCAGGGTGAAAATTAGTGATTCTATAGAACAGGTAGCTGGGCAAATCTGGTCTGTTTGTGCATTTTCTCCTTTTTAAGAAAAACTAACACATTCAAACTATTTATAGGACTATTTTGATAGCTTCCTCTTTTTTGGCACACTGAAGCTCCAAGTTAAAGTTACTCCCATAGGTTGTGTGTTAAAAATGCACATCTTTTTTATCACAGATTACAAGAAACAAAAACATAAAGACATGACTTATACCATTTCTTAAGAAAAAAATTAAAAGCATGAGTCTCCATCATGCTTCAATTAATCTCAACATCAGTGTGTTTTCTAACAAATCAATTCCCTTTTCGTTTTAAAATATAGTTTCAAAACTAGAGAGGAATCCCTTGGCATGGATTATTCTGTCAATTAGCAACTGAAGCCAATAATCATTCATCATCTCTTCTAAAGAATCCCTGGTAAAAGCCCCTAAATACTTAATCATCATTGCTATGGAATTCATTACATTAAAGCAGGGAGAAAACCTTTCAAATAAATAATTTAAGATAATAAGGTTTAAAAAAAAAGTCTAAGAAATCACTTATGCTCTCCCACCACTGCAAATTACTTCCAATTGTTATTCCTCTTTTTAAAAAGTTTGATTGTACTGCTTTGTCCAGTCTAATCTTCCAAATCCCAAATGATAGTTTTCCCATACTCCCTTGCAGACTGCTTGACTATTTCAAATTTTTTTAGTCCAATTTTCAGAATATTTTTAATATAATTTAATCTGCACATACTTTGTGTATCATGTGCCAAGTTCTTCACGTCTAACAATATGTAACATATGTAGTTAAACATTTGTATCCAAATACAATGTCTAACACGGTATGAATACGCAGGCAGTCTGTATAAACTACAGACAAAAATAAAAGGTCCCACAAGCCTCATGAAGTTTCATAGGAAAAGAATACACACCAATACCCTCCCAAGAGGTCTG
Source organism: Phylloscopus trochilus trochilus (assembly GCA_016584745.2). Classification (NCBI taxonomy): domain Eukaryota; kingdom Metazoa; phylum Chordata; class Aves; order Passeriformes; family Phylloscopidae; genus Phylloscopus; species Phylloscopus trochilus. Next base: position 53,443,665 of record WQNJ02000546.1, on the reverse strand, counting down.
ATGTGAACCCCAATCTGCTTGTCAGTGCACAGCTGTGGTGCTGTTAGTGAGATGTTGCACTACCTGCCATTTGACAAGGAAGCAAAGGGTCTGGAGAGCTGAGGAAAACACCCTGAGTGCAGGAGAGTGTTGTGCAGACTCACTTCAGGGGCTGAACCCACACACTGGCAGACAGATCTAGAGTAAAATTTCTCCATGATACATCCAAAGGTATCCATAACTACTATTAAATACAGAGTGGGCTAACAGTAATGACACTTAGAGGCTTTTGTTCAACAAGGAGTTTCAGTCCTGAGATGACTGTGACAAAACCACTCTCTAGCGAGGTTTGCAAGGACAGTTTCTCTTCTCTGGAAGGAGGATTTTAGCCATGGCAAAGTTCTCATTCTAAGAAACATATGCATGTTAAAATGTAGCCTGAAATTTCAGAGAAGTTTATCTCTGCATAAGTGTAACTGTGTGAAACAGCAATAAATTATGTACTCAGAGACTCTAAAACCTCTCAAGCTTTCTCACTTTTCCATTTTAAGTTGATTCCAGGCAGCTCTCTAATGAAATGATTCTTTTCCAGAGTGAGGTTCAGAACACAAAACTTTACTTAACCTATGTAAAGTACATACCACACACTTTCTCAGAGCACTGAGGAGCAACAGAACAAACCTTTTTGCATGGTAGACTTGGTTTATCTGTGTCAAGGTAAAAATCAGAAAGGGGGACGGTAGAGTGAAGGGAAAAAGATGCAGGAATGTGAAAGCTGAACAATGCAAAGTGAGATCTACTCACTAGTACTGTTCTTGCTCACAAGCTCGTCATTGCCAGATTGACTCTCCTGTTTCCCTTTGACCATCCAGGGAAATGTGACCTATTTTGAGCTGATTTTGAAGTCTATTGCCAGGCATCCTAAGTTTTCAGACAGTCTGGTACTTCAGGCCTTGGAAAATATGCTTTCACATATGCCCTAGCTCCTCTTACCGTCTTTGTTTACATGTCCTCTGAAAAGTCTTACAGCAGCTGCAGCAGAAAGTTTGTCTATTGGTTTTATTCTTTTATTTTTCTTTGCTTTCCTCTTTGGATTTTTACCAGGGCTGATATTTCATGAATTTGTGCAATCTCCTGTGGTCAGTAAGAAGTCTGAGCATCTAAGATTGCTATTTCTTTGCTCCTATCTGGGCATGCAGTCTTGGTTGACATTTCAGTCAGATCTAGATTAGTAGGTCTGAAGTATATTTCAGGCACACTGTAGCACCCTCTAAATCTGCTAGGATTGCTGTTAGGTCTCCTTCAAAAAAAAAAATCTATTTTACATGTACAATATATTCCTCACAGACTAAAACAGAGTAACTTCCTGTGATAAGTGGCCCTTCAGACTGTCATGGTTAGTACATAAAAGCTGATTAACTACTGCCTGGTCTTCAGGGGGTTGTGTGAAGCCCACCATTGGAGATGCAGTTTCTGTCTTATAAAATCATGTCTAGAATTCTGGAAGGCATGTCTTGTTGAATGCATCTATCATATCCAGGGATTTTCTGGGGAAGTGCCTTATTTTCATATTGTACTGCTGAAGTTTTACGAAGAAACAAACCTGAGTACAAACCCACAGTTTTGTCCAGTTCCTTCTATCAGATTTTGGGCTGCTGCTCAAAGGTGAATTGAGGGAACTGCACTTCAGAAAGCATGGCTCTGTGTTTCCTTTTTTATTTCCTATCTTCATTAATTGTTCTGGGCTGCTTGGTGTGCATTAGCACTGTGCCTAAGCTGCTTCAGAACAAAATAATTTTGCTTTAGCTCCCCAATAGAGTCTTAGGAGCAGTACTTCCTCTTTGTTTTAAAGACCTTGGGTAATTCCATAAAACCAATCACTATGTCTAATAGACATTGGACTGCTTTCATTTTGAGTGCTTTCCTAATTGCACTGACTTTTCCAGGGTCTTGGAAAAGACATCTCTCCAGATGTCAGCTAACAGAGAAAACATAGTTTTATTCAAGTTCTACATGTCTACATTCAACTTCATATTTTGCTTATAACATAGTGACATTGACTGTCTCTTTTGTCAGATCATTAATTTTTAATGGCTCTGTCATCAGCTTCAAGCCACATGTTTGGGAATCCTTCCCAGCTTCAATTTACACTGCAACACCTTAGAAGTTGGGCACAGGTCAAAAGCATTTACACCAGACCATTATCTTACAAAAGGTGTAGTCAGTGTTGTCACATGGCTCAAATCACAGAGTGGTAAAAGTTTTAGCCTGTGTCTTGATTTGGAAAGACAGGTATCTGCCGGGAAAGCTGAGAGTTTCCCTTGGAATGGAGAATGTAAACCCCTCACTGCCTCCAAATTATTATAATTTTGCAATTAAGGGCTTTCAGGCAAAGATTTGGGAATAGAAATAACAGTTCTTTACTAGGAATATTAAAAAAATACAAACCTAGTAGTACAAAAAATGAGCAACCAAACAAACAACAATCCTAGAAACCCTGACAGAGTCAGAGCTACAACCTGACACCCTGTTGGTCAGGTTGTTGGGAACAGTCCAAAGTAAATCCTCCTGGAGTGGCAGATGTGGTTCTGTTGGAGCAGAGATGATCCTGAGAGAAAAGGGTCCAGTGATGGCGAGAAGGGTCCAGTCTTCCTCTGGGAATCCAGTGCAACCAGATATCTTGTGTTCCTACATCTCAGTTTTTACCTAGGTAGGAATGGTTGGCTACCCGCCCCCCCCCCACCCCCACTGGGTGGAGCATCTCACAATGGGATGATGGAATGTGTCCTGTTATTGGTGAGCCTCAATGGCCCATTAGCAGAAGATATCCCCCGGAGGGAGGACAGATGGTGAAAGAGATAAGAAACACTGCCCAACCTGGTTTTAGCATTGGCCCATTATCAGAAGGCATCTGCCCCTCATCCCCCAGAGTTACAAGAGAAAGAAAAACATCTCCCCAACTGCTTTCAACAAATGAAATAGAATACACATTTTTGGTTCCATAACCCAAGACAGTCTGACAAACAGAGGTGTTAAACAGATGATAGCTTATAGAATCTCTTGTCTATTAGTGCTGACATACAAACATGCATTTATATGTTTTGGGGTTTGGCTAAAATAAGATCCTCAGTTTACTCCAAATTTTCCTTAACAGTTACGCATCTGAGTAATTATCTGAAAGTTTCAATAGACGTAATAATTTAAATTCTTCTAGAGTTATCAACTATTTGTTATTATTCTGCCATTATCAAAAACTGAATTTTAGTCATCTCACTGCATTGAGGCTTATTTCTGACTTCCACTTCATTTTTGTGTTTCTGATTCCCTGAAGTTTAACCTTACATTTTCTGAAAAGGAGAACATGCACAGAGAACACTCTCTCCTCTACCATGCTCAGGAAATGAATACATTGTGTATGTAACATTTCTTGATTGTCAAACTTTTTCTCCACAGACTGCATTTGCTCTTTGGCTTCAAATACCTGCACCATGAATTCTAATTCTCCAGATTAAATCAGTCCAGTTTGGTAGGATTAGGCTGCTGATGGCTTCACCATCCAACTGGAGTCAATTGATTAAGACCTGATAGAACAGTTCTGAAAATAAACAGGCTGACATTGTTGTTCTGCATCCTTCTGTGCAACTGATTTATCTGGACTCATGCAAAACAACCAGAAGACATCTTTCTTTTAACTGCAGTCTCCATGTCCTCCATACCTATAACCACTTTCTCTATTTCCTGAGCTACAATACACTGAACAGAAAGCATCTTGCTATGCTCTCTGCTTTTTCCATGTTTTTGCTGGGAACCAGGCCGGGTTAGTACTGTCTTGTGTATTGTTTCACTCAGTACATACCCTCCAACACAACACTTGCAGTCCTGTTCTGTCTGTCTCTGTCTTGTATCCAAATTTCCTTTAATTTGTCCCTGTTCTGCAAGGATAACACTGTTTTGATCCTCTTGCTAGACAGCCCAGCTGCCCTTGCCATTTGAAGAAATTTATCTGTTTCTTTCAGCATCATCCCCTATATGCTGGAATCATTTGCCACATATATGTTTCTGTCTCTCATTAAGTGATCTTTTATATCTCCAAAAGTACATATGGATGCCAGATTATGTGACTGTGAGGCAAGCATATATTGCCCCTTATGTTTCTTGGGTTCAGATAAAAACACAGACACATTCCTTCTAGGGTTACACTATATCAAATACTTTTATTAGCTGCTACGATGTTTTAGGCATTGTTTGTACCAATTATGTCTCATTCACTTCTCTTTCTCACCAGAAGTGGTAGTAGAAATGTTTTATTATACTTTTCTGATCATTACACTCCCCAGCCAACGTTTTATTCACTATATATTAGTACTATTATGCTTGAGCAAGGGTTTTTTTATATGGGAATTCAGTTTTGTTAGTGGACTTAAAGTCTCATGGCCGTTCATTGCCTCATGGCTGCTTCTTTTCTCTCTTTAAAGCTCCTGTTTTGTCTTTCAGTAATGTTTTATTCTTGTTAGTGTCACCTGACTGACTATTGTATCACACTGTTCTTTACAGAGAGGGAAAATGAGAGTGCCCCACTCTCTTACAGAGAGTGTCCCACATCTGAGAAGTGCAATGTACTCTATTACATTACTTGCAGAGATCACTCAATTGCCATTAACATCCCAGCCACAAGCACACAAAATAGCTCTTTGGTGACTTCTCCATATCCATTTTTCCTCTTAAAGTCAATGCTTCTCTGTGCCAGCTCCATGTCTTGCTCAGCAAGGATAAACTTTTGAGAAGACCAGAAAATAAGAATCGAATGAGTTTCTCTGTCCTGGTAAAGTAACAGATTACTTCTCTACACCCCATGCTGCCTCACAATAACTGCTATCTTTTTTCCATGGCGGCTCCCCACCCTCTCTTAAGAAGCATTCCAATAATTTATTTTAAACTAGTTGCTGAGAAAAATGTTTTAATTCTTATACGAAGGACTGAAAGCTGAGTATAAGACAAACTGTAGAAGAGTATCTCCCCTGAAACAATAAAACAGAGGTTTAGCCATTCAGGACCTTGAACACTGCAGCCATAGCCAAGGGGTGAAGCCAATGTACAATGTCACTGACTGATGACAGCCCCTAGGACAAGCAGAATAAAAGGGGTGGGGGGGAAATCCCCAAAAGATCACTTTCTTTTTCAGCTATTTGTGCATTAGCTATTCTGCCTGCCCTGTAATTTCTATGACCTCCAAGGATTATGAATACCTATTGTTGACTTAATTGGCAGAATAACAAAAAACATCTGCCAAACAAACCCAGTTTCTTAACCTCTGATGATCTTGGACACACTACGACCGTGAGAGAGAATAATGCATTTTGTCTCTCTGAAAAAGCCTGGAACAGATCTTTCCATAGTTCAGGGAGACAGTCCCAGTGTAAATCAGAGAACCAATATACAACAGAAACTTCATAAATGCTGTCTTGTCATCAGGTGCCCATCTAATATGGTCTTTGGAATATATCCATAATACTAATGCTTGGCTGGAAGGGAATGGTAAAATTAAATTGGTGAAATAAAAGGGTCTTTCTTGCTAGAAAATAAGTTTTGAGAGAGGTGGGTAGACACACAGGTGGACAGAATGTCTAAGGAAGATCTAAATGAAGAGATTTTTAAAATAGAATAGAACAAAATGGGATAGTTGAGTTGGAAGGGATATATAGATATCTAGTCTAACTGCCTCACCACTTCAGCTGCCTAGTGGAGGGCTGGGTCTGCTGGTTGTGACTGCATGGAGCTAACTCCAGCAAGGTACTGATGTGTAGAAGCCTCATTAAAGCATCTCTCCAGGGTCCATCCTTCATGCTTTGCTGTCATCAAATGTAGGAAACAGGTAAGTTCATGGTCATATCTTTTGAATTTATATTTCAGAAAACCATGAAGAAATGTAGGTTTCATTGTCCACATCATATTCCGGAGTTCACAGCATTCATGAGGCAGAAGAAGCTCTGTCTCATGGTGTAGTTCTACAGCCCCCATCCTCCCCACCCGCTGAAGCTCTGACAGAAGAGGCATCCCTTACATCAATAAATGCTCCTTGCATGAAGAACTGCAGACCAGAAATAGGTACCTTCATATCAGGTGGAGTGTCATGGCTCCACTTTAGAACTATTGGAGTAGGAAAATATTCCCAGAGGCATTAATAGATCACAGGATGACTGTAGGTTATGAATGTGATACAAGCAAATACATTATTGTGTGTCAGGCAAGATATTTCCATAGGAAAGGCAGGCATTGTGCAAAGCCCTGATGAGAGCTCACCTGCACCACTATGGACATCTCTCATTTCTCAGGTTCAAGAAAGATAACTTCCCTCTGGAGTGAATGAATGCAAAAACTAAGGCCCCTGACTTATTGTTTACAGAAGAAAATGGCAATTGGAAGGAGCAATACAAATGCTCAGAAGCCTACCATCACTTTCAAGAAAGGGATAAATTATTAAGGCCAAGGGAGAAAAAGACCTATTGAAGTAAAGAAGAAATATGGTAAAGAACACAAAACATTTGAGACTTATTTCCAAGAAGGCAATCCCATTAAAAACAGTGTAGTGGCAAATGTTCATTGGTGAATTGGTGGGAAATCATGCTTGCTCTTTATACCCCTGCATGCCCGGGGAACCAAACCCCTGCCTTTCATCTCTTGTGGCATCACCACAATAAAAATATTTATATATTATATAAATGCCCTTATTTACATGGTTTGAAATTGCATACTAATTTTGGCACCAAGGTGCAAAATTACAAGAACAATACCTTCCTCTATCTTTCATTACTTCAAATCTTAAATACTAAAGGCAAAAAAGATTTGACAGGGTTATAATTAAGACCTGAACATCTTCCTGCAATACAAGGTAGGCAAATAACTCTTAAAAAGGTTAAAGGGAGAAATTAACTCTGAAAGTTTTACCCTGTGGCTGAAGGGTGTTTTACATAATTTATAAGCGTGGCCAGTGGTTGTGTTAAGCATTGAAGCTATGCAGCTAGTTTTAGTGGGACAAGGGAACACAATGACAATAGCAGCAGGGAGCTAAATTCCCAGTTTCTGATAGTCATCTTCATCAGGTGACAAGCCCTTCAGGTGATAAGATGACCCACCAAACCCTGGAGGTGCCTGAGGCTGTCAGGCCCTTTCAGCTCGATAGCAGTGGCAAGACCAAGGGAACACCTTCTTGAGGATCACTGCAGAGCTTGCCATCCTCATCCCCTGGGGTACCTGGAACAGCAGTCAAATGAGATGGAATGCAGAGATGTTGCCAGGGGTCCCAGTGCTTTGAAGCACCCACTGGTGCCCTATCAGACATGGAAAGGATTTTTGCCCCCAAAGTAGATCAGACCAGAGGCATTTGGCCACTCTTGGAAGCCCCTGAGATGGCTCCAAGTAGGGCAGATTAGGCTTTGGGTATCTCCTTGAAGGTGTGAACAGTCTCTGGGGCAGAGAGATAAGAGTTTTTGCTCACATGCTCAGGCAATAGCCAATCACCAGCACTGGGATCAGGAAGGACTCTTCCCCTAGAACAGATTGGCACTGGTTAGGGCTCCTTCAGTCCCTTTTGGCTCAGTTGCTGCCAGCTGCTCATGCTCCATGAAGATGGCCTCTCATGCCCTGCAGCCTGGGGAAGAATGGCCTTTTTTTTGGCCATGATGGACTAGAAAGTGTGCCTGGAATTTATTTTATCCTCCTCTGCAGCACTGATCACAGCCTGTTGTCAGAGCTCCTTTGGCCATTTTGGCCACACTTCTGGTCATGTTCCACAAAGGCAGCCCTCATGCCCCTCATCAGCTGAATGAAGCTTTCTAGACTCCCAGGACAGGCCTCAGGAGGGGCTCCCAGGGGTTGGCAACCATTCATTTGATGAGCACATCCTGCTTCAGGCAAAAGAATAGAATGGAACAGAATAAAAACAGAATTGAATATAGTTCAGTTGGAAGGGACCTACAGTGATCATCAAGTCTCTGCCTGACACTTCAGAGATGATAAAAGTTAACACACGGCTTTAAGGGCAGTGCCCAAAAGTCTTTTCAGCACTGACAGGCATGAAACACTGACCACATGTCCTGGAAGCATTTTTCAGGGTTTGACCACCTTCTGGGTGAAGAAAAGTTTCCTCATGTCACGTCTGAACTTTCCCTGATGGATGCAGATTTCAGCCATTTCTACGTGTCCTATCACTGTGAGGCCGAGAAGAGCTCAGCCCCTCCCTGTCTATTTCCCCTCCTCAGGAAGCTGTAGGCAGCAGTGAGGTCACCCCTCAGCCTCCCTCAGCCACCCCCAGAGCCCATTCCTGCCAGCCCCTTCTCAGGACATGTTCAAGTACCTTCACATCCTTTTTAAATGGTGGGGCCCAGAACTGCTCACAGTCCTCAAGGTGAGGCTGCACCAGTGCTGAATTCAGCAGGATAATCACCTCTCTTGGCTGGCTGGTGATGCTGTGTTTGATGCACCCCAGGATGAGGTTTGCCCTTGGCTGCCAGGGCACTGCTGATCCCATGGAGATTCCTACCAACCAGCACTCCCAAACCCGTTTCTGCAGGACTGCTCTCCAGCCACTCTTCTCCCAGTTCAGACTCATGTCTACTCCACCCCAGGTGCAGAATCTGGCATCTGGCCAGTCTTGTTTTGTTTCATGTCATTGTTGATTTCCCAGTGCTGCAATCTCTCCAGACCCCTCTGCAAGGCCTTTTGTCCCACAGTAGAGTCGGCAGCCCATCCTAGTTAGGTAGAACCACCAAACTTACTCAGCATGCATCAACTGCAGCCTTCAGATCACTGGCAAAAAGACTGAACAAAACTGACCCTAGAATTGAACCCTGAGGAACACCACTGGTAGCAGGTCATCTGAGACCTTGCCATGTTCGTTGTCACCCTTTGAACCCTGCCATTCAGCTTGTCACTTCACCAAGTGTACATACCTTAGTGTTAGTCTACACAATAAAGGAAGGAACACTCAAGGGGTAACATACCTTCATGTTAAATTACTTAATTCCTTCTAAACCAAATGGACAGTGTAAATGGCACCCTCAGCATATCCTGTTGTGCAGGATCTCCTCCAGTATACAATACACAGAGAGTGTATGTGTCCATATTATAGATGTCTGGGACAAATTAAATTGGTGAAAAAAAAAAAAAAAAACATGCCAAAGAAACTAGGGTGGATGTAGAGGCAGTAAATCCTAATACACAATATTAGAAAAATATGGAAAAACCCCATAAATTTAAACTTACTTACTTTTTTACACAGAAAATTAAATTTCAGTATCATATAGATAACATAACCACAATACACAATATGTATGGCTTATATCCATACTTTAAGCCTTTGAAACAGAAGTACAAAGGAAAGAAAAACTAATTGCTATATTTTCTCATTTTTTTTGTAATACATGCAATAGCATTATAAAAGATAATTTATGTCATATCCTGTATGGTGAATGGTTATTTAAGAGTGTATATGCATGCTGTATAAGTTGCATTTTTTCCTATTATATAGCTTCTTACAGCTACATAGATGTGAATCCATTTGATCACCTGGGGTTTTATTGTAGGCTGAATGTTACCAGTGGAAGAAGATCACTTGTGAGTGAATTTTATAGTTATTGTATCATAGAATTCAAGGCAAAGTTGTTTATGTCTCATTATTTTCCAGTTTCAGTGTTTAGGAAAGACTGGAAATATGAGACCTGTGGAAAAAACCAATCTACAATTAAAAGTCATAAGTCTTTCAAATGCTGAGTTGTACACCAATGAGATCTGCATCCAGAAATAACTCTGAAATTAAACATAATCACATTCCTGTCTGAATTGGTGTCTTTGGGAAGGTATTGTTAGTTAATTAGCTAAAAGCTGCAAGTAGAAATCAGCTATTATCCCAGAATGATGAGCAAACCAAAACACAGTCCTTCCTCCCCAAAGTGGGGCTCAAATGTCCTGGTTACTAGGAGCAGGACTTCTTTTAAAAGACAGTAGATGGTAATGGTTACATTATTCAAATATAAAACTAAATTTTGAACTACTAAAAACTTTTCTGGTAAAGACATTAGGCACTAGAAGACAGAAATATCCAAATTATGATTGAGCTTCTAATCTTATCTCTTGTTTTTTAAAGAGCCTCTCCAAATGGATCCTTTTAATATTTCTGCGTAATTATCAGTCACTATATTACAATGTGTACCATGGATCAGATTCTTTCATTTCGTTTTGCATATATTATGTTCCCTATTTTACAGTACATTTCAGATGATTACTCAGAGTAAATTTAGAAAAATTGTATGACAAAGCTCCAAATAGAGTCTTCAGAAAAGAGCAGAGCATTTTACTGAGGACATATCACACTGCGAATAAGACAACATTTGTTTAATTCATTCATCCCGAGTTTAAAAATTATCCACAGTTTACTAAGGCATTTAATATCAACAATGTATTCACAACAAATCAGAGCATGTAAGTTCCCTGAATGTACCTAATAGTTGAAATCTGGTTTATACATATTTTCTTTTTCCTGGCTTTAATATTTTTTTTTGATATCAAAGATAATTAAAATTACCCATAAATACTGTTCAAAGGTGAGGAGGTAAAAATTCATTTTGATACCAAGGATTAACTTTGTTTTCAATTACAATAATTTTCTTTATACAAGATTTTGTTTAAAAATTTTAAAAAGGAAAAATGTTTTTACAAACAAAAAATATTCAGATTTCTGAATCTTCTGAATCACCTCTACTTATAAATTATATGCCTCTAATGACCTAATTCCTCTCCCTCTACAGTTTAACAGCAAACAACCTCCTTGGGTTGTCAAGTGTAGAAGAGTTTATAATATATTCACATGTGATATACGAGTGTAATGGATAACTATGTTATTGAAGTATATTATTATATTGCATTGTAACTGGTGCCCAGCACAAGATTAAATTCCAAGAGTAAGATAAGACTTTGGATGTATAGCTTCTAAATACAATTAATTAAGCATTTTGATTCATGCCTGTGTACATTTGGGAAAAAGAATACCAATCTTTGAACTTACCTGAAAATGAGAAATATACACCATGCCTCAAAATACAGCAACTGGGTGAAAATTTCCTACATGTAAAAAAAAACCACCCCAAACCAAAACAACAAATACAAGAAATATAAAAGTAAAAAAGTAAATTCAAATTCATGGAAATGGTAACATTGCCTCATGGATTTTGTTGATGGGCGATGATGCTTTGAAGTGGTGAATTTCTAGCAGTGAGAATCTGAAAGTCATATTAAATAGTAAACAAGGTATTTCTTTCTTTCTTGAAGTCAGCTGCAAGGAAGATTCCAAGGTATCATCACACTAGCTAACATTTTGAAAAGCTTAAAATCTGTCAGAATAATAACTCTTAGAAGGTGAATGGCTTAAGTGAAAGACACCAAGACAGGTCAGCATTTCTGAAGGTTTTTTCCCCAGGACATCCAAGCAAAAATGAGGAGTAGAAAAGTAAGTCATTAAACTCTACATCCAGTTTTGAGATAACTACTAAATCATGCAGTGTAGACATTGATTACGAGTAGCTAATAAAACTTGCCTTTCAGGAACTACAACACAAGTCTTTATTCCAGCCTTTTCAGAAGGTACCAAAGGTAAATACTACTAAGACAATGATCTGTGGCTCTTTTTTATATTTTCTATCCCCCTATGTATGAAAAAATGTGAAAACTAGAATGATTCAAATTACAGGAGCATTTTCATCACAGAAGGATTTATCTCATAATCAAAGCAATGCAGCTTAATTTTTTAGCACTAATCTTGTGATTTCTTTAGAATACTGTTAAATTGCTATGAGTGTATACAAGCTTGCATGTCTGTGTCTGGGCTTGAAATAGCAGATGTGTGCACGAAGTTGTGTGTTGTATAAATTGGATGACTGGAATTGGGTATTTGTGCATCATCAGCCTTAAAACTTAGTTTGCCTCACATGTTTATAAATTATACTGCTTCTTCTCACAAATGGGCCTGATTTTCTGTTCCTTGTGATGTTTCTAAAAATAGCCTACAAAGAATATTAAAAAGCTTGTTCTAATCTGCAAACTTCTGCTTAATTTCATCTCTGTGTCTAGATGAAAACTGATGAGGAATACTTCACTTACACACAAATCAGGTTTTTTTTGTCCTGCCAAAGGCACAATCTCTAAATAACTTTAATTCAGAGCAATGAACTCACATTAAATTTTAAAATTCATTAAGTTAACGATTCCATTTAATAGATCACTTATTTGCTTTTTATATGGGTAAAAAAAATAAAAAATCTTTTATTTTCTCTGTTCAGTCTAGTTTCAAAGAGCCAAACAAACTGGGATTCTATGTTTTCTTAGGGAATACTGTTCTGTACCTTAACAGACTCTGTGTCAAGAAGAATTTTCTAATCCAGTCTCAACCAATGCCTAGTGTTTCGACAGAGCCTGGACTAAGCTAGTTCACATCTATTCTGTCTTGGTTTAAACCTTTTGCACACTGTGTCAGGATGGACAAGCTAGTTTTATTTGACTAAAAAAAAAGTTTATGTTTAGTAAAAAGAAAAAGTCAACATTTGAATCAAATTTGGTGATCAATAGCAGATAAATAAAAGTCCAGTAAAAAATAAATGGAATGTCTAGTCATAAAACATTTGGAAAAATTCTTGGGAATTTCCTTCTCTCCCAGAATCACAAAAGAACTCCAGAATAGTTAGCAAAATGGTAGAGGGCAAAAGAGGTGGCAGCAATGCCCATTTTTTTTTTTTTTTTTTTTTTTTTTTTTTTTTTTTTTTTTTTTTTTTGATAGCCCAAATTATTAAGGCATCATTTAGAATATTCAAGAATCAGGTCAAAATCATATTTTTAGTTTTTGATTTTGATGCAATATGGCATTAATTTCTGGGCTGGACTTTACTAGAAAGAGTGCTAAATACAAGGAAGAGGAGCAAAAATAATTTTAAGTTCACAGTTACTAAAAGGATTTAAATATTCCCTACTTCAGGAGCTACAGGTAAATTTACTAATGTACAACAGGTACACACTATCTACTGGTGGTTGGCTCTTAACCAACCGAACAGCTAAGTTAACTGTATAAGCCTTCTTTTGCCCCTTATTTCTATCCAATGATTCTTTTCATAAACTACAAGGAAAAATAGCATCAAATGTCACAAAATGTAAATATTACAATTTGGAAAAAAATGTAGTTAATTGTGAGTTCTGTTATCTCAATCTTTTGCACGAAGAAGTGAGAAACATAACTTCATGGGCTAAGAGACTTGCCCAGAGTCAGTAGGAGGTTTGTGATGCACTCCATACAACTGCAGTTTTTCCTGTATATATACAGTACACAGACTGGAAAAAAAAAGACAAGAGTTACAAAACTGTAACAGTACTGTGCTTACACAAATGACCTGAAAAGATCTGGGCACTTTACCCTACATAGTCTGTCAAAAAGTTATCTAGATAAAATTTTCTTCATTTAACTTTCATGGTACTTTCATGGTACAAAAAAGTATTTAAACCTCATGAAAGACACAAAAAAGTATAGTTTCTCTATTAAACTGGAGATCATGTTTTTTTTAACAAGTAAATTAATCGGGTCTTTAAAGACAGATGCAGATATTTGGAAAATTTTCCATCTCTTGAGGACTTCTGAAAAAGACAAACTATAGCCAAACATATGTGAAAGAGTTAAATTGATGACATTCTATGGTCAATGTGATAAAAAGGCAAAGCACATGGCCTAATGGCCAGTGCTGACCACAAAATTGTTCAGTCTAGATTCACAGAAAACAGAGTAAGTTAAATCACTCTTGCCCTTGATGGGTAGGCAGGGCTTGGGTCAAGATGATATGGAGGAAACACAAATGAGGATTAGTCTACTCAGTGTCTAGGGATTAAGTAAAATTGTCTAAATGTTTAAAACATATTTTTACATTTAATGAAACCAACCCTTTCTCAACTGAGAGTAGATTCCTTTTCTTATCCAATAATTATTAAAGATCATAAAGATATATGAAAAATTTATGGGTGTTGAAGTAATTTGGCTGTTTTACAACACACCTGAGGCATGCAGAAGTATATTTATAATCACACACCCTGAACTGTGTGAGCACCTGGCTGTGGTTACAGAGCGAGGGTTAAGAACTACTTTCTAAGTTATTGTTATTTATAAAGAAAGAAGTGGGAAACACATTCAAACAGAAGAAAAAAACACATCATTTTAGATAAAGTTGAATTCTAGGACAATGACATTGGTGGGAAACTCATTAGTTTATCTGGCTATTCAGTCAACATTTCAGTTTTCAACCCTTCCTTCCCCCACCACGTGACAGCAATGAGTTACTCTTGAGTTAACTCTCTGTCAGAATTATGTCCAGTTTAAAAAAACCTTGTATAGCTTTGGATATATGGAGGAAGATATACAGAAAATATTCTTCGGTAACTAGAAATATAATTACCAATCAACATTCAATACTTCAACCACAACTTTACTTGACTGTATTATGTACAGAGCATGAAAATGTGCCCACTTGTCCCCTGAAATTTATTTCCCCCCCCCCCATATAGCAGTGCCAGATCCTGGAAAAAAACCATGTGATGCAAGAAAAACAACTTTGATTGCCAGATCGTAAAGACTGGCAAAGAAATCTAAGGACTGATAGGAGAAGAATGGCTCACAGGCCTTGAACAGCAGTTCTGGAGAGCCATTGCTTGACTAACACAGTCAGTACTGCTACTCAATTACTCTGAGACTGATGGAAAAGTCTTCCACTATTTCTTAATTCTCTCCAACACCTGAAGTCCTGGAACTAGGTAAGAAACAGCGGCCTTTACTTCCTAAAAAATAACTTTAAAAGTATTAACTGTGGCACCAAGACCATTCCAGAAGGTATAACAAATTTTAAAATATGTGATCGAGAAATACTGTGGGAAAAAATACTAGAGGAGCAATGTCTTGGGTTATGGAACCAAAAATGTGTATCCTATTTCATCTGTTGAAAGCAGCTGGGGAAATGTTTTTCTTTATCTCTGTAACTCTGGGAGGAGGGGGGCAGATGCTTTCTGATAATGGGCCAACTGCTAAAACCAGGTGGGGCAGTGTTTCTATTTCTTTTACCACCTGTCCTCCCTCCGGGGGATATCTTCTGCTAATGGGCCATTGAGGCTCACCAATAACAGGACACATTCCATCATCCCATTGTGAGATGCTCCACCCAGTGGGGGGGGGGGGGGGGGGGGGGGGTAGCCAACCATTCCTACCTGGATAAAAACTGAGACGTAGGAACACAAGGTATCTGGTTCCACTGGATTCCTGGAGGAAGACTGGACCCTTCTCACCATCAGTGGACTCTTTTCTACAGGATCATCTCTACTCCAACAGAACCACATCTGCCACTCCAGGAGGACTTACTTTGGACTGTTTCCAACACCCTGACCAACAGGGTGTCAGGTTATATCTCTGACTCTGTCAGGGTTTCTAGGACTTTTGTTTGTTTGCTTGCTTGCTTGTTTTTGTACATTTGTATTTTTTTAATATTCCTAGTAAAGAACTGTTATTCCTATTCTCAAATCTTTGCCTGAAAGCCCTCAATTGCAAAATTATAATAATTTGGAGGGGGTGAGGGATTTACATTCTCCATTCCAAGAGAAACTCCAGCTTTCCCTGGCAGTTACCTGTCTTTCCAAACCTTGACAAGCAAAAATATTAAAAGGTTTGTTATTTATGTTTTACTTCAAAATGATTCTTAAAAGATTCTGAATTAAAGCCTCATTCATTAAAAAGATGCACTAGCCTTTCTATATAATCCTAAAGCCAATAACATATTCCTGGCCATTCCCACCATCTCTTTTCTGCTTTTGCAATCAGTATGAATATATTGTTTATATATTTATTAAATTTTTTAAAAGTATTTTGAGGATAGCTAGGTGAGATGTCATACATTATTTGTGCAAGTTCCTGTAACGGTCATGGACTCCTCAAAATTGAAATCAGCTCTGTGAATATAAAAGACATAAATAGTCAGCCCTGATGACTAAAAAAGGTGAATGAAGTAATGATGGTGAAGCTGTTTGTCTCCAATGTACTGTAAATAGTGAAGTGAAATGAGAGTTTTTCAATCAACACTGGTTATGCACATGCATGCACACACACACACAGATATATACACACATGTATGAAAAAACACCTGATGAGAAGCAGACAGGATCAGAAGTTCAAGCAAAGGAACTTGAAAAAATGGTTGAGATTTTTTATGTTGCTGTTGTTCTTATATTGAATGATCTCCTAGCTGCAGGAAATAATGGATTGGAGTACGGACTTCTTTAATTTCCTGCAAACTTGCTCCACGAGGAAGTCACTTTGCTTTATATCTAGTCCTACTGAAGCTTCCTCTACTACACTTAGATTAAATGGTCAAAAAAGATAGCATGTATCACTAACAGCCATATTTGCTTCCTGTATTCAAATGCTCTGACCAGATACACACCACTGTTGTTTCCTTAACTATAACTAGTCTTTCACATACATGAAGAAAATAGGTATAAATGCATACGTAACAAATTGTAGCCCTGGTTTGTGCCTGAGATGTTTTGGTTTTCTGAAACTCTTTTCTCAGAGAGTTTTCTATAAACAAGGGACATGTTTTTCTAACTGTAACCCTTGTTTACATTAATTCCCTAGGAGCGACTTCTTCTTGATGTCCTTTTGGTTTGACCAGTGTGATTGAAGAAGTTTGTCTTTGTTTCACCAATTTAATTGTTCTCTGTAGAATAGTATAAAAGGGAAGAGGTTCCCGGAAATAAACACAGTCATTTTCAGCCTTCTGAAGTCGGAGTCTGTGTCATTGTGGTGTACAACAGCGCCAACAAATAGAAATAAATATTTAAAATAACAGAGTTTTCCCAAGAAACTCCGTCCTTGAGGAACCAAAGTAGTTTTCAACAATTAACCAAGATCCAAAAGAGTGCAAACAATTAGTTTGGTAAGACACAGAGTGATTTGTCCAAGGTTAAGGAAGAAATCTGTAGCACAATAGGGAAGTCCTAGTAGATTTCTTGCCTCTTTGTCTTATATTTTAAAACCTTCTTCTAAGAGATTGATAGCAATTAGTCTCCATGGAACCATGACACCATTTAATGACTCGTACAACAGGAAAACCCTACCTCTGAAAAAAAAATTGCTTCCTGTTTCAGTAGTGTATTTGTAATGCACAGTGACAGGAGAAGACCGGAAAAAGGGACATTTCTCCTGAGTGGGTTGATTAATTAACATAAATTGCCTGAATTCAGTCCAAAAAATCTATGTCAAGGAGGAATCCTGCACTATTTTTCCTATCTGAGCTTGCAGTAGTACCCCAAAAACTTCATCTCAAGAGCACAGAAGGAAATTATGAAGCCAGGTATGATATTAGCCTTCCTGAGCAATAAAGTCATCCTTGATGCACATCATGGGCCAAAGGACAGGCATTGTGTTTACTAACTCAGGAAACAGGGATGAGAATAACATACAACATAAACATTATAAAAACTAAGAATATTTGTTTTGTCTGGAAGAGGTGATTTACACAATTTCTACAGTTATATTGTTTCCTGTTTGATCAGAGATTACTCTGAAGTCTAGGCTTATATCCAAATCCCCAGTTTGCTAAGACTTGGAAGGGGTCAGAAATGAAATTAACTCACAAAGGTTTCCTGCTAGATAATAAATGCTAAAAAAGTTAGTTTGTTAGGGACAGCTGAATACATAGTATTTTTTTCATTAAAAAACTAACTTTACAAACACTGTTTTGACTTTAAAAAACAACAGGCAGCCTTGAAAAGCCAACATTAGAGACTAGATAGTGCAGAAGCTGGGAGTATTATTATCTGAGTTTCCTAAACCATATAAGTAGACTGTAATTGAAAAGGTTTGGGAAAGATTCTATCACATCCATTAGTTTTTTTCTATGTAATCAGTATGGGTTGGGAGCACCCATTGTGCTCCATATTGGCACTCAGACTACTCAGTGGCTTCCAGAAATCCACATATTATCTCGCTTTGTAGACATCCTTTATTTGCTGGCAAAGTAGTTCAAGACTAACCTAGATGCTAAAAACTTCTCAAAATGTCCCCTTACTTACCTGTAGCGTCTCTGTGCCATCCAGCATCATCTGCAATCTGGCAGATTGAGGCCAGATGTATAAAATATTATTTTTTTTGTCCCCAAGAGTACTTTCTGTGCTCTACATTTCTCATTTGATTAGAGTGTGTCATTTCTCCTACAGATCTCTGTGGAAAGGGCTAAGCACAACAAAGCTGAGGAAGAGATGTTAATCACAGAATAAGAACATAATCCTGCTCCACTGCCCTGTAACAGTATGTCTTTCTCGGAGTGCAGCCACGGACTAATTAGATCCCAGTCAGCCTCTCCAGTGGAGAAACTGCTTGAGAAGGATTTAGGCAAACAATCAAGCTCACACATCCAAACACGTTACCAACTAGCACAGCAAGAGAGGAAGAAGGCTCCCAGCCCTAGATCAATTCCAGCAGGATTTATTCCATGTGCCAAAGGTAGATCCAGGAGACCAGAGAGAGTGATCCTGTGGTTTTCCTCAGTTACATAGTGTGTCAGGTTCGTGGGTGGTACAGGGGGCAGGGCAGGGGGCAATTGACCATAGGGCAGACAGAAATTGGACACCAGACCCCCATAGCCAATGGGGAAATAGGGAAAGGGGATACCATGGGGAGGTGATGGGCTTGAGAAACCCCGGGAGAAGATTACACAATGCTTGCAGGGAACTCTGGGGGAGAAGTCTTTGCTATATCTGCGAGGCCCTGGTGACCCCTCCAGGGCAAGGCAGTTGGAAATTCCTTTAATGGTACAAGGGACTCCACACTGCCCATCTGTTGTCATGATGAAAAAGATTTTCATTATGTACAGGCTGAATTTCTTTTGTCTGTCATCCTCCCACCATGCACTGCTATGAAGAACCCAGCTCATCACACTGAAAATCTTCCTGTAGGAAGGGGAGGGCTTTTGACAGGCTCCCCTGAGGCTGCCTTTTCCCCTGGCTCTAGATTTCTAGCTGAGGTGCTCCAGCTTCTGATCATCTTTGGAGCAGTGCCCTGAACTAAAAATGATTAATTTGCCTTCAGGCACAGAAACAGAAAAGATTCATTAGTTCAGCCCTACAATCAGATGAACCAGTTCTGGCAAGAATGACTCAAGCAGGCCTCTCTCACAGTGTTGCACATTCTGCATAAGATATGTCAGTTCTAAAATAACATAATGATATGCATATACAGAATTATACAGGTTAAACATTACCCTAATGAAGCCACTGAACGACCACAGAACCACATTTTTCTTTGGAATGCTCTTGCAATCTTTTACAGAGTCACTCTTAGTCAATGTACTCTCTTTTTCACATTCATTCTTGAATCTGAGATATCTTGATACTAGTAACAGCAATGCAATATATTTGTGCATAGACATTTTTCATGAATACCTGAAACAAGAGATATCAAAATGCAAGATCGCTTTCTTTTCTACCACAAAGATACACTCTGAAAAGAAAAATTACTAGAAAAATGTTCTTTGTAGTACAACTTCTCCCACTCCCTTTTCACTAGTACCCTATAATGCACTTATCATCACACAGTATACCTTAGGCTGGGAATCACAAAAACAGCAAGGGGGGAAGATGAGGAAAGAACCAAATTCAATAACTGTATCAAAAGACATTTAAACAAAGGAGAAGCATTAATTACCAAGTCCAACATTAAAAATGTAGCCTATACTAATGTCAATGGAAAAATCTCTCAGTTTCAAGCTGCAAGATCTACAGTGGAGGATTCATACACAGATTTGAATCAACTCTCAAACTGGGGACATGCCTGGAGAAGGACTACTGCAAATCAATATGCTAGACACAGAGGCCACCTGTGATACTTGGAGCAGAAATCTGCCAGCATGCTTCACTTATTAAGTGCCTGTCACTGCACTCACAACTTTACTTGGCAGCAAAAGTCAGACCTCTGTCAAGAGCCTCAAGTGTGATGTCAAATTCAATTACTAAAGGACATACTATAACCCAGCTTATATGGTTAAGAAATAACAGTAATCTATTTTTATTTTGGGATTAGAATCTCTCCAGTCTCTTTAAAGAATAACGTTTTCAGCTTATTCAATTTCAATATTCACATTAATAACTTAATTTCCCTTAGTAAGCAATCCTGAGACAGAAACAGAGCTTAGTAAACTTGTTCTCTACCAAATACAAGAAATTAAAATATAACCACATTAAAAGAAAACACAACTTCTATTTTTAACTGTCACTGAGAAGAAATTATCTACTGTAGGCTTTCTTTGCAAAGTTTTCCCTCTACTCTTTAGATATATCATTGAGCAGGACAAATTCAGAGTACTTCTATTACCTATCATCAACAGTGGCCGAATCCACTTTAGTTTTGAGACAGAGAAATGCACTGTCTTTCCAGTGATATCAATAGATCCATTCTGGTCACACTGAATGAGTGTTCTTCCCCCTCTCCTCCCCTGTCTCTCCCCTCCTTATCCTCCCATGCAAGGAAAGGAAGGAATTCTACTTTTCCTGCTCAAATATCCAATAATCATTTCAGCCATCTGTTTCAATACAAGAAACTCTTCACAGAAGTCCATCTAAATGGCAAACCATTAGAGACTAAGATGATTTATTTTAGTTTAGTGCAGTGTCAGTAGTTTAATAAAATAAAAAATAACTAAGGATTTGGGAAGTACTATGGCTTACCTATGTAAAAATTCACTCTCTTGCCAATACATTCTATCGCTGCTGACAGACATTAGAACATTACTTTCATCTCTTTCCTCTTCTTGCAGTTTAAGCTACCCCCTTAAGGAGTATTTGATTTCTCTAAGATAGATTATAAATTGTATGCAACATGAAAACCTTACACATTTCCTCTACCATCTGTAAGGCTCTTATTTCTATTTCTTAAAAACCAATTAAGTCAAAAAACTTTTATTTGTCCTTTCATTTTGAGTAAATTACTTTTCTGTAGGAAAATTTAAAAAAAAAAAAAGATTGCTATTTCCACATATGTGCATCTAAATTAGAGAAGCATTACAATCAACTCAATCAGCATTACAATGAGAGAAGCAATACAGTCAACGAAACACTCAAGTCTAGTGAGACCAAGTGTGGAATGCAAACAGTGATAAAGAGCAAATATGAACCATATACATTCACCCACACAAACATGCCCTCTGTTCATGAAGAAAACATGATCTAATATGGGATTGGTTGCTTTCAAATAATTCTTTCTGCATTCCAGTGTGATTCCAGGATGTGCAAATTAAGAAAAAATTTATGGGTCAAATTCTTCTTAACACTACATGTGCTCAAGTCAACTGAAATTGATGACAACTGGATGCAGTGTGAGAGAGTGGAACTGGCACAGAAAATCACAATGTAAGGACAATGTAAGTTCTTATAAAAATAGACATGACATAGCGCTTTAAATGAAGGAGGAAATGAGGCCTTGGAGAAAGAAAAGCAGAGAGAAGCAGAAAAATTGACCCAACAGCTAACAGGTTATCAGATAAGGATCAATTATCAAAACCAAACCAACTGGGAGAATCTGTATGTTCAGAATGGCTCTGGTTGAACTTAACCCCATTACATAACTAAGTCTAATGGAAGGAAATCTATACCAGTTCCTGATCCACTTAGAGCTGTAAAGAGAAGAGACTGGTTTATTACTTTTGTATATACTTCTGCATTCTTTGGATGTACAAAGTAGCTATTTAAGACTTCATTATGGCAGAGCTTCATTAAGTCTTCAGTACAAATTTCCCTCCTCTTTTGTCTTCTTTTTTTTTTTTCTTTTGAACAGAAATATCTCTAAAAGAAGTCTGGGTAACTTGCAAAATCAAACTAAATCAAAAACAGATTTATATAGTCGAGTAGATGATTTAGCAGTAACATTTCTAGCAGTGGGAGTTTGCAAATATCAAATTCATGTTCATGTTATGACAACTGACCAATGGAAACCAGAAGCTATTCTGACACACGACTTAACCCATTTTTCTGCTACTGTAATGACTATAAGCACAAATGTCAGCCTGGTTAAACTTTTATTCAAGTGAAATGTGAAGACGTGTCATGTCCTCAGCTGAGTTCCAGAACCACTCAGGATGTCATGTAGCATTTAATTTAGCAAAAAGGATTAAACACCTAACCTGGAACAGCTATCTTCCCAGCTGTTGGATGATTCATTTCCATCACAAGTCCATTGTGCAGTACCTAGGAAAACAAAACAAAACAAAACAAAACAAAACAAAACAAAACAAAACACGTATGTAATATAAAATACAATCAGTTCCTAAACTTAAGAGGGAAAAAAACGATAATCGTGTTCTTTCACAGTCTCTCACAGACCTTGAAAATACAAGGAGCTACAACACAAGTAGTCTGCTTAATGTGTAAAATTAAAGCTTTGATGTTTGACACTACTTTTTATTTATGCAGCTAAATAAATGCTTCACTAAGACTGCACATACTGTTGGTCTAACATATCTTTAAGCTTTTATAGCCATAATCAAACATAGGAAACTGAGCTGCAAGCATGTTACAATTTCAAATACCAACAGACAACTGGTATCAACACAGAATGACTATTAAAACCTTCACACCCTTTCATATTAATACAATATGTACTAAAGGGATGCTCTCTTGTTTGGTTTTGCACTGTTAGTTAGTTTTGAACTTGTGATGGATCATACTGTGAAATGCTGTCTTAATAGCTTTTACAAACATTTTGGAAAGATTAAATAATTTTGATGTTTTTAATGTTCTTTTGAGTGGGTATGACATGTTTCAGGCCCTGTGTATATCTATATGGGATGATTATTCATCACAATTTTCAGATCCTTTTTATTAACCTTAGCCAGAAAACAATATGTGATACCAAAATTGTCAAGTAACAGAGAAAAAGATATTCATAACAGCAAAATCACTGCTCTTATTTATATAATTCTACACCCAAAGCCACTAAACAATATTTACAATTCCTTTACCTATTATTCTTATAACACTGTTACCCTAATAATATAATCAGAATTATTAAAAAAAATAGCCACCTACTAGGCAATTATTTTCATATTCAATGTAACATATCCTAAGTCTAGAATGCCTCCACAAATGTATCAGCTATAGAAAATGAAACATGGGAAAAGCCTTTTAAGTGATCATGTAATACATCTACCTATTCACCTTGCGCCATGAGCAACTCTAGCAACCTTGACTATTAATGACAAGTGTTCATCTTTAAAATTTTAAGTTAATAAGATGAGAATTTTCTTATGCGGTCTGCACCTTATTCTGCATTTTTATTATGAGAAATTTTTATCCTGATACATAATCTAAGTGTCTGTCTATTAAACATCTTTATTTTTGACTTTTCCCCAACTGAACACAGAAAACCAATCACTATCATCTTTATAACATTCTTTTATGTACTGGAAGATCGTAATCACATCCTCCCTCAGTCTGCTCTTTTCTAGACTAAACAAAACTAGTTCCTTTAACCATTCTTTCCAGGTCAAATCTTGTGAACTCTGTATCTGTGTAGAATGGTCTGCTTAAAAAGTTCCCATTCCTGAACAGGTGATGTCAAAAAGTCAGGTCAGATATCTCTTAGCTCGGGGGGGGACCTATTTAGATGACATTTAGAAATCCAGATATTTCCGATAATAGATGCTGGTGGAACAATGTCACTTCATTGGTCTAATTGCTTGGCGGTATACCAAATCATTAGTTCTATTTCTCTTTCAGAAGGTTAAAGGCAATTTTGGTAGACATTCAAGTGAGACATGCAGAATTTTTTTTCCAAATTATGGAATTAGAAAATATGATTGTTTGTTTTAATTCATATTTAGAATCTTTCCAGTCATGCCCTTAATCAAACAGTATTGAAAGTTTGGCCTCCTTTCTCCACAACTTACTTAGACTAGCTTTTTTTATGCATTTAATTGGTTATTTGGGACCCGAACACAAGAAAGCACACCATTTGAACTTGAAATCCACAGCACACTCAGGTGAAAAAGCAGTTCTTTAGAATGCAAGTTAAAATAGGTACCTAAAAGTGGCTCAATTTGGTTAAAGAAAAACATACAAATTGTACAGCAGCTACTCAGGGCTCCACAAAAATCATGGTTTTCTCTGTTCTGAGTCTCTTATTTCTTATTCTCAGAAGACAGACCTAAATTGTTTTTAAAATACTTTTTTTTGTTAGACTCAAATTCCAGATCCCTTTTCTTTACCGAATGAACTACAAAACTCCTGAAGTATCTTTGAGGATCACCACTACTCCTTTTAAAAGAACTTAAGATGCAGTCTAGCTTCCTTATTATTTTCATTATTAATATAGCATTGAATTTCCCTCTCAGGTATATTCTTTACCCAAAACCACTGAAATTTCTATTAATCACATTTTCTACAGTAATTAAGCTTATATTGATATACTCAGTTCCAACTTTTCTTTTGAAGACAACAATCACCAAGCAATGACTGGTCAACAACCATGGGGCTTTTTTCCCCTACATCAGCAACACTTTAAAATAATTGTGTAATTTCCCATTCCATGCATTCCACTACTAGGCTTCCCAAAAACAAATTGAAAAAAACTTCACCAAATTCTTATGTGCGTTCTTAAAAAACATGAAGGATTACTGCATTCTAGCCTTGGGAGAATGCAACATTCACATCCTTTATCATCAAAGACAGGGAAAACCAGAGGAAAAAGTAAGAGACACAACTCAATGGCTTTCTCCTCCATTGTCTTGTATAGCTGAAATGGTCATGATATTTCTGATGTGGTAGAGCCCTCTACTGTGTCTGTATTCACCTGAGTTCACAATAAGGAACTGATGAATCAAGAAAATCATGTAAAAGATGATGGCAATCAATAGATCAAATTGTAAACATATTTTTTCCATTTGGTTTGTTTTGCAGGGTAGAAATACTACATGATCTGTTACCACGTGAGATTTTCTGAATCAAATAATGTTTGGGAGGCATTTTACAGTGAGATCATTGTAAAGAAATCAGAAGTACAGCCTTCAGTCTTTCAGTCCAAAACTTTTAATATGTATTGGGTACAGTGTGGCCAACGGGACTAGAGTAATTATTCTTCCCCTGTACTCAGCACTGGTGAGGTTGCATCTTGAGTACTGTGTCTAGTTCTGGGCCCTTCAGTTTAGGAAGGACATTGAGAAACTGAAACGAGTCTAGAGAAGGGCAACAAGGCTGATAAAGGATCTGGAGCATAAACCCTATGAGGAGCAGCTGAGGGAGCTGGGGCTGTCAACCCTGGAGATAAGGACACTCAGGGGAGACCTATAACTACCTGAAAAGAGGATGCAGTCAGGTAACAGTTGGCCTCTTCTCCCAGGTAACCAGCGACAGAAGAGGACAGTCTCAAGCTGCTCCAGGGTAGGTTTAGATTGGACATTGGGATGTATTTCTTCAAAGAAAGGGTGATTAGATATTGATATGGCTGCCCAGGGAGGCAGTGAAGCCACTGTCTCTGGAGGTGTTTAAGGAAAGACTGAACCTGATATGGTTGACATGATGGTCTTCAGACTTATGATCTCAGAGGTATTTTTCAACCTAATTGATTGGTTCTGTGATGTCATTTTATTTTATTACAAATACAGACATAAATTCAACTTCAATGACCCGTGTAACTAACCACCCATGACAACACAGTTTCCTTCTAAAATTGCCAGAAAGTTTCAAGTCTACCCATTTCAATTCAACCTAAGGTAAGCTTCCAAATTCCTGACAAAGGAGATACTGGAATCAGAAACATATCCAACCTTGTAGCTCCCACATCCCTCTTTCCCCGATCTAAATTTTAAAAGTTCTATTTAATGTGGAGCTATGCACTCAAAATATGCATTTGTACAGGTACTACTCTTCCACAGATTCATCTGGAGTTTAGTGAAAAAGATTTTCAGGGCCACAAAGGAAATGATGCAACCATTTTCTCCATATTTTCGTAGCCACAAGATAGCTGGCTGTTGGTAAATGTAATTACTACTCGTGCCTCCAAACCACAAAAAAGTAATAATAGTTTTCCCTGTAGATGCTTAACATAGATCAGTGGCCATAAACACCCCCTAAAGAAGTAACAGCATGTGTTGTGAAGAAAATGCCATATTGGAATTGCATCCCACATCCTAAAAGTACCCCTTTCCAAATAAAAATATTTCAAGTCATTTGAAATTTGGAAAGGATATGAAATATATCCCCATCTGATGCCTGGTTCTGCTTGGTCTTGTATTCCTAGAATGTTGTAGCACAATAGAATGGTTTGTATGTCAGCATGTTTCCCCTCCACATTTTTCCCAAAGCAGAAATCCCAGTATATTCAAGTTCTGTTGCAAAGTTTGTCTTTCATCACTAATAACTTTACTATTCTTCTTTCCAAACACAGTTTCTAATATGCAGGGGTCACTTGGAGAAGGTATTAGCTCTCTACCATATTTAAGTACTATGTTAATGAATCACATCTATCTCCACTTTACCTTCATCTATCTCTCATATTTGAAGTCTTTTACCATTTCATGAGACAGGACATAAATTAAAGTTGCTTTCTTAACAAATTTTTGAATTAATAAAATCTGGCTTTGTTGTTTCCAATTGCCTATTCATTTACCTCTTTTATCCCATTGCCTTATTCTGACACAGGGAACGCTGTATGTTATAGTCTCTTAGGACCCTAGCACCACGTCTGTGATACTGTATGAATACACACAGGAAAATCACAGTTCATTGGAATGTTCAGTCTCTACTGCTGCTTTCTTCTAGGCCAGTTCTATTTAATGTGGAGCTATGTCTTACAGACTGTTTTCTTCACCAAACTTGTTGGGTTTTTTGTGCATGTGAGGTGATGGCTTTGACAAAGTCCTTCACATGTCACAGCTTCATAGCTCCTCGCTGCCATATGCTATAGACAAAACTACTTTTTATTGACGTCCGTGGGGATGGGGTTTTGAGCTTTGCTGCATATATCTTTATCCTGATCCATGTCAGACTATTCAAATACTTCATGATTTTCTGCTGTGTCTCTTGTTCTACTACAGAACATCTCACCTAGATTCCCTCTTGATTTTCCAAATTTAATTTCCTTACTTTTTTATCTCTTGCCTAAAGAGTTTTATATCCTCTAGCCTAACAGTGGTTCTACAAACTAGCTATTGGCTAGTTTCAACATCGGATTTACGTTTTGCAGTAGCCATGACTTTAATCCAAAAAGGTGCATTCTGATACAGGAGTTAAGAGCTTCTTACCTGCATTCTGCTATGTCACTTAAGTCAAGGAATTCCATTTGCGTACTCTAGAATCAAACATTTCAAAAGGCAATCACCGAGAGTGATGAGAAATTGCTTCCCTTACACTCTATCCCAATGTGACCTTTGACCAGCTGAAGGCAGTTGAATTCACCCATCATTACTACTTCATTAGGCTTAGAGGGTACTTTTATCTCCTTCAACATTTTGGACTCGATATCTCTTTTCTGGTTAGAAGGCTCAACAGTATAGCCCTAATATAGCTCTCCCAGCTCTACGACCCTATCTGTCCATCCTGTTCAGTTTATAGCAGGAATTACACATCCCTATTGATTTTTGTCATTCCAGCGTTCTTCAGTAATGGCTACTATGTCAAGACGCTTCTTCTTTGCCAAGAATTTCAAGTGACCATTTTTAATCTTACACAGCTCATGTTGGTATAGAGATACGTATAGGTATTGTATACATCTGGAGAAGCAGAGTTGGGCAGATTTAGTTTTATTTAATTCTAAAATTTGACACTGTATTACCTTTCCAGAATTTCTCCTCTTTCCATTTTCCTGCACATTTGATTCTTATCCTGTACATTTTTTGTATGACTGACATCATTAACAGATGTCTTAAAATGGTGTAAGCCCTCATATATAAGCCTTTTCTCAACTCGTGCATGAGATCACACTCATCAATTTCCTGCACCAAAAATCTACTCTTACTACTGTTCTAGATAAGTCCTTCTACTGAGGTTCTTTCTCCACAAAGCTCTGTGTGAGTATCCCAGTGAAGATCCTATTTATCATCCAGTAACTGAAATATTAAAAATCTGAAATTTTGAAACCTGCACATTAGACTAAAATTAGACCTCATTTCAGAAGGGAGCATAAAGTTGGCAAAATTGGATAAGTTTCCAGGATTATTTTAGCGGTTCATAACATTGGAACAAAATATGTGTACCAGAGTGACCCCTTCTCAGGCACCCTTTGAAAGTCTGTTCTTCACAGGTTCACCTTCTTCCACCCTGAGAATCTACTCAGCAAACTGTTCCTAGGGCCAATATGAACAAGCAATTCTTCAATAATTCAATTTCCTAAATCATCTTTCAAATTCATAATTGAAGATAGATATGACCCTGACACTGAGAATAGTTCTTATATAAATGTTTTGTTTCCCCTAGCACCTCCTGCTACAAAACTAAAAAGGTCCTTAGTGCTAAATCAGCCACAGTATAATGCACAAAAGAGACATTAAACAATCCAAAAAGTATGAAACAATAGAAACCTTTTCTGACAGAGCAGGAACACTTTTGCCATTGTCTATTCACCAATATATACTTATTTTTGAGAAAAAATACTAAATTCAATTTATACTTCATAGTATGAGAAAGCTGCTAAGTAAGTCTATATAAATCTCCTATGTTTTCATCAGATGTATTGAAAAGTAATGAGAGTAAAATAAGGTACTTTTATTATAATAGCAGACCATATTACAGTAAAGGATCAGGTTTTTAAATCTTGTGGAGAAGGAAGTATTCCCGAGAGGTTTATTAGCATGTGATACGTTTAATATTTGCAACAAATAGCAAGGAAATTAAGAGAATAAATATTTATAACTTTGGCCAAAATATACAAAAATGCATGGATACAAGTCTGTATTTAATCACATAAATTCTCTGATTTCCAAGGTTGCAGACCTGCCCCTGACTTCAAGAGGCTATCTGGGTGCTAAAAAATCAGGTTGCTTCCCTCAGATGACCAAGTATGACCTCAGATGACCCTGACATCTTCTTACACCATCAATCTGGAGACGTGGCAGAGGTAACAATCTGTCTTTGTTTGTAAAATACATATATTTTTCAGATGTGCTTTTTCCCTGAGAACTGATGAGATTGTAAAACCATACTTTTGGTGGGTTTACATTTTCTGTGTAAATTCACAGAAATTTTAGCAAAGATGGTTGGCTGTACTGCTTCTTGGATATAAGACCTGGCTCATGCTGGTAGCAAGACAGGGTGTGGCTGTAGTCACAGCACTGGCTCTGCGATCAAAGAATCTGTCTCCAGCTGCAGCACAGATTTCCTGACACTGATAACTCCCCACTGATCACCTGGTGCTACAAAAACAGACAGATTTTAATATTGCAACAGTCTGAAATACTGACTGTTTTCTTCCTTGTTTCAGTCAGAATTGCCAGTAGTTTTCTGCTAGCAATGGTGTTAAAAATTAGTGGCTTTTGATAATATTTTTTCTACTTTGCTTTATTACAAATACTATATTTAGCATTTAAATGTTATGTTTGTAGTTTCTCTGAAAAAAAAACCTTGGAAAAACCTAATTACAAATAAATTTTAAAGATTCAAGTGAATGTAAAAACTAAGAAGAGTATCCTGGACTGTACATAGATTATATTATTTTGGTGTCCAGGATGTCACATGAAAGGCTTTATTTTATTTCATTGTAATTTACCTCTTATATCAAATAACAACAAAATAAGTTTCCAGATGTTTTCTTTTGTGGAAACTGACTTGTTACTGAAATGCAAGTGTATTTCCTAACTTATATTACACTGATAATAAGCTAGGACTGCCACACCTTCAAGCACTGTGTGCCATAAGTGGGAGACTGGTGGAGTAAAAACACAAAGAACCTTTCCACTGCCATTGTTTTTGTAACAACTCTGTGGATGTTTATTGCATTCATCAGGGATCATAAACAGACCTGCCTATGGAGCTGGAGATGAAGAGAAAATTCTGATAGGGCTTTGGATAACTGAGATATCACTTTTTGCCACATGTTATTGAAATAAGTTACATGCAGATGCAACTCTGAATTGAAAAATGACTTACATTCCCACCATGTAAGGGAATTGTTATTTCAAAACATACAATATTCAACCAAACTGCACAGTGAACATTACTAAGAGTTGTTACAGAAATGCACACCTATCTATTTTACAGATAGGTCTGCATGTCATGGCAAGAATAAACTTATAGACATAAAAGATATCTCACTCAGAAAGCCTCAAAAATTCACAAATCAGGCTAATAGTGAGCATAGGAACCATTAAACAACAGCATTGTACATTATGATAAAATATCACTTGATTTTTGATGGTCCTTGGGAGTCACACTTGTTTTGCCAAATACAATATACATAATCAGTATATATATTCTGACCTTGCACGCCACACTGAGTTCCCAAGAGCCTTCTTTTAAGTACTACATCCATCTTTCACCTCCCATGTAAGTGTTATGGTTTATTTATACATCATTGTTTCATTAGAGCTGGTCTGTCAGCTCAGAGTACTTAACCCTTCCCAGGATCGCAAAACTTGCCCATCCTCAAAGGAATGCCGCTTAACAGTGGCACCTGCTTAGTATTATAAAGTATATCCAGATGAGACCATCTCCCTACACACCCTCAGTCTACTGCAGGCAGAGATTCACCACACCACTCATAAGGGGTTTATTCCTCCTTAGTCTTGTACTGACCTCTGTAGCCCTTTAGAAAAGGAACTGTGACTGCGGTTTGAAACACAGCATTTTAAATTAAGTCCAAGGAATTCCGTATAGCAACATGTGCAGACAACACTGGTAAACTGTATAGATGCTGTTGAGTGTTGCTAGATGTCCTGGGCAGTCAAATGAACTTTCATCAACAGAAACTCTTGGCACACAGAGATTTTTCCTGATTTATACTTTGCCTCGTTAACATTAGCCTTTGTAACAAATCCGCTTAAGACAGAGAACTCCTAACCATGCCTACACCAAGGAATTGGAATTCATGAATGCTAGGTGCAAGATGTATATGGAGACAGTGAAGAGTAAATTCCCACTTTGTATCAGTATCTTCAACTCCTTTCCAGCAGTTCAGTACTTAACTACTGTCATCCACTCTTCCATCATTAGCATTTGGTTACTAATTTTATTATCCAACCATAAAATTCCTCTCCAAGTTCCAGTGAAGTAAAAAGAAACTAAAGCCAGAAACGTATTTCAGGGCTGTGTTCACACAAAAGAAGTGATTTCTTTCAGAAACAATCATCATTAAAAAAACCCCCAAAACATATTTTTGAAAATACTACATTTCACAGTTATTTAGTCACTGATGTGCATTTGATGGTCTGTAAGAATTTAATGTAAAAAGCAATCAGGATGTGAATACTACATATGCAACTGTGAGCAAAAATACAACACTAACTTTTGAATATGATGCTTCCAATGAACTTTGTTGCTAGAGAAGCTGAGAAACTGATGGAAACAGAAAAAGGAAAATACTAAGGACAGATTTTTCTACTTAAAATCTTAGACAAATTTGCACAAACACAGGCACCAAATAGCTTGCCTGGGTGTCTTAGGGATGGATCCCATACCTATTTGTTTTGTTTTGTTTTTGTTTTGTGTCTGGGATGGTCACTGCCCACCCCCTTCCCCCGCCACCCCTGGCCCTGGCTCCGGGAGTTCTGTGATGGGCGAGAGCCAGCCTGGGATTTCCCGTGGTACCTGGGGGGGCGAGGTTGCTTCCTTCTAGTGAGGTGAGTCCTCTCCATGGCCAAGCAGTGGGATCTGTCTGATGAGAGACACTTGTTGCTGTGTGGTTTTCCCCCCGTTTTTTATGTTTTTATGTTATTTTCCTTTGGCACTGTGACTAGAGCTTACTGGCTCGCTTCTCTGCTGCTTGGAAGACCAGAACCAGTGCCTGATGCTCAGTGGGACCTGTGAGCATCCCATTCCCTGCCAGCAACTGCCCTCTCTGCACAGCCAGATCCCGGGATCAGCCCTTGCAGGCAAGATACCCAGGGGAGCGATTCCCTGCTCAGCTCTGCTGTTCTGTGCTGCTGCTTCAGGGCTTCTTGCAACACTGTAACCCACAGCTTCTGGCAGGGCCCGGAGTTTTCTGCTACACTTTGTTTGTCATCCCGGATGTGTCTGCCTCTCCCATTCCAACTTGCTGCTTCTGAGGTTTCCTGCTGTAGTCCATTCAGTTTCCCAAGCAGCACTGAGACTGGCTTCTCCCTGTGAGTTTGCAAAGGGAAGCCCCTTCTCTCATCCTCTGTTCAGCTCACCTGCCCATTACTGCCTGGAGGGATGGCTGAGCTCACGCCACAGCGCCCCCTGCAGCTGCGGGGGAATCATTGCACCTGCCCTGCCCAGCCAGGAGTCACCAGCGCCCCTGCCGGCTGTGACCGTAACTGCACCAAAGGGGAAAGTGCCTGCAGCCCAGAGAAGGCTGTCACTGGGTTCCTGGTTCTGTTTGTTCTTGCTGCCATTGTTTGTTTTTAGCCTTGTTATCCGTACACATACTAGTAAAGAATTGTTATTCCTTTTTCCATATCTTTGCCTGAAAGCCCCTTAATTTAAAAGTTATAATAGTTCAGAGGAAATGGGGTCATATTTTCCATTCCAAGGGAGGTTCCCACCTTCCTTGGCAGACACCTGGGTAAACTAATATCTTCAAACATTGTAATGTACTTTGGAAGTTATATTCAACTTTGTCTCTTCAGTTTTGTGTTGAGGATTTCTTCTCAACCCCAGCAGTGACACCTATTGCACAATATTACGTAAGGCAATATTAGAATGTGATAGCAATAAAAGTGTCACGGATAGTAATGATGGAAGAGCATTTTTACATGTCTGCATTCTTAGCCATTTCAGGGCCTGCACAATACCATCAATATACAACACTTCACTATATCTGAGTTTAGTTGAAGCAGGTTGCTCAACCAGAAGAACTCTCTCATGTCAAGCCATAAGCACTTTTCTGAAACTTTGCTTTGTATAAGACCTTGTATTCTATTGAATGCTGTTCACGGAGATAATTGAAGGTCAGTCAAACTATAAAAGTGTAAAGAGGGGTGACATCTAATAAAATGAAATAAAAATATTGTAATAAAATAATTGTCTTCAGTTTGCAGCTGATTCGTGAGATCAGCTCCAACCTTAGTTAAAGTTAAGTATGTTACAAAAGCTTCAAAATTTCATTTTTTGTCTCTTCTGATTGAGATGCTACTAGCTTATCATACAATATGTATTTCCTACAAATGGGAAATTTATTTAATAAACTCCAGTCCTGCAAAAGGACTTTACTTCCAGAACTGCTACTGGACACTAAATGTCTCCAAGACCATACTATTCCATACACATCACCAGAAGTTTGTGTAGATAATCCCACTTGAGTATCAAAGCGAGTATCTTCTACATTTTCCAGGGAAAAAAGAGTTCATTAAATAATTCTGTAGCAACAAAATTAAATACAATTTTGCTGGTGAATGAAACCAGTCCGTTACTATCATCATGTGAGATTTTCTGAAGTTATTGTCATTTTTCCAGTTGGTTACCTACTGTTCAAGAAAACTGTTGGGAGAGATTAACATTAAAAAATGCTTAGTGTTTCAGACCAAAACAGAAAGTACTGTAACGTTTGACATGTTAAGCTAGTTTGAAAATAGTATTGTACAACAAATCCAGTGTTACATAACTGTAAATCATATATTTTAGGAGAGCATCACAGGATATTTTTTAAAAAGGAAGACATTATTTCTTTGTATCTCATATATATGTATCCAAATGTTACATACAGTGGATTGCATAAAACTAGAGTTTCTTTTTGTTGTAATTAAGTACTGTTGTTTGCTCAGGTGTTTAAGTAGTCTGAAGTTTTCTTTCCCTGCTATTCTGCTTATCTGAAGTCAACTAAATGCAGAGCTTCAAAGACATACTTAAAAGGCAGGTGATAAAAGGCCTTTTTTCCTTACTGTGGCACATGAATGTTGAGATAAAAATAATAACTGACGTAGGCTCCAAGTCCCAAACCTAGAAGAATCTAAGTAACTGTTAGAAGTGTTTCTTTAATATTGTGAGCTCCAATTTTGCAGTATTTGGGTTTTATGGCAACCAGAAAACAAAGCAGCAAACAAAGAATGTGGATCAGAAGTCAAAAAAAATCCCTCACAATAAAGAGAAGATCAAAGGAGGTGACTACTTCTGTGCTAAATAAGAACCATACAAGGATAGGATGGGATGGGATGGGATGGGATGGGATGGGATGGGATGGGATGGGATGGGATGGGATGGACTAGAATAGAATAGAATAGAATAGAATAGAATAGAATAGAATAGAATAGAATAGAATAGAATAAGATAGGATAGGATAGGATAGGATAGGATAGGATAGGATAGGATAGGATAGGATAGGATAGGATAGGATAGGATAGGATAGGACATCTGGAAGACACCTACAATGACCATCTAGTTCCACTGCCTGACCATAACAGGGCTGACCAAAGTCAAAGCATGGCTTTAGGGGCACTGTCCAAATACCTCTTCAGCACTGACATGGGCTGGGCATGGTCGGGAGGAGACATCAAACACCTCTCCAGGAAGCTTATTCCAGGTTTTGGCCACCCTCTGGGTCATGAAATGTTTCTTCATATCAAATCCAAATCCTAATGGATGCCATTCCCCACATGTCCCGGCACTGAGAAGCTGAGAAGAGCTCAGCACCTTCCTCTCCACTTCCCTTCCTCTGGAAGATGTAGGGAGCAGTGGGGTCACCCCTCAGCCTCCTCCTCTCCAAACCAGACAAGCCAGTGCCCTCGGCGGTTCCTCAGAGGACATTCCTACCACCATCAGTGCCCTTCTCTTGATATTAGAGTCACAGAAGAAATATTTAAACATTTTAAAATATTATTAAAATATTTAAAGAGTAGTAATAGTAACTGGCAATAAAGAACAAGTTAGGAAGATACACTTGTATGGAAAACCATGACATTTAAATAGGAAAAATTATTTTAATATTCTGCTGCTAAGATCTACCTGTCCTTTTTTAGATGGACAGAAATTTTAAGGCTAAAACTAAGTTAAAAATTAGAAAATGCACTTCGTAAAACAACCTTGTCTTATCACAGTACAGAATGATTTTTCAGTGGTGTGATCCACCTCTAGCATCTAGGTTCTGAGATTATGTAAAAGCCCAATATCATAGTGTTTCCCTTGAACACCCAATCATGTCAGAGACCTACTGGAAATCCATTCCCATAAAACTTGTAGTGTAATTTCTTCATACAAATATATAAACTGGCTTCCCTTAAGCAGACTTTTCTTTTTTCTACAGAAATAGTATGCCTGCAAACATTTTCTCACTCATTCAATACCACCATTTAGTTTAGAAGAAAAAGATTATTCCAACACATCCTTATCCTTTACTTCAATTATATAGTAGAAGAAATATTCTTTTGGAAAAACTAAAATTTCTGGGCTTTTGTTCATGAATTCCTTAGTCTCCTGAATACAGCTGCCAGTATTCAACAGAAAGCTGGTTTTTGAAAGATGAATATTGTTGACCTGACTCAGCCCATCCTTCAGTTACAGAAAACCAGAAATTATTGAAACACAGTTGCCACATAAAATTAATTGACAGTTACTACTGATATGGACTGCAATGGCATATGCAACCTGGTGAATTAGAAAAGACAGTCAAAGGAAGGATTTCTCATTTAAAAAATGGACTCACATAGTGGGATTTCTTCTCTACCATTCATGTATAGGATGATTTTGGAAATGAACCACATGACCCATATTCACCTACCATTAAACACTTGACTGAGGATTGCAAGACACATTTCCCTAATATAGGCAACAGAGAAAGACACATCCAGAGGATAATTATGACTCTGATAATTGACTACAATTATCATTACTGTAATTATGACATTACTCTATTAATGAGGGAGTGATCTTACAATAAGAATACAGCTACCTCAAAAATCTCACGTAAATGCTTGGTTTAGTACTGAGATGTATCCAGGACTGTATTTATCAATTCCTCCTCTGCAAAATGTGGAAAATAATATT
Organism: Phylloscopus trochilus trochilus; assembly: GCA_016584745.2. Lineage (NCBI taxonomy): Eukaryota > Metazoa > Chordata > Aves > Passeriformes > Phylloscopidae > Phylloscopus > Phylloscopus trochilus. The sequence continues at coordinate 53,407,488 of WQNJ02000546.1, read as the reverse complement.
TCCACAATTTTTTCAGAAGAATAAAAGGCACATGGGACACTGAAAGATACATAAAGGATACTGTTTTAGCCTCATTTCAGTTCACTGGATGTTAGTCATCTGCCCTCTGACTTACAACAGCAGAGGTGAGACAGGCTATCAAAATGAATTTTCACTCTACAATAAAATCCTCAGTGTTTCTGGGATTCACTGTAATTTCTTCCATGTATCCATTGACAGAGATGTTCTTTATCAGTTGTTCCCTTTTCATATATAAAAGAATATTCACAGGCTTAGAGTCAATACTCTGTGGGTTGAAGGAAAAAGCAGTAATACATTCAGAAAATGTGCCCTGAATAAGTGGTGTCTAATGTGTTAAAGGATAGCTCAGATGTGTGTACAATCCAGTTTTCCCTTTCAGCACTGATAAATGCTCAATCTTCAGTCAAGCTCTACTTACAGGCAGTTGAGAGTTGGGACCTGCCTGCATTCTCCCTTAATCCATCAACACATACTTGAAGAGAAAAGAGATACTCCATCTCCAGAAAAAAATCTGGAGTTTTTTCAAGTAGGCCTCATGGAGATATAGCTTACTTATTTGTCTTGCATAAACACGTCACTCAAGAAGACGTCAAAGAAAACAGAGTTGTCAAAACTGATGCTCACTTTTTTGTTGGTATTATTATTATTGCTCAGCTATTCAAGGTGATGAAGTCTTGGTGAACTTCATGAAACTAAATCATGCTAAGCTAGAACCATTCTCAAACTTAAGAAACATGGTACCAACACAAAAAATTATTTAGGAATGTTCCATGTATGTAACTGACACTCAAATGCAGCTACAAGATATTTATCTTATATTTACTTTTTGTTTGATTACTATATTGTAGGTGTTTAATTTTGATTGCAGTCTTTGAAGGAAAAAAGTAAATGAGTTAGAATCCAGCCTTCTTTCTCTGAGTTAGCTCCACAATGTGAACCACAGCATAGTAAATGGAGATTTGCTTAATAGACCAAAAATGCTTAATTTCTACTGTAAGTGGGAATAATTTTATGAGAGGATATATGTTACTGGTGATCTTTACAAGGAGCTGTGTAACATTTCCTGTGGTTGTTTGTGGATTAGCTAGCAAGACAGATTCTGCTTCTACTGATGCAAACAAGAGTCACGGCAAAACATGTTGGGACACTCTTCAGTCAGTTTTGCATTTTAGCCTGTTAATGACAAATTAACAGGATAGACATTTATAGTTGTCTCTTGCAAAATTGGAGTAGCAAATACATTTTGTCCATTATCATTTATCTAGTTAGATGAAAATTCTAAGTGACAGGCTAAAGGTGTCCTTCAGGCATGTAGAATGCTTCCTTTGTACTGCTATGCTAGTGATGTTGAACCAATGTGATATTGTCATTGAAGCTAGCTGCTTGAATCTTTCTCCTGAAACTTTTCTGTTTGCAAAAGCTGTCAGAGTTTGAAACTGGTTTTAAGTTCAGAAACAACTGATATTTCAAATTTGAAATAAAATAACAGGCTTGAAAATATTTAGTGCTTTAATACCATCTATTTTATCTTAGAAAATATATGTAACCACAGAATTATTTGAAATGAAAATAGAGTGAACACAAAAACCCCTCCAGAACTACTTCTTAGTCCAGTTTTTGTCCTCATAGTAAATTACTAAGAGGAACCTAACAGCTAAAAAAGTCTTCTTTTTATACCAGTATAAATGGTTCAGTTTTATTTTCTAAATTTACAGAACAGCATTGTTTTTGATGGGTTATGGTACAGAAAAATGTTATTGCTTTATTTTGAAATCAGATTCATATATAGTAAAAAACACAACACACAAAAGTTCATCAAACTTGTACTACTGTGCAGTACTGAGATGTCTTTAGAAGTGTATGTTTCTTTTGCTCTTTAATGTCAAGATTTGTAAATTAATTTGAGAAAACAGGAGAACCATATGTTAAAATTTGACGGTTGTGATCAAATTACAATAGAGATAAGTTAGCTTTCCTTTTAACTTTGTAAATATGTTCCCAAAATCATCACAAAGATTAACAGAAGTATCTATCACCTGTAAAGACAGAAGTCTAGAAATCAGCAATTAAAATTACTATCAATAATGCCATCAAGGAAAAAATGTAATACAAAAAAAAAAAAAAAGAAAGCACTTAAGCTTCAACTCAAAAAAACAATAGCATAATTCACACTTAAAATTTAAGAAAAGCTAGTTCTAATCAAAAAAATTATCGCTATTAGCTTTAACTTCTCTTTATTGTGACACTGAATGGAAGCTTCAGAATATGATCTTCTATTTTTAATGATTTTCTTAATATTTAAATATCACCAAATAAACCCTAAATGCTTCACAATCCCATCTTCTACTTGTATGGACTGGCATCTCAAAGTAAGAATTCTTTTTAGTTTTACTTGATGATGATGGAAGAATCCTCTTTTTGTTACTAAAGACATGATGGCAGACATAGCGTTAGATGCATTGTCCTCATGGCATAAAGTGCTTTTTGCTGTCTTGTTTTAAACTCGGGTGTAATGAAAGGCAAACACAATTGTTGTTTACTCATCAAGATGTTGGCAATCTGAGAAAAAAAGTTCAACTCCATAATTTTTAAATACATTGGTAGATTAAAGGATTCTAGCAGACATAAAATTGTTTCTGGATACTCTTAAAATTTCTTGAGACTTTTTTCTCTTATACAATTGAGACTTTTATATATAGCTAATTGTGTATCCTTGTATGCAGCGTTTCAGATACATAGTTTTATGTAAAATGTACTTTTAAGTTGCATTTCAGCCTTAAAAAAGGATTAGCAGAGCCATCATTCTCAGTATTTTTTCCCTCAGCAATCTGAAAAGTCAACAGAAGATCTATGTCCTTCAGCAGCACTGAAATGATGAGGTTTGCTGCCAGTGGCTGACCATGACATGCAGGGGTGAGCAAGTGGCTCATGGGTCAGGCACAAAGGGTTGCAGTGAATGAGGTGACATCAGACTAGTGACCTGTCACTAGTGGGGCTCCATCCTTGGCCTTGTGCTCTTCAACAGGTTTATAAATGACTTGGACAGGGGACTAGAAGGGATACTGAGTAGCTTGGCCAATGATACTACATTGGGAGGGGCTGTTGACTCCCTCAAAGGCAGAGGCCCTGCAGAGAGACCTGGGCACATTAGAGGGCTGGGAAATCAGTAACCACATGAACCAACACAAGTACTGGATTCTGGACTTGGAATGGGGCAACCCTGAATGGTGGACAGACTGGGAAATGAGAGTCTGGAGAGGAAAGGGACCTGGGGGTCCTGGCTGATGGCAAATTAGATATGAGTCAGCAGTGCCCACACAGCCAGGAGAGCCAAGCATGTCCAGGGGTGCATCAGGCATAGCATGGCCAGCTGGGCAAGTGAGGGGATTGTCCCACTCTGCTCTGCACTTGGGGAGGCCTTGCCTTGAGTGCTGTGTGCAGTTTTGAGTGCCACAATATAACAAAGATACAAAGCTATTAGAGAGCGTCCAAAGGAGGATATGAAGATGGAGAATGGTGTAGTGGTGGAACCATTGAAGGAGTGGCTGAGGTCATTTGTATTGTTCAGTTTGGAGATGAGGAGGCTGAGGGGAAACCTCATAGTAATCTACATGATTCTATTCTCAAATTCTACATGGAATTCTCATGAGGGAAAGCAGAGAGGTAGGCACTTCTCTATAGTAACCCATGATAGAACCCAAAGGAATGGCAAGAAGTTGTGTCAGGGAGGTGTAGGTTGGATATTAGGAAAGGCTCTCTACCGAGAGGGTGTTTGGGCACTGGAACAAGCTCCCCAGGAAGCACCAAACTGTCAGATTCCAAGAAGAGTTTTGAGGCACATGGGATGTCCTGTGCAGAGCCAGGACTTGGAGTTCAATGATCCTTGTGGGTCCCTTCCAACTCAAGATATTCTATGATTCCAACAAAAGTAGCACTCTCTGAGGGACAAAACAAGGATCCAGAAGAAGGACAGACATCCCTCTGTCTTCTGATTTATGCTTATGCCTGCTGATTCTTAGTTTTATGTCCTAACATGATGAGGTCATGAAGAAAGTCTATGGTTGTTCAGTAAATGTTTTCCTCTTAGGGAAGAAGTCTCAAATTACATAAATCAGGGGGAAAATAATCTGAAATTATTTGAATAATAAACAATGAATACATTATTTCTAAATGTGCTGACATTCAAATATTCTAGAAGAAAAAGCCCAAAATAAAGTCTTCTTGCCCTAGATCAATTTCAATAAAATAAGTATTTATCAAATCACAGTCTATTTGCTTCACTGCTTAAGTTAATTTCACTATGGAGAATGAAAGTCCTAATTTTGGAAACCCACGACAATTTGACCGCAATTCAACTTCTTTAGGAAGGACAGTATTTGTGTTAATGTGGCCTAATTAATAAGAACCAGAATTGACTTTGCTATCTCGATTCCATCAATACTTGCAAGGTTTTCTAAAGCACTGAGGATAGATTTGAATGGAGAGATTAGGAAAGGGGTAAAAAATGAAGCAGGCACATGGTTTTCATTTGGGGTGGAGGGAGACTGTTATGAAATTTACTTGACTGCTGCAGGCAATACTGGAGGATTAAATGGAAACTGGCTGAACCTTAGCTTCCAGTTTATAAAGAGCATTCACTCTATAAAGTTTCCTTAAAGCACCTTTTTACATAATGAGCTTTAACTAAATTCTGTCAGCATGGAAAGTGGTTCATATGGTTTAAGATGTGTCTTACTTCGGGAATTCAGAAGATTTTCCTTTCAAAGGCTTTAAACGCTTTAAACAGCTTTAAACGATGGCTTGACTTTTGAAGTGGTAGATGATATTGTACCTATCCCATTTCTCATGTTTTCAACCACAGGTTTGAAAAAGTGTATGACAGCATGTTGATCTTGTCAGCTGCAATTATCTTTCACTTGATTGTTCCTATGCTATTTTACATAACTCTCAGCCCCTTGAAAAAGTGTGAATTTTCCCAATAGCTTTGCAATTGCTAAGGAAAAGAGGAAGGACAAAATATATAAACTGATGCCATTTATATTTAATTTTCTTCATTTTCAATATTTTCCTTTACTTCTGTTCTGGGCTCAGAAAAGAAATTATCAATAGTGGTAATTTCTGATTTCTACTTTATTTATCAAGACAACTACCCTTCCTTTTCTTTCTGCATTCTTGACCTTCAAGAACTTCCAGCAGCCTCAATGCAGCAAAAGTACTAGTTAAGAGGAAAAGAACACAAGAAGCATCAGGATTTATCTGCCCTGGGAAAATCAAGTATTGATTTGAACTTTTCAAAGGATTTTCCTTGTAAGCACTCAGATTAAATACTTTATAAAGATTTGGGACTTAATGTAATTTGATTGAGAAATGTATTAATGTCTTTAGAAAGGCAAGGAAAGGCTACAGAAATGTAAAATATAGACAAATGTATAATTTGATTTGTATTTAATCAATACATATGTCATAATGTAGTTAAAAGAAGTAGAAGTTAAAACTCTATTTGAACAATGGAGTTGCCCAATGCAAACAGGTGATAAGTGAAGAAGGCATCAGTCAAACATGATACTGTATGTATATATATATACACATGTACATGTATTTGTTTGTTTATTCATAATTTTGCAGCCAGATTTATCCCCTTGAACTCCATACACAATGAGAAATTTTTCTGGTATACTAACTCAAAGAGGAAAGAATCATTTTTACAAGTGAATATAAAATGTGATATACTGTTTTCCAGTTGTAATCAGCACTATCTGATGTGCAAGTAATTTGTTGAATGCCAAAGACATTCACGTCTGGCTAACAGTTGTTGGCTGATTTTGCTGAAAGCTGTGTGTCAGAACAGGAATCTGTTTGTGGTAAAATGGTTTGTGCAGGAAGGTAGGCAGCCTGCTTCCACATACTGCACTAATGATGCCTCTTCACAGCAACCACATTTTCCATTTTGGAGTTTTGCTCTAAATCATCCTGAAGTCTCCACTGGGAGGACGTGGGGGAAAGAGGGTATATCCTCGCCTCAAAGCCTCAGTTCCCAAATTAATTTATTTACCAAAATGAAAACAACATGAAAATAGCTCTCTCAGCTAAATTAGTAATTGTTTATTTTAAGCAAACTGATTGTCATATTCTACCTTTCTTTCCCAAAAATCTCAATATTCTTTGCACTAGATAAACAAGCCTCAGATGATGTTAAATATTACCTTTTCCAAATATTCTATTGGGTTATGAAGAGACAGTGAAAGGAAGGGATGTGAAACAGAAGGCTGCACTGCCATGTGTGCTGCTTTACAGAAACCCTGAGTAAGAGGTATAGCACTAGCTGAATCACAGCTCCTCCTGGAAGCCCTTTAACTGAGGTGGGGGTCAGCATGCAGGATGAAAAAACTCAGTAAAGATGAGCTTGACCACTTCCCAGCTAAACTCCATCTGCTGAAATTGGAAGAGAAGTACCAACAACAAACCCATTAATGCTTTTCTCTACCCCTTTCCCCTGATGGCCAACCTGGATCAGTGATGAACGGAACACTAATGTAATCATCCTGGTAGGGGAGCTGCTTTATGTCTCTCAAAATGTCCCTGTAAAATAGTGCAATCCAGCCCTTAGCTCCATGCCAGAGGAACTACAGGAACACACAGGAACTACATGGCACAAGCTGGGAACAATCAAGACTTAGGTCTCTCCCAGTAGAGAGACCTAAGTCTTGATCATAAGATTACGCTTTCTTTCTTCTCAGCAATTGCAATTGCAATTGCAAAAAAAATCCTTTATTTTCATTAATGTAATAGATTCTAATCCCCTCATAAGCCCATTAAAGTGCTGCATGCCAGTCCCTTGCCCATCATCAGCAGACTGCCCTGCAGGCCTGAAACCACTTCAGATGGCAATTTTTCAAGCCACTCTAATCAAAATGAAATATCTCTCAATTAATTATCCCTCTACAACCTGCATTCCAATCCCACTCCATAATTGACAATTACTTGCCCATTCTTCCTCACAAAGCCTGGAGTAAATTGGATAATTTTAGCATTTGTTTTATTTTGACTGTTCCTAAATTTAACGTGGGAAACTCTTTGCACCCACTCCCCCTTCCTGTTTTGGTAAAACAAGTTAGTTAGAACCAATGTCTTCACAATTAAAATTTCAACAACACATCAGGAAGGGCTTTGCCTCAGCTCTTTATTGATCTCATTATTACAAAAAGCATGTGGTTATAGCTACGTCTGGCACTTTGTACTTTTTCTTGTGACTTTAGAAGATACTAAACAACATATTCAAAATATCGTATTTAATATCAAAAATACATATTAAGGCTTCTGCTCCAATTTCTTCCAGACCAACATGTTGCAGAGTATTTCCCAGTTCATATTAAACACACATGAGAACATTTGCGCTTATGGCTAGGGATCAGTTCTTGACCTTCTAAACTTGTATTGTTCCCTGATGAACACTCTGGTTCTAATTCCCTAAAAGGCCATGACCTGGTGTGTATCCAAGGTCAATTAAAATGAAGTCCTTAAAGCTTTTTCATATGAATTCTAACATGTTTTCTAAGAATTACAGTCTCTGACTAAACCCTCTGCTGTTTAAAATTTTTCCAATATGAGTTTCTGATTGCTCTGAGCAGCTGAGCGTGATGTATTTCCTATCATTATTTCCCTACACAAAACAACCCTTTTGGCTTATCACCTTTTTCTTCATCACTCTCTCTTGGAATCAGAAGAATGAGAAGCATTAAAAATCTGGTCAGCCATCAAGGCCATTCTCTTACTGAGGCCCACCTATTTCTTACAGAGCTGTTCCTGCTGAAGTTTTCCAGTCTCATTTGAATCTCCTATGGTTTCATTTGCAGGTATGATTGATATTCAGCAGCTCTTCTCTTGCTGTTTGGTCTACATTCTCCCTTTGAAAACCCTTCTTCACCCATGACTTGACCATGTCCCATCTCACTTAGGCTGTTTCTGCCTAAAGAGTTTTGCTGTATGTGTAACATCCCTATTCATGCAATCCAAGATCACAAATAATGAGGGAGAAAGACAAAGAAAAGACACAAAAGGCAAATTATGAAACATAAAAGACAAATAAGGCACTAGAGAGCTTCTAGCTGGGTGACTTCAGATGATAACAAGGGAGAGAAATGCCCCCTACCAACAATCAGAACTCAGATTTAGCAGACCAGAATTAGCAAACACAGCCAAGAGGGGACTGCTAGAACTGACATACATAAATAACCCAGTTGAGATTAATCACCAACAGGGGATCAGAAAGGAAAATAGTCAGAGGACTGTGGGAATGGGTTGTGAGTCTTGAAAAAAGGCAACTGGAGAAAAGAGCTTCAGAAGTCGGGTATGTAAGGTAGAGCTAACAAAGAGTGGAAGCAATAGCTTGGATAATTGATGTCTAATAGCAGGACTGTGGCATGATAAAAATTTTTCACTAAGCACACTCATGAAACAGCCAGAGAGGACAAGCTCATTTGGAAATGCTATCAGTCCCATTTGACAAATCAGGGGACTGGAAGAAAAGAGATTTCTATTATTGTAGTGAGATTAAAAGGCAGAAACACTGTTTTTGATTATTAGGTGCTCTTAGAATAACAATACAGAACATGAAATGGTAATTTTTACATCCAGCAGGAATCAGAAAGAGAGGCAATATATTTTATAGTTCAACTCATATAGCTAGAACAAAAAATCTCACAAGCACACAAGCCTTTTTTAGTTTTTGTTGTTGTTGTTGTTGTTTTGTTAATTACTAGCTCTTTTTAATTAGTTTATGAATATTTTAGTATGAAGTTCTTTCTAGTGTTACAGCTATTATTTTAAAAATGACAAGTAACTCGGTAAAAGTGTTATTTGACTTATCCTCTGTAGATTTTAGTTCACATTGTAGTTAAATCTTAAGCCACTGCAATTAAATCTTAAGTCACTGGCCTGACATAGTTTTAAACTTTTCTCTTTGTATATGGATTTTTCAGCTCACTTAAAATTTCCAAAGTACAGCTTTTGACTTACATGTGTCCTGGGCTAGCTAATCATCCAGAAAAGCAGGCAGAATGGCTTTTCACAAAGTGAAATTAAGAGAATAAAGAAGATAAATAGAAACATGCTGTATTTATCAGTCTAAATACTACATTTTACTTGTAGTGCACTAAAGTATCAGGGGTTTATTAAACTAATAATTTAATAAACTAGTTCCTTGAATACTAGCATTTGTGAGATGCTTTTTTTTTTTTTTTAATCTATAAATTAATAACAAGGGAGTAATGATAAACTTACTGTGCTATTACACTGCAAGTTTGTTGCAAGTCAGGCAGGCAATAACACTCCTGATATTCAGGAATGCCTGTACATACTCAGCTGGCATGCAGGTGTTCAGTTAATAAAACATAAATAGAAATTTGACAGCTAGGCAGAAAGTTACCAGATGTTTCTAAGACATAATTAGGAGAACAAAGGAGAGAGATGCACTGATATTGGTAAAAAGAAACACCCATCATCTTTGCTTGCCTGGTATTTTGAAAGTTTACATGGTAAGAAGAATTCCTCTCTGCATTTAAAAACCAAAAGATTGTATTTGCACCATATTGTATTCAATTTTAGGGAAAAGAATGTAGGAGACCCATATAAAAGATATAAAAATAAGGCAGAACTGCAGAACTATAAGGCAAGTCATTTTAAAAACGGGCAATTAAGATGGAGGAAACTTAATGGCTCAGTTTGAAATGTGCTGAGTAATGAAGACCAGTTGCTTTAAATATTCAGCCATGGTAACCACAAAAACACTAGTGACTAACACAAATTTTCTTGGTAAATTGGAAATAAAAGATTAATAACATCGGGTTGAAATCAGATCTAATTTCTACTCACTAAGCACTAGAATAACTCATTTGACATCACTGAAAAAATGTTCAGCTTCACGTTCCTAAGTCCCAAAATTCTACTCCAAGTACAATTTGCAAGAACATACAGTTTCTATGCAGTGGCTTTACTAAGAAGCTCTTTAATGTTTATAACTATGGTCCCCCAAGTACGTCTGTTGTTTCAATAACCCTGCCTTTATCAGTCCCATCAAAGCTGCTGTCCAGCATGAGGTTGCTAGGAACTATAATGAAGTGATGCTGCTGTGGATTTCCTTATAGCTCAAGATTTTCCACTACTAGGCAGGTGACTGCAATTTCCATCACATCAGGACAATTACTTTTAAGAACGGAAGGAACCTTCAACCTCCCTCCTTTTCCTTTACCCCTCCCAGCTTAGGTTTCATATCACGATCCACTAACTTTCAGAGAATACTTTGCTTGTGATTCTCAACATAACCAGTACTACAGGAAATTGAACTGCAAGACAGAAAAGTATTTTTTAAAGGAAATTCTCTTTGTAAACCAAAGGCTGGGAAACAGATCATGGAAAATACTATGAATAAGCTTTTTGATTTTACCTTTTGAATAGATGATACTGTGGGTCCCTATAAAACAGGTTTTCAAAAACAATCCTTACAGCATACACAAAAAAAATCATGGTTTTATTTTAGTACAAGAAAAGGTTGAGAAACATATTTTAATTTGTGGACAACTGCAAATCTCCAGAACACCACAAAATTTTCATTCTTATGACAAACCTTAAAAATAAAGAAGATTTCTATTTTATATTGTGAACTCCCTACGAAAAATGTTGAAACTGCAAATCCACAACTGAAATAATTTCCTTCATGAAACAGAAAACTAAGTCAAACTGTAAAAGCTTAGGAGTCCAAACTTCTTCCAGGCACAAAGGTGTTCAGACTATCAGATGTAACTACTTTTTTCTTTGACTTTCTGAACCACATCATGACTTTAAAGATTATAATGATGGCTATCCAACAATGGTGTCATTCATCTGCTCTGTTCTCATATTTTTTCTAAAGAAAAGGAATTACAACCCTTCACATAAGTGTAAGTGATACATAAAGGGCAATGCAGCAATGCAAAAAATGAACATTACTACATTGTAATATTGCAAAAGCAACACAGCTTCAATAAACTGTTGCCATTATCTGACTCTACATCATTTATTTATATTGTGTTTTCTTTAAAGGCTAAATACAACACTTAAATTGTACAGCACAGTAACCTGGCAAAAGAATGTGAAAACACCCTGAAAATCTGTCTACATCAATGATTTTTTTTCTGGAAGTCAGCCTACAGCACAGTTATCTGACACTAGGTTACCACTGAAGCAGTGATAGAATCACTCCGACCTCAGCTGATGACAGCGTGTATCTCCACACATCCTGCTGAATCACTTGCAGAATAAGTTACTCTTACATTGCAGACTTACACAGAATAGTAAGAGGAATTTGAATTAGCAGCTCCACATTAAACAGCAAAGAGGAGCTGATAATTTTAAGCTAAAATGTGGTTTTAATGTAAGGCCAAAGTAAAGGAGCAGAAAGTGTCTACATCATATCTGGCAAAAGTACTGGACTCCGATCAATTACTAATGATGCCAGTGAACTTCAGGAAAACAGGCCACACTAGGAAACTGGTACAGTAAGCTGTCACAAGAGAGATGCTAGGTTCCTGAGACGAATGTCCTTGAGATGGGCTTTATTCCTTCTAGAAGCAAGTCTCACTGAAAAAGTTTCTCATTTATTTGGCTGCTACATCATGTTGTAGGGCCTTTTTACCAAGTACTCACTGCATCTTAGACTCTAAATTCTTTACTTTGAAGAATGGCTAAATACGTGGGGCTTAAATGTTTCCCTTTGATGTACAATGGGAATACTGGTAGACATAACTAGAGAATACTATTTTTTATCAGTTAACTGCAATGTTTGAGTGAATTCTTTGCAAACTGATATAGTTCACTGTTTTATTAAAAGTTATTGGAGAACACTTTCAAATATTACTTAGAGAGCTGAGATATCCAAAATGAGATGCCATAAAGGGGACCATACCCCAGAAAGCAGTTCCTTAGCATTTTCTTAGTATTTTTAACAAGAGTAACATACATTATCATCCTTTCATTTCTTTCTTTTTTCAAAGCATTATTTTTATTTACTGAAAGTGTTAATTCCTTTACATTTATGATACATTTAGCAGGATGAAATTAAAGAGGAAAACATAAACATAAGTGTAACTCACAGCATATGGTTCTAAAATAACCAGGTTCAGCCATTTTTAAAGGGAAAAACATTAAATAACAAGATCATCTAAAATTATGGTCTTCAACACTACTTTTAGGACAGACAAAGTTTATTTTTCTAGATGTTAAACAAAAATCCTTAACAGCATCTCAGGGTATCTTCTTGCCAGCTATTGAATCAATCTTGCTTTGGTTAAACTGTAACCTCAAATAATTACTTTTCAAAACTGCAAAATGTTAGACCCTAGAATTCAACAGTGAAATCTCCAATGACTTCGATGAAGTCAGGTTTTCACCTTCATTTTTACTTAATACTACATGCTGCATTTCTAGAGGCTTGTACTTCTGATAAGTCTACTGAGACCTAGTTTTTATATATATTTCACTTGTATCAATCCAGTAGTTTAGAACAAGATTACTACATCTTGAAATGAAATTCTCCTTCCTGTTTTCTTTCCTTCTCCTAGTTTTTGTGATTGTATAGTTAGGGAATGCTTGAGCTATTCAGGAGGTTTTGCTGCTAAACAGAGCGTATCAGCTCCTCTGACGTTAAAAAGGAATAAAAACTTTCTTCTTTATGTGGCAACTCTGGTTAATCCATTATGAATCTACTTAAAAAATTACTTGAATCCTGTTTTTCTGGAAAGTGATCAATCAGACTATGACAGATTTTAAGGCCAACATTTGCCTAGAGGCTGAAATAAAAGTAACAGGCAGAACAGCTATGTCTACACCAAAAAAAATGCTTAAAGGTTGTTTTGTTTTGTCATCACAGTGGTAATGTTTGAAAAAAGTTTGGGGGACATTAGGAATATCTTTTTTACAATGGAACAACCACAAGTGTGAAGATTAAAATAATGTAAAGCGTATGTCAAACAGGCAGTGTTATAATAACGAACATTAAAGCTGAAGCAAGCAAAAGCATGAATCCTCCAAACTTGGATCCTTTTTGAAGGATGGCCATAAGAATTGCTATTTTGGTAAATCAGAGATTTACACTCCAACAGTAATCCACTCCTTAAAGCATGTATATGAAAAAACAAACCAAAAAGAATTCTACCAGCATGGGCTAGAACAAGCCTTTAGAAGATTTAAATCTCAGAAAGCAATAAGACATTTTCTATTGTGTTGTGGTGGACAATATCCACTAAACTCAGTTCACACCTTTTACTTCTTATTCAAGCAAACGTCCACTGAAAGCAAATAGAAAGCACATGTGGGAACATAACTCAGGTACTGACCTCAGACCTAATCTTCTGAAAAAATGATTCAGGATTCCAGACTCAGGGTAATGAAAAAAAATATTATTTAAATTCTTAGTCCTTTCAGTATTTAAATATGATAATAGCATTTGAAGTACAATTTTAATATTTGATGGGTCTTTTTCACAGTGACATGATAATCTTCCATAATGCCAGAAAAAAATTAATGTGGTTTCTTTTATTTGCCCTTAAGTAGGTTATTCAATAGCACAATAATAGTAGCACAGAAATATCATTATTTTGACACCAAAATTAATGGTGTTATCAACTAAAACATCTGTGGCCATAAAATATAGATAAGACTAGACGTAAATTCTCTGCCTTGAGTTATCAACTCTTCGTGTTACCAAACTACCTATATAGGATGGGTATAGCACAGCAGGACTAGTGAAGTGTTAAGTTTATACTAGATAATCACCACCTTTCACAACGGGGATTACCAGATGTAAAGCACACATGTACAAGAAGCTATAAGTAGCTATCAGTTGCAAGCCTACAAAAGGCTACAACTTTAAGCAGATCAATTTGCTTTGACACATATAAGATGTGAGAGCAAGATTACTATACTAGTACAGTATTGGTCCCTTCAGTACAGCTTCCTGTGTTTACAATGAAAACTTCAGTTTCAACTGTTCCATTGTTTAGAGAAAGCTAGTGCTGAAAACTTAGATTAAGTTCAAGACTCACTGTTCATCGCATTTAAGTGAAACTCAGTTTTAGAGCCAAAATTCCGTAATTCTTGGTATTAGTATGTACATGAATCAAGCATAAGGATAAACTAAACAGCATCCTAAACACTGAATCAATTCTGCAAGTACAGCTGATAGGAATATGGGCTGAAGGTTAGGTATGAGATCAGGTGGTCTCATATCTAACAATTACAAAACACCAATCAGAACCTGCATTTTAGCTGCAAATACTGTCAAGTGTACTTGTTAAACAAAACTAAAGATTCTGCTATAACAAGAGAATGAGTGAAGACAAAAGAGATTTCACCAACACTGAAAGAGATACAACTACAGTAGAAGTACTAGCATTCATGAACTTAAATTCATCATACACAGATGTTGCAGGATCAAAGCAGGGTGCAGAAATAGGTTGCATAGTGCTTTAACCTACACTTCTTGATAGTAAAATGAACAGTAAAAATTCATATAAACAGTCAACTAGATAAGCCAGCTAAAATACTGCAGCTGAAGATATGCATGAGTTACTGATAGGCTGGAAAATACAAATATTGCTTATGTAGAGTACCAAATCTCTGTAATGAAAAAAATCACCTCTGATCATCCCAAGTTAACTGAGCACTGGCAGAAGATGCCAAACTCTATTCCTGAATATATACATGTTCTGTTTATCCACAGAAAGGAAACCCACCCTGGATAAGTTGATCCTAGCCAACTACCGCCCAGTATCAAATTTCCCACGAGCAAGTCCACAGAGAAGCTAATCGAAGGCCAAGGACATTCTAATCTGGTAGAAATTAACCTTTTAGACAGAGCATAGTCTGGAGTCAAGCCAGGACACACAACTGACACCACCTAGGAGACTGATGAATATTCTCCACCCATCAGTGGGCAAAGGACATCCGTTCCCATCATCTTGGACCTCTGCTGTGAGAGTAGAGCTCTAAAATTACAAGTCCTTCCTGAAGAGGTACGCCCAGTAAGTAGTGACAGGAAACTACCTCCACCAATGGACTCCTCAAACTGTGTGGGCAGTCACAGAAGCCAAGAACTGTGGAAATTACAATTATCCTAAATATCACATTGTTCACACAGCTTTTGTCTCATACCTCTACCCCACCCTACTCCTGCTTTATTTGGACTGTGAGCTCCTTGGCTACTGATGATCGACATCTCTTTGTTTACCCAGCATCTAGCATAAACAAGGACTTTAGTGAGTCCTTTGCATAACCTAAAAAACACTCTTAATAATAACACTACTTGCAAGGTTTCAAAACTATTAATTTCCCCTCAGTTTATTTTCCATATCTACATAGAACAACAAGCTGAAGCACTGTTAAATCAAGTCCTAGCAATATGTAGACAGTGAAGAACTTTATCAGTAACCTCCCAGATATGTAACTACTGCCACAACAGACCATCATGAGCAACAGCCAACTACACTGGAAGAAAGACAGAGAAAAAAAATTCAGGAGCCTGTAGCTACTTTACCATTTCTATGCATATCAATAGTTAGTCGGTGAGTACTGGAATGGTACACATTTTTAAACTCATTCCTGTTTTGACCAGAATCACCATAAATCTTCTGTCAACCTAGACAAGGTACAAGACTGTGTCGTAATAACTAACACTGCAAGGCCCTTTAACTCCTCACTAAACCAACAGGAAGACATGGAGATCTCAACATGGATATTTCAGAGACCCAGGAATCCTGACTGATGTAGAACATGGCATATTCTCTAGAATCACAGCTGCTACAGTAGATGCCACTTCATTTCAAATCATGTTCAGATTGCAGTTTTATAATCGAGGCATATAATGGCCTTTCTTTACAAGAATGAACATCTATTACATATATAAGTATACATAAAAAACCACAGTTACACAAATTTTGTTCTCACTCATAATGGTAATAATAACAATAACAATGATGAGGATGTTTAGATACCATAGATACTAATTTGTAGTGCAAGGAGTCCATGAAGGGTAAGGAAAAAAACACTAAAAGAGAACACAGGCAGTGAGAGGAACTTTATCAATTATATAGTAGAATAGTTTTTACTACTGTATTTTAAAATTTCATTTCAGTTTTGATCCACTAATTTACATGCATTTATTTAAGTATTTAATACTTAGTTTAGAAAACAATCACACAGCTATTTCCAAGGAATAAAATACCATGTATTTTTCAGCTGACTTTTGAATAAACCTATGAATTTTTGGAACCCCTAATTATGTCTAGATTTGTAAAATTCCTTCACCAGTTATTCTCAGGAAATGTATAAGCTCATTTCTAAACTAAATTTCTTTGGGACTGGATAACCATGAAGATACAACAATTAGAGTGAGGAATAGTTTGCCATTTTGAAATACAAATCACAAAACTAAAGAATAGGTAACAGATATGCAATATCTGAGCTACATAATATGAACTTCTACTGACCAATTTGGAACAGTTGTTGATAAACGCTAAAATTATGCAAAGTGTTTAGAGTTGTTAATATGATATATGATACTTACATATAAGTTTCATATATTCAAATAACAATATTCACTAACAATATTCAAAACTATTGGAGATAAAACCCGATAACATTAAGGAGTTTATGCAGACCTTATATTGTTTGAATCTGAAATGTTAAGCAAATCACTTTGGTTTTAATTGCAATGTGTTTTATTTTCATAAGATACTGGAAAGAAAAATGAACAGATACCATAAACATTAACACTAGGACTTTTTGTGGCTGATTTTTTTGAACATTACATACATGTGTCTATTATGAGATCACTCCAAAACACATCAGGTAGACAAGATGTAAACTTTTTGGCTCTGCTAGAGAAAATATTTAAGTTTTTGGGAGTTTTTTGTTGTTGTCTTGTTTTGGGGTTTTTTTAATAAAGGTGACTTCTACACAAAAAGCAATTATATTGGAATTTATAACATCTGAAAACACCTCCTGAGAACAAAACTTGACAGGAGGAGCTGCAATGCTGTCAGGGCTGGATGAACTTGTAAGGGAATTTGGGAATTACTGGAGAACTTATCTTAGAGATTACATAAATGTATGTAATGATGCAGACATCATAAATATAGCAAGAGATGCATGAATCCTGAGGGCTGGTAAAAAGGTAATCTTATATGTGATAGTATTTGTTTTTAATGCTCTGGAATTGCAAAGGAAGGAAATAAAGGGCTTTAAATTGTCATATTGTTTAAATCGGCAATTTATGGATCTCTTCAATAGTTGCTAGAAGTAAATGCTCAGGACTTCCAGAAAATAAAATAATAATAATAATAATAATAATAATAATAATAATAATAATAATAATAATAATTTTAAAATTAATTAAAGAACCCTGAAGTTGCATCTAAAAAATATTGCCTTAGAGCCATTAGAGTCACAGAAAACATTTAGAGAGATATCTGTAATGGTTATATCCATCAAGGTCCATGTATAAATTCTGTCTTAGGCCATATACAATTTGTTATCAGCAGAGTGGTAAGTGATAAAGCACCCTTTTTAGGGTGCTGTGTAGTGCTACATGTCAACAAGTGCACTGACAGACAAGAAGAGAAAAAAGAGAAGTGATGTGATTATGATGTGACTATGATGTGACTATGATGTGACTAGGAGAAACAGAGTTTTAAATAGTAAGCTAGAGAAAAAAATTATGACAGAATTAATGTATTTACATCTCAAGTATTGATGCAAAGAAATTTTGTGTGAGTACTGATCAGTAAGGGTACAATCCTATTCCTGTGCCAAACACAAAAACCAACAAATAAATGTACCTGAGAAACAAATGTGATGACAGTTAAGGCAGTACTGCCTTCCTGCCACAGGGACACCATATCATGATCACCTCTGAAAGTGTACCTGAATGTATTCTGTGCATGTGTGAATGTAAGTGAATGCAAATATAATGAGAAAATATTGTCAAGCAGGTATAATGGCTGGTTACCACAGCAGATCCAAGCAATAAACAATTTTGGTTGATAAACTTAAAGCTGATGTAAAATGCAGGAGTAAAGAGTTAACCAATCTCTCCAGATAAATTAAAAAAAAAAAAACAAAAAAACAAAAAAAAAACAACAACAAAACAAAAAAAAAAACTTAGTGATGAGGAAGAGTACATTTACCAAAAACTGACAGGGAAACCTGGTTCAAATAGCTGTCCAAAATTTGGAATTATCTTGGGAGCTTCATCCCAATCCAAAGAAGCTTAAAAGCCTAGTGAATGACTAGGCTCTTGAGAACTCTGGACAGAACTCTACTGTCCAGGTAGACATTCCCAGGATGAAACACATCTGCTTATTTTGTTTTTTGGTAACAGACAATTCAGACAACGGCCTCTGACTACTCATCCTTTTCCAGTCTTCACAATATCTAGTAAGCTATTGGGAGAATAGCTTTTACTTTTTTTTCCCCTCCCAAGAAAATCATTCTTTAAAATGTCAGAGTGATTAATAAGAGATTAATGGACTCAGCTCAGCACCTTGTCTGCTTAAATGTCACCTTCTGTGGTGTTTGACAGTTCTCTTTTCCTGAAGGACACAGAAGGCAACAGTCTTGATCAGACAAGAGACACCCAAGTGCATTTGTTGACACATAAATACAGACACTAACAATTTTTAATTGTAAAGTTAGCAAAAAAATGGTTTTAACTGAAAGAATGTGCAACTCAGGCCTTTCAGTGTTTGTGATGTTACGTTTGGCTGAACACCATTAATTTGGATGATTATATTTGTTGTGTGTTGGGTGATTAAACATACTTGTGTCAAAAGAAAATCTTGTTAGTATCATATGGAAAGGCTTCCTTCTTCCTGCTGAAACCCCATCTTCATTAAGCCTTCATATAATAAGTAAGGAGGATTTTATACATGAATATCTGGTCAAAGTGAAAATATTTTATTTCATACAACCTGAATACATTAAGCCATCATTCTGCCTAGGCCTCAGCTCTGATCTCATATCTGATAATTAGGAAAAAGCAGACAGCTACTAGCTTTTCTGAGATCACAGCGGTCTTGGTAAGATGTGCCCCCAAAAAATAATGTGGCTGAACTTACCTAAAAATTGAAGGTTTTCATTCAATACTCAGTTTATTTATACTGGATACAATCCAAGTTCACAAGAGTTAAAGGCATAAGTATTTTAATACACATATTTTGAAGGGGGAGCAAGTCTACCACCACCAAAGATAAAACTCAAGAACAGTCAAAATATTGTTCATGCTTCAGTATGGCATGTAAGTCAAGAGGATGGAATGAATCTACTGATGATAGAGTTTTATCATATTATCCTAAAGTCAATGGGCAAAACTGATTAGAAGGATCAGAAGTAACAACAGTGAAGATGACAGCTCCATTTCATGACGGATTTTGAGGTTTCATTAAATTCTTTTATTCTGTACTATAATGAATGCAAAATCTTTTGTATATTTTTTCAAAACTATATTATGATCACAGCCTGACTAAAATTTTAGCTTTATGATTAAAGAAGAGAAAGAAAATATGTTTCTCTTTGTGTTGTGAGGAGGCTGTTGTAAAGCATATTTTTTTTTGTGTTGATAATAAAGTTGTAATGTCAAAAGATACAGATTCAAGCTCCCCTTCTGCCTTATTTAAACATAATTTTTAATTCCCAAAACATTAATTAAGATAAAAAGGTTTGATTGACTGACAAAACTGAGACTCAAAGGGACCGGCTTTAGTGTTCCAATTAAAATGGGACCTATAAAGTAGAGCAAACATAAAAGATTGTATCTGTTTATGCTTGGAACTCTTCTAAAAGACATTAAATTATTATTCTGACAATAATTTACATTTGCATACTCTATTTAATTTTCCATGTTCATTTGCATCCATAACAGGATTGCTGGGGAAACCATAACAGGAAAAAAAAAAAAAAGTTTAATTTGAGATTCACAAAGGTGCATTGTTTATAACTTCACCTGGTAGGATCCATGTCTTCTGCTATGGATGGTTATATGTTTTAGTATAGAGTACAATTCTGACACAGTAATTCTCAACTACTGAATAAATTATTAAAAAAATAAAGCCTAAATTTGAACATAAAATCCTGTATACAAGAGATACTTTTGTCAAAGCAATGCAGGTCTCCTCTCAACAACATGGATGAATGGTCATAGCCTGCTCCATTAAAATAATTTATAATTTATATATAAAGTGTGCTGCATTCATAAAAATACTTTGGTAACATAAGGAAGAGAGTTATGAAAAATGTGATCAGGGAAGAAGGACAGGGAAGAATAAGGGGAGATACATTTACAAATAAACTTTTATATTGCTGTATGAAAAATCCATATTAAACTCCAGGACTAAAGAAACTGGTAGAAAGAGGTCAAATTCTTCCTAAGTGGAATATTTCAATTTCTCAGTTGTATCTTTGTGTATGTATGAGAGGCCAGACTGGAAAAAGAAACAGAATATGTTTTAATATAATAATTAGAATGATGGCCAAAAGGGAATTATTCCACTGAATTAACCAGATGGGTTTCCATGCCAAGCTATGATGCTTTTTTATTTCCATCCCCCAACACAAGCATCAAATAAAATGTTTCTTTTTTTTTCCCCCATAGCTATCCCAAATGAGCAGAAGTACAAAGTTATTCATTAAACATTTAAATAAAATATTAACACTGGAATTGCTATTAAATATGGTGGCCATATGTATTAATTCTCGAAAAGCAAAAATAAAGCAAAATATAAATTTTTTTCTCTTACTGGAAAAATTTTGATTGCTGACATAAGCAACTATTACTGTTAAGTTGTAAATTATAGTGACTATTTTTTAAATATGGAAAACTATGGATACAATAGATGACAGATGGGAAAATACAGTCTGCAGATTGAGTTCAAAAATTGTGAAGGCTTGTTTCTTTGGGGAAGGGTTAGATTTGGTTTGGTATTTTTTTTTACAGTTCCACAGGCATGTCATGTGAGATTTTTGTGAAGGATACTAAATTCTTGTCACAGAATTTATCAAAGAGAAAGAAACAACTTTTTGACTCATTCCAGAGTGCTAGTAACTACTGCTTTAGGCAACTGAAAGTCTTTGCTAGACAGTGTCCTTTTTCTAACATGAGGGAATGAAGTGTTCTGTCATTTGAGGATTCAATCTTTATTATAGGCCAGGAGGTTGTGCCAATAAGAATGTTATTTTTTTAAAAATAGTTCTGCTGAGATTCCTACACAATATTTTTTTTTCTTATTTCCTACTTTTCCTTCATTGTTGACACTTTTCACAGAAGCCAATCTTTTATTTTGCAAGAGAGCAGAGTTCTTGGAAAGACCATGCAGCTCTTTCATTAGGAAATTTGTTTTCAGGCTGACTAGAGACATAAAACAGATATAAGGAATTAAGTATTCATCCAACTACTCTGGCCCTTCTCTTCCTTTAGACAGTATTAAGTTTTCTGGGTTCACCACTTGCCATTCAGTGCACATCTAAGGCTTCAGCTCCAACAATGAAGCCTATGCTAGCTGTAGCTGGATTTTCAATCATTCAGTATGCTAAAGTGAATAATAACAAGAAAAAAATACAGCTCAGAATGATGGAATATGTATTGAAGTAGTTCATGGCCTCCACCAAATACCCCATTTACAATGAGTTTTAAGGAAAACTTGAATTTTCGTCTCAGCACCATGAAATAAAAATAGCTTCTTTTTTTTTTTTTTGCCTTCTGGTAGCCAAATATGAATTTTAAAAATCCTATATAAAAACCACATTTTAAGATTACTATTGTTCATGCTGATTTGTTCATGGCAGCTTTAAAAAATTAATTGTCTCATCTATCATGGCAGAAATATACAGACTGTTCAATAACATGGCTCTAAAATTTTTACCTTGGGGCTTGGGGAACTTTTGCTTGCTTATCTATGGTAAACATCTTTTCAATATCTGTTTCTACACAGTCCCCATAAGGTTAGAGTTTAATTCAGTTAAAGAAGTCAATATATCACATTAAAAAATAGATCATATTCCATTTTGTGACGTGAGAAATTCACGAGGCTGAAAAAGGCCACTGAAGGACTGGACACATCTATTTTAAAGACTTCATTTGCTTCCATATTAAAAATTATCGTTCTTTTGCCAAGTAAAGACAGAATTATTCTGTTTACATGACAATCTTATAATGAGGATTTTTAAAAGAGAAGTTAAAATTTAAGAATCACTGGGAGCAAATGAAGATTTCTAATTATTTTTATAAATTCTATGCCAAGTTAATAAACATTATTTACTTGATTTATCTGTCAAGAGGAGGAACAAGAAAGCTGATGTCAAAAAATCCAAACCTTGTTCATATCTATATCAGGCTACTTTAAGGACAGGCTATCTCTTTAAAGGCTTTTCCTTTTTATATCGGGCTAAATGAAAAGACTTTTCCACTGGGTGAGGAACTGAACAAAGCTGACATGTAGTATTTTGAAAAAAATAGATGAAAACCATTCCCAGATTCAAAGAAAACTTTTGTTTTTCCCGTTAGGCTAAGCTCTTATGCCCTGCTCTATTGTTGCATTGCATTGGCAGTATTTTTTGTTCTGATGCAACAGTCTAATTCAGATGTAGATCCTTTTCCCTCTCATATATACACAGATACATACATAAACATACAAACAAACACATACAAGGTGCTCAGAATATTTGGTCTCTTACCAAAATCCTTCTCTCCAGGACTCCTAGAATTTTATATCTTTGACATTCCAGAAAGTACTTCCAATATAATTACTTAAAAATTAGATTTGCATAAGTTAATTATAGAAAAGGGGGTGTGGTCTTTTTGAGGTAATGCATGATTTTCAATCCACTTATTACTTCAGGCAAAATATGTTGTTCCCTGATGTGTTGACAAGATTGCTCAGAATGAGATACCATCTGACACTGTAAATCTGCATTTT
Source organism: Phylloscopus trochilus trochilus (assembly GCA_016584745.2). Taxonomy (NCBI): domain Eukaryota; kingdom Metazoa; phylum Chordata; class Aves; order Passeriformes; family Phylloscopidae; genus Phylloscopus; species Phylloscopus trochilus. Next base: position 53,384,470 of record WQNJ02000546.1, on the reverse strand, counting down.
AAATATATATTGGTCTGTTCACACTGGCCACTTTTTTAACAACCAAAAATGCAAACAGCTTCTGTGGAGGCAACAACTACATTTCTGGGTTTTTCCACGTTATTGGAATTGAAAGATAGACTATTTTTATGTGGGATTCTTTGCATCTTAATACACAGAAGACTTGAAATTATTGCTATTGTGAGACCTTTAACTATGAAAAAAACATTGGAATGTGACCAAAATCTTTGTTAGCAGTCAGGAATAGCCAACAGCATGAAAAACCAGTGTTCCATATACAGCTTATGACAAACAGTCAATGCCAATGCTGTTCATTGTACCCACTTCCATCAGTAAGAACTTCCTATGGTGGTCTATCATTTCTCTGCCTGTGAGTTATAATCTTTTAGCCATCCCAGATTTTCTTTTCCTAAACAAGCTGATTTATGTATTTTATAAAAGATCATAATGACATAACTGCTTTAAGTATTATATGATGAGAATTAAGTATTTTAATGAATAAACATGAACCTCCATCAACATATTGACTCTTTTTACTGAAAGAATATATTAAATCAGTTTAAAATGTAATTTCTTTGTTCTATCCACAGTGAACAATGTAAATAATGCATGAGTGAGTATACGACCCACCACTTTTTCTTGAGTGTGAAAATGATGCTGATAAATTTTTCCCTGCCAAATCTCTTCCTGAAATAGGTCAGTTTGCCCCCAGTTAACCTTCAGCAGATAAGAGTTTTACAGATCTAAATGACAAAATATGCAAGTGTACTTCATATATCTATAGTGAGGCCATGCATTTGTTCTGTGCATGTAGAAAGTTCTGACTGTGCTTAAGAGCTATAATAAAGTCACAGAGATGCTGTAACAAGAGATAGCTGCTTTGTCAGTTATAAAAAACCCTAAAACTTGGTCTTGCAACACACTTCTCTTTCCCACCACATTTAATGCTGCTGATGACCAGTCTTGGATCAGAATCACTATAGCCCACTGTAATAAAAAACAAACCCATTCCCAGCACACAGAAGAGGACAAAAAAAGTTAAAAGGGAAAAGTCTTTTCCCAGTTTTAAGGTGTTAGAAATTTTAAGTGATACAATTTTATAATGGCTGTGTTTATTTCAGCAACAGTGGATTTCTTTCCTTCATTTTGAGTACATGTACTAACCCCCTATTTAAATTCAGATCTATTTCTGATCAATAATAATAAACCTGCATTACTAACAGGTGGTTTAAATCTTTAGGTCAATCATAACAAAGTAACAACTTTTTCCAAAGATGTGACATCATCCTGTATCCAAAATTTACTCTTGCATTCCCTTTGAACAAGAGGGTGTTGCTGAATCTTTCATATATCTTTTGTTCTTGGGGCATGGACAGCAGATGCACATTCTCCATTATCTCTACACTGAATGAGTGTTACAAAGATAACTGAGGAGCAAGATATACCAAACAGCTGATGAACTATCACATAAGCTGACAAGTATCCTTTTTCATTTCAGTTGGTGGAAAATTGACTGTAAACATAGTAAGGATTTCTATTTTCCTCACTACCTGAGCAGTGCCAGACAACAGAATTGCAAAATGCCAACACAGCCCTTCTGCATAGTCAGGTTTTCTAGACAAAAATTGTTTGAAGTCAGAAATAAGGCTGTTCAGAACCTTACCCGTAACACAGTTCTTGTTCTAGCCACTGAAAAGATACAAATTTGTTTGCACATTTGAGGTAAATTCAATTTATTTTTTTAATGCTGCTAACTAGTAAGTGAGTGAGTATGTAAATCAAAGTTTATTATTTTTTACAATAATTGTTCACATTTGTTATTTTTACCTGAAGGCTGTTTCACAAGAAATACAAACTTTATGTTCAGGTAAAAGCCTACATTTTGAATAAATTATTTCACCAGCACAGAAGAGGGAGAACAGGTTCTGTATTCATCCTCAAATTTTAATTGGAAGCAAATCTTGAAATTTGGTAAAAGTGTATACAGTGCATGTGAGTACACCATGCATGTATGCACAGAAGCGGCACAACTGCCACCCAATTTGCTCTGCTTTATATCATGGCAAGTGAAGTGATATGACATAGCAAAGAGGTTCAGTGGGAAATCCAGGGAAGAACTTGTTGTGTTCAGTAGCACTGGCATTCACTCATACCAGATTCTTCTTTCTTGGATTACAGGAATTAAGTCCAAGTTAGCCATAAATTTTCAATGCAAGTACAATGCTATGTCACCAACAACTTGTCCTACTCTAACAACTATCACAAATAGTTCTTCCCATAATTCCTACAGGCAATGGTCTTACAGATAAACACCATTTCCCAAGTGGCTCCAATTTGCCTGTGAATGACAACAGTCTTGGTGAAGAAGTGTACCATAGAGAAATCAGAATTCTCTCCTAACTTCGTACAACATTTATGAATATCTGACAACTTGCTTTTGCTCTGACACTCCTTCCTGTACCACAACCTACTAACTTTTTCTCTTAGCATTTGCCCTTTAAGGATACCTGTGGATATTTTAAAGCCTTTGAGAGAGTGTGCACACATGAACTTTCAGTACTTTCTGTAACATGTGGCCTGCACATGGACAAATCTGTGATTTAAAACTAGCTAAAGATTATCAGACAGGCCTCTAAGCAGCACACAGTGATGAATGTGCCAAGGGACAATTATTAGAAAAGAGAAGGATGCTACCAGCACTCAGCATCATGAATCATTTATCACTAAAATCAGCTTTTGTTTGTTTGTTTGAAAGACTCATGTTCTTTCATGATATTAAGCAAAACAAACAGATAAAAAAGATAATTTCTATTTTCTCACAGTGATCAACCCAAAGAAATTTAGACATTTTTTGTAAATAAGAATGCTTCTATTTTAAAGAGCCTCATTTTAAAAAGACCTTCTCTTAGAACAGTGCTTTCAACAAATACAGGGTATATGACCCAGCACTTAAAACAAACAAAATTGGTCCTGGAAGAAGGAAACAACAAAAATCTCATGATCTCTGGCACAGTGTGAGCTGACACTCTTTTCTTGACTATGAACAAACAACCTGAACTCTGAAATCACACAGGTATTTGGCATGCAACTAGGGGCTGAAAACTGCAGGTTGGATTCAAGAGCACTTGTATTAGACAGCATCTACAGGATTTGAAAACAATTATCAATTCACACACCTTTATCATCTGAAAAAATACCCAAGATATTTCACAATTTATACAGCTGGGTAGTGCTTTCAGTGTGCAATGCATTCATTTTCAGCCCACCTGAAAATTATTTCAGGTTGAAATCAGCAATATTCGACTGGAAAAATCCCACAAAGCCCAACACATATCACTTAGACAGATTCCAGAGTGGATGCTTTCAAATTACATTTCCATTTTGAAATTCACCTTTAAAGAGAATGAAAGAATTTTAGCAGCATTTTAACACTCAAAAAACCCCAAAATTGGAGTGACAGAATTAAACATATCTGACTGCAGGAAACCATTTCATAGCACCATTAAAAAAAAGGATTGTATCCTTGTTTTCACTGAAAAAAAAAATGAAAAAATCAGGCCCAGCGAACAATCATCTCTCTCCAAGAAGTAATCCTCATTTGCCTTCACTGGGACCTTATTCATTCCCAAATCCAACTGCTTCTCTCCTCTTTTTGAAATTCATAAAGGACCAACTCTTTCCCCTACTTCTTACCACATTTATTCCTCTGCTCACTCTTCTTCATCCTAGGCCTCTTCTCCATCTGTCCATTTGCAGCAGCTGGATGTCATTCTCTTTCTGTGGCTGCTCCATCAATCTGGTATCAATCTACTCTATCAATCAGGATCCTGAATCCCAGAGTCACATCCTCCCCCTAAATCTTCCTGTCCTTTTTCTCTTTATCTCATTACTCTTCTGTACAATGACAATGGTACATGAAAAATTATATTGTACTGTAACTGCACATTTGGAGATAAAGCATTCTATTTAAACTCAGGACTGAATTCACAAACATCATTTGCAAACTTGTTAGGTTTTTTTTAGGGTACTGTTCTAAGAGGGTAGCAATAGCTTGTCAGTTAAAACCAGGAACCACAGCTTACAAAAAATCATGCATTTCAAAAATTCTTTAACCTATATACCCAAACTCACTGCCAGCATTGTTGTTTGGTTTTTTTTTTCTCATAGTATGAGAGCTGCAAAAAGTTTTAGAGAAATAAATACAGAAGGGTGCTTCAAATTTCAAAAACAAGCTCTCAAAAAACACATGAGATTATATACACAAAGATTAAACCAGATTAAGCAGGACCTACATTTTAAAAGCTTTCCTGTAGGTGTATGGCTTCTCTTTTCTTTTCTTTTTCCTTTCTGAGGAGCAAGTTTGTAATTACCTGACAAAGAACAAAACAGCAACAGTGTCTGGAAAGAATGCATATTTAGAGAGTGAGTACTTAAGAAAGAAGCTTTCATCACATGATATATTCCATGGAAATATAGTTTACCTTGTACTGTAAGCTACTTTACTGCAACTCGAGTCCTGTCTTGACACTCAGTTTTCAACAAAAATAGACCATGACTTTTCTTGCCAAGCAAGTCTCCCTTCAAAAACAACCTCCTTCCCTTTCCCCCAAAATACACAATGTCTGTATGACATGGTAAAACTAATAAAAAAATATTGAAACTACTTTTTAAATTTTCCTTGAGTTAAAGCAAGGTTTACAATAGTTCATTTTCCAGTCACACCACATAATGAAAGAACTTATTTGACAAGTTGGATGAACATTAACATGTATTTGGGAACCCTTTACTCCCAGGGATCATGATGTAAAAGAATAAGTAACAATCACTATGGTATGAAAGTGTGAAATATCAGTTTCCAGTAACAGTTCCTTGATGCAGAAGATCAATTAGACAAAGTTCCCATCAGAGTAAGTATCAACATTTTCTGTTACAGAGGCACTGTTGACATAGATCAAATTATTTGTCTTTCCACTTAACGTGGACACATGAGACTGAACTCTCAATTTCACTGCAGTTGCTAAGCATTACCTCATTCTCCTTCTAAAGCCATTTGACTGCAGGAAGAGTTTCAATGCCAAATCTGTTGTTTTTGTGAATGCTATCAGACCAGACACTCTCCTGTGCAGAATTTTACTCGGAGAAGGCAGGCTGGGGAGCACTATCAGGAAGCCATTTATAGCTCCCTAATTCTGTGAGCACCTGGTTGATACCTAGCAGAACAGAGCTGCAGCACACCCTGACACCCTCCCTTTTCAGTATGTGATGAAGGGGTGGTGGGAAAACTGGGCACAATGGCAAACAGCTTCATGCACCAGGGGGATTCTGAGGGTCAGGTACAAGCAGGTTATAGGTCCTTTCATTTGCACACATGCAGCAGAGGTGGCTAGGGTGGTATTAAGGAATTCAGTGCACCTGAATAGGTGCATCTGAAGAAAGATGATCAAAAGCAACAAAAATATAAAGCTTCTTGAGAACAGGGTTTTTTTGATGTTGCTGTTACAGATAGCAAACAGGAAGTGATTAATACTTGCACATTGCCATGGTACGATTACAAACATGAAGCTTCCAGCTTGAAGACTATATATGGAACACCTTTTTCCCGTTGCATTTAAAAATAGGGTATTTACACCACGTTAGCAGCCATCTGTCTTACAGATTCTCCTTTCTTCTCTGCTTGTAGCATTGTAACATACAATGTACCTTTTCCCTAATGCCATAAACACACCTTCAGATTGTTCTTGGGAAAAAAAATATCACCAAAAAATAAACCTCAAATAAACCAAGCAAACAAAAAAACACCACAATGTCCTTCCTCCAAAAAGTACAACAATTCCATAGCAGGTAGAGCCAAACCCCCCTAAATTATCTCAGGTTTTTTATTCACTCTACACTATTCCCCAAACACAAGCGTCAAATTGCAGGTGCATTCGAAATACTTCTGTTATGACAAGAACTGCGTATCTTCATGACCAGTGCTTCTCATAACGATGTGTGAAATAAATGCTAACTGAAATAAAATGGAAAAAAGCCAAAAAAGTCCCAAGTGGAAGTCATATATAGAGGAGGGACTAAACCATGTGAGAACAAAAGGTCACGTGGCTGATGGTCAAAAGGGATGCACCATTTCCCTTTATTTCTTAAACTTCTAGGGCTCCAGCAATAATGTTTGAACAGTAACAGGATTTGAGTTCACAATACTGATGGTACACTGCTGGTATCACAACCACCTGAGTGAAGAAGAGAACACAACAATCAGGAATAAAGGCTAAGGAGCAGAAACTGTCAGATTCTTAAAATACTGCAGCTAGCAAAGTTTATACTCACAAATTATAAAAAAAGCATAATTTTATCCAAGAATTTAGATTGCCAAGGCTTCTCAGAAGAAAACCTCACTCTGCTCTTTTCTACCTTGATGTCTGTACTCCGGCCTTTGGACTTCAAAACCATCACCTTCCCCATAAACCCATTCTTAAAGCTATCAATCTCAGTCATAGCCAGAATACTTGTGTCCACTACCCTTACAGAAATGTTCTACATCACTCTCTAACTTTCAGCCTAATTATACTCATGAACAGTTTTACTATTCCTTTACTTGCAAAAATTTATCTTCCAGTTAGAAATTTTCTTCTTTAATTTATTTACCGGGAGTAAAATTAATCCCTATCATTTCTGTCAACTTAAACAAGAAGTGCTCTTTATAAAAAGTATATGTTGCTAGGAAAATGAACCTCTGAATGCAGCACAAACTGGAAAATTTTAAGGAATTAACTGTTACAGAAAGGAGAACAGATGACAGCAAACAGGTACAAGCTCATTTGTGAGTTTGAAACAGATGTTCTGGTTTCTAATCCATGCTGAAACAGTGCTACTGTATTGTACTTTCATTGCTTGTTACTTGCTTTAGTGAAAGAAGAGCAGGTAAAAGCATCTCTACTTATATGACGGTCACAAGCTCTGGCAAAACAGACGTGAGAATATTTAATGATATAAGGTCCCAGTGCATCTCCTTGGATACTCATAATGTTCTAGCTAAGACAATACAGAACTTGGAAAAGGACTTCTCAAACATGGCACTTTTATTCAGCCTCTTAAGAAATTTTTGTCTAGGGCACTTGTAGTACTTAGTAATTTTAATGTATAGTAGGTGGAGAAGTGCTGTGCCAGTATGACCACGAGGACAAGAACACTAGGCATTAGGGAAAAGGTAAATTGTATGTTACAATGCTATAAGCAGAGAGGAAAGGAAAATCTGTAAGACAGATGGCTGCTAACATGGTGTAAATACCCTATTTTTAAATGCTTGTGGAAAAAGGTGTTCCATATATAGTCTTCAAGCTAGAATATCCTAATCACCAAGATTATGATCAGAAATCATCTGCATAATGTGTGCCATTCTCCTTTTAAAAACATATTTTAACATGGCATTTTGTCACTATAAATAAAATTTTGTAGATTTTCACCAGCTATGTAAAAAGAAACTAATGCAAATAATTGAACATAGCCTTCTGACTGTAGCTAGATGCATTTTATTTTAGGATTTGACACACATTCACAGTGAATTTATGAAAAAGGCAACTTCACTGAGTACACTGTTTGCTGTACTCTTTTTTAACCTGCATGATTTGTATACAGAAGAAATCTCTTCCACGGACTTCAAGAGCTAAGGAAATGAGTCTTACTTTAAATTCATGGTATTGGGAAGCATCTTCCTCTGTGCTGAGCAATAAAGGTGAAATCCAACCCACCCAAATTTAGTCAGATGGAAAGTGAACACCTAGATTTACAGATGGAAAATCTCACCTAGAAATGAGGGATGAACTGCCATCTAGAGGTGTCCCCACCCCTTCTGTCTTCACTGAAAAGGGGGGCTCTACAAACTGCTGAGACCATAGGCCTCACTGATAGCTAAAATTAAGTAAGATGACCTCCCACAACTCATGATATTTATAGAGATGCCCTGCTTAGGGATTTTTCTGCAGTTATTTCTATAGTATTAGATTTGTGCCTTTACTCGCATCCTACATCTCACAGTATTCTATTCACTCTATGCTACAATGGACTGACAAGAACACCTATGAAAAATGTCAAAACCCCTGATTATGGACAAATGGTACACAGTAACGGCCTTGTCACTCATCCCCTTTGATTCCTTAACGTGTAAGCTCATCCTGAAGTACAAATTACAAAGTTCACTAACTTGCTAACTGTAAAGCAACTACACTCAATTTGCAAGTCTAACATTGGACACATACCAGGACTGGTGAGGGGGATTACAAACTTTTATTCTTGAGAAACTGCCTTGTGATCTTTTTATGAAGACTTAATGCCAAGACTATGAAGTTAACACTACCAAGCAAAACGTTCTAAGTAATCTCATCTGCAAGAGTCATTTAATAACACCTTTCCACTGAATCAGCCCAGAATCTTGTTCCTTTTCCTCATGGAAATCTTCCATACAGTAATATTGCTGACTCAGCTTCCTTGTTAATTTAAGGAATAGCTCAAATCTATAGAGACACAATTCCTTAACTCTGTTTTGCAAGATCTTCCACAGAATTTCCTTACAAATTAAAGTTTCTTGGTATGCTGGGGTTAAGGTGCAGTGGGAAGGGTGTGGGCAAATGGGGAAGGGAGATGACATTTTAAAATGCTTTATAAAACACCAGATGTTGCAGAACCAACAGAGTGGAACAATGTATTTCCAATTATCAAAAAGAAGAGAGTTGTTTGTCCGCATTTTTAAAAACTCATGGGATACTTTTAAGTCACTTAGTTGTGGTCTTTCTGTGTGTGAAGAACACAGCAAATGCCCTTATAGATTTGATATTTAAATGACATGCACGACAAGGGAACAGCTTGATGTGGTTCAGCATTTGCTCTTGTTACACTGTGTACTATGCTGTACACATTCCAGTTGTGTGAATAATATGAAAACTATTCAAAAGCATTTTGCCGTTCTTCACATATCTTTCTTGTGCATGTTTGAGTTCTGTAAAGTTGCCATTGGCATATTGTAAGGCAATGCTGGACATGTACTAGTGTATAGTTCCAATAACAGATGCCGGCAGCTGACAATAATGTCCTACTTATTAACTTGCACTTACAGATTCAGTTTCAAAAAACTTTTCAGCTGGAAGCCTAAGAGCCATGTAGATTTCCTATTCCACATCTGAGAGCAGGATAATATCTACAATTTTTTAATCAACGGGAGATCTAAATATTTTAGCACTTAAGTATGTCTTCCCTCTCGTCACTAGAGAAAAGACCACATACACCTAAAATCAATCTGTTCTTGCATGTTTAAAGAGCTGTTGCAGATATTTAATGTAACCTGACAGATATTTTTGTTTGGAAACAATTCTGTTTACACATTACATCACTTCAATATTGCTCTAGAAATGTTTTGTGGAGTCAAGGAGACAGAGTCGGAAATCCTGAGCTGTATTCACTCTGCCATTAACCAACCGTGCTCTTTTAGACAAGCCATATAATCTCTCCGTGCCTTGGATTTTCCATCTGTAAAAGGCACCAGTTATACTCACATGACAGAGGTGTTGTGAATGCCAAAAATATAGCACAACTCTGAAAAGTGACTGTGCAAAAAGGCATCTTCTGACTCAATGAGCTTCTCCCTTGGTGAAAGCCATATGTGAATTCACATGGCCTATACTCTATACAAGCCCCATTTTCAGAACTTAGTGGGAACATCGCTATACAGTGGGCTTGAGTAGAGTAATGGATTTCCTTCCCCAGAGGAAACATAGCCTCGTGTGCTGAGGCAAAAAATGATGGTGGGTTTTTTTTTTCACCCAATGCAGAACACAGCTGAGATTGATACAGCTGCAGATTCCTTTCCATCTTCTATTCCATTGATACGATTATTTACTGTTCTTTACATAACGTGAGGAAACAGGATGAAACATTATTGAAAGTGTTAAAGGCAAAGAATCTGAAGGCAGAGGGATAAAACAAGCCATGAAGCAAATTGGACTGCACGGGTGTAAATAACTTGGTCAACAATTTATTTACACCTGGTCAATAGGATCTCTATAACTAGTGATGATGTGTACATTGGGAAGAACATGGACAGCTCTCATGGCAAAGGCTCAGTTTGCAAGTAAAGCTTAATTTCAGTTGCAAGCAACAATTTGATCATGAGTTACTAAGGACAACTAAGATGGAAGGTTTCAACACCATTTCTGCAGCAGCTTTTCAAAAATCTTTAATGTATTAATACTTGAGAAGAACTGTAAAATCCTGAGATGAAAGACAATGCAGAAAGTATTACAATGCCTCTCTTTGAGTTGTTGCTTTTGGTGGTTTTTTTTTGTTTTGTTTTGTTTTGTTGGGGTTTTTTTGGGGTTTTTTTTTTTTGGTCATTTACAGGAAAACAAATCTTTGCTTCTTAAGAATTCATCTGCTCCTTATATTCTCATTGTTTGTGTTATGACATAATCATTTCCACAGCAACTAATTAGGAGAAATCAAGAATTATGGCCTGAGAGGAGGCCTGTAAGGAGAAAATGAAATCATACATGTGTTACATAGAAGATTCCATTAAAAAAATCTGGCTAAAAAAGTGAAATGAGGAAGACACAAGCTAATTTGTTTAAACTGAGGAGCAAATTTTCACCTAAGACGAGGTTGTGGGTTTTATTCAATGACCCATTTTCTTTGTTTTTGCACATGTAGTGCACGTTAAGAACTAGGAATGGCTGGACCCAGTCAAATCAAAAGTCCATGCAGTTCAGTGAACGACTGAAGAATGTCTGGTTGTACAGAGGGCAAATACATGGAGACACTTTTCCAGCATATTCTCATGCCAAATTTCAGCATGCAACTTCCATCTGGAGCTTCTTCAATGCAAGTGAATCAATTCCACTTCATGTGACACCCCCATACAAAAACATGCTAAAGTATTCCTTTGCTGCCTCTCCTGGTGGCTTGGGATAAAGTGAGTGGAAGAGGTCCATTAATGTTCTCTATTAGAGAACATTAGGGATCTCTTTTAAGGTCTTTTAATGTTCTTTGGCGTGCTCTGTTAAGCTATTATTATAGAGAACTGTTAAACATCAAAATTATGGATGTCTGAGTAGTATTTAATTTAAAGCTATTTTCCTGTGGTTGGAATGCAGGCTGAAAGGAGCACTGGAGCAACTACCATCAATATCAGTTCAGCTGCATCCAAAGATGTTTGTCACAGAAATTCTGGCCATCCAGTGGCCCACCTACCCTCTTAGCAAAAGCTTAGGTAGGGATAATGACATGTATCAGTAAAGTAAAATTAGGAGTGAGAAAATTCTGCTTTGCCACATTCTCTTAAAACCATTTTGGCTCCCTTCATAACAAACTAGTATTTTCCTCCAGAGTTGCTGAGCAGCTCTCCTTGTCACAGTCTCCAAGTCACAAAACACCACATCCTATACTGTTTTTTGTTTTAAACAAGCTTCAAGATGCTCACAGAGAAGACAATTGTTAAGATCTATCAAATAAAAGTTCTTTCTCAAAGAAACATGAATAACCAACAAGGAGGGCAATTAAGCAGGTAATAAACCACCTCCTGTTTGCAATATATCCTACTTTCTTCTTCCTTTCCCTTGTACTGTCCTTAGAGACAAGAGCCATTGGGAGTGAAATGTAGAGGGCAGGAATACCAATTGACCTCAGTGTTACGAGAATTCAATGAAAGGATATAAAAAAATGGAGAGAGTATCCTTGTCTCCATTTATTACGTAGTGCTTGGTCCTTCAAATATGAGTGAACACCATTGAGAGAGATAAAACTTCATTGTACAGGCTCCATTTTTGAGGTTAAAGGGAGGTTTTATTAAATTAATTCAAAGTTTCGCTTACCCACTATAAACATTTCAAGGATACACTGTGTCAAACAGCTTCTCATGTTAAACACAATATATGACATTGATGTTTTCCATAGTTTATCACTGATAGAACTGGAAGTGTAATAGCAGCGAGTTTTAACTTGCTGGGTAGACAAAGTCATTTTGATAATTGTGGCCACCAGAGACAGGAAGAAGTCTAAACATTCTTGATCTTTGGGGTTAGTGGGAATTCAGATGAATGTGAGGGACCACACATGTTCTCTTGGGAGAAGGGTGCTGGCAGCCTTGTGTAAAACACAGCCCTTTTTTGGCTCAGGCACAAAGGAACAGGAGAATCAGCTCTAAGAAAGTCACACTTCTGGACAGATGCAAGTCATTGCAACTGTGCATACCATATGTGGAGAATGGTAAGGAAGGGACTGAACACAAAAATCAAAAGATGGAAAGTGACAGAGCCCTGGAAAGTGGGTTCCTCCTGAAGCAGCAAGCCTTTAAATACCATTTACCAGGCCAAGTCAGCTCAGGAAACTCTCCCTGCTGCCAGCTGAACTCTCTGGCAGATGAAACAAAGAAACAAAAATTAACAAAAGGGCATTAACAATAAAAGACAGGATTCAGTGTAGAATCTAGTGAAATTAAGCCTTTTCTATGTCAGCCTGCTCTTGTTAACCTAACTTGAACTCCCCACATGACTGCTTGGGTCAGGAAACAGAGCAGTTACAAGCAAAGAACCACTGCTGCACTAGGCAAGCAGGGATCCCAGTTCTGAAAAGTGTTTAACATTCATGTGCAGCTCTAGCGCTGTGAAAGTTGTCTGCTGAACAATTTATAGGTCGAGTGGTTTATTCTGCTACCAAAACAGAGTTATAGAAAAGAAATTCCTGCTATAAAGTGTCAAATCCTCAAGCATACCCAAAAGCCCATCTGGGCTACAGCAAGCCTTTGCCAACCTGCATCTACTGATATCAGTCAGGATCATGAAGAAAAAAAGCCCATCCTAGCAAAAGTAGGTGGAGCTAATCCATGAAATAAAATTCTACCTTTTTTACTGGGGAAAAACAGTATGGCCTATACATACCAATAGCAAGAGATAGTAAAGAGATAAAAAAATGATCCTGAATATGAGTTCCACAACTGTTTAGGGACTACATCATAAATAAGGTTTATGTTTCATTTGTCTATGATGTACTGGCAGGATGCAATCCTTCTCTAAGTGAAATTAATATTATCTTTGTCACCAGTTACTAAGGGAATATACATTTGGTTTAATGCACTTTCACCTAGTGCATTTGGTTTAATGCACTTTCACTTCACTAGAAGCTAGTTACCACATCTTGCATCATAGGTTACCTCAAAGTTTTCCATTCTTCCAAAAACAAAAAATGTTGAAGCATATTGAAGAAATGAAAATATCAGTTTGGAAAGGATTGATAACAATTGACTGAAAGATTAATAACAGTTTAAAAGCAGCTGAACTCTTCAAAATTTTCAACACAGTGTCCTGGCAAAACAAAATATCATAAACATGCCTTAAAAAAAAGAAACTTCTAACAGCAAAGAGTACTAGGCATTTACCCTCAGAGCAGTGCATTACAGGTGACCTCTATAGATTGAAAATAGGATTACTCAACAAATCTTCCACTTTTAAGTGGTGGATTGTGTGAGATGAAAGAGTGGTCTCCCTAACATTTTGTAGTGCTACTGGCTCAGGTTTAAAGGAACTATGTAACTAGGTATTCCCTGTCACATTCTGATCTGCAACACTGACATGGATGCAAGAAGCAAAAGCCTTTGAAAATGATACCTTCATATGATGAAAAAAACCTGGAGAATTCTGAGCAAATGGGTGTGAGAAACATGAGAGGGAATACAGGTAAGGAGACAAAGAGGAACCTTTATGTAAATATGGCCATACAGTTATGTTAGCAGCATTAACTCATGTCTGTAGCATTGTAGCTTAGCATCACTTAAAATGATATTAGAGTTTGAGATTTACACTTAATAGCTAGACTTGGTGTCTTCTTCTAAGTATTCTATCATAATGCTCAATATTTTTAAATATTTTACAACACCCCCTCACCTCGGTGTTTGGTGGTACACTGACTGCAAGCCAGCTGCTAGCTCTGTATTAAGAGGGCCAAACCTCTGTTGGCAAACACTTCCTTAATTCCTCAAAATTTTATTTTTGCTGGAAGAGATTTCAAATCTGACCGCAACAGTTAAGGAAAAAACTTGCACTCCAGTATCTATAACCAGAAAATATATACAACTAACAAAAACAATCTCAGTACTACTTGATGAGAGGTATTTGGTTCCCCCTCCAACATTCCAGTAAAGTAAAATCAGTGTGTAAGGTAGAAAACAATTTTTCAATTTCAGGAAACATCATTACTAGCTGCCAAAAGTCTATCCATATAACAAGAACTATTTGCTAAAGTTGAACACCTGCAGTTTTATAGAAGGCCTCCAAGGACAGCTGTAAGTATTCCAGTCTACTGATACAGCAGCCAATCAAAACCTGAAGGTTTTGTCTGAGAAAACAACATGTTTTTCTAGCTAGGTCTACATGCACGTTTGCAGACATTTGATTTGGACAGGTAGACAGACAGAGAGATGGACAGACAGCTTGATCATGATATAATGCCCTGTATGCAAAAGACAAAGCTAGATCAGAATCCTGTTGTATAGCAAGGTACTACAGAAACAGAAGAATTACAACATACAAAGAAATTGATATGGTCTTTGCTGGACAATTTTCACACATTTTTATTTCAGTCAAGGAAATCTATACCAGTAGCATACAAAAAATCCAAACAAACAAACAAAACCCTCCACACATCTCACAACAAACAAACAAACAAATAAACATTTTCAACAACTCATAATTTTTTAAATCTGTAATTTTAGATTTTAAATATTTATAGTCCATTAGCATTCAGAAATTCTGTTACAGGTGACCATCTATTTTCCCCAGCAAAAGTAACAATCTGTTTCTTGGGTCCAGGTTCAGTTAGAGCTCAGTATGATGTTACTATGAACAGAGTTAGTTAGGAAGAAAACACTTTATACTACTGTGCACATATAGACGTTGACTGTTACAGGGGCACCTGTGTCCAAAGGGCTAAGTTTAACAAATTCTTTTTATTATATTAAAGAATGTTTAAAACCTAAGACTAATGAAAGATTTCATTCCATAGTCTGATCACAACAAAAGCAGGAAATTCACAGTTGACATTCCCACAGCAACCTTAATTCTATCCCATTGTGTATATTCATTTCAACTGAGTCTTTTCTTCTATGACCTCATAATATATGTGAAACAAAGGAAGGTGCTAGGAAAAAATCCTAAAATTCATATAAATCAGTGGTATGTTGTTAAGTTCTATTATTACAGCAGTAGCAGTTGAGTGGAGATAGCATTCTGGATTAAAAAAAAAAATGCATGTTGACATTTATTGAATGCTACTGCCCATGAATGCATATGCTCTACCAACATTTCTGGTTGCTTGCCTTTCACATTAGGATGGGTACCTTACCCAAGCAAGAAACATAGAATCTGAAAAGGTCTGTTAGGTATGGGGCTCCAGACAAATCTTAATTTTGTCCAGAGCTGGCTCTTGGAGGAGTACAATTATTTGTGCTCCAGCTCAAAACTAATAACCTGCCAACCCCGATCTGGCTCCATACATACATAATCCAAATGTTTCTGCAGTGTTTCCTCAGAATCAGAGCTCAAGGAAATTCATTACAACTGCTCCCCTGTGCTTCTACACTGCATCAGGACAGGTTTATCTCAGCCTACAAGCTCTAGCTCTTCTGCATATTGACCTGCCCTTGACTAATTTCCTCTTGTCCTGCATTTCACGTTAGAGTGGATGCAGATATGACTATTACAGACCTGGTATGTACATCCTAATAGGACTATTTGTATTGAAGGTAAATGTGTTGCAGAGCTGCCCTTGGGACTTTTTTCAGGAATTGGCCCAAACCCAAAAAATCCAGTGCTGTGCTGCACCTCATAAGTCATCATTTTGCATTAACCATCAGACCTGAGCAGGTTTTGTGTATGTGTTGCCCAAACAGTCTGCGCTGGGAGACACTGCAAGGTCTCCACATTGTACTTCTCATGCTACATGACAACAATTTATATTTTCTGAAACCTGAGTGCAAGTACTTCTACACCTGTATTTAGGCAAACATTTTCATACGATGCTGAAAGACAGACTAAGTATCTAGAACTCAAGTTTAAAAACACATTAGATAAAACCAGTGAAAAGCATATATAAGAGAAATACTTTTAGCTGTAGAATATGGGAATTTCACACCTTAAAACTCAAAATGGCATCTCATAGCACCTCATAAAGCAAACCAGGCACAGGTCACAGACTTGCAGAAATAAAATGCAGCATACATAACCACCAAGGAGGGAAGGCAATAGTGACTTTGCATTTCTCTGTGCTAGTAATGGCTGGAAGTGATTTGGGGTCTAACGGTAACTATGAGGAATCTCAGAGCTCTCATGTCACTGAGAATTGCTGGTCTTCAGAATGGAAAAGTTTGAGAAATTAATGAATACCAGCACAGCTCTGGCCATGCTCCATGCATAACTCCAAGGTACATTCTGGCTATTATTTATCAGGAAGATCTATATCACCTTAAGATTTGGAGGTGTGGGGTTTTGGTTTTTTGTTGTTGTTGTTTTGTGGGTTTTTTTGTTTGTTTGTTTTGTTGTTTGTGGTTTTTTTGGTTTTTTTTGTTTTTTTTGTTGTTGTTTTGTTTGTTTGTTTGTTTGTTTTTGTTTTTTTTTTTTTGTTTTGTTTTTTTGTTTTTTTGTTTTTTTTACTGGAATAGTGCATCCAAAGCCTCTGCACCAGCCTAGAACCTACATTTTGTTTCAGGGGAAAAAAGTCAAAATGTCAATCAAACGAAACATTTTCAACTGGAAAACGGGATCTAAACAAGCACATCTCTAACTTGGGAACTTAAAGGGTGAAAATTCTGATGCCACTCTGCACAGTGCTCTCTAGGGTCTTCAGAACTGGGCTCCTGCTTTGCAGACTGAAGACACAATTAATTTCTTACTGGACAAAACTATGAACAAGAACCTCCAGTCATGAACTGTTTGTCTTAAGACAAATAGATTTTAAACCAAAATATGCAGGTGGTATACCATGAAACAAATCAGACAACGAGGTGCACAAGAAAAATCTGCTAATTGCAATTTTGGTCACCAAGAATCAATTTTGGTTCACTGTAATTTTCTTGAACTCCTTACAGATCTCCCCTCAGCAATGGTGGAAGTTCATTAAACAGATGGAAACTGTACATAGTCGAAAATTGTTTCAGTGTTACCATCGCTATTCTCCTTCAAAATTTACTACAGTTTACACAGAACACAGAGACCACATATAAATGCGGTTTTTTCACCTCTGCAATTTGGCATAGTTTTTTTTCCTTGTTTGACTGCAAAAATTCTCATTATTTCTGAGTACTGTTTAATGGATTGATTATCATTAATATTACAGGGAGATAATAACCTGCTGCTTCCAACAGGCAACTATACAGTGTTTTAGACGGCCATTGCTCAAAATTTGGTTTCAGTTTTTATGTTGCTCTGTTTCTGAAACAACCTGAGGACTATAGAAAAAACATGGTTTGGGGAAGGGTTAGGGTAAACAGAGAATATGATCTGATTTAACACTACTGAAAGTAGGTGAAAGATTCCCACAAATTTTAATGGCCTTAATAATGTGCTGACATTGTATAACAGAAATTGACAATACTGATTATCATATTATTGAAGACATGCTGCTCTTTCTCCTGATATTTAAGCAAGTTCAGCTTTTTTGTTATTGCATGACAGTAGCAGTGTAGATAAACACCTGGTAAGACTATTGCTACTCAAAAAGGCAAATCTAGATGTGGAAGATTATATGAGAAATGGAAGAAGAATGGTAGATAGAAAACTGAATAAAAAGCACTAAATGTCCATGTAGGCAAAAGATAAATTTGCCTCACCTAAAAATAGCTATGTATAACCTATTTTCCAATTCTGTCAGAATTTTATTGAAACCTAAAAGAGGTGTTTCCTGAAAGTATTACAGGAATTGTCAGAAAAAAGTGCAAATCATAAAAAAGTGACTGACTACTCTATCAATTCCAGGTACCAAAATGTTTCGGATATTTTAGAATTATTAAATGTTGTACCAATACCCATATAATATCCTGGAAACAAGAATCAAGTTACATCTATAGATGAAGCATCCAGCATGCAGATTTGGTCTGCCTTATGATTCAAGATAACCATAATGTTTACCAACTCAGATAACTATTTCAAGCTGAAAGGAAAAGGGTCCTATTCACTCTGCTTCTTTCAGGTGCCAAAAAAAAAATTATTTTTAAATGGTTTGTTTCCTCTTTCATATGACAGGAATTTAACACAGACTACATGGGCATTGACTGTGTAAACATAAATAATTTTTAAGCATTGCAAATATACCAACACAGAAATTATGCCATATTTTTCTCTTTGAAAGGCAGCCAGCAAAACATAAACCTCATCAGAATCTAACAATTACATATAGAAGTATGTCCTTCATTTGCGATAAAGCCAACCTTAATAAAAAGTTCCATCTTGCCTGGCTACATATAAATGATTTTATGTAAAACCAGAAAGTTTAGTGAGGTGCCTACTGCACCTAGGGCACAGAAAATGCAAGCCTTTATTCAGTACTTCTTTACAGAATCAGTGCAGCTGAATGATGGCCTAAGGATGACCCAGAGAAAACAAAAAACAAAAGTTAAATCAATTTATTTGAATTCTGTAAAAACTACTATAATGGGATATGCAATATTGTGAAAGTTTAGGAAAATTATGGACTTTTCAGATTCTGCAGGATAAGGAACAGTCAGATTAGAATTATTGAAACTCATCTCACTGGAAACAGCACTGAGTAATACAGACCTTTGTTTTAGCTTTCCTTTCCAATAAAAATATCTGGAATTGGTTGCAAAAATGCTAAATAACACATAGCATACTAACAGTTCATATAAGAGCATTTTTATCTGGCATCCTTGGGCACCTTCATTCCCTATTCCTATATGTTACTGTCCTGTAAAAACTAGTACAACATACACATTAAAGTAATATCTCTTAACAGATAGCATAATTCAAAAGTCTCATGAAAGAAAATTCCTTCTAGATAGCAGCATCTACAAAAGCAGTACTGACAGAACTCAATGCCTAAATAAATGGATTTAGAGCTTGAAAATGAACTCATAGATGCAGCAGATCACAAAACTATAGTTACAGTGAGATTTTTGCTAAAAGCATAATATTTTTTGTATTCTATATAATGTATTTCTATTAAAATGGCCATTCTTCCATTATTTATTTCCACTGTTTTTTATCTTCTAACATTCAGTTAAGAGGCATAACAATACATTTAACTCCATTGCTTGTCTTTGCTTTGGACCACTGTGGTGAGTTCAGCACTTGGACTACTAAGTGACAACCACCTTACTCCTCACCTCACTTACTGATAAATCTCAGTGAATCCCAATGCTGCAGGAAATACAGGGGGAAAAGTTCTGGCAGCTAGGAGATGGTATGTGGGGTAAAGAGAAGACTGGTTGAAGCCTGGAAGCTGATAGATGTGAATGCATGGCTGTGAGCTGTCATTGGCTGCTCTGGACCAAGGTCACTTCCACCCAAACTTACTAACTATCTGGGAAAACAGTTTCTATTTTCTTCAAAGCCAATCACGTGTCCAAACAACACCGTGGATCTGGACTTAACTTCCTCTGTGACTTCACTCTAAAACAAGGAACTTGGCTTTTCCTCAAATTTTTGGAAGGCTAGGAAGACTAAGGGCTTAGAGACTTGCAAAAGATAGAACAAGGAGAGAAAAAGAATTTTTGATTCCCAATTCTAGTATCAAAATCAACTTAATGGTCTCCTAAAAGAAAAATAGGTTATTCTAAGTATTTCATAAAGGAGAATTTAGTATTGATAGTTTTCTCTTCTTGGGTGATTTTCCAAAGTCAAAAATGAACAGATGTGGCATTTGACTTGAATACTTCTCTAAAAGATAGATGAAACAGTAAAATATCCAAGATCATAATTCAATATCAAAAAGAAAAATAAGTACATTAATTTTGAGTATTTTTCTAAAAACCTTTTACAGAATAACTAGTTAGCTACAAAATTTTCTATCTTATCAACTTTCTATAAGAGGAGATGTTTGGATGTCCACAGACAACCTGTGAAAGTTCAAACAGAAATTCTTAAGTTTGCACTACATAATTTAAAAAGAACAGGAAGAGAACATAGTTGTTTCATTCATTAATAGATGGTAAAAAAAGATATGGAAAGAGGAAATCAACTTGCATAATTTTGTAACGACACCTTAATATAGCAGCAGTATCAGAAACTGAAGCGGAGCTGCTGAACCTCATAACACAACCTGCAGCAGATGTATTTGTGCAATGCTCCAGTGACCATATCCTACCTACAGTGTCGTTATACTTGGCTGTGTACAAGTGAAAAGGGAATATAAACCATGTCAAAGCCTAAGGGCAGATGAAAAGGAGTATTGTGCACTGGCCTTTCTACTGGTAAGCCCATATCCAACAAATACCCAATTTCTGTGGCAAAGAAAAGTTAGAATATATCACCCTGTGTTTTTATGAAAAAATTAGAAATTCCTTAATAACACTGTGGTGAATGATAATTCATGTTTTCATAATGTTGTTATTGTAGTGAATGATAGTTTATGTTTTTATAATGTTGTGGTTATTATAAATCAGAAACTAAAGTGTACCCTTTTAAGAAAGCCAAAAAGCCACCCCAAGCAGGGCGGAGGGCTTGGAAAATTTCGCAAGAACCTTCCCCATCTCTGGAGGAGAGGACGAAGAAATTACAATTCCAATGGAAGGTGGAGAACACCCTGGACAAGGATGCTCCGCACCTGATAAGGACTAATGGCCCTGAGATGGTATCTAATCAGGGACATTAGGAGGTACTCAGGAACCTTCTGCACCCAGGAAATCCATTCAGAAAACTGGACCCTGCTTTCGAAATTTCATCAACGGAGACACTGAAGGACAAAAGAACTCATAGAAATCTTGGACTCATGTAAGCCCAGCCAGAAAAAGTATAAAAAGCTGGCTTGGGCTCGGGTTAGTGTGAAACCAGAGGGAGTGTAATGCGGTAGAGTTTGCACTCGTGGTTTCACCCGGTGCTGTCCCTGTTTCCTTGCCCATTGGCTTTGTCAGTTTTCTTTGTCCGAAATTTTCGCTGGCAAATAAATTGTTTTTCAATGGAATTGGCTCTTTAAATTTATAACAACACCAAATTTTCAGAAATATTTAGGGATTTCTAAATCTTAAAATTTAGAAATTTCTCTAAATCTAAATTTCTTTTAAAAATTACCGTCTTCTAAAGTTCACTAATGGCCCTTAGTGTATGCAGAAGAATTAATACAAATCTGAGACAAAGTAAACTGCTTAATAGTTTTATTATTAATTTCTAATAATTAATTATTAATTAGTGGCATTTTAGTGTAACTTGTATCCAAGCCTTGACTTAAATCAGATTTAATTCAGCAGCAATATAAACAAAAAGCATAAAATGTGTCAAGAATGGAGAACTCTTACTCTCCTTGCTCTGTTAGTCAGTGTTCTTAACAGCAAAAAGAAATGACTGCTTTTAATGTCACCAGTGCACTCTGCTGCAAAAATGCACAACCATTTTCTAAGGGTGTGCACCCCAACTTTCCAGAATTTAGATACCTGTGTTAAAAACTGGTGTTCACAGGTCTGTCTTACCTTCAAGCTATTTTTTAGTAATTATTTAAAAATTGTGGTAAGTCAAAATACATGTCCTCTGTGTAGTCCAGAGATAGGAATTAAATTAAAAAATCCAATTTAGTTCTTACTTTCTTTAAAAGACACTTAAAAGGAATGCTAGTGTTGCAGTATCAAATGAATTGTGGGGAAAAAAATCAACCTAACCACAAACCCAAAATACCCAGATGTAGGAATGGAATGCAGAGTGTTAGCAGCAGGGAAAAATAAAACGAAAATTGCAAATGTATTCAGCAGATGAGGAGTATGGAAGAAAAAGAGGCTAATGACAATAGAAAATTATGTTTGTATACATATTAACAATTCTAAGTGATTAGTTAAAGCCAAATATGTGTTAGGCTTGACAAAGGGCTGGAGGTTAGGACTGCTCCTTTTGTTTTCTTTCTCTCAGGGAATTTTCTCCATATGTTCCTAAGAGAGAATAACGATCAGTACTTAAGTGAGACAAAAGAAGTTGCCAGGGTTCAGGGGAAGGGTAGCTGGCCACTCTCTTAGCTGAAGGGGTTTCTCTTAGAGAAGCAAAGATACCACGAGTTTTGGGCTGGGGGAAGGGGTTGGGAGCAGCTCCTAGCTGTCAGCAATGGGGGAGAAACAGGCTGCGGTGACTGTGGGGAGAATGCACCACTGCTGCGAGGTTCCATCTCCTACTGCCTTCTCCTGCCGTGAGTGAAGCTCTCCTTGTGGGAGCAGCCGTTGCACTGGAACCTTATTAACACCCTACCTCACTAAAAAAGAACTCTTCACCATCTGCTCGTCTACCTCAAGGGAAACCCTGGGACCCTGAGCTCCTTACTCCTCTAAAAGCGAGTCTGTCCTGCCCGTGTTTGGGAGCCAGGCTGCCACTGCCAATCCCCTGCTGTTTCTGTGCCAGTACTCCAGGATTTCTTTGCTACTCTATAGCCAAACACTCCCTGCAGCTCCTCCACAGCTGCCAAGTTTCTGCTACCTCTTGCTGCCCCGGGTGAGCCCACCCTGGCATTCCAGCCGCCAGGTTTCTGCTGCCATTACCACGTGAGAGAGAAACTGGTACTACATCGCCCCCTGCAGTCGTGGAGGAATCATCGCACCTGCCCTGCCCAGCCAGGAGCCACCAGCGCCCCTGCCGGCTGTGACCGTAACTGCACCAAAGGAGAAAGTGCCTGCAGCTCAGAGAAGGCTGTCTCTGGGTTCCTGGTTCTGTTTGTTCTTGCTGGCATTGTGGTTGTTTGTCTTGTTACATATATACCAGTAAAGAGCTGTTACTCCTTCTGTGATATTATATATACATATCCAGTGTGTGTATATGTATATATATATATATATATATATATATATTCTGATACATGGGACCTGAAAGCCCCATAATTTCAAAGTTGTAGTAATTTGGAGGGAAGGGGGTCATATTTTCCATTCCAAGGGAGGTTCCCTGCTTCCTTGGCAGAAACCTGTCTTTCAAACCAAGACACAAAGGTACAAGCAAAGGAAAGTAGGATTACATATTAATGTATACATTTTTGTACATGCTCCTCACAATCACCATGCAAAATTTCTTAACATTATTACATGAATGTGAAAATGGAAACATGTTTCCACTGTTTTATTCAGTCAATTTTCACTTACAATATTTCAGTCAGCTATGGTTAGATTGAAATTGAGATAAACTAAATTCCAGTATCAACTTTTGAAATATAATAACATTATTAGAAATAAGCAGACAATGAGTCTATTATGCATATTATTCTTGGGCTTTTCTGGAATGCTAATCCTCTTTGGTTCTGTCCATCTTCATCAACTCATAAGTTGTATCTACTGTGTTTCAAACATTCATAGGGAAGGTGTTCTTGTGCTATCTGCAGTACAATATCTGAGTGTGGAAGTGGGGAAAATAGTAAGCAGTACCTTCAGAAAAGGGTCTGCCAAATGTTTCACTCATCACATTTAGACATGCTAGTGGGACCAGGCATCAACCATGTGGTTGCACTTGGGAGGCAACAAAAAAAGTAAGAAAAATACTGAGATGGAACTGAGTGAGCCTAGTGTAGATAACCTGTTAGGCGCAGGAGAAGCTACAGCTGGGTGACATTTTAGGAAAAGGAACAAGACCTTTATTTGGAAA
This sequence comes from Phylloscopus trochilus trochilus, assembly GCA_016584745.2. Classification (NCBI taxonomy): domain Eukaryota; kingdom Metazoa; phylum Chordata; class Aves; order Passeriformes; family Phylloscopidae; genus Phylloscopus; species Phylloscopus trochilus. The sequence goes on along the minus strand of WQNJ02000546.1, from coordinate 53,360,669 downwards.
TACGAAAATGAACAATAATGACTTATTAGCAAGAATGTGTGAAATGTAGCAGATGATATTAAAGGAAGGTACGCAAGCTCAATGAGTCAGTATGTATTCATAGGGGAGAAAAGGAAAGAAAAATAATGGCCACAAGCATGTGATCTGAATGTAGAAGATGATTATGACCTTTGACAGCAATAGTACAAGGGATGAATTCATTGCACTCCTACTAGGAATCAAGAGAATTTTTTTTTTCAGAAGTCAAATAAAATAAAGCAAAATTCCAAATTGAGGGAATTGATACAAGCAAGCCAAAAGTAAATAACAGTGACATGGCTCAAGGCAACACAGTGCCAATGTTACTTAAAATTCCTTAAAAGCCTGATAAGGTAAAAAGAAATAAGCTGTCCGGGACAGGTTGGAATGCAAGTAATTAAAACACTACAGGAATAAAAAGGGAATTTAGTTAGAACTCCAATACAAAATATCACTCCATGAGTACTGAGCACATGGAGAGAGCTGGCAAGTTTATTCACCAAAGTAAATGATATAAATGAACCTAAAAACACTTGGACATTTTTATGGTGAGAAATAGAAAAGGGTGTTGAAGAATACTATAGATATAAATCAGATAGAAGGGAATAAAAAAACCTTAAAGAAGAACCTTCTTGATTCAGATGTACCTTTCCAGTTCAGAAATTCCTTTTTTACCATACCGGTGATTAAATGAAACCAAATTATTTTATGTTAAGTGTCTCCTAAGTACCATAATAATTGCTCCAAGAGTTATTATACACAGTCACATGCAGAAACTCTCAACAATTTCCCTTTCTTTCTGGCCACAAAACAATCCTGTGTTCATTGGCTGACAGCATAAAATGTAGCATTAAGAGAAGAACCCATAAGATCCAAAAGCAACAGTTTCTTCTCATCTGACTTGCACAGAAAAGCCCAAGCAAGCCGAATATATTTTTCAGTACTGACAGAACTAGTCACACATATTCTCTCCCAGTAGTATAACGGAACAGCCTAGACACATACAGCAAATATACCATGGCAAAAAAAACTTGACTAAATTCTTACTTGTATCAGTTTTAACTTAGTAAAAGGGCAGAATGGATACAAAGTTGAGGGGAAATGAAAAAATTCAGGATTACTTCTTCAAGCAGAAGGAGTCAACATTTACCTTGTATAAGCCTTGTAATCATGATCACCTGGAAATACTACAAGCTGCTGGGAGGGCTAGTACATAGTCATTCCAGATAATAGCTCTGCTATTGTTTAAAGGAGAGGTATACACTACAAAATTTGACATATCTTTGACATTTACCTCTCCTGCACTTTACCCTTTTACTCCATCTTTCCTAAATAACTCCATAGAACTCAGAGTATTGCTAGCCACACCATTTAAGGGATAAACAGTGCATCATGCACTCTAACAGCTAGCCTGACTGAAGCACGTACAATTCTTCTATTTCCCTAATTAGTTGGAAACAAAAAGCAAAGTAAGACCTCGCTGCTCTAGTGTGGCAGGGATGCACCTCAGAAGGAACACAGGCTAGATATTGTATCAAAATCTGCATCTTGTCTACCTTTGCTATATGAACTACATAGACCTTACCACACACAGTAAGTTCTTACATATCTGCTGTACCAGCTTTAACAATGGTTGGTGCCTTGTAGTTTAAAAGAAGGTGAAGGATTAAGACTGATCTCGTCTGACATTTGAATAACTTCCTTTTTCTGTACACAAAGTTTAAATTTCCTTCTTCTTTCTGTTGGAAATATGGTAAGGGGAATTAAAAACAAAAACAAAACCAAAAAAAACCTCAACAGCTGCAACAATCTGTCCTTGCTTCATATGTCCACAGGACTTAAGTTGTTCAAAAATAAAAATTAAAAAAAAAATACAAACCCCAAATATTGTTAGGCTGGAAAAATGAAACATATGATTTTATTCTCAATTTCCTTTGTTTCAAGCTGCTTCTCATTATAGCATTAGCCTGACAGCCCTAAAATCTGAAAACTTCTGTTCATCCAAAAATATCCGCAAGGAGAGCTTAACTTACTACTTTCTCTTGCCCATAAGCTTCAGATATGACAGGGAGGAATCTCTGCCAGCCAAAAGCAGAGTACTCAGCCTTCAAAAACAAGCCAAATAACCATTTTTCATCCCTTAAACAGCAAAAAAAAAGAGGTGATTATTATGCAGGTGGCTAATGGGAGATTACCAGCAATGGTCACCAGTTCAATACTTCCAAATTTATGTGGTTTTCAAAAAATTGCCTGATTTCCCAAAGCTAGAAGCAAGCATGCCTTACCCAGGGTTCCAAGACTCTGCCACCACTTCTGCAGTGACAAACACCAGTAAAGATTTTATTGTAAGCCTACAGGGAACACTTTTTAACTTGTACTCTTGCCCTCCCAAATTTCCCACATAAAAACTCTCAAAGCATAACCATGCCTTGGTTCCATTCTCTGTATACCAATCCTTTTTACTTTATGTCTAAACAATTTCCCACTGATTATTCATGAAAACAGAATAATAAGTTCAGTATTACCTAGGTTTGTCTGACATAAATCATATTTTTACACTACCTTAAGAGACAGAGAGATAATAATAAAAAAATCTCAAATTATTCTTACCATATTCTAGATGACAGTATGAATATAACCTGTATAAAAACTAATAGACAATCAATAGGGCAATTACATAATAATACACAAAAGAGGAATTTAAAAGATCTGTTCATGCAATGCTCAAAGCAAAGAACTGGAATTCAGGAAGATTTTATATATTATTATATCCAGGCAAAAATTTGATAAGAGTTTCAAAAAGACACTTTTTCTCTGTGTTTTCTGGTGGTAGAGCCAGGCAGAAAAACTTGGGCTATAAGTGAAAAGAAGGTTGCATATACAGACCTTCAAATATCCAGTCTTCTCTCACTGCAACTTACATGCTTTCTATCCTTTGTTTCTCAAGTAACTGCATTCACATTTTGGTAATGCACATATAAAATTTCATCCTATAACAAGTGATGGATACAATGAACTTCTCTAAGTCAAAGACCCACTCACTGCAATGACCTGCAAGGTCTTTGGCAAGTATTAGGCTCACTGTGTTGTGCTTCAGGATCTCAGCTGTTTCAAGGAGGGTCTCAAAAAGGCAATTGCATAAGGAAAACTTCTGCATGGAGAAGTATCACAATGTCATGGTGCATACTTAGCTTGTATATGAATTCTCAGACAACTTTTTTCTATTTCAGATTTGGTTGCTCTTTCTCTATCTGTTTCTTTTCAGCACCATCACTTCCCCTGGTAGGATGGTAAATGAATCAAATAAACCCTGAACAAAAATTTGAGAAGAGACTCCTTTACTGTTCAGTGTCTGGTAACTATATGCAAGTTATTTAGTCTTCTTCAATCCCTTACTGAAAAATTTCTGTAAGCATTCCAGGAATTATGGAACCATCTTGAAGGATAAACAGCAAATTTAATATTGATGTTTGAGCTGGACTAATGACTTGACAGCAGACAGAAATATTACATGATACATCAGTTCCCTAATTTGAAGGGCATAATTCTCACTGCCTCACACACAAAAAGACATTTACTTCTTCAGGATTCACGATCCAAGACATTCTGTTAAAGACACATTTCTAAGCTTTCACTAGATCATTGCAAGAAGGTGAGCAAAATGCTTCCATCCTCTCCACATAGCTGTATAAATAATGCTCACAAAAACTTGCTCTCAAAAATGTGGGGCTCATTTATTTCTTCCCAACCCTAGAAATCAGGAGAATTAAGGTCCAGATCCTATTTACCCCCTGCATCAACAGGAGGGCACAGAATAGTGAAACTAATTTGGAATTATATCATATATGTACTGCAATCCTCCACTGGTACCCATAGCAGCACTAATTTGATCTCTCTGGTTGTACAAGTTTATTCTCTTAGTGTTCACTTTTAGAATAAATATTCCTGTTAGCCAAGTCATATTGTACAGTTGTTAACAAACACAAGCATTACAAGGCCAAATGAAACCACTGTTTCTTGTTTAAGAGATTCTTCCCCTCTAGCTTCACCTAAAAGACAGTAACAAACCCGAGATTAGCTATCTCATTGCCATGGATAGAAATGGATGCCAAAAAAGTGGGAAGAAAGGATCATGGAAAGTAGACAGGAGAATGCAAAACTGTCCATTTTAAAGTCTGTCTCAGATCATGTAAAGCTGGCAGTGCATTTGGTAAATCCCTCTAGTGCTTCAGTGAAAAAATCACAGCAGTCAGATGAAGACAACATTGAAGGCTGCCCTTTCTTGTGTTTTTGTGTTTTTTATCTGGTTTTGGCAGCATATTGCCATACATGCAGCATCTCGCCATTTTCACAGATTATGGCTGTACATTCAGTTGAGCTAAAAGAGTTAAAGGGAAAAAACCAAAAGGTAAGGTTCAAAGGGCAACAAATATCCAGGGGTCTTGGAATTCTGCAGGTGTGGGACTCCTGATTCTGGCTAGCTAATCCTGCTGTAGAAAACACTGCAATCGTTTTCAGAGCTTTCACATCTGCCTAGTTACACCCAACCAGCATCCAAATTTCAAAAGCTTGAAAACCAAAAATTTTTTTAAAGTGATTTTTACAACCTGGTACCTGACCTTACATAAAAAACATGGCAGGGAAAAAGAGAGGCAATCACCATTCAATAAAACTGCATTATTATTAACACAGCAGTGTAAGTACCAGTGGGGTAGACCCACAACACAGTCTTCAGGATGTACTTTTAAGAATAAAGCACAAATTCCTTTTGCTATGTTTTTTCTCCAAGAAATATCTAAACATTGCAAGTGTCAGCTCAGGCAGAAGTCTCTTCCTCACCTGTTGAAAATGTGAGGCACTATGCAGATGTAACCCAGTATTTTTTAGGAAAACTATATGAGGTAAAGCAGTACAAATCTGTTACACTGCTATGTCTATATTGCTGCTTGTTTTTAAAATATTTTTCACTATATCTCATTGTTTCTGCCAGGAGTATAATTGAGCTTAGTACAGTTAAAATACAAAAATAAAACAACTTCTCAAAAAAAGTCTCCATGTCAGTACAAAAAATGGATAAATAGTGAAAAAGGGAGCAGGATTATCCCAATTTAAACTGGGAGAAAGAACCTCATAGCTCTATGGTCATTAGTACTAGGTTATCAAAAAAAAGTCAAACCCAGAAAAACACCAGAAACAGGACCAGGCCTAAGCACAAACATTTTTTCCTCAAACAAGCTCCTGTCATAATAAAGAAGTTACACTGGCGGTGAAAGGACAAGTTTGATCTAATAAAAAGATTTGCCTGAACATCACTTAAGAAAGATGACTGCCTTCCATGTACTATTTAAGAGGCTTTGCCACATACTTAATATTTCTTACAGTCACTGAAAATAAAAGTGTTCTCATGATCTGAAGTAACTGTTTATATTAAGAAAAACAAAAGGATTTTTTTTTCAGTGCTATAGTAAAGGAGTTGAAAACAGGAAATCTTGTAACCATGGACAGCATGAAAGTTTGTGCTGTGCTTTGGGGTTCCTACAATAAAGGAAAGAAGCCCCAGCATGTCTTTTACACTGTAAACACTTCTTCAGAGTTAGTCACTCTGACTAATAAAAAAATATATTTGACAGGAAAATAAAAAAATTAAAATTACATGCTTCAAGTTTTGAAGTGCTTACTATAAATATTCATTAGGTGGCTCAAGTGTTTGCATAAGTGATGAATTCAGGTTAAAAGAAATGTATTTTAACAGCCTTTGGTCAGATGCAGTATTGTCCACCTATTGAGATATAAACCCAACAGGCTCAGCAGAGGAAATGTGTTCTGCTCTTTTTGCCCTAAGCTGTTGGGTGAACATGCTTCTACACACTTAATACCCTAATCATTATCATAGGTTAGAAGAAAAACAAATAATACTGTTATTCACAGGAATTGTATTTGCCAATGGCATTTTAGGAGTTTTCTACAAAATTACACCCAGACTAAAGAGAAATAAAAACAAAAACAGAGAAAAAAAAAGCACTAGATTAAAAGGAGAAAGCCCCTCAAAAACATTTAATCACTACACTTCAACTACTAATGTTGAAGGACTCAAAAAATTTCAAAACCTCTTAAACTTCATAGTGGTTCTTAGATAAAAAAAAAAGGATTCCAATACTTAAATGCAGGTGTTGTCCATTATGCTTTTAAGCAATCTTAACTCTAAGACACCTTTTCATCCTGCTGGCACTAACACTTCCTTCTTCACTTGAAAATGAAAAAGAAATAACAAGAAATTCTACCCCATAGCAAGGTGAGAAATGTGGCTCTTCATTATTTATAGAGCTGACAATCCCATTTCAAAATACTTACTTTCCTGGTTAGTGCTAATCATTCCTTATAACTGACAAGAAACTGATTAGTAAGAAACAAGCTTTTACTGTATTTCACTGTTGTTAGTTTTTTTCAGACAAGTTTATCAACCATAACTTTTTGTCACAGCCTCCATCAGGGGCTTTTATATCTAAACTTAACTACTTCACTTGCAAGCACATACCTTTAAAATAAAGTGTAGAACTCTAACAATAGGCTGTAAAAGGTGAATTCTGAAACTTTCAATCAACAGCATTTTAAGTTAACTGACATATAAAATCAGTGGTCTCATTTAGATACACCATAAAGAGCAGACCTGCAAAAGTGCAGCTGAGGACAGAAGGTTTATGACTTGAATAAAATCCTTAGCCATTAAGAAGCAATAGAAGAGAATTTTGTTTGCTCTTAAGTTCTATTTTATAATTACTTTACAAGAGAAAAAAAATAACTGCCTTTACTTGTAAATATATGTCATAATAAAAATAAATTTCATAAATTGCTTTAATACATTCTTTTAAAATTTTTGGGTAAGATCCACACTATTGATACAGTTGGAAATAAAATATAGGACAAGCTAGCAACTTGAAAAAATACCTTGTCATGTAAAAATGTTTTGCTTGTAGTGCTTATGAAGTTGCAATCTCCCACACAACTGAACAACTGGGAAAATTTTCAAGTACACTTCATCAACACATCCAATTTAAATAAAACATTCACTACGTTTTTAAAGAAAAATCTCTCTTGATCAGTGTTCTTTTAAGCTTCAGTATCTCTCTGTCATCTTGGAATATTTTCATTTCTGAATCAGCAGCAGGGTCCTTGGAGCTATACATCTAGTGGGCATTTTTCACCATGTAAAAGGGAACCCAACTTTGCCTGAAACCTCAAAATTTTTGTTTTCTTTTTTTTTTTTAAAAAAAAGAAAAATATAAAAGATCACACTTATTGCACTTTAATAGCGATAACTTTCTATGCATTAATTGATATATTAAGTCTATGTAGAAAACTATAATAAATTAGGAAAGGAAGAGCAAGATGGAAGCAAGGCTTATGGCATAGAAGAGCTATATTATTGAAAACTCTGAATGAACTGTCTGTTCTTGTCCACTACTATTTTGTGCTGAAAAATCTGTTAATTTAGAATGTTCTGAACTGAAGGAGAAGCAAATCTTTTGCACCTTGCCAAAAAACAGAACATATCCTTGATGCAAACACATTCTGCTACAATGTTTCTATACTCTGTAACCCTCTCAGCAAAGCCCATCCATCTGACCACTTTATAATCAGACCTCTGACAGAAGTCTAAAGCAGGAGCTAGAATTTAATAAGTAACTGAAGTGTAATAAACTTATAATATATATTTTCCCTACTTTTTCTGTCTCTGGTGAATATTTCAAGAATCATAGTTGGATTTAAAACCAGGATAATTCACCTATTAGGGCAATGATATAATCTGTAGGTCAATTTTTAAGGAGGCTAAACCAGACCTTATTATGAATAGGGAAAAATTTTACTGTCAAGCTTTTTCAAACTGTCAGCTGGATACATGTCATTAAGAATAAGGCTGGGAGGTTTTTTTTCATTAATGTAGCCTTTAAAATGTAATGAGCCTCCTCACATGGGGATTATTCTTTGACAAAGAACTTTGAAATTAACATGTCAATTGTGTGTGGTAAATTGTACGCATGTATACATAGTGTGTTTGCAGGACATTTGTAGGCATAGAGACTCAAAAAATGGATTGCAAGGAAGGGGAAGAGAAAGGATTTCAGTCCTAGAGTACAATCTACATTTTACTCATGTGAATAGTAGTCTTCACTTTGATTTGAAGAGAAGTTGCATTCTACCCAAAAAGGAGCTATAGATACCAATCTCTAAGCACATGTACTTGTTACAGTTGGCCATATTTGAGTCCATCTTAAGACTGATTTCTGCTGCATCAGTGTATTAGTATTGTGTTATATGCATGTAATATATACTTATATGAGTCACTTACATTGATTTAAATTTTGACTGTAATACTTTTTTGCATACATTTTTACAATGAATAGTAGGAACAGTGCTGCAAGCAGGCATTCACACATTTCTTTCATTAACATCAACATTAGATATTCACTTGAGCAGGAAGATTGGACTTCATGACCTCCTGTGGACCCTTCCAACCTTAGCCGTTCTGTGATTCTGGAATTCTGCGAGTTACTGAGATATTGCACTATATACTTACATATTTTCACCAATATTCCTAATGCTGTAATTACAGGAATCACTCAATTTTATGACCAGTTGGTAAATTTAGAAATGTACATGTTTAAGTATCTGCTTGTGTAAAACTACATAGACACAGGTTCCAGATTTTGGAAATGAGGTATACAAATCATGTGTTCCAAAAGGTAAGCAAGCAACAGCCATCAAACTGCCAGAGATAATTACAAATTATTCCCTTTTTCTACCCTACCCCTTCAATCTTTAATACTACACAGAGTGCAACTTAATCTGAAAGGTTCTGGCACACTGAATTTTGAGACTCCATCAGAACATGTTATTCAATACAACAGATAATTAGTTTGATAAAAAACCATGAATATTGCAGTGTAACTCGCTGTGCTTTCCCTGACACTGGCATAAACAAATTTACACCAGCACGAAAACTACTGCAAAACGTGTCAGGTCATTTGTTCACGAGCAAGTGAAAATAGTTCATCTATTCAGTAGACAAGGAGGAAACACTATAAAGCCAAAGAGCAGACAGAAATCAGGATGCCCCAATGCCTTCCTGGAGTCCTACCAAAGAAACTTTGATGCAGGAGATTGGCTTTCCACAGCCAATGTTTTACAGTCCCTCTGGATTTGAGTGAGCAACCTTAAACAAAACCTTAAAGTACGTAGCTTTTTAAAAGAGGGTGTTGGACTGAAATGCTTAACCATAAAGACCAGCTCGTCTTTCTTTTAAATCAACAGTTGTGTCCACTTAAGAGGCACCAAAGGGGCAATGTGGTTTTCTTTTAAAGGTTTAAAAAGAGAAGCAGTGAAAGAAATATATCCTCATATTTCCTTAAAATTGCTTCTACTTCAGGAGCTTCTGAAGTACTGGACTGTTTTATTAAAATTGCCTCTTGGTAGTATAATAGTGTTCCAAATTTACTGCTTACTGCAGTGATTAAAAAGTCACTCTTTTTCTTATAAAAGCTTTGAATTGTTTAGTCAGTCCCCCCAACAGTAGCAAGTAAGCAAAGGGCATGTTTTTAAAAAATAAATTAAGACAAATAAAAAGCTTAACACGATCAAAATGGATCCCTGTCTTCCCCAGTAAATATGTCTAATATCACATACTTATTCAGAGAGGGAAGAAGGGATTTCTTTCTCCTTAGTAACCTCTTGGTGGGGGGGGGATGAGAGAGAGAGAGAAAGAGAGAGAGAGAATGTAATTGTTCCCCATCTCACTGTATGTGTTACTAAGCTGTGATGCCAGCCACATGCTGATTATCTCTCCTGTTACATAAAGTGCTCTCCTGCAGTGCCAATTGCCTGCCTGTATCCTGTGGTCTGTATCCTGTTACATGAAATGTTATCCTGTACCACCAATGTGCTGTGCCAAAGTGCTATTCTTTGCTACCATGCTCCTAATCTCCGGAGTTAAGATGCCCTTTGTTTTCATGCCTGCGTCTGCCCACATCTTAAAAGCCACCTAATGATTAAAACAAAACAAGAGTACTTCTCACTTAACAGTGATGGTTTAGCTATACTGTAAAACAAGAAACAACACCAATTACTGCTGCTCAGGGATTCTGGAGGATATGAGAGCGTTGCACGAAGAATCACATTAGAGACAAGGCCCTCTGTGACTCAGAGGTTGCACCTTCACACTTCTATCATTTATAGGTCAATCTGAAAGACAGAGTTTTATTTGTCTCAATGTTTTCCAAAGGCAGTCCTGAGAATGGCTGTACTGCTTGAGATGAAAGCATCCTTGAAGTAAAAGACACTGAGAATAGCTGCCTCTCAGGATGTGTTGAAATAACACGTTGTCAAAGAGTGCTGGTGCTCCAGCAATCTGTAAACACGGTATATCAGCTAAACAGTGCAGGAGTGATGATGTGTTACTGGAAAGATGGCAGCAGTATAAGAAGAGTACATCTACAAGCAGAGCACACCTGACTGCAGGCTGACAGCCAACTCACTGGTCTTTTGGGTGGCCTAGCAGAAATGACACCGCTAAATCAGCTGCACTGGCACTACTGTTTCTGGCAACCGAAAACGGCAACTCTTACATGCAGAAAGATAAAGCTTAGGCAATGCTCTCCTAGTTGAGGAGAGACAGAAGAGATATTGAATAATCAAAGTTTTGTGAGGCCACAGAAAATAGAATCTTATCTCCCATGACTTGTGTCCTTTTCTACAACAATGCCTTGTAAGGAGGGAGTAAGGACCATGAAAACTATGTATTATCCCCCTGAACCCCTGTATGAGGCTAAGGGACATTTTAGTATAAATCTTACAGTTTGTTACTTTTGGTGTTTTTAAAATATTTCTCAGATCTCAAATAACCCTCTTGTGTTTGGTAACATGTTCATCAAACATCAAGGCAATCTGTCATAAGGGGCAAAGAAATCCCCCAAACAAGAGCAAAACCAGCTCTGCCTGGTCAGTTTCACTTACATAAGGACCAAGACTTACTGGAAGGATGCGATTTCAGCTTCACAGAATTGAACAGCCTCAATTCCAGTCACATGATGAAGGCTGGGGAAGGAAAATGCATTATTTCTTCATTCAAATGATCTCTTGATGTCGCAGTATGACATGAATGAGCGACACTCACATACTGAGATGTCAAGGCAAAAAAGGGGCAGTTTATTTACAGACCTCGACATTTATAGAGTTCCAACAGTGACCATGGATTGGAGGAAGAAAATTGTCTTCTCCAACCACACTGGTCAAATCAGCGTCCATCAATTCTCTCCTACTCCAGAAAGGAATGCAAAACAATCATTATTTACATGAAAGGTAAATGAGAAACTCCACCACAAAAAGTAAACATCAGAAGGCTTTAGAAGAACTTTAGAAAAACTTTAGAAGAACAGAGAGACATCTTGAGACTTACTACAAAGACATGGGGCAGAGTCCTGATGCCAGACATAAAGCATGCAAAAGGGTTTGTAAATATCAGTTCCCCTGTAGTTCTAAATCAGCACTCATACTACAAGAGGGAAAAGAGAGGGAGAGGGAGAGGGAGAGGGAGAGGTACAGCCCCAATGAAACCTTTTCACACTATTAGTCTCAGAAATTGCCATTGGTGGATTCTGTTTCCGTGAACACATGAACAGTATCTTGCAATATTTAAGCAAAAGTTTGCAAGAAAATAACGGCAAGGCTCTGCTTGAAAAGATTGAAAGAGTTTAGGCTTCAAATAACATCAAGAAAATCCCAAATCCTGTCACAAAACCTTTCGTTTATACAGAGAAACTAGCAGAAAAACAATATTCTTGCCTTCATCCAAAACCCACAGCAGACACTTTCTATTTGTTACCACTAGATCTGAATTGGGAAAATTCAAAGCATCGCTTAATTTTTGTGCTACAATGACTCTCTTCTAGAATCATGCAAGAAAAGGCATTGGCTTTGAAGACAATTTAATGGGAAAAAAAGGAAAAAAAATCCATGAGAGTAGAGAGTAGCCTCATGGTATATAAACACTATGGAAGTGATTTTTTTTTTTTTTTCTGTTTTTACTTGAAATAACACAATCAGTGTGTCTTTTCTAAACAAACTTTCTGCTGTAATGCCCCTTCTCCTGCACTTTATATTGTGTCATACTATACCATACATTCTTTATACCCCACTATCACATCTCTAGGGTCAAAGGCAGAAGACAGAAAAATTCCTGGAATAATATCCCCAATAAATTACTACTAACTATTATAATTCAACATGGGCATATAAATGGCACTTTAAAGAAAATTGAATTTGTTGAAAATTAAAGCAAACCTGGTGTTACTTTGAACAAGAGGCTCACTGATTGTTTTCAGATTTCCATAATAAAATAGGGTTTTTTGTTTTATGTTTTACATACCCTCTGAGGAAAGGAACTGTACCTCAAAACATATGGGTGTTCAGAATCTTTATTTTTAAATACAATCCTCCATGCTCATAAAACCCTGATTGGAAGCCAAGGAATTTATAACAAGGTGCATAACAGCAAGTCTGAAAGAAGGCTAAAGATGAAGAAAAACAGAGCTTTCACTCATTAATTAAAATAAATAAGAAGAGAGCCTAGGAGTGAAAGTGACCTTAATCTAGGGACAAATATCTGTGGTTTAATTTATGACATCTTCTCACTATATGTGGGTGTATGGGCACCGAAATACACACAAGAAGACAGACTAATAAAACGGCATTTATTTTGTGTAGCAGGCATTTTTTTTCAGTCTACATCATAGTCCTTTCCTTTTATTGCTGTAATATGTTACATTGAGAGCACAAAGAAAGGATTCCTCTATCTTAATTTTAGGGAACATTTTCATGCACAGCTTTTCTTCTAAAACACATGTTCTGTTAGAACAACAAGCTTACATGGCTTATTTTAAACTGTGTTATATAACCTAGAACATTGTTAAATATGCTCTTATACACCATGACTGAGTGTGCCTCACTAGGGTTCAGTGTATGCCTTGGGTGTACTTCAGACCTGTGTAGTGTGCTTCCAATTCACTAATGCACATATGGATAAGCTTTTTATTATTGGAGAAATGTTTCATTTTTCCTTAAAAAAAGAAAAAGTAAACACTCATTTTTGGTAGGATTTATGCAGCTTCTCCTTTTATTACAAAAAGTCATGCTGGGTGAGGGGCAGCAGGATGAAGATTATAATTGGGTTTTAACTAGGTTGCCCAAAACCTTGATTTTTTCTGTTGGTTAATGGATTTATTTTCCCTCTCTCTGCCCTTAACTGAGGAATCTTTAGCACTTGTCTGTGCTGTATTCTGCATTTATCCTTTCATTAAAAGGTGAGATTAATATGCCAGAGAGGGCACAGAGCTGTAGTTTAAAAGAAAAACTTGACAATACAGTAAGAAGCAATTAAAAATACGGCCCCTTAAAAAGGAGATATTCTGCCCCCTATCCTTGCTCTACTGTCTACCACATTCTCATACATTAATACCTTATGTCAACACATCAGATTCTTCCCACATGCACAAGTTTAGACTGATGGAGATGTGAAACCTCTGCCTGTATGACTAAGGAGAGCACTGGTGTGATTTTTATAAAGAGACTCACACCAGCAGTCAGAGTAGAGAGCTGAATAGTGAAAATACACACCCAGAATCTGAGCTCTTATATTTGCAAGTGTTTTCTGATATTTCAGATCTATCTCCTCTTGATAATCCCTTTGGGCCTGGCAACCACGAACTTTCTTGTGGGCTTAAGAGCTGGTGAAGAGGAGAAACTGGAGAACACTGCACTTCAAGGACATTCATATTACATGAAGGCACCAGCAATTAACAGTCTGCCTGCATGCACAAAAATCTAGTTTGTCCAATCAAAGTTTCAGTTAAGCTACATGCACAACAGTTTTATGAACAATCCTGGACTTCACAAGTTTTGGAAGTTGGGCTCAGCAACTATAAAATTATACACTTGATATATACTAGTAAGTACAGTAAATAGAGTATAATTAGAACAGAATACAATGCACTATTTTTCACTACTTTTTATTCTTACTTCCCTAGAGCTACAAAATGAGTTTCTAATGAGCTTTGGGTAGTCACATAAATAGAAAACCCAACGTTGTAATGCCTGATAGTGATCTAAACTGCTTAGATATGTTTTGTATTACACCACAAAACAGTGGTTTGTTCATGGAATGGAACAAAAAATTTCATGTTACTCATACTTTGGCCCTAGGCATGCATGTGTTGAAACCATAATCCCCTAACGTATTTCAGAATATGTTTGGACAACCTAAGTTTCTCTGTGAAAATGACCCAAAAGGAAAAACCCCTATCCATTAAAAACATAAATTACTGAGACCTCAATGTTTAAGTGTAGCCTACAGCACATAAAGAAAAATTTCCAATACACTGCCTATTTTCCCAGTTTAAAAAGAATAAAGAAGATGAGAAGGATGTAATCAGAAACCATATAGAAAGGCTGTGTGTGGATAAACATTCTATACAGCATAAACAAAATATTCTATGTCAAGGCAGGAAAATCTCTCTAGTAAAAGATCTTTAAACATGGTTGTACAGATATATACTGGTTTCACATGCACGCATTCTCCCTTTCTCCCTTAAGATTTGTAATTGCCATTTTGTTTTCCTCTGGTGGGGAGAATAACATGAAAATTCAGGGAAGACTGACGATAATATAAAGCTTTTTTTTCCCACTCTAGCAAATCCCTACAGGTATTAGGTAGCATCCCATACACAAAGCATAAGTGCCATTACCTTTACACCACCTCTACAAGGCAGAAGAACTAACAGACAAGTGGACAGGCAGGCTGACAGAAAAACAGAGTGGTGAACACAGACTAAATGAATTACCAAGAGTCAAACAATGAATGTGCTGCAGTCAAGAAATGGCTCCAGATACCACAAGCTCTTGTCTAGTGTTTCAAATACAACGTCATCTTCCAGATGCGATACTTCTTTACCAGGTAACAATTAATACACTTACAGTACTTCTAGCTTTTTATTATTTTTTCTGTAGAAACTGACTCATAGAATCTTTAAGGTTGGAAAAGCCCTCTGAAGATCATTGAATCCAATCATGATCCCAGAATCACCAGGTTCACCACTAAACCATATCCCCAAGTACCACAGCCACATTTTTTTTTAACACTTCCAGGGACAGTGTTTCCACCACTTCTCTGGGAAGCTAGCTCCAACGCCTAAGGACTCATTCAGTGAAGAAATTATTTCTAATATCCAAACCTTCCCTGATTCAATTTAAGGCCATTTCCTCTCATCCTGGCACTTGTTATCTGGGATTAGTTGAACCCCACCCCACTACAACTTCCTTTCAGGTAGTTGTAGAGAGTGATAAGGTCCCCCTTTAGTCTCCTTTTCTCCAGGCTAAACACCAGCTCCCTTAGCTACTCCTCATCAGACTTGTGCTTCAGACCCTTCCCCAGCTCCACTGCCATTCTCTAGGCTCTCTCTGGCACCTCCACGTCTTTCCTGCAATGAGGGCCCAAAACTGAACACAGGATTTGAGGTGCAGCCTCACCAGTGCTGAGTACAGGGTGATAACCACTTTCCTGGTCCTGTTGGCCATACTATTCCTAACATAGGTCAGAATGCCTTTGGCAATCTTAGCCCCCTAGTCACAGTTGACTTGTGTTCAGCAGCTGTCAACCAGCACCACCAGGTCCTTTTCTACTGGGCAGCTTTTCTTTTCCAGCCATTCTTCTCCCAGTCTGGAGCTCTACAAGAGGTTGTTGTGACCCAAGGCTCTTCATCTGGTTAAGCTTTGGCCCATCGACACAGACTGTCCAGACTCCTGAAGCTTCAGTAGATTATTTTTGTAGATGCTTAAATGCTTATTTTATGCGTATAGACCAGAACTGGACCTTAAAAACAAAGCACAGATTTGAGAAGGTGTAGACATAAAAATCTACCTCAAGGTTCTTCAAAAATATGTTTTTATGCATTTCCTTCCTTTCTCAAGCTGGGAGCCAGAAATAAAAAATAAAATTAAAACAAACAAACAAACCCCACAGATTCCCATTAGCATTATGTTCTTGGTTTAATCCTTTTTGTTTTTTGCTTCTTTGAGGCAATTCAAGAAATAAGCAGCCTTTTTACTGTTTATATGAACCTTGCTTGCAGGTAAATAGAAAAAGTGCTAGCATTTGATTGAAACTCACAAGGATAAAAATGGTCAACTTCTAATCATAGAAGACTTGTTACAAGATGATACATTAAGAGCAAGAAAAAAAGTTGCAGTGATTAATTCTATTGTATTTTTATTACAGGAAATAGAAAAAAAAAGTGAAAATATTGCCTTGAAATTAAAAAATATCCTTTGGGGAGGGCTTCATTTTGGTTTACATGCAGCACCATTTTACACAGCATTGGCTGTGAAAAGGGATTTTTCAACTGTCTTTAATGGAATTTATGCCAGTTTTAAGGCCTTTTGCAAAGCCAAAGGAGCACAAAGAGCCTTGATGCAAATGAAAATCTGTTCTTTAATGTGCACACTACTCAAAGTAATAAAATTTTATTATTTTTTAAGTTATGTACACCCACTGTGCAATATCAAATACGCATGTTGTAAACACAGTGGACCGAGTTCAGACATGATGTAAGCATGTGTAACTCAACTGACTTCAAAGGGACCACTTGTGAAACAGAATACTACTTAGCATGGCTATGAGTTGCAGGATTTGTGCTAAATTCCTCGATCATGTTATTTTAAATAGTTTTTTTTTTAAGCTGGATAGTGTTACACAGCATCAGAAATAAAGGAAAACTGGGCTGTCAGTAATCTGTGGGGTCAAGTATCAAAAGAATTGTTTGACTTCATGCAAGACACAGAAAATATTTCAAGCAGACTGAAAAGGGCAAAGAAGGAGCACATTGAGACGTCATTTCAGAACAAGAATGGCCACCACTGCTTTAAACAAGAAAAAGCTAACAGTTCATATACGCTAGTGGTGTATATAAGAAAAGCAATTATTGTTTAGGCAATGTGTGGAGAAGAGAGAGGTCAAGGAGCAAGACCCACCAGTCTTGGGAGATGGGACCAAAATCAGGGAAATGTCATAGAATCAGACCAGCCAGAACGCTGTTACGTGCACTAAATACACAGAGAGCAGCAGAGCAGGTAATAGGTGGTATTGACCTCATGGATCATTTACAGAACTCACTCACTCTTAAACAACTTTTCATCTTGCATCTATTGCACCACCTGGCTGCATTCTTAGCAATCAAAATGCTTCTGAAAAATATGAAGTGAAACTGCTGCTTGTAACACAACTAGTTGGGTTTTTTTGTTTGTTTGGGTTTGGGGTTTTTTTTGTGGGTTTTTTTGTTTGGTTTTTTTTGTGGTTGTTTTTGGTTTTGGTTTTTTGTTTGTTTGTTTGGGTTTTTTTGTGAAAGAAAACTAGGGCATTAGACAATCCAAAGACATTTCATCTTCAGACTAGGAGCTTGAAATCAAGTAGAAAAGAAACTCAACAGAGAAACCATAGGAAAGCAATACTGCTGAGAAAAAAATACATTCAGGAATGGAACCCAAAGAGATGGTCAAAGAGAAAAGGCCTTTCTGATATAACTAAATGGAACTGAGCTTCTGACTTTTTACGCAGAGGAGCCTCATTCCCAAGTGTTGCCTTCTTAGCAGTGTTGGTCAATGAAGACTTCATCTGGCAAAGTTACTGCAGGGTTTGGAGAGTTTTTCTCACTTACAGGACAAAGGCATGTAAAAGTTGGACAAATTACTGCATTCTTTCAAATCCCACCAAAATCACTGTTTTGCTGTGAAAAACTCCAGGGGCACTTTATTTTGTTAATTTTAAAGTTGCAAAAGCAGCCCAATTTCATGGAACAAGAGAGGACTTATTTCTCTCAGCAATGAGGAAGATGGTAAAAGTGTTCTTTTTTCACAACATGAGCAAGTGGCTGACTTACTATTCCTTTTCTGTCAAAAGATATGGTGACTGCAATAATCTGTGCCCTGGGTAAGAATGCAAACACCCAACAAGCAAATGTTTAGCAACTCAGTTTGAAAAAATCACCTAAGATGTCTTGCTATTTTAAGATCAGGTATGAATCTCAAAGTAATGTGAAAATCTAGTAAATACTCATACAAATATAAAAGCTATGTCTTCAAATGCCAAGTATTAGTATATAAGAACAACCCTAAATGGTCACACTGACTGGAACATAACCGAGAGAGAGGACAACTCCCCAAAATGTCAGATACCAATTCACTTTTAAATTATATTTATTAGCCTCAAGAGCATTGCAGCTGATGTAACATTTGAATTTTGCCTATAGTAAAACTCTTCCTGTTTGAACACATTTGGTTGTCTCCAGGCTTTGCTGATATCCTGAAGTTTGAACACCTCGCTACTTGACTGATATTTATACCCAGTCAAGGACTGCAAGACCATGCAAAGTACAAGAGAGTAATAAAATCACACTTCTAAACACACTGATTCTGGGTAATCAGCAAATAAATGAAGCTTGTTTTGTCATGTTTCATGCCTTAGAATTGTGCTTGAGAGCACCTTCTCTTCAAAATGAATACATGGATTATCCATGAAAATTGGACACTGATCAAATAACTTCTGTATGCATAGTTCCCCATGGAATAATGTAGTGCTGAATGTATTAGAGTATTTCATAGCAGCAAGTAGTGATAGTTAAAACTTATCTTAAAAAACATCAGCCAGTTCTTGGAGTCACTAAAGACTATCCAATAACTGACCTCAGGAAAAAGGGTTGTAGTTACATTTATATACTTGCCCCCTAAAATAACAGGAAATAAATGTTTGATGCTTTTTATATTGTCATACAACAGTGGGTTTTCAGTGTGTGGCCTGTTAGAGACAGTATAAAGGCTTGAGGCTAAGCCTCAATCTTCCACAGTTCTACAATTCCAAACACTACCAGTATTACAGAATATTATTCAAGAAATGAAATATATACATACATACAAGGAAAGATGAGCACACAGAGTTCTAAAACTATTCTGTGCATACAACTTTGGGATGACCACATATTTAAAAAGTATAATAAGCTGATAATTAAGAGGCTGAAGCAGACCAAAATTTATTTTAAAGACTGTATAATTTTGAATTCAGACCTATATTACAATGTGAAGAGATAGACTGCTACAATTTGAATTCTCAGCTATAGAACACCTACTGGTTAACTGTAATCCCTCTCTGGAATTCAGCAAAGGCAATTGCAGGATGTTGTTCCTGGGGAAGAATAACCCCCTGCACCAGTACAGGCTGGAGGCCAAACTGCTGGCAAGCAGCTCTGAGGAGAAGGACCTGCGGGTCCTGGTGGACAACAAACTGTCCATGAGCCAGCAGTGAGCCCTTGTGGCCAAGGCAGCCAAAGGTATCCTCAGGTGCATTAGGAAGAGCATTGGCAGCAGGCTGAGGGAGCTGATCCTGCCCCTCTACTCTGCCCAGGTGAGGCCACATCTGGAGAACTGTGTCCAGTTCTGGGCTCCTCAGGACAAGAGAGACATGGAGCTCCTGGAGCAGATCCAATGGAGAGCAATGAAGATGAGTAAGAGTCTGGATCATCTCTCTTATCAGGACAGGCTGAGGGAGCTGGGCCTGTTCAGCCTTAAGAAGAGACAATTAAAAGGGGACTTTATCAATGTCTGTAAGTACCTGAAGGAAGGATGTCAAGAGAATAAAGCCAGGCTCTCCTTGATGGTACCAAGCAACAGGACAAGAAGCAACAGGCAGAGACTGAGACGCACAAAAATTCCACCTGAACATGAGGAAGAATTTCTTTACCATGTGGGTGACTGTGCACAGAAAAAGATTGCCCAGAGAGGTTGTGGAGTCTCTCTCAGTGGAGATATTCAAGAATGGTCTGGACACATTTCTGTGCCAAGTCCTCTGGGATGACTTTGTTTAAGCAGGGAGGTTGGACCAGATAACCCACTGTGGTCCCTTCTGACTTTACCCATTCTGTGATTCTGTGATTAATTTAAAAATTCTGAATGTATTCGAATGGTGAATTCTTGTCTCTAGGTAATTTAGCATTTATCTATTTGCCAATATATTACTATTTTTATTGTCCCCTCATGCCAAAACAAACACTTCTCTGTGTGTATTTAAATGTCTTTTAAATATCACAACACTGAATCCTAAAATATTATAAAAAGAAAGCCTATAAAGGCTAAGATGTCATTCTGAATTTTGTTACAAATTCATAGTGTGGAATTTGCATGATTTGCATGATGCTTTACTTCTTCTGCAGTCTCGCTTGAAATAAAAGTGTCAAAAGCATTCCAAGCTATTTAACAGAATGTCACTGTTCGTGCTTTTACTTCTAAGTAGCAAGTCATAAAAGAAGAAAATCTAAATTTGCCATCTTAGGTATAATTCTCTGTGTTTTCTTTCTTGAAGGAACATATCAGGGAGGAGTGAGAAATGATTTTAAGGATTGACTCTGAGAAGAATTTAAATTATTCATTGCTTTTAGCTTGATGATCATGATACAAAGGGAAAGCTACGGGTAGAATTCAATTCACATTACTCAACTATCCAGAGCAGCCTTCAGAATCATGACCCTGAAGCCAGAGCAGCTCTAAAGGGAGCAGGCAGATGCTGGGGGCAGCGCAAGAGGGCCTGTGGAGATCTACTCTAGCACCTCTTCTCTGCTGTTGTCCGTCGTAGGAAGAATTCAGTTTGTTTCCAGGCCTCAGCCAGATCAGATGGGCAAAGCCAGGAGTGGAAAGACAAGGGACATGGAGGTCTCCTAGACAGCTGTTTGTGTGTGAAGTGCCACCAGTACACATTGGGAGGCATCTCAACCGCTTCCTTGCCAAAGGAATTCTGTAGACTAGCAATCTGGGATTAAATACATACAAAAATGACAACCAAGCATACATTGTTAGAGTAATTCTGAAGTGCACAGCTAAAACTCTGAAACTTCTTGGTACTAAAAACAATGATATGTAACAGTCAGGAAGACTCCCAAAAGGAGTAAGGGATGGCGTGTCCTATCAGGTACCCAGCCTGCCTGACCTCTTGTTCTCACTTTCTGAACATCATCAATTTCTTAAAGAGACCAAGTCATAAAGTTGTTTTAACAATGATACTTGAATAGGTTTGTTTATTTTCCTGATGCCTGAATAGATTTGTTTGTGTTATTTTTTAATTTTCATTTATTTGTTTACTGTTATTATTCATGCTCTGAAATATACAGTACAATAAACTTCATGCGAAAGATCTGCTGTGGATTGATCTTTTAAATGTATCACAAGTAAAATCTTAAATTTTCCCATGATTCAAAAGAAACAGGGGGGAGGGGGAAAGTACGGATCATATTAACTCTAATTCAGAGAAATGACGTAAAAACTCCAGGGATTAAACAGATGTATGCAGGTTCTCTCATACAGTCCCAAACCAGATTTGTGCAAACAAGATTAAATTTCATACCTTGGGATGTTTGGGAGTTCGTTTTGCATACCTTTATTCAGACAAATGTTCTTCTTTACTTCACTGGGTCTAACTGCATGAGCAACAACAGCTTGTGAGTTTGCATATGTAAAGGTGCCTCTATAAGGTATAATTAAAATATGCTCGACCCTAATACATACGTAACAAGAGTCCTTGAGGCGATTAGGATCAGAAAGGCTAGTATAGAATCTTAAGAGCAACAGGAATGAACCATGTAGTATAAAAATTTGTAAGTAGGAATGTTCAAACCAAAATCCAAAAACAAACAAACAAAAAAATTTCATGTTTGAATAACACCACATCAACATAAAAAACATGATTTAGGCAAAGAGAGGATTAGCTGCTATTTGATAAAGCTAAATTATTTCCATTCTCCATGCAGGAAACCTTGGAAATTGACATGCATTTATCACAGAATTACAATCTTGAGATTAATCCTTCAGCATGGATGCTGACCATGTCATACCTTGACAAGTGCCTAGATTTTTTTTTAAGCAGTGGTTTGTTTGCAAAACCAAAAACATGTTCTGCTCAAGTCTTTCATAGTAACCTTCTCCCTTTTTCTTCAAATGTGTTTTGCTCTGCTGTGACAGAAAAAAAAAGCAAACAACCCTCATCCAGGTTTTGGTAAGCAAAATAAACATAAATCTATCTATCTACCTATCTATATCAGAATGCAGATAAAAATAACAGCTGCATTTACCTCAGCAGCTAGTGGTATTTGCAGACTGGATTCTGACTGAAGAATTCCAAAGTACTTCTACCCATTTCAGTGGAGTTAGACAAAGCATGCACCATTAGAACAAATGGAATAACCTAGTCTGGAATTCCATATATTGAAATAAATAAAATCCAAACATATTAGCATCAATAAATAATATTTTAAGAAAAATAATTGCATTTAAGTCCCACTGCAAGCTTGAATGGCACAGCGCCACTTCTCTGGAGTTCAACTGTTCCCAGAAGCCCTAGATAATAAAGAGGAATGAAGATATCCAGGTGAGGTAAAGCACATAGTCTTTGAAATGCTATGTTATACTTTCTAGAAGAGTGAATTTACATTGTGTTTATATCTTGCATAAGCTGTACATACACTGTCAAATGCTGAAGTGACAATAACAACAAGAAGTTGACATTGGTTATTTCACTTGGAGCTTACATAATTTCTTTCACCTCATGGTATACGTGTTCTAAGAGAATCAAGATACTACAGAGAATGAGCTCCCATCAACTAGCCTGCAATCTTGCTAAAACAAAGAGACAGAACATGAGTTAGGAAAAAGCAGAGGTACAATTTATGGGCATTGGCATGGAATGCACACTTCTCCAAAATTAACTAGGCAAGCATAGGAATGATGGAATGTTGTCTTCTCTGAAGCTGGCACAGATGATTTCAGTTATTATGAAGACCAGATGGTCTCATTACTTTTCATCAGCTGTGTGGTAAGCCAGAACTTCCTCAAGGCTTCAAATGCTTTCTCTGTTACTGGCCTAGATCATGTAAACAGAGAAAGGCTTGGGATGCTTGATTTCAGGATTTCAGGTTATCTTGCTTCTTTGGTCACAGCAAGATACTCATGGATTCTGCTGATCTGATCAGAAATTCCAGTTCTGAAGGCATCTGGAGGTATTCCTTGGAATACCTCCAGATTCAGTGCAAATTTCCAAGTGTTCACAGTTATTTCAGGACTGGCTACATTCAGGTTCACAAGTCACAAGAACAAGCAAATTCACTGAAATTTAGCCTGTAAGCACAACATCAAGATCTTCAGGAAAAGGCTGCCCACATGCTTGACATCCATTAAGTGGTGCCTCATCCACTGCTTCAGAACATCACAAATACTCTCCTTTCTCCCTCATTGAGGAAAGAGGTGAGAAGAGATGTCATTTCACTGGGGAGTTTTTTGCAGCTTTCTGTTGGATGGGGTCTGTAGGCTCTTTCAAGATGAAGAATTGAAAAAAATGAGCTGTATTTAAAGTGATTCTAGTAGATTTTTTTACTATGACCATTGTTAAATAGATGATGAATCATGCCTGCTACTGATCACTTGTTTTCTGTCCACTCCTGAAAACACTTCAGCTATAACACATTTTATAAGATGATCTCTTTTTGCATATTTCCATATAAAACAGTGTACAAGTTTCTTTGTTTTATAAAAAACATACTATCAATCCAGAAAGAGTTTTAACTTTCTTATGCCAGTATAGAAGTGTAGTCAGTTGGTAAGAATTATTTCAATGTGAAAAATAAAACTGTGACAGAGTAGTCCAGATGGATCATTTTTATATGAAACAGGAAGGCCTATAGAGAAATAGGTTAAAATAATGAGTTTATAAATTAATAGTGATTGCTATATGTCCCTTGATAGCATGAAACTGTTAAAGGAAAAAACCAGCAACTTTCACATAATGGTAAAAATACTGCTAGTTACTTCCAAAACTCCTGCCTAGACACTCTGAATTTAATTTGTTTATACTTAAAGGACTCTACCAAACTGAAGATATGACTCAATGTACAAATTTCATAGATACCAGAGAAAATGATTCATTATGTTCACTATTTATATTGATTCTTTCAACTGCTCCTCCAGAGGCATATGCCTAATTCAGGTTGTGAAGAATGGCAGACTTTCTCAAATTAGAACAACACCAGAGTTTAGAAGTTTCTGTTAATTTTCTCAAGCCCAAAGAACTGACTTCCCTTCATAGATGGAATTGTTTATGTTATTAGCTAAACTTCAATAATGCCTAAAGTCTTGCCTCTCCATTTTGGTTTTTTGTTGGGTTTTCCTGTGATTTTTTGTTTCTTGGTTTTGGGTTTTTTTAGAAGTATTACAAGACGTTTGTAGGATGGACACTCAGTAAATGAGGATATCTTGAGAGGCTATATGAGATACTTGTTACACGCACACATTCTCTGTAAAATGTACTCCAAATGCTAATTCTCACCCATATACTCTTGTACACATATAGAGGTTACATGAATACAGACAAACATTACTACTAGGAAAATTTACCCATCATACTATAGCTATCCCAATGCATAGATATTTTTCAGTTGTAAAATCCTTAATCCTCACAGATAGATTATGAAAGAGGGAGCAGGAGAGGGAAAAGGAGAAGGGGAAGAGGAAATTATGGGGAAATGGAGTACCTCTAAAGAAACCAGTTCCACAAAGTCATAAACAGAGAAGACAAAAAGTGTTTAATTCAACACAAAGCCAACTTTTTCAATTGGGGAAGAAAAAAATCCTGGCAAGAAACAAGTCCCTAGTGCTTCAATTTTTCCCCGGATAATAACCATCAGATCCTGTGCTACTTCTTATGAGCACAATTTCCTCATTGTTAGCAGCTGTTCATTGGGTAGCATTGCACAACTGGCCAGGTGCATTACGAAGGGGATGAAGGAGGAGAGGGAGTTGTCTGCCTCCAAGCCATCAGATGGACTAATAATATTCTTCAATACAGCAGTAAATGGCCCACTTCCTAAGCTACACTTGAGTTTTACTGAATGTAAATAAATAGTAGACAGAAAAGGACACCCACAGTCCTGGATGAAGTCAGAAACCTTTGGGCATTTGTAGGGTTGTTTTTCTGCCCTCACTTCCCCAGAAGTTGGGAACTGCAAGATTATGTGAACTTTTTTTTTTTTTTTTCCCTCCTAGCTTCCTGAGGATTCCCAGGAAAGCCTCAGGGGACTGGGCCAGTCCTTCATCAGTTGTTTTGGAGGCAGGCAACCAGCTGGCTCACATGGAGCCCTGTCACACTATACACTGTGGCAACTGATATTAAAATGGACAAATAGAGAAGTTACACTGAAAGCTCTCTAAATTGATTGCTGTCAATTTATATTTTCAACTTCTCTGTGCACTACTTAAAAGAATTCTTGATGTGATGAACATTTATTTTTAGCAGTTTTTCCACATCAGTTCAAAAGCTACAATTGTTTTTGCACTGCTCTCACTTTATATTATTAAATGGATGATTCCACCATGACTTTGCACAGGAATAATCAATGGATACGAGTTCAAGCACATCTATAGTAATGGGAACTACTGAAATAATTGAACTTTAAAAAACACTTTATTAACAGTATATTGTCCTTACTACCCTGCGCAAAATATATAAGGCAGAAAAATTACTAGCAGCCACGAAAAGAATAATAAGAAGGATCAAAATACTTATGGTGTATGAAAACATGAACATATCTTAAATCTAAAGTCTTCTCTGTAATTGTTGAAATTCTAACATAGGCCTCATGTTTTTTGTTAATTTGAAACTAGCTGGTTTTTTACATTATAACTCAGTTGAAATAGCAAAGATATAAAAAAATCAGACTGAAACAGGCCACTTTGAAGGAAAAGTCTGAAAGCAAGATATAATCCTAAAGGTCTAATATCTAACACATAACATGATAAAAAATGAGCATGAAAAACCTGTTTTAACCCTGCTTTGACAAAGGATAATATATTCTGCAAGATCACTTGTGCTTGAAACACAAATGTGTATCAAAATCCAGTGAATTGGTTTCCTAACATTATGTTGTCTGCATAGACACACTTTCATACCTAGAAACCAAGAGCTAAATTGGGTGATTAGAGGATGAAACACATGGAGTCCCCCTTGCCATCCATACTGTCCCATGCATGTCTTGCTAATCTCTATCTACATGGATTCAGATTATAAAGTTCATAATATGCATATAAAATTGCACATACACAGTTTAAGATTGGTTTTACTGCTTTGATCTCTATGGAAAATAGAGAAGTACAAATAAAGACACCTACAAACTATTTCATAAGTAACGCAAGTTTTAAATAGAATCTGTCTTTACCACCACAAAATGCTACGTTTTCATATTTCATTCACCAAACCATGTGCAAAAATTTTATCTAAATAACATTTAAACAAACCTCTACCAAAAAAATGGGAAGTTTAAAAGAACAAATTTTTTTACCTGATATCCTGACTAAATTATTTTTGTTTGACTTCAAATATTTCTGTATTGAATTTTTATCACTTGTATTGTATTTTTGGTTGTTTTCCATCTTCTTATATGCATATTTAAACTACACCTTTCCACTGTTATAACTGAAACTTTCGGGCTGCTCACCTTTTTAGAAATCCCTAATAATGTTGCACTTGTGATGGGAACCAATAAACAGCTTTTAACAACAACTTAAGTGTTTGTGCTTTTAAGAAGTAGCTAAATATCTGACAGGTATTCCCTTGAGAAGTACTAAAACTGAGTAGTTCACTATTGTACTCGACTCAAATGCAGACAGATTTGTTACCAAGTACAAGAGAATGACAAGAAATAGTTTAACCCACTGTCTTCAACATAATTTACATGCTTGATTGTAGTTTTCCTATTTGAATACCTAAATGAACAGTCTAATTAAACATCTCAATTCGTGTTTGTATGGCCTAACTGGTGCTTCTGGATAAAGCAGACAAATCACAATACTTATGTCAGTAGGTGCTAACAACTACAAATTTACAACAATTTCTAAAGCCCAATCATAAAGATTATTCAACCTAAGGTTTCATTTTGGCTCTAAAAATCTTGTACCTCAAGGCATAAAGAATTTGATTTTTACTTTACTATAGACTACACAAGCCTTAATGGTTAATTTCACCCACTTATTACTTAAATTAGATCAGTCAAGTCTTTCCTTTTAGATCATGAAATGAGTAGAAATATTTATCTCAACCTAACCTATTTCTTCCAGTGGCCAAAGTGACTATATCCATCTTTTAATTGGACGGCTACTAAACACTACCTTTAAGCTCTAGATTTTTATAGAGATCTTACTCTATAAGATTGGTACGTTTTGCTTCCAGCAGGATACTGTCAGCCAGCTGCTGATCTTGATATTAGCACCTCATTTCTCTGAGTCCATAAACATGTACTTCAAGTTCCACTCACTCTGGGTTCTGGGGTGGTTACCAAAAAACCCAACAAGCAAGCAGACTACTGACTTAGCAAAGGAATGAGCATTAGTGATTGACAAGTCACTTACTTGAAACAGTCACATCCAGAGAGTAGTGGCCAATGGCTCAGCGTCCCAATGGACATCAGTGACCAGCGGTGTCAGGGGTCTGTATTGGGACCAGTGTTATTTTGTATCCTCATCAATGACACAGACAAAGGGAGCGAGTGCACCCGCAGGAAATTTGCCAGTGACACCGAGCTGAGTGATGCAGTTAGCACACCTGAGGAATGGGATACCATCCTCAGGGATCTGGGCAGGCTCAGAAAGTGGCCCCATGGGAACCCCATGGGGTTCAACAAGACCAGGGGCAAGGTTTTGCACCTGGGCTGGGGCAACTGCCAGTACCAACACAGGCTGCGGGACAGATCGAGAGCAGCCCTGGGGAGAAGGACCTGGGGGTGCTGGTGGATGGGAGGCTGGACATGACCCAGCCATGGGCACTCACAACCCAGAGAGACAAACATGTCCTGAGCTGCATCCAAAGCAGCGTGGCCAGCAGGGCAAGGGAGGGGATTCTGTCCCTCTGCTCCTCTCTGGTTGAGACCCCACCCAGAATACTGGGTCCAGCTTTGGGGACCTCAGCACAGGAAGGACATTGACCTGTTGGAGGAAGTCCAGAGGAGGATCACCAAGATGATTAGAAGGTTGGAACATCTCTCCTATGAAGAAAGACTGAGAGAATTGGGTTTGTTCAGCCTGGAGAAGATAAGGCAGCCTCTGGGTGATATAAATTCTGCCTTCCAGTACCTACAAAAAAGGTGGAGAGGGACTTTTTACAAGAGCATATAGTGACAGAACAAGAAAGAATGACTTAAAACTGAGTAGGCTTATGTTAGATATTAGGAAAAAATTCTTTACTGAGAGGGTGGTGAAGCACTGGAACAGAGAAGCTGTGGATGGCCCATCCTTGGAGGTGTTCAAGATCATGCTGGCTGGAGCTCAGATCAAGTTGGTCTAGTGTAAGGTATCCCTGTGCAGAGTGGGGGGTTGCAATTAGATGATCTTCAAGGTCTCTTCTAACCCATAACCCATGTTATGATAACATACTAGGAAATGAAAAGGAAGAAATGATCCCCAGACTTGCCTCTACGCTGTTCCCACTATCTATAGTTTCTCTGGATGAGTTCATCAGAGAAACCATTAAAGGAATAATTGCCAGATTGTGCTGATTTTTCATAAAAGACATATCCCAGAAAAATGTTTTAGTGTAAAATAAAATTTAAAAAAATAAAATTTGATATGGAGCTACTTGAGACCAGGTCCACCAAAGGATCGCTTTGATGATTAAGGGACTGGAGTACTCCTCATATGAGAAAAGGTTGAGAGTGCTGCAATTGTTTAGTCTGGAGAGAAGTCATATCAGGGTGAACATTTTCAATGAATATAAATCCCTGAAGGAAGGGTATAAAGAAGAGAACTATGGGCTCGTTTCAGTGGTGCTCAGTGACAGAAAAGAGGCAACAGGTACAAAGAGGAGGTGCTGTCTGAACATCAAGAAACACTTCTTTACTGTGACAGTGACTGAGCATTGAAACAGGATGTGGAATCTGCCACCTCTGATGGATATATTCAAATCCACCAAGACATTATGCAGGGAAACTGATTGCAGGTGATCCTTCTTTAGCACAGGGATTAGACCAGAGGACCTCAAAAAACCCCTTCCAACATCAGCCCTTCTGTGATTCTGTAACAGAATTCAAGAAAATGCTCAAATGGAGGTGGCAACACAAAGTGAAATAAAATGCCATTCAAAAAAGCCCAAATTTCTTGTTTCTGATACAGATACAACCTTTGCTGTAGCAAATGCACTCCAGATTTCTTGCTGCTAATGTCACACAGTCCCTTTTTCATGCTTCCTCAGGAAAGGCAGCCTAGTTGTGTAAGAAAGGGAGTAGATGAATTAGAGACTTAACTATCATTATTTCCCTCTTAGATCATCAGCTAAAATCTAGCTTAGATCCAAAATATTTTCAAATCATTGTGTTAGTGGTTGTTTTGTTATCTGTAATGAACATGACTTTAATAATAGTGCATGCTCTATACTGTATAGGAACAGTGACATAACTCTATTAAAAAGTTCTAATTTTCCCTGCAATTTAAACAAAATGCAATCTCCATCCTCTAGTTTCATGGTGTTTCAAAAAAGAAGTTGTGGCATCATAATATTACTCTCTGTCTAAGAGGAATACAAATGCAAGGCCAAAGTTGTACATGAGAAACAAAATACTGGCCAGTTATTGCCTTGGTCATGATTACATGCAATAGGTAACAATAAATGGAGGATCCTCAAAACAGCCTTTTAAAGTCTGAACAGGATCAAAAACATTTAAACTGTTCTAGTGGAATCTTTAAAACAGGATGTTACACTTAAGGTATAATGTAATGTGTTTGTCTTTCAAGGAGCAATTAATCACTGGATGCAGGAGTTAAGACCCAATCAAAACGGAAAGGTGTTTATTGCTGCAGCTGGTCATTAAATTATTTCTATAAAGCTTAAACACTGGGTTTTATTGTTTTTATTACAGATCCGCTCCTATAAAAAATACATTTAAACTTCCCTTTTTAGATTTTGTGGTTAATTTCTAGTGCTTCTGTTAACCAAAGAAAACCAAACCCAAAGGAACAGCATGTTTTTCTGTTATCAGTGATAATAGGAATCAGAAAGATAGAAAAACATATCACCTTGCATTCCAATATGTATACCTTTTATCTATGGGGGAAAACCCCCATGAATGATGGCAGTAACACAAAATAATCACAATTATTTTTTCATTGGTTGAGAATTCCTTTCATTCAAGACAGAGAGTTGATTAAAAAAAAAAATCTTGGTATATGGAGGTTCTTAAGAAGATTCCCAAGTACCCTTAAGATACTTGTACATGAAGTCCTTTTAATAAAGCATTTATTTCGGATAGACACCTTAGCTGGTAGTAAAGGAATGAAAGAAACTTCTCCGCTACCTTTAATCCTTCAAATGACTGTACTAAAGGAAACATCTACAAGGAAATATCCATGGGACAGCCATCCTCTTTACTGCATTATCAAAGTATTTGTTGTCTCAATTGCTTCAATGAAGTATTTTTAGCAGATGCAGGTGCTTTGCGGGATTATCTGTTTATACCAAGAGGACACACAGAGGCTCACAATTCTGATCTGAAGCAAAACCTATGCACTTCCCCAAGAGAAAAATCGAATCCCAAATTTCATCACCCTTGAACTGACTACCATGCTGAATGTCATAGAATTTTCACATAGGAAATAAAACCATAGAATGAGTGGGTGACATCTTAGGGAAGCAAATATGTAGTTTGAATGTTTTCTGAAAAAAATGAACAGGCTACAAAGGGCATGCTGAACTAATATAAGATACTGACTATATACCAATTTTGAAAAAACACTTGCTAACTGCTTTAAATGGCAGAGCCAATACTTTATGGCAATTGGGGACGACAAAATAATGTTTCTTGGAACGAGTCAAAAGTATTGAGGCAAAAGCTCACACCCTTTTTCCTGGTGCTGGGGCAAAGAACAGAACTCTTGTGATATGTGCACAGAGATGTTAGCAGACAAAGTTCAAAGTTCAAATATATCTGGTTGCAAACACATCAACAGCATAATATGTACACATTCTCTTAAGAAGCAGAAGTTACAAAGATTTGTTCAAGACCTTTCTAATGTGCTACATGCTTCCATTTAGCACATCAATCAAGAGGAATTAATTCCTGATAAATTCATATACAATTACTTCAATGCTTTCCCTATGGTATTAAATCCATATTTTTTTCCTTGAATGAAATTTGTTCTCAGTTGCAGCTAGAATTTAGAAAAATTACCCTTGAGTATTATCCTTCTAGAAATAGCTTTGTTACTTTGATTCATGAACAGTTTTTAAGGGTAGTAGATACACACATAAATCAGAATTACAAACTAGTACAGTTCATGATTTGAGATTTTGAGAAAAAAATATTCTGAGGCTGTCAAATTTCAGGGTGGAAATGGACAGTAATCCAACATTAAGAAAAGAGAAGTCAGCAAAGTCTTTTCTGCATTGCAAAAAACATGATTTTAGGATTTTGGAAACATTTTTTGGAGTATGAGGAAAACATTATATATTGGACATCATATTGCTTATGGGAAAAATAGAGTGGATTAAGCCACACCTGGTTAAAAATGGAAAAACTGTGTTTGAAATGTCTGCAGAGCTCATTAGTACCTTGATACCAAATGATTCAATGCTATCTTTGGCTTTGACTCAAGATGTTGTTCTGAGCATGGCAGCACAATAACAATCCAAAAAGCTCCACAGATGTATACTAGAAAATGATAGTGCTTCATTAATTACCAAAGTAAAAACTTGATAAACAGAGGCCCATTTTAGAAAATATAAAAGAAACAGACTGTTAAAACCAGATGGGAAATAGACTATAGTGGCCATTCATTACCTTTACACTTGCAACCAAGAGAGAGCATTGCCAAAACAGTTTGTTCATTTGTATAAGGAATTCTATGCTTGTATCACTGCATTCAGTTTTACTTAAAGTTCTTTATAACACATAGAGCATTTTTAAAAAAATCTGAGTAAATAATGCATAATCTAGGCAAAGACTTTGGTCAGCTTTATTAGCGCGATATCAATGGATTGATAATTGATGCCTATTTGCAATACATACAACACTACCCAGCTACTTGAACTTCTACTCACTGTATAAGGTAATGCTAAAAGCTTTACAACGTTGACCAGTAGCACTGCTTTCCCCCTCATCTTCTGCTTGTAAAAATAATATTCAAAGTTTAAGCTTTACAAGTTCGAAGTGCAATGGGGGGGGGGGGGTGTGTAGCTGGGGAGAAGTCTGTTACAAAAATAACAGAAAAACACTTGACTGCCATAGACCTGGAAATTGAAAATTTTACCACCCAATACTTTCCTTTATACCACAAAAATTCATGACATAAGGGACAGCTCTTTGGTTTCTCAACACAGCTACAGTAACAAGATAGGCCAGAGGAATTAAAACCCTAGTTATGTCTTTTAAACTGAATCACTAATGAATTACTTTCTGATAACCTCTTAATTAGACTCTCTAGTGCTAAAAGCCCATAGACTACTTCAAAACCAATTTTTCTAGTTTTCTTTTACTCACAGAGTATATCTCTATTTTTAACATCATTAAAAATGAACTGAGTTGACTGAATTATTTTTGTAAACTACCTCTAGAACTGTATGTTGAGACAGAGAATTGCTGTTAATTTCCCCTTGTACTATTCACTTTCTTTAAATTATTTTGATGCCTTCATTGATTTAGTCCTACATTTGGAAAGAAGAATAGACCTTGAAACTACTTAAGTCTTCTGTGTGTCAAAGTTAAACTATTAATGAACTACATTAATGAGAAGAAAATTGTCATATTTCTAAGCATATAATCTCCTAAATGCTCAAGGTTTTCCATATACATTTTTAGCCCATTTGGCTGTTCAGAATCATGTTCTTCCCACATTAAAGA
Source organism: Phylloscopus trochilus trochilus (assembly GCA_016584745.2). NCBI lineage: Eukaryota > Metazoa > Chordata > Aves > Passeriformes > Phylloscopidae > Phylloscopus > Phylloscopus trochilus. The sequence goes on along the minus strand of WQNJ02000546.1, from coordinate 53,327,649 downwards.
CTTTTCACTGTCAGAAAATACTGCCATGAATCTCAATACAAGTATTTCAATCATCTAACTCATACCTGAAAAGATATTAATTAAAGTAAGTCTAACAACAGCTGCTGCAGTTGGAAGAATATGTGGGCTATTTGCACCTAGTAATCTGTTTGAGACACTGAAGAGGGACTTGTCTTGATTTGAAAGACAGGTGTCTGCCAAAGAAGGGGGGAACCTCCCTTGGAATGGAAAATAATACCCCCTTCCCCCCAAATTACTACAACTTTCAACTTTGAAATTATGGGCCTTCAGGCCCCAGTGTTTCTGAATATATATACACACTGGAAATGTGTATATAACATCGGAAAAGGAATAAAAAAAGGAATAATTACTGGTATACAGGTAACAAGACAAACAACCACATTGCCAGCAAGAACAAACAGAACCAGGAACCCAGAGACAGCCTTCTCTGAGCTGCAAGCACTTTCCCCTTTGGTGCAGTTACGGTCACAGCCGGCAGGGGCGCTGGTGGCTCCTGGCCGGGCAGGGCAGGTGCAATGATTCCCCCGCAGCTGCAGGGGGCGCTGTGGCGTGAGCTCAGCTGCCTCTCCAGTGGTTAATGGCAGCGCTGCTGTGTGCAGTCCCTTTTACCATTAAAGGAATTTCCAACTGCCTTGCCCTGGAAAAGGGACCCCTCCCAGGTGTAGCAAAGGCTTCTCCCCCAGAGTTCCCTGCAAGCATTGTGTAATCTTCTCCTGGGGTTTCTCAAGCCCATCACCTCCCCATGGTATCCTCTTTCCCTATTTCCCCATTGGCTATGGTGTCCAATTTCTGTCTGCCCTATGGTCAATTGCCCCCTGCCCTGCCCTCTGTACCACCCACGAACCTGAGACACTATATAACTGAGAAAAACCACAGGATCACTCTCTTCGTCCTCACCCCTCCCTGGTTTGGGGTGGGGGGAATAAAAATGGATTCTCGAGCTTAAGAAAGAGACTTGTCCCATTTGCTTCCCTGCTGGCAGCTGAACCTCTCTGGATATGATGATCACTGTTGCATCATGCTGCAACACTGCTGGGGGAAGAGATTGAAAGGGGCCTCCATTACAAACGCATGGGGGACAGCCAATCCTGGTGCCCCTCCAGATGGCAAAATGGGCTGTAGCAGGAACCTCGGAGGAGCAGGCTGGAACGGCACAGGCAAGCAGATCCCAGGGTAGCAAACAAAAACTCTGAAGCCACAGCAGGAGCCATGGGGTATCTGGGGTGGCACAGTGTGTGCTTAAAGTGCAGCCCAAATGACCAAAGCAGCAGCAGAAAAGAGCGGGGCTGGACAGCGGCAGCTGGGCTCCCCCAAACAGCCAGGAGATGCTCACTTGGAACACCAAGGGAGGGGATGGGGTCCTGGGTTTTCCCCTTGCAGCACCTGAGTAGATAGTGAAGGTCCTTTCCAGTGAGATTGGGTGTTGGAAAAAAAAAGGTCCCAGTTCAATGGCCACTTTGCTACAGTGAGCAAAGCCTCACTCACTGTAGGAGAAGCAGTAAAGGCCTGACTCCACAATGGCGGTGAATTCTCCCTGCGGTAGCAGCAGTTCAACCATTTCCCTCTGGTACTGAGAGTGAGAGAGAGCGAGGAACTGAGCCCACACCCCTGAACACCCCAGCCAAAATCTCGCAATATCTCTGCACTTCCCAAGAGAAAGCCCCCTATCTAGGAGGGTAATGAACTGCACCCTTCCCCCAGCCACATCCTTTGTCTCTTAAGCATCGGTCATTCCCATCTCTGAGGCAACAAATAGGAGAAAATTCCCTGAGAGAAAGAAAAGGGAAAAAAAGGAAAACCCCTAACCTCTAACAGGCCTTGACTTGTTTTTGTTGTATCAATGTTCATAAAACATTATCATAAATATATTACTCTCAGATTTTGCTGTTTGAATCTGTGTTCCAGTTTTGGGAGTGACAGGGCCTAACAAAAAATATAGTTCCATTTCCTTCAATATAGGCCCTAAAACCTGTAATTCCATCTGTAGATTTTCTTCTTTCTGGAAAAGAGAGTTTCACGGGAAAATGCAAGCTTATATTCAGTCCAACATATGGAACTGCAGAATTTTTGTGCTTTCACTAAGAAAAAATGAGTTAAACAATACCAAGACATTTCGTCCAGATTTACTCCTGGGAAGCTACATATTTAACAAAAACAGCAAGTTAGCAAAGGTAAGATCTTGTAATGCTAAGCAGTTAATTAACCAGTTTCTGCCAAAACAAATTTTGAATGTTTTCTCCTCCAACTCATTATGGTTTATCCATATAGATTCTGGCAATTCTCATGGATCTAGCCAGAACTATCATACCAACCCAAATAAAAGGTGACTTCAAATATAAGGTGACTTCAGATAAAAGACTACCCTCATTTTTCAAAGACTACATAGAAAAAACAGCAAAATTTATTAATAAAAAGTAAATTTTCTCCTGGAACTTCTCAGACCATCTTCTCCAGCCTCAGCTTCCAAAGTCCCTCCTCTTCATGGTCAGCTTGGCTAGGCATGCTGATGGCTATCTGCACATGTGTTAATTGAGCTCTTCACATGCCGGGCCTGGACCAACCACACCAGTTGTGCATGATCACAGCTGGATCTGGATTTTGGCAGAGTAAAGAGATAAGGAAGGTGAACAGATGGACTAATTTGAAGTCCTCCAAGCAACATAGCAGACTACCAACATCTACCTTTCTTCAAAACCTTGAACTAAGTGGGCCTGGGCTGCTGCCTGCACTACCCCTGCCTGTGTGAGGCTGGGAAATTCAGAAGGCTCATCATGTAAGTAGAGTTTTAAAGGAGACCGGACAGTGAACTCCCAGAATCAGAGAATATTCTGAATTGAAGGGACCCACAAGTCCAACTGTTAAGTGACTGGCTAATACAGGGATGGAAACCCCATCACACAACCTTGGTTTGATAAGCACCATGTTCCAACCTGCTGGGTTAATCTCATTCAACTCATGCCTCATCAATACAGGAGTAAGTTGTGAGATAAAAATCTTCAGTTTTGCCTTTCAAGCAAGCTTCATAGAATTGTAACAGTACCACTAAAAGTAGTACTTCTACATTTTGCCAAGCACAGGACATGTTTTTCCTTCTTTTACTTCATAGTCTGCCCCCTCCCAAAGTACATCTAAGCAAGCATGGAATTACATCACTCCACTAATCTGTCGCTTCCAGATTCAATCTTTTAATCCTTGAGTTAAGTCCATTATAATTCTTTCATTAGTTACTCATTTGTTGTTTCCTTCATTTCTCTTCAGATCTATGACTCTTGTCTGAATTTTTATAAATGCCACAGTCATATTCTAGCTAAGGTAATACAATAACAATTCTGCACTTACTACCCATGTAATAACTACCAAGGTGAACTAACCTACAAAGACTAAGAAGCTTGCAAAATTAAATCCTCTAACTTTGGAAAAAAACAGAAATCAGTTCACAGACAGGTATATAAATGTATAAAAACCTCCTTGTACAGCACTATTTACCTCCTTATTACCAGTGCCAACTAAACTGTGAAGATAAATTCAAGACTTTGGATATGATCTTCCATATTCTCAGAATTCACTGAATATCTGTCAGGTATTCTGGTTATTGAGCCCGGCTTCTTTAGGATAATTGGCTGAAAATAGTAAAGTATACAATTAATATTTTCTAATATAAAGCTAATATCCTTTCTTGTGATCAGAATTTTCTAGGAAACACACAATCAGAAGTGATTTAATTTATCTATGGAATATAAAAATCAGCTGATCTCTGAGTGAAATCTGTGATTCCAAGGAGGCAATTCAATTTTTTAGATCCTACTATTTGCATATAAAGGGGAAAATTTCCACAAAGCAAGGACAAAGACTACTTGTTCATGAGCTTCCATAAAGATCCTGATCATGCCAAAGCCATTTCCCTTTACAGACAGGTGGGCTAACGCCTGGCAAACAGCAGGGAGGAGTAAACATTTTAGTTTTGGTATATGAACAATGTCAGTGATTTCTCAGATAGTATCTCGGAAATTTAATGACTACACTGTGGCCCAGAAATGAGCTGTAAGGAACAGCATTGAATCATTTCATCTTTAAATGCAGCAAGAACAAAGTCTAATAATTATCCACAGCAGCTTAAATTGAGAAAACCACAAATGAATTTGCCTTTTGAAAGTCAGGGGTAGGGCTAAGTAAAGTTGCAGCCAAAGGCTAAAAGAGTTAACTTAGGTCTCTGAATGTCAGACTCCTGCTTTCTAAGCACTGGTTCAGAGGTTTCAGATTCAAGCTGATGGCAGAAAAGCCAGCATGCTTTTATCAGACATTAGTGTTTATAGAAGCAATACAAAACAGGATTTTGTTAAATGTATATATTATGCCAGATCAAACTATAAACAGAACCATCTGTGTCCAAGTTCAGATCTCAGATACAGCAAGGAGATTTTTTGAATTGTGTGTTTCCTTTTTGACTTTTTAGATGCAGCTTTGTTTGAAATGGGGAAGGGATAATTTTCTTAACTTTTTATTCCTAAGCATCGATGCCAATAGTCCACTATAACAGCAATATCTTTTAAAATCACCCAGCTGAATAGCAAAAATTCTTTAGTAATTTCCCGGTATTGTTATACAGGGAGCTCTAAAAAATAAACTATAGTCATATAAATAGAGGCATGTAGTTTTAAGCATGCTACAAGCCATTCATGACATAAGTATTCAATTAAAACTGCTTTTATGAGCAATAATCACATTATGAAAAGGCAAACATGAACAGTTTTCGGATATAGCCATAATGCCTGCAAAATTAACCTTTAAAAAAAGCAGGTAAACAAAGTTCCGTCTCTGGGCTACTTAAATAAAAGATTTTTAAATTCTTTTGCTCCTGCCTCCAGGACACAAGGCACAGAAAGGAAAATTAAGAATTTTTTTATTATTATTTAAAAAATAAGGAAATTATTTGCCTTTATGCATTAATATTATCAAAAAACAATCTCAGTTTAACTAAAACTATTGATTACAATAAACATATTTCAGTTGTGGAAGTAATAGAACAGAGCCACTGTAGTTTCCAACAGTATAAATCTGGTTAACGGGCAACAGCATAGCACTTTAAAGAAGTAAGACAGAAACTTTTAGCTTTATAGGTGACCTCATATTTACTCTTGGGTTGCAAGTAATTTAGGATAAAATTTCACTCTATCTACCTCTCCTCTAGAAGTACATGTTGGTTTAAGACCCACTCTTAAATCCATAGAAGCCATTTATATTACACTGACAAAACATTTACAAAATAGCCAACAAAGTTTGAAAGGAACACCTCTTCCCCCATTCTCCTGACTCCTCTTTAGTCTCTGTTTTGAATTCTATTTCATTCTCAGGCCTATTTTATTTTCAGCTCATATCATGCAAACTCTGATTACCTATTGTAATTTCTCAAAAATAGAATGAAGTCAAGGCTGAAAAGAACTTACATAATATAGAGATGATCAGTATTTTATGAGATTAATTGGATGGAGTGATAAAGATAATTTCAGGAAAAAAAAATCTGGACCATAATATAAACATATTTTACAACATCTACAAAATATGTACAGTATACAATATAAACCAGAAACAAGTCCCCTGAAATTCAGTTGCTTAAGATGACCATGAAGGGCCAGCCCCTTATTTGTTAAAAGGCTTTTTCTAGTTTTTAGTATCATACATAGCATGAGCTGTGGTATCACACCTGCCAGCAAAGCTGCACTTGCTATTGCTGTGCCATTAAATAAAGCTTCTTGAGGCCACTGTTGGTACTCCATCCCTTAGTGAAGAGTGAATAAAATGTCAACTAGATTTTATCCCTAAATTTATTTCATTCTTCATTCTTCAGAGAGAAAAGATATAGAAACATAGTTTAAGGCACAAAACAGCATGAATAGATAAAGTGGATCTTTAACATTGACTTGAGGTGGGATATCTAGCAGTCTTGGACAAGCCTTTAACAAAAGCTTATTATTTACGTGCACATAGTTTAGCCAGTAAAGCTGAAGCTTTTCTGGGTCCTTGGATCACTTTTAAATGTGGCTCTTTTTATCATCTGTTCAACAGTGATAGTCTATATCCATCAATCCATCTTTTCTAGGCAATTTTAAAACCTCAAACTGAAAATTAGTTGGTCTCTTGATTTATCACAGGTTCTTCCACATACAGACAAGAATACAAAATCAGTAGAAACTATTAGGAGAATGAGGTATTCTTTCCTTAAATATATAATCAAGCACAAAGACTATAAAATTACAGGGGATACCATTTTCCTTTAGTCTTGAAATAAAGGGAATACCAATTCAACCTGACACCTTTCACACTTACCAATCCTGTTGTTTTCCTGCCCTACACCTGACCACTACTATTTCAGCAATGAAGAATAAACACACTCTTATGACATGCAGGTGACCAGATGTCCTTCATTGACATAACTGAAGCCCTCACCCAACACACGTGGTCACTACCAGTAGGTAGTGCTAATGAAACAAAATGTCAAGCCCATAGGTGGCAACACCATTTCAGGTCAAATCTACACCATGACAGTGAAACAAAGAAATTAAAATTTCTTCTGAACAAAGATGGAGCATGATATACTATCAAAGATTTAGGGCTTGAGGAATAAGGTCAGAAAGTGGCAAAATACGCAAAAGCAATTGCTCCCTCAGCTTACTTCAAAGAGTACGTCTTTATAGTGTTCCACTTAGTCCCTTTGAAAGGAAAACCACAAAATGGCTGCCTTTGAGAATAAAAGCATCCACATCGCATGCTAGAATGAAACACTTATGAAGTTTTACTGTCACTTCTTTTGCCAATGGCTTTTTTGTCAGAAAAAAATAAATCCAAAGTTCTTAACTCAAAGCAGTTTTAGTCTCTAGCAGGGTTTGTAACTGTACATATAATTAACCTCAAGAGGCTCAGAACACTCTGTGGTCCACAGTGGCTAAAAGCAGAAGAGATGCCACAATCAAACTACGAAAGCACATGCAATGCTGGCTATAGAAGAAATACAGCAAAGCATCAAGAACACACTGCCCTAGGGTAGGATCTGTTGAGAGATAGAAAAGGCAGGAAGGATGAAGTCTGCATTTGCCTGCACAATTCATAAGGGAATGCAGTAGCATGTATTTGTCCTTTCCTCCCTCTCTTAATTTGAACTGTTTCTAAATTTCAAAAAATGTAATCATTATCCCTTCAAAATTAGATGCATTTCCTGCTTCTATTAAAACAAGAAAGATCATTTGCAGAATACTAGAAGAAGGGTTGTTAAAGCACAACCAGAAGAAGAAAAGGTCAGATGCTTTACAAGAAAGTACATTATGAAATTTCCAGTATGATTTTACAAACTTTGTAGAATCCAAACATTTTCAACATAATCCAACCTTTTAATAATAATAAAATAACAATACTTAACCCCCTTTCGGGGGTTGAATAAATACACTAGAGTATTCAAGAGAATAATAAAAAGGGAATTTGGTTATTCCCAGTTTTGATCTTGAGTCTGAATCAGATAAAATGAATTTTTACATTTTAAGGGGTATTTCTGGGTTTCTTCAGGTGAATCTACTGATAAACAGTTCAGAGATTATATGGCAGAGTATCAGTTATTTTGCACATGCCCAGTTTTGTGATCTTATTTTATTTGAACACTGTTTTGTCTGTATTGCTTTGCAGATTTAATGTCATTTCAGCTTTTTTCAGGTTTTGGATATCTACATGAAAAACTACACTGCACAAGAGAGTGGAAGACCAAACAAGCCACAAAACTTCCAGTTTTTCACATAGACATTTAAAGTCAACATCCCTTACAGAGATCTACGTATGATTTCCCTCAGCTCTATACTCTGCAAACTCCTGTCATTGTTACAATCCCAGTATCAGGACCAGGCTATTGGGTGTGAGTCCATGACCCAACTACCTTTACTCCATACAGTCAAAAAAAAAAACCCAAATGCTCTCCTTTGCTGCCTTCAAAGCACCACAGGAGAGACACTACCACCTTGGAGATAACCTCATGTGTTCTACAAGATAGTAGCTTTTTGCTTTGTTAGACTGGTTTGACAAAAATGCACAGATCTCTGAGGTTTATTGGGGTTGCACAGCTTGAAAGAGTCATCTGATGCATAAAACAAACATTGAACATGCAGAGGAGCAGCAACAGGTTACCATGGTGCAGGAAGAGAGGATTATATGGTATTCATTTGGAGGAGGAAAGAGAGTGGGGAAATAACGTTTCATTACAAGTATTTTGTTCAAATTAGCCAAACTACCTTCTTCATTCAACCAATTACTTTTTGAATATTAGCTCATAAAATAAAGCACTCCTCCTTTATATTTCTCTATTTATGATACAAATGAGGATAGCTGGAGATTTTGAGCAGAAAAAAAAAAAAAAAGAAAGAAATCTTAACCAAAATGTGACCTTAGCAGATGCAATTCAATCTGATTTCCACTATGTTAGCCTATGGATGCTTATGCAACTGCATAGCACAGCAACTAAGAGACAAAACAATGGAAGTTGTAAAGCTTTATTTATTGCTATTCCCAAAACATTCAATCACCATCATGCTTCAACTGCCAAATCTAAATTAGAGAGGTTGTTTGTTTTTTTTTAAAGTACTCTTCAGGGGAACATTAGAGCTCAATAGAGAGGTGCAAGCTCAAGGAGACGGAGTGTCTGGCTAGAGACCAACTCACCTAGAAGCCCAGACCAAGTGGACCCATATGGATAGCTTTCAGAAAATTTTAAGTGGTTTCAAGTAGAAAGATTCCTTCCCTTCCATGTTCAGCCTCCTTTTTTTGGCATTAGTAATTAAACTGTACTTACTGCTATTAGCAAATTACAGAAACTTCCACCAGAATCTAAACAATTTTCATATAATCTAATCACTTCATTTATTCATGTTTATCCAGAATTTCCCTCCTCTTTTGATTGCTATGTAATATTACAAAGCATAACAAAAGCTGATTTGCTACTAATTAAGTAGACCAGGGCAGCATATTAAGCTCCTCTTCCAAAAACATAAGGAAAAATACATCAAATCTCAGTCTAAAGGTTTAAAGCAATTAGTAAAGCAAATGGTCAAAAAGATTACCACTGGAGGTTTTTTATGTGCTACATCTACAAATTGCATTTGAAACATTCAATAATTTGCACTTTCGCTAACATAACTATTATATACAGCATTTGGCAACTAAGTTCTAAATCTGTGCTAGTGATCAATAGTACACTTAAACTCTTACAAAAAAAAATGGCACAAGGCACACCTTCATAATTTGTGAAGCTTTCTTTCCCTCTATTTTCTTACTCAGCATGCAACTGTGCACTGCTTTTCTTTTCTCTTATCGAGCTAATTGACACATGCAGGACATTGTTCAAACTGTTAATACCAAAATCACATAGAGTACCTTCCAAAAGCCAGGATTTATCATAGATATCCATTGTAGAGGAAATTGCTCATTTACTTTGGTTGTAAATTTTCTTTTTCCCCATCAGTACTTTGCAGACGAAATAAATTTGGGAATTAAATTATATAAAACCATTACATGCTCTCTGATCTATCTTTTGCATAAAATGAGAAGTAATCATTTTCATGCTTCCTAAAAATGTGTTTACTTTATAAAAATTAAAAAAAAATTATAAGGAGAATGAGACAATGATAGCTATTAAAAAAAACTAAACAAATTAAAACAAAACAAAACCCAACCCACCAACTAATCCCCTTTCTAGTGAATTTGAGAGGCCTTTACTTCAAGAAATTAGTATCTTCTCTGACACAAATTTTATCTAATACTATAGCATTATATACAAATATGAATAATTATGTAAGTGTAAATTCTAAAAACACAACATAGGAATGAAATACTGTATCTATTTTCCAAAGAGAAAACTATTTCACAGAAGTTGTTCATCACAAAGAATAATATTTTTGCAATACAGTTGCTCATAATGTCAGTTAACTTATTGAAAAAACACAGTGAAGACTAAATACTCTACCAGTGGTACCTGTTTAATGATATGAGCCAACCCTAGAATCATGCTTAGCACTTATTTTACATTTCCTCCCATCACAACACAAAAATTTCTAAACTGACACATCTTCAGTTAGCATCTCATCATAAATTAACCTCAATATGCTCCTTCTTATGTTAACTAACACACCTTTTTACCTTTTGGGATGCACTGTTAAGTGAATTTCCTAATGTCAAACAGTACATCAACCTCAAAACCGAATTGGAACCCATAATATTCCTGGACAGATTTATGCTTGATCCCTCAGATACCACAATCCTCTACACAGCATGCAGTAAAGACCTGTCTGCATGGTTAAGCTGGAAAATAAACCCCTCCAGAAAGGAAAAAAATAAAATAGCCATTAAGAGAATGGGAGAAGGGAGCAGGATGCAAACCCAGTGGAAGTTGGACTATGATTCAAAATGAGGCAACCTCTCCTCTCCTTCCCCTAAAAGAGTGTTACTGATAAAAACATTGCACAGACATACATATTAGGATGAAGTCCTTGTTATCATTTATGCATTTAAAATTCTCAAACCATGCAGCCAAAAGGAGAAAAGCAAAAATAGAACAAACAGGGCAACCCCCATGACATATCCTGATGGCGATGGATGAACAATGAACTGAATACTTCCAGCTGCACAGGACAGGAGCATCATCTCCACACTGTGTGATGTATTAGCAAAAAGCCAAGCAGAGGTTTCTCATTTCAGTCCAGAGTTAGACAGTCAATTCCATTCTTTGAGAAAGTGATTTTCATAGGAAAGCAGATTTAAAAGTCTAAATTCAAGTACAGTAAAAGAATAAAACAAAATGTAAAAAAACAGTTCAAAATCAATCACTGCTTGACAGAGTTGTCACAACACACTCTCTCTCTTTATTTTCTTAATGACATGAACCAAGAACCCAATTCTCTGCTGAATATTTTTGATTCACTTGCATACTGCTTGCATTTTCTTTATCCAACAGAAAGGTATACTATAAAGTTGAATGAGACTTGGGTATTTTTATTCCCCGATCACTCCTTCTGCCAATTTTTTTGTACTCTCTCATTTTGCTTCAAGCCTCAGATGCAAGAAAACTTAAAAATAAACTGTAAACCCCAAATTGAAAACACCATGTTTTACTACATTAACAATCAATCAGTGATACTTGGCACAATTCTAGTTCACAGCAGTTTAACCTCGCTGGTTTAAATACTGGTCACATTGTAGAAAAGAAACCAAACACACCAGAACCAAACAAAACCAAAAAAATCCACACCAGCAAAGAAAATTTTGAAATATCCTGTATCTTCACAGTATCTTTAAATTGCAGAAAAATATAAGCAATATTTTACTGTAACACAAGAGATACCATTTTTTATCCTGACTACCATTCAAATGGTGTAAAGCCATTTCAGTGCCCCTCTGCTTCCATTTCCTGTACATAGGGAAACTGACACTTATCTCTTCAGCAAAAAAGCTCCAAGATGCACTTGATACAAAATGCTAGGGAATGGATGAATTATAGAGTTGGTTACTTCATTTTAAAATAGACATAGACAGAAAAAAACAGTCAAGTGGGCAACTGTGAACAAACATTTGATCATTAGAAAAATTAGTACACTATGCACTTCCAAATTTGTCCTTGAAATTGTCTTACAATAACTGCCCATGGTTTTGGTTAACTTAGCAATACTTTATGACTTCTTGATATGACTTCTTCTTGGAAGCTTTAAAAATTCGGTTACTGAGTTCACAACCATGACCAAGAAAAAGATGTTCTTAAATTTAAGGTTGACACAACTGCATACAGGTAATTTTTCCTTCTTTTTGTGACTTTTGTATATACCGTTCTAGATACAAGAAAACAAATCAATGTCAAGCTCTTCAGAAGGGAAAGTGAGGCACTGAGTACAAACACTCGTTCTGCTCTCACCACCAGCTGGGACAGCTACATTTCCCATGTGGTAAGTGTTATCCAATGGCAGTTATCAACAACAGAAATTCCCTTGTCTTTTGTTGCTCTTCAATAACTGTAATCTGAATACCAACTAGGCAAAGTAAATTGAAATATTTCTTACTGATTGACATATTTGACTGCATGTCAAAAGCAAAAAAATGGTGGAGGGAACTGCATCTTTTTGGAACCATGGATAAAACATGTCCCATTACAAGAGTAATATACTTTACTATAAGCATTTCCCTCTTTTTAATTTTTTTTTCTTCCAGTAGTAAGGATCTTAAGGGCAACATGTTGCCCATAGGGACCATTTGCCCCAAAGCATCTTTCCTCTGAATGTGTCTGTCTTTTAATCTGCAACACTGTTTTGAGTGCAAACTAAAATTTTGAGAAACAGGATGTTAGCTCTTACTGACTTTAGCAGGGACTGCCAATGTTTTCTCCTGAAACTAATTTTATTAGTTCGCCTAATAAAACCATCACCTTTTCCTCTGAAGCTCATCTCTGAAAGTGAAGTACTCAGCCTCTTTCAGATGCCTTTGAACTACCTTAACTCAGTAGATACTTAGATAAACACTTTTTGCTCTTCCACAGATGACCTACCACCTGAATCTTCTAAACTTTAGGGACAAATATATATGAAGACATATTTCTACCAAGTACCTAGGACTGATAACAGTTCATGTCTACTCCTGTATACCTTAACTTTTTATTGATCCTTTTCTCCAGTTTGTCCAGAGACAGATAGTACAATCTTGGACAGACGCTCAAATGAGACACTAGCAGCAACGTTCAACTGTGTAGGAGAACATGTAAGGCTTCTACATCAAGTCTTACTCTTTCTGGAAAGATGACACAATAGCAATTTATTAAAAAAAAAAAATTATCAGGCTTTCATTAACATATTGCACATTCTTATACTCAGCAGCAAAGAGAAAAAAATTCTACTATAGCACATATCAAGTCCTAATAATAAAAGGCAAGTAGAGAAATTTACTTTTATAAATATATATATACACAGATATGTAGACATATATAAATACATACATATGTACACATAATATATATAAGAAGTAAGCAGTAGTAATTGCTATTCCCAGGATGAACACAAAGGAAAAAAATAAATATAAAAAGAAATAACAACTTCCCCACAAAAATGCCTTTCTATGGCTTTCACATTACCTAGATCCATCTGTCAAAGCATATTCTGCAATAGTTGTGTAACTGAAACATCAGAAATTATGGCTCTGATTCAGGAAAGACTTAGTCCATCCCTCTTCAGTTAAACATTTAAGTATTTTAAGTACATGCTGAAAGTCTTATTGAAGTTATGGACTTGCCCAAGCAATTTTCTTAAATGGAAAATGTTGACTTGAGTGTAGCTTATATGAACACATTTACTTTTGTGAATTAATGTCCCCTCTCATCTAAAAACAAGATCATGAATAACACACAAGACTGGGGATCAGTGATGACAATACAGCAAGTGTCAGAGGAAACAGGAGAGATTTGTCTTGATAATCTGCAACCAGTGCCAAAAGTGACAGATGCTGGACTTTACATAAATGCAACAGAAATTAGAGAATGTTTAAGGTACTGATGACTTCAGCCTCCAAAAGAGTGAAACTCCCAGTGCAGCTAAACATACCTTATTTTTAAACTATCTCGGGCAAAAATAGTACCTGACCAGGGTGTATGGTGCCTCTACAATTTAAGATAGAACTGATGTACATTGAAATTGCTTCCTGAAAGCTGAAACCCAAATATTAAGGAGTGGGTAAACATTGAGTTGACAGCTGTGGAACTGCATCATATATGCCACCAATGTAAGATCTATTATCAGAGCAACACCTTTCATATTTAAAATGCAGTACACTGTAGCAATGAAGATTCACAGGTAATAAGTTCAAAGTGGAAAAATGCTCAAGTTACCCTTTAGGCAAAATATAGTACATGTGAAGGAAAGGGAAAAGGCCACAGCAAAACAAGGCCCATTACATGACTTGGAATCTGTGCCAAAAACTATTGTGGATGGGGAGTCACAATATAAGCAGTGACAATAACTTTTTATATTGCAGCCTTGGAGCTGCCCATTTCAAGGATGCCAGGTTCAGCACGCCATTAAACCTCCAAAGAAAAGCTTACAAGAGGAGAAAATGACAAAAATCCATCCTGGTACCTGAAAAACTGATCTCTTCTTTAAAACAATAATTTAAGTCTAGTTATTTTGCATTTATTAAAAAAAAAATAGAAAAGCACAGGTTTGTCCTCTGTCTCTTTATTCTAACCACCGAAAAAACCCAAAAAACCAGTGTATGATAATAATAAATTAAACTATAAACAAACCCATTTCATGGATTTACTTTTAGTCAAATATGAAGTAGCTTCCATGCTTGAGAAAGAAATAAAACTTCCTTTACTCAAAAACTTCCAAAATTCTGTGAAAGAAATTTTAGCATTCATCAGTGTGAATTCTTATCTTCAAAATATACTATTAAGACAGCTCCCCGTTAGCAATCAGCAAGATAATATGTGTATACAAATTAAAAGAAAAGAGATGACCAAGACTGATGTAACAACACAGACATTAGCAAGCTAGAAGAAAATGGAGTGCTGCCTCCTTTCATAGGCATTTTGTCATTCCAATCTATATGTGCATCTGTAGATTAGATGCTGCTCATGGCAGCATCAGGAGAGGAATATTATGAAACAATCATCTTTGAACAGGTTACCTTAGAAACAAACTTGAGGAAAAAGCTGAGGCAGAATTCTTCACTAAAAAGCTGTAGTTCACATTCTGCTTCACACCTGGTCTAGTCAAAATATGCTCAAGGCAGAACCAAGCACTGCTGTCTCCCTAGGTTTTTATCTTGTACATGACAGAGGGTCAAGAATGACAGTTAGCTAAAATCAGAAAAAGTGGAAATAATATCCAGGCCCCAGCTCCAACATCCCACAGGAACCTATCAATGAGAAATGCAGAATAGGGCTCTGCTTTACTGCTCTGCCAGTGTAAGGCTCCAGGCACAGCAGTGGGAAGGTTGCAAGACGGCAAAGGAGCAACAAGACTTAATTTCTGCCAGTCAATGTACTCTCTTATGGCAAGTCTTCTGAGAGGGAAGTGGATAAAGCATCAACAGAAAGACTCTTGGTACCCTCACAATTCAATGGGATAAAACAGCTCCTACTAGGCTTGGCAGTTCTCTCTACTTCCATTTCCCAGTGCCATAATCTATATGACCAGTCCAGCTAAAGTTGGTCTCCATGTACTGGAAAAGCATGTAGAGAGGAGTGGGGGCTGCAATTCAATTGTGAACCTTGAGTAAGGGCTATATTAAAAGACCAACATCACTACAAGAAATTTTACTGTAGCTCTTTCATGCCAGTTACATGATGCAAATGTACATTTTGAACTTTGCTGTCTGGGAAAGGGTGGGGAAATGATTTTGTAAACAGCTGCATTTTCCAATTCATCTACCAACCAACTTGTTCTCCAAGGCTGGCTCTGTTACAGCAGTCATCATTTTACACTCACTGGGAGTATGCCTAAGCATACACATGCACATACATGTTTGAATGCATGCACACACTAAAGTTATCATGCATGTGTAAATTTCATTCTATATTTATTCATTTGCTGTAAGCACCATTGCTAATGGAAA
Source organism: Phylloscopus trochilus trochilus (assembly GCA_016584745.2). Taxonomy (NCBI): domain Eukaryota; kingdom Metazoa; phylum Chordata; class Aves; order Passeriformes; family Phylloscopidae; genus Phylloscopus; species Phylloscopus trochilus. The sequence goes on along the minus strand of WQNJ02000546.1, from coordinate 53,312,010 downwards.
ATAGACAGTCTCCTTCTTAAGAGAATGATTAGGACCACATGTTTCACTGACTCTTATGTCAAAGTCCTTGTCGATACTTTTGAAAGCAAATTACTAACAGCATACTAAACTTATTTCCCTGGTGAAAACCACTGGCTACTAACTTAGTAAAGATGAATACGTTTGTCCCTAACCATGCAAGTAATCATCGTACAAAGCCAGAGGCCTAACATGAGTAGGTATGGGGCAGATGAGAGCAAGGTTCATATACAATAGTAACATACTCTATAACCAAATGACTTTGTTTATCTGAGAAATTCAGTATTACATCACTTCTCCTAAAGAGAATATAAACAGGACATTTTTGAAGAAACAGTTACTTAATGTGCAACTTGTCACCACTATCAGTTTTAACATAATAAAATACATGTGGAAAATCCCTTGAAGCAAACCTTCTGCAAAGCAGATTCTTGCCTAGTCTGGGTCAGAGGGTGTGTATGTCTATGAAGGAAATGCTATCTCTCTCTCTTTCACACACCCACTCGGTGTGGGTCATACAGCAGAGCTCACTGCTGTGATGTTTCTGCTGTATGCGTGGCATCAGCTCCTGGAGGTAAAGAAATCACCATCCTTTCTTAGGGACCATCTGGGCCTTGTAAAGAAAACCAACAAATCACAGTTCAACATATTAAATAGCAGCACTCATTTCAGCCACAGACCTCTAAAGTGTTTGGCAGACAGTGAATAAAGCATGTTTCAGCAAGGTAAATATTACTCTCCATATTTTGTAAGTATGGAAAACACAGCACTACCTAGCTGAATAATTTATCCAAGGTCACTCTGAAAAAACACAGAACCGACAAACATTATGATCAACCTCCAGACTCTACTTTTGGAACCACCAGACTTCAATTATTATGTTTAGATGGATGTTTGTACAATCTTATCTGGAAAGGTATGAAGCATTTCTGGAGGATAAAGCCCTTCAGTTTCTCTTTGACTCAGTGTGCAATATTGGTACTAATATGCCAGGAGTGGGCAAGCCAGAGCAATTTGCTCCAGATTCCATTTTAAAAGGATAAAAGAATTTTTCCAGTAAATGTATCATAACACTTCTCCAGCTCCTGGGTATTTGTTGTGTAGAACACTGAAGAACTCTTTATGTGCTAATCACATTTTCTATAGCTAAGCAAACTTCAGCCTAGCCTGATAAACACCTCCTAGCACAGCTCTGTCAAGATTTTTACTTTTATGCACCACTTTTATGCAATACCTTCATCCTGTCAGCAAAGGTTGATAACTTTTCCAAATTGTGAGATGCAGAAACACCAAAAATTAATGAGCAGGCAACCATTCTACTCTTATTGATTTTAATACCCTTAAAACCAGAGTTCTGAATAAAGGATACTATCTTTAAGCCACTCTAGTATTTTATCCCTTATGGCATCGCAAATCTTGAAACTGTTGAAATCATTCTGAGCCATTCTAATTGTTCTCAAAGGTTATGACAGAAACAGAATAATCTGTACCATTTCTTTAATCAAAAAAATATATAGCTGAATAATAAGAGCAGTAGAGGAAACAGATGAGATATACAGAGATGTAAATTCTCCATTTACATACAGCAAGTAAGTAATTTAATGCAATTACAAAATTATTGTTGCACATTTGACATTTATTATACAGTAGAATCTCTCACATCACTAGCAAAGAGAATTATAGGTGAGCAGCAGCAATGGGTTAATAAAAGATGGTATGCTGTTAGATAAAGCTTTTACAGGTTTGCATCTGAAAGTCATAACATAACCTTTTATTTCATGTGTCACTGTGACAGAAGGTTTTCAAGGCACAGTTCTTTAAATTGCAAGATGTTAAACAGATGTACTGTACAGCCTTCCAGATTTAAATCATGAGAACTGCATCTGCAGCCTATGTGTTGTATTTCCATTTTTTCCCTTATCAGCTCTGGATGCATTAAATAACAGTCTGGTTTATGCACCTTTTTTTTTCCCTCTTTTTTTTCCCAATACAGTGGACCCTTTTTTTTTTTTTTTTTTTTTTTTTTTTTTTTTTTTTTTTTTTTTTTGTGTGTGTGTGTGTGTGTGTGTGTGTGTCAGACATAAAAAAAAAAGAGCTACTCAGAAATATATCTGTTGGGCAGGGAAATATCTTTCTCCTTATTCTGCAGGTGCTGGCAAACTGATCCAATTTCTTAGTGTAAAAAAATCACCCACTGCAGAAAAAGGCAGAAGTGATACCAGTAAAAGAAAAAAATAAAAAGCAGACCTGCTGAAATTTCAGCTTGAACATGCCTCTAAATTACTGAAACATTGACAGTCCTCTACCATCTCCATTTTAAGTGTTACCTGCACTCTAACAATCTGCTATTAAGAATCATTTGCAAAGTCTTACAATTTGGCTTTAATGCCTACCCAGAAGCCACTGCTTGTGTCTTTGAAGCAATGAATGCAATCATACTTTAAATACATCATTAGTAGATCATCGCAGACCTCTAGTAGTCTTCTGGTCCAATTTTTCCCTGTAAAGTAGAGGCTGTTCAGGATCTTGCTCAGGCAGGTATTGACTGTCTCTAAGCATGAGGATTTCATAGCGTATCTGATCTAAAACCTAACTAAAAACACTGCAAAACTTTTCTTCCTTATATAAAACCAGAGTTTTCTTTGCTGCAACTTACACACATTGCCTGTTATCTCGTCGACATGCACTTATGTTGACTTATGTGCTATGACTTAGTTAATTAGTGCAACAAGGAATTGGTATTTCTCACAAGGGCACACTGCTGACTCTTGTTCAGCTTGCTGTCAATGAAGATCTTTGAGTCTTTATGCGTAAATCTGCACTCTATCCAGTCAATCCCTAAGCTATAATACTGCCTGAGGCTTTTCTGTCTCAGGTGCAGGACCCTATACTTGCTTTACTTGGACTTCGTGAGGTTCTTGCTAAACCACTTGTCCAGCCTGTGAAAGTCCCCCTGAATAGCAGCTACACTCCAACACATCAACTTCTCTCCCCAATTTGGTGTCACTTGCAGACATGCTGAGGTTCACTCAGTCCCCTGTCCAAGTTATTAATGAGGAGTTTAAACAATTTTGGCCCCAGTAGGGACCCCAGGGAAACAGACAGTATTTTACATACCACTGGGTTTACAAAGGCTGAACTCACAAACTACATTGTATGATCCATGCAACTCTGCATGAAATAAAAGAAGTTTCCAATTAATAAAAATATGTAAATTCACTAAATTGGACAAATAATTTTGTGCTAGTAGGCATAGTACAATGGCTAGAACTTTCACTATATTATAATGGCAATGGCATTTGCGCAATTTGCATTGATGCATATCCTTTAATTAACATTGCTGGTATTGTTCCTAGGTATTCAGTGCTACAGAGAAATGTGGCATGTAAATGAATGATGGAAGCACACCCCTTGATCCAGAAAATGTTTAAAATCTCAATAAAATACACTAGAAAAAATTACAGCACAATGTATCAGCTATCACATCACAGAATTGAGCGCATCTAGATATTAAAATTGCAATTTCTGCAAAAAATAGGCAATATACATACTTACAGATACACATATATCTATAAAAAGGCCCAATGAATTTGAATTGCTAATAGCAGCAAGAGGAACAGACAGTATTTCCAGCAGAGGGAAAGACACTAGGCATATGGGGATGAACATCACAGTAAACAATTCCAAGAAAAAAAGGCAACCCAGCAACACCACCTAGATTTTCATCCATGCAGAACACAGGCAAACCCATTTGAGGCAGGCAGTCACAACAGAAACAAAAAAAATTAAAGGCAATCCTTTATGGGGGAAGAATGTATGAAATTCAATAATGAAATGGAAACTATTAAACATTGTCAAGTGTAGACTAGTAAAGTGTAAAAACAAAAGCATGAATAATCACACTGTTGTGAATGCAACATTGCACAAGAAGCATGCTGGTTGATGGATTGCGGTCAAAAATGTTCAGCACCTTTCAGATTCAACTCCCTGGAGTTGTTTGAGTTTAGGAAAAGGCAAAAGTAAGTGCAAGCAGAAGAAGATTCCATCTTGTTCTGAAAAGAGCATATATAAATTGTAGCTATCTCTTTCTTGACACTTACCTTATTTAGCAACAAGAAAATATATTCCAAACCTTTGCTATGCTTAGCTGCTCATAGAACACTCCTTGCAGAAATGACTGATTCTCAGGTCTTTAAAAGCAAGAAAATGCACAAATCAAGACTCAACTGTTGCCATTGTATGCAAAGCTGTATTAAATTTTTATTAAATTTGTATTAAAGCTGGAGCTTTAAATTAGCAACTTACTGGAGACAACCAACTTCACCCAATCTATGAAGAACCTTCTGCCTAAAAATTAGTATAGATGAAATAAAGGTGTTCCTATTCTGCCTTCTGCTGTTACTCATCATTATGATTTTCTTGATTTATGGCAGTATAAAACAGTTTAGAAAAAAATAGAGAAGTGTCTTCAAATGTGTAAGACATTTAACTGAGTTTAAGTCAAGTGTTAAAAAAAAAATCAGCTGTTCCAAAAGCATGTATTACTTCCACAATACAAAAATGGGACTATGAAGTTAGATCTTCCAGTCAAGAGTCAAATTTTCCTTAAAAATTTGTGATTTAAAAGTAACATTTTACCAAAAATCTAGAATTTTTCATAAACTTTCCAAAGAATATGGAAAGTCAGAATGCTCATAAATATATTTGTGGCAATAAGCAAGCTAGATTTTTTTTAAGATATAAACTTTATATTTGGCATGAAGTTACTTTTAAAGTTTCTAAGTACCAGAGCCACATGAATAATTGATAACCAACCTCAGATCTCCTCAGTAAGAAGAAAAAGATTTCATTTGTATGAGATGCATGAGTTCTAATTGAACTAAAGACAACATTTTATATATCTCTGCTGTGAGCTACTTCCAGAGTCCTTTGACAGACCCTCTTCCTGCTACACTTGTCTAAAGTAGCTGCTGGGGATCTTGCAGTTTTCAGCTGTTTGGTAGGCAGCTCACTGGGTCAGAAAAATAGATTACTTGGATTAATTTAACCTCATCATTACTCTTTAAGCAAAAAACAAACAAACAGAACAAAACACCTTAATAGAACCAAACTCATAACAGAATATCATAACATTTATGCTAGTGAGCATCTTTCCGAGTGAAGGAAAACATTTCTTCAGATCTTACTTTTGATCCAGAAGTAAGTTACACAGTATATTAAAAAAAATTCTTGATTGCCTCCTTACTACTTTATTCACATTTAAACTTCTGACAATATATAAAATTACTTCATGAATTTGATATAAATTACAAATAATTTTATCTCTCCCAGAACCATACTTCTAGTGATTGCTTCACTAAAAAGGTTAGTCCCATTCTATTTAGCATAATTTTTGTCTGAAGAAGTAAAAGCCTAAAACAGAGAATATAAAAGGGAAAAATAAAATAAAAAATAAAAAATAAAAATAAAAAAAAAAAAAAAAAGGAAAAAAAGAGGAGGGAGGGGGAACTCAACAACCTTCTTTTAAGCTGTGTTTTCCTAACAGGAGCAACAGTCAGGCCATAACATTAGTTTTTCAAGAAAGCAGTAAAGAAATGTTTATCTGTCAAATACTTCTCTGCTAAGAAAAGTATATATCAGCATGAGACTACACACATTTGGAAAAATCCTTTGCTTTGGTAACAGAAAACATTGTTAGGTCAGCAAATAAGCTTAGTCTTTTACTCTACTGAGAACAGCTGCAATGGCTCCAACACAGGAGACTGAGAAGGGAGAACTTCACTGTTTAACTCAATCAACTAAAACATGCAGGCACTAAACAGAGAAAACATGATGAATATTATCAGCTACTGCAATCTCCCTACACACTTTTAATACTTTCTGTAACCTCTCTGGAGACTTTGGGAAAATCCTAAAATTAAACATGAAACAGGAATTTGGGGCACAATACCTTTGAGGAGATCATAACCTATTTCATAAGCATAAATAAGAAGATGGAGGTTTTCTAAGAGCAAGTCTCGCATTATCCCCTCTCATCATTTCTAATCCAGTTAAATCAAGCTGCAATTATTTTACATGCAATTTTTGACTCAAAACATCAGGTAAGTCTTATTAGTAACCACACAGAGCAGCAGGCAAGATTCCTCTGCAGTAAGACTATATTCTCTTATTCTATAATTGGTAAAATAAATCCTAATTGCACTATATACATATAAATTTCAAGCCTTTAATTGATATGTATAGATTTCATACTTTGGTATAATATCTATTTCTTCCCATTTAATTGGAAAACATGTACAAAAAGCCGTAAAAAAACATTCCTAACACAAATCTAGGAAAAACACCTCTATTACAAAAACCAAAAATCTGTTTAAGAATTCTGTTACTTCTGTTGTGATCTGCTGAGAAGACAAGACAGAGTAATTAGCACTAAATTCTCCACACCCCCTCTAGTAAAGTAGCAGCCTCTATAAACGAATTTGTTATCTAATGTTAAATACTCATGTTGAGGCTTCTTTCCAACCATCCAAAGATGGTCTACTAGAAGTTTCACCAGAAATAAAGAAAACAGAATTAGACAAATTAAAGAATTAACAAACCAAACTCACTGGCTATCTAATGTAATTTGTTGTCTTTTCAACATCCACATGGCTTGTGTATTAATTTTAAATTAAGGACATAGCCAAATACAAACCATATTCATACTTAAGTAAACACTTTTTTCAGTTTCACCCATTGCCCCACAGAGTTCTGAGGTTTAAAGATCTAAAGATGGTCAGTGAGATGGCTACATCAATTAAGATCGCAGCACTGGCTTTTGCTCCTTTGATTTCACAAAGGCCAAACCGATGCAAAGGCAATAATGTCTAAGAGAATACAACTACAGTGTGAGGAGTGCATCCATCTTCCCTTTTGAAGCAGCAGAAGGTTTGTATCTACAGAATTTGGTGTGTTCAAAACAAAAATTCACTTAAAATTGCCAAGAAGTTTGGGAAAAGTGTTTTGTATTGTGAAATCACAGTGACACTTCCTTTTACAACCTCTCCTAGATGACTTGTGAACATATAAACTATCTCCACATGCATTCATTTCATGCTTATTTTTCTATTACTAATCTAGAAAGTGAAGTAAAACATACACAGTGAGAATGAGTACATTTGCATTTTGCTCTGAAAGAGGAAATATGCATGGATTGAAGTCTTGTAGAAGAGCAAATATGTCAAAAGAACCCATAATTTGCTTTTACTTTTATAAACATGCTTCCGATAAAGGATAAAGTAAGAGACCTACTTGATTAGCTATTGCCCTAATCTTCCTGTGCCTTTAATTTCAATTACAATAGCTGTTTGGCTGAGAATAATTTTCATTTTTTAGATTCTGAAAGGGCATGTTCAGAGGATAAAGATGTGAAAGCATGTTACTGAAATTTCCAATGTTTTTAAATATCACTATGGAGACATAAATGCCACCTTTATTTAATAACACATATTTATAATTGATGCTTGTTTCAGAAGTGTATTTACTGAAGTTAGGCCTTAAGACAAAAAAAAAGACAATTAAGAAATACCAGTCTATATCAAGGATATAAGGATCAAGGATTCAAAACATAATTTAAAAATGCTCAAGTATGCGCTCCTATTAAGTGCATATTCTTGCACCCTAAAAATAAGAACGTGTAACACTGAAAAATCCAACAGGTTCTTACAATAAAAAGGGCTTGCTATGCAAAGTATAACTGCTTTCAAATATAACAATACCTTGCAATAGGACAAGTCGGGTATAAATGCTACATCCAGAAATACAGAGAGTTAAACAGAAGTTTTAGATTCAGTGTTAAGTTCACAAGGGAAATGTTAAAAACAAAGAGTCAATAGTTAGAAGAATACCTACAGATGAAAAGCAATGCTATGAGAGTAGTAGAAAAGCATTTGCATTTTGTTAACGTGTCAGAGTATACAGAAGAATCAAAAATGGGCAGTTCCATCTGCTACTGCAATTTTCAACATGAAAGAAACCATATATCCAAAACTAGTTCAGTAAAGTAATGGAAAGATAGGGGATTCCTCAGTCTTTTCAATCTAAGGGACCATAACAGCATGAAAATTGCACAGTGGGGGGGTGTAGTGTTTGCACACTCAACTCAAGTTGTCAGTAAATATTCTTCTCAATTCACAGCTTTTCAGGAGAATCAGGAAAAATAAGGAGAATTTTACAAAATCTGTTATTACACAACTGCTTTAAAGAGTTTCTCAAATACAATACAAAGCCTGTATCTTGTTGACTGGCACAGAGACCAACCATTATAGAGAAAAAAGTGTCTTGAGCATCACAGGAAGGAGTAGAGAAATCTTCTCTTTCTCAGTTGTAAACCTGTGCAAATACAGTATCTGGAGGAACAAGATATGCAGATACAAATGATGTTTCTGTTCATGTATGCTTTGGGTGTGACTTGAGGACTGTAGGAAAAAGCAATACAGTTGCCTGTTCTATGCCAAGAGAGCATCAGACTACATTTAGGAGAAGCTTCTCTCCAAAACCCAGTTCATGGAAACACATAGCAATCTCTCAAAATGGCCCTTGCAGGTTCTTAGCCTGACTCAAAACTCTCTGATCACCAATCTATACAGCTCATCACAGAAGAATATAATGTTTGCAACTTTGGTAGAAAAACATGAGAGTGTAACTTAGCAGTGTCTGTTCATTCTGAAGGAGGATTTTTTTAACTTACTGGTTTTTTCTTAGAAACTAAACTGGGATCCATAGTGTAAATACCATCTGCTTGACATCTCAATCTATTCTTTCATCTTTGTCTTACCGTTTGTAAACTTAGCTTCAAACTCCTGGTTTTTGTCTTTCTTTTCTCTCACATGTGAATCAGGATCTCATATTTAATACTTTAATACATATTTTATCACTTTTACTACACTACCTCCACACTGTAGTGACCTTTCACGTTATTTCATTTTAATTTCCTTATTCTGTGAGCTATGAGGAGTTTCAGGTGTCATCCTAAACAATTAAAATTCAGCTGGGCCCTCCCAAAGTTCTGTAAATCTGATCAAAATCTGGCTATTTGTTGTTTAGAGTTTTTCCATTAACAATAAATCTAGATTGTTTTTCAGGACTTAAAAAAGTTTTGAAGAACACCCCAAATAAACAATATTATTGAAGATTTATATGTAATTCAACAGAAGTTTTACGCTTAAACCATATACTACAAAATGTCTTGGTTTTGAAAGACAGGTAACTGCCAGGGAAAGCTGGAGTTTCCCTTGGAACGGAGAATGTAAACCCCTCACCCCCTCCAAATCATAATTTTGCAATTAAGAGCTTTCAGGCAAAGATTTGGGAATAGGAATAACAGTTCTTTACTAGGAATATTTAAAAAATACAAATGTAGTAGTAAACAAACAAGCAAACAACAATCCTAGAACCCCTGACAGAGTCAGTGCTACAACCTGACACCCTGTTGGTCAGGGTGTTGGAAGCACTCCAAAAGTAAGTCCTCCTGGAGTGACAGATGTTCTGTTGGAACAGAGATGATCCTTAAAGAAAAAAAAAGTCCAGTGATGGTGAGAAGGGTCCAGTCTTCCTCCAGGAATCCAGTGGAACCAGATACCTTGTGTTCCTACATCTCAGTTTTTATCCAGGTAGGAATGGTTGGCTGCACCCCCCACTGGGTGGAGCATCTCACAATGGGATGATGAAATGTGTCCTGTCATTGGTGAGCCTTAATGGCCCATTAGCAGAAGATATCCCCCTGGAGGGAGGATGGGTAGTGAAAGAGATAAGAAACACTGCCCCACCTGGTTTTAACAGTTGGCCCATTATTAGAAGGCGTCCACCCCCCCTCCCCCCAGAGGTACAAGAGAGAAGGAAGAACATCTCCCCAACTGCTTTCAGCAAATGAATACACATTTTTGGTTCCATAACCCAAGACACAAAATCACACAATTTTTGATTTAAACGGTTATAATTAAATGCTACAGATGCTAATTAGCCAGTTGAAACTGTGTGAAGACAATTCCAGCATGTGGCTGGCTGCTCCAAGTGTTGATATCTGAATGTTATAGGCAGTTTTAAACCTAGAATGAATTTTTTCATGCAATGATTATGTTCCTAGCCTCAGTGGCCATGCACAGTGAGGAAACACTTCCTACTTCCTCATAAACTGTCTACTTGAATCATAATAGAAACCTGCATGAAACCACTCAGAGATGACAAGAAAGTAGCAATGACAGAGAAAGCCTACCTGACTAATTAATGCCTTTTTGTGGTGGTTGGAAATCTGTATCTTCAAATACCCACTCCTACTCAGCCTACACACTTGTCTTCTCATGGCTCAGATATTTCTCCTTGTTAGTAAGAGGCATAACTAAAACGGTACATTTTCTTTAAATGTTATTGCATAACTATAGTGTAAAATAAACATGTCAGCATCTCATCTGAAAATATCACCTTTTTTAAGCAGTGAGTGAGACTCCGAGATGAACTTAGGCTAATGAGTGCAGGAAATCTCATCATTTCAGGATGATAGGCCAGGGTCATGGCTTGAGTTAAGATTTTTAAATTAAATTGAGCACCTGAAGACCAAATTATGCCTGATTTCCAGAGTTTCTGCAGTTTCAGCACAGTTTCTGTTGTTGTCATTGGATTTTCCATTTTATTTTGTTCTTTGCTGGAATACCTGTAACATCATATGTAGCTGAAATCTCTCATTTGAGAGATTCTGAAATATGTGTTGTCCAGAACATCTTCAGTATTTTCATGCCTACAAAACAACTCAGACTACAAAGCTTCACCACACTACTTATAAATAGATTGGTTTGTAATCAATATAAGTAATAAAGACCAAATCTAGACCTTATAGCCTCTGCAAGAGACAAAAAAATCTCCAGGCTATGTTCAAATAACTCCAAGAGAACTTGGTGACATTTATCTTGAAAAAAAAAAAAAAAAACTGTAAGAAACATTATTAAAAGCAACCCTTTGTTCAAGGAAGTTATACTGAAGCATGTCTAAAATTTAATCTGAAATCACAGTGTTTATTATTGATTCTACTTAAAATTTGCTTAGTAAATGAAGTCACATCTACTTAAGGAAAATATTTTAAAACAAACAATGTTGTTTTCTTACTTCATTTTATACACTTATTTGGTTCAAGCTGGGCAACCAATAGTCATAGATAGTCTCACGATTTCCATACTGTGGGGAAAGCAAAGAATGCCTATTTAAACTCATTCTTACTTTGTGATGATGATTTAGTGAATGCTCAGATTAAAAAAAAAAGAGTAAAATCAACTTCTAAAGAATCAATTACTTCAGCATATAAACTCACTTCAGGCTGAGAGATTTGATGAGATAGATACATACTTTTATTCCTTTCTCTCCCATATGTGCTAGAGTCTTAACTCTCATCAAATGGCTCATGAATGCAACAAGTGGGTTAATTAAAAACTCTGTTTTGACCCCACAGTTACACAGTTTATACAAACAGAAATGAGGGCTGGGCTCACACTCTGCAGGAACTTCTCAGAACTTACACATCATCTAGCTCAGTAGATCAAAGTTTGATGGCCTTACCCTGAGCATACTCTGGTAGTGTGAGACGCCAAATACAAATTCTTTGAAACCAACTAATGCCACTTTGATGAGCTGCAAGACTAGAGAACCAATGTGTAATTCCTGCAAGTACAGAAACTAATCCAAGAATTTGAGGCACAAGGGACATTTATGGTAGACTCCTAACAGTGAGGCCTAACAAAGACTGAGAGGTTTCAAAAACGGGATCTTTGCTTCATACCCAAGCATGGCTTTTTGACACCTGTGAATCTAGAACGAAATACCCAGAAAGGCTAGGTGACTCTTCATGTCCTTGAACAGCCATGACTGCAGTGTAATTTTTAAACACAACTGAGTATTTTATAAGAATGGATCTCTTTTTTAAGAACTTAATAATCTTCATAACCCATAAGTACTTCAACCATGCTTTTCTCAGTGAAAAAAGTATTAGCTAAAGCCATACCATTCATATACATACACAATTAAAAGGGCACTGAAAAATTGTTGCTCTTAAGTATCACTTGCTTGCATAAAGAAAATGCAGTGCAATCTAAGTGCATGCTCAACTTACTTCCTGTCAGGCTCTTCCATCATTCAGTAAAGATGTTCAAAAGTGGTGTTATTTCTCATAAAGCCTTATTTTAATATATATCAGTTAGATCAGATGATAAAAAATTTAATTTTTTAAAAAAATTTCCCAACTTCTCTGGTGCTCTCATATGAGAAGCTATACTTTACAGAAGCGTAACTACTGCATCTTTACAACACTGCTTCTCAGAGTTCTAACTTCATGGCTAAGAAGCCAAAATAAAGAAAATTAAGAATAAACCCACTATGTTAATTTTTTCAGCTATTTTAACATCACATTTTTCAGGTGCTCCAATAATACTTTAAACAGTTTCATTTACATCCATGAGGACTTAGCACTACTACATATTTTGCGTGTGGAATCACAAGGTAGGTACTCAAAACATGAGGCACACACATGAAATGTCCTTTTAATATTTTGATTGAAGTGACTTCTCCAAAACTACATGGGATCCACGTGGCAGATGCAGGAAGAGATTCCTGTCTGGCATTCAACTTCTATAAAAAGGAAGCTGTATTTCTGCAACTTTTTACTTCTTCTTTTTATACTCTGAATCAAATGAATTAAGAATTTGACAGACAAAAACCTGGTTCAGAAGGCAGAATAGATACCCTCCTAATGATCAGTCAAGTCTACCCTGCATGCTTCAGGAAGATGGTACAGCAGAAAGACATTACCTGTTTTAAAAATATCACAATGTGTATGAAGAGGCTCTACAGTAAAGTTGGTGGTGAGTTCTCATGTTGGTATTGTTCTTATTTATTGTAGCATTTCTAGAAATCAAAATTCAAGCATGGAAAACCCCTAAACATTTGAACTAGTGTAGTTAGACAATTTCTTATCTACGTCTCAAGCCAAACTGGCACCTTTGGGCTCACAAAATTCATAAAGAAATGGGGGAACATGTGGCAACAAGTGAAAACATGGACTGTGTGAGACTCCAGTCGTCTTTACTAATAGCCAGCTTCTTTCCACTAACCTTAAAAACAGGGAGCAGAAAAGAGCATATCTATGACACTGCCATCAGCTTTCTGCGCAAGTCTCTTGGAGAAAGAACTAATTCTCCGAAATGGAGCAGAAGAGCTCCCAGGCAAAACCTAGTTGTCGGAATATGTTGGCATGGTAAAAAACCCCCTTATTTCTGAAAACTTTTTATCTCCATTGAGTAGGTAATTTCACCAGAAATGTTTCCAATGTACTTGAGATTTAAGCAGACAACCAGCACTGGAAATTCTCTAAAGCTAAAGGCAAGCAAAAACAAAACCTCGTAATAGAAATTGTTGAGCTACTCCTTTACTATTACTTTTCTTATCTAGACAGTAGTTGTATATTAAACGTGCGTACAGACAAAATCCTGTCACTAATTTAAACATACAGGTTTTTTTTCAAGACTTCTCCACTATAAGCTCTCCACGAGCCATTGTCACAGAGGCAGGCCATGCACAAACATGGCACAGTCATGGACCAGATTACACTACAGCCAAAATTTAAAACACACTTCCTATTACAATATTTGTCTAGCAAAATACAAGTGCTGTTTCAGTTTGAGACTTTCCTATAACATCTGGATATAGAACTTCCTCATACTACATATATACTGTGTAATTGTGTATATGTGAAAATCACATACTACAAACAGTACTGGAATTGGATTTTCCATTTTACCTCTTTGAAATACATTCTGTTTCTTAATCCATTCGCCTTTAGAATAGAATCCACTTTTATAAAATTCCCACAGGCCAAAAGCTTGAAAACATTTGTAATTTAGTATAAGAGAGCTACTCTTGACAAAATTAAAGGCTTGGGGATGGCTGGTGGTGTGGTGTTTTTGCATTGCACAGAATTCAAAGTTGAAATAAAAATTTGTCTTGAAACACCAAAGTCAGGCAGCGCACATTTTCAACTTAGCAAGAGAGTCACAAATACAGCAGAATTTTTGATTCAAAGTACAATTTTAGATGTGTTCATCCAGTTGTTTCACTTTCAATGAATTGGCATTTTTAAGTGTAAAAACATTCCATCGTAACATTTCCAACCAGTTTTAGTACTTATTTAACAGACACATGCAAAATTTAATTCCTCTCTCTTGTCTGTTAGGAATTACTTACAGACATATCATGTTACCTCAGGCCTTCAGTCAGCTGCTTTTCAGTTGCAGAAACCTCTACGTGTAAAAAACCTCCCTATAGTATTATGAACATGAATATAATTTCATTCATCTTGGGACAGCCCTCAATACACCACAAAAGTGTACTTCAACAAAGAATAACAATTAAAATATGGTCATATAAAAAAAAAGAAAAAAAGCAAACAAAATAACCCCAATCAAAATCAAGCCCAAATCAGCACCAAAACTCACAAAATTTAAAAATACAACAAAAAACTACCACCAAAACAAAAACACCCTACACATTTTATAACTTTTGCTGTTTTATATGTTCACAATACCAAATGTAGAAGCTTTTACCAGATGCTAGGAAGTTTTTTGCCAGGATGAGTACGTAATGACTTCCAAAATAAGAGGCAATCTGAAGGTTAGCGAAAAAAAAATAAACTACCCTCTTCGTAAGTTTCCACAAATAATAAACTTCAAACATCAAATAATTGGCAGCTATCAGATATTTCAAGACTCAATTTACTGTGACTTTTTTTTCTGAGGCATATTCAGAAAAATGGCTAAAGGAACTGTAATGGCCTTCTGGGACAGGAAGACTAAGGTTTCAGTAAAAAATGTTAAATTAATTTTTATAGTGATGCAAAGTCAGGGAACGGTTGTTAAGGGATGGCCTCTTGCCACAGGGTGGAGTTTTGTTATGGTATCCTTTTAGAGTCTGCAGGTGTTTGGCAGAAGCTGAAATCAGGGCCGGCTGTGATACTTCAGCTCCGATATTTCCCTCCCCATATTTCTCAGAAGTGATGCATCAGGATCACCTGATGTACTCAACTTGTGTGGTATAATTCTAACTTTTGGAGGGGCATGGGGGAAGTGCCACTGAATGGTTTTTGTTTTATTTTCAGCTGACAACATTCATATAGTAAAACTCATCAACATGAATGGATTTAATAAAATAAAACACCAGATTACAATTTATTAAACTGTCCATTTTTTCTGGGTTGTTTTGTTGCTTCCTGTACCTGCCAGCTATTTAATTAAAGTGAGAACACTGTATAAAAGAATGTTGAAAGAAATTACAGTGCAAAAAAGGGGAGGGCAATGTTCTAAAGAACAAAAAAGCCTCCAGTCACCTCACTTAACCAGCAAAGATCTTTGTTCTTGCATACTTAGCCACAGTACAGTGCGTACCTGTTTTTGTTTTATCTTTTGGGAGAAATTGAATAGTTTCTATTAAAAATGGTATTCTCTTTTAAGTTTGTTTTGTTTGGAAAGGTTCAAACCATATTGTATTTCATACACATATTCCCCAGTGTATGTTAAATGGGACTATACTGAGGTCACTCATAAGATTTTTAAATGTTTTAAGAATTCTTTTAATGTTTGTCCTATCTTGGCCTGGTTAAAAGAGCACATTTTTTAAAAATAGTTTTTAAAAGTTTCACTATATAAATTTTCATTAATATAGTCTATACTGTTCTATTAAGCATTTGTAAGAACTTTCATAAATATCCTTTCTCCCTCACATTTTTAAGTCAATCTCCTTTTTCTCTCAGCCATTTTATCCATATATGCACAAGTACACACATACATCTCTCCACAGACTGATGGACTTACCAGGACAAATGCCTGTGGTATTCATTTTAACCTCACAAATGAATAAGAGATTATAATCAGTGGGAAAAGTGGACATTTCACTCCATTCATGGAAAAACAGTATCACCTGGCACTCCAACTTAGTAAGAAATTTCCTGGTTTTTGGCAGCTCATTTGGAGTACAACTGAAGCTGTTAATGATATTAGTGAAATGTCCTGGGATCAAAAAACATGTTGTTTTATCTCAGTTTATAGAAGGGGTTATATAAGCCAATCCCAGCTTTTAGAGCTCTGTGGTCCTTTTAGTTAAAATAAAATTTGAAAACACAACCCACCTGTAGCCAATTGAGCTCCATTAGACCATTTCAATCATCTCCTGTAGCTGTCTTTCCCCCACTTCCTCACACATGCTTCTAGACATCCCTTGCATTATTCCAGCCCCCTCCTGGGATTTCTGCCTTCATCTGGTACTAGCCTAGAGCACCTACAGCTGAGCTGATGTCCATGCAGTGCATCTTGGTCACTAACAGTGCAAGACTACACTTATAATGAAAGGTGTCTGCATTATGGATATAAAAATTCAAAGATTAGAGAGGAAGATAATGGCAATAAATGAAGTAAATAAAACATTTTAAATCCAATCCTGATTGTAACACACAAAACGGAAGATGTTAGCAAAGCCTGTGTATTATGTATTAGAATTTGTTCAGAGTTGAGCTAAATTGATCTATCACTGCGTTTGATATTTTTCTAGACGCCTCACAATGGTTGAAAGCAAATGGCAATGAGAAGCAGATAACTGCGCTATGTTCAAACAGTGTTATGTAAAATTAAAGAGTTTAACATGCCATACATGCAGTATCAGTATGCATGGTTATCATATGCAAGTTGAGAGAGATTTTTTTTTAGAGCTATATTTTCTGATCTGAGTCTGAGAAAACCACATTATAATGGGAGCACTGGGAAGAATTATTACAAAGTTTTCATATTTGATGAAAATCTGGTTTCAGGTTTACACATAAGAAAATGGATGGATTGATGAATAGGTGAATAAAGAATTTGTTGGATTTTCACATCCAGACATGCAGAGGGTATGGGTCAACGTCTCGGTGAGACATGATACTGGTGACAAGTGGTGTCCCCCTCTTTCCAATTTGCCATCCAGGGGAGCTTACTGGGACCAGTGCTATTTAATGTCTTCATCAATGACAGACAAGGGGACCAAGTGCACCCGCAGCAAGTTTGCAAATAGCACCAAGCTGAGTGGTGCAGTTGACACATCTGAAGGATAGGATGCCATCCATAGGGACTTGCATATGCTTGAGAATTGAGCCCTTGGGAACATCATAAGGTTCAACAAAGCCAAGTCCAAAGTTTTACACCTGGGTCAAGGCCACCCTCAGGATCAATATCAGCTGGGGCATGAGAAGATTGAGAGCAGCTCTGCTGAGAACAAATACAGGGAGTTGGTGGATGAGAGGCTGGACAAGAGCCAGAAATGTTTGCTTGCATTCCAGAAAGCAAAACATATCAAAGGAAGTGTGACAAGCCTGTCAAGAGACAGATCCTCCCCTTCTACCCTGCTCTCATCCCACCTGGAGTATTGTGTCCAGCTCTGGGGTCCACAGTAGAGGAAGGAGCAAGTTGGAGAAGTCCAGAGGAGTACAGTGAAGATGATCAGAGGGATGGATGAAGCACCTCTGCAATGAGGAAAGGCTGAGAGAACTAGGAATGCTCATCCTGGAATAGAGAAGGCTCTGGGGATTCCCTGTTGTGGCCTTTCAGTACTTAAAAGGGGACTATGAGAAATTTAGCAGGACCTGTTGTGACAGGACAAGGGTTAATGATTCTAAATAGAAAAAAAAGGTCAATTTTGATTAGCTGTATTAAGTTTTTTACAATGATGGTCAGAAAACACTGGAACAGGTTGCCCAGATAGGTAGTAAATGCTCCATCCCTGAAAATATTCAAGATCAGGTTGGATGGGGCTTCTAAGCAACCTGATCTTGTTTGAAGATACCCCTGCAGATTGCAGGGTTGTTGGAGTAGATGACCTTGCAAAGGTCCTTTCCAACTCAAAATATTTTATGATTCTACAAAAATTCTTGCTGTGATTAGAGCCTGTTCTTGTTGGTGGGTGCTGGTTTTCTATTATACCTGGGATTTCATAGTGCAGAGGATACCTAGATTACAGTCTCTCAGGTGATGAACTTCCCCCCCAGTCACACAGCTTGTTTTTTTTTTCCCTGCTCCCTTTGACCTGAAAATACCTGTGAGAAAATGCTTCTTTCAGAAAGGAAATAAAGGTATAAACATGCAGCTATACACAAATATTGGCATTAAATTTCCAATAGCAATGTCAGGGTGTCATGTATTTCAGAGAAGGGTGTAGAAAAGAAGGCTTTAAAGCAGTTTTATGAGGAAGAGATTAGCATGCCCCTTTACAGGAAAATATTTCAAAAACATGCCGTATCTAACTGCAAAGCACCATGAAACCTTTTACAGACAGGCTAACTATGTCAAGTAATAACCTGACACATTTTATATAAATAACATATGTAATTATAATAATACATATGTAAAAACATTATTTAGGTGAATTCTAACAAGAGCAAAGTAGCCAAGATAACCTCTTTCCAATTTGGGAGGCAATAGCCCATGACATATAATGTTTTAAAAACAGTCTCTTTCAGAGTAGACTCAACTTTTTAAAATGTGCAGCATCAAAACAAAGCACACAATATTTTTCCAATATTGCCCCAAGCAGAGCCAAGTCTGAGTAAAATACACTTGCTGTATGTTCTTCAAAGCCCAACCGCAACCCCTGTGAAAGTTACAAAGTGAAAAATTTGGCCCATGCATAGTTAACAGCATAAGACTATATAATTTTAAGGAGAAGGAGGGTATTTATTTAATAAAAAAAAGATTCTTTCCTTGCAGTCACCTAACAAATATTATTTTATGCCTCTAAAATATAATAATATTTATAACAAGCATTTATTATAAACATAATCTTTTATGACAAGGCTTTGTCTGCTCTTTTTTTCCCAATGCTACAATCACAGTCACAACAAACGCTTCTGGACAGCAGACATGGACATGCACAAAATCAGAAGAAAAAACCAAAACAGTCAATGATCAACCATTTTTTCTTGTGACTCTCTTTAGGAAAAATCAGCTTAGAGGAGATGCATCACACATTAGAATAGCCATAAAATACTCAGTTACAGTACTCAAGATGGTATAATTCATTTTATCTTGGGCCCTTAAACCCATCCTAAGCCAGAGAGTATAAAAGCAGGGGAGGCATCAGGGAATATGAAGATAATAGGACTCTACAGATACTAAAATATAAAAATATTGTTTATAATTTTATATAGGTGTAATCCAGTGTAATATTTAACACTTAAAATAGATACATAGATGAACTGGTTTCAGCTACTGAAACCACCACGCCAAGAAAAGTTTAAGATTCTTCCTTTATATGGATTTTGTGCTTAATTTTTATTTTTCCAGTTAAAATGTTGCCCATTTGTTGCCCAGTGAGAACAGATTTTGGTTATCCATACAGAAAAGGTACTTTTCTGCATATTTATGCAATAAAATACAATTACATACTATATTACAGTTTCTTTCTCTGGTTTAGCAGTCAGTTTTGAAATATAGATTCTCTATGTAAGACATGGAATACCTTTGGTTTAATTTGTTGTGACAAAATCTGAGTTCCCAGGCATATAATTCATTTAAAGATCTGTATTTATTTCTTAATATGACATACTATTGGCTGAAACTCAATCCACCATAAACCGCTCAAAACCCATTTTAAAGTAGCCAAAATCAGGTCTGAGTGGCAGGAGGAGTGATCATTACTCAGTATGCATAAAACACATGTAATAATGTACAGAAGAGACTTGGTGAGGACCAACCTGAGGATCTGAGAACACTTGCTGCATATTGTTGATTGGGCCGTAGGGAACCCCACTCCCTTCAAAGAGCTGCAACCATTCGATCGTTGTTTTTTCTGAAAACCTAAGAGCAAATAAGAATGAATGTGGTTTCAACACTACTTTCAGAATCTACAGAATGTATAGCATGTCTCCTTCTTCTCTCACTGTTTCTATACTCCTCTCCACTAATTTCTTCCTGGTCAGTGAATAAAATAACAAAAATGTACTACCTATGTTCTTCAGAAATGCAAAACCCAAAGACATAGGAGAAAGAACATCTCTGAAGTGACTTTTGTTTCCATCTGATCATCTGAAGCAATGCAGGAATGATGTAAAGCTAAATTTATCATCAGTTTCAAATAAGGATCAATGGGTTTCCTTCCTTCCTTAATTATACTAACATGCTTCACATTTGTTTTCCATTATGTACATATTTAACAACAAAATATATAGTGCAAGTACCATACAATACTGCTCATTAAAAGCTGATGTAAAGCACCATCAAAAATGTGCATCAGGATTAAAATCCACATTTTTAGCTCTGATAACAAGACTGATCATATATTTGTTGTATGGTTGTACAACCTATCTTAGGACACACAGTTCAGCATATATACATGGTGCCTGTATGCTGGTGAACACATTGCTCCAGGCCTTTGTATCACATGCAGAAGGCTAGTTTTATTTCTTTCTAAGCATTCAGGTTCATAATTAGTAACACCACTCTCTTTTCCCTGTTTTGTTAGATAGATTTTCTTTCCTCATCTGCCTAGATGTTTCTTCATGTTGCACACATGACGAAAACACACCGTTGAAACAATACCAGTCACTGAGAGATGGTATTTACTGCAGTTGTCCAGGATCCTGAATAAAAGGTGAACTTACTTGGAGATAGTATTTTAAATTTCAGGAAGACAAATACCACAGAGGTTTACTAGCTTATTAGAAATCAAAGATTGACTGCATGATATACCCAACCTCAAAAAGAAATTAGATGTGATTTCAAGACCTGACGGAAACAAAATTAATAGAAACTTTTAAAAGAAACACTCAATTACTGGTATTCTATAGCTACCAGTTTGCTATTCCTTAAGGGTAATTTGGAACAATGTCAGTAATGTTCAGCTTTACTTCTAGCACAAAATATGGATGGCCCTTTCTCAGGGATAGAAGCTTTATTCCTGAAGTCAATGAACAATTCTGGAAGAAATGGAAGGAGCAATAAAAAAAAATCAAAATAAAAGGCCTTAAAACTGCAAAATATATTATAAAATGAAGCACGGCTCATGAAGAAATGAATGCAGCACAGCTTCTAAATAGAACAGATATAAGAATATTGCACAGTCTAATTTTATATACATTGAATATTAAAGTGATTTTATGGTAAAGATGTACTCAACCATAAAGATAGTGTGCTGTTGGACCCATCTAGGATCTATCCAATTTAGTAGTCTTCTGCAGCCATACCTAGAACCAGGTACATTGCAGGAAACTGGGGGAAAAGGTAACTCTAGAGAGGCAGATAACCCTCCTTCCTCAATGATTGCAGCTATTAAGAAACCATTATTTTAGTCCAGAATACAATCTATATTTCCCTTCAGTACTCTCCATTCAACAACAATTCTCATAATCTGTATATTCTTGTTATTCATAGCCTTCTATTATTAAGGATTGGGGCTCAAACTACTGCACAATGTAAATAAGAGTCACATGAAAAACTGCTTCCCTTCAGTTACAGATGCTGTTTATATAAAACTATGCTGCTCCCTGCTAGCAACGGAGATGCTTCATACTTCATGGCCCACTAAATCCCTTGTTATAAATAGTAAGCTTTTTTTTCAGCTACTACTTTTTGACACTTCAAATTCTATTATCTCCTTTCTAATGAGACAAGACAGCTGCAAGAGGAATCTTGGACTCAACCTCATAACCATGGTGCTGAAGACCATCACTAGGAAATTATTGTAATTCTCAATGCATGTATCACATTCAATTGATCTGTTAGTAATCAGTAAGTCCTGCTATGTTATGCCCCTGCACTTCTTTTTAAGAAAGAGTTTTTAAATGTCTTCCCGAGTCTAAAAATCCAAAACTTTCGCATTCAAAGGATAGCCTGAAAATGAAGTCTTTTCAACAGGAATGCCTATAATCTGTATCTGCATAACCAGTAGACTACTTCCTGATGTGGTAAATCTGAATAATTTTCAAGACATATATTCTTCTTCAGTTACACCATTGTGACTAACTCAATATACAGTGGAGTTGTGTATGTATGGTGCAGAGCCTACAGAGTATACGTTAAGCAAAATTTCCATGATTCTATATGAATTTCTACAATTTTAGGTTGGGCTTAGGTTTTTCCTTACTACGTACCAGAAAAAAAAACAAACAAACAAAACCAACACAATTTTGTAGAAAACAAGAGATTGTCTGTTATCCTCAAGGGACACACACAGCATTTCCTCTTGAAATTGAAACTCTGTATGTAACACTGATATAAAATAGCTTCCTTTATTTGTGTTAAAGAGAGGCTGCTGAGAGCATATTGTTAAGCAAACTGTTTTAAAAGAAACAGAACATCACCATTGCCAATAAAGGTCTAGTATTCAGATTTTGAGAGCAACAGCATGCTACTATTTTGCTCATTGAACTATGTTTTATATATTGAAACATCTGCTGTACATCATTAAGTGATAAATACTGTTTCAAATTCTGATAAAAGTTAAGGCTTGGATAAAAAAATGTTAATTTTCATCTCTGATGTCAGCTGTGAAAGCTTCAATTTTATTTTTTTTCTTAACAACCTGTATGTATTATTTCCCCAACTAAATACAATTTTTGATAATACTTAGATAAATAAATACCATAACCTTTACTTAAAGTGAAGGGCTGATGTTTAGGTTGCTAAGTATCCATTAACAACATGCTCAGCACTCAAAATAACAAGAAGACCCTCAGCAAAAACTTCCAAGAAGTAGAAGACTAATATTCTCTCATGAAAATGAAAGCTCTACCAGCTTTCAGTAATCTAGAAGATCTGGCCAATCCTTTTTCCCTTAACACATTTTAAAATGTGTTCCTATGCTTTTTCATTGTTTTTTATAATTATCCTAGTTTTTGCATTTTTGAGTTAAGAAAAAGAAATTATTGACTATCTTTATATACAAAAATACATAAATAAAATCACTGTAATGGAAACACATACAAGGCTAAACAATGGTCCATCTTCCAAACCTGAGCTAGTAGGAAAAACAAGAATCCAAGACTGTAGAGCATCTGAACTCTGAAACATGACACATGCAAGAGCATCTTTACCTCAGAGATATTCAGTGACTGCAGGAGAGCTCAACACTGCTCAAGCTACAGCTTCATATATTGTCAGATGGGTCCCTTTTCCTTTAAAACGTTCCATCTGCCACATATATATATATTTTTTTTTATATATATATAACATAAATGCCCTCTAAATAACCTGTGATCTATTTGCAGAAATGTTTGAAACCTGTAGCTTAGCTTTCTGCAATTACTACCAGTGTTTTAGAAGTTCAAAACTATTTGCTTTTTACTGTACTACTTTGTGGTACCAAGCTCAAATCCAGGCTCTTCCTGAAAGCACCTCTGAGAAAAGGAGGATATGTACCCCCACGAAGTACAAACCCATTGCTAGAACATGAACTGCAAAGCCTGGACTGAGACATCCATGACAAGACATCCATGATGTCTTATTCGCATTTTAAGCAACACTCAAAGCCTCCTCTGCACTAAATTACACAACACTCAGGAAGATACTGAAGTTGCAGTACTGAAAGGAGGCATCAAATTCCAGAACACTTAACATTAAATACATTTCATGCTGTAAAATCTCTTAAGAATATTTAAGTGTGGCATAAGCTGAAATAATTGAAATTGGAAGAAATCCAACTAAATATATTTTTCTTCAATTAGTAAACCTAGCAGGCATCATTAAATGAAAACATCTAAATTTAAACTATACACTCAGCAAATTAATCAAAAAACATTACAGCACAAAATAAGAAAAAAACTCCAAAAGAAAAAAAAATAAAATATAAAAAGTTTTACACCTTGTTTTCTTACATAAACTAAAAGGGTAGTTTTGCTTCTTAAAAAGCAGTTATCTACATTCCCTTCTGCTTTCTAGGAAATTCTAATAAAAAAAAAAGGTAAGAAATGTATCTTTACATGTAAACCAGAAAAAGAATGTCTGCTTCACTTGTGCAAGTTAGATGAAATGCTTTAATGAGTTCATATATTTTAATAGCACATGGGTGTGTTTCTAAGTTTCTCATCCTGATAATTATTAAAGTAATATATGTTTCTCTTTTTTAGTAATATTCTGTCTTTCAATGAAAGACTTAAAAAGCTGGAATGAATCCACTTTGTGTGTATTCCATTTTCTATGTTTCCTAGGAAACCTTCAATCCTTGCTACATCCTAAGGGAAGGGCAACCATGTTTCTCTAATGGATAAAACCATCCAATTCCACACAAGTAAGTTTAGAAGAACTACTGAAGCAAAATACTGCTCTTTTCTATAGGAAACTTATGGCAATTAATTTAGAGAAGTAATTTGGACAGCTACCAAATACAGATAGAACAGCAACCTCTAGGATTAGGAAGAGCTTTTTACACGTGGTCAATCACAAAAAGCTCCTCTGTCCTTGTAAAGTCCGGAACAGCATTCCTGTGTTTTCTAGCACAACCCAAATCTGCATCATGGTTATTGTTTCATTTTGTTCTATCAACAGCTCTTCACTCCCAAACATCTACAATATTTTCTCTCTTCACTACCAAACACCTCTTTAATTGTAGTTAAATTAGTAGAAGAGTTGTTACAGTTTTCTACAGCAGCATCTATGGAAGACACTATACAAAACAGAAGTCCTAGAGAATATCTGTTTGGAAAACTCAAAGAAGTGATCATTATCCTTTAGTGCACAATGAATATAGAATTAGTGCTCTCAAAGTGAGTACTACAATATTTACTCAACAGTCTGTAAATATTTCTGCTAGCATCTACTCTCCTGTCAGTGGTGAATCACTAAGAAAACCACAACAGGCAAAATATTAAAATATTTGGGATCAACATGATTGTACTGGCAGGTTTTGCTGAGATATTTCAACTGCTTTAAAAGATGTCACATACACTAGATTCTAAGTGGTAGCTACATAAAATACTATCCAGAGATTTACAGGTGCCACAAATCCACCATGAAATATCGTTTCTATTTCTGCATACTATAAATATTGTTACCAGTTTTATAGAACTATTAATAAACCTTCACCTTTATGCACAAAGTTTGTGCCAGAGATTAATGGACTGTCTCTTTCCTCTATCAAGATTTGCATGCTGTTTTAAAACCATATATGTTTTTTAAGGAATGGCATACCAGACAGAGGGAAACACATCTATCTTGTAAAATGTCTTTCCTATGGCTAGTTAATCCAGTAGTTTCCTAGTAGTTAATCCAGCATGCAATCTTTTTGTAGTCAGATAACGTTAAGCTATGCACATTAGAAACATACAACTTTTCTCCAACCTTCCTCTGTTTCACTCAAGTACAAGAAAAGACCATAACTTTTATAGTTATAGACAAAAAGTACAAATTAACTGAAAAATCAATTATATATACACACATCAATAAAAGCACATTGCGATGGATGAAAAGTTGTGTTGATTTGTTGCTCTTTTTTTTTAACTCAAGGGGATTAAAGAGCTAACAAGGGTCAAGTCAAAAAGTTCATTTAAAATCCTTGATTTCAGTATCCCCAAGTTAGAAACATAAGTCATCAGAAAAGAGATGGCAAGTTCCTTTTCAGAAAGGATTTTGAACTTCACACACACAGACATGAAAATCTTAGAAGTTTATTAAACAGTAAGAAAAGAACACAGAAAATATACATTAGCTTACCCAGTCCAAAAATTTTGGATCTCTCTCATTTGTATACACAGAAGTCAACATAAAATAACAATTTAAAGCAAAATGTAGCAACTTGGTAGCTGATGTCTACACAGCTCTACCCTCTATGTACTGATGGTGAGGTAGGTGACTGGGGAAAGTAAGCCTTACCAGCTGTGCCACACTGAAGTCAATTGTCTTTCAAACTTCAAACACCTGTCTTGCTGAAGCTGTAAACAACCATTCCTGTAATGTTATCAACAGTGGCTTCAGTTAGCAAGGCTCTTGGTTTAGAAAAGGAAATGTTGGGGATAGGGAAGTAGATTTACAAAGACTGGGTGTGTCTCAACAAGTGTGAATTTAACAATGCTTCTCATCAGGGAAATTAAATATCTTGCAATACTCTTTCCCCTTTAGGTGCCCTCCTCTTCTGTTACTAGGTGGAAACCATTTAGCAACGACTTTATTAATTGAGGATCAAGTTCCTCTGTATTTCCTTCCTGCTCATTCCTTTTCCCCTCACACTTAAATATACAGCATGCAGCTGTAGTGTACAGTCAAGAATAAGGGTTTATTTTAAAATACAAGTGCTAGCAGCAGAAGTTCCACTGAATCATTTCCAGCCGTAACACGTCTGAGTCTACAATAATTTAGTTAGAGCTGTAGCAGCATTAATCATGCTGAATTTATGTGTTCTTCATGTGAAACTGCTTCAATTTAAAGGCTGTGGGCACGTCTGCTACTCACCTTCCACCTACACTCATACAACCCCACACACTCTGTATCATTTACAGGTTTTCACGAAGTACCTTGGAGCACGCATTTATATGCCCTATCTTAAAATGTGTCTACATTACTGAGGTGCATGGTAGGATTACTATTCAAATTCTGGAGTAATTTGAAGAAGAAGGTCAACAGATTAAGCCCCCTTTCTCAAAGTGCCTTCTTTTAAAACTGGTATTATACTAGCTTTTGCACAGATGTATCTCAAATTCCATATGCACCTTGTATGTGTGGCTTGAGATATGCATGCATATATACACACACAGAAAATAATCTGCATTGTGTCTGGTACTATTGCGTTCCAGTGGAAGCAAAAGTAAAAGTGGAAAGGAGGTAGAGGGGGAACAGAGCAATAATTAAAACTTGGTTCTTTTGGTTTTGAGTTAGATGTACATCTAACTCACAAACCAGAGGTTTCCACTGGAAACTTAAAAAACAGACTGCTCTGTAGTCTGTCAGTTCTCACATGAGCTGTGAGTCTCAGGGGCCTCAGTGGTAGCCATTGAACCTGACCTCCACCCAGGTAGGGTCATTTTAAATTGACTCTTGGCACATACACAAGAAAGGAAGGCAGAGGTAATTTGCGTTGGTCGGAGTTCTGCTTTCTTGTCATTTGGGGAAAATGTAACCTAAACAGACAGGAAGATACAGAAGGCACCAAAACAGTTTTTTGGGGGGTTGCTTGTTCTTTTATTTTTTTTAACTGAAGAATAGACATGCAAATGTCAACAGTGGGAGAAGAAAGAGGAAATAAGATGAAGGGGGAGAAGGGGCCTGTAGGAAGTGGAGGAAGGTGATGGGGACAGGAAAAAAATAGCATCGAAGAAAGAGGACCAGAGATAGGAGAGGGACAACACCACCATTAGCAAAACAAGTTCAAAATTCTCCACAGGCCTATATCCTTCTTCCCTGTAAATATCCTATGAACCAGTTGCCCTTGCAGCATTTTACTCATTTCCCCATAAATACAGAACTGAAAAGCACTCCACTCCACGTCTCAAGATGGAACTGTTTTCTGTGACCCCTTCTCTTGCTTCAGTATGAGCGCAGGCTCTCTTAGAAGCAGCATACCACTTCATGGTGGTTTACCTTCCCATCACTTTTATTGAGATCTGACATTTTCTGCGAAATGTGAACTTATCCTTCCTTATTTGCTCTCCCTCTCTACCTTTCATTTGTGCCCTACAGAGGGAATTGAGATGTACAGAGAGCAAGTTGGATTAAAGAGTTAAGGACAGGAATGCTTCACTCTTCATTTCTGTCAGAGAAGAAAGAGGATGAGAAAATTCTTCCTGAAATGAATGGAGCAATTCATACCTTTCAGAGCTGTTGTTTCAAGTTACATATATGACTGAAGCCACATTCATCCCCATCTTGTATTGTCCTCAGTTCAGTATATCTGACTTTGATGAATACATAATTTCACACCCATCTGAAAAGTCTTCTGTTTAAAGGTCACTTTCTTCTAAGTGCTGCATAATCCCCATGGTTACCTAACTACCTTGTAATCTGGTATGGTTACCACAGGTGGTGAGTAGAACTATTAGTCTAAATTAGAGGTCACCTGAGTCAAGAATTCCCAAGATGGAGCCTTTTTATTAAAAAAACCCCAGCATTCCATAACATTGACCAATTGTCCCAATGTTTCCTTTGTGCACACATCCAGAATAAAACTGTGACCAAAGAGTCTCAGTTGCTTAATTTTTTACTCTAGCAAATGAAAGCCATCAAGTGTCTCCTTGGTATTCAGAGTTCAGATGCTTTCAAAAATTTCAGCTCCACACATGAATTAAATGGTCAAAACTTCAGGGAGTTATTGACCCTGTGAGTAGGTCTGAACACCTCCCTCTATTCCTATACAAAGCCTGGCAAGCCCTTTTTCCTAAGAGGAAGAAGTAAAGAATCCTTTCTGCACTGACTGAATGCTCAGAAGTTAGAAATTAATTGCAGGTAGTCCATTTTGAAAAATAAGAAAAAATTGAAAAGAAAAGGTTAAACATATCTCCAGAAACAGTTTAAAAAGGATAAGGGCAAGGGGACAGGGTAGATCAGTCAATGGAAATACACTCTAGGCTCTGGTGGAACCTGGTTTATTAGGATTGTAAAAGTATCAAAGGCTTAAAATATATATATGCTTATATCTACTGTGCAACAGCAGTGCTATATGTAAGCAACTGCAGAGTACCAAGTATCTGCTACACATGCTGCTTAAATACCAATGACTTAGTTGAACAGAGAGGGTGTATAAACTGAAAATGGCAGCAGGAGAATTTGGCAGAAAAGGAGTGGCTCATCTTAACAAAAGTACTGTACTTCACAAAACTGTGCTTCATTTGCTAGACTGAGAAAACCTATGGCTAAGAATATTTCTTCTAAGCTGCTCCAGCTCATATCTCCACAAATTCATTTTAAGGTGGACAGCAGTGCACTTAGAGTGAGTGAATGGAAGGGTCTGCAGGTGTTTTTGTCCAAGTAATGCACCTTAGGGTTATATTTTCCATATGCTGGAAGCTGTAATACTATCAAGCAATCAGTGAATAAATGAAGGTATTTTTCACTGAAATTCTATCATTACTATTTTGTCATTTCCCTTCATTTCTCAAGGGTTGACATTTTTCAGCACTGAGAAACTATTCATTTAATTCTCTAAGTAACTTCAAAAATAAACCACATACAATTTTACAAAAAACTGTGCATTGGTGAATTAAAGGAAAGTTACCATGGAATGTGTGTGGAAACACATTCAACTTCCATTGGAATACTGAAGGTGTTTGTTATATCTGTGTTTTATAACTGATTGCCAGATGAACTCACAATAATATGACAGAATACTTTAGAAATGTCTACTCCAGAAGTGTGTATACATTTACATACTTGCATATAATACGCAGAAATTCAGCCTAAATTATAATAATAAAACAGAACACAAACTATGAGAAAAAGAAGACATAAAGCAGTAATTAGAAGAGCAATAATGTAATTTGATTAACTAATAGCTACAGATATAAAAACAAATTGTAATTCTGGCAATTCAAAGAATAGCTGTTCTTTGAACTTTATCTTGTTGTTCAAACAAAAAAATTACAACATACAAAATTAACCAGAAGCAACGACCTATCAAGTAACTGATCAATGGATGGCAAAATAGCCTTCTCACAAGATACCAGAGTACATCAGACAAATGCCATACTACATGAAGTCCAAGTAAAAAGTCAACATTAACCAACTTGGAAACTAAAATTATGCAACAAGAATGTAAGAGCTCAAAACTAGGTCAAAAGACAAATTATGGCCTTTCAGGAGCTCAAACCTTATAGCAAGAGTGGCCTCATCTGCCCTATCACAATCCATTTGTTATAGGAAGGTAAAAAAAGAGTTACCAAAGTTAATCAAAGACAGTTGCCTCGTAATTATTAAAAAATGCAAAGTCACCTGGTACTTCATTTTTCACCAGGGGCAGGACATCTGAAAATGGACAGGGAAGACAGAGACAAAAGTACAAGTGCAACCAGAAGAGGTACAAGAATGCTACACTCTTTAATGACTCATGATTCTGGTTCTCAATATCCAAAAATGTGTGGGGTTTAGAGTGGGAGGTGTGGATGTGCTACTGAAACTCTTTTTCTTGGATGAAATGAAATGAAAAGGGGAGACATCTGATTTAAAGCTTCTAAAACCACAACCCACCCCCCCCTCAGTAAAATTGCCTCAGTGATAACCGTTATGCATTTGTTGAAAAAATCTAATACTGGCCAAGTGTCAGCATGATTGTATGACTTTTCTTGAATAATTAACCACCTCTTCTGCTCATCCCCAGAAGTATGAGGTGTTTTTGCACCTTTGCAAAGGTTTACACAGATTAGATTTTTCCTTCATTATATAAATTCATCATCCTCTCCATTAAACAGAAGAGCACTCTACAGGTATAAGGACTTCTCAAACAGAATGAGGAAGATAACTAAGTATTTTATCTTTCAAATAATTTTTTTTGAGTTTTCTCTAAAAAAAATTTAAGTATTTAGTAGGATGATTTCCAAACAGAAAACTAAACACATATCCTTTTGATTTCAAAAGGAATGGCCTAAGGAGAATTTGTGGCACAGAGTACCACAATACAGGATCAGCAGTAAGGGAGTAGCAGCAAGTGGAACTTCCCTGGATACAGAAACACTCATTGAAAACTTTTAAATCCCACAGCAAAGGCAAATGGTGCCCCAAGCATTTTTTTCCAGGTGCTACATTCATCCAGGGAAGCAGAAAGAACTGGTTTCACTAAAATTCAAGTTAATGTTGAAAAGAGGTTAAAATGGTTTCTGAAAACTTAAATCTGTGGTCTGGCTTCTTTAGTTCACACTATAGTCTGTGTGCAAAAGGCAGACTATTTAACATCAGTAAGCTTTTGCAGTACCTATTATAAAAACTAGAGTATCTCAAAAGAGTGAAATAAAATTTTCACATGACGAGGGTTTGTTATACGTTACTATTTGCATTAACAGATTAAATGTAGATTCTTCCCTTTTAATTAACTTACCGAGTTGATAATATATCAATAAGTTCTTTTCTGTTCTGGACTCTGAGTGTATTAGTTTTGTATCTGGAATCTTTACTAACTTCAGGCAAATTCAGGATCTAAGTAAAAATAAAGCTAAGTAAGAAAGTTGCTTGACAAGATATATATATATTTATAGCTAATAATAATTACTGATTTTCAAAAAAACCCCTGATTTCCAATGATCACTACTTATGATCAATCATTTAATATAAATAAATCAAAAATTATTTATTACTCCTCTTCATAAAAAGCCTCCTGGTTAATGTTACATAACAAGTAAAGGAAAAAGAGAGAAATCAGACTGAAGATCTAAATCTTAGCTAACAGCTTTCAGGATTAGCCAGGACAAATTCTTACCATAGAACACTAAAAAAGTTAGATATTAACATGGGAATGGACCGATCTGTGGGATTATCCTGCACAAACTTATATGCTACAAAGTAAGAAATATGTCCGTACTTCATAGACTAGACAGAGAAAAGATATGTCTATGTTTCTTTCCACTTCAGTAATCTCTGTCAAAAAAAAAAAAAAAAAAAGTATCTCTCTATTGAAACACCACTGGTCTTCTTTACTGTTTCTTTCCAAAAGAATTAATAAAGAAAAGTGGTGGTATAGCCTCTGAAAGGAGAAATGTATCTTCAGTGTCTAACTACCACATTAGAATTCCAAACAACATGTGAAGACAATGTGCATTATACTATAAAGGGAATTAAATATGCAGAATGAGTCTTATAATTTTGAACAGGCATTCATTAGAAAAAGCAGCTGTGTGGAAAATCAATATAATTTACCTACTTGTGCCACAATGACTTTCTATAGAACATAAATAAACGTAATTAAATGTGATTTCTAAAAATACACCAATTACATCAGCTTCAGAGAAAAGCAGTATAGAATCTGACAAAGAAAGAGACTGTTACATATTCTTCATGTATTTTTACTCACTAACACACACTAAAGCTCAGGTTTTCTTATGATGAGTCTTATAATCATTCTAAACATGCTAGATGTTTAGCCATCATGAAGATGGCTTACAAAAAAGAATACAGCGTCTCAAATCTGAAGTTCCTATAGCCCATCATTCTATCTCTGCCTGTTGTCTGATGCACAGGAAGAGTTCAAGAACAGGGCTAGTACATTACAACACTTCCTTAATATTCATCCAAACTCCAGTCCTCTTTTGATTAGGACACTTCTGAGTTGACAGTGTTTTCTATATATCTAGCAATCATAAATGGATTTATGTTTTATTAACATGTTCAGTTGCTCCTTGAATCCATATGCCTGTGTAATAACTACCACATGTAAGTGATACATAAGTTGGTGTCAATCTCTCTGATATTTGCTTCAAACATAACATTCTACTAATTCCTCTGACACTGGTTTAGACCAAGGCCACAGTCATTTAATGACTCCTGACTTTGTTGGAGTGAATAAGGATACAGCTTCCTTTACAAGTGAATAGCTGTTGATGATATAAAACTATTAACAAAACAAATATTCTTTCAACAGACATTAGAAATATTAAAAACAGATAGTCTCTTTGACATAATTTTCACCTGGAGTGACAAAATTAAGCACAGAAACAAGATATCTGTAAGTTATGCTAGAACAATGGTGATGATACAAAACTTTTCTGCAGGTTTTTATCTGCAAGGTAAAACAAAACATCAATCTAGCATCTTCCACCAATACTTAATTCACAGCGTATTTTCCTTCTGCATTTATATAATCTAGTTTATGGAAATCAAAACATATCATACTTTAGTATTAGAAAATAGCTAAATTTTTCTATCTGGAAGTTTATCAGTACTATTGGTACCCCTTAAAATTATTTCTTTTTTTTAATACTGCTATTTTGGAGTTAAATATCACTGCTTTAGAAAAAAAAGTCATGTAAAGTTGTTCAAAGTAAATGATAGTGAATACTTACGTGAGCTCAAAAAACCAAGAAATTAATCAGAAAGCTATGGTTCCATTTGATGAGTTATATGAAAAATGATCATATGGAGTTGCTCACTCTACTGTTTTAATTAATGTTACTTATTCCAGCTTTAACTTAATGTCCATCTGGTGTAAAGCTGCACTTCTATATATGTTCTTCTCATTTTTTTTGTGACTAACAAATGCACACTTGAGAAGTTATTCATTAATGCACCATTCATCTTTTTGCATCATGTTGCAAATGCTATTTTCTTTATTTCACTGTGAACATTTGTAATGAAAACGGTGTTCTCTGAGGCCTTTTTCAAGCTCTACATGCATGCTCAGAGCTTACACTCTGTGTTTTGTCCTGCAACACTAGCAAATCTATTTGTACTCTCCCTCACTGTACAAAGAACTTCAGTTTTCTGAAGACTCTCACTCAGTATTCCTAAACAGACCAAATCAGCCACAGGTCAGGATGTGCTGTTGTAACGCTTGACCGCAATAAAATGCATTTCAGCTAGCAGTGTTAAAAAGTTTTTCTGCAATTATCCAAGTCCTCAAACAAGCTACAGATAGTTGTCATTGATTTTGAAAATACCACAGTGAATTATTCCAGATTTTTTTTTTTGCTTGCCTGAAAAGATATAGTTGAAGCAGAATGTTTGTAATTGTTTACAGCTTGAGCCAGCTGTTACATCTCTAGAGTATGTGTCTTCAGGGCAGCAGCTTCCATACAGCCTGCATCTTCAGCACCAACTCAGCTCAGAAAGATTCTCTAATAGCAATTCCAGTGTTTGAATTAGTTGTCTCTGTATTTACTAAAGTTCACTAAAGTGTTGCAGGCCTTCCTGTAATAAAGTTATTTTCCTTTATTGGCTTCCCCTCTTCAGAAGTTTTAAGTTCCAAATTACTTTTGACTTAGCACAGAGCATTATCAGTAATGGGTATTCATTCCAGCATTCCACTGACTTCCTCAATTTCTGGCCAAAGCAACAGACCAAATCCATACCTACAATATTCTGATAAAGGTACAAAGCATTCTTTTTAGAAACAAATATGATAACTGGTGTATAGAAAAATCTAACAATTACTCAAAACTTGACTATTTTTTCTGCTTTTTTAATCCCTTTGAAATGTAAGAAAACATCATTTTTCCATGCTCTGTACCTCTCATTTTCAATTGTAGGAACACCAGAACACATTTATAATGATAAAAAAATCAGCCTGCAGACCAATATAATAATTATATTATAATCTCATTTAATTTTTATCCTATACATTCTGGGGTAACACAAACCATTAAAATCTTCCTTCATCTTCTGGGGTTCCATTCACACCTTAATGATTACAGAGAGAATATGTAACAACAAGGCACACTGTAATTCTCTCAGGTGCACCCTAAAGTCAGGTAAAGTGGTCTAAAGATTTAGTGCCTGCTTGCTGATATTAAGACATCAGAACCTACTGAGATGGAGCTTCAGCTTTGTCTTACTCAAGGATGGCAGGAAGACAAGCATTTGCTACATAATTCTTCACCTTGGATGATGAAGCGCCAAGAAGACATTCACAGCTATGTCCTGGGACACTCTGGAAAGATTTTTTTTATGAGATAATGAGTCTTTGATAAAACTGAGTTGTGGCAGGTAGACACTTATTCAGCTATTAATCTTCATTCATATTAAGAAAATGACAACTGTAATGGCGAGACACCCTTATGAAGAAGACCCACTGAGCAAATTTTGAAGAGCTAAAGAGCCAATTCAAGTAAGTGAAAGCAGAACCCCTCCACATAGTGAGGTGAGGATACATACCCCAAACTACTAAAGAGAATCTAAAAGAGAATCTAAACAGCACTGTCCTCTTACTACATATTCCAGTTGTAAGTGGTAAACTTCCACAGAAATGTGAAATATCTGACATGAACAAATGGAGGAATGCTCAGTTGCCTGAGTGTCATTAATTTAAGTGTCCAAGTTCCTAGAGAAAAAAAAACAAAACCCCACAATGGC
This sequence comes from Phylloscopus trochilus trochilus, assembly GCA_016584745.2. Lineage (NCBI taxonomy): Eukaryota > Metazoa > Chordata > Aves > Passeriformes > Phylloscopidae > Phylloscopus > Phylloscopus trochilus. The sequence continues at coordinate 53,276,992 of WQNJ02000546.1, read as the reverse complement.
CAAAATAGCTAGAACTGTAATTTTAAAAAATGTTGTCTAATGCTATAAGCAAAAAAATCTCTTATCCCATCTTACATGTTACTGGGGTCTTTTATTTGGAATGTTGATACTTTTTATTTAGAACACCTTTTTTTAAGATTTTCTTCAACATCCAATCTCTGCACCACTCCAAAATCAGCTGAGTCCTGTAACATTTCTTCTCTAAGAAGTTTCTCATTGAGTACAGATCAGCACATGGCAAGTGCTCAAAAGGACAATGTGCTCGGGTACTGATTCAAGTAGCAGAACAACACCACATCCTCTAACTTTGCATTTTTAATATTCTATCATGTATTTTATGAAGAAATAGTGTCACATTTCTTCATGTATTTTATAGAGAAATAGTGTCACATTTCTTCCTGAAGAAGGCACCAGTGTGACTCATGTGACATTCACCATTCCAAAACTGGAAGGTTGCTAGGTGGTTCATTTTTTTTTTTTTTTTCCCAGTTGATCAGATGTGCACAGACTTCAAAAGGGGCTCAGTTCCTACAAGTTTTAGAACTGGTGTGTTCTGAATTCAGGGCCAAAACACAGACCCCATATCAGTCCCTTAGATGACCAGCCAGAGCTGCAGGGTTAGACTTTATACTCACCACTTATTTCCATACAAAAAATAAAATGAAACAAAACAAAACAGAGACCAAAGAAGAATCAGCATCTTCGTTTTTCTAGTGAGAATAGAAACTATTATATATTTCTGTACTCTTGCCTAACACACCTTGCACACAGTGACAAACTGATGATCATTTCCAGCTCCCACCACAATGTAGCCATCTCTGGTCTTAAACGCCTGAAAGAACAAAGACAGGTGATAAGCTGTAACTAAACTATAAAATATTAGCACACCTTTGAAGTGAAGTTTTGTAAATAATGTTCAAATGACTTCCTTAAACATTTTCATTCAGACCCAATCTCTTGTTCTATAAAAGTGGCTCAAAGTCATCCATCCACAAAGATGGATGAGGCCCTTTTTGAATTTTTTTCCTAGAGTTGAGAAGTTATCTTGGTTAATAGTTTATTTGCTAAATATGTCATGAGCCACCCTGAAACTTAATGTGTCCCACATTCACAGGACTGAGAAGGACCACCATGATAATGTTTACTTGCCAGAAGGTATTTATTTGGTTTCTCTCTTAGCTGGACTCAGAGCAGACAGATGCAATGAAATGTCACAGATCCTGACCAAACATACCAAAAAAATAGTTGCCAAATAGCAACTATGAATTAGGAATTCCCATGGGAATGAAGAGATAGACTGCATCTTTACAGCTCTTCAGCTGGAGATAAGGCTACCTCCTTGGTCAGTGGTCTCAATGTAGATCTCATGGAGTAAATGGGACTTCTTTTCCAACTTTAAAGATGTAATTTTTGCTTTTGATTTCATTACAGTGGCCTTAGTGGCACACTTCATGGTGTACACAACATTCCTGGGTAGGAAATAACAGCTTTCATTCAAGTCTAAACCATCTAACTTAGATTTTCACTGGAAAAATGGAAAAAAGAAAATCGTAACTGGAAACATCCTCAATTTTTACGATTGTGGTAGGGCATCTTCTAAAACTGGATAATGCAATTCCTCTTTTCTCCACACCTCTCTCTTATACAAAGGTGTATAACTGCAGTTCCAGTCATACATAGTAGCAGCCCAATTTTTTTTCAAACATTCAGGAAAAATTATTTCACTATTAATTTGACTTCAATGTAAGAGGCTGGTGCACCAATGGTGGCAAGGTCTTGCAATCCTTTTTTGCAGAGAGCAAAACTCATCTTCCATTCCTAGAAACCTTTCCTTTTTTTTTTCTTTTTCTTTTTTTTCTTTTTTTAATGTGCTCATTTAAAGGTGTGAATTTTCACAATAATTTTTGGCAAAATAACGCATAGATATAAGTGCTGGAATGGAAACACTTTAATAATCAAAATTCTTCTCATTCTACTGTGGCTTATTCTTCTTCACAGAGAGCAATAAGCTATCTCAGCTTGCAATCTTTCATATAGATGCAAATACATTCACTAAGACTTTTACCATTTGGTATAATCAAAGGTTTAAAATTATGTCCCCTGAAATGCAGGTAACTGTACATCATAGTTAAAATATTACCTGTTTGCTCTTTCTATGTTTCATTTCATGGTAAATAGTATTGTCTAGTTATAAGGTTCAGCATATTGTTTTTCACAAATTTAATTAAGTAGTTCAGTCTAAGATAGCAAGCAAAGATAAAATTCAGTAAACAATTAGTCACATGCAGACAAGAAAGTACCACTGACTTGGACCCAACACATTGAAAGTTTAGTAACATACATAATATAAAGGTAGTACATACACTGAGAAGGGCAATAAGCACAGAAAAAAGATTGGAGAAAATACAAAAAAAGTCTTGTGTGGGAAACATACACTTTTCTTAGCCAAATCTGTTCATAAAGACCTCTATCAAAAAAAAAAAAAATAATGGCATACCCTAGTAAAAGAATATGCAAGACTCTCCCTCCCACTAAATGACCTTTAGTGGGAATAATTATGAATTAATACTGTCCGTATAAAGTTACTACCTATAGTTACAGGCAAAATCTGTTTTCTGAACACCCTGCCCAAATCTTGACTTGTCTTTGCTGATGTTCAGAGTTCTAAAACCAGCTTCATGCAAGTCACAAAAATTATGGGCCAAACACTGTATGTATCAGTGTGCATTATAACACAGTATCATTTTTATTGGTGCAACCACCTACGACTTCCTGTAAATGCAAATCAGAATTCTTTTGTACATTCTTTTAAACTTCTGGCCTGGATGCCTGCTACAGCTTACAAAGCCTAGAGTATATGTCATATGTACAGATCCCCCTCCTCAGCACTTCAAAATGTATTTACATTGGTAAATGGGCAAATCTTGGAGAGTTTATCATCTATCAGGAACTCCTGTTAAAATACACATCTCTGTAAGAAGGCAGTAATCACACAATAGCTGCATACCACTGTGAAACATGCATCTGTATCCACTGGCTGTCCATGCAGCAGCGGAAGTCATTCTAAATTTAAGGGCCTGGTTATTAGCATGTGTGCTTCAGTTGCTTTGTGGAATGTGTGGGAAAACTAATTATTCTTAATTGCACTGTATGTCTAAAAAGCTAAAATAACAATCATGTCATCCTTACACAACAAAAATGGTATCATAATAAATGCAGCAGTGTCTTTTTCCAAGAAGCTTAACTCAAATGTCTTCAGCTGCTATTTTAAGCTTCCCATTACAAAACAGCTGATTATTTGACAGTCATTGCTGCTGATAAAGCAGAAACTTCAAAATGTTACTAGCACAATATTGATGCCAACATTTAAGGGTGACAATGGTTTTATTCATCAGCCATAAATGTACACACACTACAGGTTACCACAGGTTACTGTCTGGTCACAGAAAGCTTCACAATCTTATTATACAAAGGGCAAAGTGCAGACAGATTTTAATGAGATTTTGTTTTGATAAACTGCTGTCCATCACATCGAATCATTTCACATTAGCGCAATAAAAGACGCTACAGACAAGGCAAAAGTCCTTTTTCCCTTCCCTTTTTTTCTGAAGAATGAGGCCTTCTGATAAGATTCTTCAGAGTACAATCATGAGTTAACCCACTACTCCTGTGAGGTAACCTGCGCCATAGCACATCATTTGGTGAAGACAAGAAACAAAAACCAACTAAAAAATTATTTGACATCTTATTCATGGAAAAGGCAGAGAAAGATTGTGAGTGTTTAAAGGTGTAGCTTTTTCAGTGTGGTGCACAAACTTCAGGGTTTCCAAGAAAATAATCTGTAAATTCCCATTTAATATCTAGTGCATGACATCAACACATGCATGTTCAAAGGTAGATCTCAAGGTCCAGTGCACATGCATCACCAGCTTAACACTGTCAAATGAATGTCACAGGACCTTATTAAGACTCAGAACTTATCCAACTTGGATCCTAGAACACAGTATATACCTGAGATACTTTGTGTATTAAAATACTTTAATCTCCCTAAACACATGGCATATAAACTCTATCCACCTTCAGGAATGTTTTAGGTGGTTTACAAATATTCTCCAAATCCAGATACATTACACAGACTACACAATAAAGATGCAGGGCAAACTTAACCTAAGTTACTACTAAAGGAAGCAAAGACTTGCTGAGATAATGAGGTAAAAAAAGAGCCTTTTTTTCCACTGCTCTGTGTCAATACCTTTAAAAATTTGCCAGCTTTGAAGGCATTAAAGAAAGACCATTAATATTTTTATTTATCACCAGCTTCATGAATTTTAAATCTATATGTTCTATAGCAATCATCAATCATATATAAATGCTTTGCATGTGCTTCAATTTGTATGTTGATTCCACAAAAACCCCCCTTGAAAATATGAGGGACTAGTCAACAGAAATGCCAATTCCAACAAAATGATCAGAAGTACAGGTCAGTTTTCAGTATTTGAGTCCAAAACACAGAAATCAAAACAACTAGAATATTTGCAGTTGTGTATGGTAATGGTCAACTCCCCTTCATCAGGTATTTATACACATTCATAGGATCTTCATGAGCCTCCTCTCTGACTCTTTAGGCTAAACAGTCCCAGATCTCTCCTCATACAAAAGATGCTTCAAGCCCTTAATTATTTTCTTGGCCCTTCACTGGACCTGATTCAGTATGAGCATGTCCTTGTCCCAAAACCCCCAGAATTAGACCCCATTGTGGACCCATAACTGGATTGAGTGGTTATTTATCCTCAGTGGTGCTGAGCAGAGGGAAGGATCACCTCTTCTGACCTGTTGACAATTTTCCTCCTAATACAGACCAGAACAATCTCTGTCACAGGGACATATTGCTGGCTCATGTTCCATTTTTTGTTCACCAAGACCTCCAGGTGTTTTTGTGCAAAGCTGCTTTCCAGCAGGTCAGCCTCAGTCTGTACTGATGCATAGGATTATTTCCTATCACGTGCACAACTTCCCTTCGTTGAATTCCATTAGGTTCTTGATGGCCTGACTCTCCAGCCTGTCACAGTCCCTCTGCATGGCTGCAAAACCACCTTCTTGGTGGTATGTATCTTGGTGGATTGTGTATCAACCACTCTTCTCCATTTTGTACATTCCACAGATTTTGGAGGCCAAAGAATACTTGGAGAGACCAACAGAACAAAACATTGGGTTTTTCAAATTTTAGGAATATTCCGTATTTAGGAGAGGTTAAAAGGAGATGTTAATTATCTGGAAAAAAGTGATTATTTTCATTACCAGTTACCATATTTGCCTGTTTACTGATAATGGCTATCAATGGTTGAAATATTTGAAAGTTTTCAGATGTCCCCTTAGCAGAACATTTGTACTATATCAGATGTGGTAAAAATGATGTATTACTCATCTTTATGAATTTTCTTATCTCATGTTCCAGTGTGAATAACAATTAGGATCTCTAGAGATAGCTAAAATCCCTTTTCATTAGGAATACCTGATGTTAGATACTCTTGGATTTGAAGTATCTTTCAAGACAGCGCTGCCTTTTGATTCATAAGCTTGAATAGTAGCATCCCTAAAAGCATCCAACAATGAATCATGAGGGGAACAATTGAAGATTTTGGGATAGTTAGTAAGTGTTGGTCACTTCTGGAGCAGGATTTAAAGGAACTAAAATTTTTGCATGCATTTGAACTGCTCTTGGTCTTAGAGAGCAAGAGGCTGATTGCTACAACTAGCATCATTAAACAGGTTGCTTAAGATTTTGGAATGATGGTATCCTTGTATAAAGGCTAGACACAGTATTTCTGTAAGTTACGTGTTGGTCAGCACAACAGGCAGCTCTATCCGATGGCATTTCGGCAGAACACTCCTCTGAGCTCCCTCTCAAGACTGACATAGGAGCAAGCAGCCTCATGTGGAGGCTGAATGAAACTTTGGGACCAGCTGGGATCAGTGCAGAACAAAGACCTTCTTTTGAAGCCTTAAGCATAACACCAGGAAAAGCCAAGCCATTATTTTCAAACAAATCTTTGAAACATATCATTAACAAATTTTTAAGAGATTGCTTTTCAAGTGTCACTCCTTCCTCTCCCCTCCATTTTCTCCTTTACAGAATCAGTGACCATAGGTGACCATACACAGGTCTTTCTTTACAAGCTTGAAGTACTTCCCTGGTATTACTGGTATTATTATCAATTCAATGTAAAGGTCATTTAAGGACAAGTATTATCTAGTCTGAATGCAGATTAAAGGCTACAATTAAGGAGGTCATGTATTCAGGATTTGACTGATCTGTAGAGGCTATCCTGTCCTTCCAACCAAAAGTATCTGTGGTATAAGTTGATTTTTCTCTCTCCAAACCGACCTAATGAATTACAGTGGAGGAGATTCTCAGTTTTGTTTCAGATCCAGAATCATTACACTCCTTCCATATGGAATAAGCTTTGCACATAATTTCTCTGCCTTTACATGTTAGTTACACCAGCTGTGCCACAGAACCATGGAGGAGTCACATTCTTTTTTCTTTCAAGGGAACGGCACAATCCTTTCATAACAATTTAATATTTAATTACTGTAACAAATGGGAACAAGACCAAGAAGTTTGGTCAGTGGTAGTTTGGAGAAATACATATAAACCATTAAGACCACACACTTTGAAACTATTTGCCTACTTTGCACTCTCTTCCAGTGAAAGCAAACAGTAAAAATAAAAAAAAAATGTAAATTTCATGGACTGGATTAATGAATGCTGAATGTTCTCACCAAGCAAACTGAAGAAGGACATTGCACCCAAAGATTTCACTTTTCCTCTCTGATCTTTTCAACCTACACTACTTGTCTCTCGCTTCATGCAGGACATGCTACCTTGCAGCTTCACAGCTGTCCGTCTACCAGATAGTTTAGCATTAATAATATCTGCACAAATTCTCTTGCCAAAAAAAAAAAGGAAGTTTGACTGGATGCCATGAACTTCTAGGAAAGGTGTTTATGTCAAGAGTGGGAATGATAATTCTGGTCCCTGAGATGAGGCAGAATACCAGCACTGATGTCAAGGAAGGCACACCACAGATACCAGCCAGGGATAAGACTCTCTTCTACAGAACCTACAACCCATTAGACAATTTTCCTGATCAGCCTTCAAGTTCCATATATGCATGAATCCAGAAAAAAGTGATGTTCTCTAACTGATCCACAAGCAAAGCTGATTAACCACTAAAAGTGCTCTGAATGCACGTTCCTGAAAGGGGCAGCAAAGTTTACACAAAATCACAGCGTCAAACAGGGATTTGGCAATATACAGTATTACTCTCAAGAATCCATCAGGAAAGAGAACAGCTTAGAACTGCTCTCCAGACCATGTCATGTTTTTATCCAGTTCTTGCCTAATATGAGAGATATAAACTGATATAAATTGCTGGAAACAGACTGAATCCAAGGCTTCTCCAATCCCAGCTCACTGTCCTTAGAAACAGGTTGGAGACAGGATCTCTCTCTCCCTCATTTTACATCTGGCCATATGGTATTTGCACTGTTCATTTCCCAATTGACTAGATGCAACACATAGGTCTGTAATCTAAAAGTACCAGTTGGCCAAACTATTTACCAAATAGACTTTAAAATTTGTTACTTCATAATCAATAGCAACAGAATGTTAACTTCAGATTGCATACCCTCATACTTTCAGACAAGACTTTTTTCCAGAATATCTCAAAGAACATATGCTACTAAGGAAATGAAACAATTTACTTCATTTTCTAATGCAATATACATTTAGCCTCACCACCCAAAAAGACATTTAAAAACTCCTGGAAGAACAGTGAACAGCTTTGAAGTGGGAAACTTGTCACTTTCCCAAATTTCTAAAATTTTAAATACTTAAACTATACTTCAATTAAAAATAAATTATCTGGTACTGTAAACTGGCATTTAAACTGTTTCTTGCTGTTGAAAAATATCAGGCACAGAATCACATTCTCCATTGCCACACTAGTTTTCCATTAGTTTTTCAACAATGAAATTACACACACACAGACACACACACAAAATAAATAAACTTTAATCACAGTATCACACTGGAGCCACTGTAATTAATGTTGTGTCAGCATTTCCATTTAAGCCACTATTTTCGAGAGGTTTATAGCATAGCCATAAAAATTCAGTTAGGTTGAAATTAAGCAAACAAGGTCTTATACAGCAAGCAACATTTAAGTATATATACAGACAGCAGCCAGTTACTACTTATATGGGAATTAAAATAGACGCTTACTGATTTTAAAGGGCGCTGCAGAGTCAGTTTTTAAACAATATTTTTCTCAACATTTATAATGTCTCAAAAGTCTGAATCCCAGCTATGTTTCATTGTTCTTTTTCCTTCTCACACAATAGTTCACACAATTTCTTCCAATTTGGGGATTGTAAGCATTGTATTTTTGTTTCACTTTAAAAGTAAAAGAATCCAATGAAAACATTTCTTTTGAAAAACAACACACATGACCACAGTTTGATCCCGAAACAGGCCTCCAGGCATTAGTGATGCAGAAATGACAAATATTTCTTACATCTTCCAATAATCATAAGCTATAGCTGTCTGGAAAATCTGAGTACTCAAACATGAGGTTTTAAAAATGCTATTTAGAATGTAATTCTAAATGAGGTCTTGTTTTTTAGCAGAACTCATCAGAGCAGGAACTGTGCCACTGTCCCTTCTCCCTCTCTATGCTTTGACATTAAGTGTTGTAGAGGTACAGTTTCCAAAGGTGAATTTTGTAATAGTGACTATCTATTTGGTAACTTATACTGACTGAGTCAGGGACCATATTGAGTCCTGCAATAAGTCTAGCATTCCAAGCTGCAAATGGCCCAGAGTAGGCAAACTAGAACTCAGACTGGGCAGGCAGTGCTATGAACTTAAAGGTTTCAATAACTTAGTGTCCTGCTATAAAGAAGGCGAAAGGTGAAAATCAGAAAAAACACCAATGATGGCACAACAATTACCAGGGTGCAAAACTGGCCAGGTTTCACAATTTGGCACTTCCATAACTTAAAATAAACAGCAGTCCTGTTTGAAAACTGCGATTTTGCTGCAGAGAGCAAAACTCCATTCTGCTAAAGTGCTTTTGCCCTATCTTACACCTTTTTCTCAATAAATATATCTCTCAAATACTACATGATCCTATCTACTCCTCAGTAAACAAAGTACAGTGAACTAAGTATGGATTTTAAATATTTTAGCTTTGACTCCTCAGTATCCTTGATTTGCAGTTTCAAGTCAGACTCATTAAGGTTTATTGCATGTAGTCTGTTTTAGTTTAAAACAATAATTTATCTCTAATCAAGGATTTAAATATTGAACTGGCTAGACATATAGGATGCACATAATTTAAAATTCGGAATGTATGCCAAAAATTCATTGTGAAGCCATAAGAATAGTGCTGGTGAGATCTAAAAAAAAAAAAAAAAAAAAAAAATTTAACATAATATTTAGACTTCTGTTTTCTCAGTATTTTTAGCCATCTCCATCAGTCTGAAAAATATTGAAATTTAATATCACATTACTGGAATTAAAATTCTATCTTCCTAAAATTTTGCATTATTTAAATTTTGAAATTTTGAAAATCACTACAATCAGAAATCAAAATATTATGCCTTTTGTCAAATTGCTATGTTTCTGGCCAATATTTAACCAATTTTCATTCTGTTACCTAATTTGTCAAATTATCTACTGAAAAGAGCTGAGAAAATCTGTGTAGTGGTAGCTACTATATTGGTTTTTATCACAGATCTTCATGTCTACAGCTTGAAAAGGACTTTTGCATAGCAAGCATAATTATCCTTTACAAAAGAACATGCTCTGAAGAATCAACACAGTGTGAGTGTGCTTCTATTATCACACCCTAAAATCTACATCCTCCTTTGTACAAAATGTCCTTGCAACCTTTGTAGCCCCAAAATATGACAGACATAGGTATGCCAGTAAAACTGTCTGAAAAGATAATAGGAGGAGACAAAAAGTGACCTTGAAAACTCCAGTTTTCGTAACTGATACCACATTTTTCCCCTTTAGATTTGAAAGGAAAACACCCTTAAGTTTTCACTCACAGGTACTCATGTTGTCCTTTAACAAACTCTTCATTCTCATGAATTGTTATGTTTATTTTGAGGTTTCATCTTGCCTTATTCTACCATAATATTTGTTGTTGCTGTTGTTGTTGTTCTGGATGGCCGAGGGGCAGCCTGTGTCCCATACATGACAGTATGAACACCCACAGGACATGATTTAATCATAAGAGATTCACAGGAGTCTGAGCTTATTTAGGGCATGATTCTGGCTCTGAAGACCACCCAGTACCACAGAGTTTTAATTTCTTGGCATGACCAGCAAATTTACTTTTACTGTCAATCTAAACCCTTACTTTTCACTTTCCTAAAGAAAAGTCCAATTGTAAACCAAAGTGGTGAATTCAAAGGTTAAGGACTCTATGTACCTCTGCCAAACACTGTTACATCAGGAAAAGTGCAAAATGACTGCATTTTTTGCCACAGATGATCGCCATAAACTGTTTATTTTAAGTTATGAAAGTGTTACATTTTATACAGCCAATTTTGCACCCCTGATTCTTGTTATGAGCTCATTGGTGTTTCTGCTTATTTTCATCAGCATCAGTCCTAATTTGATTCCTTGCTCTTCTCTGTTGACTGGCTGTCAGGAAACTCACTAATTCTTATTCAATTCAGATTTTTGAAGAGCACTCTTTATAGCAGGACAGAACATTGTAACAGCATCACTGCACCTCAATCAACTGACAAGTCAGCATGAACACACACTGTTTCTGCTGGATTCTTAAGCAAAACATTGCTTCACAGATTTTCATAAAAGACAGTTTAGAAAAACTAACCCAAAGCAAATATACATAGCATAATGTTAAATTAATTTAATTAATTAGTCACATGTAGCCAAGTAAGTTTAACACTATCTAGCTACTGCAATCCGAACACCACAGCACAGTCACAGTCTACATGCAAACAGCAAAGATCTCCTGTAAGAGAGAACACCTCATAAAGAGCGAATGAGTCTTGTCACAGAAATGTTTCCAGCTGCCAAGGGCCCCAGTCTGGCTATGGACAAGGGTTGATGCCAGCAAGCCTGGAGGAGCTGCCTGGCACCTGACCTTCATCATGCTTTTGCTTCCCTCTTTGTTGCGTCGGCGAAGTCAAAGGGCTGGTCTCCTAATGATCCAGATGGCCTTCTGCTGACACTGGGTTTGGCATCAAATGGGCAGCAGCAAGCCTGGTACACAGACCTGCCATTGTACTGGGAAGGACTAAAATGGGCTGCTGGCAGAAGCTTGGCCTGTTCTTCACCCCTGATGACAGCCTGAAGTGCTGCCTGCCCACTGTTCCCTGGAGTTGGCTATGAAATGACCTTTCACAGAAAAAAGGTTCTTGTCCCTAAATTATATGAAGCTGGTATCTGATTGCTTCACTTGAGGAGGGGCAAGAAGGAGCAAATAAAGAGAAGAGGTGCATGGATGTATAAGGGCACTCTCTCTTTGTCCCCACAGCAGGCTGATGAAAGCATAGGGATGCTTTAGACCTTCCTCTTAACAGTATCAAAAGATAAAACATAGAGAAGAGTAACAAAATACATTTAAATGGTTATACTAATTAGTGCAGAGACAGTTTCAGTAACAGTGGGATTCTGGAATATTTAATTTCCTTCCAATATACATTTCCTTGCCCAGTTACAAAGCTTGGGCATTTTATTAGACATTGACAAAGCAGCACTTACAAGTGGGAAGGATGGCTGCTAGAGAAAATTATGCAGGGAGGCAGGCATACCAATTTTCACAACATCGAGTTATGTACTGAAGCATAAGATTTTGGAGACAAAGAATGTATTTCTCCAGCTACTTGATCTGTCATTTTCTTTTCAAAATCTGCACAAGTTAAATCAAAATACACAAGTAAGCAAACAAAGCGACCTTAAGCTGCCATAAAGAATGCAAAATCAACTAAAATGAGTGAGGCATATGGTTGGGTACTGGACTTCAGCTTCCAGATGAAAATAAAGACCCTATAGAGTAAGATTTGTATTCCTTTTACATACAAAGAAAACTTTGGGTTTCAAATGTATAAAACAAGAGGACGGCCTTCCCTCACAGAATTTTAAAACCCATTTTTTTAAAAATCTTTTTGGACTTAAAACCTGAGGAAACAGAACAAATAACAGGAAATCTATGGTGGCATATGATTGCCAACCCTGAGAGTTTGGGCATTTCAAGGTTTAGACTAGACAATTTCCACTCCTTTATAAGAAATTCTGCAGAAGTATCATGGCCAACTCTAAATAAGGATAACTTCCACTTCTAGAGGAAGGTGTTCCTGCCCATGGCAAGGAGGTTGGAACTTAAAGATCCTTAAGGTCCCTTCCAACCCAAGCCATTCTATGATTCTGTGATAACTGGCCTCTCATTTTTCTTGGTTTTCACCAGATTGCAGAACGTGAACCCCAAGAATCTTCCTGAGCTTTCTGAGCTGCTACAAGTACTTGTAAAATGGGATGCAGAATGAATACTCTGCTAATAGTATCCAGGCTGGCACCTAGGGATATTTCAACAATACCTATGCACAGGAGCGTACATCCCTCTGAACAGCAGTGCTCATCTCCTACTTGGATGTTTCTGAAAACGCCCCACTGCTAGTCTGCTGTTGACATCAAGAATCACAAACTTTGATGGCAATGAAAAAGGAATGAAGATTTCCACTGATCATTATTACATTTACACTATTCAAATGCCACCTACCAGAAATGGTTTGCAGACAGACGGACAGAGGGCACCGTTAGGTTTTCCCTTTCTCTTCTCATGTCAGCTAGCAGAATGTAAACTCAGACATCACAAAGAAGTTATGTCACAAATGTGCGTTAAAACAAGGATCACATATGAAGTGGTAGAAGGCACAGGTGTGTCAGGAGAAGGAAAGCAAAAGCATTGTTATCATGTACTCGGGATCATATTTGTTCCCATCTAGACTACAAAAGAAGCAGTGAATAGTAAAAGTGAGAGGGCTGGAACACTTTTCTGGACAATATTCCAACCCAAACACCTTTTCACATAAGAAAGGGATAGAAGGACATGGGATTTCTGGGATGGGAATTCTGCAAACCCTAACAAGTTGTCAGTCATTCTAGTAACTGCTCTGCAGACTGTGCTTTCCACACAATTGCCTACAGCCAGATGACCAGGACAGAGGTTTGGCAGGGAAGTATTTTGTAGATACAGACCAGCATCAGCTTGAATAATGGAACAAAGTTTAGGCGTTCCAAAACTTTGTTAGGTACACAAAAATAAGCAAACATCTGATTAAAAAATGATGTACTTATTCTAAAACTGAAAGCTGATTTAAGAGTTAGATATGGATATTGATCTTTTGGGGAGAATTTGATTGCAAGTGCCTTTGTTGTCTAGAGTAGCATAGGGTTGTCAAGAACCAAACAGAGGCACAGAAAAAAGTGTCATAATTTCAGAGATAAACGTGGCTCTAAACACAAACTTGGATTAAAAAAGTTATGATAATGTTCAGGAGATCGGTTGGTTTTCCTGGCCCAGCTGGCATTTCGATGGAAATAAAATACAAGCTCTAGAACTGTTTATTTTTTGGTATGGACAAAGTCATAAACAGCCTGTAGCCAGCTTACAGGCACAAACCTACTCCTTAAGAAACCCATTCCTGCTCCTCCTCAGATATGTCAGAAAGCTAGTATGTTTCTAAAGTGAGCAGACACATAGGAACTTTATTGTCGATTAAATTGACTGACCATGCCATTTTGCCTCCATTGGTCAATGGCATGTAATTATATACTGCTAAGAACACACAAAAAAAATTCTGCTGACAGGTTCTACCTTTTTTTTTTTTTTGAGGCAGGGTGGCTCAGAATTGCTGGTCCATTAAACAACTAAACTTAGTGACTAAACTTATTCTGCCACATGTGAGGCAGAAATAAAATAAGCCGCTAGTAAATTTAAAAATAATACAAGAGATGGGATCTCTGTCACACATTCTTCCCCCTACCCCCATTCAGAGGCCTTTTATCTGGATAACCTCAACTTGACTAACAGGCAAGTATTATCCTTTTTAGATGAAAGCTGGGCAAAACTGTGGCTTTAACAGAACTCTCACACTTCCTCTTAAAAAAACAGATGTAATTTCAGACAAATAAATATTTTTCAACCCTCTGGTTTTGAAGAAGTCACTGAAATACATAATTATAAACTCCGGGTATCAGCAAATAACTGATCAAAACCAAGGAACAATAAAGCAACAGTAAAGCATGACAGCAAGTTTAGGTATTGAAGGTATCCCCTTCATCATTATGTCCTTGTTATGCACAGGCACACAAAGCTCTTTACAAAAGTCTAAGAGTGTGTCCTCCATGCTGGAGAAGAAGCCATTCCAGATGCACAAGAAAATTCATAAGGATTCTGCAGCTACTCATCATATGGGGCATCAACTGTCTCCATATCTATACAAGAGGCCTGGAAAAACATGCTGCTGATTTCTAAAGGCAATGAGCTACTCTCAAAATGCTTTTCACTGCATGTCATGCCCTGAATTATCTGTTCTTCCTAAAATCAGAGTTGCATTCGTGCTAACAGATGGAAAACATCATCATCTAAACTTGGATCCATGCCTTGCTACTGGCTTTTACAAAATCCATGAACGTGGTTTAATTAGTTAAGTTAAAAACATTTTTGTATAGTGGCCTGTTTATGAGAAATTTTCCCACATTACACTGCAGAAAAACTCATATGTTAACGTATCTTAGGGAAGTAGAGCTGTATGTGCTTATCCCAGTGCCAGCATAGACACAGGATTCTGGTCTGACATGCATGTGGATTTACAAGTAGGCGCCTCATGGTAAAAACACCTTACAGTAACTACGCCAAAAAATACAAAACAAAACAAAACCACCACCACCACCCCAAAAAAATACAAAACAAAGTCAACAGAGACAGCAGCTAAGAAAGAGATTCCATAACACACAGATCTGTCACAACAACAGAAAAAAGAATAACTGAAAGAGATTGCATCAGAAAATCAGAGTGAAATCGCCAGCCCTGGAATTCAGAGACATTCTCATAGACAGATCATCATAGAATGACAGATCATCAGAGAATATTTGAAGAATCCAAGGATAGGCATTGAGATCAAAAAGGGGACAGTTTCCCTACAATAAGAGACAATCCCTATCAATGTATCATTAAAGAGATTACAGAACTAGAAGAGGGAAGGGAACTACTGAACCCCAGACATGAAAATCCAACATTCAGCAATTCTCTGAGGCAACATTTTAATGGTTGAACTGCACTGTGGGTCTACCATGATACTATTCTATACAACTATTATCCATGCTGCTAAGTGTAGCACTATCATTCATATTCAAATCAGTTTTCTTTGTCCCTCTGTCTCCATACATTTCTTTTTCATGTGTAAATCTTTTTAGTGATATCCACAGTTACAATTATGAGCAAAAGATTTATCACAGAACACTTCAGCTCTCTTATCTCATGGGCTGTAATTTTTCAGATTGTGAGTCAGGACCCTTTCCACTTCACTGAAACACCCAAGAGACTAGTTTATCTGCAATGTGAATTTCCTATACCTTTAGTAATTTCTAGTCAAGAGAAGATGTAAACTACCATTCAAAACTGACTAGAGTTCCACCTGTTGCAAGAAAGCTACAGTATTTCAGGCTCTTGGCTCTTCAACTCCCAGCTCTACTCCAGTGAATCTTTCCAAATCTGAAAGAGTCAGAAAGGGTGCAAGTCTCTTAAATACTGCTATGGCTTCTTGCTACAGTGACAGAATTAAAATTACTCTGAGAAAACTACAACCAGTTCCCTCTCAAGTTTCCCTCTCAAGTCAGCCTCACCTTGTCAGACACTAGCTTTTATTCTTTAACCGTTTGGCAGGTCACTTCTGGCTTTTGAAGTGCAAAAGGCCTTTCCCCCTCTTGACAGGAAATTGCTAATCTTTCCCTTTGGAATCCTTGAAGCAATGTCCTTAGGCTAAAATGTCAAGATAAGATTCTATGTTATTGTCTATTCTCCTCTCCATTTTGCATCCACAGTCTGACATCCTTTAAAGCAGTTTCTGCTACTCTCATTACAATTTCCGAGAACTTGGGGGAGTAGAACTTTTTAAGAAAAGCAGAACAAAAGTAGAAGTTCAATTAATTGCAGATACTTTAAAAACTCTGTACTACTTTCATTATTCTGTGTTAACAGTATTACTAACTACTTCCTTCATCAATTAAGTGTTTGGTTTGGGACTGGGGTTTTTTTGGTTTTTTTGGGTTGTTTGTTTGTTTGTTTGTTTTAATTGAGCTTCTGCAGGATTATAGACATTATAGCTTGCCACAAAAGTTTCAACATTCCTGAAATCCTAGCATGACACTGGCTTTACTCACAATTTCCCATTTCCATTTTAGCAAAATGTTATGTAGCAGAGTTTTAAGGATAACTTTGGAAAAAAACCCCTGTTTATTAGGATTTGTTTTATTTCATTTGGCAAGAAAACATAAAGAAAACAATTGCAACTGATTCCAAAAGTCTATTCACTGAACAAAGCCAAACATTAAAATAAAATTATTGTTCTGGTTTCAGCTGCTAAGAGCAATATAACTCATCACGCAGGATCAAACCACCAATGTCTACTTATAACAGGGTATGGTTATGTAAAAGCAAGGCTGGCACTGCATTGTGCTCAGATACTTGAGGTTTGGATCCTTAACTATGAATTTCCTCCCTTTTATGATCTTAAGCCAGAGAACAATGTCTGTGTTTAAATCTTGCCTTTTGTAATTTTCTTGGTCTTTTCTTTCAAATGTTTACATATAATGATACAACCCTGAGTGATGCCACAAAGTAACACATCATCCAAACCTAGCAATTTACCACAGATGCTGATATCATTCAAGGTTGAACGAATCTTTTTTTTTTTTTTTTCCCATGGAATGATAATGGATTCATTACAAAGAAGTGATCTTTTTTTATTGCATTCACCCATGTCTGCATCAGAAGGCACACTCATGATTAAAGGCTGTAACATTGTGATTCACCAAGTTTATTCTAAATTATTTTCAAATGTAAAAAGAAAAAGATATCTGGAAAGAACCTTCAGCAGCATTACCAAGTCCCTTTGTTCTTCTTATATTATAAAGACTACATGACTGGATTTCTGCACTGGATTCTCTTCAGTCATTACAAATTGGTTTGACTTTACTATGGTCAACAAACAATAACAAGACATCATTTCATTAAATAAAACCAATTTGCACAAACTAATTGTCTCCTTAATCTAATATTTTCTTTTTTATTACAACACTGGCCACACAAAATATAGGTGCATAAAAAAGATAATTATGAAGATGACAAAGAAAATTAAACTTATCTGTTACTAGTGTAAAAGGCTATAATAAAAAATTGTTTAGAACTTCACATTTTCCAGAGGAACTTGAACAAAACTACTAGTCTTTATTAAGCAGCATAGAAGGGGAACTTCTCTTGTTGATTGGGCAGAAAACCAACACTACTGCCTTCTTCAAGCTTACCTCCTTTCATCTCAGACAGTTAAAGTGACAGGCTTCTAAAAAACAACATTATGTCATAAGTGTTAACATATTGTTCAAAACTACAAATATTTACCTGAGGTTTCACCTTATATTGTATCTGATCCTCATTCTACACTAAATATAAGTACATTACACAGTGATTTAAGCTTCCTCAATTTTGCCAATACCACTCAATCTTACAGATTCAAAACTATGATGCTGGTGCTGTTTAAAGCATGTACTCTCTCTATTTTATTTTCCAGCTAAAACTTTACTAATGGCTAATAAAGCAGCCACTGCAGAAAACCAGGTTAAAATATCTTACAATCAGTTGTTAAAACACAGTATAAACAGAGTAGTACCTTAACCTTCAAATTTTCATTTAAGACTATGAATTCTATAATATAACTAAGAATAGCACAACCAGTCTCTTTGCTTAGATTGTCATTCCTTTGTTTTGCAGACAGGTAAATCTCTGGACCGTGTTGTTTCCACTCCTAAAATATTTTTAAACAGAAGACAGAGGTGCTCCTTTCTTAAACTCGCTGCTACAGCATGCACAGAGAAATACGAAAGTATTGTTACTCAAGGAATACAAAACCTGTCATATCCTAGAGGTGTCCATAGTGTTAGTCTTAACAAAAGGAGGTGAGTGGCAGTGTCTGCTTTCTGTTCTCCCCTTTCTGGAGGAGAAGGCTCCACTGTGATCTGCATGCATAAGAGTAACACTGGATTGACATTCAGATCAGACACAATCCATAAATCCATGTTCCATTTTCAGTGCAACTCTCAAAATCAAATTCATTGTCACTACAGAGGACTACCTCATCTCTTGTTTTTGCCATGCTTGGCTTTTGCTTGGTTCCATTAATGTTCTCTGACCATATGTAGGGCCAAAACAGATGCCATCATCTTCCATAATCCTACTATTGGAATAATCAGATAAAAAGCTTTTTAAAACATTTTAAAAAAATATGGCAAAAAAGATGTCTAAACTTTAAATAATTTGACAAAAAAAACCCCAAAACATTAGGACCTGGAAGATTTTTTGATTTTTACTTTTTTTTCCACCTTCCACTAATTTTTATTTATTTCTCTGAATATATTAGTCTTGATCATAAATGTTTAAAATAGAAAGCCAAACATCCAACAGAGGAAACATTAAAGAAAGAATAGATCATTGCTGCACAGATCATATATCCTGTCTTTAAGTATGTAATAATGCTGGAGGAATAGGCTAAGGTATAAAAAACAATCCACATAAGTAAGCACTACTGTATTCACATTCTTCATGGAAAAACAGACTAATTTCACACTGCACCTTGCTTTCCAACATACAGAAGAACACAGTAATATAGATTTCCTTTTCTTAATGCATAATAACATTATTGTGCAATGTGAAATGGAATCTATCTCTTTAAGTAGCTATTTATGTAGGAAGCTAAATCTAGTGTTAAAATAAAGTGTGCTTTCTCTCTACAGAAGTGAGGCATAAGGCTTTAAGAAAGATAAGGCTCTACAGACTTGTTGACCAGCTCCAGAGACACTATATTTCCAGGATGGAGGATATCACTAGTCATAGAGTTTCATGTGATCTCACTATTTAGGAACCTTCCTGGGGAAACAAACAAACAAACAAACAAACAAGCAAACAAACAAATATTTAATTACCCTTTCAAGCTACATTAAACAAAAGATGTCTAAATAAATGGCTGAGGAACAGCTATGCAAAAGAATTCTAATCTAACACAGCTTCTCTCATCTTTTTCAGGATAAACTTTGAACAGTCTTTTTCTTTTAAACAAGCACAACCAACAGTTTACGTGGCAGTCCAAATCGGCAGAAAATCTAGAATTATTTCTTTTTATTAAGAAAAATGGAGCTACAAACCCTTGGTGGTCAAGAAGACAAGAAAAATCTAGAGGAAAGCTCATTTCAAAATCCTTTTAGAATCTGTTTCTGCTAATGCTTTTAGATTTTGTAAAAGAATATACATCTTAGTTAAAAGTAGATTTCCAAAATTATTTGAAGAAATTAACAATGTAACTAGAATGGTATTAATTAATTAAAGGCCTCATTAGACTTAATGTTTCTTTCTTGAAAAGAGTGTGTTTTTGTTTAAAGTTCGAATGTCTGTTCCTTTGAGGTAGGTACTGTTATCCGTATACAGAAGGAGCCTCTGGCACTGCCACATTATAAACCAGCAATACCACTGAAAACACACTTGATCATTCTCTTATTTTCCTTTGTTTTTCCTTGTTTTGTTTTTCCTCAGAAGCTAAAGAAGTGATCTATATCCTAACACTTTATTTCTATCAACAGCTTAAGAAACAATTCCAAGACATTCCAGGCAGTGGAGCTATGGTAGATCTATGCAAGCAATTTTTCTGGTGGAGCAAGAGTCTACAGTGTAAGAAAAGTTATTTTACTGGTATAGTTTATTTGAGTTCCTGAGATAGCTATATGCCAGAAAAGCAACCCCACTTTCCTGTTTCCAGTGCAGCTTCTGCCAGTGTGGCTGTGTCAGCTGAACTGCAATTCTCCCACACATCTAACCAATAGGACTCTGCCATTGACACTTTAAAGTATAGCCAAGCTTAGCTTGTGAAGCAATTGCGAAGACCATCTTTTTTCATGTTTGCATGTGATATGATTTTGTGTGAGATGGAAAGGTTACGAAAAATCTGTCAACCCAAATACCCTGTTTGTCAACTGGAGGAAAACATCACAAAAGATACACAGAACAATAGTCAAAGGAAAATGTTGCTGTATTTTCATCATATGAAGGAGGATTAGGGGGTGGAAAATATTTTTTTTTAATTACCAGTGTCTTGCTTGCATTAATTATAAGAAACATTACAAGAAACAATCCTGGCTTGGATTAATTTCATGATTCAAATTATCCTGGATTTACAACACATTTGTGTATGTGTGTTTCATATTGGGACAGTTTTAATCTTAGTAAAGATTAAGAGCTTCAGTCTGCTACATTTTATTTTTCTCTGTTCTACTTTGTTCTCATATAATAACTACCCTTCAGAGTTCAAAAGGCGTATCAATTTGATCTACAGTCAAAAATTTTAAAAATAGTGGATGTGACTTGGAGATGGATTTCCTGATCCTCTTTATTCATGACAGAAGTACCAGCCAGCTTTGAGACCACTAAATTTCACATGTGCATCAACGTTGATGAAAAAATCTTCTGAATGTTTTTTCTCCTATGAAAAGGATATGAAGGATATGGAGGCTATGGAGGATACGAAGAATATGGAGGATATGGAAGATATGGAGGATATGGAAGAAGTGTCAGTTGCTTGACATAGAATAAAACAGTTCTGTGCAGCTGCAGTCTGCAATGAACACGACAAGAAGACATAGTCTCAAGCTGTGCCAGGGGACATGAGGAGGAATTTTTTCACAGAAGCAGTAATTGGGCTGCTCAGGGAGGTGGTGGATTCACCATCCCTGGAGGTGTTCAAGAAAAAACTGAGTGTGGCACTTAGTGCCATGGTCTAGTTGACAAGGTGGTGTTTCATCAAAGGTTGGACTCAGTGATCTCAGATTTTCCAACCTAATTGATTCTGTGATTCTGAATTTAGAAAATCACAATGAGCAAAAGTGAGCAGCAAAATTTACGTATGTGCATGAGTCTTTCCTCGGTATAATTCCATTGGCTTCACAGACATACGGCTTCAATGGTTCCCAGTAACATTGTTACGAAATAGTCTCATGACTGTATTTCAAGAGAAGGGCGGGACTTCTTTTAGGCTAGTTCTTGTATCACTGGAGAAAATCCAGTAGTAAATTGAATCAAATGAAACCTGACAGGATAAAATATTACAGTTCTTAAATAAACAAAAGCCTAGACATACAAATTAGAGTTTGAAACACTCTTTACACATTCTTTTCTCATTATTTGCTTTGAAAAACAAGTTAGTTCATTCACTATGGGTCAGATGTCCAGTAACTCACACAATCAGCACATAATATAACTCATAAGCAGGGCCCAGAACTGCCACAGAAGCCAAGACATATCATGTCCCAAGTTATCTTCAGATTTCTAGATTATCATCAAATTCTGATGATAAACACATCCATGACAGTGATTTTTGTACAGCTGGCAAAACTTTTGTGAAGACTCAAATGATTTTTGAAGTATAATTAGGCTGGTGGATCAAATTATTATCAAATTACTCACCATCTTAACAAAAGTTTACCTGTCACATTTAATAATGAACTAGCTTTGATACACACATTTCATCAATCACAAAATATCAACATCATTTTATGAACACTTTTCTGTATCACGAAACACTATTTATGACTAACTTCAGCATGGACTGGAAACCCATAGGCATACTCTTCCCATGAAACTGAAAAAGTTATCATGAACGATTTCACCATGGTATACCTCCCTCCTGGTAGAACATAAAGCTGGTTCTGAGATTAAAAAGTCAGACTTGACTGCCTGTCTAAATCAATTCAATCAGGGCTGTGACAATGGCACTCCTACTTCAGAAGAAATTATTTGTTTACTTGTTGTACTTAGAGGTTTAACTGGCTATTGAGAATACAAATACATAACAAGACGTATTTCAAGGAAAGCATACTCTCTTATAAAAGCAGCTGAAAATCTAGCATAACAGTTGCTCCTATCCACTACCAAAACTGTGAGCTTTACTGTTTTCTACTAAAGTTGAAGAGAAAGGACATAGCAGTATTTTCAATGTACAGAATTCTGCTATGGTATTATGTGGAATCAGATCCAAGGACCTGGACAACCCCTGAAGTCTGTGGGATTTTACAGTGCAGCGATAAAATGTTCTCCCACAAAATATTACTCTCTGAAGAGCCTGATAAATGTTTATCTTGGGCTCTCTTCCCTTCCTGTTTAAACAGTATAGTTTCTGTACTCTTCAATAAATACTCTGGTTTAAATTTAACATTTTCATACCCAAGCTTCCAACATTTCTACACTTTGAAATTTCTATGCTACGAGTTTTGAAACTCGTTCTGTTGCGCACTGTAACTACACAAATGTCACTAGACAACATTGCTGGATTGACTGTTAACAACTTCAGCTGTTCCTAAAACACCTGGGTCATACAACTCTGTCAAGATGAATTCAGAGTTCAGATTCACATTTTATTTCATCTTGCAAGTATCATTAATAAATTGAACCAGGCTTCATGGTCTGGATGAAGTCTATATGCATTTTTTTTCAAATTGACAGGTCTTACTTTATTTGTGAGAGTAAAAAACTTGCATGGGACTCTTTAATTTGAAACAGAAGGACTTTAATGATGTTTGGATCTTCCACATCTTTGCATTTCCCACCAGATCAGCAGATGAAGGCCTTGAACTTTTGTTCAAAAGCTAATAAAATTATGGAAAATTATAGCAAAGAGAAAAGTAATGTATCTTAAATACCTTTCAAGACATGATAGAGTACAAATAGGAAAAAAGAAAATTGGGAAATGCATGTAAGAAAAGGGGAAGACTATGAGAAACAGGAACTGGAAATAATGAAGTATATTGGGAAAAATTTGAACAAGCTACACAGAGAGAAAGTCTACTTTGAGAACAGTAACCGCTTAGGTTGCAACTTGACACAGTCACTCCTAAGTTACTGAAAAGCTGATGCACAATCTGATGTCTCTAGAGAAAAGCCTGTGGTGCTCTCACCTCAGACCTTAGAAGATAGTAGTTTTCTACATTAGAAACATACACAGTTCAGAAAATTGGACATTCCTGTTCAGGGAAGTCTAGGACTTAAGCTGTTTGGGACCTGAACCTCCCCTATATGGGTGCATGCTGTTGAGCCCCCGCGAATCAACAACTTGACAAGTTCTAGAGGCTGCCAGTTTTGAGGTTTTTTTAAATGTACTTAGGCTTCCAAAGTCTACCTGCCTTCCTTTTAATAACTGTTTACCATATGTATTCAGAAACTGGGTCCTTACTACTAGTAGTTTTATACTTACTCTGAAATACATTAAGCTATAGTAGATAAGTTGATTGCACTCATAAAATAGTAATTAAACTGAAAAGAAAAGAAATACATTTGAACACATGAACTATCAAGCTGAAAGAAAAATGCTGCAATAGCTGAAAAGCAGCTGATCTTTTTTTGTTTTAGACATCATTATCAGGAGCTATGGTGATCAAGTTGGATAGGGGTCTTTTTTCTTGCTAATCCTAGTTTATTCTCTATTTCTGCACCTATGCTTAGGACTACAGTAGATACTTATGCTTAGGTGCCATCTGATACATGTATTCGAAGTCAGATCCATCAGGATACTTCTAGGACTGAATTTTTTTCACTGCAAAAATGTTTGTCAACAGCAACAGTCACTGTAACACAATCTCAAAGAGTAAGGCACATTTTAGGCAAAACTGAAATCAAAAGTTGCAGTAATTTAAAACATTCATGATTTTTACTTTTTCAGAGTTAAACATTTTCCTTTTGAAATAAACTTCCATTTAAATTTTATTCATATGACAAAATACGCTAAGTAACAGAAAAGGTAGAATCAAAGAGAAATATTACTTCATTAGTTTTACCTTGTGAAAAATATGGTTTGCAATTCTCTTCTCTCTGCTCCATCATGCTCCCCTACCTGCAGTTTAAAGCTGTAGGGCTCTGTCCCATACAATCTGCAACATTACATCATGCACCCTTTTCTCAGTGCAGAGCTGAGGCACAGAAGGTCTGCAGCATTTACCTCTCCTACACTAAGAGCTTTCACACCATTGCAAACTGAGCCAAGATGCACAACTAAACCACAACTACACTGGTGCAGGGGTTTGGCTCACACCTCAAGTAAGTCCTGATCTTTATTGTACCCTTTTTTTCCAAAGGGCTGGAGTCACATTCTTACTCCCCATTTGCTCCCTACAAATTCTCCATTCACAAATGTATGACTGAAGCATTGTCATGGAAACAGTAAAGGCTAAAATTTTACTTTAAAAACAATCTTGAAGAGTTTTGGACAGTTTTCTCTCAGACTACAGCTGCCATATGTTCTCAGGCAGAGCCATAGTAGATGTCACTCTTTCAAGAGAATAACATAGATGGTGACCCTATTTATATTACAGTGCAAAGACTATGGTCTTTCTGCTTCTTTTCCCCCATTTGTTTGGAATTCCTGCCTGCTCCTCACTCCAAACTCTTTTGCTGGTGCACATAATTTTGCTGCCTTTGCCACTCAGCACCAATTTGTAAAACATTACTTTAATTAGCCACTGCTGCTG
Organism: Phylloscopus trochilus trochilus; assembly: GCA_016584745.2. Lineage (NCBI taxonomy): Eukaryota > Metazoa > Chordata > Aves > Passeriformes > Phylloscopidae > Phylloscopus > Phylloscopus trochilus. The sequence continues at coordinate 53,252,109 of WQNJ02000546.1, read as the reverse complement.
ACATTGCCCTCCCTATGAAATGGTATAACCAGGATAATGACAGGGATGCCCTGCAGTGATTTTGCCTTCTCCCTCTGTTCCAACTGACTGGAACTGAGAAGAGGGGAACATTTTATTTATATGAACCTCTGAGCATAGGAGCATTGGATAAGTCAGGTTGGAAGAAACTTCAGAAAGTTTCCAGCCTATCCTCCTGCTGGGACACCAATGAGATTAGAATGGGTGGCTTGGGGGTTTATTGAACCAGTTTTTGAAAAACTGCAAGGATGGAGGCTTCAACACTTCTCCAGACAACTTGTTTCACTGACCATCCTCGTGGTGAAAATATGATTGTGTTTGAATATCCTCTACTGGAACATACTCTTAGGCTAAGCAATCCTCATAATGAGCATAAGGAACATAAATTTATTATTTAAATATTGACCTTACTAAATGAGATACAGTGCTGCTTAATGGAGAAAAACAAGGTAAACTGGTGACTTTTTGAGTACTTCTAATTAGACTTTTGCTACCTTGTGGCCGACAACTTAGTTAACTTCTGCCTCAGCTTCCTCATTTACATAGAATATGTAATGAGATCTACTTACTCTGTAGAACATTTTGATGTAGATAGAAAGTGATAGGAAAAGGGTAACTTTGATAATGATGGTTACAATACTGATATAAGTAATTACTATTGTTAAAGCAAAATATTAAACTATGCATATATATGTGTGTACATATGTTTACATACATACACATGTAGTTCTTAGCATAGATAACCAACCTATCAGTAACTATTTCTGAATTAACTTCATCCAGATAGGCAATATCTAGATCCTACAAATGTAAAAGGTTATATATATATATGTATACATAAATATGCATGAATACATACACATATAAATTTAAAAACTACATAAAATTATTCTGCTTTGTGTATGCATATGCATCTCCTCACTTTAAACTGTGATCATCCTAAGAACAAAGTTCCTCTTCCATAAGACAAATTAAACTTCTTTACATTCTACATTCTCAGGGGAAGAAAAAAATAATTCTTGTTATGATTTTGTTTCCAAGGCCACAGAAAATACAGGAACTGAGCAGTTTTATCAGAATTCCACAGCATTACTCCACCCCTAGGACACTGTATGTTGAATAATCTTTTGCTCTAACCCCCTCAGAAGACCTTCCTAGACAGACTGTAAAATATCACAAAGACTTAGCAAACCAAGCCTTCAGAAGGGTGACACATAAAGCTTTTTATTCTATAAGGGGCTAAACAGAGGATGATCTGAAGAAAACAGTTGTTATTTTGAAGCTTCTACAGAAATCATCTCCTTCCTAAACAAGGTTACAGTAGGAAGCCAAACAAAGCAGACGGATGATTAAAAGAACAGTGCAGACAAAACCCTAATTCAACAAGCAATAGAGAATCACAGTTCAAGTTGTTAATAGAGGCCATGTTAAGTAACTGCTCCTCACTTAAAAGCATTGCTTTATAAGGTTACCACTGAAAGTGCACTTGTACATTCTGGCTCCAAGGTCTACTCAAGTACATGGTACAGATTTCTTGCCAACTTTACTACACAGACCTTATTATAGAACAAAAATATCACACCCGTAATCAACAAATACTAGACATGCTGTACCACTCTAATGATGTCCATACCAAATATTCTTTAGAAGAGTACACATTGCTTTCAAGCACACGTATCTGTATAAAGCTTATAGAGTGATCCCTTTTAACCAGTACTTTACACATTAAATTGGATGGTTTAATTGATATTTTTTATCAACTTCTTGCTCAAGACAATCAAGGAGTATTTTCTGCTGTCTAATTGGAATGACAGGGAAAATTTAGTAAGAACAGATAATTTATCAATTTATCAGTATAGATTTAAAATTAGATAGATACATGTATATATATGTGTGTGTGTGTGTGTGTGTGTGTGTGTGTGTGTGTAAGAATGTGCTGATTGATCAAAATTCCACTTTTTTATTAGAGGTTATTTCTTCATCACTACAGGAATAATAATATCCTCATTGTCCATGCCACTTTTTCTGAGTACTGAAAGAAAACAAACAGAAAAACCCACTATCCACTAAATTTCTCCTCTACTCTTGCAAGCTTGTATGCTTCACCATTGGATGGATACGCAGAAAAAGAGAAGTGGCCACAGGAGGGATAACTTCTGTTAGCTTAAAGAAAATGCATTGCAGCCCAGGTCCAGATTTTCCTCCAACATTGCTCAAGCAGAGAGGACTTTTGGATGGACTCACTTTGAGGGAGGCATGGGAGAAAAGTATCTCTGATCACAAAGCACAGAATACACCAGGAGTACAGTGTTTGGAGAAGGGCACAAAACTAGTGCCATAGGTTTCACAATAGGAGGATAAGTGACAGGACCTAAAAGGTTTATGTGCTTCTGTCAGTCAGGCAGCAAAGCACACAACACTAATGTAAATAGGATGAGATATGTGGATCAAGCCAGTAGAATAACTAACACGTCAGACAGAAACTTTCATCGTGTTCACAAGACAACAAATTGAGACAGACATTTCCAAAGTGATGGTGGACACCTAATTAAAATATTTTCATTGCAGGGACCTCTTCTCACCTGCACTGTTCCCAGTGACAGTGGGAGCAGCAAGTACTGAGAACCTGGGAAATTAAAGCCTTTTTTATCGGGGTGTTTAAATACGGCACTCCTATTTGAAAAGGCTGACACTGCCTTCCATAGAAATTGATCTGTTTGATTAAGCATAACAAATTTTGGACAAGTGAAAACATTTTGATGAATGCTTCCCAGAAGGAATATGGGGACAAAGAGGCAGTTTAAGGGAAGCTGTGAGAGAAATGCAGACTGAAAGGGAAGGGGAAAGGAAGGACACTGGGCCTGAGCCAAGCCCTAGTTACTGCTTTTAACATGTGCCTGGAAATGTATATATGTGAGTATAAGAGGGAAATGAGCCAGAACAAATAAAATTGTAAAGTAAATGCTAAACATGTTTTTCTTCTCCATCTCATGGGAGAATAAATATTTTATCCTGCTACAGTTCTATTATTTATCTTCTTCATACCACATTCAATTGGGAAGTGAAACTGTTAAGACTTAATGTCAAGGTTTAAGGGGACTGTTTCATTTTGAGTTCAAATGCTACACTTTGGCAGTAGAACATCTGCTTCAAATGTTTCAAAGGCTCTTGACATTTACAATAATATGCCCCGAAAAAATCAAGCAACTGAGAGCATCAAAAATTGAACATTCTTTGCAGCGTGTCCCTTGCTCACTCTATGTTGTCTTGGTGCAGAATATAATGTACCATTCTGCACTAAGAGTTTTATTTCAACAATATAGTAATACCACACTTCTTATTAGGGAGATAAAAATATCCCTCATTTCTTAGTATAAGTAAAGCTGATGGGTTATACAAAAGAGGGAGGAAAAATTTTAAAGAAGAGGTTTACAGGAATCACAATCTACTTTCAGTGTCACTCTACAGCACTTTCATTGTGTGTCACTATTTGACTGGATTGCACAGTTGTAATTTTTCCACAGTGAATACTAGTTTTAAAAAGGATTAAAAATCATGTCTCTTCATACATCTCATGGGTGTTTCCAAGATTACAAAACAAACAGAAATAATGGAATTTTCTCACTGTAACATTTTCTTATTTGCCTGCAAGTGACCTTCGAACTCATAAATTTAAAACTGTAGAAATACATTTTAGTTGAATCTCTGATATAATAAAAGCAGCCAAAAACTCTTAGCATTAAAAAAATGCAATATCTACTTCAAGGCCAGATTTACTGTATTAGTGTACTCTAAATAATAAAAAACCATTATGAAAAATTTATTTGTCATTGAAGGATAACAAATAAAATCACATGTCAAAATGATAACTAAAAAAAAAATCCCACCCTTAATATAACAAAATAAACAAAAAGCCAAGTCCTACTCAAATTTATATGTCCTATATTGACTGAGTGGGTCAATACCAGGTGTATATCTTATTTCATGAGAGTAAGATTGAACAGCATCTGTGGGCTGCTCAGTGGTCCCAATAAATATTCTATTTACATTCAACAGGGGCCAGGCAAAATAGCAAAAGTCAGTCCCACTTAATTTTTACTAATCCATCAACTTCCTGTGAAAATCCTCAGTCCACACTGACACCCCATGCCAAAAAAAAAAAATGCAAAAGATTTTCTGGGCTAATCATCATTTGTAGAGACATATCCGTTAAAACCACAGCAAGATGAAAAATGTATATACATGAAAATGGTCTTTGGACTTAACTAATTCATTTTGTCCTTTCTGGATTATAAGACCATTCAATGGAAGACATTAAATACTAGAAAGATCTTAAAAGCAGGCAGGCCTTCCCTGACAGGATGGTAGTGGGTCATTTTAAGGATGCAGAGTGAGGAAGATGCTCATGTGTCAAAGGAAAATGCTTTCATTGCCTGGAGAAGAGTGATCCACACTTAGTTATACTGGCACGAAAAACATTATCTCTAGAGTAGGAGTTTCTGCAAAAGACTGTAAGACTGGTATACCTGGCCCAGGCTTTGGCTTTCCAGGAAAAAAAAAAAAAAAACAAGCTCAAAAGGGTATATGCATAGAAAGTTCAAGTCAGCACTAAATTAGGACTCATGTTATGCAACCAAATAAAGTGAGAAATTTTTCACACACTCAGGCAAATGTCATAGCAAGGAAAAAGATGCTGACCAGGATGTGAATGATGCCAAGTCACTCTTCCAGAGAAGTCTGCAAAAACAGCTTCATAAGAAGGATTCCAGTTTTCAAACACAGATGTTACCAAAAGAGGTTTAAAAAATGAGTTAAAGTTGTTGACTTAAAGGAAGCTCTCTTGACTGAAGTATCCTGCCAGTGTACTCAAAATATTATAGTATGTCAAATATACCTGTTTCTTCTAGTGTTCAAATGCACAGGTTATTCTGGTTCTGCTGCCTATGTACCACTTTGGGACATGTAGACATGATTGAATATGAGATGTTCAACAGCAGATGCCAATCCAGTATTAGGTAATAAAGATAAATACAGGGTACTAATGGCCATTTACGTCTCTCCGGCACAAAATGAACTACAGAAATCACTTGCTTTCAACTTCAGAGACATTGTGAAGCAATTAATCCCATCTGTATAAAAAAAATTGGAAGTGTAGTCTAAAATAGTCTTTCTCATCCTATTTTTTTTAAGCTTGGAAATGCCAAATTTAAGCAAAATCCACAGTATCTTTTATCAGTCATTACTCAAGTTGCCATTTTGGGTCTATGCCAACTGTTAAACCATAGAAACCACATCTAAATAAGATGGGACACTTTTTAATATATCTAAGCAAATGACACAGTAAAAGAAAGAGATGTTGACCAGGTTTTTAAATGAAGCTGAGTCATCCTTCCAGAGAACTCTCCAAACACCACTTTGTAATTCTAACTACTCTAAGAACTCCATCATAAATTATATTCTATTTGAGATAAGAATCTCAGCAATGTATCATATGATCAGATCAACTTTCTACAAGAGATGAATATACACCGGCTAAGAAGAATGATATAGAAGCAAAATCAGAACAGCTTGTGACAAGTGTTTCTTGGGAACAAGCAAGTGTTTTATGGTAACCACAGCAAAATATGAACCTCCACTTATTTAGGTCTAAATTTATTTTGTCCTTTTTCCTGTAACTAAAGAACTAAGTTATCTTAAGAACTAAGAACTAAAGAACTAAGTAATAAGCAGGAGAAATGAAAGACACTGCAGTTATGGAACAAACTGGAAATAAACTGCAGAGACCCTGAGTAGCTTTCAGCACAAGTACTGACTGTAGTCTAGCTGCCACTACAGAAACATTCCCTAGTGATACAGCAATACCAAAAATTAGAGCAACTTGTCTTAAAATCCAAAAATAATGAGTACAATGATCAAAGGAAAGGAAAATACCTTTGGCCTTAGAAACAAGGGCTATTTCTTTGTTGATAAGTGCTATTTAACTCCGCATAGATTTTTCTTTCACATCTGTTTGCTGCTAATAGAATATTTTCAGGTGAATCCATGTGAACAGTTTCTAGAGCTTTCCAAACTTGTGATTAATTTAGTTGGACACCAACTAACTAACCTATATTTTGAGTATTCACATTGTGTTTGAAACAAACAATGATTGCTTTGCTTTCCTTTAAGAATTCCTTCAAAAATAATTCTTTAGATCTTTACTGAATTCTCATGCATTTTATCTGTCTTAACTAATGAGTATAAATCCCACCCCATCATCTAGAGTAAAAAAGAACTCAATTAAATTCTTAGATCTATTTCTGTTCTGTGCAATACTTAAACCGAAGTAGGTCTCTTCCAACTGAAAATACTCTAAGTCTCACTGTCTCAGTAAGAATTCATGTGATTCAGTTTAAGTACATCCATAAGTTTAGATGCATAAAGATGCTTTTTAAAATCATGTTGATTGTACCTTTTCAACCATCAAGTTACTGTAAAAACATCTTCCTTTATATCTTTATACCACCAGTTTTTGCAATGTTTCTATGCACTGAGTGCAGAGAATACAGTCTTTACATCCTTAACATGTTGAGTGACTTAGGAAAAGAGGCCGGAATTTTTTTTCTGTTCATAAACTGAGTGCAGAGAATACAGTCTTTACATCCTTAACATGTTGAGTGACTTAGGAAAAGAGGCCGGAATTTTTTTTCTGTTCATAAACTTAATAAACTAAACCATTTTCCCAGTTACTCATTTTCAGGATCACATGGCCAAAATATGTAGTTCTTGCAAACATACTTTCACGGAGTAGCACTCTGAGAAGTGCTCATACAGGTGCACAAATTTTTCCAGTGGAAGAAAAAGCACATCTCTGTTAGTATTACACTCAACTTTTGATAAACCAATCAAACATACACACATTAAAATGCCCCAGTATGAGGGCAATAGACCACAAGTACCAGCATAAAAATATGAATACTGCCACAACTGGTGTATGCACATTTCCAGGGCTGACAACACCAACCAGACATGCAGAATGTGGGTAAAGGACTTTCAGAAAATTTGCACTGCTTTGAACAAAAGTCAGACTGACTTAAGAACCAAGCAGTATCTAAACAATCAAGGACCAAAGAATTTTTGGATAGCACTGTTATTAGACAAATAAACTAGACATGAATATTGATTTTAAATGAAAAAATATATAAATCATTAATCTAAAATCTAGGAATTTTATGGTTTTCAAATAACTTGATAAACACCAGTTCCATGAAATACTTATATTTTATTAGGTATGCACACAAACAGATACCATGTCCTATAAAAAAATATAGTATCACTGCCTTGAAGGACTTCAATAACCTTGCTTCAAAACTCATTTTTCTGAAGCCTGTAATTCAGCCATGAAAAAATACACTCCATGTACATTCAGACGTTTTAGTCCACAAGCTTTCTTTCAGTTTAATTTAGTTTAAATTAGTCTTTTCATGTTGAAAAATTGACAAAAAAGGCTCTATGGTTTTACTTTTTAGAAAAATACTCTTGTTTCTCAAAAATAGCTTTGAATTTTCCTATTTTATTTGACTTGTGAATGAATAGAAAAAAATTTAATGTGAAGTTTTAGGTTAATTTACCCCTCAAGCTCTATCTGTGAACTGAAACCATTCTATAGAAGTCAATGACAAATTCAGTCTAATGATTTTTGTTGATTAAGAAACTCATACCGCTGAAAATACATAACTGCTCCTCTCCTATAAAGACGTCCAACATTGTTTAATGTGTATAGACACATTATTCCAACAACATTTCTGATTTTCTCCAGCTATGTACTTCTCTTCATCTCAGCAGTCTCCTCTATTTTTCTACTGCAATATAAATAGACAGTAGTTGTTTCTGTCCTGATGTCATATCCATATTATCCACATACTGCCATATTGTATGTGGTCAATAAGCAAGTCCACTATAGAAATTCATAGTGTCTAAAACCATTATAATGAAAAATGGGTTGTGAAGCCTTAAGAAAAAATTAAAGCCACACATGACTTGCTTTTTATTATGGGATTGAATTAACTCTTTACAACTTGCAGTCCCACTCCACCTACAGCGAATTTTCTTACAACTCACATGCAATCATGGAACCATAACTGATTCAGGGATCATACCTGAAGTTAGGAAAGCCACACAGCTGTGGCTAAGCAGTTTACTGTGTGGAATGCTCCAACTGGCAGATGCTATCATGCTTTAAAGCATGAACCAATGAGCCTCCTCCTTTTGCCAGTTAAAAAAATTAATCTGTACTACATATACAGAAACAGTCTTTTCCTTCAGAAATCTCTCATGGTTGGGAATCTACCAGTACAGCTTAACTTCAACTGCTTTTTTTTACTTTTACATATATAGTTAATAAAACTTGAGGAAGCACCTGTTTCAAATGGTATCTATCTAATATAATAGTTTTTGATTCCTGCATTTAATAAAAAAACTTGAGTATTTGTGGCACTTTCCTAAGCTCAGCTTTCTTCCCACTGGGATACACAGAACCATTCAGAACCATTTAAATTACTACTTGCAAGAACAGTTGAAAATTAAAAAATGAAAGACATACAAAACCATAAATGATTCAAGAGACCCTTCACGTATTGAAGTTCTTTTCCTGTGTATTGAAGGAGTTCTTTTTCTGTGTACAGAGGATTTGCTTTTCTGATTATACTATAAAAAATGGCATTCTTGTAATTCACATTTGCCTTTCTTTTGCTTGTATTTCAGTACTTCATTCCAACTAGGCTTGCCCCAGTTCAGGTCTAGATTTATGAATATAAAGAAGAATACATCTCCATCAACTGTCATGTATACTTCTTGAGGAGAAATGAGCCTGACTTAGCCTTGCTCCTCAAAGAGCCTACAAAGCAAAGGAACTTTCCAGCAAATTTTTCTCTACATGCAATTCAGGTTTAGACATGACTATAAATAGCCAACAATATGGCTTTACAAGTATCCTTCAAAGCACAACTTGCAAGCTTCATTTCCCAGTTCTTTCTTCTAACAAGGCAGTGTTGGCCTCAACATCTTAAATTCATAGTGTAACAGGATATATTACATAACCATCACTCTACTAAATCAAAAGAACCTCAAAAGCAGAGAGACAGCAACACTTCATCTGAAATGGAACAAGGTATTGGATAAGGTATGGCAGGGGAAAAATAAATTTTAAAAGTCTCATCCATACATTCAAGCAGCAGTATCAAATGTATTTTAGAATCACATATCTACTTCATGGTTCCAACAGGCTGCATATCAAATGTTCACTAACCACTTCTTACTCATGTCCAGGTATGGCAATGGGATAAGTCATTCCCAACCAAGCAGTTACTTCTATTTGTCCTAATTATGCAGAGTCTTTGGAGAAAATATTTTGGCAATACCTAAAAGAGTATAAACATTTTAAGCCTGCTCTAAACAATAAAATTATGTCTTGTGCTTGATTTTATTTCTCACAAAAAAAATCTGCAGCTGCTTAATTTTATGTCCATTATGTACCTCCATAGCATATGTACCTCCATAGCACTCTGTCCAGCTGTTTTTTTGGAATGACAGCAAGAAGTGAAAGAAACCAAGGAAATAAGAGGTATCATACATACTTTATCTACATCAGATATGTAAATCTTATCCCTTTTCTATTCATTTGCTCCTTCCTGTACACCTGAATCACATTACCTTCATTATCCTTGTTACATGTTTCCATTATCCAATAAACAGAAATGAAAGTGCCAAATTCTTCAGTTTGATGAGCTCATCAGAGGTTGTCTGACAAACTGAAGAATACTTCCTTCTACTTACAGGTATTTCTTGCTTTCTACTTGTATTTTTTAGAATAACAAGAAGTTCCTTTCCCATAGCCAGTCTTCATTGTTTTGTAATCCTGCTTTATGTAGCTTTAATTGATACTACTGCAAGTTCTCAAAATCACTAATCATAATTTCTCTGTTTTCCTAGTTTTTATAAATATGCAGATTTTTGCAGAATGCCATAGAAACCTGGCAAATCACAGTAATATGATTACCTTCTTTAAAACTTATCCATAAAGATAAAAGGAATCATGAACTCAGTCAAATGCCTGAGAAGGTATTTTAGCCTGATAAGAGGAGAAAAAGGAGGAGAGAAAAAGAGGAGAAAAACTGACTTGTAAGTCCAGACACTAGAATCCCCTAACAAAGAATAAGTTTCCTAGCACTAGCCTGCAATTCAGTTAAGTAACAAAATAAATATAAATTGAAATGGTTTGGGTATTCTTTTTTGTTATACTGATAAACTGCAGTAACACCAAATACTTGGTTGCAATTTTATTGTACTAAACAAAGAAACGAGAATAAGTCAAATTTGAATGAAAAAAGGGCTAATTTGATCAAAGCTATGAAAACACCTGTTTTGACTACATATAGGAGTACACGGCTCTCTTTGTAGGACAAAAGCTGCTTCTGCCTGAACAGTGCAGCATCAGTGATTATGCCAGTTAGTTAAATTTAGGTTTTTTCTTTATCAGTTCTTTTATTTTGTTAGCAATAAAGTTGACTGAGAAAAATTACATCCTTCTTTCCACATCAAGATGAAAGCCTAGGTTTTCGATCTACATAAATGTCCGTACTGCAAACCATTGCCTAAAATGATGTTCCTCTTTTAAACCACAAGCCATCTGAGGTGGCAATTCTTAGTTGCTCTCCACTGCATGTCCCTACGTCTCTTTCTGGTCAACACTTACTCTTCAGAATATCACCATGTTGCCCCTCCAAAACAAATCTGTTTAGCCTTCTCACAAAACCCTTGAAGGAGAAGTCTGAGGCAGAATTGTCTGACACAATCCATCCTTAAAACACAAAACCACTTACAAGAATACATAGCAAAGAAAACTCTTCAGAATAAAAACCACCATGCCTCCTGATGCAAACTGGTCATGGTATGTACCATGCCTGTAAATCAAATCAGCAAATTTAACAAACAACAGTTGGCAGGAAATGCATAGCACTCTTGCCCCTGGGCTACTATCCTGTAAAATAAAACAGTGATTTATTAAATATATTTAACATACATGAGAGCAGTCATAACAGCCCCCCACAGGTTCAATTCACTTTTTTTGTAAGAGACTGTTTGCTTTTTGAGTATAAGGTACTGTCCATAGCAGATGAACACAAAACTATACACTTACCAAGTTTGGATATTTTATTAAGTAACAGAAAACACACCCACTAAGAACTATTACTGAACAACTAGAGCAATCAAAGAACATCTAGAGTGCAGCTTACAGTTGCTTGTTGTCTTCACTCTTCTATTAAGTCACTATCATCTTGATTCACCAAGTTACTTAAGCATGTGTCTAATTTTATGAACATGAATAGTCCCCTCAAGTCAAATGACTATTTATTCAATTAAAGTTAGATATGTGCTTAGGTATCTTGACAAATTGAAGCCCATAATTGCCTGCAGTTGTTTCTGCCAATTTTCTGCAAATAAACCCCCAGAGTTTTGTCAATGAAAATGTGATACTATAATACTTTTATCACTGAATAAATTAATTTCATTTAATATTTTTTTCTTTTAAGTCTGTTTTTCCACCCAGGGTTCTAATTAAAGAGGTCATCAAAATAGATACAACAAAGAAAATTGCATTTTCAATGTAAAATAAATATGAGGGTTTAGTTTCTCTTCCATTAATTTCTAGAAAAAAAAATCTTTTTAAGTATGAAGTATAAATCCTGGAAAAGACATAGGAGACTTGCTATTTCAAGTAGTTGATATTGAATTCATTGGCCAGAGTCATAAACTGAAGAGCATGAAGATTAATGGAATGAGTATGAAGAGGAGTTTCAGAAGCTTTTCAAGATAGGAAGTTCTGCAGTTCTTGAAAGAATTAGGGTCCTGGTCTTACTGCAGCACCCTATGAAGCCCAAGGAAAGATTTACATCAAATTTTGAGGGCTGGATTAAACTTTTACTTCTCACAAACTATCATCTTCCCCATTTTTTGAAAAAAATCCCCCACCTACTGCCAATACCTGCTAAAAGTTGTTATTTTTTAATGATTCCTAAAAGATAGGATTAGAAATAAAAGTGAAGGGGAAGGAATATTAAAAAAGAAATATCTTTATGTATAAACAGAATTAAATCCTTGGAAAGTATGTTCTTTACGTCTATTAAGACATCTATAAACATACTATTAAAACACGGCAACTCTAAACAATTTATAACACCACAGTTCACAGCCTTCCTGCCTGATCTAAGGCTAAGTCAGAAAACAGCTGCTATTCTGTGGCTACAGTTTAACTAATTTGCACAAGAAAGACATAATTATCAGTGGGCAAAAGGTGAGAAGCAAACACAGTGTGTTACCCCATCTAAAAAGTCAGTATTCAAAAATTTGCCAGTAGCAGCAGATTTTGCTGGCAGAGCAATACTGTTGGTAAGGAAAAACAGCATAGATAAGTTGTCAAAAATGCCCACAAAGTATAAATACAAAAAAGGTCAAACTGAGAAGAGTTTGAGGGATTCCTATCCCTTATTTTCTGGGAAACATCCTTTAATATCACCTACACTAGACTCACACCTGTAAACTAAAAACACACATGGCAGCAGTAGCCTCAAAATTTTTTTCCTTCTGGTATTTTTGACTAAAAGAATTGTAAAGGATTTTCAATTCTACATAACAAATTATTTGGACATATGCTTTTTACTTTTCTCCCTGGAAAAGTAAATTACATTTACTTTTATAGTATATAACATAACAGTATATAACATTTCCTTATATAAAGACAACATGGGCATAGTCCACATTTGCCCACAAGGCTTAAAAACAAGTAAAATACATACAGAAGCTACTTTTTGAAATATATCCAAGGTTTCTGAATAAAATTCACAGTTGTATATAAATCGTGCATCCTGCTCCCACCAAGATTACCCATCAAAATAATTATCAACTTCAAAAAATAATAGAAATAGCTACAAAAATCACACTCTGTAGCATTTAAAAATTTGTTTCAAAGAGAAAAAGAGGTAACCTGGCACTGCTCATGTATATAAAAAGTAATTACTACTGCTTCCTACTAACCGGTGTCTCAAAAATTCACAATCGGAATTCAAGCCCTGCTCCTGGATCATACAGGAGAAATGCAATCAAAGTTTTCAGATATGTGTACTTACAGAATGAATAAAGTAGGGGGAAAAAAAGTGTAGTGAAAAACTAACCTGTAGTAACTTAACCTGCTTACCCCTCCAAGATTACCTAGAAGAGGCAAATATGTTTGTTATTAATCTAACACAAGTATGACTTCACCAAGTCATCTCAAAATGTGTTCAATGCTCCTGAGAACACGCTTCCACAACAAGTCCTGCTACGTGCAGCAACGTAACACACAAAGTATTTCTCATGGCAACATATGGTCACTTAATAATTACCACTTTGGGTTAACATACTTAAAATACCTCTTAGAATGATTACTGGAAAAATCTTTTTGTTCCACTGAACTAAAAAACCTATAAAGAAATACCTATCATTTTGTTGTTACTGCATTAACTCACAGTTTACCCTTGAGAAAACAAAGGCGGAAACTAACTTGATTTTCCACTTTAAACTACGTTCTCTGAGCAACTTTAGTGTTAACATTCTGCTAAGACTATCACTGCTTCCAATTTTCCCCTGAAGCTATGAAGCTCATGACCACAGTTTGTTAGAGTGATATACTGAACTTTAAACTTACAAGAAAATGCCACAAACAAATCCAAATAAAGCAAGCATGCACCTGCTCCCATACTTAATTTTTCTCTGCATTTGGTGAGGTTGTCAAGTCCTTTTGTTAAATAATAGCTTGAATTACATCCTGGTTTAAAAAAAATATCCACAAACAGTTCCTTAAAAATCTCTGTCCTTTTCTTTCAAAAGTTTTATAACTAAACAGGGTTCAGCTCCCACAATAACTCTACAGATTGTTTCCACCCACACAAAAAAAAGCAGCCTACTTACCACACAATTTAGACTCAAAATGTGTAACACTATTTTCTAACTGAAAACAAAACAAAACTAATTGTGTGAAGTGCAGAGTTCATACTAATGTGGAGATAATAAAATCCAATATATCCTGTTCAAACAGTAAATGAAATCAGGAAAGCTCACAAGAAACAGGAGGGGAAGTTCAACCCTCAACTGAACTGCCACAAATGGCAAAAGTAAATTTAAGGCCTTGAGGGGATGAGAGCAGAGAAGGATGTGAGGGCTGAAATCCTGCAGCAATTTTACAATTGCTTTTTACAAATCATTCATTTCTAGATGACAAAAACAACCTTGCAGACAAGGCAAGAACACCTGAAAAGGAATAAAAAGACACCTTCCCAACAAATGTGTCATATTTTCATTTTTAATTGCCCTCATTACTGAAATTCAGAGAAACAGTAAGAACACGTAAAGGAGAAAATAAAGCATTTTAACCCCTTCCTACTAGCTCATCCATGATCAGAGAGAAAATCACATTATTTGAAAAATACTTTTCTTTATTCGGAAATACATTCATTAAGACATGAGTTTCAGAATCTACACTATTTCTGCTCACCCCCATGTCCACACAAACAGAGCCCCAAGCAAATAAATACTTTTCCTGTTTATGTAAAAAATTTATGCAGGATTTCCTGAGAACATGATTTTCAAATTAGAGAAAAACCAAACAGAAGAGTATGTATTTCCTTTGCCACAGGAAATGTAGTGGATTTGGTTTTAAACTCAATTTATATATCAATTAAAAAGCTGGAAGTTCTTATCTGTGACTGAGTTGTGGCAGCTTTTGAAAGCTGAGGAAAACAATGCTCTAACAAGAATTTAGCTGTTGAAGATCTCTTTTAAAAATGTTAAATTTAATAACTCTCCAGTGCTTGCCTGGGATTTCTTTGTAATCTTCTTGAGAATTGTGTAATATTTTGGCAAAATCCCAGACCCTCTCAGTTAGTAGTAGTAGAGAAAAGGAAAGGTTATTAGGTGAATTTGTTGTCTCTCTTTTTTTATATCTTTTAGAAACTTTAAACATAAAAGAAATCTTGCTTTACATTAACTTCACCCTGTTGCTGCATTCCAAAAATTTAGTGCAGATTTGCATGTGCACCATCTGTTATCTTTCCAAATCTGCCTTACCTGCCCTAAGCAATTACTGTGCATGTGCTGACCAGCTGTGAGGAAAAAGAGAGGGGGAAGGGGAAAGGGGAAACAACTGAGCTGCAGTTCCAGACTTGGAAAGCCAAGAGCTGAATTTCCTGGCTTGCCCTGTGGCCCACTTAGTGTCTCCAGTCAGGTGACCAAAAGAGGCAAGTAAATTACACAGGAGCTCGCACTGGATGTCAAACAACAGATTATAGCCACACAATATTCCAATTTCCTTTTCTAATTACTGTAGCCTCAATGTGCTTGAGTTACATCCTAGCTTGGCAAATTTTTATGGTTGCTTCTCCACACACTTGATTTCCAAGGGAACTGGGCATGATGTTGCAGTCCATATACTCCTTCTTATTCTAGGAACTCGGTATTCTCAGTTTTATTGACTGGTTAATCTGAAAGGGCAATACTGGCCGCAGAATGTTTCCCTTACTACTAGCATGTGATTTAATGTGATACTGCTCAATGCAGTATGATATCAATTGATTAAATCCCAGTTATATGTAGCTGCATGAACAACAACAAAGAATTTGATTTCCTATAAAGTAAATTTTTTACATACTGAGAAGAGGCTTTTACAATTATTCCACTAGTTTTTAATACTTAACCTGCATTTACAGCAAGATATGTTCTGTAAGTGAGTATCACGTACTGGGCTCATGGATGTTACAAAATTAAAGAAAAAATGTCTAGCTTGTCTGAGTTTATTCACAGATTTTAGTACTCATATTAGAAGAAAACAGAGAACTAGAATGATAAAAAGTAAATGCTGAACTTTTAGAACTCAAATATTACCTCCAGGATCCCTTTTTCTCTAACACATTTTCACAATTTTATTTTCTATCACTGGTTGATATTCATAAAGTATGGACTCAGAAATACATTGAAATGAATGGTTATGATACAAATTACTGTTAAGCAGGAAAGCTTAGTCCAAATGGCATGCAGATATTCTTGTCTCTCATCCTTTTTCTGGTTACTTGTTTGAAGGGCATAGCTCTTACTTGGTATTTTAAAAGTCCTATCACATGCATTGGCAGTGTTTTAATTTCTTATTTGATGCTTCCCAGCTATAGCAGATACTTAGCTCACCAGCTCAAAAAAGCAGCTGTCTGCAATATGGGTTCAGCTATTCCCCTATTCTGCTATACTTCAAATATTTTTAAAATGCTGTGCTAATCCCTCAACAGTAAAAATGAAGCACTATATTAATTCACATGTGGCAAACACAGCATCTTCCCTGCCTGAGCTGAAACTCCCATCATGCCATTACTCAACCACCAACTGCTGTCAGTTCCACTGCAGCCACTTCCACAATGGTTCCAGAGACATTCAGTCTGCAGCGCTTCTAATTCTCCTTACAACCCTTTTACATATATGTTTTAAGACATTCTTGGAGTGTGACATCAGAACAACTACAATGGATTTGAACAGCTTTTTAAATTTAGTGGAGGCTAGGTTTGTCTCTTTCAGACATTAAAGGTCTGCTTATTCCATAGAAGACATGGGTACAGTGCTTGGAAGTAATGTTATCAGAAACGGTTTTGGGGTAGAGATGTCAAAGGGAGCATGCTGATGGAATCACAGCAGACAGTACAGTGAATGATTACATTATGCCAATATTCAGAATCACTCAGAGCTCCCAAAAATCACAGAGCTGGCTTAAAAGCCATGAGATGCTCTAAAACAAAAATTATCTGCATTTTTCACTTTCAGTATTATTGGAGCTTCTGGGAGAAGCTGCCTTTCCTTCCAAGTCCTGATGAGTTGATACATTACTGATGAGTCTGATGAGTCTTATATACATTACCAAAAAAACACCATTTACATTTGGACAGTAAAGTCTCTCTAAATCAAGAATAGGGTCTTGATTCCCTCAAGGAACAAAATCAAAGAAATCAAATAACTGAGTAAGCTTTTATTAAAATGGAGATAGACAAAGTCTAGCTTACTGCCAAGTTAGCTTGGGTAGTTATGTGAAGGAGTCAGCTGTCTTCCTTCTTTTTCCATCAAAGCAATTTTTGCAACTTATAATATAGGGGGAATTGACACATGCATCAAGAGATTTTAGCTTCTGTTTCCAGGTGAAATTCTTAAACCATAACACAGAAAATAGTCAACAGGTTTTACGTGTCCTTGAAGTCATACTAAATTTGCACTTTCAAAGGACTCAATTGGATTTGGGTATCTAAGATGCTCAGTAATCAATACCATCCGAAACTAACTTATGACCCTCTTGATCCCTATGAACATTCACAATCTTCAGGAGCAACCCATCTGCCTACTATTTACTGTGTGCAATGTGTTACTATTTTAGTTGCTTGATATTTGCATTAAAAGAATACCTACTGATTCTATTCTGCACTACACAAACATATCCACAGTGAATTCATTAGCAAGGGTACAGTAGCACACCAACATGGCAACATACAATGAAATTTGAGCTAGATTATAAAAATGCTGCGTTGAGAGCATACTTCTGAAAACACAGTGTTTTCAAGTGCTATGCTAAAGCACTTGCTATGATTTTTTTCTAGAATCCTTGCAGCAGAGTCTGAAGAAGCTACACACTATCATATTGGGGACAGAATTGAGATACTAGAGATTACAAATGTGCAAACACAGTGATTGAACTAAAAAAAAAAAAAAAAAAATCAAGCAAATTATATGTCAGCACTTCCCTTCCGGAAGGACACATGTACACTTGCCTACAAACAACCAGAGGAAGGGTAACAGTAAATATTGTCTTCCAAAGTTCAAACACATTGACAGGCATCTGTCTCTGCACACCGGACTACAGAGAAGGACAGTACAATTTAAGTAAGACCACATGAGAAAACAAATTATCAACTGGTTGGATATCACCCAAAGGGGTTATGAACTATTTGTCAATGTGAAAAAATACTATCAACTATTCATGGATCATTTCAATATTCTCATTGAAAACACAGATTCTGAGAGAGGAAAGGACATACATCAAACTTGAAGATCCAGAAAACCAGAAGGAACTGACAGTACTGGGCAGACTAGATAGAACTGAAAATGTTTGCAGCTAACTGGGAGATGAAATCTGAAAGCAGAAGGTAAAATTCAACAACGAAAAGCAGCTGGGATGTTCTACAATTAGGCATGAGAAATTCACTGACATGCATAACTCACATGCAAGAGAAAATAATCCAGAAATTACATGTTTCACAAACTGAATATGAATTAAACAAAGGTAATATTAAAGTGGCATTTTAGATCATCAACAGAACCCACAAGATTCTCAAAATATTCTTTCTGTTGTACTTTAAGATGATGAAACTGGAACTGGAGTAATATACTGCATTTGGTTCTGGATGCCACAAAACTGTTGTGTTCCAAAAAGAAAGTAGAGAGATAAACAGTAAGTTCTAGAATGTGTGATCTAAGGGGAAAGACTAAGCAAGCTGGGAACGTTTGCCTAGAGAAGTCTGAGACATAACAGGTTAGATCAATACGATCATAAAAGACTACTGAAAAGAGGAAGGAATGTGTCTTCTCTATTAGAAAACTTTTCTTAATGTTTGGTCTGGATATTACTAGTATATTGCCTTGTGTGCCACTGAGATAATGAATAGGGAAGCACTAGAATGAACTTCCTGAGGGGTTGTGGAGTCCTAGAATAAGCCAGGCAAATATCTTTGTAAAGCAGTATTGTTAAAGATGATTCTTACGTAGAGAAGGGATAACCCCATCCAAGACTGTTTATGATTGTTCCCTGCTTGCAGCATTGAAACTAGCTCCTGAACATTGCACAGTTCAATCCCATACCGTCACAGCCTGCAAGACACGAATAATCTCTTTTCAACATCTTATGAACAACCTATTATTTAAACATAGGCCAAACAGGAGAAAAGTAGAAGGAACAGGTCAGCTCTATAAAAGACGAAGCAGGGGCATGCAAAAGTGCCCTACTCAAATCCCAAAAAACCATAATCAAATCTCAAAACATAGAAACGTGATAAAAAAACACTGCAGCACAAATTCTGGAAATAACTACCACTCTGTTACTTGCTGTTATCTGGAACTGGTGATTTCAAGAAACTATCTTGTTTTAAAAATGGATTAGGAGCACTCTCCCAAAAATCAGTGTCACAATAAACAAAGTTTCAACACCCAAACCAGAAATAACACAGCTATTTTACAAGCAAACATAGAACTACATTTCATAGTTTCAGTCCAGTGTCTTGACTACAAATAATTTATTTTATCATTTTTAATCTGACAAAGGCTTATATGACTCAAGTTTGAAGAAGCTTGCACAAGATGTACAGGAAACCACTATAAAAACCACTGACATACTCAGTTGCTTTCAGCACCTGGTACTTGAAAAAAGAAACGATTTAACTGTTTTCTCATCATCATTATTACTCAAAACTGTTAAATGGCAGGAAATAAATTACTTAAGAATCTCCAAGGGGTTTGAAAAGGTAACAGTGAAAAGACAGCATAATTATGCAGGAGTGCAAAGAGGTTTCACTAATAACACTCTCTTAAATGAGCTACCTGATCTTAATATAAATACACATACTATTGCTGACCATGGCCTTCCTAATCATTCATGGATTAAATACATCATAAACACTGTAGGTATTAAACAAATATCAGATTATTTCCTAATTACAGCAGTCATGTGATGACCATTTATATTTCCCATTTATCTCCGAACAAATGGTGAACATCAACCGAGTGTGTAAAAATGGGTAATATCAGGGAAAAAAAAAGTGAAAAAAGTGAAATCATAGAAGTATTTCAAGACATCCAGTCTTACATTTAAAATCCTCAAATAAAATGCTGTATGCTTGTACACAGGAAAATAATTATTCTTGGTTTTGTGGAAGCCCGAAAATAAGACTCAGGGTCCATTGTTCTAAACCTCAGGCCAAATTAAAATGCAGTCTGTGCCCCAATGAGATAAGTTAATAACTTGTGTATATTACAAAAGCCTTTGTTGCATTGTTACAACTATTATTTATGGTCAAAACTCTCTAGACACTACCATAACCACATATGCCAAAGATAAATTTCACGAGGTTAAAACTTATCTCTGATTAGAAGAGACATGATCATACAGACTAACCTCAGTATTTGTAGTATTTTATATTCCTTGTTTTTATGCTACGATTTAACTGTTACATAGATTCAGTTAATGTTTCTCCAGTTGAAGGAAGTCACATCAACTTCCTATTTGTTTATTATTATGGCCATTCCACATGAACCACAACTAACATTAACTGACAGCAAATTAAAAGATAACCTATTATCTGCTTTTTATTTTTATACAGAAAAGAACGGCCTTTCCACTAAGATAATTTAACTTCTGCCCTTTGCCCTGGTAGCATTCTAAAACACAAAATACAGAAAATACAAAATATGAAACACAAGTTGGGTCTTCCGTATTGTTACAACTTTTTGAAATCTCTAGCTTCATCTACCTAGAAGCACCCAGGAAGAGATAGATGACTAATGATGTAAAATTAACATGCCAAAAATTAAAAAGTTCACCAAACCACACAGGGACATCCTCATTCAAAATCTGAGTACCCTCAACTTGCTGTAGCTGACAAGATCATAGTCAGGAAGTTGCTTTGGCTTCTGCTAGCTCAGACTTAGAGGTCACTCCAGCAAAGTAACCTCACTTCTGCAGGCTTCTCTGGATTTGGAGCCATCAGTGTAACTGGTAACTAACAACTATTGTGCAAAATAATCCATAGTGGAACAAAACAACATGGAATAAAGACAAAGGAAGCCCAAGAATCTTTTAACAGTAATTCAAAAGGAAGCTGCAGCTGGTAAGCAACCAGCAAAGTTTAGGCATAGAACTATATGCTGTTCTCCTGCCCTGGCAACAGAACACCTTAGACGAAGGAGACACTGCAATGTGCTGCTGATAAAAAGCTAAAGCAAGTTATTTTTAGGTGCCTTAAACACACGTAAAAGTACTTTGTGTTATTCAGAAACATGTAGAATCCACTTAAGACACTTGGTGGATCTAGACACACCACCTGAAGAGGCGATCAAAGTGGAAATCATATCAGAGATAAAATCAAAAAGATACAAGAGGTTTAAAAAATATGACCTTGGGAGAAACACGAATGAACTGATTTCACATAATCCATGAATAAGAACATCGTAGATACATACATTTACATATGTAAAAACCTGCCAGATGCAACCTGGTGATCAACTACCATAACACATCACTAACTATATAACCAAAAACCTATCCCTAAATCCAGGTTCTATCTTCCTTATTGAAAATGGAGTTATTTCTTTTACTCCTCTCAGTGGACATCGAAAACTACATAAACAAGACTGTAGCATGTATTGCAAAACTTCTGGTAAATAAAAATTGGAAAAAAATCTGTCAAAACTATTCTAGATATAAGTGAACAAAGCTGAAGGTGTAGACTGGATGAAACTGGTTGAAGTTCCTTTGGGGATACAGATGTAAGATCAATTTCTCTAGCTTAATTTGTATTAGAAGAGTAAATTCGAGACAGTGATTACTGCATGTTTTAGGTGATGGTCAGAAAGTATGATTTTGTCAAAACAGTGTTTAAGTAGAGAACTAATTTTTTTTTCTCTCACCTTAACTCTTATCCCTCTCAATACAACAGAATTACTACTTATTAAAAAGTAGGATATCAAAACAATTTTGGAAATAGTGGTTTAATGATAAAAAAAGCCTTAGATTACAATTTTTAAGCTTTTTGCTGTCAAATTTTATTAGTGAAAGCATTAGTAAAAATACCTATGTTAGCGTCATGCAACATTATATCTGAATGTAACAAAGGGTACAACAAACAGCATTAAAAAGCACTGCTTATGTTCATAAGCAGATTTAGCATTTAAATTTTCAACACTTTAGAAAGACAACAGGATTGATACTTCTTAAGTTTGTAAGTAACTTTTGAAAATAGAACAGAAGCCCTCTCACTACCTTTCCCATTACATTCTCAGGAATGACAGTGTACTGGAGTACCACAGTCATGATTCCAGTGGAGCTAACCTTATTGTAGCAGTAAGGCAATTATTTTCAAGAAAACAATATAGCCCGTATCAAATTTAATTGCAGACATCAGTGCTTGGAAACTAACTTAATGACCAGGTTTGATGACATGTCATCTCACTGTGAAAAGAAGGAGACATCCTGCAAAGTAGCAACCAGGTTGTGCATCAAATCTTTATGAAGCAGTGCTTAATATCGAATATATCTAGAGATACCAAACAAGCTTCACCAACTCCACTCACAGATTGACCCCCTCTGTGAACATCCTCACCACATAACACAAACTCTTCCACCAAAGAAATGAAAATAGATGTAGTTTATATAGCAACTCCATTCATTAAACTAGCTCTGGAGAGCCCTGTTTCAGAGTTTCATGAAGATAAAGCACAGATTTCAAACATACGCATTAAATGTGAACAGAAATGCAATTCTCATGCTGGGAGAAAGAAGAATGTTGTGATGAGATGTGGGGAACAAGCCTTTCTTTAGGGAAGTAAATGCTATTTGAAAGTAAGTGGCTTACATTCTTGAGGACAATATGCAAAAGAGCGAAACAGCTTTGAACAGCTTTATGTTTCTGGTGGCAGATGGCTCCCTTTTGGCTGAACAGTGGTAGAAGTTCTTAATCTCAATTAAAAGGTGTCTATGAGTACAATGAACCTTCACACTGCTGAAAGAGAAGCATCACTCTATTAAAAGCAAGTTCATAAGCAAGTGTTAATCCCCATTCAATGTAGCATTTATCATTTTTCATGCAAGTGCTCATTCCAAGAGGATTATCACTTCCTCATCTTGCCCTCTGGCTG
Source organism: Phylloscopus trochilus trochilus (assembly GCA_016584745.2). Lineage (NCBI taxonomy): Eukaryota > Metazoa > Chordata > Aves > Passeriformes > Phylloscopidae > Phylloscopus > Phylloscopus trochilus. The sequence goes on along the minus strand of WQNJ02000546.1, from coordinate 53,229,093 downwards.
ACTACACAGGGCAGAGAAATTCTTTATTCCATATGGAAGGGGAAAAGGAGATTGGAGGAAGCTGTGATCTGCAGCTTCCAGTTTCACTGTAGCTACTCAAAGCTGAAAGTGGGAAAGAGAACAGGCCAATGTTGCAGCAGTTGCTCTTCAATGAGAGTATGGATATGGCTTCCCAGAAGCTGTCTAGCAGTCACTAGCACATGCTGTACTACAAAGATGGGTGAAGGGAGGCAGGGGGTGCTCTTTGCTAACATCAGTCAGTACAGATCCTATTGGCCCACCCAAATGAATGCTCAGATGCTCTTCTGACCTGTCCACATACAGGGTATTTTATTTAAGCTAGATTAAAGTGATTCTAATTTAAGTCCCTCAGATATTTAAGCATAGTTATGTGTCAAATATATGTAAGTATATAAATCCACTTGTGTAAGTTTCTGAAATTCGAGTTCCCTTTCCTAAGTTTTCTAAAGAATTGTTTTTTTTAGTTATACAGAACTTAGAAAAGATCACATGTGGGGTGGAATTATATTAATCTCATGATATTTTTGTTTTTCTTTGAGGAATGATGCCCTGACCTCTATACTCATGACTCTCCTTGCAGAGAGTTACCAACTACATGCAGCTCACCTGGGTGCTTTTATATAGCACACCTACTCATGCAACAACAAATGCTATTGTAGGCAAAAATAGGCAAAGACAGGAGTTCTAGACTAAGTGGTGCATCAAACCCATCACAGAGACAATCGTAATATTATTTTGTAACATGCCACACATATATAAAGTCAAAAGCACTGCATATAGAAAAACAGCTAATAATGCTGGTAATTTGTATCCACCATCCTACATGGCTCTTCAGAAATATATGCTGCAACAAAAACTAGATTACATGAATGACATCTAGTGGACATACTTTTCCACAACACTCAACTTTTCCCAACTAAAACTGACACAAGCTTCACACAGTAAAAACGGGCACCTATTTATGTGTGTGTATATATATATATATATGTAGGATGATCATGTCAGAAGTCATTGAGCGACACAGATACACAGATTTCTGAGTTCTCTTTCAGACTGTTTAAACATATTTCAGATTATGAGCAGCTGCACTGTGTAGTAATACAATGACTATGAAACATGTTTAAAAAAGGAAAAGCAAGGTTCATTCTTCTGCCTTGGATCCAATAAACAGATTAGAAGAAACAGTGATCCAGCTGCAGTCAATATCTCCTCTACAATTCCACAGATCCTACTTTCATCACTTTCCAACCATCTACAGCTGAAGTAGCCCTCTACTGATCAGAGTTCTGTTAAACTGCTCTTCCTAAGAACTAAATTTGACATGAATATACAAATCTATAATATACAGTAACCTTGTCACATGTTTGCTGTAAATAATATTAACAGAAACCTCCCCCCAGCAATGGGCAAATGTGGAGGAAACAATTAACAGTATACATAAAAGACAAATGTCCACCAAATGATACTGAAAATGAGTACATGTGTATTCCAATCCTATAATTAGAGTTTTTCTCATGTATCCACGGACAAGTGACAAATAATCTTAATGTACATTCAGTTTAAATTAGTATAAATAAATATGTCAGTACATACCCATATACAAGTACATATACAATAGTCTGTGACATTTCCCAGGAGGAGATCAAAAGTGAGACCATCTCACTTGTCAATTATCTTTCCTTAACAGTAACTGTGATTATCCATACCTGTTTTGATTCAAAGTATAAGCAACATTATAAATATCTTGCAGGCATTGCTTAAAATAAAAAGGTGCAGGAGAATTTCCTTAAAAAAAAAAAAAACAAAAAACAAAAAAACAAAAAACAACCACACCAAAAAAAGTGTCAGTTTTTCAAAAAATGCATTTTATTTCAATCTGAAAATTCCCTGTGTACAGGTAGAAGGTGTCTGTGTGCATACAAGGTCAGCTTCTTTAAAGTGTTGTCTCTGACAAAAGAGGATATATATGAATGAATTTACAACTACATCTCATATCATACACTGAGAGCATATTTAAAACTGAGCAAGGCAAATCTACTGAACTGGTTTCCATATAGCTGCTCTGCCAGGAGAGAGGCTTGACAACCCACTGAAGGACAATCCCCACAAAATTATCAGTATAACGTTGTCAGGTTTGAATTACTAGAATTAATTATTCATAAATGAGCAGCTTTCTACAGAGATTGCCACAGATTATTACTATCCCTTTTCAATTACTAAAATGGGAAGGAAAAAATCCGTACTCCAGCACTTCTTACCAAGGAGAGTGCCAACTCTAGTCCTCTATAATCACAATGAGACCAAAACATTTGTGCAGTGCAGTGGTTAATCTCATCATACCATAGTAGGAAACTTCTGAAAAAAATCTAGTAAGAAAATATACAAATAGAAACTTGTTAAAAAAAAAAAAAAAAAAAAAGAATGGGGAAAAGTACTGCAAATTATATTCTTGATTTCTTCGTTTTCCAGAATCCATTATGACACAAGCTTTTTTTTAATGACACCCTTTCTTGTGCCTTGCAAGATGAAGACAATAAAGGGAAGCAGATAATTAGAAAACAAACCTATAGGTAAGTAGATCAAGGCCACTGAACTATTGGGTATTGATCATATGAGTAAAGACATTTATCATGAGGATGGCCAAAGTGTTCTTTGGAAATATTATCCACGTAGTGTGATAGAACACACTTTGTTGCCTGAGAACACAAAGTTTCTATTCAGTTGATCTGTGAATACATTTAATTTTTATGTTTAGTGGTATATATGCTTCACTGCTTAGAAGAAAAATACAGGAAAATGGGCCCCTAAAGATGAGTATTATGTAGATAATGTTCACAGAGTAAGAAGGGGTCATCTTGCATTCCCTGAATTTAAAACTCCCCCCGTCCCTCGCCCCCCCCAAAAAAAAAGAAAATCTGTATTTTACTGTATTTCCTGTGCATAAGTTCCATTTCCATCCTCTCCTAGACTGGGCTAATATAGAGCAGAAAGATTTTCTTTCAGTTTGGATTTTTTTAAGGAGATTCTCATGCACAAAACAAAACTTTGAAAATATTCAAAGTCCTATTCTTTGTTGCTTTTTATTCCAAGATTCATTAACTACAGAAATATTTAAAAAAAACACATAAAGACAAGAAAGCGAGTACATATCACCATTCTTACATGGAATAAGCAGATTGAAATGTCTAAATTACTGACATTATTCTGCTGCCCTCTTCACTGTAAGAAAAAAAAAAAGAGACTGAAGGTGAGAGATTCTCTAGAGCTGAGGTAGAAAAAATGGTGCACATTGTGTCTTTGTGTGAAAGCATTTCTGCCAGATGAATCAGGTCAATAACTGAATTTCTCTGTTCCTGTGATGAGACACAAGTGACATGTGGGATTTTCTTTGTAAGAATCCTGGACAGCATGAAATTCTATAACTAAATGTATGAGATGCAGATGATAAAAATAATGCAGAGACACTTTATCTAAGACCGTACTCATCTTCCTAATACCTCATACCTTTCGCTTCCTTGTGAGCTTTTACTTTGATTTTCATAACACATTTCAACTGACTTTGACATCCAGATAATTTCCTCATATGAAGGAAATTTTATGCCTAGCACAAGAGGAAATTGATTCTTAAAGAATCTAAGTGATGCTCTCACACAAAAAACCAGTAGTGTTGGGTCTGATGGGTTATTACAGTGCACAAGTCAGTCAACAGAAAAGGTAATTGGTTAATTTTTTTACTGTCTAAGGTTTTCAACTTCCATTTAGAATCACTGTGCCCTTTGCACATTCTGAAAATATAGTGAACTATACTTGAGCAAACCATGTGAGTCTTAGGACCAGAACAAAAATAATATCATAGCCATTAGCTATCTTTAAGAATTTGGTTTCTGTTTTCTAAATAGACTTCCATCATTATGGCCTGAGAGGAAACAGCCCTATACCTTTGCTGAAAGTTTGCCTCTGAAAGTACTGCCCAGTTGCTCAGGGTGGCAGGATGACAAGCTGCCACATGAAACATCTTTTAAACATTCCAGTTTGATAGATTTTCTCAGGAGAATGAATTCCAAGTGGTCCAATTAAAAGATGAAAATGTGAATATCCAGATCTCATGCACGGTACAGGCAAGAGAGCAACATTACTGAAACCACCTAGAATGAGGGAAGAACTTTACTATTCAGCACAATTATGTAAACTGGATGTTTTTAAGCCCTGATTTCCTCTGGATAATCATGGAGCAGCTGTTGCTAAACAAGGTTACATTACAGAAACTATTTTTTAAAAATTGTACTAATTATATTTAAGGTACAGCCCAGAACTCAAGGTTTGTGTTTTAACACTTAAAACCAAGCAAACTGGGATCCAATTACAATAACAGGAGTGACTTATCGAAGCTACATTGCCCTGATTAAACAGCAAATATACTCAAAGTAGGTAATTTTTTATGAAGGTTTCAAGACTCAAAAAACTATTTCTGATTTTGGCTGATAAGAATCTAGAGTAATTAACCTTTGGCACATTGCAAATTTTACCTCCATTGAAAATCTGTGGTAAACCTTTACAGTTACTTTTACAAGAGCCCTGGGAGACATTACATACTCAAAAGATGTTCAGATCCTTTCCTTTGGCTTCTGGTAATGAATACACGGAACTGAAAACTCAGACATTTCAGATGAGCACATCACAAAGTGAGCACATCACATTGTCAGCAAATGAGAAAAAGAATATGAAAGCCCTCACACATCAAACTTAACATCTCAGACCAGACCAGAATTAGATTTTCAAAGATGTTAACAGTTCCAGGATGGAGAAAACCCATCTTCTTCCCCTTAATATTTAATTTTTATGTTTTTAAATACAAACAAAAGTAATAAAGGTCAATCTAGAGAACACATTCAGGGACAAATTATGCTGCTAGTGTTTCAGTCAAGAAGCAATTGGGAAATTCAGTGAAATAACAGAGATACAGTCAAAGGTAAATTTGACCTCATAAATAGAAAAAAATAGAGCCATTTGCAAAGATATTTTGAACAAATTTATTCAGATGAAACTCACTGAAATAAAAACTACCATAGCATTCAATATGGAACACTTATTGTGACAATTGCAAGCAAAAAAATTACTTTTTATGTACATTTTTAGGATGCTTTTAAACAGGATTTTTTATTATTTTGGTCAGTGCTCTAGTGTGACTCTGATCAGACATCTCTCATACTGAAAGATGATGTAAGTTGTTTTGATTTTGCCTTTTTAATATCTCTAAGAGGATCTCATGTTTGCCCAGTCCTCCATGATTTAACAAAACCTAACACTTTCTACAGGACTGCAAGCTCTGTATCACTTCATAATTTATTACCTGCATAAACACTCGAAATACAGAAAAAAAAAAAAAACCAAAATAAAGGACATGTGGAAAAACAACCAACAGTTTGCTACCACCTAATTATTCTGAAATATACAGAAATTCAATTTTCTGGAATGTTTTTAATTATTTGAAAAATTTGTAGTTCACTTGCATAAAATATCTTGAAATTAAAAAAAAAAAATTGTAAAAATTAGTGTTGTGACAGTCATTAGCTTAGTAAACAAAAGACAGCATATTCCATAAGTAAAATGAGGAATAAAAGTCAGGTTTCAGAGATCTGTTCTGTATTATAAATTAAAGTATTACAAATGAGCTGTAGGAGAAACTATAAAACTAGTGCAGTAGCAAGAGTGAGGGTTAAGTCAAGTTTATGAAGAGCTTTGCAATCTAAGTATAGCTTAGGTTAGTAAAGGGGAAAAAAACCTCTAAAACCCAAAATATTCTTATGGTTACAATCAGAATTGCAACCATGATAGCTGATGCAATGTTAAGACATAAACACATACCCACACAACTCCACCCATTAAAAATCCACCCTAATTATTGGTTTATGAACAAGAAAATTCAGATTAAAATAGTTTATAATATTGAGGTAATATTTCTAATACCTACTACAGAAACAGCATACAGAAACATAGGGACCATATTTTTTTTAGAATATTTTTCAAAAAAAAGTTTATTTTCATAATGACTAATCAAAATTAAATCAAAAAAAAATAGCTAAAACAATCTCCTAGAGAAGCTCTCCTAAAGAGCTGTCCATGAAAAAAGAAACAAAGGATACTCAATGTATGCTTTTCAGCTTTTAATTTTAACTGTGGAAAAACAAAGGCCAAAAGGACAAAAAAGAACACAAGTTTCATTATTCAGCCAAATGCCGTATGGTGAAGATAAAATGCTTTGTTTAGTCAGGTTTTCGGGTTTGCTTATACAAACTTCAGATACTTCAGATCTGTTTTATACTTTCAACATACTAAAGTTCAAAAGGCTTGTACCAAAAGGTCGCATCACAGAAACACAGCAAAATGTAAATTCTTGTGTAATACTTGGTTACACTGGGTCATGAGAGGTGGTTCTAGAAAACACATCCATAGCACTGGAGACAAGAATATTGCAGGACTAAACTCAGTCTTGCAGAAAGAGCCGTAACACCTCCCCATAGGTTTGAGACAACGTGCCATTTGTTGTAGTTAATTCATAGCAAGACAGTTGATTATGGAGTACAAGTATTGGAAAAAGTCTCCTAGATGAAGTAGACTTAGTCCTTACAAAACCAGCTCATTTTGGTTTTAGACCTGAGGAGGTCTGGCTGCAACTAGCTAGTGATAGAGTTCTGCATAATAGTGGAAAATTTTTGCTTTGTATTTTATAGTCAATATAGTCAACAGCAAATCTTTCAATTATGATCAGCATGATCTTCACCACTGGGAAGACTATACACTAAATTTCCCTCACTTTCTGTAAAAAGAAAGGATAAGGTAAAGAAACTCATCTGTATTTGGGTGCAGTTCTCCCAGGCAAATGCTAGAAATTGCTTCTCTCAAGACTTAAAGGACTCTGGACATAAATTAAGAAATACAGGCTCTGCCTAGCTAGATGCAAGTGATCTCAATAAGAAATGGAAAAAAAATATATATATACTTTTTTTTTAAACTTAACTATATGCTCAAGTCTCCATAAAGGCATGACCTCCATCTAAGAACACAAAATGAACAGCTAGAAAAGAACAATTTTTTTTTTGTTTACTAGAAGAGTTTATCGTACTGGTCAAAAGTAAGATAAAATTTGCAGTGAGATTTTTTTTTTTCCTGTGTTTGTTTATATGATGAAGGTCATGTTATTTTAACAAATGTCAACCCTTCATTAGATGTAGCAGAGTATGAATTCTGCTGAGGAAATCTGAGTTCTGGTTAATTCTTTTTGTCAACCTGTTATCTCACTGAGGCAGCTATTTGTAGCAAAATTAATAGAAAATTACAAATATGTAGCACTGACAGATTATCTTGGGTCATTTAGATTGCTCTTGTAGACTCACAAGATAAAACCACCAAAATTCAGAGGGAAAAGATTGAAAGATCTCTGTTTATAACTGGTATGGAATGGAAGTGAGGTAACCCTTAAAAAAAAAGGTTTCTCTGTTAGGTGAAAACCAATCAAGTCATCATACTAGCTTTAAAGTCATCCAGTTTCAGCAAACACCTTTGATCTATTTCAGTGTTCTGTTACTAATCTACTGCTGATGAAGAAATATGCAAAATGCAGAAATGACAATGAACAACAGAACTTTGTCATACCTCAACACAGACACACTACTGACTACAGGTCATGGGAAAAGTCAGTTCTCAATCTCATAATACATCAAGTAATTAATTCCAACGGGAAAAACCCTGATGTTTTCTGCTTACCTGATATGGAACAATACTCCCATGAGCAGTACCCCAGCGTTTTGCTTCAATTTTGCAATTAAGATAATTAGCTGCTACGTGAGTGAGACATGCGACCTGAAAATGGAAAAAAAATACAGTATTCAGGAAAGCTGAAACTTTACTGATAACTTCTCTGAGATTTCCTTCTATGGGCTTTAGATACATAAGTTAACATATTTATGTCACGAAAGTATCCTTTAGATATTATGTATTTTGTACACTTTTCTGTGTACAGTTGTATCACAGAAGTGCTTAAGTACAACTCAATAAATTCAAAAATTAATATGTTCCCTTTAACATCAGCAGTGTTAGACATATGTAGCATTAAACGACCCTGAGAGATAAGAGAATGTTACCCTAAATATTTTGCAGAATGGTCAGCTACAGCAGTGTCTTGTGTGAAATCTAAGTGGGAAGCATGATGGCTTTGTGGGATAGAACTCACCATTTCCTGAACCTCAATCCCATGCTTAAATCACAAAGATTTTTTCCTCAGTTATAAGATTATCTTTTAGTTTGCTCCTATGCTTCTCATTTTACATGTCCAAGCTATGGAAAATATTTCTGAATTCTTCAGCTCCCCACATGTTCTGTAATATTAATTAAGCTGTGGGCCTTGATAAATGGTGTGTCATTAGAAGATAAAGAGAGATTTAGCAAGTTATTAGTCAGACAGAACCGGAAAAATATTAACTTTTGGGAGAATACAGCATGTCAACTTAGGAACCAGAATGTGAGAGTTTTAATATGTATTTTGTAAGTATGATTATATCTTAGGAAAAAGAAATTAACATTTGTTATGCAGTAATGCATGAAAATCAGTGCTTCTGTTACAACCTATAGCAGATTCTTTATTCTTAATTCTTTGAGGGAATACAGTGTGTGACGATATCTGAACCCAAGTAAAACAATAAAGCATTACAGTTACCATGGAAGGTTATCACTAATTCATCAGACACAATGCATTTGTTTTATTTTGTTAACTAGCTGCACCAGCAAGTGCAAGTGCTTGCCTAAACAGTAGACATGTGAACAATTTTTCCAAAAATATTATTTTCTCCACATTTCTCCCATTGGATGGAAGAAATCTGCTTTATACTATTTTGTACCTACTAATCAGTCTAGTCTACAACAAAACATGCAATTAATTCAGAGTCCACCCTTCATATTCCAACATGTGAATTATATAAGAATTCCCAGGAAACAAAACCTTTTCGTTTTCTTCCTCTCTCTCCATATTTTCTGAAAAGACAACGTGGATGTGTCACTGTCATATTTAAAGAAAATGCTTAACTGTAATTCATGGATACAGTGATTTAGTACAGAAAAAACCCTAAGAAAATATATAGCAAATAAGAGTCTAACTGCCGACAAAAATTATACTTGTATATACTAACTAGAAATACAATTCCTTACTCCTAAGTACTGTTGGAAAACATTTTGTAGCTGGATTTCAGGTCCAGCTTTTTATAGCCCAGTTTCACTTCATTTGGCTAAAAATATTGATCCATGTCTGTCCTTTGGTACCCAGGAAAATCTCATCAGTTAAGGAAATGGAACTGGAAAGAATTTTTTTCCTAGTTTGCAACTTTCTTCAGCAATATAGAATGAAACACACCATGATTATAGAGAGAGAGTTAACGAGTTACAAGAGTGTGTAATTTATTAGCAACACACAGCCTTGACCCATTGTTTCTGCCATTTTTCAATTTGGGGTCACACCTTGTAGTGATACTTTCTCTACCACAGCAAATGGCTCTGAAGTGGTGGTGAAATATTATTCATTAGATATTCTTCTGTATTTGTATGCAACACTACACAGCTGACACATTACACAGAAATTTCACTGACAGGTGAGATGTATCCATTACAACCAGCTTTTACTTTTAAAGACCAAGATAATGCATTTAACTTTCCACATTTTCCATACAGGAAATGCTACATCAAACTTAACTCTGGGAAGGACATAGTGAGTTAAAACCTGGTGCCCAAAATATTGATATTGAATGTAACTAAGCCAAGATTTCATGCTATCCATTTGTTTCTACATTCTATGCCATAGAATTAAGGACTGGAGTTTCATAAACAAAATTCTTAACAAAAAAACTTTTATCCCTAGAAGTATATCTTTTTAACACAGTGTGGCAAATTGCTTCAGCTTCCTTGGTGAGATGAATGTAATATTTTCAGTAATGGGGGGAAAAAAACACATCTAGATTTCTCCAAAGCACTTGTTCACAGTACACTAAGGAAAAAGGAATTAAAACATAATGCTCACTGAATATTGACCTTTCACCACTAAAGCAACTGCTTCACACTTGTTTCAGCAGCAAGAGACCAAAAATGCCAGGGAAGTCAGAGCTTAGTAAAGAGCAATGTTGGAACTAACAGTTGCTTAGACTATATCAAAGTCTCAGTTCAACTTGCTACTCAATATGAAGAATAATTCCATTTCAGTCAATATACTCACCACTTGCCTGAATGCATATGCCTACATAGCCTATGAAACCGGTTTGGTTATTATTGGTTTTTCAATAAATCATGAAGGAAAAAAGCTTTTGGCTTCCTCTGACTTCCTTCTCTGATTTGGGTACCTTATTCATAGTTAAATTAGCCAGACAAAATGAATTATTAGCAGTAGCTGTAGTATCATCACCAAAGAAATAAACCTGTACAGACCACAATAAATATATTGGTGTTTTGTGTTCTGTGTAAAAATACACCATTGAGTGAACTCTGTGGCCTTTTGCCACATTCATAATAACTTTCTGACCAGTTCAGCAAACTTAGAAGATGATTCTACTTCTATAGTGTCATGAAACTTTCCCAGGAATACCATGACTTTCCCTTTCCTCTCTTCCTGGCTCAGTTCATTCTCTTTGATGTCTCCAAAGATTTAGTCACACTAAAAAGGCACTGTCTAAAAAAAACCTTTCAGCATATACAATTCATGTCATTAATAAAGAACACGAAGAATTGATCTACCTACATCTTACAGCTGTTAAGCAAACTGCTAACTATAAACATAAAAAAAAGATATCCCAAATGAGCATTTTTATAGACATTATATAATTTACAAAAAATGTTTGTAACAATGTAAGTCTACTTCCCCAAATTCCCGTGTAATTCTCAGCAGTGAGACTCAGGACCTCACTGCTAGAGACATCTCTTGCAGTAGAAGCATCTATAATACAATCAGTCTCTCAAACTGGAGTTTGGGTACATCTGTATGAAACATTCAGCTATTTTTAAAATCTATACTTAAAATTTCTTTCCTGAAACCTTATAGATCCATTTGTTTTCTCCTTTAATTAAGAAATAATCCTTAAAAGTAACCTTTGAACTTACAACATTAAAGCAGATGTATTACAATGACACAGACATCTCTGTATTCATTTGCTTGCAGAGACACATCTATGCACTGTAAATATGCCTTATCAAATACCTACAGATAAGCATTTGTTTATTTCACATCAGTAAAGGGAACACATATTTCAACATTCTCTTCTAATATTACTGTCGATGGCCAAATCCCATATTTGTGTTACAGACTTACTTAAATCAGAACAAAAAGAGAGCTACATTAAGGTCTGAAAAGTTATGCTCAGATTATGATGGAATCAGACAGATGGGAAACAAGATATTTAAAGCCACAAGGTCAGCAGACAAAGAAAAGAGACAGAATTTCAAAAGATTTTTTTTCAAGATAGCACATCAAACATAATTTATTACAATGAGTTCGCTGAGCTAATCAATCATTTACATGAAATTTCAACAAGTATGTATGAATAACAAAAGAAGACAGGTAACTGAAAAGAGAAAATAACATTTTAATTATATTCTTTACTTTCTTCTCCCTCCAATTTTGTGTCTGCTGCCCTGCCATGTATCTTAACAATGCTTTGACTCTAAGCCAAGTTAATTTATTTCTGTCTCATTTTTTGTTTGCTTTTTCTTAAAGCAAGCATGTAGATTTAGGAACTTTGAGACTCAGGCATTTTACACTGGCATAGTAACTTATTTTATGCTATGCTACAGAAGTAGCAACACAATTATTAATTTACAGCTTTGTAGGAAAAAAAAATAATTCTAGAAAAATCCATTGCCTTCTGTTGTGCAAAGGTCAATAACCTTCCATTGACATCTTTTCCATACTTCTGGTGACATATTAAAAAAATCTTTACATGAGAACATAAGACCATAATCCACATTTGGTTCACACTATAAAAGGTTTCTTAAAATCACTGATCCTACCCTAGTATTTACCTAATGACTGATTTTACTGGTTTATGTTCTCCCTAATAAGTATTTTGACACTGACAACGTTTGACTAATTTTGCAGTTATTCGCTATTGCCCTTATGGAAACTGCTTCCATGTACACGGGCATCAAATGACTCTCAGTTTTTGCTCCTTGAGTCATTTTTGCATTATCCAAAAACCCAAAAATCCACATCAAAATCCAAAACCTATATCTCTACCAGGAACTCCCCACTCTTCCAGCTAATTATGCAATTCCTAAGCATTGAGCCAACTGTTTCAGGATGTGGCACTATACCACAATGAACGGTGGTGTTTTATCAGTTTTTAAACTGGGAATTGTGTTTCAAACTCCTGCAAGAATGAACTGGGCACCAGAAACCACAGCCTTGTGCAGAGGCAAGGGAGCTGCCACAATTCAAGGCAGCCCATTATGCAGGGGTCCAGTGGTAAAACACAGCATTCCCAGGTACTATCAACAAACATCACCTTACATTTGGGCTTGTAAGTGCTGCCTATCTACCCCGAAGCTGAAAGATCTGCAGAAGCTAAAAAATCAAGTTCAGGAGTGGCATACACCTATAGGCAGGGCAGACATTCCCACCTGCAAATACATAGCAAAGCCACTGCCCACAAAGGAGCAAGATTATACTGCTTCATCCACGGTGTCTCTGCATCAAGGCAGCAGGTCTGGCCTGCAAAAGTTAACTAAGAAAAAGTACAACTACTATCATGTAGACCAAGGCTTAATACTATTAAAGAGAATTTTAGAAGAATGTTTGTGGTCATGTTATGGACACTGTGCTCCGCGTAAAAGGTGTTTTCTACTCAGTGAACACCGATTTCTCCTGATGCAAAACTCCAGGAAATTATCATGAATTTAGCCTTCACAAAAGAAAACTCTTGGCACTGAAATATCCATAAATGGCATAATCCTAGCCACAACTACAGTCTTGTTAAGATAAAATCAAATCTTTAATGACAAATAACCAGATTTTCAAAACAGGTCTCCTATAGTGTCCTGTTTGTGTACCTTCCAAGCAGACACTAAGGCAGGTATCCAAATCCATGCCAGCAATCAGATGCAGCATGGGGGATTTCCTGATTCCAGTTAGTCACCTGACCAATAGCACACAGCAAATCACAGTCACACAAAAGATGTGCTAGAAGGAGTTAATTGAACCAAAACAATTAAACAATTCCAAACCATGCAATAGGAAAATAAAAGGTAATGTACATGAATACCTTGTCTAGATTATGAATTCTCAGAGGTTAAGATAAATAAGAAGAGCAAAACAGACTTCAAGGTACACAGTAGTATAAATACTTTTTTAGCCTGAAAATCATGTCTGATAACATCTTTTGCTTTATTTAAAAAAATTTAGACTACAAAAATAGAGAAACTGGAACATCTTCAAAAATACAAAGCATTTGCATTGCAGAGAACTGCTGCATTCTGTAAAATGAAACAGCAAAAAAGTACTGATCTAAAAATTATTTAAATGAGTTATTTAGAGCTTATAAAAGACCAGAATTAATGCTTCTGTGCTTCTCATGGCATGGAGATCAGCTCCTGATTAAGATTCAAGTAGCATTAACAATAGCAAAGATTGATACAACAAATAGATGTAGGACTTGCAATTTCAGAAGTATGTACTATTCAGCACTGAGTTTCAAGAGTAAGTACATGTTAAATGGACTCCTATCTCTCCTCAGTCTCTAATCAGACAAGCAAACAAACAAACAAAAAATAAATTTCTACACATTCAGATGAATTTTAGGCAGAGGATCAAAAATAAAAATCCTGACCATAGAAGCTATTAGACAACAGTGGCATGAAAGAGAAAAAGGAAACCAAAAAAATATTTTTTAAATGAGCTCCAGTTGAAGAAAGACACATTCTAAAAGGAAAAATAAATTTTATTTTCTTGATTACAAAAAAATACTAGTCTTTTTTTTCTGAAAGTGTAAAGAAAGATACTACTTCAATCACTGAAAAAATCTTGTTTCAGCTTTATGATTACAAAGGAACATCTCTAAGGAACCTGTTACTTAAAAAAATATATATATACTAAGGAGAGTATTAGGGTTAAAAATACCAAGAACTCCAAAGTTAGTCTGTATACTCTGTGCAAAATCCAAAAACTGAAGGCACTAGGTTTCTCATGAAGAAAAAAAACAAAACAAAACAAAACAAGAAAAAAGTCTATCAGTGGATTTTCCCATAACCTGATCCTGGAAACAGATGAAATATTTTTAAAGTAACTCTGAAAACAAACCCGTTTTCTTTTCCATGACATGGAAAATCTAGCCAAAACATTTAAAACTTTGGCAGCGTTCTAACAAACAAAATCAGATGCTGATAGCAGATGTATCAGCCAACTTTAGCCATAAACTACAATTATTTTCTTAAGATTTATTCTCTCTGAAGAAAGACTATATATGCATCAAAATACGAAATGCATTGTGTTCTGTATTTCATAGAACTTTACTAAGTCCAGGCAAAATTCAATTTACAAAAAGTTTATCCTGCTACATTGCATACAGGTTTCTCTAACACTGTAACACATTTTGTGTCTTGATTTTCTAGAGCTGAATGATGGTGATGATAGGATTGAGTATTCATGGGTAAGAATCAAGAAGGCCAACAGGGCAGACATCCTGGTAGAGTCTTATAGACTGCCCAACCAGGACAAAGGGCAGATGGAATATTCTATGAGCAGCTGGGAGAAGTCTCACAGTTGCTATCCCTTCTCATGACAGACTTCCACATACTAGATGTCTTGAAAAAAGACAAAGAGGTAACAGTCTAGGAGGTCTCTGGAGTGTGTGAAAGATGACTTCCTGATGCACTTGGTGAGAGCCAGCTAGGGAAAGGGCCCTCTGGACCTGTTCTTTGTGAACAGAGAGGGAATTCTGGGTGGGGGTGGAAGGCTGTCTTGAGCATAGCAGTCATGAAATGACAGACTTTTTTAATTCTTGCAGAAGGAAGGAGAGGGCGGTCAGGAGAACTGTTACCTTGGAATTCCAGAGGGAAGACTTTGGCCTGTTTAGGAGATTCCTAGGGAAGAAGTCCTGCAGGACAAAGGAATCTAGGAAGGCTGCATACTCTACAGGAGTAGAGTATGGTTCAGGCATAGGATCATCATGCTGCACATGCCTGACAACCAGGGGATCGGGCTCTGCCAGTACAGGTTTATGAAAGGCACGTCCTACTTGGCCAACCTGATCTTCTATGGCAAGGCAACTCACAAAATGGGTGAGGGAAAGGCTGTGGCTGTTGTCAACCTGGACTTTAGTAAAGCCTTTGACATTTTCTCACAGCCTTCTTCTGCTCATGGCTTGGATAGATGCACTCTTCACTGGATAAAAAAAACTGGCTGGATAGCTGGGCCTAGAGAGTGGTAGTGAGTGGTGCTACATCTGGCTGGTCGCTAGTTCCCCAGGGCTCAGTATTTGGGCCAGTTCTGTTTAACATCTTTAACAATACACTGGACAAAGGGACCAAATGCACCCTCAGTCAGTTTGCAGACAACACCATGTTGGGCAGCAACTTTTCCTACCCTCCACCAGTTTATCCTGCTACATGATGATCTGGTGGAGGGTAGGAAGGCTCTGCAGAGGGACCTGGAGAGGCTGGATCAATGGACCAAAGCCACTAGCACAAAGTTCAACAAGAAGTGCTGGATCCTGCACTTGAGTCACAACAACCCCAGGCAGCACTACAGGCTGCAGGCAAAGTGGCTGAAAAGCTGCCCAGCAGAAAAGGACCTGGAAAGTGCTGATTGACATCAGCTGAACATGAGCCAGCAGTGTGCCCCAGTGGCCAGGAAGGCCAATGGCATCCTGGCCTGTATCAGGAACAGTGTGGCCAACAGGACCAGGACAGTGCTCTATCTCAGAACTGGTGCAGCCTCAAATCCTGTGTTCAGTTTTGAGCCCCCCACTACCAGGAAGATACTGAGGTGCTGAAGCACCAGAGAAGGGCAATGAAGTTGGTGAAGGATCTGGAACACAAGTCTTATAAGAAGCAGCTGTGGAAGATTGCATTGTTCAGGCTAGAGAAAAGGAGGCTAAGAGATGACCCTTATTGCTCTCTACAACTTCTTGAAAGGAGGCTGTAGTGAAATGGGGGGCCAGTTTCTTCTCCCAGGCAAGAAGTCATAGGACAAGAGGAAAAGGCCTCTAAACCCAGGAGGTTTGAATTAGATAATAGGAAACTTTTTTTCACAGAAAAGGTTGTCAGTGATTGAAACAAGCTGCCTGGGAAGTGGTGAAGTCACTGTATCTGGGGGTATTGAAAAGATGTGGCACTTAGAGACAAGCTTTAGTGGTGTATTTGACAGTGTTGAGTTGATGATCTTAAAGTTCTTTGCCAACCTAAATGATTCTTTTCTATTCTAAAAATAGTAGCTATATTTGACAGCTGATAATGGAAACAGCAAAGCATAAAAATTATGATAAAGACAAACAGATTTTGCTCATATAAAATTTAATTACCTCTGAAGACAAGCATCAGAATAACTATAGCAATTTTTATTCTTGTTTGCAATAGTGTAGTGTCCAGAGACTCCAAATTGGATGCTATATACACTTTGTGAAGGACATTATTATTTTATTTAATCAGTAATAAGGATGCTTATCCATGGAAAGCTATCAACATCCCAAACAAGCTATATTAAGGCACTTTTCACTTTTGATCTTATGACAGGAACAATGGCATTTACAATGAAAATATGCATACATCTAACCACTTACAGCACTCATCTTTTTGTCTCCACATTTATCACCATTAATACTTGCATGGAAAAATAATCTTAGGTGTGTTTGTCTACTGACATGGTCATTTGCATCTTATCTGTAATGAACAAATACAAAAATAAAACATAATAGTAATTTCAACAGCTTGTACTGCAGCAGTGCAAACAGGTAGATTTTTAGACTTTTGATACATAGGGAAGCACATACAGAAACAAGTCATGCCTTTTTGGTTGTGTGAGAAATGTGCAAATGTTGTCTCCTTATTATCAGAGAGAAATTTCCCATTCATTACAGTGTTACCTCAGTAGAATGACAAAGGCTTTCGTTCTAACACTGAAAATCTCCATTCACTGCCCAGTAAGTACTTAGGTGCTAATGCACTACAGGGACATCACAAGAAACAAATCCATGCAATTGAATGAAATGTTTGAAATAGGATGTTTTACAAGATTATAATTTCTGCGCCTCTGCAGCAGCTCCCATAATGCTCTTTTGAGTATTTTAAGCTGTTCACATTGCAGATGTGGTTCATCTACTAAGCTGTGACACAGCACGCAAGTCAGAGAAATGTGGTCCAAAGTTCTAATTGACCTGAGTACTACCAATGAGTCTGGAGTCAAAATATGGCACTTCTATGCAATACTTTTTAAGTACTGGAAATATTGTAAATGATATCCAGAAGAAAGAAGTTATTCTTTAATCAATTTACAAAAAATTTTAACTAGTATCAAACCCAAAATGTTTTATCACAGAGGACACTATAATAAAAATAACTTCAAATATATTTACTAGAGAAATCTAGTACTACCGAATTCATTCAAAGCAAGGCAATGCATTTTTACAAATAACTGAACTCCGATTAGACACTCACATTGATGGTCACATTGAACCACCCCAGAAAGGAAAGGAAACGAACTTACTAACGAGGAAAGGAAAAGAACTTACTAAACCACTCTCAATCCTCTGCAAGCAGTCCTGGTTAACTGGAGAAGTTCCAACTGACTGGAAATTAGCAAATGTAAAGCCAATCTACAAGAAATGTCTGAAGAATGATTCAGGGAACTACAGGACTGTCAGCCTCAGTTCCAGCTAAGGTTATGGAAGAGATCATCCTGAGTGCCTTTACATGGCACATGCACGACAATCAGGGGATCAAATCCAGCAACTATGCATTTATGAAAGACTGGTCCTGCTTGACCAATCTGATCTTGATTGATCTGATCTATGACCAAGTGACCCACTTAATAGATGAGGGAAAGGCTGTGGATGTACTCTATCTAGACTTCAGTAAAGCATTTGATAGAATCTCCCACAGCATCCTTCTAGATGGGTGAACACGTCAGTAAATAAAAACCTGGCTGGATGGTCAGGCCCAGAGAGCTGTGGTGAATGGAACTAAATCCACCTGGTGGTGGGTCAGCAGTGTTTCTCAGGCCTTGGTTTTGGGGCTGGTCCCTGTTTAATGTCTCTTTTGATGATCTGGACCTGGGGATTCAGTAAGTTTGCAGCAAACAGTAAGTTGGGGTGGGAGCGTTGATCTGCTCAAGAATAGGAAGGCTCTGCATGGAAGCCTGAACAGACTTGATCAGTGGGCTGAGGACAACATCTTGAGGACAAAGGGGAAGTGCTGAGTCCTGCACTTGAGTCCCAGCAACCCCATGAAGCCTGACAAGTTTGGTGTGAAGTGGCTCAAGAGCTGTTCAGTAGCAAGGGACCTGGGGGTGCTCAGTATGGGCCAGCAGTGTGCCCAGGTGGCCAAGAAGATCAATGCCATCCTGGCCTCTATGAAAAACAATGTGGCCAGCAGGGCCAGGCTAGTGATCACCCTCCAGCACTCTGCACTGGTAAGGCCACCCATCGAGTGCTGTGTTTGGTTCTGGGCCTCTCACTTTAGAGAGGACATTGAGGTGCTGGAGCATGGCCAAAGAAGGCTTGTGAAAGGTCTGGAAAACATGTCTTATGAGGAATGGCTGAGAGAGCTGGGGTTGTTTATTCTCGAGAAGAGGGGGCTCAGGAGGGACCTCATTGCTCTCTACAAGTACCTGAAAGGAGGTTGTAGTGAGGTGGGGGCCAGTCTCTTCTACTGTGCCTGCAGTGAGAGGACTAGAGGCCTTAAGATAAGACAAGGGAGATTCAGATACTAGAAAAAAAATTCAGTGTTAGGGTGGTCAGGCATTGGAATAGGTTGCCCAGGATGGAGTCACCATCCATGGAGGTGTCTAAGAGCTGGCTAGAGCTGGCTGGATGTGACTTAGTGGTTTAGGGGTAAGAGTAGTAGTTCTGGGTTGACTACTGGACTTCAGGATCTTAAGGATCTCTTTCAACCTTGATGATTCTATGACTTTTAGACAGTTTAATGGATACCTGTTTTAGAAGTCCAAAACAGAAGTCTGAACTTTTTTTTATAGCTTTCACTATAACATAATAAGTAATAAATTATGAGTTTTGGCCTAATCACATGTCATTTCTCTAAAGAGTTTGCAATCTGGTTAGCCAAAACCAATACTGAATACAGAAACAATACTGTACTGAATGCAAAGAGAAATTCTGGAAGCAGGACTTCATCAGACCAAAGGAAGTAATTATTTCAAATGTGTTCCTGCATCATCCTTTACTTCACCTTTTTTTTTAATAAATTATAATCTACAGAGAAATTTTAATGAGAGTTATCTGAAGTAATCAAACTTAAGTTTGCAGTGTTGAACCCTTAGCTAGAGTTCTATTACCATACCCAAAATGCAACACTTGTTAAAGTTCATTAGATTTCCAGAGGTTCAACAGCACAAAAAAAATCAGCTGTCTTGCTAACTTAAAATTTTCCATGACATAAAACTAAAACCTCTTCCATCAAGTTACAACCCTTTTACTTCTTATTTACATAAACAAATGGAGCACAATGTGTTGGAAGGCTCTAACCTAATTTGATGAACTTATAGAATGACTTCCGAAAACTTCTATGAGTTTAGAGGGGCAGGTGAGCTTTTGGGGTACACTAAATGTGTTCATTCTGCTACTAGTTTCTTAAATCATTCCCCTTTCTTTTCATTTACCCAGGTTATCCTTCTAAATACTTAGCATGATTCTGAAATCTGATCTGCTGGTAACAAACATCTTTATTCCAGTTCCAAGATTACACCCTTATTTAAAGGTCATCTAAATTAAAAACTCATTAAAAGAAATGTCTTCCTTTGTCTTCCAACTCTCTCCTCTACCACTCCAGGCAGCCATTTTTATTTTTTTTAGTAATAAAGGGGCATATTTTTTCTATCTTCTTTCTAGTCTTTCTCTAATTAATGACAGAGGCAGACCAACACAGGAAAATGAAGCTGCAACTGATTCAGGCTTGGTTTTTTAGCACAAGAACAAAAAGACACAGAATTTACAGTTAGTTAGCATTTAAAGAATACCCTAGAAATTTGAATATGTACTCTTTTAAACTAAGATCCAGTTGGAGGATGTTCTACCAATGACTGCATAACTAATCATTAGAAATCATAATACGCATTCCACAGAGACCAACATTAAATTGAGTTACTGTCATGTGTGTATGGTCTTCTGGTCTATTCAATCAAATTCTGGTTGCTTAAAACCCAGAGGGATAAGTTCTGTTCTTAGTTATACAGCTGTCCTCAATGGAAATTGTCAAGAATAGAGGCCAAGAAGTGTTTTTAGGGCAGTATATGTTTAAAGAAATGTTCACATTAATTCAGATTTTGTTATTTTTTTCATATGAGAGCTATACAGTGAAAAAGTTGAAATCTCTATACAGCACATGCTCAATTTTTTATTATGATGGAGATTAAGAATACTATGTTTTGCTAAGATGATGCTTTATAAGCTTGTAAAAAACCTACTTATTCAAACCATATCCAAAAACAAGACAACTGTGTAACAGTCCTCATAGCTGCCTCCAAAATCACCACAAGCAATAACCTCTAAAAAAGATGACTTTCTTTTGGTATTCAGTCAACTCATGACTCTCAGCAAGCGGAGAAGGAACAAAAT
Organism: Phylloscopus trochilus trochilus; assembly: GCA_016584745.2. Classification (NCBI taxonomy): domain Eukaryota; kingdom Metazoa; phylum Chordata; class Aves; order Passeriformes; family Phylloscopidae; genus Phylloscopus; species Phylloscopus trochilus. Next base: position 53,208,262 of record WQNJ02000546.1, on the reverse strand, counting down.
ACAGTCAAGACATCTGAGCAGTATTTAAGTTCCAAGATTGATATTTCCACACAATTTACTGCTCAGGGATTCTATGATGCCATGTATGTGCTACAGGCAGTATGCAACTGTTACCAGTTTCACCTATACTTAATAATTGCTTAAAAGACATGAAAGCCCTGAAATAGATAGCACTGAAAGCACCTTAAATAGATAAGCCTTAAACAGAATCATCTTGGGAAAATGTGATGTAGAAACAAAAACTAATAGCTTCTAACCCTCATCATTCCCTCAGTAAACCGTTTAATTAAGCACAGAAATGAAATAAAGAAAATAATTTATACCAATTTTCTATTTTTTTCTAGAGTCACTCCAATATTTTAAGAACATTAAGTGTTTGCTATGGCAAATACAAACTAGTAAATGGCAAATAAGACATAGTAAATAGAAGTAGGAAATGTGTGATGAGCAATCATATTATACAAACAATATTAACCATATTATCCTGTCTCTGAAATCTTGGAAAAAATATACTTCAAAATTGCAGAAATGTTAAATGTAAAATATTTCTTGTAGATTTTTAATTCAAACGAAACCAACTTATTACAGTATTTGTTGAAGCCTGGTCATAATTAAATACAGGAAGGATATTAAAACTTCCAAGAGATTTTTTTAAGCCACAACAGAAGAAAAGACACAATTGCATAATTGGAACCAAATCCAAACCCCACTTCCTTCTTATTTATCAGTATCATCTAAAGGACACTATTTATATGCTGAAAGGTCTGGAGCTTACAACTGTGAATCATCTAAAAGTCAAAAATTTCAAAGGAATTATACAACATGGGTTAAAAGTTTATAGATGAGAGATACAGAAAGTTTGTGCTCACTGCAAAACCACATCCTAAGAGTTACTATACCTCTTGTTCAAAAAAATCCTAGAATCCTATTTTGTTGTAGGGAAAGAAATCCTCTTTGGTAGTAGTAAGTGTTTAAAACACAGAATTTGAAAGAAAGATACATATTTTAAGATATTCTAAAAATAATGTTTCTTCAGAGAACAGGATCTCACTTACAAATTTGGTTCTACACAGATCACAAATACCAAACTAACTTGCCAGTCAGTGGGATAGTTCTTTAAAAAAGTTTCAGATCAGTTTTGTTGGCAGTTGAATTCAGTTCAATGCTCTCTGTTATATGCATGTCTGTGCAGAAAATTAGTATCAAAAGCATTCTCCAGCCCTTCTCTCCACAAAATATATATAAAATCCTCTTACATTTCTACAAGGCTTGCAGAAAAGTGATAGCATAGACACTATCAGATGGACATAGAAAGGTCCATAGGATAGACTGACATTTAGATGCTAAGTTTTCCACTAAAAGCAACCAAGCAGTTTTCAAGATTTTCTAATTAACTGAATTATTTAACCCCTGGGATTTTTATTCCTTTCTAACATAATCAAAGTCATCAATACTGGACAATGAAGACATAGGTATTGGCCAGGTTCACAATTTTCGGTTCAGACGAAGGGATGAATAAAAGATCCAAGCACACTGCTATATTAGCTCAGTGCACGAAATGCTGGCAAAACCAAGAAGTCTCACACAAGACCCTACCTTTGCAACACTATAAATAGGATGGTTCAGTACACATAATAGAGAAAAAAGATTCCTTTTTTCTCATTAAAAATCACTAGACTTTAGCAAAACTCATGCTGAAGGAAAAGTTATTACTATATGTCTGTTTCACCTCTAGATCCTACCATTAATCAACACCAACAAGAACCTAATAAATCAAGTGTCTAAAATTTTAGGTTACTTATCTTTTTGGCAGCATCCATGAGAAACATCAAAAAGTCCTTCTTTTTAAACATTCATTACATGAGGAAAAGCTAGCTTTAGCTAGCTACTTCCCTAGTTGGGAGGTAAAAATAAAATCTCTTTGGAAACATGTATCTTTAAAGACCCTGATCATATCAAAGTAACTATCTAAATTCCTTTTAAAAAAGTATTATTATCAGAAGTATTGCAAGAGTAATTTACTTATTTACATTAATTTTCAGATTTGTACTACTCTTTCTTAGTAGAGACACTCACCCTCATAGACTGATAAGTAATCACCAGTCTCACAAAGGAAAGAAAATGAACTGAGAAACAGATGTTCTGAGAGAGCCACTTTACCTGCCACTTATGTTTTTCTTCATTTTAACACACCTTTTCAATGGAATTAATCATATGTTTTTATTTTTTCTACTTTAGACCTCCTCCATAAATACTTCTTCCACTTTAACAGATGTTCTCATTTCAGTCTTGGGACAACACCCTAAAATTAATTTGGACTGAAGCAACAGGGTCATCTAAAAAAAAAAAGAACTGTTTTCTGAATATCATCTTTTATCCTCTATTCCAATCTATTAAATTATTTGAATTTCATTTACCCAACACTGAAGTAAATAAAAACATTTATTTTTCAATGAGAGTGTGCATTTATGGAATTACTGCTTAATAACTTTTAGATAAATGTAATTTGATAATGAGCAGGGAAGATGTTAATGTTAAAAACAAACAAACAAACAAACAAACAAAAACACTAAGCTTTTTCTTTGACCATTTAGCACTGTTTCAACTAATGATATAGAAGAAAAACACCATGTTACATGCTTTGTTCACTATCATCTATCCAGGTCTTCAATCTCTTCCTTGTGTATGCTAGTGAGTGGCCTAAAGGACAATAATGTGGAAGCTCAGATGGAAATGTTGCAATATAAGAACACATCTGTGGACAGAAAAATCGACCCTAATCAAGGAAAAAGGTTACAAAGGCAAATGAGGTAACAAAATAAGCTGAAATAATACGAAAACACCTAACTTCAACTGTTCTTGCTTTCAGCATTTGGTGAAATATTGAATAATAATCAAGAAGACTTCATTTTTAAAAAAGGCTAAAAACCAGTGGAGCAAAGAATTAAACACACACACCCCTCCCAGAATTACTCTGGAAATTAATAAAAATTATCATAAGTATTTTTATAAAATTAGAAATTAAAAAGATCAAGGAGCAGCTACCATAATACATATCACTACAATACCTTAAACAGAAAACCCCCCTACATCCACATACATACAACATATTTAATAAGAAATTAATATACATTTAAATATTTTTCTGAACTGTTTTCTTCTGTACATTTTTCAATACAGATACAACACCTGCAAATATATTTAAGTATAATTAAGTTCAGTTCTTACAAACACTTGCTACAAGACAAATGAAAAGTTCTTTATTGATTTAAGCAAGGATTTCTCCTCCTTTTTGATTTCAGTAGTTATTCAGACAAAAGCAGTAGGCACTAAAACAAGAGCAACATCAATCATTAGTCTTGATCATTGCTATCAAACAAGGACATAGGTGTCCAACCTCTTGCTCACACCTGGGCCAACTTTTAGCACAATGGGCACTGTCATTTCTCAACCATACTGACAGGTATAGCATGATGAAAAATACAATTGAATAAAGACAAAAAGAACGGAGCAATGTAGTTGCTTTAATTAAGACGGCATACAATTTTGATGTACATTTTAAAACATAAACAAAAATTCCTCTGTACCATGTGCCCAGCTGGTACCAGGAAGTACCTACATCAACGTATCATCTGGTCATATGCAGCTCATATCAATGTCACTTGCCTTTTAGAAATTATAAATCATTGCACCAATGGTGCTCAAAAATCAAGGAAGAGTTAAAGTTCTCATTATTTGTAGTATATGCTATATCTTTCATGATCAAAACAACTTTGCCTTTAACACCTAGGAAAAATGTTGCATCTTCAAGCTTATTTCATTCTTTAACTCCCAGAGCCAAATGGCAGACCTCCTGGATTACATTACTTTGAACCTTGGGTGATCCTTTAATATTCTGGGTGATTTTGCACAAGTTATCCCATCACTCTAGAATAACGTTACTCAGTGCCAAAGTCTTCCTTTCAACATTGGTTTCACCACTTTTGCTTCTCTGTCTCCAATTACTCACTACAACTGTTACAATCTCAGTGATATCATAAACCTTGATTAACTTGTGTTTTCAAAGAACATGGCAGTCCTTTGCAAAAAGTGAAAACCACACTTAGTGCAGTAGTAACAAAAACCATGTCATATAAAATGGTCGCTACCAGAGTGGCAGGTTAAGAGAATGATCACTACTGTCACTATTATAGTTGTCATTAGTTATACTAACTAATAAACATTTGTTTATATGCAAATGGTATCCTTAGGTTCAAACATCTACAAAACAAAAATCAATTTTTTTGCAACTCCTACCTGAGTTGACAAGAGATTGCAGTCAATGTGTAGTCCTTTTCCCGTCTTATACCTCTGAAGTAAACCAGCCATAATTGCTCCATATGTATACAACCCAGTAGCAAGGTCTGTCATTGCTACTCCCGATCTAACTGGCTCACCATCCTAAAGAAAAAGAAAACACCCCAAAATGTAAGAAGACAAACAAAACAGTAAACAAAAAATTAAAAGCAGGAAAACAAGCAGAGACAATATGATTGTGCAGGTCTGGGATCTTACTGGCATGACATAGACATGGTGGGATGACTCCTGCAACTGTTTCCAATGCTCCTGGAGTGTTGGAAAGGAGGCTCTTTAGGAAGGCTCTTTAAAAAAGATGGGCAAAGGAGACAACAAGGAGGCAGTGTGTCCTAGGTTACAATGTAAAATTGTGCCCAAGGTATGTATTCTATCCCCATGAGCCATTGGAGCCAAGGTGGGGCAGTGTTTTCCTTATCTTCTGTAATGAGCCTAACAATGCCTTGCCACATGACTCATAGATAACTTCCTCTGGGAGTTATCTCTGTTTAATGGACCATCAAGGACCCACTGCATGACTCATAGAATGAGATCATCCCATTGTGAGATGCTCCGCCCAGGGGGAGGAGCCAAGCATTCCCACCTGGATATAATCCAGGGTTTGAGACATCACAAGCAGCTTTTTTCCACTGGACTCCCAGAGGAGACAAGAGCTACCAGACGGAATCACTGCTTCGACAAGAACATCTCATCTGGTTCCATTGGATTCCTGGAGGAAGACTGGACCCTTCTCACCATCACTGGATCCTTCTCTCTCAGGATCATCTCTACTCCAACAGAACCACATCTGCTATTCCGTGAGGACTTACTTTTGGACTGCTTCAAACACCCTAACCGACAGGGTGTCAGGTTGTATTGTTCCATTTATTTTATTTTACCTTTTTTTCCTCTCTTCTCCTATTAAATTGTATCTCTGACTGCGAGTCTCTCTGGTTTTGCTTTCAAACCAGCACACAGTGCTTCCCTCTATGTCAATGACCAGCTGGAGCACACAGAGTTTCACTGGGGATAGGTGAAGAGCTGACTGAGAGCACAGGGAGGGCAATTGCAAGTAACATCATAATCCTGCCACACACCCATCCAGGGAGACAGAGTGGATGGGGCCCTCAATAGATAGTTTGCAGTGGCCTCACATGCACAAGCCCTGGACCTCATGGGGGCTTCAACCACCCCAATATCTGTTGGAGAGAAAACAACAACATAGAACCACATGTTGTAGGAAATTATCAGGTCCAAGACAATCTAGGGAGCCTGAAGGTGCATGTCCATTGGACTTGATGACATACATCTGCAGGACCCAAGGGATTTGGCAGTGGGAATGGCTAAGCCACTATCCATCATATTTGAGAAGTCATGGTAGTCCCAGGAAGTTCTCGCTGACTGGAAAAAGGGAAACATAATCCCCACATTTCAAAAGGGTATAAAAGAAAACTTAGGGAACTACAAACCCACCAGTGTCCTCTTCCTATCCAGAAGGATGGAGCAGATTCTCCTGGAAGCTATGCTAAGGCACTTGGAATGTAAGCAGGTGATTTGTGACAGCCGATACAGCTTCACTATGGGAAAATTGTGCTTAACAAATTTAGAGGCCTTCTATGATGGGGTTACAGCAGTAGTAGATCTGGGAAGAGTGATGTCACCTACTTGGACTCGTGCAAAGCATTTGACACCATCCCACATGATGAGCTTGTCTTTAAATTGGCTACTTAGTAGATAAGGAATTGGTTGGATGGTTGCACTCAGTAGCAGTTAGTGCAAGAAATTAGTGGTTTTGAGTGAACTGATGTATAAAAACTACCACTGCAAACCAGGTATTCTTGCAGCATGTGCACAAAATTGCCCCTTTGTCACACCACATGCTGTAAATTGTGAAGGATTTATTATGCAGCTTTTTGTCCCTAATAACATAACGCTTCAACTCACAAGTGCAAAAAGAAAAGAGATAACGTAAGAGACAAGAGAAGCTAGCAAAGACTCCATTTTATTATGTCTAGAAGCCAAAAGCCTAAACAATTCCTACAGTATGCTGACACAAGTGCCTGTTTAAAAGGCAGAACCAAGCTGCTTCATTCCTCTCACTCCCTTTTTCTCCCTCCTCACAGTCCCTCCCCAAGTCAAAGCTCAGTTTTATATTTCCCACTATACACACTCCAGGCTTCTAGTGAGAAAACAAAACCAAATTTTTGTTTTCACATGTAAATATTACACATGCAAATACATGCAAATTTATGACCTTCTGATTGAAGTCACTGAAAAGTTGTTTGTTCAAATATCCTTTTCTAGCATTAAGGGAAGAAACTTCATGTTACATCATGTGTTTCAGAACTTCTGTAATCACTGGCATGATATACATCCCCTCTGAAATCAATGGCAAAATGAACTTCTAATCTCAGTCCAGCTAGGCTTTTATTATAGAGGTTCTTCTGAAATACTCTCCATTTCCTACTCCAAAAAGTTTGAGGTCAGGTGATCAGACTATCACAGCAGTTACTTATTTTGAAGTATTAATTTTTGTTTGTTTGATTTTTTTGTTTTTTTAAGTTTTAAAGCTTTGAAGAAAAATAGCAGTGCAAAGCTAATGAGACTTTTCCAGAGTTCTGGCACCCAAGTAAGCCTACCATAAGACAACTGAAAATCATTACAATTGATAAATAATAAGCGTTTGTCAAGTTACCATAAATGTAATTGAACTAATGTAGCATAAATTCAATAAAATTTAATTTCCAGAATTATTTTAATTAGCAATTTCTAAACTGCTAAGTGTAATTATTGTAATAATAATCTTCTAAATAAGACTGCAAGAATTGTTTCCTGATGATTATTAAAAAAAGTGTCCTAGCTTCATGAAAGAAAATCTTCACCATCATTTTTCTTTTGCACTCCAACAGGATTTATGCAAGTCTGTTATCAAGTCATACATATTATTTTCTTTAAGTATTTTTATTATCAATTGCATTAATAGAGCAATTCTGAAATAAAAGAGAGTAGGACAATATTTTCTACATAAGATGGAAAAGGCTGCTATTTTATTCATATAATCAAACTGACTAAAAATTACAAAATCTATATAAAATATAACAACTTTAAAAAAATCAGTTAGTCTCATTTAAACCACAGTAAGTAATAGTCTGTGACTATCTATAGCATAGATATCCATAGGATGATATATAAACTACATGATATTAAGGTGAACACTGCTTTAGGAAGTAGTACTTTTTTGAAGAATCTCTTATTTCTTCCTTTTCCAGACTCTAGGCTAAGCCACTTCAGCTTCTATCTACCACTCTCATTGTACCCAGCTCTGGGGAAAAACAGGAAAGTTCGTTCTTGACTTGTGTATGCACAGGCCTACCAAGAAAACTAATTAACCCATGAGAAGGGTTTTTGCTCCCCAGAGCTACCACAGAGAAATTAAAGAAAAAACAAACAAAAAACCCAAACAACAAATAAAACCATACAGCAAAAACCACACACACCAACCAAAATAAAACAAACAAACAAAAAATTAATTCATATTATCTGCTCCAAGTAATCAGTTTCTTAAATTGTTCTTTATTATAGCCACTTCATTACATTCACTGGGTTGAGAAGAAACCAAAAGGACTTGAGATTTTGCAAACAGATGTGCTGCAACATTATTAGTTTGAAAACTTGCCAGTATTTTCAGTGTCATTAATTTCACTCTTGAAGGAGAACACTACATTTTGAGGACAGAGAAATTTGGATTATTTTAATAGGTTGTTATATATGAATTCCAATACCTTCCTCATCAAGTACCAAACCACCTAATGTTTAAAAGCAAACACATTCTTTGCCTCAGTAAAAAGTTCGCCTTTATTCCTAAAAATACTTTCACAATTTCCCCTTACAGAACACTCCTCCAAACTCCTAGCAGTATACTGCTATATTATTTTTAACATGTCTTTGCTTTTTCCTAACACTCCCCAACCTATAATTCTGAACCAGTCCATGCAATTTCTAGCCATTCTTGGTCTTTCTACCACGACTCATGGCTAGGTGTCTCACCCTTTAATCAGCTTTAATCACCTCCTGTGCCATAAACCAGTCTTGCAGTGGGAGGATGCAAAGGTGTAAGCACTATGAAATGGATTCATTCAGGCTTTTATCACTATCCTGCAGAACAAGAGATGTGAAGACGCTTTACATGAAGGATAAAGCTACATGCACACTGAAATACCCTCCTTTAGACAGAGCTTCTGCCAGCACAGCAGTATTTTTATGCAGCTAACATTGTACCAGTTACCTGGGCAAAGTAAGGATCTAGACAGTTTATTCAAGCAAGTTATTTCAAAAGTGACAAAACACCACCACCCCTGCCAGAAAAAAAATGGTATTATAGTTCTGGTAAGAAGACCAAATGTAGCCCTAGTCACAAAGAATGTGTCTTAAGCGTTACACTTTTATTCCTAATTTTTGCTGTTTGCTAAATTCCTTACAATTGTTGACATATTCTGGGCCCAGATGCAGCCACAACATTTTTTAGAAGCTTCCTTTCCTGAGTTGCTTTTTGTTGGCTTTTTTTTTTTTCCCCTTTGACATAATTTCTCTTCCCAAACTTACATCAGTAATACAAAAATCATCCATTTCAAATGAAAATTGTTTTGAAATTACATGCTTACTAAAAGCATTCTAAGTCCAGTAGTCTTTACAGATGTGAAATAATTGCTGAAACTAACATGAACCAGCAATGGCTGTATTTTTCAACAGCTCTGAGCTATATATACCATGTGTATTCTTTAGTAACAGTTTGCTTGGAACTAAACCAAAGAATGGCCTCTCTGGATTGCAGATTAAATGCTGTCTCATATTCAGTAAAACAATTTTTTTTTTCCACAAGGAAGAATACGCCATGATAAAGGTACTCCAAATATTGAAGACCACATGTAACATTCCACTAGAAGATGGAAGGGGATTTGTAACCAAACTGGGTTTTACTTAATTAACATCAAGTTATTGTCTTGATGAGTCATAGAAATTTTCATCAAAGGGACATTCATCTGGCACTGATATATCTGAATATATTAAGTAAAAGCTTTCTGTTCATCAAATATAAAACTTGAAAGTGGTGTTTAACCAGGAAATATCTATAAATTACATTGTCCAGGACAATAAAATTGTCATCAGTGCAAACTCTATCCTTTAGTATATTTTATGTAAAGAAAACCTGAATGTGTCCTGAAGCAACTACTTTCATTCAAAATGGGTTTGTATTAGTGATTTACACAAAACAGATTCCCCTCAAAAACACATTATAGTTTCAAATTTCACAGCTGGGATACACTTCTGATACAGAAATAATCAAGTATATGTTTAAGAGCTTGAATCACATACAGGTTTCCGTATACAAAAACATGATTTAAAGACATTATTCCACTGGGCTTGGGTTTGTACAATCAGTAAAAAACAACACTAGCACAAATGTAGCTGTTGGTGCCAATAATTTTGCAATATTGCAGAAGATATAGCTTGATGTCAGGGCTCAGAATATCACTCAGAAGCATTTCAAAGTTATTACCATTAAGTGATACCAGGAAAAAAAAAAGAGGAAATAAAAAAGCAAGCCATTCACTTTTTTTATAGGCAGTAACATACACTGCTATTGGATTATACATTTTTGTATATGTCAGATACAGGACAAAATTTTAGTACCCTATTATTAAAATGCTTTCTAAGGAACTGCAAATGTGTATAGCTCAATATAAATATATATACCTCAACATTAAACACCTCAGTCATGTGTGCAGATGCTTTCTTGCTGCTGCTCAGATTCATTACAATTTGTCTGCTGCATCACCTGTTGCCCCTAAAATCATCCTGCAAGAACATTCAATGGTTTGTTTACCAGAGGGACATTTCCAGAGAGCACTGTTGCACTGATGATGTTATGCTGATTATCTATAGCTACTGCAATTAAATACAAAACCAACACCATCTGTTATAACTCTTCCTTTTTTCTTTTCTTTTCATTTCCAGTTTTATAAGAATGGCCTTTTCTATTTTATTATTTAAAAAAACCCCAGACCCTAGTCTACCCATTCAAATGAACTCACTACTTTTAGCACATGAATTCCATGTTATCTGGTCAACAAATAATTTAAGCTTAAAAAAAAAAAAAAAAACAGCAAGAAAGAGTAAGATTCTTTTTTCTTCTTTGCTTTGGCCACTTTTCTACATGTCTACTGAAACAAGGTTTTCTACTTTTGTTCAGACTTACTTTTGTGAAATTTTTAACATAATTGTGTCATATGAACATAAATGTAAAAAAATGGAAGATTTTACTATTAATAATACTTTGCTATTTTAAAGTAACTTTCAAACAAGCATATAATATGACTTTACAGCCACTTGGGTAAGTTTTCACTGCAACAACAAACAGCACATTTGTTTCTTTGGAGTCATTGAACTACTTAAGTGTTTGAAACAATACTGTCCCTCTATACATCAAAAATGGTTTTGACAAACTGAGGAAATACTACATAAACAACTTCAAATAAAGAAAAATAAGCAAATTTTAGCCTGTTTATTTTAATCATGTGAAGGAGTGACTAAGTTTAAATGAATTGTTAGAAGCCCCCAGTGAACAGACAAAGCTGTTACTGACAATGACTAAATGATTCCTATGATTACATTACCTCAAGTTTTGGTGAGGTGATGTGAACATCTGGTTTTCTAGCGTCGATCTTAACACAACCTTTTAATAAAATCCATCTTCATAACAGCCACTGAGGACTATTACTTTCATAGTATAACTTGCATGCAATTATTCAGTATAACAGTTATTCATTATGGCATTCAGAAATATGCCAGAAACATATCATTGAAAAGCTGTAGGAAGGTCCTGTGTTTTTCAACCTTTCTATCTACTTTCATTTGTTCATGTTGTACTTACAACATCTGCCCCTTTCTAAAATTTTTTATACCCTTTTAATTTTGATTGGTATATTTTGAGGTGTGCATGGAGTTTCTGGCATTGTATTGGAAGCATTAACCTCCATTCTACAGACACAATGTTGAATTTACTTACACTACAGTTACTGCGATCAGTCATTGCTTAGTGCATATCTGTAATACATATTTGAAGGGAAGTGCTTGTAAGGACTGCACTCAATTTCATGTCTTCTCGTATTCTGAGATGGGACATCCTATGAGTATGTATCAATAACACAGCAGAAATGGACAGTCTCAGGGAACCAGGCACAAAACGTTTCAGCTTATTTAGTTTCAGCTGGATTTTGGTTTTTTCCTCTAATAAAAAGGACAACATTGGTAACAATAGCTGCCAGAAGTACAAACTTCTGATGTTTGCCATTGTTCTCAGTAGAAAACAATTCTATTGCCAGAATATCAACCCTACAATAGAGCTGCATCCAGATCATGTGTGGTTAGCTTTCAACAACCTACTCAAACATGAACAGCTGAGGCTTATACAGAAACTTGATGAACTCCTTATTTATCTAGAACATGCAAGTATCTTACAAGATCTACACTGCTGCTTCCAGAGTACCAGGAGCACCACCACAGAACTGTATCTAGCATTTATAATGCATAGACCGGACTTGAAACACTACCTCACTTGAAAAGGGACCATTTCGGGACCACATTGCCTGCATCCGTGGGTGATTCAAGACAGCTTAATTAAATGCTTATTTGACCCGCATTTTTCTGAGGTGAGGACACACATTCTGTGTACTTCTAGAATCCAGATACCAAACTACTGTTATGCTTTCTGCACTGCCACAACTATCAAAGATCTTGGGTGTCAGTAGGAATAGGCAGCACATAAAGCTTTTCTAGAAATGCATGGCATCTGTCTGCCTATTTGCAGGCAGAATAACTGAAAAACACACAGCTTTTTTCAGATTTATCTAGACAGTTTCACAATTCCTGTTTTTACAAAGGGAATATCAATATCCAAGCACAGTGAGACTTCACATTCATAGGTATGGTTCTATCATCCAGCTGTCAACAATGTGTCTACTACAGCTCTTGAAGTGACTACAAGTGGCCATTAAGAGGTAAGCATACATTGCCAATTTATTCACCAGAGATAGAGGATTTTTCTTTTTATCTTTAATTTTCTGTTTCTTGAGTACTTTTTTTCACATGCCTGTCTGAGACACCTGAAGTATATAAGCACTATTATTTCCTTTGATTCCCAGAGATGAGACCTCTTGCTGGACTCAGGAAGGTTTGCATAAAAGATGTGTTAGTATAGGCTGACTTGTTCCATGCAGCAGCCAGCTTTGGTATACAGCACAAAGATTCTATGAAATTTTTAAGTTGTGCACTATACCTCATGCCCTGTGATATGCATGAGACCAGAAACAGCAGCAGCAATGGAGTCATATCCACCTCTCTGAACTAGTGGACCAGTCTGACCATAACCTAAAAGAGAAACAGAACAATTAGTAATTCAATCAAGGACAAGTACAACATAAACTATTATTGCTTCACAGCTTTGGTTAACAAGCTGTCCAGGTTGTACAACCAATGAATGCTATTGTATTCTACTTATTCCTGCACACATTTAAGAGTAAAGTTGGATTTACCCTCTGTGGGTTAAGGATGTGTTTGATCTAAATTCTAGACAGACTTGTATCCCTGCTTTTTTGGATAAAATTTCCTTTTTAATTCACTGTGTCAGCTGAGGTTGGACTCAGAGGTTATTTCAGAGAATCTACAGTATCACTTCAGGCCTACAGTTGCTGTCCACCAGGGCCCATCTTGCCTGTGTTATCTCCACTCTGCCATAAGGATACCTTGAATACCCCAAATAATACTAAAAGCATGACACCATGGTTTGGATGCATGAATTCTTCCCCCCTCACTTCTGTTACTTTATTCCGTATCTAAACAGAGTGACCTTCAAAACAAAACATTGTTCACAAGAGATGGCAAGGCTTTAGCAAGTACCTACAATCTGTTTGCCAAGAGTTAGCATCAATGAAATCCAAAATACTGAGAATTTTTACTGAACTACCTAAATAGAGTTTCGTCCAGCTATATAATTAACTTAAACAGCTGTAGCCAGAAGGATGCTGTCTTACTTTTCTTTGCTATAGTCATCACGTTCTTCCAACAACAACCACAAAATCTTTCAATTGAGGAGGTCTTGCCCAAGCAGCTGAGGAGGTCACTGGAACCAGGGACCACCATCACAAAGGGTAGAAGTCAACAGGGAAGAAGCAACATATTTGATTGATTCTAATAATGTCAGAGCCCTCAATAATCATATTTAAGTACTTGTCCTTCTCAAAGAGGAAGCCCATTTGAAGCTATTGTCATGTTCTCTTTTCTGATATCTCTAAGAGAAATCCCTTGGAGCTGTTACAAGGTACTTGTCACAGACAAGATCCATTTAATTTAACTGTAGTTTTAAGACATCATTTCTATTTAATTTTTACCTGTGAGGACAGTATTAGAATTACATTATATCAACATATACTGCAAGGTAAAAATTCCTGAATCTCCTAGATTCCTTTTCATAATTTGCCTGGAAAAATCTTCCTTATATATACACAGTCTGTTCAGTAGACAAGACAGTCTAAACATTGGCTTTGTGAATTAAAGCAGACAATTAAAAATAACTTTTCATTGAAGTAATCTACCTCAGTTCCTCCACTTGGACTGATGCTGTTACATGCATAATTCATAAATTACTCCTAATGTACAATATGAGAGAATTATGACTGAAAACCGGAGTTAAAGCACTTTGTTACTTCAATTGGTAAATCATACCAAGCAAAACAATATCCACTTATCACACATATTTCCCCATAATACCACAAACTATCTCAATTGCCTGGTCTTTTTTTGGAGACATGAGATCCATGTTATGCAATGCTGTGGAGGAACTCAACTTCTACACTTAGTGTCACGAGGTATATCAGAATACTACAGGCAATTCACTGACTTTATCAATGCAAAAGCAAACAATTTGCAAGAAAAAAGTCAACACTTTTCTAATGGTCAGATCTGTGTCACTACTCACAAGACATAAGAAAAAAACCTACCAGTTTACCCAGCTTTATTTGAAACCAGACAATAGCCAACTTTGAGATCCCAAAGAGAACTCATGGCATTTCCTTTCGTATTTACACTCTTCAGTTTACAGCAAAGAACTGTGTATTCAAATATAAGAGGACTAGCAAATAAAATATACTGGATCCACCCTAAAAATGTTCTAAAGAGCTCTAACTAGGCATATATCATTATCTCATTGGAATGAACTGTAGAATTAAAACCAGTTAAGTGTGTGGGGCCACTTCAAAAACAAAATCTTGCTCAATAAAAAAAAAGTACTCAAAACAACTTTAATTGAATAGTGAAAAGCATATTGAAGTAAGTGAGAACTACATACTGGCCTCAATTACTAACAACAAAAAAAAAGACATCTCAACACATCTACTCACAAAACATCTGAAAGTTAAACATTTAGTATGTAGACAGAACAACTATACAACACTTTGTAACGCTCTTCTGGTAAGGACAATCATTCATACCTCAAACTCCAAATTCAGGAAAGGTGACAGGCAACAAGATCGGCATTTTTCTAGAGGAGTTTCACAAATAAAAATTTTGAACTCCTTTTCGCTCATTTTAACAGCCAGGTTTCAAAATAAAAGGTACTATTTAATGGCTTTCTGGTTAAGATTAGAACTTGTATGGAGTGTTTAATTAGTCTTCATAGGTCACAATAGATTAAAAAGAAAGAAATATATAATTCTGCTTTTGATCTGAATTCCAAGTGGACAAAGCTAGTGTGTGGAAAAAATCTGTTGTCACTGGAAACTGTTTGCCCGAGGAACTATGTATATACATGATTCCTGTAGAAAAAAGTAGAGTTAAGTGAGAAATAGCTATTGCTAAAAATGAAAGATCTCATTATCCAGACAAAAATCAAAGGCTGAACATTATTTTCATGGTCAATGGAGCAACCTAGTCCAGATCTTTTAGAAACAATCATGAACACAAACACAAAAAGCTTGAAGAAGAGTCAGGAGAAAATATTCAGCTTGGTACACAGGCTTTACAGTAACTATAATATATACACATACATACATATGTACATGTACATGTGTACATATACATAAATACATAAAATAATGCCCTAAAGATAAAAATGCCACCTAAAGTTTATGTTGGCCGAATACCCTGTGTTCTCTCATACTTAATTCAGTGTGAAAAGTGTAGATTTGCAATTACTCCCTCAAACCTAAATACAGGCTTCTGTCAAATAAAATGTAGTTCGTGGCTTAAAGCTTAGATACAATGAAAACTACTTTACAGTAAAAAGATAATGCCAATTGAATACAGAGAGAATTGATTTAACATGATGGTCTCAGAAGGTAAGACAAGGCAGCTGATTACACTCCTGTTCCCCTTCAGCAGAGCTTATCACCGTAAGTTACAGTCAATATTCAAATAGTCTCTACCAGTAAAGAATTTATTTTAGATCCTTAAGTCCAGTGTAGGTATTTTTATTTTGGAGAATAGATTTCAGAGAGACTTTGTAACGCTCTTCTGGTAAGGACATTCATTCATAGAATTTAAATTTTAATTTAATAAAACTAGGTGTTTTCTAAATCATTTCTTATTGACAGGCAGCTGCCTAGATTCTAAATCTCATGTAAAGATTTAGATTTGTATAAAACAGAATCTACAAGGAACAAAAGGAAGTTGCACCACACTAAACCCCTATCCAACTCCAAAAATCCCCATTCTATACCTTGCAGTAGGAAGACATGATTTCTTCTGATACCTTTCATATCCTCACATGTCTAGAATTCAAAGTCATTGCAGTATGAGCCAGTGTTCTCTACTGGAAAATGCACATCAGTTTCACAATCAAACTGAGTACAGGACAATAATCCCCACTTAGATCTCCAAGTGCTTCCTAAAAACTCTTATTGTCAAAGCATTATTTATTCTGCATAGCAAGCTTTTGAAATTGCCAGAAACAGAGAATCACACAGAACCACAGAATGGTTGGAAGGGACCACAGTGTGTCATCTGGTCCAACTTCCCTGCTCAAGCAGGGTCATCCCAGAGCACATGGCACAGGATTGTGTCCAGACAGTTTTTGAGTATCTGCACCGAGGGTGCTTCAACACCCTTTCTGGGCAATTTTTTCCAGTGCTTGGTCACCAGCACAGTAAAGAACTTGTTCCTCATATTCAGGGGGAACTTCCTGTGTATCAATTTCTTCCCATTGCCTCATGTCCTGTTGCTTGGCACCACCAAGAGCCCGGCTCCACCCTCTTGGCACCCTCCCTTCAGGTGCTTAGAGACATTGATGAAGTCGCCTCTCTTCTTGAGTCTGAACAGGCCCAGTTCCCAGAGCCTGTCCTTTTAAGAAAGATGGTCCAGTCCCTTAGTCACCTTTATAGCACTCCAATGGACCAACTCTAGGAGCTCCATGTCACTGTTTGGCTGAGGAGCCCAGAACTGGACACTCCAGATGTGGCCTCACCAGAGCTGAGTAGAGGGGCAGGATCACCTCCCTCAGCCTGCTACCAATGCTCTTCCTAATGCACCTGAGGATACCTTTGGCTGCCTTGGCCACAAGGGCTCACTGCTGGCTCATGGACAGTTTGTTGTCCACCAGGACCCGCAGGTCCTTCTCCTCAGAGCTGCTTGCCAGCAGTTTGGCCTCCAGCCTGTAAGCAGTACAGGGGGTTATTCTTCCCCAGGAACAGGACCCAGCAATTGCCTTTGCTGAATTTCAGGCACTGCTTTCTGACCATCTCTCTGTCTTCCAGTTCTTCTCTCCCATCTCTCTCAAGGCCCTTTTGAAGACCATTTTGAAGCCCTTTGTGGTATCAGCCACTCCTCCCAGCTTTGTGTCACCACAGTGAACTTGCTGAGGAGGCATCTGTCCCTTCAGCTGAGTCACTGAGGAACAAGTTAAACAATACTGGGCCCAGTACTGAACCTTGAGGACACCACTTGTGACAGGCCTCCTGCTAGACCCTGTGCCACTGATTACAACCACTAGAAGACTATGTGCTTATTCAGCATAGTCACACCTAGATCTTCCTGTTCTAACCCTGCAGACAAATCCATCTTTCTACATAAAAAAGTGTAGAAACTATTACTCTTTGAAGCTTTTTCTAAGTGAGAAAAAATTAATTTGGTATGGGAAGTGTGAAAGAACTGGCACTGGCTACTTTGTGTCAGCTTACAGGAAACCTGGGCCTTTACCAGAGGCATACAAAGCAAATGCCACAGCTTTCCACCAGCAATCCTGTATCCTTAGTTCAAACAAGAAGGAAGAAAGAGACTTCAACCATTTGGAAAGTTCTGAAAAACAGAGGATGCTAAATAGAGCCAGTAAAGATAAATTTGCACATGAAAATTTTAAAGCATTTTCTTAACCAAGATCTCCACTATCACTCAGTCTGCAGCATTACATAGTGTATGAATATTCAAAATGAGACATGCTTAATGTGACAGAAAAAAAATGATATTTCTCTGATCCTGCATCTACTTTTCTTTTAATTTTGGGGTAGATATGACGAAGTTTCATAAATAAGGTAGCTAATACATAATAATGCAGCTCACACCTGTTCTAAAATGTCTCCAGCTGTTTGATGACCAAACCTTTGATATGGAACAACAAGTGAAGACTTAAGGTGCCTAAAAATATTTCTCTAGCAAAACTGAAAAAAAAATCATGTCAAGATAAACAGTAAATTATAATACCACTAAAACACACATCACTAGCTGGGGGCATTGCAGAAGTAACTTTATGCAAGACACTAATTGCAGCTGACTGAAGATTTATTTGGTAAAGTGAATTGAAGCATATAAATTTCTTGTGAATATTGGCAATATATACACATTCCAATTAAATCTAAGAGTGAGATTTCTGGTATTATCTGATTAAATTACATTGGTAATTTACAAATTTAAAAATACACCACAATTCCAGACACACACATTAAAACAAAGCAAAACACACCACCATTCTTCAATGGGAAGTAAATCTTAGCTACTCTTTTAGGGTTGGTGGGACATTCCTCCATGATGAAAGGGGGGAAATTATTCTGAAACATGGAAGTTACTTCTAACACAACAAAGCTTATAGTTCTGGGCTTAGTGTGCAGGAGCCATGCAATGGCATTCAATGCTTGGAACATAGCACAGGGAAAACTATAATACTTTCAGGCATCATATGGGACAAAAGCTTTAGAAAAAAAAATAACATGTCATAACAAACTACTGTTATCCAGTTTAAAATGGTCAATATATTTATCACATAAGAGAGACATAATTTGTTTTACAGTCCACTCTAAATTATTCTGTTCTGAGACACAGAAATAAATATTATGAAGCAAGAAAGGTCAGGCTGAAGATTACAAAAAAGTAGTAACAGTAAAAGTTGCTGAACTGCACAAATGCATTACTACCCAAATTGCCGAATGTTCAAAAATGTCACACTAAATTTAAAAATACTAGCAAAAAAAAAAAAAAAAAATCAACCCAAACCTGCTTCCAGAAAGAACTCTGTTAGAAAAACAGACTAATGTGTTCTTACAGGTTTGGCTTTCTAATACCTTGTCAGCTACAATATAGCTTTAGTTCATTTTTGCCAGACAACAATGGGATTTTTAGATACATTTATGGCAGACATTCTTCATAAATTTTTAGAAAGCAGGCAAACCAATTAAACGACTTTGTCCCAGACAAAGCTTCATGTGTCTGTAGATTCTATGCTATTCCAAGATGTGTACAGAACACACATTTGGATACCCTGTTTCCTTGCCTATGAGTTACTGATGATACGATGACAGAATTCTTAACATGCATAAAACAATATATTTTGGCTAGGAGCTGCCTGAAAGCATCTGGGATAAACAGGCACTGCTGTGTTGCAATATCATCACTCTAGGACAATCACTTTAAAAGAAGTATTTTTACATAGGTTAGTTTAGATTCATTTGGGATTTTTATGAAGATTAAAAAAATGTTTCTACATTTCTCAACTTGTTGTGCATTTGATTTGTATTTTATGAAATTTAACAGCCCAGGATAGTGGGTGACAAACAATTTGCACCTTCAAAAAAACAACTGAGAAAGAGGTAAATCTCACAAAATTACTAAATGCACAGAAACTGAAAAGGGGGAATGAAAACTCATTTGACACCTGAAATTGCTATTCTCACTTCCTCAATACAATGTGCTTTCAAGCTAATGATGGCCTCATAATTAAATCTACAGGACAGTCTGAGTATGATTTTCTGTGTCATAAAAAGAAAGGTCAGCATTTCTCATTCAGACCTATGTTCAGAATATTTGTATCACATGCAAGAGAAAACCAAAAGCCATAATTTCTGCACTTCTTCATGATTTGATAGCATGATAAAACTATAAGGCCAAATATAAAACACCTTGTACTAAAAGGATAGGAAAAACCAACATGGAGACATGTTGTCAACACAGACCGACTCCCTGTAGTTTAATTCCCAGATGACAAATGACATTACAAAGTCAGGCTGTATAGGATATTCTGAGCAAAACATAGAAAAATATGTTCAGCGTAGGCATTTCTACAAATAGGAACTAAACACTGTCACAAATTCAATCCAGATAGATGGCTATCCCTGCTGAATAACAAATTAATGAGAAACACCTTTTGGCTTGTTCTACTGCCAAAAGAAAATATTCAATTAAAGACAGTTTACATCTTTACTTAATAAAGATTAATGAAACAAGCAGAAGAACACAAGCAATTTTCTGCGATGACAAAAGCCGAAGTCTAACAGACGCATTATATGAAACTTTGCAGTGTCAGAGCTGCCAAATGCGTTAGCAAAACGAGTAATAACTTTTGGAAAATGCTTGCCATGTGTTGGTCAGAAGGAAAGGAAGTACAACTTCCTGAATAGGCAGGCTTACAGGAGATCAGAACAGATACAAGGAAGGTGAAGTCAGAGCAAACTGTCAAGAGAGATGAAAGGATGTTAAAAAAAAAATAAGTCCTAAGTCAGCAAGAATAAAATCTGACCAATCTGATAAAAACATTTCTCTTCCCAATTGATGATTGCAAATGCTTGCAATATTTATTGCTTTTACACATGTTGATTTAGACATTCTAACTGTGTCTTTTGAACAAAGTCAGGTATCATAAATTGGAAGGCATAGATAAAACAAAGTTGTTAAACACAAAACTCTATGTCAAGATTTACCTACTGAAGGACTAGAAGAGGACAAACAACAGCCTCTGCCAGTTGTTCAACTCCTTTCAATTTTCATGTGATCTGGGTAGCCAGCCTCACTCAGCTCCTCTTAAGGCACCAACCATGCTTCTGGGACACAGCCACAGGCCGTTTCAAACAACACAAGTTTGGTTTCCAAAAGGCTTTTAATCAGCCTGCAAACTTCTAGGCCGTACTTTCTAGCTTCATAACATGCAAAATATAAGTTAGAAGAAAGCAGTCCTTTCCTCCATAGCTCAAACTGTAATTATTCAAGAGATGCTATCACTTTTTTTTGCTAAGTCAGCAAAAGTTTAAGTTGTCCCTCTCTGAATTTCAAGGCAGAAGCAGCTTCCCAGTCTAAGCGGGGTCACTCTTCTACATGATCTAAGAAACGAAATGTGTCATGACGACCATTTCCAAAAACAAAATTTCAATTAAAAGCTTTCAGATGACACTGAGATTAGGTACTCAAACTTTACTCACCAGCTTAAAGGAGGCTGATAGACACACAAATTCCCCATTGCTATTCTGGGTTTACACAAATAGTCCCAGCTGAACACACTTAAAAGTAACAAATCACTCCTTGTTCCATGCTTGGTACAGATACAGCTGATATTAGGACTACAAATATTTATATAATGAAAGCTAATATTAAAATAGTGAAGTTAATTACTCCCAGCAGTGTAGCAATGGCATTACCCCAGAACATCCAGGCTGCAAAACTTGGACAGAAATTAGTTAAATATTGAGGTAAGCTGTCTGTCCTCATCTCTGTGTGTCGTTACCTATTTTGCTAGGACTGCTCTACCCACCCAACTCTGCCACGCTATTACGAGTAAGGTAAGGGAATTTGTGAGAAATATCTGGCTAATCTGGAAATCAGTCAGAAGTCAACAGTAAGACACCACACTTCAGCTCAGCAGATATTAATAAACTTACTACTTCTTACAGTGGAAAAAAAACCATGTAAAATTAAGAAGTACCTGCAAGGTGAATTTTCTGTGAATATTTGTGATGCTATAGCCAAGCAGTATAGTTTTAGGATAGCCTCAGAGAAGTCTTATGATAAGGACATGATTATCTATGACCCCATGACAGAAATATGTAAGGTAATGACTTAATTACATAATTATTTCTCATCTGAAACCTTCTAAAGTGAGTATTACCTGAACAGACATCCAGTTGTTGTGACTGTACATAGTTATGTTGACCAACAAATTTGTGCAGCGGTGTCCAGTGAAGGAGGTGGACCAAACACCTCCCCTGGGGGTTGCATGTCCCTGGCTGAGAATATATACCATGACCCTGACTTTTCCCTCTAAGATCAAATACATAGTGCCTCAGGGGCAGAAGCTGGAAAAGAGTATCAAATGAAACTCAAAATCAGTATGTAATTGTTTTATAAACTTTCCAAAAATTTCCTCAGAAATTTTCAAAACAAATCTATAAAGTTTAATTCCCGAAGAGGATTAAGTCATATAGAATGCAACATATTATTAGAATTCCAGGCCGTCGTTTCAACCCTTTCAATAACTTCAGTGGTATTTTTTGAGCCTCATTTTTGTTCTCTTTAGTCTACACACATAAAATACGTAAACAGAGGAGATGCAATAAAATACATGGTATGGAAATAAAGATATTTACTCTTTTCAGTTTTAATCTTAAAAGAAGTTCAATTCATTAATAAATTAATTCCCATATATTTTAAGGTCATTATTTTAATTTGACAGAAATAAAAGAAACTGACAAACAATCATGTATTATATGTTCTGAGCAGGCACATGATATATAGCACCCCTTCTTACTGTACAAAGAATACAGTTTTATATGAATACGCAATTTGTCGTTGCAGATCCATAAAATAATTTTGGAATATGCAGTCTGTTAAAAAAGTTACAAAATTTTGGCCTCCTATTTTCCTCTTGAAATGGTGGTCAGGTTACTGTAAGACACCATCAACATGGCACTAGGTATCCTTATCCTGACTTTGCAATACCCATAAGGACTCTACTGGAAAAGAAAGCCATCCTCTCTGTTAGAAAGCTTTTCAAAATGCTTAATAGGAATCTTTTTTTTTCGGAAATTTTAACAGTTCTTGTTGTCCTGTGTATAACAGATTATTCTTTTCTCTTTAGAAGAGCTTTTACTTACAAGAAGACTGTTAACCACAAACCTGTTCTCATTACATCCTTACTTCATAGTAACATTTGCTACTTCCTATGTCTAAGTTTTCTCTAAAGACAACTCGCAGATCAATGGGTTTGGGTGTTGGCATAAACACTGGGATACAAAATTCTGTTAATGATCAGGTACATGGAAAAGTGCCAGATACTGACATTATTTTGGTTTCTAAAAATTATAAAACCCAGGCTATTTTTCAATAGTTTGTGTCTTCTACACCCAAGACTGTTTTCTTTCTGTTTGCTAGCTACTGACAGTGTTTTATTTTATAACAGGATTCTAAAAACGCAAGTAATGAAAACCATATGCTTACTTCGGAAACATTTTCAGGTCAACAGCAGCTACTTACAGTCTTCCTACAAATCTAACAACACCCACAGACAATACCGTGAAAGGGCACAACAAAGACACTGGATCTTTTTCACCATTTTAATTAGTTATACTTGCTTCTTTGGTGAAATCACAAAACCTCACCATTTGAAACAATGAAACAAACCAAACAAAGAAAAACTCCTGCAATCTTCATGAAGTCCATCCAGCAAGGAAAGAAGATTAACAAAATAAGATAAAGCAGATAAGAATGCTATTAGACAGAAGAGTCCCTAAAAATTAATTCATTTTGAAACAAGCAGAGAAGTTTTTAGTAATAACAAAATACTTCATGACATATTCATTATCAAAGTCTTCTCTTTAGACTATTACAACTCAAACACAATAAATACTGCTTCACAAAAGCCTGCTACATAGCTTCTTAAGATACCTAAAATCTTCCAGCTTTATTTCTTTTAACTTAGCTAGGCACCAGCCCAAGCATAATAGCTACTGAAAAATAAACATTAAACCATCAGTAACTGTCCTCAGAGTCGTACTGTGCTGTTCATATGCAGGATTTTCAGTGTCTAATCTGGTTTCATTCACTGTAAATTAACCCAGTGTTAAATCTTACAACTCACAGGCTCTCTGTCTGATACTGTAGTCTTCATTAGGACAGAGTCCAAAATTCTGAAGTTTTCGATTTTAAACAAAATACTGCTACTTAGAAGGAAGAACAAGCAATAGAGTGAGAAGGCATAAGAAAAACATTACTTTCATGCACTGCTGAAAGTCAACATTTAATATTAAAGCAAGGAAGAATTATGACTAGTTTATTAAACTTTTTATATGCTTCATATTGAACAAAGAATGGGAACAGAGTGTTTCAGAAAAGCACTCACTTTCAACTGTTTCTTGTTCCTAAACTCACAGTATTTTGGACATTCGGGCTATGTGTGACTGAAAAAATAAGAGTGGAAAAAACAGCTAAGCCCTCCTGCTAGGATGGTAAATGCCAGTACAAAAGGGTAGCTCAATCAAACAGGAAAAAAAAACCCAAAAACCAATGCACTCTAGCTGCTGGTGGTGTGTTGATAACAGAAGCAGCAAAAAGTCAGGCTTAGTGTCACTCAGCTAAAACATCCACCCTTCTGAAGATGTCTGAAGATCTGAATCCTGCAAGTATATCAATCCAACCAACAGAAAAGGGATTCCACCAGCTCGCATATATTTCTCAGTAACCCTTTTTTTTTCAATTTGCCACCTCTTAGTCTCCACACTTTTCATACTTGTTTGTGTTACTGACACATATCAGAAGTTTGGTCTGTGTCAATGCCAGAGCCCTTTTATTATTTTAGAAGTACTGGCAAAACCCTGCAAATATAGGGCAAATGCAGCTTTCCAGAGCAAACTGCACTTCATACTAGAATGCAAAGCTATTTACAAAGAAACATCTCCAAGAAGAACAATTTTGCCAGTAAAAGAAAGGATTTGTCAATATAATAAAGCATTTGCTAATGGCTTCTGCCAAAAAAACTAAACGAGTCAGTATTAGCACCTCTTCACAAACCTGTCCAGCACAGCTGCGCTGACAGAAGCCTGTTGTACAGAAAACAGCCATTTGCTGAGTTCCAAAAAGTTTGTCCGTCAGCTGAATTTTACAGAATCCACTTTTGAATAGATTTGTTTCGGCCTATGCTAATTTTGTAAGCAGTAGAGGAAAACATAAACCCACCAGCAACAGGAATGTGCTTTAAGTAGGAAAACTAACATTTCGTTCTGCATCTTGACACAGCATAACTACATTAATGCCATAGAAGGATATAGCTTGAAGTTTGGTTTAACAGTAAAATACCCAAAAAATGTAGCTTTGTAGTACTTATATTTCAGTCACTCTAGAAATGAGTACACATTTTTGTGTATGGTACAGGTTAAAAAACATTGTTGCCATCACCATTAGAAATGCATAAAACCTCCAAATTCAAGTCCATTTTGTTTCTCCTCCAATTAAGAGCTTAATTGCTCTGCAACATATCTCAGTCAAATCTTGCTTGTTCACATTTTACTCTGCAACCTCTTGGCACCTTGTGTTGTCCAAAGGGGTTCTAAACCTGTACTTAAAGGGATTTAAGCATGAGCAGCACAGAAATATGAAAACAAATCGGGACTCGAGACCAGCTAGCTGCATATTCTCTCTCCTGCAACGCAGAAAGATAGATGGCAAGATGAAGAGGATAAGCCTAATACTGCTCCTGAGTACTATCCAGGTTCCAACAGTTCACAGCTTATAGTCTTCCTGATTACATAAACAAAGTTAATCACAATTTCCCAAATCAACTGCTTACGGGTAAGATACACAGAAAACCTTAGCAATTTTCAGGCACTTTAGGTAGGCAGACACTTCAAACTTACCTAATCACAACATAACCAAAAGAAAAAAACCAAAAAGAAAACTGAGTATTTTGAAAAACATTACAATGCTTTTAACACACAGTCCCAAAAAATTCGAATCCTATGAATCAGACTTTTAAAATATATGGTTCTTAAAAAGAAATATGAAAAATACGTGAACAATAAAAGCAGAAGTAATTCAAATAGTCCCATTATTTGTCATCTGTTTGCAAGTCTGGTTAGCAGTAGAGTCATCTTTTCCCAGTCGTCATCACAATCATTAGGAATTTTTTTTTCAGTAAAAGTAGGTATCAACACAAAATAAACCAACTCTTTATTAAGAAAAAACACCAAACATGTTACTAATCCCAGTAAAGAGAAAAAACAGCCCTGGGTCTAACAGACCTATTTAATGCCTTTTTTTTTTTTTTGTCTAGAAAAGCATGCGGTAAACACATCCTTGCACATGGATCACCTTTGATAAAAAACAGCTGGAAAGGTTTCAGAGATCTTCAAAAAGAAAAAGCAGCAGAAATTAATATCAAATTCTTTATACACCATCAGAAAGTACACCATGTTTGTGTAGCTGTGTTTCAGTAGAATGGTAATTGGCACCATGAGCTAAGAATAGAAATTAAAAGCTCCCATTGGTCCTTCTCATTTAATTCTGAATAAAGCAGTCAACTGTGGAAGGCTACAACAATATTTGCTTTATTTTATATATAAATAACACTTGCAAAAATTAAATTTTATGTATTTGGGATTGCAGTTTATACTCCATATACTAAGTACTTTACCCTGGGAAGAAATAAGGGCCACAAAGTGCCAATCCTAAGGCATCAGACTGTTTTGGAATGGGTCTTGGGCCAAGGACAAGGAGACTTGGGACTACACAGGTTACCTTCTACAAGACAGAGAGGCACAAAACTTTCTAAACACATACTTCCAAAATTAAGTCAGTCCTTAAAACATAACACTGAAGGGCTATTTTCAGAAGCATGAGCTACAGTGCTACCTCACTTTAAATCAATGGACATCTATTTCAAGAATTTCCTTCCTAAAGTTTTGCAGGTACACAGATTATCTTTTGATCCTAAAAAAGTACTGAGAGTAAATCAATATTACATATTGCTAAACCATGATAAATGGCTTGATCAGTTCAGCCACAAAAGCAATGCAGCTATAACACCTGAGGTCCAATTCACCATGCTGGTTTAGAGAGATTGTTTTTGTTTCTACACAACACTATTAAGTCTATTAAGTCTATTATGTACACTATTATGTAAACGTACTCTGACTAGCCTCAAAAGTTCCCTTTTGTAAAGAACCTACACAAACAGATCAAAGTTGTTCTCTCAGGGAACTCACCTAGCAGAACTATGTACCACCTCAAACCACCACTGATAAAACAATGCACTGCTGTGGTGATTGATTCCTTTCTTAGAAACAAGAATTATTTCTTCATTCACAAGATCAAGTGACTTTATTTTTTTTTTTTTTGAAGTTGTAGTAAAAAAAGACTTTTTTGACATCATTGAATTAGTATTTGGATATGTGTATTTCTGCCAATTAATTTCCCCACATAAGCAATCACTTCACCTCTTTACACTGAAGTTTTCTAGTTTGATGGCTCAGCCAAAAGGAAAAATTGACACAAATACTCAAATGGCATAGGATTCATTTTTCAAGCTAAGGCACAAATCTGTTTAGATGTCTAGAAAGAAATCAGGTATCTTGAACTTATGAGATAATACAATACTCTGCCTTTTCCATATGAAGGTTTTTTAAAATACTGAATTGTAAAAATTCTGCTTGCAAACAATGTATAATGCTTCTAAAGTTTCTTTAGTGGCTTTATTCATATGGTGAAGGTGGGAAGAAAGGAATCATAGTTTAAAAAATTGTCCTACTGCCTGGAAGCATAAAGGCAACCAGCTCCTTGTCTTTGATTTACATCAAGCAAACTTTCAGTCATAACATTTAATTTTTTTATGAGGCCACGGCTTTACACTATTTAATACTTGTGCTATATAAGTTAAAATTGTTCCCAACTCTTGCAGAAATTCATTCAGAATTAATACAGTCCTAAAAGGCTCAGTCCATTTGTTCATCACTCAGGTATCAGAGTAATTACTCATGAGAT
This sequence comes from Phylloscopus trochilus trochilus, assembly GCA_016584745.2. Lineage (NCBI taxonomy): Eukaryota > Metazoa > Chordata > Aves > Passeriformes > Phylloscopidae > Phylloscopus > Phylloscopus trochilus. The sequence continues at coordinate 53,180,659 of WQNJ02000546.1, read as the reverse complement.
GCATAATAAATTCTTAGAGCTCCTGCTGTATGCCATAAAGCTGGTTCTTTATTGCACAAGGAACCAGGTACCAATAAGCACAAATACGCAGTTTACACTGGGAATTACAAAGAAGCATATTGGTGCAGTGCAGAAGAGCACCAAAGTATTCAATATCTGTAACGTTTTTTATTCTGTACGCTGCACATGTAGTCCCAATTACTTCAATCTCTGAAAAGAGAGACAATCCATTTTTCCAACAGTCAAGTCTGAACCCTTATTTTAATTGCTATCTCCAAAATTTTTTCTTGAGGTTTTCTTTTCTTGAACACACTCATTTTTTGAATTTCAAGTAGCAGCTTCGCTAATTCTATGCATTAAGCAAAGGATTTTTGATGCTTTCACATACTATCAGAATCTTCATTTCAGAACTGCTGTGTGAAAATGTACAGAATGTTTTAGAAAGACATGGTTAGATGGCCAAATTTTTTTACTTATAGATTGTTCTCCCAACTCTCTTCAGTTTTCACCATAGTTTTTCAAATGTGGTACCCAGGAGTAGACTTGACCTTCCAACCTTACCAGTGTGGAGCAGGACAGAGAAACAGTCCTTCAGGACATATTCGTCTTTATATAATCCCGTATGACACTAGTCCTTCATCTAACGATATAATCACTGTTAATCACTGAATCATGTTCAATTTTGACCATTCCAGTCTTCTGAGAGCCCTCTTCTAACTCAGTGTTCTCCATCAATATATTAAAATTACTTGATTATTTTTGATTAAGTATGGTACATTGTATTTGTTCTAATCTTTAATTATATCCTTCCTCTTTTTATTTATGTAAACAATTTGGTCAAGGCAATCTTTACTTTTAATCCTGCTGTATAAGTTGACTCCCATCACCTTTGTGGGTTTTAAGAGCTCCATAGAGCTCTCAGGCCACTAAAAATGGATCTTTTACATTAGGACTTCATCACATGACATGTGCATGGGGCTGTGTTGACACAGAGACTGTTAGGAAGGGTTCCAATTCCAATTGAATTTCATTTTCAGTAAGAAAAACTGAGAAGAGTGGAGGCCAGCCCTCTGTGACTCTTCTGAGAGTTGGCCAGACCCCCAGAAAATACTCTAAAGGACAGTATAAGGCTGTAAGGGAAGTGATGCCTTCTACCTGTAAATCACCTCCAGATTTTTCCTGCCTCTCAAATCTAAACCCCACAAGCCCTCAGTAGCACACGATGGCATCAGGATTTTGGACTCATCCACACTGTCATACATCACCTATGTTAACTGGGAGAAAAAAAAATTCCAGCAACATCAGTTCTGAAGAATTTTCTTCCATTAAGTCATGAAGTATAATAATAAGTATAATAAGCTGTGAGACTAATCCCTCTTGAACCAAGTTTTTTTTATTTCTTTACTTCACATTTTCCTACCTTTTCTATGAAAGCATTACTCAAAACTGTCAAAAACTTTACTACAGTCAAAATATATAGCACAAGTTTTATTAACCTTATATAGACACACAATTATATTGTCTTAAAAATAATTTGTGTATCTCCTAATTAACTTGTCTAAAAATGGTCTCAGACTATTTTTTCTCTAGACCCTGATAAACTTCTCTTAACTGTCATGCAGATAAATTCAAGCTATCAAAAAAATGGTAGATCAACTCTTTAATCCATCCATCTTCTAACTGCATAATGCAAAACCTAACAGATTAGAGAAGCTTAATTTTCTTTTTCAATGGTGAAAGGCTCTATTTTTATCAAATCAAGCTCAGGTAAAAGCTTCGTATTTTTCCCCTCCAAATGCTTTATTCAATCATTGTGAGCACTTAAGTTCATACCTCAAGGCTTGCAAACTTGTGATTTTTGTGTTTGCTTAAGAGCTCTATAATGTTCACAATTTTCCAGATCTTCTTCCTTATTCTTAAAACACATTAAGAACTACTGGAAGCCCGATACCCAGTTCATTCTGACAATGCCTCTTCTACACATCAGACAATGCATTATTTTCCAGTAGTAGAAAACAATACATTTATTGAAAAATACTCCATTAATATCTTTTACTGAATACTGGTACCACAATACTCAATACTCATTTTTGCACTTTCCAAATTCCTTAACTAACACAATCTCTAAATTTTTGCTGCTTTTAATATACTTAAAAGTCAGCTATAACTGTAATTATAGGTTAATGCTCTTAATTTCCAATTCATTCTGCACATCATCCTGCTTGAATTGGCTATTTGACTCAACCAGATGTTTTGCAAAGAGGGTGGTTTTTTTATCTTCCTTTTTCTTTTTTCTCTTTTCTTTCCCCCAAATTGTTTTGCCTAGATATTTTTTTTTGTAATTATGAAAAAAAAAAAGAAAAAAAATCCAAGAACTTTTTTTTGCAATTTTGGGTCACAAATATTAAAAACTGTTGAACAGATTAATGTTCAAGACCATTCACATAGTTGCTATTATTTAGTTACAAGTATAACCATTGCCTCAGTCAGCTTCTGAACAGAATCTAATTTTTTACTAGTATGCTAACAACAAATAATTTATACTATCAAGAAACTATTTTACTCATTGATTTTTTTAAACTGAAGCTATCATTTTTTGGCAGGTAATCTGTTTGTGTCATGTAACTATATCCAGTTAATCTATATTAAACAATATAGAAGCTACAAAACCATCAACAATCAAGGGGATGAGTGGGCATGAAGACACACACACAAAGTTATGCATAATTTTATGGGCCAGAAACATTTGGTAAGAGGGAGTCTAAAACCTGTACCTAATCCAGGCAATTCCAGATCTTACCACAGTTAGTTCACAAATTAGAGGATCTGAAAAACACTTTGGCTAGCCTTTACTCAGCAAAACACATTGTGGTTGTATTTTCTTTCCTGTTGTGAAAATACTAGAGACAAAGTAGGGTATTCATCAAAACTATAACATCTTCTCATGGAAAGTCACTATAAACTATCTGTATAAAAGAAGTTTGGTACTGGGAAGTACCAAATGCTTGTTCTTTTAAGTTATTACTAAACCTTATGTAAATGGGTGGAGTGAAGAACTATTTTCCTTCTCATAAGTTAACCAGAATCACTCAAGAGACACAGAGGACTTACTGTTTTGAAATGTGCTCATTTGTGTATCTTTACAACTTCAAGTACATTAAATAAAAGATACATATACAATTCCAGATTGACCCACAGAGAACTCTGGTGACTGACAGCACTTCTATAAAACTTTTGTTACTCTTTCCACCTAATTTTTGCCTCTTCAGCAACATACTATTTCACTACAAACAAATAACCTTGTGTAATAAAAGTGTATATCAATTCAGAGTTAAGACTAAGTGTTGTGGGGTAGAGTGTAAATCCCTAAGAAATATAAACTATTACAGTAAAACAAAGTTAACAAAAAAATCAATTCCAAAAAACTTACCTTCATAGTTGCTTTTGGTTGAAACCAAGTCTATTTTCATAGCAGATGTTCTACAATAATCACTATGACAGAACCCAAAGAGTAATGATCAGTGGCACAGGGTCTAGCAGGAGGCCTGTCACAAGTGGTGTCCTCAAGGTTCAGTACTGGGCCCAGTATTGTTTAACTTGTTCCTCAGTGACTCAGCTGAAGGGACAGATGCCTCCTCAGCAAGTTCACTGTGGTGACACAAAGCTGGGAGGAGTGGCTGATACCACAAAGGGCTTCAAAATGGTCTTCAAAAGGGCCTTGAGAGAGATGGGAGAGAAGAACTGGAAGACAGAGAGATGGTCAGAAAGCAGTGCCTGAAATTCAGCAAAGGCAATTGCTGGGTCCTGTTCCTGGGGAAGAATAACCCCCTGTACTGCTTACAGGCTGGAGGCCAAACTGCTGGCAAGCAGCTCTGAGGAGAAGGACCTGCGGGTCCTGGTGGACAACAAACTGTCCATGAGCCAGCAGTGAGCCCTTGTGGCCAAGGCAGCCAAAGGTATCCTCAGGTGCATTAGGAAGAGCATTGGTAGCAGGCTGAGGGAGGTGATCCTGCCCCTCTACTCAGCCCAGGTGAGGCCACATCTGGAGTGTCCAGTTCCGGGCTCCTCAGCCAAACAGTGACATGGAGCTCCTGGAGTTGGTCTATTGGAGGTCAACAGAGAGGAATAAGGGACTAGAACATCTCACAAGGACAGGCTGAGAGATCTGGGCCTGCTCAGCCTTGAAAACAAACAACTGAGAGGTGACCTCATTAATGTGTATAGGTACCTAATAGGGGAATGCCAAGAGTGATGGAGCCCATCACTCTTCTCAGTGATGCCAAGAAACAGGACAAGAGGGAATGCACAGAGACTGATGCACTGGAAGATGCACCAAGTGACCAAGCACTGGAACAGATCGCCTCGAGAGGTTATAGTGTCTCCCTCACTGGAGATATTCAAGAACCACCTGGACACAATCCTATGCCATGTGCTCTAGGATGACCCTTCTTGAGCCAGGAAGTTGGACCACATGACACACTTTCAAACCTTACTTATTCTGTGATTCTGTAATTCTGTTTTCAATTTCTTTCATGCATAAATACACTAATAAGTTTTTACAGGAATAAAATTTCCTTAAAAGGCAGAAAACTAAGCACCACATCTATATTCTAAGGAATAAAATGACATAAAATACTAAAACAAGATTTTTTTAATACCACCAGCAACATACACAGCAACCTGCATTTAAGGTATTACTTCCTGGAAAATGAATAAAGAAAACCTGCACAAAAAGATTCACATAGATTAGCAGAGCAAAGGGCTGGAGTAGAGAACCTGAGAGGAGTACCTTTCATCATTTATAAACAAACTGTAAAATTTTTTGAAAACATACTACCTTCAGAGGCTTTAAAGGGAAAAAAAGAAAGGGGGGGGGGGGGGGGGTGATTTGGAAACCATCTTGTCCTTTTAAACACTGCCCCCTCCCGTTCAGGAATAAGCTGTGACTTTCCTACTGAGAGCGTCATGCAGATCACACAGAAATGGTCACTCCCTTATGGCCTGTACATGATTTTCTTTAACCATCCAATTTTCCAGAACTTAAACCAATATCAACCACAGAACTACTAAAATATATTTAAATTTGTTCTAGCCAAGCAAAGGCAGCTGTGAGTGAGAACAGGCAATTTGGAGCTTAAGCGCACTCAAAGCAGCAGGAACACGGGGAAATGTCCCGGATATCCTCAAAACCCTGCAGCACTCACTGCAAAGCTGTATAGATTAAATCAGAGCTGTTTGGATAAGAAATTCAGTTCATAAATCACAACTTCCAAAATGCCATAAAAGACACAGCATCTGACACACCTATGTCTAAACTCTTCACCTACATTAAGCCTGTATTAAAGAAAAATGGTTCAATACTGTTTAAGTTATAAAGCAATATATTTTCTGATTTCTAAGAAACATGTCCCCTAGATTTTATATTCTGCTATAATATGTGACTATTCACCAGAAGCAGTCCCTCCAAATATGCTTCATCAACAAGAAGTATTTTATGTAATGGAGTTCAATCTTGAATTTCAAGTTGTATAAGAATGAGAAGTTTGAATGCTTTCAAAATTTCTCACAGAATGTTTCAGCTGTTCTTAAACACAAAACCAAAAAAGGAAGCAGGTTTGTTTTGCTACATTAAAAAACCCACAAATTACAGTTGCTTTCTTAAAACACCAAGAACTTCTGTTCTTTTAAATGAAGACTTGAAAGAATGGGAGACCTTTTTATCATAGCTCTGCTTTTTTTTAGTGTTGTTATTTGTTGGCCATCAGAATTGATGAGAAAAGGAGGATAGAAGAAACATATACTACTAGAACTGGGATGGATTAGACTTCATGGTGATTCCATAGAGCAAGAAGGGAAAAGTAAATAATAAATGAAAAGTAAGCTGATAACATCTCCATGATAATTTATGTACTAGAAAGAGAAATAATGAAATACATACAAGTGTTGTTATATTACAGATGGCACATAGGAACCATTCACAGCCACATGACCAACGTGATATATTCTGAAAAAAGCCCAGCCTGATCTGGCTCACATCAAGCAGTACAAAACAGTAATTCCTACATTAAAAAGAAAACAAAACAAAAAACCAAAAGAGTATCACAAGGAGTGCAGCCATCCAGCATCTGAACCACTCCAAGGATCTGGCAAATACCTTAATCCATAATAGGGTAATGGCTACTATCACTGTAAGCACAAACACAAAATATCAGCAGGTGCTGAAACAGCCAGTGTTCAATCACTATTTTTGATACAGGCCAGGATGCCATTGGCCTTCTTAGCTACCTGGGCACACAGCTGGCTCAAGTTCAGCTGCTGTCAATCAGCATGCTCAGGTCCCTTTCTGCTGGACAGCTTTCCAGCTGCACTTCCCCCTGTAATGCTGCAGGGAGATGTTGCAACCCAAGCGAAGAACCTGGTACTTCACCTTACTGAACCTCACACCATTGGCCTCAGCCCCTCAATCCAGTCTGGCCAGAACCCTCTACAGAGACTTCTAACCTCCAGCAGACCAAAACTCCCTCCCAACTTGGCATCATGGTGCAACTTACTGCGGGTGCACTCAATCCCCATGTCCACATCATCAATAACTTTATTAAATAGGACCGGCCCCAATATTGAACCCTGGGGAACGTCACTTATAAGTGGCCACAGACTGGATGTGGCACCATTTGCCACCACACTGTGGGCCCAGCCATCCAGCCACTTCTTCACCTGGGAAGGTGGGCATCAGTCCAAGCTGTGGACTGCCAGATTCTTCAGGAGAATGCTGTGGGAGACAGTATCAAAGGTTTTGCTGAAGTCGAGGTAGAAAACATCCACAGCCTTTCCCCTATCCACTAGGTGGACATCTGGTCATAAAAGGAGATCAGGTTGGTCAAACAGGACCTGCCTTTCACAAACTGGTCTGGCTGGGCCTGATCTCCTAGCTATCCTGCATATGCCATGTAATGCACTCAAGGAAATTTCCAGGGTACCAAGGTCAGGCTGATGGGCCTGTAGTACTCCGAATCCTCCTTCAGGCCCTTCTTGTGGATGGGCATCACATTGATCAACCTCCATTGGTCTAGGCCTCCCCAGTTAGTCAGGACTGATGATAAATGATGGAGAGCAGCTTAGTGAGCTCTTCTGCCAGCTCCCTCAGTACCCTTGGGTGAAACTCATCTCAATTCATGGACATGTGTCTAACTGGCACAACAGGTCACAAGCTAATTCCTCATGGATTACATGGGTCCTATTCTGCTCCCCATCTCCGTCTACCAGCTCAGGGAGCTGGCTGATAACCCATCTTTCTGTTGAAGACTGAGGCAAAAGAGGTATTAACTGCTCAGTCTTGTCATTGGTTGCAAATTTTCCATGGCCATTCTTCTGTTGTTAATGTATTTATAAAAGCACTTTCTATTATCTTTCACAGATGTGGCCAGATTGAGATCTAGAAGAGCTTTTGTCGTTCTGATTTTCTTTCTATGTGACCTAACAACACCCTTGTACTCTTCCTGAGTTGCCTGCCACTTCTTCCTAAGGTGATAAACTCTTTCTTTTTCCCTAAGTTCCAGCAAAAGCTCCTTATTCAGTCAGGCCAGTCTTCTCCCTGACCACATGTCTTTTGGCACACAGGGACAGACTGCTACTGTGCCTTTATGATTTCCCTCTTAAAATATGTCCAGCCTTTCTGGACTCGTTTGTTTTTAAGGGCTGTTTCCCAAGGAACTCTCTGAACCAGTGTCCTGGACAGACCAAAGTCCACCCTCCTGAAGTCCAAAGTAGAGGTTTTGTTGATACCTTTCTTACTTCACCAAGAATTGAATAATTTATTATGTCATGGTCACTGTGCCAAAGATGTCCTCTGACCACCACACTTCCCACCAGCCCTTCTCTGTTTGTAAAAAGCAGGTGTAGCAGGCCACCTCCCTTGCTAAGCTCACTTCCCAGTTATGTCTGGAAGTTGTCTTCCACACACTCAAGAAACTTCCTAGACTGCCTCCTCTCCACTGTGTTGAGTTTCCAGCACACATCCCGTAAGTTAGTGTCTCACAAGAACAAGGGCTAGCAACTATGAAATATCAACCAGATGCTTACAGAATAGTTCATCCATCCCTTCATCCTGGTCAGTAGCAGACTCCCATCAGAACGTCTGCCTTGTTGGCCTTCTCCCTGATTCTTACCTATAGGTACTCAACCTTGTCATCACTATCCTAGAGCTCTATACAGTTGAAGCCCTCCCTAATGTACAGAGCTACTCCATCACCTCTCCTTCCTCATCCGCCCCTTCTGAAGTGCTCGTAGCCATAAATTGCAGCACTCCATTTACATGCCTCATCCCACTTAATTTCACAGTCATGCCATCCCAGGCTTATCTCTAGTGAACCGGTCTTACCTGTTTACCCCTTCAAACCAAGTTTAAGGCTATTTCAATCATCCCTGCCAACTCCCAGGCCTAGAATCCTTTTCACCCCTTTAGACAAGCAAGCCTCATTTGCCTCCTAGTGCTCCTCCAAGCCAGCCTAGTGCTGTATAAACTATCCCATAAGGGAAAAAGCCAAAATTGCACCAATGGCACCAGCCTTTAAACCATGTACTGATCAGATTTCTCCTGTTTCTTTCAGCATTCTTCCCTGCTACTGAAAGCATTGAGGGAAACACCACCTCTGCCCTTATCCCTCCAACCAGTCATCCCAATGCCCTGAAATCCTTTTTGAATGCCTAGGAGTTGTCACTGCTGACCTGGAAACCCAGAATTAGGTAATAATCAGAGGGCTAAACCAGTCCAAGGAGTCTTCTGACAATATTACTTGGGCCCCAAGGAGGCAGCAGATTTCCCTGTGGGACAGGCCAGTCAGTATCCAGGGCCCTTTGTTCCCCTCAGAAGGGAGTCACCTACAACAATCACCCATCCTTCTTTTAGTAGAGCTGTGGTTGTAATGTGTCTGGTTGACTGTCTTGCCCCAGACAGATCTGCACTATCACTTGTCTGACCCTTGAGACCCAGAGCCACATACTTAGCCCCATCTCTTTTCACAGAAACCCCCCACCAAAAAGACAAAAATATCCCACAAATCCAAAACACAACAACAAACCACCAGAAAAAAAAAAAAAGAAAACAAGCATATTTGAATGCAGCCAAGTCAACCACAGCACAAAATAGGTAGGGATTACAATATCTAGAATTACATGACAGATTTTAGAAACCAACCAGGCATTCTTCTTAAATCAGTTTTCTGCCTGTGTCAACAAAAACCCTTCCTGCACGTCACAGATGTGCATTTGGTCCTACGCTTGTTGCTTCTTTTAATATGCTAAGATTGAGGCTTTGCTATTTCCTGTTTAAGCTCAATGGATTTATAAGTGGTTTGGTTTGTTGTTTTTTTTTAAGGACACTGGAGCTTGTGTCTTTATTCCTAAAAGATGCATCATCTTTAAATAGACACTGCTTATCACCTGTTGAGTATCCAAGACTTAAACAAACATAATTTAAGATTTCAAGTTGTTTTATGGATGCCTGACAAACATCACTTAGCTCTTACCTCCCAAACACTTTCAACTTCAAGTTGTCATAGTCTATGAATAAGGCTTATGTGTTTTCCATTACAGAACATAACTGTAAGCTATGCATTACATAAAGCTCTAAACAGCAAGGTTATGTGATTTTTGTGCAATGTGTCTTCCAAGCAGTGAAAGCAGAAGTAAGTGACCTAGAAGCATAAAGGTGCTGTTTCATCATACAAGTATATGGTTAGAAAAGCACAGGCTGACCTGGAGTTGAATTTGGCAAAAGATGCAAAAGGCAACATGAAATGATTCTGCAAGCAAATCAAGAGGAGATGGAAGACCAGGGGAGATATGGACCTATGGCAAAATGAACAAAGGCCATGAAGGTGGATGTATTTAATGCTTTTTTGCTTCAGTATTTACCAAAAAAAAGATGGCACTCGGGAGTCCTAGGTCCCTGAGACCAGAGGAGAAGTCTGCAGCAAGGGTTACCCTCAGTTGAGAGAGTACTTAAAACATACAGAAGTATGCATCCTCGTAGCAGAGGACAACAGTATTTTGTGTGCACTGGGAAGAGTGTCAAGCAGGACAAGGGGGTAGATCTTCTTGACCTCTTCTCAGCACTGTTGAGGCCACATCTGTAGTGCTGTGCCCAGCTCTGGGCTACCCAGTACAAGGCAGACATCAACTTATTGAGGCAAGCACAGAGTCACAAAGTTGATTAAGAGACTGGAGCATCTGACACAAAATGAGAGGGTGTTGTACCTCACACAGATTGTTTGGATGTAATTTTAATTATTTTCATCATTACAGATACGGCAACTAAACAAAAAAAAGCAAACAAAAAAAGCAAACCCACTTGACAAATTCCAAATTGACAAGTATTTAAACAAGATTCTCAGCAAGCTCTGAATATAATTGTCTTTCTGCTCTTGACATTTTCAGGCATTTGCTACACAAATATGATAAATACATCACAAAAGACTAAAAACCTATTTGATTTCTACTAAATTACATCCATACCCAGTAACCAAAATGCCAAAGATATTTATTCTGCAGAAATTGAAGGGCAAAGCAGGTTTGTAACTAAGATTTTAAACCAGTCTAAAATACTGTAACTTCTGCTGTTATTTAATTGCATTTTAATATTAGACTTTTCATTTTAGTGCTTGACTAAGATTTTGGGCGATGGTTTTTGTTGGAGTTTTTTTAAGCAGTTTTTCAGACTTAAAATTATTTTTACAACAATATCAGGAACTGCATACTTCCTGATACTTCTACTTTCCTTTCATTCTTCCCTACTTTTATAAAGTACATACAACTCTTCTACTGTTTCAGTTACCAAGCAATAGACTGTAAAAAAGCCATGTAAAACTTCCATGAACAGGTAACTGCACAATTCTGAAGAGAGATACTTCAGGGCAGTAAAAACACTGAGATCACCGACTTAAAACACACAATATGTAAATTGATTCAGTAAATCTGCTGGGAGAGGGAAAAAAAAAAAAAAGAAATCTCAGTTTTCAACTAGTTTAAAGCAAAATCCAAGGAGGCCAGCCCATCCTGGCTCCTTTGAAAGCAATAGGAACATGTCAGGCTGGTATGGCAATGAACAGCTACTCAGCTGTTGACATGGTTGTTTCCTCAAACGTTTTCTAAGCCTGTTCTTGAATTGAACTCACTTAAACTCTCAATTTATTTTAACTGACATCAAAGTAAACGTACTTCTATACAACCACATGACTTTTGTAACACTTTGACTGAAATAAAGGAAATAAGGAACATAAAGATTTGAAAGTAAAATACCTGTTATTGAACAGTACACTATGTGAGGAGCAATCCTTTTAATGTCTTCATAACCTAGACTCATTTCAGCCAGCTTCCCAGGGACAAAGTTTTCCACAAAAACATCAGATGCTGCTGCAAGCTTTAGAAAAGAAAAGAATGAGTAAAATCTGTTAATTAGCTCCAAAAAGTTGAATAAATTCCTATTTAATTTAATTTTAAAATCTTGCTAATCAAAATGGCCTTGATCTTCCTGACAAAAGAAAATTGACAAGCCTACCAGGGGCATTTTTTTGCCTGTCAGATGGTGCATTTCTGCAAACTCCATATGAGAAATGCTGCATATCTAGAAAGAAGACTGTCAAAATCCTAAAGTGATTAGACAAAACTGTGATATTATCAGTATCACATCAATTTCCTAAGGCTTGACAATAGTTTACAGAACAATCTTTCTACATTCATTTTTTCTATCCCCTTTTTCTCAAGAAAGAAAAGTAATATATCTCCATTATTCATATTTTCTCCATAATAGAAATAATTTTTAAATTATTTTTCATTTTCAAATCATTGAGTACAATTACCATAACAAGGCCATATATCCAACTTCTTATACGTAGAAGTAGAATAGAAAGCCCAACAACACTTAAGAAATTAAAATTAAGGTCTTAAAGACACATTAAATATAACAGTGCTGTCAAGCTCTGCAATGACTTTTTTCATTGCTTTCAAATGAATGACCTAGTCCAAAATTCTATTGATGTTAAGATTAACATGTAACCTTGATTTGCCTTAAATTCCATCCTCTCTAATAAAAATTATAAGCAGATATACATATGCAAATTTCAGTAAGACTAACACAAGCTGACTCCTGAAGCATGAGAACTACATGTTAAAGGACTGTATGCCTTGAGGGACTTGTAGGCTTTCTGCCTGGTAAATTGTGTGGGGTGTGAATGCACATGAATCTAAGAAATGTTCCCTGACAGGTACACACAAAATTGTGCACCCATTTTTAAGCATAACTGAGATATTAATTGCTTAACGCTATTTGCAGCCAATCAAGGAGTCATACTCTCTGAAACTGCCATGTCACTGCCTAATTAAATATACAGTGTATTAGACAAGCTTCTATAAACTAGTGTCATCATCACAGAAATCACAATGCCTTTATGAAAGATCAAGTTAAGGAGGTTTTATTTTCTAATTAAATTCATCACGGTTCATACATAAATATTTTTCAAGCTGATAATGCTACAGCTTTATCCTAATTCATTGGTTACAACTTGTGTATTGTTTTCACTGTGATTTTATAGTCTATGAAAATTACAGTGACTGGACTAAAACAGTTTAAAGTTGTTGTCCATGTTATATTGAAGAACTACCATCTCCTACAAGCCACTGAGGAAGAAAGCATGACACACAGTACTGTAACATGAAAAACACCATATTTCTGGACAGGGCAACATGTGAAATGACAAGTGACAAGTGAGGATATAATGACTTGTGCCCAGTTCAGCAGGGTATATGCTCACAGACAAAGGAGTTTTCAGGACACATTACAAGTGCTGTGCCAACGCTGCATCTCAATTTTTCACTGGAAATAGTTTTTAATGTATAAAGGCGGCAGTCCACATGTAGCACTGATGCTCACTGAGCCAACAATTCTGCCATTGTGGAAAACTGGATACATAGTCTGATCCAAACAAACTATATGTTCTTAAAACTCACAGGGATTTTCAGCCTCAATGGGGTTTTAAGTCCACTCTCAACTAAATTTTCATACTTCATGCCCTAAAATACCTCTAAACTCATAACTTTTATTTTAATACCTACTATCAGAGCAAAACAACACAGACTTGACTTGGAGTACTATCTGTTCCAGAGAGGACGCTGATAGGCTCAACATCTATGCCTCAGGAAATAATAAACAGCACAGGTCATGCCAAAGTAGTCATTAAATTGCATAAAAAATAGTGATGCTATTAACTTTATAAAGGAAACCATACATACATACCTTTTGGAAGTTTTGGTTGGTGGTTTTCTGGTTTGATTTTTAGTTGGAGATTTTTTGTGTGTGTTTTGGTTTTTACAAGAACTCTACAGAGGAGAATCTGCATACATATACATATCAACAAATATATATATATATATATATATATATATATATATATATATATATGTGAATAGCTTGCTTTATCAAGTAAGAGAGCAATGCATGGGAAGCATTGACCTATCAGCTGAAAATAGTGGAAAAGAAGTGCCATCAGCTCCCAGCCAATTAAAGTCCCAAGCTCTTCATGAATAAAAAAAAATTTAAAAGTTCATTAGTAAGGCTAAATAATTCACAGAAGAAAAGTATGCTCAAGGTTCTTAAAATGAGTTTCTGACAATAAAGGAAAATAATTTCTGATAAATAATATTATAAAGAGATAGTACAAAAAGATGTCAGATATGGGACTGGCACATACTTAATTACTGAAGAGAAAAAAATAATTTTCATTCGGGAAGACAGACGAGTATTTGGAAGCCTGTTAACAATCAGCCAAAAACACTAGAAGGGAAGAAAGGGCTACAAGTGACATACAATAAAGAAATAAAGAAGACACAGGAATAATTTTGTGGAAATCAAATAATCATGTATGAAAGAATAGACTCTTGAAAAACTATTTTGCAGGCTGTGCCAAAGGATGAAAAGCAGCCAGGACTCCTGTGTCTTGGGTTATAGAACCAAAAACATGTGTTCTATTTCATCTGTTGAAAGCAGTTGTGGAGATGTTTTTCTTTATCTCTTGTAACTCTGGGGGGAGAGGGGCAGATGCCTTCTGATAATGGGCCAGCTGTTAAAACCCATGGTGGGGCAGTGTTTCTTATCTCTTTCACCACCCATCCTCCCTCCAGGGGGATATCTTCTGCTAATGGGCCATTAAGGCTCACCAATGACAGGACGCATTCCATCATCCCATTGTGAGATGCTCCACCCAGTGCAGGGGAGCCAACCATTCCTACCTCGATAAAAACTGAGACGTAGAAACACGAGGTATTTGGTTCCACTGGATTCCCAGAGGAAGACTGGACCCTTCTCACCATCAGTGGAGCCTTTTCTACAGGGTCATCTCTGCTCCAACAGAACCACATCTGCCACTCCAGGAGGATTTACTTTGGACTGTTTCCAACACCCTGACCAGGAGGGTGTCAGGTTGTAACTCTGATCTGTCAGATTTTTCTAGGATTGTTGTTTGTTTGCTTGCTTGTTTGTTTTGTTGGTTTTTCTACTATATTTGTATTGTTAACATTCCTAGTAAAGAACTGTTTATTCCTATTCCCAAATATTTGCCTGAAAGCCCTTAATTGCAAAATTATAATTTGGAAGGAGTGAGGGGCTTACATTCTCCATTCTTAGGGAAACTCCAGCTTTCCCTCGCAGATACCTGTCTTTCCAAACCAAGAAAGATTTTAGCACCCAATGTGGGGCACAAGGGCATTGAGAGAAAGGAGTAACAGCTCTTGTGTACTGGATAGAAGCCCCCTGGACAGAATCATGTGGTCTAGCTTTCCCTGGTTTGGGTGGCACACTGTCATGGCTGTATTTCTGCCATTTGCAGGCCCTTATCTAAACATGGGCCCTATAACTAAGGCTACTGTGGCTGGCATCCAGTTTATTTTGTGGGTTAATAAGGTGAGGAATTCATGGATTTCTTCAGCTCACTTGATACTACTGTCTAATTATCAAGTCTGTGCTTTTGTCATATACCTAAAGACTCTCTCCTCCTGTTTCTAACATGATTCTAAATTGAGAATTGCCCTCTTCCAGCTATACAAAATACACGTAGGAAATAAAATCTATTCTAACCATAACACCTTGCTTAATAAAGGTAAAAAAATTACAACCTTATTACATTTCTTTGTAGCTTTTATGCTGGTGAACCCAACTCATTTATGTATGAATAAGCAGTGTCACAAACTTCACTTTATACTTTTTGCCAGCTACTTTAAAGACATGGACACTACTTGTCATTGTAACAACTACAATGCTGAAGAATGCTCAATTCTATACACATCTGTCCTGATGAAAGCAGGAGACAACTGAAAACAAACGCCTGTTATCGATAACTTCCCTTTACACATATTTTTGACAAAATTCCAAATAGAAGTTCCTTTTGAGATGAATAATGGAATGTCAAGACCTGTGCACCAAATGCATTCAAAATATATGACTCAAAATCAAGCAGAATGATGAACAGCTCCACAAGAAGTGCGACAAAGAGAGCCTCATCAGTTCTCGACATTGCTATATCACAGACAGAGGTGACATTGATTTAAGGAACAGCAAGTTATAGTGGTTATCAAAACAACTTTAAAAAAGGATAGGAAATATAAGAAATTACTTTGTCACAGGCAGTCTCCTCATTTTTACAGCTAGTGTGGTAAATATTTAACAGGTGATGCCAGTTTTTCCTCCACCTCATCTTGACTCATAGGCCCAGCTGCCTTTAACGCTTCAAACACTTTCAGCCCACACCTGTGGAATCAGTGGACACTTCGAGTAGTTTTTCTTTGACCACTTTTAAAGGTCAAAAAATAAATTATTCTTCTTCCACAAGGGGAAATATTTTTATAACACCTAATTAGAATATGACTAGTTTATTCAAAATGATGTCTGTGTTATACCATGCAAAATTTTTCCAAATGAAAATTTCTGCTTCCAATTTTTTTAGAAGATAAACATACAGCTCCATAAAAAATTAGCAATAAATGGCTGTTTTGCAAAAAGAAAAGGCACTGTAGAATCCTTGGCTTATAATCTCTAAAGATTTCTGTATAAAGTACCTTTACATAGCTAAGAAATCAGAAGCATCAGAAACCCTAATCTATTTCCATTTTGTTCAGTATTCGCAACAAATTCCACCTACTGCATGACACATACTGCCACAGTGAAAAAGGGATTGGAACTGACACTGAAACAAACAGTAAGAGAAGTCAGCTGCTACTTCTGCAGGGCTTAAAACACAGCACTAGCAAGTGGCAGCTCTTGCATTTCTCAACAAATAATAAATAAAGGGATGACAAAACACAAGTTTAACAAAATGTGAAATTTCATGCTCTTATTATTTTTAAACAGAGAAATGGATCACCTTAAAAGACCCTAAAGTCAAATACTGGAAAAGAAACAAAGTTTCACTTCCAGGACAATGTTTTTCAGGAAGATGTACAGCAACTGAAGTCATGAATGCCCTGTAACATTCAAAAAATTGCATTTACTGGAGCGCAACATCTCCTCTTAGCTGCTCACTGACTTTGTCTGATCAGTCCATCTTGAATCTTTCTAATGCAGTAGTACAGCAAGATTAGTAATAGTACAGCAGCCGTAACAGGAAAGGAATAGGCTATTAGACCATTTCCTCACAATATTTCATTTTGAAGATTTTGATGACATTTTCATGTAAATTTAAATCTAAAGTCATTACAAGTTACACTGAACATTGAGTCCAAAAGCACAGTACAGAAACTATATACTGTAATTTACAAAATTTACTGCATACTTAGATTTTTAAATTATCAAATTAATACTTGAAATGCAGAGTTTAATCCTTATTATTTAGGATCACAATACAAAATAAGGACACCTCACATGCTATCAAAACCTACCTCTTTGATTAGCTTTACTCCTTTTGAATCCTTCATGTTGATAGCTATACTCTGGGGATTAAAAATAAATATAATGTTAATTTATGTGAAAAATTATGAGAAAGGGATTATCAGCTTCTTCTAAACATAACCAACAGTCAAATTTCACACTACAGCTAATTTGGATAAATAAATTTTAACAGGTAACTCATCTCCTCCTGCAAAAAACAAATCTCTCAGCAAAAAAAGTTGAACTATATCTCATTAATGAATCAGACAAGCACCAAAACCAGTCTGAAAGATGTTCAGCCTGTTCACTATGTATTTACACAGGACCCACTACTGCAAGTACATAAGGGGACACCAGAAACATTTGTTTCAATGGTAACAAGCCATTAAACAATTCAGGTATGCCATGAAACTTCACATTAATCCCAAAGTTTCAAAAGCTAAATTTAGCCATTCTCACTGTGGTATAGTGGCAGCACTCTTCCTGCCAGCTGATACAGGTCAACTGAGCTGATGCACCTGAAAAAAATGATCACTCAAATAAAAAACTCCTTTCTTTCAACAGCTTTCATTTTCAGTTAATTAGTGCCAGCAACTGAGAACCAGCAGAAGCAATAGTGCTTTTCATTTTGCCTCAGCTGCCCACAGCACTGTACCAGACATTTGCAACCTTTTTTGTTCTAAAAACTTAGGGGTCTTCTCCTGAAATTTATTCCTCATAACATTAGGTCAATATAACTATTGCTCCATTATATATGTTAAGAATCAAATTAAGAAGTGTTATATATTCAGTTATAACTACAGAAAACATGTTCACTCCCACACCCCATTTACCTTTTTATTTCTATTGACACTGAGAAAATAAACACTTTCTGTCCCAGCAAAAGGTGGGCCCCAGGCTCTTGTGTCATCACCAGCTCCTGAAAGAAATACCATCATATATTCATAGTTGCCCAATATCACACACCAAACACATGAGAATAAAAAAGCTTTCCTCCAATACCGCATTTAAGTCACCCAAGCTTCATCTAGAAGGCAGGAGAAATATTAGTTTAACACATCTATTTTAGGATATTTATATAAAAAACACCTAAAAGTGATTGCAATTGAGCAAAGCGAATAAAGTTTTTGCTAATATTGGGATTCCATTTAGCCTTTAAAATACTAATACAGCCACACATTGTAGCAACATGGCAGGATGGTGAAATGCTGCTACCTTCTCAAAGTGTCTCCTTCAGAAGCCGCTCAGAGCAGGCCACAGGAACAGCCATTTCAAGTCCACACACACACACAGGCCACAGACAGCTCGGCAGAGGAAAGACAGAAAGGGTCTCCTGTATGGCATGTTCCAGCAGAAATTACTCCAGCAAGCTGAAGGGATCAGGCACAGCAAACTCAGACTGTGTGCTGCTCGGTGCTTAAGTAAAGGGTCAGCGGCCAATGACCTGAGGGCACAGGGGCAGTCCAAAGGGCAGCAACCTATAGAGGGGATGAGGGATGAACAATTGGGGAGGGCAGGGTCAACTGGCCAATGGGGGAAGCAGTCTAAGGTAGATTGGCAGTAGTTCTGCAGGGCACCGTGAGAAAAGTCTTCTCTTTCAGCCTAGGCAGGGAAGACTCTATGGTTGATCTTTTCAGGGTGAAGTGTGGAAGTTTTCCTGAGGGGGTTTTACCCCACTAGTGTATTTGCAGGTTTTTTGTTGCCTGGTATCTTGGTTGTTTTCCTGAGGAGGCTGGGAAAAGGGGAATTAGAGGGGGTTTTGGTAGTTTGTTTGTTTTAACTTAAAGTAGAGCTACAGTGCAATTCTTTTAGTCAGTCCTGAAGAATTTAGTAGAGGCTCTTGCACGCACCAAGTCACACAGTTCATCTGGTCAGTAAGCTATTCCTGAAATGGCCCAGGTACAACATCAAGACACCACGGATAGACAACAACTGATTAAGCTGCTTGCTGCACAGCACCAACCAAAAGAAGCGCTTGCTACAGCTACAGTGCCCCACCTCCAACTCTGCCAGAAATCCTGCCATAAACACTGACAGCATTGTATCATTTATGCTTAATTTCATTTTTTAACCTTTTTTAAACATCATGAAGACTAGCAATCTATTTTAAATAGAATTAAAGCTAAATTCAAATTCAGATACAATCACTGTCCTGAGTGTTAGCAAGCATATATATTCCTGTACCTATTTCAATATCGAGACTTCCTCTACTTTTAATTTCACATAACTGAAAACTTTCCTTAGTGAGGCAGCAGGGAAGACTGATACTGGCATAGATACATAAACAAGCTGAAGAACCTCAGGTGTCATATTACATAGCCACTGTCATAATTACGCTGTACACTATAGCAACACAAAAGTCTACAGCCATTTAAGATCTACAGTGGCAAAAGTTATGCAAACATATAAATTGCTTATCAATATTTGTACTGTTTAATATGTCAAAAGACTATTTTGGTTCAAGCAAGATGCTTAGTGGGGAAGGGGCAATCTCTTCTCTATGTGAGTACTTTTAAGTGATTCAAAGCAAAATATTTCAATAATACTTTCCATGTGGAACACTAGTTGGGCTACTGTTTTTTTGGATTAATACTCCTGTGAAAATATTGATCCTCTCACAGAAAGAGAGGATTACTCACATTCCAAAATGTTTGACATTTAGAATTCTGATGCTGCCCTTCTCCTTCAACCACAAACAATGCAAAGCTCCAAAACCATTACTTCATACTTAATTGCTGACATTGCTCCGTCCCTACTACTGGATGTTTGGAATACCACCAGTGTTGGTCTAATCTGACATTACAAGATTGATGTACCTTTGCCTGGTCACAAAAGTGAATACCTTTATAACAATGGTCAATAAAGAAGGATGACCTATAGACTGATGTTGCAAAACCTTTGTCAGACATTCAGTGTTTCAAATATTCAATATTTCCTATTAGAAATAAAATATACAGAATGTAGTATGTTTAGTATCTCAATTTATGTTATAAAATATTATAAACTGTTACATTATAAAATATAGGAAGTACAATAGTGTTTAGCATCTCAGTTATTTTCACCAACTAGTTTCAAGACTAGTAATACCAAGAAAGAAACTTAAAATATGGAAACTTAAAGGAAAAAATACATTATATAATGTGCAGCTGCTATGGCATAATTACACATCTCAAATATGTAATGATGCATAAAACTTAGAGCCAAGTGAGGGGACTATTTCTAAAAAAGACCTAAATACCATGCAATTTGTTATTCTTCTTATATGGTCTTACAAACTAAAAAAGTATAGCTATAGCATAAGAAAGAAGCATTTTTTTACCATTACCCAATCCTTAGCAACTTTTTGGATAAGAAGTGCATATGGTGAGTGGAAGAAGAAAACCATTGGGTTAAGCTAAAAATGCACACAATTTAATTAGAAGCTAATTACCCAATGTCCTTACTTTACACACACACATATATATGTATATATATGTGTGTGTATATATGTATATACGTATATATGTATATACATACGTGCACTTAAGATCAAGTTCTCATTATATCTAAAATAAACAAATAAAAATCTTACCTGGTCTTTCCACTTTGATAACTTCAGCCCCTAGGTCTCCCAAATTCATTGTGGCAAATGGTCCTGCAAGAACCCTTTAATATGAAAAAAAAAAAATATTCTCTTAGTTTTTCCAATCAGAAAATTTGCATTTAGACACACTGTTATAAATGACAGATAAAACACAAACCTTGTTAAATCAAGAATTTTCACACCATCCAATGGCTTTACATTACTAGGACCTAGCAGGAAAGAAAAAACAGTGACTCAGATCTCAAAAAAACCAAACACATTGTTTTTATGACACTCATCATCCTCCCTCATTTCCTTCCTTAATGAATGATGATAAAGCTTTCTGAATAAGCTGGTTATTAGGTACATACTACATTAGTAAAGTCTTTCTAAGTTGGAAAACCTTATGTATGACATTTCAGAACCTATTCTAACTCCCTAGAAAGCCTACAATAAAGCTACTTTAGTGATATTTTATATGTGCCTTCCACAAACACTGAAACAGCTTTTAAAGACTAATCCGAAGAAAGATACAACAAAATGTATTTAGCAAGCAACATCAGAATGACACAAGCTAAAAGTAAGGGTACCAGAACAATGGGAAGCATAATAGAATTCACAAAGTGTTTTGACCTGTGTAGACCTATCCATCTGCATCACACACACACAAAAAATAATATCCCCCTTACAAAACTTAAGGCAGAACATATGAGCCAAGGAAATACTCTTTCAATGGCAGCTGAACATGCAAGATAATTATTAAAAAATCACAATGCTTTCCTCCTTTCCCTCACCATTTCCAACCTGACCAGGTCTAAGAAACAACAGTGACGGCAATAAACATCACAGACAGAGCAAGTAATCTCACAGTCTAGACCACAGGTTGCTTTTATTTATACCAGTAACTTGATGACTGAATGAAAAATCACTCTCCCAGCTCTAACTATATCCTCTGTATAAACTCTCAACTCCCATGATGTTTGAATTTATTGTGAACTAGACTGTCATATGTGTCTTTCATAAATAACTTCAATTAAGAATAGACCTGCTCACTCTCAATACAATTTACACTCCTTTGGTTAACCTCAGTAGCTTGTCCCAAGGTTGGCCTATCCTAACAATATGAATAAGCAACCAACAGGGAGATCGTTCCATAGAACAGAAATTAATTCTTGTGTCATATTCCAAAAAGATTTCCTTTATACTTGTGACAGAAGAAAGCACCTAGAAGAGAGCCAATTAATTTTTGCAACAATGCAAATTAACAATTTACATTCTAATTCCAATTACTTTCAGTTTTAGAAGACATGACTGCTCAAGTCTATTGTCTCTACTATGACTGCACAATCAGTACTTTTTCACTTTATCCATGCAGTAAGTTACAATCAAGTCCATCGCTACCGTGGACTAACTCGCAATCGAAGGGTACACTCCAGCCCGGCACGCACTTGGTATGTTCACAGCGGGAGGCAGAAGTGCAAACTTCCTCCGATTCTAGTGCCACCAAAGCCATTGTTACTATTTTTCTGTTATTTAGTAACAGAGAAATTTGAAGCCAGAAAACGATCACTTTGTTATTTATTTGGGTTTATTTCACGTCATATTTTTAAAAAAATAATTTTTAAAAATATAGCACAACTGTACGCAGTTAGACTTTGGTAACCTTACAAAAAGATCGGGCCTGGAACACGGCACGCCGTTAGCCAAGGCTGCCTGGAGAGCCGACGCGCTCCGTGTCACAAGCTGCTGCGGGCAGCGCGCACGGCCGCGGGGCAAAGTCCGAGCCCCGAGGCTGCCCGGGGGCTGCACCCGCACGGCCGCGCAGGGACCCCCTTCGCCACCCCCTCCCAGGAACGAACGTCCCGCAGGTGTTTTAAGCGCCCCCCGCCCCACAGCGAAGCGGCTCCGACCCCCGCCCCAGCGGCACCGCCTCAGCGCCCGGCGGGATCACACGGACAGAGGGGCCCGACACGGCGGGAGAGGGGAGGCGGAGGCGGAGGAGGGCGCGGCGCGGCACGGCTCGGTACCTGCCGGGGGAGCGCCTCCGCTCCGCGCCCCGCCGGCGCTGCCCGGGGAAGGGAAGGCAGAGGCAGCGCTCAGGGCTCTGGCAGCTGCGGGGCACGGGCTCTTCCAGAACCCTCGGCAACATCGGCTCCTTTTTCCCAGCCCGGCGCGCAGCATCCCCACCACTCGAGACAGCAGCGAGCGCTCGGCGCAAGCGCCGCCGCCGCCGCCCCCTTCCCCTCCCGCTCCCGGGACAGCCTTGGATCTCCCGGGACGGGGGCGCGCAGGCGCGGGCGGCCCCGAGCCCAGTGCCGGTCCCGGCTGGTTGCCGCCTTCCCTGCTCCGCGGTGCTCCTCTGCTGTGCTATGGAGCACTCCTGCCTGGACTTCATTAAGCAGGGAGGCGTCCTGCAGATGTTTGCGGCGGGAATTCCGCTGTTTGGTGGCTGGAAGTTTGTACTTCCAGTTCGGCGTACAGAACGTGACATACAACATTGCCAAGGTGGAATAAAAGAAGAAAGCGGCCCCCCACCACCCCGAATGGTTTTCCGCACTCGCCGAGGCAGGCAGCCGCACTGGAGGCCAGTACCCCCCCTCAGCGGCACGGGGGAGATCCTCCGCCTCAGCTCGCCGTCGCTGAAGGTGCAATATCACTTACACTGTAAGCTCTATCCTCAGCTGAGGGTAGTTATGGAAGGGTTGGCTTGAGCTGACCTTTGAGTAACTCTTCTCTGAACGAAGTACCCTCAGACTGTTTTTAGTCTGTGTTAGGACAGAGCAGAAGGCTTGTTACAGGAACCATGGTGTCTTCTTGCCTCTCTAATTGTATAAAAAAGCCTGCACAGAGGTTCTGTATTTATTTATAAGAAATACATGAGGATAAGACAACTACTGTATCTCAAAAGCAGCCAAAACTTCTGACTGCTTTAAAACGAGCGGGACAAATAGCACAGGCTTAAAACATGTCACATGTCAGTCTGCCTAAATGCTGAGGAAGAACATAGGGAAAATCTACATGACAGGTTTGTTGACTGAACATGCTGTGTAATCAGAAGTATTACATGGATGCTGAAAGATTTGTCAACAAGAAGAAATTAATCAGCACAGTTAGTCCAGTATAACTCAACATGTGCACAAGATATGTACTTCTAATTCATGTGGTGTGAAAATGGTTTAAATTAAACAGTGCTTTTCTGGAATAAGACAGATCAGATAATTTGGTAATTTACATTGATAAACTGTCTTGTGTAGGCATGGCATTCCTTCTGTACACAATAAAAACAGATAGTCTTCCAGACTTAAGGATTATATAAAAATGCAGATGAGCAGGTTTAGTCTCTTTCCATTTTAGAATTTGATAGAATTCTAAATGATAGAATTCTAATGATAGAAAAGATATTGCCTTATTTTTCACAGAGATTGTATAACGTAGTGGGGAGGTGAGTTCCCTGTGATATAAAGTTAGCTGTTGTCATTGAAACAAAACAAACAAAACACAAAAAACAAACAAACACAAAAAAAAACCCCCCACACCTGTTTAAAGCCAAAGAAAAGCAAGACTGGTGTATAATGCATAGAAGCTTTCTCCTTACTTTAATAGTTAACTTTTGTTCACTGCTGTTCTGAAAGCCCTTTTTAATTTTCCTCTTTGCAATGTCCTAAAACTGAGTATTGCTTTGTTGTACTGATAGAAATTTATAATAATAATAATAATAATAATAATAATACACTTACTATTTTTTACAGAGCTGTTGAGGATTTGGATTAATACGTACCTGAGAGCAGAGCAGGAATGGTATTAAATAACATTGTTAAATTGACTGTGTGCTAAATAAAAAGTTCTACAAAATAGCATTTTGCCACGAGTTTGTATGAATAAGTCTTTGCCTGAGCTACTATTCACTTAATTGCTGACAGTTCAAACCCATTGTGAGGAAAACCCTTTCCACTGCTCTTTAAATGTCACACTGTGATTTTTCAATCGGGACTGCCGTATCAACGTACCATTTGCAGGTTCAGACATTAAGGCTCCAGAACAAAGGCGCACAATAAGCATATCTGCAGCAACACGAAATGTGAGGTGAACACTCGCTTTGCTTTACAGGAGTTCATTTCGTTGTTTTTTAGCAGCTGTAGAACCGCGGGCATTCGCTGACAGCCACGCCGAGCCCACGAACGCCGTGAGCCCCACCGTCTGAGTTACCAGGCATCTTCTGAGACCCCTACTCCAGGTCACTCCCCTTCAGTTGAAAGCGCGAAGAACCTCTCGGGCTGAGCGAGGCTGCCGAGCCCTGCCTCCCGCCTCCCGCTCCCAGGCGGGACGGACAGACGGCGCCTCGCCCTCTCCCCCGCGGAACGTTTAGAGGCCGGAACCTGCCGCCCGCCTGCCGGGGAAGAGGCGGGGGGGAAGAAAAGAGAGGACGCGGCGCCGCAGCCATTTGTACAGCTTCCGCTCTCGCCGCCGCCATTCCGGGCCTGTTCCGGCCATGTACCGACCGGGATTCCGCGCACCGACCCCTCCTTACGCGGGCGGTGGCTTCCGGAGCCCCCCCTCCGGCGGAGGGCCCCTGCCGCCCTCTCCGCGGGGCTACGGGAGCCCCCACCACACGCCGCCCTACGGCCACCGGCCCGGGCCGTACGGCAGCGGCCTCTCGCCCCGAGGCCCCGGGTTCCAAGGGCGCTTCTGGAGCCCCTCGCCGGGGGCGCAGACCCCGCGCAGGCCGCAGAGCGCCAGTCCCCGGTACCCGGCTCCGTACGGCGGCGCGTCCCCGGCCGGAGCGCCTCTGCACCCGCCACCGCAGCACAAGCGCTCGCCCGGCGGCTTCCAGAGGCACTTCCAGGTATGGGGCAAGGCGGAGAGGGATGGAGGGGAGGAAGGGAGGAAGGAAGAAGCTGCTGCTTCTAAGCGGGGCCCCTAGCCCGCTGGCGGAAGGCACGCCGAGGGCTTGTGGCAGCGCAGCATCCACCCGCCAACAGGATTTTCAGGGGAAGCGAGGCTTAAACCGCACTGGGCAACATCAGCTTTTCCCCCGCCCATTCCCTCGCAGTAGAGAGGACGGAAAGAGCATAGGCAGCTGTGAGATGAGGAAAGGGATGAGGGCGTCAGGCCTGGCAGGTTGTGAAGACAGAAAAGTGCAATTTTCTTTTTCATATTCTGGCGTATGAAGCTAGAAGATTTAAGTACCGGCTGAAACGGCAGCAGACGCTTTCTCCTGTGCATGCCTCCCTCCCTCTGATCAGTTTCCTTTAATGCAGTGGTGAAGCGCTCTGTGCTTTTACTTTGCCATGCCTCCATCGTGGGAGCTGCCCTATCCACACTCGGAGTTTTCAGGGACGCGGTCAGAGAAAAGGAGTGCTCCGTTAAAGAGAATTAAGCTGAGGCTTCTTTAAGCAGAAATGAGAGCATCTGTTGTGATAACAGACTCTCATTTTAAAGTCTTTGCTTTGCGCTGAAAGCTTCTGTTTGTATAGTTTTCCTGAAAGCCATCAACAGCAGGTTCTGGGAGTTAAGCTTTTTTTTCAGCTTTCTTAGTTGCAGCATGTGACTGGCAATGCACTTAGGGATGACAGTTCTCAGGATAACAATTTTATGTATATGACTGGCTTTATGCACTATTGGAAAAACCTTAAAAGTGTAACAGATGGGGGGGTTGTGCTCCTATTGATACTTGAAGGATGAAAGTAGGATAATGAAGTCACGTCTTAATAGAGATTAGTAAAATCTTAATGTGCCTGCACTGCATTGCCACATGTCCATTGAAGACTCGTATTTTGTTATTTTCTTATCATGCTGTTAACTCAGGAATCTCACAGTTGGTAGAAGGGGATCATTATTATATTTATACATTTTGTTCAGCACATTCAGTAGAGGCTCTCCTGGTGTGGAAGCCAACAGACTGCATAACCTCAGTGCCTTTTGAAAAAGCTAAGCATGTGGCATTTCTGCTGCAGATTATGGAGGGACAATTTATGTCATCGATATCTAATTTCCCTTCAAAAGATCACTCTTTGGCTGTTCACTTAAGTGGGTTTTTCTTCAAAGCCTGCCTTAGAATGAATTGAGCAGAAGAATATGCAGGAATCCTTTTGTCTTTAGTTTTAGTCAGAACTATTTCCTGTCAGGACCTGAGGACAGGAACCTTCCCATTGGCTCCATTCTTGATGTAAGAAACCTGACATAGTTACATTCTCAGGTTACATTCTGAGGTAAGAAGCATGACATAAAGAAGGTACAAGTTTGAATCCAGTCTCAGACTGTCACAACATCTCCCCTTTTCCCTCTTTAGACCTTGTGAGTAGTTTAGGAGCAGTGGCCTGATGGCAATTCCTCCAGAGACTCAAAGGATATTGAGTGTGTTTAGCTTTGCCCAGGACTGAAGAAATGTGTGAGTCTGCACTTTTACCTGTGTACACATGAGCTCTTCTGCCTGGGAGGGCAGTAGAGGCAATCACAGAGGGAGTTAGTCTCATGAACTATGAGTCTTCATCTGCTTTGGTGTGGACAAGGAACTCTGCCCTTGAGGCCATAAACAGATTCGGGTAGAAGGCCTTTCTGCATTTTGTAAGCATCAGATTTCTCGTGAGGCATGTGCATTGTCCCCTCTCCTCTGTAGATCCTGTCAAGTGAACTCCAGTGCCTTTGACGTTTATGATGCTACAATCACTTTTGAGATGAAAGTATTTAAGTGGCCCTTTAAAATTGCATTGGAAAATCCAAAAGACAATTTTTGTTTAGCTTAGTGTTCTATTAATGGCATGCCATTAGCATTCTTTACTAATTTTGTGCTCACAGACTTTCATTCTTTGGAACAAACAGAAAACATGAAGAAAAACATACTGAGCTTGTTTTTTTCTGAAATGGCTAGCTCAACCTTTATGTGGCCAGTAGTTCACAGCACTTTCTGTTTTTTTCCACAGAGGTGCATCTGCTTTATATTTTATGAAAACATATTTCTGGAAGCAAGGGAGAATACCTTTAAACTGTAAGAGAGTAAGTTTACATTGGATACTAGGGAGTTCTTTATTATGAGGATGGTGAGACACTAGAACAGGTTGCCCAGAGAAGCTGTGGATGCACCATCCCAGGCAGTGTTCAAGGCTGGGCTGGATGGGGCTCTTAGCAACCCGGACTAGTGGGAGGTGTCCCTGCCCTCGGGAGGAAGGTTGGAACTAGATGATCTTTAAGGTCCTTTCCAACCCAAACCATTCTGGGATTTGACTTTGTTGTATTTTTTATCTCCACTTGGAATTCACTTAGTAGTAATGTTTCATTCCATAGACTCGGCAGGAATTACTGAACTAGCTGCCAGCAGCAGCTATGGGATTGTGTGGATCAAAAATCATTACAGAAAGTAAAACAAATGTTACCCTTTTGAAATGGTACAGTTGTAATTTTTGTTTTTTGTGCATATGCCAGCAGTTGTAATTACATCAAGTGAAGGAAGCTGATAAAGGGAGTGACTGTCCCCATTTTCAAGGCAGTATTACTCCATTCAGTAACTTTTTAATGAATAGCACTAAAATATGTTGTTTTCTACTCTAAACAGAGATTTTTTTTTTTATCTGGAAGAAAAGTACTGAGATTAGGTTGACTGTTTTTTTAAGGAAAGTTCATAGAGAAAAGGCTGTTGGCATTAGTGACAACTAATAGAAAGGGGTTTTTTTAAGCAATCTTTGATACTAGATAGTGCCTCTTGCACTGA
The DNA here is from genome assembly GCA_016584745.2 of Phylloscopus trochilus trochilus. NCBI lineage: Eukaryota > Metazoa > Chordata > Aves > Passeriformes > Phylloscopidae > Phylloscopus > Phylloscopus trochilus. The sequence continues at coordinate 53,152,483 of WQNJ02000546.1, read as the reverse complement.
ATGGTTTCACTTTTACAGGTAGGGCTGATTTCCTTTTCCACAGGCCTGTAATGTGAATAATCACATTTTGATTTTCTTCCCTATAAAAAAATGCAGAGGGGGGAAAAAAGCATATGATGACTAGTATTCTAAACTTAAATAATGTAGATTCCTAAATTTAACATGTGCTGAAGGCTGTCAGTCTTGTATTACATAATAATAAATTTCCTAGACTTCAAAAATACTAAAGTGTTGATGTAATGTCAGTGCTATTGATGACCTGCTTCATATTGTAATGAAACTTAAGATTATTAAATAAATTCATACAAATGAGCCTAACCATTGAATTATTTTGCTCCTTCACTGAATACTGCAGATCATTTTATCAGCTCATGTTTCTTTTGCCTTCTGCAGATTAAACACAGCAATAAATGAGCTCCACATTCAAGCTGTTTGACAATGTCAAAGTTAAAAGGTCTTCATTAAATGTGGTAGTTTAGAGATGGTGGAGTTTCATGTTTATTACAGTGCATTACAGAATGTAATGTGTAGTAGTGAATCAGTGTTGCTGATTCACTACTAAATGTGGGTGCTTAATATAAATGCCACTGTTGCTAGAGCATGTCTGCTTACTCTAGGAAACTCCATGCCCCTTAGAGAGTTTCTTAGATGTATTCTGACGTGATTCTCTGACCCTTATGGGGTTTGATACAGTATAGTAATTCACCACCTTTTAGAAATTCCGCTGTTTTGAGATCATCCTCTTAGCTACATAACCTAGCTGCAAACCATCATTAGAAACAAGTGCCCTATAAATAAGACATGGGTGTTCCCACATTTGATCATGTATCTGTTATCATCAAACTTCAGGAGTTCCTGAAAAGTTCTTGCTGGAAACACATCAGCATGTTCCTGCCACAGCACATTAGCAGAAATAGGTTCAAGCTGTTTGAGTGAAATCTATTCTTCTGGCTAAACATTGGGTTTTTCACTTTATGGCAGCATTTCTCTGTTTTGATCAGAAATTGCTTCATGTGATCTATTTACATAGATGCTGTTGGGGCTTACTAGTCAAATTGAAATGCCACCACTGCCGATCCAAAAATTCAGGGGTGGCAGGGTTGTGGGGGAAAGCAGCGATTAATCAAGTGCTTTTACCCTGCTTTACAAAATCTGATAATCAGCCTCAAGGCATCCTGTTGCTCTAACCATACAGAATGCAGTGGGCGTGCTTGGAGATTACTCTGCATCTGTAGTATGGGTTGCTTAACTTTGGTTAAAACAAATTAATTTAAATAAATACAGTTTTAGACAGAACTTCACCTTTTAGAGGAGTGAATCTGAGAAGAACAATGGATGATGCTAACAGGAGAAAATGGTTATAGGAGTATCTTTGTATACCACCACTCTTTTAGCTTCAGACTTGCAGCAGCTTTACAGAAGCAATTGTTGTGATCCTTGATCTTAAAAAAAATCAAATATTAAAAGCTCCCTGCAAAAGTCAATACCCACTAAATCACTCATTACTGCTGAGATTGTATATAAAATAAAGTTATCTGTTCTCAAATTTCACACAACACTGGTTTGGTTAAAAGGGGATTTTTTTTCCAGTTAATTCTTTGGAGCTATTTGTGTTATACAATGCTGTGTTCAATCTGTAAGTACTTAATATTTGACTTCTGCTCTTGTTAATATTGTCAGCTCTTCCTCAGCCTCTAACTCCCTGTTTTGTTGTTCAGCTTTTGTTAGATATGTTGTTGACAGATTATGAAAAATAGCATGAGCTGTTTTTCTGCAGCTATGTGCCAGAGTGATGTAAACAAGTATTTGGGAGAAGGCTGTGGTGGTACCTTTTTTTCTTATGCTGCTAAAACATCACTCATAAGTAAAATACATTGAAGTTAATATTTCCTGAGGAATATGCAAGTGAGGCGTAGTAATTACAATTAACAATCAGCTTCAGAGCTCTACTACAGTAGAAGGAAACATCTTTAATTTTTAAATTTTTTTTCTTAGTTTGAATTAGACTATTAAATGTTTCTTTACCTGATGGTTTTCTTCCAAAGGGATCACCCAGGACATCTACTCCATTTGGTACAGCGCATGGCAGAGAGAAAAGAGTGTCTAATGATGTGGAAAACTATTACAGACCTTCAATGCTTGAGGACCCATGGGCTGGCCTAGAGCCAGTCTCTGTTACAGACATAAACCAGCAATACAGCAGTGAGCAAACAACATGTACTGGTAAAAAAGGGAGGTATTTCAGCTAACACTTTTAAAGGCCAAATAACTCCATCTTGTCAGGAAAACTTTGGGACAGAACCTTTACACTTACACACGACGAACAATAATCACGACCTTAGACAATACTTTTATTTCATCACGTCCACCCTTTTATCCTACCTTTTTTTATTGCATTGTATATTTTTATGTATGGGAGGCAAAAGGAGTGGTAGGGAAGCTTAAATTTCTGCTTATGTGGAAGTGCCTACCAGCTCTGAAGAACAAAGTGTTCTTTAATCACCAGCGACTGATCTGTGACTGTTAAGACAAGTTTCCGTATACTTACCTCTCCCATGCCAGCTTGTTAGCCTTTTATTGTAAAGTTTCTTAGGGAGTGGTATTTTTTATGTTTCAACATTTTTAGAATGAAATAACTTGGAAATAAAATAAAGTTTTGTAAATCCTTGTTTTGTAATGTATAAAGAATATTTTAGTAGCTTTGTTAAGGTGTGCACGTTAACACAGTAGTTCACAACACTGAAATTAGGTGACTTCTGTAAATGTGCTTGTATGCTATAGTTAACATCTGGTTTTGTGCATAGTAATTTTTGTTAATTGCAGTGTAATGTGAAGTTGAAACATGACTTACAATCATCTCAGGAAACAAATGTTTTGGAAAGTTAAATTTGTTGAACAAACTCTTGAGTCACAAACTTAATTCTGGACTTTGCTTTTGTGTTTAAAAATATATATTTGGACCAGTATTAGAAATTTCTGGATTATAGTAACAAGTCTGTTCAGTGACAATTTAAGTCTAAAGAACACATAAAACATCAAGCTTAAATAAATGCAAATGTTGTTTCTTGATCTATCTGCTTAGAATAGTAGAGAGTGGGTGACAGTTTTTGTTACACAGTTGACATTAGTACATGCATAGCATCTTTCTTAATCTGTTTTATATTTTTCAATTATTTTTTATTTTTACTTAGAGCAGGCATCATTGCCAGGAGAATTGTTTTGTGTGTGTACATGCTATATTTTTATACTGAAGAGAGAAGCAATGAGTTGGGTTTTTGTAGTGCTTGTCTTTACATGGAAGATCCATGCTTAAATTCAGGAGTGAATATCATAATCTAGAATAAAAAAGAAATAGTTCCAGCTGCAGGCATGTTCTTAACTTGCCATGTTAAGATAAATTTTTGTTGAATGTACCACTATTTGTTGATCTTGGCTTCTAAGCCAAGGTAGAGTGTAAAAACTTTGTTAAATATAACCATTAGTTTGGTTTTCAAAACGTGTTCTTTTAAGCTTCTTATATACTCAAAACATATTTTTGTAGTCCTGAGGCATGGTTAGGTAGAAAAGCACAGGAAGTCCCATTAAACTGTTCTTAGTGACTTGTCTTTTGCTGAAGTAGAAGAGTCCTCTGTATTCTTTATCTGTTTCTAAGATTCGGTTAATACTGCCTTCAGGAACAACTTCAAGCTGTAAGGGGCGGTTAATATGTTGAAATGTACTGACTCTCTTGTACTCTTAGGACCACAATCTAAAGTATGTCACTTTGTTTTCCCCCAGTTGACCCCAGTTTAGTATTATATCCAAAAAGGCTGCCTCAAGAACTGAGAACATAATGCTTGCTGGATATCAAGAATGGTTAAGTCTTCATCCCAGAACCAAAAAATGGTGCCTTAAATGGCAGCTGTCACTATTGTTATCTGGAGTAGGTACCAGCAAAACTGAGATTGCTTGACAAGTTGTAGTCTTTAGAACTTATATGTAAGGTAATCAATGTTATTGTGAAAATTGAAGTGTAAAGATTTCTTCCCTTTTTTTAAAAACCTTGTCAGGTGCTGTAAAGCTCACAGAAAGAAAAAAAAAGTTGTACTGTGCTTAACCAAGTGCCCTGTTTTGTTGCCATTTCCCACGTGATTGAAATGCAGTTTATTTTTTTGCAATATTTGGTGATCTTGGATAAACAAATATGAATTTATTTGAGAGTGAAGCCATGATGTGTTCTCAGTTAAACATGAGAAGAGTCTGGGTTTGGAAGGGAAAAAGGAAAGGTGAGGGATTCCTGAGAGAAAAGAGACTGTTAGAGGTAGGACTTCATACACAGTAGCCAGTATGAGCTGCCCTTGCACATTGCAAAGATGGATTTTTCCACTTTGGCATTGCAGTTGACCCAGGTATCAAAGCCAGACTCCTCTGGTACTAACTCTTAACTCCTGGAACCAGGTGTCAGACATCAATGAAGGTAAATGTTCCAGAAGAACTGAGGAAGTAATCTTGAAGCACTATTTAATCCATGCAGACCTTCTACAATGCCGTTCGTTAAAACTGCTGCTTCAGTGCACTCTGGGATATGACTCAACAATTTTAAGTACATTATACTGCTAAAGACTACAGTCATTTGGTCAAGAATCAGCACCAAATACTTTAAAATTATTCACCTTTCTAGCTTCTGGGAGAAATTCTGTGATTACAGTAAAACTTAAAATTGTTGAAGAGCTGTGAAATGCATGAACACATGTTCAGAAGTATAAATATAATGTATTTAAAGACAATTTAAGCTTTGCCTTTTTTGCCATGATATTCAGGAAGCTAAAGCACATACCTCCTCACCAGTTGTTTTTTTTCCTTTTTACCATTTGGCAAACATCTGATGAAGAGAGGATATATCATTCCCTCATTTGCTAATGAAGCCACTTCATAGTATCAGTATGACTCTGGAAGTAGAATTTGATGATAAAACGTGAAGCACAAAATACATCATTTCTTCATGAGCCTGTGAAACAAAATAGTGCTGATGTCTTGTTAATGAAGGGATTCTTCTGTAACGAACACACTGAGTATATAGGCATTACTCTTTCTTCAACAGACTTCTTAGATTTTAAGTAAGTTAGCTTCTTTTTCAGAAGTTTGGGTTCATGCACTTTTCCATTCTGTTTTGTTTGCCTTGTATTTGTCTGTCAAGTCCATTTGACCTCTTCAGTTGTTGTAAACAAGTGTAACTCACGACTAACCCTTCCAGCAAAAATTTAATTCTCTTGTTGCTATTTGCTCCTGTGTTTAGAGTGAGCTGCATCACTACTACATTAACAAAAACTTAAATCAGCTGGGAACATGTGTAATGCAGCAACACACTGAGTGGTTAATTTCCTCAAGATGTGCACTATAATAGTTCAAACTTTAGGTTTGAGTTTTCATTTCAGCTTTATAATATGGAATATTCATTCTTCTGTGGCACTCAGTATACACACTGAAATTTTTAAATAATTTAGATTATTAAAATTTAAATTAAGTGGGATTTTAAAGTTCATGTTAAACTCCCCCCTCTTTAGAATTAGAAGTAATGTATTGAGATGTAGTGTTTTCTTAATGTCAAAGCTAGGAACACCAGGTAAAATGTGTCTGGTCAGCAGAATGGATAATACTTTTGCAGTCAAGTTGCTCTTCTTGTTAAGGACATCTTTATGTGCTCTTAAATTTATATAAATTATTTCATTAGACATCAGAGGGGGTAGCATTTGAAAAATGCATTATATGGAAATTCTACAAGTAGCTCTTCACCTTCCTTCTAAAGAAAAGGTTTTTTATAGTGTGTTTGGTTTTCAAACTTTGCTTCTGAGTAATCTCACTGAAGTCAGAGATTTGCTCATGCAGCTGGGATGTGTAAGTATCTAATGTTACAGTTTGAAAATTCTGTCATCCATTTATCTGTCAGTGCTTTTTACCAGCAGTGCAGTTCATTCCTCTGCCTCGCAATTGCTCTGAATTTGAACTCATAGATGTGCTTTTGTACGTGACTGTCTTGCAATGAATTAAACTAGTTCTTACAATATTTTCCAAAATTCTCAAGAGTAAAAACTCTTCTCTTTTACCCAAATCTTGGTGCTTGCCTTCCGTCTATCTTCTTGGAACTGGCAGAGGAAAGGGAGGATTGCCTACACTGATGGGTGAAGAATCGTGTAATGATTTTTATGTCTCAGGCTATTAGAAACTTGCATACCAATAGACATAGGTAACTAGATAAACTTTTTTTTATCATTTGAGATGGTTCAAACAATGTTTTACAGCACAAGAAATGAAAGAAATCAGGTTGTGTTTGCTCTCAACAGTAATGCAGTTTCAGCATTCAATCATTAATTCACAACCAAATTTTTTTTTGTCTAAAGTAACTCCTTGTCTATATGTCTCAAAAGGCACAAACTGATTCAGTTTCATTCTCTGCCATTTTCACTTAAATGTGTGCTTTGCTGACTTAGAATTTAACAATAATTTTTTGCAATCTGAACTTCAGAATTTACTTTTACAAAATTAGTAACTCGAGTGTTAGACCTCAGATCTAGGCCTTCCTTCCCTTTAAACTGTTTTAAATCTGGCAAAAAAAAAGGCTTTATCTCATCCCCATTGCTTTGTTGATGATACTAAGAAACCTGTGCCTCCTGGGCTAGAGACAGCTGGGCAGATGTTTGGTGTGTGGCCACCCTTCCTGTCCTAGAGGGTACCCCTAGACTTGCCATTCCAGTGCAGCGGGGTCCAAGAGCTGTTTTGAGACAAATAGTAATCCATTTTGCTTCACCAGCTCTCTGTGGGGTTCAAAACCCATCAGGGGGTTGGTTAGTGCACATCCTGGATTTAAAATTTCATCAGCATCTTCTGCAGTAAAATCACAAGTGAATTGCACTGCCCTTTTCCCACTAATCTGTGGCTGTTGCACATTGTTGCTCTGAACTAGTTGTGTAAACATCTGTACACAAGAATGTAACTCCTGCAGCTAAAAGGGGTCATACCAGTACAGTTTCAAAGTGAAATTTTTAATGCTGCTGACAGTCCTGCAATTATAATCTGCACCAAAAATCTGCATGTACTACCTTGCTTCTGTGTAGCAGTAACCATGCTGTTTGATGCTGTATTAAATGACACTTAAACAGGGTACCCATACATATTTTACCACAGTCTGATTGCTGTGTATGTAGTTAAAAGCTGTTACTGTGGAGTCAATGGGTTCAAATCCTTGTTGTATGCATGAGGAAATTCCTATGAGTTCAAACTGCTGAACGTGATATCGATGCAACTGTTAGTATAAATACCACTAAAGGGAAGAACAAAACCTCTTTCACTCTGATGCAAATTATTCTCTTCTCAAGGATCACAGAGCTAATGTTAAAATGAGGGAAGAGGAATCAAGCTAATTGACAGCTTCTGTGGATGACTGCACAGCATAAAGTACAAATAACAGAGGTAACACAAGTTTTAAAAAGCACTGATTGCAGACCTTGGTTCTTAAATCAAACCACCACCTCTTGTGGCTTTATAAAGATGTAAAAGAAGGCTTTGAGCTGTATTCCCTTAACAGATGCTGGAAATTAATGTTATTATTCCTACAGCTGAGTTTGCAGAAGAGACTGTTGTCAGTACTTGTCTGTGAAGTTTTGTTTCTTTGCCTCTTTATTTTTTAAGCTAAGAAAAAACTTAGCTTAAAAAAATTAGGATTTGAAAATCTCAGGGATTGTAACAAAGATAAAAGAGAGAATTAACATCTGCAAAAAGTCCAAGAGTACAGCTTGAGTTAATAACTATAAGAAGGCACTGAGAATCTACTGACTACTTGCCATTGCACTTTCCTAAGGCTGTTTCCCTTGTCTGTAAATTTTTAATAGCCTCCTGATTGCTATGGCAATTAAATTACACTAAGGAAAATTACTGGGTTGTTCATTTCCACCTGTTGGAAAGCTGTTTGTGCACTATGGGCAACAGGTTGAGAAACTGGGATAACTGTTTGCAAATGAATTAGCTGCCAAATTGTGTTCCTGTTGGAACTGAAGACAGCTTATACTACCAGCCGTGTTCCTGTACTTAAAATAGTTTCTAAAATAAAATTCCAAGAATTTTATGAGAATGCAGAATTTCCAAGAATGCAGAATGTGTGTAAAGAACCTTTGAATCCCTGTTTTCAAGGTACCTATTGCATCTGGTAGCATTTTCTGACAGTATTTAATTTCTTCTCAGAACAAATTGCTGCATGTTTTGTACATCAGCGCTCCTGTAGCCTGTCATCCTCACTGCTGTGACGTGAGGAAGAAATAGTTACTGTCTGCACTTTGTGAATGTACTACTGGTAACAGCCTCGTTTGGTTTCCCTCTGCTATTAGATCATCCCAGTACATATTCTACCAAGTTCAAGATTCAACCAAATCTCTATCCTACAGCTTGCAAGGTAGATTCTAGTGTAATATTTCATGCGGTTGAAAGGGACCTACCAAAAGTGGGTTGTTTTTTCCTTAACACACACACCCCTGCCCAACTCTATCCTGAGAAGATAATTTAGGCAGTGTTACCCTAATTTTTCCTCTCCAGAGTTTTCTATTGTCTTTTTCCCCCCTCGTGTTTGGTGGTGGTTTTTTTGGGGTTGTTTTTTTGGGTTTTTTTTAGTACTGTCCATACAGCAACCGTAAGTTAAGGCTCTTCTGCCTTGGTTTTCCATGGAAATAAGCATACCTTCCCTGCCCTTTCCATTGAAATGGGCTCACTCCACCCATCAGGGCTCTGATGGAAGGTTTGATTGAATCAGTGTCATCCATCCACCTACCACACTCAGTCTCTACAGGTCCTGGTAGTTTACATTGCTGGAGATGACAGAATTATGGCAAGAAGTAAAGTCACATGGATCCCCCCTGACGCATCTAAATGAGCCTGCATTGGTTGAGTGGTGGACTTTGTTGTCAGATGTGCAGTGAGAACACTGACATGACCTTGCCATAGTGGCCACCATTCAGATTTTTAAAAAGCCACTACTGAACATAGACAAGTGGTGCTCAAATCTGTGTTAAACATTACAAATTCAGCAATAATAAACAGGCAAAGTCACTCTAAAAAAGTGTGTAAGAAGAAGGCACAGAGAAAGTGTTACGTTGATCCCAGTTCTTTCTGGTAGCTTCCCAACACAGCCATCTCTTAAATTCTTCCATTTCCACTAAGGATATTGTCACTGATAGTACACCAAGTTGGATGGAGGAAAACTACTCATGAAAGCATAAAATCAGGTATTCTTGCTCCAGCAGCCACAGGATGTGTTACTGTTTTTAAATACATGAATGACAAGAAGGCATTTCTAAGAGAAGTGAGTTTGGTGGGTAGCAGAAATAAAAAAGTTATCTGCCTAGGAACCTTTCCTGCTAGTTAAAAAAGATAGTTCACCTTCAGTCCAGCACTAGTTACTTCAGTGCTATATTTTACCTAGACGCTTTTGAACAGCCCAAAGATCTGCTACAGAGCAACTGCTCTCAGTCTTGAAACCGTTCAATGAGCAGAAGGAAAAAGCAAGGTTCTGGTGTCATTCTAACTGTATTAATGTATCAGAGAAAAACAGCAGAAACAAATCTAGTCAAAGCATATGGCTTTAACAGCAACTAGTCTGTTTCTAGGTAAGCATCCCAAAATAAATAATCTGGTTTCAGGCCTGGCAAGGATCATCTGTTTAGCTGATTTGCCCCTCTAGCGCCTGCTGGCATGGAGACACTCCAGTGAAAGGCTCTGCACCTTCAAAAACACATCATTTGCACAAGTTATTCTCAGTCATTTGTAGTACCACAGAGCATCAGCACAGAACATGGGCAAGAGTCCAGAACATGTTAAAAGTGTCCCCATAAGGAACACAAAAGGGTAGAAAGCTGAAGAAAGGTAAGACCTGCATTTATTCCCTCACTCTGCTTCTTCACAGGCTCCACAACGTTGTGGCCAAGCCTTGGCATTTTCTCTGGAGCTATTTTCCACCAGTTATTCCCAATAGTCTTTCTGTGGCTGACGTTTCATTTGAACCAGATACTTCTCTCTAAAAAGGCTTCCACTCTTTTGTGACTTAATAAATTATTTTTATTTTTAATGTATTGATTTATTATAAATTAAACATTTAATTTATTATTCAGAGCTGTGTATCATAAAAAGATTTTTCCATTCTGGACTACCACTATTCCCCTAGTTCTGACAAAGCAAATACAACAAGTGTTTTCAAATCATACAGATTAAGATTGAATAATTTAAAATGTGTTTCAAACTAAGCTTGCTGATGGCTGGAACAAGAAAGTTAATTCCAGTGAGCTTTTCCAGGAGTGAATCTCAGGATGTGACTTGCCAGTGACCATCTTTTTTATAAGAGCATTGTTGCAAAATCAATTGCAAAGCAATTTAGAAAGGTACTTCAATCTGTAACATGTCTGCTTCTTTTTCTGCCTGCAGTTTTCACACTCTGGCTTCATTATTGTTGTCCTGAGGTCCTGTTGAAGTTTTGGTTATTATTACTTTTTACTCGTTGCAAGTTTTATGGATCTTTAAAAATGGTAAAGAAAAATTGGTTTTAAAGTAGTATCTATACATATTGAGTCCCAAAGAGTGAGTGAAATTAGTAACCTGGATGATTCTAGTTGTGAAGAGGTATCGAGATACATATCTTTTCAGTATCCATAAACTAAAGCTTTTACACTTTTTACTAAGAAATGCTACATAGATTTTGTCAAATCCCAAATGTCACTGTCCATCACTTGGTGGTAAAGAGAAGCATATCCTGTGAAATCCTGCACAATGTTTTATGTCTGAACCTCACCTGGCAACTCCCACATAAATCCACCAGTTCTGTTTAAACCACAACAAAGACACTTAAAGATTTGCCTTTGTGGTATCCCAGGCGAAAAGAGTTAAAACAATCACAGCTTTTTCTTGGAATTTCCCTCTCCTCTCCAGAGATGTCTGTTCTGGAGTCATGTAAACACAGACATCTGCTTGCTGTCACTTCATCCTTCTTTTAAATTCATAAGAACAGGAAGAATCCCAGAGGGAGTTCCAGACCAGGCCACTTTCAGCCATCAGCCCTTCATGTCTTTATCTAGTAAAAAGGCAGATAAAGTACTGGGGCTCATACGTATTTCATGAACTTTCTGGCTATGACTTTTGTTAAACTTTGAAGTTAATAATACAATTCATTCTGAAACAAACCAAATTTGTTTTTCATATAAGAAGTGAACAAAATTGTACAACTTTTATATATCTGAAGTGTGTAAAGAAAATTGTGAAGTACAGTAAACTTATGGTAAGAAGACCATTAAACTAGAATTGCTATCTAACAACAAAAAAAAGTTTTCTAGGCAAAGTCTGGTATTTTAGTGGAAGCCTCTCCATCTCTTATGCTTCTGTTTGGAGGTACAAACAACCTCTTCATATCTGATTTAGAAATCAGGGCTTACCTTTTGATTACTTTGGCTCTCTGTTGCTCTAAACAGGCTAGTGTGGAAGACCTGAGCAAACAGGAGAACAGTGATTCATAGTTGTAGAAAGAGCTTTGATCTCTGTATCATGCTTAACAGAAATTCACCTTAGAGATGTAAACATTGCTTTTAATATAAAGCTAAACCAACACATTAATTGTATTTCATTGAGCATCACATTGGTCTTCAGAGGGGATAACATTATTAGCCCAGCATTTTGCATATGGGAAAATGAATGAATACCAAGAGGAGATGTCTTGCTTAAGCCTTATTATTGTTTAGTGGCAGAAGAGAATCTGGTGTTTCTGTTCTCCCTGTTGAATTCCCTGATCAATAACATTTTCAGGTCAAGTTTCAAATGGGAGGAGGGATGCCAGCAGAAAATTAACCGTGCTTTCCAACACATACTAATGATATGTGGTAGTTTAATTCTGTGAGCATCTCTCTCACTCTCTACTATAACTGCTCATTAAATGTTCCAAATTCTGATAGAGCTCTGAAAAGAACTCCTTAACTTCCTCAATCACCTTTCAAATCTTCTGTAGAGAATGCAAATAGAAATGTTGCTCTTAACAAACGAATAAACATGCAAGGACTTCAAATAGATGAGAATTTCTGTGATTTCTTTGATAATCTACTTGTTTGTGTGCTTCACAGCTCTCCAGGACAGTCTTCTGTGGTCAAAATACGTATGCCAAATTATACACAATTTTTTTTAAAATGGAAGGTGGTTTTATTAAAACGCCCCAGCATTCTGTTTAAAAGGGAAATTCTGACACTGGATAATTAAATGGAAATCCCTGTTGAAGTTAACAGGGCTTCTGGTTTTTGTCCTCAGTCTGAACTAAAATTTGCAATGACAGCAGGAACAATTTTAACTCAAGGTAATAGTTTTAAGTTTTCATTCACAACACCATAGCAATGGAGGTCACAATCTCCTTAGAAAAGCAATATTTGCCCTACTGAATTTCCCTGCATATGGAAATGATTTATGCTGTAACCAGAAGCATAGTCATTACAGTGGAAGATTCTCAAGCAATGATCATGGAGCAAACCAGTCTTTAGCTCACTAGACATTATTTAACAAGACCTTTTTTATTTTTTTAATGACCAGTACCTTCATAATTAATTGATGCCTAACCTGCTGCAGCACCTGCTCTCTCAATCTCCTGTGGTTCAGCTTTTCAGATTAATGAGCCAGAAAGCCAATTGTGACAGTATTATAAAATGTATTGTAATAAACCTTCCATGCTTCAAAACAGAAAAATAATCCACAAATTGATTTCCAGAGTTGAGGTTTCAGGTCCTGAAGGGTTTTTTGACTGAGGACTATTTTTGGACAGGAGCTTTGAAAGTGACATCATCACTTTCTAAAGCACAGAACTGTCACTATAATTACAAGTCTTTTCATGCATTTTATTTTTTAAAAGCTACAGAAAATCAAGTCTAAAAATGTTAATCCATTCCTAGTAGTGGTCACACTGTGCAAATGCTGAATTTATATTCCAGCAATATGTAATACTTCACATGATGTAGATGATGTTTTGCAAAACACAGCGTCTATAATACAAGTGCTACAAACCTGATTCCTTGCTTTTTATGACTACCTACAGAGTGCTTAATGACAACTTGAGGCAGCTTTTGCCTTCCCATTTAGGAGCAGTTTTAGAACTGCTCTGAAGAACAGTAGGAGCTGCCAGCTTGCCCAGTGCACTTTGGAGCATCCTACCAATAAGAAATCTAATCCCATTTGTTGGTATCCCATGTGTGCTGATGAATTTAATAATGCTGCTGTGGATGTGTTCTCTCTCCTGCCCTGTGAAATCCTTCAGCAGAGTTACACAACTTGTCAAGGCATTACACAACCAAATGATGCTTTCTTTGACAGGAAACCCATTCCTTTTAAACACTCTGCACAGCAAACCAAGTGCTTGTGCATTTTTCATGTTGATTTTGTCTTGTCAAACTGTTGTCTCTGCATTGTGTAGAAACTTGGTCAGTTATCACCATTTCCTATAGCAGGAGCTGTTTTAAATATTCATCACACTTAAGAAACAGATTCCCTCAAATTCAGTATTAGTGAAACATCTATATTTGATGTTCTTTCTATTGTGCATATGAAATCCTGACTCTTTCCTGTTAACTGCTGCCTCTTACGTTGTCAGAAGAAGGTTTTAAACATTTTTATTTAGTCAATGTAACTGATCCCTCTCATTCTCGTAGCATTTTTCTTCCCAATTCTGTAGAGGGAATTGATGATTTCAAATAAATTGAACTAATAACTTCCTTATTTTTTGGATGCTCCTTACTCCCCTTCTGCCCTTGCCACCACAAACACGCCATATGGATTAAATATTTAGACAGAAACATACTTAAGCCAGGACAGGAGGAATTGGGACTGCAAAATCAAACAATCCAGTATTTTTAGAACGTGATGGAAATACTTATTCAGTACTTTGATTTACAGCTTCCCATAATGAAAGGCATTGTGTAATAGTTTTTACAATACAAAAGCTCCAGAATGCTAAAACCTTAATACAGGACTGAGAAATGAAAAAGAAAAAAAGAAAAAAAAAAAAGAAAACATGGAAGAAGCTGCAAGGTGTGCAAGCTGCAAGGCTGCAACAAATGACAGGCACTTAAATAAAGCATGCAGAACGTTTCCCTGGATACGAAGAAACAATTTGCCTTCTAACAGTTGAGACTAGCAAAAAATACTGAAACCCAAACTGAACTGGAGCTTCCCAGGAGATCAGTTGAAAGAGAAGGTCATTTCCAATGCACCTGATATTAGAAGCCGAATTTCTGATAGAACAGGTCTGTAAAGTTCTCTAGAATTTATTGGCTGTTTTGTCATTATTACCAAAAGGCAGCATTGTCATGGCAAGTATAGTTTGCAAATAAAAATTATTACTACTACCTGCATGTCTTGTTTCACTGTCTTGTGTAAATGTATGTGCTTGCTTGGAAGTCTCACAGCAGGATCTATAATCCATAACAAGAAGCAGTCTGGGGAGAAAAAGGTATATATATATCTTCTAAAATCTGCCAGGTTTAGAGTAATATTTTACTGATGTGGAATTGCCAAACCATCTGCAGATAAGTTTTGAACTATTATTTACTACTCCACTTCTTATATACAGCATTGATAGATTCCTTGTTCATTTCCCATGTCAGCTGTAGTTCTTAGTCCATTCCCAACCCCCTCCCTCTCACAATTTTTAGAAAAAATGGGATTAAAAAATGGTCACAATTAATCTTTGTTTTGCAAAGAAAGCAGGAAAGTGTCTGTGCAGTCAGAAGAGCCACTGCCTTCCTTGACTTGAGGGCAAGGATTCCAGCCCAGGGATGACACGAGTTTTCAAGAGTATTTGTGGGGCAGGAAAGGTTACAGGACTGCATATGGATAACTTTGGCTGCTGTTTCTGTCTGCTGTGCACATCATCCTTTGTTTTCCAATGTGGGGATGTGTTTTAATTTTAGCTTTAGCTCAGGAAGGCAGGGAATGGTCTGCTCCTGTTCTGCAACTTCCACATACTTTTTGCTACCAGTTTAGTTGCAAAGCAGAAGCCCTAATTTCTCCGTCTTACATTGATTTGCAGGCAGTTTCTAACATCCAAATGCTCTCTGAAGGGCAGTACCAGTAAAGAAAAACAGAATATTTAAAAAAAAAAAAAAAATCACCACCAAACTTTGATACCATTCCTGTAGATCCTTTTTGGAGTTGGTAAGGGAGGAGAATGAAAATAAAGAAGTCATGATCTCTCCCTTGCTCCTTGCTCAGGGAAGATCACCTCCTAAAGTCAGGCTTCTGTTCAGTTCTCTGTACAGCCCATTCCTTTCTCAGGGTGACCTGGAGACAGAGCAAAGAGAGAAAGCAGCACTGGCAGCTCTTAGGGCATTGCTCAGAGAGGCTCCCAAAGGCAGGGCAAGCAGACATCAGTGCTTCCTGACCACTGCCACCTGGGCAAAACCAAGATCCTCAAAAGGCCATAGAGTGTGCTGTTCCCCATGACGGATCTGGTGACATGCTTTACGTATTTGCAAACAGGTCTGAAAAGAACCTGCAGGAGGAGAAGAAAAGAGGCACCTTTGTCTAATGCGTTAGACATTGCTGCACATTGAACACTTGCTTCTCGCTATGTTCTCTAGAACTAATACCACAATCCAGCACACAGGAGGGAGTACAGGAGGGAGTACAGCAGAGAGACAGCTGCAGAAGTCAAATACTAACCACTTATTTCCCCAAGTTACCTTAAGGGCAGCACACAGCTGTCAGATTTTCTTGTGAGTACAAGGCTGGTTTCTATAATGCTTACCCCTCAAGGATTCCCCTTTCTAACCAGTTACGGCTCCTCTAGACTGTATTTCCTAATATCGAAAAAAGAAGTCTTCACAAAGCCTCTTTGCAAAAAGTCCTACTAAAGGATCAATAGTATGCCTAAGTGCCCCCAGAGGAACTGCTGAAGACGAACTGAAGCCATGCTGTGTGAAGTGATCCAAGTATTGCCTATTGGCAAGGGCTGCTCTAACTGAAGAAAAAGAAAACATTGCCGTAAGGCACAAAATTCCTCTGACTGTGCCTTCTCTCCATAGACAATACAAAAGCCCAAAATAAGCAGCCATAACAAGTAAACAACTTTAAAAGCAAAACCCTTAAGCTCCATCAAAGTGAATGCAGTTCACTGAGAGAAGCAACAGTTACCCTTATTGGTTATTTGTCAAATGAAGTTCTCTCTGTTGTTTTACTGCAACTGCAAAGTTGCAGTAAACTTCTCTCTATGAAGTTCTTTCTTTTGTTTTACTGCAACTGCGAAGTGCTCCAACTTTCATTTTCTTCCACATGGTGTGGGAGTTTGGTAGCTCTAATCCTGTTCATCCAGATGGCCTATCAGGTTTTATAGACATTCCTTAAAAAGAGAAGCAACCTAATCCTGGTTCAGGTAATTTAAAAGAAATTTCTGCAAAACTGCATTGTTCTTTAAAGCTAGCAGGCAGTAATTCATAGTTTTGACAAGAGGACTGGTTTCCTCTCTTGCCACCAATTTCATAGACCCATTCCTTGCTCTGTGGGGATACAGGCTTTTCTGCAGTTATTTGTGTATCTCCTTTTTCACTTGCAGCTGAGGGTATTGATTGACGTGCAGATCCCACCAGAATTACTACTGGTACCAGAATTACTACCTGGCAACCCCTATGGCAGTAAGAGCTCAATGAAAGGGATGCCACACCATTCTCAAACCATTTCAGGTTCCTGCTCCAACATAAACCAGAGCCAACTTTGTCACAACTTTGTTGAGTTGCAAGAGCAGCTTTCATGAGAAAAACTGAGCAAACAAGTAGAATTGGTTACACACGACTGCCAGATCTGCTATGTGCAAGTCAACACCCTGTGAAATACAGCCTGAGCTTGTCACCAGAACTGAAGGTCAGGCCTTAATTGTAGCTGTCACCAAAATATTGTTTCCAGAGTCAGATGTTTTGGGCTGCAGCTACACATCTTGTCAGCCTAATGTCAAACAACACCTATGTAACTGCTGCTGGCCCCTATATCTTCCAACTGCATTTTCACTGCCCATCTGTTGACTTTATCAATGACAAGTGATGAAGCAGCACTCTCCCAAACCTCAAGTTTATTAAGAGAACTGAAGATAAGAGCACGTACCATTTTTTGGATGGAGGTATAGCATTTATTGAAAGACTCAAAAGGTTTCATTGGATTAACTAATACAGTGTGAAAAAAGCAAGAAAAGCCTCAGGCATGCAAAGCACAGTCAATTTCAGTGTCTCCCCAGGCACTGAAAATACCTACCTGGTTCCTTGGGTTTGATTTCCCATTGCTTCTAACACACACACCATCCTCTTTAAAGAGACAGTGGTGGAGAATATTAACTGCACCTCTGCTTGGACACTGCAAAGAAAAATGTCATGTTGTCCATCCACCCACCATCCTGAGCAGCTCACAGGTGCTGCTGAAGCAGCAGCTTCTCAGCCCTGGCAAAGCCTCTGTCCCACACCCATGTCCCAGCACCCTGCCTGCTCTTGGGGCACCATAAGTGCTCCAAGGGATGCTCTGCTGCACCTTGGCTCCTGCATCACCCAATGCTGCCACTCCCTGCAGGGCTCCTTTGAAACAGGACTGGAGCAGGAAATGGGTTTTAACAATAACTTGGAGAATTTATTTAATTTAATTTACACTGAAAACATTCTCAGTTTAACCCAATGTTCTTTTGAAATGCTATTTGACAACCAGAGAGGGAAAACAAGGAAAGACTTCAATTTTCATGTATTTTATTTACAGGCCGCACAATACATTTTATATACAAATGGCTTAAAATAACAAAGAATAAGCAAGCTGAAGCATAACAATTTATTTTAAATTAAGTTGTCTCAAAATAACTCCTGCGATAAAGTTTCTTCACCCTGATAAGCAAGTTAATTTGATTTTAAGTCAACCCAAGGTCATTTTATGCTTAAATATAGAATTCAAATAAATTTTCTGGTGATTCCTTAATTTCATGACACACTTCTGCAAATACAGAACATCCCAAAACTCTCAAGAAGGGTAATAGCCAAAATTTCCTCATGTAAAAAACACTATAACAGAACAGGGTGGAGAAATGTTGTATGTAAAAAACACTTGTGTGTTTTATTAATGAAACTAATGCAAGTAGTACATCTGACATTTTTCTCTCTTGGAAACAGAATTCACGGTCCAAGACCTAATTTGCCTGCAGACAAGAGGTATCCTGTGTTACTTCAGTACTTCAGTTTTTACCACACAATTATCTATTAAACTCATCCAACTGTAAACTTCACCAAAACTGAAACTGCCTCCACCAAAACTGAAAGCAAAAGAAGAGCACTCATAACTGTAAGAACTTACAATGTGGCACTTACTGCCTCTGCTTCTAGAAAGCACCTGACACTACTGTCGGATGGAGAAAATTTAAGAGAGACCACATTTTATGGAAACATAAGAAAATATAGAAGTTTGCCATTTTAAAATTATTTTTCCAAGAAATTATATCAACATTTAAGGATACGTGTGTTTTTATCTCTCTTCCCTAGTACTGCTCATTCTCTTCAGGATAACAGCAACTAGCATTCCATAAAAATGGTTTCCTTTTCCTTTGGCTGAATTTAAGCATTGTAATAGTCTAAGTGTTTTAAGTCATGGTCATAAGCAGTCCAGTCATGCTTGCCTTCTTCCTCTTGGTATGGCTAAAGACCACTTAATATAAATAATGAAGTACTTGCTATTTGATAGTCCATTATTACAGTATTTCACTACATTTATTTAGAAATACAAACACACAACACTTACTTTTCAATGTAGTATCCAGGTCTCTGTAGCTCACTTTGGAATTGCAGCACGGAAAACATAAACCCAAAGGAATGAGGGAGAAAGTAATTAAAGTCATGGCTCCACAGAAAAATAATGTTGTTTTTCAGAATGTCTACTACTGCATCAAGAATGCAAGAGCCACATGATGTAAAATGCCAAACTAGTGCAGACTCTCTGCCGAGTGGAGTTCACACATAAGGGTAAAATGCTGCCATAAGCACCTCATCATGTGATTTAATTTAAAAGAAATGCCGACAGGTAATACACAGGTCTGGTACAAATTAATGTGGACCTACTCTCCTTAGATCTGGGCAGTTCCCTGTCTGCTAACCTGCCCAGACACAATTCCAGGCCAGGGGAGAGTGGCTGCAGGCACCAATCCTCCTGCCACACCCTCAAGGGCAGGGCTCCCCACCTGCACCCAGCCTCCAGCAGCCCAGGAGGAAAGGTTGTCAGCGGAAGAGCCAAGAAGATTCCCCGGGTTGCAGAGAAGGCAATCATTTCAGAGTTACCACATATGGAAATACATTCACTTTCACTCCAAATTATCCCAATACTGTTGTCCCAGGCAAATACAGTGTTCAAAGTCACAGGCTAGTAATCCTTAAGCTGGGGAAAAGTTATTGTACAGTGTTCATCTGCTACAGCAAGCCAGAGTTTTATTTCTGATTCACCTGGAAGTCAATTGTTTATTGCACCTCCTCTCTCCTCAGGATTACTTGTGTTGGGGCTGTTGGGGTTTTTTCCATGGCCAAAGACTGAAACCCATTTTGGTGGAACAATGCCTGAGAGTGCTACCAGTCTGTACGGAAACTGCACACACATTTACACATGCAGAGGGGACCAACCTCTCTGCATTCAATGAAGCTAACTAAATGACTTGAAAATTTAGGTCCAAAAAGGAAGGTAGGAGACACAACTACTTATATTGGAAGTCAATTAACTTAGTTCTCGGAGATCTACACTCCATTTGAACTTAGCTGTGATTTTAGCCAACTATTGCCTGCAGTTAGACTTGAAGTGCAGGTGACTACATATCTTTAGTGAAGTGAAGTGAAGAATATAAACTTTCAAAGTCTTTTGCTTGATTCTAGGAAAAAAACCGCACACACAAAAAAAAAGCAATCTGTGCATATATATGTGGGTCTGGGTTTTTTTTAAGATTGGTAAACAAAGAGCCTTAGCCAAAACTGTCCATGTCTAAATGGCACTAACAATTTTTATCTTTAAAATTTTACTAGCAGAAAAATGCCATGGGGATGTCCTTACTCAAGGTAAAAAGCAGTCCAATGCACTGTCATTCACATGAAGCTTTTGCCTTTCTTAAGCACAGGCTATTCAGGTTCTAAGTATTTGTTTCTGACCCGGCCTTTTATTTTCAGATGGCAGGATTTTCTACTGTGTCTAGTGAAGGCAACTGCCAGACTTGGGGACAGCGTAAGCAGCAGGACTCTCTCCATTCCTCATCTGCCAGATCCTCAAACACTATACAGTCAGCAAAGGGAGTCTGTCCATGCTCTACAGTGTGGGAATTAGCCATATATGAATCAGGATTTTCAATTAAAACATAACACCAACAGCTTTGGCTTCTATTCTGAAAATCCAAAAAGTCACTGACAAGACATTTGTAATAGTGTAAGTAGAAATTTTACTTTTTAAAAAGTAGTATTTAAACACTCAGTTACATAAGGTACCGATTTGTCAACTGGATAATCAGTTGGAAAATTGTTTCCAATATGGGCTTCAAGACGTCCTTTTACGTACAGACAAAATATAACCATACCTCCTCTCTGCAGGAGAGAGACCACTTGTCAGAGGGAACAAAAAAAACATGTTGGAAGTTGTAATTAGTATGAGGAGTGGCTCTTGGTAAGAGTTTTAACTATAATAATAATAATAATTTTGTTGTTCCGAGACACTCAATTCCAATTATAAAATGCTCTGTGGAATAGCAGATATAAAAATCAATTAATTGGCACAATCACAAGTTTACAGCGAATTACAACTCCTGTCAAACATTTTGCCATTGCTTTAAATACTGGTAATTTTTCCTTTGGTTACTTCCTACAATGCAGTACTTGGGGTAAAAAGACAAACAGTGTCAGCTTTTCACACAAAGTAAAGAAATTTTCAATTGCTGTTGACATTTAAGAGAAAAAAAACTATTTCATCATTTGGTAAGGACATATAAAGCATACTTTATTTAGCAGAGGAACTAAAACACTTACTACAACTCCAACAGGGAGCTAAGGAAAAACTACACTCTTCATTCTTCTCCTTACTTTGAACACTTCTCAGGAATTCAATTTGGAAATTACAATTTTATCTAGGTAAAATCAGGTCTCTAAGTAACTGGCTCATGTGAAGTAAACACCACAAAGTTATGACCTGTTTGAGTTTCTTATTATTATCTGAATTCTCTTGTTAACTACCTAGGTTTAGGCATTATGTTCATAGCAACCTATGAAGTACTTCCAAATTTTTGCAGACCTTAAGCTTACATGTTAAGGCACTTACCATTCAAGTAAAACAGTTTTTATATAAACAAGTGTGGGAGATGGAGAGAACATTTTACCAGAACAACACCCATTCTTTTTTTTCTTGAAAGAAAAAAAAAAAATTGACCAAATATTTATAAAATTTTGCATCAAGAGAAAGGTTGCGTTTTATTATCTGAAATGAGCACGAAGTACACCTTCCACAATAACACTGAAAGCAGTGCAAAGACTGACAGTGACCTTTGACTAAAGGTAGTTCTGTAAAAAGAAAAATACCAAATAAATCAGTGCCCTGCTTCAATTGTTGTAAAATTTCTTTTTTTTTTTACATAAAAGTTGGTCCAAACTTACAAAAAAAGCACAAATGTGCATAGTTCAGAAGATCTGAAAGAGTGCCATAAAAAGCTGATGTCCCTAAATTTAGCATCCACTTAAAACTGCCAAAATACAAAATAAAAGTCAGAACTAGAGTTTGTGAACATGTACAATCAAGTCATCTAGTATTTAGACAGCATGAGTTGTAAGCATTTTTAAATTTTTCCTACTGTATGCAAGACCCTTTTCCACATAAAAATAAAGCTGTTGGATTCATATTATTCAAGTCTGTTGAATTGCTGCTTTAAATTGCAGCTGGGGGGGGAAAAAAAAGTTTTTCCAGATAAAAATGATGTGCCTGAGGAAAAACAGATACTCAATATGGTAATCCTCTGCCTCGCCCTCTCACTGCAGATGTGCTAATGTGTCCCCTGTATCCTTGGGAATAGCCAGGTCCCTGGACAGGAGAAGTCCAAGTCTGTCCATGCATGTGGCTGATGCCAGTGGGATTTTCCTGTAAATTACTTCCATAGCTATAGTTGTGCATCTTTGTGGGCAAAGAGTGTGCACTCTCTGGCCCTGTGGAAGCATCACTGCTGCTCCCCAAAACCGGGATTGGGCCATGGCTGTATTCAAACCTATGGTCTTTATCTCCACTGAACAGCATGGGGCCAGCGTTGAGGTAAATGTCTCCGTAACCAGTTACTGAGCTGGGAAAGGATTCTGGAAAGGCCGATGGAGGAGGGGCAGCACCAGAGTGAGATGAAGCAGTACTGTAGTTATCCAAAGACTGGATATCTGAGTTTCCAAGGAAACTCCTCCTTTCTAATACTCCTGATGATCCACTTCCTATTCCATCGCTAGTGCTGTAACAGGCAGATGAGAAGGACGATGATCCAAAGTTATCCTTATAGTCTGGGCCTGTTACGTAGGAGTCTCTAGCCTGATAATCCACACTCGTTTGTACTTGCTCCTCTGTTGTCGCCTGAGCTTGATGCTGAGCCAGCAGCTGCAGAAGAGCCGCTTTCACTCCCGCGTGAGGATCTGTTCCTGAAGAGTTACTTAGAGGCAAATGCTGATTCTCTGTCCGATAATCAAGATCTTCATCAGTGAGCGGTGGAGGCTCTGGTGGCTCGGGGGGACGCTGGTCGGGAGGCAAGATCCGAGGGCGCTCCTGCTCGGGTGTTCGGTTCAGAAGCCTCATCTCAGACTGCCTAACCAAATCCTCTTGACCTAAGAAGATGAAAAAGAAAAGCTCTGGGATAGAAGTATACAAATAACAGGACCAGAAAGAAAAAGACTCCCTCCTGGAAAAGCATTGAGGTTTGTTAACTTCAATTCTTATGAATTTATTAGTTAAAATTACCAGTAATTATATAGATACTTTTGGATAAATTTAGCAACAGCTCGTTTGCATCACGAGCATGATGCAGGTTACTCCTTAAAGTAAGATTACCAGGCACTCACTTAAAGAAAAACAGTACAAGCTCCTTGGGGAAGAAAAAAAAAACCAAACCAAACCAAAAAAAACACCAAAAAAACACCAAACCAAACAAACAAACAAAAAAAAGCAACCAAAAAACACCACAGAACAAAACTCAAGCAACACAAACACTAAAAAATCAAAGAAAGATCAAGAAGGATTCACAGATAAGGATAGAAGTCTCAAGGGACAAAAGGCCACCCTACCAAAGAACAACAAATCTCAGTTTAACATAAACATGAACAAAGAGCACACCTCTAAAAACCCCCAAACCCCTCCAAGAACAGCCCCAAAGCACTTCAGAGTATTTCTTTCAACATTTCTTTCAGCTACAAACACCACAAAATATGTAAAACACCATAATAAACCAGAATTTGCAACTCAAAAAGATGAACAGATCTCTAAACTTTGGGAAGACTATGGAAGCCACTACTATACCTCAATGGAAACCTTTAACGAGATGTGTGTGACAGTTACAGGTAATCACTGAATTTGACACTAAGGAACTGCTCTAGTCAGCATTAAAACCCAAAATAAAATACTGTCTCACCAAAAAAAGCTTTACCTAAATACACAGTCAAAACAGGTAAATTACATCTATGCATCTGCTAGAATAGACTGTCTTCAACACCACACTCACCACTAAGAAAACCCCAACTCTGAGAATAATGATCAATGTTTCATCACTAGTACTTGTGTACCTCTTTGTTTGGGTATCCTTTGCCCTGTCTGCATGGCACCTGTTAGACTAAGAGACAAATTCTCTAACCCAGACATAAAATGTGACCAAATCAATTTAAACCCCTATACTCAGATTCATATGGCAAACATGTTAATTCTCTACTCCCAAACTATTATATCTCCAGTGCTCGGGTATTTGCTGGTTAGCAGTAAAGGCCTTCAGTACCTGCAGACATGTATAATGACTTGATCAGATGTGGGTAGCCAGGTGCCGGAGATTCCACGTCGTCCCGGCTGACAGACACAGGAGTGGCGGGCTCTGGAGGCTGCCTGAGTTGTAATGACATTTCATTTCCTGATCCATTTTCCTTCTCCTCCAACACAAAATCTTTTTGTTTTGTTTGCTGAGCTTTTATTAACTGAGACAACAGAACAGCAAATGCACTCTGCACAGCTGCCTGGGCAGCATCAGTCTCAACTTTAGGCTGACCCAACTGAGCAGGTGGCACAGGGGGCTGTGTGACCATCGGCTGTTTTAGAGGCTCCTGCTCTGGAGGTGGTGGCGGAGGCGGTGGCGGCTGCTGCTGCTGTTCTGACTGTTTTTCACCTGCTGACAAAATTCCAGCAGGAAGATTTATTTTATTTAGTTGCTGCTGAGTCTCCGGGTTTACCTTAATATTCAATACTTGGGCAAACTGTGCCAAACTAACACTTGTTTTAGACTGTAGCAGGTTTAGCAGGATTGCCACTTCATTCTGGTTTAACTGCTGTCCAGTGCTTGTTTTTGCTAAAGACAAAAAAGGTGTTTTTAAGTATTATTTAGAACTGGCATATTTCAGAAACTCAAAAGAAAACTAATCTAGCATGGCTGACATGACTGGCAAAGCACAGGTTTGGACAACACAGAAATGGAATGCTTTTACATATTAACTGTCTTTGGGGAGTATCTATAGGAAATGGAACAGTAAGATCCAATATAACCAAAGTGACTTCCATTAGGTGCACACAGGCACTTGGACAGATGGAAAAACATCCAGCTAGAGCTCAATTTTCCACAGTGTAACTAAGCTGGGGCTCAAGGCCACCTGCTTTAGGCAGCTCTAAGACTTCCAATCCCCATAAAATTTCCTATCTTTGATATACCACAACCCTTTGTTAAAAAGTAGACATCTGCAAAATCCATTTCCAAACATATTCCAGCCCATTCTAATTCAGCATCTGGGTTTTAACACCTGCCCAAGTAACCTGGCTCTAGGTGGCCAAGGAGTTCACAATGTAAATGCAAAAGGAAGTGCTGACTTTGAGGAACAAGAAATCAATCACTCAGTAGCAGGAAATATGTGATAATATACAGTTAATTCAACTATATGGAGTTTGCCACAAATAAGAGCAGATTATGATGATGCAGGGGAATATGAATAAGGAAGTTTGAATATCAAAGTAGTTTCTCAGCTTCAAACACCCATTGTGGTGATTTATTTTCAAAGAAGTGAAGCAGCATGGATTGCAACATGCCCTATAAGCGAATGACTTAGAGAAGAAAGCAGCTAAAAATTAGAAAATGAGTGTGTGAGCAGGCTGGTTGAGCTCTGAATTTTTCTTAACCCAGGTCAGCACAAACATATTCAGTTCTCTTCTATCCTTGTCATTGTGCTATCTTACCGAAATACTAATTCACAGCAAATTGGAAGTCATGCATGACATAAAATATTAACTACTTGCCTTGCAAGATTTAAGAGCAGCACAGCTGGAAAGTGCTGCAAAACCCACAACCCTACTTGTGGATGTGCACCAGGATATGAGCACTTGGAATTTACTTAAGCAGGATCCAGGGACTTCAAAATTTTTATGTATCTATATGAATATAATCTGCCTTCTATTCAGCAATACAAAACATAAATCACAATTTCTTATGCCTTGTACTGCTGACTACCACTCAGATGTTATGATTAACAGAAGATTTTGTCACATCTGAGGATGGTATACTCAATATTAAAACTTCTCTCAGATTCTCAGTGAAAATTCATCAGAAAAATAGCAAACAGGGAAATCTACCTATTCCATACTCTTTGATTAGCTTAAGTTCATTCTAACAAGAAATTGTCTTCTGGGAAATCTGTCATAACAAAATCATTGAGCTCTGAACAGTTCCTGTTAAATCGCAAAATGTAATAACCAGGGGTCCCATTCATGAATCAGAACATTAGTAATTGATACAATGTCTTTTCAACCTCTCCTTTTGGGGTGCTTAGAAACAAATGCAAGCGTTTTGGCTGAAGCATGCATGTTTTCATTGAGTTATATAATGTGTCTTATTAATAATATTATCTAAGGTATATTACAGCTTCCAGAAGTGTTTTGTTTAATACGGGAAACACCTCTATGCGCCACTGAAAATTAAATTGTCTTCTATGTAGACATATTTTTCTGTGTATATATGGCTAAACAGCAATATAAGTCTGAATGATTCCTTCTCTATTTGCTTAGCTTTTTTGCATAGTCAGTATTAATGACTAACAGTAGTCTCTCATCACACTATTATGTTATAAAAGCACAAAGAAGATAACAACTATCCTTTGGACTCTTTAAACTTCTAATTTAGTTTCACTGATGGGGAAGAAGTTACAGAAAGTCATTCTTGAAAATGCTGCCAAAACATTAGCCTAAACATATGGATTAGCAGAATCTCACAGCTGGTCTAGAGTGAGAAACCAGACGAATGGAGTGATAAATTTCAATAAAAATATGATCAAAGTAACTACTTTCAATGTATCTTTACACAGAATATTTGGAGCTCTGCTCTACTATTAAATTAAGGGTTGAATCAAGATGTTTAGTATTAAAGAACTGTCAGCTGCTACGAATGCATAAACTGTGGTGTTTAGCTGAACTCCTCTATTAGTGCCATAGGATTTATGGCTACTTTGCACAATCAAAAATGGTCTTTAACATTTAACTTTCAGGTATCCATTTGGTGCTGTTACTCTTTCTATTTCTACATATTTTGAAAAAACCATCACTTAACTGCCGAGTATCTCAAATGGTCTCCATACTGGAACCATTACTTTTTTTGTTATATTTGTAAAACTTCTCTCAAGCAAGATATTTTGGTTACGTTTCAGAATTACTGGCAGTGCAATTCACAGAGGTAGAGACTTTATGTCATACCAGCTTCTGGGGGGGTGGTTTTGGTGTTTGGGGGTTTTTTGTTTTGTTTTTTACAGCTTGATTTAGCCCCAACAACCTGGAAAGCTGAAAACTAACATAACATGCAGATGGGATCTGTTCCATTTGAAATGACAATTGTTCTAAATTCTGCCTTCTGATCAGTTTATCAATACCAATAAAGCTTATCCCATCTACAGAGATTGTGAGAAGCTTTGAACAGACACTGGCTTGTGGAATTACCAAAGAATTATAGATGAGCAAGAGCTAAAATCCCCTCAAAATACAGAGCAAGCAAGTTAGTTGCTCTGACCAGGCTGGAAAGTTGGGCAAAATTGGAAAGGAATGCTTACGTTTCCAAAAGCAAAGGTAAATCTTTTGTTATAAAGAGTAAACTTACAATACTGTTCCTTCCTCAAGAATCCAGGAGATGCCAATACTCTGCAAATAACATCTAAAATTTCTAGAGGTGCAATCCAAGTAGTAGGTAATTATAAGAACTGAAAATATTACTGACCAAGTGCTACACTAGAGCTGCCCTGAGTTTTGAGTTGGGAAGAAGTTTGCATGCCTTGTGGGGTGTTGGTTCTGCTCTCATCCATGCCTAGAGACAGATCCTTCCTAGGGACTTTAGCTGCTGTAGAGTCATCAGTCATGCCCATCTGCTTCTGTCTTCTGCGTTTCTTGCTCCACAGCTCATGGCAATCCTGCCACAAAGGAAGGCTGCAAAGAATGATTGGAGATAATCAGTTTTATCCTTATTTTTAATTTTCTTTTTAATCATACTGGTAAAACCACTTAAATTATACATAATGTAACTTCTGAAAGGTGAACCTACTGGAACTCAGAAATGCATCAGGACACATTCAAAAGCCAGCAAAATCTCAGACCTGCTTTTTCTGGCTGAAAACTCTTAACTGAGTGCCTCTTTCAGAAGCAAAAGTCCTCCTGGCAGAAAAGGGGGAAAAGTATCTTAAAATGAGAATTGTTTTCCTAATTATTTGTGCAGTTCAAAACTTCAAAATCAATGCTGCACAGCTGCTATGAAATACAACTTGCATACTACAAGATAACGAAATTATCAGTATGAAAGCATTTTCTTCAGGGTCCTTCTGTCTGCTTATAAAAGTACTGCTCAGTCATTAGGTCACAGATTTGTCCACAGTAACAGACATGGCTATCTAGTATTTACAGTTTACAGCTCAGACAACGAAGAAAGTAGGAAAAAAAAAATAAAAGGAAAAAGTTGCAGAAATAAGTATCACTTGTCACTAGCAAAGCTGGGATACCAAGAACAAGGGGATATCCTTTAAGACATATGAATGCAGAGGCAAAATTCTCCTTATAAACTTATCTGCCACCAATTCTGTTCTTCCATTACAGTTTCCTGCAGGCATCTCAATTCTGATTTCCTGAGGAACACAAAGACCCCCAGAAATACTGAGATGGGCAGTACAAATAGTGGTTTATGTTTTCCTATTACATATGAACTGTCTTAGCAATTCTGTCACCCAGGAACAAGGAAAAATTAGCTGACAAATGACAAGAGACACTGGAAAGGCAATTATGACAACTGTTTCCTTTAATGTCTCCCTCTACCTGTCAAGTATTTTCTGAAAAACAACTGGAAGCAAGAACTCATTGTGAGAAGTATCCTATAGTCCTTCCAATCAGCATATCACTTTATTTGCAATGAACAGCTGCTCCTTCCCAAAACAGAACTTCAGTCTCTCAAGAGAACAGTCGACACTTTCCTGTGCTGTGCCAGAAGTGAGTGTGGTTCCTCCTAATTTTTAAAAGGACACCAGTGACTAGCTTGTTTTGAATTCCCATCTATCAGCTTCTAGAATGGATGTATTACCACATCCCTGAAAAAAAAGATGATCTTCCTATTTGCTTACTTTAAAATGCACATAAAGCAACATGCTAAACCAGTGGTTCTGAAACTTCAGCCAACAGCTCGAGATTGCCAATTTCTGATTTTCACACAGTGATGCAGTCATATTCAGGCAATGAAACCTCTTTGGCTCATGTTTCAGGAACATTAGTAATGTTTGCCCAGAGAGGCTGTGGAGTCTCCCTCCCTGGAGATACTCAAAAACACCCTGGACACAATCCTATGCCATGTGCTCTGGGATAACCCTGCTGGGAGGGCTGGACCAGATGACACACTGTGGTCCCTGCCCACCTCACCCATTCTGTGATTCTGTAAAACAATCTTGCGTATGTAAGTTAAGCCTAGAAAGAATTTTAATAAAATTTTTATGTAAGAAGTCAGTACAGGCTGCCTTGAAAGTTCAGTTTACTCAACCAGTATCACAGATTCTATGTTCTGACAACTATGAGACCTACAGATTCACTAGTACCTTTTCATGGTTTTCCTCAGGACAGGCTCCAGTATGATTTCTACTGATTAAAATGACTGCAAAGTCACTGCAAAAATCCTACAGGACACTGCAATACATTTCCTCTAGAGAAACTGACAGGAACAACCCTGCACAGTTTCACTTTTCCTGCCTGTAAAACCAAGGCTCTCATCTGGCCCATGAAACAATTTACTGTATTTCACTTTAACTCTCAGACACCTGTGCAGAACTCTATAGCCAGTGTCATTCTATCATCAAAGAAAGCAATTCAGAGTCATGAAGGACCTCAAAATCCCTGGAAAAAGCAGACACTGATAAACTGACATAAAAGGGAAATTATGCTTTTTAAATACTAGGAACATTCCCTGAAGAGCATTTTCTTTAAAGGTAGTAACTCAGTAAGTAGTTCTAGGAATGACAAATCAACTCTGTTATCTGTTACATGAGTCACTGAGCTACACAAGCATTTTACTGCAGAATCACCTTTCAACAACTATATATGTCAACATTTCTGCCACCATCTCCTTTACTGAACTGCAATGAATTTACTGAAATCGGTGCATGTTCACATTTCCTAGAGGCCAGTAGCATTACCAGTGGAAATTACTTACTCTGGAGGAGGCATTTTAGATGGTTCCACATCTCGCAGAAACTCACACTGAAGAGCTTGCTCAGCTGTGCAGCGCTTGCTGGGATCCAGGGCAAGCATATAATCAAATAAATCTAATGCAGCTGGTGGGATACTACAAAAGTGCAAAACAGAGGAAAGTGTCATATCTTTATTTTGTATACACATCCGTGGAAAATTTTAATTAACACATCCCTTCCAAGATGATAATTAAGTCCTCAGGTAACTCATATACTAACAAAACACACCCACAACCTCAGCTTGATAATAAGAGGCAGAAATAAACTTTACCTTTTACTGCCTGTGCTATTCTATAACCCAAGCTTTCTTTGCTTTGTGTTGTTTCATTGCTTGAAACCTTGTCCTCACAAAAAGACACACCCACACTTTCAAGCCAAGACTATATTGTTACTCTATATTTTGGAATTTACCGCCAGGGAGTTGGACTTTTGACTTCACAGACAATAACTCTACAGCTTCAAAGGTATTATTAGTCTCATTAGTATGAACAGGATGATGCATTTCTCTTGAAGCCCACTGTACCTGAAGGAGGGGAAAACCCCTTTAAAATAAGCTTACAGCTCTTTTCCACACCTTTCACTTGTGATGTATGCACAAAACTAGTCCAATGGTAGTATTTTAGAACATACGGTTCAGGTAACTCCTCTGTGTTGAGTGAGTTTACGACCCAAAAAACTGTAACATTAACCAGACTACATATTTAGCTGTAGCCAGTTTTACCAATAAAAAACAATTAAGTACTCTGAGCTGTTCTTTGAACAGGGCAACAAGCAGGTGTACCAAACAAACATTTCCTTAGGTAAAAGTTGACAGGTGGCTGAAATTTTAGGGCCTTCTTTTCTCTTCTTGATGCTCTTATTAAATAAGGGTTAATACAAGCTCTGTGGGTACCACAGGAAGGACAAGAACCTAAAGCCATTTTTCTCTACACTTGATCTGTGCTTGTTCTCCAGAAAATACTGAAGTTCATGAAGTCTCCAGGAGAACTTCATGCTATTACAGTTGACTAAACTAATTCTTCATCCTTACAAAGCAAACTCTTCTCTCAGCTTTCGACGATACTGCTTCTTTGGTTTCATTGTGTTGAAATAAGCTAATTTTATAACATCAGGCCACACTGCTGGACAAGGACTTCCGCAAATTCGGCTGTACCAAAAAGAAGGGAAAAAAGGGTATGAGATCCAAAGCCACAAGTGAGCACAGCTGTTATTTTTATTCTTGCAAGTACAGTGAAAACAAAAATAATTTTCAATTTTCATGTTCAGGTTATTTTTAGCTGAAATTTCTCCACTGTCAAATGCCCAACACCATTAAATAATGGTGAATTGTCTACAAAGAGCAATCACCCCACACAGACTAAACTTACTGTTTCTGCCTCAGTCCAGCCCACACATCCTCTACATGAGTGTTTTGAAAAAGTTAACCAACTACATAAGTATCTGACTAGAAGAACTGGACAGACAACATTTAGAGTAACTTTTATGTCCTTAGCTCCCAACCCCACTGAAGAAAGATATACCAAATAGATGAAAAAGTAGTTTTCACTGAGAATTTACTTAATGCTGAAGACATAAGGGAAAAAACCCAAGCAATTCAGTAAGTCCTAAAGACAGAAACCACTAGAAAACCTCTGTATTTTTACTTCAGTTATGAGTTTTATGTCTCAAGCCTCATCTACATCCACAAATGGAGCTGCCCATACTCTTATGCCCCACATTCCATCCCCATCCTTTTTTCCAACCAAGGATGGCTGTTGATCAACACCACACTTCTGAGCAGAAAAACTAGTCAGGTATTTCCATATATGCAAGGTTTCAAATTCTGATGCAGGCAGTCATAAAAGGACATTTTGCAAATACATTTCCCTAGTTCAGTCCTCCTTTTTACAGGATTTAAATGGTTAGTGTAAAAGGCCTAATGATCTATTCATCATGCCCCAGGTGCTATGCAAACCAATCTGATTTTACACTGGCTGGGGTTGTAATTTTCAGGAGGGAGAACAAAAATAATAAATCTCTTATTATCAGAATGTCTTTCAGCTCTATCTTTGATAAAATTTGAAAAGATAAATGTAGAAATGTTGACTGCAACATCATCACAGCAGAGATATTAATAAAACTGATATATTATGTTTAAACAGCAAAAAACGCATAGCATTAGTGAAGATGAGAAATGAGCTACAAATAGAAGCTTCCAGCAGGACATCACAAAGTTTTAGAGTTTTGAACTAGAGATAAAACACAAAGAAAGAAAAACTTCGAATTACTCATTCTCGTGCACTTCAATGCCATCTAGTGCCCAAAAACAAAAATTCCCAAACTCATGAGTTTAATTCTTCTTATGCCAAAAATGACTACTGATTGGCTGTGCACCTCCTAAAATCTCCATTTTTTAGGCCAGCTAATAACACATTACACAGAAACGTGCTACTGTTCAATCTGTTTTGAAAAACATCTCAATATACAACTTTGTAGTATTTTTATGAAGTTAATTTGACCATTTACTGTTCACTTTCTGTCAGTTCTGTAGGACTCACACTCCTTTCCCTTTGTTTCTAGGAAGAGCACTTCTCCTTATTTACAACGTCAATTCTGATAACAGAATTAAGAGCATTTTGCTTGCTGAATAACGGGAATGAAGAAGATGCTCTGGTTGCATTGAATTAAATACTTATCTTTCTAGGATTTATTGAGAACAAGGAAAGGCAGAATTTTTATCTCCACCAAATGTCTGGCAATTTGTAAGCAAACAGAAATATACCCGAAAAAGTAATAAAGCCCAGGTGTGTACATGGTAGGCTTGAAACAAGAACTCATGGCCAGCAGCATGCCAAATACCTGTTCCACCCAAATCCCACTTGTCCTTATTATTGTCCACGTTCTCATCTTGATTTGCTGCAAGCAAGTTGTAATATCATCTTAAAAATTATAGGCATTCTGATTACTCTCTCTTTACAGTTTCAGTAATAGGCAACTCCAGCTACTCCACAAAAACGCATCTTACTCATCAGCTGTACATTGCTAGGAACAGAAAACACTCAAAAAGAAACCTTCATGTCTGTGCCAAAGTCACTTGTGTTACATGCCCCTCAAAACCTCTAACATCTCACTTGGGGCAGTAACTGAGCACTTGTAAGTATTTGCGGTGCACTATCTCAGATTTTAACACTAATAAAAGAAACCTGTCAGTTTATGAGTGCTTGCTAGTTACCTTATGAGTTCCAGTTGAGCAAGTTCTTGATTTGCTTGAAATATTGGCTTTTTTGTAAAAAGTTCTCCCAGGATACAGCTGTAAAACAGTTTTGCAAAATTCCATCATTATGGCTCTCAGTACAGATTGACAGACACTTTAAGATTTATTTTTGGCTTGTTTTTATCCTTGCTATGCTTCTATCCAAACTCTTACCCACAGCTCCAGACATCAATAGCTGGTGTGTATCTTTCTTCCCCAAGGAGAAGCTCAGGAGGCCGATACCATAACGTAATAACTTTGTTGGTATATGGTCGGCTGTTGGAAGGAGGAAAAAGAGAAGACTATGATTTTAGTACGATCACACTTCTGAAAAAATTGATACCTTAAGGATTTTACTTCTGTGATGCTGTTTAAGAACAGTACAATCTTTCACTCTTTTAATTTTAGTCCTGCAAAGCTGTAACTGCACAAAAGCAAACACAACTGCCTAATGAAGGCTACAAAAAGTCAGATTGAAGATATAAATAATAACCACACAGCCACCTTGATGCTATGTGAATTGTGCATCTCTGTGATTATTTAGAAAGTGATACTGTATATTTATGACATTGCTAGTCATTTCAGGAGCAGGACCTGCTTAGATAAAACCAGTACCTTCCACGGAACTACTGGCTATTACCATACTGAATATAGGACCTCTACAAGCACTTTAAAAATAAGAGAAAAAGCCACTTTTCCCTCTTTATGCATGAGCAAAAGAGATAAAAGCCTTTTTCTGGAACTACATCATTCACCAATTTTGACTTCAAAGCCCAGAATGCTTCTGGTATCTTCCTATAGTTCACAACTTCTTCAATTCTCCACAGCTCTAACCAGAAATTTTGGTGACTGTGAACAATCCCTTCCATCCTCCCTCTAAAGCAAAGATTTCTACTAATGCAGACACACGTTTTTTTTGTGCACAGGCTGAACTACAGCATCAACAGTTCAGTGGAAAGCAAGTACCAACACTAGGTAACTCCAAACAGAGTAACATTAAGTATGGACAATCATAGAATGAAGCCTAACAAGCTCTTATGGCATTCTCAGTAGTACAGGTATCATTTCTGTAAAATCATCTGAATCCTTTCATTAACACACATAACTCCAATTCCTTTTTAAACAATAGCATGTTTTTGGAAACAATCCCATAATTTATCATATTTATCTCTGAAGGAAGCATTCCTCTACGAAAAGTTTACATGGTATGGACTATCTCTACAAATACACTGCTCATCTGTATTAGTATATGGTGGTTTTTATTTGAACAGTTGTCTTGTCATGCAATCTGTCATACCTCCTACTCCAAACACATTAAACCTACCAGAATAGCATTAAAAGGAGCACAACTACAACAGCCAAGCTGAATTTACTTAAATTTTTATTTCCTCCCCATCCTACTAAGTTCTGTACCCTTTCAAACAGTATTAAATTCTAAACAACAGTAAACCAAACACAAAGTACATGAATTAAAAACAGCAGCTATTATACACTCGTTGATATACATTCATTACATCTGTTACTTCAGGTCAGAAGGAAAATGAATGACAGAATAACTGCCCAAAATCTACTGAGATTTGAATTATTCTCCCATGTTCAACCAGCAATTCTATCAGATAGCTTAATTAAATCTTAATCTTGGTTTCCTTTATGCATAATGGCATAATAGTGTTGTTGTTTCATGTAAAGTAAAATGGGTTATTGGCATTATAATGACACTGAACCTCTAAACTTTAATGAACAGTGAGTTTTAAAAACAAAATTCAAATTAATTTAAAAACAGACATTAAAAATCCCAAGCAAAACATGGCAAACCAGAGGGCAAAAAAAACCCAAAACATTAGGCCAGTTTGGTGCATGTTAAAACACAAAGGTAGGATAACATCCTTTTATTATTCAGTACATTCAAACCAAAAAATAATTAGCTAGCAGATGCTTAAGATTATTTCACTTTATACTAGGTATAATATGCATACTATGTATGCATAATATGTATACTACGTATAATACTCAACATTTTTCATAACTGTACTTAAGCATATTTTCCTGAAATAAGAGTTCCGAGACAACAGCTCAGTGAAACTAATGCTAACACATTTATCAACAACCTAAGAGCTGTGTAGAAAACAATGAACCCATAAAGCTAGCATTATGGATATTACTTCCCAAATCAGACATGCAGAAATCAAAGTAAGCTCATGTATCCAACCACCTCATGGACATACTACTGTAGTGAACATTCAGCCTGGATTTTGAAGTCAGTTCCACATGACAAATACTACATTACAAAGTAAGTAGTAAAGTCCTTAATCATAAAAAACTGTGCGCCTGTTTCCTGGAGTATGAGCATAAGGAAGCCAAGAACAACAGAAGCACAAGTCACAAGACGTTTCAGAATAACTTTTATTTAAACTTGTAAATCTGTTTCCAGCAGATTCAACAGCACTAACTGCCTAAAGAATACAATGAACTTCTTGAAATGTAAAGTTAAATCTCACACAAAAATAATGCTTATTGAATAGGAACTGTATGATACTTTGTGTCAGCAAAAAGAAAAAAAAATTGCTTTCCCTAAAAAACATCTTTGGTATGACAACAGAAGAAATATACCTCAGGTTTAGAGGACCAGAAACTTCAGAGTGTAACTTAATTTCCAATCAATATATGGCCAGTCTCTACCATTATTCATCCAGAACATCTGGAAAAGCAATACACTTGCACAAAGAGACTTTTGTGGGTTTATGCAGTGTAAGACAACATGTATTTCTTTCACTTTCCTAAGCAATTACTCGTATTACAGTACAGTAACATTTCCTCTAAACAAAACAGTCTTCTATCTCTCATAATAGTTATGCAAAAAGATTAAACTTCTGAATGCTTTTTCACAGTATAATTGTATCTTACCTTTCTTCTGAGTTGTACAGCCGAGCAAGCCCAAAATCTGCAAGCTTTATCTGCCCTCTGGAGGAAAAAGCAAAGAATTATTTAGTGGTTAATCCTGTCAAGCTTTCTTCCCCCAAAATCAGGTAAAGTTTAACATGAAACAGCTGCAGCTGATCTTCACCAAGCCAGATTAATGAAGAGACAATGTTTTGCTATCTCTGCATCTCTTCAGTAAACAGACTTATTGAATAGCAAAGACAAGTAAGCAAAATCAGGTATGCTTATCAAATGGCACTTACACTACTGGATGTTAATCAAAATTCAGGTCTATACCACAAAATACTCCAGCCAGTAACTACAGGAAAAAACTGAGGGAAGAAACGGCTGTTTTCTCAGGCCTTACTGCTAGCATGAGAATTTGTACAGCAAACAACTATCAGCAGTCATACTTCCTTCTAGGAAGCCATCAAAGTCCCGTTCTGTGCTTGTACGTTTTGGATACAGCCTTTACATCAGGGTGACCAACCAGATAAGGGCTTCTATTTTTGTCAGCAGCCAACTTGCTGAATGACACAACCCCTAACCCATTCCTGAGTTTTTCCATATATGAGGGAAAGAGTAGAAGATACAAAGCTCTTGCCTGGCAGTTCCCACAGCTAAAAGGCAGTGCTATATGACCAGAAACTCCCACTATTTGTAATGTCTGGATGATTCAAACAGAAACCTGCAAGCTTTTGTAATACATGAAATGAATGCTGGACTGTTATATGTGGTTTTCTCTTTCTGTACTGATAAATTTTCTAACTCCCATCACTTTACAACACGTTATTTTACCAAATTATGGCAAGATTTGCTGCTAGCATGACCATTTTGTGGTAACAGCATGTGCATGACCATTTTGTGGTGATAAAATATACAGGTCACAGATTCCATCCACTTTTCTCCTAAGACCTTTACTCTGATTTCTTGAAGAACACCATAAACAAAGAAATGTTCCCCTCAAATTTACATGCTTATTCCTGAGAATGTATTGGTAGACAATAAATGTATTTGCTCAAAAGTTCATTGAAGTTGCCTAGGTAAAAGATACATAATCCACATGTTTGGCTTCAGGCTGTAACTGGCAATAAGATTTTTGAAACACTGGTTAAAATGATTCAGATCTACTATCACGCTTTTCTGCTATTGGTGGGAAAAAATCTAAGGATGCTCAGACACTATCCTAGGGCAAAAAAAACCAACTCTGTAACCTGGATTGGAGAGCACAGTAAAATAACACACTCCTCCTCTACCATAAGGCACTCGTCTCCACAGTCAGGTTACACACCCAGCTTCTGAGCTCCCAAAGATGCTCACAGAAACATAAACCCTGCAGATTAACAGGTAATGAAATTAAGTGTGTGGGCACACTGAGTAATGGGGAGAAACATGCACATGCGTTTAAGAATCTGTATCATAATCTGGCAAGGCTGCAGTAGGATACAGATATGAAAGCAGTCTGGTGTTAGTTCACTCTAAGGAAAAAAGGAGGAAGAAATAGAAAATTTAATTTGGAGAAAGCTGGGAGAAAAATAGGCCTATCAAAATAGACCCTTGATCCATTCTGCCCAGTATTTCATCTTCAACAGCAGCAGTAGATTTTTAGGGAGACCATGTGAACCCACTCCCTTTGGTGCTCATCTTCCTCATACTGAACCATGACCCACAATCATTGTGTTAAGGATGCTAAAACAGGGATCCCTGTCCATTCCCATTAGCAGGTGTTAATGACCCTATCCTTGAATGTGTCTCATCTTTTCTGAAATTCCTGACACTACCCAGAAAACTTCCTGTGACAAAAAAATCCCAGAATCTGACTACCTGCTGACTACCTACTATACCCCTTTTTCTGTTATAAAGCTTGCTCTTCTGTTGCTCCCTGAACTTAGTACTCCAAGTTATGATGCTCAACAGTTGGTAATGAAGTCATCCACTATCTTTACACTGGCTTTTTATTTGTTGCTGCTGCACACTGAAAACACCACACTTACTAATAGGATTTGCAATTGCCATGTGTTAAAAGTAGTAAGAAATAAATTATTCTCCCCCTTTGATTATAGCAATAACTGCAAGTTAAGGCATGTTGGAACATGCCTGATCAAATACGCTTTTAAAGCATTATCCTGACTGATGATAAGGACCTCAGAACTGTCATGAAGAACCAGCCTAGCCACACTTCGATCTTGAAATGAGAAGGCAGAAAGAATACACATCAAACACTTATATCCTACAATTCTGTTTTAATGTATTTGAACTCAGATAATTTCCCCCCAGTACTCTGACTTAGCAGGATTAAAATTGAGTCTTCTCTTTTAACATAGATTAAGTTTAATACACAGCTGCAGGCCCCAGTGTTAAGCAGGAACACTACTGGATTAGTATTTTGCAATTGATTTTAAAGAAACTAGGCAATTTAGAAAATAAGTTTTGCTAATGACTACAATCAGGCAAACTGGGAAGACTGAAAGAACAATTTAAGGATGTTGTTAACATACAATTTTTGTTACATACTTTTAAGTAATATCCATACCTATTATTTAGTAGAATATTTGAACATTTGATATCTCTGTGCAAAAAGTTCTTCTTGTGGCAATAGGCCAAGCCCTCCATCAGCTGTCTCATAAAAGATTTAATATGATTTTCATTAAAATGAACCAAACCAGATTCCAGCAGTCCCATCAAGTCATGGTCCATATATTCAAATACCAGGTAAAATGCACCTACGAAAAGAAAGGAAAAGGGTAGGAAAAACACAGATAGAAAAACTGATTTAACAGCAGTCCAAAGCATTGCTGCTGCCTACTTTTTAAAATCAGAAGCATTTTTCATACAACTGCTTAGATCTTCTGCAGTATTTATAGCTGTATCTCATGTCCAATGAAATACAGTACAGTAAAAAGTTTTAATAAATTGTTAATCCATATAAACAATTATACTAGTCAAACATTTGCAAAAAGAAAAATAACATTACCACATGGTGCTTTAGTAGATGAATATGTGTTCTCCCTACAGCTCTCAATCTCCATCCATTTTATTTCAAGAAAAATTAACTGTGTTAATACTAAGTTTAGAGAGAAATCTAGGAATAAAATATATACTAGCATTATTGTGCATTATTGTTCATCTGTCATGACTCGGTGATTAATTTTTTTAAAGATTTCTGTGCAACTGGGTCAGAAATAAGCTTGCCCTTCTCATACTAAAAAAACCTATTAGACAGGATAAAATGAGAAAGCAGAACTAACCTACTAGTAGCAGCAGCTCTGCAAAGACCAACTTTATATTTTAAGTTGTCACATGCATACGTTAAGCACAAGAGAATCTGCTCTTATCTCACATCAGCCTGTATAATTCTACCAATAAAGTTATTAAAGTCAAGACTCTTTGATACATATAAGCACTCAGAAGAAAAGTGTTGAGTGATTCGGAAGTACAAATAACCAATTTCCAACACAACCATTCCCAGTACAATCTACTTTTTAGTACTTCATTCTTTCTCTTCTTCACCCTGGGACACACAGAACAGTGCAGCCCCTGCAGAGCAAAGGAAGCAATGCAGAAACCCCATTCAAGGAGGTCTTTCTACCTTGCATTTCCAAAATCTCCTTAAATCTACCACTACAAATAGCTTCTGCCCAACAAGAACTCATTACACGTTCTTGTTCCTAAAAAGAGTTTCAACTCAGAAGCTAGTGAAAGTATTGGTGCAATAATGTGAAGTCAGCTTGATAAAAATTGTACACATACACAGCCACATTCTAGTGAACTGACCCCTTTCTTTGTTTAGTAGCTGAAAAGGGAAAAAAGGAATGCTAGGTCCATCTGGTATTCAGGAAGAAGGTTATTCATACAATAAGTGTTAAACTTGTAATAACTATCAGCATACATCAGCTAGAGAGTTCATTGTTTTTTACTTAGGTCCTTTTGTCCTGTTGTATATTATACAGAGGAAGCAAAATATTCATCATAAAATACCCCTGCTGTTGTGTACAGAGGCAGTGGAACAGGAGGTGAATCAAACAGGTACAACACAATCCCATCCATCAGTTCACAAGGAGAGAGGAAAGTATTAAGAGCTATGAATAATCAAGTCTGTGTTACTATTCACATAACTGAGTCTACCAATCCAGTTCAACGTGGCTCAAAAGCACAGAGGCTCCTAATTTTGGTCTTTTCAAATTAGATAGCTGACAATCTGCTGTTAGAGCTACTTCAATGATGACTGGAGTATGAACCATGACATATTTTAAAAAGCCTCAAAACAAAACACCTGTTATTAGTGCTGCAGTGTCAGAATAACCTAGATATGCCCTTCAGAGGACAGAACTGAATGAACACCAGTCAATCTTGGTACCTTCCTGCTCTGGAATACAAGAGAAAGTTAACTCTGTCATGGCAGTTGGCTGCATGTGTGTATATGACAAGGAGAAAGATTAACTGTACAACTGTTTAGTGAGGACAGCTGAACAGAAACCTCTTGTTTATATGCAAAGCAGGTTCCATGCCTTGAGCAATTTCCTGCTCTGTCACTAACTCCCAAGATTTCTTCACTGCTATTTATAACCAGCAATCACATTGGTACTCTCATGCAAGAAGGAAAGTTGACAAAAACACAGAAGATTCACAATGTAGAGTAGCACCTGGCAGGTGACATCTGATTATTTACATTCTCTGCAACTCTTATTAAGAAACATACATTAAAACAGGATAAATACTGAATATTCCTTCGAGATCAAGAGCAAATGTACAGATTCATTACATTTGTGCATTCTTGCCTATTTCCTAACTACACATTATTAAAATATGTTTGAAAAACGTGTAATCATCTTCAGTATGAGAAAATAAGAAAATTAGTCTATTGACCTTGGCAATCTTACCATTCAAGCCCTGATTTTCAGTATTACTCAAGCTATATTTAGAAGGGACTGTAGCTGCAAAAAAGTTATCAAACTGAAACAGAACTCGTGTTAATTTATTCCTAGACAAACGTGGTGCCCTTTTCTGATAGAGCTCTGCAGTTTCTGCCAACAAAATTGCTACATTATTCCACCTGATCATTTCAAGTCTTTATCGCTTTTCTTCACATTGGAGGATTTGATCCTCCATAAGGGAAAGCAGCTAGTCATTCAGGAATAAGGAAGCAGTCATGGAAAACATCACAACTGAACTATGTATAGGCAGAAGTGTGTTACTACAGCTTAGTCTGAGTTCAAGTTCACAGCATGCCTATTCTGGCAAAACAAATGCCACACAAATAACCACTTCTCACAGAAAGGAAAACATAACAGAAGAAATAATAGTTTCTTCTTTTAAGAGGGCAAAACAGTTTGTAACTCGGAGGTTACATTTTAAAACGTTTTACTTGATGATAGCTTTGCCCAGTCCTCATTTTGGGAAGCAGTAATTGTAACACCTAAAGCCCTCTCACAATAAAGTGCACGCAATTCAAATGAACTCAGAATTACTTACGGGACTTTAAAGTTCCTCATCTTACTGCTGCTGTGTTAAAGACCTGCACTTCCCACCTGTGGGGTGGCAGAAGTCCACAGTCCATTACCACACACTGCAACAAAGCGCTAACAGAGGGGTTGTGTCCTGGGTGGCCCATTTCCTTCACTAACACCATGAAGCTCATCTACTTTCCTTCATCTACTGAGATAAACAGAAATCTTAACAGCACTACATGTTGACAGAGCAGCAACTGGAACAGCTGAACAGCAGGAACACTGCCTATTTCTGAATATGGGATAAAAGAGCAGCTGAATCTATTAGGGAGGTTGTGGTAGGGTGACTTTTGCTGCTCGTATCCCCAATCGTCTGCTCTGTTTGTGCTGTATATTCAGTTCTATACCTTTAAAACTTGTTCTGGGAGCGAAGGGGGAGAAAGCAGCAGCGCGCAGTTTGTTTTGAGAAACGGCCTGACTCCCCCACGTTTGCTCTCCGGCGTTCGTTCTGAGGCACGGACAGCGGTGGGACAGAGATCTCCTGTGCTTTTAGTTAGTTTAGCTAGCTAGGGCAGAGAAGACTCCCTGGACCTTTTTTTTTCCTTCCTTTTTTTCCTTGGGACTGTTTAAATCTGCTCTGGACCGACAAACCCAGAGGAGCAGCGAGGGCTGGCACCTGCGGCCTGCCGGGCCTGGAGCTGCGGAGGGAGCAGAGCTGGTGAGAGACTGAGGGAGCTGAGCTACACCCACGGCAAGGACTGTCTCTGTTTGCCATCTCTCTGCAGAGCAGCCAGAGGTTTTATTGTTTCATATTATTAATTCTTTGCATTTGTGATAATTTTGTTTGTTAAATAAATAGTTTTTTCCACCTTTCTCTAAGGAAGTTCTTTTCCTGGACCGGCTGGGGGGAGGGGCCGTTTGGGTTTGCTTTTCAGAGGAACCCCTTCGGAGGTTCCCTCTCAATTTTGCCCTAAACCAGGACAGAGGTGCACAATAAATAAAGGAGATTCAAATGGATGGAAATAATCTTACTCTTTTTGATTGCACTTGGAAAATGCACCTTTCTGACCATTTTGTCAGTTAAGACTGATTTGGTTCAGCAAATGAGGTACGAATTTAGAATAATTAAAGGATTAACACATCTCCTCCTCTTGGTCATAAGTTTCAGGTCATGGAGCTCTAAAAGCAGCACTTTC
Source organism: Phylloscopus trochilus trochilus (assembly GCA_016584745.2). Lineage (NCBI taxonomy): Eukaryota > Metazoa > Chordata > Aves > Passeriformes > Phylloscopidae > Phylloscopus > Phylloscopus trochilus. The sequence goes on along the minus strand of WQNJ02000546.1, from coordinate 53,109,723 downwards.
TTAACACAAAATGGGCTTGGGTATAATGCAGTAAAGGTTTGCATACAAGAGAGGTAACTCAACAAATCATGGCACTAATGATCTGCCATAAACAGTGGATTTTCTGAGAGATAAAAAAATCCTAATAAAACATACTTTGCATTTTTGTGACACAGGCAGGCTCTGGACTTCTTTGGATTGCATTCAAATCACACAGACCCAACAAAACAGGACACCACTTGTTCCCAAAGATACAAGTGCTTCAGACTGGGAGGGGAGGGTGGTGGTACAGGGGAGAATGATCCAAAAGCCTCCATAAATGATGGCTTTTAAGCAATTATTTTCCAAATGTAATTCATAGGAAAGGTATTCAGTGTTTCTCAAAATATGTGATTAGAGATCTGAGGAACCGGGAGACCAGAAATGTCTTACTACATGCAAATTTAAATTCAATTCTAGTATAAATACATTAGAATAGTATCTTGAAATACAGAAATGCTTTAGAGAAACCCCAGAATTCCTGCCTCGTTCAGTTCATAGTACGTACAACGCTGAGTTGTGAAACAGGTTTTCAGCATTTGTTCTGTACTCAGTTTTCAAAATGAGACTTCATCATATTTTCATTTTGCTGTTATAGCCTTTTCCAGCTTTTTCTATGCAAAACATAGATTATTCTTACCTTTGATTGATTAAATATAATTAGATTACATTTACTATTTTATTTCCTTAACATTTCTCTTCCAACACTCATGATATACCACTCCAAGAGCTTTAAGTAGGATTTGATCAACCAGAATTTGAAAACAAAAGAAGAAATTATCCACCAATTCCTTGAATTCCTTACACTTAAACTCCTTAAAGTTCCTTTAACAGACATTCATCACACTCAGGTTGTATTAATCTATTTTCTAACTTCCAGAACAACAAATATAGCCATAGCTACTGAATTAATCACCTTTAGACTAAAGAAAACACTGCTGCTATACAATTTTTTTACATTTTCACCCAATATTAAGTTTCTATTTAATGACAGTGTTATTCTCCCCTTTCAAGTTCAATTGCATTTTCCTCTTGCAGGAACTCCACATGTGTTCTGAAATAGGTATACAAGCCAAGGGCATACAGAAGCCCTGGGAGTACATACTCTTCTTGTAATACAGGGAAACAAAACAACCACCAACAAAACCCAAACAACTAAACCAAAACCAAAAACTTAAAGCAGACAAACAAAAATCTTTGATTAATAATCAGAGATTTTTCTCATTTTGACATAGAACAAGTTGAAAAGCCACACAGGTCTGCACTCACTTCAGGCCAAAGCCCAATACAGCATACATAAATAGGAAGCACTATCCAAACAGTCACACTATTCCTGATAATTCTAGCATAAAAACTGTTTGGGTAAGTTTCTACCAGCTATTTTGGAAGCAGCAAGGCAAGCTACAAAGCATTAGAAGTTTCTGAAATTCGGATCTCTGCTTTTACTCAACTTCCTACAAAACACAGACAAAACTAGCTACCATGTAACATTGACTACATGACTGCTCTAACAGACTCCTTCCAAAACACAAGGTTTCAGAGTAAGTACTTCTTGACAGCTGTGAGAAAGTAACCTGTCAGTCATATTACAATGTACTGCGGAGTCAGCGTCCTCCTGCACTACAGTACTGTCCATATAAACACCATCTCCATGCCTAAAAAATTTGCTGATTTTTACTGCAAATCAATTCAAAATGTAATCTGAAGTAAACTTAGATCTTAAAACTTATTACACAAACACACATAAATAAACAGGTAATTCGCACACACACACACACCCAGAAAAAAAAACCTAAATTGCAATGATCTTTTATTATTGGTCTCCATGCCAAGTTTTACATCCTCCCTTAGGTTAGCAAAAACCTATCCCAGTCAAAAGGAGGAAGGGATGTCAGGCAGTACACTGTGTTTACATTCACAGCAACAAAAGCTAAGTCAGGCACTTACCATTTGTTTAGTAAAAAGAGATCATGTCAATCTTTAGCTAGACTCTTGAGCATTTGCAAACATCTCCTAGCTGTTAGAAGCAACTGAGAACTGAAGAACCATCTCAAGTGCCCAAAGTAAAAACATACATACTGAAGTCATATAAATGATGCACTTGCAAAGGAAAAAAACCTGACAACAGCCCAGAGTGAGAAGGACATTTTCCTGATAATTCATTTTATAACTGAGGTGGTGGCTCTACACACAAAAGACCGAATACAACCTCAGTCATGAGTTCCCATCATTAAATTTGGGTGTTCATCTATCTCCCTCTTGAATGATAGGTAGGTGAGAAAAGCTTACACAAGAAACTTATAAAATGGGTACTCCTTGTGGCCACACCCAACATATATGTTTTATCTGTCAGGATTGTGCCTGAGAATCAAGATGTTACATTACTAATTAGTAAGCAGTAATGCCACTCTCCAACTTTATCATCAAGCACATCTCATGCATAATGAAGACTGTAAAAAGAAAAACTTCTGATCTTCAGCATACAGACCCATGCATCACCTCATTATCACCCACTCTGTTTTGTATATGCCCAATCTACACAAACAATCAATGATGCCTAAGGTGCTGACTTCCACTGATGGAGGGAAATGCCCTTACAAAATTTGTAACACACTGCTCCACAGTGTTACAATTCTTCTTCTAATAGTAGAGAAAAAATAAACCCAAATCTATCAAAGTTGTTCATGTCTTTAAATGTATAGTCCAAGCTGCCGAGAATAAAACACAGATATAATTTCTTCCATTTTCTTTGAAAATAAAAAGATGTTGAAAATATTGAGACAGGCTTTACCATGGGGAACCAAGTTATCTTCTCTCTTCCAAACTTTTGAGTGTGTTATTTAAAAACAACACATAACGCAGCTGAAAATATCTGGATAAAGTTGTGCAAGCTATGCTATTGCTGGCTTGCAGTCCAATGTTACTAACCAAATAAATATCCTTAAATCAAGTACTGTAAAGTGGGCCCAACACTTACATTATTGTCAGAAAACTGAATGTACTGCATATTCAGCTACTGAGATCCAAACAAAAAAACCCCACACTGCCTCGAGTGAAAAAGCAGATGAGTACTATGTCAGGATATGATACACAGCCTTAGAAACAAAATTTAATTTACTCATACTAACTAGAAAAAATATGTGATAGCAAAAATGTTCTCATTCCCTATTCTTCTAAGTGGGACATCAGCAGCATTTTCCAAATCATATTTCAAAGCTATGGTAAACATGTAACATACATTAAGCATAAGCATGTTGATCATATAGGCAAAACACCCTGCTTTTACTGTAAGCTCTGCCTGTTGTAAGATACCACTACCACTTCTCTAATGGCTCCTTGTTAGGCAGCCTACTTTTGCATTTCCAACACTTTAGTGTGAAAATGACCAAACTTCTTCCCACTTGCATTTGTTCCCTGCACAGACTACAATTTGGCCACAACTCAGCTATGAATCCCTATCTTACAATGAACTATTCATTGTAGAAATACTGAATACAGTGCCTGAAAAAAACCACAACTTCCATCTTTTCACAGAGAAGTTGTAACCGAAGTCTCATAATCCTGCTAATGTTTTCAAGAAACTATCAGAATTTACTTAACTATCAGAAACTAATTCTATTCTAGCATCTCCATAGCAGCCCCTGGTCTTGTAAATTTTCAGAAAATGTACTTGTTTTAATATGCTGTTAAGTAAGAACAAGAAATTAAATCTGAAGTAATATCAAAAGCACAAATACAGACTTGGACAAAAAAAATCCATTTAAAATTAATGAGACAGTTTGAAGTACAAAAAACAATTTACTACTCAATTCTAAACATGGCACTAAACAGAAAGAAGGAAAATTCATTCATGAGTCATTATGTTTTAAGTCAAGACTCAGTGTGGTCTCATTAGCCAAGTAGGTTAGACCTAATTAAAACTTAGTTCAAGATTCACATACAAAGACTAAACTGGTTGTTGCAGACTGTCAGGATTTTGAGTAAAGCCTGACCACTGAACCTGCACAACTCTTGAGAAACTCTTGCTAGATACTTCCCACTTTTAAGTGTGTCAGTGCTGTATACACTTCAAAAGATGCTAGGGAAAAAAATCCTAATTCCTGCTTCATATCCACCTTCTGAATCATCACATCACCTGGTATTTCAGCTGGCCATGCAGTTACAGCATTTTCTACCTGCACTGCTGCTGGGCATGCTCTATAGACTCAGGGAGGAAGAGCAGGGAAGAAGGACAGGTACCACATTCTAAACACTCTCCTAAAGCCAAACAATGTAACAAATTGCCCACAGGACACTAAAGTACCTTCAAAGTGATAGGTTTGTAACACTTAGACTTGAAATGCATCCAGTAGCAAAATACTACTCCAATATCAAAAGCAACAACACTGCATGATTTTCACTCTGTTTGCTTGAATCTCTAGACTAAGGAGGTTGAAGCAATTCAAACAAGACTTAAAACTAAAGCAACCAAGAGTAGAAATCTGCATGCCTTCTCTTTGGGGAAAAACACTACCACTATACAAGTCTTGCTTTTCATTTTTTTAATTTACTCTTCTTCTAGCCCACAAAACACACATGCTTAAACATTAAAAAATTAACTGAAGAATGATTCAAATAAAACCAAGGCCTAAAACGAAAAGCGTCTCTTCAGCATTCAGCCTACTATACTATAAATGGCATGAGAAAGTACTAAAAAAATAAAAGGTTAAAAAAAGCTCACAGTTAAGAGCTTCCTATTACTACTGGTGTCAAGGAGTCAAACATCTGTTTCTTGCAAAACTACAATTAAGCAATACATTTTTTATCCCACAAAATAGTTCCAGAAAATGTTTCTATAGGCAAAATGCATAGCTGAGTTAAATAAACAACTGCTTATAGTATTTAAATCAAAATTAAAATGCCTTGTCAAGCATCACAATTTGCAAACATATTTTTAATGAAGTGTAACTTCAAATCGAGCATAGCAGACTATCACACTGAGAACAGGTCCAGAAAGAGCAACCCCTGTTAGCATGCATACCTTTGTCCTTCTTAAAGTCCAAAGCATCTTCCTTGTCTGTCACTATTTCCTTCATGTTGATAATACTTTGATGATTAAGCTGTCGAAGAATCTTAATCTCTCGAATAGCTGTAATTGGAAACCCTTCCTTTTCATTATCCAGGCGTACTTTCTTCAGTGCTACCATTTCCCCTAAGAGAAAATTTAAATAAAATCCACTAAGATTAGCAACCAAATCATGGGATTTAGTATTGATTTGTATGTTTGTTATTTAAAACCCTGATGCTTATACCAAGGACTATGGTGAACAGAAACCAGTATCATATACAGAAGCAAAACTACAAATGAGAATTTTCAGCTGCACACTATAAGGGCTATCCTTCTCCTGCACAACTCACTCACATACCCTGATATTCCATACCATGTCCACCACTAAAGAGTGATGATCACCAGCAGCAGCTTTAGAGACAGAGGCCTGTGACTGCTCTGAATTTCTTAATACTACATCACGACTGGTCAGAATGTATATATCTAGCCAGAAATCGTACGCAGTTCAAGATATGAGGCAGATGTCTAAAGAGTTCTCAAATTCCTCAGTATACTTTCTACAAGCACAAGTGACACTGCCTCTTTTACAGTGAGGAGGTTTTCCCTTACTATTTTACTGCAGGGTGGGCTGGATCAAACTGGATTCTGCACAATGGCAGGAGCATGATCTGCTCATCACGGACCATGTCTACAGATCATACATGCTAGTTAAATCATTTTGTTCTTGGAAGCTTATTGACAGCCCAGCTATCTTTGTTAATTTTAAACGTACTTTACCCTACACTAACTTACAAGATACACCCACAATAGATCATATTCCAGCATAACACCACATCCACTTGCTCTGAAAGCCCATTACACAGCTTCTTCTAAGGCATCTCAAAGACCATAATGCCACACTCCACACAGGATTTGAATCCAAAGCTAACAGATTTGCTTGCTGTATCTGTACGGATGCCTTCAACACAGAAAGCAACAACTTCCATGGGAGGTTAAGAGATGACTGTGACACACAAATAACCTGAAGTTTGCCAAAAAGGCAAATGGTTATGGCAGGACTAAAATGCAAATGTGCAAAGAAGAGAATCTCAGGAGATCCTAACAACAATTTGCAAAGATTATCAAGGTAGAGGTAAAAATCTGTTACAGTTCAACTAGAACTAAAGTTTGCAAACTGAGACAAGGACAGGTAAAGAATGAAGAAGGAATTATAATTGCACTGCTTATTCTGGCGATCAGAAAGAAGGAACTAAGGCTGGTATGTGCTCCTCTGGGATTCAGTTACTGCTGAAGTAGAAAATGGTCCAGCATTTAAAGCATGCACAAATCAGCCAGAAGGGCAAGCAATCACGGAAAGAACTACTAACTAAACACAAAACAATCACATAGCATACAGTATACATAAAGAACTTGGATAATCTGCTTAGAACTAGTGGCAATATTATGTATCCTACTGGTGACTGCTCGCTCATTTCAGCAATAGTTTAACAGGAAATTAAAAAAATAACGTCACTATTGTGAAGTCAGTTATACTGCAAGAATAACCCATGTGCAGCTCCACAGGGCTGTGTTGCACAGAAGCAGATTCTTTTCCTACTATGAACTAGTGACTACTGGAGTACAAGCAACCATGACCAAGTTTTACACACAGCTTCTTTCACAGTTACATACCTTTACAAACTTCATTACAGTTTGCCAACCTGTGTAGGGTGACATTTAGTTTCACCAGGATATTTAGATTTAGCCTCTCTTCTTTACTAGTTCAACTTCCTACAGAGCATCAAAACTCAAGGAGTAAGAATCAGAATTTAGGACTACTTAGCTTGATTTCAGCCACAGCTTTACAGATAAATGATTTTCCAACGCAGCAAACAATTTCTGATTTAGACAAATGCTAGACTTAAAACTGAACACACCAACAACTTAAAAACTTCCTAACATAAGAGGGCAGAATACCACAGATTTTACTCAATATAAAACAAAAATCATCCTGTTCATTTAAAATTGCAGGATTACATTTACTGTTTTTGAACTTACCTGTATCTTTATCTCTGGCTTTGTAAACTTGCCCATAAGTGCCTTCACCAATAATACCAATGATATCAAATTTATCCACACAGCGCTTTCCCCAGTCTATTTCTTTTTCTTTCGTTTCACCATGTCGTGGTCCACATATTCTAGAAAGCAACAGATATTTTTAAGAATACAGCTAGGATATCTAGGTGTTGTCTTAACTTTGAAGACACCCACAACACTATCTGAGAACTTATCAGTTACCTGTCTTATTACCATTAATTGTCAATAAACCATGCATTTTGAGTCAAGCCACATTAACATCAAAAATGTCAAAAAGCAGACCTCTTTTGAAAATAACTTATTGTAAAGACGCTATTATTTCTACTTCCTTGATAAGCTTTAAAATGTTTAATAAACCTTACTTTGGTCTTCTCTTGCTGTGTAGCTGAACTGCTGGTTTCTTTTCTTCAGGACTTTTGGGTACCTCAGCTCCTCCAGGCAACTCAGGTGGAAGTGGCAAGTCTGCAAGCAGATGGCGAAGTTTCTTCTCTGTTTCTTTAACTGACTTCACTGAAAGATTCTCTCTCAAACTATTAAAAAAAAAAATCATTTTGCTAATAAGCTGAAGACAGTAGAATATTAACATAAAAGCAAAATTTAGTATGGTAGATATTTTTTTTAAATACATTCTAGACTGTCAATGGACCAACACTTGAAATCTCTGCTCTTAAATTCTGCAGGACTTGGATAAATGACTCACAAATAGCTCTTTGAAAGACACAGTTAAATACCACAATTCTACAGAACTGTGAAATCAGACCTTTCTGGTGAAAGCTGAGGTCAGATGACAAGGGAAGCCTTACCAGGCCAGTCTTCTTCTGCCACATAAGCTTCCTTCCAAGTTTATGGCCTAGACTATTAAAAACACTTAGAGCTCAAGTGCTGCCAGACATCAAAAGTATAGCGGTAAAATCTGTACTTTGACTTCTCATATAAAAGAGAAGATCTGATTAACCCAGCTCTCTCTAAAATTGGTCTCCACAGATAATGAGCTTCATGCTTACACTGCAGGGCTTTGCAAGGCTGTCCACATCACCTCATTTACAAATTCTAATTGCGTACATCTGCTGAAACACTCCAGATTCAACACATTTCTAGTGATCAGCATGCATATCAAGTGGGAAAAAATCAGATTATAAAATGACAATGATTTTCTATTATGGGTTACTGATATCTGACTGATTTTTAACCAACCATAACTAGATAACAGATACTGTCCATCTCTGTCTTGAGAAAAATCCGCAAAGACACATATAGCATCTTTTAACAATTACACAATGATCTTAGAAATGCTCTTCCCATTCTAATGGGGAATCATAACTGCTGCACTATTTTTTTCCTAAGTACATTGCTCCATTTTACCAAGGCTTCTTTTAGTTTAGCTAGATTTGCTCAGCTACTGCATATCCAGTAATTTTGAAGTCATGACCATATCTAAACTTTATATTACTCAATTGTTTCTCCCCTACAGGCTCTCACGTAGTATTTACACTTTTAATTCCCATCACTGTGTAAATAAAACTGAAGTCATGCTTTGAGGGGACATTTTCCAAGTTAACTGCATTTGCCAAATTGCACTGTTTATCCTTCTCTGTGATGGTTTTTCTCAACTTCTTATCTACTTAGTTTCATAGATAAAGCAGGAACTTCTCTAAACGGAATGATACTGCCAACTCCCATAATAGAGAACGCATAAATTTTTTCTTACTTTTCTTGTTATGAGTAATCCCTATACATTCAAATAAAGCATTCCAGTGTTTTGCATATGTCTACTCTTCTCTGTGAAAGCTGAACACTTCTTTATCTTTTACTACTTCCTAAACTGCCACTGCCCCTTTTTAAAGAAGCATCACACGGAAGCATAGACTGCCCTCACCACAAATGTAACGGTTAACGCACAATAAAGAACAAACCACCTTGGTGCAGTGCATGCAACTGTCACAGCAATTAAAAACACCTTATTTTTGAAGTCATATATTAGTATTTGTCTCATAATTTTTCCCAAAAATTTTCAATATGAGTGAAAGCATAACACATGATAAGTTCTGACAGAGATTTTAAAAGTGGCACATGGAAACAGAGGCAGCCAAGAGCAGGCCTTTTTTTTTTTTTTTTTCAGGTCTGCTAAATCACACATTATTGACAACCACGGCAATTTTCCCTTTAAGCTAAACCTGCACTGTGGGGTTGCAACACTCATGTTCCCTTAGATCGCTTATTCCTGGGTTTATGAGATTCTTACTGAAGGAACCAGACAGTTCTGCATAGCACTGAGCTCAAGCTTTCTTGGTTGACACAATTTCCCCATAGTAACTCAGAGCCCAAGGTAAATACCTTTGCCCTTCTCTGCCACTAAAAACATTGATCTTCTTCCTTTGATGACTTAAGCTTTATTGTGACTTATAATTTCTGATCCAAAGTTTGTAACATCCTATAGGCAAAACTAAGCAAAGCATAAAAGATATTCCATTACTTCTCATTAATCCTTCTAATGCAGCTGTCTGCAAGCAGTAGGAGTTTTGTTTTGAAAGGAGAATGAGCCCAGTGCTGAAAGAAGCAGTGCTTAATTGCAGCTTAACTCCTCAGTTTAGCTAACTTGAAACAGGTGATCCATTAAAATATAACAATATAATAATAATCAGAAGCTATCAGCCAGCTTCAATATGAAATATCATTTCATGTTGTTGCAATTAATATTGCAATGCCAGTCATTTTTAGTTAAACTAGACAGACTAATTTTTAGTTAAATCAGTAAATCTCGCTCACAGTATCAGGACTCTCATTTACCTAGAGGAAGGCTTAGTCACATATGTAAACACAATCGTACATTCGCTACACTGTTATTACATTTGCTAGAATTTAATGCTGAAGGGCAAAGAACGATTTCTCTTTTATAACTTAAAAAAATGTGTAGCTGCCTAATACTATGTTAGGTTGTATTTATTTCCCAAGGCCTTCTATTCACCCTTTGTTTTATACAAACTTAAATTACCAGCAAACACAAGAGAAACACTTTCACCTCTAGCTAAAAATTTCTGGCTTACTTGTGATTTCTTGCATACATGTGAGAGACATGTAGCACCTTCAGTAAAAAAAAAAAAATAACAACCCACAAAACTTCTCTAACAGCATAATTTTCCAATACAAATCACAGCACAGATTCTCTGTCAGGACTACAAACAGACTTAACACAGGCTAAATTCAGATGACACTTGGAACACAAAAAATCATTTCTTCACTAAAGACCAGTTTTTACAATTCAAAATTAACACAAATGATGAGTCATGAACCTCACTTCTGTTATACATACTCAAAATAATACTGATCTTTGAAATAAATTACACTAAAATAATGCCCAGCTATAAAACAACTGCCTTTCAAAGGGAAGAGAATGTTTTCTTCAAACCCCAGCCAAATAAAGTATTTTCATATACTGCTACTGAATTCAACTTTTCCCCAGAAGTATGTATATGGTCACACCAAACTTGAAATCCTGAATCCTTGAATGCATCCTTTCAGTAGTCCCAAAGCTATTATGAATCAGCAATTTTTAAAACATTTTAGTAGACTTTTTATAGAAAGATTCCTCTTAGGCCAAACTCCTTTTTCAAGAACTAATTAAATTATTTTTAAGATCAAATTCCTCCAGCTCACTAATAACCACCAAACAGCTGAGGAGCAAGAACAAATTAAACAATGCACTAGCCTGATGTAGTATATAGTTTTATATTTATTTTCCAAAGGAAGTAAAGACAACCATTAAAAAAAGGAACAAACAATCTCCAAATCTCTGTCACAACTCACCAATCAGTTTCTTTATCTTCAGGCAGTGTGGGAGGCAAAGGCAAAGGTGGCAGTGTGGAGGTCGGTAGTGCAACAATTCGATCCTTCTCCTTGGCTACTACACTTGGTGTACTCGGTTTGCTTTTCTCTTTTACAGGGACAGGTGGCTGCTTCACAACAGTCAATTTATTCTCCTTTACTGCTACAGGCTTCTGTTTAGTAACTTTGTCTGCAATTAAATTATTTTCTGCTTTTGTTTCAGGAAGTGAAACCTTCGCTTTTGTCTTGTCATTTTTCAGGTTTGCACTGCTGGTAGGAGAAGGTGTATGTTCAGTTTTTATTTTCTTCAGGTCCTTAACATTATTCACTTGAGGTATGCTTACAGCAGTGTCAGTGTTTCCCTTCGTAGGTGTTGAAGTATTGGAAGCTTTTGCACTGGCTTTGGCTGCCTCAGCAGCTCTTGCTTTTTTGTTTTTGTTCAGCTCAGCAGCCAGGCTACTCTTCAGAGTCAATGTACTAGGAGAAATACTTGAATGACGACTTCTGGATCTAGACAATCTGTGTCTGCTACGAGACCTGGAGTGCCTCGATGAATATGGACTTCTGCTTCGAGATTTTGCTGATCTCCTGTTTCAAAAAAGTAAAGATTTGCCCAGGTAAAATTAAGTCTAGCTGCTTTCCCAGCACATCTACTTTTTTGACAAATTACATTTTTTGTATCAACTCTTATCACTATGCTCATAGAATAAACAGAAGTCTATGAAATAGGAAAGATCATGCATTAAAAAAATAATAATCTGCAGGTAATCAATCAAGATTCTACACCTTTCTGCTAGCAAACATTAAAACTCTTAGGTGTAGTTTTGCCTCTCACAGAGCTGCAAAATACAATAATTAAATAAGGCAAGAAATCTGCTTTCCTCACTACTTAAGAGATATTTTTCTCCTGTAAAAAAAACAATGTATGGAACTCATACAAATGACGACGTAGTCAGAATTCAACAAAATAAAATTTAAATTACAACAGGACAAGAGAAATGTAAACAACCCTGAAGAATTAATTATAGGAACTTTGAATCTTCAACAAATATCATTAAAATAAGTTAACTGACAAAAAAATGAATATTAAAGAAAAAAGAATGGAATACTGAACTAACTTTTTTTTTGACAGCTTTCCTTTTTTGAAATCTAATTATTCAACTTCAAAAAGAACCAAACCAAACCAACCCCCCTCGAAAAAAAAAAGCCCAAGTATCCAATATCTGCTACAGCTATGGACAAGCAAATAACCCACAAATGGGCCTATGCTATAACTGCATCTGAATGCAGACACTAATAGAAAGAAGAAAAAAAATCTAAGCCATCTACAAAATCATGGCAAGAAAACTGCCTAGAATGAGGAGGGGCAGGGGGGCAATCTTAAACTTCTACTGTACAACAATACCATTTCATACGAATGACTTTTCATTCAAAATTTCAAAGGGATTTTCTAATTTGCCTAGCACTAGTTTTGAATCAGTTGTTCATTAAGAATAAAAGGAAAAAATTACTTGAGCTGAAAGACATGGAATAAGTAAAGTAGCCTAATCCACTGCTACCACATAGTAATGTTATGAAATAAATTAAATTAAATGTAGGAGTTTTAATCCATTTTACCATAGCAAGAACAACAAGGATATTCATCAGATTTACAAGTATTTTCTTGATTAAAGTTTAATGCAAATCTATTTTGTTTATCGTTTGAAGAGGAGGAAAAAGCATACTCAGGATTAAAAACACCCAGTATTCATCAGCTGAACAAAGAAAGAAGTATCAAGCAATAGCAAAAATAATACTTCCTGAAGATACAAGAATTTCAGAGTTCAAAAGATCACACCAGTGTATGGAGGTTGGAAAAAAAAAAATAGTCAGACAAAAAAAAAAAAGAGCCAATAAACAAACAAAAAGCATGCCAACTACAATCCTTATGATCAGGACTACACATCCCACACTAAATTCAATTTTACCAACAATTAATTCAGTTTTAATTATCAACACAAGAAATTACATCTCAATGCTTCAACTGAACAAATATTTAATCTAGTACAATAACATTTCTTTTGTGTGCAATACTGACTAATTTCTAAATTTACACTCTCTTCTTTCTATAATGCAGGAACTCTTAACCAATAAAAAGTCACTAAGATCAATCAAAAAGTGACTGAAAACAATGTGTATGCACACTGTATAATACAGCACAAGCTTCAAAATTCTACAGGTGAAACTGATCCAAATGAGTAAAGACTCATTAAAAAAAATCAAATCCCAGATAACTCTTCGAAACTAGCATAGTTCAATTCTGTGCCAGGAAACAGATTTTATAGGATTTTCTGGCACAGCAGGGTAACAATGAATAATAATAATACTAATAATAACAACAAGATTTTTACACTTTTAATTGAAAAAAGCCTCACAATCCTCTTCTAACAATTTTCAACCAAAATCTAATGTTTGGTTCACTCAGTAAAGAGATACTAATGTTCATGTCTAATAAAACCAAACAAAATCTTAATATTGGGCCCATAAATTCCATTGAAAACTCACTTCTTCTCCATTATGAATCCTGTTGCTGAAGTAATTTTTCTCATTATTTTGAAAACCTAAGTACTAAATCTCACAGAATATTTTCAGAGGTTTGGCCAAACAGGAGTAAAACTAAAAAGGTAAAAAGTTCCATTATACAAAGTTAAGACAATGTAGCAGGAAGAAAAAGGAAAAAAAAATCTAGAAAAAACACACACTTCAAATGCTAGACCAGCTCTTCTCACACTGCTGTCTCATTTTTGGAGAGGAATTACTGTAGATCTCAAACTGAGGTGTGAGGCTTTTTTCAATACTGCAGATCTGCACCCACCCCGGAATCAGTATAATTACATTTTTCCAGCATCAAGCATAAGCTAATAGCCCCCATTAGTCCTAAACTGACTTCTATAAATGGCACATCATTTGCAAGGATGTCACTGACCTGTCTTGGAAACAATTTCCTTGCACATCTTGTTTATAAATCAGCCATTTCAGACCAACACTCTCTCTCCAATTACCTGTAGAACAATCTCATCCCAAGTACTTTACTGCAACCTGTACTAAATGTAAAACATGTCCTAAAGGTCAAGGAGCCCTATTTCTTTTGTAAGTATGATATGTTCATTTTAATTGATACCCAAGAAAGAAAGTAATTGCATTTCTAACAAATGCAGACATAATTTCACATGCACTAGAAAAGAGAAGTAGCAGCTTAAAACAACACAGTGATACACCATGCCTGATTCTAAGACTGGTTTTGTTCCACTTTGGTACAAAATAAAACAACTCCGTTTAGCTCACTACTAAGGATAAAATGAAAAAAAGCTGTTTAAATCAGTGACAACTAATTTGATCATCTTATCAGCTACTATAACTCGGTGAGGAAGAGGCAGTTTTGAAAACCTAAGGCAAAAATAACCTAAACTTCTATACCTCAAAAACAAATAAGAATTGACAATGGATTGACGTTCTGTACCTTACCAATACTGGTCAAGAGAGTTTGGGACATAAACATGAATTTATGCAAGCTCAGCCGGGAAAAAACCATACCCAACCATCGTCTATTGTGGGTTTCACACTCCACACAACAACTGCACAACTTTTTCATGTCAGAACTGCGTTCCTGTGGGAGACAGCAGATATGCATGCACACAAATAGTTAAGTTTCAATCTCAGTACCTACTATAGACCTTAATAGCAGATCAAAACGATAGCAGCCTAGTTATGAAATATGTTGACTGATTATAACCTCTGCACTGGTTTAAATTTTCCAAAAACTTTTCATTATTTAGGTCAGAAAAATCTATTATATTATCTATATATAATACATTTAGCATCCCAAAAACCTTAGCAGAATCCCTTGCTGTATCTGAACAACTGAGCTGGACCCTAGAGAATACAGGAAAAACATTAACATTTTCAACTAAACAGACAAATCCTGAATTTTAAGTAAAAAGCAGATTTGTCAAAGTGCTAGTTATTCAATTCACAATGATAAAACCTGCTGTTTTCATAAGCCTAATAATCTTTTCAAACACTCAACTATCACTTCCCTTAATCTGTGTAGTTCAGAAGTCCCAACAGACTAGAGAACTTATGTACAAGTTTTCACCTATAAAAATGGCACAAACCCAAAAATATGGATACACTTACAAGCTTTCCCTCAAAAGTTTATACAGTACTCCAAGTGGAGAAATATTGTCTTATACATAATAAAACCAGACAGCTCACTCTGCTCAGACCTAACATTTGACATAAAAGATGAAGTCACAGCAGCACAGAAATGCACTCACACAACAGCCAGTGTCTGCCAGTTAACAGGACACTGACTACCTAGTGAGACCCTGAAGAAACACCAGAAGAGACATCTGAAATACACTCTGTAAGTAAAATGCCTTATCTGACATTTGACACCAGCTATTCAGATGTAGTCAGCAGATTGTTTTTAACACAGTAAAAAGGAACAAAAGAATGGTGTCTGCAACTGCACAGACCTGCACTGCAAAAAGCAAATACAATGAACAATGCAATTCAAATTTCTCTTCCTGAAGTAAGGAGAGATCAGGAAGTTTACTAAACCTAAAGGCCACATTTCACTCTCTTAAACTAAAGTACCAGCATGTGCTGCTAACACACAAGGGGAGAGGCTAATAAGAAGCCTAAGTTACTAGGAGGGTAACTTTCTTTCCATGCTTCTCCCTGTTTGCACCCAGAAGTTCTGCCCCATTTTAGAGTACCTTTGCCACTTAAGCCATTAAAAGTCTTCTACCAGCATCTTGAATTCACTTCACACAAGTGTAGATCCCTAGAGAGAGGACAACTGCCACATTTTATGACACTTGTAAAATCCCTTCTGAGCTATATACAGATGTCAGTGTATTTTTATACATGGAGGGGACAAAAAGAAAAAAAGAAAACTGATGTACCTGAAGACCATAACTAACAGTAATGTAAGTTCTAAAGCTTCTTTGTTTCTTCCCTAGCAATGGCAACAAAGAAGCCTGTGAGCACAACTAGACTAGCTGGAATGGGACATGGAAGAAGTTACATTTTAGCTATAGCCATAAAATAAAAGGAAAAAAACAAACAAGCAAAAACAACAACAACAAAAACCCAAACAAGCAAACCCTGTTAAGATATTATCTACAAACCACATAGGAGAGGAGGCAAATTTAAAGAAAGTGATAAAGGAAGAAAGCACTAGTAAGGAAGCCACCCTGAAACCAAAACTCCACTTTCCAGCTTAAGAAAAATAATGCCCTCAAAGATCCCCATCTTTGGGGAGGGGAGGAAATGTTGGTTTAGGTATCACAGCCCTTTCTTTTGAATTTTTTGGTTTTGCCTAGTACCCAACATTTCATAAAACAAATAGGTATTCACTGTTTCTCTGCTTCATACAATGTACTTAAGTCGCTTTAGAAAAAACTACTTCAAAGATCAAAACATTGAGTTAAGTTCATTTAAGTTCATTCAAAACTCTTACAACATTTCTCCTCCCTGATAGGCAACACTTTATTGCACTTTACTCAGTCACTAATAAATTACCAAACAGTAAATTTATTGATTAATTCAACAAAGAAAAAAGTCTACTACTATTAGTATAGTATTATAAAATACTATTATAATACATTCTCAAGCAGAGAATGAAAGAATTCCAAATAGTAGCTTAGAGTGCTATCTTTTACTGTCTTGATATTTGAAACCAGAAAGGAAAGAAAACTGTTACCTACATCAGATTTCCAGGAATATGTTTCATTCAGCTTACATAGTTTTTCTTGCCATGCTACTTTTCTAGACATTTCTTTCTGTCCCCTTTCAACACCCCCCTTAATACCACAAGAGTTACATTTTATTGACTCATCAGAACAATCGTGTGTTACCATCTCATGTTTCTAAACTTGAAAACCTCTTCTTCTTAACTGCTTCAAGAGCAAGCTAAATCCATCATGCTGGTGGCCAGCTACAAGTTACCTAAGTGCAAACAGTTTTGTAGTTGAAATACGTAAGGGTCTATGAGATGAACAAGCGAACTGACTTGTCAGTAACTTTTTAACAAGGTAGGTAAAGAAAGCTGCACTACTGACTAAGCACTGCCATAGTTTCCTGCACAGCAAGTGTATTTGAAAAGAGATCTAAATTTAATCAACTGGCTTCACTACAGACCTTCCAAGACATTTACAATTCCTTCGTAACATAAACCACCCTGACAAAACATCTTAGCTCATAGTACAGCTTTTCTATGTTGCTCTAGCAGGCAAACATATAGTTCATTTCTTTATGCCATTACAGTAATAGTATTCTTTCACTTGATACCTTATTCATTAATTTTATTCATTTTCTCTAGCCCCTAGTTCAAGGTTATATTCTATGCAGCTCTGCAACCAACCTCCTACTCAGCTGCTTTGCAAACGAAGGCTACATAACCTGCCTTACTGATTCAAACTGTAAATCTTTAAAAGGGTCTCCAATATATATTGGAAAACTCTGAGCTGGGTTTTTATTGCTTTCTTGAATTGATTGGTTTCTCTGTTTTCATATGAGAACTTGGCCTACAAAGAAATCAACCAGCAACAGGTCAAGTCAAATAAAAATCTGTGTTTTAAACACATTTGAAGTTAAAATTTTCAAATGAAATTTCCTTTTTCAGATAAGAAAAGCAATAAGCAGCAAAAAGGAAAAGGAAAGCACATGAGCAAAAGGCAAAGGCCAGCAATGTACACTGCAAAAATTAGCTACTCAAAACAGTGAAAACCTAGAGTGGTCCATTTTAAATTCTGTAAAACAGGGTTTCACTAAACAAAATTAGAGAGCTTTAATTTTTTTTTTTAAATCTATTTTTACTAATCGGGGGGGAGGGGAAAGTCAAAATCTCTCTTAATCCTTTAAATTTAAAAGCAGTAGCATTACTAGAATTAAAGTTATTTTCATAGCAGTGTATGGCACCATGGCTTCTCCATATACTAGCTGGATATGTATTTTACTGTTTTCCCTACACTTGTTGTGATTTTGCACATAAATGACCCATATTTTGCAGAGCCTGACTACCACAGACTAGCTATCAATACAGAGTGAGATGACTCTCTAGTACCAAAATGAAAATAAATCTTCTATAAGCAACATCTATGCACATAGTACTACTATGCTAGTAGTGCCCCACCCACCTACTCTTATCTAGGCAGATGGGTAGGTGTATCCAAATTTGGAAAAATGTGATTACTCATCTATACTGCTAACTGAATTAAATGTGTGATCACATAAATATGACCTGACTCAAGTTACAAAAAGTAGTTCTCCAGAAACTAGTTTAGCATGAAATTGTAGGAAGCAAGACACTGTGTCTGCTTCTTTTGTCAACCATGGGGTTCGGTTAAGATTTTTTTTTTTAATCCAGTCATTTTACCAGTAGAGAAACAAACACATCATACTTTTGGAAGAATTTCCATTTTGAAAACATTCATGTGCTACTTTAGAAGAGCTGTGTTACCCTATCCACAAAAAATAAGAGTAATACAAATCCACCAGCAGCAAGTAAAGACGTTTTGTCCAACAAGTGAATACAGTTCAATCAGTTTATCCAAAACACAAACTTTTCTTGCTCTTATAATGGAAAAAGCAATCAGTCATTCCAAGAGAAATCACCAAGGATGGAATACATATCCAGTGTCTTTGCTCCTTCGAACCCACAGCTAAACAACGTCACCTAAAAACAGTAAAGTGAGTACTGCAATTCAAACCTCACAGCAACAACACACTTGCTGCTTCAACCGAGCAAAGCTGACTTCACTTGTTTCTCTTCAGCTGTTTACTAGAAGTGCCTCCCTAAGCAGCTCAGACACCTAGATTAAAAAATCACCACTAAACACATGAGCTCTCCAAGCATGCTAGAACTGCTTCATAATCATTTTCTACATAAGCAAATGATCGGGTAATTCATGTAACATTAGAGAAGACACCTATATGATACATAAAAGAAAAGAGCAAAAAGACGTGCCGGCTGAAGTAGTCACATACAAAGTTCCTAGTGTCTGAACATCATCACAGCTGGATACAAGCCCAGAATTAAGCCTTTAAATCATCCAGATGAAAAACACAGGTGCTGTAAGAAGCTGTTGCCTCCACGAAACTGTCATACTCTAGATCAAGTCTAAGGCCACTGTATCACTATCAAACAGGACAGCAAAAATGTTCAGCATTTTGGCTGTAGTACTACAGAGTCAAGCAAAAAGTGATTATGACATAGTTTTGAATGGTAAAAAAAAGAAAAAGGCATAAACCTCTTCCTTTCTATTTCCCCACTGCCATTGCAATACACATTCTGATCAATGGCCACACGGAAGGAAAAAAACAATGGCTTTCATTTCTCCACAACAGGTAAACATTATCAACAACTGATTTTATCTTCACACTAGGCTTCTTTTGTCTTCTATGAAAGTGATATTTTTGCAATGAATGCCCCCTTAGGACAGACCTTTCTTTCTACATACACAAACCTCTCCTTTTCACTCAGCCATTCCAATTCCTCTCCTGTAAACCTGACAGTCTGCATTTATTTGTCTATAAGCAGTTAAAAACTGAACACAAATTTCAATTAACTGGAGGAAGGAAGAAAGTCACAAAGCTAACTCCTAGAAACACATCTGCAGGCACAAGAAAGACTTACAACAAAGTGAATACCAAAATCAAGATTTAAACTCTCATGCTTCAAATCACAGGACCACTACCAACAGAAGAAAACACTCCTACTAAACTCTACTACAGCCCAATTAGGGAGTGCATAAGACAGAACCCTGAACTTAACTGGGTTGTCAATCTGCCTATTCCTAAATACTGAGCTATTATTAAATGCAAGTCTCATATACATAATTCTGTGCATCATTTTTAGCTTTCCTATGACAGGATATAAGCAAATACAGAAAATAAACTGATTCCTAGGGCATTTAAATCAAACTATGCACATAATATTCCTGTTACGCTGTTATTCAAATAATTTTGAAAGTGTATTTTAACCATTCGTAACAGACTCTCACAGAAGAACAGCATGATGTTTTCAGATCAATTACAGTGTTTTCTTCTTGAAACACCCTATTGCTTACAAAATTATTTCAAACAACCACACCTTTAGATAATCACTACTCTTATCCCACGGCACTTTGGCTCTATCTCTGAACAAAGTAGGACACAGCTCTTTGAACACTTTACTTTGCTCCTTAAACAGCATTTGATGTACACCCAGGACAGAACACTCTACCAAGAGTCAGTGAAACACATACCAGCTTTATCATGTTCCCTGGATACACTACAGGATACCCCAAATGGCGATCAACACAAAGTGCTTATTAAAAATACCAGAGAAAGTTCTCAGACAACCCACCAGGTAATGCCTTGTAAACAAAATTCTTGCCAGTGGAACAACATATTGCTGGATTCCTTTAAAATTAAAGTCCAGACAGGAATTTAAGTAGGTCTACAAACAATGAGGCAATAGTAAGATTCCAATATAGGAAATAAAAATCTTCAGTTATAAACATAAACATACTAAGCAAATACTTTTAAATTTCCAGTGTACTTTTCGGCAGGTTAAAATATTCTGAAGAGCTTTAAATCCACAACACAGTTTGCATCTGATTAGAAAGATACAGTCCACACTTCCTGTCCACATAAAATTTAAAAACTCAAGCAATGCTGACCTTTACACCGACCTAACACTGAAGAAAAATTATCTGCAAGCATATAGTAATTATATACACGTGCACAACCTTACCAGCAAAAGAGCCTGTTTTTCATAGGTTATGTAAAGTACCAGACAATTTATCAAAACATGACACTGACTCAATTTTCTATCAAAACAGAAAGCGCAAGTCATTCTATAGACCTCTAAAAAGAACAAGAAAACCCTTTAAACACAAATTGCCCATCAGCTGGTTTCCTCTTTAGATTAGGAGAAAATAAACCAAACCCAGATATTTTTGACACGCATCATATTTTACCCAGGAACAGGACACATAAAAATGTACAACAGAAGGTTGTACATCTGTACTTTGTAAGGAAAGATTTAAAAATCAAAATTGGTCGTTCAGAAAACCTGTCCTGCAAGGAGCACCTTCCTTCAGCCACTCTTACCTGAAAATGTTGTCGCACTGTTTAACATTTAAAAGCCTTTTTCCAGCCAGATGGTCTCCCACGGAGAGAAACTAGCCACAGAACCGTTACAGGCATCCGCGTCTCCCTCTCCCGAGAGACAGGACAGGAAGATCTTCGTACTTGTCTCTCTCCCCTGGCCCTCACACCAACCTTCTGGCAGCAAAAGGGCAAGAGGGATTGCCGCTGGATGCAAACCTCTCCGGCCTCTCCTACATTCCTGTCCCAGTCATTACTCCCCTCCTCCACACACCGCGCCCCCACCCCATCCCGCCTTCGCCTCCGGGCCGGACTTACCGGATAACGGGGCTGTAGGGGCTCCGCGACCGGCGCCAGCTGCTGTAGGGGCTGGGCGACACATCCCCGCCGCGCTCGTAAGAGCTGTGCCGGCTGTAGCTCGGGGATCGGCGTCGGCTGTAGGGGCTGAGTGGCGAGCGGGTGCCCACCGGGCTGAGCGACTTGCGGCTGCGCTGGCTCTGCGAGGAGCGGTGCAGAGGAGGGCTGTCATCCCGGCCGGGGCTGGGCGACGAGCGCTGCCGCCGGTACGCCTTGGGCTCGGGCTTGTCGTCCCGGTAAGCCTTCGGAGGGTCCTTGTATGCCGACGGCGGCTCTTTAGCCGTTTTAGTCCGGCTTCGGTGCGATTTGCTCTCCCGATCTTTCCTGCTGCTGCTGGGCGAGGCGAGGGAGCCTTTCCTGCGGCCGTCGCTGCCACCGCCGCTGCTGCTGCTCTTGAGTCCCTCCCGGTCTTGGCTCCCGGTGTGGTTGTGGCGGCTGCGGGATTTGGAGGACGAGGAGGGCTCGGATGCCCCGCGGCCCGGTGCCGCTGCCCCCTCCTGCTGCGCCTTTTCCTCTCCCCGCCGGCGATGTTCTCGGTGCCGCTCCTTGGAGCGCCCGCTGCTGCCGCGGTGCTCCCGACGGGACCGGCCGCTTCGCTCCGCCTCGCCCCGCTGCCGCTGGGTTCCACCGCCCGAGGAGGAGCCCGGGCTGCCCCCGCCGCTGCCTCCGCCGGCCGCACTGCTACCCAACAGTCCCTCGGACTGGGAGCTCACGTCGTCGTATTCCTCCACCAGAGTGCTCAACCCGCCGCTACCGCGCCGCTTCTCCGCCTCCTGGGTGCCCCCGCCGCCGCCGCCGCGGCCCCGCCGCCGCTTGTGCCGGGAGCCCGAGCGCCGCTTACCTCGCGGTCGCTTCCGCTCCCCGCCGTCCCCGCAACAGGAGGAGGCGCCGGTGGCCGCCAGGAAGAGCAGGGACTGTGGCGGCAGCGGCGGCTGCAGCAGCGGGGGCTGCAGGAGCGGTGGCTGCAGGAGCGGGAACAGCAGCGGGTGCGGGGCCGGCGGCGGCGGCTGCGGCTGGGCGGCGAAGCGCTTCCGTCTCCGGTGGTGCAGCCGCTTCTTGTCGGCCGCCGCCTCCACCGCCGCGCTGCTGCCACCGCCACTGCCCCAGCCGCGGCTGCCCCCGCTCCCGCCGGCCGCCGCGTCCGAGGTGCTCGGCATCGAGCTCGCTCACGGCCGAGGGCGCGGCCCAGGGAACCCGCCGCCACCGCCGCGCTCAGGGCGCCATGGGGACCCGGCGGCGCCGCGCACACGCACCGGGACGGACACCCGCGGGCCGCGCCGGGGCCTCGCTCGCTCCCGCACCGCCCGCCCGCCTCACATTGGGCCGCACCGATACATACAGAGTCGGGCTGAGGCCGGGGCCGGGCGCGCTGCCAGATGCGGCAGCAGAGCGGCGCCGGCAGCGTCTCGCAGGCCGGCGCGGCCTCTCCCGCAACACGGAAGTGTCTCCTAGCGGCGGCGACTCCTCCTCACTTCATTCTGGGCCACGGGCGCCGCCGCACAGGGACACGGACACTGGGCGCGGGCCTCCCCCACCTCTTCCCTCAACCGCTCCCGGCAGAGCGGCTGGGTCAGGCTAGGCCGGGCTGCCTTCGGGCGAGGTATCCGGGGCCCTGCGCGGCTCCGATCCCGGTTCTCCTGCCCGGCAGGGCCGCACGTGTCGGGGCCGGTCCCGCGCAGCCGGTGCCCGGGAGCGCTCTCGCGGCCTCAGCGGCGCCGCGCGCGGGTGACACACGCACCGGGGGGACACGGACACGGCCCGGCGGCGCGCGGCGCATGCGCGACGCCGGAAGCGGGCGGGGGAGGGGAAACGCGCCCCGCCAATCGCGCGCGGCTCCGCCGCCTTTGCCCGCATGCCCGAGAGCCGCTCTGCTCTCGCGAGATTTTACCCCGTCCTCGCCCCTGTCTCCGGCGGCTCTCGCAGTAAGTGCCCCTCTCGCGCTTGCTGGTTGCGGATCACGTGGGCCCCACGGGGGGCGGGAGGGGGCGGTTCCGTGCCAGAGGAACAAAGATGGCGCCCGGTGGGGTATTGGGAGTGTGAGCGGGGCTTGAGCCAGAGGTGCTTGGCCTGCCGGGCACCCTCCTTGTCTCTCTCCTGGCGCTCTCTGGAGGTAATGGGCAAAAACTTATGCAGAGGAAGCTCCACCTGAATATGAGGAAGGAGTTTTCTATCGTGTGGGTGCCTGAGCGCCAAAATAGGCTGTCTGGAGAGGGTGTGGAGTGTCCCGCGCTGGAGGTGCTCCAATGCCGTCTGGACGCAATACTGTGTAATGTGCTGTGGGATGACCTCGCTTGAGCAGGCAGGTTGGACCGGATGACCCACTGTGGTCCTTCCCCGCTTCACCCGTTCTGTGAGCTGGAGCAGTGCGGGCGCCGCCTCAGCCTCTGGGAGGTGCTGTAGGAAACCCGCCGGTGCCCAGCTAGTTTTCCCTGCTTTTATTGTATGTAGGCCCTGGTTATTGACCGGGGGGGCGTGAGAGGTTTAACTTCAGTTATAATTGGTGTGTTACTCTGAAACAGTGAAGCCACTTCTCTGCTTCATGAAAAGTATTTTTTTTCTGTCTTACGCTACTGAAACTAAATGCAACTTAAGGTATTTTAGGTTTCCTTCCAAACTTACTGATTTCACGCTCTAATGAAAGACCCAAGCTCTTTTTCCGCCTTTTTCTGCCTACTCTAGCCTTTTGCCTTTTCATGGTTTTATTGAATTTCATTACTCGAGCTGCAACTGCTGAGTGTGCCTCAACTCAGCTTCTTGAGCTGACTACCTTCTATTAGGCACATCTGCTATACCATCTTACAGCATATACCGCATATGCCATACCATGAATGTTGTTGTGAGCACTTTAAAAGCAGAAACTGTTGTCTTTCCTTAGGGATTTAATAGTTTTCAAGCCACCTTGCTATTTACTTGTTGTTAGCTAGCTTATATACATTCTGGTTACATTTGTTTGTAAAACACAATGCAAAAATAAAAGACCAAAACAAAGGAACCCACCTCTTTTTCACTGTTGTATTTCATCTCCTTGAATCACTCTTTTCTCTCCTTTTCTGAACCCAAGCAAAAATATTCTGCCTGTCCAGGTCCTCTGCATTGTCTGCTATCCAGCAAATCTCCTTTCACAAGTGTGTTCAGTACTTCCCCCTTCACCTCTCAGTTCCAACTCACATTTCTTTCAAACGTTGTCATCAAAACATTCATTACATGTTTCTCTAGTTGTACACACATGCACTTTCCTTCAGGCTTCCTCTTAAGGTGTGACTTGGAGAACAACCAAGTCGCTTGTTTTCTATTCTCTAACGATGTGCCATAGGATGGTGAAGGAAAAAGCCTGATGTGCTGGCCCACCTGCCATTTCAGGAGAAAAGGTCCCTGTCCAAGAAGGATTACTCTAACCTAGGCAGTGATTGCATTCACTCGTGAAATTGTGAGGTTTTATCAGCATGCTGTGCCTTATGGAAATACTGTCCATCTCCCTGCTGGTGGGGAGTAGCTTATCTTTCCACAGTGGGCTCTCAGCTTTGCTGACATCCTCCTCTGCTTACCTTGTATGTATATTCAGCAGCTGTAAAGAGATTCTCCAGGGCTGTTGCAGCACACTCAGCAAAGCCATTGCGCCATCAGGCCTCTGGCAGGTTGGGAGAAAAACGAAAACAAAACCCAGAAAGCCAACAACCCTACATCACAGAGGCAGTTGCAGAGACCGTGGAGAATTACACAGGGCAGGTGTAATTCTCAACAAAGCAACACAGGCTGCAGTTTCTAATTTATCCCCAAGCATTACCGGGCATTTCTGGAGGAGGGATATGTTATTTGAAAGAGTTGTGTCATTAGCAGTAGAACGCTGGCTGGTGTTTCTGCAGCTGGAATGAGCCTTATGACTTGTCAGAGAAGCTTAACTAGAAGCTAAACCGCTAATGACAGCAAGCTTGCACTGCCTGGAAATGAGCTACACCAGGTTGTAGGGGGATGTGCCAACAGCGATCATGTCAGCTGACAGGTGATGGCAGCATAGGATTTGACAGCGGAAACCTATCCATAGATTCCTGACATAACAAAGCAGACCTGAAACAGATTCCTTACGGAGCATAAAATCCTTCAGAAGCATTGAAGACATTGATGGCATAGTGCCAATTGTTGGATTCACAAAGAACCAGAAAATTCAAGATGCATTACAGCTTGTTTCCACAAGGCTTAGTGTGGAAGGGCAAATAGTAGGGAGAGGAGTTCCAGATTAGGTTTTGGCAGTGGCACCTGCAGTGGTGTGAGAACCAGTACTCTGTAAAGATGGTTGTTCCACAGCAAGCTGAAACCTTGTGCCACAGGAACATTGCTTGTAGGAATCTCATGTCCTGCAAGGTATTACTATATGGTCAGCACATGAAAACAGTGGTAAACACTAGAGAAAAACACAGCTGGAAAGTTGCAGTCAAAATACTATAATCTCCAAAAATATTTCCAAAAGGCTCTACAAACTGAGCCTTCGGAAAAGCACTTCACTACCAGTCATCCCATGGAGGAAACTTGGACTAACACTTACATAATTATATTTAAGAAACCCACCCCTCAACTCATACTCTGTTCTTTATTCAAATACTTTTTTGTATCTGCACATTAAGAACATTAATTCTCTTCTGAGTAACTGTTCACCATCTTTAGTGTAACACAATTGGTACAAATAGATGTTGAGCTGGTCACAGGTAAGGAGGAGACCGTGCTACATGTCATGGATGATGGTACCACGTCTTCTTTTGTTAAAGCTTTTGTTGTGCTTTCTTCCTTTTTAAAAAAGTTTCTGTGTCCTGTCTGTGCCACCACAGACAGGTGTGTCTGTGTAAAAAGTCCTTAGCAATATCCTTCTGGTGCAGAACAAACTGTCAATCCATCAAGATAAAAAAAGATAGGTAAAGTCTTCAGTAGTTTGAGGATCTTTATTTTTCAGTGGAATTCCTCAGGGCTTGTTGTTCAGTTGGTAGGCATTTTTCCTTAATGGTTGTGTTGGTTGGTTGGGGCTCTTTTGTTTTCTTGAGAGGGGGGTGTCTGGTTTTTTCTTCCTCCCAAGCAGTAACATGTACCTAGAGTTCTTTGAAGTTTTGTTTTTAATCTTCCAGCATCAACCTGTTTTTTCTCCTAAAAGAACAATTTCTCCCAGGTACATAGAGGAATTCAAATTTCTAGCTTGGTTTTTTACTGTTGTTTGGTTGGTTTTTTAGATAAATCTGGAAGTCTTAGAAGACATTTTACTCTCTGACGTACTGTATGCTTTCACATGTTTTCTAACCATTTTACAAAAATAGTCTGATGTCTACATATACTATCTTGTATATGTCTGCTGTATTTGTTGTTACTACCTCTGCCATTTCTTTGCTGCAATTGTAGGCCCTCAGGAAAAACTGACTAGGTTACCTATATCCATGGTAGTTCTTCTCAACTAGAAGAATGTTGCAATGAAAAAACCCCACCAAAACAAAACAGAGGAGGGTAAAGACCTGTGTATTGGCTAATGGGGACACAAGTGGACTTGCCAGTGAAATTGCAAATACAACCCATACACTTGAAGAGCTGAGAAAGATTAATGCTGTCTTTAAGTCACTGTTAGACCACTGAGTCTCTGTCTGTTCTGATAATTCTTATTCAGAGAAAAATGAATTCACAACAGGAGTAGAAAAGACTATAAAGATGATCAGAGAACCAAAATCTCAGTTTCACAGGAGACTGGCAGAGCATGACTTGTGTAGCATAATGAAGACAGGAAAGTGTTCTATAAACTTAATTAGAGGCCAGGAAAGCTGTCCCTGCCCATGGCAGGCAGGCTGGAATGACATGATCTTTAAGGTCCCTTCCAAGCCAGGCCATTCTATGATTCTATGAAAGGAGATAAACCTAGAAGAAGAACTATTTGCCCTAAGAGACAGAGTTAGCACAGGCAGTTACAAACAAACAGTCAAAGAACTTTTTGACTTTTAAGACCAGTCCCTTGTGAAACAGGTTTATTGCCTGTGGACGAGTGACAGTTGCCACTCACTGCAATTCCTTTGGGAAAACAATGTATTTATGCTTCCCAAAGCTATCAGGCTAGAACTGTTGAATTGTTTAGCAATTTCATCCATTCAGGAGCAGTTTTAGCTTGGATGGAAAGGTGTATGCTGCCCTGTACAAACTCAGACAACAGAGGACTTTCCAGATTTTTAACTACCAAGTTCACAAATATCCACAACAATCACCTTGTTTTTTAACTCAGTATGCATTTCCTCTGCTGACTGAGCCCTGCTTAAATGTACCAAGATTATTGTTGTGTATTAGGGATGGTGAATAACGGTATAAGACTTTAAATCTTTTTGGAGGGACTATAGTGCTGCCAGCCGCCGATGGCCTTGCTAGTGGCCACTTCAGTGCCGCAGCCTTCCCCGGTGAGACCATCCGGAGATGGACGTCTTGGGTTTCCGAGGGGCACAGGCACTCCAGTGATTTAGCTCTTTTGTGAATGCTGCTTGCAGCAGCTGGCTCCGGCAGCTCTTCCAGGTGATGTGGGAACAGAAGCAGGGAGACAGGTGTCCAGTCTAGGAGATCCTTTATTGGGCAGGAACCGGCAACTGAAGGCCCCTGGGGTCTCGGTGAGGGATTATATAGGGTTCAGGGTAGGTGAGGCTAGCAGCTTGGACCGATCAGAGGCAGAATTGGGGAAACAACCAATGGGGGAGGGGATCCAGAATACATGTCTTGGGTTATGGAACCAAAAATGTGTATTCTATTTCATTTGTTGAAAGCAGCTGGGGAGATGTTTTTTCTTTACCTCTTGTAACTCTGGGGGGCGGGGGGCAATTGCCTTCTGATAATGGGCCAGCTGTTAAAACCAGGTGAGGCAGTGTTTCTTATCTCTTTCACCACCTGTCCTCCCTCCAGGGGGATATTTTCTGCTAATGGGCCATTAAGGCTCACTAATGACAGAACACATTCCATCATCCCATTGTGAGATGCTCCACCCAGTGCGGGGGAGTCAACCATTCCTACCTCGATAAAAACTGAGACGTAGGAACACAAGGTATCTGGTTCCACTGGATTCCCAGAGGAAGACTGGATCCTTCTTGCCATCACTGGACCCTTTTTCTACAGGATCATCTCTGCTCCAACAGAACCACATCTGCCACTCCAGGAGGATTTACTTTTGGACTGCTTCCAACACCCTGACCAACAGGGTGTGAGGTTGTAGCTCTGACTCTGTCAGGGTTTCTAGGATTGTTTGTTTGCTTGTTTGTTTGTTTTACTACTACATTTGTTAATATTCCTAGTAAAGAACTGTTGTTCCAATCCCAAATCTTTGCCTGTAAGCCCTTAATTGCAAAATTATAATTTGGAAGGGGTGAGGGGTTTATGTTCTCCATTCCAAGGCAAACTCCAGCTTTCCCTCGCAGATACCTGTCTTTCAAAATGAAGACAATACACCAATCAGGGGAGGGAAAAACTAGGAAGTGGGGGAAGAACCAATGTGGGGTAACAAATTAACATAGAGCCTCAAAGGCTCATTGTTGAAAACAGCTTACACACTGTGTTCCCTCCACTGCACAGCAAACTCCCTTGTGGTAACCTCGGGGGTTACCACACTATAGTAACATTTATTAGAAAGTAAACTTTTTTTAATACACTGTTCTGATACAACTGGATGTGATTGGTCATTTACACAAAAACTTCTTTGTAAATATCTTTGCAAATAAGCAAGGTGGCAAAGCAACAGCTGCAAAAATTAGAACTTGTTTGGAATGACTTCTCACAGCGAAGTCTGCTACCCCAGAGCAATGCCTAAGACAGTCTATCTGATTAGGCTTTCAGGATCCACACCAACACATTTACTCACACAAACATGCTGGAGCCACCTGAGGGAGCAGCTTCATGTGAGGGCCTACTTTGGGTTTGACACCAAGTGCCTGGTCCCTAGAAAACGCTCTGTGACTTGTCTGGCAAAATGTTCAGCAAAAACGTTTCCCTAGAGGTCAGCATACCAAAGAAGAGGAAACCAGAAACTGAATTCACACTGCTTCTGCTGCAAGAAATCTCTCATCCTCCGAATGCCCTCACAGCTGCTGTTCTTGAGGCAGCTGTTAACTCTGAAAGTAAACTAAAATCATTTATGTCATTGCCCACACAAACTTTGGGGAGAAAGCTAACGTTTTATCAACTTGATACTGCCTGGAAAGATGATACGATAACCCTAGACCTAAAGCAGAGAATTCTGCTTCAGAAAGTATGGGAGTTAAGTTTTCAGAAGTGTCAAACAAATGTTTGAGCACACAGCTTGTATGATGTACAGTGGACTGTCTCACTGCTTTATCTCTGTTTTTCCAATAAGTGCATGAAACAACATAATTCTTCACCTGGGCAAGAGCCATTAAAAAACAAAAAAAACAACACCCTTCCTTCTTCCCTCTTCCCTCTTCCCTCTTCCCTCTTCCCTCTTCCCTCTTCCCTCTTCCCTTTTCCATGTCTCATCTTTCTCCATAGACACTGTGGAAATCTCTGATGACAATTCTTCCCAGCCCTGCACTAGCAGAAGACACTGAATACCCATAGCCATCTCCCAGCCTAGGCACTGGTTCTGTCACCTTGTGGGAAGGAGGTGTGTATCTTCTGGTGGGGGGGGCTGTGGATCATCTCAAGATAAAGGGGCCATCTGCACAAATTTGCAAAAAGCAAGTGTCATGTGGGTTTTTTAAACTCATCACTGTTCAACTGAGATAGGTTTTCACAGGATGGCAAAACACCACACCACTGACACTAGCTCAAAGATCAAACCTTCAGTCTGGTGCAAGAGGTGCTTCTCATCTAAATGGTTGCAAACCACTTGGAGGTGAGCAATACCCCTTCACTGCCCCATGAATGTTCTTTTTTGCTCCTTGTACTCATTTTTAGAAAGGTCTGGTCTGTTTTCTATGGAGGAACATACCAAAACACAAGAGCCTGAGGACAGCAGCACCCTCTCAGAGGGAAGGTCCATCTGGCCCAGTACTCTCTCTCCAAAGTGTCCAACCACCAGTGTCTGAAGAAGAGCACGTGAGCACTGAAGTCAGCACACTGACTGTGTCCGGGGGTGCTCACAGGCCTCAGTGGCTGGGACTGGCCTCCCCTGGGACCCCCAGCCCCACCACCTCCTGACGAGGGCCCAGGGGACGTGTCCCACCTCTGCCTGGGACCTTCAGTCCCTGCCTGGGCCCTGCTGTAGGTGTGCCTGTCTCTGCCCCTGTCTCCTGGGTGGGCCTGGGACCTGCACTGCAGAGAGCTGCTCCCCGGGGTGGAGCCCTCAGACCTCGGACCTTGTCATGCAGAGCTCTGGGTTTAACGTGGTGCAACTGCTCAGTCCTGTTCTATTCCCTGCACTCACCTCAAGTCAAATGATGGTGAGACTGTTATTTGTGTGGTTCCAGGGAGTTTCTGATCAAAAAACACATTCAAGAGCACATGACACACAGGTTACAACTGGAAATAGGATATTGTTTTAGTTTTTGTTTTTCTGAATCAGTTTCAGAGCTGATGCTCACAACCTTTAGCACAAATGTGCATGTGTAGCCAGGAGCAGGCTGATGTCTTCTTCAGTTTAGCTTGAAAAATCCTCTGTAGTATGGCAAAGGCAAGTGACAGAGCTATAGAATGCAGCAGCAGGAATACAGGCCCAGCAGGTCCTGTTTCCTGATGGGTGAGAACGTGAAGTATGAGAATCAGAAGCAACACCACCAAACAACGCACGTGTGTGTGGTACTACCATGGGCATGTTCCAAAGTGTAACATGTATCAATGACAAACACACTTTTTGCCTTCCAAGATTTGCTTCATTGCTGTGCTCCCAGGCCAGGGATGCATGAAAAAAGCATTCTCATGTCTGTCCTGTGATTGCAGGCAGGAGAACTGAAAAGTGGCAGCTCTGGATGGATGCAAGAACGCTGTGGAAAATGGAGGCAAGGGAAGAGGAGAGCTCAGCCCCACTCCAAGCTTGCAACAGGCAAGAGAGCCAGAGAGAGCCAGGGCACGAGTGGTGCCCTGGAGCTGTGAGGGCAGCAGGCAAGAGCAGAGCCACAGGGGCCCAGAGGAGCCCTGACAAGGGGCTGTGCCCAGTGCTACAGGAGGACAAGAAGCAAGCCCCAGGTCACCCTTGGGGCCCACCCTGAGAGTCTGGAAAGCTTCCTGCCCACCGCTGCAGGGCATGCATGACAGGCCATCTTCATGGGGCATGAGCAGCAGGCAGCAACTGAGCCAAAAGGGACTGAAGGAGCCCTGAACAGAGGTCATGCTCAGTGCTGCAGAGAAAAGCAAAACTCCCAGGGAACCAGTGCCAGTCTGCCCTGGGGGAAAATTCCTTCTTGACCCCAGTGCTATTGATTGGCCACCCTGAAAATGGGCTCTGGAATTAAGGGATGCAGTGGAAACACAGATCTCCTTCTTGAACCACATCCCGTCCTGCTTGTTAAGAGCTGGACAGGACAACCCAGGGTCAGCCAGGCCAAGTGCTGTGATTTAGATAGAGTGTCTAAGGATGCTCACATAAGTCCCTGATCCAAAGAGAGAGATGACTGGTTGTTTTTTTGTTTTAACCTTTCCCTCTCGTAATAAACCAAAACTCTTCTAGGGATCTGTAAAAGATCCTGCCCTTGAAAATAACAACAGCCTGGGCACAGGGAGGGACCAGGTGACAGTTTGATGCTGGCCTCAGCACTGAAGGGGGTCAGTGCAGGGAAAGAGCCAAGAAAAAGCTCAGGCCAACACACAAATGCACCTTCCCCCAACAGAGAGCCCTGGGTACTGGGCTCATTCATCAAGGCAGCAGGAACTTGGCTCTTAGAAGTTTCACTTCTGAACATGAACTAAACTTCTGCTCAGCTGGCATTGATTGAGGTTATGTATTTTCAGGGTTCAGGAAGGCAGGGGTGATCCTGTGATGTGCCTAGGGCTTTTCCCCTAGAAGATATTCCTGAGAAGATGGTAAAGATGAGGCAGGAAAACTCTCCTAAAAACCCCCTTGTCTCCAAGGCTGGTGTCAAGCTGTAACTCACTTGATCACTTCCCACTAGTCTTAGTAAAAACATCCTAAGGAGGCAGAAAATGCCCAGCTGCAAGTCTGGCTGGAGTGATTTACAGCTCCCTGAAAGCTGCAGGCAAAGCAGCTTGGGAAGCAGAGCAAGAACAGACAGACCTGCCCTTCCTTGGGTGGCCCAGCACCCAGTGGCAAGCATTACCACAAGGGAGAGAGATTAAAACTCAATGACAGTATAGATTTTCTCCACATTTTTGACTGGTTTGCCCCAAATTGTGCTTGATGCTTATTTTTCAGTTATCTATCCATTTTCAACTTTATTTCTCAATGGGATGAGAGCAACAGAGGGTTGCTGAGCTAATGACCACACCCTTGTGCCCATCAACTGTGATCCAGTGGGGCTGTAGGGAAGGAAAAAATCTCAATTTTACAACTTCCTGGCAAGAAGTATGTGCAGAGACTGGCATGAAATGTCAGGATGTTCTTACCTCTCCAAGCAGTGGAGAGGTAAGAACAGTGGAGCAGTGCAGGCAAACAGCATTGAGAATAGAGAATATGGGCTGTCATCTCACCAGATTTAAACAGGCCAACCCCTGTGCATGATTATAAAATTCAGAGGCATGAATGAAGGATGGCACAGCATGGCCCATGCACCCCATTTTTTTCTCCTGATGCCGTGCACCTGCAGGGGAGAAAGGCCTGCTATGGCAGATTTGGAAGGCAGTCCAGGCTGCCAGCACAGAGCAGCAGACTGTGACATCAGTGGTGGCCACAGACTCCATGGATGGCAGCCTAAGTGAGCCATGCACTGTGACCTCACATCCCTCCATTGCTTATGTTTGTTATTATGTTACGTTTGGGCACAGGCAGAGCCTGGCTCAGACTTGCTCGTGCCTGGACTCC
Organism: Phylloscopus trochilus trochilus; assembly: GCA_016584745.2. NCBI lineage: Eukaryota > Metazoa > Chordata > Aves > Passeriformes > Phylloscopidae > Phylloscopus > Phylloscopus trochilus. Next base: position 53,076,343 of record WQNJ02000546.1, on the reverse strand, counting down.
TGGCAAGCGTGTCTAGGAGGACTGGAAGCCTGCGAAGTCCTTGGGAGCTGCTGCCAGCAACTCTCAGTTCTCATTCACGAGACTTTGCCTGTTTCCTGAGCCCTACCTGGTTCAGGAAGCCAAGTACTGTGGGTGGTGCTTGCAGCAGCACAGGTGAGCGGTGCAGGAAACGTGCCTACAGGGTGGCCCTGGGGTGGGCAATGGCATCTGGGGAGCTGTGAGTGTGTCCTTCCTGAGGGGCCTGGGCATTTCTTCTACCTGCCCATGTCCCTGGGACAGCAAGTGACTGTTTTGCAGTGTGTCACACCAGCAAGAGGGAGCAGCTGCTGTCCCTAGCTCTGATGTAACACACAAACATGGCCACCGAGACAGAGTGGAACTGCCCCATCTGCCGTGACATTCCAGATGAAATTGCTTCTGTAACACCCTGTGTCCACCTGTTCTGCCTGGGCTGCATTGTGCGGTGGGCCAAGAGGAAACCATCATGCCCCCTGTGCAGGCAGGCTATCGACAGCATCATTTACTCTGTTCGGTCAGAGGAAGACTTTCTGGAGATAGTTCTCCCAAGCCCCTCGGACTCATCAGCTGCTGGCCACCAGGATGAGCAGGGGGCTGCAGAGCTGATGCCCAGGACGTACGTAGCTGGCTTCCCACCTGAGCTCTGGGCAGGCTTTTTCCAGGACTGCCCAGAAATCCTCGAGCCCCTGCTGCCCTGGCTGAACCGGGAGCTGTCAGAGCTGCTCAGGACCCACTGGTGGGAGGTGGCTCTGGCACAGAGTGCCATTGTCGCCAGTTTGTGCCGCTACGGACTGAGTGAGGAGGCCTTGGTCCGGGAGCTGCACCCCACGCTGGAGGAGCAGACAGTGGCATTTGTGCGCCGCCTCATCGACACTGCCGCTGACAGGTGCAGTGATGAGATCCTGCGGCAGATGAACCTCCTGAACGCCCATGCTGACGAGGAGCAGGAGCAGCAGGAGCAGGAGGAGGAGGAGGAGGAGGAGGGTCCCACAGCCACCCCTGGCTCCTCTGCGTCCTCCCGCCAGGGCACCCCCAGCCCCATGGTGGCCTCCTCCTGCAGCCCTGTAGTCTCCAATGTGGAAGCTGAGGTGGGAACGTCGGAAGCCCCTCTCCGCGGGGAGCCCGGGCGCTCTCCATCCGCGCCGGTCCCTGCAGAGCGGGAGCAGCGCCAGGAGGAGCCCGGCGGGGCAGCAGCAGTACCAGGCCCCTCGGGCCGGCGGTGCAGCCGCAGCCCTCCCGCTCCTGGCCGGGACAGGGACTGCTTGCCCGAGGGGCCCCGGCGCCCCGCAAAGAGGAGCACCTCTGGCCCTCAGGACTCTCCCCAGCCCCCAAAGAGGCCGTCCCGCCGGCGGCGGCACAAGCCGAGAACCCGTGATTGTAGAAGAAGGAAATAAACGTTGGTTTCTTTGACACAGTCTCTAAGGGTTGCTTTCTCCCCCTTCTCCTGGTCTTTTCCCTCTCTCCTCACACCCCACTGTGGGTGGCAACTGCCTGCTTTGGGGCTTTTGGGCAGGGCCATGGGCCTCTGGAGCCGCAAGGCCATATCCGCGGCATCTTCTCCTGCAACAAATCCCGCTGCACTGCGGGCGGCGCGGGCAGCAGGGACAGACAGCTGCTTTGTCAGGAACGACGGCCTCAGCCCGCACCCAGCGCTCCTCCCTGTCCACCTGCCCTCGCTTTCTGCCCTGCTTTCTCGACGTCAGCCAGGGCACCCTCGCTCCTGGGAAGGCTGTCAGGAAGGCACAGAACATGGGCAGGGACATCCGAGCTAGAACAGGACACGGAGTAACAGGATTTGGGGGGAAGAGGGAAGGGGAAGGGAAGGGAAGGGGAGGGGGAAGGGGATAGCGGTCTGAATGGGGCTGCTGGCAGTGCAAAGATCTAGAACATGAGGAGGTGCCCAAGGCTCTCAGCCCTTGTCTTCTGGAGAGCACTGGCAAGACCAAGGGGATCCCTTCAGGAGGAGCACTGCAAAGCTTTCTGTTCTCTTGCCCTGCAGAGACCAGGTAACAGCTGTAAGACATATGGTGCAGATACATCACAAGGGTTTCCAGTGCTTTGGAGCACCCATTGGTATTCTGCCAGACACGGAAAGGAATGTTGCCTCCAAGATCCATTAGGCTGGGGGCACGTGGCTACTGTTACAAGCCCCTGAGATGCCTCCATATTGAGTCAGAATATGGCCTGGATCTCTCCTGGGTGGTTTACCACAGAATGTGACAAAGAGGTCTCACTCAAGTTCTCAGGGAATAGCTGGTTGCCACCAGTGAGGTCAGGAAGGAATTTTCTCCTGGGACATATTGATAATGGTACCTGGGTTTATTTTAGCTTCCTCTGCTGCACTGAGACTGACCGCTGCTTAAGGCTTCTTCAGTCTCTTTTGGCTGGGTTGCTACCTGCTGCTCATGCCCCATGAAGATGGCCACTCATGCCCTGCTGCTTGAGAGAGAATAGCTTCCCCCCCCCCCCCCCCCCCCCCCCGCCCCATGGTGGATTATCAAGTGTCCTCAGGGGTTTTTTTTACCCTCCTCTGCAGCACTGAGCAATGGCCTGTTTTCAGGGCTCCTTCGGTCCATCTTGGCCAGGTACTTCTGTGCATGCTCCACAAAGTGGCCTTTGTTGCCCACATATTTGGGGAAGAAGCTTCCCAAACTTCCTGGGTGCACCCCAAAAGTGGCTCTATCAGTCTACCCTGCCCATCTTTCCCAAATCTCAACGCTGTTGTATATCAGTCCAGCACAATAGCAAGGGATGGGCAGGGATGGTACTTTGCAGGGTTTAGAAAGAATTGTGTGGCAGCTCCCCAGGGGCCCCCAGCAAGTTCTACAACTTGGCACCAGAGCAGTCTTTTGTGCACGTGCTTGTGTCTCTAAGGGCACTATTCCCCATGGGGATGAGGCACCAGAGGGATCCCATCACCAATCCCAGTACTAGGCCTCTCTTCCGCAGCATAAACAAATCCTTGTAGACTGTGTTTCCCAGAGAAAGAGGAACCGAGTCATTCCTATTCCCGCCTTTGTGTGTTTATCAGTGCTTTTCGGCTCTACCATTGTAGGTCCCTGGCTGAACCTCTCTGATTCCTGGGCTCCTGCATCTGATGTCTATCGAAGCAAAAGGGTCTTTTCTCTGTGCTTTAGTTTTTTGGTCTTAATTTCTGTGTGTTGCTTCTGGTGCTCCACTGGTCCTCTTTGTGAAACTTTTGGGAGGCCACTATGTCAAGAAATTGGAGACTAGTACACATGGAGAAATTTCCGCTGATAACATTTCTTCCCAGCTCTGGACTAGCAGAAGGCACTAAATATCCATAACTATCTCCCAGTCTAGGCGTCGGCTCTGTCGCTTCTTGGGAAGAAGGCATGTACCTTCTGAGGGCGGGGAGAGCTGTGGAGCACCTCAAGATAATGCAACCATCTGCACAAATTTGCAAAAAGTGTTTTTTAATTTTTTGCTAGGTTTATCCAGTTTCACTGGGTTTCACAGGACAACAAACCCCCACACTTCTGACATTATCAAGGTTAGAAGATAAAGCCCTAAGTCTGATGCAGGATGTGCTCCTCAACTACACACTATCTAGCACCTACCTCCTCAAGCCAGCTCTGACACTCACAGGAGTTACAACCACCCACAGCAAAGTGCTATCCGTAGACAAAGTAGATTATTTTTAATCCCCTTTTTGACACTTCCCTTGTCTATTTCAGTAGGTATTTTGACAGTTATCAATTAAAACAGAAGGATTATTGGTTTAGAATCATTCTTTAGAGATCACTAATAACTAATACATTAGTCTGGCAGCATTTTAGCTGACAGGTCTGCTTTGTTGCACTGAAAAAACTCCAACCCTATCTACTAACTTTTCCTTCATAGAAGAAGCAAAAAGCAAAAATAACTCTTACAGAAGCATACCAAGCATGCTGTCAGTTGAAGGTAAACCTCAACTCATTACTCTCAGGACCTCATCTAGTGTCTAAAATATAGCATTTAAACTGCTGATTGTCATCGTGCCTCCACTCTTAGCCAGGACATCAATGAAGCACAAGCTCAATCTTACCAGATCCTCTCCTTTGTGCCTAGGATGCTGACAAACAGTAAGCTGTCACAGCATCAACCAAGAACAAAAGGGTGGAAAATGGACAACCCATATGAAGCACAGAGAGAAGAATAACACTATGCTATCTCAAGGTCCCAGATCCTCCCTCAGACTTTCCATGGAAAAAGAGTGCAAGGGTGCTGTCCCACCTGTGACCACACAGCTGTGGTCATGGCTGCAGTGGGTCTGTGGATGAAGCTCTTCCTACCTGCCTTCAACCTCGTTTTATTCTATGTTCACAGCACAAGCACAGGAAGCAACATTAACCAGATCAGTGGCTACAATCTGTAACCATTTATTGCCTACTACCTTTCCGAGAGGAATGAGAGTGAGGTCTGTGAAGAGGACAGCAGAGGAATAGAGCAAATGTTGGTCCAACACTGCTGCAGGTGCTATCTCACTTGTTACTCAGGTAGCAAGAAAATACTTGAAAATCAGTACTGATGCTGCCAGGAAGAGGAAACAAAAAGAAGGCATGTATCCAGTTTGCAGTTTTGCATTGTCTGCCTTGTAGGCCTCACTGGCTGTTTGTCCCACCTTGCTTTTGGCACCAGGAGCATGCCAGTGCTTTGTGCCTATCCCTGGTGTGCACAGTTTTAGTTCCTGATCCTTTTCTTACCTCCCAAAGCATTGCAAAACCTACTGAGCTTCTATCTGAGTTCTAGACACTTCCTGATTTCTCCCTTTTCCCACCCTGTGCTTTCACACAAGTGGCCTATGGATGATGGCCACTTGCCCTCAGATGGTGCAGAAACCAGCTTCTCCCCTCCTCTCCTTGCCCTTCTGCCATAAATATGGCCAAATTAAATACAAACAGACTAGAAACAAATGTAATTGCTACCACGTTCATTAAGTGAATCAAAATCAACATTCTGCACAGCATGTCTTAGTTTAAGATAAATGATGGGGTGAAGCCTGAGAAATAAGCTACCAAAACTACTTTAGTTTTAACCATTCACCTTTCACCAATAAGGAGAGACGAATGTGAGAAGGTAAAAGTGAAAAAATAAGTTTACTAAAAAAGAAAGTAGCCACAACCTAGATGACAGTAATAATCACAAGGTACAAAGGTACTGAATCCTGTGGACTCCCCGGGAACAAAGAAAACAAGATAGTGGAGAAGCCCCACCCCAGTCTCCAAAGAAGACTGCATGGCCCAGGGGACAAAGACAAGATGGCAGAGAAGCCTCACTTGGCTCAGCCTTCCCCCTGCAGTGTCAGTTCCCTGGGACTGGCACTGCCTGGGGCAGCTCCCAACCTGTGGCGTCAGTTCCCCTGCTTCTTTTTGGCCAGCTAAACCCAAGTTGCTGCTGCCTTGTGGGGAAAGAAAACCAGCTCATTGGGCACTGAAAACCACAGCCCTGGCCCCAACAGCTCCAGCTTGGTGCTGCAGCTGTGTATTGTGAAATTCCCTTTGAAACAGTTTTGCGTTTTAAAAAAAACAAAACAATGTAGTTTCTTGGAGATCTATGCCAAGCAACGTCCTTGGCATCTCAGCAAGAAACAAGAAAGAGGACTCTGTGTGCCTCTTCCCTGTCTCTTAAAAGGATCCCTCAAACTTCCCCTCCATCGGAACTTACCCCTCCAGGGTAAAACACTCTGGGTCTACTTCTGGCCCTCAGGTCCTAAAGGGTCATTAACACAAACTGCATGGATTGATGTCAAGGAAAAATGGAATACAATACACATTTTTTAGGTTGCCCAGGACAAGCTGAAAAAAAAAAATACTTTAAATACCTTAGAGCATACACCAACCAAATTATATACAAAATGGATTGTACCAGTTAAACACATGGTTAGATCTACTCAGAGTCTTTTGAAAATGGGAAGAGATTTGGCATATGTTCAATCCTAGGCAGAACTCAAGTGGTGTGCATTTCAATATTTTTTTGACAATGAAGCTTCAACTAAAATATCACAGTCTGGTCAATTTTAGATCAAAGGTTAAATGTATGCTCCAGTAATAGCAACACTGGCACTTTTCCTACCACTCAATTTTAGTAACAAGCTGACGTTACCACAAAAATATGCAAGAACTTTCTCTCATAATTCAGTTATTTAAATTAATTACAGCCAAAAATTGGTAGGAGTAAATTTGGAAAGAACTATTTTATGCACGTGACTGACTGTGCATCCACATGGATGTAAGAGCCAACAGGTCTAACAATGAGAAAGTTTAGAAATTAAGGTGTCCAATTAGTTTTTCCTCTTCAATTCTTAGTTGTCATAGGCTGAGTCTTACCTTCTCATCCAGTTCTGACACAGCTAAGTGTATTATATGCATTCATGTGATACCAGCCATTGCTCTGGTGCTCCATATTTTGCTTTGAACTACAATCAAATAGAGGACACCTCCCCTCTGGAGGAAGACCTCATTGCACTCTTCACCATCCTCACGAGGGAAAGCAGAGGCGAGGTTCTGTTTCTTCTCTCACGAGCAGTGACAGGACCCAAAGAAACGGCATGAAATTGTGTCAGGGAGATGGAGGTTGGATATTAGAAAAAAGCTCTTCATGAAGAGGGTGGCTGGGCACTGGGATAGGATCCCCAGCGAAGTGGTCACAGTACCAAGCCTGACAGAGTTCAAGATGTGTTTGGACAACACTCTCAGGCACATGATGTGCCTTGGGATGTCCTGTGTAGGACCAGGAGTTGGAGTCGATGATCCTTGGGGGTCCTTTCCAGGTCAGAATATTCTGATTCTGTACTTTCATAGAATGTACAAACCCTGCAAACCCTGGTGTCCCAAAATGGAGCCCAGGATTTTCAGCAAGCCCATTTCACACATAAACAGATAAAAATTTGCTTCCCACCTATGTGACTTGGTTTGGGAAGACAGGTATCCACCAGGGAAAGCTGGAGTTTCCCTTGGAATGGAGAATGTAAACACCTCACCCCCTCTGGATTTTTATAATTTTGCAATTAAGGGCTTTCAGGCAAAGATTCGGGAATAGGAATAACAGTTCTTTACTAGGAATATTAACAATACAGATGTAGTAGTACAAAAAAAAAAAAAACAACAAACCAAGCAAACAAACAAATAAAAATCCTAGAAACCCTGACAGAGTCAGAGCTACAACCTCACACCCGGTTGGTCAGGGTGTTGGAAGCAGTCCAAAGTAAGTCCTGCTGGAATGGCAGATGTGGTTCTGTTGGAGCAGAGATGATCCTGAGAAAAAAGGGCCCACTGATGGTGAGAAGGGTCCAGTCTTCCTCCAGGAATCCAGTGGAACCAGATACCTGTGTTCCTACGTCTCAGTTTTTATCTAGGTAGGAATGGTTGGCTGCATCCCCCACTGGGTGGAGCATCTCACAATGGGATGATGGAATGTGTCCTGTCATTGGTGAGCCTTAATGGCCCATTAGCAGAAAATATCCCCCTGGAGGGAGGACAGGTGGTAAAAGAGATAAGAAACACTGCCCCACCTGGCTTTAACAGCTGGCCCATTATCAGAAGGCAATTGCCCCCCGCCCCCCACTTACAAGAGGTAAAGAAAAAACATCTCCCCAGCTGCTTTCAACAGATGAAATAGAATACACATTTTTGGTTCCATAACCCAAGACACTATGAATATAGTGAGCACAAGTCTCAGATATGAAGCGTATTTTATTGCATTACGGTTGCTACTGGAATTGCCAAAATGGTCATTCTGCACTCTGCTCTGATGTTAACAAGGTCTCCATGAATGGGAAAGGACTTCCTACACATCCTCACACTGTTGCAGAATAGTCGAAGTAAACTGTTAGACACCACTATTGTTAAGTTACTGTATATTCAGCAGGAGGCTACAGAAATTACCAAATACACCACAGATTTCTTAGGCAACATTTTCAAAAGTGAATTGAGTTTTTAAACCTATGGAAAGCTATAGAATAAAAGCATAAAAATTCAACATTGGTTTCATACATAACAGAATATTCAACTCTATAGCTTTTTACAAATTAAGGCATCTCTCTCTGCTGATTTACCATACATTGAATTCCACAAAAGGGAGCAACAGTACTGCCAGCATTAGGCTAACTTGGAGGGATCTACCGTGGAAGGCTTTGATCTTGCCAGGAAGAGAGTGTCTTCAGCTTCTTGAAGAAATAGGGGATAAAAAGTGCCCTTGGACACCTAAGCACTCTGAGCAGCTAGACCTAGGAATTTCAGACACTCAAGTAGGCTAAACAAAACACTCCTCTATGATGCAAATGTAACACTCACTTTGGATGACTCTGTCAAGATAGAGATTTTTTTGACACCTCTCCTTGAGGGTGCCAAAAGAAAATTACTTGAAATGCATTTTAATTTTATTAAAATTAATGTAGGTTGTCCATTTTTTGATTTGAGGTTTTGTTTGTTTGCGATTTTTAGTTGTTGCTGAGAGTTTTTTAAACCTCCCTTTCCATTCTTATAGAAAAGTAATTCTGGAACAAGATTACCTCCATTTGTTGTCCATTTTCAGGTAGTCTTGTAGCAACTAAGCAAATTAGCATAGACAGAAGGTAGCACATACATAGTCTCAGCTTTTTAAAAAGTGGCTTTTTATCCGACTAATCTGGTTTAATGTACAATTTTTTTCATGCACACAAACCAGTACTTAGGTTTAACTGCTTGACAATTAGCATTGGCTATAGCAGAGTTTATGAATAACACAGTAATCAATTAACACTGCACAAGCATTTTAGAAAAATGGAAGTTTATTCATCTTTCATTTATTTGCTCAAATAGCAAATAAAAGGACAGGATAAGGCATCAGCCAAGACAAATTTTGTGTGTCCAGTGGCTTCATAACACCTCAGTTCTCAGTATACAGGTTCCAAAGCAAAGTCACAATGTTAGTGGTTAGACTCCCTGGCTAAATAGACACAAATGAGTACATAGTAAGATGAAGACTGGCATATATTTGCCAGTTACATGAGTAACTTTTATTCTGCACTTGGCAGTCTACTAAATGCACATACAAAATTCCTACTGATAAATATTGAACATGACAAATATAACTCCCAAGTCTTGAGTCCCTAAAACATCTGTTAGCATGAAAGTTAAATATTTGTTACCTAGTTTGCTTGAGCACATTTTAAACTGTCAGTTATAGGCTTATACATGTATAAAAAGTATAACAGTTTGTGGAATTGATCTAGGCTGTCTCACCCCAGAAGAGTCCAAAACCCTCAAACATTCTGGTATATTTTCAGTTAAGATGTAGCACACTAACCATGTGCTAGTATTCTTGTTGTTCTAAAGCAACTGAGGCAGTATGTTTTGTTTGGGGATTTTGGATGTGCATGTAAAGGTTTCTGTATTGCAAAGCATGTTTGATTGTTTGATATCGACATTAACTAGAAAAAGTAGTAGCTACACTGTTCCCCATTTCAAAATCAACATAGACTAAACTGTACAAAACCTGCAAAGAGCTTCAGCATAACACACCATGTTCCAGTAGCTAAGTATTAGGAATGCAAAAGAAATTAACCAGAATTTCCCAGGCAACATCTTAACTCAAAACATGTAAGCGCTACTAGATCAGCCCCACTCCACCCAATTCCAGGGAGTTAAAATCCAAGGAACATCTAGACAAAACTCGATGTGCAAAAAGGGAAGTTTCAAGGTACCAGCACGTTAAATTTTAAACAACCATTCCAGGCTTAGATGTGCCACAGGCTTATGACACCAGTCTTATGTGTATTCTGACCTTTTAGCTTTAAGATACCATACTGTCTACCAAGCTACAGATGACAGAATATGCTCTGTATTATTCACATTACCAGAGTATGGCACACATTTAAAGAACAGACACTGCTAGCAGACAGCCAGTAAGTGAAATCATCCACGTAACTGCACTCCAGAGAGGGCAGTCTCACACTGATGCATAGGGACAGTCTCCATGCAACAGAGTTGAAAATACAACTTGCCTTGATTAAGCAACCTGCTCTGTTTGGGTTTTAAAATTAAGGCATATTCAAATGTTTCAATGTAAAAGATTACATCGCTCTTCTAAGTTAACCAGGTAATGCAGAACCACATATAGTTTTCCTCAACATTGCTGTTCACATATACATTATTCTTTTCCAATTTGCATAACTCCATTGCAAAACAGCTGCATACTGCTTTGTTAGGTATCATGTTCACAATTGCAATTTTCAAGGCAACAAAAGACTAGATGAATTGACAAATACCTGTGATAAAAAAAGTATGCTTTATAAGAACCCACAAAGTAATACTCTGCCCCTCTGTTCACTATTAAAGAAAAGACTACCCATGAAACACTACATTCAGAAGAAATGTGAGAAGGTAGGCAATTATGAAATGGACTGAACTTTGCTTCTCTTGAAGCCACATAATTTGTTTTCAGTGAATTTGACTTTCAGTGCAGCTCCAAATCATGCTTTTTGTGGTACATTACATTTTCCAACACGTTAGGGTAATTTCAGTCACTTCAGCCTTCAACGGCATGCTTATAAATTATGGTTTTTATTAGTATGGTCAGGGTAGGAAAGGAATCCAAGCTTTTGATTATAAAATGCAACATCTTTCTCTGATCCTCTTAGCTAGGCTTTTTCTTTTCTTCTTCCCATTCTTTTCTTTGCTGTCTTCCATTTTTCTGGCTCTAATTTCTCTCATTAAATCAAAAAACACCTGAAAAAGATATAAGAAAAAAAGGCAAAACCAAATCACAGACGTGAGTTAATTTAAGCTATCACTGACATCCACTTCAGTTGTTCCAAATAGAATCAATTACATGCAACCACTTTAGGCAAACAAATATTAATCCAACAAATCTGTCACTAGTTTTGAAGGCTAAGTTGAAATGATGCAACCTTCCTTGTTTCATGGCACCATAATGTTCCCCTGTCTTCTGGTACTTGCTTATGAATCCTGTTAGGCAATTTTAAACAAGAATTGAAACAAGGGTCTCATCACCAGCCAAGATTTTCAGATGTTGTATGTACATACTACTGAGGAAAGGTAAGAAATCAGTTTATCTTTTGAGTATTTTAAGTGATGAGCTGCAAAGGTTAAAAAAAGTGCAACATTCAATTTTAGAAACATATTAATGGAGCAGTAGCATAGACTGAAATGTACGTATGGTATGTTCCATGATGCAAGTCTAAGCACAAAGTGACTAGGGAAAAAAAAAGCCTAACCCAGCATTTCCTTTAAAGCAAAGGTTTCAATCGTACAACTACATCAACAATTTCTTACATCAGGGAATCCCAGCTGCAGCTGCCAAATTGCAGTCTTTAAGTACACATATGAAGTTCACTTTCATCAAATGGTTTAGGACAAAGTTGGAAATACAACACTGACTTAGGTAAGAGAGATTCTACTGACAGACAGTTAACTGCTTTATGATTGGACTGCTTAAATGTACTTTATTAATTTGAACAGCAGAATCTGACTTGATTTACAGAAGGTGACAGCAAATAATATCCTATATTTTTACTGTAGGAAATCAGCTGAGTAACTCTAAAACTTCTCTCTCAGGAGAGAGACTCTAGACACCCTATCACCCTGAGAATGCCAAATCTCATCTATCTTGGAAGCTATGCAGGATCATGCCTGGTTAGTACTTGAAGGGGAGACTACCTGGAAATACCAGGCGCTCTAAGCTTCTTTTTTCAGCCCTGAGATGAGCTCTGTTGGTCAGAGCGTGATGCTAATAACACCAAGGTCATGGGTTTGATCCCTATATGGGCCATTCACCTAGGAGTTGGACTCAATGATCCTTGTGGGTCCCCTTCAACTCAGAATATTCTGTAATACTTTGAAATTTGAACTAAGCAATACATCTGTGTCAAGGGACTTGATCCATTTCTGTGAAACATGGACAGTGCAGTGGCCAAAAAGCTCCTCTACAGAGCTCAGTAGATTCTTATGACATTTAATTGCATATTGACTGCAGAAAAAGTGTCAACCTTCATCACATGAAATCCAAAGAAAATCAATCAAACTAAACGTTTCCATCAAGAAGTGAGATTGCCTTTAGGTTTGTAAATGTGCGCAAAGTTGCTTGTATTTGAATCTGTGCTAATGGCAAGATGCAACTGTCAGCTTGTGTAAGTACTGATACTGTAAAATAGTATTTAGCTGTCTGGGATACATACCCTTCTGAGAAAACGTTTAGATACATAACCTTCTGAGAAAACATTTAGCGGGTCACCTTTGTCAAAATGAGTAAAGGCTGGCTGTGTTTTCTCAAAACAGTGCAATCACTACTCTGGAATTCAGAGAGGCCAGATTTCTGGTTTCAATAGTAACCCAAGTTTGTGTAGCAAACTCCTAAATCTCGTATGTTTCAAACAAATAAGAACACCCAGTATTCACTTGTGCCAACAAGTCCTCATTTATGGCCTGTCAAACCTTCAATCTATATGGCACATGCTAATCTGGATCCATTATGCCATCAGCTCCAAAAAGAAACCTGGAGCTCTCTGGTAGCTTACCATGTATATGCAAAGGCTATTGATCCAAGAACTATTGAAAAAAATATTACATGCATTTTTTCCCCAGCTGCTAAGCAATAAAGAAGTGGATTTGAAGAGCTGGATTTTTACAACTGTAATAGATGGCTGTTAACTGCAATTATACACCAAAACGAAGAGAAGTGTTAGTTTTTATAACAAAAAAAATAAATCAGAACTTTATTCAACAATGAGGATGAGTTCTTCTGCTCTGTAGGGTACATCACTATAATACTGGACAATCATGTTTTTCAGTAAGATGACTGACAAGACTCAACCAACAGTTGAGTTTAAGTTATTGCAAAAGAGAATTTACATTACAGCTCTCATGCTGTAATTGACAGCTCAAACATATGGATTTACATTAGAGAATTTTTCACCAAGTGCAAGGTGCAGCATCTCGATCAGGGCAACCCCAGACATGAGTACAGACCGGGAGATGAACTTGTTGAGAGCAGCCCTGTAGACAAGGACTTGGGGGCTTTCATGGATGAAAAGCTGGTCATCATCTGGCAATGTGCACTCACAGCCCAGAACGCCAACAGTATCCTGGGCTGCGGCAAAATAAAAATTGGCCAACAGGACAAAGTAGGTGATTGTCCCCTTCTACTCTCTCAATTAGACCTGACCTGCAGGGCTGTGCCCAGGTCTGGGGTCCTTAGCACAAGAAAAAACATGGACCTGTTGGAGTGGGTCCAAAGGAGGCCACAAAAATGCTCAGTGGGCTGGGGCAGCTCTGCTTTGAAGACAAGCTGAGAGAGCTGGGGTTGTTCATACTGAAGAAGAGAATGCTCCAGCGAGACCTTACTGCAGCCTTTCAGTTCTTAAAGAAGGCTTATAAAAAAAAAAGACAGAAACCATCTTTTTACACATTCAGCTTGTGGTAAGATCCTTGCAGGAACAATTTTGAACTAAAAGGGGAAAGATTTAAATGATTAATTATAAAAAAAATTCTTGACTGTGAGGGCAGTGAGGCACTGGAAAGGGAAGTTGTGGATTCCCTAACTCTGGAAGTGTTCAAGACCTGGTTGGATGGAGCCCTGAGCAACCTGATTGAGTGGCTGGTATTCCTGCCCATGGCAGGGCAGTTGGAACTAGATGATCTTTAAGGTCCCTTCCAACACAGACCTGTGATTCCATGTGGGATCAACTTTGTCAACAACTCTGAAAGATTGGCACATTGCACTAAACCTGCTTATTTCTTTCGCCACACAACTATGACTTTACAGTCTACAAGACTGACAATTATTCTGAATTGCAAGACCTCACATTCTTGCTGAAGCACAACTAAGCAGCATTTTCTTTTCTTGGAGACAAATATTTTCTTTATCTTATGCGCTTCTGAATCAGGTTTTATCTCTGAAAACTCATGAGACACTTATGGGCTTTTCATAGCTTTTTGGGCTCATCCATTCTTGATCAAAACAACATGCAAAGAGGCAGATGGTTAAATGAGGGTAGGGAAGGCTCAAATCTCTCCCTTATTTGCTTTTATAAGATGTTTTATTCTGACTGAGGATCAGAAAGTATTCTTCTCTATTCAGAAGCAGACTCTCCTCTACTCACAGAAAATGCAGTATGAAGTCTAGGACAAAAGAGCTGACGCAGAAAATTTTATAAGGTCTTGTATCGTGTCTTGGATAATAATGATTCCTTGCAGTTTAGAATGGGACAAACATGTTATGCCTAACATTTTCACTGCTCTACAAATAGTCACCTAGTGATGCACTCCTGGCAAGCTAAGGAAGAAAAGTATTTGATTAAAATTCCACAAAATTATTGCTAAATTTAAGAACATAAGAAGTATGACCCATGAAAACGAGGGATAAAGTGAAAATTGATGGACAATCTTTAAGAGGCCAGTTATTACCTTGTCAACATTAGCTCGTGTTTTTGCAGAAGTTTCCACATAATTAACATTCCACTGATCAGCTCTGTTTTTTGCTTCCTCTACAGAAACTTGCCTTTTATCTTCCAAATCTGATTTATTACCAACTAGCAAAAAAGGAACATTCTCATCTTCTTTTACTCTTAAGATTTGCTCCCTGCAGAAGAAAAAAAAAAAAAAAAAAGAAAAGAAAATGAAGCTTTGCATAGAGTACCATTCTTAGAACACAAGAAGGACTCAGACTAAATACTTTTACATCTTACATTGAAAAGCCACTTATTCCTTTTATGTAGTTTATATAACAGGAAAGTCTTAAACCTTATTATGACATTTTACAGAATGAAGACAGACAGACAACTAGTCCTCGAGGAAGAAAGGAATTGAGTCAGTAAGAAATGAAAAAATAGAACAGGATTAGTTTAGGTGAGAATTTATGTTAATAATTCATTCCCTTTAACAGTGTTGAGAGCATCTACCATTATCTTTACATTACTATGTTTGATGACCATTTTTAAGCTATCCAAACTTCAGTTTTACAGCTGATTATTTCCTAACAAAATGTGCCAGTTTGAAGCAGATAAAATGATTCATAGCATATCAAGAGAAAATCTCTTCCTTTCAGGAATCTTTCTGATCAAAGTCAATTATATTCAGTTTCTCCAGAGATCTTCATTTAATTACAAATCTGTGTACAGACACAAGCTGTATATGCATCAGATTTTTAAGGACAGACCGTTCTACTGTTTTACCTGCTAGGATGAAAGGTTTAAAACTACAAATAAAACTCAATACTACAAAGAGTTTGATACACAGCTCTTCAACACTTAAAAAAATAATGGAAGTTTTCTTCTAATTGAAAATGAATTAATACTATCAGAAAGAAGAGTTGTCTCAGAATATTATGTATTTTGTCTATGAAAAAAGGAATATAAAGCTAGTTGTGAAATGTAGCCCTTTATCATGGAGCAATTCCTGAAAGACTTACAAAAAGCACAGAAAAATAAACTTATTTTGATGGCTGAGGTGAAACCAAATTTAAAGTTGAAGGGAGAGAAGTGGAAGACAGACTGATAGTCTAAAGGGCCTTGATTTGGTATACAGAAGGATGCTCACATTACAAAAAGCTCTGAATAGCATGCAGTCTTGTGGAGGAGGCCTACTCACAGAGCTGAGAAACTGCAGATAGTCCATTTTTTTTAAAACTGTGCATTTGAGGCAGACCGTGATAACACATTTATATATGGGGTATAATTAAAAAGCAACATTTCTCCTCTTCCACACAAATACCAGTGCAAATGTTGTAACAGAGTCTGCAGCTATCTAAAAGTAGATTGAATAGCCAGGGGATCAGGAAGGTGGTCAGAAGAAAACTCAGTGCATCATGGCAGAACCTGTATAAATAAGACTTCTGGTAAAAACTAGTAGCTTTCAACACTAGTTATTCAGGCAATGCCATACTGGGTTGGTGTGACAAGGTTTTGTTAGGGGTGGATCTATAGATGTGGCTTCAGTGAGAACCTGCCAGAAGCTTCCCTAATGTCCATTATTGGCAGAGCCAGTGCCTGCCAGCTCAGGGACAGACTTGCCACTTGCGAAGGCCAAGCCAATGGTAGTAACACCTCTGTGATAACTTATTTAAAAGTAATATTGCAGAGGTACAATTGCACTCAGAGAGGAAAGGAGTGAGAATATGTGAGAAGAACAATTATATAGATACTAAGGTCCGTGAAGAAGGGGGAGGAAGTGCTCCAGGCACCAGAGCTGCGATTCCCCTGCCATGGAGGACACCCATGCTGGGGTATACTCCTGGCAGGGATCTGTGGGCCCCTAGAAAGAGGGGTCCATGATAAAGTAGGTTTACTGGCAGGAACTGTGACCCTGTGGGGGACCTACTCTGGAGCAGTCTGTTCCTGAAGGACTGCAGCCCATGGAAAGGGACCCATGCTGGAGCAGTTAGTGAGCTGCAGCTTGTGGGAAGGACTCACACTGGAAAGTTCATAAAGAACTGTCTCCTATGGGAGGGACTTCCTACTGGACCAGGGGAAGGACTCCCCCCAGAGGAAGATGCAACAGCTGGGACAATGTGTGATGAACTAACCATGACCCCATTTCCTGTCTCCCTGAGCCATCTGTCTCCCACCTCTCTCCTGGGAGGGAGAAGGTAGAGCTCAGGAAAGAGGGAGGGGTGGAGTGGAAGGCATTTTTAAGGCTAGTTTTGCTTCTTATTATTCTGCTCTGATTTTGATTGGCAATAAATTCAATTCATTTCCCCAAGTGGTGTCTGTTTTGCCTCTGATAGTAATCAGTATGTGATCTCTTCCTGTCTTAAACTAATCAGCCTATTTTCTCTTCCCTGTCCAGCTGAGGATGGAAGAGATAGAGGGGCTTTCGTGGGTGGGTACCTGGGATAAATGCCAAGTCAAACCACCACAGATGCCAAACAATTTCTCCATGTAAAATGTTAACGTAACAGCAATTCAGATTATGATATTCATATTGTCCTTTGAGCCCCTTCTGAAGATTAAACAAGAAATAGCTAATTAATGATGTGCCAGCTTGAAATCTAGAACTTAAAAAAAATCCATACTATGAGAGCCAGACCAATTCTATTCAAAGCAAGGCCAAATTTTAATGAATAACCTTTTAAGTATTTAAAAGTATAGTCATTGCAGACCTGTATTCCATCAACAAAATTACTTGAAGCAATGGCATTTCAGAACATAGCAGGAACCCCACCGAATTGCAGTAAAAAGCTCTCCTGTTGAAGGTCTGCCATTTCAGCAGAACAAAATTCCATGAAAACAAACATCCAAGTTCTTCTTGCCACTTTCTTTAGTATTTGGCTCCTAAGTAGTTGTCTTAGGTTACAATGTAAGATGTAATCAGAAGTATGTATTCTACCACCATCTTCATGAGCTGGTAAAACCAGGTGGGTTAGTGTTCTCATCCATAACTCATCCCTGATAACTCCCTCTGGGGGCTATTTTCTGCTAATGGGCAATCAAGTCTCACGGCATGACTCATGAAATTACATCATTGCATGGTGAAATGCTCCGCCCAAGGGGAGGAACCGAGCATTCCTACCTGGATACAATCTGAGGTTTGGAACACCACAGGCAGCCCTACCTACTAAATTCCCAGAGAACAAGAGCTCCATTACCAACCACTGGACCTTGAGAAGAAGACTTCTACAGGATCACTGCTTCAACAGAACCACATCTATCACTCCAACAGGACTGCTACCACCACCCTGACCAACAGGGCCTCAGGTTGTATCCTGACTCTGTCAGTTTAAGCCAGTATTTTCTGCTTTTATTTTAATTTTCCCATTAAACCGTAGTTCTGACTTGGAATCTCTCACTGGTTTGCTTTTGAACTAGTAGAGTAGTAGGCCCTCAGACTACTCAACAGTGCCAAAGGTACTTTACCTTCAAGAGATACAGATTGCTTTTACACAGAGCAAAAAAAAAAATTTTTTTTCTGAGTTACATTTTAGCATTTAGTCTTCTATGGTTCACTTTCATATTTGGATTGGGGAGAATTTTAATATCTTTACTTGATATTTAATATCTTTATTTTTTTCTTTCATTTTTCCTGTATCAACATGTATACTGTTAACTCTCACCTTTACTAGAGAGTAGGACTTTTTCTAAGGCCAAAGATCATGTACTTTGAAGCACTGGCATGATTTTAAACAGATTTGAATAGGCCATCTTGCACTCCAGGGGAGCTGAACTATACTAAACTGTCCTCCATGATTGACAGTACTCAGCATAAGCCTGAAAATAAAAAAGGCCTGCTCCTTCCTTCCTCAAAATATATAAACACTGACATATAGAAACACAAATAAATTTTAAAAAGACCACCAGAAGTTGAAAAATTGACTTTCTCCCCTCTCCATACCTTTTCCTCCTCCTTTAGAGATATTAAACATATGCTGCTACTTAGTGCTAATTAAGTTGAACTGTGACAGCATCTCCAAGAAGACTCATTTCAATGGGATGCAGATAATTCCTTTTTATATTTGTTTCCTTAATTTTCATTCAAATATTATGGCCCTTACTATTTCACTACACTTTAAACTGGTAATATTGTTTCCTGATACCTTTTGTCTTTTTTTAAAATACAGTAATGAGTTATTTAAATGTTTTGTCTCTCAAATGAAATGAAACACCTATAATATACTCCTACCCGTGTAATACTCGATTACCATCAAAAGTGTTTTAACATGATGCAGTCTGTGGTTGAGACCATGCCGAGGCAGCTATTTTCTGAATGATGCTGTGTATCTGCTCTGTGGCAATAGCCTTTCTGGTACTCCAAAACACAGCAGCTAAGACATCTGAAGTGGTATAGATAGCAAAGGCCTGGCTAGGCATCTGGTCAAAGTAAGAGCTGCCATCCAGTCTGAACCATCAAAGGATATTATAAAACACACACAAAAAAAATCACTTTCAGTGTAATTAGAATGATTATATTGCCTTGTAAATTACCTGAAGTCTGCAGTCGCTGCAAAGGATTCCAGCTCTGTAATAGAGAAGACGCAAAGAAAACCTTCTCCACTCCGGAAGTAGTTGTCTCTAATTGCAGCATAGTCCTCTTGCCCTGCTGTATCCAATATATCAATTTGGACTTCTTCCCCATCCAGAACCACCTTTTTCCTGTAGCTGTCTGCTTTGGTGGGCTCATAGTCTTCAACAAACTAGGGAAAAAACCCTTCATGATGTAAAATCAAACCTGTACAAGGCAATTGCTTCTGTTTGCACATAAGGATATGACAAACATATTAAATGGTTACTGTAACTAATAACTAAGCACTGTGCATTTAGGCCCTGTGAAGTACTCAACTCCTAGTTAAAGGAGACTTTTCATCAGCCTAAACAGTTTTTATGTTTTTTGCTTTCCTCAGCCATTATAAGGAAATGTTGAGGTAATTTCAAAACATCAGTGTCTATGCATTACCCAAACCTCTTCTTCTGGTTCAAGCACAACATCTGTCTGTGTTCCATTATGGAATCATGCCATGGTTATCCAGCAGGGGAGAGGGATACCCCATGGTGGCCGTGCCAGGAAAACAGCTCGGTGGTTTGTCCCACAGAGATATTTTCCTTGGCACTGCAAGCGGTGGGCTCAGACCACTCAGAGACAAGGCTGAACTTGTCCCAAGGCTCCGGGTGGTGTCGGAGCCGAGATGCGGTGGCACTGGCTGTGGCAGGACAAATCCTGCGTGACCTTCTCAGAAAGGCAGGACGAACAGTGAAGAAAAGAAACTGGATCTGTGGGGGGTTTCATCCAGAGGTTTATTCCAGCCCCACGGCGTCTGAACAAGGCAACCTCCACGGCAGAACAGCGAGCCACACGACCGCCCGCTGGTTTTACCCGGGGGAGGGGGAAAGGGAAGGGGCAGTGACCTCACCAATCCAAGAGGGAGGGGGAGTGACCCAAGGGCAGGAAGGCAGCCTGAGGGTCAAATCCCCTTTGGGGAGTGAGGGGCTATTTCTGTTCTGTCCAATCCCTTTGACAACCTCCCTGGAATTTTTCCAAGCGTGGCAGAGAGACCCCTTATATTAAAATCAAGTCCCTTGGGATTGGCGGAGTAATTCTAACCTGGGAGGGGAGACCGAAGGAAAACCACCCTGGAAACTTTAGGATAATATGAACAAAGACACAACACAACAGAATCAGGTAGTCCTGAGTTTGGATGTATTTAGTATCAACTTTTAAAGTACACCGAATGCTTAACTTTTGACTTTTTATTAAAGGGATAACTTCCCCTGGAAAAGAAGGAAAAGAGAATTTGATTTTCTTTCTTCAACAGCAGCACAAAAAACATGGAATAAACTGGTTGTTTCAGGTATCATGCAACTCAACTAAGTGAAGAAGCTTTGAGCTACAATAACCAAGCTCTAATAGGTCCAGTGAGCCATGCAAAAATATTCCAGTAATATGACAGAGTATCTAACAGCTGAGAAGTCTGAAAAAGGCCAAATTTTACCTTCACAGGTACCTCTAGAGGGCAAATCAATAATGTCAAAACATGTTTTTGTTCCACTTAACTGCTGAATTTCATACCACACACACACATGTAGACCCTTTCAGAAAATAATTATACAAATGTAACTTAAACAACATTATGTAGCAAGCATCTCCTGAGATAATGACTCTTACCTCATCATACATAAACTGTAGTGTTAAAGCAGATTTTCCTACACCACCGCTTCCCACCATGATGACTTTGTGTAAAGCCAACGAATTCTGTCCTTTAGGTTTATTTGCTGCCATCTTTGGATTGCAGAAAATTCACAGGTATCAAATGAAAAAATCTAGAAGAAAAATATTTCTTCATTAGTTTTCTTTTCCTTCTCCCACATGAAATGATAAAATGGATTTTTTTCAAATCCCTACATATTTAATGACTTAATTTCCGTTCAGCTTATGAAAGCTACCTGCTCTTTCACTAGAAACCGTTTCACAAGTTATATTGAGCTAATCTTTTTTTTTTTTAATTAAGCAAAGAAATCATTCACCATTTGGAAACAGCATTTTGTACGTAGTATTTTCTTTTAGTGGCACAGTAGGTGTCAAGGATTCTTGATGGTTTACTACACAAAAATTGAAAAAAGAAGCCACAGTGAGTCAACATCATATGAAAAAAACTTGATATGACAGCTGTAGGGGAAGGAAAAAGACTTTTGAAAAGATTTCCAGTTTAAATAGCAAGCACCAAGACACAGCAGCAAGGATTAGCTAGAGTACTTTTACAGGAAAAGCAAGCAAACCTAGAATCTAAAAATACCCAGTTTCAGTAAGTCAGAAACCAAAATAAAACCTAGTTTATACAGAGTGAAAAGATTCAACTTGCCTACAAATGTAATTATTTGGAGTAGTTGTCTCAGTCCAGTGACTGTTTGTTTAAACACAAATCTCTGCATCTCACCAACACTAAAGGGCTCTGTGACAACTAATTCACATAGTTTAATGTACATGTGCACAAGCACAAAAAGTAGCAACTCTATTAACTTAAAAAAAAAAAATCACGCATGTTATATTTTTAGTGCATCTGTATTTTCCCACACTTTTGTTTCATTCTCTACCTATTCCAATAGCAATAGAACTGTATTTGTTAATGCTTGCACCATTCTTAAAACACAGGAAAGTCCCTGTACAGTGACAGAATGTGCTCTCCTCCAAAGACTTAAGGTCCAAACAAGGTCTGAACTCCAAAAGAGACAATGACATCTGACGCTGTTCAAGATTATGACAACATTGACCCCGAGGTCAGAAGGCTGAAATGACTCCAATCTTTATTACCCGGGAATTTCTTCCCTTTATACTATTTTACAAAGAACCACCCAAGGGGTGGAAAAAAGACAAACTTCTTCAACTACACTGGTCAAGTCAGAGGGACATCAAGAAGAAGTCCCTCCTAGAGAAAGGAATGTAAACATAGGTTATGGGTACGAAAACATGTCTCTTGTTGACAGAACAGTGTCTGGGAAAAACTTTCAGAGAATCCAAACATCACAGCATGAACCACGGCTATAGGCATCTACATTACATATATAAATACAAGAAC
This sequence comes from Phylloscopus trochilus trochilus, assembly GCA_016584745.2. Classification (NCBI taxonomy): domain Eukaryota; kingdom Metazoa; phylum Chordata; class Aves; order Passeriformes; family Phylloscopidae; genus Phylloscopus; species Phylloscopus trochilus. Next base: position 53,054,326 of record WQNJ02000546.1, on the reverse strand, counting down.
TATTTATGGTAACAATTAAAAACCAAATATAACTTATATTTTTAATTAAAAAACTCAAAAGGAGCACATTCACATGGCAGCACAGCTCAGTTATATAACTACTAGATAATAAAACGTAGCTACTTTGTTACCTTTAGCAATCATGATTATTTGACAATGTCACACTAAAATTACGTCCTACAACATAATGTTACCCTTCTGTGCAGCTTAAACAATCAAAGTGTGAAGCACAACTTTCTTAATACTTGTATCAAAAACCCTAGTTGAGGCCATGTACTAAAAGCTTTGTTAGCAGTGATGCACAGGTAGTAGAAAAGCATGATGACTAAAACTTCATTGGAGATTAAGCCAATCCTTCCTAGAAGTAAAACCAATACATGCCATCAAGTTTCTCACACTGCCATGTCAGCAAACAGGCTAAGGATGAGCAAGCAGCTAGGAGAGATACGGCTGGACCAGCTGACCAAATGGATATCACCATGCCATAGCTTAGCAATAAAAGTTGGCAGAGAGCTTTGAAGTTTGTCAGCACTGCTGTTGCTCACGGACTGCTGGGCATTGGTCAGCTAGCAGTGAGCAAATTTTCTTTTAATAATTTTTCTTTATTAACTTTCCTTTTTAAAAAATAGTTACAAAATTATCATTACCTCAACCCACAAGTTTTTTTATTTTACCCTTCCAATTCTCTCCTCTCTCCAACCGGTGGCAGGGGGAGAGAGTAAGCAGTGGGACTCATCTGCCTACCAAGCTAAACCCACAACCTATGTGAAAAACTCTTGAGATCACATCAGCACTGCTACTCATTCCTCCATCAAAAAATTCTGAAAATGCGACTGAAAATTCAGTCAAATTATTTTTCCCTGGAAAGATTATCTAAGCAAAATAAGCATAAGTAAGGTGCTATACTCATTATACAGATATAGCAAAGAAATACAACTAATAACATGGTACAAGTTCTCTTAAAAAGGAAATGGAAAAGAGCAAACACACATTTCTGTTTTGGCTTAAAAAGAACCATTGCTTTCTTTTTACTCAAGAGGGAGTACGAGAACATGAAAATAGTTCCAGGCCATGTGCATACTTTCAACCTACTACACTGTTTTGCCTTTGAGCACTTTTCTCTTATAAGGAAAAATATACCCTGAAAGTCATGCTTCTTAGTACGTATGTCAGACAAGTAAGAAAGAAAATTCATCTGAATTCCACTATCAACTGACAACAGATCAGTTTGCAAAGCTTAGATTACAATATCTACCTGCATATGACCTACTCTAAGTTTACCAAGCAAGAAAACAGACTATTCTTCTGTCAGTACTCCAATACTAGAACAAGTCCAAATGAACTCAGCAGGATCTCACTCAGGTGAGTTTGGACTAACAATATTACAGTCTGAAAAAGTATTGCTACTACAGTAGCAATATTTCACTCAAATATTTGTTGTAAATTAATCTCCAGTCTTTAAGTAGATTGAGCAATGTGAAAATTTGTATTTTACTTCAACTTAAAATTCAACAAGTAGCGTCTCAATGTGACAAACAAGTTTCCTCTTTCTGTACTCTCTGCAGCAGCTGACCCACAAAAAACCGAACACTTCCATTTCCAATTTGATCCTGACAAATAACTGTCAGTAAACAACATTCCATTAAGATACCAAAACTTCACACTACCACAGACCTCAAGTCTTCAAGATAAGCTTGTCATAAACACTATGCCACATTTTGTAGTAGGAGGGCGGCTCAGGGATGTCAGTTTGCTCCCAAGTTCTTCACAAGCCAATAAAGATACAATGCTCAGGGCTGCTGACTAATAGCCAATGAGGAAAGAGAGAAAAAAGTTACCAACAATGCAAGTACAATATAATATGACACAGTGCAAACAACACTTAATCCAAAAAGACTGCTTCAGAGCAAATGCTGTGCCAGAGAGAAGAAAGACCTTGAAACTGGAAAGTTCTAAGCTATTGGCATGATTCTACCTGTTTCAGTGTGCTTTGAAAAACAAAGAGGCACCTAGATTCCAATTCAAAGAGTAGAGCATCTGAGATGAAGTTTCATGCAAAGTCTTTCTGCCTGTAATTTATGTAGCCTGACTTATTTTCATAAGAAGTATTAATTTGGGTCATATCTAGTTACTGAACTGTCCTACTTTATAATTACAATGAAACAGACAGAGACTATGGCAAGAACCCTTTTGTATGAAGCTCATAAAAACATACTTCCTCATTACGCATACCTTGGGGTTTATTATTATTTTAATCTTCACAGTGCAAAATTAGTTGCAGGTCAGAAGATAAACACAGGATTATCCTACAGTCAAATCCTACATCACCTACGGCAGAAAAATGTTCAAAAGTGCCAAGCATGGTGTTGTCGACAGCTATATCATCCAATTATACAGGTCAGTTTTTTACCACACCAATCAGAAATCCCATCACATCAGTTCAGATGGCAACATATAAAAAAGTTTATTCTTGAACAGTTCTTGTAGTTCAACAAGTTGGAAGGGAAGCAAAAGCTTAACTGGCTCAGCAATGTACTTCAGTGTCTTCACTCAGAAGGGCAAGAGCACTGTCTAATCATCATGCTATGGATCAGTCCTCACCTTCACTGCAGGTAAACTGCCCTTTTCCAACATTTGAACAGATAAAGACACAAACAAATGGATCTCTGACCTCTCAGGCAGAGTAAGCAGTTCTCAAAGCTCCTACAGCTGTTTTATTGCCTGCTTGCAGATAAACACACCCATGATTCTCTGCTCCATTTAATGGCAGGCTTCCAGTTGGAACTAGGATTTTTTTTTTTTTTTTTAGCCACACTAGGGAGCAATTAGATTAACTAAGAACTGCAGGGGTAGGAATTATAATTCATGTTAGCATCACTGATAGCATCTTGTTCAACAGAGTAGAAATCTGATCAAAGGAGGGTAAGTACTAAATAACTTTAAAACTATTTTTACAGTATTAAGATCATCAAGGCGATGAACTTTTGTCTGGAGTTGTAAAGCTGTTGCTTGCCTTGGGTGACTGGCTTCTATCTGCATCAGTACTTCTAAGTTTTATACATTATAGCCTGCACAGGTCCTCTGCACAAAAGATACCATGTTACCTTTAGTTCCCCATACACACAGCACGCAGCTCCAGCCACTAGAGGAGTGAGATGGATAGTGTAACACAACTTGGACACAGTAAGTATCATGTTAACTTCCGCATAAGTCTTGAAACACAGAATGGTTACCTCCAGATCCAGAAGAGTAGGACAGATAATCAGGTGTCAGCACAAAAAGTAGTTAGCTTTAATCTTCAGGGACAGTATTTTCAGGGAGAATTTTTTGCAAATACACATTAAGAAGGAAAAAAAACACCCAAAAAGCAGGAATTCTTGATCTCTCTTTATTAGTCTTTATTTTGTCCTCCTATTTACTATTTCAGCCAAATAAACTGAGATTAAAAAAAATGCTTATGGGCAAAAAAACCTTATGAGTTTTATTCCCCAGTCATCCTGCTCATCTGATTAAACTGAGAGGACTCTTCTTAAGCTGTCCTGTTCCTCAGTTGGCTTTTTCTTACAGAATAATTTGCTCCAAAGCAATCAAAGCATGTTTCCTCACATATCCATTCCATTTGTCTTTACATCCCTCCCCAATGCAATAATACCAAGGTTCATACACTAAGGGAGAGCAAAAAGGTGGCCAACAGAACAGCTGTGTACCATCCAAAGAGAGCAATAGACACCCAATTTATATTGCTTCCTTCCCTTCACAGGGAACACTGTGGATCACAGGGTACAGAACTCCCCATATTTAGCCAGCACCAAATACTGAAGAAATTTATAGAAACAATCATATCCAAGACACTTACATCGCTGTCAAAATGTACCCAAAACTGGCCAAGAGGCCAAAAACTAACAAAGAGTAGAGCATATATGATCAGTCTCATTTTCTTAGAGAAGGTGACCAAAAGAAGCCAAGAAGCTATTCTGCCCACTTTAATTCCTTGGAGTCTCATAAATGCAATGTAAATGAGAACAGACCAGGAAAAGAAAAGCATACACCAAAGTCACATCATTACAGGCACAAATTCAGCTGGCATCTTCTGCACTACTGTACATAAAGCTGAATGCAGGCCTTGTGAATATGCAGTTGTCCTTAACAGGAGGACTTTGATTTGCTGCAGACATTTGTTTGAAGGGGACTAGTTAAACATAGCTTTGCATTTAGAGATAGCTGGTACAGTTAGCATAGTTGGTTCCAGTTAATAAGTAGATAGTGGTGCCTTTCTTCAATTGCAAAACAATTATTTTTACTGTCAATTTTATAGCCTACATAAAACTAATACATCAAAACTGAATCCTAGATAGTTTCCTTTCCTTTAGGAGAAGATTACATAAAAATTTGAAAGTCTGTCATATTAACCTCATTACCCACTGGTGATGAGTAACTTTCATCCCCGAAGACTGTTTTATATAATAAGTATCAGTTACAACTGCTATCTGATACATTATAGCACCTGCCTTTACTCTGTTTAACAGAGCTAGAACTTGATACATTTGAAGGAACAGGAATAATAGAACTGCAGTATGTGAGCAGCCTGCGCAATATTAAGATCTAGTTAATATGCTTTGACCAAAATACTTCCAGAGAAGCAAAGTTATCAATTACTTACTGAGCAATTAAAGAAAATTTAGCAATGGAAACTCATATTGCTCTAAACAAATAGCTTTTTTTTACTTGAAGAAATACTGTCTGCACTACTCTGCACTTTACACTTAGCATAATCTATCACCTCTAGAAACACAATCCACAACTTATTTCCTGCTGAAGTGAAATTTTTGGTAATTATTTGACAATATTTTCTAAACTGAGTTTAAAAATTCTCCAAACCTTTGTAATTCCCTGAAGTGAATCAAAACTGTTGCCTCATGTGACCTACAAATTGCAAGTTCAATTTTCTAAGAAAAAGCACAGGAAAATTTTTGAAAAGTGGCAACATATTTCTCATCCAAGGATCATGAAGCAATATAATTTTATCTGTTATGAAAATATCACAGATTCAGCCAGTTACTTCATTGTTTATTGAATCACATAGTTTCCGTTTGGTTAACAAGAGCAGAAGTATATTTGAGAATGTATTGTTTGAAAATAGTACTAGCATACTAAATGCCAAATATCTAGAAGACACCTGACAAATGATTCGGATATTTCTGCAACAAAAGCATTCCTGGAAAAGGAGGGACGCAACTCTAGGCAAGCAGAATCTAACCCTCCCATCATCTGGTTCCAATTACAACAAACCAGATCAGCAGAAACACCCCACGACCCAGAATTTGATATGATATGTGAGGATGCAGGATGGGACACGATACTAGCTGCTTTAAGAACTAGAGAATAAGAAAGTTTTAAAAGCCAGATCAGCATTATTGTTGTGTCATCGAGTTTGACTGGTTTTTTATTACAGTTTAAATACACAACATCCTTTAAACTCTGCACAAAGTAATGTCAGTATTTTATTAAGGTAGAACAAGTATTTTAAATGTTAAATAATCACTACAAACTTTAAGTAGCAGACTAGAGAAGAATGAACCCAAATGTTCAAACCTATCTTAGAAATGACTAATCTCATTAGATAATGAAACAGGCCTCCTGAAACTCAGCCTCATAACAAGTTAGAAACTTTCACAGCAAATATTTCCCTATATAAGTCCTGAAAATAATCCTTTGACATAAACACGTTTAACTAGGAGTTGGGATTTGGATCTTCCCATGAGTTTAACAACTGTTAAATCACATTCAAGTTTTCATAAGAATCCTTCTTTCCAAAGCTTTCTAGGGCACACCTTAGAAGGTGACTGTGCCTCCCACACCCGCAGAACAAATTTACTATGGTGACTGATTACACATACACTAACAAAAGTAAAGGGTAGAAGACTGACTTCAGTTCTATCTCTCAGCAGGAACAAATCTCAGCCAAAAGGCCTAAATTTCCTATCTCCTTGAGACAAGTACTTCAAATTATAACCATATCCAGGCACTTAAATTGGAAAAGTGAACCAGTGAACTCTTCACCCAGTAACAGAGGCCCATCCATCCCATAAATTACATTGTGTTGTTACAAAGAATAGTGGTTTCCACATGCCCACAGCTTTATACTCTTAAGACATCACCAGAAGAATTGAGATATCTCCAACAAGAAGTCACTAAAATATGAGAAACAAGTTCACTGACTTCCAGCAGTCTCCCAGAGGCTCCACAGGGCCTTAGTGCCAAGTTCTGGGCATGTCCATGAACCAGACAGCACCTTCTGAAGTGAGAACAAATATGTATTTCATATGCTTTACATCATCATTTCAGCATTTTCTTAACAAAAGGCCTCTCTGGCTTCCTGCAAGATGACTTCTGGGGAAGTACTTCCATAAGAAAGTTTCTTGAAACCCACATGGAACAGCAGATAAAAACCCTGACAAACTGAACAACAGAAACAGTCTAGAACAAAATCAAGGTCATAAGATTTCAAACCCTGTGGTGTACTGAAAAGAAAACCAAGCATCTACATCACGGTCCACATGAACAGCTGACAAAACATAAAGCCCTTGAGTCCAACTCTGTGTGTCTTCAAGGCTGATATAAACTGAACCTGCAACAGTCTGCCTGATGTTCCCACATCCTTTCTCCCAATAGCACTGGTGCAACTATTAGGTGGCAAAGCACTTAAGAAATCGCTTTAGATAAAAATTACCCTATACTGTTTTTTTAACAGATATGTGACCTAAACAAGTTTGCTGGTACCAAATACAGCCCAGAACAACACATAGCTGAGCACAGGGGAAGCAAAACTACAGCACCTACAGCCTACAAACTGTGGCAAAACAGTGCAAGTGTTTTAGGGCTCCCCAACCATAATCTGGCACCTGTTGAAGATTCCTCACTTTTCTGAAGTTATGTGATGGCTATTACAAAAGTTTGGAAAGAATTCTAGATACTTGAAATGGTTTACCTGGACTGATCCAGAGATCAGTGGGAAGAGCAACAAAGTTAAGCCCACCACCAAGGTTAAAACAAGGTTAAAGCTTGCTTTCATAGTTCAACAGACTAAAGTTACACTGCAAAATAATTTTGGTAATATACACATGTAAGAGTCTAGAATACTGTTTCTGCTTCTACAAGTTCAGTATGTGGCTGGTGCCCTCTCTCAGTCTATCCTAATCATTGAGGGGACTTAGCTTTCTGAGGCTGACAGAGCTGAAGTGCTTTAACACAAAATGTAAAGGTCATGTCTTCCTTCATATTCAATTTGTAAACATGAAGGTCTGTAATCTAGCATATTAACAGAAGGCATTAATTTTGTATTGATTTAAGATTATACACCATGAGGAGAGAATTAACAATCACAGCAGACATGACAGAATATTGAACAATTACTCTACATGCCACTAGCCTGCCAAAGCTATCCACAGACTTACATGGATTCAGAGGGAAGGCAGACAAACAGGTTCTATGGTACTACAGCTGACTTTTTACCATGGAAGGCTGAAACAGATGAGGGGGACATCTGTGGAAGAGCCTCCCACATTAGTTATCCATAATCAAAAGTCAAGTTACATTAATGGGAGATGCATTTGATATAGAACAAATACACTCTCCCAACCCCTATCTCCTCCAAAATATGAGAGTCAATATACAGTCTACGAGGATGAATTTTAGTAATGCAGAATCAACAGCTCAGGTTCTTAACTAGTACTATTCCACTAAGAACTCAGTGAAACGTTTCAAGAACACATTTAAATTAATGTCACCTAAGACATATGAGAAACAGCCATTTTTATCCTGTATTTCAAGTACAAGAAAGCCCATCTGGAAACTAACTTTTGATTAATGATAAGCTAAGCTTCACTGACACTTGCACAGGGCTGCTGCTTCCAGTTGTTCTAGAGAGCAACAAGAATGGAGTTCCCTTGAAGGCACTATGCCAGAGCATGAGCTTCAGCAGTGAAGCAGTTAAGCAGTTAAAAGCAGTTCAAGAGCACTGCATTCAAAACTCGTTCACAGCATATTTAGTATCAAAAATTCTAGGTTTTTTGGTCAATCATATTTCAAAAGGAATTTCAATCACATTAAGTGTATCCTTTTTGCCCCCTACATTTACATTTCAATATACACTATAGAAACCTTAGAGGTTTTAAATGTAAGCATGTTGACTTGGCTTGATGAAGTAAATTCTTTGAGAAAAGTCTGAAGGTGGCTTCCCAAAGACATACTTGAAAAAATATAGGTTTTCCTTTAACACAAGTATCTTTTTAATTGTTATAACTCTAGTCTTCCTTTAGAAATTGAGGATGTCAGACGTGCACTTTCTAGAAACAGCAAATATTTGCATGGTCATCTTTACAGACAGAAAGAATGACAATCAAGATGACTAAACCTAAAACTGCACCCAGACAATTTCACTGCTCTACAGGCAGGAAAGTTGTGACAGAGAAATCTAGAAACAAATGGTATCTGCAAAGCAGAACAGTCATCAGGCTCATGGCAGGCTGCATCCAACAATCTTATGGAATCTATAGAAGGGATGCAGACGGCATCTCTTCTATACGCTAGGGCTCCACCCAGCAGAAGCAGCCTTGTTGTTTTGCAGGCATCTCTGTCACACCAAGAAAAGTGATGCTGATAGCTCGGAATTTATCCTGCTCAAACAACTATTTTTCCCTATTAGCCAGTCATAATAGTGCTGTTATGAAAACTCACATGAACACCCTTAAATTTTTTCAAGTATTAGTACAAACAGAACGAACACAGGACCCTTGTTGGAGTCACACTCCTATGAAATTTTTGACAAAGAAAAAGTCTAAGCTTTCAAATAAAGCATTTTCAGGGCAAGCACTGCCGCCTTCTACAAATCAGTGGAAGTGTCTAGGTGAATGAAGATTCAGCAAAAGCTGAACAGGAATACTGCAATACATTATCCTTCACATCTCACGCTAATAAAACAGCTTCCAACAATGAAGGATGCAGGAAATGAGCGCTCCAGCAGGTGCAAGCACATTTACATCCAAGGCCACAGCACAAATGATGCAAACACACAGGACTGAATGCAGGGCATTAACAAGAGACACCAAGAAGCAGGTACCACCAAGTTCTCTGTCTCCTCTTCACAAATACAGGCAAGTGTTCTCTCTCCCCACAGGCAGACTGCATCAATACACCAGCCAAATGGAACCTAATGAAATACAAGCATGTTGGATTTTGCATTTCAAAAATTTCCTTTTATTCATCTAAAGAATCATGCAGCTGCAGCGAATTTCTTTAGTGAAATCTGACTTGGCAAAGTAGGTTACTTCATTTTATGAATTTGCCATCTGTTTTGCCACCTAATTAGAAATGCACAAGTAATTTTTCGTAGTATTATTGCAAGAGCATTACTTTTGTAGCCACATTTTGTTCTGGTAATGTCTCCTTCTGTTTATACTCTATGCAGTGCAAATTTCTCCTTCTAAAATCATACTTTTCCTGTTTTATTCAGAGAAAAAAATATTTATGCACAACGCATTGAATGAGACTGGTTTGCAAACACAAACTTTTTAAATAGGTGATTCAAGAACACAAGTGCTTATAGACCTGTTGTTGCATAGTAATACAGCACTCAAAGCTGAAACACTCTTATGTAGATCCCTCTCCATTTTTGGATGCCATTTATTCTAAAACTGTTGGATACATGATTTGAAAAATTGATAGTTAATCTAATAGACCTAAAAGACCCAATCAGGCAATGAATTGTCTTTTAGTTCAATATATGTTTGCCAATCATATGATATATGATAGACTTTCGTGGCTATTTCACATATTATGGGCATTAAATTTGGGATGGCTAGAAACAGAGGGCATTCCATTCATTAAATTAACATGAAATTATTAATATGCATGTCAATTTAACAATTTTCACATCACCTGCCAGCACAAGGTGGTTTTCATCATTCCCTGCTTAAAATATTGAAGACACTATTCTTGCAGTACCACAGAATGTATTTTCAAATCGAATGTTCCCAAACTTAAAAATTGCTTTTTGCTCCTGTTTCAATTCTTACAGCTCTGAAAATGCACAAAGTAACTCAGAATTGTTAAATGACTTCACAAGAATATAAGTGTGTAAGTTCCAAGCTTTAAGAGAACAGGCTATCTAAAAAAATAGTTATTTACAAACTACGTATGTTAAAATTGTAGATCACTTTCAGAATACAGGAGCAAGCATAACATTAATTTCTAACTACCTGGGGAACCAAGTGAAGCAGCTATCCAAAACTTCTGATAAACAACCTAAAAATTAGTTTTTAAATCATGCTCCAAAGGCAAAGACTCTTGGAAAAGGCACTGTTAAGGATGGTATACTATTGCACATCACTAGATGAGTCTCAAGTGTGTCTCCCTTCCTATGACCTGACACAAAATTTAATGCTTTAGCAAAAGCTAAAGGCATTCCAGCAGTGGTCAAAGACTAAACTCAGTTTATTTTAAAGGCCAGTCTCCCCATGGAAAAAAAAAAAAAACACTACAGAAGTCTGTCTACAGTGAAATTCAATATCTTTATCAACATTTAACTAATTTAATTCTACACACATTGCAATGCTAAACAGTACCAAGTGTAAGCTGCTTTCCTTTCTGTACACACAACTTTATAAATTCCTGTGAGAAGTATGTGACCTAATAATACCTTTTCATTGTTGTATGGTTTTCTCCAGTCTAAGAAACCCTCACAGCCTCTGACTTCCAAAAGCATTTTCTTTTCCACTGGTCACTTGCAAGCTTTCAATTCAGTGGCAGTACTTCTATTAGCATCAGTTCACCACAGAGTCAGAAGTGAATTTTACTGCTTTTCTCCTTGAGGAGTTTATTTCTTTTACCTTAATGCACATGCAGTCAAGAGTCCAGCACAAAGTCTGAAAAAGTTAGTATTATTAAAACCCATTCCTTGGGTTGTTCATAGATGACAGCATGACCGATCTTAGTTTGTTGTAAAACAGGAATTACATTCCTGTACATATCTCCTGCAAACCCCATACCATCTAACTATGCCATTCTGACTGGGTCATGTGTCAGTATTTTATCATATTGTATTTCAATGTTCATACTATCTTAAAAGAAATCCTAATACTTGACTACAAGATTGTTTCTGTTTCAGTTTTCCCTCAGAGAAACATATACTCCCCCACATTTGTTAAAAAAGTCTTCTCTTCTAAAACGGTAGTAAAACTTATTAGAAAGATTACAATATAAAACTTCACCCCTCAAACAAGAGACTGTTTCCCTCAAATTTTCCAAACTACTCTTAAGATTACTAGATCTTCAGACTGCTTTTACAATGCTCTTCAAAATACTCCAGTCTGAAGAAAATCACAAACTCTGCATATTACAAACACGGTCTCAGTTCTAACTCATGCATCTTGCAGAGAATATTTTTTTTAGTTTACTTCATTCATCTATGTGCTTTAATTGAAAGCTATAAAATTCAACCTTTCCAAGACAGCAAAAACAACAGATACAGCTTAACTGTCACTTAACTTTTTCTAAAAGATGATCTTCTACTAAAGTTTAACAGGTACTAAACAAAGTTACCTAAAAAGAAACAACTATTTCATTGAGATCCAATGCAAAACATTAAAGAGGCATGACAGCGAAGAAGTTTCTCAAAAATCAGGACCTCCTAAAGTTTCGGAATTATTCCAAATCGAAACATTTCATATCTCACTCTGGTTCTTGGGCAAAGAAGAGCTGAGAAATTCCAGCATTTTTGTGAGTGGTTGCACTATACAATTTTTAAGTGTAATTGTAACTCTAAGCCCATCAGTAAACTAGTAACTACATGCCCAAAGTAAGTGATGAACAGGGAGATAGTTGCATGGGTGTATGCATATAGGCTTTCCTAAAATATTTTGTCGATTAGCTACTGGCCTCTTCAACACCATCAATCTATAAATTATAACCTCCCACACTCCCAACACAAAAAAACCCCATTGGCAATGCCTGCAATGGGATTGCTTAACAAAGCACAGAGGCATTTAAGAAGTGGAATATACATATAGTTCAAAAGTGAGTATTTTCCCCTAAAAGCAGAAGTACAAGGGTAAAAAGTTGAAATCATGACTTAAGATCCAAGTTATTATCAGGGTGATAACATATATTAATAGTATGTGAGAAATAGGACAGAAACGTATCTTGAATTAAGATTTAGAATTCAACTTCTCTAAATCCAAATGGCAGGAACAGCTCCTGCTCAGTTGTTATTATAAAACCACACCTGAGAAAAGTTCTTTGCAGAAGGAATGCTGCACCTGGAAGAACACTTGGTTAACTTTCTTTAATATTTCTGAAACAAACACGTCTATATTTCTCTAGTTATTTTTTTCTAAAGCAGTCCTTTACGTTCCATTACACATTGAAACAAAATGAGTAGTGATGCAAACCGAATTAATAATTCAGATGAGCAGCCTTCTTTATCAGTACCTTAATTTTTCATTATTTTTCTTATCACAGTCTTCATTAAACAGGGAAAAACAATCTAGTTTTTCCTTGAAATGTGTGCATTTCACACATCTCAAATTAGTGGGTCTCTTCCCACAGGGTAGCCTGAGATGTTGCAGAATACCTGGAATTAATTATGAATATTACCTGTAGCTATATTTTCTTCCTTACATTACTAACCATTTAATAACATTTTAGATAGCAAACTTGCTGAACTGAAAGCAGTTTCTGATATTTAGTCTAATGCATCTGTTCCTAAAATTCTGCGTGATAACACTGGACTGCATAGAGAAGGAGTCCAGAGTGCAGTGTTTTCTTTCTAGGTTAAGTTTTCCTGGTTTATTATATACTTTACTTCCACTGAATATAAAGCCTGGAACCTCAAAGACATCAGGTCTGATCAGCAGCAGACAAAAAATCTGGACCAGGAAAGAAAGATGCTTTAATAAATCACACTCATACAGGCCCGTGCTGTATCATTGATTTCAACATGTAAACGACATCAATGTAAAATAAATTTCATATTCATTTTCAAATCAGCGTCAACTTCAAAAATGTAAACTTATTAAAAATCAGAGAATTCAGGTTGTGATGAAGTGCACTGAGCTATGAGAGCCATGACTCTACTGGACCAGTCACTGAAGCATTGCAATGAACCCTTAATTTGGACAATATAAATTTTGACATTACAAGAATCAGTTCTTACGAGTGTTCAGTGTTATTTCTTAAAATACAAGTGTTCTGAGGATTGGAATGAAGTTTATTTGCATGTTACACTACATAGGTGAAATTAATTCAGGTGTTTTAGTGTGCAAGAACTTTATGATTTAGTGGTATCATCCCAAAACACCTCTTCCACACAACAGTCACTTGGATTCAGTGACTGGATTCACTGATTTTGCTTACTTTGATCTCCATCGGTAACAGTGACAGATGGTTAATGATGAGCTGCTACCAGCCTTTGAGTAGGGCCTTCGGGTCATCTACTCAAACATCTCCCATTGTGTGACCTCACCTGTGGAGTCCCTTGTACTATTAAAGGAATTTCCAGCTGCCTTGCCCTGGAAAAGCGACCCCTCCCAGATGTAACAAAGACTTCACCCCCAGAGTTCCCTGCAAGCATTGCGTAATCTTCTCCCGGGGTTTCTCAAGCCCATCACCTCCCCATGGTATCCCCTTTCCCTATTTCCCCATTGGCTATGGGGGTCTGGCGTCCAGTTTCTGTCTGCCCTATGGTCAATTGCCCCTGCACCACCCACGGACCTGAGACACTATATAACTGAGAAAAACCACATGATCCCTCTATTCGTCCTCACCCCCTCCCTGGTTTGGGGAATAAAAATGGATTCTCGAGCTTAAAAAAGAGACTTGTCCCGTCTGTTTCCCTGCACTGCTGTCACACACTGCTACACTCACCCATCAAGTGTGGGTTTTGTGACTGACATAGCATGCTTGCAGACTCTGTCACATTAACACTGTTTACCTGTCTGTATAATTTCTTTTATTTTGAGGTCTGAAATAAATGCCACTGGGCCAAGTGTCGCTAGTATTAATTACTTCCGTGTTAAAAGCCTTGTCAGGAGACAACACAGCTATATCAACAGGACACTGCTACATCTTGAAATGACAGAGTTCCTTTACACTGTCTGACAGGCTTGAATGGGAATATTAGCAAAGAGAAGGACTGTACCACACATAGTTGGCTTTTTATTTTCTTCACAGATGTTTAATTTTTGCAAGACTTCCATGTTTACTGCAATCTCTTTCATGTTGACAGAAATATTTCTGCCTGCCTGTATGTGGGTATTATACATAGAGCATTCTCAGACTCTCAGAAACAAGCATCAGAGTTAAGTCTTACAGTAGTACAGAAGGCTATTAAATTAGTATTTCAGAGAGCAAAATGAAACAGGTACCAAGGCCTGAAGGCACAGCTGATCCCTGCTGCCCATCTACTACGCACAGGTGTAAAGCACCTTAGTAAATAGCATTTTCCGTAATTTGCAGAAATACTTGCTTGGTCATACAGTATATTTGCGTGCCAATTTTTAATGAAACCTTGTGGGCCACTGCACCAGACATTCCCACACTCTTTCATCAAATGATGTAGTAAACATACTTTTATAGAGAAAAATACAATGCATGAACTTTACTGGTAGGAATTCGATGTACATTATAATTATGTCAACTAAGGAGCTAATATCACAACATAAGCATAATCAATTCCACTAAAGTTAACAATTGCAGAGTTACTATGTAACCAACTCTACATCTCTTGTTTGTTCTACCTTCTTTGCATTCCTGGCTCTTCTCCGTTATAAACTGATTACAGCAAAGCTTACTTTGAATTGTCTGTAGTAACTGTCTATGTCATTTAACACCTTGAACACAGCTTCCTCCATTATTCCTCCTCTGTGCAAACCCTAGACACGTCAGTGCTGGTAATCTGTTGTCCCAAAGGTACTGGGAATTTTGACAGAGACAACCCAAATCTGAACAAAAAATGACCAGTAAATATTAAGCCCCCCGTAGGCAAAGGCAATGAATTCTCTCATTGCTTCATTCTAAGGCAGCATCTCTTAATCTATACAACATTTCTTTCCAACTTGTTCCTGTTGTTCAATCCAATACTGTTCTTTTCTGTGGGAATTTCAGAATTTTTTTCCTGCTGTAAAGAGTCCCTAAGTCTCCAGACTATAAGCCTAACCTGATGGTTATGGGTTGCACAACTACCAAAGAGATTCAGCAAGCAGCTGTAACCATAAAATAATGTAAAAAAAAAAAAATCCTTGGACTTTAGGTGCTGACTCTGACTCACAATAGTTAAGAAAACACGATGAGTAGCAAACAGGATGTAATAATCCCCTGGTCTGCAAGGTATATGTGCTATAAAGTGACTCCAAGTTATTTATATCCACAAGGACTATAACCAAATTCAGATTCTGCAGACAGTAAGCCTTAAAAATAACTTTTTATAACTATCCTGAGAGCTGATTCGAAGTACTGCAACGGACTAATAAAATATAACGATATTTTTCCCTACTTAGCAATTTATAAAATGTAAAATATTTTGCAGACCACTTAGCGGACATACATAATACTGATTGTTCTATTTACTTGGTTCCACACGCAAATTCTTTTAAGGGTAGAAAGGCGGCTTAACATAGTTGTCCTGTAATTGTGTGTTTGAGGCAGGCAGGCTACAGTATGTTCAAAAGAATGCTGTCACTAGCCTACCAAACTACCTTGGTTCACATAAAACAGGTTTCCATTTAGATGCAAAGTAATTTTGATAGCTTGGAGCCATTAGAAGTTTACTGGGAGCTGGCTATAAGCACCTTCAAGGGGGTGGGGAATTCCCTGTCTCAAAGACATGTTATCAGCCACTGATTCCCAGGACCACTAGAACCTACAGCACTCACTAGGGTGGCAAAGCAACCAAATCTAATCACAAAATTAAACGATTTTTCTCATGTAATTATTTCTTCTTTGGTTGTAAAACTGCAGCAAAAATAATGCTGTTGTTAGTTGGCTGAAATGCAGTCCCTAAACAACTTTTTACATAAGACATTGTATCTACACCATCCTTTGATACCGGAGACTGCCATACATCAGTTTCTAAGACAGCAGCATTTTTTGCCTCAGCAATTATCTTCTTCCAAGTCAGATACACTTGAAATTTAACAGGAGCAAAACCACTTCTTAGATGCAACACCTCTGTTTCAGGGTAATTCCTCAGAAAAAGTAGCTACAGGGATGTCAGTGCATGACTTGGTAACTGAGGTTAAGAACACAACTGCTCTTATGGAAACTGGAAGTCAGTTTGAATACATGGATCACTGCAAGGTCTCCAACTACACTTATTTAACAGTTTTGTGCTCCTCCTTGGTCACCTTTACCCAGCACTGCCTTATCCTCAGAGCCACATCTCTCCCTGTCTCGTTTCCCCATCCCTTCCCCTCAATAGCCTACTATTTCTATGGGTTATTGATCTAAAGAGTATGTGACCACAGGTGACAGACATTACAAAGAATGCACAGCTAGGACACATTCCAGTTTTCATTTTCATGGCTAAAAATTCTCTACTTAAGGTCCAAAATAAAAAAAAATAAATAATAAAGACAATATTATTACAACATTGTCAAAGAACACACTACACAAAATACTTAACCTTAGAATGTTTGTAATCTTTCCCTTCCTCAAATTCAAAAGAACACCAAAAAGCAAAGACTGAGATAAAGGAATTTGCAATAGTGAAGGAGTACCTTCACAATCTAGCATCACAGCTTATTTAACTTCACTGTTGACCTCTCATGCAGTGGACTGAAGGCTTTTTTGATCTTTTTGCGCAACTCTATGTCATATTCCTATTTCTAAAGAAAAGACTAAGACTATCTATCCCTAAAATTTCTACCATTTGGAGGCTCCCACAAGAAATGTTTGACAAACTGTCACACAAGCACAGACTGAAGGATTTAAATCTACATCAGAGATTGACATATCAAACAGTTGTTCTTCATTCTATTAGGAATGCTCACAGCCTCCCAGGACTTAAATGTTGGGGGACATGCTATTAGATTAATAAGTCAGCCAAAAATAAGAGGATTTTTAATTGAGAATCCAGATAAAATCACTATTAATTATCCTGAAAACCAAGAGAAGAGCAGTATCTTCTCCAGACCCTCTCTCAGGCGCTGCTCTCTTTTCAGTTTAACT
This sequence comes from Phylloscopus trochilus trochilus, assembly GCA_016584745.2. Lineage (NCBI taxonomy): Eukaryota > Metazoa > Chordata > Aves > Passeriformes > Phylloscopidae > Phylloscopus > Phylloscopus trochilus. The sequence goes on along the minus strand of WQNJ02000546.1, from coordinate 53,037,106 downwards.
TTCAGTGGAAAAGACAAAGAACAACTGACAGGTTATGGAGAGATCTGAACATAAAACTATCTCCAGACACTGAAATGCCAGCAGAGGCACGTATCACTTCCACTTGTGGAAGAGTAATGTTTTGCAGTGCAGAATACAAGTCGCTTTCCAATAAGAACTGGAAATGCAAGCATGAAACAAAACATTAGGGTCATTTTGAATCTGAAAAACATTTGGGAAATCTTTCTGCCAGGACGGTTTACACAAAACAAACAGGATCGTTCTCCAGGTGACTCTTGGGACAGGTATGGCCCACTTAACATTTTCATTTTAAAGACTCAATTAAGGGGAAGGAGCTGAAGCTATTAACTTCCATTTAAAATAAAATAAACCCAAAAGCAAACACCAAATCGCTTACTAAACCAAATAGGTGAGCATCGAAAAGTTCTTTTATCGGGGGAACTTAATAGCATACTTCGTATTTCTCCCTTGTGTTACAAGCAAACACAAGCTCTAGTAACCAGCAACTACAGAAAAGACCAACACATGAAAGCGGGCAGCAATTAAATGTTACTGAAACCCTGCTCTTATTAAGCCTAGAACCGCAGCGCCCACATACGCGCACAGGGTCTCCGGCACCCGGCCGGGGCAGGAATCGCCGCCGCGGCAGCTGCTTGGTCCCGCTGGGCCGGTGGGTGAGCGCCCCGAACCCCTTCCCCGCCAACCCCGGGGCGCGGCCCCTTTGTTCGGGGTGCAGCCGCGGCCGCGCCCCGCCCGCCGCAGGTACGGGCGGCGCCCGCCAGCGCTCCGCAGCCCCGGGGACCCGCACCCGCCCCGCGCCGCAACAGGCGGCCGGACCCCGCCGCAGCCCCATCACCCCTCCCCGCAGTTCCCCGCGCCCGGGAGGGCTGTGGCCGGAGGTCGCCAAGGTCGACGCCCGTAACCTTCAGGGAGCGGCCACCGGGTCCCCGCAGGAGGTTCGGGGCGCCGCCCGCCTGTCCCCACACCCCGGAGCGGGGCCGGCAGGCGCACACCGCCGGCCAGGGGCGGCGGGGCGGCAGCCACACCACGACACCAATCCCCGGGCGGCGCAGAGCGGCGGGCGCGGAGCCGCCGTAAGCCCCCGCCCGCACGGCAGCTTCCCCCCACGCCAGAGAGCTCCCCTGGCGCGAGCGGAGCCAGTTCCCTGCGCTCCCCCGGCCCCGGCGGCCGCGCTGGCTTCCCCCCGGCCCGGCCCGGCCCGCGCGCCCCCGGCTCACCTGCGGCGGTGGTGCCGGCGACGCGCGCTCCGCTGCCCGCCCGAGGAGCGCGCGGGGAGGGGCGGGGCGCGCGAGGTGAGGCCCTGGCACCGCCCCCGCGCGCACGGCCGGCGGCGCGCGCGGCCTGGGGCGGAGGGCGGGCCCGGCCGGGGCGGGGAGCGTCGCCGCTGGGGCCGCAGCGTCGTCACCGGGCGCGGCCCCGCCGCCCCCGCTCCGCGGGCGGGGCGCGGTGTCAGGCGCCGAGGCACGCAGGCGCAGTGCCGGCCAAGGCTGAGCGGAGCGGGGCGGGGCGGCCGGGCCCGGGTCGCCGGTGCACGCGCGGGCAGGCCCGGTCCCGGAAGGGGATGACTGCTTCCGTCTGAGGCGCGTGCGGGGCCGGGCCCAGGCGGTGCGCGGCGGGGGCGGGTAACGGGCAGGGCGGGGCCGGCGGCTTCCCTGCTCGGCTCCTTGCAGTGTGGGGCCGTGTCCCGCTTGTCCCACGGCACCGTAACTCCGAGCCTCACACGGCATCTGCTTGCCTTTCCTGCTTCTCCTCCTTTGTTTCAGCCGAAACTCTTAAGGGAGATAGTGAGAAAACATTGTAGCTCGATGTCTGTCCTTCCTTCCCCCCAGCTAATCCCCCATCTGGAGAATAGAGGAGGCGTGTCCTGCCACGGTAAGGAGATAAATTCCCGACATCTGTCGCTAGGTTTACAAACACAATTATTTTTAGTGGAGATTTCCTCAGAGCACAAGTGTAAGCTGGTAAAGCATGTAGTACAGTGAGTTTAAGGAAAATGATAACTGGCAGAAGGGAACATGAAGCAGTAAGCCTCTTAAGAGTTTTGAGGAGGGTTGTTTGTTTGTTTGTTTTAAAATAGTAATGGAGCATTCCATTTTATAGATGCCAAACAGATCAGGGAGATAGGAGAGCTTCCAGGTAAATTACAACCATTCAAATAACAATAACAAGAGTACCTTAATAATGGTACTTTTTCTGTTAAATTTTGGAGCTTTGTGCAAACAAAACATGATTTGAACTCATTATGTACGTGATGTTATGAAACCTAAGCATAATATGCTTATATCAAAACTGACTGCTCAGTGTGCATCTTTTTCACACTTCAACCATTCACAGATAATACAAATTGTTTTGAAGCATCCCCTCTTCCACATAATTGTTTGGCTGAAGGTAGTTTCCAAGTCTAGAAATCCCAGATTTTATCACCTCAGATGGAAAACTTTCACCTCAGTGTTCACCTCATGGAGTAATTGCACTTTGCTTGCAAGGCAGGTGCACTATAAATATTTTGTTGTTGTTCTCTGTGCTCTGTTCTCTGAAATATTTGACATTATGACATTTTGACATCATTTAGCCAGTGTTTAGTACCTGTTCCTCTAGAATTTAGTTTTGTTTGCCTCACATTTCAGTGTGAGCTAATTTTTGCAAATTCTGTAGAGTTTCAGAAATTGATGGCAATCCGGATGCAATTCATTCTGATTAAAATATCAAGATACATCCATTTACACAAAGAAATGTTGGATTTTGTTAAATGGAGGGGGCGGGGAAAAAAGGACAAGAGGAAAGGAAAGCTAGTAACACTGAGTCAACCAAATATCCAAAATAAAACACAAAACATTTTTGATGTTTCATGCCAGGGAAAAGTTTTCATGGTAACTATGATTAGACTTTTCATGAGACCATGAAAATGTTGGAAGAGTCTTTGCATGATTCTGTACAAATAATGATTCAGGAGTCCTCAAGAGATCCTGGCCCAGCTTCTGCAGCCCTTTAAGTATCTCTGTGCTGTATTACTTTTTAATACTTATTCCAGAACCCTTCTGTTGCAAAAGTGGATGAGTCATAGTTAAGGTCTCATTAATACTGATGTCTGCAGCCATTTAGTGTCATGGCTGCAGCTGGTCTGTAGCTACAAAGATAGATTTGGCCATAACAGACCCCCAAACTCAACCAGCCTAGAAGTAAACAAATCCCTGGGTGAGGCAAGGACACGTAGGATTCAAACTCAAACAGGAGACCCCTGCAAATCCTATTCAGTCCTGAATACAGATGTATCATTGGCCAGGGAGCTGGGCGGTGTTGAAACCTTGACCAATCAGTTGTTCAAGCCCAGGAATTTTGAACCCCCTATAAAAGAGGGCAACCATCAATAAATCTTTGCTGTTTGTCACATCATCTCGGTGAGTCCTGTTGTGTGCCTGTCTCCAACCTATGACCGTAACAATGATTAGTACTTCCTTATTCCTTCAATACTAGAGCTAGTCCAAAATAACTTTTGCCCTGTGAAGACATACTGTGTACTTACCCAGATGTTGGTAGCAGTTTCACTCTCTGGAAATGCCTCTTTGCATTGAATGGTTTGGTTGGAGAAGATTCTAAAGATCATCTAGTTCCAATCTCCCTGTCAAAGGCAAGGATGACACCCACTGGACCACATTGCTCAGAGCCCCACCCAGCCTGGCCGCTAACACTTCCAGGGATGGGGCGTCCACGACATCTCCGGGCAACCTGTTCCAGTGCTTCACCACTCTCAAAATAAAGAATTTCTTCCTAAGATCTAATATAAATCTAATTCCTTAGTTTATAGCCTTTCCCCCCTTATCCTATCACTAATATGCCCATATAAGAAATTGCTCTTTCTACCCTTTAGGTACTGGAAGGACTCAGTGAGCTCTTGCCAGAACCTTCTCTTCTCCAGGCTGAACAACCTCAGACAGCTCTCTCAGCCTGTCTTTGTAGGAGAGGTGCTTCAGTCCTCTGATCATTTTCGTGGCCTCTTCTGGACTCTTTTTAACAGGTCCACATCTTTCTTATGCTAAGGACTCCATACCTGGACACAGCACTCCACTTGGGGTCCCATGAGGGCACAGTAGAGGAGGACAATCACCTACCTTGGTTTGCTGGCCACCCCTCTTCTGATACAGCCCAAGATACCATTTGCCTTCTGGGCTGCAAGTGAACTCTCTAAATCCTTCTCACATGGTTGATCTCAACAACCAAATCTAGTCTGGACTCCTGTCTGGCATTACCCTGGCCCAGGTTCCTGTGGGCCCACTTCTCAAGTTTTTCCACCTGAATAGGATCTCTTCCTTCCATTGTGCCAACTGCACCACTCAGCTTCATAGGTCTGCAGACTTGCTGGGGTGCACTCAATCCCACTGATGGTGTCATTGATAAAGGTATTAAAGAGCCCTGGTACCAAGACACAACTTGTCACTAGTATCCACCTGGATATAAGAGCACTGACCACAACTCTTGCTGCATCCATCCAGCCAATTCTTTATCCACTGAACTTTCCATCCATCAAATCCATGTCTTCAGTTTGGAGATAAGGATGTCATGTCAGACCACTTAACAGAAGGACTTACAGAAGTCTAGGTAGCTGACATCTGTCAGCCTTCCCTTGTCAACTGTTGCTGTCACTCCTTTGTGGAAGGCCACCAGATTGGTCAGGCATGGTTTACTGTTAGTGAAGCCATGCTGGCTGTCTTGGATCATCTCCTTGTCTTGTATGTGCTTAACACTGTTCCATGACTATCTGCTCCACAGTCTTCCCATGAAAGGGAAGGTCTCTGGTATGTAGTTCCCTGGATCTCCAGTATGTACTTCCCTTTCTCCCCCTTCTTACAAATAGGAATGATGTTTCTTTTTTTCCAGTCACTGAGTACATCACCTGACTGCCAGGGTTTTCCAGATATGGTGTAGAGTAGCTTGGCAACAACATCAGTCAGTTCCCTCAGGACTTGGGATGCATCTCATCAGGCCCCTCAGATTTGTGGCTATTCAGTTTCATTAGGTGGTCTTGAACCTGCTCTTCACTTTACAGTGGGAGGGACTTCATCCCCATTTTGCACCATACTGCTTGTTAATGAATGTGGTCTTTGTCCTTTTAATCTCTCTTTACTGCTATCTTAAGACAAAAATAATTGCTTTGAAGTTTTGTTTTGTGGCCCAAACTGCATGTTGTAATGCAATAAAAAACAGTTTCTAGTATACCCTTCATTTTTTGCTTGGATGTATCCCCTGGCACCTTACCTAAACCAAGTGGAAAAAAATGAGCTCTTTAACCCCAAACTAAAAGTATTTCCATGAAAATGCACTACATTAATAATTCCTGTTCAATTGCTAACAACTGACCATAGTGAAAGCATCTCTGGAACACCTGGAATATTTTACAGCATGACTGGATCCTCAGTGTAAGAGAGCAACTGGTCAGAGGAGGTATTGCAACTACTTCACTCCATTAACTGTGTAAGAACTTAGCCCAAGGCAACAAGAGGTTTGAATTGCTCTCTGGTGTTTAAATGCTCCAACAGGTACCTAAAACAAAACAGGCAGTGTAGTAGACATTTTCAATGTGGCTATAAAGGGTGTAGGTAATGAATGTCCTTTGTTATGTATTAGCATATGTCCCAGTACAGCTCTGCACATAAAAGTCTTGAAGGGAAAAATTATGAAGAATAATTAGGTAGAGATGTAATTAATTGTGTGCTAGTAGTACTTGCATAATGTACCTTAATACAGCTAAGAAGTCAACTTCCAAAGATTTAATTTATTTTAAAAAGCTACAGATACAGTGGACACGTCAGACAAAACATGTCCAGATCTTTGGGAAAAACATTGATGTGCAACTTCCATTCCCACAGAGCAAAAAAATACTTGTTCCCTTTAGCACACATTTAGTAGCACACAATTTATGTTTAAAGTATGCATAATTTAACACTGTAATTTTATCTTAGATTTCTGTTGACCTGAATAAATGAACCACATTCATTGGAAAACCATCTTATCATGCATAAAACCATCATCCATTCTTCCTTCAAGTGCTTAATAAATCTTCTAGGGTGAGAAAGACTTAATCTTTCAAAGGGACAAAAGGGAAAATGAACAAAACCACTTATTGGTTCTTGAGGGTACCCTCCTATTTCAGCCCAGAATTGATTACCCTTGGCATCTGCTGGGTCTGTGGATGTGTGGGCCTTTGCATTGTCAAGTATTGCTGAACTGAAATCAATACATGGAGATAGGATTTCCTGGTATTATGGTTAATTTCTTCTCTTTTAGGCTGGTGGCACAACTGTATTAAAATTTATTAGACAACATTTTATTACCAATGTGAAAGGATGCATAAAATGTATGTGTGAATTAATAGAGTTTCTAAATAGCAGGCCAGTTGAAAAGAAATCACCCAGCCCAAATCCACATGCATTCGGAGGAGAATCACCCAATAAGCTTTATAGAAGCTTTATCCACCTTCAGTTTGTACTGGTTGTGAGAAAACATAAGTAACAATGAGGGAAGAATATGCTGAACAATTATATGCTAAACAATTATTGGCTAATTATTAACATACTCATACTTCTCAAGTTTGTAACTTTGTGTGCTTTTCTGTGCTTTTATGTAAGGGATAGGATTTAAGGACATATTACTCTTGAGGTATGTAACTGGCATGCACAGGGGCAGATTTGGGATGTAGCTCCCACTTCACACAAGAAGAGAGAGCGATGGCTGCCTTGGGGCAGTGGTACATCTACTGGTGGGGGTCATCAGATCTCCCTCTGAGTGTGCCTGTTTCTCTCTGAAAACTAGCAAGAAAATCTCATGTGACAAAGCTTATTTTGGTGCCTGCTCTTAGGCAGTACAACTCCAGGTCTTAAGTGACAGACCACTGGGTTGGAATTTGTATAATCTTAGTTCTACTCTGTGCTGGTTTTGGCTGGGGTGGAGTTGATTTTCTTTGCAGTAGATAGTGTGGGGCTATGCTTGGGATTTATGTTGGAAACACCGTAGATAACACAGGGATGTTTTAGTTACTGCTTAGCAGTGCTTGTACAGCCTCAAGGCCTTTTCTCTTCTCACACTGTCTCACCAGGGAGGAGACTGGGCGTGCACAAGAAGCTGGGAGGGGACACAGCTGGGACAGCTGGCCACAACTGACCACAGGGATGAGCTGTATGACCCATACCGTATGTTGTCGTGCTCAGCAACAAAAAGTTGGAGAAGAAGAAGGAAGAGTAAGGTTGGAGTGATGGCGTTTCTCTTCCCAAGTAACACGTGGTGGAGCTCTGCTGTTCCGGAGGTGGCTGAACACCTGCCTGCCTATGGGAAGTGGTGAATGAATTCCTTGTTTTTCTTTGCTTGCAGCGCGTGGTGCTTGCTTTCCCTATTAAACTGTCTATCTCAACCCTCAAGCTTTCTCACCTTCTGGTTTCCCCTGCCCTCCCCCCACCCGACTTCAGGGGAGTGAACAAGGGACTGCAAGGTACTTAGTTGCCAACTGGGGTTAAACCACAGCATATCCTCACAGTGTCACTAATGTGCTGTAATCTTGGCCAGTCCCTCCATTTCCCATGCCAGCTTTTATCTGCGTTTTACAATTAGAGGTTAAGCTCTGTAGGCACAGTCTTTCTTTATGCTTTTTTCAGCACATACAACCTGGGGAATGTGTGATGTGCACAGATAAATAAATATGCAATGCAGTACAGACTCTGAGTGCTACAAATCAACCACACACAGAGGTTGTGTGGACAGTTGTTCCTCCTGTTCTTGCTCAGTGCAAGGACATCTTGATCTATCAGCTTCCCAGAAGCTTCACATCATCTGTGGCGGCCTGCAAACCTGTCACATGTGTATCCCTACACTTGCAAACAAATACATACACCCTAAAAAAAAATGGAGAGATTACTGTAATGAGATTTTGGGTAATGAGATACTTGTTCTTCATTAACTCTATTAGCTGCCCAAATGACAATATTTGCAGTACTCCATCTGAGCTGGTCATGGTTCTTAACACTTACAGCTTTCTTACCAGTTTGAAGAGGTTCATCCCCAAATGCATCATCCCTATAGAGAAAGTGAGGTTAAGTGACTTGAATAACAAGGAATTAATGAGTAATGATGAGTCTGCAGTCATTCATCTTGTCATTCAACAGGGCTAGGACAAATTAAATCATTCTAGTAGGTGACTAGGAATCTGGAAATCTGAGGGTTACAGCAAAGTTGGTTCATATGATATGAACCAACCAAAGTTGATTCATATGGTTCATATGTTGGTTCACATCAGAATGGACAAAAACATTTTTAAAAACATAATTAAGGAATTATCAAGTGTCTAAAAATATAAAAGCATAAAAATGCATAATTGAATGTGTATTTATAACAAGTCTTCATCATTTAATTAGCTTCAGTTTTAAAACATAAGATATGAAAAGCAGTGTCAAATTGTTTAACCAACATAGAATGATGTAAAATGTGTACTTTATATGGAGTTCCTGTCTGCATGGCACCACTGTAATATCTTCAATTGGCATTTGTTAGAATTGAGCTCCTTTATCCTATTGCCTTTCCTGAAAAATGTATCCTTCCCACATGCTATTTTATTGAAATCAGTATTTGCCACTGAGTGCTGCTGCTTTTTTTAGTTGGCATGTTATATAATCCATATCCTTATATATATTCAATCAGAACCCTTACGCTGAACAATCGTCTCCAAACCAATATTGGTTTAAAATAGCTCAAAGTAGACCTAAACTCATCTCAGTTTTCTGTTATTAAAATAACACAAAATTTTGTATAATTTTCAAATTTTAATGTTGTCTATATAGTTATTTAATCTTTTCCTTTTTATATATTTTCTGCTTTTCAAATTTTTTTTCTAATAGTTCTGTTTTTCATACTTTATATGGTTTCACACTTATATAATGGTTTTTTCCATGTCTTTTTCTTATGATTTTCTAATCCCTTTCTCTACCTCTTTCTTTCATTGCTGGTTTCCTTCTTTATTCTAATGGGGATGTGCTAGAGCTGAGTCAGGTAAATTGCTGTCTGGTTTCTAGTTCTGTGTCCAGCATTTCAGGAGTCACTTCTTCTTCCCATCTCTCTGCATCCCAGTCTGGAAAAACAAGGTAATAAGCTGGCTCCTGTGTGGTTAACTTTGAGACATACTGGTGGAAAGCTCCTTTAAGCACAATTATTATATTTCTGTATTACACCTCTTCTCTACCTCAGTGATCTCCTCGGTGCTCCTCATTATTTTCAGCTCCTCAACCAATTCTTAGCTCCCACTTCTTCCCTCCTCCACCCCCATCTTCTATCAGTAACATTTTCAATGTAGACAGTATATATTTCAATGTATGTTTTCAGCATAGTATGGGTACTACTAATTTTGCCATTTTGTGCAGATTATTTGTCAGCTACAATCATTTGATGTGTCTCTTCAAGGAGAGCTGTGGCAGCTCTCAAGTGATGGGTTCCATTGATTTCATGCTGACTGATGTCAGTAAAGAACAAGAATGATGGTGCAACATCTGATTTTAGTTATAAAAATGATCAGAAGACTCTTAGGAAGATAAGAGAGGTAGAAAAAGCAACAAGTGTTCAATTATGAACAGCAGTCATGGTGTGCTATGAGACCTTGCAAAGAGCAAATGCACACACGTGAAGGCAGCCCTCACATGTTCGTTCATGAGGTTATTTAAATTGTGATCACATGGATCTAGAGCCTTTGGGAAAAGATTTAGACAAGAACTACTTGGAGATTATAATGCTAATGTCAGGCAGAAATCACATGGTAGCCATATCTTGACGATGAGGAAAAGATATGCCCTGTCTGTGTCAATGTGTTTCTACATCCATGGTCATTTGCTATGAACCTATTTTCCTGATGTTTGTCTAATACAGCTTTTGGCTTTGAAGAATCATAATCACTTTCAGTAAAGGAGCAGGAAACAGTCAAGGCCTGCTAATGTTAAGTGTCTCGGACTTAAGTGCCAGAAGTGCTATTCAGTAAGTCGTGAACTAAAACTGGCTCAGTCTATATGGCTGTGTGAAATAAAATGCAGCCACCAACATTCTGATGTTACTCTCGGGAGCTAAATATTCACACTGTAACTGGAGATGATGTAGAGACTGAAGGAAAGATGGCAAAGCATACTGTAGTTTTTATGGGTTGTAAAGCCATAAACTATAGACTGTATCAGACTAAGCCATAGGTCATAAAAGTTAAGCAGCACTTGCATCCTGCCTTAGATGGAAGAGCACCTAGGATATATAAAAGAATTGTTTGAATGCTCATCATTTTTTGTAAACAGTGATTCATGTTCCAGTTACACACCCATTTTATAGTTCTGTCACTGCTAATCACTCTAAAATCCCATGGCACTTTGTGAAAAAACACAGTTTTAGCTCTGATTCTTAATTACAGCAAATAACTCTTACACATCCTGCAGTTTTAACTGGAACCACTGATTTTCACAGACTGCCCAGGCCCCAGTTCTGTATTAAGGCTTACTGTGGGCTGTTATGTAGCTGCTGTTTTCTCTGGTCAGCAGTTCAGGTGAGGGCTTCTGGAAAGTTGCAATTCCAATAAAGTGCTGGATGCAGGCCAGTGAAGATATATTGCTGGTGATTTACTTTGATTTTATTCTTTATATGAAAAAGAATCAAGACTAGATATAGGAATAGAAAAGAAAGCAACTCCCAGTGTGCCAAAAGAAACCAGAAACAAAAAATATTTTCTGAAATGATGTCACTAAAACATAATTTCCAAGGTTTCTTATGTTCTATAATAAATCTAGAGTATCTCCACTGAAAAAAATAATTGAATTCATGCAAGAATATGAATGAAAAATATATTAATTCTTTCTCAGAAAAACAAATTAGCATTCAATTAAATGGAAAATCATCTGAAATGTTAGAACTATGAAATTACAAAATGCTATTTTCATATGAAACACTATGTGCCCTGGCCATGCATTGTGAAGTATATTACAGTCAGGAATTTAGCAGGAGGCAGACAACCATGACAAAAACCAACCAAGTACTACTAGTAGTTAATTTCTTAAAAGATGCCTGAAGAAGCATACCTGTTTTACCCTTTAAAAGGTAATAGGACAACCTGCAATTATTTGACAGCAAAAGAGGATTTAATTTGGAACAACTTATTAAGTAACTGTACACACGAAAGATTCTTTCAGCAGCAGTTTTTGATGAACAGTCAAAGATAGAGTAATCCAGAGCAGGTGGGCGTGCAGGATTCATGCAGCAATTCTGATTATTTTCTATACTCATGATAATGCATGTCCAGTTGTTTTGTTTTTTTTTTTATTCCACAAACTGACCCAGTTAAACATTTTTGTATTTAATATGCCTGAGAGGCTATAATTAAACATTTTTAATTATTCATCACTCTTAACTCTTCTCGCAAGTGCAGTAATTTGATATGACAGTTCTGAGTACTGGAACAGCACCTTGTTCTGAGGAACTTTCTGACAATGCTTAAGCTTCTGTTTCTCATATGGGATTTTTTCCAATCCCACAATTTTATGTGAAGGCTAATAATTGTCTTGGAATATTTGTCTCGTTATGAAAATCTGGCACTATTTCTATCCTGGAAAAATGATGCAAATTCATTTAGCTCAATACATACATTTGAGCACAATGTAAAAGGGTTTTTTTGTTTAAAAGATAAAGTGTATTTTAGGCTTATCAGCCATACTGTACTGTGACTAATTAAACTTGAAGCCCCCTATTTATTGGCAGAACGGCTATTATGCAGACCAGGTAAGCCATGGCATGTTTTCTTCTGTTGATTTGGAAGTGTTTTCTTCAAGATAGTCAGCAAAAAAATTTACTTTTCTTATTCAGAACATGATGAAACCACTGGAGTTAGTATCAAGATCACAGAGACTCCAAAGATCTCTGGACAAGCATTTATGAAAAATGCCACAAAAATATTAAGCACTATCCAGCTGTGGTATGTCATATTTGCACATACCCATTTCTGTGATCGGGACTGAGGCAACCTACTTTAAATGGGCCACAGTAAATGTTCTTGCTCAGCAGAAAACATTTCAATAGATTGTTCAAACAAACCTAAGTTAAAATGACTACCTAGAAATGCTGAAAACATGTTTCTAAATTCATGGACCAATTAACAGGTAAAGCTTATGATTATAGATATGACTATAGCTGTGGGCACTGCTAATGTCAGGTTAAAAAGTAAATTAATATGTAATACCATACACCAAACTAATAATTTTACAGAAGTGTGATTTACCACAAGTTTGGAATTATATCATCAATTTACTTGATCACATTTCACCTCCTTTGTAAAATCTGAAGTGCAAATATATTTAACTCACGCAGCTGCATTGACTTTCTCTAACTAGTATGCTTGACACCTGTCTGGAGACAAATACCACTTTTTGACATATACTTCTCCTGAGATTCCTATGCTGATTTTTTTTCTGTAATCCTAGTGAGGGCAACCCTAGTTTCTACTCAGCTTTCTACTTACAGGTCAAAAATACTCTATTTTATGTGGTGTGAGATGATTTCAGGCACTGCAGCATGATGGTTAACAGCTGAAACCAGGTGGTTTGCTGTAAGGTATCCTGAAACAGTGCCACCCAGTGTTTGTAGGAGATATGCTTTTCTTTCTCTAGACCTTGCCTTTCTGAGCAACCACATTTTGAGCTACTGCCTGTACAAAGGTCCAGGATTAACCCTTGAACCTCACAGTGCCACTGTGCACTGATTCCTATCAGATTGCAACCTGAGGTGGCCACAAAATACACAATTTTTTTGTACAAATACAATGCAAACATTATCAATACCTTTTTTTAAACTCCCTCCACTAAAAAGCAAAACTAAACCCCCCCTCTTGGCATGTTTTCCTGTTTTGCTGAATAGTTGTTACTATCATACCTCCATCTTCCTTTGTCCCCCAGTTAAATTCAGTCTCTGAGAATACTATACCTTCTGAAAAGATGGGGATAGATGTAATGTCTTAGATGTGGAAGAACATGGCTAACAGGGTACCTCTTGTAAAAAGTAGCAGAGGTGACGTTGCTGTGCTTACCAAGCTCCAAATTCAAACACTAACCCCTAGGGACTAGCTTTTTGAAGGAGCAAGTCTTTTGCCTTGCACAGCACCTATGGGTGCTGTGTTGCAGCTGCTACAAATAGGAGTCTTGGTTTCTTTCAGTGTGAGTGGAGATACAGCATGGGTTGTAGTGCTTCTATCAGCATGAAGGCACGGGCAAGTGGAGGCATGTTCCAAGTGAGTGTGCTTGCAAGAGCTGGTTGGGGTCCACTGCTTCCCCTTCCTCCAGCTGGCTGAAGTGGCCTGCTTTATAGGGGATTGTGGTTGGTGCTCTGTCATCCTCTCTGCAGGAGGAAGAAGTGCCAGACCCTTCTCACTATCCCTCCTTGGTGTAATGCAAAAGGTACTTCCCTCTCTGAGTCAGTTTCTCTTTCCCCATGCAGTGCCTCTGGCTCAAAGTAGTCAGATCTCCACAGCTGTTGAGCCCACTAAGTCAAAGAAGCTCTTTGTAATATTTCTTCTGGTTCTGGGGCAGAGCAAAGTGGGTGGCAAGTTGCAGGATTCAATTTCTTCTTATTAATGACTTTGGAATCTTCCTACCTGTCTCAGACTGATGTATTAGGAAATTCACTCCTGTTTTTCTCCTGGTGGAAGTTCTGGTTATGGATGGGAGTATCACATGTCAGCAAAAAACTTTCTTTGTACATCTAGATTCTATGTAAGGCCAGAAAGAGTATTTATAAGGAGACAGATGATGAACTGAATATATTCCTTCTCCCAGCCCCATTCTCATTTCTTTCCATCTGCCCCACCCTCCCACCAAAAAAAAAATAAATATATATATATATATATAGATATATAGATATATAGATATATAGATATATAGATATAGATATAGATATAGATATAGATATAGATATATATTGCATCCCTGCATTGAGATTATCCTCTGCAAAATCACAGGATAATTTGGGTTGGAAAGACCCTTAAAGACAATCTACTCCAACCCTCCTGCAATAAGCAGGGACATCTTCAACTAAAACAGGTTGTTCAGACCCCTGTCCCACCTGATCTGGAATGAATCAGGATCAGAATCAGAATCAGAATCATTAGGTTGAAAGAGACCTCCAGGATCATCAAGTCCAACCCAACCCTAACCTTAACTAAACCATGGCACCAAATGCCACATCTAGTCTTTTCTTAAATACATCCAGAGATGATGAATCTACCACCTCCCCAGGCAGACCATTCCAATACTTTATTATCCTTTCTGTAAAAAACTTTTTCCTAATATCCAGCCTATATTTCCCTTGGTGCAGCTTGAGACTATGTCCTCTTTTTCTGTCAGTTGCTGCCTGAAGAAAGAAACCAACCCCCACCTGACTGCAGCCACCTTTCAGGAAGTTGTAGAGAGTGATAAGGTCACCTCTGAGTCTTCTCTTCTCCAGGCTGAACAACCCCAACTCCCTCAGTCATTCCTCACAGGGCTTGTGTTCCCAGCCCCTCACCAGCCTCGTTGCCTCCTCTGGGCCCGCTCAAGCGGATCAATGTCCTTCCTGAACTGAGGGGCCAGAGCTGGACACAGCACTCAAGGTGTGGCCTCACCAGTGCTGAGTACAGAGGAAGAATGACCTCCCTGCTCCTGCTGGACACACTATTCCTGATCCAGGCCAGGATGCCATTGGCCTTCTTGGTCACCAGGGCACACTGCTGGTTCATGTTCATTCAGTTATTGACCAGAACCCCCAGGTCCCTTTCTGACTGGGCACTGTCCAGCCGCACCATCTGGCTGGGGCCTGTAATGTTGCAGGGGGTTTTTGTGGCCAAAGTGCAGGACTCGGCACTTGGACTCATTAAACTTCTTCCTATTGGATTCCGCCCATCCATCCAACCATTCCAGGTCTCTCTATCTTCCAACAGATCGACATATGCTCCCATGCTTAGTGTCATCTGCAATTTTACTGATGAAAGACTCAATACCCTCATCCATGTTGTCAGTAAAAATATTGAACAGAACTGGCCCCAGCACAGACCCCCGAGGGACACCACTGGTGACTGGCCACCAGCTGGATGCAGCACTGCTCACCACCACTCTCTGGGCCTGGCCATGCAGCCAGTTCTTAACCCAGCAAAAGGTGCTCCTGTCCAAGCCATGGGCTGCCAGCTTTTCCAGGATGGAAATATTTGCAGAGGTGGGGCATGTACCAGTTCTTTGAGCAACTTGTTCCAATGTCTTAACATCCTCATCATAAAAAATGATCTCTAATTCAAGTGAGATTTAACGAGCTCTAGGTGGGTGTATCTGGATATCTCAAGTCCATGGCAAAGCTTTGGTATTTATTAGGAATACACATATGAGATTGTGCATGGGTAAAGAAAGCCTAATTGTTTAACAAACTCAAGATTAGGCTGCATATCTGTATTTAATATTGAGAATACTTGCCTATACAAATCTCCTCCTAGTCTTTTTCTGTCAAAGTCTTACAAAAATTAGATGTTTGTATGTGCAAAATTCAAGTAAAACTTTTTTTACTACTTCCTTCTTTGAAGCATAACACCTAGGACCTTAGCAAGGTTTTGCATTTGTCCTCCTCCAGCATTTGTTTGCCAATGTAAATACATGCCATTATATTTAGAACATTTTGATATGTTTTTCAGGTGTTGGGACAGATATTTCTACAAATACTTTAATGGAACGGTTGCGTTTAAAATACCAACAAAGGCCATGGACTGAAACTCTGAAACTCATTTATTTTTGCACGGTAAGAATTACAGGTTAGGTGAGAGAAGGGTATGTGATATAAGAAATTACTTGACTAAAAAAACAAGCAAAACCAACCAACCAAAAAACCCCGTGCAATCCAAAACCAACCAAAAGATAATCCCCAGAAAAACCTGGTGCCTAGTATAGCCTGGCTCCCCATTTTTCTTAGGACAATGGATTATAAAGTTTTCTGCCTGATTTTAACACTTTGGGGGTTGTTTCTTGCATTGTTTTAACTATTCAGGAGTTACTACTGATTTTCTACCAGTTGAGGTTACTTTCCATTCATTATCATTACCATATTCGTGGTATGTAAGGACAATTTATTGCCTATAGGACTGGGAGAAAATATCGTATTTTAGAAACTGGTCTGAAATCTGCTATCTAGAGTTTCTGTTGCTGTGATATACCTTAAATCATTCCATGCTTCCTACCCTTCCAGTAGCTAATTTAGGAATCATCTTTGTAAAGAGCAAATTAGCACAACTGCTTTGAGCTCAGTATAAAAATTCCCATTTGTTTCCATGGTTCTTTTTATTAATGCTTAACTCAAGCCTTACTCTGAAAACAATGTCCTGAATTTGAACAAAGTGAAAACTCTTCAGCAGTGAGTGTTCTTTGTTAATTGAAGTGTGAAGTATGAGAAGTTTTCAGATAAGAACTTAAAGAGAAACTGGGAGAGTTTGGTACTGAAGTGAATAACTTCAGCTGAAATTTGTATTCTAATCTAACCAAGTACTCCTGTGGCACTTACTGATCTCTTCTATTCACTCAGGCAGATTTTTCCTAAAATAAAAACACAAGTATTTTCTTAGTTTACCTCTAGCTTCACAGTGAAATTAACTGACACATCTAGTGATCAGCTCAAAAGACAGGGGAATGGAAAGCCACTCCTTGCTCTAAAGGCATCTAGTATGTAATTATTGCACAATAATGTCTTCACAAATCTATTCAGTGCTGCCATTTCAGAGGTAGCTCCAATCGTAGGTAACCTCTGTGTTTGACAAAAACAAATAACCAGAGGTTTGTTGCATGGGGCATCTGCGTGCTGTGTCTCTTAGCTAGTAATTTAAGGAATCTTTCTCTGTCTCTTGTTTTCACAAATGTGCTAGGATAACCCACTTCGAAAGCCTGTCAGTAATGCTCCAGATGGTCTATTGCTTTCTTGCATGGAGAAGATAGAGAGGACATTAAATGGTAATTAGCTATTGGATAACTCAAAGTATATATTTTTTTAATATTATGTGAAATCTACCAATCCTTCACTATTCATGTTCTTCAAAAAGAGGTCGATAAGAGACAAGAGATTTGTGACTCGTCTTTGGGCTATAGCTGTTCTTAAAACCTAAGAATATTTTCTACCCAGCACAGCACTTATTAATTATAATAGTTGTCATTAATAACAAGTAATTCAAGAGATACTATTTTCTCATTACCTAAATCATATTATTTAAAGCAAGAAAATACTGGTTCTACTTCTTGGTCATTACAGTTTAATTAAATTGCATTTCTGGTTTTTGCAGCTAAATCCGTGTTTTCTGTGATGAACAAATTGGAACTTTTATCCAGACAAAAAGGGTAAGTTTGTTTATGAATAAGTGCAAATAAGTAAGCATGGACTCAAGTCCAGAGAGGAATACCATCTGGATGGCTTGTCAACAATGTTATTTCTTAGTTCAGTGTTCTAATGGAGTATATTTGCGCATTTTGATTAGTCTTTGTGGAGGAGGTTGTTGGGTAAAGAGAGAGCATAAATGCCTACATCCCAAAGCTGTAGACCGAGGTTAATAGTTTTGAACAAACCAACTTGATAATGCAAATAGCAGAGCACAAATACATGCCTGGTTGGATAGCTTTCAGAAGCTGAGCCAAGGAAGTGTTATTTTTGAAGCATCTCTGGTGTCTCTTCCTGTGACCAAGTGAATTATACTCATTTCCTTTTTTAAGTTACAGAATTTTTATATATACAAGCTTTTTTCCTCCCCTTTTCTTTTCTCATCTTTCTCAGACTTACTGTTCATGTTAGCCCCAGTGGGACTGCCTGCTACATAACATCAATGATGTTTTATGTAGAAATTCAGCTGGGGAAGGATGGAGATGTGATGGATGTAAAGTTGGCTCACTTTGAAGAAGCTCCTGTGGTAAAATTAATTTTCTCAGTCTCTCATGATCCTATAGTCTTCCACCTGGCTTCCAGCTGTCATGTCAGAAAGGTGTTAACTTCCTTTTGGTCTTGTCACACTTGCAAGCCTGTGCATGACATTAGCTATCTCTTTTGGCATCTGAATCTCTCACCTAAACTTACAACTCAGTTACAGATACTAAATACTTTAGTGCTAAGTACTACATTAAAAGTCAGCTGACAGGCCCACCTTCCAAGAATTACATAGTATCATGCATAAATATTTTTATTTTCATGCTTCAATGTTACCACTATACAGTAAATAATAGGGGCTTAAAATATTTTCCTACCAAGGTATAGTGCAATAAATATATTCTTAATTAATGTCTTAGAGCTGTTCTGGTTTTTATTCTACCTTCTTTAGGAGTATATATATATTTCTACTAGTGGGGATGTTTTTCTTGTAAAATTTCTATTAAATTATTTACAGAATATCACCCTGAAGTTCACATGTCATGTTCTGCAGTTGATACAGAATTACAGACAATACTTCAGATCAAAGATATAACCAAAAGCTGTTGTGGGGGGTTGGGGAACATAAACTCTGTTTCTCGTCAGTAAGTATCCAAATTATTACATTGCCTTGGAGTTAATTTTGTCCATTATTTTTAGTTGAAGTCAGCCTTGGAATTTCAAATTGTTCATTTAACCAGCACAGGCCTGTTGATCAGTGAGTGCTGGACAATATTACTAGAATGAAAATGCATATTCAGAGAATTCTAGCACAATCCAAAAAGAAAAACTGGCCAATATGCTTTTTTTTTTCTGAAAGAGTTTATCAAAAGACTATTTCTGTTAATTTTCACAGAGCCTTTGTTCTTCCAATTATTATAGTAATTTTTTAACTATTGTATCATTAGTCTTGCTTTTGCGTGTTGTGGGGTTTTTTTTATGCTAACCATGCAGCTACATAAAAGTAATGGGGATCAAGCTTACCATTACTAATGAAATGCTTATAAAAGATGTGTCACAAATGGCAAGAAAGATGAAACTCCTGTCTCTTATTCCTGTAGGTTTGTGATGACTTGGTCCAGCTTCTAAGGTAAAGAATCATGTATAGGGTTTCATGTTGAATGGAAAGGAATTCTTGATGCTAGAACCATTCCAGTATAAAAACTGAAGAGGGGAAAAAAATAAAGAGAATCAGGGAACAATAATATGAATCCAGAAAACAACAGAAGAACTGACACCATTTTGGATTCCTTTTTTTTTTGTGGGGAGTTGGTTTCAATCCTTCATATTGGAAGTTGGTTGTTATTGTAACTATTATTACCTGCTTCAAATTTGTAAACTCAAGGCTAAAACTGCAGCAAATATATTTTTGAAAAGATACTCCAGGCATTATTTATTTCTCAAGTCATTCCACCAAATGCATCTGCTTCAGTGGAGCAGGGGTAAATAGTAATCCCCAATACATTGGCTCTAATTGCCTGTCAAACACAGCCTTGGAATACTGGCCTTTGTCTTGATTGCAAGAATTATAGAACTACTTGGACCCATTGCTTTGGTAATGGACTGATAATGACAATTCAGAACTGGCAGATTTACAGATACAAACTAGGTATTACTTCTCTCCTCTTTCCATCATATACTAAATAATCTTCATATTGTCCTTATGCAAATACTTTAACTGAATGTCCTTCAGGCTTCTCTCACAGCAATGAAAGGAAGATGGCATCACATGGCCTGAGTTTCTTTGCAAATACATAGAGGGAGATGTGACCCAAATTTTCTTATGTAGCTGTAGGGCACTATATATATTTATTATTATCAAGTTCTGTTTCGTCTAAATAGTTGCTGTTCCAGGTCAGGCCACCACTTCAAAAGTCTATTTATAAGTTCTTCAGTGAATATGATCAAGGTTCCAGATTTTAATAATAATGAGTATATTTAGGAAATTAGATTCTTATTTAAATAGTGTGGCTGAATAGTAGAAAGGGAAGGTAAAAAGAGAAGGAATAATCATTGTCCTTGAGTGTTTCATCTCTCTTTTATAGTATTCATCATCAGTTTTTCCAGCCCTCTTTTTCCTCAGAAATGAAGTTATATTAGCTGTATGGGTGTAAACAGCTATGACTTAAAGCTTGAATTTTCATATATTTTTGACTTCCAGTGATGTTGGTGCCAGCAGTTTGGCTCTGAGCACTGGCATATGGTGGCCTTTGGTACTTTGGGTGTTACTTCTCTGCCTTCCTGGTTTTGTTAAGATTTATCACAATGCACAGGTATCCCTTCTATGCCTCTTGGTGCAGGTTGTAAGGCAGTTTGTTGTATGTGTAAAGTTTCCCATGAGTCTCAAAGTAATAATAAAATTAAGACCTAATGCCTAGGCTGATGCTGTGTCTGTTCCTGTACCATGCCTGCCTCCTTCCCTCCTTTTCACCAATTTCCCCACTAGTCTAGCTGGAAAGAGACAGAGGAGAGCTGAGTGACTTGTTTAGGTTCCAGGTTTGAAAGAGTTTGTCCCAATGTCAAAGTTCAGGCAGGCTATATTGCAGCGACATCTGCATAGGAAGGGAAGGGAAGTCTTGATCTGTCTGTGTGACAGCAGCACCAGAGTCTAGTAAGACTTGCAAAACTCATGTAAAATCTACTTAAGCAAGTGAGTAAATACCTGGTGGGTTAGTCTGAACACAGCTCCAGGCTGTCACACCAAGTCAAAATCTGCAGGATTTTTTTTTAATTGATGTATCTATCAGTTACATTTAAGGTCTGTCTCTCTCACGTGGTACTGTGAAGTGCAGTATTAATACAATTTTGATATTTTAATGAAAAGAGCAATGTACAACATGCATGGTCTTAGTGAAGTAGTACTACATGACTAGCTTTATTGGAAGATCAGGGAAAGTGTTTTGCAGCTGATAAGCTGTCATATTTGTGTTTCATGTATATTTTTTGCTTTCAGTACTGCCTACAGTTTCAGCTGTAATTACAGTGCTTCTTGCAACAAAACCAAAGGTTCACATTTTCTGGTATCTTCTAAGAAAATTTAAATTCAGTACTGCTACTTGATCTGCTAAGGAGGGGGCCACTGTCATTCTGAAATGGTGCCTTTTCTAATAAGTTATGCATAAAAGAGTTATTTTCCATCTCTTTAGTAGTGTGATAGTCATTATTTCTTTTTGTTAGGATGAAGAACTATGATGCCTTCAGCAAGATTCTAGAAGACCTGTCAAATATGTATCAAGTTCCAGGAAACAGGTTGCAGTTATTTTTTACTCAAAAACTTTTGAAATCCATAGCCTAACTTTCATTTACTTACAAAAATAATAAATTGTCTTTTCTCTCTCCAAGCGAAATGAAAGCTAAGGGATATCTTGCATTGCAGGCCCTTGAAAAAGACCTTTATTCAATGTCTCTTCTAGACAGGTAACTATGTCTTTATCCCTTTACCCACACCCCTTCATTTCACTAAAAACCAAGTTAACTGATCTAATTATAGAGCAAGATGTGGGAGGCTAATGAGTTTTCTCCCACTGGGAAGCTTGAAGCCTTTGTCAACCTCAGACATGCCAAACTAGATGATCTAGTGAACTCCTGTTTTATCTAAGGGACTTCCTGGGAAACTGGTTAGTTACAGAGCTTGGGGGTGTGTGCACAAAAGTCAGCAGTCATGTTTAGATCTCCCTGTGGCAGAAGCAAAATAGACCTTTTGGGGCTCTGCTGTTTGGGTATCTCAATTTGTCATCAGGTTTTAGATCAGGAGTAGTGAATGCCAACCTTCCTCCTTCCTTTTCTCATTTCTCCTTTCAAAGTGTAGGATTACAGATGGGGAACAGTTTCCTAAACCTTCTGGAAATTGTACAAGGATTTTCATTATTTTCAGAAAATCAGAATTGAGGGCAGTCTTCTGGATTTTTGAAATATCTGCTCTGATATCTTGCCTATTAAGTAACAAACACACATACCTTGGCAGGTATGGCCTCCTGTAACTTGAAACACCCTCTTGGATTATTTTTGCAGTTTTCCCTTATGAAACATAATAACACTATGAACTAATGTGCTGTATCCTTGCTGGTCACTGACATCTCAGTAAATATTATTTATAAGTTAAACAGATTACTTGTCCCATCTATGCTGTAAGTTAATGCACTGCAGAGTTGGTACACAACTATGTAAATGTATAGTTGTATGTATTCAGCTATATGAACACACTTGAAGTCAGAGACTGGTTCTGTTCAAGTTAATTTATCCAAGTTATTTCTTCATTCTTTGCTCAACCTGTTGCCACTCTAATATTTTTAAGCCCCTTCATTTTTGGTAAATAGCACACCAAAGTGCAACATGAAACAGCTCAGATACAGGGAAAGTGGAAGTCTAAGTCCCAGGAGCAATGCATGTGTGGTGTTGTGGTGTTTTGGAAGCTGGACATACAATCTACTTCCAAGAAAGCATTGTCTTTTGATTAAGGATACCAATTAGAAATTACATTAGCCTAGCTGGCACTGCAATGCAGGAAACACTAATTAAGATATGTTTTGAAATAGAACACAGGATCTAAACAGAGTTACTGAAGTACTTAATGGAAAAGTAGGACACCTGGTGCCAAGAACTGGAGGTGATTTTCTCTTTTTTTCTTTTCCTCCTTTTTTTTTCTTTTCCCTTTTTTGTATTCAAAGAATTGTAATCAAAAACACTACTAAGTTGATATTTGTGTACAGGAAAGATCCCCTACTATAAATAAAACTTGCTGTGCCTGTATTCTCAGATAACATACAGACATACAGAACATATATTGAACATGTATTTTAAGTAGAAATGTTCTCTCACAAGGAATCCCTTCTGCCCATCTATGGTGTTGGATTTTTCACCTTTATGTCAAGGTAACAAACATATTTCCTCCATTGACTTGTGTAGTAACCATTATTTTTTTATTCCTCAGGAACCCCAATGAACATTGAATTTTACATTTCTCCTTATCAAGTTTTGGAAGCAGAACTAAGTCATGGTAAAGCTATTTCAGCTATTCTGCTGTTTCAGCAGAAATAGCTAACAGGAAAAGTTTTTGAATACTACCCATTTCATTAAGTAAAGTTAATTAATGAAAGCTCAGAAATAAAATTTAAAATTCTAGTTTAGTAGAACAGTTTATGCGATGCACTTTAGCACAGCTTTAGTGTCCATCAGGAAACTACTTTCCATTTCTTGGTTGTTGATTCAACAATTGCTGATATCCTCTTTGGACAACTTCAGCCTTTTGGGTGTGGTCAGTGCAGGCTTCTGTTCTCTGCCCACACTACCATGGCTGTCAGTTGGACCTGACCTTCTAACTCCTTACCATTGTATATTTTGCACGCATAGGATTAATATACACTAAAATAAGGAAAATAATGCCCTTCTCTTTCTCCCTCAGGTTCCGAGGTATGTGGAACAAGAACATTTGTAACTGTTGAAGGCACGGATACACTTCACAAGCTGCCTCTTTCTCCATTAATTGTAGAGCCTCAAGCTGGAGAGGACAGGTGAGGCTCTGGACACTAATCAATACAGAAATGGATTTACAAGACACTGGCACTGATTTCAGCATAACTTACATTTAGCCTCTGCTAAAACAGGAAGCTCTGTTTTATTTATGGCTTTATGCTCCATAGCTACACCCTCTATAATGTGTGGCTTTTACGGTTTTCCCAAATGGACTTCAAAGGTATTGTGTTCATATTTAACTGTGTCAGTTGCATTAAACTATGAATTTATTCATAGTTGTGAAGCCAGAAAGAGGTCCTGGAACAATATTACTGAACTTCAGCAAGCAAGTCCTTCACAGATTCACAGTAAAGAAAGCATATACTGAAAGATATTGCACCTAAAATACACACATTAGTTTGTCATCCCACTATGGGTACTGACACCTCATCTCTTTCTACCTCAGTGCTGTCTAGAGGTAGTCTGAAGTAACTTTCTGAACTAAAATACTTTAGAATTATTTGTAAAAAACATCACTCAATTCTGTGTCTCACTTTTCCTTTCTGTCAGTTTTCACATTAACTGTGAAACTATGTGTTTTAAACTATTAAAGCTGCATTTATGAGGCAAAACATTTCTCAAGTCAGAAAATGTAGGAAAAATAGTAAACTGCTAGGGACCTGATAGTGGCCTTGCACTAAGAGTCCTTGTTATGGCAATTTCTGTAAAAAAAACTTCCATTCTGACAATTTTTTTCCTAGCAATCCTGTTTTTTTGCAACTGACTGATGAGCTCAGCATGGATTTGCCAGCTCTTTTTGTTCTGAAGTTTCATCAGCCTGTTCCAATGTCTTCATCAAGTATTGAAGAGATACAGAGTCTCACAGGCATGTTATAATTGATTTTTAAAACTAAGTGCTTCTGTGACTATGCATTGTTTATTTGCTTTTTACTTCCCCATGTTAACGTTGCAAGAAGTTGCTTCTGGGGCAAAACATACTCTGTTCTATCAGTCCAAGTGTAACATTTAACAACCAGTACAAAACACAAAACTTCTGAGATGATGAATTACACACGACCTTAAACACTCTACCTCAAATTCCCAATAGCAAAAAAGGGGAATAAAAAAGAAAATCAGTATTTTTGTCTTCAAAACATTGAGTTTCATAACCTACTGTCATAACCTAATTGCTAATAAAAACAATGACCTGGTTTCAGGAATTCAGATTTCTGGCTTGAAACTAGCTCCACTGTATGAGCTAATTGTTCAGTCTACTCTTAAAGAAAAAAGCAGTGAAGACTTGTCTACAAATAAATCTTGTTTCTTCGTGGTAAGTATAGTGTGCATTTGATACACACTGTGCTGTTGTGCAAGATATATGTACTGAATTACCATTTCCCCATAAGCAAGCAATGTAGGTTTCTCAAAATCCCAGTGAAAGTGCTGTTTAGGAAGTAGTTCAATTTACAAAGTAGTATTAGATCCTTTCATGTAAGTGAACTTCTCATCCTTATTAATGAAACACTGTGTGTTTGGCTGCTGAAGTCATACGAATTTGTCTGTGTGTAACCCAAATATTAACTCTTCTAAAAATTGCTCAGAACTTTAATGCCTTAAAAAAAAAGGGAACCTATTGACTGGTGAGAGGAGCAAGTCCCAAGAAGGTACTTAATCTAGATTTTTGAAGATCTTTATCATGCTGCATGTCACACTGTTTTAACGAAAGGGATTTCTTAATTAGGTAACACTGAGACTATTCATTCCTTTTAAAGGGACTGGCAGGAAGAAAAATATAAATTGTTACAACAGTAATGCCAACTACTATCTAGAGACAAGATTATTTAACTGAAGAAGGCTTTCCTTTCATTAACTACATTATTGAAATACAGTCACTTAGGCTGCATTAAATGTAAAGTTTTAGTATAGAAAGTTGTGGCTAAGATGCTTTCCCCCAGACTTATGCACAGGCTAACTGCAAGATAAGCTTCAAAGATCTACATTTTTTTTGCTAGGAAACATTAGTTTTGCAATTCAAGGCAACAAAAGAAGAGGGCATGTTTTTTCTGTTCTACTAGCAGTGTTCATAGAGCCATTGCCTGCTTAGTTCTTGGACCTTGAGGTGGTGGTACAGAAGGCAGTAGTAAATTTCTACCATGCTAAAATAATGTTTGCCAGATCTCTTCTCTTCTGTAAGATAGAATTAATCTTTCAGTTCTGTTAGATGAACATGAAAGGCTCTGTAGCTTTTCAACAATTCCTTAAAATATTTGTACTTGCTGGGAGAAGATTTTACTTCTGAGTTTAAAGATTTTACTTCTAGAATTCCTAAACTGCATTCTATCCTTGAAATGAGTATAGTGGAAATCCTTTCAATTCATGAATACACGAGGAAAAGCTCTTCAGCTTTTGTTAATGTAGACACTCCTAATTAACTGCCCTGCCCTATTCTTAAGGGGACAGTTCCCATTTGGCATCCTGAAGTAGATAACACAGTAGTGCACTTCCAATTTTGTCAAAGAATCACTGTTAACATGGACAGGTGGTAAATTTTTGTTACTATTTCCTCCTCATCTTCAAGTGAATCATTAGGAGATACTCGAACCAAACATACCTCTCCAAAGAAAAAGTAGTGATGGAGGTTGGAACAACATCTGATGTCCAGAAGAGATTTCTGGCAAAACTGCTATTCTGTCTGTGCAACTACCAAGCAGCATTACTATGATATTATTATCTTGGTCTCTAACCTTTTTATAGTCCATAGGGCTCTGAAAATTATTTGGAAGAACTGGTGACACTTGAACTCCTGACCACTTGGCTCTGGGTATATTTGCCTAATTTGGATGTATTTGGGAGGGAGAGTGGCTCTCATTTAGCCTCCTCTAAGGATTCTACTAGAAATGCAGAGGGGTATGATGGACATGCTAGAAATGTCTCTTTAAAAATATTTTTGTTGTAGATTGTACAATTGCCTGGTAACATCAAGCTTTACTTTCCTGTTTTCAGACCTTGAAATATCACCATATTTGTTGCTTAGTCTCTTCCAGGTTGCCCAAAGCACTGTTACTTCATAAACAAGGGCTCAGAAAAATCAAATTTATCAGGAGCCTTGGTCAGTAAAATCCCATTTAGCCATCCAAAATGCGTGCCTGGCGTAATAGAGATTCTTCGACATCAGGTGGCATATAACACTCTTATTAGCAGCTGTCTCTCTGAGAAGCATATAAATGAAGGTAAATTGTGTGGCTGGAAGTGATGGCACAGTATTAGAGACAAACTAGTTTCTAAGTTGGGTGCTGACAGATTTTACTGCTCCCTTGCCAAAACTGTCATTACTTCTGTAGTACTGTAAATGATAAAAAATTCTTAACACTGTATTTTTTTTAATTCTATGCATATTAACTAAGTTGTCAAAGTAATGAATAATTAGACTATTGTATCAGTATTTTTTAAATTCTGGCATGTAATTCAGCCAAAAATAGTCCAACTTCAATGGTGGATATCACTAAACAGTAATTTTATTTTTAGATGATTCAGAACTGCTTTACTTTGAAGTGGTACCACACAAGAACACCAGCTTTTCTGTCTTTTTCCTTCATCCTGTGAAAGAGAATTTAGCCTGTGGTATGTGTGGAATCATTGCTACTGTCCTCTTTACTGAGCTGACAAGGGACTTGGTTCTATCTGGGTTCTTGCACTATTCTTCTCAGTTACAAACATTCTAAGGGCCTCTCAACAGTGTGCAGCCCGTGAAAAACACAAAGTGTATACACTTGTGTATAAACTACTTACTTGAAGGCATTCTATACTCAGAATAATACAGAAAGTATATGCAAATATCCAAGTCCTGTTTTGTCTTGGCCTGCATTTAATTAATAAATTGTAACTTCCACTATTTCTGATTGAAGTATATTAAGGAAAAACAAGTAATGCAAATATACCGCTGCAAACCTCTTTCCACTGACTTCAGTCTTAAATCTCTTCAAGCAGCAAAATGAAAGGATGGTTTTCAATATAAGTATTTCAAAACAAACATTTTTCTATTCTGTTCCTTCTTAGTGGTAATTGATCTTATAACCTCTAGAGAAGTCCAATGTCACCTTCATTTAAATCCTGAAGATCCAACTCTAAATTCTAGTGATGACTTCATAGCAAGAGCTGTGAAACGGTAAGTACTTTTATAACAGTTGGAATGAACACCAGATGCCCATTTAATGGAAATACTACGTGCATTCATAATGCCATAAACTCAGCAACTGGAAATCTTCAGTCTAGTAAAATGCTGTAACACAATAGTGGGAATAAGTTACATCAGTGTTTTAAGTATTTCTTTAAAAAAAATTAAACATTAACAGTGATGAAGTGTTTCCAGTAGAAAGCATTTGGAAGAAGGAAAAGACTATCGAGTGAAGAGTTTTACCTTTTATAAAGGTTCTTTTTTGAAGACTCTAGCTGATGACAGTCTCATGTCTAGCATAACTCAGAACAGCACGGAACAGTCTTTTTATACATCTACCTAATAGCAATCAGTGGTTCTCTTCAGAAAGTGAGTTGTATATGGTGTATCTACAACATTCTCTCTGAACAAATTCCAAGAGAGCAAGTTGTTGTACATGCTGGACAAACTGATTCAGAACATAGTCTAAGAGCACTAATTGATTTGGCATAAGCTAGTATACAATAATTATATTTGATGACAACAAAATCAATGCAGGTTGGATTTTGAACCGGATTTTAAACTAGGTACTATTTTTGGAACAGTACAGTTTAAGTGTGGGGAAAAAAAACTCTTCCAGTATAGATAGTGTTTCAGAGAAGACACGTTCTGTACCTGTGTTACACAAAACATGCAGGTTACAATTACAAAACTCAACAAGAATAAATATATTTCATTATTCCTAGTTCTGGTTTTCACTAGAAGCACTCTTAAGACTTTTTTTTCTTTGACCAGACCCTCCCACTCTTTCAGTCAAAGCTTCTTTGCATACCTAACTTCAAAGATTCAGCACAAGATTTCAGTGTGTCAACATATACTTCTGGTTCAGCACATGTAGTTTGTATTATGGTTACAATGTAACACCAGGTTGTACAAGACAAAAACAGAAAGGGGGTAATGCTTGTTTTCATTTGGGTGTCGGCCACAGTGTAAAAAATGGAAGTACTTTATAAAGAATGGATGAAATCTCTAATAGTGACTAATGTGTCATTTCCTTCTTCAGTTGCATGTCAGTCCCAGTTGTCATGAGAGCTGTTTTCAGGAATGCTGCCAAGGTGAAAGCTGACAGTGAAAGACAAGACATGGACACAGAAGAACAATCTGAACCACAATCAGAGCAAACTACAGATTCTAACAGTCTCAAAGAAAGCCTTTCTGGGGCTGGTCAGCAAGACTGGGTAGTGACAGATAAGCCAAATAATACAGACAGCACAGAAGAAAATCTCAATACAGCCAAACTAGAAACTCTGGGTGATAACATGGAAAAAAAGTAACCCCTCACTATGCACTAAAACTTTGTGGAGGGAAATAATTCTATAGCTAGTACAGAATTGATATGATAGACAAAAAAAAGGATGGTTTTATAAGCAAAAATAAAGTCTACTTAGTAATTTGTGAATGGTATCTCCTCTTTGAAAACTTTGAAATATGGGAAAATAATTCCCTTGAATCTGCATTTTTAAACATCCAAATCTCTAAAGTCTAACACTGTTCTATTAACCTTTATTTTACCTCAAAAATTGTTGTGGTAAGTAAGATTCCCTCTAACACTATCTTTTTTATTGTTAGAAAGTAAGGCATTACTTTATTCTTGGTCAAGAGATGTGTGGGACTGACAAAGCTCCAGCATCAACGCTGACCCTGATACAAACATTTTTCACTTATTTATGCATTTTTAGCAAACCAAGACATTAATCTTCATTGGTTTAATTTACATAATTATCTTCATTAGAATTAGTATTCTATACCCTGTTAGTTATTGCTTTTTCTTCATACTAATCTAGTCCACATCCTTTATTCTCTCCTTTATCTTTTTCTCAGATAGAGAGTCTCCAACTTTCCAGGCGTTAATCTTCTCTCTAACTTCTGGTTACCCTAATGTCCTTGAATGGCCATAAATTTAAGATCCCACATGCCCAATCTTCTAATTTCTTTGGCTTTGTTTATTGAAGATTGTCAGGCTTAGTTTTAACAAGCTAAAGGTCTCAGTGATTTAATGATGAAAGTAGGCCTGTGAAGAAACTTAACCATGGTTGACTAAAAGTGGACACTGCTTACAGTTAGTTAAAACAACTAATTAAAAATTAGTTAGGAAAGTTATCTAACTTCCAACACTGTCTGCACCATATTCTACCAGAATATGGAATAAATCTGTGTCTAACATACATGACACAGTCTATAACATGACACAGGCATTTGAAGAAAAGTAATGTTTATCCATGTCAACATTATACTAAATAAATTGAGAAAAAGGTACTTGAATGATTCTTGTTTATACACTATTAATGCAGACACCCCTCTTTGTCCACTATTTCATAAATGCATTCAATGCAAGACTCTGAACTGCAATTCTGCTTACCCCTAAAGCACAAGTGGTACTGAAAGGAAACCAAACTAACAGTCTGTCAACTCTGACAGGATAATAGTCTTTAGTAAGAATGTTGTAAACTCAGGCTCTGAAAAACAAGGAATTTTTGCCTTAGATTTTTTCTTGCCTCAAAATATGATATGGTTTTGTATTTTTTTTAATTATACTTTACTGTTCAAAATCTTACTTTGCCAATGTCTAGATATGCTTTGTCTCCAATACGAAGGAGTTACAAGAAACTTCCAACAAGTAAACTGGTAACTTACTATAAATCAGCTTAATTAACATAAAACAGAAGCATACACAAAGAAAAAGCTTCCTGAGCGGAGCCATTTACAGCTACAGTTACAGGAAGCAACGGGAAAGCAAGTCAAATAGAGAATAGTTACAGAAATACGAAATAATCAGAAATAGGCATGTGTGGCTGATGTGTTTCTAAGAGGTAGTGAATAAGCTCGGCTTCCTTGGAGAGTTTCAGAAAAACACTATTGGAATGTGGGAAAGAGTTCAGGCTAGAGGGACTGACAACATCAATACAAAAATAACACAAGGATGTTTGTTAGACTGGAAGCATGTCTAGTGTGGTCTGACATGGTAAGAATAGATGTCTGAGAGTAAAAAAATGAAATTGACAGCAATTCTGCATTTGAGGAGAATGGTGTGTTTTCAGTAAAAGTGACAAATGTAACTATATAAGGAGGGAAAAATAGTTTTTAACACTGAAAATGCATTGCATCATGAGTAAAAAAGATAACACAAAGAATTTGACAAAAGGTGACTAGAGTGTCACAGCACTCTAGGAATCAGCAGTGTATCATTTTCTATTTTGCACAATATCATCAACCACACCTTATTCTGCAAAAACACTGACCATTTCCACAGCACTGAGCATTTATTCTTTTGATATTGGAGGGGACCAATTTAGAGGGGCCATTTAATGGACCCACTTCATTTCCAAAATGCTGCCAAGAGAAAAATGAGGGTGAAATGGGAGCTCCTGACACAAAACAGAAACATGTTTAGTAACTCTTTCTGAAGTTTCAAACTCACTGTCCCTTTCTGTGAATGTTATCTTTAAGACTGAATGTGAAGAGTTTTGCCAAGAGCCAAAATCATGACGATTTACAGAAATTACTTCTACTGTAAAGCATCAAAATCAGATTTTCCTAAAACAAAACTGATGGATCAGCCTGTACATGGCCCACAAACTAAGAATCAAAATCAGCTTGTGATAGTTTTAAGTACCATGAGACAGAAGAACTAACATTCCAGTTGCTGGACATGATGGAGTACATCCAGTGATAAGCCCAGTTGCTCTACTAACCAAACAGTCTGCTTTTTAACCCAAGCAAGGGTTGACTTTTCAGGATCTGTGCAGAGGTTTGCCTTGCTGCACTCAGACTGCAAGGAACTAACCTCACCATTATTCCTACTAATGTTTTCGTCAGAGCTGCCACAGTCTTCATGTTTTCCAGCTTTAATTTCCTTGTTCTCTGTCCCAGCTGTGTGATTAAGGTCCATGTCCTGAACTGAGTCTAAAATGTGTCCAAGATGTGGCTGTTCTTCAGTAGAATTCAGATACTTAAGCACCTCATCTTCATGCTTTCCAACCACATCAAGAAGATTATTTATCGTACTTAAAGCAGAATCATGTCCATTAAAATGACACCAGGATAAGAGAGCACTGAAAAGTGAACAACAGAAGTGATTATTTTCATCTATGTACATCTCCACTTGGTGGAGGTAGATAGCAATATGACAAGGTATCTATGAATCATAAATACATTTATGTATAATTCAGGTTTTAGGGAAAATTCAGCCAGTAGAACTAAATATTAAGCTTGAATATGTCGATTCAGACAATTTTGGAAGAGCAACTGAAAGCGATTTTTTAGAGATGGCACACATTCCCTGTTTTCAAGATCTGGGAATTCTCAGGTTGCTCACTTTGGACAGTTTTAAAATGTGGATTTTTTTTTTGGTTGGTTGGTTTGGTTTTTTAATAAAAACAAACAAAAACCTGCATGCATGTTCCCCTGTTACACACCCTCCACATACACTTGACCTTAAAGAGTTTGTAACCTACTTCAGGGTTCCTTTGAACTGGCCACATGTAATCATCAGCTCGGCACCGTGTCTGTAACCTTGATTAAAGCCTGTCTGGAATGCAAGTTCTTTCCCGGCCTCAATTCCATCCCTATAGCCTTCCTGTAACAAGAGCAGTGAAACAGGTTGTTCTCAACATGACTAAGTGGACCTCTGACAAATACATAACAATAATAACAAAAAAGTTTAAACAAGTACCACAAGTATTCAATCTCTTAAGTTATAGCTTCTGTATCTGAAGATCCTTCACAGCTACACCTCCACTGCCAACCAAAACATGCTTGTTGCAGTGTATTATGATTTACTGACCTATAAGATGCAGTTTTTCACTTTACTCAAAAGGATCCCCAAAAATCAGAAAATGGGTAAACTTCTTTTAGAAATATATATTAAAAAAAGCATGTTTGCTTTTAATGATTACCAAGTCCTTTGTGAGAAATGGACTTAGAAATACCACATAGACTTCTTTGTTCTATCTAAGAAGATATGCAGACTGCCAAGTTTTCCCTTTAGCAGTGGTACTATCCTATCTAAATGGAATTTATGAAAATAAATTGATTCCATAAAGAGGGAAAAATAATTTTTAACACTGAAAATGCATTGCATCATGGGTAAAAAAAGATAACACAAAGAATTTGACAAAAGATGACTAGAGATTCCATCCTTACATGGAATCAATTTATTTTCATAAAACTAATAGCTGAGCATCGCTTCTTTATTTGCTGGACTCCTTTTAAGAGTTACATCAGAAAAAGAGACAGTGACTGACTGAGTCACATACAAATACACTTACATTGGGACTGCTTTCTTTAAGCTAATGATTGTAATGAAATTACTTTCTTTATATTATAACCACAATACAAGATTACATAGGATAATTCTTAACTTTTTTTTACACCAAAATTTTAAGCTGTGAAAGTGAAAACTCCTATTTGCTCATCGTGGCCTTCCTAGAAAAGTAGTCTGGAACACTAACATTTATTTTGTTCAACACACAACTCTAACTTCAATAACCCTTCATATTTTGCAGTAACTACAATATCAGAAACATTTCTCTAAGAACACTAAACAGTCCCTTAAGAAAAACAGTCTTTTCATGGAACTCAGATGAAGGAAACTACACCAGGTCTGCTGTAATACCATTCCTCATCAACTGCCTACACAAGAGTGTCCATCCATGTTCTTCAGCCAAATGCTGCTCAACTGTCAGCAGAGGAGCCTACTGGCCCCACTCTGAAAGACACAGTATCTGCCAAACTAATCTGTTTATGAACTTGTTTTGTTCCCTGCAGAACTGCAGAGAGGTAAGGGCTATGGAAATCAACTTTCATAAAATATGTGTTTCTCTAGGAGAATAAATCAACCAAAGACCTACAAAGACCACAACGCCCATGTGTGGTTGCACATGGAGTCACACATCTTACAATTTGACTGATGAGTAACTCTACTCAAAACCCTAGACATCTGACATTTCTTTATTAGCACTGCTCAGCTCTGCTGCCCTACATTTACTAGGGGTATACCTACAAGTACAAAGCAAGTAGCTTGCACCACAATTCTGCACTGTCTTTTATAAATGCACGTGGTAATGCAGAGGGAGCCGATGTCTTTTGGTAAAACAGTACTTTGCTCTGGTGAGTACTAAGAAGTGTTTACGTAAATTTTTGCCATATTTTCCTGATATTCAGATGACAGTACGTCAGAATAACTTTTAAGCAGCTACTTTTACTTTTCCCTTTAAATCATTCACATGTATATTAAGTTATGGGTCAGTAAACCTAAAATGGCTAAAAAAAATTAAATTATTTTTACAGAAATACCTTCAATCTCCTCTTCATAGTGCTGTTCCATTCCTTCTGTAGTAGATACATCTCATCTGCATCTTCATCAAATATATCCTCACTGGATTGGCTGACTGCAACTTGTACCCAGGACATAGCAGTGCTCTCTGACCCCTGTTTTTGTGGTAAAAAACACTGAGAAACTCTCAGAAGTGCCTCTGGTGAAGTGTCAGATTACAAGTATTGGCAAAAAATGTGAGCTCTGAAGAGAAGCCAGGCATGGAGCTGATTATTCAAGCTGTACACGAGAACTCGGTGCTGCGTGCCATTGGGGTACATCCGTCAAGAAAAGACAGATCGTCATTCATTAGGTAATTTCTGAGATATATTGGGGCAACTTATGATAGTTCCTTCCCATCTTATGGCACTGACACACAAATGGATACCAACGCAGCATTTCTGAATATTGCCAGTATTCAAGGACAGCTGGCAGAAACATTTATGACTTGATTTCAACAGCAGCTCACAAACAGTCCCATACACCTCCATGTGGTGCCCTAAGTTATCACACAGGTTGTATGTACACGTACAATTTTGTAAATTTATATTGTGTACACGATTTACTACACACAGGTTATGTTAACACCTGCAGAGTTAACAACTGGAAAGTACTTTCTCTTTTGATTTACAGTTTTCTGGTTATGCCAAACACTTAACTATCTTATAAACCAGAATCAGACCTTTCTATTTTGAATAAAGAAGTAGCAAGTGCTGCTGCAGTGGAAAGGAGAAATTTTCGGATTATTTAATCTTTTCCTGTGACGAAAACTTTGAGAAGCGTCATACAACTAATTAGTTTCCAAATTGTTAGAACGCACACTGCTCCTTGGAGATACACCGGTGGCTCCCAGAGAACCCAGGGCGCTGGGACACCACCGGCTGGTGTCCTGCAGCCTGCGGTAGGCAAGCGGGGCATACCCCGGCGCCACAGCCGGCCCAGACCGCAGGCAGCGGCCAGGCCCCGGCCACCATTTCCTGGCCGCACACGTGCGCAGCTCCCCAGCAGCGCCCGCGCTGCGGAGCCTTCCTTCTCCCCCGCCCGGCCACAGACGCTGCCTTCCCTTGCTTCACCTTTCCGCGCTCGCATAGCCGCCGCCGCCGCCAGCCCGGCCCCGCACACTGACCCTCACCACAGCGACCGGCACACCGTACCCTCTCCGCGCTGCGCTCGCCTGTCTTCACTGAGGGCAAACGGACGCAGCTGCCGGCGGAAATAACTGGGCAGCGACGGCCATGTTGGACAAGGGCAAACTCCGCGGCGGCCGCAGGTGAACAGCCGCCATCTTGACCAGCCGCGCTGTGACGTCAGAGCCCGTCGGAGACGCTGGCGGCGCCATCTTGAGCGAGGGCACAGCCCCCTGCAGGGCGGGGCGGCCCTGGGAACACCGGGCGCCGGCGGGGCGGGAGCTGCTGCCGCAGGCGCGATCCCCTCATCCCGTCATCGCCTCCCCCCTTCCCAGGAGGGAGAGGCCGCCTCGGCCTTCAGCAGTGAGATCAGATCAGCTCTTGGGTAAACGCGCTCTCCGGAGCACGAAGGTTTCCTCCTCTTTTCAGTCATAAATGGTGGAATTAAAAAAACACACACACACACAAAAAAAACCAAAACAAAACACCCAAACCAAAACAAACAAAAAAGCACCCCCCCAAAAAAAAACCAAACCAAAAAACACCCCCAAAACAACCCCTGCCTTGCTGAGTTCAGAATCGTTAAGCACTTTATGTGAAGCATGCTCTTAAGCCATCCTCTATAAGACCCAGGTATTACAATGATAAATCCTTTTTAATATGATAAGTGCCAGCAGGAGTTTTTAAGTGGTTCATTGCTGACTGACTAGAGAAAGCAGGAATATCCTGTTGACATAAACCCATAAATACAACATTGTTGGTGCATACTGCATTTCTCTTATGAGCATAAGTTTAAAGCTGATTTATTTTCATGATCACACAATACATGCAGCTGGAATTCAAGCTGCCTGTTTCTCCGAATTGCCAGGGGCTGTACAGTTAAAGGCTGCTGTGTGCTGAGTGCCCTGGGAGCGCCTGGCAGCCGGAACATCCGAGAGGCAGATTTCCCGTGGCCACACTCCCCCCAGCCACTGCCGGGTGTCCTGTCTCCTGTCCCAGGGGTGGCTGGTGACATTCTTCACAGCAGGGCTTGGGACACTGCACGGACAGCAGCAGGGGCTGTCTGTGCTCTGCGGGTACCAGGAGATGAACAAGCATGTGCTGCAAACTGTGCAGCCACTGCACTCCCTTTCCCTGCTCCCTTCTGCTCTGCACACAGCCTCTCCTGCTTCTGGCCCATCTTGGATGCTCGCTGATGGTTGAATGCCAAGGTACGAGTAACCAAGTAACCCAAATCTGTCTAGAAATTAGTGTGCCAGGTGTCAAAGTGACACTGGTGCCTCTGAATGGCCACAACTGCATATCTATTCCTCAGCAGTTACTACACATGTCAGTGACTGCTGATTTCCTAGCCCACTTCTGTCACTTCCAACTCCAGTTTGGCAGAAGCTAGCTCTGCCATATTTAAAAAACTGATAACAGTGCTGACTTATCGCCTGCATATACAAATGCATAGTCACGAAAAACATTTCTGGCAACGGAAATGTTAACTGGTCATAATGTCACTTAGCAAAAATTAACCAGGTGGAAACAATTCTTCATCTGGCAACAACACTATTAAACTTGGATTAACCCTTTGCTTCTCATCTTCTGCTGTCTCCTCAGCCTCTTGCTCTTCTGGAAAAGATACACAGGTCATGGCTCAGGGAAGGCGTGAGTTTCCCAGATTCACACTGTCAGTTTAGATGTCTTATATTTAACAAAATTGATCATCCTACACAGATGTCTAAAAATGGGTCCTTATAATCGTGAAAAAAAATGAAGAAATCTTGTATTTCCACCCCTTTCTAAGATGTGGGTGTTTAATTAGGTGAATCATTGTATAGGTAGAGCAACATTGTTGGGATATGAAGCACTGTTGCAACTTGAAGACAATTTGATTCTATGTTGAGAGCCTGGACAGGAGTGCTGGGATTGAGGGTGAGGTGTGGTGCCTTGAGGTGTGGATATTTTCCACACTTATGTGTGTTCTAAATGGGGCAGTGTCTGTCTATCATGGTGATACTCTGTCAAGATACATACCAGAAGATCAAAACAGAAGAGCAATGTTTCACTGGCTCAAAAACAGTTCTGATGTTTTTGCACAATAAAGTTACCTGAAATTGTGAAAAACATAGTTGACTTGTGACCCATTGTAAAGTTTGCCAGTGCTATATCTAAGTTTAAAACTGGGTTAATTTTAGGCTTAGGGTATCTGATATGCCAAAGGTACTTCTGGAATACAAACATGCGTATCTCAGCAGCTACTCCCCACTTTCCTAGTGTACTGGGGAGAGCTTCTCTGGGGAAAGAGGGGTTAGTACACAGTCAGAGCTTAGTACTACCAAGAGATTTCAGGAGATCATTACACTGAATTCTGTCAGCTTCATCTTAGCAGGAAGGTTTGCCATTAAGCAGCCATGAGTGATCTCCAAAAGTGAAATATATGAGTGTAGTGTCACCGGGCGCTCCTTTGCACCATTGTTACTGCATATAATGCTTCAGATAAAGTATTGCTCCTATTCAGATCATTATTATACAACTTTGTCTCTCAAGCAGAAATGGATGGGAGTATCCAATGGATTTTCTCATAATGCAGATACCTCAAGATTTCAAGCTTTTTTGAAGGGTGGTTGATTACCTTGGCCAGGACTTGTATATGGACCATTCTATGGCGCAAGTTCCTTTCTCACTACAGCAATTTCTGTTGCTGTGTGCTGTTGTCTCTGGCAGAATTGAGTAAAGCCTTGTGAAAGACCCAGGGCAGAGGATTATTTACACCGTAAATTGTTCTCCAGTCTTGCAATGCTTATGGACTGACAGAGCCGCGTTTCATTGACTCCAAATTTGGGAGTAATATAATCCTTATAAGAAATCACAGCTCTTAAATGGTATTTGGATAAATTCCAACAACATTTAAATAATTTAAACATTTAAATGTTTACTTGTCTTCTATGTAAATAAGACAAAAACATAATGAAAAAGAGCAAGCTATCAAAATGTGAGGAGAATGGAAACCATCAATATTTAATAAAGATGGTATATGCGTTGTCATCAAACATTGCACAATGTTTCCGAAGAGCCTTAAACCATAAGTCTCTCCCAAAATGTTTATATATACTATGGTCAACTCTGTAGTCTTTTCTAATTCCTGGTCAGATTCTAGGCTGTTTTCTGGGAATATCATGATAACAGGGCATTGGTAGGACTGCCTACAACAGCATCAAAAAAGATGTAGTCATTGTCTCTGTCCTGGTCTTGGATCTGTTCATCTTTTCTTCATGCATGGGCTGGTGGGGTTGTGTCTGCTGGCTGAATTTCAATAATGATACAGTGACCTCCAGCACATAAATCCTTTGCTACCACAGAGAAGGAAACAGTAAGCAAACATGTTAAGTCCAAGGTCATAGGCTTAATGAGGTTTTAAATATTGCAGCTCATAGCATAGAAGATTATAATGCCTCTAAATTGAACAAGAGGGTTAAAATAAACTTCTAGGATCAATGATTATTACCAGGGCATGGTGATAAACATACACTTCTGTATTTTCCTACAATATCTCTCATACAGGGTATTAAGACAATTTACTAGTGAAACCCTGTCATCCTCTTCTGATGAAGGTGACTAACACATATGAATTACTTTTCTGCTTTGGTGAAATCACTTCTTTCTTCTTTAATAGCATACAATAATATTACAACAACAACTCTTTGGGTCAAAATGTCACATTTAATGTGAAAAGAAAATGGAAGAATATGGAAAAGAATATATCAAAGGTAAATGTCTAAAAATAATTTCCAAGCACCACAGGAGTCATAACAGCTCTTTTGCCATTACTTCTTACACAAGTGTTTTCAAGGGAGAGGATAGTTTTTCTGCCTCTTCCCTCACCTGTATAACCAAAGCACAGAACTTTGATATTTAAATATTACAACAGGGCAGTTTTCTTATTTGCAGAATCATTACCATTTCAGATCCTGGCAAAGAAACCTTTCCTGTGTATTTCATGAACTGCCAGCAGTTGGGCTTAAACGGAATTGTAAGTGGAAGTGGCTAACCAAAGGAATATTTCCCCAGGTTTTCTTTGAGTGTCCTCAGGGCTTGCAGTCTGGAAAACTGTACTCTGCACTGCTGCATACTAAGCAGAGCAAAAGGTATCCTTTATTAACACCAAAACAATTCTCTTCTGTCATTTTTCTTAGTTTGCTCTTCAAATAAAAAAAAATTGTTGTCCCTAAAAGTAACCTATATTTTCATTCTGGAGCTTTGAACCATAACACTAAAAAAAAGTATGGCTGAGATCAAAAAGAGCTGCATACACGTCCCTGCTCAAAATTAGTGTTGACAGAACAGAGTGTAGTATGGGACTACATTATTATTTTTAGACTATACAACAGAGAAACAAGGAAGGAATATTCCCAATTGTCTTCAATCTGTTGAAAATGAGCTTTTTACAGTGTGAAATTCACATGAACAGAAAAAGGTTATGTCAATAAGGGCAAGAAAATGAAATAAGTTCTACATTTTAGTTGTGTAACTGAATCATATGTCTACTGAAATTGTAATATTAGAGATGAGTCTCACTGGGTTTGTATCATCAATAAATCAGGACACCACAGCTTTCTGACTCAGTTATCCTTAAATAAGATTTTTTTTGGTGCAGAACTGGTTTTTTTTTGTTTGTATAATACTTGATCATAATATGCAGATGTTTACTGTAAATGAAATTGATCCAAGGGAGAATGCTGTGTTCCGCTTGTGGATTTTCCCAGCAAATTGCATCTCTATTCAAATTACACAGAAATTTTGTCATGCTTTGTTTCTTCCACAGGAGGGAAATGCCAGCTTTTTTTTCTTGGCAAAGAGACGAATTTGCTCTCTCTGTGTTATCCTTTGTATAACTCAGGCAAATGCTGACAAACTGCAGGAATAGCAGCTGCACAATGCTGATCCAATTGTCTGAAGTGAATAGAACTGCTTTAAGTCATAAAACATATGGAGTACACTGATTTTCTTGGCACCTGAAACCAAGAGAAAATAATTGTTCCAGTGGCAGTGGCACCATTTCAGAAGGGTTGAGGTTATGACGAGGGTGGTTAAATGGTGGCTTTTGAGTTGCATGTGCATTGTGAACAACTTCAGTACAGCATGAATGCCATATCTGCAGTGTATAACTGGTTGGCTGACTGCTTGCACAAAGGCTGCTAGGCAACTCATATCCCAGCTGAGGAAGAAAGTGAGCTGGCATTGGTGGGCCTCTTAGGACTCCCTTCTACAGGGAGGTGCTGCCTCCTGCAGAGCCATTGTCACCTGTACTCTGGCTACCTAAGGTCCGGGAGGATGGCCCGGCTAGCTGAGACAAAACAATTGTCGGGGACAATATAATGCTGGGCACGGAAAAATGTTTAAGCCCCTGTTGCCCATTTTTACCTTAAGACTGCTGCTGCAGCTAAGTGGTGTGTTTTACCCTGTGGGTGCACCATCCCCATCAGGGCTATTGGGCAGTGATTTTCCCTTCTCTTAGCTCCTTTTCTTCTCCCATTCTTAGTCCTATCCTCTTAACTGATGCTGGAAGAGCAAGTATGCTTATGGCTCTGAGTTATGTTCAACTACCTGAAGGTGATAGCATTCAGATAGTAGCTAAATAGGGATTTATTCTCCTGCCTTCTCTTGAATGGGATTTTATCACTTCCATGGGTTATTTTCTCAGACCTGCAAGTACAGGTATGCTCTTCTTTTACAATTATCATTGGTATCAGTGGAAGGTGCTATCTTGCAGAGCAAGTGCAGGTGCCATGCAGCCAAACGGACAGGGACTTGTCATTTAAACAAGATGAAATCTTCCATGGACATGTTTTGAGCATTACTCACTAATCTGGAAGAGACTGTGTTATGAATTTAAAGAGCCAATTCCATTGAAAAACAATTTATTTGCCAACGAAAATTTCGGACAGAGAAAATCGACAAAGCCAATGAGCAAGGAAACAGTGCCAGCACTGGGTGAAACCACGAGTGCAACCTCTACTGCATTACACTCCCCCTGGTTTCAACTGATCCGAGCCCAAGCCAGCTGTTTTATACTTTTTCTGGCTGGGCTTACGTGAGTCTGGGATTTCTATGAGTTCTTTTGTCCCTTGGTGTCTCCGTTGATGAAATTTCTAAAGCAGGGTCCAGCTTCTGAATGGAGGGTTCCTGAGTACCTCCTATTGTCCCAGATAAGATATCATCTCACGGCCATTAGTCCTTATCAGGTGCAGAGCATGCTTGTCCAGGGTGTTCTCCACCTTCCATTGGAATTGTAATTTCTTTGTTCTCCTCTCCGGAGACAGGAAAATCCTTGTGAAATTTTCCAAGCCCTCCACCATGCTGGGGAGGCTTTTTGGCTTTCTTAAAAGGGTACACTTTAGTTTCTGATTTATACTAACCACAACATTATAAAAATATAAACTATCATCCACTACAATAACAACATTATGAAAACATGAATTATCAATCACCACACTGAGCAAGGTTTCTCACAGCTACTCCAAATTTATTTCACAGGACTTAACTATATAAATATTTATGCAGTTAGCTGCCCAAACTTTTCGTCAGTATCTTGCTCAGGAACAAACAAGTGCACTTAATTTGACCCAATAATCAACTGCCATGTAAACAAGTAACATTGGGTACTTTTTTTCATTGAATTGTTGTAGTCAGTATCTGTCACCCTGACTTACACTGAGAAGAACTATTGAGACTAGTGAGGTAGTTACCGACTTCGTGGGTTTGCACTCAGGATAACACAGTTCTCAAGAGAAGGTGAACATTGTCATCAAACCTTCTGCAGTGGAAGACTTGCTAGCTCTTTAAGAAAACTGAAATGTCAATGCTCATGTTGCAAGCTCGGGGCCAGCTTTGGAGTAAGCATGTGATACATTCAGAGGCTGAAGCTGCATTTTTTTGCTCATCCAAAAGCAGCAGTGAATGGCTCAGTGAGATATGCCACTCAGGCTTGGCTCGTATTTTAAATAGCAATGATGAGCTTCAAAGTTCTCCAATGAAAAAAGAGTTATGAACTATACTTGCTTTTTGTGAAATGAATGAGGTCACATCTGCAAAACTATGGATTGTATTTTACTACTGACTCAATGCATCAGCTGGCTAATTGCAACAAAACAATTTTACAAGTAACGCAGCAATTACATAAGCAAAACTAGAATGAATTCAGCACCATGTGAAGGTGAGGAATAAAATTCCATGGTAACATGTCAGGAACTCCAAGTTACCAGAGATGAAATGTAAGGGAAACTGATTTGAGGCAATCTGTGCTCAGAGA
The DNA here is from genome assembly GCA_016584745.2 of Phylloscopus trochilus trochilus. Taxonomy (NCBI): domain Eukaryota; kingdom Metazoa; phylum Chordata; class Aves; order Passeriformes; family Phylloscopidae; genus Phylloscopus; species Phylloscopus trochilus. Next base: position 52,994,744 of record WQNJ02000546.1, on the reverse strand, counting down.
TGGCAAAAAGCTCTCTACAGAAATGGGTTACTTAATTTTATTTCTTCCTCCACCCAGATTCCAGTAATTTCTCTTTCTAACTCATATACAGGCATCAGTTTCTCTGAGAAACTTTGTTCAGGTACATCAGCTCAGGTGAAAAATACATCTCAATATGGGAACTGTGCTGTAATTTTAATTATGTGCAAATGCAAACCGATCACATTGTATGTTGTAAGGTTTAAAAGTATTACCTGTCTGTGAAATATTAATATCAAGGTCTATTCCTGTTATTTATAAACTTGGTATAAACTTAAATTAACAGCCAGTTCTTTTCCCAGGATTCTATAAATATTTCACATTTATAATATTTTTCTGAATAAAGTAACTAATTAAAACTTTTTGTGTGTGTGTATTATTGGATTCCATTGAGGAGCATCCTTTATCACAACATTTGGCAAACTAATTTTCAGTTTATTAAAGAGATTATTATTTAATAATTTGGCCAAGGAAAATCTGCAGGTTCTCTGAGAATCATCTTAACACAGGTGGAATAGTTGCCTTTTTTCTTTCTACCAAGAAAGGGTATATAGTGCTGAGAGTTACGTTGCCTCCTCATGCAATATTAGCTTCTCAGGAAGGTTCTCAGAACATATTAAGACATAAAATGATGTAGTCTTTGATTACTTGAGAGCATCAAACCTTGCCTTGTTTGTCATTCCTACTGCCATATTTCTGTGCAATGCTTCCAGCTTCTTTTCAGAAGCTAAAACAACAGAGACAAAGCTTGCTTTCTTATTGACTGATGGGGTAATGAAAATTATTAGTAGCCCTTATAAACACCACTGATTTTTAAAAAAAATCTCAAATATTGACACCTTAGCTTTGTATTTGAAAGAAGCATTTGTCTGTTTGTTGTATTAAATGTAGGTAGGCATGTACATACTGATACTTATGAGTATTGTCTGCAGACTCTGAGGAGCTTACAAGTATATTTCAAATTCACTTCAACAAGGGCACCAGGCAGTGTTATAAGGATTTTGTAAAAATCCATCCTTTAGAATCTTGTAAGTAATCTCTTGGATATCCTACTAGCTTGCCTTCATAAAGCTTTCAACACTGAGTTGAGTGGGCTGCGTGTGTGTGAGGTTGCCCTGATTGAAACGCCAATATTCTCTCTTTCTCTGGGCTCTGAAATTTACTATTGCAATAAAACAGAAGCATTCCCTTGCATACTAAACTGAAGTGGCTATGAAGAACAACTACTGAAGCCCCTAATTTATTTCATGGTTTCGGTCTAATTGACATCAGCATACAATCCTTTCTATTGGCCTATTCATTGTCTCCCTCTCCTGGAGATTCAGTCTGGATTCAGTGTACAACAAATTCATTACTGAACTGCAGCACCCTCCCTCTTTGAAAGGAAGGGGAAAGAAGAAATCACCCTGTAATTACAAGAAAAAGCATATTTTCTCTTTTTTAGCTCTTAAGTATTTCCCATAATACCTACAGCAAGCAACAAACACCACCTCCCACATCTCCCAGACCAAAACTCTATATTAAGAGGATATCTATCTATCTATCTATCTATCTATCTATCTGACTCCAAAGAACCAGTACCAAAGACACACTAATACAAATATGTCTTAATAATTCATGGAATGATTGATGGGCAAAAAATATTGCAAAATATGTATTTTGGTGTATTATTTAATCAGCAGCAATAAAAATACTCTTTTTATAAAGAACATGAATAATTTACTTTAGTACTAAAGGATGAGGATTTCTATAATGCGTCATTTGCGAGAATGATGCAATGATCTCTAATCAGAGACAAAAATGATGAAGGGCCTCTGGTACCCATTTGTCCTTCCTTAAGAATGGGGACCAAAAAGTGTTTGAAAATAGTATAGAATAACTGGTGTGGCATAAAACAAAGAGAGAAAGAGTGCAGATTGTGAAAAATCTTGCTTCACTTGGGGAAATAAAAACAAATACTACCTGTAAAGGACACAAAGAATTTCTGTAATTTGGCATGCTCCTGAAATTATCTCCATTCCATTCTCCTGGGTGGGTTTTTTGTGGGTTTTTGCTTGTTTGTTTGTCTGTTTGTTTTTTGTTTTGGTTTGGTTTTTGTGGGTTTTTTTTGTTGTTTGTTTTGTTTTGTTTTGTGGTTTGTTTGGTTGGTTTTTTTATAGTCCTGTAAGGGGAGTTTTATGGCCTTTTTTTAGTTTAAACTCCTGATTAAAAATTTTTTCTTTGTGCTGACTAGCTTTAAGAGAAAATGGAATATCAGTGGATGGACCATAATTTGACATGAATATCACAAATGGAAACCAAAAAGATTCTTTGAAGATTCTTGAGAATAAACCCTTTCTTTGACAGATTAGCTGGTGGTTTCTAAATCTTATTTCTAAGAGAAGAGTACACATGAGGTGACATGAGGTCCTCCCTTCACCTAGCTGTTAGCAAACTTGAAAAAACTCCAGTCATCCCTTTGCTACTACCTCTCCTGCCCTGTTTTTGAGCTGCAAGGTAGAGTAGTGAGACATGGGCCTTGGATGCAACTTTGCTGACATTGATTGAACAATTGACTCCGTAGGCAGTATTTCAACCCATGTGCCCCAGCCAAATTCTGGACACGGGACAGTCCTCGATGTTAAGATGGGGGTTGTTCAGTAGCATTTTACTGTTGTCAGGGTTTTTTCTGTTCTCCTCTGTCTTTTTAAGAAGTTTTTCTAAAGTTCTATTTCAGCCTTCTGTGTTTACCTTTTATAATGGAGTCTCTCACAATTTTACATAAACAACCTCTTTGTTATTGTAACTGTCTGCCCATGTTTACATTCTTCTCATAAGGAGGAGACTGTTGATGGACTGTTGGGTTGACCAGTGTGGTTGGAGAATAAGATTTTCTTCCTCCAATCCATGGTCACTGTTGGAATTCTATAAATATTGAAGTCTGTAAATAAACCATCCCTTTTTTTGCCTTGGACATCTCAGTGTGTGAGTGTCATTTCTTTGTGTCGTGTTGCAACATTTTAGGTCTGCAACAAAAAGAACCTTCCATCAAATTTTTATGGACAATTAACATGTTACTCCTTCATTACTGGATCAGAAGAAGTGACCTGACCTTAAATATGTTACTTTCTTCTTGCTCTATGCATTTTCCCACTCTGTAACAGAATGCAAGGAACTTTCAGATTCTGAAGCTAAAATAATGAGAATATGTTTAGGCTTATGAAACATATTTCCCAGTATAGTGTCATTAATAAAAAATCACAACAAATGTACTTTATAGTAAATGAATGAATGAAATTTAAGACTGATACTGCAAAATGAATTTGGACTGTCTTTTTTTTTTTTTTTTTTTACTGGGGAAATTCATTAGACTGTGGAAATTAAACACACTCTGCATAATACCCCACTGGTACACATTACTCACTGAAAAATAATTCTGTTGTTTTGAGACTTTGCATGCATACTGGATTGATTCAATGTTTATTGAGATTTTTGGTTTGCATCTCATTTATGTTTATGCCTACCAGATGGTCGTTATTTGTCGTAGTATTTCTTAGGATTTTTTTTTTCTGTCTCAGATTTGAGTGTCTGTATGATGAAGATGTGAAAGAAGAAACTAAACAATATTAAACATCACAGGCAAGTGATTGCTAAGCATAAAGCACATTACTACTGCAAATAATAATGTAAGAGAAAAGCCTGAACTGATCTGTATTTTGGCTCCAGGAATAAGATTCTCAAGCAAAATGTGTATCTTAGTGTGTTCTTAGTGTTGAATTTAGGGATTTAAAGTTAGGAAAGGAGCTAAAGGATATCCTTTTCTGAGATTTTTTTTAGTAGCAAGGCTTATTTTCTTCTCCACAAGCCTTTAAAATCTCATTGCCTGAGACATTTACACAGAGAAGCCCTAAGTGCCTAACTTTGGATTATAAGCATAATACAGGAGCTGTATAAAAAGCAATATCTGCCTAATTGTTTCAGTCTCTCCACCTCAGAAGAGTGGACTGATTTGTATTAGATCCACTGAACCAAGGTTCAGCCCTCACTGTTGAGGTGAGGACTGGTTGAAACAAGGTGGCTTCTTGTATGGGAAAAAAATTCACCCCTTCATTTACAGAAGGGGACACTGACATCTGTAGTATTGTTTCCCTTGGCAATATTGGTCTTTCCACCCCACCCCCTCCCCCTTCCTTTCCCAATCCCTACCTGGAATAGGAAAGACACACAAAAGTTTTGGAATCCATGAGAAATCCACCTTCCATCATTTCAGATAATGGAATAGTCTTTTCCAGTCTTTAATGGCTGAAGCTTTATGAACGGAAGCTGGGTCAAAAGTCCTTAAAAAGATTTTTCCCACAGAGGATACTGGAAGAGCTTTTTGCACATTTCCAGCAAAAGGACACCTTTCTAGAAATCATAATCCTTCCATGTACAGACATAGAAACTGACATGAAAAACTCCTGGGTCTGTTAATCTTGCAAAATTCAGCTAATATTCAGAGATATGCTCTTCATGCAAAGTCAACTCAAAATACAATTAACACAGCTACATAAATATATATAGTGAGAGTAAAAGGAAATAATAGCCTTAGTAAACCCAGGAGACAAAAATACAAGTTCCAAAAGTTCTTTGTTTCTGTCTTAGAGCTAACTGAATTATTTTCCTTCAACTATGAATCAGTATGTCTCAAGACAAAATGCTGAAGTAAAGCTAAAATAAATTGAGTTTGAGGCCATAGACCATTGTCTCAGAAAGACACAATGCAAACAGGAATTAGTTATATCTACATATATAGCAATTTGTTAAAGTTTAACATTGAATAAAAGGAGGCTGTGGTACCAATTACTTGCTGTAGACTAGAAGAGGAAAATTGTTTTCTAGTAAACCAAATTAAATCCAGAGTCATCAGAGAAGATGGTAGATGAAGTTGGTGGTGAAAGATATCCAAACATTAAATCTGTCTTTTGGTAATGACAATATTAACAGCAGTCATAGTTAGAAGTCTCTCACTTTAATAAATAGAGCTTTGACTGTAGTCTCCACTTCTGTCACAGAATAGATTGAACTGAACTTCCTATTTTCTTACCCATGATATGGATTTTACCATTGGGAAGTATTTGGGGATACCTAAGAAGAGTCAGAAGTTGTTCTATGAAAGGAAGAAGGGGAGAATAAAGCAAAGACTGGAAACCCTGAAAACAGACACCAGATAATTGCCATGCCCAACAAAAAGAGCAAAAGTGTTGGGCAGCAGCTCTGATTCCTGATTAAGGCTGTTGTGTGTCTGTACTGTATACTATAAAGAGCTGATAACCATATATTAGTGACTGGTCTTAATTCAAGTTGATCTTTTGGATGTAGTGTACTATCCAAGTAGTTTCCCCAATAATGCGACACATTTCCAGAGATCACAGAAAAGACTAGTGATCTTTCTGTCCTTCAGCAGATAAAAATTTTACCATGCCTTTTCTATTTCTTTATTCTGTATTGACACCTTGCTTCCCTCCCTATGTGGTCAAGCTCTCCTGAATTTTCATTTTATAGAGTCACTACCAAAGCTGCAATCACAGCTGGGTTGAACACCATGCCTCATCAGTCCAAGGCAACTTAAATTCATTGTTTTCGTGGGACGCAGTAGCAAACATAAATTACAACATCCCTGACCCTGTTGCAAACACTCCTTTTTTCCTGACCTCTTTCAATTTAAAGATAAAAACTGTCACAGTTCTCTTCAGGCAGTAACTTTTCAATAGCCATTAGTGAAAAGCATTATATTTAATGTTCTGTGCTTTCTTATATGGAACAATGTAGACTTTTCAGGAATTACACAATCCTTTTGTAAAGTTCTTTCTCCCTAATCTACAGCTATGCTATTAAAGATATCCTTAGAGAGATTTAGGAAAGCAGTTGTTTGCTCCACTTCAAATTAAAAGAAATAAAGAAAAGCATGTGAATCCATCACTGTTATTAGCTCAATAACAGGAGTGTTATATTCTTCATCATAATTTTTTTTTCTTGTGTTGTAATGGGCAACAGTTTTTTCTTCTCCTAAAAATAACTTTCACTCTTTTGCACAGCTCTCCTCTGGCCTGTAGATGTCATAGCCAGAATACGGATGAAATAGATAAATATTAGTCTACTTACTCAAAATAACTTTCTGAAAAGCAAAGTTCTGGTTAGATAAGTATGGTTATTTATTGAAGCTTTGGAAGTGGAGAAACTACTCTCGTATGTAAGACAAGCATATAATATAAGGGATTTTACTGCATATTCTCTACTTACAAAGATGGAAGTTTCTCATGTTTCTCAGGTAAAAAACCATTTTTCTCAGAGTTCTTAACCTGAGAAAGGTTAAGAACTCCATCTCTGAACTTGCCTGTCTTGATCCCACTCTTTACCCATTTTTCCTTTCACCCTTGCTTCTTAATGTCTGAGTCAGATAAGACCCAGAGTAATGACTGAAAATATTAAAGAGCAGTGTGTTTCTACTCCAAGCGTAGAGTATTGGACTGTGCGTGTAATAAAGCCACAGGATGATGCACCAGTGAATGGTAGGGAAAGCTGCCTGACCAGTACAGTGGTCAGGACCAATCCTATGGCAGCAGTCAATAGCAGAAAACCAACAGATGTCATCTATCAAGATTTCTGTAAGGCTTTGACATGGTGTACAAGACATCCTTATCTCCAAATTGGAGAGACGTGGATTTGACGGATGGACCTTTCAGTGGATAAGGAATTGGCTGGATGGATGTAGCCAGAATTGAGGTCACTGGCTCTGTATCCAGGTAGAGGTCAGTGACGAGTGGTGTCCCTCAGGGCGCTGTCTTGGGGTGATGCTCTTTAATGTCTTTATCAATGAAATAGTGAGATCAAGTGCACCCTCAGGAGGTTTAAGATCCATGAAGCTGAGCAGTGCAGTTGTTTCAATAGAAGGATGAGATGCCATCTGTGGAACATGGACAAGCTTGAGAAATGTGTCCATAGGAATCGCATTAAGTTTAACAAATGCAGGTACAAAGTGCTGCACCTGGGTCAGGGCAATCCGAGACATGAGTCCAGACTGGATGAAGAACTTGCTGAGAGCAACCCTACTGAGAAGGATTTGGGGAGTCTGGTGGATGAAAAGCTGGACACAAGCCAAGAGAGTTCACTTGGAGCCCAGAAGGCAAATGGTATCCTGGGCATTATCAAAAGAGGAGTGGCCAGCAAATGGAGGGCAGTGATTTTCCCCCTCTACTCTGCCCTCACGGGACCCCACTTGTTGTTGCCATGCTCGTGCCTGCATGTTTTGGTTTTAGGAAATTCTATTCCCAGGCACGGTCTTGATGCACAAGGTCATGCTCTGTAAACTACCAAAGTTCCCACATCTGTTCCCAGAGGAGGGGCTTCGGTGATGGTCTCTGGAAAATGACCAGTGGTTCCCAAGGGTCCCACCTCTGGGGTGGGCACATCTGTAAATGTAGAAAAAGAGTCAGAAAAATAAAGGAGGGGTCTCTTGCTTGCAAGAGCTCCACGCAGCCTCTTTGATGCACTCCCTGACTCGTTCCTGAGTGTCCCCTCCAGTTATATCTGGTGACCCCTGACGTGACCTGCAGCTGCGAGAACAAGGTAAAAAATACTTGTCCCCTTTTCAAAGAGAAAGGGATTTTTATTTTCTCTTCAGTAGGGAGAAGGAATTTGAAAAAATGAACCGGCCGCTAGGCCCGGAAGATAACTTCGTGTTAACAATGTGGGGGATGTACCTGGCACGTTGGGAAGTAGGTATAACCTCGGAACATCTAACAGAACTATATAGATGGGGGAAAAACCAGGGTTTTATCCCAACCCCAGAAGAGCGCGGTATAGGTCATTTTGGTCTCTCTTGGGACAAATTGTGAATTCAGAGTTAGATATGCTAACAAAATTATCACTAATATGGGAAAGATCGATGAAGGTTTTTGAAATGTCGGGAGAAGAATTTCTTTTCAGCTCCCTTCCCAATTCAGAGGAAGAGGAATCGAAGTCTCGAGACTGCAGCTGACAGCTCGGAGAGTCTCCTGAAGCCGCCTTCAGAAGACCTGGGTTTGTCCTTTCCCCCCCATTGTCAGCCCCCTTCTGGGAAGGAGGGGGGGAAAACCCCGGGCAAACGCGGAGGCGCCCAGCAGCGGTCTGCGAAGCGAGCGCCGCGTACGCGCTGTCCCCCGATCCCCCGGTACTCTCCCTCGCGAACGGCCGCGCGCGCGAGGGGGGAGGGGGTCCTGAGACGCCATCGCGCCCCACCCCGCGGCCACCGTGCCGTGCTTTCCCATGCAAAAAGCCCATTGAGACCTTGGCGCCGCCCCGGGGGCCTCACCCCGGCGGTCCGGGCTCGAAGAAGCCCGGGAGAAAGAGGGGACGGGAGTCGCCCATTCCTCAGGCGTCTGTCCCAGAAAAGAGGCAGAAGGGAGTGCCTGAGCGCTCTACACGCGCAGCTTCGGGCAGGAAAGCGAACGCCTGAAACTGCGCGGCCGTGGCCCCGGAGGGGGGGCCGGGCGGTGCGGCTCTGTGCAGCCACCACGGGAGGAAGGGGGGGCTGCCCTTGATGCCCCCCCGCCGCTCAGCCCCCCCCGGCTCGGCTTGGCCAGGGACTCCGTCCCCAACACGCTGCGTGGCGCCCGTCCCGCCTCCGGGGCCGGCACAGAGGCCGCGGGGAGCCGCGCCGTCCCGGAGCCGCCGCGGCAGATGGGTGGGGGCCGCCCGCCCCCGCCCCGCAGGGCCCGCTGGTGCTGCCCAGCCGGGACCGCCACCCCCCCCCATGCCGCGCGGCCCGCGGCAGACGGGTGGGGGTGGCACGAGCCCGCCCCCGCCCCGCGGGACCTGACGAGGCCGCTTGGCTGAGGACACCGCCCACCCGCGGGTGCGGGGTGGGGGGGCGCAGGGGGACCCTGCACTGGGCCGGCCATGGCCAGCCCCTCCCCCGGCGGCGCGGCCGCGGAAGAAGCCCCGCTGACCCCCTCCGGCAAAAGGAGCCAGCGGCACCGCAATTCCACCGGTCACCGCTCCGACGCTTGCCCGCCCCCCGGCGTCTGTGTTGCCTGGCAACACTGCCGAGCTTCCGCAAACTGCAGTTCCACCTGCGTCTGTGGATCCCTGCCGCGTCACCTTGCGCTCCAGGGGGCTGAGACCTGCCTGGAACGAAGTGCAACATATGGCTTTGGGACTGAGACGATGGGGTGTCGGGAACTGCTTTTTGGGAACCCCAAAGATTTCCCTTGGCCCTGCTGACATGGCACCAGCCCACATGGCAGGTGCTCAGAGTGAGACACGGTTTTCTCTGTCTGCTTCTGTGCTGTTCAGAAAGCGGGCTGAGAGGGATTCGTGGCTCTCTCTCAGATACCCAAGGGGATTCCAGAGCTCATGTAACCTGTGCTTTTGCAGACCCTTGTTTTCAGGACTGGGAACTGGCGCTGGGATGTTTGCTTCGTGTCTGCCGAGCACCTTGACTCCCTGCACAGCACTCCTGGCCTGGTGACCATCCCAAGTTGGGTATCCTGTACTTCCCTGATACGACCCCTCCAGAGATGGATGCCTGGAAGGGACGGAGCACTGCTTCGACAGCTAGCATCCCGTGATCAGACTCAGAGGGATTCTTCCCTGTGGTTTTGCTTGCATTCCAGGGGAATTGTTGTGGACCTCTGGGGGGCGGGATCCTTGGCTGGGGTTTGGGGGGACAGGATTGGGATGGATTTTGTAATGAGGGTCATTGCACTGCATGGCACAGCATCTCACCCGACAAGGATTCGGCGTTGCACTGCATGGCACAGCATCTCACCCGACAAGGATTCGGCGACTGGTCACAACATGTTTTCAAAAAAAAAAAAAAAAAAAAAAAAAAAAAAAAAAAAAAGGGGGAAAAAGCAGGGACAGTCCCTGCAAATTAGCCGACAGGCAAATTGGAAACCGTGACCAGATTGAGAGCCGACAAGTGGAGAAATCTACGAGTCTTCAATCGAAGACCTTTCCACAAGCAGATATAAAAATCTGCATTTTTCTTTTTACTTTTCTTTTTATATAAACTGAAAGGGTGAGATGTTGCCATGCTCGTGCCTGCATGTTTTGGTTTTGGGAATTCCATTCCCAGGCACGGTCTTGATGCACAAGGTCATGTTCTGTAAACTACCGAAGTTCCCACATCTGTTCCCAGAGGAGGGGCTTCGGTGATGGTCTCTGGAAAACGACCAGTGGTTCCCAAGGGTCCCACCTCTGGGGTGGGCACATCTGTAAATGTCGAAAAAGAGTCAGAAAAATAAAGGAGGGGTCTCTTGCTTGCAAGAGCTCCACGCAGCCTCTTTGATGCACTCTCTGCCTCGTTCCTGTGTGTCCCCCACAGTGATAATCTGTAGTGCTACATTCAGGTCTGGGGTCCTCAGTGTGAGAAAGATGTTACATCTATTACAGCAAATCCAGAGGAGGCCACAAAGATGCTCAGAGGAATGGAGAATCTCTTCTACAAGGGCAGGCTGAGAGAGTTGGAGTTGTTCATCCTGCAGAAGAGAAGGCTCCATGGAAGCATCACTGACGCCTTTCAGTTACTTTAAGAGGTTTTTATTAAAGGAGGGAGGGCAACTTTTTTAAAGGCAGATAGTGACAGGACAAGGGGCAATGGGTTTAAGCTAAAAGAGCTTTAATTGGCTCTTAGAAAGAAATTCTTTACTCTGAGGGTAGTTGATGAACTGGCACAGGTTGCCCAGAGAAGTTGTGTATGTCCCATCCCTGGAAGTGTTCAAGGCCAGGTTGGATGGGGCCCTAAGCAAGCTGATTTAGTGAATGATATCCCTGCCCTTGGTGGGGAAGATGGAAACTAGGTGGTCTTTAAGGTCACTTCCCCTTACCCTCCCCAAGCTGTTCTATGATTCTGTAAAACATCTAAGGAACCTAAGTTGTATCAAATTCTCACAGTACAACCAATTTTCATACTGTGTTGCCTACTAAGTAAAGACAGCAAAGATTAGATTTAACTGATCTAGGTTCAAGCCCTTCACCAGAGACCTAGATTGAAAATCGTATCACACTGCATAATTGATGCAATATTCAAGCATCAGCAGGAAAATATTTGTCTGTCCAAGAAGTCAAGTTCTCTCCAGCTGCAGGGAAAGCTAGCAGTGAACTTCTAACATGACACCCAAAGTCATGTGAAGTAGCACTTAAGCTAGTGTCATACCGACAATAAGGTGTAGTGGGATCTGATAACACATTAAAAGGCTACTCACATAGATGTTATTTAATCTATATTTGCTATGCAAACAACTTTGGAAATGGAGTACAACAGCTATTCTGATTGGCCAGTGCTCAGCTCCTACAATTTGGAGAAAGGAGATAATTTCCTCCACTGGAAGGTTCTGTGGGCATTTCAGTTCATCAAGGACAGAGATGTTGGAGCCATGTATATTTGTAAAACACAAAGAAATTAATGCTTAGGAATAATTTTGGTATTGTTATTTTAAAGCTTTCTCTTTAATTACCTAAAAAATGGGTCTAGAAGAAGAAAGCTCAATATCCTTTGAATAAATGGGCAGTGCATGAAGAATTATAATTTAAAGAAGACTAAGGCACGTTAATCTTAGTGATGAGTTAGAATTTGTAACTTGCTATTTTGAGCCTTGTTTTCTCCTCAAAGGCAGGGAGAAATGGTAAAAAAGTCTTTGATTGCATTTGGAAAATACCAGACATATGTTGTAGGATCCAAGGATAGGGATGTAGGATAAAAATGGAAACCTTGGTAAGAACTATGAAGCCCTCTTTACTAGATAACACAGTCTAAGATTTTCATGCTTATTACTGTGAACATTTTCATTTATAGAAAGATCTAACTTAAGGATTTCCAATTACTGTGGCATAAAACCAGGCCTTAGTAATTCTGAGTAAGAAATACCCATAAAACATACACTGAGAGCCCTAGACATTTCTGTGACATTCATGTGGATCTGTATATCAACTTATTATTGTATTAATTTATTTGTGTATTCTGATACAGTCTTGTGGAGGAATGATGAAAGCATTTATCTCATGTTATTAATTACTCCAACTACCCGAAATAAAGGATTTAGCATTTCTATATCTATAAAGAGCTAAAGGCTGCATTTGGAAGGAATAATGGATGTTTCAGAAGATTTTCAAATCCTGTTTCAATAGTTGGATATTTCCACCCTGATTCAAATATTTAAAAACCTTCTTAAAGTAGACTAACCAAAGCTTGCAGCTCATGCTCTATAACAGTTTTATTGTTAATTACATTGCACAGTGAAACACTTCACCAAACACTTTACTCCTGTTACCCATTAGTCAGCTGTAACACAAAGAGCACCATGTGCTGGGAGATGATGAGAGTTTCACCCATTTTCTAAGACACCTACATCCCAGACACTAGATATGTTTGCCAGACACTATATGCTGCTAAGAGGAGACTGAAAGGGGGGTTGCCTTGTGGTCTCTTACTTCTTTCTGTTGGTGGGCAGTCTGGTAAGAAAGTGGTGCTGAAACCTACTGTGTACGTTGCCACTGTCACCATGATTGAATAGCTGTTGCAGAAAAAAATGCTCTAAGTCAGCTCTTTAACTGTAAAAGGGTGAGACATAAGGCTACTACCCATAATTTCCAATGGAAAGAATAATAGTTTAAGTTTTGGAAATCTGGGTTCAGTTCTGGATGCATCCACAAAACTGGCAAATCATAATGATATACAGAAGTCTGAGATTTGTAAAGAGTTTTATTTTTCCTATTGCTCAAACTAATATTGACTGAATGAAGAGGTCCTGCCTGCCTATTTCTTGTGCCCTTGTAACTGTTTTAGTTGACCTTTTTCCTAGCTAGTCAGCATACAAGTCACTTTTTCTTTTACTGACACAGTAACTTAACTGTTGTTACTAAAGCAAGATGCACCAAAACCTTTTTGCCGGAGACAAGGTTTCCCACTCCCCAGAATAGTTAACTAAAGCAGTAGCATCAATGTTTAGACAAATTCACACCTTTTTCTTCCTTTTATGAAAGACAAGGAAAATTATAAACAAAAAAATAAACAAGAAAAACCTTTCCCAAACCCTATATGAGGCTCACATTAGAAAACTTCCATCATCTTCATTAAAAAAAAAATGTAACTGAGTAAGGAGTTCAGTAGCCTTACTCAGTAACTTTACATGTATGGGCAAAAATATTAATGCATGCAAATTACATTGGTGACAGGAATATTCTCATGAGTGTAACTGTGTTTGTCCTTGGTGTTTCCTTTTAGAAATAAGAAGTAACTCTTCAATATATCTCAATAACATTGTAATGCCTGTAATTCACAGGCACATGACACTTGGGAGACTCTCTTGGTTTGGAAAGACATGTGTCTGCCAGGGAAAGTTGAAGCTCCCCTTAGAATGGAGAACATTAACACCCCCCCTCCAAATTATTATAATTTTGAAATTAAGGGCTTTCAGGCAAAGATTTGGGAATAGGAATAACAGTTCTTTACTAGGAATATTAACAATACAGATGTAGTAGTACAAAAAAACATGCAAGCAAACAACAAAAATCCTAGAAACCCTGAGTTAGAAAGATAACCTGACACCCTGCTGGTCAGGGGGTTGGAAACAGTACAAAATAAGTCCTCCTGGAGTGGCAGATGTGGTTTTGTTGGGGCAGATATGATCCTTAGAGAAAAAGGGCCCAGTGATGGTGAGAAGGGTCTGCTCTTCCTCCAGGAACCCAGTGGAACCAGATACCTTGTGTTCCTGTGTCTCAGTTTTTATCGAGGTAGGAATGGTGGCTCCCCTGCACTGGGTGGAGCATCTCACAATGGGATGATGGAATGTGTCCTGTCATTGGTGAGCCTTAATGGCCCGTTAGCAGAAAATATCCCCTTGGAGGGAGGACAGGTGGTGAAAGAGATAAGAAACACTGCCCCACCTGGTTTTAACAGCTGGCCCATTATCAGAAGGCATCTGCCCCTCTCCCCCCAGAGTTACAAGAGGTAAAGAAAAAACAACTCCCCAGCTACTTTCAACAGATGAAATAGAATACACATTTTTGGTTCTATAACCCAAGACAGAGACTTGCCTAGCCCTATAACTTTTAACCCTGATAAGCAATTAGAATCTAATTTTTGAATGCTTCATATCGGGAAAGGAATCTGAATTTGTTCAAATAAGTCCTTGTCAGGAAATTTCCCTTAAGCAAAACTTTACAAAGTGTCTTTGCAACCAACATTTCTTAATTCTGTGAAGAGGAGAAAAAAAACCTGTGCAGGTCTTTCAAGTTCTAGGTAATTCTGAATTATTTTTGTTGTTTGTGTGTTGGGGTTTTTGGGGGGTAGTTTTTGTAGGTTTTGCTTATTTTAATGTTCCTTTGAGGAAGAATTATTAGGTGCAGCACATCTCAATCATCCTTTGACTTGGTATATTTTTGTTTAACAATCTGGCAACCAATGAGAACTCTTGATTTGGGGTTTTGTTTTGGTTTGTTTCTTTTTTTTTTTTTTTTCTTGCTTGCTTTTACTGTGGGATGTTTGGCATGTGTGTGTAAAATTATTATTTATTTAAGGATTTCTATGAGTTTGTGATATTCCCATTCTTCTGGGGAACCTTTGACTGAATGAACTTCAGAATCTGCTGTTCTAATGTGCTACAGTCTGTTAAAGCTTCTTCTCTCAAGTACATAATATTAAAATGTTAACTAAATAAAAATAATAGGAGTTGTTTTGAGGGAAATGCTGCAGGCTGGCTATTGTGTCTACTCCTTAGTATAAATACAGGTAAAAAATGCTTGGATCCTGACTGAGCTGCAGCAATAAGAATGGACATGAATTACATTTTTTAAATTATTTACAACTTCACAGTGTCTGTGGCTTTAAATTATTGATGCTTGTGACAGCAACTGTCAATGAGACAAAGCTTCCACTGAAACAGCAGCAGCATACTGTGGTATTCAGTGCCTCCAGTCCTTCTTATTAAGGAAAAATGTCACTTCTTTCATTGTAGGAGAGCAGAAAAGGGAAAGCAAGATCATTATTAATGGAAAAGTTTCCTGCAAGACTCTTTGATTACAGTGTGTCTCTCACAACTCTTGGCATAACAAAAATGTTCTAACTGAGCATGAAAGAGACCAATCTTATCAGTAAGAGACTGCATAATATTTGCTGTAACGTGTTTTTTTACATGTAGAGTTAGAGAGGCAAAAAGGTCCCTGCTGGACCACAAAGGATGAGGCAGCCTTGTGTGTTAGAGACAGACTTTAGGGAGAGCATTTGTCTCCACCTACACCCCATAGTGCATTGTCTAGGGGTGGTGTCACTCATCATTCAGGCAGTACCTTCAGAACAATGGTATCAGCTGTCCAGATGGTACAAACACTTGCACATCTGTTGATATACCAGTGGCTATTAGGAGTACCACAGGTCATCTGTCTTCTTTATTACTACTGCTCCCTCCTGCTGACCTATAAAGCTGTAATCTCCTGAATCTGTCTATATCTGACAGGTTCCTAATAAAGTTTTGTTGCTTTAGGTGCAAAAAGACAGGCCTATTTTAAATATGCTGGTGTGTGGCTCTATTTTCCCTGTTTCTTCATTCAAGTTCGAAGCAACAACACACAAAGTGAAATTCATGAGGACAAAAGGAGAACCTTGTCTTATTTGGGTCTAGGAGCTTGCTTGAAACCATTACTGCTGAAGAAAGAGAAGATTCCTGACGTGAAAATACCAGTGAGCCGCGCGTGTGCTGCATATGTACTTGCAGAGCAGAAGAAATCTGTATGGAATATGAGATTGCATCCTGTACTGCTGGGGATCAGATGCTGGATTATATAAAGACAAGTGCTTTTTTAAGAGTGGGGAATGACTGAGTGATTGTAGATAATGATTTTCAGTAGAGGAAGAGAATCATGCCTATTTTGTGTTCTTTTATGTGCACAGGTGGAAGGAGAGAATCAAAGTCTTTTGCTGTAATTTAGGAAACAAAGATTGTTTTAATGACTTAGAAAATAATAATAGGTACATGAACACAGTGCCAGGGAGCCTGTGAAGCTGCAAGAAATGATGTGTGTTTTCATGGTTCAGGTTAAATGCCACTAAAATGGACTTGGATTGGTATGAAGACAATGGTTGACCTCTGGTTGCAGATTACTGAATGGCAAGAATTCTATCCCCCCAGAGGGTCTAAATGGGGCTCATGCGTGCAGCCTAGGGGGATCTGCAGCTCTGTGGCTTTACATTGCCCAGGGTCCTGGCCTCAGGAGCATATCTCTGGCCTGCCATGCAGAGAGTGGCCTGAATCAACATTGCTCGAGGGGTTCCCTTTCCCAGCAGAACAGCTGCAATACATAGTGTTTGTCATGAGCCCCTATATATTTGCTGTAAGATTACTAAAATTTTCTTTTATTATTTTTTCCCACTCCTTCAATATACCTGAAGTAGTGACTGCCCTGTGTTTCAACAATGTAATACAAGTGCACTAAGGATAATCAAGAAACAAGGACATGGGACAATGACAGAGTGCTAAACTCTTCAACAATTCAAGTGTACCATGCAGAGCGCATAAATGTGTTTGTATGGTAGTAAATGCAGCATCAAGGTGAAAATTTAAGGGGTCAACAACAACAACAAAACAACAACAGCCAAACAACCAAAACCCCACCAAAAAGCCCAGTAGTAGGATCTCATTAGCTGGCCTTATGAAAAAACAATGTGAAGTGGTCTTTCAAATTAATTCCCTTTGACTAAACTAGCCATGGCTAAACAATAGTCTTGTTTGATACCTTCAGTGTTCATGAAAGCAGAATACTTCTTCAGAAATAAAGATCATCAAATAACTAAGATGTTTGAATCTATCATTGAATAATTTTTTTTTTTTTTTACTAATGCCCCACAGAGGCCTAATGTTTGGTAGCTTAGGTTGTCTTGGTCCCATCTCCTCAAATTAGTAATGCAGCATGTTGTTCTGCCACCATTTACCTGATCTCCAGCACCATCATAAAATGAAAGTATGCAGTATTAGAGACAAGATCCTCTTACTGTAGCTAATAGCAGGACTGCTGGCATCATAAGGAAATGGATGACATCATAACTTTGATTCTGTAAAACTGTTCATGGCCATTGACTACGGAGCACTGACATCAGGTAGCACCTACAGACTAAAAACATTAAGGTTTTTTGATAATAGCTTGCAGGATCCAGCAAGAATATTTAATTTTGTAGTTTAATCACTAGTTAGTGGCACAACAGCAACAATTAATGGAAAGACTCTTATTTTCATTTTAAAACCACCAAGGGATACTAATGGGAAGATCTCATTGTTAATATGCCATGAAGAAATGAAACCTAGTGAAATACAATTCATAGCAATTCATACAACAGGGTGCAGAGAATATCTTTGAAAGCAGAACAGTAGCATTTCTTATTTGTCTAAATCTATGCTACATGTCTCTTAAAAAGAGAAAATTCACTCCAGTGCACCCATTAATTCATTACATTATAAGAGCCATTGTATTTAACATTTTTTCACAGTCTTTATAGCGACATACAACAGTGTTCATTAGGTCAGATCTTTCTCACCCCATCTCATGGGTTCATTGTCCTTGACTGCCACTGAACATAATGTAATCTGAGGCCTTTCATACATCCTGGATGTACAGAGGGGTTTCTACAGTGACAAAGCTGAAATGTATCCAACTGTATAGATTCTTCTATCAAATGCAGATAGATTTCTTCAGCACCTGGCTACCTAAGCATCTCAGTCTTTTTGACATCTCATATCTTCAAGAGAGTTAACAAAGGGCCAATGCATAGCTGAATTAATCTTAGCAGACTAGGAGCTGCTGGTTATGTCTTACAGGTAGGGAAATTGGGGAACTAGACAGTGCCCAAAATTAAGCAGCTGGTAAATGATGGAGGTAGGAACTGTTTATCTTCCAAGTCCAAGCACTGCCTACTTTATATTTTACAGAGGGGAGAATTAACACAAAAAGAAACAAAGATTTTTATCTAGATCATGAGAACAGTCAGCCATAGCAAGTAGAATCCACCTCAAGACTTTGCTACTTAGACTAGTGCTTGTAGAAGAAGTAAAGAATGCTTCTTTATGGACAGAAAGATCCCACAGTGATCATCCCTCACAATAACTTGATAGAGGAGGCAGAGAGCAGACCAGGTACTACAGTTCCTTCAGCTTAGGGGTGAAGAACTTTTGTTTACACAGTGCATTAGCATTGCCCAAGCCATGGCTGGAAGCTGGCCTAAAGACCAAAACCCTGGACTATCCAAAGTGTCGAAGTTTCTGCACTCCAGCCTCTCAATAATGCAGGCTCCTGTTCACAAAGGCCTTAAGTACAGGCTTTTTCCCCCTACTAAACTTAACAGAATTTATTTTTTTGATATATATATTTTGAACAGCAGGTGATGCTATAAGACTTGGGATTAAGCTTTCTCCTGACTCCAGTTCTCTACAATTGCTGCTGAAGAGCGAGAAAAACACTTTGAGATTTTCCTCTTATCTGCATAAGAAAGGTCTATAATTTCAGATTATAGAGACTGAAACAGTTGCACTCAGAAACTGGAAGAAATGCTAAGCTGTTTTGTACCAACAATTTATGTATCTATTTAATATCCCAGAAAATTGTGTTAACAGGGTCAGACCAATTCAGAGAAGGTCTGTCTGTTCCCTGATTTATTTTGGTCTTGTGTTAAAACATCACCTGGGAGATATTCTGAGGCTAATAGTAATCTCACTCTCAAGGTGAATTTTTACCTAAAAAATAAAAAAAAAAAAAAAAAAGAAAAAAAAGAAAAAAAGGAAACAAGCAAGCAAACCAAAAAAATAACTGAACTTTACTTACAAAATTTAAAGTGGACAAGAATTAGAGGTTTCTTGACTTAAAATCTGCTGAAAAATAAATGGGAATTTTGATCTCCGTGTCTTCTGCACTAATTCTTATGTTCTTCTGTCTGTATCCATGGTGCATAGGAGAATAACAAATCAATCATAAAAAGTATTGCTGTTTCACCACTATTAGCACAGCACTTATTTGCTGTCTATTCAGGCACCTGATTTCTAGTGTAATACAAAGTATAGCTTTGCACTTTACTCAGTTTCACAAAACAATGTAATACTTTGATTTTTAATTTGTGTGACCACATTAAAAATTATGTTTTAATTTGCACTTCAGAGGACCTTATGTCGAGCTCCTCACTGAGTTCCCATGGATTGAAGCCCTCAGACTTTACATGGGGTGGAATATGTTGTGTTACATTTTATGAGGCAGAGATTATTTCTGTGGAATACAGTGTAGAAAAACCTCAGTAAAAATTTTCAGCTTTTAGTAACTGCTAAAGATGTAACGCCATGTAGACATGCATAAGAATAGCTTCATATACTAAAATTGCTGTATTTATAGCCAGAACATTAGGATGAGATTCTTTATAAAGACAAGCAGTAGAGGGGATAAAACCACCCAAGCAGCCACTGTTACTTCATAGTAACTTAACATAAATAAGTCAATTAAAAGTCAGTAGTTTTTATCTTTTGCTAGTAGCACCCAATAGATCATTGACATAGGCAGTGACAAGGAAAGGCATGAAACCTTGTGTTTAACTTGAACAATTCAGAAATTAATTCAGTTAGTGCAACAGTTACTCTGCTTTGTCTTCCATTTATTTGCCTATAGGAGCAGAACTGTAAAACACAGACAGATCTATTAACAGTGTTAATAGATTGCAGTTATTTAACATCTGTAAACTCCAACAAAAGTAATCCTTAGGTTGTTTTAGTGGTGATTGGGGTGGTTTTTGTCTATTTTTATCTGTATTGAAAAAGAAAATCAAAACAGAGGTACAGCAGCATTTTCACTGCTTTTGCCCTAAGTCAGAACTCTTTATAATTCTGTTCTTAAATACTCACAGAAATTTCAATGTCTATTTTAGAAACTCAGAATTAAAAATTTCTTTCAGATAAGTATTAACTTAGAGACAAAACAGAAAAGTTTGAATTTCACAAACTTCTCAGCTACAGAACAAACACACTGGGAAACCTCACAAACAAAACAAAAACTACCAATATCATTCTTTGATCAAGTTTTGCTGTTTATGATAACAGGCTGAATCAACCAATGATTTGGAGAAATAATAAAAGGTTTTATCACCAGATGAAAATTCCTGTGCCCTATGGTTGATGGAACAATATTGTAGGTCAAATCAAATTAGAAATTACAAATTAGAAATTACATTAGAACATTAGAAACAAACTGGAAAATATTTATTTTGGCATTAATTGAAATTTTTCATATGGCTTTGAAGTAAACCTCATGTAAAATTTCTTAATTGGAAGAGCAGTCTATCTGGCTGACTGCTTTTAATTACATGTCATAGGAAACTTCCTTGTAGACCCCTATTAGCAGAAAATTATGTGTTAAGATGCTACTAGGGGTGCTGTTATTTCTCGTAGCTCTGTAACGAAATGTTCAGATGTGATATTTGCAATGAGAAGTACAAGTTTCTTCCTTTCTTGCACAGTACTTTACCTGCTTGTGACTTCTCCTTGCTGGGCAAACACCCATCCCAGCAGGAGCCTTACACAGGACACTGTTACAGGTGAAGTCTGTCTACTGCAACATCATTCCCACTACATTTAGAAGAAACTGTTACATCTTATGTGTCTTTCCTCTCAGTGGTATTCATCTGTTAGCATGGTTTCCGCAGGTGCTCTTACATTAGGGACAGCAGCTTGCTTTCTTCCCTTTCTGTGCTTGTGGAGTGAGATTTGACAGGCTTCTCTAGAGACTTCAGAATACAGTTTTGTGTTTGCGAAAGCTGTCACAGAACTTCCCCTACCTTCCTGATTCCCTTGAATAAGCCCTCTGCTAATTTGATTTTTTATTATATCTCAACTCAATACACATCATCTGGGAAGTGTTTGAGCTGAACATGTTTAGGACATATTCCCCTCCAATATAATGGTGAGAAAGCACAGACCAGCCAGTCTGGCTCTGGGTCACTTAATGTGGCAAGTTTAAATAATTTTATTGAAAAAGCACAGATGAAAATTTGCATTGTATGGCACCTGCATAGATCCAGGATAAATAAGGTCATGTAATAAAATTCCTTGCACTGACTTAACCTGTACAATTTATGCCTGTTTCATCAGCCTTCATGTTGTAAGGTTGCTCTTTGCAGGGAAAGAAGAGATTGTAGCTGTTGTAGCTGAACAACATGAACAGGAGTGCGCCATGACAGGAGCCAGGCTAGGAGCAATGGCTGACCCCAGAGCAGGGCAGCATCTCATTGACAGGGTACCATCCCACAGGGCTCAAACTAAAGGAGCAAAGCTGGAGGTTTGAAACAGGGTGTATCCAATGCCTCAGGCATAGTGAGGAAATCTGCCATCTCCAGGGTCTGACTTGAGAAGGGCTGTAAACAGGGCTGCACTGAGGGTCCTAGGTCCATCCAGAACATGGGGCTAGATGGTAGCTGCCTACAACACACATCCTTGCTTCATCCAGGAAACAAGGCCAGACTCAAGAGTTGAGACAGGCACTCCTGTGACTCAACCTAAGCAAGAAGTGTGTGTGCTGAGCTGAACTGAGCTAAGGCTCCTGGACCAATTGTCAAAGGGTGTGGGAGTGGCAGATCAGGGCTGGGGCTATTAGAGCCCAGAGGACCCTGCTGGTAGCAGCTGAATGTCTGGCTCTTTTGGGATTGATGAGAGCGTGAACTGCAAATCTTGTATCTTTCAGATAAGAAATGATCTGATGTACATGAAACAAGAGACACTAAGATCTATGTACTTTAGTGATTTGAGGGCATCTGTCAGAGCCAGGGCTAGCACCTGCCTTCTTCCTCGTCCACTGAGAGCTGCCATTCCTTGCTTGCTTCCCTTCCAAGTTCACAGTAACTTTTGTCACCTCTTCCTTCATGCCAGCAGTTGTGTATTCTTTCATGGCATATGGTAAGATTCCATGCTTCTTTGATTTCACAAAGCAGCTGACAAGAACAATCAAATTAAGCAGAGCTCTAGTGGGAATGGTAGGCTCTGAATGATTGCTGATCACCTCCTGGTCTTTGTAAAATGGAAGAAAAGAGCTGGAGTGAAAGTACTTTTTTAGTTAAAGTAACTAAAAGCTTCATTGGAGCCAAAACTCTCTGGAGACTTGGAAAACTCACAGGAAATTTTAAATAGCCCGTCATGCTGTGCTTGCAAGCATCTGTACTAGGGTGCCAGCAACAGAGGAAATAATTTAGAAGGTTGCCCTATTTCTAGAATAGTTGTCTTTGAAGTGCTCTATGTGCCTAATAATTTCACTGTAATTCAGACAACAGGAAAGAAATGCTACAACTGTTATATGGAAATTTGAAGAGTATGGTAGCACATAGCTGCAAACAATGAGAAATACAAACTGAAGATGAAGCCAGAGAATAGTCTGTGACAGAACTGAGACCTAAGAGCAATTTTTAAGGATTAGATATGTTCCCAGCAGGTGAGTCTGTGAGCAGAATAAAAAATTCTGGGAACCACTACAGAAAAGTATCAGAATTAAATCCTCATGAAACATTTTGAGTTCACCAGGCAAAGAAAATCAACCACTTGACAGAAATAATATGGAGGATGGTCTGTGCTCTGAACTTGAAGCCATAAGAAAATCCAAATCATTAAGAGCCACCTGAGGCAGAAAGTTATGCAGAGCTCAAAGTTTCAGTCCAGCAAAAATAGCAAAAGGAACTGGGGTGTATTCAGCTCCCAGGGTGTTTTCTGAGAAAATTCATCAATATTTTGATGGGATGGAAGGCATGAAGGTTTAATGGAATGACATTTTGATCTGAGAAAAACACTAGCTGAACATAGCTGCAGGCACAGAGAGAATCAGAACTAAACTCAAGAAAACTTGAATCCTGCATGGTGGAAGAAACGTATATGTAGATCACAATAAGGTATCACTGAAGGCATCACTAACACTTCTCTGAGAGATTAATAGAAGGTGCAAAGATCCCTTGAAATGCTGAATTATGGAGGGAAAATTGCATCCAATCTGCAATATACACAGAGCCCTAAGTAAAAGTTGGAAAAATGAAGTTAGCAGCAGCTCATAAATAGATCCTGCAATATGAGATTGTGACTTTCAGCACACAGCAGCCACATGAGTGCATTCCCAATCCATCTTGCTAATCAGAGAAGAGCTCTCAGTTGTCATCGTGTCAATGGCAAACTATAGCGCATTTAATATGTGCAATGCTACCACATAACTTCATAAACAGAAGAGAAAGGGTAGGGAAGTGGCTAGGGAACAGTTCCAGGATGGCTTTTATCAGCCTCTGTATAACCATAAACATCCAGTTCAGTCCTGAACTGACAAATAGTCTCTTCTTGAATGGTGGCTTGTCTGCTGTTTACCACATAATAATTTCCTTTGATCATCTAGGAGAAGACTGGCCTGAATAAAACCTTGGTATTATTTTTGCTTCTGATTTTCTTTGGGTCCAAATCTCTGCTGACAACAGTATTGCTTAAGGAGCTACAATGTGAAATTGTGGGAATGGCAGGAAATCTTTAAGAATTCAATAATAATAATAATAATAATAATAATAATAATAATTTTTTGAAAAGTCTTTAAAGAGGTGGGATTTCAAATCTTTCATCTGACAGCCCTACAGAAAGATTCAAGAATTTGGAAAGCAATGGCACCTCTATACGTTTTGCTCCTAGCTCAACACAGAAATCATTCATTATCTTTCAATAGCCCTTGATAGGCTACTGGAGAAAAAGAAAATGCCAGGCTATAAACAGTGTTCTGGTACGTCCTTGACATTGTAGAAATATCATGGGTTAACACAACTTGGTTTTTAGTTGAAGCGGAAACAGTTTCCTGTCAGGATCTTGCAATTGTGTCGGAAAAGACAGGGACCTATCAGAAGCTAATTCTCAGATACTGACATATTGTTTGACCACTGAGGAAGGAGAATATGACTTTGGGACTACCCACATAAAATCCTGATTGTGTCCAAGCTGGCCCTTTTCCTTCCTGCCTTGGAACAGGTAACAGGGCCGGTCCTGCTCTGCTGCGTGGCTCCTCGGGGCCTGGCGGCCGGCTGGGCCCCTGAGCCCCAGCCCAGCTGCCAGCCAGGGGCAGGGGAGGCTGCAGCCCTGACAGCAGCTCCAGGCTCAGCAGTGCTGGCTCCGCTCTGCTGCAGGAAGCCCCTCCCAGGGCCTGCATGCGGCCTGCTCGGGTTTTGCTTCTGCCGCTGTCCGAGCCAGGCCACCATGGATGAGACCGAGGGGTGGAGGGGGAGGCATCCATCAGCCCACCTAACTACTGAGATCTTGGCTGCCCTTTCTGAGCCTCCCCCATCGGCCTGGCTTTCAAATCCTAGTGGCCACCACCCGGCAGAGATCACATGATCACCGCAGGCCTGCGCAAAAGAAAATTAATTCCTTGTCCCAAAATGAAACTTCCAGACCTCTAACCCTTCCCTGAAAGAAAGGAAAAGGACAAAGTGATTGAACTATAAGGAGATACAGCATGGACAGTCAGTGAAGAGAGTGAAAAGACTACTGGGAGAAGGGATTCAGGAGTTTGTCATTTTAGGCTGGACTTCTCTTATTGAGCCATGGTAATGAACTCTATATGTAGATTATCTCGTTAAATCATGGGAAACATATGCATTTGGGGAAATGATTGTTTAGATTCGTGGATTTGAGCAAAGGTATCTGTGATGAATTGAGTGAAGCAGTTGTGATTCTTACGATTCCATGAGATGCTTGAACAGAGAGAGATGAGATAAGAAGTCCTCCGCGCCAGTGAAGAAGTGAGAAGACATCTCTGTTTCCTGAGATGAAGAATTCTTTGCCTTTGGAGTTGTTCTTTAAAAAGTGACACCCCAGTATGCATGAGTTCATGACCCATACGCAGCTTGGGGAACTGCTAATGGGAGGGGATTTCACAGAAGCAGGTTTCCCTGGGCATCTGTTTTTGTGACATTTGAAACTCACAAGAGGACTGTTCTAGGTTGTCAGTGGGGGAAATTCCATGGTAAAGTAAGAAGGATTCCTCTCCCTAAAGAATTGATGAATGATTATTTTTAAAATGGTGAAACTGACTGAAAATCACAGGTTTTGTCTCTCTATGTTGTTTGTGGGAAAGTGAACAGTTTATGGGTGAGGAAGAGTGTTTTGGAAGTTTCATTTTGATTCTTATTTTCTTCTTTTGGTGTGTGTTAATAAATCTATCTTTGTACTTTTAAATTGAGTCTGCCTGCCTTTTTCTCCTAATCCTATCTCACAGCAGAAAAAGTACTTAAACCACTGCACTAAATTTGGCGAACAGAATTCGGCGAACATGAAACCACTACAAGAAATTATAAAGCCATTGAGTTGGAAAGTCTTACATGTATGGAGAAATTATGAGGCTTGGCAGGTTGGATCACTTGGTTTTTGTTTCCCTTGTCAGTTTTTTTAATAGAAAATTGCCTCAGAAGGATCCGGAATCTGTCAAGGCCTTTCATGGCTACCAAATGAGCAGTCAGAAATCCAGCTTACGCAGGGTAAGACCTTGTTACGAAAATTTGCATGGTACTGTTGTATATCTAGTTACACAGGACAAGAATTTGCTTACTATGCTGTACATTCATTTCAATATCAAATTTAAAAGGAAAATAAATGTATGTTGTATTGTCTGTTCTGAATTCTCTCTCATTGTTCTGCCTGCACTGCTTTATTGGTACATTTTTCAAATGACTTTGCTTTATCTATGACAAATTTAAACTTCTGCATTTTGCCGTGAAAAGCTTTTTTTACCCTCCAGCTTTGAGTTTTAGACTGCACTAGACTTATATTAGACACAAATCAATTTATATCTATATCTATATCTATATCTATATCTATATCTATATCTATATCTATCTATATATATATCTCAGCGTTAGGTCATGATCTGTCCGTGAATATGCACTCAAGAACTCAAGAATAAAGCTAAAGTACACAATCAGCCAAGAGTATGAATGTGTCAATTTTACCTCATATTAGCAGGTGATAGTGTTTCTTTTCAAAAGAGTATCTGCAATATAGTTTTAATTTTCAATTTTTCACAAAACTTTCACCACATCTTGTGGAAAGTGTACTGAGAACATTCCTATTAGTATCTGTGTTCATGTTGAGTACATTAGTCTGCTCATCTTCTATACCAACGAGGTATTTGTTTTTGTTTTGTTTTGGGTTTTTTTGTGGTTTTTGTTTTGTTTTGTTTTGTTTTGTTTTTTGTTTTTTTTTTTTTTTTTGGTGAGAGGTGAAAAGGGAAATTTTTAGTTGTAGCCTAATGCGATAGCCTTTGTTTACATTTATGGGAAGAGGTGGAAACATCCATTTATATGCAGCACTAGTAGTCCAACTTTAACTATGGATAACATGACATTAAGAGTAGCAAGAGTAGACACTTGTACCCCTGCATTTTATATCTTTAAAAATGCCCTTTGCAACTTTCCCAATCAAGAGCTTCTGCAAAGAACAAATTGATTGAACAGCTGCTCCCTTCCAATATTCCATAGAATAGGCAGAACAAACCCTACCTAATGTCATCCAGTATGTTTTTTATTGCTGCTTAATCTGCCCAGATACACAGTGTGATTGTTCAAGTGAAGTCATATTGATATTCTTGTCATACTGGATATCAGTGGATGGCAAAAGTGACAGTGAGACCCTCTAATTGGGACAGTACCAGTCATTTTCCTTTTTTTCATTAGCCAGCAGTGCATCATTCTACACAGAGAACTGAAGAATGCTGTGGGTGGTGGGTGATTTTGAAAAAATTACCTAAGTCCACTGAGGTCTTTCTGTGAACTAGAACAGCTAGGGCATCACATAATCCTGAGTTGTTTAAATTTTCCTCCAGTAATCGCAGTCCCCTCCTGTTATAATGCAGGCGTACTGCTGTGACTCTATTAGTTGTTCTCCCTGGAATTTCACTACAAATGATTACTGGACCAAGGAGCATCACTGGGTGAGGGGCAAAGATTTATATTGTAACAAGATGTTGTACTCTGTATGGCTTCTGATGCTACCAGTATCTGCTTGGAAATTAGGTGGGATGTTTCTCCTTTCTGTGGAGAAACAAATCCTTCTGTGGTATTCATGCAAGCCTATTTGCAAAATATATGATACAGTGTATGTTCTACATAAGTTTTAAATAATCCTCAGAAGTTTTTTTGTTCCCTTGTCATTTAACATCTGCTTTAAAAAGTGGTTTCTATTCAATTCCTGTCCTGCAAGCTCTTCTTTCTTTGAGCCATAGAAGCTAGTGCTGGAAAATAAGACAGCTGTCTTGGGAACTCTGGTACAGAAACTATCCCACAAATGAATGTTTTTACCTTCCTAAAATTATACAATGTTTTTGCAAGCCTTGTTCAGACAACCCTTCCTCTTTAATCAGCCACTTAAACCCTTGATATTTTCCCTATTTTTCATCTCACTGCTGTCTTTTTAATTGTGAGCCTAGGACTCAGTAGGAGCTAGTTCTTGCTAACAGTTACTCAGGTCTTTCTCATGGCCAAATCCCAGAACTTCTTGTCTGTTTTTTCTTCTAAAATATTTTGGCTGCTTTTGGTAGGGAGTACTGGGGTTTTCTTCTGGTCTGTCCTAATTTTCCTGTATCTCTTTCCATCATGCTTGTAAGGTCTCTCTCACTGTCTGCTGTATCTCTTATCTGTTGCAAGTGTCCCTGAAGATTTTGCCACTGGTTTTATCTTTTCCTGGCTTTATTATCAAGAACTTCTGAGACTTCTAGCCCTCTGTTCTGAAGTAACTTCCTTGCAATTAAAAAGCTACATGCTATATTCCTAAGATGTTGGAGACTTAGTTTTTTCTCTCTTGTTTATTTCCATTTTTGGGGGGTGAGAGAATGTGTCAAGAGAAACAAGGAGTGACAATATGGTCAATATAATTTGACCTACAGCCCATGCACTATAACAACTGAAACCACCACTAGCTCAGTTATCTACAAAACCTTAGGATAGAGAAAGTTAGAAGAAAACAAATATATGAAACAAAAATTATATTCTATAATAATAAAAGTATAATGTTACAGTTACCATAATAAGAAGAGCCTTAGATTTTCCTTTTCTACCTTTTAATTTTTTATTTATTTATTTACTCATTTATTTATTTACTTATTGTACTACTAAAGTCAGGAGACAAAAAGAGAACCAGACTGTGCAGTAATAATTACAGATAAAAATTACTCCCCAACATGTATGTACTTCCAAAAATGCCACAGAATAGTGTATACTTTGCTTCTTGAAGTTAGAAGCTGTCTTGCTTTGGGGATGTGCAGAGTGATTGAACTAGATTACCTCCTTTCAAAGTTATGCTATTGTTCTAAAAAGTCAAAAGAAACCTACTTTTTTAGAAAAGCACTGGCAGGAAGCATTGGCACATTAATTGAAAGGTTTTTTAAAAAGTGTTTTACTAGTTTCCTAAATAATTTGACAGAAATTTTTTACTTAGCAAGCACTTTACTTTCTTATTCAATCCAGTGTTCTAAGCAAGACTTCCTCACAGATATACTACTTCCCAGACTGACAATGATCTGACATTTCCAATTTCCACCAGTTATACGACAGATAAAATTTACACCTCAGCTGGCCCTATCCTGTGAAAACCAGTCTAAGGCAGATATAAAAAAAGACTATGACTTGATCCCGTTAGTTTAACTTCCCTTAGCAATTTTCATGCATATACATGAAAGACAAACTTATATGCTACCCATTTTACCATTTTACTTTCGTACAAGAAGCACATCTAAGGGAATGGTTGTAGTTATTTCCCTTTTCAAACTTACTTGGTTCTCAGTTGTTACAGTGAATAAGACAGACATTGCCTATATATATATCTGAGAGAGGTGGATTAGTCACAGACACCTGTGTAATATAGCATGTACTTTTTGCAGTGAGCAAGACCAAATATTTTATTTATTATATGATGTTTTCTTTGATAGCACGGCCCTACTGAAATCATTAATTCTCAGCTTTTGTCCTTTTTTTTTTTTTTTTTTTTTGATAGAAGTGGATGCCTAACATATGTAGATGGGCAAAGTTGTTGTCAATGTCTATAATTTTTCTCATAGATTCAGCTTTACCTGTTCAATCAGGCCATTTTGCCTGTGAAGAAAAACATCATTTCCTATCTTTGGAAAAAAAAAATGTAAGTCTAAAAGGTAATACCTCTTCTCCAAGAGGACCTCATAAACTCCTGCAAATTTACTACTTTAAACCCCCTCATTTTCTGTATTGCCCCCGCCCTGCTCCCCCAGAATCCATACTGGTAGAACAAGCAAACAAAAGCAAACATTCCCCCCAAACCCAATCCCATATCAAAATGAATTCCCTATTACAGCCACTGAATTTTTTACTGCAGAGAGGGGTTTTGAAACATTACATGACAATATACCTTATTAATAAAGTAAAGCGTTTTCTCAAAACAACATTAAAAGAATTAAAATTTCTTCTGACTCTGCTTAGATATCTAAATCTTAATAATAGTTTGACTTCTTCCTGAGAGTGTTTTATGAAAATGAGTTACTATTAGCACACTACTAAAACTGAACTCTACTGTGACAAGTATCAGCACTTAAATTAGCCTATTGGAAAAACACAAACCTAAGAACTACTGCCCTGTCTTATCTCTTTTAAGATGTAGAGTCACTACGAATTTTAATTCTCCAGCCTATAAGGCTGAGACTACAGTGTCTTATTGAAACATGGACACTCAGTTATTCCAAGATACCAGCCAGAGGTGGGATATAAGAATGCCTTGGAAATTGCTGTCTCAAAGATGCCCTGCCAGCAATCTGCTGCAAATTCTCAATTGTTGTCTTAAAATAATGCTTTTATATTTTTGCAGTGGGCAATTACAGGCATCACAGATCACAGGAAAAAAGATGTACTGCTGACCAGTAAACTTAGTCTTGCAGAAAACCGTCTAGAGCTAACTTGTAGCAGATGGCAACTTACTCTAGTTCCACTTCATTACCTCAGTAAGGTGTGAATTGCAAGGCTGGTGATTTGTACCACTTAGATACTATTGTTTTTAAGCCTAGGGAACTGCTTTCTTAAAAAAAAAAAAAAAAAAAAAAAAAAAAAAAAAAAAAAAAAAAAAGTTACATATAACACACCTTCACTTCCATGACAGTTGATTAGAACAGCTAAAGCCATGAACAGAAGAAATACAAATATCTGAGTTTTCAACACTAGAGCTTCACAGGTTACCTGAGTTTCATACAGTACGTAGGGCAAGACTCTCAGCTCTGTAATGTGAGTAGAAAAGTAATTTCATTACTGTGTGTACTGGTTTGGACTGGGGTAGACTTAATTTTCTTCACAGTGGCTAGTGTGACACTGTGTTTTGGATTTGTGCTGAACACAAGGCTGATAATACAGAGATTGTGTTATTGTTGGACAGGGCTTACACAGAACCAAGGCCTTTTCTGCTTCTCTTACTGCCACACTGGCTAGGAAGCTGGGGATGCATGGGAGGCTGGGAGGAGACACACCCAGGACAGGTGACCACAAATGACCAGGGTGATATTCCAGACCATATGAAATAATTGCCAGTATATAAACTGGGAGCAAGAAGGAAGAAGGAGGAATGTTTGGAGTGATTGCATTTGTTGCATGTGATGCAGTCCTGCTCTCCTGGAGATAACTGAACACCTGCCTGCAGTGAATTAATTCCTTGTTTTGGTTTGTTTGTGTGCACAACTTTAGCTTTCCCTATTGAGCTGTCTTTATCTCAACCCATGAGTTTTCCAGGTTTTACTCTTCCAATTCTCTCCCTTATCCTAATGGTGGGAAGTGAGTGAGTAGTAATGTGGGGCTTGGCTGCTGGCTGGGGTTAAACCACAAGACTGTGGTAATAAAATCAACTGCATGACATTGGAAAAAAATCTGGTGAAATTGAGAACAGGAAGGTGTTGCCATGCTTTCGTGCCTGCTTGTTTTGGTTTTGGGAATTCTATTCTCAGGCACGGTTTTGGAGCACAAGGTCATGCTCAGTAAACAACCGAAGCTCCCACATCTGTTCCCAGAGGAGGGGCTTCGGTGATGGTCTCTAGAAAATGACCAGTGGTTCCCAAGGGTCCCACCTCTAGGGTGAGCAACTTGTAAAATGTACAAAAAAGAGTCAGAAATAAAGGTGTGGTCTCTTGCCTCTCTCTTGCCTGCAAGAGCACCACGCAGCCTTCACTGATGCCTCCCTGTCTCGTCTGCCCCTGGCGCCGTCGTCAGTTATAGGAAGGAACTGAGTTCTTGCTTTATTCTTTCCCACTCTGAGCAAGTACTAATTCTTTGAATTTCATATTAGTGTCTCTGCAGATTAGATAACCACATCTTTTCAGAGATTGCTTAGAAATAATCATGAGGAAAAATAATTAGTGCATCCAGTCAAGATCCTCAAAAGCCAAATTTTATGAAGAAAGTTGCCTCAAATATTTTTCAGTGTTTGAAATTGAAGCCAGAGTCTGGAAGGCTTTAGCTATGACATTAATTTCTTATCTACTGACCAGTTTCTAGTGAAAAAGGTTCATTGACCAGAAAAAAAATCTACATAAACTAAAGAAAATTAAACAGAAGATATGAAATTATGAGAATGAAAAGGAATAATTTCCAAGTTAATAGTTCAATTATAGAATCATAGAATCATTTAGGTTGTGCAAAACCTTTAAGGTCATGGAGTCCAGCCACTAACCCAGCACTGCCAAGTCCACTAAGTTACGTCTCTAAGCACTACAGACACGTCTTTCAAATACCTCCAGGGAAGGTGAATCAACCACATCCCTGCACATAGTTTTCCTGCTGCACCTCCAGCTCCTGGATTTTCCCCAACAGTGCTCCATGCATTGTTGTAGATGCAGTCCCATTGGGCTATTGAGCTCAGTGCCTTTTTTGTGAGAGAAACTAATTCCTCTGTGACAATTCAGATGTGTTTCAGTGGTTTTTAGTACATCAATGACCCTTGTGACTTTGCTATTACATAAATCACCACAACCCTACCTCCACAAATAGAGCAGACTGAAGGACCTTGCTAGCATATCATCCCTCAAACTTTGGTGTGCTGCCCACAGGCTTGTCTCCAGTGAGCCTAGATTTATCCCTTTCCCCCTTCAGATCAAGTTAAAAGCTCTTTCATGAGCTCTGCTAACTCCTCCACAAAGATCTTTTTTTTCTCATTGAGATCCATCTGCCACCAGCAGGACCTGGTGTTGTGTAGACTGACCCATGATCTAAAATCCCAGAATTCTGTCAGTGACACCAGGCTCAGAGCCAGGTATTGATCTGCTGGAACATCCTATTCCTTCCCTCATCATACCCTGAAACTGAGAATGTTACTTTTGGTCCTGATCCCTTAACCAGATGTCCAAAGGCCCTGAAATCTCTCTTGATTTCCCTTGGGCTTCTTGTTGTAACTTCATTGCTGCCTACCTGAAAAGTCAATAATGAATAATAAACTGAGTGCCAGGTGGGGAAAAACCAAAGTGGGGAACTTTCTCTTTGCATCTTTAACCCTGGGTCCCAGGGTAGGCAACAGATTCCCCTAAGAAGTCTGCACTGCATGTTGGGCATTCTCTCCCCTTCAGAAGGGCATCTACTGTGACTATGACTGTGGGGAAGATGTGAATTGTAGAGGGACAGGCGCCTCGGAAGACAGTCGGTTTGTCACAGGAAAGGGCAAGGCACATTCTACCCCCGAGATAACCTTATCTCAAGGACACAAACCCCTCTCCACAGGCATACCAGTATTTTTCCGTTACCCTCAGGAAACGTAGTGAGACCCCTATGACATAGAAAGACCCAGATAGTACTTAAACCCTATGCTTTAGGTAATAAACGCTTTTGACGATCCACCACATTGGTGTCTGCTGTGTCATTAGCCCGAGCTCCACACAAGCTTGTGGAAGCCGTGCCGTTCACCTAACCCAGGCCGCCACGGTGGTGGCTGAATAAGCGACAACATAGTGGTGCCATAAACCCGGGAACAGAGCCTGGGGAACAGGATACGCCTGGACGGTGGACGACGGCGGTAGCGGCAGGTTCCGAACTACCGCGGAGGGACAGGGGGACGCCCCAGGAACCAGCGATTGGCATGGAAGCTCTCGCGCAGGTTGTAAAACTTATGGAAGGGAATTGGGGAATACGCTGTGAGCGAAAGAATTTATATCTTGCTATTGCAAGGCTCCTAGATTTGGGCACGATTCAGCGGCCCGTTGATATATTGAATGTAGAAAGGTGGGGGAGTTACACAGCCGTTGTATCCTCGCTCTGGCAGAGGATACAAAAGCCACCAGCAGTGGAAAAGTTCTAAAAGCGTGGGGAAAAGTTGAGAAGGCTTTGCGAAAAGCAAGGGAAGAACGGGAGACATGGAATGCGGCGAAAACATGTTTATTTGCCGTTACGCAGCTGAAAGGAGGGGGCGGTGGACCCACGGGACCCCTGGGGAATGCCCAGTCTCACGGCGGGAACGCGCGGGAGGGTGGTGCATTACACCCTCCCCAGAGCCCATGTCTGGATGTCCCGGACCATGGAGGGAACTCTCCGGCCGTTCCGCAGGACACCCCGGATCCAAAACCCCCCCCCAGAACCCCCCGAAAATATCGCGGTTTTGCTGCCTCTACCTCCTCGTTGCGTCTGTCCGCAGAACCCAGATTCGCCCGATATCGGCGAAACAGCGGGTCCGGAGATGCTGCCGCCGCGCGCGCGGGACACCCGATCTCCGGAACCCAGGAAGGGGGTCGCGACTTCCCCAGTCGCCGAGCCGGTGCCGCGGGAGGGGGAAAAACCGCGGTCCGTTTGGGAAGAACTCGCGCGGGAGGCGAGAGAGGTAGAGAGGGAAGCCTGCACCGCGCCGGAGCCGGCGGCGCCGCCGCCGCCATACCCCGAATATGGCGACCGCGGCTCGGAGTGGGGGCGGGGTGACCGACCGCGTGGCACTGAAAACCCGGAAGCGCAGATCCCCGCGGGAGCGCATGCGCGGGAGGGGAGCCCAGACGCGCCGGTTCACACCGCGCACGCGCGGGAGAGCGAGGAAGCGCGCGCGGCCGGAAATCGTTCCCAAGGTCATTTTACAGAGGAAATACCCCCTCTTGGGGGGGGCAGGGCGAGCCCAGGGGGTGGGAATGGGACTGCCCCCAGGAGGCGTGCCGGCGCCGCCCCCGAGAGCAGGGGAAGGGCCACCCCCGGGAGGCGGAACGGGGCCGAGCCCGGGAGGCGGGCCAAGCCCACCCCCGGAAGGCGGGACGGGGGCGGAGCTCAACAAAAAGGCACAGCAAGCCGGAAGTGTACCAGCAGTCGACTTCCAACTCTGAGTGGGATTACAGCTCGGCGGCCAGTCCCACCGAGAGCTCCGAGTCTGACACAGATTCAGAAACGGAGATAACAGAATTTATGAATTTTTTACCAAAACCGAGCAAAGCTTTTTACAATACAGGGGAAACAACACAATATAAACTTACTGACTGGGGAAAAATAAAGATAGCATGTGCTAACTGGGAGCCTGCTGCGGCAATCCATGCTTTCCCAGTACGGGTTACCGGGACAAGGCAGAATTTAAGGCGAACCTATACCCCTTTGAACACGAAAGAGATACAAGCAGTGGTGAAGGCAATCCAAGAAAAGGGAATAGGATCAGCTGTTGTGTCCACTTTGGTGGATGGGCTTTTTAGTAATGATGACATGTTACCTTTTGATATTTCCCAGATAACTCGTATGTTCTTTGATGGAGCAGGGCTGATTGTGTTTCAGCAAGAGTGGTCAGACCAATGCGCAGCTGCTTTAGCCCAAGGCTCAGGACAGGGACAGCCTCTCCATGGCTCTACCCTGTCCAGGCTGCTGGGCAAACATGATGATGTGGCCACACCACAGAATCAAGCAGCACGCCTCACAGCAGAGGAAGTCAGGGCAACAACAAGAGCAGCCAGAGAGGCCATACGAGCTGTTTCTCGGGTTGTGGACAAATCATCACCATGGTCCACCATCAAACAGGGGGAAAGTGAAGGTTTCACACACTTTGTAGATCGTTTGCAAGCTGCTATCGATTCTTCCACCCTGCCTGTAGAGGCAAGAGGACCTGTAGCATTGGATTATCTGAAACAACAGTGTAACACTGTCACCAAGGACATCCTGCGCTCTCTGCCAGCAGGAGCCAGCTTGGCTGACATGATCAAACATGTGGTAAGGGAGGAACAGCTGATCCCCATGCAGGCTACGATCCATACTATAACCAATGCACTAGCATGCATGAAGTGCGGCCAAACAGGTCATCTGGCAGCAAACTGTCCTCAGCCAGCACAGCAACCCGTGGCAGAGCAACCTGTGGCAGCACCCCTGACCCAACAGCGCCAGAGGCCAACCTGCTGGAATTGTGGAAAAAAGGGTCACATGGCCAGGGAATGCAGATCCAAGCTCCGGGGAAACGGGAGAGGGAGGAGGCGTGCGGGCCACATTCAGCCTCCTCCCATTGCGAGATGGCCCATCTTTCCCAACACCCAGTGGGCTGGTGGACCTTCATACCCCATATATATACAGGAACCAATCAGTATCACATCCCCACCAACCATTCCGTGGCAGAGCGGTGCAGCACCACCAGTGGTAACTACGCACCCTCCACCGCCACAAACTGCGCCAGTGACACAGGGTCAGCAGGGGGCGACACAGAGCGGAATCCCTGGGTGGCCCTAGTCATGAAGGTGGGAAGAGAGCCCCTGATGGTGTGGGGAATGTGCCAGCTCTATGGCAGTCGGGATCCTCATGTTTTTGGGCTCAAGTTTCAGGCAGACACAGGATCAGATTGTACCATTATACCTCAATTACATTGGCCCAGACATTGGCAAATTAAAGAAGTCCCTCCAGTTAACGGGGTAGGGGGACAATCCAGAGCTTGGAAAAGCACCCAGTTGGTAGCCATAACACTTTACACAAAAAGGGGACCAGAACAAACCGTGGCAATTTACCCCTACATTTTGCAAAATTCTCCACCCTTAATAGGAAGAGATGTCCTAGCCATGCTCGGAGTCAGAATCACAAATTTATAATGAGGGCCACTGCTGCGCACCCTTTGTTGCCGATCAAATTGACTTGGAAATCATCAGACCCTGTTTGGGTCGAGCAGTGGCCCCTCTCAGAGCCTCGAATAGCAGCATTGTTGGAAGTGGTTGAACGGGAACTGCAAAAGGGTCACATAGAACCCTCCACAAGCCCATGGAACACCCCTGTGTTTGTAATTCCCAAAAGGTCTGGAGAAGGCTATCGCCTAGTCCACGACATGAGGGAAGTGAACAAAACAATCAGACCCATAGGTCCAGTTCAGACACTGTTACCTATGAACTCAGGCATCCCTGAAGGACAACCATGTGCAGTATTGGACATTAAAGACTGTTTCTTTTCAATACCTTTGCATCCTGAGGACAGGGAACGATTTGCCTTTTCCGTGGTTTTCCCAAATGGCAAGCGGCCCAGTCTGCGTTTCCAGTGGAAAGTTTTACCGCAAGGCCTCGTTGACAGCCCAGCCATTTGCCAGATCACCGTGGACAAAGCGCTGACTCCAGTCCGACACTCCTATCCCACTGCAACCATCATACAATACATGGACGACATCCTAGTCTCAGCACCATCGGCGAGCCAAGTGGATCACCTAGTATCCATGATCACAGAGATTCTCCAGGCCAACGGCTTTGAGATTGCGAGCACGAAGATCAAAAGAGGACCCTGCGTCACCTTCCTGGGAGTGGGGATCACAAATTCCTACGTGACACCTCCCAAGGTGAAAGTCCACCGAGACATCAAGACGCTCCATGACATGCATCGCCTGGTAGGATCATTGCAATGGCTTCGCAACATCGTCCTGATTCCTCCTGAGGTCATGGACTCTTTGTATGACCTCCTGAAAGGAAAACACCCCTGGGAGCCCAAGGAGCTGACACCGCAAGCAGCGAGCTCCCTCGACTTCATCGAACAGCAGATGTCTGCTGGCACGCTTGCCAGATGGAACCCAGCGATGCCTCTGGACCTGTACGTACACTTCACACCAAAGGGGGGAGTGGGAGCACTGGCCCAAGGACCTTCTGAAAAGGCTCGACCGATTCAATGGGTGGTCCTTGGAAGACCAACTCGTGCATTTTCCCCAGCAATAGAATGCATCTCAAATCTCATCATGAAAGGCAGGAAGCTTGCCTTGAAACACCTAGGGACTGAGCCAACGAGAATCCACCTTCCCTTCCGCAAGCAATCAACCACAGAGTCAACCACAATTTCAGAGCACCTAGCCCTTGCTCTCATCGGATTCGGAGGAGAAATCTTCTACTCCACCAGACCACCTTGGACTCAGCTGCTGACCATAGTCGACATAGACATGCCACCAAAGGTCATGGACAGACCACAGCCAGGACCAACAGTTTTCACAGACGCTTCCTCCATGACTTCCACCGCAGCAGCAGTGTGGCAGGCAGAAGAGCAATGGCATTGCGTCAAAGCATGTGACCCCACACTGTCAGTGCAGCAACTGGAAGCGACAGCAGTAGTCTTGGCGTGTGGACTCTTCCAAGACGAGCACCTGAACATTGTAACAGACTCTATATTCGTGGCAAAGCTCTGTCTGGCTATGACAGGACCAGGTGTGTCAACATCAACAGCAGCCCTGATGCTAGAAGAAGCACTCTCCTCACGAAAGGGCACAGTATCCGTCATTCACATCAACAGCCACAACCCAGTCAAAGGTTACTTCCAGATCGGCAATGACAAGGCGGACGCTGCAGCGAAAGGCGTCTGGATGCTGCAGGAAGCTCGTCAATTGCACGAATCCCTCCACATTGGACCCAAAGCACTGGCAAAGAGATGTGGAATCACCACAACGAATGCCAAACATGTAGTGGCCACCTGTCCTCACTGCCAGAAGTCACCCCTGTGGACCAGTGGGGTCAATCCAAGAGGTCTTAAGCCCTCAGAAATCTGGCAGTCAGATTTCACCTTGTGTCAACTGCTGAAGCCTCAAGCGTGGCTTGCAGTAACAGTGGACACATTCAGTGGAATGATCGTGGCCACACAGCATCGCAAAGCTAACTCTAAAGCCACAATTCAGCACTGGTTGACAGCCATGGCATGGCTTGGTATCCCCAAGCAGATCAAAACAGACAATGGTTCCAATTTCATTTCTAAACCAGTGCAGGAATTTGCTTCCAAATGGCAGATCACATTAGTACAAGGCATTCCATATAACAGTACCGGGCAAGCTATAGTTGAGCGGGCAAATCAAACCCTGAAAACCAAGATAGAGGTGTTGGCAAAAGCAGAAGGCTTGACCAACTCCATCCCCTCAGGAGAGCAGACACGTATATTGGCAACCGCTCTGATAGCATTGAATCAGTTCCCCAGAGGAAATGAAGCAAACAGTCCCGTTCAAAAACACTGGGCCTCCAGAGCACTAGAGAAGGGCCCGCAGGTTGTAATTAAAAATGAGCTGGGTGAGTGGGAACGGGGCTGGAGATTGATGCTTGCAGGGCGAGGGTATGCAGCTGTCAAAAAGGACGGGAAAATCAGGTGGTGTCCTCTCAAATCAATTAAACCTGATCTTCACAATGAGCAGGATGAGACTAATGAGAATTGTGAGTTTCTGTTTACAGGACATGCTGGTGGGGCGACCACGTAATGCATATATGCCCCTCCCAGAGGAACGAGACACACCACCAAAACGTCAGACAGCGGCAGAGAAACCCACGCGAGTGAAACCCAGACATCAGCGACATGTCTGCGTGATTTTGTTATTGGGGCTTGTTGCCAGAGGGCAAGCCAGCCCAGATTACTACCCACATCAGCCGTTCAGGTGGGTCATGAGACACCTTACCAGCGGTAAGGTGCTCAGAGACATCACCACACCAAACACTCCATCTTTCGTGCTCCGTTTTACAGATCTATTTCCAGAACAACCAAAGGTAATTCCCAGGTCTCCACACTCACCACACATGTATCTATCCTACTGGTGCCCAGCTTCAAACCCGGGGAAAAGCTATTGTAATTACCCCGGGTGGGGGTACTGTGGGTACTGGGGCTGTGAAACCATCGTTACAGATGCCAGGCCATCAGGGCCTGGGTGGGACCCACCAGCGCCCTATAAGTTCCTACAGTTCTCATGGGCACCTGCAGGTTGCAAACCACCTCTTTTCTCACAGGGAAGTTCCTATCGAAACAGCTATAAAATCCCCAAATTTCGAATTTGTATATATTACAACATGACGGTCTTGCAGCCCAATCATTTTAGTTGGGCAGTGGGAAGAACATGGACGGTGGTCATTCAAAAGTCGAGAGAGTGGGTGAATGTGCAAATTACCAGGCTCCAACCATCGGCACCCCGAGCAGTTGGACCCAACAAGGTGATTAAAAGCACACAGACAGAGAAAAACATAACTTACCCCAAAACCCTACCCACGAGTGTCACTGAAGACCCAACCAGTGATGAGAAAGCTTTCCAGATAGGTCGATCAGCTAAGTCAGACCCAGACCCAATCCTTCGTATGTTAGATGCTACCTTTCTATCCCTAAATGAATCTAATCCTAATCTAACTGATTCCTGTTGGCTTTGCTATGATGTCCAACCTCCATTTTATGAAGGAGTTGCTGTAAACACCTCATTCACTTACTCCACAGCTGATGCACCACATCAATGCAGATGGGATACACCCCGCAGAGGTATTACCCTGAGTCAAGTCTCAGGTCGGGGCAGATGTTTTGGTAATTCAGCCCTGGCTAAGCGAAAAGGGAATGTTTGCGCCAAAATTGTAAAGCCCAACAGAAAAAACAATAAGTGGGTTGTTCCAGCTTCATCTGCGATGTGGGTTTGTCAGAGATCTGGAGTAAGTCCCTGTGTGTTTCTTCCCAAGTTCAATGATTCTAATGACTTCTGTGTCCAAGTTCTGATTGTTCCTAGGGTCCTGTACCACACCGATGAAGAGGTATACAACCTTTTCGAAGAACCCAGCCGGCTTCACAAAAGAGAAATAATAACAGGTATAACCATCGCAATGCTGCTCGGCTTGGGAGCAGCTGGAACGGCAACAGGTGTTTCGGCCCTAGCAACACAGCACCAAGGACTGTCTCAGCTGCAGATGACCATAGATGAGGACTTGCAGAGGATCGAGAAATCCATTTCCTACCTAGAGAAGTCAGTCTCTTCACTTTCAGAAGTGGTTCTGCAGAACAGGCGCGGGCTGGATCTCCTGTTCATGCAACAAGGAGGTCTGTGTGCTGCCCTGAAAGAAGAGTGCTGCTTTTACGCAGACCACACTGGAGTCGTCAGAGACTCCATGGCAGAACTTCGAAACAGACTGGCTCAGAGACAGAAAGATAGAGAAGCGCAGCAAGGCTGATTCGAATCCTGGTTTAACCAATCTCCATGGTTAACCACTTTGATTTCCACCTTAGTAGGCCCATTGGCAATGCTACTTTTAGCTGCTATCTTTGGACCATGCCTGCTGAACAAGATAGTCTCATTTGTTAGAGCTCGCATAGAGCAGACTAACATTCTGTTCATGCACCAACATGAAATGCTGTGAATAATCAGGAAAATTGCCAGTCACAAGCTTTTCCAAACTTGCCTGGCAAAAACTTACTCAGGTTTTCAAACTCCTTCTTCCTTTTGTCAAATACTAACCTTCTACCTCATTTAGTACCTATATATATATATATGTATAACTACCTCGTTTTTTGTGATAGGGGCGGGGGAGATGTGGGGAAGATGTGAATTGTAGAGGGACAGGCGCCTCGGAAGACAGTCGGTTTGTCACGGGAAAGGGCAAGGCACATTCTACCCCCGAGATAACCTTATCTCAAGGACACAAACCCCTCTCCACAGGCATACCAGTATTTTTCCGTTACCCTCAGGAAACGTAATGAGACCCCTATGATGTAGAAAGACCCAGATAGTACTTAAACCCTATGCTTTAGGTAATAAATGCTTTTGACGATCCACCACATTGGTGTCTGCTGTGTCATTAGCCCGAGCTCCACACAAGCTTGTGGAAGCCGTGCCGTTCACCTAACCCAGGCTGCCACGATGGTGGCTGAATAAGCGACAACATATGACCCAGCTGCTTTTCTTTGCAGAAGCAAGCTTGATGCAGGACACAGTCCAGTTTAACCTCACCCACACCTCCATGCCAGGTGAATGATTGTCCTTGTTATTGTTTGGTTGCACTTGCAGAGCCTCTTATCTGTTATGCCAGGGCACCTGGGATGGTGGGGTAGTCAGAGGAGATGTGCCTTCTGTGCTGGGCAGGAGCTTCTTGCCGTTGCCCCTATACCTTCCATTACTGTGTTTGACCAGGTGATAAGAGGACAGTGAATCCTCTGTGTCATGCATCCTGTCTGCTATCAAGCCTGTCTCAGAGAAGATAGGGTGTGATTCCAGTGGTCTGTCTCTCTATCATTCCCAGATACTCCCCAACTTACTGACCTCCTCTCAGGACTCTTGCACTAATCAAAGGAGTCCCTCTACCTGTCCCACAGAGGTGCTCACTGCTGCTGGCCTGTTCTGCTGCCAGAACAGCTGAACCTTGGGTGGCAGCATGTTCTCACTGAGGTCTTTCTGGGAAGCCGGATCAGCTATGCTACATGCTGATCTTAGAGCAACCATAGCTTTCTGCTGAGTGGATAGCCAAGCTCCCTGGTTGAGCTGTGTGGAGGCTTGGCTGTCATTGCTCCTGGCCACACTCAGGTGATTTCTGTTGCTGTCATACAAGCTGTGGACTCCTGGTGGCTTGCTCATCTTCTCCTGAGTTTTCCCCAGTTTGGGAACCTGCCCTGTGCACCACACGAGAATGTTTCATTGCAAATTGTGCCAGCACTGAAACTATTCTTCTTGGCAGTCCTTGGAGCCCATATAATAAATATTTCAGCAGCATCTCTTTCCCTGGAGGAAGGAATATAGACTTACTGGAATCATCAGCTCAGTTGCAGAGCCCTCGGTTAAAGTGTTCATAGTCTCTACTCTTCTCTTCCTAGAGATTTTTTGCAAAAATAAGTAAGGGCAATATATCACACATTTGTGATATAATGGATGAGCCTTCTACTTCTGAGCAAATCTAACTCGTTTACACAAGTCTTTTCACTGAAACACCCACCATTGGTGCAATTAGACAGTGGTATACAATTTCTCTTGCTGTTTGCTCAGAATGAACAGTCACCCAAAATGAAAGGAAGTGGTAATCCTTCAGTATTGCTCATGGGACCCAGCTGAATTAATTTAAATGTTGTGTTTTTCCTTCCTGAAAGAAGAATCCCACATGAACTATTCTCATTTAATTATCAGATATTGCTTCATAATGGAATTCCTTCTTTGGTTTTTTGAGAATGTGGGATTTATATTTCCATGTTACAAGTGTTTTTAATGCATATTTATAGGAGTATTTCAGCTTCTTTGTCTGAAGAAGGCAGCTCTATGAAACAATGGACATGCTTTCCTTATAAAGATTTTTAAACGTATCATTTGCTGCAATATTTAAAACTGTCTTTTCCAAGCTGCTTGGAGTTAAAATAATACAAGCTCTACTTGTAGTTATTTTAAACTGTTGTAATTTCTCCTTCAAATTCTAATTTTTGCAATATCATCATAGAAATAGGCTTGTAAACTTAATACATTATGATATGAAGCTTGGAAGTGCATACCTTCACCTGTGTGAATTCTACCCCCATTTCATTAATCCTCTGCATGACTCCCTCTCTATTTTTGTCAGAGAAAGTTGTTAGTTATTAAAAATGAGAAGGTTGAACTATCAAGCTCTGCTGTTTCCTACACTGGTAGGAATTGACATGAAAGTAATTTTAAAATATAATTACTAATGCAAGGAAAAGTTTTAAAAACTGTCAGCTAATAATATGTTCTTCAAAGCATCCCTAGAATTAAGTATTTTTGTCAATTATTTAGTAAGTGCCTAATTTGCTGCTACTGGGGAAGAAAATTACATGGTTGCTTCTAAATTATTAAACAATATTTTGATGGCATTGACAGAGCAAATAGTAAGATATTGACCACAGTCATCATGCTATAGACAAATTCTCACAGCTTTCCTTTTATCTTTTTATGTGAAATTGAAGAGAAGAAAAATGTCATTAACTGTTATGAACTATATGTGCAAACTGTGATTGGAAGCCATATCAAGAGTTCACCTTCCTCTAGATTTTCTTATAAAGTCACTAATATATAGGGATTTTTCTAAGAAAACATTTAGAACTTCACAAAGAAACTTGACTGCAATCTTCTGGCTTTACAGGGTATTTGCTCTTCTGCTGATCATTGGCATCAAGGCCTATTTTCAGTCTTTTGGAAGAAATGTCTGCATATTTAACAGCATTTTAATAAGGTGATACCTAGACAGGCTCAATCAAACTTTACATCCCTTTTTAGCCATATTCATTAGAAAAGTTTAATTTCTTTCCCCCTAAATTTCCTGTGACTGAAAGATCATTGTGTCACATATTTATCTATACTGGTCCAGAGAAATCAAGACTTCATGATCAGGCACAAGGCAGAGATATGGGTGGAGGAAGATGGAAGGGATACTCATAGTGTCTGGCGGGGATGAGTTTGTATTTTGGACTGAATGCAGGTGGTTACCACATCTCTAACATGGACAGGCATTGTCCCAAGGGAAGGTTATTCCTGTGTTGTGGAAAAGATGCCAGATCCAGATGAGAACAAGAAGCAAAGATGTTCACAGAGAAAGAACAGGAGTGTTTCTTTGAACCTGTACACATCTGGCCAGGACAGGGTTAATTTTTGCAGTAACCAGCATGGGCCTGGCTAGGACACAAAGGTTATTCTATACCAGCTCACCATTGCCAGGGTGGGGAGAAGGGAGTTTTCCAGGGAGAAGGGGTTCCTTCTGGATGGGGTAGGTTGTTAGAGGGAGTGGTGTGGTGGTGCTGTTTCCAGTAAACTGTTCTTATCTCAGTCCATCATTTTTCACCTTTTGTGCCTCCAATTCTCCTCTCCAGCCCTCAGCAAGGGACGGAGGGGGAGCAAGTGAGAGGCACATGGTTTGAAGAGTGTCAGTATGAGCACTAAATTGGGGAGAACCATTCCATTCTTTAGCATGACAGTACCTCACAAAATTTGTGTTGATGACCACACTTATGAGTATATAGCTGTGGCCATATGTAGGAATGATCAAAAGCCATTACCAATATTTTGGGTGCATGGGAAAATTACGTAGTTCAGAGTTCTTCAGAATATATACTTAAATGTTGTAGGTCTAGGAGACCTACAGGATTTTATTACAGAATTTGCTGTATTAATTAAGTAATAAATCAAGGCTAGTTTAGACTCATAATTGGAATGTGTTTTTCCATGTTCTCAGGAGCAATTTTTATTCTTAGTTTAAAGGACAAGCGCCATCAACAGCCTTAGAACAAATTATCAATTTATCTCAAGTTTTAGATCCATTAAGTCTGAAACTTGGCTAACAACAGTTGAAAATAAGAGGAGTTGCTCTACCAACACATTAACACAGGTGATGAATATAGGCAGACACAGAACTGCATATGCAAGTCTTTTATTCCCTTTTTATTTCATGTACTGTAGTCATGGTCCCCTTCTTGTAAGAAAAAATGAAAAACTTAGCTCATTGGGCTCAAAATACGTTT
Organism: Phylloscopus trochilus trochilus; assembly: GCA_016584745.2. Classification (NCBI taxonomy): domain Eukaryota; kingdom Metazoa; phylum Chordata; class Aves; order Passeriformes; family Phylloscopidae; genus Phylloscopus; species Phylloscopus trochilus. The sequence continues at coordinate 52,950,103 of WQNJ02000546.1, read as the reverse complement.
TATGCACTGAAGAATAGTTCAAAAGAACTTGAAATTGTTTGGGCAAAGCCCCTCATTCCTGCAACCTTTTATTCACATAATAGTTCATGAAGATTAGTTGATTATCAGCCTATATCAGATGTCCTTAGAGTTGAGACTAGATGCCCAAAGTGTCCAAAATACAAAATCAGTAAAGCGCTCAGGCAATACAGATGAGAGAACTGAGACTTGGAAAATAATGAGAAAACAAAAATGGTTTTAGAGAAAAGAAGAGCATAGCAATTAAGAGCCTGAAGTATAAGCAGGTGTCTGGAAACGTGCATCCCAAATGTAGCAGCATCCCAAAAGTTATGCTTCATAACATCTGACAACTTGTGCTACTGAAAGTTGTAATCACCTTGCACACCTTCTATGCCTGCAATGACATACCTTCTGCAATGATAATTTTCTAGATGACACCCCCACTCCCTCAATGAACAAGAGAGAATAACAAAATGGTGCCAGAATTATAAAAATTCGGTTCTCATTTGGAAACAAAATCGTATGCATTGAAATAATTCCTGATTGCTTTGGTAGGATCTTATTAATGGATGTCCATGCGCCTTGCCTTGAAAGTTTTTTTCCATAACATCCGATCTAATCTGTTTGCTGCAGGTAAAACCTGTGACCAGATTTCCTCCAAGGCATTTTTAACCTGCATCCACTGGGCTCAAAGCACTTCATGGATTGGTCCTGCTTCCACTGAAATCAGTTTTGACACTGAGAACAAGACACTGTCTTTAATTAAGAAAACCTCTCAATGTCTTATCTAAGTGTCATGGATTAACACAGTTTTGGTTTTAGGTAGCACCTTTGAATTTCTTTAGAAAGGACAGAGCTATCAGGAACCAGTTCTCGGCTATTGGCATGTGGTTTGACCACTGAGAAAACAGAATGCAACTTTTGATAATACCCATATAAAGGTGAGAAAGTGTGGGAGCCTTCCTCTTTCACCTGCCGGTGAACCACCAGGTTACATCCTGCGGCAGCCGGGTCTCCAGGAGCCGCTGGGTGGGGGAGCAGGCTGGCCGGCTGAACCCCTTTTCCCCCAGCTGCCAGCGGGGAAGAGGGGAGGAAAAGCCCCAGCAGCTGCTTGCTCCCTGGCCAAGGCCAGGAGGAGATGTTCCCTCCCCCCTTCCCAGGCCCCTGGGAGCACCCCCAAGCTGAGCCACCCCAGACTGAGACCGAGGGATGGCAGGGGAAAGGCATCCATCAATCTGCGTAACTACTGGGATCCTGGCTGCCCTTTCTGAGCCTTCCCCCACCGCATGGCTTTGAGATCTTTGCAGCTCCCACTGGCAGGGACCATGTGCCCACCGCAGGCCTGGGCAAGCTTTAACTCTTTCTGTCAGCAAATGAATTCCCAGAGCACCGACCCTTCCCGGAGTGAGGACAGACAAAGTGATTGAACCATAAAGAGACACAGCATGGAACTGAAGTCAGTGAAGAGAGAGTGAAAAGACTATTTGGGGCAAAGGAGGAGGAGTGGCCTAATTTGGCTGGACATTTCTGGTAAACTATGGAGAATGAACTGTTTTTACTGTAACATATGAATGCTGTTTGGGGAGGATGTAAGGTTCTAGTTAAAAGTGATATGAAGCTCTTTGCTCCTAAAGAAAAGGAGATTTTTAGTTCTTGAGATGGAGATGATTTTGGAAATAGAAGAAGAGAATCTTTGTGTTATACTAGAGGAGGCATCCTTAAACAGTACCCCTAATAAGCAGATATGGCCCATGTGCAGTGTTAGAAAAGCTGCTAATAGGTAAGATTTCACAGTTTGCAGATGTTCCTTTCAGGTCGTTGCAGATGTGTCGCATGGGAGCCACCAAAGGACTGTTTCTCTTGTGACAATGTCTCTATAGGACTGTAAGAGAGACTCCTTTCCTAAAAGAACTGATGAAAGATTATTTTTAAAGGGTAAAACTGATTGAAATTACAAGTTTTGTCTTTTTATGTTGTGTGTAGGAGAGTGAAAACTTGGAGGGGGAGGGAAGGATGTTTTGAAAGTTTCTTCTTTTTTTCTCTTATTTTCATTCTTTTAATGTGTGTGAAGAAACGATCTTTGTAATTTTAAGGTAAGCCTGTTTTGGTTTTTTGTGTTCTCCTAGTCATACCTAAAAATAGCAAGTGATGAAACCATCACACTAAGAGACAGTAATTTTTATATTTCTTCTGCAGGTGTGTGGATATGGGCTTGAAGAATGGGATTAATTTTATCTGATATTAGCACTTTGGCATCTGGTCTAATATAATCTTGTAAGATCCCTCCTGAAACTAATAGGCAGAGGAAGGGAACTTTGGAGAACAGTTCACCGTTCCTGTCTTAGAATGGTGTGACTGTTTCTGTGAGGTTACCATCTCTTTGAGACGAGGTAACGTGACACTTTTCTTCTAAATAAGAAAAAGGCAGAAGAAACCAATTCTATTATTTCTTCAAATGAAATGGTGTCTGCATCGACTTTTGTATTAAGGATAAGACTCTGCTTGTGTGATCGAGACACAGATTCTGGGGGAAACAATTGGTCTTATTCTATAACATTAACATAAGTCATCATTCTCTTTTGTTGTTTTGATGGTTTTAGATCTCCAGGGTTCCCACCAAATAGAAACAGCTATTAAATCTATGTAGCATGTTTGACAGGATCCTCTATGCTTGACCAGAAGGTTGCTGTATTAGTCTGGTGCACATTTATAATAGAAAAGTGAGGATCATGGTAATCTGGGGAGAGAAATGTCTCCTGCTGATTTTAAATTCAGTTTGGGCATTCTAAATTGTTTTCTTCTAAGATGCTTAGACTGTGAAATCATTAGAAAAATAAAGATTAGTTGGGCATTCCAGGTATCATCATCCCTAGCCACTCCTCTGGCATGGCTTGGAGAGAAGATTTTTCCCCTGTAGATATTAATGGCCATATTGAAAATCTTAGATCCGTCTCATGTAGAGGGGAATACCTGCTCACTAACTCCAAGTAATTGTACATGGACCATCAATGACTTACTATTTACACAACGTGTTGTATTCAAGGTTTGAATGAAGGAAACACCAGAACTGGACAGAAAAATTACAGCTTTTTCTATGTTCAACCCTTATTGTGAGATCTTGATGAGAAAGTCAAGAGATACTGATTCACAATTAAAATGGAAGCTAGTAGGTGCAGAATTTCAAGTCCAAAATTCTCAAAAATTACTTTAGAGCCATTTTTTGGTGGGGGATTACAGGCAAAGAGGGTCCATATTTTAGAGGAGGAGTTCTCTGGTATGTCAGCAGTTGGAAGTTTGGTGGATTAGGTTGCTAATGTGTATTCAGGCAGTGATACCATATCTTTTGGTGATTTTGTTTGTTGCTTCCATTCTACTCAGGCATGCATTTTCTCCTGATAGATGGTTCTCCAGATTTTCAAAAAAAACCTCCAGATCACTTGAATCCTAGTACAATGTCCATGCTGGCAATGTTTTTTGGAGTGTTTACAAAAATAAAACCCTGGTGGTGACTTCTTTCTCAAACAGCTGCATCTCCATGGCAATTTTGCCTTCATTAGTATGTTTGGGAGAAACTTCTCCAAGCTCAGTGCACTCCAGCCAGGTCACCAAGAGTGATACAGTGCCTCCCCATGCTCCAAGTACATGGTCTAATGATGCTACCCATAACTTTTCTCTCCACTGGAAACCCCTTGTCTATCAAGAGGTTAGATTCACCTTGGCAATTCCACACAAGATAAATAAATACAAATATGTCATGTCATGACCTTTCTGTTCCACATATTCAGCATGTTTCAACAGTATAAGCAGACATAGTTCAGGCTCTGAATGCATAAATACAAAGATTAAAATGCCCTTTTGTCCTAGAGCTTGGCACCTTGCAAGACAAGGAAGCACACTGGCTGCACAGCACCAGGAAGCCAGTTCAGGGGCCACTTCCATGGTCCCTGACTGAATGCTGTGATTGCCACTGGGACTGTTCAAGAGGCCTGAACACAGATCAGCCAGCATGGCTCAAGTGCTGGGTTTGCCTCATGAAAGTTTTTGTGGAAGAAACTGCTTAACAAAGGAAGGGAGGTGGAATGCTACTTTCTATATGGCAAACAACTTACACTGTCATTAATATTGCAAGCCTTTTTTTCAGAAGAAAAAAATCCCTGCTTTATTTTAAGATTTTTAGAATGGTTTATTCTGAGATTTAGAAAACACAAGAGAGTCAGGCCTTCCAGACAAATGCATTTACCTTGACGGAATGCATTTGCAATAGCTTTACAACAATGGCCTAGAGAATACTTGCAATTCACATTGGACTATTTTTTCTCTCTTTTTTTTTTTTACTGCTTGGAAAATGGACCTGGTTTGGGGGCCTAATTCACAGCTACCACACCTACTCTCTCTGCCCAGAGAGCGAAGAGAATGAATAGGTCAATCACCTGACATATTTCCATCCAATTTCAAGGGTAGAATGTGTTCATTTTCTGACTAATGGCATGTCATTTTGCAGAAGCCTTTGGTCGCGAATTAATCCTGGAATCAAAACAGATTTTCCAGGGAGCAATCTTCCATCAAGTATTGATTTTTTTACACTCATGGAGTCTGTACTCCCTAATTTAACCTGACAATGATTCTGCACAATGGGCTGGGAGCACCTTGGCAACTCACAGAAGGAACTTTTAGTGTCTTTTCTTTCTGCAAAGTAGTGGAGGGTAGGGGGGTGAGGAGTGGGGGAAAGAAAAGACCCAAACAACACAGTTAGTCACTGGGGGAGTGTTTACTGTCTGATGTTTTATTTCTGATTATTTTGAATGGAGAAATAATGCTAACTTTAGAAGTAATGTAGGGTGAGATGTCTCTGAAAGATGCATGACTCTGTGAAATCCTGTTTATGGCAACAGTCCCCTGCTGCTCTTGCACCTTTTTCTCAACCCCAGCACTCTTGGATGCTAATAACACAGAAACTATAATAGCATCTCTAGCTGCAGCTGATTTTTTTATGAGTTGACATTTTACTGTAAAAAAAAAAAAAAAAAAAAAAAAAAAAAAAAAAAAAAAAAAAAAAGCTTCCACACATAGAAGCATAAAAATGCATCCTTTACCAAAAAAAAGTGTTTTTTGACTCTGGCCTCACAAATCCAGCTGCCAATAGCTAAGCTTTGCTGTTTAGTTCTCCTCCAAGACAAACTTCTTTGTAACTGCTTCTTTACATGCTCTCTACTAAACTCTGTTCTAGCTGTTTGTTCTATTTATTTGACTACTTACACCAACAAGAAAAAAAGAAAGACCTATCATTATGAAACAATAATACACAACCTAGTGAAAAGTGAAAAATCATTTAGAGAGAGGAGTATTGACGGGACAAGTGGTGAAGAAGCCATCAGATGCTGTCTTTCAATAGAAAACGAAGATGGGCCATTTTTGTTTCTGAAGGTACCACTGCAGAAGTGAAATAATGCAGTGTAATCATTGTTCCCAGGCTAAAACTTCTTTCTCAGAGATGAGAAGCAATACATATATTTAAGAGATAGTGAGTAAGATGCCCATGCTTTTGCCTTATTCTGAAACTGAAATGGAAGAGATTTTAAGCATCTTGCACAAAGATCTTTACAGAAAAATGACAACATCTCTGCTGATGCTTTCTCCCTTAGAAATGCTTCATTACTGAAAATGTAGCTATATGACCTGAAGAATAATACTTTTTTTCATTGCCATTTCAGAGACAATCACAATTTGAGAGCTATTTAGTTGGAAATAATTTTTCCCCTCTATAAATTAGAGTTCAGTTTTACTTTGAATAAAAGAAATTTAAAAACATTTCTTGGCCTAATGGGAAAAGGTTTGGAAAAAAATGCAGTAGTTCTTCCTTCAGTCTGTCTACCAAAACCATAATATAATAATTGCATTTGTAGACATTTCATTCCAGATAGTAATCTGTTACACATCTGACTGTGCAAATTTCTGATTAATGGATCTCTGTCGCTGTCAGTTCTAAATTCAAATGAAGACAAAAAGTGGAGAAGAGAAAAACGTCTTTAGAAGAAACTGTGCCTGGCTGAATCAGGACCTAAATTCCTAAAAACTGCAATTCCAGAGCACACTGCAGGAATTGTTTGTGGAAAATAAATAAATGGAGGTACACAGAAATAAGAGGTCCATATACAATTTCAATAATGATATTAAGTAATAAATCAGTAATAGTTGTTCCTGAACACCAACAATAGCGTTTTATTTCTCCACTGTACTATTTCAGGAATACCTTGGAAACCACAAGATAAGTGTTTTTTGGCCTCATCAAAAAGGTTAGGGTGAAGAATGCTTGTGTGAAAAGTTTTGAGTGATAGAATATGTTTAACTTGTTACAAATGTTTATAAACATGCTTCTAGGTATAAAGATGATGACTGAAATCGTACACAGGAAAAGTTGAAGATAGCTCTCTTATTGTTAAAGAACTCTTTTCTTGCAAGTTTTTTCTACTTTCATCTCATTTTCCAGAGACATTTTGAAAGAGGACTGCTTCTTTCTTCCTTGTTTTATGAAAGTGCCTTTGTACATTAGCAAAGTGCTTTAATAACACGCACTTTGTAAAAGTCAAAAGTGCTCTATTATCCATAAGTATAGAAGTAAATAGCACTTGTTTTAATTGAAAGCATCAAATTTTTGTAACTCTAAACACATCAAAGACACATCCATTTGTGCATCTCTTCCAAAAGGTGAATTTAGTGCTTTTAGACAGACTGAAAAAGAATCAAGCTTATTAGAGCCATAAGAAATTTTCAAATGGAAATGCTTTTCATCCTTCAAGTGGTTAAAAATATGGAAATGGTTAATGCACTTAGGATGTGAAGCCACTTTGAAAGAATGAGGGGTTTAACCAATTATCCCTATCAGCTGAGAAGAGCCAACTGACCACAGTCTTAGGTCAGTCTGACTTCAAGGTAACACATAGTGGTTTTTTACATTTTAATCTGTACGTTAACTAGCAAAGGAAGATTTAAGCTGTTGTATTTTACTCTACAGGAGCATGCACTCAGCCTGTTGCTGTGTCTTGATTGAAGGACAATAAAATTTTGGGCCACTATAACTTGACAGTTCTTCAAGTGTACTTAAACTTTATATACACAGAAAAGTGTAGTGATTTGCTCAGTGTCAGTGTAAAAAACTATTTCTAAACTAATTTATCTTTCATCCTTCAAGACAAAACTTAAATGGCTTAAGGAGTGCCATTTAGTTGGTCAGTTATTAACTTAACCTGAAAGAAAATGATGTTAAATGAAGATGATGTAGAGGTAAAAAAGTGGCCAGAGTGATTTCTGAGACAAATTGAGTTACATTAATAAAGCTTCTGAGACCAGATGAGGACTACTTGTTCTGGTACAAACTGGGGCAAATGATGAACACAATCACACAGCCATGCCTTAACAAGTTACCATCTGTCAGCTGAGCTCTGGTTACTGACTGTGATTAGATTTCATTTTGATAAAAAAGCTAATGGAAAGAGGACAAATAAAATCAAAAATCAATCATATCCCCAACCATCAAAATACTAATAGAATTTTTAATATCTGTCCAGGACCTGACCTCCTGTTTTCTTCAGATTTCTTGTCCCCTTAAAGCGTGAGTCCTCTTTTTCAGAAGCCTCCTGTCCACTATTATTTATTTGTATTATCATTTGCTTAGAGGCCTGTGTCGCGACTCCAGCCATGTGGCACCAGCATATTCTAGTTATTGTCTTGCTTTGATTGACAAGGGTAGCAATAGTGCTTGAGGCCTTCACGGAGCAACATGTTACACATGAGCCCCTGATGTGATTTCCACTGTAGGCCTGTACTGTGGCCTTAATGGTGTAGGGATGCTTTCATGTGGACAAAATCTCCTCCCCATAAACTTCTAAGCAACAGCATGAGGGTCTATGCTGACAGAGAAGGGATGCTGCAGGTAAAGGCAGAGATAATATCAAAATTGAACTCTCCTTATTCTCAAAACATGACTACTGATAATTCCTTGACTTCTATACCATCAATAAAAGGCAAGATCTTTTCTAGATCTAAAATTAACAGGGCTTAACAGGAAAAATATATTTCTTGTTCAACAGAATGACTATCTCTGTAAACTTCTTAGCCTCCTGCTGTTGCACTTTGAAGAGAGGGCATGATTAGGTATTATGTGAAGAGTTCTTACTTGTTTTCAGATTTGAATGTGGAAATGGATCTGTGCAGAGTACAGACATTTTGGAAAAAATTCTGACCCCTCTGAGTCAGTAGTCTAATATTCTTTACTTCAAGCAGCCATGTGTTTATTCAGGGTACTGCACGCAGCACCTAGAATGTTCAACTAGCACCAATCTTTATGATAAGGGGAGCAAGCTGTTGCTAAAATATTAAATCACCTTTAGGACCCTTGCTTTAAACTAAAATAATGCAGGTTGAGTCCCTAACAACTCCTTTTGATATGAGTAGTGAAGGACCAAAGTTTTCCACTTTCACACAGAAGCCACAGTATTTGGACTTCAGAGCTTAATTTAGGGCGCTGTTGATAAACTATATTATTAATTTATTATCAATCACCCCTACTTAAGGATACAAAGAGCATAAGATATACCATGTGGCATATCCCATACAGTAGGCAGTAAGAAAAGAAAAGATCAAAAAAATAGAGTATACTTTTCTGTATGCATCCTTTCAATTTTGTTTACTTGCTTTGTGTCACACCAAAAGTGAGTCATTTATTTAGAAGAATATTTATTTAATGAATTTAGGTCAACTTGTTTTTAAAAGGCAGTCTGAATTCCACTGTGGTGTTCCATGATTGCTGAAGAATTGTGGCATGGCATCATATCTGAAAGAAATAGTTGCAATGGAATAATTAAGGACATGATACATGTGAAGAAAATATTGTGGAAAGATGAAGTGGTCATGACCAGTTTAGTAAAGGTGTGGTGTGGTCTAAGTCTACAATTTATGCTAACTCATACATACTCCAGGAATTCAAGATAACTTATTAGTAACTGATTGCTAATTAACATTACTAACCTGTAACTGAAGTCCTCACAGTGTAAGCAAAACGGAATTTCAGAAGTAGGCTGCCAAATAGCTCCAAATTTTTCCTCTCCCTTCTAACTTCTTCTATTCTCTTTCTACCTCACATTTCGTTCTTTTATTTACCCAGTTCATTGTCATTCCCTTGTCTTGAGGACTCCTTCCTGCAGAGTAAGAATAATTGTTTCTCATGACTCAGTACACCACAGCCATGGGCTCAGGAATGCAGGTACAAATCCTTGTATGTCATCAGCATTGCTGACTTGGGACTGGCATTGAGTTTGTAGTAGAGGCGGGATAAAACGCACTAGCTTCATCCTAGTATGATTGAAAGGTCAGAGTACACTAAAATCCCATGAAGTGAGTTGGGGTATTTTAATAATTAATTGCACGAAGCTGCCTACTTTCCATCTCCTATGTGGGAGGCCCTTAGAACTGTATAATATGAACTTACACCTTAGTCATACCAGTGGTAGGTCTGGCACCTTTGTGTGTAATTAGGCAATGTATAGCAGCTTATCCAGAAGTCTGCAGCTACGAAAAAGAGAGTAGTCCCATTTCCCCTGTGCTTTGTTTTGGTTGTGATACTTCTCTGGTAGCATAGTTAGCCAAATTCAATTTACCAATTCAGTGGAAAACTGAGGTACCCTTGATCCATTGTATTTTCTCCTGGATCAATGAGCTGGGTGAGTTTGGAGTGCAGTTAGATGTGTACCAGAGCTGGTAACAGAGTGAAGGACTGAACTGCCAGGGAAAGGTACTGGAGGCAGTAGAGGTGGGAGCAAAAGTGAGCCCTTTTTAGAAGCTGTAAGCTCTCAGGGGTGCTCAGCTTGTTTGGCCTTACCATACACTTAAACCTAGAGTCATGGGCTATGTGACTGCTAAAACACTTTTTTCTTTCCTTTGGTGGTGATGTGGTGGGTGCAAAACAAAAGAGAAAGCAAGCAAAAAGGTGGTGTGAATGAGATCTTGGGCAACCAAGATCTTAAGCTGCTGCAATTCCTTCTGCTGGGGATCTGCCCACGACCACCACAACAGAGGGCTGTGCTAATGATCTTGATTTCATGCTTGCAGTAGACTGGGAATATGCACTCCAAAGCTACCATTCTGTCAGCATGTGGTGAGTTATTAAACCTTCTTGCTCAGTCCTGTTACTGAGTATAACAATACACGTATTTCTGAGTATACAGCCATGACAAGCCTGTGAAAGCAAAGGTTTCTTGTTCTGACTGTAAAATGAGCACCTCAGAGCATTCAGGTGGTTTCAGTCTCCAAGATCCAGGTTAGCATTGGCAGACTACTTCTCTCCAAGGGAGAGAAAAAAACCAAAGCTCCCAAAGCAAAGCTAACATTGCATAGCAGCTGCCATAGCAGGTTCTTCAGGTTCTTAAGAGACTGGAAAGGAAATTTGCTAGCCAGGAACTGGTCCCATCATCCCTGGGAGGTGTGAGTAGGGTGGGCTTAGGGAGGCTGGGAAGCTGGATTCATACCAGATTGTCTGGCAAGTTCATGATGATAAGAGATATGAGGCCATGCCAGGACATTGGCCAGCTCAGTGCCAGGGCAAGACTGTGGGGAGCTGGATGTCAGCAGTCCTGAGACAGGGATTGATGGCCCCATCTGGGCTGAAACAAGCTTGTAGGCAAGGGCAGACAGTAGGGTCTGTTGGTGCCGTTGGGGCGTTAATTGTACTGCTCTTTGCACAAGTCCACATCCTTGAGAAAATAACCTCCAAATCAAACTGATAAGCCCTGAAAATGCTGCCAGAATTTTTCCCCCTTGAAGAAAGAAAGCCCAGTGATGCTTAAACCCCACCTTGCTGTCTTAAACCTGCCATCTTGCCAACCCTGTAGGTTTTTTCCAGGATGGTCCATCCTTGTTCCACCTACACCTCCTGAGACAGCTACTAGTTTTCAAAACTCTTTGTGGCTGAGAAATTGCAGCAAAGTGACTTTAAAATTTGTTCTTCAGTTTTCTGTGTGTGTATGCACACATACATGTTACTTACCAAGGCAAATGCTAACTGCAAGGTATCGGAGTAATTGTCAGCACTGTGGAACCTAATTTTCTACTATGTAGACATCTATATTGGTTGTATATAACAGAGTTGTCATGCTTTAAATGTCAGCACCATTTTAACATCTACAGAAGTCTGGAGAATTAATGATGAGAGAGATTCTTACTGTAAATGTGTTGGAAATGGCAGTGTTCAGTTACCTGTAAATGTTAATGTCTACTGAGAGCTGGCAATCAGTAGATGCATACTTTGGTTTGTCAGACGTTCAGCCCCTGAAGACCTGTTTCTGCTCACTTTGTGTTCATCTGAATGTTATTCATGGTGCCAAGAGGAGCCATCTGGTCCAAGATTATAGTGACTTCTGTCCTTGGGAAGAGAGGGGAGAAACTGTAAATGCTACAAGATGATCTGAGGGGGCTGCAGTCACTGGTGCTCTAGGTGGAGATTTGTGTGTGAGTGCTGCAGAGGTGTGCCCTGGACTGGCCTGTTCAGACAGGTGGCAAGGAAGCTGTTGTAAAGGCTTTTGAGGACAGATAACAGGGCAATTTGTCCTTCTGGGAAGCAAAGGTGAAGCAGGTACATGAGCTTTTCTCCAGGAGTGCCCTTCCAAAATGCAAACAAAAAAAAAATTTAATGCTTCTATACAACCTTCCAAGTGGCTGTTTGGATGAAAAATGTCAATGTTCCTAGAGCTAAGTAATTTATGTACTTTCATGTAAGTAGCTCTGTTGTTTTAGATTATATTGGGTAGTGGAGAATATCCATCAATTCATATCGTTCAGAACCAACGCAGATTTCTTTGCGTAATTTCCAGTAGTTACAGACTGTCTTGACAGGACAATTTATGTTTGAATCTTACCCATTTCATATCATAACTTGCAGTTCACTACTGAACTGGACTCTTCCACTATATTTGGAAGGAACCCAGACCCTTCCTGAATTCAAAGTCTGAATATGCGTCTGGCTTCTTTTATGTTCCAGAAAGATGCTTCCACTAATTATCTTATTTGTGCTTTATGTAACATGTCTCAAAGTAACTAGTGAAGATAGTGCAAATTTCACTGAAGACTTAGTGTGAGTGATTGAGTTATAGACTTGGATGGCACTGCAGCAAAAATCCCCAAATGTCTTTAGAAAGCAAACACAGAAAGGTCACTAAACAAAATTCATTAATGAGTTCCAACACATATACAAAGAAATATTTTTTCCTAGTTTTCATTCAAGTCCCACTCATTGTTTCCTTCCATTGAAACTACTTATAACCTATTCTCACAGAACATAAGAAATTTTATTAATTTAAAACTCTTCTGAATCTAGGTAGGTATACAAATATCCTATCCCCTCTCCTCTTTCAACATCCCACACACTCCTGACAACAAATCTCTGTGATTTTTCTTCCAGGAGGATGTGTAAGAAAACACTTTGAAAAAAAGTTGTTAGACTTTTTTATGGTTATTTTATGTGTGCATTTCACTTTCCTGCAGGCAATGGCAGAAGAAAAAAAAAAATCAATCCATATTTGTGCGGAATAAAAAGATGAAAAAAAACCTCTTCCAAAAAATTAGCTGTGTGGTATAAGGAATGGAATCATCAAAAATACTTGACTTGTTCTCCTGATGCTGCTGCTGATCCCTTAAAATACCCAGATGCATTAAGAAAAATAGTTAGGAAAGTTTATTTTGGGGTACAAGCTGTTCTTGTTCTGGAGACAAGTAAATGCTAGCTTTTTTATGAAGCCTGAAACCTCCCCAGTCCTAATTTTGGAGTGAGTGCTTTAAAATACAACTGAAACCAAAAATAACATAGCAAGGCATTTCTTTAGACAAAGATTAAATGGGTCAAACATTCATTCAGCAATGGCTTCAAATGTGTCTATAAAAGCTACAGATGAAACGTTTTATGCATCTGTCTCTATATCTATGGCATGTTTGTGTGTGCATATATAAATACAGAAATACATGTATTCACATAAAAATTAGCATTTGTGTGACTGTGTATTCATATGAACATACATGGTAAATGTGGTTAATCTTGCATCTCTTCCGAAAGGCTCTAGAAGATGCAGGAAGGAAATGGTCAGAATATACTTGAAAAATAATTTATTAAAAATGTGAGGACTTCTGAATGACTTAAACATACAACCTTACTATGACAATGCATTAACAGTGGGTAACTCCAGCAGGAAAGATTAATATTGCTTATAAAAAGCCTGGTGTAGAATGTTTGTTGTGCTGCCAACAACACTGTCTAGGAGGTGATTTTTTGGTGCCTGGCAATGATTTTTGCACAATGTACTGTGTAATCATTGTCTACAATGCACTTTTTTCTACCATAAAACCTGTAGAAGGAATAATATGGCCCTCATTTTTTCTCTAGCTTCTAAAGAGAACTCTAAAATATATACCTCATGGCAGTAGTCCATAAACTCCAGTTGTGCTAAGGCACTGTGCAATCTGAGGCTATCAAGATCAATAAAATCATTGAACCCACAAATATTTCTATAGCTATAGTTCTGTGAAAAGTTAGAGAAGTATATATATCTATATGTAGGAAAAGCAGAGGCTGTTGTTAGTAGGAGGAACAAAATCTGCTGGATTTAGACTGCAAGAGAGTGAACTGCAGAAATATGATGTTCATGGTTTCATACCAGAGCAGTATAAATTCAAGACATGCAACACATTCAGGAAATGGATTTAAGTGGGATGGATGACTGGCTCTGGCAATTGCTAATAAGACACAGAATGTTTCCTGCCAAGGTCACTGCTTTTACTCCATTTCATTATCAATTATTAAGTACCTCTTCCTCTTATTATTAGTTTACATGTTGTTTTTGCATGAGGGACATCATTTGGTGTCCTGTGTGAGGTGAATTGTTGATAATGAATCAGGCTCAAAGCAGAGTGGCATCTGCCACAGGAAAATTGTTGTTACATCAGTAGTAGCTTGCACTCTGTCCTGACTCTGTCAGGAGTCTCAAGAAGGACAAGATCTATGTAGGGGTATAGATCTTAATTAATTTTTTTTCTTTCTTTCTGTATGTGAAATATTGCATCAATGAGAAGGATGGGTCTAGATTTTTCCACCAGTCCGATACTTCTCACATGCAATAAACATCTTCCCAGCATGGCAGCAGGGAGTGTACTAGGTGGTCAGCAGTTGGCTCTTTACTCAGGCATGCATCTATCTATGATCAACTTACCTTATGAAATAAGAATTATTAATTTTAGTTTTCAGCACAATGTCAGCTTCAATTGGAATTTAAGAGATTGAGAGACAAGGGGAAAAAAAAGTTAAAAAATAATAAAGAAAAAGCCTAACCTACTTTAATACTGATATAAAAAAAAAGGCACATTTCAGTTCATTTTTTCCTCACAGAATTCCTTATCTATGGGAAATTCTCTGAGGTTCATTAACAAAAACAAAAACAAAAACAAAAACAAAAACAAAAAAACCCACAACCAAACAAAAACAAAAAACCCCACCAAAAAACCAAAACAAAACAAAAACCAAAAACACAAACAAACAAACAAAGTCAAAAAACCACAAAAAACCAACCAAACAAAAAGAAACACATTTCCAGCAAGTCAGTCATCAAACAAATGGTTTTCCTTCTGAACAGATACAGTATATTCTTCATGTTGGTAAAGGAGGAGAACAAAATATTACTGAGATGCTGTGAGCAAGCAAAAAATTCAAAGCACAACCATAAGTTCACTCTCTAAAGGACCTGATGAAACTCTAAGGCAGTGAAAAGTTATCTGCTTTTTGTGGATGTGGTGGGGGTTTGGATACACCAGTGCTCATGCATGATATTTCTATGCTCTGCCTTTTCCTTGTTCCATTCTTCCTGCACCTTTGCCATTGCAGCAGCTTGTGTGATTGCCTTTCAACCAGTTGTGGTCATAAAGAAGTGAGTTAGCTTACAAACTAAGTGTTCCTTGAGGTTGTCCCAACTAAAATGAGATAATGAATTATAAGAAGAGATTATCTGCTGGAAGATATGAAGAGACAGTTTTCAGCCCTTGGGGGTAGGGATGAGAAAGGGGCATAGCAGACAATCCTGCTGTTTGCAGAGCACATTTGCCTATGCCAAGAGAAAATTATGGATGATCATCTTCTAAAATTTGCTGCCTAGTGGATCTGGATATGAGGATTTTAGGGAAGACTGTAAATTCCACCTGACAGCTATACTTATAGTTTTTAACTCTATTCAGATTGTGCTGTAAACATCAAAGGCAAAGAAAACCAAGGGTTGAAACACTGGAAAGCCTGAAGGAAATTTACTAGGGCTAACCAAAGAAACGGATTACTGATTATCTGGACTACACTTAAAAATTGCTTTATGTAAGAAAAGGTCTTCAGGATTACATTTTTGCCCAATTAGCTGTATTACATGCTAAGTGATCTATTTCATCAGCTTTTGTATTTTGGAGACAGGTAGGTCACCTATGCTACACTTTCCAGCTCCTCAGTGTCTGTGGCTGAGCAATGATTTTTGCTTCCGTGTTCACATGTCCCATGGTGGCACGATGAAGTGTCCTTAGGCTTCAGGAGCCAGGCCCCACATGCTTTAGGCACATGCATTGCAGGGGATCCTACCCTCCCACAGGGTTTGTCACCAGACAGCCCCTGAAGATGCAACCCTGTTGGGGCAGCCCTCTTGTTAGAGGGTAGAAATGAACTGAGACACAGACTTCTTGTTTATCACAGCATGAAAAGTTTATTAGTCCTGGTTTATTCCTCTTTACAGCTTAGCCATCCTGACTCCATCTCCTCACTGACTGGTTGCAGCAAGCTCCTGCTGTAGGTTTCCCTTGCAGCTTCTGGCTGCTGCTTAATTCCTGCTGAACTCTGACTGCAGGTATTAGTTTGCAGACTCTGAATGCAGGCTTTTTTCTAGCTGGACCATGACTGCGGGTTCCAACAGCAGGCTCTAACTGCAGACCCAGACTGACCTCACAGCAGTGATTCTTCCTCCCCAGGATTCTTCTTCTTCATGATCCTCTCATTCCCTCCTCCTCAAGGTTCCTCCTTCATAATGCCCCCTCACCAGCTAACTTGCTTATCACACTTATCTTTATTGGCTATAGCTGTGACTCCTCAGGGGCAAGGCTGTATTGGGTAATTAACACAGCTGTTACTTATCAGGGGCAAGGTCAGCTGTATTCCCTTCTCCTAACAATCTCAGTGCAGAGCTGGTTCTGGGCTTGGTGTGGGTTAGTCTTGCAGAACTTCTGGCTTGCACAGCACTTTGTAGTAGGACATGTCTTTTTCTCCTTGAGGGGGTGTTTTCTGAGAGAAATAAGCCTCATTGCCTAGCATGAACAACTTTCATTCCAACAAACTAAACTGGGTAAAGAGTTTTCTGGACTTCTCTTACCCATTTTGTGAAACAGGTGCTGTAGCAAGCCTTAGCTTCTTTGAAAGCAGATAAGCATTTGACAAAGAAGAAAGCTTTGAAAAAGAAGTCTAAATCTTTACACTTCTGGAATCAACACTCCAGCGGGTAAGCAACAAAGCTACTTAAGGTAAACCTAAACTCTTGTACGTTTGAACATCTCCGCCCAGTTGAAACAGGCTGTTAGATGATAATAGCAAACACAAATAGTGTTAAACCTGCTACAGATTTTGTTAGAGTAATGAGTGAAAACTTGTGTTTATTTCTCTCCTGTATTCAAAAGGAGTCTATTTTACTGTATTATACCCTGAACCACAAGAATAGAATTTCTAATACATTACCTCATAACCAGTATCTACAAGGATGCTATTTTCCTCTACCCTTTCCTTTTAATCACCTTCCCAGTGCAAGACGAACAGAGTCTAGCTTTATTCAGCTAGGGATTTTTCTTAATCCTATATTATAATAATATATCTGCTGTATTGGAAATTGAAGCAACAGCTTTCTATTAAGCTTTCTATTAAAGACAGTACATTTCCACAGTAAGGAACAGTTTTACAGGAAGTCAAAGCCTACATAGCTGTTGTGCTGGGAAAAGATCTGTACCCATTTATTGTAATTTCAATGCACCCTGGAAAGTTACCTTCTCTGAAAAAATTAGGAGAGGGCTTTTTGAAAGGCAGGATGTGAGAACAACACAGGTCCTGTCTGGTATGCCTGTTCTAAGACATCAGTGGCTGGTCTTGTGAATCACATGAAAATTACAAAGAACTTCAAGCAGCAAGAAAAATGAAATCTGGTTTCCCAGGATATGCATCTCCTAGTGTCTTGTGAGCTCAGTGCTATTTCTTCCTATAGCTGGGGTTTTAGAAGGATTATTTTTCTCCTTGTCCAAGTCTATTCTCTCTGGTGTTCATTGAGGTTTACTTACTCAAGTTCATAATGTGCATAACTTTATTTGCCCAGCTAGTGTTAGTGATGCTTTGATGCTACCTTCATAGATATATTTAGTGACATGTGTAAGTCTTCTCAGGATTGGACCTACCCTCAGCAGTTGTGAATCTGAGTAAAGTAAATAAATCTTGATGTGCCCTTTATAATTTTTAGCGCACAAACAACTCAGAAGGGACTGTATCTCAACAGGAAAAGCATGTCCATGTTTTTTCTAAAATTAATACAGCTCTTTCTAGCTGTCTTGGGTTATGGTGTTAGTGCCTGCCTGTTTTGGTTTCAGGGAATTCTTTTCCCACAGAACGAAACTGGCACACAAGGTCATGTAATGTAAACTACCGTGTGTTCCCACATTCTGTTCCCAGAGGAAGGACTTCATGTGGTGGTCTCTGGAACGGACCAATGGTTCCCAAAGGTCCCACCTCTAAGGTGGGCACATCTGAAAAAGTACAAAAGGAGTCAGAAAAAAAAACCCGTGGTCCCTTCCCTGCGAGGGGTCCACGCAGCCTTCAGAATCACTCCCTGCCTCGTTCAGTGTGTACCACAGCGACATTATGGAACCTAGAAAAATGAGTATTCTATTTCATCTGTTGAAGCAGTTGGGGAGATGTTTTTCTTTACCTCTTGTAATTCAGGAGGAGGGGGGAAGATGCCTTCTGATAATGGGCCAACTGTTAAAACCAGGTGGGGCAGTGTTTCTTATCTCTTTCACCACCTGTCCTCCCTCCGGGGGATATCTTCTGCTAATGGGCCATTAAGGCTCACCAATGACAGGACGCATTCCATCATCCCTTTGTGAGATGCTCCACCCAATGGGGGGAGCCAGCCATTCCTACCTAGATAAAAACTGAGACGTAGGAACACAAGGTATTTGGTTCCACTGGATTCCTGGAGGAAAACTGCACCCTTCCCAACATCACTGGATCCTTCTCGCCATCACTGGGCCCTTTGCTCTCAGGATCATCTCTACTCCAACAGAACCACATCTGCCACTCCAGCAGGACTTACTTTGGACTGCTTCCAACACCCTGACCAACAGGGTGTCAGGTTGTAGCTCTGGCTCTGTCAGAGTTTCTAGGACTGTTGTTAATTTTGTTTGCTTGTTTGTGTTTTTTTGTTTGGTTTTTACTACTAGATTTGTATTGTTAATATTCCTAGCAAAGAGCTGTTATTCCTATTCCCAAATCTTTGCCGGAAAGCCCTTAATTGCAAAATTATAAAAATCCAGAGGGGGTGAGGGGTTTACATTCTCCATTCCAAGGGAACTCCAGTTTTCCCTGGCAGATACATATCTTTCCAAACCA
The DNA here is from genome assembly GCA_016584745.2 of Phylloscopus trochilus trochilus. Taxonomy (NCBI): domain Eukaryota; kingdom Metazoa; phylum Chordata; class Aves; order Passeriformes; family Phylloscopidae; genus Phylloscopus; species Phylloscopus trochilus. The sequence goes on along the minus strand of WQNJ02000546.1, from coordinate 52,931,403 downwards.
AGACACTAGCTCATCAGTTGACTGCTAAAAACAGTGCTGAAGATAATTTGGAGGGGAACACAAGGGAAACATTGAGGGAAACATTGAGAGGAATAAATGCAGGAGCATGAGCCATTAGTTATTCTTAAAATACTCTCTATTGTTTCACTTCATTTAAGATTCTTCCTTCTGAAGGTACTCTAATAAATTTCCATACTGACTACTAATAAGGAGCAACACTGTTTTGTGTCTGTGATATAACTAATCCCAAACATGTGCCCCAGCAACCTGACCCTAAGACTTATCAGCGCATCTGGGGAATCAAAACTCACCAGGTGGTCTGTACACCCAGAGTGAGGAACACAAAGAGCAGGGATCCAAAGTCCATATTAGCATAAGTACTTTACATGATACATTCAAAGAAATTATTCAATAAGCAATATGTAATAAAAAACACATCTGAAAAGGAAAAAAACCCACAAATTCATTTGTTAAAAAAAAAATAAAAAAGGAAAGAAGAAAAGGCAGAACTGACAGACTATGTCATTTCCTAAGATGTGTTGGAACAGCCTACACCACAGTAAAAGCCTATCAATCGCTTGGTATCAGCTGAGCATACCCTCACTGTACATCAAGGTTCTGAGATGTCTGTATTATTTACAATGTACTTTCCTCTGCTGTGGCTAAAGGTGTGATATCAAAAGCAGTCATGTGGCCCCAGATATCAGCTGAAGATGAAAATATGACAAGTTACTTTTATATCTGGAAATGGGTTGAATTTCACACTAAAATTGAAACCTGACTGTCCTAAATAAGTTACATTTTTAAAAGATAAATATTGAACCCAAGATTATTTTACTGGAATAATAGGAATCATTTCCTTAAAGCTAATTTTATATGTTCTTTGATACGCAATCATTCCTGGTTTTTAGAGGGTAGGAACGTAATGTCCATTTTCAAAGAATCACATAGTGTAGTTATTTATTGTTTATGCGCAGATTTTGGGTTTTTTCTAATTCAATTATATTGTTTAATTGAATATGTAATTATTTATTATGTGAAAATGAATGTGCCTATATGCAAAGTCAGCATCTCCTGTTTTGTCCAATCATGTCTCAGCAACCCAGAAGTATTTAAATATTTATATATGCATGTTGGCTTGGTATGATAAAGAAGCAACTCATGGCATGCTTCTTTATCTATTTAGATTTCATACGATTTTAACCTTGATGCCTTAAAAGATTGGTCAGTTTCAAACAAATTTGACATAAGGGAGATAGATAACTACATGTTTAATGAAAATAGCCTAGAAAAAGAAGAGGTGTATTGGACTCCTAGGTGAGAAAAAGGCTGCAGTAAGTACTTGTAAGTAAGCCCCCCTTCAGATTACCTTCAGCATTGTTTTTGGCAGTCACCTGCCAAGTCAGAAATAGATGTATTAATTTTAGAAAAAACATGGACATGCCTTTCCTGTTGAGATACAGTCCCTTCTAAGCTTGTATTTAAAAAAAAAAAAAAATAAAGGGTACATCAAGATTTACTGATGAATGAGCCAGAAAAAGTGATAAGTAAGAGAATTGATTCACAACTGCTGAGGGTAGGTCCAGTCCTGTGAAGACTTACACATGTCACTAAATATATCTATGAAGGTAGCACCAAAGCATCACTAACACTAGCACTAACCAAAGCATCACTAACACTAACAATAAAGTTCTGTATATTATGAACTTGCAAAATCTTTAGATTCCACAACTAGTAACTGACAATAGTTGTTCCTTCTCAAGAGATAACCACTTCTCATCAGCTGCTTTTGACCTGAATGAATTGAAGGGTAATTCTGGAGAAAGTTTCATGCTCCTCTGTTTAAAAATATAATTGAGCTGTAAATGTCAAAAGGACAGAGGCAGAATGGTAAAACGTCACCACAATGACTTCTTTGCAAAAAGAAATTAAAGAATCTTCAGAGTTTTGTGTTCTTTTCTTTCAGTTAATAGTTAAAAGACAAGTTAATATGTTTTAGAGAAACTAGCAACAGTTCTCAAGGACACAAGGTGTTAAAAATTAATAGCATTACTTGGAATTGGCTGATATAATTCCCAAGCCATCCTCCATGACATTTGAAAAGTCATGGCAGTAAGTGAAGTACCAGGTGACTGGAAAAGGGGAAATATTGTACCCATCATTAAAAAAAGTAGAAAGGAGGACCCTGGGAATTATCGACCTGACAGTCTAACCTCTGTGCCTGGGAAGGTCATGGAACAGATCCTCCTGGAAGCTGTGTTAAGGCACATGGAGGACAGGGAGTTGATTCAGGACAGCCAGCACAGCATCACCAAGGGCAAGTCATGCCTGACCAAGCTAGTGACCTTCTAGGATGGAGTGACTCCAGTAATTTAGGGAAGGGTCATCTATTTGGACTTCTATAAAGCCTTCGGCACTGTCTCAACATCCTTCTCCCTAAATTGGAGAGAGATGGGTTTGATGAGTGGACTGTTATACGGATACAAAATTGTTTGGATGGTTGGATCCAGAGGGTAGTGATTGATGGCTCAGAGTCCCAGTGGACATCAGTGACAAGTGGGGTCCTTCAGCGGATATTGGGACCTGTGTTATTTGATATTTTCATTAATGACATGGACAAAGGGGTCAAATGAACCCTCAACAAACTTGCCAGTAACACCAAACTGAATGGTGCAGCTGCCTTACCTGAGGGATGGGATGCCATCCAAAGGGACCTGGGCAAGCTCAAGTGGACCTATGGAAATCTCATGAGGTTTAACAAGGCCAAGGGCAAGGTTCTGTACCCGGGTTGGGGCAACTCCCAGTACGAACACAGGCTGGGGGATGAACAGATTGAGAGCAGCCTTGGGGAGAAGGACCTGGAGGTGCTGGTGGATGAGAGACTGGACATGACCCAGCCATGGGCACTCACAGCCCAGAAAGACAACCATAAAAAGCAATGTGGCCAGGAGGTTAAGGGAGGTGGTTCTGTCCCTCTGCTCTGCTCTGTTGAGACTCCACTTGGAGTGCTGCATCCAGCTCTGGGGTCACCAGCACAGAAAGGACATCAACCTGTTGGAGCAAGTTCGTCAGAGGGTTGGAACACCTTTCCTATGAGGAAAGCCTGAGAGAACTGGGGTTGTTCAGCCTGGAGAAGAGAAGGCTTTTGAGTAACTTAATGGTTCCCTTCCAGTACTTGAAGGGAGCCTAAAAGAAATGAAGAGGGACCTTTTATAAGAGCATGTGGTGACAGGACAAGGGAGAATGGATTTAAATTGAAAGAGAGTAGGGTTAAATTAAGTATTAGAAGGAACTCTTTCCTTTGAGGGTAGTAAGGTACTGGAACAAAGACCCCAGAGAAGCTGTGGATGCCACATCCCAGAAGTGTACAAGATCCAGGCTGGATGAAGCTCTGAGCAATTTGGTGTAGCAAAAGATGTCCTTTCCCATGGCAAGGAGTTGGAACTAGATTAACTTTAAGGTCTTTTCCAATGCAAACCATTCTATGATTCTATGACTAAAAACAAACCAATATGAATGAATGTATGCACAAGTTCTTCAGTGAATTTTAAAAATAACTCATTTAGAGGTTACTGCCTCCAGGAAATCCATGCTTCTGGGAAAATTCTGGTTCTGCCAGGATTGATTACAAATTGCTGCACAATTCAGATTTGTGTAGTGTCACCATCATGTCTTCTAAGACCTTCAATATTCTGGGACCATTTGTGGAACTTTTTTGGGGCCATCAATGACAGAGAACATACAGGGTTGGATATCTTCCTGTTGGTAGTATCGATGGATAAATTGGATGGAGCATGAATTTTTCTTCACTGAAAGCCAGGATCTTATTAGCTGAACACCAACACTATGTGCTGTCTGAAAAGAAGGGAGTGACTCCATCCCTGACAAGCTGATTGGTGTTGTAATTGTGGAGGTTGGATTTTAAGCCACACTGCAAAACCAGAATCTTGTGGTCTTTTAGGACTGGCCCATTCATGCAGTCCCTACCAGTTTTATTACCACTAAAGCCATTTTTTGCTGACCCTTGATTTGTGTATGAGTTTGTGGTCTGATCCAAGATCCACCCACACTGAGTATGCTTGTGATCACACACACAGCTCTTGGTCTGAAAAATGTTTTGACATGAGGCAACTGATTATATAAGAAATTCAGTGTCCAATAAAATGAGACTCGTTATTACTAGAACTGTTACATGCCCTCCCTGCAGCTGCTGTGGTAGATTATACAAGGCTGTTGTGGGCATTTTAGAGAAACCAGGGATACTGGAGTCTGGATTGAAAACCACAGTAATGGCTGGTGACTTTTCTCAGTTGCGACCACTGTTGTTTGTCCACAGTGTGGCAAAATGCAATAGTAAGGGACTGTGAGTGAGAGAAAAAACAAACATCCAGGTCTGTAGAGCAGATGGAGGGAGAAGGGGAAAAAACCCCAAACTTTCAAGTCTTTAGTTATCAAAGATTTTCAAAAACTTCATGATCCTGTATGGGACTGATTAACATTAATCTGGATTCTCAGATTAAAAAACAAACTCTCTTGGAACCTTCCCTTTTGATAAGTCTATTTTTCTTCCTGAGTGCTTGTTTGATTAAAATTTAAGCCAGTAGAAGAGAATCTTTGCTTATCAAAGTTCTGCTAGTACTAAAAAGGTTTTTTAACAGGATAGATTTAGGCTGTGATCAGTTCTAAAGCAGTTACAGAGGGGAAGAGACCTTATTAAAACATGTATTCTACAACTTCTGTGTAGTTCTCTGACCTTACTGCCAGCTTTTCTCCCATCACACCTGTCTTAAGGAAGGACAGGACACAGACAGAGTTCCTTGTTTATTAAGAGTATCACAAATATGTTGGGGTTTTTGTGTTTTCGGGGGGTTGTTTGTTTGTTTTCTGGAAGTACAAAAGAGGCATGGAAAGCAATGTGCTTCTAAAACTCATCCCTTATGATGCGCTTCAGTCCTGTCATAGTCAATTTCTAGAAATTTGATTTTTAAGCAGTTAGTAAGGAGTGTGAAGTCTTGTATTTGGTGAAGTTGGTATTCAGTAGCTTTAAGGTTGCATCTATTTTGAGATTTCAGTGATCAATAGGAACTTAATTGATTCAAATTGCAAAGTTACCGTTTCTTGCAACTTGACAGATCCAGGTTATTTGGATTGTAATGTCTAAGAGGCAGCTAAAATACCTATAGTATGATGAAGAGAGGGTATTTTGCATTTTTAAATAGACTTGGGGGGAAAAACCTCTAATCAATGTTTGCTTGCTGCTTTATCACAATGGAATGAAAAAAATATGTGTTTAGCTTTTAGTAGTTAATATGAAAGAACAAAGGGTCATTCTTCACATGGTTGGACTGTATAAATAGATGAATGACGTGCTTGAAGTAGCTGTTAGACTGTGGCATGGAGACATGATGCCTAGAGGACCTGATGCAATCTTTGCCTTGCTTATGAAGCTTCTATCATTATGTCTACAAAAAAAGCTACCTTTTTTGTTCTCTTTCTTATGTACCTCAAAAAATAGAGAAAAACTGCATGTAAAAGGGAAATTCTGATCTGGAAAAAAAATCACAATAAATAAGTATTCAAAATGCTCTCTATTTTTCTATGCAAATAAATACTTTGTTTTAGTTTTGATTATTTAACATAAGATGTTGGAAAAGTGAAACAATGTTAAACAAAATCAAAGAAAAAAGTCTTTGTAAAAATTTTGTTCCCAAGACTCAAACACAATATTCTAAGATTGTCAGAGCTTTTATTTCATTGTCAGAGCTATTTTATTTTATTTTATTTTATTTTATTTTATTTTATTTTATTTCATTTCATTTCATTTCATTTCATTTTATGGCTCTTTGCAAAAAAACCCTTTATAATACAACAAATTAATTTCTTTAATATGCTGATATTTGAGAATCCTGTATTTTGACAGAACTCAATATGACTTAAGAGAAGTGGCCTGAAAAACAGGCATTGCTGCGACCTAATATCTTAATTACAGAAAGAATTGAGTAATGAACCCCATGAGCTCTGCAAAAATTAAAGAGAAATCATTTAAATGGCTGACCCACCCTCTCTAGCACACTCCTATCACTTACCAGGGCTTTGTTAAGGGACTGTGGATATAAGCATGGGGGGATACACTGACCTTCACGTCCGTCTGTACTTTGCTCCATTTGGCCTGGGGGACAACACACACTCACCTGTGGCATTCCAGAGTACTTCTGAGGGAGATCCTCTACTCTGCAATACCTGTAGAGAAAATAAGATCACCAATGCATGCACCCACTCTGGGTACAGAAACAGTGTTTAGTTTTGCAGATAAAGTTATGCTCCACAGTGCAAATGGATTTTCTCTCTTCCTTTTTTCAAGCATTTAACTATTTTTGTATTGAACTGATGTGAAATTACATGAGCTTGGATAATGTGAATAATGCATGAGATTTAAGACAAACACATGAAAGGAGCTTATTTTTCATGTCAAACAATTCTTTATTTTTTATGGTACAAATTAAAAGTGACAGATCTGAAGCTGTTAAGAAATACACAAAGTGCAGCTTTACTGACCATACAGATATTGCTCTAGATTAAGTACAGTTTTTGTCAGGTTTGTTTTTTTTTGTTTTGGGTGGGTTTTTTTTTTTTTTGGTTTTTTTTTTTTTTTCATGTTAAGCAACCTGTGCAGATAAATCAGCTTTGGTTTCAAAGTCAGAGTAGTAAGGAGCTTTTAAATATCCATTTTTTTTCTTGGTCACAAGTCCACCATATCCACTCCTTTTTTCTTTATTCATATTTTTTAACAACACAATACAGTCCATTTTGTACTGCCATCTTTCTCCCTGCATGCTCCATGCATGGAAAAACAGATCTCTTTGCAGTGCTTCATAAGTGACCCTGGTGACCATTCTGTAGATTATAGCACATAGGACAAAAAAAATAATAATAGTAATAATAATAAAAAATAATAATAATAATATCACTTTTTAACAATAAATAAACAAATGTGCCCCACATAGTCTCAAGTTGGAAACAAGCAAACCACGTGACAAAAAGCTCATTACAAAATGTTTTCCAAACAGATTTTACAGTCAAACATTGACATGGAAATCAATTTCCTCTCTTATCTTATTTGAATGTTGGTCAATAACTGGGTACAAGTAGAGTGCTGAGGTAAAACACTGATGAACAGTTTTATTTTTGTATTTTTTCTTAAATAGTAACAGTTTAGTATTGCGAGATTGTCAGCAACATTTAGCCATATCTATACAATGTGCATATACCTACATACATTGAGCTTTGGTCCAGCATTGAGAAGACGAGCAAAGGCATTTTACATATTTCTTTTTGGTTATAGCTTGAGTTCTTTGATACGCCTCTACTTGTTCCTTCCTAGCTCCTTTTTGCTTCCTTGTTCTCTCTCTTTTTTCTTTTTTTCCTCTTTATCTTTTTTTCTCTCTTTTTTATTTTTTTTCTTTTTTTGGCTTTTTTTTTCTTTTTTTTTTCCCCCAGTAATAATGTAAAGAAATTGGAACCATTTGAATGCATTTGATTTCTTCAACTGTCCAAAATAGCTTTTTAGTGAAAAACATAAAAAGACAAAATCAGAAGAGTAAGTGAACCCTTGGTTCATTGTTCAAATAATATTTTTTATATATATATATATTTATTTTAAAAAAATCAATTATTAACAAAGCGGAAAACCATTAAACCTTCACATATGACTGAAGAGACTTTTGTTTCATTTGCTGGTAGCAATCTATCTTTTAGTCACATGCAAAATTAAAAGGTATTCAAATGTTATCAATACATGAAAATTGTTTACAAATGAGAACCAGAAATGTTGCCAGTAACAAAACAAAACATTTATGGCCCTCCCAAAGATGTATGACTCACACATAATTTATCTTCCTAAGAAACTGTTCAGGCACCATTTATGCCTCATAGCAAAAATTTGTGTATAAAAAAATTAATATGAGAAGCATTACAACACTTTATAAATAATTTACAAAACATAATACAAAATTAGAAAACTGTAAAAAAAATCACTGCACATGAATGATTTTAAGACTGTGGATGAACATTTTTTTTTCTTCCATGCTGGCAATTTATATTTATTTTACATTTTCACTGTCCTAGTTATATCCTTCCGATATGTACTTTGGAACAGAAAAGAGCTTATATAACTGTTGCCAGCATACTTTTAAACATTTAGTATCTTTCATACGGTGTTAGTTAAGTTTTTTCTTGGGGGATTTTTCTTCACAGAATTTAGAGCAGACCCTGGGAGAATTGGAAATTCAGTTTTGAGGCAAAGAATGGTTGATGTTTTTGTTCCCAGGCTGTTGATGGTGGGGATGGAGTGGGGGGGAGGGTATGACCCTAAGGATGACTGAACATATAATTGTGTATGTGGCATTAATGACTGGGCAATTAGGAGTGTTCTGGAGACGTGGGTAGGATTTCAGGAGTGACTGCTTCCAAATATGATTTGTTCATCCTTGCTTTCCTGTTGGCTTCTGGATGATAGTCTGATCATTATGTAGATTGAACAGTGGTGACAACTTTAGGGCTGTCTGGTATAGACAACACATATTTCTGAGGATATAGGTATCTATGGAGAGAGAGGGTAAAAAGAGAACCCAGAGGGGCAGATGTTGCTGTGAGACTCTAATTTACATGCTCCACTTGGATAAAGCATCTATTTTGTCCCTTACAATTTGCTTGTGGTTACTGAGGTGTTTTTTCCCCCCAGCAGTTATTTACATCTCAACAGTTGAAAAAGAGTCAATAACATTTATCACTCTCCTCCTCATAAAAGCAAGACTGAAAACATCCTTAAACATAGCGTGGTGAAGCTTAAAGTCTAAAATGCATTTGCTGGACATGAGCCCATCCTGGAGTACTGGATCCTCAGCATGCTCCAACACTGACCTTTGAGAGTGCTCACATTTAGAAGCAGCTTCTGGCCCAGGTGAAAGTCTCTGAAATCTTAAAGCTCCACCAACCATGCATTAAATACTCCACTTTACAAGGCAAATCCCATTAATAAAATACTCAGGGCCAGATTCAAAGCCTAGTGAAATCAATGAATGTCTATATTTTTCACTAAGTTTTGGATATAGCCTAGAGTTTTTGAGAACTCTTTAGTAAGAGAGGTGTTATTTGAAGACTTCAGCACTTCAGGAACTTCCTAGGTAGATCACCAAAAATCCAGCACAACCATTCTGAGGTCGAGGAATGCAATCAGGAGTGATACCAGCAGAATTTTACCACCTCTACAGTGAGCTGAACCAATTATCTGATGTTATATTTTGGGAAGACCTGATCAAGATGTAGCTTCTACCCTAACGATGGGCTGAATCCCAAAGGCTTGAGCATAACTGAGCAGAGGATGAAGATTGCAGATGACCTTCACAGGTCAGACCACACCCCATCAAGAACCTGCAGCCCCTTTCTCTGCCTCTGAGCCTTGGTATGCTTGTAGGTTCGATGACCATGGTATTTTAGCAGATGCTTGTCCAATCAGAAGGGAAGCCACAGAAATAAACTGTTGTTAAAGAAAAATCAGTTCACCTGAATCATATTGCAGGTGACCCACCTTATATTATCAAGGGACATTCAGTGGTTTTCCCTATGTCCCAATTGCTTAGTCTTGCCAGTGGCCACAGCAAATACCTGCAGAAGCACATCCTCCTGGTAAAGAAGTCAACAGGGCAAGCATCAATATGACATTTAAAAAAAGCCAGAAGGAACAAAGCACTACCATTGAAATTGTCCATAGGATGTAATGATCAAAACATCCTCATCACTTCTCAGCCTGTCCATTTGTTTTCATCAGAACCTCAAGAAATTTCTTTGGCTAGAAGGCTTTGGAGAAAAATTGCTTCAAATGGAACTGTAATACAGATGCAGTACTGTACCAAGTGTGATTTATATTTATACCACAAAATGAGTTCTGGTAACCTCTCCAGGTTTATGGCCAAAGGACAGAGAAATCTCAAGCTACACATTCAACAAACAGCACAATGTTCAGTGTGGGCTTGATAGTCCATCAGACATAGTCCTAATCCTTCTTTGTCCTCATTGCATTTCAGCATATAAAAGTGTTCAGATTTCACTTTTCTTTTTAAAATTCTTCAATCAGTACAGGGTTTGGAGGGCTTGGGGAAGAGGTGGAGAATGAGCTGGAAGGGAGGAGGCAGCAAATAGAATCAGGAAAAAAAAACCCCAAAACAGAAAAAGAAATGCAAACTAAGACATACACCCTTAGAAGAGAAAAACCAAACCCCACAAATCACAATAAAAAGTAATTGTTTTTGGCACCCAAACATTAGGAGACTGCAAAATGGTTGACTAAAAGAAAAGAAAATGAGGTGACTACTATGGAATGGCTTTGTACACACCTGCAGGGGGTACAAACAAGGATGAGAAAAATTAATCCTGTATTCCTCTTTGCAAAATACAAATGTAAAAATTTGTAACACAATTTTTCACTCATAAAAGAGTAGACTAACAATCTAGTTTGCAATGCCATGTTTCTGACTTTGGTTAATAGTTTTCAGAGTGAATCAGCACTTGATACCTGAAAGCTACAATCACTCCTCCAGGTGGCAGGCTTGTATTCTCTTTTAAACAGATAAAAGTTTTTTTCTTTTTTTTCTTTCTTTTTAATTTTTTTTGTTGTTTGTTTTGTTTTTCCTTAAAATGTGTTCATATTTTCATAATATACAGAAAAAATCAAGCAGTTATTTGGTTTACTTTAAGTCCATTTTAAAAAACTGGCTTTTTCTTTTTTTTGGGAACTAATTCTACCACACACACTCTAAGTGTTGTGTATTTTTTTTTGTTGTTATTTTGTTTGGTTTTTTTTTTAATAGGAAAACCCACGGACATTTATAAACTGTTCTGTCCTTCTTGTAGTTTTCTCAGTCTTTTACTTACAAGGGTGATGAATAGGTATTTTCACAGAGTTTCAGATGGATACATTTCAGTTGGTGTGGGGTTTTTTTCTGTGTGATTTGGCTTTGTTTTGTTTTGTTTTGCTTTTAGGAGTTTTCTTCCAGAGGGTCTGTTAAAGGCTCCATAGGAACTGCCGTCGTGGGCTCGTGTTGTTTCAAACGTTTAATTGTGTTCTTCAGCGCTTGCCTCTTATTGCAGAACCAAACTCTAACTACTTCCCGGTCATAGTTCAGTTTCTCTGCAATCTCTGTCATTTCTTGCCCAGAGGGATGTGTGTTCTTCTCAAAGTGGGCATTCAAGATTTCAAGGGCTTGTGGCGTGAATGAGGTACGCCTCTTGCGCTTTTTGGATGGTTCGCTCCCAATAAACTCGGTTAGGTTCTGCATCCCTGCTCGATGGCGGGCCTCAGCCTCAGCCATCCACCGCTCAAGCACCGGCTTTATCTTCTGGGCACTTTTAGGGGTGATGTCCAGCTTTTCAAACCTGGCAGGATACAAAAGGCCAGGGTTCAGTTTGGCTGTCAGACTGCTAGCTATAGTGTTCTCTTGGGCTTCCTGTGGTAGGAAAAAGTGGCTTCTCAGGATGGTGTGTCTGAGGGAAAATTGAGAAAGAAGAGTCTTACACTGATGCTCTGCCAGGGTGGGACTTCCTGCCTGCCTGACTAATTGACTGGCAGAGGTAATTTACAGTAGATTATGAAAACTGTCAGGTATATCTATACATAGATATAGATATAGAGATATATAGCTAGAGATTTAAGCTAACACAAAATGAGCACTACAACAAAATTCTAAGTACACTAAATAATACAGGTTAAGAATCACATTATTGTATTTCTGAAGATCTTCAAAACCCTTGAGACTAAGTCTAATTACAGGAAATGATATCAAAGGCATTGCTTTTATCATCTTGTCTTTGTGCTTAATCCTTTTGTTATCCCTCCCATCCCATGTTATTCAAACACCACAGCTTTAATAATAAAAACTGGTGGCAAATACTAGCCTCTGAATATCAGGTTTCCTTTCCATTTTTCAGCAATTTTCACTGTTTGTAAGTTAATGCTATATCCCTTTTCTGGGTTGGAAAAAATATTCCCATAGCCACGGAGGTGTTCAGCTGAAACAGCTGGACACTTTGCAATTATCTTGCTGTCCCCACAATGTGCAAAGACAGACTCATGTTTTCCAGATGAAAACCAGCATAACAGTCTACTAATATGCTGTGGCACCAAGCTGAGTTTATTGTGGGATTTCTGCAAACTGTACCAGAACGATATCATTTCCTGCAAATGAGGTCTTCTATATATCATTTTGCCATCAAAAGTCTTTTGCCAAACCAGATTTTACAAGTATTATAAAACATCTGGAAAAGCGGCCACACAAAACTTTAATCCTTTCAAAAACAAGCGGAAGAGCAGAGTTCATGCTTCAAGTCTTATAAGTATTTGTTTCTTTCATTTTTGTCAAGTTTATTGTCTTTTGCTACACATTATAAAAGTCTTAAACCAAGTCCTTTGGTGCCATCCATTTTTGTTTTCCCACTTTGCTCTGTCCACTCTGTATGTTGTGGTATTTAATGCTGCAGAAAGGCAACAATTACTGGATGTCGTTGCTGTGCTCTCCAGCCCAGGTGGTGCTGAAGCACCACCACCACTAATCACAGAGTGCTCTGGAGAGGAGAGGAACTGAATCAATCCCTTTATGCAAAGAAACTTGGTGCTGGAGCTGGCCATTTTTAGTGTCTCCATTCAGCATGTGGAGGCAGCAAAAAATATTCCAGCAGGAGACAAAGCACTTCTCACAAACAAAGAATAAGACAAAGAATAATTTCAGACAATAACACTCCAAAGAATTTGTAAATGGTGCCTGACATCTTAATGTGGTATTGACTGCAAGGTCTCATTCCTTGGTGTCCAGTGATACTTCAGGCTGAAGGATGTATTTTAGAATGTATTGTCTCAAGTAAAAGAAAATGCTGCTATTTGCATGCAGAACATATCAAAGTGGTATATTGCTCATATGACCTGCATAGGCCACCAGGAGATTCTACTTTTCTTTTTGAGTTGATTGTTCAAATTTCTTGCCTTACTGCCCCTTCCATTGACCTGGGACTCATACTGAAACTCCTTTGTTGCATCTGAAAAAAAAGTTAAATCTACTATTTCTGAGGAACACATGCTGCCACTGAAGCAGTTTAACAAAAATGCACAGTCATAGCATGTAATTACACCCTGAAATGGTGTCCATCTGAGGTAGGCAAAGAAAAATAGAAAAACTGTAACCTTGCAAGTATTTGGGACAAGCTCTTGCACCCAATCTCATGTTCTGAGCAACTTGCCCCTCCAAGGAGCCCTCTGTAAACGGTCTCACCATCCCCAGTGCTTTCTCTAAGTGTGAGGTAGATGGAAGAAATGAGAAGACAGCAAAGTAGGCAGAAGTAAAGGAAACCACAATGTGTCCTTTTGAAGTATAGAATGATAAACAGCAACTTAATGCTACAAAAAATTGTCAGTTGCTAAAAACCACCCATTTTAGGCATTCTTCACCAACTGACCACAAAGAAATAATAAAAAAAAAAATACAAAATCAAATTTATTCCTTAGCAACAGGGAGCAATAGTATTCATATCATTGGGATTGTTTGTTAGTGTTGTTACTGCAGGACATGTTTGGTGTAACGACATACAAGACTTGAAACAAATTTCCCAGCAGTAGTATCCTTGTATAGACTGAATAAAGGTTATTTTCTACAGGGAGGTATCTTATAAGAAAAAACAGTAGGGGAGACCATAGAAGTGAGAGTATCCTATGGAGCTTTTTGTATTTAACAACAATCAATGGGTTTTATGGAAAATCATTGAGCAAAATGTGAGCTGCAAGCACACTACCCCATACTGATGTTATTTATAACCTTAGTCTTTAACTGCAGGAAAAGTACACTTCCATTCTGTGGGGAATACATTAAAAGTATAAAGAGCAGATAAAAAGACAGAGCATTTCATGGATCACCAAGAACAAAATCCACTTAAATAAGCTTAGAGTTGGTTTCTTGGCTTTCACTGATGGAGAAGGACTATAAGGCATTGCCCAAGAGGAAAAAGCTGTTACGTAAGTGTGTTTGTTACCTCATGCATAAACATGGGATTACTGTAACACACATACATGCATATAAGGTGTTTGCTTCTACTTTAACTCTGTCAAGACTGTATTATTAATTATTATGATTAGAACAGATTTCTGCTTCTGCTTTGCATGCGTTTGCATGCGTTTGTCTGGTTTTTCTTCAGTAAATATTTGAGTGATAAAAGATGCTGCTGGTTTGCAAGATAGCAGGAAGGCTATTTTTTTCCCTTCTGTGTTGCCTAGGTAAATCATCATTAACATCCTCTATGTGAAGTGCTAACCACAGTAATACAGGTTTTAACTTAGCAGGGATGCAGCCATGAAATATTTGTTCAGTAACCCTATCTGTAGAAAATGGCACAGTATGAAGAGGGTCAGCTGGTGCTTATCCAGCATCAGCAGGATCTCCAACTCATCTGCAGAATTAAGTCTCTATGCCAGGAACACTGTTTCTCACTTGTTTAGAAAAGGAGGAAAAAAAAGAGACCAAAATCTCTCTAAAGATACACAATACGAACAATTCATACGTCAGATAACAACATTATTGGCTAATTTAAATACCAGGTTAAATAATGCACTCTAAAGTTATGAGACTCAAACACAAGCATGCTCCTCACAATAAGCTGGATCATTATTAAGGACAAAGAGGGAAGAGGAGTTCATGATGTAAATTGTTACCTGCAGATGGCAGACTGGCTATAGGCTGGGCCTTCAGTGGCGCTTAGGGCTTGGCCAACTTGAGTCTGTGTCAGGCCAAGGGACAGGCGCCGGATTTTAAAAGCTTTGGCAAATTCTCGTATTTCTTCCAGATTTACCCCATCCACCTCTCCAGTGGCTGTCTGAGGATCTGTTGAGATATTTTTTAATCATGTCAGTTCTTTGCATCCCCTATCAGTGAGATAGGCTTACAGCCATTTTCATTGTGAAGACTTTCAAGTTCAATTTTTTAGTACTGGCCCCTTACTCTTCTTCCCCAAACAGAAACAGACTTGCCTTGTCAGGCGTGTTCAGATTGCTAAGATGCTGACTGGGCTGCAGTTGTCTGCAGGTGGAATATTTTCAAAGATATGCCTCTGTTGAACTCCTGACAAAGGCCAGCTCACCTCAGAGGGAGGATGTGCCTGACTCCCTACTGCCATTTGTGCTTTGCAAAGTCTTCTCTGCATTGAGGATTCATGTTCCCTGTTTTCCCTTTTAATCACATAGTACAATGGTTGGTGTTAATATATCTATTTCCAGTCTCTGGGGAGGGCTATATATGCTTGTATGAGCTGCCTGGATTTTTAACTTGAAATCAAGTCTTTGCCCTTTATCTAAAGTTAATGCCAAATAAGGAGATTCACAATTATTTCTTCCCTTTTATACAATAGTCAACCTAAACTGCCACATGAATGTCCAAAATAACCTAGCAAATGAAAAAGCCTAAAAAAATTCTGCCTTTAAAACCTCCTTAATTTAAAAATTGTCTTTTAAAATACGCCCTTCTGAGAAGCAGCCTTTCAAGCTTTCTATTCTGCCTCCCATCAGGTCAATAATGAAGGAGCAGCAACACTGATTTTGGATGGTAATGTTGCACAGTTTTTTTATTTTTACATTAGCCCCTCAGAAGATAATGCTTACGATGCTGTGAGAATAAATCTGTCCTTCCTCTCTATAGCAGTTTACTGACACAGAAGCCTTTGTCCCTGAAAGGGCACATAATAAAGCATGTCTACCACAGAAAAGCTCCTTTGGAGCTGGATAACTCAGTCAATTTAGGACTTATCAAGGGAAATGACACAACAGCTGGAGAATGGAACTTCCCCCTCCCCCTGCCTCCCTCCCCAAGCTACTGATCCCTGACTAAATGAAAGTGTTTGCCAAGTCAGAGACAGCATGGGACTGGGATGGTAGCAGATTTCAAAGTGTTGTACAATCCTGCATGTAGTGAAGCCATTCTCCCAGTGAGACATCTCTGTTGTTCTTCACCTCATTCCTTAGACTCTGAGGTGAAAAGTTTGCAGTACAATAACCCCTGAATTTCTGTAAATGCAAGCAGTTGTCCAAGGACAGTGCTAGAGTGCATTACCATTCTGAATCCTAGATGAGAATGACTCCTGCTAGTATGGCTCTGTTGAGGTCTTATCAGCATTACAGTAGCAAAGCTTTTATTTTCAGGGGTCTATAAGCCTGATGCAAAATTTCCTTATGATGGAAACATCCCATGAAAAAAATCTTTCTGTCCAATAATAGACAGAGGGGAAAGGTTTTCTGATATATAAATTTACTCTGTTGCTTGAGTGTAAGAACCACAAATGGCAATAATATTTTTAAAATTCTTGTGTATGCAACCAGGGACCACATGAACTATGCATACAAATAAACATGCACATAGGCTGAACCTTGTTTCAATGATACTCCACATTCAGAATCATCTCTGCAGTTCTCACTGCTGTAGTTGTGGTCACCTGCACACCCATGCACTCATTCAGTTCAGAGCTAGGGTGCATACTGTTTGCTTTAGGGGTAAGTGCTGTGACAGTGTCTACTGAAGTTTATAAAGTAATTGCCTTTAGAAGCATGAAATTTCCCTGCTTATGCCACATAGTCTGTGTAGCTCTGAATTTCAGAGACACAGAATGGAGCTCCAGACTTATCTGCCCTTTATGTCGCTGTACTAAATATCATAAATGATACTGGCCTCAAAAATCTCCCTGAGTAAAGTACACTAAGATGGTGGCTTCCTCACCTCTTTCCTTCTGTTACTTTAAGGTCTCTGACTAAGGCTGGACTAAGGCTGTTAGGAATGTAACAAAGGACAATTCAGGTGTTCCCAGAGAACTTTCAAAGTAGTGAACTATGCCACCTGGCACCTGTAATCCTCCCCAGCTCCTGTTAGGAATAAAAAGGGGAGTGAGAAAACTAATTGTAGAGAAAGTAGAGAAAAATTCTGCCAAGTGAACATCATGGAAAGACCATTCCTGCCTGTGGTGATGGATGTGAGAAATATTAGGCTGAACTCTCCTTGAGATGAGAAAAAATCCATGATACCATTCACTAATATGGGAGTAGAATGCAGTATACAGTGGAATATCTGTTGAGAAAAAGGCTTCATTCTTTCACAGAATCTTTGGCAACAAGAAAGTACTAACAGATAGACTGAAACACTTAAAAGTTTTATCTTGAGCTCTAGGGAAAATAGAATTAGTGTGAAATTGGAACCACTTCTATTTTGGGTGTAGATTCAAAGCTCTTTGAAATCCACGGATCTTGTCTTCTGTCACCTCCCTAAAACACAAATAGTGCTATAAAAACCACTCTATTGGCATCATCATTGGTCTGTTTTACTGTGTTGTATTAAAATACCATCAATACCATCATATTTAGACCATGCAGTCTTAGACTGCATGGTCTAAATATGCACATGCATAAACATATTCAAAGAGATTAGGGACAAGTTCAGAATTTTCAGAACAGTTGAACATGCACTTCACACTTTAGGAAGTGCATGTTCACAGTAAATAAGGTGGTTCTTTTTCAATTAAGTGGATATCCCAGGGAAAGCCACCCAGTGCCAACAGGAAAAGAGAATACCAAACCCATTGAGTATTTGGGATCTACAGTAATGGATTTCAAGCTTCCAAGTTTATATTATTGCATGAGAAAACAGTGGCTGCCTATGAAACTACTGGGTGCTGAAGAAAGATCAGAGGATTGTCTGGGACCATTTCAGAGGATATGGGTACATATAACAAAAAGGAAGACAGCTAAAATTCCACCAGCTGTCCTGGTGGATGGTGAAGATAAACAAGCGGTGTGGAAGAAATTAAATCCACAGGCTCTTCTGCATTGAAATCTGTTTTTTTCCTATTGAAGGGAATACTTCTCCCACTTATGAGTTCATCCAGAAATCCTGTGTGAATTTGTTGTTGGGTGAAAATATGCTGTGATTTTAATAGTTAAGGGAAAGAGCTGCTACAGAGAAATCAGTGCACCCTGAAGGAGAAACCAAATTTGTGTTGCACAGAGTTCTGCCATGGGAGGGATTACAGG
Source organism: Phylloscopus trochilus trochilus (assembly GCA_016584745.2). Lineage (NCBI taxonomy): Eukaryota > Metazoa > Chordata > Aves > Passeriformes > Phylloscopidae > Phylloscopus > Phylloscopus trochilus. The sequence continues at coordinate 52,913,303 of WQNJ02000546.1, read as the reverse complement.
GGAATGATTTCCCCAGTCAGACAGAAGGAGAAATAGCTGGCTGAGGAGGTCCAGTGGAAAGCAAATTGGATAAGAAAGGCAGGACAAAACATTGATAATGGAAAATGGAGTGGAGCTCAGGGAAAAAAAAAAAGAATAATAATTTGTTTATGGGAGGCATTTTAATTTCATAGTAACAGATGACAGTAAAATTAATTTGGGAGGAAGAAAGGAACTTCTTGGAGACACAAGTCTCATAGCACAAGGGGAAATCAGTGATTTCCACAAAGAGAACATATGGCAGAAAAGTTAAAGAAATGAGCAGAGGGATGCATTTTGGAAGAGGAAAATGAAATGGAAAAAAGGAAGGAATAAAGATGTAGAATTGAATGAAGAGAAAGAAGACAAAAGAGAATACAAATAGGATTAGGCAATACAAAGAAATCATACAAGGACAGGAAGAGTAGAGATGAATCTTGCAGTCATTGCTTAGACAGAGCTTATTTTAAGATATTTTTTATTTGGAAATAACTATTATGTTTTGTCTCCAAAATAATTAGCACTTGTTGGTTAGGGATGAAAGGGTGATGATGAGAGAAAAGGGAAAAGATATAAAGAAGACAACAACATAAAGGAAAGAAAAGACGGGAAATAATATAAAGAGAAATAAAAAACAAAGAGTAAGGAAACTTTTTTGAAATTAAGAAACATGTTCAGGAAAAAAACCCCCCAAAATAATAGAGAAAATATTACTAGAATGAAAAGTAAAAATAATAAACCCAAGGAACATGGACCACTGCAGTTAATAGAGTTCTTATGACTTTCTCATTGTACTTTATTAATTTTTCTGATGTGAAGAAATGTCTTGTAAAAGAGTTGCTCTCTTTGCAGTCAGTGTGCAGAATCTTCCCTCAAATAATTATTTGCTGAAGTTAGGATGCTCTGTGCAATTTGATTAACTGAAGGGGTGGCTAAATGTGACTAGTTTTACATGAACTTTGCTATATTTAGCAACTATTTCTGGAATATAGCAAATCTCTGCCAAGGTACTCAGCTCCAGGACCTCTGCTAGAGGTCTGGACTTTACAGTTTTGTAAGGAATTAGGAAAATGAAACAATATTCCTACCTCAGGAGGAATAAAGAAATCAAAGATAGGTTCAGGAGGCCACAAGTTGTTTCTTTCTGCCCTCATGCCTAAGGACTTCTCTCAAAAACACTGAACCATTGCCCATCTCATCCCTCTAAAATATTTTAAATGGACACTGGATTTCAACTGTAAGCCTTTCATAGAAAGCTCTGCAGCCAGTGTGGGAGGTGGGATGCTAAGAAGGCCACAGGCTTGACAAAGAGGTGCTCCTGCCCCTCAGGGATCTGCATCTAGAAACTGAACAGATTCTGTAAAGAAGTGAAACAAGGATGACTTTCTGTCTACATCCTCATGTGCAGCCACAGTTTTGTGCAAATGGCTTTTCAACCACGACACAATTTTCAAACTCATGAAGGTTATTTAATACCGTTTGTCCAAACAGTATCACTGGTTTATCACTGCGAAAGAAAACCTATAAAGGATCTCATCTGCTTTTTCATGTTTTATTACACACATGGTTTGATCTTTCCTTACTGAACTGACCATATTTTCTTCTTTCTTGTAGGCTCTTTCCACATTACTAGAAGACAGTAGGTAGCTCTCTTGTGCCCTGCAACACTGTTCCTGATGTGGCAGCTCAAGCAGGCTTAGGCATGTAGTGCTAGCTCCAGATTGTGGTGGCTACATGCTCTCAAAGGTTGTATACTGTACAACCTTTAGAGATAATTGAGATGATTTATTTGCTTCTATCTGTGTAAGATTACTATGTAAATGGCAGAAGTGAGTAGATTATTCTGTTAGTCCTGAATAGTAGAGACTGGATGATGCTGGAAGCATAAACTCAAAACACCCCACAAGTTTTTTTTATTTATGTTTAATGTGGAATTTTTTTCAGGAGATCCCTATCAATAACATTTTCTTTTGGAATGCTCTTAAGATCTGAATTCCAGTGAGTTGACTTACAAGTTGACTTCATCAGTCTGCCTGTATGAAAACTTTCCTATGCCTGTAGCTCTTTTTGATAGGACTGCAGTAAATACAGGAAGACTGACTTGACATTCTTCTTTGTGATCACTTTTCACACTCCTCTGATGGCTGCTGGGGAGTGTGAGAGTAGCATCAGCAGCATCATTTGGATGCAGAGGGGGCAAAAAATTAACCTTGAGTCTGAAGAGAAACATACAATAGAAGAAAAAAAACAACTTGAAGATTATTCAAGAGCAGGGATTAGAGTTTGGAGTGGAGGGAGTGGGCCTGACTGTGTAAAGTAGTACCACCTACTGTGACAGAGGAAAGGAAAAAAGGAAAAAAAGGTGGCACTAGTGATAATATAAAGGAGGACAAAAACTACCTAATAAAAAGGCTGGTAAAAGGGTACAGATATGGTCTGGAGACAGTGGCTGAGTGGGAACTGAAATGGGAAGAGAAGTTGGGTAATTATGGACTGTGAGGAAAGGACTGCAGGGAGAAAACTAGAGGAACAAAAGCATGGAGGCAAAGAAAGAGTGGACTGTGTGGAGAACAGTGTGAAGAATTAATGGAACTAGAATAAGATAAGTAGTGGATGGAGTCAAGCCTGAGAGGATCAAGTAAAAGTTCTATATTCATTAATGTATCTCCCAGTTGTGCTCAGATTGATATTCCTGTGCCTCATACTCCTCTACTCTCAGCCAAATCCGTAAGCACAGCATGCTTATTTTAGAGCAGAACCAACAAGATGATAACGAGCTATCAGCTTTTCCATCCATTCAACACATCTATTTCCAACTACAAACATAAAGATTATCTCACCATATGACTGATTTATGTTACTATTCTGCTTTTGAACAACCTTGAAATTTATCCTTGCAAAAAATGAAGCTAAAAGGACATCCTTAGAGCTGCACAAATTAACGCTCAGAAGCTACAAAACGCTGGAGTTACAGCAGCCCACAACACAGTGTACCATAGTCTTTGTGCCCTGGATTATCAGTTCTTTTTCATGTGCCTTGTTCAGTGCACAGGATGAACTGTCCTTCACTACAGATTAACTGATTGATATATTGCCTTTTTACTTGTTCAGTGTGTGGCCTCAGACCTCTATTAAAGCTCTTCACTGAAGACATCTCTTGAGCTCCTCTGGTTTCTTTAAAATCTTAATTTATTTTCTTGTGTTTCTACAGGATGAGGGTCTTCCCCTTCTCATTCACAGAGAAGTGGACAGATATTAAGGGAAGAAGCATTTTTGGGTACCCAGTCTAGGTCAAGTGGGAAATGAGTTTTTAGACTGTCTGCAAATGGTTCTTGATACAGTTCCACAATGGAAGTTGCACTTAAAATTGCAGCTGTGAGTACCGGGTTCTTCTGTAAATTAAAGTCCAGAGTCTCAAGCTGAATATTGAGGGAGCACTTGTGAAAAATCTCTTTTAAGTGATTTGCCTGACTTGCACTGGAATTACATAGCAGACAGAAGGCTTCATTTCCTCAGTCCTCTATTGCCTTAGGCAAGACCATCCTTCACTCCTCTACAGCTTCCTATGGTATGTAGGAATGTTGTGCAAACTGGGGAACAGATTAGTGAATCAGGTAAACCCTGGGACAACAGCCCATCTGTTGAGTTAGTAATTCTGATACAGCTCTTGGACAATTCCACTGGGTATGCATTGAAAGAAGGATGAGGAAAAAAAGGTCACGATTGCATGATTTTAATCACAACAATATATTATTATGATGAAATACATGTTCTAAGAGGAATTGCATACAGTTGAACAAAAAGCTATTTTTCAAGCATCTCCTAACATTTGATGGATTTATCCTGTAAACTTAAAAGGGATTCTTCCATGTTGCATTTATTTTAAATAATAATGTCCAAAAGATGAGCTATTCTAGACTAGCTATTGAAAAATAACTTCCTCTTCACCAGCTATTTTACTCAATTTGCCCACATGGACTAGAGGTAAATCTTATGTATTTGTAATGTAAAACCTCTTCTTTGTCTTCTTCCTACAAGCATGCCTACATGAGAAAATTTACTATTGACAGAGAAATAGCAGTATATCACTATAATTATATCTGTATCTATATGCAGATATTTTTATTCCAGAACAAAAATATTCCCACTGTGGGTAATATCAGCATTATTTTACCATGATAGCTCTACTAGTAATTTCCCCATGTAAATGATCTCTGAAATAATCTAACCAAGATTTTTCCACATCTTTCCTTGACATTTTCTCCAAGCCCTTCATAAGCTCGCATCAGTCACATATTTTATGTTACCAATATGGCATAAGTTATAGTATTTGTTTACTTAGAATATCTACATGGAGTATCATAGAATAAGATCATCCAAAGCACTTGGATTTTTGCAGATGTGCAAAAACTGTTAGTGCTTCTTATATATACTGTCAGCCTGTGGTTTTTGCTATGTAAAGACCAAGATAATGCTGATAGGGTAATAGCAAAGACTCTGAACTCTGCGATCTGGCAGTAAGTGCTGTTCAGGTCAGCTGTTATAATCCTAACACTGGAACTCAGTTATTTCACTGCAGTGTGTTTCTCCCTTCTCCCCAACATGTTCCAGTCCATTCTTGTTTAAATGCTATAAGCCTTTTCTAGCAAGAAAAGTCTCTCACTCTAGATTTGTGTAGTATTAGGGTTTGTAAAATGGTTTGCTATATCAATCAAACAAACAAACAACAAGCAGCTTAACCAAAACTAGGAGTACCTGTTTGCCCACCACATTCTGATAAATGTAATTCATTATATTGACTGATTCAAAAGCTTCTAACTTCCAAAAAAACCCCATAAACTACATTTCAGTTCTAACAGGATTAATTGCCCTCATGAGTCAGTTAATGGCTGCTACCATTTTTATGACCATTTCCAGCGTTGATTAAATTTCTCAAGGCATGTTTACCTTAAGCCCCATCCATGATAGCACTTAGTAATTCTCACTGGCCACCTATTTAGCAATACACAATCTACTATATTAAAAAAAAAAGAGGGGTGGGGAAAGCAGATTGGAAAAACTCAGCAGCAAGGAGAACAAACTGAAGGGACAGTTAAGGAGAACCAGGGAGCAATACTTACTGCTGACTAACTGGCCAACACTCAAAGCTGAAGAGGAGGAGGATGAGGAGGAAGAAGAGGAAGCCTGACGCACTGGGCTTTGAGCCATAGATGCTTGACTGTGAGCCAAATGCAGGAGACTGGATTGTGAGGCTGCTTGTCCCACTTGCGTCTGGGAGGGCTGATGGAGCTATATGTTAAAATGTAAAAATAGGTATTTAGAAAGTGAAGTAGTAACAGGAAACTTGCAATGCACCATCTCACCCATCTACTTCTGGGGAACAAATCACATAGGAGCATTAAACATCATGGGCTTTGTTCAGATGATAGTGTTAGAGCAGAAGCAGTCCAAGCTCTTTCAAATATTTTCTTTCCAGTTTTACTCAGTTTAACTGGATAGTTAATCTAATTAGAAGGTAAATACTTCTTTTGGAACAGGTGATAAGAGATCTATGACAATTACAGCAGGATTCTGATTTATTAAATACATATCCTTACCTGTTTTCTGACTCATGAAATCAGATTTTTATTCCCTACATGGATTCTCATAGAAATCAGGATTGTTTCACAGAGGTCCTTTCATATTGCAGGACCAGGGTCAAGAAGAGTGAGAATGGGGAAAAGGACAGAAATCAAGTCCAAATTGCTTTCCTACAGGAATCAATGATTTGTTTTATGACATCAGACCTGGTAAACAAACAAAAATCATGGAAATCGATAAGTTGTCTTTGACTGAAACACACATGGAAACTTCTGAGCCCTATTCACATCAAGATTGTATCCAGTAAGACATACCTAAAATGTCTAAGGGGTATGGTAGATGCAAATGATACACTGTGATACATGAATGGACTTCCTAATTTTTTTAAAAACATATTACAAGAGTGTAGCCTTTGTTTGTTTACTAGGGGAATGGAAAGAACCATCAATCCATTCTGCCTATAATATGCTTTCTTGTGGGGTTGAAATCTAAGAACGTCCTCTGGTACTGATTTTCACATAAAACTCTCAGAAAATTCGAAGGGCAGTCTCTCTACATGAAATCACACAGTGGACTTTACAGTTTTGAATTGGATTCTAGTAGTCCAGTACAGTCTTTTCAGAGCATAAGAATACAGTAATACAGGTCTGATACACTCTGGTGACTGCTGCTTATTATACCTTTATTTTATGTTCATTCTTGATATTGATCAAAAAAGATCGTAAAAATATTCTAATGAAGGCTTCACTTCACTGCAGCTGTTATCTGCCTTTTCTACAAGGGAAAAGATAAAGGTCTATTTGGCCTTCACATCAGTAATTAAAATATATTTCTTGAATGCTAAGGAGTATGAGGTTTTCTCCTTTGATATCTAACTGAAAAAAAGACTTTAGAAAAGGAGCTACATTCGATAGCAGCACAAATTATGTGTTATCCTCCTAGCACACAGAAATGTCTGATGCTAAGTAGACAACAAAATGGTATAAAACTATAGATAAAGGTATCTTTCACATTCAAGATTACACTTTCTGTGGAATATATATGAGCTATTTTAATTATGATATTCCTGTTAGAGTCTGTTAATAACAGAAAAAACTTCCGCTTCTTTTTCTACCTTCTACATGGATTAATATAACAGAAAATAATGGAAGAAACTTTGATTTAACCTTTAATAATAATGATAATTATTTATCTGGCCAGTTTTAGTGTATTCTAACTTCCTTGTGAATTAATAAAAAACCATTTTTTATATCTAGGATTTTTTTATCAAGTTTATTTCAAAAAATATAACTGGCACTTTTTCAAGGAGATAACAGTTGAGAAGCTGATTAAAAGGCTTCCAGTTTTCAGACTCATGCAAGGAGTGAGCATCTTTTAAAAAATTCACCGGTGGCTGGATTTTACCTACAGAGAATTCCCAACCCAGAATGCCTACTTTTATAATGTCTTTTCTTAGGGAAACATCCCACTGTAAGGGTTGGCCTCTTCTGAAGACTGCAGAAGTGCCCATGCATGCCCGCCCATGCATTATATCCACATCACATCCAGACTGCAGCTTTATGAAACAGGCAGGTGTCTGGGGTCTGGGTCTGTTGTCTGAGGGAATCTCTGTCAAAACTAAAGATTTCAGCCCAGGCAAGGGAAGATAAATACTGTATTTAGATGAGTTAGATGCTTTCACACTATGTGGAACAGTCTAAGAGATGTTAGTGCTTATTTGTGAGGATGGAGGAACAAATGCAGCAGCTATCTTTAAAGAGAAATATCTGAAAAATTACAGTCCAGTCAACTGAACTTCAACCGTGGAAAAGTACTGAAGAAAATAATCAAACAATTTGTAAGCACCCACAAGAAAACAAGGTAGCAACAGACAACATGGATTGTTAGAAACAAACTGTGTCAAAACAATCTGATCTCCTTCTAAGACAGGGTAATTGGCCTTGTGGACAGGGAAAAAGCAGTAGTTGGTTTGACTTTACAAGTGTCTTGTCACTCCCTCATGTGACTTTCTTCATAACCTAAGGAAGCATAGTTTAGGCGAAATTGCTGCGGAATGAATGCCAAAATATTTGGAAAGCAAAACTGAGGATGAAGTATCTGTGGAAACAGAAGTGTGCATGCATGGTATTTCACAGAAGTCTGTCCTCATTCTGCACTACTCAATATTTTCTTAATGACTTGGATGATGGAGCACACCCTCTGCTTCACAGACATGATGGTTAAGCTGTAAATGTCCTGCTTAAAAAACAATGATAGTTATCTATGGCATGAAATTGCATTAAAACACTCTCTTTTCATCCACTATGATTTCCACTCCAGAAATAGCCTTAAGGAGAGACAATGATTAGATTATGAATTAGTTTATAGATAACAGAATCAATGTGAACTTGTAATAGCTGATTTTTTCAAATTTTGGAAGTGTATATCTGATATGAATTATATTCATGACTTGTGCGTTTTCCATCCAAAGACAGAAGGAGGCAGAGAAATTACAACAACTGTTGCTGTAAGTGCCATTCTGTGTAGGTGGATATAGTAGAAATGCCAGAGTGATGACTGTATGCAACAGTGATCAGTATCTGGCAGGAATATGTGTATGCACACCACAGCTAGAGTGATGACGTGAATACCAGAAGTGAAAAGTGCATCATAATACTTCATAAAAATAAACTGAAAACTGCAAAGGGCCTTATTTGTATTTCTTTTATATGAGCTTTACATGTTGCTGTCAACAGTGAAGGTAGTATTGACTGAAAAATGCAGAGGTAAAAAATTAACTAGGTCTTGTAAGACTGAATTTTGTTCTTAAATTACGTATGTAGGGTATTCCTATGCCTGGGATGGCTGACTGGAGTTCTGTGCTAAAGGCCTTATGAGATCAGGGATGTTCTCTGCATCCAGAGAGCTGCATGTAAGTGATAGAGTAACAAGGTATTTAGCATAAAATAAGGACAGAGAAAGAAGCTAAGTGGAAATCTAGAAAACTTTTGACAGAATATTACCCTGTATCATAACAGAGCTGCTACTTGGTTTTACAGAGAGTCTGGACAAACAGCAAGGGCAAAATATGGACTTAATGGAAAGGAGAAGAAAATAATGAGCTTAAATTGTGGTAAGGGAAGCTAGGGTCAGGCATCAGGAAGACCTTCTGAATGCTAAGGAGAGGGGCCTAGGTTGCCTAGGGATGTCAGGGAACCTCCATCACTGAAGATTTTTAAGAACAAGCTAGACAAACATCTGTCAAGAATGATATAGGGACAGCTGATCCTGCCTAGGGGGAGGAGACGGACTACATGACCTCTTCAGGTCCTTTCCAGTCCTATTTTTCTATGATTCAGTGAAAAGGAAATCAGAGAGATGAGGAAACACACCAAATTAGAGAAGACAGGGGTGAAAAAGACAAGTATAACAAAAAAGGCAGAAGAGATGAAACTAAGAGGAGTGATACAAAGAGCAAGAAATACATCTTAGGCAATCCCCTTTATGTTATAAATAAAGATTTTCAAATTTTTCTGATGTTAGCTAATTCATCCTGGGAAATATGGACATTAGCTCTAGTAAAGACTGAAGTCCATGGAAGGTCTGAAAAATAAATATCTTGATATAAAAAGACATTCATAAACACTTTGAAATTCCATAATAATGCCTTACAGTAGTAGTAGCTTAAGTGTTTCATGCTTCTATTTTTCTTGCAAAAGGAGTCCTCTGCTCTGTATACATTTCCTAAAATGTTTCCTAAAATGCATTTGATTTTGAGAAAGAGTAATGGCATGCTGAGGACACTGCATGATTCAAGAGCACCATGGCTTGAAATCTTGAAAACAGATGAAGTCTGTTTTCAAGCCTGCATGAGCAGGCATGGGCTCATGAAGCAGGGCTTCAAAGATGTTTCCTTAAATTTTCTAGCAAATGGAAAGAACAAGTTAATACACATGTCCCCATCCTTCATGCCAAATCCCTTTCACAGTCAACTGTGACAGAGCATTTCCCAAATACTGTACTCCATCACCCTAATTTAGGTTACTCAAATAAATTCAAGTAACTGCATATATGAACCTGAATATGAAAGGTATTTGATACTTAATAAGCATCCTCTATCTCAGTAGTGTACAATATAGTATAGTACATATCATGTAAAATGTATCTGTACACACTGCTTGGACTGACAGAATAGCTGCTTTTGGAAACTAATATAGAAAAGGTCCTTAGGTTCACACTGGCTGTGTACACACTCCACCCAAAATGAAGACTGTGCTGTGGACAACTGGGGGCAAAACTTTGACAGCCTTTCTATTGAATCACAACTACTTTCAAAGCACACTGTAATTGAAGGTATTTCAACTTGCTAAATGAGGCTGGGAATATAGCTGGACTTCTGTAGAAGATTTAATTTTACATGCAAATCAGGTGCATAAGTAATTTTTTTACCCCTATCAGGAAGGATATAATGTCAATATAACAACAATACTATTGACAATACGTTATTCACTATTTATAAACTATTTATCACTTAATAATGTTAATTAATAATGTAAATATTACAATAGTATTATAGTAACAGTTTTAAATGTGTAAGAACATAATTCAAAGGTAACCTTCATATTCCTACAGTGAACAGCATTTTATGCTTTCTGTGCCTCAGCAGCTTAGAATGACAGGTAATGTAGTCACATCTTCCTATTCCCAATGGTTTGGGGAAGTTCTATTGACTGTTTTTGAGATATCCTTCTCCTACAAGTGCTGATGCCACAAAGAAAACTGGCCAGGAAAAGATGGAAGTTACAAGTCAAGTGTCATGCTGTGGCATGGAAAGTCTGATGTAGTCCCTTTTAGTAGTAAATAGTCTAGTAATCTCGATTTTCAAAATTGTAGTAATTTATCCATAGATGAAATGGAATTATGCAATGATGATGGTAAAGGAAAAGAGAAAGAAGTGAGAAAAATTGTCACCCTCATCATTGAAAGTCATATAAAAAGCAAAAGAAATACAAAGTCAGATTGAGACAACACAGTTTAGTGACTATATTAAAACAGAGAAAGAAGAGTGCATTTCTCGTAAAATAAGACAGCATCAAAGCTATAGGAGCATTGCAGAGAGGAAATGATTGAGAGCTTGTAAGATTTTAATGGGAGAGAATAACAACAGATTGCATGGAGTTGTGATAACAAGATGGTAGGCTGTTTGTGGCAGGTTGAGACTGCAGAAAGAGAACATCTAACATGAAATTTGGCAAGCAGGTGTACAAGAAACACCACAGACCCATCTGAGAGGTGTCTGTGTCTTTTCAACAGTTAATCTGGAGCGTGATAGCCAATGACAACAAAGACGGGAAACTGAAAATGTAGGAAAATGCTGCCTAGTAGCTCATTTTACTGTCAGAATTGGCAGAAGCCAAAGCTGGTTGTGCTCTAAGACACAATGAAGTATGAAAAATTCTGTCAGGTCCATCTATAAATTCTTGTAGGTAAAACAAGACTGAGGACAACTGGGACTGCAGTCCTAATTTAATGAATCTAGTATGTGGAAAGAAAGAACCCAGAAAAAGTGAGATAGGAACCTGCATTATGTGGCACACCAGAGAACAATAGAATGTCCAGAGGTTGCTTCTGTATGGGCAAGAAAATAGTTATGAAAACACCAATTATTAGGAAAGGATGAATTTGCTGTAAAAACTTGTTTGCATTGTCATTTATTATTAGATTTGAAAATTTTGTTTCAAGGTGTTCTTTCATAACACTAGCAACACAACCTTAAGACCAGCACAGCTGAACTTGAACCCTGAACTTCAGTCTTATAAAATTTAGGAAAGTATTCCCCTTGCTTAACTTAGTCTTAGAGGAGTTGTAAGCTAGTTTACTGTATTTCCTGTACAGATATAGGCAAGGAGACATATGCATGTCCAGTGGAAAACTCAAGATGTCAAAATAGAACAATTTTTGGATAGGTTGAATGTCTAATAGATATCTTAATATATTGTTTCCATTGACATGAGAGAGGGCTAGGGTAGCTATTTTAGGGCTTTCAATTAATTCTTAAGTGAGCGAAATTGAGAAGAATCCAACTGCTAACGATCACTGGGGTTCAAATACATTTTTGTTTATTAATTTCCTAAACAGCTCTATTCTCAAAAACAATGTGCCTTTAGCCATGCAATCTACATTTTGACAAAATTCTTCTTGAGAGGCATGGAGGAAGCGCAGAAGTTACATGATAGTCTTCTATTATGGGATATAAAGAGCTTATAAAGCAAGAAACATAAAATTAGAGAATGATTTTAGTATTTCTTCTTCAAGAAAGTAGACTACAAGTAGACAACAAAGGATTTATACCAAATTTTTGAATGATTTTAGCAACCATCAAGGAAATATGGTGAATAATGTTAAAGTGGAATCTGCGGGAAGAGCACATGGATTTCTTCAGTTAATACAAAATACCATAAAAAACTTAAAAATCCCGTTTAAAGCATGCCAGGGGAGCATTTTGACAGGTAGTGGATCAGTGCAAAGTGATTTACATTGAAAGGAACAATTTTAAGCGACACACATGATAATAATCAGGGAAGCAAAGATATATTATGGTGGATACATCTGCTTATTAAGTAAAACTGTTCCATGAACAGAGATAAAAAAAAGCTGGATGTTAGGCTGTACTGAGATAGTGGAAGAAACTAATGCTGAAAATAATATCATGTTATGTAAAACAGAGATGTATCCTCCCTGTGACCATGGCATTCGGTTCTGATAAAAAAAAAATCTTGAAGAGATTAGCGTAGAAATGGCTGGGAGATGAACAGCAAAAATTAATAAAGACAAAGAAGAACTTGGTTATGAGCAGAGATTAAAAAGGATAGAGAATAAAACAGGAGTGCAAACAGCTGCCTGCTTTAGAAATCCATTGCAATTCCTAGGAGAATTCTTGGTGTGTGCACAGATGCGCCTTAGATTAGCAAAATCTTGGAAAATAGTAAAATACCTGAAGTTTTATCTACTTGGTGTAATTTGAAGAGGAACAATCTCTACTGTGGGTAGTTTAAAGAATACAAATCAAACCCATCTATTTATAATAGATTAAATACAGGAAGAGCAGGACTATATCAAACTTGCTTGTGTACATTGAAAAGCAACTTATTTACAATACAGAAAAACGAACACTGCTTTACACTGCATGTAAGTATTCTATGAACTTATTTCCATTAGGAGACATAGAGGTTTTAATCTGTCAAGTCTGAAAAAGTTGTATGAATAAATAACGCATATAGTCTACCTAAGTAAGGCTGACTAACAACAATATCTGAGGCATTTAAGTCTTCAGTCATCAGGGAAAAGTAAGCACTAGCATGCATTACTTAGCAACTGGAACAGTTTACAAATGTTCAATTATTGTGACTCAGCTAACAAAACAAGCAGCAGCTCACTATCATTGCTTTTCTTCTCCTGCAGTACTTCGTTTCCAAGGAAGTGACAAGTTGAAAGTTAAACTGGGATTATCTGTAACTGGAACATTTTTTTACTACATTATTTATTTCCTGCATTTATTTCTTCAAGACATGCTAAAAACTTTCCCAAAACTTGTGTTGTAATCTTTCCCCCAGTGAAGCTTCTTTCATCAAGTTAGAAGACACCAAATGCTGTGACACCATTTTCAAATACATTTGGAATTCCTGCTGAGCCCTCTGATTTGAAGCACTCACACAGTTCTTTTGAAAAAGATATTTTAAACCCTATGACTTAATATGCTATCATTAGCCAAATACTACAGTTAGTCTAAGTCTATAGACTATGGGCAATAAAATGAATCCAGTATCTCCTTAAACTTTGAGCAAATCTATTCACTTTCCCAATGATACAACAGTTTGTACAGTTGTACTAGCTCAATTTCTTTTCACTGTCCATCAGCATTATTCCTTCAGGAATCTAGCTCTCATACATCTTTTGTGCTCCCACTGATATTCATGGCAACATTTTCTCTGAATTCTTTCAGTAAAACCAGAAGAGCCAGTAGAGGGAGCACAAATACATACAAATAGTTTTCTGTGGCTCCCATACAAATGATAACCTGTACTATTTTTTTATATAGTATTTACACTACATTTTTTCCCCTCCCTGATCAAAAATACTGTCTTGATTAAACTTCAGGAAAGGCTGATTCAAGGCAAGGAGACTGTGTTGTTTGGTGGCCCTTCTTGCAACCTCTGGCACTTTAGGACTCCATGAAAGAGAGGCAGAGGCTGAACCCTGTGAAAATAGTATTGGCAAAAAAATGTTTGCTACTTCCATAGCACTGCTGACCAGACCAGCTTGACGGGAAGCATCTTTGTCTCTTGGACATACCCAATTCTCTGCAGACTGATATTTCTGCCAGCTGATCCCTGGCCACGAGCACACAGGTTGGGTGAACAAGTACAGTACAGCATGGTGGGGCTAAACAGTGCTTTCTACCTTGCACTCCTGCTCATTCAGCAAGCTGCAGCTTTCAGAGTTTGCTCCTCTATGTGAGCCCAGTGCCACGAGCTGTGCAGAAAATGTTACACCTCTGTGCCCCTCCGGCCCACTGACACACGTTGCTTGGAAGATGTTGCTTTGATGCAGGATTCAGAAGGTGAATTACTCTGCATGTGAGAATGTCTCAGGCAGTAATACAGGTCCTTTATCTTCCTATTTATGTCTAAATTTCATGAGCTTCAAATGGGATCTCAGGATTGCTATGATTTTTGAGTGCTTCCCCCACAATGGAGGGAAAGATCTAACCCCTGCAGGGTTCTCTGGCTCAAAACCACTCCGCATCCCACACACCCCCAGGAAACCAAATGTGAACTGTTGAGTTTCATATGTCATTGTCAGGCTTTCTTGTGATGGAGAGCATGGAGCCTGCCCTCAGATCCATTCAGCTTTGTTTGAAACTGTGTATATGCAACCATTGCAAAAGCATTTGCCAGTAGTGCAAGTACACTCCCATTAAAGAAAACAGAGTTAGATAAATGACAAGTGCTTTGGAAAATGCCCATGCTAGACACTACAGAGGAAAGGATGAGAAAAAAAATCAGGTAACCAATGGGATGTGAAATGTTTTCAGAACGAACAAAAAGGTGATGTTAGAGATCCATTGGTTCTCTACTTCTAAATTTGGGGAAAAAAAAAAAAAAAAGATAAAATCATCAGTTTGGAGTTTAGGTGGCCTGGGATACTCAGCAGCATACAAGAAGCTGCTCCCTGTGCCTGGAGGCGTCAGCAGGAATAGCAAACAAGCACTACCAGCAGTAGGAATGATAAGCTGAGTATTTTAGTGAGGGACATTTTTGTAAGTACCCCTTGGTAATCATATTTGATGTATTTGCTGTCCTCAGTTACCCCTTTTTCAGAGAAAAGACATGGGAATACAATTCCTTGCTCTACAGGCATAGATAAATCTAATGGATTTGACTCAAGTGCTATAAGAAAAGCTATAGAAGTGTTTTTGGACCTCAGTATGGTTATTGGATCCATCCTTAAGTCTGTCAACTACCTGCAACCTTACACTGAATAATAATTTCCACAGAATACTATGCAATTATACACAATTATATCTGATTTTCCAGTGAGGAAAAAATCTAATAATAATTTATGTTTTTCCTTGTTTTCCCTGCATGTTCCAAATAATTTCAAGCCTCTGTCTACTAGGTGACCACTAAGTAAGGAACTGAACTTTTTAGGCCAGATGGATCTCCTCTGGCTCATATTCCTATCGCATTTTCACTGCAGAAAACATCTCAGCTGGTCCTACACTGACCTTGAAAAGAAAAAGAATAAATAGATAATCCTTGAATGTAATAAAAAAAATAAAATATGACATTATTAATTACTACATATATAGTATGCAGTAATACACTATGCAGGACAGAATCAATTTTTGTTACTAAAAATGGTGAAGGAGTGGGGGTTTTTAGAGAGGCCATGAGTGTCCGTGAGGAGCAGAAGGTTTCTGTGTGTCTGTTTGGATAATCATTCAGGCTACAGACAATTTACCTGCTGGCCTGGTTTGAGCGGCGATAGTGTTATTCCCTGGGTATTGATCACTGGCAGTATCTGGTTGCCGATGACAGTGGCGATGATCTGACCCTGGGCATTGGTCAATAACTGTGGAGTTATCGGCTGCACCTGAAGTCCCTGAGCTCCACCTGCCGCCTGGCTGGACGGGACTGGATTAGGCATCAGTGGGATTGTTCCAATAATCTGGAAGAAACAACACAGGGAGAATGCATGCATGCCACATATACTTGCCACACGTAATTCCTTATATTCTGCATGTTGAATCAAGCTTAGGTGATAAAAGCACAGAGAGACTGGTAAGACAGGCTGAGGGTGGGAAACAGTCATTCCTTTACTGGGCTGATGCGGACTTTCAAATTCATTTGTCACGTCCCATATCACCTGTACTGTTACTAGTAAACTATTGTTTCTAGTAAACTATTGTTTCTAGTAAACTAAGTTGTAGTAATATTTTTTGCTAATAATGTACAATTTACCACTGTCCACTTTCATCTGCAGCAAAAACTGCTGTGGCTTAAGAGTGTATGAAACAAGTGCTGGGCCACACTCTGGGTCCTGGATCATGGTTTGTTTCCACTGTTCGTTTAACACAGAGTGAAATAGATAGAAGTATCAGTCTTTTTGTCTTGCTTTCTACATCATCCATATAATGTTGCTAATGGGGCTTATGTAATTTTCCTTGATTTTCTGGTAGTCTATATGGTCACCTGTTACTCCCATGTGGTCTCAGGAAGATGCAAAGGGATACTGCTATCTTTCAGGGCATGCCTTATTAAGATACATTCATAAATATGCAGCTGGTTTTGGATGACAACTATGAAGTACAACACAACAGGAGGGTTGATGTCAGATAAAATATATTAGCTAACATTTCTGGGGCAAGCAGTTGCAGAAAGAGACACTTGTGACATGTCAGACTTGAGAATACAGTGATTTCCTAAAATGTGAATGTGCCTGTAAAACTAATATTAGGATGAGATGTCAAACAGATGTCGAAAGAAAGCTTGCCAGTCAATAAGCTGCTAGGCTGGAGAAAGTTATGCTGTTGCAAGATTCTTTTTACAAGTATTAGAGAATCTGGAATAAACTTCTGATGAAACTTGGGCCTAAACCCAAACTTCCTTTTTTTTTTCCTTCAAACAGCAACAAATGAAGCTGGAGTCAAAGAATTGTTGCAACAGGAAAAAAATAAAATAAAAAAAGCATAGCACATCTCTGTTTCCTTCACCTTCTCTATCATAGCCTCCCTGAAAACATCTACCCCACTACAAGACTACCAGTTTGCCCTTTCCAAAAACCTTGCCTCTTTCTCTTTATCCTCAGCAATCATCCCACTGTGTTGTCCATTTTGACTCCCACTAGTATGACCCCAATTGTCCTGTGTACCTGACCACACATTGACCTACTGGGCTGCTGAGAAGGAGGGTAGATTATGATCTTTATTTTCCATCTTTTTCCTCAGTGGAGATAGAAACAGAGTAGTTTTCCACCATCTGTCTGCTAGTTCTCATTCTATTTGGGAGCTCAGTCATCTTTTTAGATTTCTTTGTTTCTGACAAATTTTATAGAAATTAATCACCTGATACAAAGCCATTAAGTAGGTATTGAGAGCTGAATGGATGGAAAAAGAAAGAACACAGTATGACACAGAGTAGTTTCCTCATAAGAATAGGCTGAAGTGTTCCTAATGAAAATCAAAAGCAAGTTTGTTCCCCCAAAAATATATAACACAAAACATATAATATTCCTACTGATTTCAACAATTAATTTGCATCAATGGAACCCATCCAATACAGGGTAAAATTAGCTCTAAAATAACTGTTTAGTGAAAGCATCAGTTAGCTTTTTGGGCAGACTACTAAGTTGCTTTGTGTGAGTGCAAAAGCAGAACAACTTGAATCTCTTGCTACAGATATAAAATGAATATAGGTGTGAAATGCATGGTGAAGAGTAATAGAGATATGTGGAGACCTCTGCCTACTGAAATCACCATAAGCGACATAAAACAACTCCAAAATATCCATTCTTAAAAAGCATCATGCAAAGATATCCAAGTAATTCAGGCATAGCTGGAGGGGCAGGTGGCTCTTATCACCCTCTCCCATTATTAGGCTAAGATATGACTCCATTGAGTGACAGGGTATGAGTATCTGCTCCTTCAGCAGTCACACCCAGTGATGTGCCTCTAGGTAGGCTCAACCATGAAGTACTGGGTGACAACCTAAAATGACTCCTGGAGCAAGAGGGGTGCACTTTGTTTGCTATGGCAGCTCAGGTAACAAGTTGTGGGTGTTGAAGTCATCATCAGTTTACCAAACTTGCCCAGTTAGAAGGCTTTAGCATGGGAAGACCAGAGAACCATAAAGTAAAGCAGGACAGTTCTCCTGTGGGAGAACCTGATAAAATGGCAAGCCCAGATACTAAGCTGTATTATAAGAGCTGTGTATATCAAGTCTGTTCAAAAGGCTGTAAAGATACAATTTAATTCTTAATGCATTGCTAAAGGTGGACAGATCAATAAAGATTATTATCCCCATTTTAGGGAGCATGAAAGGGAAGCACGGTGAAGCATATTCAGAGTTAGCCTTCAAAGCTGAAATTTCCTGAGAATTTCTCTTTGCAGATCACAATGTTTCTATTTTATTTAAGGTGTCCCTAGCTGAATGGCAACTGCTCTTCTGTTCCTGTGAGAAGATGGCTGTTCACCGAGGAGAGAGGCATTTATTTACATCATTATCAGATTTCAAATTGTTTTCTAATATCAGACTTCCAGCATGAAATGAAATTGGGAGATATTTATGTGTTCCACATAAATATCTCCCAGTTTCTGTGACCTAACATATTTATGGGTAACAAATATATTCATTCACTTTTAATGTAATCTCACCAAACACAAGAAATAATCCTTCTTAATTTTATCAGCAGAGACATATCAGAGGCCTCCCCTTCCTTTGCCATGTCTGTAAAGGATGCAACCTTGGACTGTCATTGCTCCAATGTAACTTTAACTATCAAGGTCCTAATCCCAGCAAAGAAAAAAATGCTGTGTTGGTGTTATCAGTAATAGAAATGTTTGCATTCACATTTAAAATGCATTTCTTGGACTACAGTTGGACATTTCATAGAATGACAATGCTGAAGTGGACAGTTTGTAAGGTCAGAAGCAGAAGGCTATCTATATGTATTAATGTGTGTCACACACCATACTGTACATGGCATGCTGTACATGCACACAGACAGAAATGGAGCAGGAAAAACACAGATGGGAGTGTTCTAGGAGGGCAAATGAGCAAACACCCTCAGGGGTGTTACCCTAGGACCCAAGGGTAAATCTTAATGGGAAACAGAAACTTACTGAGGTTTCAGAAGATTTTATTTCCTTTTTTACCAAAATAAAGTCTTGTCTGGTCAAGAAATAGATATCCACTTGTCTCTACTTAAACAACAGGGCTACTCATTATTGCATGGAGCTTTGAGATGGCTAAAATTGGATTCAGGTTTCCCATTTCAAGTTCCCTCTTGTCCAAGTCCCCTCTCCTAAATATCCTAATTGCTCACTGATTCACACATAAGAAATACTACAACTGGATCCCTTCGTTAAACCTTTTGGGACTGATGTGATGGTGAACCAGATCCCTTTTCCTTCTAATTTTGATATGAAATTTTACCCTGGGCCTTGCTAATCTGTCCTCTTAAATTATCGTAAAAGTTGAAGACAATTTATGGGTTTGATACATTTGAATTTTGTCAAGAAATTAAACAAGGCCATGCCACAGGCTTGAGGCACTGGCGTGCCACAGTACAGACTATTTAATTGCCCGTGATTTCCCGAGTCAGGAGGCATTGCTCCTTTCTAGGAAATGCTGCTACTTCAGATTATTCAAAGATGGTTCAGGAACAACATGTGACAGGGACTCATCCCACAAGATAAGTACGGAGTCTCACAGAATGATTTAAGTTGGAAAGGGCCTCTTAAAGACCATCTAGTTCAACTCCCCAGCCATGGGCAGTGATGTATTTCTTAAAGCCCCATCCAACCTGGCCTTGAACGCTTGCACAGTGAGACATCCACAGTGCTTATGTCTTCTCTGAGACAAAGCAGAATAGGCTTCTTACTGTCAGCGCTTGGACTCAAATTTGTAAACAATCCTGCTTGTCAAAGATGTTCTTGAAGAAAAAAACCCCTACATCCCTAAAAGTTCTCATGCTACAAAATGATAATTTTAAAAGTTTGGAGAGCTTTTAGTATGTCTTTTATGATTCCTTTTATACATCATACAACTGAAAGCAAGCACTGTTCGCAAAGGAGCAGCAAAACAGATGTCATATGCAAAACAGCAATCAGACAATTTTGAAAGCCCAAGGGTTAATTCAAGGGATCCCCTTGTCAATGTTTCTCTAAGGGAGTCAGGCACAGTAATCTGCATAGAACTGTTGATTAAAATAAATTACACCAGGTTGTATCTTTCTGAGGTTCAGGTTCCTCATATAGGTACAAAATGCAGTGCAGGTGGAAACTGTACCAAGATATTCAATATAAATTCAGGCTTCAACTTTTTTATAGAGACAGGGTTTTTGTCCTCTTCTACTAATCACAAAGACTGCATTCTGGTCCTCTTCAAGTAACAGGGTATTGCCAGAATCCTTGGTGGAGTCAGATTATCACTTCAAGTATTCAGTGTGTTTCTTTCCTTTTTGTTCATGGATTAATAGATACATCAATTGCATCAAGCTGCTTAGAGAGCAGTTTTTACAAAAACTAATTTAGTATTTTTCTTCTTCTCAATATTAACTAAATTTTAAAAGGCAATTGTTTGTTTCTAACCTGAAAAGAAATTCAGAGTGATTTTTAACAGCATCTGAATATTTTCTACTGATTAATCTAGCGTGATTTTAGCACCCTAGAATTTCAAGATATCTAACATCAGATCTCTCAGATCTTACAACTTGAACCTACCACTGCCAAGATGACTTCTGCAATAAAATTGTAAGGCTTGGCTTGCACATGAAATTAATTTGTCAACCTACACCTTCATACCAGGTGTGGGCCCAGTGGTCTTTGCCTATATAGTCCTGCAAACTGCAAATTAATCTGCAAGGAAAGAATAGCACACAATTAAATTGAAGGTAAAATCCCAAGTAATGGAGCTGACCACAGAGGGGAAAAACCGCAAATCCTCAGTATATCAATAATTTCTGTGAATATTACCCCCAAAGGCAGGATAATGTCTTAACACTGATTAACTGAAATTTAGTCAGTATTGTACCTTTAAACAGATTTCAGGCTTGCTCAGTAAAGGTTTCTTCTTAAAAATTAAATAGAAACGTATGATGTCCTAAAAATCTGATCCTTTGAACAAACAATTCTTAAGAAAGAATAACATTTAAAAAATATCCATTCTTATCCTTCCTTCATATTTAATTGCCTTTGTGGTTTACTTTGTTGTAACACACAGCCTGGAACCATGAACAGAAGCTGAGTGATTGCTCATAACTTCTGGGGATAAACATCTAATTGCAGCACTGCAGATACAAAACCAGACTTTGCATAACTCTGTGACAGACTAATAGATGATTTCCCAGTAGTGAGTCTTTCCTTGTGGTTCCTGATAAATCCATTGTGCCTTGACATTAGGTGAAGGTATCATGATACTCTAAAATGAAGCATAAAACCGTTTTTTTATGAAGTTTGTCTCCTCCTCCTCTCATCAGAAACAGGGATGGTGCCCTGCTTCATTGTTTTCCCAGCACAATCAAAGGGATATTACAAATTGTAGCCAAATGGATGGTTCAACAGCTGTCTTTGTTTCTTCTCAAAAATGTAAGTAAAATCAAAGAACAACTACACTAATTTGTTTCTACTGTCAGCCAGGGCTGACATAAAGCAAATGGTGACATTTCATCTGAAAAATGTCTTTAACTATAAAAAGGAAATATTAAGTATTTTTAGTAGCATCATCAAAATAACAATCTCTTCAATTTGATCAATGTTACAACTCTTCAAATATTGAAAGTTAATCAGTTTTGAACAATAACAACATAAAAAGAAAGCAGAAAAACAGGGGGAAAGTGAAAGAAGCAACAGAAAAATTGTTCAGCAAAATGACACAAACTACCATATACACAGAGACACCAGAGGGTGTTGGTGGATGAGACCTGGCAACATGTTCTTGCAGTCCTGAAGGCCAACTGCATCCTGAGCTGTATCAGATG
The DNA here is from genome assembly GCA_016584745.2 of Phylloscopus trochilus trochilus. Taxonomy (NCBI): domain Eukaryota; kingdom Metazoa; phylum Chordata; class Aves; order Passeriformes; family Phylloscopidae; genus Phylloscopus; species Phylloscopus trochilus. Next base: position 52,891,466 of record WQNJ02000546.1, on the reverse strand, counting down.
ATTTTGGGGAAAGTGTTTGTTTCCCTTTACTCTGCCCTCATCAAGCCCACATGGAGGGCTGCCTCCAGGTCTGTAGTCTTCAGCACAAGAAAGACAGGGACCTTGCAAGGTCCAGAGGAGGCCAAAAAGATGTTCAGAGGGCTGGAGCACCTATCCTATAGAGGGCAGGCTGAGAGAGTTGGGGCTGTTCAGTCTGGAGAAGCAAATGTTCTGGGGAGAATTTACAGCTGCCTCCCAGTCCATAAAGGGGGCCTAAACACTGGATATGGACTCTATTACAAGAGCGTGTAGGACAAGGTATCCATGAGAGGACAAGAGGTAATGGCTTCAAGCTAGGGAGGGGAGGTTTAGACGAGATGTTAGGAAGAAATTTTTTACTACAAGGGTGGTGAGAACAAGTTGCCCAGGGAAGCTGTGGATGTCCCATCCCAGGAAGTGTTCAAGGCCAGGCTGAATGGGGCTTTGAACAATATGGTCTAGTGAGAGCTGTCTCTGCCCATGGCAGTAGGTTGGAAGTAGATGATCTTTAAGGTCCCTTCCAATCCAAACCATTCTATGATTCTATGATTTTGTACAGTTTTGCAAACTATATTCACAATCTTCTTCTGTTCAGAGATATGTTACATGGTCATTTTATTAGCATGAGTTATTTAAGGAGAAAATCTAAACAGAAAATGACTGAGGAAAAGATATACTAATGTGAATCTGCACAGGATTCTTTAGCCTCTGTGCAGCTGCCCCTTTCTTAATCACATGCATATACATGTGTATATATATATACAGTATCTATATAAATTATAAACACCTAGACAGATATTTTTAAAAATACATATAATTTATTATCTACAAATATCAAAAAACCCAGCAATTTATATGCACTATACTGCATATATACAATCTGCTGCCAATCTACACACTGAAAAATTGGTATCAAGAATGCATACCAGGAATACAATTTGCAGACTTCTTTTGAAAGTAATGCTATTCAATCTCATTCTTTGGACTAATGGCAATATGATTCTTCAACCTCATACAGCATGAAACTACTGTTGCCTGTATCTTTCAAATTAGAAGTGGTTTTCATTTATGAAAAACTTGGAAATTTCCTTTGCTGCATTGTATTTCCTAATGACAACTCAAAAAGATGGCTCACCAAAATGCTGCTTTGAGAAAAAGGCATCAAATAGTGATACTGGAAACAGGCACCTATGAAACTGTGCTCCTGGGTCACCATTTTATGTAAGGAATTGTAATTTTCAAGGTTAAATATTGTTCATATATCATTCAAGATATTGGATAGGTTATTGTTTGTAAGCATCATAATGCAACACTGAGTCTAACATTCTGCCTGATTTTCCCAGTGCTTTCTTTTAGAAAATAATGTTTGTATACTAACATCAAACTATACAGGAATTTGTTATCACTGTAGGAATTACGTGGTGAAATTATTTTTAAGCAAATACTATTACATTCTGGTAGTAGGAGCATGTGTACTGTCATAACAAAAAATGTCTTTTTTATCAAACATTATGAATACCACATTTTCTCATTAGAATAATCTAAATATATGTAATTATCAAATTAAAGACTAAAAATTATGTTGAGTGTCAGCTGAATTGTCCATTTTAAACAATCTGCTTATGAGATTTAACTTCCTTTTAAAAACAAAAATCAAATCAGGCATCAGAACCCTTAGAGTGCATAGTTCTCTGAGGTGAGCAAAGAAGCTGTTGATTTTAATTAGATTTGCAGGTCCTAACCATTTCTGAAAATCAGCTAGTGAGATTCTTATGAAAATATTTATCATTTAAAATTATTTGACATATGTCTAGTATAAAATATTTTAGCAATATTTTTGTTTGTTATCACAACAGAACCACAATACATTATGACAGAACAACCAATACTATCATATTTGTTATGAAAATACAGCCAGAATTTCTAATAACATTTGATGATTACTAAAAGAATTCACAACTATATGTTTTTAGCATTTTACGGCTTGTCTCCCAAGCCACAAATACCTTTCCTGATTGCTGTGTTGATCCTTGTAGGGTGTGTACAAGCAAACACACTTCTGTATGTGTGGTTTTGGGTTTTTTTGGTAAATCCTCTTGATAACCAAAAGTAGTGGTATTCATTTTCTCAGGAATTGAATACATAGCACTGGGCCAGAAGTGTGAATTTCTATAATTAATAACAATGAAAATATTTTTGTAAATATTAATTCACCCTTACTTTCCTTTCATGCAGGCAACGATTTTAATATTTGCCTACAGAAGTATTACTGTTGCTTGGCTTCTCTGAAGATTTCAGTATCAACTAAGTATCAAACATCCAGAAACAAGAAATCCCTACTCTGAAATAAAATTCCTCAACCTTTTCAAGCTTTGTGTCTTGCCTACAGCTGCTAACCCAAACATCAACTTGTGTCTTTAGATTACAAACTGGATTTAGGTTCCTTTAGAACAAAGATTGTCTCTTTTGAGCAATACCATTATTTCCTGCTATTTCTCTCTCAGAGCACAAAGAGTGGACTTGCTTCCAGCCACATCAGAACCTAGCATACTGGACACACAACAAAAGAAAATGTAGGCATCCCCACAATTTGTAATACGTGCCATGCTGAGCCATTCAAGGATAGCTTGGGAAACAAATTCCCATTTCTCAGCAAGCCTAACTAGGCCTAGCACAATGTGTACCAGTGTGATTAGGTTACTTCCATGCTATGGTGACATTATCAGCTTGTTTGAAACTACCTTTGCTACTTGGTGCTGTATTGCACTGTACTGGCCTACTACAGAGATGCTATTGTGAGGTGAGGAGCCAGAATGAGGCAGGGTTTAGTAATTGCTCTGTGATCCTGTGGTTTTTAAATAAGAGCTGCTACTGAGACATAGCCTTGCACACATATGAACGAGATCATGTCCTCCACTGCCAAACGATTCTCACTGAAGTACTGTGGGTTTAATTTTTCAAATTGTAATCTTACTCTTTTTTAAAAGGGGTGTGGCACACTACTGTCAATGCCTGTATCTGGATGAGAAGGATTATTTCTGGTATTATGCTTTTATTTCTTTCCCTTGATTGTTCCTTTAATTTGTTTTGCATAGACAATAAAGCAGATGGCATGCTTTTCGCTGATTTCAGCAGGCGGTCACCACTGTCGCTGGTTTATCTTGTGACACCATTCCTGAAAAACTATTCCACTAGATGTATTATGGTCTTGCAAATGTACCAAATTTGGCTACCTGAAAGACTTAGATTTCTTTTTAATTTTCATTGATAAAATCTTCTGAGGAAACAAAAGTATATTTTGGAAAAATGACCTTGAAAGCTAAATGATGTTTCTTTCTGTCCTTGATTTGTCTGTTTAGAATACCAATGGATGTTTTCTTAGGTACTCCATGAGAAACTGGACTGAAATCACTAACCATCAAATAATCTTCAGATGCAATCTTTAGGACCAGAGTTCTTTAATTAGATTACAGGTCAAAGAATTTCTAGGCCATCAATATATTTTCAAATAATCCTCTCACATCTTCTGACTATCAATTTACCTACACTATACAAAATATTTATCAGAGATCATCAGATTCCTCAGTCTGTAATTCTGAAAGGTGAAATTAATTGTGCATGCATTTCAGATTTAGCCAAAATTCATTGCAAAAAGGTTAATGTATATTGTAATCAATCAGTAGCAGTGATACTCAGCATTGTTACACAATCACCATTTCTCCAAATACTGTTATAAATCTTGAGCTTGCTCCACAGATGCCATGACTGTGGATGATATGGTGGTTGTCTCTCAATCTATAATTTCAACATAGCACCTGTACAAGATAACATTTGTCTAAATACAAAGTCATGCCCTGCTTAGGTGATACTTCTACAATTTTAGATCATCTAGACTTCAGCTAAATAATATAGAAAACTGTTGGTATTATTAATTAGGAGTTGTAACTTTTATTGTGATAATGTATGAAAGCTCAGGGCAAGGCTGAGATGAGTAACTGTGAGGTAGCACCCAAATATACTGAAATACTTTCCAGTTTTGCAGGACACGCATTTCTTCCACAAGTAACTTTCTGACTACTAAGAACAAGGCACAATGTTTATCACAGCACGACTATGATGGAACAAACCATCCTAGATTATCTCTCTACTACAGAGGATATCACTCTGGGAAACAGTATTCCAGCTGTAAAGTGGAATTTTGCTATAATGCACCACAATTTTGTGGGAGTTGAAGACAAGGAGGAAAAACTCATTTCACTGAAAGAAGGTGGGAAAACTTAGATAGATGGCATGTAAATTCTTGAATGGAAAATAGTTATGACTCCAAGTTTTTAGATCTGAATGTCTAGGAATAAAAGTCCTTCCTGAGATCAAATATAACTTCCTTTTGTCACACAGAGTTAGTTGCTCTATTTAGTACTAATGCAAATTTGCCAACCAATGGACCTCAATGACTTTCACTGAATAAAGAGATCCTTAACACGTTCAGAAAACATTGTTCACAATTACAGCTACGGCCCTCTTGTTGGAACCTCAGCTGTTTCTCCACAGGATCATTCAGATCATTACACAGCTCGGCTTTGCCAATCCATGCTCAAAGTCACAGAATCACGCTGGTTGGAAAAGACCTTTGAGATCATCAAATCCAGCCATAAACCTAAACCTAACACTGCCACATCCACCGCCCTAATTCAACCTCTCTCTGCCGGTATGTAATGCCTTAATGTGCATAAGATTGAAATAAAACAAGAAGGTTCCTTATGGAGTGATGTACTATACTCTGTGCTTAAAAAAACCCCAGAGAATCTAACCACAGATATATTCAGGATATGAAAGTGTAAGGATCATCCAATATTGCTTCCTTCATTCCAGCTTTACCTTAATTTAAGTAGTCTCCCTGTTAACAATCCAAAGAGCAAGATATCATATAGAACTAAAAATGGTGGAATTTTCTAAGAGGAGAACAAAGCAGAATGAGAGAAAAAAGTAACAGCTAAATGAAACTTAAATATTGCCAAAAATGCATTTGGTAGGTAAAAATGTTCTTGTAGTACATTAAAAAAAAACCAAAAACAAACCAAAACTACTCAGTCTCAGTAATATGAAACTTCCAAAAGCACTTGTTTAATCTTGGAGCAACAGTGGAGAAGATTTCCTGGCCTATGGGAATTACAGCAGAAGAATGAAGATATGAGAGCAGTGAAAATGCCATAGTATAATTCATAGATGGAATATTTTAATTGCAGATAATCACAGATTAATAAGTCAAGGATTTGTGCTCATTTCTGAGACAGAATTGAATATATTAATTGCTCTTGAAACAATATCAGTATTTGTGGGTCCTGTCCAGCCCAGCATATTCTCTGATTCTGTGATGATAGCTGAGGTGGTGCATCTACTAGCTTCTCCTTCTTCCCTCATTTCCCCCTCCCTTGCCATCAAAAAAACCAAACCACCCCAACAACAACCAAGAAACCCCAACCCCACCCCAATAAATCCAAATCAAAACAAACAAATACCATACCTCCCCCCAACAAAACAAAAAAACCCCACTCAAACCCAAAATCCATTTTGTAGATTAAAAAGGAAGTTTATCCAGGCTAAATGTGCACAAGATTTGTCAACGAGGCTGCTTCACTAAGAAATGAAAATGTAAAGATGTGTAAACAAAAAATAACCTCAAAAGAGGGATTAGCATCTCAAAAAAAAAAGTTATCAAATATGCATTTGTTTATCACAATCAAGTTCTATGATTCAAACCTTATTCATATATATTTTATGAGGAGAATATCCATTGTGGTGACAAAATTAAATGTATTTTGAAACTTGTATGTGACATTTATCTATCTGCTCTATCAGAAAAAAGTTGTCATATTCATTCAGATATATATTACTTTTTCAATTTCCTGTCAGTAATGTTTTTTTAATGTTCTTTAGGGGGAGACCACAGGATTTCTCATTTCTCACAACAAAGACCATAATGCTTTAGAATTATGTTGATGAGTTTATACCTAAAGAAGTTGCACCACCTTTTTTTTTTTTTTTTAGGAGTTTGTTCTTATCCATGATAACCATGGGGTTTGGGTTGCTGGTTTTGTTTCACTTTATTTGTTTTCCCTTTTTTTAAGACACAGTCAGCTGGAGAGTAGTCTAGTCTTTTTTTTTTTTTTTTTCCTTTCTTCGTTTAAAGAAGTTCATCATACAAAACACAAACTTATGGTGCAATTTTATGATGATTCGTGTTCTACTGTGAGCTACAAGAGATAACAAAAAAAAGCACCAGTATTGAAACTCCTTATCACATATCTTCCTTTCCAAGAGGATGCTTTTGATAGAAGGTTCATATAAATCCAATGCTTTGAATAAACAGCGCTGTGCAGCAGGTAAGGCCAAAAGGTCACAGTTAGAGAAGAAACAGAAACCAATTAAGAGAGTTAATTGACAAGATGCTACAACTGTCATGCAAAACGGTGGCTGGAGAGGTGGAAACTTTTCTCTGAGTTGCTATTAAAGTGACACTGTAGTGAGAAAACTTATATTATATCCCATAAGCTCAGTGCAAGTCTAGGAGAGATGTTGAATTGCAGTGTGTCAAGCCCTGGGTAGAAAGGACAGTTGTTTTTGTGGAGGTTCTTTGGTAGTAATGACCCCATCCACAATACAGAATAAGGCTCACTCTTTGATGGTAACAAATCAGGAGAATTCCATTAACAACATTCAAGCTGCATTTCTAAACAAATGCAGAGTATTTGAAATCAAATTAGAAGACATATTTCCCCTTCTATGCATACATAATTGTCACAGTTGATATGTGGTAGTCGAGACGGACACTGCACTTGAGGTGCTTCATTAAAAACCACCAGAATGCTCCAAGCATTGGCACCTTGTTATTCAAAAGTCTTCCATACCTTTTCTCTGTACTCCCTACGGGCAGCTCCACATAGCTCTGGCTCACTCTTTCCTGTCCCTAACAAGGCCACCTAACCCTGTCTGCCCTACATACAGCACCTTAACTTTTCTGTCCCTTGCACAGCCTCCTGTCCCTTCCTCCACACAGCACAGCCAGCAGACTCCAACTGAACTCCTTACCAGCTAATTCACCCTTTATCACACCCGTGGCTGTGAGGGCAAGGCTGTTCCCACTTTAGGATAATTAACACAGCTGCAACATATCAAGGACAAGACTGCCTTCAGCAGCATCTCCTTTTGTTTCCTCACACATAATGTCTAGGAGTAAAAACAAACATTTGGTAAAACTGGCAATAATTATGATGGTGTAGTTTAGATTAATTTTTAGGACAGAAATTCTTACATAATAAGACTCTTCCACGGCATTTGTGACATTTGATGGTTGGAGCTGTGCTGGAAATACATTTATTGTATTTCAGTCTGTGGTCTGAAGATTTAGTGTATCCCTTTTCTGTTCTAACCAAAACAGCAGGGTAAATGGCCAGAGAAATGTAAAAAGCAATCTGTCAAAAGGAGAAACATCTTCCCCCTTCTACAGATTCAAAGGGTTTTTTTTAAACCAGAACCTCAGAGATGTAAAGTCTTCATTTATGCACAACTGATTTTTAAATAACATCATCCTGCAGATGGAATACTTGATCTTGAAAGAAAAGACACTCAACAGAAAGATCCTCCCCTTCACACTGCAAACCATCACTTAGGTGAAGCATCAGTAAAGTATGCTTTAAATAATTCAGATAGATACCATTACTTTGGTCTCTATTTATTTGGGAAACACAATGAAGCGGGCAAGCAAAACAGGAACACAATTTTCACGCAAAAAAAAGGAGAAGAATTCCTCTAGAGTCATTCAAAAAATAAGGCAGGTCAGCCAGTACTAAGTTTGGCATGCCTATCCTCAGCTGCTACCAGGATCTGAGTTAAAACTACTGTGACTGTGACAGTGAACTTAAGGATAACATTACCAAAAGGACTCATTAAAAATAACAAATGTGTGATACTCTAAGCATGGAATTGATGTAATGGTAGACACCTAGCATTAGAAATCCAGTTGTAGATTGTCATTCATGACTCTATTCAATACAGAGAATGAAAAAGCCCTGCAACATAATTAACTGGAGCTTAAAATGCCTACCTTAGATTGGTGCTATGTTTTATTTTTTGAAAGTGTCCATTTGTGTCAGTGATGACAGAAAACACTGAACAAGTAGCTTAGATTGGATGCAGCCTAAGTTGTATTTCACGTGATTAAAATTAGGGAAAAGAAACTCAAATCATGAATCTAAAGAGACGTAGGACTCTGCTGAGCAGTCAATTTTAGAATTAACCTATAGTCACTAGGTCATTTGGAGAACAAGTTGCCTTTTTACTGACCATCTGAAGCTCAGCTGTACATAAAAGAAGGGTAAAATAATTTTAAAAATTCCCAAAAATTAAAATAAAACCATAGAGCCTTTTTTGGGAATGAGGCTCAACTTTTCTTTATTTTTTCTTTCATGAGTTACTATTAAATTAAGACAAGGCTTTGAGAAGACCTCAGTGGTTGAAAAGATGTTCAACACATGCACATGAAACCTGTTTGACCATCCTTGTCTATTACAAATACAGAGATAGAGATGATTCACTTAAATTCCTTCAACTTGACTGGTAATATCTTGACACATTTCACTGGGGAGGGTATGACTTACACAGCTCTTAAAAAGTAAGTTTAAAAAAAAGACACAGCAATGACTGTGGACTGAAGATTTATTAGAAAGATTCCCTAACCATCTCTTGGAAGTAAAATTTCCATTCTGTGCAAACTCAGTGAGAAATTGCTTTCTTGACATGGTACTCATTTATCTCCCCTCACTCGGTGTTCTTTGAGGTCTCCTTTTGCATCATTTGTTTGGTAGTATGAGGCCGATTTAAACATTTTTACATTTGTGCTCTTGCCAGAGACCACAGTGATTTAGTGAATCAGGAATGCATCATTCATGTTTGTTCCATCTTTTCACTGCATATGATTTTAAGGAGAAATAAAAGGCAAGAGGGAGCCAAGGGTACAACTTGCTGCATTAAATGCTCCTTATGAGGGGCTCTTCCCATTGATGGATCAGGCTATGAGAATTTGAGCTCAGCTTGGTAAATATTTAACATATACATTTTTATTTGTATTCAGAAAAGAAGTATTTTGTTATGGCATATTTACCTATGATATTTTGTTCTCAACATATATGTAATACATTGTTGGTTAAGGACTTCCATGTAAGCAAAGCTCTAAGTATCCATCATTGTATATGCAGAAGCATGAACCTATCTGAACAGACAAAATCATCTGTATATTACTAACAGTACTTTTAGGACAGTAGTCTAATATTAAGATTTTAAATAATTAGGCTTAGAATTTGGCAAAAAGCTTGTCAGGATTTTGTTTTGTACTAATTTCCAAGGTCCCCCTTACACTCTTACAAAAACATAGTTTGTGATTGCAATTTCAGAACATATTCAATCAGCTCTTAGACTTGACAGATGAGAATCAGGGCTTCCTATGCATTTCTGTGTCTGCTGAACTGAGAAAGAGTTAGTTTTGTTCTCTTTGGACCTTTGTGAACAAAAATTTAAATTCAAAATCTTATTTTTTCTAAGTAATCATTAAATATTTAATCTCAGTCTCCAGGGAGATTTTTATCTTGGCTGTTGTGGCAAAAACCCTCAGATGTGATAGAGAAGAATGTGGTGCTTTTTCCTAATATCAATTACGTGCTAATCTTATTCAAAGGTGATAAATAATAATAAATCACCTTATGATTTATCTAACCTGTGTGCGTTGGTTCTTAAACTTTCTGCTAAACTTTAGCTAAACTAAAGGAGTATGTTTCAACAGTGAACATAACAACTGTTTTCAATTTCATGTGCCTACTTGACATCAAAGATAGGTGACTGTCTCCTACAGCTGTCTGTACCTGAACAACAGGTGTGACAGCTGGGATATTGTGGTGCATCAGAGAAATGAGACACATTCTCCTGGGTATAAATAATCTAGCCATGAGAACAACATACAGATTTAAACATACAGAGTGGTGCACCATAGCTGCTAATAATAATTTTAAGAGACTGTAAATACAAAACCCATGCATCAGTATCTGTACAATTAAAATTAAGAGACCTATAGTGCAGATCCTAGATGTGATTTAAATACCTAAAATGGAAGCCACCTTCCAGTACTTTAGAGGGGTCTGGAACTTCTAATTACTTTATTGTGATCTCTTGTGCAGAGCTATCAATAGTACCAGTCTACATAGTACCTGCCAGCAGTGGAAGGGTAGAGTGTTAACATTCAATATCTTTTAACTCTCACTTTGCAGTCATTCAAGAGTACTTACATTTTTTGTGGGAAATTGAACCCCTAGAAAAATACAGGCCTAGTTTTATTCTTCATATATTAATATGGGCATTAATTTAATAGAATGCAGACAATTATGGCCTGTGTGCAGTCATGATTATACGCATCTAAAATTACACTTGAGACAGATCTGAGCTAAAACAGAGCAGCACATCATCTTCCATGCCAAGATGAGAAGGTTTAGTTTATTTTCATTTGTCACCAGAATAGAGAGTCAAATGACCCCAAAGATAGAAGCATGACTCAAGAGGTAATTAAAATATTTATAATCTTATTTCCCTACGGGTACTTGTATCTCTTCTGAGGAGATGAGCACAAATTTCTGGGTAAGCATACATTCATTCACCTGAGTATGTGTATGCACACACACGTACTTGGGTTCACATAAGTGGGTAGCAATTCAGTTGAAAAGAAAGTCGATATCTACTCTATTTGAAACATTTTAGGATTTCGTCACAATATGGCAATAAGACACAGAGGGAAGAACATTTTTCTGGATTGGCCATGGGATGCCTAAAGGAGTCCCAGAAATGGGACTAAAGGCCCGTGTTTAACTAACTGAATCCCAGATATACAGTAAGGCAAAGAACTATTGTCAGGAAAAGAAAATGGTAGAGACAGAGAAAGCAGAACAGAAATTAGAGAGTTGAATACCTTGGGGTGTCTGAGTGTGCCAGTGACATTGGCACCAGACACCTGTTCACCCGTACTCTTGTTTCCACGTGGGTTTATGCTTCCACTTATGGAAGAAACCAAAAAAGCAAAACCAGAACAAATGAGAACAGATTAAGGCTAATAAGAAGAATTGAGAAGGAAAGAAGGACATTTTAGCATGGCAAGTGGTGCTGATTCCTCCTTAAAACTAGTACACTGCATGAGTCTGACATCATGTTTTTTCTTTGAGTCTGTCTATTCGTGCTATCAAATAAGACATAGCTAAATGAACAGCCCTCAAAGAAGGGAGAGGATTAGGCCTCTGGAGATGATGACTAACAAGTTAAAATTAAACTTCTTTTCAGTTGGGCTGCAGTGACCTATTTATACAATTTCTTGCTTGCTTGCTAGCTAGCTTTTTTTAACATTACAAGGTGTACCTGGCCTCTCTCATCTCTCTCTAAACTGTCTCCCTGATGTCCTGATGACTCTCTGATCTATCTCTCTGTCTGCTGGGTGAATGCTAATATGACATATCCAACCTCTAAAACAAACCATTTATTTTGAAACTTGGCTATGTCAGAGCATTTGATGCGTCAAACATGAAAACGAATGTATATTTGGATATTGGATACATCATGTCTTGATATTAAATTATCCCCTGGAAACAGGATTGATTTTTAAACTGGTAGGATATATGTATTGCTTTCTTGAATCTCTAGCATGAAGCTAGACATGAGGGAAGTCTAGCAAAGGTTCTCTATGAAACAGAAGCAGTGTTGCTCAAGGGCTATGAGTGTTTTCTTTATATTAATAAATTCTTCTTTGATCTTAAGGAAAGAGATTCTGTCATTCTCTTCCATTATTATGTGACAAAAATATATTAGTCTTCTATGAGAGATACTTATCCTAGAGATAATAATTAATGTGCAAAGAAAGACATTTAAATGAAAAAGGTACTTTTAAAATCATATATATTTAATACATTGGCATAGTTACTTCAAAAATCCTTTTTTTCCCTTTTGATATCTGGGCTATTTGCATACATACACACTGAAGTCTACCACTGTCAGCATCTGAAAAAAAAAATGACAAACTGAAATATACTTCAGGAAAAATAGATCAAGTGTCCATGCATGGTTAGGTGATATTTTTTCTGCTTGAACTTTCCCTGTCACTGATCACAGTTCCACACATAGAAGAAGGCATAACACAATTCTTTGCAATAATCTAGATGCAAATCAGAAGAAGAGAATACTTCCTCTTTCAGGACAATTCACGTTCCTAGTGCTATTTGGAAGCTTGTGGATCTGCATGCAGAAGCTATGGGTCTGCATCTGGCTGGTTATTACTATGAATGCTGCATGATTATATTTCAGTGGTTGGCTTATTACCAAATAAAGCAATCAAGTATTTCTGCAATATTCTCCTCATTATGTGGACACTGCTTGGGGAACACATATTTCTTAATTTTCAAATTCTTCAGAAGATATTGGTAAAAATATCTGTACTCCTCATCCTTTCAGATTCAAAAAAAAAATACTGATTGCAGGGCAAACATGGGAGTACCAAATCTTTCCTCAGCTGTATCTCTAAGACATACACATACAAATGTCAAGACTGCAGCACAATAACAAAGAGAATGGCCTTCATTTATGCATGAAGACTTGTAACTTTTAAGATATTCTAAACCTCACCAAAACAGCAGGAGTGCTCTATCAGGGCATCAAGGACCAAAAATATTTAGCATTTTGCATTAAATTGCACTTTTGACAGTGATCTGGCTTCTTTTCCCCTTTGCCCAAACAAATATTTTTGTTTTCTTGATTCTGATTATCAATGCCAATTGAGCAGATTGCAAAATTCTGACACAAGGATAGAGCATATACTGCATACAGGATAAGTTAGATATAATCTAAATAAGACTAAGCACCATGTTACACAAAGAACTATGATCTGAGTTTTTTCAGAAATGATGAGGCGTACTTAGAAAGATAAGTCAAATTTTACAGATAAGTCAAATTTTCAGATTCGGTCCACTATTGCCTCTGCTTTCTTAGAACTTCTCTATAATCCATCCTGCTTAAGAAGAAGTCCAAAATTAAGAATAGTCTTAGATTCTACTCTGATGCAAGCCTCATATGGGAGGATTTACATCATCTCTGTTCAGACACTGATGTGGCCTCAAATTCTTCTCAACTTTGTCAACTCCTAATAATTAATGTAGAATAATTATACATAATCTACATAATTAATGTAGAATAGCAACATTTTCAAAAGTGTCTAAATCCTTCAGGCTTCTAAGGGTCTCTTTGATGTGGCCTCAAATTTTTCTCAACTTTGTCAACTCCTGAAATGATGAAATATTCTCGAGCACTTCCACTGCTTGGGAAACATCAGTAACATAGAAAGCCCTTTTCTTGGTACCACCTACATGCATCAACTCTGTCCACTCTTTTGCTTATGTCACCTTAAAGAGTTTTCAATGTACTTAAGAAAAACTTCAGTCTTTGCCTTCAAGTTCCTCTGTGATCTGCTTCCCAGGGATCTAAATGGCTACCTAAAGCTTGTAGATGAAATCTGTAATTAGCAAATTCAGTCCTCCAGGACAACAACAGTCAGATCTTCTCTGTGCACAGCAAATTTTGCTCCAAGGGGAAGATCAAGGACTTGGAATGGATTCCAACAGCAATTGAAGAACATTCCTGTGTTTATTATCTTTGGCTTCACCCTATTCTGATGCAAAAGCTAATATACTTCTAGTTGTCTGCCTTTCTCTGACGCAAATATAAGCAATATGCATCTCTAAGAAACCCCTTCATAAAGATTATAAAATCTAAACAAACCCAAAACTTTAACAGTCAAACAAACAAACAAAAAATCCTAACAAAGACAGACAAAGCCAAATGTCCTTATCAAACATGCAATGCACTCACTATTCTGCAAGTTTCTGCTGAGAGGAAGACCAATTTGTGACTATCACTAGTCATGTTTCTTAATGCTTTACTGGAAGGTGATAAGACATGATGATAAGGAGAGCAGTGTAAGAACCTCTGTAGAGCAGAAAGATTTCATTGACTGTGATGTATGTCACTGGTGATAACAACGAAAATTTTTCATGCTTATAACCACTTCATGATGCTAAGATGACAGATTATAGGAATGGTAGGTTCCTTTTTTTATTGGTTAGCTTTCATGAGAATGGTATTAAGGTTGAACTAGTAGTAAGTTTAGTTTTCTCCTCCACGCAAAAGTAATTAAGAAGACAATGACAAAAAGGACAGTTATGTCCAGTACTTCTGACTTGAAATAATTAATGTAGAATAGCAACATTTTCAAAAGTGTCTAAATCCTTCAGGCTTCTAAGGGTCTCTTCAAAGTATATTTACTCCCCATAATACAGTGTGTTAGCAAAACCCCAGAGCTAATAACTAATGAACTAGATCCTGTGTCACCTTGTTGAGAAGCAGAATTAATTAGTCCAGCCATAACAAAATACTACCGAGAGTTTTGGCTTCTTTAGTCTGTGCTAGTACAGCACTGAGACATGCACATATAAATGAACTGTCTCTGGCAATTTGCTTCCATTGCTCTGTTACAGTGCATAGACATGCCTTCAAGCACTCAGACTCATAACTCTGATTGAAGGAAGCCCAGGCTTTTACAGGTATGAAAGTTGCTTTTGAAAATAAGACTTGGGCACCTCTGAAAAGATCTATGTCCAAGACACAGTACCTTAGGCAGAAATCCAGGAAAGAGGCTACAATCTGAAGTCTGAAATTTAGTACCAAAAGTAAGATTTATTGCAATTTAGATAAAAGAAATTTCAATGGCTTTTCTGGATAGATGTGGACCATTTCCAAGCCTGATAGAAGTTTCATTACACAATTATCCTTCCCATTTTTCAGTGATCACTGCCTAAAATAGACAAAAAAGTCTAGTCAGCTCTTAGTTTAAGTTAGACTCCCTTTGCCTCAATCCATTTCCACTTCATGAAACTACCAATTTGCATGACCGGAGAGCTTGGTCCATGCATTTTTATATTTTTGCCACTGTGGATACAACTGATATTAGAGAAATAGTACAGCAAAATAAAGACACAGTCAGCAAAAAATACGTTAAAAGAATTATTTGTCTTTTGATTCAAATTCACATGGGAGGTAATTAAACAAACACCCTCCTCCATGTATAGCTGTGGGGAGGGGAACCAATGAAAAAAACCCACAACTTCCCTTTCAACTGACCTTTTCTCCCTGCAAACAGCAAACCCCATGTATTCAGCACAGTGGAAACTTTGGGGGTGGGGAGGGGTGGGAATAGAGAGTCGGACTCCATCCAGCAGAAATTCACTACATTAGTATTAAGGTCTGTCAAAACAGATTCTCCTGGTAAAGGGTTTTCCAAGGAACGTTCTTAAATGCTAGTATTATTAGACTGTTACAACCCCTCCCTCAACAAAATGTCTCTTAATTTCTCAGGCTTCTAATGAAACACCCTTAATATGTGCCATTCTGATACCATCAACTCAGATTTAGCTCCTAGTCCTAGGAAGATACTGTTAGCAGTCACCACTTAAACAATTATTATTAAGAATGTTGTGAACATTTGGATGTTGTGGGGGCTAAAATACTAGTGGGCTAATATTAGAGGGCTAAAACATTAGGTTACCATGTATTAAAGCTGCAGAGCTGAAAGAGATATAGAACTGATAACAAGAAAGAGAAAAGAAGATTAAGAGATAAGGCTAATGGACATTGACCACCTGAGGAACAGTATGAATTGCACATATTCAGGAGGACTCTAAGAGTCTTACACACTACAGGACTTTGAGCCTCCTAGAACTTCTGGAAGAATTAAAAAACCCAAACAACAACAACAAAAAACCCAACAAACAATCAACATCCTCATTTTAAGTATGTGAGGAGTCAGAACTTGCCTTCCAGTGGTAGCCACCAATTTTCTAGGCTCGTGTTGAAAAGAAAACTAGGTCACATAGCAGTCTCTACACATTTCTTGGAGATGACTAGTAATTTCACAATACTAACTCTGAACTTTAAACTGTGGATATTGAAAAGTTCTTACATCTGTGGTTCTAGAGAACTGGAAGTCTTACAAGAGATTTTGTGCATACACACTCATTTGCTAATCATAGCATACTCTACCAGAAAGAAAAAGGAGGAAAAATTGTGGAGTTGAACAAGACCAAGAGAAAAAAAGGCAAAAAAAACCCCCACCCCCCCAAAAAAATTAAACAAACCACCCCCCTCAACAACAAGGAAAAAACCCAACGTATTAGTCCCTTTGGTCTTATCTATGCACAAAATTATACTATTGTCACTTAATACATACTACAGGGGTTTAAAATAAATGGTTTAAATGCCTGTAAAAGTATACATTTCAGTATTAGAATATCTTATTTTATTTAGCTGAAACAAAACAGAACCAAAAAGTTAATAACTAACTAACTAACAAACAAATTCAGGCTTTCCACTATTTTTTTCTCACCAGTTTAAGTAAACTGCATTAAAATGTCCCTTCGATTTTAAAAGAGTATTTTCTTTTGGAACAGTTGGATAGCTCCAACTGAACATATCAGAACAGAAAGAAAATCCAACAAACACCTGTTCCCACACCATTTTATAATTACCTCACTCCCCAAAAGAAGGTAATAGCCTTGTCTATGGGAACAAAGAGGTCCTAGTACTGTGGCCTATTGTATATTTTCCAGATGTGGTCTTGGCCACTTAAACTAAGACAAGACAGCTGCTATCCTTAGAATCATAAACTTAATTTGCAGATAACTGTTCTCACTTCAGAAAAAAAAGTAGTTACAGAAAACAGTGAAATTGATAGTACCTACATGTAGACATGTAACAGTTGGAAGGATAGAAATTTCCTTTACCATAAAAGATACTATAGCACTTTCCAAGCCAGTCCACAATGAGGACAGTATTATTTCTTTAAATTCTATCCCTGTTGTTATTGCACATGACATATTACATTGTACTGTACAGTATGTGGTGATGAGACATTTCCTGCTTATTTAATTGTGATCCTTCAATGAATTTGAAAGGGAGCACTTTATTTTCATTTCTTTAATTTACTAGTTCTTTAGCTGATGATTTTATTAACTCTTGTATTTGAGAACTGATGCTTAACAAAAAAAAAAAGGGGAAGAAAAAAGGCCCTTGGCAGTATTGTGAAGGCCTGGAACTGAATAATGCACTTTAATAATGAGGACTAGAGCTATGGCTTTTGCTGATGGCTGTGACCGGCTCTGTGACCTGATTATGTCGCAGAGTGTCAGCAGCTGAGACACTACAAAAGGGAGCGCATCCCATCAAATCTATCTCCATTGTAATCACTCGCACTGCTGAGAGGCTTGTTAGGAGCAGGGAATCCATCAGGCCTCATTAGCACCGTTTACCATCAAGAAGCTCAAAGAGCAAATGTGTACCCTCTCATCAGAATAATGAGAACCAAAGTACTCCTATTATCTAATTGGATCAACAATGCCTCTCTCTCTGTTTAGTTTCCTGAGCTACTTGTGGATGACAACGCTCAAAAATTAGTTGGTGTGGTGTTTTTTTTTTTTTTGGTGGTTTTTTTTTTTTTTTTTTTGTTAAGTACTAGGCTGGACCTGTGCTTAAGATTTTTCTTATACAGAAGGTTTTCATATATAAAGAGCAAGGCGTGGGCACAATGAAGCCTGAGTTCCTTCAGGGGCATTCTTAGATTATAGAGAAACAATCCCAATTAATTCACAGTTCTAATAAAGTGTGGACAATACAATTGCACCATACAGATTTTCCTTTTAATCTCCCAGGAAACAGACTATTGCCCTCTTTATCCATAAGGCAGTCCATCATGCCAACTCTTATCATGCTACTCTTTTCTTATGGCAAAATATTATTTTGCAACTGCTGAATTTAGTGATATTTTTCTCCTGTTAGACAATCCCCATCTTTCCAAAAGAGAAGCTAAACTTTCTCAGTACCCACAGTTAAAATGTATTTGATCCCACTGAAGTCAAGAGACATATATGAGTGCAACTGATGATAATTAAGAAATCATAATCATAATAAATATTATGACAATAGAGAAAGCAAACATTTCACATACTTAATAAACAGTAAAACTAACACAAAACTCCTGATCTTTTCTTTCATTTGCAAAACCAGCATAAAAAAGAGATATATCAGGTTATTAAACCTCTGAAGAATCCAAGGGCAGCAATGGAACTGGGATCCTACTGTAAGGGCAGGCTGAAGCTCTCTTTGAAATCTACTGACAGGGTACGATCTGGCAACCTGCTGCCCTGGCCTTTAAATTTAAGATATGAAAGCCCAGTGCTGCAAACACTTCCTGGAAAGTGCTGAGGGCAAACAGAATGTAAGCAGTTTTACATGGGGCAGTAGCTCTTCATAATATGCCTCTGAAAATGAAAATTTGATTTAGAGTCCTCTACCTGTACTATATCAAATTATTCAGGTGATCTAATCGTATTGTTTCAATGGATTAGGTCTTTTGACTTGGTCTTGGGAAGCTCTGGTATTACAGTTCATATTGCCATCCATGGCAAAAGAAGAAAAATAAATAAACATGCCATAACTGTTAATTAAATAATTAATTAAATAACAAATATATTATATAAATTATTGTTAATATATATGATTTTGCTACTGTAACTGTAAGAACTCCAAGACTATTTGGAATTAAGGCCATGCCATATGTCATTTAAGGGATCATTTCCCTTAAATTTGCCATAGGATCTTGGATTTGACCTAGAGCTTAATGTCTCCAGGGATTACTGATCACCATATATTTAGCTAGACAGATGGACATTTACAAGCCCTGAATTTCTGTAACACAAACAGTGTGTAATTACAAAGATTGCATGTACCAACACTCTAGTAACTCATCCAGCTTTATATTTGCAGGAGTGAGTTTTGGATATCACACTTGTGATTTCTTGAAAGGGGAAATTTTCAAGGGGCAGATTCTTAACATATGGCGTAAATCTTGCTCTTTAGTGACTCTGAGCAGATTATTCAGAAGTGGAGCGTTTCAAATTACTATTCATTTATGCTCCCAATTTTGAAGAAATACCTTTTAGTTCTTGGTTAGGTGCAATAATTCTATTAATTTGAAGGGAATCTAATTTAATTTCTGGAATGTAGATAAATTATACTGAATAGCCCTGTTTTAAGGCAGCCCGGGAAGTGGTCTCTAAGTAATATGAGTTTATGCTGAATATTATAAAACTGTGTGTTATATCACACACTTACTATCAACATTTATATTGTCAAAAGGTCTGCAGTATTGGTTATAAACAAAGGAATATTTGCAAAAACAAGTAATAAAAAGACAAGCCTTATTTAAAAGACATAGGCAGATAGCTAGATGCTGTAATTTTATTCCAGCAACTGGGAAGATTCCTCCTTTCCTTTCTCTGCAACCTGTGGAATTATTGGACTTTACATTGTGTCTGGAATAAACAAGACTTAGACTGAATGAAACTTTCATTCAGTGATATCTTAGTATTTTTTTAAGGATACAATGAATGGTCACACATAGATTATGTTTTCTGTGGAGAACACGTAAAGGAAAAGCTATAAAAAAATTAGTCTACATTCACAGCTTCAGCTCTTATGATGAACATCTTTGGTGCCAAGTGCCTCGTTATGTGAGTGGCAACTGTGAACCATTTCTGGAGCACAGAGGAGATAGAAACAAGCAGGCTTCTGGGTTGGAGCTGATCTGACTATGAGTTATAGGTATTATAACCAACTTTACTCCCAAACCAATACCCCATCCCTCCAGAAATCTTAATAGGCTTTTGAGAGCTTCCATTTAAAGCTGGCTGCATAATATGATCCTTTGATGAAAAGGGATTGAAACAAGGGTTAAAGTAGACATTGAAAGGTTATTGTAGAGGGCACATTGTTCATACAATCCTCCTTTAATATGTGTGGTGTGCACCTGCGATAAGATGATTCATTAGATAAGGCTTCACTTTGACAAGCTCCATCGTTCAACCCTGGGGGTACTGATGGAACAATTCTGCACCCACCCAGTAAATATAACAAGGTCAGCATTTTTTTTCTGGGAATTGGATGGTGATAGTGAAGCTCAGGAAGCATCTTTGTTTATGTGTCCTGTTAAAAAAAAAAAAAAGGGGGTTTCCTAAAAAGCGTTGAATTTTATTTCTTAATGGGCCAAAATAAAAAACCTCGCTCTAGGTCCAATTAACTAACAGAGAATTACCAGGAGAAAAACTGCTCTTCCTTTTTTTTTTTCTCCTCACTAGTAAACAGTAAGAGTAGAAACTAAACTTCAGATTCATGCATCATCCAAGCTGCGTCATTTCAATACATATTTTTCAGGGCCTAACATCCACATAAACACTGTGGGTATTACTCTATGCCAAATTTGTAGACTTTAGAATAATGACATTCAAATTACTCAGTTACCAGTTATATTGACAGATCTGTTGCAGAGAAAAAAGGTATTGTGTTAATTTTAGTCCTAATAAATGCAATAAAGAATGAAAGTGGTCACAATCTGAAAGCCGCTTAAATATGCTCTATCAAAGGAATTATTTTTATATTTATGGATTCAGATGCTTATTTTTCTGCATCATACTAAGACTGAAACTGAAATAGTTTGAACAAATAAACAGCTCCAAAATGTTGGTAATGAACAATCTCTTTCTCGGACACACTAAAACAATGTTTAAGTTCCTGTTCGGAAAGCTTTCTTTAAACCAAAATAATCTTCCAAATTTTCATTTACAGGCTGGCATATTCATTGAAAATTGCTTAACATAGTTATTAAACAAATGACTAAGCCACCCAGATAACTCCATCCCCGATACTTCATTACAATTTATTTTCCTTTACTAGAAACATTTAATGCCTTTTAAGAAATGACATAATACAGAAACTCCACAGAAATGCAAGAGAGTGAAGCACAGTACCACTTCAGTAAAGGTGTCTGTTATTAGGCATCCTTAAGTGGAAGAAGACAGATGGTATGTTTGTTAAGAATCACAGGGTTGCTAGACTTTTAAAATACCATGGTATTGCACTACTGTGATATTTTTAAAGAGCTGAAACAAAATAAAACAAACCCTTAGCCTTTTCTAGCTTGAAAACACTCCTTAAGAGTGCCTAACTTCCCCCTATTTCTCAGACTTTCTATTTCTTACCTTGTCTGGCAAATCAATATTTATTTGTCTTCAACATGTTCACTTTTAAATTGCTTTCATACAAGCGGAACTCATTTTTGGCCCAAGATCAGCCTGCCATCAAAATTCACTGTTTGCTTCATCTTCTACTCACCTGTCCTTGTGCATTAGTGACGAGTTGGCCTGTGACCCCCTGAAGACTGGAGAGGGCGTTTCCAAAGGCCTGGGAGTTTGCTATTGAGCCCATGGCTGCTGCTGCTGCAGCTGCTGCTGCTTGACTTGCTAATGGATTATTAACCAGCTAAAAAAAAAAAAAAAAGAAATAAAATATCATGATAAAACCCCTGACAAACATATAATGCTACCTGGATAATATAGAAATGATAGCACAGTAACATTTATGTTATTTTAATGTTTTTTACCCACTTAATTGTGTGTAAAAAAAAAGGTCTGCTCCAAGAGCTCAAGTTTGAGAGGTTCTTACTTTTGTGGCTTTGAAAATGAATAGTTTTTAAAAAGGAAGAAGAAATTCCATGTTGATGTTGAAGAATAAAATTCCCCTTTTTAACCCTATATTCTCTCTCTCTTTTCTTTTAATTGAGTTATGCTTGATGTGTTTCATTAGGCTCAAGTTGCTAATGCCACAGGTGTAGCAGCTTAGTACTGCTGTAAAGAGTCATCAGTGAATGATTAACACTTGGTTTGACTGGGAGTGGAATGTTTACTTGGGGATATTTGGAACAGAAAATATTTTACTGATGACCCCAAATCCAAGAAAAATCTGCAAATCCCTTTAATTTTTGTCATTAAATAATTGGTCTCAATATCTAGATAAATCACAATAGAAGACTTAACCTTCTTCCTAAAGTGAGGTCAGTAGATGTAAACAAAAAATTCAAAATTAATTTGCAAAATACCATACTAAGCAACATGCTGCTTCTCAAACGTGAATGATTAGTTCCAGGACTCATAAATTTTCAAGAAATAATTCCTATTGCCTGCTTTAGTCAATTCTACCTGGATGCTCCACAGAAAGCATAGAGCATGGTCATGGCTTTCCACTTAGGAGACAAGGGTAGTCCCACAGAGGAACACTCCTATCAATTCCTATGCTTATCAAGCATAAGAAATGTGTGTTCATCTGTCAGATTCAAAAGTTGTCTTGGACATGGATTTTCCACTAGATTATTGTGAAGTTTCTATTTTCTTATCCTTTTCTGAGAAAGAACAAACTTTGAACCAAGCACACAGGGATGACAGTAAACCAAAAACCTCATCACTTGAATAGCTGTCTAGAGAGCAATCAAACTGAGTTCAAGAAGCTGAAAATAAATTCTAGAGTGGTTTTGCCTGCTAAGAATCATTGCATTATAGCAGAACTTGCAAAATACACATTAGCAGGGTAGAGCAGCCAGAAGTCGGAGGGACAAAAGAGTCTAGGGACATTTTTTCTGAGACTGAGATGAAAATGCTAGAGCTAACTCAGAGAAGCTTTATGTTTGAGCTGAAATTAGTAGGAGTTCTAGGTACTTAGATGACAAGTAAATAATCAATCTTTTAGAAATGGAGAGTCACAAGCAGCAGTAAGGGATATACTCCATAGACAGGCTCTGCTTCAAAATAAGTTATAAAAAATTAATCAGTGATTAGTAGATGTTTTAAGCATGCTACAGATATGAGTAGTGTGTATGTTATAGACGTTTAGAAGCCCATCAATAGAAGATGTCAGATATGGTTATAATCTATGCTTATAAGAAACCTACTTGTCTGTTGGACATTGAAAAATCTACAATTGATTGGTCATACATTAAAACATCTATTAATCATTCATTAGCCTCTCATGAAGTATTTATAAATGTAACCTTGATATAAAGTGTTGCTTAAAGGGGTGCCTTGAGCACATCCAATCCCTCTAGAAACTGTAAAGTAAATAACTAAATAAAGATTAGTAGCAATGCCAGACAGAAAAGATGACATTGTTTGGAGGAAATATTTTGATTTGGAAAAAAAATGTTATATGAATCTCTAAAAGCAGTCCACAGCGCCCTGATGGCAAGAAAATCAAGCAGGAATAAAACACAAAAGGGGAAAACTGCAATGCATTCTTGATTAGCAGTCCTGATGAGCTGAGTTGCGAACAGAACTGAGACCAGTACAATGACCAAAGTGAAACTCAGTCCCTGAATGCAGACTGCAAGAAATTCTGCTGACTGCACAAAGGTGTGAGTGCAAAGGCAGCTGATGCTCTCTTCAGTGATTTGGGTGGTGCAGTGTAATGCCAGAGAAAAATATAAGTAAACTGGTTGGTTTTCTGCTCAATACAGTGACTTTTTTTTTATTGTCCCAATCAGAAGTTGGCAAACCCTGCCTTTTTTTTCACAGCACTTCATTGGCAGTACTGGGACTTGAAGAAATTCTCTTATAGCTGTAAATATTTGGAGAAGAAAGGGGCAGCAGCAAGAGTGTAAGACTTTCAGAAAAGACCTCCTACAATCTTGTTAGCAACCCACAGATTACTGAACCTCTGATCTTACAGCATCTGGCTGCAGGTATAAATGATAATCTTCGGACAGTTACCCAGCATCAGCTAATAAATTACACTAGCTGCTATATTCAGGGCTTCAGAGGAGTGTAAGAACATCTGCTTTGGAAGCATAAATAAGCTTGTGAATCTGAAAACTACAAAGAGTTAAAACCTTCTAAAAAAGTGAAACTATCACCTTCTAGAATCTCTTTTCCATTTTTCTTGCACCAGTTTTCAAAAAAGGTACATTTTCAAATACAACAATAAAATTTAATTACAAAAAACCCTGGAGACACTCAGAATTACTTTTAGTTGCATCACAGAGATAAGCTACTTATTAAAAATGACAGCACAGGCTGTGATATGCATAGGTACCCTGCATAGTGCCATGTTCCAGAAAAAAAATACAGGGAACAGGCCAAATCACAGGGTAACAGACTTCAAAGTGCATATGAAACCATCCCTATCTATTTATAAGTCTGATTAAGAAGGAGAGGATGCATTTTTCTTTGAGTGTGCTGGGGAGCTGTTGACTACAAGTTACGCTCTATTCAATTGACCCCTTTTATATTGCGTGCAAACTGGGGATGAAGAAATACATCTCATTTCATTATGTCTGGATACCAAGATAGCACATTGAATCTTCGTTTTATTTTAAAAAATGGATCTCTAACTTGGGAGGTTTATGCAATTTCTCAGTGAAGGTTGGATCACTAAGAATACATATTGGAAATATATTGTGAAAAATCCCACAAAGGGCTCTTCCCATTTTGTCTCTTTATTTAAATAATGATTTCATTTGGAAGACTGAGATATTTGGAGCTGTTGATTCCAGTGCCCACATCTCTCCTCCAACTCAAAACATCAGCCATAACAGCAGGTAATAGCAAGCTTTGTTCAAAGTGACAGGCCAGCCCTCTCAATGACGCCTCTGCTAATGA
Source organism: Phylloscopus trochilus trochilus (assembly GCA_016584745.2). NCBI lineage: Eukaryota > Metazoa > Chordata > Aves > Passeriformes > Phylloscopidae > Phylloscopus > Phylloscopus trochilus. The sequence continues at coordinate 52,866,786 of WQNJ02000546.1, read as the reverse complement.
CATGATTATATGAGGAAGCAAACCTTATGAGGAAGAATCTTCAAAAACTGAGTGGGTTTAGTACATTTTTCTGCACTCCCAAAGCTGAACTTTTCAAGATAAAGCATGTGAAAATGGTCTACTTTACATCAATAAAAGCAGAAGACATTGCAGTGCAGCAAACAGAATTCACACAAATAAAGCTAATCTGAGAAATTTTAGTGGATGAAAGAGGCACTACTTACAAGATCCTAAAACTGTGCCATGTGAAGTGAGAGTTTCTATGGTTAAGAGATAGTCTTCAAAACAGTTTTCTTGAGTGCCACAAATACCTTTTTCTTTTGGAATAATAACATCTTCCTCTTTATTTTGAAAACTAACTTAGTATTGCATTGAACTCACTGTGAGAAACTGATCAAGCATTATTCTGTTGTTGAATACAAGATCAGATTTGATAACCTACACAGTAATTTTACTTTTCTTTATAAAAAACATGTCCTACTGAACTTTCAGTCTCCTGGTCTGGAAATCAAAGAGCCAGTTTTACTCATTGCAATATCATTCAGTCAACAAATACAAAGCAAAAACCAAACAGTTTTACTAGCGAAAAGTCAAGACTCAGGATGTCTGAGCATCACATGAAAAAATGGGCATGTAACCTGAAAGATAAAGTCTTTATGCAATGCCAGTATATAGATCTTGTGAGTTTTCTAAAGCACTTGTGGCTGAGTAAAGACTTGCTGCTACCTGAATGCAGCAATGGAGAATATGAAGGACATATTGCAGAGGAACTTCAGGCATAACTTCATTTTACAAAATAGCATTAGTGTTTTTCAGGAAGACTTTTAAAAATCATGTTTCTGGATATCTCCTAGAAATGGAATTAGTGTAGAATAGAAAAGTATTACATTTGATTAGGGACCAACAGATCCTCAGTCTCTTATGTTCTCTGACAAACTCCTCTGTAGGGAACATCACAGTACTGGATTAGCTGCTGAGATTACCAGTGCTTTTCAAGGGAAAACAAGTATCTCTAACAGCTGAGAAGAATTCAGCAATGGCTCTCAGTCAAAAACACATGACATTTTTCTTTTCTTCTCATAATGAGTGAAAATTTTATTCACAGAAATGAAATTTTTATCAGCATGGCATGTGCTTTTGTATGAATTTTTAGACAAGAATGTATCTGAATTTGTGTTTAGCTGATGAGACAATTACAGGTTAAAATATAGTGGGACTTATTCCCATTTTTTCTCAGTGGCTTGTGAGACAGACTCTGAGTAGTAGTCACTGGACCTTAAGGAAAAAGACTGTTTCATACTGAACACAGGCTCCTGAGGATATTCTTGTACCTTCTTTGTTACAGAGATTATCATTATCATTTGTATTGGACGTAGATGGAAAGGTTTTGGTAGTGGAGCAGCTGCAGAGGAGGAGGATAAAAAAACCAGGACAACAAAACAAAGGGAACAACAAGGTCAGAGAAAGGAGAAGGAGTTGTCCCACAGCAGTGAAAGCCCTTGTATCCCAGTTTAGCCCTTGGATGACCCTAGAGCAGGCAAATGGATATTTCCTAATGAGAACTGTGATCTGTGGAGCGCCAGTGCAGGAGCAGGGGAAGAGTGTGAAGAGAAAGGAGCAAGAGAGGAGAACTATTAAAGACTGACTAGCTCCCCATTGAGAGTGGGTAGAGAAGTCAGGACTGAAGGAGTGAAGCTGGGGACAGTGGGGAGAAAAGTTGTCTTAATACTTGTCTTTGTCTCTCACTTAACTGGCACTATATTAATTACCCCCAAGTTCAATCTGTTTTGCCCTCAACACTGATTGGTAAACAGTCCATCTTGACCCACGAGCTTTCTCACCCTGCTTCCTCCCCCATCCTGCTGAGGCTGTGAGTGAGTGGCTGGGTGGACGTTGCTAACCCACCATACCACTGCATGACAGTGACTGGAAGCTATATCTAGTAACAATAATACTCAAGTGTTTTTAATACCTTGATGACCTAGAAGTAGAGTATTCCAACCTAGATACCCATATGCTTGGTTTCTAAACATGAGTGAATTGAGACAAAAGCGCAGTTTTCCCGAAAGTCCCCATTAGCTCTTCTGGCAAATCCTTTACATAGTGTTAATATTTATCTTTCTAATTGTTGTCAGTGTGTATATATACCTAGCATCAGTTGATACCTCCCTGAACTTACATAAAATCTCATGGTCCCTGAAGGAATTTAAAAAAAGACACTGGAAACACTGCTTCAATTGAATCCTGGGAAAGCACCTAGATACCACATAGAGTACCAAACAAACAATCATAATAATCAACAAGGTCACCACTTAGTACTTATATAGAATTGTGGGTGACTGAGCTCTGTCAATTTTATTTATTTTTATGATTTAAGTAAAATTAAGTTAAATTTTGAAAAATCCTATGAACATGCAGATCCCAAGTTAAGAGAGAATACACAGGTAAGACAAACCAAAATATGTTAATTGCATCCAAAGAGATGCTGTAGCAAACATTTTGGAAACTCTATCTGGTTTTGTACTTATTAGTTAGATTTTTTTTTAATGTCGATCTTCCCCTCTGTCCCTCCCTTCCTCCCTCCCTCCCTTCCTTCTGCCTTTTTTGTTTACATAATAGGATAATTACAACATTTAACTTTTGTAAATGAACATCAGCGTAAAATGTCTAATAAAATGGCTGTTACAGAGCCTAATCATGCATAACTATTTGAAAGCATCCCCAGCAGGCAAATCCCAAATTATGGAAAAAAAAATCTGTCAACATTTAGTTTTTGGACACTGTTGTGATATGATCAACCTACAAAGTGTACAATGTAGTTAAAATATCTGGATCCATCCAACAATGTCTGCTTATTTCAAACATGGTTGTAGATGGTAAGAGTTCCAAACAGACTGCTTAGACACACATTTTAGTATATGTACATGTATCAGAAATTTATGTACACCATACTGTGTAGAGACAAGGATATTGGAATATCTGAAAGCACCAACTTGACAGAGACACTTAAAATATCTGGTTCTCACAGATACTTAGTCTGCTCATTATATGCATTATTGTGGTTGAGCTATTTGCTGTCTAAATCTGTGCTGAATTTTCTATCAGAAATAAGTGCTGATAGTGGTATCACTGATGCGACATGACTTGACTCAATGCAAAGTGACGCGACCTGAGGTGATTGGAAGCACGCAGTGCTCATGTGAGCCTTGATATTACATGGATAGAAAGAGGATGCACAGAATTTCTCGCAATATCTTTGTAAATAAGGTGCTGCTGGTCAAATTTGAACCAGTCTGAAAAAACAGCAATAACAGTTTGCAAAATAAAAAGGGTGTATTTCTTATAGAGCCATGGCAGAGCATATAGAGGACATAATTCCCAGATCTCTCAGACCAAACTAAGAGACATGAATAATGAAGAACACATCATGGCACAGGCTAGGAGTGAGCAGACACCATCCTAGGCACTTTAATTTCTGCTCTATTAGTGACAAATAGAGAAGAGAAGAGACGAAGCTAGAAGAAAGAGATCCTCATCGGGTCTAATCCTACAAGGTAAACTAAATTGAAGGTGTCAGCATGTCTGAGGCTGGGTCTTATATATTTACAAAAAGAAAGAGTGAATATATTTAGAGATATTTAATATCTTTAAATGCAAATAGCCACAAAATGCAAATGACTGACCGCTTTAGCAGCAGGTCAGTACTTACAGACTGACCCTAGACTCCTGTCTTGTAGGCTCCTGACTGTCCACATTTATATCTAACATGTTTGAAATGCTCCAGATCTATTTAAGATGGCACATACTGGGCAAGATTTCAGTTAAACAGAGGCATCTTGGTTTTGTCTAATATATGTGGTTTTGTCTGATTTTTTTCTGAGTTACTTTTGTGTTTACATTGTCTTTAGAATATCTAAAACTGTTTATTTTGTGCAAGATGCATATGTACTGTAAAGAAGCAATACCTAAATTAAATTAGGCATCTCTAATAATCAAATTGTGTTGGTAGTTATAAAAGGAATGAGTACTGAAAAAGTTTTCTGTATTCTCTAGTTTTCTGAAGTAGTTTTCATATGTTGTAAGAATAAAAGCACATGAAAAGAACAAAAGCAAAAAAGCACTTTCTAAACTTTTCGAAAGGGGCTGCAACGCAGTTCATTTCACACTGATTAGTTTCAAGGTTCCTGTGTTTATCTGTTTTAGAATGATTTATCTGGCTTCTGAAAGATGCTTTCCCTACAAGAAAATGAGTTACTTCAGGGTTCCCTCGCTGCTAAGAACCCAGACTGTTATCAAAAGGAAATTGTCATCTATCTTTTTGGATAACAGCCCAGCACATGGGACTCAGTGATCTCTGTAGAAAGTGTGTCAACTTTGAGACACACCAAATTACTCTCCTTAATCTAAAACATTTATTTACCTTTAATTTGAATTTGTGAATGGCATGCGTACATGTAAATATGACCATTTGCATATATAAATGTTAAAAATGCAATGTGAGGTCACACCATATTAATATGACACTTCATGTTAAGTATTTGAGAAAATATTTCTAAAAGTCTTGTTCTACAATGCAATATGCAGTCTTAGTATGTATGCCTGGAACTGTTTATTCAAATATTCATATTAAAAAATAAACTTCAAGGTACAAACCTTGTCTTTTGCCCTTTGAAGAATAAATCCTTCTTAATACTTAGGGACACATTGTTAACTGAGAATATATATAAAGCTTATTTTAAAATTCTGTATCAGCTGCTCTGCAAAGATCCTAATTTTTGAAGCTGGAAATATATCTGGATACTTTGGTTTACTTGTAATGCAATGGCATCACCAAATAGTTTTACTTTCATGTAAGCTAAGTGCTTACCTTGAATTTTTGTTGACTTGAATGTGAACAAGATCAAATCTAAAACTGTAACTATGTGGAATATTTTTCTTTTCACTACTTTCAGCTCCAAACTGGACCATACTTGATGCACTGATATATGATACAAAGTTGAAGGGCAATACAAATGACTCCTGAGTGCAGTAGGAAGATTGCTGTCAATGATAAAAGTTAGTCCAAAATCTGAATCTGGTTCTTAATCCAGGTATCTAGAAAACTGAAAAGATTTAATTCTCTAACATCAGTTCACCCCAAAGTCAAAACAACATAAACACTGTAATTGATATCATGTGTTTGAGAAGTGCTCTGTCTGTTTTCCAGGTTTTGTGGAGAATATATGAGATACAAATCCAGTTGAAATATTGATTTTTAATTAGACATATGAGTTCTGCTGAAATCTCAATATATAAAATAAGATTTGAGAAGTATGAATAAAGTTGAAGAAAATATTCAGTTTGAAAACCTTGACATAAAACAACATTTCCAATAAAATAAATATGAGATGTGAATGATAGCCACTGAAACAAGTAAGCTGAGTCAAAGTTTAGGAAAGGGTAGAAAGCATGCAAAAAGGGTTGCTGGTGATCCCTCAGGAGGATACTGTTAATATTTTTCTTGGGAACTCTTTTTTGACTTTAGTACAGTTCTGAATACCCAGTGGTGGACTGGAAGTGTGATTTTGTTTGACTCTTTTCTGCCAGTAGGAAGGTTACTGCTACTACTCCTTTTCTAAAGACAGAACAATAAACACCTCTGAGCCTACTTGCACAATCACTTTGTGAGCATATTGCATCTTAGATGGTAGCAGCCCTCTGCTGCATTCATATTTGGATAGCTTACTTTGAGGATAAACATACTGAAAGACACTGGATAGCACAAGACTGACTACTGCAATTTCAAACCCCTGTTAACAATACACCCAGCGTTGTCTTTTCCACCAGTAGTCCTGCTCTGTAGATAAAGTTACATGTAAATTGGTGATGGTTGTGTATTTAACCTGACAAAAATTGTGCCCTCAATGCAGCTCCTATAGAAGTAGAAAGGCAAAAGGGTTAATATGTAACCACATAGCTAACATATGTTACATCTGCAGCCACATATCTAACTTTACTGCAGAGAGCAGTAGAGTTCTCTCAAGCCCTTCTTTTCCATTGTCTGTCATCAAGAAACCTGCTCCCAAAAATGAAGTGTAAGTCCTGCCAGAAGCAGCACGTGCCTGTAGTGTGAGACGGGGCTGTGCTCAGCATCAGCTGGGCAATTACAGGTTTAATTTTCTTAATGTTCTTCTAAGAAATATAGAGAATGTTTTAAAATTTCAACTGCCTTGAAAGGTTTTTAAATTTGTTTGGTTGGCATTTGGTTTTGTTTCTTTTTTTTCTTCTTTTTATTTTTTTCTATCTTTGTTTTCATAATCCATTCACATTTCACCTTTCATGTGATTCCTCCCTGGGTCTTTCCTTTTTGGAGTGGGTATAATATTTTTTGCTGTCATAGAACCCCTTTCTGCTTTTACCTATTTGACTTCTTTTCTCTGATCTCTCATCTCCAGTATCAGCTAATTTGGTCATGAATCTGGTCACAATAGGTTTTCTGTATGGGAGTTCACACTGAACAGCAAAAGAAGCAGTGAATATACTGTATCTGTAATGCTGCCATATTAATTTCTAATCAGTTTCAAAGCCATATTTGAAACTCATATATTTCACCTCAGCAAAATCAAAATAATGTCAAGTTGCCAACAGCAAATGAAACTTGAAAATATAATTAAAAACATATAGGCTAGGAATGTATTGTTTCTGAGGTCTTTGCAATTGTCACTGTGCTAGGCACTATAAATTGATGGCAAAGGGTATATGAAACTGAGATCCTCTTATAACAAAAGCATAGCTCCATATTGCTTGAGGTGACAGAAGAACTCTCAGATGAATGCGAGTGATGATTGCAGGTATAAACTGTATAATTTTTTTTTCTGCAAGGATCAGTTCCAAATTTTTTAAAATCTGATACTGAAATCCTGCAAAAACTGCTTAGTTAGCCTGCATGTAATCCTAATGCAGTCCTGGGTAAATTTGAGCAAGTTTGTGCTAGTATGTTCTTGTGACTGTCAATTTTTTATTTCAGAGATAAAGTTGTGGTGTGACCTTATACTCCATGTTATACATGTATTACATAAAGTCACACACCAATATGAATTTATGCCCATGGTGATATTACTGGTGGTAATATGGTGGTATTTTAAACAAAAGACATAGTAAAGTTTAGCTACTATAATTTTTTATTATTATTATTTTATTATTTTTTTATTATTATGGAGCCAGAATGTCAAAAATAATGCCTATGTTATTACTCAATATCTGCTACTGGCTGGATGCATAGCCTGGGGAAAGTCTAATTACCATTTACAATAAATAATTTCCTCCATATTTATTATCAATGGAAATCTACTCATAGACATTCAGACAAGGAATTCTGCTATACAGGCAAAAATAGGTACTGTCTTTCAACAGCAGCTCAGCTTACAACCTGAATGTCTGTAGCTTTTTCATTAAATTCATTATTGCCTTATTGTACCAGACTCTTGTTCTTCCATAAGGCACTGTCAATAGACAGACAGATGAATTTCTTCATGTTCTAAGTATTTTCTACTTTTATCTGTTGACCAGATTCACAAAATATTTATGGGCCCTGTAGCAATTCTTGTGCTTTACAAAACAAGGGATTATTTGGGTGCTAAAAATAACATAAGTTCCAAATTCTTGGTCTGATTCTAATTTCTCTCTAGCAGAATATAAATCTGATCTAATTTTAAGGAGATCAGCAGAGTTGCAATTAGTTAAACCAGAGAAACTACTGTCAGAATTAGTCCCTTCAATTTCTTATGCAAAATCTGCAATAAAGGGGAGGGGGAATGATTCTTTCCCTTGAAATACTAGAATTAGCTAATTACACTGATACTGTATTTAAATCAAATAGTCTCACCAAAAGCCTGTGGGGTTTTTTTGTTGTTGTTGGTTTTGGGTTATATTTGTTTGTTTGTTTGTTTTGGGTTTTTTTGTTTTTTGCTTTGTTTTGGGGTGGGGTTTTTTGTGTGTTTATGCCTCTATAAGCTAGAAACGCATTAAAGTCAGAAGTCAAAACACTGACACCTACAGCTGTGAAACTAATGGATTTTTCTGTTTGTGGACTGAAAAATTTTCATGAAACACCCTGTTCATCCCCTTAAAAACAAACAAACAAAAACCCCCAGTAACAAAACACAGTCCAGGCAGACCTTGAGTGGGAAAAAATTGAAAATAAATAAATTTCAGGTCACTTGAAACATTCAGTTCAGACCAAAATGGTTTCTTGAAAGGAAGTATTAAATGGATCACTCTCACAGATATGTGTTACATAAATTGAGTGGAAATACTTGACTTCAAAACATCATTCTTATATGCCTTTTCTTAATCTCATCCATTTTGGGTTGGGAGGAACATATACATCTACCTAACTATTTGCCAAAATATACCTTTGGAAATGGTGAAGTATGCAGACCTCTTTACAGTCACTGGTAGTGGAGGGTGCTACTGGTAATTGTGTCAGTAAAAGTGAGAAGTCAAGGGTCAGAAATGTTTTTGCAGGCAACCTAGTCAGACAGTGCTGTTGTTCTAATGCACCTCCAACATGTCAGAAACTGCGATGAACTCAGCCTGAGTGCAATTAAGACAGAACTCTTTCACTATGTCTATCACTTTTGTAAGACTTGTACAGGCAGTAAAGCAAATTCTGCCTCTAAAATATGAGGTATGTGCTGTTTGCTTTCCAAACTTAAAGCTGAATATATTGCCTTAAAAAGAAAATTTCACAGAAGGTAGTCACATATTAGAAACCATGTCAGGAGAAAGATGAGCAGAAAAGGGATAGCCTAGTTTTATGTATGTATTAACTTAGCACAAAACAAGGGTGCAGTTATTCTCTGCTGAATTGTGTCCTCTTTCAACAACGGGAATCAGAAGGCAGGTAACAATCCTAGTTTCATCTCGAAGAGACAGAAAAGGACTATGACCAGTAGAAGACTTGGTGATCGTCAGCCAGCTAGAAGAGGCAAACAAGCTCAGTAGTCTAAACTAAACCAGAAATTGCTACTTTTGCATGGGTCAAGGAACCAGTTTTTCAGTTGTAGCAGGAAGAAGGCAACCTGAGTATGCTAAAAGGGGATTTCCTTTCTTTTCTGAAGACTATGAGACTGCTGAGCATTGCAGGTTGCTAAGACATCTGAACCAAGATCTTCACAGAGAGAGGGACAAAGATTCATTTGCCATGTTCACCTATAATCAAGGTTTCCCTGGCATTTCCAGTTCTTAACCCCATACTAGGGAATATCAGAAGGCTTCTTTTCCCCACTGTTCTGACAAAGACCTAATTTAAAGCAGATTTACCTGATATACAGCTAGAACACCAAAATATTTCTTTTGATTTCAAGAAAATTACATTCCTTATTTAAATCAATGCCTGTGAAATCAGATCTCTTTCTCTCTATTCATCCAAAACCAGCGTTGCTTTTAAGAGCCATCAATGCAATGGTAGTCCCACAGAGGTCAGTGTAATTGCACCAGTTTAGACCAATGCAGAATTTAGTGCATTGATGCTGGCATGTGAAAAATAAATCAGAAACTTTATGGATATTTAAAACAGTGTTAAAACAGGGTGTTTTATACAGTAATTATAAGGTTATTTCTCTGTAATTCAATCTACCAAGGGCAAAAATATATCTTTTATGCTGCCTATGATGGTAATAATTCTCCCTGGCATCTGTAAAACCAACAATAGCTTTTCATTGATTTTGCTTAAAAGGAAAGTTCAGGGTTAGAAAATAAGTATTTCACATGGAAACAAGACAAACTTTCCAAAGTATATGTGATGGAAATAGTAATAATTATGTTTGAGAAGGAAGGAAATCTTGTGATTAGGGTCACTGGGAAAAGATCCAAAAACCTCACCAGGGGTCCAATTCTTCAATGTATTTCCATTTCTTTAATTTCCTGTCTGAAAAATAAAATAAATAATAAATTTCTCTTTCTTTCTCATTGTTTGCTTCTTTTCTCATTAGATAATACTGGATTACTTATGCACATGCACCAAACTACGGCAAGATCAAAGATAAAACAGATTTTCTTATTTCAAGTGCATATGGAATACATTTTTCTGTTTACTAAACAGTACACATTGATTTATGTATTTACCTAATATTTAGCCACTGCCATAATATATATCCAGGTAATATTCATGGAGGCCAAAAAATTCCTCCGAGGTACAGAAATGAATGAATATCTAAATCAATAGCAAAGCTGTTCACAAAATGTAGGGGTTTAGCTAAGAAGTAGGCAAATGGTAAAAATAACTACAAGAGGCTATTTCAAAGTGAAGACTGACTTTACATAGAGAAATGGTAAATCCAGGAGATGCTTCTACTTAAGTCTGGATTTGTTGCTCTTTATAAGTTAACTGGTTAAAGTTTGTTGGTTTACATTATCAGAGCACCTTGCATAAAAGAAAGCCTTGTCTTGGCTCTGAAGTTGTGATCTGATAACATGTATATTATTTAGAAAACACTAATTTTATCATTAATGTTCTAGACACTTTTCATAAGATAAACCAATTACAGATCTTAACACTGCAGTTGTGGGGAAATTTCCAATGTATCCTAGAATTCCTTCAGGTTTTCTATTTATTCACATTCTTGTAGTAAATGTCACATAAGATACTTTGTTTTTATCAAATCTTATTTTAAAACGAAGGACAGTAACTCAAATAAGGCTAACCTGAGCTCTAGACCTAACAGTCTATATTATTAAGCAGAAAAGATGACTCACTTTTATAAACAACTTCCATCTATAGCTGTGAAACATAACAAAATCAGGGAAGAAAGCTGTGTGTCAAACGACGAGAGCTGTACTAGAGAGCACTACAGGCCCCTTGTTTATGATGAGCACAAACTGGCCCCCAGCTGGTGGACAGAGATGGGTGGCCATGGATGCAAGGCCTCATTGACTCCTTTGTGCAAGTGGCTGTTGTGGAAAGGAAGGGTTGATGACACAGTGGGCAGCACTACGGGGCTCTTGTCCTGCACCTCCTTTGAGACACAGACGATTTTGCCTTCAGTTGGAGCTGCCTCCATGGCAGCCAGCTCCCTAAATCACTGACAGTCTCATGGGAATGGCTCTTGTCCCAGCAGGAACAGCCATGATGGGCCTAGCTTTTTTCTTGTTTGAAGTTTGGTTTTGGTAGGGTTTTTGTGCATCTCCTGAGCAGATACTACAATCTGCAATCTTACACCTTTTCAGGGTACTCTCACTACCCAAGACTAGTTTTGCTTCCTTGCCACAACTTGTCCTTTGCTCAGGGAAAGAGGTTGGATAGTCAATAGAAACTGTATACTACTGCATGCTATCCCATAGTTTGAGTACAGAATGCTCTTGAATCTTCAAAATATATTACTCAGGACCAAAACTGGAGGTGGTGCCTTATTCAGGGGAACTCAACAGACAATGTGAGGGCAACTCAAGTTAAGAATCTTCTCTCACAGCTGAGATTAATGTCTAGTGTTTACTACCTATTCTTTAAAAGATCCTACTTTGCATTTGTAAAAATAAAAGTGGTGGGAAAGAGATGCATAATCAAATTACTCTTGAGCTACCCTTCACCTCAAAAAGGAAGTAAAAGTTTGGAAAAACCTGGCAGGGCTGGAGGCCTGGTCTTTGCTTACACCAGTATAAGAAATGTAAACACCATAAATTTGGACACTTAAAAGTAAAAATAGATGGACAAATAATCAGATTACAGTATTACAGAACAAAAATGCAGTAATAAAAAGTAAGGAATGCCACGGCAATGTGGTACATGGAACATTTTTATTTGCCAAACCTGTATGAAAAAGCTCCCTGAAGGCAAATCACAAAAGAAAACAGGCATAAAAGGAAAAAAAAAAGTATAAAAAATAAACTGAAAAGCAATTGCAGGTGAGTTGGTTGCCTTAAGTATGCTTTTCACAGACCAAGAAGTCCGTGACTCTGAGTGTGTGTGCATGATGTATATATAGAAATACATGATGTAAATAAGAAATATGCAAGAGAAAATTCATGAAACACAGTATTGCTCCATAAATATTAATGAACAAATAACACCCTACAATGGATTACTCATTAATTAAGGTGATAGGCTATATCAAAACAAAACCAAGAAATATGCCATGTATATGTTTTGGAATGTTCTCATTGCCCAAGCAGAACACTCTTAAAAAATGTGTATACAGGTTAATCTCACCAAAGATAAAGAAAATTTAAGGTCTTTAATTTTATTTACAGAAATAAAGCAATGTTGAGGTAATAAAAGAAATAACTAATTCTAACATTTCAACACAAGAGTTCTGAAACATAAAAATGGGAATCACAAGAATCACTATTGAAATAATTACATTTAATCAGACACATGACATACAACATATCATAAATCCACTAAATTCCAGGTTAGGAATAGAAGAGTGAAGACTGTAGGTAAATCAAAACACTTATGTATTTCTGTCATCTTTTCTGCATCTCATGAAGCCTATACAGTAGTCCTGCTGTGCAGAATGTCTAGGAGAAGAGATGATAGGCATATATAAGTCACTGCATGAGAGATGAGACTTTAATCTACTTGTGACGATCCTCAAAACATACAGTCTTTTTGACTAGTGTTCTTTTTAGTTTACAAAATAGTGTCACAACTATTCTGATACAACTTACATTAGTTTAGGAAAATAAAATTTGCAGTAATGCTCCTCTCAAGGCCATATTCTGATATAAAGCTGTAAAAATAGCCTGTGCCATAATACAGTTAGCCCCTACTGCAGCCACACTTTTGTCTTCCTGTCTGTTTGGGGAATACACAAATGCTTACAATCTGATGCTGAAGTTACAAAGTCTTCATCATCTCCATGGGGAACAGATGGGCTTGGGGGTAATCCAGACCTTACAAGAGAAGGCCCTTTCCTGAGCTGTCTTCCTGTGAAGATTCTTTTTTCACTGACCGTGGGAGGCATTTAAACACAAGTCTAAGTGGCTTGGTTGGGTGGCATGTACCAAAGGCAAGTAACAAAAGCATGCATCTTGTATGAGGACACATTGCCAATGGAGTTTTGCAGCTTTCCTGTTTTTTTGGACACACTGCTACCAAATCCCTCTGCCTGTCTTCGGGTATGTGTATGCATTATTTAGCGATTTAGATTTGAGTCAAGAGAGGCAAGAAACCTGCATTAAGGGCCTACCTCTGAATGCTAACTATATGGGACTGTACAGTCTAGGTCCCAAATGACACATTTAAGTGAAGTGATCAAGTTAAATGACAGCATAACTATCTCTGCATCTAAAGCAAATATGATATATATACTCAGGACCTTGCAGCTCTTATCTTTGGGAACATGTGACAAGTCTCTGAACATGTACACTGAGTTCTTGTAATGAAAGCTAACTGCAAAGAGCAGCAATGTAGAAATGCTTGCCCAGGCTACAAAAACGATAGAATGTAGACTGCTTGCCCTGGCTGTGCTAACACGGTATTCCCCTTTTCCCTAGTTTTAATTCACTCTAGTTATCCAGAGTGCAGCAATAAGGAACAACACAGACCTCTGCCCCAGCTTCAGTACTGTTGCACAATTCTGTATCACACAGGGCAAGCCCAAGAGCCAAGGTACAGAAAATGTGCTGTTCTGCTTAAATTATGCTTCCCTTTAACCACATGCTCACTTCTCATGAACAGTAAAGGTGCTGTCCCAAAAGTAATCAATTTATAAAAAAAGTGTTAGGAATTTTAACAAAATTTTTAACATTTTAAAATTTTAAACAAAAAGTTTTTAACAAAAGACTACACCAACCTCTAACAAAGTAATTAAAAATTGACCCTTTGATTATTCCTTAGTCATTGTTCTTCACTGAGTATCCCTGGTTGGTTGTGATCCTGTTCGTGAGTTTTGTCGGGGGTGAAGTTAATTTTCTTCACAGTAGATAGTGTGGGACTGTGTTTTGGATTTGTGCTGAAAACAGTGTTGATAACACAGGGGTCTTTTAGCTTTTGCTGAGCAATGGTTGCACAGAGATGAGGCTTTTTGTGTGTCTCACACTTCCTCACCAGGGAGGAGACTGGAGGTGCACAAGAAGTTGGGGGGCACACAGCTGGGACTGCAACTGACAAAGGAATATCCCAGTGCCCTATGGCATCATGCTCAGCAATAAAGGGTGTGGGAAGAAGGAGGAAGAGGGGATATTCAGAGTGATGACATTTGTCTTCCTATGTCACTGTTACATGTGATGGAGCCCTGCTCTCCTGGGGATGGCTGAGCACCTCCCTGTCCACTGGAAGTGGTGAAATTATCGTTTGTTTTCCTTTGCTTGTGCTCACAGCTTTTTCTTTACCTATTAAAGTTTTTTTATTTATACCCATAAGCTTTTTCACCTTTACTCCCCATTTATTTCCCCCATTCCATTGTGGGGTTTGAGTGAGTGGCTGCGTGGGGCTGGGGTTAAATCACAACATCCTGTTTTCTGAAACTGTTGTACTTTGCAATACCACACTGCAAGGGAAGTCACAAAAAGTCCTGATGTGCACACCACCTAACTCACTTTAGGTGAGTTTTAAGTTTTAATTATGACAAAAAAAGGGAAAAGAAAATATATATAAAAAAAATATATATACTTTTAAAGAAGGGTCAATAATCTCTCTGTGAGTTCATTAAATGCTCAAAAACAAACCAACAAAATAATTCATATAAAAGAGCTGATGAAGATCAAATTCCATTTCAGAGAGAATACAAAATAATCCTACAATCTTTTGAATGCTGCTTTAATGTAGACTCCTTTCAAGAACTTTAGAAACTAGCATTAGAACTGTAATAGCCTATAGACTATAAACTATAAACAGTTTATTTTAGACAGAAATCACATCACTTCAAATCTAGGTTCATGTACTAACCAGCAATCAAATAGGGTGAAACAACTGAGTAACACAGAGGAAGTTTTCCCCTAAAGTTTCAGCTTTCCTTAGAAGAATAAGGTCCAAAACCTCATTTTTTTCCAACTAATGTATTATCTATAAAGAGTGGTCTCTTGCTAGTTGGCTCATCATGGTGCCAAGTTCTAGCACTTTAAAGTACATCCATTTGATAGCTAGAAATTATTGGCCAGAAAAGAAGAGAAAACAACATCCACCTGCAAGTAATCAAAAAAGGGGATTTTTTCTCCTATCATTACTCTCTTAAAAAAAAAAAAAAAAAAAAAAAAGAAAGAAAGAAGATTCAAATACTCTATATTAGAAAAAGAATTAGAATTTGCATTATTGTAGTGTTGTGAAAAATCCATTAATCAAACTGAAAGGTAAAGAAATTGCATTCTTACTTTTGTAATGTTTTAATATGGGATTCTTCTATTAAGAAACATAGCTTACGACACTGTTTCTCAGAGACTGATCCTTCTTTGGGAACTGAGAAAATCTTGGTCCTAGTTCTGTGCCTGTCAGGCTCTCTAAGTGACCTTGGACATGCTAGTTAATCTCTTACTAACTCATTTCTCCATCTGTAAAGCGGAGATAATTTTAATTCCTTTGTCTTGCTTGTCTGCTAAGACAATGTGTTTGGGAATAGGAAATGTTACAGACTGTGCTCATACTTCACGCAGCCCAGTGGCCTTAGCCTGTCCTTCCAGATCCTTTCCTAACACCCACTCCTACTCTGCATCGTTTTTATCAATTTCATCTTTGTTTTGCAGGAGCAGAGGGAGCTCTGAACTGCTCTAGGATGGTAGAAGTCAACAGCCAGTCTGACTGCTGATCAGTGTGATTTGACTCTGACACTCCAGTAAGGCATTGTGTCATGGAGGGTAGGCAAAACTACTGTGCTAAAATACAAACTGACCAAGGTGTAAGAGAAGCCTGGACAAAGAAACATCTTTGAAAAAGGTAGTTTTTAAAGCTGTGCTTTCCTTAGTTTTTTTAAACAGTATTGAAATCCCACTCAGCCAAGTTGGGACAATAATTCAGGCTTAACAGATTTATTTAGTGTATTTTTATTTTCAGTGTTGTCTGTATTGGTAAAAAGTAACTATGCATATTTCAAAAAGATTAAATTAATGGCAGAATGGAAAAGGCAGCAAATGATAAAGCTTCCTTGACAGCTGAAAGAGGAGTAAGTGCTGTTGGTTTCATTAGAGATTCAGAAATCTCCAAATGTTGAAACAACTAGAGTGGAGGTCTAAGATCAAGTCCGACTGTTGATGAACAGCAGCAAGTAATGCTACCCCATGCTTTACACTTTACTCCTTTTTCACCAAACCTAAGGACCCTATATATCCTCATTTCAGCAGACTAGTATCCTGTTATTTTCTGGAAACACTTTCTCTCCTCGTGCTACCCAGGCCCAGTGGCTTCATGATCCTGGGCTCTCTGGAAGGATTTAATGAAGAAAAAGCAAGGAGAATTACTGGTATAGCAGCTAGGCCCAGTATGAGAGTCCAGAGGGTGGAGGACTGGACCTCCATCCAGCTTGGGTGAAATGGGAATGGAGGAAATGAAATTGGGATGGAGGAAATGTACTGAGAATGGGACCCTCTTAAGAAAAAGGGTAAGGGTCGGATTTAGCTCTACAAGGGCATTCTGCTTGCAAAATTATGGCAGAGGGAGGCACAAGCTGATGCTTACATCTATGGTACACAGGCCTGGGCACCTCTCTAGTACTTGCTTGTTCTGCTGCTGTGTCATTAGTTCTGGCCAGCAGTAGGAGAGAGAAAAAACCCCAACAACCTTAAAATACTTGCTATGAACATCATTTGCATTTATAAGATCACATGATAAGGGTTATGCTGAGGTTTCCTTTAGACATGTAGAGCAAAAGCAATAAAATCCTAGCTCTCCACAATTACTGGCAGTGCTCATCTGCTTCTTGAAGGCTAGAACCAGGTATGAGCACCATTTTCAATACTTATATAATGCCTTTTTTTCTCCTATACTTAGATACTGGTTTTAGTTTCACTAACAGCTCCTGCAACTGATTTCTAGAATTTGAACTGATTCCTAACAGTCACAGGGAGTGTGTGGACTCAGTTTGTATGGCCCAGTGGGATGCAGGATACCATTACTCCTCATCCTCAGTTTGGAAGCCTGGTGAGATTTAGCTTCCACCACTTGCCAGTGGCAGACAGGACAACCACAGCCACTTTGTGCCATTCATGAATTTGGGACCCCACATACACACATGTAACAGTATCCCATCCATAAGCTTCTTCATGTTGAAGATGGCCCCAAGTTGACCATGACATTGATAATTAATGTATCCTAGTACCTGCAGGCAATTTCTCCACACATCTTAGATACTTTTGTCCCTTTCTTAGTAAGCCCACTGCTTTGAGACTTGCCAATCAGTTTTCACACATTTAGATTGTTACATGCAGAAGTAGCAATGTTTCCTCATAATACATCAGGGAGAGAAATGGGGAGGTAGAACAACCTTCATTCTTACCTGGGTGTGTTCACTCAGTGATTTTTCACTGCTACCTATGAGAGAAAAATAAACACAGAACTGCCAAGCGTATAATCCGAGTCCCAAAGCACTTGGAGTAGAGACACTAATGCTATTTTCAAAGTTGAAGTGTATCTTGTCTTGCGAGCTTATTTAACACAAATATACACTTTCCTCTTTCAGTAAGGCCTGCCAGTGCCAGACACTGATTTACCACTCATGGAAACAGACTAACACTTTTGTGTTTCCAGGGTCAAATCTTGCCTTACTCTGTGAAAGGCTTCTCAATTTCACCTGGCAGTGAAGGCTCTGAATATGATGCTGTGGCAAGAGCTCTACTTGCTCTTTGACTGATGTTTCTCATGTGCAAAGTGAACTGCAGCAAGTAATGCTACCCCACGCTTTGGGTATGAATACTGATGAATACTGATGAATATTGAACATATTTAATTATGTGCTGTCCTTTTATGAGGCCTTCATAAAAGTTAGGTATAAATGGAAGTATGAATCAAACGTGGGGACACTGCAAATAGTGAACAAAGCAGGGCTAATTATTACAAAAAGAAAGAAGTGCTTCAGACTATTAATCTATTTTAACAAAGCAGGGCATTGCTAATTATCACAGAAGGAAAGAAGTGTTTCCAACTATCAATCTATTTCCAGTAACTAATTTAAGCAAAGGCATTATCTGAGCTCTGTTTTATCAAGTACCATTTGACACCCCTGGTTTTCTCTATCATAACACTCTATAACCTCACTGTTGATCTTATTGTGCTCCTAGGATATAAAATAATTTTCCAGTCTTATATGAAGACTAAGAGGCTTTCCTGGAAAAAACTTAAATCCAGGTGTGCAGACAGTCTTGACACTTTGCTCCTTCCTCCTCTGTGCTCTCCTTTCCTAGAAAGTAAGACAGCAGATCTGTCGTGATCCACACAGATTCTGCTTTAGTCTATTTCGGTTCATTTTAGGGGTCACATGAATCCCATCTTTCTTACTCATTATAATCATGTACAGAGCCAAGGGGATACACAGAGAAAGCACCACTGGCTAAAAAATAGTCTATTGAGAGCTTCAAGAAATATCTGCCTTAAAAGATCAGAAGGGAAATGCAAGCACGAGTACCAAATAGTTTAACATAAAATTAGAAAAAAAAGCATCTAAATTAAGTTTACTGTAATGCTCTGTATCAATACAAAGGAAATGTTCCTTGCAATTTCAAGGATTTTTTCTTCCCACTGACCTCATGATTCATGATCGATGAGCTGCAGACATACAGGTATTTCTAAGCGATGGAGCAGATCAGAAAAAATCTTCTGTTAATATCATAGCATGCCACTAACATGGCTTAAAAAAATTCAAGTGGAGGCTCTGGTGGCCTCCCTAATTGCAATCAATGAGAAATTGCACTCATAGTATTACAACATGATCATGGAATTTAATATTCCTTGACTTTGCTCCCCATATTATGGGCTATTAATAGCAAATCAAAGCAATGTCGTAACCTCATGGCTATAACACAAATATTACCTGGGAGCATGGCACTCCAACCTAATGGAATATGGTCACCATTTCAGGCCTTTCAGATGCAGTAAGAGTGGAGGAGTACAGTCTAACTCTTGAAAGTTTACAGAGTATTATGCAACCTTCTTCTTTTAGAAATACCATGAAAGCATTTATTCCTCCACAGTAAAAGGAGATGAAAACCTCCCTCCTCCACAGCCTGTTCTAGCTATAATAAAGCCAGGACAAAGATAAACACTTGAAACTTATGAATTCCCTGAAACTACCACTCAGCTTTCATATGTGAGTGATTTGCAGCCAGAGATTTGATTCATCTTCTGTTTGAAATGCTTTCACTCTGCCCATTTCCAGGAATTCTAGATATTTTACTAGCACAGACACCAGTGGTGGAGAGGTCTACACTGTAATCAGGAGCAGGTGTATTCCTATCCAAGCCCATCTAGTTCATGCTGATGCCACCATGAGGATGCAGCAGTATGGACTCCAGTGTAAGCATGTTTCCTTGAGTGCCTCAATGCTTTCAATGCCCTGCCATAGTGCCTTCACTCTTCCTGGCACTGAATCTTGCTTCATGAGTCCCTGCCTTTTATATCAACACCTCTGCAGTTCTACTTCTTCATCTGCAGGGCAGACCTAGCCTGGACCACCATGCATTGCTAGAGGTCTCAGATTCCACAGGGAAAGAGGTTCATTCTGAAACACGTGGAAAGATCAAGGAAGCAACTCATACTTCTAGATAAACGTGCTGCTGTTAAAGATTCTTCAGATATAGCACTTACTTGCTTTGCGCGTAACTGCAGAATTTTCTTATCCCATCCCCAAGAGACAATCATCATTGTAGTGCTATCGCAACAGACTCACAGGGAAAAATACTCTGCAGATGTAGGTTCACTTTGAGAATTCCCTATCTACCTGGCTGGTAATGAATCTTAAATTTTCTCAAGATCATGCTCATCACCTGAACAAGTACTGAAGAGTAAATGAAAATAGCCATCCATTGAAAAAAAATCATTTAATAGCTGAAACAAAATGCCATCTCTGCTGTGATAACAGAAGGTTTAAAGTACATTGCTGTCACTTCTGTATACGCTTGAGAGCTGGCTACTGGGTCAGATGGTGCAGCAGTCCATGTAATCTCCTGAATGGAAAAAAATTAGGCTCAAAGTGCCAAATAGACATCCACAACATAATATCAGGGAAAACAAACACATACCTCCTATCCCCCCCTCACCAAATGTTAGAGAAATAGAGAGAAATTCCAGTCATTTCTCATTACTGTGAAGGTCAGCCTAGATGGGAAAACTGTTTCTGCTTTACAATTCCCCAAACTGTAGAAAGCGGTTAGAATTCTGGACAAAAACTAATGTTGCATTCAAAGGGAAAAGAGGCTGATATGGCATTGCTGCAGTAATAAGAGAATTTTTTACTCTTTCCACTTCCCTGTGAACCTAATCAACTGTGACATGAAAAAATATACTAGACTCAGCCAGCCAGAATCTGACTGCCACCTGAAAATGTTCTCAATATTCCACTGTTTGGGAGTTTACAATGATCCTTCCGACATCAATTTTGTACGTGTACATCAAAATGCCATTAGAAATGCTTCCAAACATGTCCTGCTCACAGGCCTCCACTCAGACTCCAATCGAAGCCAGGCTGTAAAGACTCCCCAGTGGTTGACTAAAGGTTTATTTTGATTACTCATATGGAAGTATTTGGTTACGGAAAGGCATCTTGGGGGAGCCTGGGGGATCTAAAGATCTCCCCCCTGACCTCCCTTCTAAGAGCACTTGAATGTCATTAGAAGCAACATATATTGAAGGTACTTTAAAACCTGCCTTTAACATTTAATTAATATTTGTTGACTTATCATGTTCCCTCATTCTCCTTGAGGTTCAACAAAGAAGCCACACCTTCTAAAGGTTGCAAGTATATGGCAGGGAGTAGGAAGGTGTACTGAAAGGTGAGAGTGAAAACCCATGGTCCATTAATACTGTTACACTCAGTTACATGGATGGGTATGTTCCGGCCTTCATACACATGAACTCTTGCATGCAAACACAACACACATGATGCAGATGGAAATCAATTTAGCTTTGATAAATGCTTGGAATATTTAATGCATTATTTAGTGTCACTTTTATTATTTCTCAGTGATGAAAAACTGAATAAATTTAATGCAACTGAACAAAATATCATCACGTTCTTCTTTTGTTCCAATATTTACAGGAAATATTACAAGTGTTTGACATATAAATTGAGCATTTGACTGACTTTAATAACTATGTGATCAATAAGAAGTGATATTTTTACAGCCTAAGTTCAATTTTTAAAGGGCCAGGGGTCACGGAGCTTTATCAAAACAGTAAGGCCAAAATTTTATTTTCAGAACCTGTAATAATTATTTTAAAGTCTGTATTGACCTAATATCATTAAAAGTAAAATTTTGCTCAGAAAGTTTAAATCATACTGGAGCTAACATTTTGTTATTTAGGGATTTATTTTAGCTGTAATTTCTGGAAGAATGTTAACATTTCCTTATATTAGAATTAGTGGCAAGTGATAGAAAGCTATTTATTACTTACATTGAAGATTATTCCTTTTGCTTGGATGATACAGTTTATTTAAAAAAAATTCTGATCAATCTGAATCATATATACATTCTCTATTTAACTTATCTTTCTGAAACAATCATCTTTCTCCTTTAAATTAGCTTAGGAAATATCTTTTCAGTTTTAATTATTATAAAATGAAAATCAGCCAGATGCAGTCCAAGCACCAGGCAGCCATCACAGGAAAAGTAGTGCTCATGTTATGCAACTCTCCCATCCAAACAACTGATAAAATATCATGCAACCTACACAATCAGCCTCTCTTCTCCCAAGAGAGAACAAGGACAAACCAGTCCTAGGTTTCATCTGGAGTACTTACACAGCTCCTTGTGGGCTTGCATAGCACTTTGAGAAATTTTTCATTAAAATTTTCACCAGACAATTCTCAAACAGAAAAGAGGTACTTATACATAGTTACAGTCTTGTAGCATTTGTCTGTCCTTGTTTAGAATTGTTTCCTTAGAAAAGTTATCATGCACACTGGTACAAATAGGAGGATAAGTTCTCTTTCTGGCCTGATGAAGAGTGAACTATCTATATTTCAAGATGGAAAAGTAAAAGCCCTCAAGCATGTATTATTCTGCCAAATCAGGGCATTCACAAGCATGTGGAGACCCTGGTTGAAGTCTCATATCTGAATCAGAAGTGGTGAAAAGCTTGAACCTGAGCCCAAGATACTATTTTATGAGATTACTTAACTAGATGCCATGAATAGATTTGCTTTTCAGTAAACCTACAGTTATCAACAAAAAATAATGAAAAGAGTTCTTGAGTTGTCCAGCTGCTAAAAGAATGCTAGGAATTTTGCAAAGGAACAAGTTATAGGAAAATGAGAATGGTTATTTCCCTGATGATTATAAACCTCAGCTCTTTAGGTAAGTCCCATTTGCTTACTTCTGGACCATTTTACTGGTATGACTGACTTTATTTCATAGGGAAAACCCATATCTGTCAGAAGAGGGAAGTAAACTGATCTTTTCTTTCTCGTCCTCAGAACATTATGCCATTTCTTGAAGTGCTGAAGCATCCCACAGAAATTTAAACACAGAACCCTAATGTGAAGTTTATATTCTACACTTGGATTAATTTCCAGTATTTTCTTACAATTTTTTTTTCAAACAGGCTTTAAAATATGTGGTGGAAAATCTATTGCACTATTATTCTTTCCATTGGAATGGAAACATTTTGGGCATTTTATTGTGGTTAGTAAGTGCCTCCTTCCATAAGTTCTCAAAGTGTTTTGGTAGGACTGAAATTTCCCAGTTTTAAGAGCTTTATTTTGAATCAAATTTCTCAAATGGCATGGGGTTCATGTGCATATGAGAAAGTAAAATGAAGGAAATCAGACCTTCATGGTTTTATTTCATCCATGCACAATTTTTTCAGTTGCCCTGTTTTTTATTGTTTTCATTTCCTGGTTTGAAGTCAAGTATTTGAAGAGATAATGGAATATCCTTGGGTCTGATTTTTGCCTAATGCTTGTAATAAGACTTTCTCCTGTAAAGAATTTAAAAATTAAATTGAGCACGTCCAGAAAAACATCTCCAAACTTCAATATTTGTTGCTCAGATGATGGGTAGATTCTCTTTGAAAAGAAGGCAACTTTTTTGGATAGTGGTGGAAACCAGAGCAGCATCTGGTTGACCTTCAAACTTCCAAGTGAGGCTATACTCCGGACCGTGATCCTACATTTAATGGCTTGGAGTAAAGGATATTGTTAGTTTACAGAATCAGATTAAGACTTTCAAAACCACACACTAAAGATGAGGCTTGCCTGTCCTTATTGATTCATGAAAGTATATGGAGATGATGTACCCTAGTGTTGAACATTTTTAAGCCCTGTTTATGTTGATGGTTGTCAAGGAGTATAAAGCCAGAGAGCTGGGAGACATGTTACATTTCACTAGGTGGTTTGAAGTCTCTTTGTAGGTTTTCCATATATATGAATACTATAGGAGTCATGGTTACAAAAAGCACATGGTACGTAGTGCAAAATGGCAGTAATAACTTTTTCATAAGTAATAGCCGTACCAAAGGCATTTCAAATATATATGCAGAAATTTCTAATCATTATCCTCATTTTCATTTTGTGAATAATTGCTTTTTCTGTATGGGACTGTTTCTTTTTCTGCTGACTCCATTCCCCTTTCAACCTGCAGAGCCCTCAGATAAATATCCCAGGAACATCCTCTCCGAGACACAAGGTAGTTAGTTTAATTTGTGAAAGTGTGGAATATCCTCTCCAAGTTCCAAGACTCACGGTAGTTTAATGATTTGTGAAAGTGTCTGTTTCAGCCTTTAAATAATTTGCATCATTCTATGTTTTCATCGGAAAACTGTGGTAAATGTCCCTTCTAGAAATAACAGGTAAACTGTTATTGTAACTTACACTTTATACTACACTACATTTGAAAATAAACAAACAAAAAGGAACAATTGAACAAACAAACAACTGTCAAACAAACCTGCTTGACAGAATCACTAATCTTTGGGTGACACAGTTACCTATGTAGAAGAAAAGAATCAGGCTTTTTTGCTAACAGGCAAGCTAAAACTTACTACTATGATTCAGTCAGCTATGTATGAAAAACAAACAAACAAACAAATATCAAAAGGCAGAATTTTCACCTGCCCACCTCCTTAGATATTTGGGCTGGTCTCATGAACCCCAAGCAATGACATACCCCAGGGTAAAGCAAATGTGCAATTGCCTTCAAAGCCTTTTATTTTTCTTTTATTTACTCATCTGGTATCTCGATAGAAACTTCCTATGGGTCACACCTGGCTCCTAGACCATATAGTTGCATAGCTTTGATCTAAATGTGCTTTACTGCCTCTGCTACTTTCCTCTTGTTGGACGACTGTCGACTGACTGTCTACACACAAAGTTTTGTACTTTGCCTACTATTTTCCTTAGTGTGTTTTTACCAACATAATACTTTGTATCGTTAAACTAATGTAAATATGAATTGCTGAGAGGACTCACAAAGTACTTATTATAAAGTTCCTTAATGCCTATATATTAATATGCCCATCTGTGAAGTTACATATTTAAGAGATCAGTAATTCAGATAAACACAGGATATTGTATGAACCAGGCTGGCTTGTGCTGACCTCAGTCTGAATTTTGGCATTTGCAAATTGTCGGTTTCCTGTGAAAAAACCTATAGACACAAGCAAGGCTTTTCTAAGAAATGCAGAGGTTGAAATCTGTGTCTTTATTCCTTTGAAGGCTAAATAATAATTTCTACAGTTCATCTCAGTGGTAGTGACTCGGTCCTTCTGAAAATTTGATCAACGCTTATTCAAGACACTAGCATTAGACTATTTCACAGTATTATTTAATTTTAAATTGTCTACACTCCTTTAGTCCAAAGGCAAATAGAATATAATTACACTAGGATAGGAAAAATTAGATAAGGTTGTAGGCAGCCTTACATTCAAAAATCCCTTTTGTCACTTTCCCTCAATAACTCTGTCAGTGACATACTATTGTATGTCTCAGCCATAATCAAGTGAGATGAAGATTATTTCATAAAGAAAATATGTGAGGAAACAACAGCAGGTACACATCAACACAAAGGAGGCAATGGCTCTCAGCACATGTACTAGGGCAAAGGTATTCATTGGCTTGCTGTCATAACCACTGGGTTTAGCCTCTCTTCACAGATTTCAAAGGATATTTTAAGTTAGCTTAAACTGTTGTATGATCAGACTTTATTAGGAAATGATTTCTGTTGGACCTCAGCATGATGAGTAGTTCCAACTTTGGGAACAGTGTAATGAAAAGAAAATGAATGGGGATAGGAACAGATTTGATGTCCTAGCATTTCCTCTTTCTTTTAAACCCCTGTTGTAGCCAAACACTTCCTTTATCCACTTCTAAACAAGATTAAGGCTGTAATAACATAACACAAAGGTGTATGATGAGCATATTTAACCACTGCAAATCACAAACTTAAAACACTGCCCCAAGATGATATAGACATTTAATTAAATCAGTCCTCTATAACAAAATGGTGGTAATATTGGGGTAATTGCTGTATATACATAAGCCCTTCATAAATGCTTTACTAAATATTTGTTTCATGCCATGGATTTAAGCTTCAGAAGCTTCACTCTGTTTTTGAAAAATTAATGTGAACATTTTGGAAAAAATGAAAGAAAGTAAAACACATCCAGGCCACTCAAATTCTGGCTACCCAGCCCCAGGAGATGTTCTTATACATCTGTAGTTAACTGTGTTAGCATCTCTTAGCTGTTTTCCATTCCCTACACATTACTGATGTTACTACAGATTAAGACTGAGTTTTAAAGCTGTTTTTATCACTAGCGAGCGCATGTTATCAACATTTTAAAGTGAAGATGTGAACAAACCTTTGAAAAGTGACTGAATACTTGAATGCCAATATATTTTGCATGTAAAATATAAAAATCTCCATGTGTGTCATTTGAAATCTGATAAATATTTATTATCAATGCTGTTTGCTTTTAATCTGTTCAGGATATCATTCCTCCAGCTCCTTAGTACTTAAACAAAAATGGCATTTACATTACAATATTGCATGCCAACAATCTCATTTTCTGGTTTAGTCAGCAGCCTTCATGCTTGATTAGTCTTTAATTATACAAATACCTACATATTAAAAAAGTTTTCTTTTTTCCATACTTTGAGCATGTAATTATTTTCTCTTGCATGCAATAACCTTTAATTTTAGGATTAAGCAACTGATTCTCTTTAGTATGGATGGATTTTTTCAAGTGTTAAAGCAAATTTGGGTATTGTATTACGAGTAGGAAAATTAACTTTAGGAAAACCTTTCATTAGTGCATTTGACAGCACACTGAGCAGGTGACAGAAACTTCAAAATATTCAATATACTTGAAAACAAAATGGATACCAATTCTATGTACTCTGAAGTGAACAGCAATACTACTCTGAATTCATCACTCTCAGCAAGAGAGTGACAGAGGCTATGTGATTCCTCCTTTGAATATTCCTTGCTTTTGTAGTATTATTTTTGCAGCCCTACTTAGGAACCTGATGCAAGATCAAGGCCTCATTGCATTATACCAAAAACTGTAAAGATTTTCAGTATAAAGTGGTGATCAAGCAGTGGTGGGAGGGTCAACAAAGGGACAGAAAGGCAGAGTGACATCCCAGACAGTGGCAAACCCGAGACTGCAGCCTCATGCTCCTGACTCCAACAACATATTTGCTATAACACTTTGCTTCCTGACGCAAATTATTTGTCAAAAGTGAGTTCAGTAAGCAAAGGCATAATTTGATAATGAGATTAGAGCTAAATATGCATATTTAATATGGCAATGAAAGAATTCCCTCCTCTTCTTTTCCTGCAGGGACTGCCAAGTTTCGGTCTACAGGACTGACATATGTTATCTCTATACCTACTTTTACATTTGAAGTGCCAGTGATTTCCCCCTAGACATAGTCTTTGAATGTCTATGGGGAAAACATCAAGGATTTTTAGAATGGCTTGGTTTTCTCAAGATCTGTTTATTTTTATATTTGTTTTACATGAACTGAAAATTCTGTCAGACACATTTCGATTATATGGAGAAGATGTTTCAGAGTCAGAAGACAGCAAAAAAACCCCAAACAAAGTAGCTGCAGTTCTATAAAGCTGGGGAGGGAGAAGAGCAGGAAACCTCCATAATAGCATGTTGAGCTTTCTCCTGTCTCATTTGAGTGCTGTGAGAAACCTTCTGCCTACTTCCCTTGTAGTGGAGTTAGGTCTTGTTATAAAGTAAAAAGTTGCAGACACAGAGGTAGGATGGAAATGCACAAAGCATCTTATTCCAGAATGATGATCAGTGATAAAATTTCAGTCTTTTAACTGAAAGAACCAATACTGGGGTTTTTTTTCTCTCTTTCCCAGTAGAATAGGCCAGTAGGAATAAAGGCACTGTGAGTGATAAAGACATTTTTTTTCTCCCTTCTTTTCCTCCCAACATTTTTCTTTTCTTCCCTAAGATCAGGCCCTATCCTTGAGGCATTCTACACTGATGGAAACTGCACCCTCAGATGAATCCTGGGAATGAGACTGACTTACTTGCCCTTTTCTAGATCTTGATCCCAATACAGCCCTAGTCCTCATCACCTGCCCCATGGTCCATGGAGCACCCCCACTGGCAGCTCGACTTGTCACTCTGTGAGGTGCCCCCAAGTTCCTGTGAAAAGGCCAAGCAGAGATCAGCCCTCTACCATTTTCTGTCCTGTTGCAGCCGGACCCACCAGTACACAAGGACACCCAAACTGGGACAAGAGCAGTAAGAGACAAAGACAACACTCCTGCTGGATTTGGCTCTCTAGAAGGCTGAAAAAAGAGTTATAGGGTTACTATAGTGAAAATCATGAGTGCATTAAAAATGAACAATTTTTATATAACTTATTACCACATTCATTCAGAATCATCTTTTGATACTAATTTACTGGCCTTCTCTAGCAAAGAGCATCCTCCTGTAATGTGGCTGGGCCTATATTTTAGGGTTTCTTTGTAGCATCGGTATTTTTGCTCGAAGACTAGGATCCTCCCAAATCTTAGTGCTTCCCCAATGCTTTTTACAAGCATGTAAATATTTCTTAATAGTTATACAAACACACTGCAGAGGTGATTGCTGCTTTAAGAAATCTCATCTCCTTTAAGAACCAGAATGCACCATCATGATTCCTTTTGTAAAAGGATAATCCTAGTAATATATGAGGTGCTGTGTCCCTATCTCAGTTTTCATCTTGTGGAAACTCAACTTTGCCTTCCAGTCTCTTTCACAAACATAACCTAACTTGGTTCTCCAACTGGAATCCTCACAGGACATTAGGTCATGTCTAAGCTATCTGAAATAAGTCAAGTTCCTGTCCTGTGGGAAATGATCTGAAATTATCCCAATTTATCATGCAATTTCTGATGCAAATGAAGATGAAAAATGGAATATTGAAATATGTCAGCAAAAACCCCTTGCATTTGAAAATTATTAAATATTCTAGCAGATTCCAAATCAGCACCATGAATTAAAATATTTTCAATTTCTTTTGCTAAGACATAATCTTTTTAGGCAATTCAGTATAATAATTTTTATAAATATATTAAGCTGACTTTAAACAAAAGGTATACTTAGTTATTTCAATTTAGCAGGCCTAAAATAGAAAATTAAAAGGAAATTTTGGGCAAGGGAGAAACCAGCTTTATAGAATTGCAACATTGTTGGAAAGAAAAACCACTTAGAAATTCATGAGTAGTGTAAGGTATTAGAGTATCATAATAAAAATGGCATGTATTTCAGAGGTAAGACTTTTTTTTTTTTTTTTTTTTTTTCCTGCTGGCCAAGGCTGGGCCAATTAGGGATAATGGTAACACCTCTGTGATAACATATTTAAGAAGAAAATAATAAAAAAGTGGTGGTGCAGTTTTAATTCCAGCCAAAGAGGAGGAGGTGAGAACATGTGAAGGAAACAACAGGAGACGCCAAGGTCAGCAGAGAAGGAGGGGGAAGAGGTGCTCCAGGTGCCAGAGCCGAGATTCCTGTGCAGGCTGTGGTGATGACCATGGTGAAGCAGCTGTGCCCCTGCAGTCCATGGGGATCCACGGGGGATGCAGAGACCCACCCACAGCTTATGAGGGGGAGGTGCCCATGCCAGAGCAGGTGGCTGTGATCCAGTGGGAGAGCCAGTGGACAGACAGGGCCCCTGCTTCCAGGCTGGAGCAGCCTATACTTGGAGGACTGCACTCCATGGAAGACTAACCCACTCTGCAGCAGTTTTGGAAGAACAGTTTATTCATGGGAGGGTCTCATATAGAAACAGTTTTGGCAGGACTGCTGCTTGTGAGATTGGAACCACATTGGAGAAGTTCACGGAGAACTGTCTCCCATGGGAAGGGACCCCATGGCGTAGCAGGGAAAGAGTCCTCTCCTTAAGCAGCAGAAGATAATTTTGGGTGATGAACTGACCAAAACCCTCACCCCTGTCTCCCTGTGCTGTCGGCGGGAAGGAAGGAGAGCTGGGAGGAAAAGGTATTTTTTTAAGGGCTTATTTTACCTCACATTATCCACCTCTGACTTTGTTAGCAACAAATTCACTTTTTACTTTTAAGTTGAACGTGTTTTGCCCTTGGAGTGTTTTCTCCCAGTCCTTATCTCAACTCATGAAGCCTTCATGAAATTTTTCCCTCCTCTGTCCAGCTGTGGCAGGGGAGGGTGAGTGAGTGGCTTTCGTGGGTGCCTGGAGTTTGGCCAGTGTTAAACCGTGACAGAAGGACATGTACTACTAAATGCCCATTTGTTTAAATGATCCTAATTTCCTCATGTCCTAACCCACAAGGAGTTCTTAGAAAGACACAATTTCTGACAGTGTCTGAGGTGTTAACCTCTAACTTACTAGATTTTTAGTTTTCACATAATTGTTAATTACTTCAAACAAAAGTAGAAGGTTGGTGGAGAAAGGCAAAAAATTAAACAAGAAGGATTTGGAAAGCTCATGTTTCCAGTCTAACTCCTTTGATAAAAGGATATTTCTTCTTTTGCCTAAATAGTTTCTAGTTGCATCTCTAAGGTCAGAATAAGCCAAGAGAATGAAAGGAACAAGCATCCTGATGGGCTGCCTGAAGCTGCCTGGTGTTACGGATCAGCGTAAAACCAGCTCTCTTTCCTCTGCCTGGGCCGATGTAACTCACTGGAGTGGCAAATTACATCAGACCTACAGCTGTAACCCGACATTATGATTAATTTGATCAGTAATTTCTCCTGTTTTTCATTTTAATCGGTGTGACTATTCTGCTGTGGCAGGTCTTTCAGATCTAATTAAGATAAATTTCAGAGTAAAAGACTTGGCAGAATTTTCGAGTCAAATCCGAGCGTCAAGTGTGAAGACCTGCAGCACTAGTCAATCAATTTCCAGTAAAGACGGCAGACTGTAACTCAGCAATCAACCCACTAACACTTAAGCAAATTTCATAATCTCCAGGCGTGTGCTTAGTTACTCTCTCAAAACGTTCTGGCTACCAATAAAAAGGAGAAAATATTACTGTTCTTAAACACCTGCATCTGCTAAAACCACCAACAGTATCCAGAAGTAGTCACTCTGACAGATCTCAGCAATGCTGCCAAAAAAAGGCTTACTTTTAAAATTTAAAACACAGTCTAAAGTGGCTTTTTTTCCTCCCTAGCAGTAGCTAGGAGCTGAGCAACCTCTTTTAGGTGCTTTTTTGCACAACGAATCTTAATGACATAATATCTGGGCTATACCACTTAAGAATATTGCTTCTCAGATTCAATAAGACCCAAGCACACCAGATTTTCAATGTTCACTCACTCCACTTGCTTCCAAGTAGAAAAAATATTTTTCTGCAAAACTAGAAACCTGTGATGACTTGCCTTTTTTTTTTTTTTTAATACAAAGAGATGGGAGACATGAAAAATAGGGGAAAATAAAGTAATGTAATGCTTTAGAATATCTACTTCCTTTAAAAATTTTTTGAAATATGAGTGAAAAAATAAATTAAGATAAATGAATGCTAACAGAACAGATAGACTTGATTTATAAGGGTATCTGAGGGGCTGTGTCAACTTTTTCTGTCCTTAAGATCCCCAAGGGTCTTACAGTCTATCTAGAGAGGTTTTGGAAATAGAAGACCTTATGGGATATGTATCCTTTCCCAAATTTGTTCTGGGAGGATGCTATTTATTTATTTTCCCATTTATTAAGTATTTCAGTTGCTTTGGGGAGTTTATTAAACACTCTCATTTTAGAAGCCAGAGTAATCTGTTTGCTGGGCAAACAGCTCCCCTCTCCTCTCCTTCAGAGAATTCTCTAGCAAATGGTTTCTGTTATTAGCCTCAGCATCTGCCCCTTGGGTGCTAATAATGCCAGTTGTTTTGCTCAAGGATTAATTTCCTTTGCTTTAAATGTGAGCCAGACACCACTCCTCCTTGTGCTTCTGAAATAGCAACAGCTGCAGAGTATATTTGGATGGACCAGACAGTCAGTGCTTCACCTGAGATAAGATTTCCTCAGGAAATGAGAAGACATGCTTATAAAGTCTGAGATCGTTTAAACATCTCTGCTCTGTTTAAATGCAGTATTAAACAGCTTTACGGGGGAAGACCCAATGCATTAAAGACCCCAAAAGGCAGTGAACTACTTGGAGAAGAAAGACTGTTGAGGAGAAGATTTGGAATTCTGCTCACTATGTGGATGGACACGAGTCTTACACACAACTGAAACTACGTTTTCTGTGGAAATGACACCTATGAATCTCCAGGGAGACATGAATACTAGCAGCCCTCAAACAAGCCAACAGGAACCCATTGGCATGTCTTTGCACTGTGCACCAGAGCCAGAGTACAGCACAGTGCAGAGGCTCCTGAGTGTCCAGCCAGGATAAACTGCCATGTTGAAATATCAGAGCAGCCCAGCTGGTGGAAGACCCAGAAATGATGAGTATGACCATGGAAGCACCAGAAGAGGAAAAGAAGAAAGGAGGCCCTGGTGGCACTGAAACTCAAACCCAATAATTTCTCAAGCAAAGTTCATGTTTGTGAACAGTAATGTCTGTGTGGTTCACAGAACTACTGCAGTGGCAAATAGAAGAGCACAAAACCAAAAGCAGAGTGCCTGACTCACAGCAGCATTTGCAGTGGGTAATAACCACGTGTGAGCGTGTCCAAAGCACTTACCATTTACAGAATATTTCTTTGTCCAATTGATTACTAAGCAACTTGTGAACAGATTCAATCAGTAATATATTGCACAGTATCTTATGCAGAAGAGTTTAGATTTAGATAATTTTAGCAAAACAAAGCAACCCACCAAACTCAGTAGGATTACTGGTGTTGTAAACTCAATCAAATTTTCCTTATCTCAGGATTCAATCATCATGAGAAAAATATAACAAGTCTTGGATGCAAACACGATCATAAAGAAAAATCACGAGCATAATCCTTGAAAAATTTGCCTTTATCAAGCTGACAGATACTTGGTTGTGACTTCTGTATCTTAAAGATATGTAAATATGTCGAAGTCTCAGAAAACATTGGGATTTCTTCAAAGGTGATTTTTCCTTAATGAGAAGCTAACCAGTGAATGAGGCTGGGCGAAAAGGGAAGGGGCAGTTTGTTTTGCGTGACTATTGGAGCCTTAGACATCTGTGTACATATTCTCCCTCATTTGCAGCTGAGTATTTCAGCCTTTCTGCTTTTCTTTGTTCCTTTGTTATAAAAGTGTTGAGTTTCCAAATACATTATTTAAGATTAGTATGAAAATTTAATCTGAAGGAGACTCTGGTTTTGGTATCCTAGAGTTTGCTGTTAACTTGGAAGATTTTTGTGCTGTTGTCATCTCCTCACTTCCCTTCTTCCCTATTTTTATTCTTATTTTTTTCTCACTCATCATCTTCCATCAGCTGCAGTTATTGTAGGTAGACTTCTGTGACAAAAGAGACTCTTCAGGAAAGAGTTCTGAAAACAGTCAGAATAATTTTACAGTAAGAAAATCTCTGGGGGATTTCCTGTTTGTCTGTTCCTATTCACAGACAAACAGAACAGTAGAAATCACTGAAAATTTGTCCATTCCTATAGTGTAGCTCTCCCTTTGCAGGTGTGTACATTCATCTTATCCATATCCATATCCATATCTCTCAAATATGCAGTGAGTGTCAGCACCAGAAGCTAACCTTTTTTTTTGGAGCCAGCTAAATATATTTTGCTGGTAGAAAGTGCCTTATTCTGGTAGTCAAGCAGAATAATTAGCTACTTAATACTGTACTAATCTGATTTTATACTGCATATAATCAAGTTCCTATGACTCCAAAATTTTAATTGCATGGAAACTCTGTAAGAGTTTCCTTTGAAGTTGTAACATGCTGACCATTCAAGAACCCATATGTTTTACATGTAATAACACTAAATATTCACTGGATAAGTGTATTTGGAGAAGTATATTTTCCCAGAAGTAAATGTTTTGAAATCTTCAACTTATAACATGAGATAGGTTGTCTTTCACTCCTGGATTCCTTTGTCTTAATCAGCTGACACAATGAAAATAAACATCGGATTATAATTATCTTTACGAGGAATTTCACCATTTTAGAAGGGAAGGATGAAAATCTTCTGTCATCTGCCTGACCCACCATTTCCTGAAAGAGAGCTCAGCTTTTAAAAATTCTCCTCTGGATATTGTTTCTTGCAAACCAACAATGACTCTGGTTCTGGAGTGTTTGGTTTTTTCCAGTGTAAATCTGGACCATCGTCATAATGTTAGCAAAAAATTCATATCCTGGAACCTAAAGGGAGGTTTTATGTCTTTCTACACAATCATTAAAAGACCAAATAAAAAGTAGTTTTGTAACTACAGTCCAGCCCATTGAATCATATAAAGAATAGTCATAAAATTAAAGCAGAGTATTACAGAATAATCTGACAAGAATAATTCTGAGACTTTAAGCTGGTGTACACTGCACCGGCATTATTAATTTCTGATCATCTAGCAAAGTGCCTCACCCAGGTACACCTAAGCAAGTCACTTTCATTTAATTTGCGTTCTGAAGGACATGACAGCATCTGTACATTTTAAAATGTAATTGCTGTTATTCTTCAGTTTTTTGAAACAAACACAATCATCCTCCTGAATTACTGACTCTCTGTGACAATTTTTTGAGGTTGTGCTTTTTTAAACTAATATCTTTCAGACAGATCCTGAATTATGTAAGAAGATAAAGCCCACATGAAAATAGTCAAGAATTCAGAAATGAAATTTTAGCTGTCAAACTTTAACTTAGTTGTTCTTTATTCCCTTAATATTCTTCAAACAAAATCTATTTCACTCTAGTTCATAAAGAACATTACCCTAGAGGGCATAATACCTCTGACTTTTTTTAGGTTGGTTTTTAAGTGGGAGCATTGAACACTAAAAAAATCCACATTCTAAGCAGCTGTTATGAGGAACTGCTGCCAAACATGTGCTCCCTCCCCTTTTTTTTTAACTGCCTGTGTGAAAAGAAAATAATTTCAGATCCAATCCTCAAGATGGATGTACAAGGGTAAAGCAGCCTTTCTCTGCAGGATTTACAATGGAAAGACAAATTTCACGGAGGAGATCTTACCACTGCTCTGATTTAGAAAAGTACCCAAGCAATGATATACAAAGTACAACAGCAGCTCCTCTGGAAATATTTCTCTGTCCCTTGTTTGCATATAAAAGTGTCTCAGAATTCCTGGTAATATGACAGAGCATACTTCAAGTTTTAATTACTTCTAGGGAAGCTTTAGCAGTATTACAGTTGCTGTAGAAATGCTGTAGAGATGGCTAGAAGGGCAAAGTAGTAACCTTACACATCGCTTAAGGCGAGGACTGAAGTAGCATGCTCAATTCTGGCTTCTCCTCTGATTGTCAGTACACAGCATATTTGTATCTATGAACAAACTTTGGGATTTCATGGCTATTTAAATGGTGAGATCAGAGAGGAAAGACCATTAAAACTACTTATTGCACAATTTATTAGCAAGTTGAGCCAGAACTAACACCTAGCAACTTCTAATTCCTTCACTCACTACTGTTCTGAAAGTGTCCCAGTCACACAACTGGCTTGGCAGCACTGGCTGAGGTCAGCCCAGGGGAAATGCCATACCTCTCCCACTGGTGTATTTCATTAAGTGCAATCCCAATTCCTAAAATGTTCAAGGGATAGTGTTTGAACTAAAAACACCTCAGAGTACTTCATTCCCTTCTTTCACTTCTGTTGAGTCTGCCACGTCCAAACTGCCCTCAGATGGGTAGCTGTGAGCATAAGGATGCTATAGAGAGAGATATGCCAAGGTGTCTATGTAGAAGTGTTGTCATTGGCATCTACCAGGAAAGGTTTTACTTCCTTTTATTGTACTTCTGAAAATTAGAGGCAACACAGGGAAGCTAACAGTAGAAAATAAGAGGTGACACAGGGAAAGCACCTGTCCATCACAGATGAGATATGAAATACATTAATCTGATATTTACATTGGGACCAAAGGCTATGTAAGAGTTAAGACCTCAGATTCAATGTTAGTACAACCCTCTCAAGGTATGCTGCTGAGATAATCCCACTTCTTCCCTACTCCAACTCTAATTTATGTGTGCTTTTGCTTTGTTTGTAGGACCTAAGGACTTTTGAACCACAACATTTAGCAGGCCAGGCTGTTTTAGCAAAATGTAGGATATTCAGTTAGTGTGCATACATTACAGCTGTACCAAGACAATAAAATATAACAGAAGCTCCCTGAAAATATCCTGTCTCTGTATGTCAATAATCTGCATACCAAAAGGCCCCAAAGTGCTCAGTAACATGATCGATTGGGCATTAAGTGATGCATATGTAGTCCTTAAGACAATACAGAGAAGAAGCTTTAGAAACATTATTCTCTACTCTAAGGAAAAGTTCAGCAAGCAAAGACACATCTCTTGCAAACTTTTAAGTCTATTATCTAAACCATTTTAAAAAATCAGATTTGATGCAATTTAGTTGAAGCTCAGATTAATGCAGGTTAAACTGGCCACATGCAAGAAAAGCCTCTTGTAAACCAATTCCGTTAATTGTCTAAAAAAGGATTGTTTAATTATTAAGCTAATGCAGTTTTATTTCTGCAGGAAATGGATCCAAATCCATCAGTGTGAATAAAACATTTTAAGTGATGTCTAAAAATTTAGGGACTAAAAATGAGAGACTTTTCTGGTTTCTAAGTGCAGTTCCACTGCCTAGTGAATGAGACTCCACTCACTCCACAGACTACCCTGGTGTTTAGAATCACACTGCTTATGGGTAAAGTCAAAGCTGTTCTTGCACAATGTGAATGTAGCACAATACATGTAGTGCAAGAACATCCAGCTCTAAGAACACAGGACCACTGGACCAGAGCTCTCCCAGTTCTGCCCAGGACTTCTAAGATGGGCAGAGCTGAGCATCAGTATGGATGTGGTAGCTGTTGGTCTATTAAAAATAACCATGTCATTGGAGGGAGCATCTGTGAACGGCATTAGCTGGCATCCTTAGCTTTGGGATCTGTGCTAAGAACCTTAGCAGAAGTATTTGATTATTAGCAGGATAAAAACTAGGATTGTGATTTCAACAGGAAAGGTAACACATCCATCCCTTGCACATGTCTATCAGCAGAAGCTGACAGTCAGGATCATCTCCTAATGAACTGCTAATACTGTTATCCTCTTAAGATATCATAAAGGGTGACTGCTGGGCAAATGCCATTTGTGAATGTCACACGATGAATCTGTGAAAAAAAATTAGAGACTTTTCTAGGGGTTTTACAATATGGACTTTAAAAGCAGACAACATTTA
This sequence comes from Phylloscopus trochilus trochilus, assembly GCA_016584745.2. Lineage (NCBI taxonomy): Eukaryota > Metazoa > Chordata > Aves > Passeriformes > Phylloscopidae > Phylloscopus > Phylloscopus trochilus. The sequence goes on along the minus strand of WQNJ02000546.1, from coordinate 52,829,910 downwards.
CTCTTCAGGAAGCACCATCCTAGAACCATTTTTAGGTATGCTTTTCTGGTTTATCGGGCCTTTTAGCTGTTCTAAGCTGAATGCCCATAAGGATTGAGTGGAGTTTCTCAGCCTGTGTGGTCAGAAGGCATAACCTTCACTTGGCTTTCCCTTGCAGTGAGAGAGAATGCACATGCTGTTTTTAGACCTTCAGGGATTTGTATGTAGCATCCTACCTGCAGTGGATTTGGTGAAGTAAGAGGAGATGGAAGGCCATGCCCTGGTGACTGGCTGGGTTTCTGAGGGGAGCTGGAGGACTGTGAGGCTGGAGGTGGTTGGCTCTGGCTCTGGGACTGTGTTTGGCTCTGCTGTGGTGGTGCTGATGGCTGTGGCTGTGGTTGCTGGGTCTGCTGGGTTGGCTGTGGTGTCTGTGCCTGCTGAACTTGCTGCTGCTGCTGGCTTTGCTGCTGCTGCTGTTGGTGCTGGAGCTGCTGAAGATGCTGAAGCTGTTGAAGCTGGGAGTTCAGGGATGAGGTAGCTGTGAATTGAAGAGAGGGAAGGGAGTTATACAAGTTTCAGTAATATCTACTGTGTTAAAGGTATTCTGGATGAAATTCTGGTTCTGTTACTTTGAGGGGCACACTGCTTACTGAGGACAGCTGGTCCTAGACTTCAGGATGTGGAAGGAAATTGTTCCCACCAATAATAGCCTGTGGCTCTGCCTCTATAATTCTGTGGTAAAGAGCCAGACTTCCCTGGGGGCAATGAAAACAAACCTTTGAAAGAGCTAGAGGTCTGCCCACAGGATGGGGTTCAGAGCTGACCAGAATTCTTTGCTCAGGCAAGCTTACCAGTGAAGTCAATGGGAATATTATCTGCCTAGAGAAGAGTGGAACAGATTGTCACTGTACTTGTAAGTATAGCAAGAAGTCATAACATGAACCAGTGCTTTTATTTAAAGGAGGAGAAAGCCATAGTGATAAAATGAAGGATACTCTGAAAAGAACTTTGTCATGTCATTATGCAGTAGGTATCAGGAAATAAAACATTCAGCTGTGAAATTTCGTGTGCAATGCCTAGGGAGCAAAAATACCTAATAAAATGTGTGTGTCTCTGAAATAAGAATTGCTCCTTATAATTCACATCTAAAAGCTATAAATTTCTTCTTGTAACCTGCACTGCTCACTTACTCCTGATAGTTAAGGTCTGTTGTGTTTTGTTAACATATGCTTCAAACATGATCTCTGGAAGTGTGTGGCTTATATGAACCTGCTGGCACAAAGGAGCAAACTTTATTTCCCAGACACACTTTCAAACTGATTAGGACATTCATTAAATTCAGGAAGACAGGAAATGTGTCATAGCAGTGTCACTAAGGAAGAAGAGCTTTAAGCAGCAGCAAGAGCGTCACAGAAGACCGCTGCTTTCTGGGATTATGTCCTGAAAAGGTCACCTTGTCTCCAGCAATACTCATGTTAATCAACATCTTAAGGGTTGAATTAGTTAGCTATAAGGATCCAAGAGAAACAGCTTGCAAGGTCATTATGATGGTTTTCACTCTGTATACTGCTCTTCCAGCACCATCCTGTATTCTAATTACTATCCACGGAAGCTAAAGTAAACTGGGAATAAATTAAATTTGTTGTTTTTAAAATGGCACTCGGATTTCATGGCCAGAAACTCTGTTGACCAAGTTATTTTTGTACTGGCAGATAAAGCCAAGTCATCTCCACTTTCTTTTCATGCTGACATCCCTATTTCAGCTTTCTAGAGGTCTATGCCCTGAGGCTGAACCTGAGGTCTTGGTATGACTTATGAAATCAATGGGCCATAAACTGGAATAAGAAAAAGAAAAAAAGAAAAGAAAATGGAGAAAGATGAGGCAGAAAGGGTACACCAGAAAAGGCTGTAAGAAGAAAAAGTATAAGACTTGATAGGAAGAACTGTTGGCTCTCCATTCCCATGCTCATAGCTGCTCTAAATTTTCTTTCAACAGACGCAGGAATCAAACTGGAAATATGCCTTAACAAGGATTATAGCCATGTGTATGTGACTTCAACAAAGAATCCTAATAATACAATGGAGGACTGATAACACCAATATATTTCTATCAAGAAAGTTACTCATAGAAATTTTGTGTTTTAACACAAAGCAGGGTGACCATCAGATTAAAAAGATGCATGGTATCTCATGTAAAAGAAATCACCCTGGAGAAATAAGGGAACACTCCCATCAATTTCCCAATGAGAATTTGGACCTAAATGCCCCAAAGCCAACAGGGTAGTGAGTGGAAATATAATCCGAGGCATATGAGAACCAAGAAGGTGTGTATACAAGAAAGCAACTGCATAGATGAATTAATGATTCATAACATGAATAATCTCAGATGGCAAGGAAAAAATTTCACTGATTCTATATGTAGGTATGTACATAGAGGCAGAAAGACCCTTACCATTCTCATGAGGAAAAAAGAAATCTAGATCAGCTCTTTCTATTGCGCAGGCCATTTCTTCACCTGTGATAGCTTAGCAGACTGGATGAATCACTAATAACCAGAACCAAGACTTCAAACTGACCCTTACTGCATCCACAGACTCCAATATAGAAATGAATTAAATTACATCCCACATAAGCGTAACTTCTAATCCACATGGCTCATGGAGAGGAATGAGGGACCATTTTATGTTATGTATGCATAATTGGACAGGAGGAGGCAAAACCTTCTCATCTAGGACTAGAAAAGCTTTGCTTTCAGTACTGCTCAATACTTGAATATTGGTGAATGCAGGAAGAGCAATATCTCTACCACTCATTTCTGTACTGGAAATGAAAACATTCTTGCTGGGGTAGAAGACATTCCCTGAAGGATAATCTGATTAATGGAGAATAGTTACTTCATGGAAAAATTTCCAAGTTTATTGCCAGCAACTGCACAAAATTATTCAAATAACTTATTGTGTTTTCATGTAATTCTCTTAAAAAGTCTCTCTGAAGCCCATCATCATGCTGAGCTATAACTTGCATTGAAGTGGCTTAGAGAGGTATAATTGGTTAACATGCTGTTGCCAAACAAACAGATAATAACATTGGAAGAAGGACTTAGATCACAAAAGGTGTTCTGAAAGCCACAAAGTAGGTATACCATGAAGGTGGATTTAGGGCTCTGGATCACACCTGCAGTCTGGTGTTCATGCTTCCAGATTGCACTGCCTCTCACAATGTGTGCACTATCCACAGCAGAGGTTGTGTCATGTTATCGTTTGCAATCAAATCCAATCCAACTCCCAGAGCTTGCTTGCATAGCTCATCCATTATAAATAGTATACCTGTCTAGCATTTGTCACTTTCTGCAGAGCTTGGAGCCTGATGGAATTTCAGGTGGTACAACAGTGCTATGTCTGCATGTATAAAAGATAACATGCACTGCCTACCTCACAGGAATCTTTTTTATGACTTACTGGCTAACAGCTGGGTAAAACTTTGACATATTTTAGTGAAAAGTACTAGTTTCACAATTTCATTCAGGAATTCAAAAGGCTTGCAAAAAACTGCAGAAAGTTCTTTCTATGGTTAAAAAGATCAACATAAAGTACATCACCTTAAAAGAGAGACGCAACTATCAAGGTATGCAAGCTATGAAAAACTGTGAGGAAAATCCACAAAAGCTCCGTGACATTTCAACTCTTCCTAAAAAAATACATGTTGAATATACTCCAGGTATCCAAGAAGACAGTAAATATAACTAATATCTATGAAGAAACAATGGCATGAGGGGCTTTAAAGCCTACGGTTCAACAAAGTCCTTGCTTGCTGTGGTGCTGTGGCAGATCTTTCCATGAGATCACTCCAAGGTTTATGATCCTACTTTAAACACATTATACTTATAGTATCAAAGCATTTACATTAGAATAAGAGGCATGGAGTTAAGCAGTGCAAATCAATGGTCAAGAGGCAGTGAAAGCAAACTTTCTGATCTCCTAGGTCATCTACTGGAATACTTGTCACCGATATCAGGTTACTTTGTGGATTAGAGAAAGTTATGACCTAAGGTACATACTCCTTCTTGACTTTCTTTGGGGGATTCCTTAGGCATAGTGTTGCCATGCATTTACAGTATTCATACAAAATGTGTCATTTCATATTCTATTCCTCTTCAGATTACCTGGACAGGAAACTGAAATGAAATGAAAATGCCCTTCTGCCAAGTAGTGTTACAATAGGGAAAATTCACCTCTGAGGCAACCATGCTGAAAGATGCAGTCTGATCCATGACAGGGGGATGACTGAAGCTTTGTTGTAGTGGGCAAACTGAGCAGGCTCTGTCTTCATTTCCCAAGCCTGATTAACAGAAAATAGTAGCAACTGTCTGCTGCCTCTGGCTAACATATTGTGACATAAGAAGGGGAAATATCCCTGGTTATACTTTAAGTTAAAACATGCATTTTAATCAAGTTTAATAATGATTCTCTGAAAATCAAGGAACATAAATGTGCTCACAAATGTTTATATAATAAAAACAATCTAAAATTAGGACTCCTTTTTCACCTTTCCTTCACAATATAAACTCAGATTCTTAAGGCCTCTACAACGCTTGGCAGAAGATGAAATTAATATTCAGGGATTCAAATTGTATCTAGAATCTGCTCTTGTGGATAAGCTTCACATAATGTCTGATTTATTTTATTAATGTTTTGTGCATGCTTGTTTCTGTGTAAAGAGGAAGGAGGGGTAGGAGGAATAAGAAACAATTTTAGCTTACAAATAATTGTGCTACTCTAGCTTCTCTCCTCCTATTTACGTAATTGCATAGCTGTTCTTCAATGTCTTGATATAATATAAAATGGACTAAAAAGAAGAAAATCATACATTAAACCTTTTCCTATTTGACTGAGCACAGAACTTGACTCCTGCCATTTCAAGGGCTTAATGCCTTTTTCCACTTCCCTAGTAATGGAGAATGGATTTGCATTGCCTTAAACTGAAAAGTGTAACTAACTTAAGCATCTGAGCTTGCGTTTGAACTGACACGGCTCGCTTTTTTTTTCCACCCTGTTGTTTCTCCTCTAATGAGGTTTATGCCTTTCTTTTCTGTGAAACAGATTTCTAAAGATTGAATACATATACTGAACAATCTAATGTAAGCCTGTGTTTACATTCTCTCATTCCTGGGAAATGAGGGGTAGGTTAGCCAAATACCAAATACCTACAAAATCCATACGCTTGGATTTTTTTTTTTTTTTTGAGGGTAAAATGTGAGTTCTTTTAAATATGTTAGCATCCTCTTTGTGGAAAAAAAAAAATATATATATATATATATATATCCTGAAGGGTTGGACTTGTGGCTGAAGAGATTAGTAATGGGATCCAGAGCATATTATTTCTAAATCAGTTTCAAATTCAGCCTAGGTCAATATAAGGAGCAATAGTCAGTGCACTTTAATGGAGCTTTTGCATGTTTTCTACCATACAGAAGATGTATGAAATGTATGGAAGTCGTATTCACACACAAATACCCCAGAGAGCCTGCCTGCATTGGAAGAAGTTTGCCACACAGTCAAGGTAATAAATTGATGGTCTCACAACATCTAATGAGGAAGATCAAAAAGATTATGGTCTTGAATGGCATCAATTGATATCTTTATTTGCACTTTCAGCAGAGAGGCTAAGAATGGAAAAAGTACACAGATCAAGTCATCTCCTTGTTCCTAAAGTTGACCCCTCAAGGTTACAGCTGCAAAACACAGATGGGATTATGAGGAGAAACTTGCATTGCCAGTAGTCCTCTGTGATGCTGTTCAAGATTATAACGACACGGACTCCACGGTCAGAAGGCTGAAATGACTCCAATCTTTATTACCCGGGAATTTCTTCCCTTTATGCTATTTTACAAAGAACCACCCAAGGGGTGGAAGAAAGACAAACTTCTTCAACTACATTGGTCAAGTCAGAGGGACATCAAGAAGAAGTCCCTCCTAGGGAAAGGAATGTAAACATAGATTAAGGTTAGGAAAACATGTCTCTTGTTGACAGAACAGTGTCTGGGAAAAAGTTTCAGAGAAACCAAAACATCACAGCATGAACCATGGCTACACCTCTGCACCAATTCTGCAGATAAACAGAGGACTTCAGTTTCTACTGTTGTCATATCCAGCATCATTCATGAGCACTAAATTCACTTTAAAGGATGTAAGCAATAAAAAGGAAGTATTAAGAAGAAAACCAACATAATTTATATGGTGCCTGTGGTGTCTCTACATTTTGATGAATACTGGAGCTTCCCTGAAAAATGACCCCTGCATTAAATAAATCTGACTTTTTTTTTCCTTGCCAAACTTTAAAATGTACAATAATTCAGTCGAATCTTAAGGGAAAAAAAAAAAAAAAGACAAAAAAGTTCTAAGGTGGAGAGCTTCACTAAGGACAAGTATATTTGGAATTATGCCCATTTTAAGATAATCTAAGGGCTATTTTCCTCTAGTTTATGACAATGCTCTGTGAGTAAAGTTCCCTGAGTGTATTGTAAAAATTGCATTAACCTATTTAAAATGCCCAAAGGCAAGAGCAAGCTCAAGAAATTAGACATTAATAAGCCATTTGCTTTCTCAGTTCAAATGGGGCCTTAGGTCTCATATTGTACAAATGGTTGAAATGTTAACTGGAGTTGGGGGTGTCAAGACAGAGGGAATCAATCAGGATGACTTGTCCTGCGATTCTCATTCAAAGACAGGCAATTAAGCATAGTATGACAACACTGTAAGTGTTTGAATGCCAGAGTCTCTGTGTTAAACAAGTAATCTAGATCTGGTAAATTCCTAAATTCAGATGTGAATTTTTTTTTTTTTTTTTGGTGAAAACATAACTCACAGATCAGTGGTAGGATCTTACGATTAATTCCTTATGCCAGATAAAAGCAATTTTCTAATTACAGAGTGTAGAACCAGTCCCAAATTGTCTAAGAACAGAATAGAAGATCAATTTGAATGGCATGGTATTCCTGTGGAGTGGATTTCCAGACCATATTGAGCCTATAACAATGTTCCTGTGGACCAGAATTTTCGAGGTCCTGTGGATCTCCCAATTTGTGGGAAAAATTCATCAGGACTCCTTAGCGAGAAACTAATTGACAGTGAAAAGGTTATAATTTAAAGGCCAACAGAACCCAATGTAAGATTTCACGACTGAAGGAATATGACAGGGAATGGATGAATGACACAGAGAAATTAACTTTGAAACAACAGTCTGCTGACTCAGAGATCAATGACCATGATTTATAAAGGACATAAGACAAATGCTGGGCATTCTCTGCACATACAATCTTTAATGAGTGGAACTGCAGCTTATTTTCACTCTCTTTTACTCTTTCAGATGCTCTAACATTGATGGAAACCATAATTTCAGTGGCACTTATGCAGACTAAGTGTTTGATGTACTCGAAGTAGCATGACTATTAGAAAAAGCAGTGCAACAACATACAGCCCCAGTAGCCTTGGAAGAGGTTGTGCAGAATCCTGTCCTACAGTTCAGTGAGTCACAGGTTCCTAGTCCATCAGGTATCCTGCCATTTCTCCTGACAACGTGCCTATGTGAGGCTTTGAGGCAAAATCTTGCCTGTTGAACTGCTTGGTGGCTTCACAGTGATTCTGCATTCTTTCAGATAATAGATCTGCAGTTGCATTGTCCATAATTGTTTATAGTAAATGGCTCTTTGGACAAAGAAATATTTATCCGGTTGTAAATTCAGCAATGGTTCTTTGAAGACTGGGAATTACAAGAAGTCTCTTCAAAGAGTCTTTGAAGTGAGTGATGTTTTCTTAACTAAAAGTGAAATTGCTCTAAGTGAAATATATGGGGTATTTTGTACATGTGTGTGTTGGGTATTTTCTTTTTTTTGTAATAGTGTAATCAAATAGCTGATCAAAATGTTTGTGGTTTAAAAGGTTGATCTGTATGCTGAGTTTGTGAAAGTGTCCTGGGAATGTCATAGGATAATGTCACATTTTCTCAGTCTCAACCTGGTGAAGCAATACAGGCTCCAGTGTCCAGCAGGTGACTTGGTAGGAGTGTTTGCTTTCATGTCTCAGATGCTCAATGTAACCATGTTTCCATCAATTTTCACTTCACTTTTCTGAAAGAAAACGACTTGAAACTGTTTTCTAGTAAGAACTCAAAGAGTCAAGCACCTGTAAATTCTGTTCTTTGTGTAGGAATTCCAACCAAAGAGGTTAACTCAACAGCAGTAAAAAGAGACCATGGAACGACTCAGAAAACAGCAACATATATACTATAAGGAGAAAGGGAAAAAAAATGCAGCACAGCCCACATTTTCTCTTTCTAGTCAATAAAACTACAACAGCAAGTACAAGAACCAGGTGCAAAAAATGGCAGTTCTACCTTGCTGCACACGAATTCTCTGCTGGAGCAGTGACTTGAGCTTCAACCCTGTTAACAGGCTCTGTTTTTCTCAATACAGCCTTGAACTTCTGGTTTTATCAAGCCATGAAAAATTAAAAATAGCAGCAACAGGGTGAAAAAAGTGAGGGAGAACACAAAGCAAAACAAAACACATGGCTGCAATGCTCCTAGTCCCTGTGCAGGGACTGAACGCTGCTCCTCACCAGCTGGCACACAAATGCCGTATGTCTGTTGAACCACATCCATGTTGAATGTGGTATTCTTCACCACACAGAGAAGAATAAAAATGGACTAAAAAGCTTTTTCTGAGTCACAAGGGGCACTGCTTTAATAACTGTGGTCCAGAAACAATCTTGAGCACAGGTTGGTGAGGAGGTGCTGTGCTAGGTGTTGCAACATCACTATGTGAGCGGAAGATAGATGTGTTCCTTAGATGAGGGATCAGTGTTTCTCTAGACTATGCAACTAATTCCGCACTAGAAATTATGGAAGAGCTGGGTGATGAACTTTAATTTGGTAATCTGTAATATAATGAGCTGTTCCTGAATGTATGTACCACAAGCAAGGTACCTGCTGTTTGCCTGCTGTTAACTCACAATGGCTCTATTTTGCTATCTTTAAGAATCTTCCATGATCTTTATTATATGTCATGCATAATTAAGAAGACTGCATTTAGTTATATGCATTTCAAAACATACCATAGTATATGTAGCTGATTTTTTAATATTTAAGCTGACTACAAGTCAGTTTGAGACAATCTGCCTATACCACTTTTTCTAGTTTATTTTACTTGTGGAGAGATTCAAAACAAAGTTAAACAATAGGGAAGCAACAGTTCTAGACTGTGCAGTTGGTATTTGGCACAGGTGGACTGACTGCTCAGTTTTAGCTTGCAGTAAAATGAGAGTGGCTGAATATGAGATTTCTTTCCTGTCTCTACAGTTCATTAGCCAAACATCTTGCTGCTTCAGATGCTACTCCTAGTTTGGCTGTACTTGGCATCTATCACTTTTGTGCAGCAACAGTGAATTAGTTGCACTTCAGGTGCTCATGTGCTCCCATCTACCTTATTTCCTGCTCACCGATGAAATAAACAACCTGGTTATTCACAAACTGCTACAAATTCAATTGATCATCAGTAAAGATGTTGGGTGGGAAACTTGGAGAGAAGATTTTATAGTCAATCCTCACTCACAGGCTGTGAAGTCAGTCACACTTCTGTTTGGATGAGCCCCATGCACAGCTGAAGACAAGGACTGGGGAGACCAGAAAAGCAGCTGCATTGCACTACCCAGTCAATGCACTGTACACTTCATGGCTTCCAAAAGCTCATAGAAAACCCCATGCTGTTTGATAATTCGTATATTTTTGTACACTGAAAAGTAGCAGTTAATAGCAGTCCTTTAAACCAACTCCATCTAGAACTTTGGCTCCTAAGTTGCTTCTTCAAGGCTAATTATCTTTAATTTGAAAGGAACACACAGACACTAATGAAAGAACTTTCACTTAAATAATGTATTCATTTACATGGAGCCAGCCCCAGTTATAGAAGGAGAACAAAATCCAAAGGATGCAAAGGAAGAATTTTCAATTGGCAAAAAATATACTCAAAAGTTATTCACTATTTATGTACACATATTCAGTCTGAACAGAATATTGGCACCCTTTTGATGTGGTAACTAATACCTTATTACCCTTATCAATGAAAATACTTGTTTTTCCAGACCAGTTTATGGAAGAAAAGCTGAATTTGGTTGCTAATCTGTGATTCTCTGAAAAAAAACTAACACAAAACTAGTCTTTGCCTTCCTTAATGCAGCAGTGCCCTAATTTTAATATTCAGAATAATGAAATATTTTAAATAAGAGTTTGTGTCTCATCAGCTGTTTTAGCCATACCAAATCTCAATGATACTACAAAACATTAACAATGCATTAAGGCTGTTATACATACTAAGTACACCTCCTATTATTAATGGCATTCTTTTAAGAATTATGGAAGAATCCTCCAGAATTTGCTCTAAAAAGATAGAAAATTCATATGAGAATGTATCCTAACAGGCATATTTTAATCATGCTATAAAAACATACTGGCAGTGATGTATCTGGGTTGTGTGAAGTTTCCAAACAACAACTAACATTTTCTTTTAAAATTTTCTTCTATTTCACCTTTTCATAAAATACAAAAGCTACCTTAAACTGTAGAGAGTTAAGAAAATGTTGATGATAATGAAAATACTGGTCATAATGTGAAATTGATTGCTAATGTATAGCCATAGATAATGATGTTTGGGGGTGAAGGGCAAGAGGAGAGAATTTGCTGTTCACAAATTCACTTGTTTTTGAAATTAGTGAATTTCTCATCCTCTTGCAAAAGCCCACTGGCTAGTGTACGTAGAAATACTACACCATTACTGGGCAAACATCATTACTATATTTACTGCACTAACTCCAATGAAAATTAAATGGAGATAAGCGTGTTTCAAAAAAGTGTATTTTAATGAAAAGCCTGGACCATTCAACAGTACAAAACAAAGAAATACATGTCAGTGCCCATACAAGATCTAGCTTTTTCCTTAAATTAACCTCTAATTTAAAAAGTTAGTGGAAAAAGCACTGAGCAAGTGGGATGAACTTTCTGTCATGGCAACCCTGAGAACAAAAGCTGGCATAGTTAGTGCACACGGAAATCTGAAACCACTACTTTAGATTTGTTTTGCCAAGTTTTAACTAAGTAGACACAAAGACTGTTCCTTTCATTTTCAGTGCCAGGGATTTTGTCTTTACTCTGTTGATTTTAATAGCTCACTCAGAAGCTTGGAAATGAATGTTTCTTCCATCATCAATTTAAAACTTTTCCAGTTGCCAACTATGAATGTTTTTTCTACTGTGTGTTTTCAGTGAAGCCGAAATGAATATGGGTTCCTTTGATTTTCCATCTAAGTGCCAGGGAGCATGGGACAAACTACTTTTTCATCTCCATCCTTGAGGCAGAGCCAGGTCCAGCATCACATGACCACAACACTACTCCTTTTTTCCCCTCTCTCCCACAGCCTTCAAAAATATGGTCAGTTTTGGACTCATGTTTGTCTAAAATCTGCCTGGAAAGACCAGCTCTACAGAGGTTCTCCAGCCTTCTATAGGTTATAGCAACTCCTATAGACATCATCTGCAGTGGTTCAACCACTGTTCTTCTCATGCAGAATCTTCTCTTTGTGCACATATGGCCCCAACAGCTTCTCTTCTCTACCAGCTGTAGACACATTTACTTCTTTATAGCTTATGGAATTTTGATGACACTCCAGCAGTACTCACCTTTGAACGGGGAACTGAAGCAAATGTAAATCTGGCTAAATGTTATTGTCAGAAAATAAGATTATACATGTAATTGTGAAAAAAAGCTGTGCAAAAGTTGTGCAAGCTCCTGCCTTTATTTTTCCAGGAATGTATAGGGATGGTTTTTTTCCAATAGCTGTCCAATCATTAGAGCTTTCGAGAACTATACCAGGAAACAGCTAAATAGATAAGACTCTTAAGTGAAGGCTAGTGTTCTGTAAGCAATCATCCAGTGCAAAAGATTTCATTAAGAGGTTTGCACCATACTCTGGTGACCGTTTTATGTATTTGGATTATGGATAACATGGATTTTCAACTCATAAAGAAGGTAAGGCCAGGGAAGCATTTTAAAGTTTTACACTGAGAAATGAAGAGTGGAAGCCAAGAACATAAGGCCTCTGATATTTGTGAATCAACACTGGTCCACACACTGGTACAGACAAAACCAGAATTCCTTCTTTTTTTTAATGCATCAGTGTTCTTAAATAGATTAATTCCAACGCCTCTTAATCATTTCTCACAGTGAAATGGCATCTGACTTCATGCAAAATAGCTTCAGCTAGGAACTTTGCTGGTTTAACTGATGTCACAATGATTTTCAGAATTGATCACAATATATCTGCAAAATAGATAAGCTTTAGATGTCTGCATGATTCTGTCACTTTTTTCAGCTGCAACTGGGAGTGGCCTTTTTGATATGTACTGTCTAATAGGTGTCTTGCAGACCTGCATCTCACTTGACTGAGAGGACTCAGTGTTTCCCTTGTCAGTAGCCCTGAGAAGACCACAGGGAAAATGTGCAAGGTACCACCTGCATTTTCTGCCAGTATGGGTATGAACACAGAGCACATGACACAGAGCAGCTCTATCCTGCTGAAATTTAAAAGAATGCCATTGGCTTATGTACTGATCTGCAACTTTAATTTTCCCACAGAACACTTTAATCAGAAACAACTTTCATGATTTGTAAACACTGCCAAATGTTTGATTCCAAGCTGTTTCAGTGATCAAACCTTTGAGTAAAAAAATAAAATAAATAACAATCATACCATCAAACAAAAAAAAGTAGTTATAAATAATTAAATATGCTGTACTGACACATTCTATTCCCATCTGGATGCTGTGCTTCCACGATATAAAGCACAGCTTTCCTAATTAGGAAAAAAAAATCTAAAAAACATCCTGTATGACAGAATAATTCAGATCAGAAACAGGGACATAGGATTGACTCTCTTATACATGCAAATCAGCACCTGGGAATCCACTTCCTATTTCTGGACCTACCAGACCTGCACCACCTCAGACACAGCAGTTAATCTCATTGCCTCACTTTCCTGTTCTATAAAGGAAAAAAGAGGGATAATAAACTTCACTTCCCTCACCACAAGAAGCTAAATTAGTGAAGTATAGCAATGTGTGCTAAAATCCTCAAAAAGACAGGGGTCAAAGATACACAAAATTTTATTTCCCTATGGAAAAGACTGTTGTAGAGCTACCACCTACATGGTGTTAATGAGAGATAGATGATTTAAAAGCACCTATTGTTTGTTCTTAGTTTTTGATGTCTGGGTAATGCTTTAGTTCCTAGCTGCTCAGAGAACTTTTTGAGATCTACAACAAGCAGGATGTCTTTTAGAATGAACTCTCAGCTTAGGCACATTTTAGGCACTTATCTCACACTGGATTGAAGGGATACCTCAGAATGAACACCAGTCCCAGATTTTCTGGAAGATTAATAATTAGATTTCATTGCACACTTCTATGAGTACCTCTATAATTAGAGACACACCAATGGAACTAGCCAAACTAAACTAGCTAATAATGATAATGACAATAAAAAATCCAAAAGAAAATGTTATCAACAAGGTATCAAAGATAATAAAGTGCAGGAAGCTAGGCCAGAGAAACAGGAGGATGACAAAAGAAAACAAAGAAAGGAAAACAAATTCAAGGGCGATAACTATAGGACCCCAGTGGGCTTGTTACATGAATAGTCTGCAGGCAGCCACATCCTGCTGCTGTGATGCTTCATAAATTCTATCATCTTGTTAAGAAGCTGAAGACTACTGACCTCACTTCCTCTGCTAATAAGACTGTGCTGCTTTGTGCCTAGACTTTTATGATGCTTATAAAACTTGAGCCATTGTGTGACCTTCCTTCCTTCTTACACCAATAATTACTGCCTCCCAAATTACTGAAGGACAAATGGAAAATGGAGACTCCTCTCCCTCTTTTGTGCAACAGTCTCTTCTTTCCCTCTTCCTAAACCCTTGTAAAATATTTTTCAGGCTCTTAGAACCAGCAATGTTAAGACTTGCTTGGTTTCTGACTAAAGTACAAATAATCATAATAATAAACCAAGAAATCTGAGTAGATTTTAAGATGTTCACATATAGGTATGACATTTATACATGCCAGAAAGACCTTCATGCATTATAAAGCCTGTGCAGGCAATATTTCAGCCATTTCGTCCTAAGAGAACACATAGCAAGCCTCAAAAGGCCAAAGACAGAGCATCCACAAAGGTCTTTTGGAAACACTCTCCAAAGACAAAGACTACATAGGCTGTGTACACAAAAGCTCTCCTTATTGGAGCTCAAAATCAGAGAAAACAACTACTCTTCTTAGCATTTACTTTTGAGGAGCAAAATATACAAAGGCAGCTGAGACAATGTCCAGCCCAGCTGTCTACAGCCACTCATGATCATGAAAAATCCAGAGAAAGGCAGGCCTGTGACTTGTCCTGTCCATATTTTGCATCATTTTCTTCCCAGTCTAAAAAGGCACAAGACAAATCAAGGCAGTCTTTTTGTCTTTACAAATGACAGGGCAAAAGTATGTTCACACCATAAAAAAAGGGAAGGCTGTCTACAGCTTTGAGTGTTCAGTAATGGAAGTATGTACCAAGGATGTGCCTTTAAAATTTTACACTATGCAACTTTAAAAAAAAAATGACCAACCATTTCCTTCTAGTATTCCCACAGAAATCACTGGCACTGGGGAAAAAAAAAGTTCCAAAACCCAAGCCCTCATGAACGTCTTCTTTTTTCCCAGACATCCTCTTACCCTTAAAAGTTTAAAACTTCCAGTGGTCACCTCTTGCAGCTGGTGGATTACATTACAGATATCCTTGCTGAGTAGCCTTACCTTTAGTATCTCAAAACAAAAATGCTGCAAATAAAATATACAAATCAACACAGCTGATGAGAACAGTAGGACCAAACTCTTATCCAGGTTTCACAGAGCAATGAGAACAGTGTCATAAAATTTGTATTTCTGAAATAATGAGGACGATGCAGCCTTTACTTACATAGTTCTAAGAGCTCTATGTCTTTTAGATATGACTTTATCTTTGCTAGTTGTGCCACTAATGCTGCTCAGTGCTTGCTTTGCCACCCTTAACAGATAATACAGCAGAGTCTGTACCGCAGTCTAGGCTTCTTGTCCTTTCCAAAAAGCAAGGTATGCAAATTCTTAGTAGAGTACACAGCGATAACACTTCAAATAAAACAGTCAAAGCCAAACCAAAATTAAATACTACAAGAAGTCCAAAAATCCTAGTTTCCTCCTGACTTTTGCATAGCTCGTACGTGGGGTCAAATATTATCTTTATTGTGTTGTCACCCTTATATTTAAAAAAATATTCTCAAAGCCAGCTTATATTTAACAGTTTCATTATTTTCTTTTCTACAGGACATAAGATGACATTAGGAGCCTGCTGAGTGTTCTCAAACAGACCCAATCTGTACTTCTTTGCACAGTCCAGTGACCAACTTGACTTAGTCCACATGCTTGGACTATGTACTGGAAGGAAGGAAGGAAGGAAGGAAGGAAGGAAGGAAGGAAGGAAGGAAGGAAGGAAGGAAGGAAGGAAAGATCCAGAGTCAAATGTGAGTGGTACAGCTCTAATTCTTTATGAAGTAGCAGGTAAGATTGATAGTAAAGGGTCAAAAGGCTAGGTCAAACTCTGCTCATTCGTCAGTTGAATGTCATTTTTGCTTTCCCTGTCACCAGACAGCTTTAAAAAAAATTGCAACTCCTTCCTCATTATCTAGGACTTGGGTCCCTTCCTGCCATCCAGTATTAATGAAACTGTGCTTCAAGCCTGGCCCTCATCTTTGAGGTTCTTCTTCACGTAATTCTTCCCTTTCTTAAGTACTACAGACTGAGGACAATTTTAAAGATTGCTTTCTCACACAAAGTAGTTGGAAAATTGCTGCTATAGTGAGAATGGCTTGAAAACATACATGCAGTATAAATGTCTGAATGAACAGAAGTGTAACTAAATCAGAACAAGTCCAAAGCCTACACAACAATGTAATTGAATCATGGTTAAATCTCTGCAACTCATATGGAATCCGTGAAAAAACAACATGATAGAATATTTTGAAATAATTAATGAAAACCCCCCCACCACACTTCTCTGTTATAACTACTAGCTATGCACCACTGGAATAACATTAATACTGAAATTATCCATCAATTTACTGTGAATACGATTTACAGGTGCCTGATTCAGGTAAAAATATAGCAAATAATTCCCTTTAAAAATTAAGCATCTAAATTAATTGAAGTTAAATTATGCCTATATTGTAAAGTTTCAGCTGGCTTGAAATGGGATGTCACCCAAAGGCTGCTTCCTCAAATGAAACCATTTTGTGTCAAAGGTAAGTTTTGGTGGGGTTATCCTCTTTTGAATTTATATAAAGACAATACTTATGTGTTTATTCAGTGCTTGTCACAAAGGGATCTCAGGGTAAATTACACAAATAATTAAACCTTCTCTAAAGACTATCCCTATGAGAACTACCTCTGTGTTTACAGCAACAGAACCAGGAACCATTTGGTGACAGAATGAGATGATTTACTAAATTAATTTTCTTTAAACACACTGCTGAACAGTGTGGTTTAAGTATATACCTTAAGTATTTAAGGTATAATGATTGACATAATACCTCCTTCTATTTAGAAAAATGACCTTTTAAAATATTTCTAATCATGCTTGGGCAAAAACATCCTGAAATTCTATGCTAAATTGGCATAGAGTAGCATTTCACACAAGTCTAATTTCCCTGCAAATGTTGGGGCCTCCATGAAACTATCGGCACAAGTGGTATCTCAGACAGGGAATTCAAAATGTTTCATGAAAATGACCAGTTTTAACTGTGCAGAGCAGATAAAAATAAATGATAGCTCAAAACAAAAGGTTTCAAAATGCTTTGTGCATTCTCCATCTGCAACTTGGGAGAGCTATTTCCAGTCTTGGCCGCTGCAAGAACACAAGCTAGTGTCTGTTTGTTTCCAGGCACAAACAGACGATAATACCCATTTTAAGTGTACAGAGTTCAGCTCACAGAACAGTGAATCACATAATTATTTAAAATAGGCACAAAAGTTTAAAGGATTAATTAATGCAAACCCTGAGAGCACCTGGCTCTCTTGTGATATTCAAAAGCCAATGGTGATGTTTGAAACAGATCAATTTTAGGAACTTCTGGTATTTTTTGACCTGACTGGATTTTCAGAGCATGCAAAATATGATGTTCATATTTGCATGCTCTGAAATTATTTCAAAATGTTAGCCAGGAAAACACAATTTTGATAAAATTAGAGGAAATTTCAACAAGATATAAAAAGGACAGTGAAGAGAAATAAAGAGAAAAAACATTCTTATATAAAGCTAAGTTTTCCTTCAGGGTGTTTTTTCACTCCAAAGTTCCAGCAGCAACAAAGTTTGAATTTTGAAGTTTGAGGTTGAATTATTGAATGGCAATAATCAGAATTTGAATAGAAGGCTTGTCATTAAAATAATGTTGCTTATGCTTTGCACCGTGTTTGACTGTACATTGCTTGTCTAGCCATACTGGAATGTGGACATTCTTCTGCATGCACACTGCAGTGCCTCAGTTTAAAACATGGGGTACTCTACATCACTAATATGGGAAGCAGAACTAAAGGATCAGTCCCAGTACACAGATAAAAGATACTGTAAAACAGAGTTGGGCTGTGTCTAGGACACCCTGTGTTTATTATGTAAAATGACTGATTATATTAAACCAGCCGGGTTTTGCATGGGGCCTTGTTCACTGAAATATTAATAGATGACATTTAGCTAAACAGTACAAAAGAACCCTGATAGTGTGCTGAGAACTGTCACCATAAACACACTTTAACTCCTTCAATACATGCATACATACATACATACATATTAATTCATAGCAGGTTGTTACCAAATTGCCATGCTTTCACCTGAGAAGTAACAGGCTTCTCTACTACTCGCAGCTCTTAGAAATCAAACAATTTCTTTTATTTTCTTTTTGCTACATCTAGCACAGAAACTGAGGAGGCAGTGAGTCCTTTATCTCTCAGGCAGGAGCAGAGAGCATGCTTAGGTCCCTGTGGATATAACACAGGCAGCTGCTCTCTTCAATAGTCTGGAATCAACACAGATTGTTGAGCACTACTCCCAGGTGTGGTTAAACACAAAGTTTCAGCTCCATAAGTGCATTACTCCCTCAATGAGCTGAGGAACATTTGTTAATTGCACAGAACACAATAACAAATGTTTACATATTTTGTGAAGAAGGCAAGGTCCTACATGAGCCTTCAGACCTGCTGAAAGTTAGTTCACCTATAGCACTTGCACTTCCTTCTTTCTTTAAACTTGCCTCTTTGCTCCTTTCTTTCACAAAAAAAATTACCTTTCTAATTTTCTTTTGTTTATATTTTCCCCCCTCTGTTTCCTTTCATTCTGTAGTTCCTTGGGATCCCTGCGTGGATTTTCTGGTGACCATCAGCCAGCACATTTACAACTCTCATTTAATGAAACTGAACCATATAAGTGAAAAGCAGTGGAACTTCTCTCAATTTTGGCAACAGCAGTTTGAAAGCTGTCTGCTGAGTTGAATTTTTTTAAAAAAATCTATGCTATTTTCCATGTTATTGAATGTTTCAGTTTTACAAGGAGGCAATGAGCTAAATTTTATTCTCATCTGCTTGAGGACTCTTCCATGGTTTTTGGTTTTTCAGTTGTTATATAGTTATATACTGAAGGAGAAAACAGTAGTAAGCTGCTCTATCCTTATACAGGGTATTAGAAACACTTTCTTCTCACTATTGTTTTAATCAGATACCAATGGATTTTTACTACAGCCTTCCTTGCCTGCCTGCTTCTTACATGTTACTTTTAATACTGATGTTCATGTACCTAAACCCATTTCTAAGCCAACTTCTCCTCACAGAAATTTGTCCTCTCACCTCCAATTTCTTTCTTTTGCTGTTTTCTGCAGTATTATGATCACGATAATAGCTTTGCTGTTGTGACATGAACAACACATCTCTGACTGAATTAATTCTTCTGCTTAGCTGTGTGTCAATTCTACAGATCGCAGATCCATGTAACACAAATTACCGTCACATTTCCCTGTCATTAGAGTCTTGTGCCAAGCCTGTTTCCTAAGTGGTTGGGTACCTTTTCCCCCCATCTGCATATGTCATCCCATTTCATCCCCAATCCTGCTTCATATCTCACACATGATGTGGATTTCTGCTTTCAGAATTTTTTGAGGTTTTGAACCTTAATATATTGACTGAACTGAACTGTTTTCAGTTGCTTAAGTTAACATTTTCTTCACAAAATTTACATTAACCTGCCACTCCAGCAATCTTACAGCTCTCTCCAGTCATTACTTGGCCCTGATACTACCTGTATGTCCCCCTCTAATCTCCTATGATGAACACCAGGTTTATGGCAAAACGTCATGAAATGACATATTTTTTCTGATCATGATGATTTATCTTTTTCAATACCTCCCTTCCTTCTGTGGTTGTGCTTTAGGAGTACTCAAGACAATCCTAAAACTCTACACCATGAAAAATGTAAATAAATCTCAAACTGGATTTTCTAAAGAATCAAGGAACCAACAAGCATGGACTTTGAAAGACAGAAGGGAGGGGTCTAGAAGGCCATTAAAATAAGCATGTGCTGTGAGCAACAAGTAACATAGGGGTATTATTTGTTTGGCATCAAGAGGCCAGAGTTAGGCAAACCCAACAAAACAAATCTTGATAGCAATATTGTCCCTGAAAATGAGGAACACATTTGTTCTAAAATTGACTTCGGAAAAAACTCTGTACATATAACCAACAATTGGTGAACTCAGAGCTCTTCCACCTGCTTCAGAGCAAAATTCAGCATATAAAAATTAAAAGATCACGAGGAGTATTCCCACTTCAACTTATTGCTGCCCCTAAGATTTTTTTTTCTATCAGTGACTACTACCTATGTATGAGAGAACAAGCAGAATGTGAACAACAGGGCATAAGACTGTGAATATTGCTTCATTGCATTCTAGCATCATTTTTAGCACTGAATTGAAAGATCTCAAACCATGAGTCAGATGATGCAATTATCACTTGAGCATAATTCTTATTCACTGAAAGAAATTTGCCTGAGTAAGGACTGTAAGAACTTATAAGCTTCCCCTGTTACAAGATTATTCTTTATGCCTCACATGTATCATAAGTAGCTGGGGCAGAAAACTACATAAAAAATGATTTAAAGAAAGATCAGGGACAGACATGATTTCTTAGAATCAGGACACAGGGCTTTAAACAAACTTTATTTAGAAAGATGTACATTGTCTGAATTTTTTTCTTTCGTTTTCACACTAAATGGAGATTTAATATGACTACTTTCATTTGTCACAAATACACATAAGTAAGGCTGAAGGACTCATATGCAGAGACCTGAAATAGATTTCTTCAACAGAAAGCTTTGTATTTTTGTGGTAGTAGAAATAGTGCAGTTTTAAGAAATGAAGATCAAATTAAATGTTTAGTCCTGTAACGGTGCTGCCAACAATGTCAGTAAATTTATGAACAGTTTATAATTTTTATTGTCCGTTAGACAATGGGTCATATGTGCATTAAAGTAGTCATAATAACCTGTCAGTAAAAATCTCTTGTAGCCATTTCATAGGAAATAAATGTTAGCAAGTTCAGCAGCTCACTTATGTACTACCAGAATAGTTTCTCCCATGAAGTGGTACAGCCAATCCCTCCAAAAAACAATTTTATTTTGACCTGATATGCTGAGATTTTAAGACTTTTTTTTTTTTTTTAATTTCCAGGATTCCTTTTCAGAATTCACCAAATACCACTCTTAACTACAGTAATTGTTTAGAAAATTGTTTGCTGTTGCCCTAAGATCTCTCCCATAGAGAAATAAGCAACTATTCATCCTTGACATTGGAGTTACTATGTATTACCTAAACTCAGTAGTGTGCAGAAAGTGAGAAGCTTTCCAAATACTTATGAAGACAAGATTCAACAACCTAAAGCTTGCCTGTCAGTGCATTATCACTGTAGCTACAACTTCCTCAGGATTTGTACACCCTCATGTTCTCTTCTCCCCTTCAGATCTGCTCTCCCCCCTGCTGCAGTAAGCTACTTTTTGTAGGATCAGGCCCACCACACTGCTCTTGCTGTTTAATCTCAGCAAGCAGAATGGTTTTCAGGCCTGAGTCCTCCCATGATGTCACCTAGCAGAGTACTGAAATCTCAAATATTATCCAACAGTCAGTCATTCCTAGTGCTACTTGTCCCTCCTGGCAGGGTCACAGCACCAGCAGGGTTAGCAACAATCTAAAGCACAATGTTCACTCACTAAAACAGAGCCTTCCCCTTTTACTGGCTTAAGAAATACAGCAAATGGGAGTGAAAGCATTCAGCTTTGAACAATTTGAACATTCTGCGGTGAGATGTCACTTGCTGAGACATTAAAAAAAGAATACTTTCCTCACACACAGGTGCACATTTACTTTTGAGAGGAAGAATTGCCTCAGTTTACCCTGACCATTACACCAAGTGGATTAAAACAATCACACAGCAAGTCTGCTGATGCCTTATTTCAAAGGCAGTATTCTTGCTGTGGTCAAGGCAAGCTCAAAGAAGGTGATCCCTGCCCAGCAAGCATCCTCTCTCATACTAGCAAGCTGAAGATTACTTGCTTCCAATTCAACAAAATGAAGTGAACTAGTTTTGCCTTGGCAGTGCCTCTGCAACAGTCAAAAGTATTTAAACTGAGCTATTAGATGTTTAAGGCTAAGGGCTTTCCTTTCTAAATGCCTTGCTTTAAAAATCCCAAACAAATCCAACTTGAAACAGCCACTGATTGAAACCCATTGAAGACAGTCAGAAAACCAGCTAAATGTGCATGAATGTTACATAAAGCCAAATTCAGGTGAGGAAATTTCTCTCTAACTCCAGTTAGAAGTTTATAATGTTGGGGGAAAAAAAGACTGTTCTTGATTCCAGCCTCATATTTAATGCCTCCAGAATTAAGACCTGTGTTTTCTCAGGACATCAGCTATTAAATCCACATTACCAAGTACAAATTTGGCTACTCCGTCTCTAATTTTCTAAGGTTATTGGTAAAGCTATTAAGCACATTCCTGGATATAAGAACAGACAAATTCCCCACATTTCCACTGTGTTTAAACAGACTACTTCTAAATTATGGATGTTAAGCAACATTCTGGATGGATCCCTAAAGACTTCAATTGTGAAGAAAAAAGAACCCTTGTTTCTACTGAAGCCAAACTTCATTCTCAACGTTATGTAAAAATTTCTGTTCCTTTGGTTAAATGGTCCTTCTTTTATTCCTATTTTTGTTTCCTGTACTGTGCTTTAAGTACATATTCTTTAAGTTACCTGGGGTGATTTCTAAACATTTTCATATTACATTTAACTTAGAATGTCTTTTCATTTGTATACAGTTTAGAGGTTTATAGTCTTGTATTTAACCACAACAAATTTTATCCTGTGGCAAAGTGCTCAGTCATACAGTTCTGGGCAGTGATGGGGCAAGAAGTAAGAAAAATAATCACCTGCAATGATTACTTGCTTTGAGTTTACTCTGAACCCAAACCTCTGAAATATACCTGTTATTATAATTTTGTATCAATTATTTATTATCAATTATCAATTAATTTTGTATTATAAAATATATAAATATAAGCTTCTTAGCATATTCAGTAAGAGAAGAAAAACACTTAATTAAGCATTAGCAAAAAACAGCAAGTTTTAATGGAAGAGTTTACAAAACTTTTAATATTGTTTAGGTTTCATTTGTTCTTTACAGAACTGACCTTATTCAATATCAAACTTTTAATTAAGGGTGTTCTCCAGTTAGATATTTTTGGCACATAGATTTCTGTACAGCATGTACCTGTTGATCAGAACAATATCCTTATATGCAAGACAGCTATCAGAAAAATTAATAGGCCATGCCATGGCAAGAGACAGTGAAATAAAATGTTTACGTAATTTAAAAGAAGAATTATCAACAGTTTCTCTATAATCAGGACAAAGTGGAGTGTTAATAAATATTCTGGGAGGCTACAGGATACTTGGTACTGAGCTTTCTGGCCTTCTTGTGTTACAGTATTCACTGCATTGCATATCTCATGTGTTTTCCAAACCATAAACTCTACCCTGCTGCTGCTACTCTAGACTGAATGGCAGGCATCAAACCTTCATAAAACAATTGTTTTGTCTTGCTTTTAAATGTGTTGTTCTTCTCGGTGCAGCCACTGGATTAAATGGAAAGCTCACTTATCTAAACTTAATGAAAAGAACTGCCCACTCCTGTGGCAGCTGGTGCTGGGGAGAGGGTTACAACCTACAGAACAGTTTAAAAGCATGTTGCAAATTATTGCAAAGCAGCTGATTCTTCTACTTAAACACCAGCCTAGGTGCTATCTGCAGGATCTGATATTGCTGTCTGCATATGGGACCAACAGACTTGTGTATCTCAGATGTTTATTTTTGTCTTGCTTCTGTTCCTTCTGTTTAAAACACTACTGGTTCCTGTGATTTCTCCTTCTTGGTCTCTTCTCTATACCTTCAACTAGGCAACTGGCTCTGCTATGAAACCTATCCCTGTTTCTGCCTCTGCAGCATTCCTCCATTATTGCATGTTCTGGCTTGTTGTTGTACGTCAGAAACACAAAGAATTCACTAATAAAGATGCGTCTTGAAGTAAAACCCGTCCACTTAGGATGACAGCACATCCTTGAGCAACTCCACTATTTTTCTCTGTTACATCCATTTACACGGCTTCATCCATTTGTACATTCTGTGTTTAGGGCCTTATCCAGCAGTCAGTTCTTGCATGAAAAATTTATCAGTGAGATTACTGTCAAACATCATTTTCTGAAGGAGGTCAATGCTGGAGACTGGACATTAGGGTAGATGGATTCCTGATCCAATGCAATATGGCAATTTCTGTATCCTTAGACTCAAAAAATTACTCACTTTTCAGCTGGAATGGTGCTTTACTGCCACAGCATTCTGCCCAACTGAACTTATGGAAGTTGCCTTTTTGCATGTGACTGAAATTACTTTAGTATACCACATACCTAACACTCTTTGGTGTGCTCTTAACAAGAATTATGGTAGGCCTGGTCCCTGCCACATCAGTCCTTGCTTGCTGATACAAAAAGGACAGCCAGGAAACTGTCCCAGATGGAAATCTATGACTTCTTTCTCTTTTGCCCCAGAATATACCCCATGATTCTAACGATTCCTATTCAAACAATAGGAATTATAGAGATAATACGTAGGCACACATTGACTTGGTCAGCTACACAGTCATTAAAAGGCTTTATGACTCCCTTTTCTGGTACAGAACAACTTCAGGTTAAGGAGCAATCAGTTTAGTTATCCTTTTTCAGCTTAAAAGTAACAACAGTACATTTCTAGCATACTGGAGGATAGTTATATTCCAAGAGAAGCCCAGTAACATACAGTGAATACATACACCTTCCTTCCAGTATTACTGACAGTTATTCCATGGGAAAATAATTCCCCATGTGAACACTTCCCAGTGTTCTCACTGAGAACTTGCATATTATATCAACAGGAATGCTTCTCAGCAAGAAAAGAGCTCAGTGATCATGCAGCTGTGATAATTCGGAGTCACCTATGGAGCTGCACCTGCAGTATTCACTTTGCTGGCAGAATATTAAGAACTGTTGCTTCTCATATAATTTCATAGCTATGAAATCATTCCCTGGATATAGGAAAATATTCATGGCACCAGCTGAATACAAAGCAAATGATCCTAGCTCTTCAATCCCGGCGGGTGCATTCCCTCTGACCTGTCTGTACAGACTAACACAAATGATCCATCACACAGCTAGCACTGAGACACATTAGGTGCTTGGCAGGTGGAAGATGGCATGTTGTTTTGCATGGCACATTGGAATTGACCCTTCGACATCTGAAACTATTTGGTCTTTTGGTTACAACCCAACCTAGTAATGAAGTAATGACTTGTGGTAGCACTGGCTACATTAATCATATTTTTGTGTGGTAACAGATGCTGATGTATTATGGCTCAGACTAGTATTAAAGTAAAAACTCAGAGATCTTGATCTACTACACCTACATGGCATAGCTGCTAATTTTCTCTTTTTCCACACAACCTTCTTTGTCTTTCCATCTATTTCTGTTTCCAGTCTCCTTCCTAGGCAGAAGGCAGAAGTCAGAGATGTGGTTGGGGACCTATGTTAATTGCCCAGCATGAGAATACTGTATTCTTGCATTGTGGCACAGAGATTTAAGGCACCTTAATTACTTGCTGCTTTCCATACAGTCTTACTGTTTTTCCTCCTTCTCCTAACATTTTTTTCATGTGGGTGGGTTTGTTTGGGGTTTTTGCTTGTTTGTTTTGGGTTTTTTTGTTTGGTTGGTTTTTTGTTTGTTGTTTTTTGTTTGTTTTTCTTTTGTTGTTGTTGTTGTTGGTTTTGTGGGGTTTTTGTTTTGTTTTGTTTTTTGTTTGTTTAGTTGGTTTGGGGGTTTGTTTTGTTTTGTTTTTACCAAGCCCTTTCAGGTTATTTGCATTTGCTGTTACACCTTCAGCTATAGTCTCAAAGAAGTTTTTCCTACCCCACTGTCCCATTCAATCTGTTTCATCTTCCCTCCCTTTTGGACTTGTTTGCAACTAAAGGCTTACTGTCCACAGAACATGATTGATTCAGAGTGATAAACATGCATGATATTTTGCAGAAGAATAAAATAGACAGATTTCTGCCACGATGAATTTATATTGTAAGAATTACTTTATTCTCTTCCCTAATTCTCCTTATTTTCTGTCAAGATTGACAACATCACCTCAATCGCTTCTCCTCAGGCCTCCAAGGTAACCTCTAATTGATATTTTGCTCTGGAAAGAAGACTTTGTTTATGACTGACCTTCATCATTTGCTTTGTTCCTCACTAGGCAAGACCACCTTTCTCATCTCTGCCTTTCTGACTATTCAAAGAATTTGTGGGACTGCTTCAGCCTCTTTCTTTTCCCTGCATTGCAGAAGGATGCTCCAGAATCAGCAATTATTACTCTCTCCTTATAGGAATAATCTCACGTCACCTGTCCAATTCTACACCAAGCAGACGTCTCTCATTATTTTCCAAATCTTGTTGTGCTTGACTATAATATTAAAATTAATTTTCTCAAATATTCTCTATTTAACTTTTGCCATCTAAAAATCTCTTCTTTTTTTAGCCCTTTTCCCATCCTTTTCTCATTGTTCTGGCTTCTCACCCTCTGGTCACCTACCCTGGTATTGGATCAGTTACCCAGTGGTGTCCACCAAATTTCCTGCTCTCAAATTTGGAACCCCTAAATGCTCCTCACTTGGATGGCCTATATCTCACCCAGGATCCTTTTAATTCTCTGCAAAGGTCAACCACTTACTGCAACTGCCTTATGAATTGTACTGCACACACTTGTAGGGTTTTTTTTCTGAGGCTGCTAAAGTTGCTATGGTTTCAAAACAGTTAGGATGCCTCTTCTTTTCAGTTTATGGAATCTCAGTGCCAGCTCTTTGGTGCAGTGTAAAGGTTGCAAAGTGTTTTACATAACAATGCAGTGTAACACAACTAATACTGACAAGCAAAAGGTAATCAATGTACTTGGACTTTGGAAAAATTTGCAGTAGAAGCTTCATATTTAAATAGTAGGAGTCTTCATTATAGCTATGTTGTTATTAGAGAAACACACAATTAAATCTATAGTCAAGGGACACTGGAACCTAAATCCCAGTCAAACATCAGGAAGGGCTGAATTACATCGGGGATGCTTCAGAAAGTCATCAATTTCAGTGACAATTTTCTTTTATCTTTAATTTCTGTAAAAGTGGATTATTTGCTCATTATAAAAGCCTGGGTAGGCATCTATTAAAAACTAACCAGTCAGGGCAGGATGCTTTTGTCAGATGTATTTGCATTTAACATATGAAGTGGGGGAGGGAACAGACAGAAGAGGTGACAAATTATGAGATAAATTTTTATAGTTAAGTAGTGAAAAAAAACCAACCCACAACAAAACAATCAATCGATTAGAGTTTCTAAAACAGGCCAACAATTCTTTAAAACTAAAAATATATTGTATATAAAAAGCAGTAACCCTAATTTGGACCTCCTAATAACTGGTGAAGATTAATTAACATCTGATTATCATGCTGGTGAGTGATGAGGAACCAGAGATCATGACCAGATTAGGTTCATCGGGTTCCTGATGTTGTATAAAGAACTGAACTCTTACTAATATCTACATTTCAGGATTCAAAAGAGAAATTACAAAAGCTGAAATAAGAACAAACCCTGACTTAGAGAGAAAAACATATCGGAAAAAATATGAGGAAAACAATAATTTGTTAGCAAAAAGACATAATTAAGAATTGTTCTGTAAATAAGACGCTAAACAGACTTCAAATAACAGTAATGAAAAATACGGTATTGGATTCTATTAATTAGGAAACAGGAAAATAAATAGCACCAATCAATGTGGCTTTATGAAAAACAGGCTTAGATGGACAAGACTGACTACAGTCTTCAAGGGAGCTACCAGTTTTTTGGACAAAAAAGTTGCGATGACATGAATTCCTCAGAATTCTATTTAGAAAATTAGGCGTATACCATAACAATATAGTACATGTCAAATGGTTTAAGAACTAGCTAACTGACAGTTTGAAACTTGGGCATAATTCTCTGAAAGGGGCATTTTTAACAGTCTCTGTATGGATCAAAAGTAGACACAGAAGAATACAACCACTGCAATGTCCAAAGAGGTTTACCTTTTCTCTCACAATTCATAGTTATCTAATAAGAAAATATATAAGCACAACACCATAAAGGGAAATATTGGGCAGTAATAAAAGGTGACCCGCCCCACTAAGTAAGCCGGGTCCATTTTAACACGGCACAAAATATACAATGATACACCAAAAGAACAACTGCCTCTTGCAGGCTAAAGCTGCTTATTTTGCTACATCACAGAGCTCCCAGAGTGTTGCAAATAAGTAAAAGTTTACAAAATGAAGGCCTTGTTACCCTTGTAAAATCATGGCTCACTTCTGTTACTTTGGCTAAGTAGAAAAGGACTCTGGGAATGACTCTGCTGAATTAGAGGTAGGAAAAACAAGTTACATAACCATTGCATGTTCACATGCAATGTTGAATGGTGGTTGGTTGAGTTATGTTTGTTGTATTTTAAAAGCATGTAACTCGTAAAGGCCCAACTGCTTAAAAAGGCCTGTTTTTTGCAATAAAGGACTTCTCTTTTGCACCTGTCTGGGGAGTCTGCATTGCTCTGCTTCATAATGCCAGTGCACAGCTGTTTCCCAAAGAGCTGCTGGAAGCAAAAACATCATGTGAAAGAGGAGAAGAGTAACATTATTGTTGTGTTGAAGCCACTGATGAGACATGTACTGGAGCGCTGTATTAAGTTCCAGTGACCAAAGAAAAACTGTTTTTTTAAAAGATCTTGAAAATTTGAAGAAGTGTGAGAAAGAACTCATAAAATTGTTAGAGAGAGCACACTTTGACTTAATTTGAAGCAAAACCAAGAAAATAGTGAGCAACATCATTGTACTTCACTAAAAACAAACTAAAGTGTAAATATACTTTGAGGATAAGAAAGCATATGTTGTACACATACAATGACAAAATGCAATACAAGCAACACTTGAGAGCAGAAAAAACAAATATCCCCAAACTCTAACACTAGGGTTTTTCTCTTTGCTGCATAGATTTTGTGGAAGAAGTTGAATACAAATGGAAGAATATTTATGCCAGTCTGTGAAAATCAGGGTGTTGAGGTTGTTTTGCTGTTCTTGTTGGTGAATCACTGTATTCACTTCATAGGAAAGAGGTTTTTCCAGTGATTTCAGAGTAACCATCATGTTATCATATGCCTAATTTGCCATGCTTATAAAATGCGTAGAAAATTGCTGAGACCTAGCATATCACTTCTTTTTCTCCGAACTCCTTCTGGAGTTTCAGTTATTGGATAGAGGAAGAAAGACTGCTTGTATTGCTTATTCCTACCCTAAATGCTGCTTAACAGTTTAGGAGCTGTTTATCACCTTCCCCTCATTAGTGAAGTTATCTTCTCCTCTATAGGCTCATGATAATTATGTGTTCTTTAGCCTTCCTTATTCTCCTGCTTGACAGCATCCACATTACCCTCCTAATGTACTGTAGAGGTGAAAGCATTGCAGGATTTTATTGTTGCTGTTTTGTGGGGGAAAAAAGCCCCAAAAACTGAATAGTCACTGAATACAAAATCAAGGAGCATACTCTTTAAAGCTTTGAGTAATGCAAAAGCATGGAGAGAGAATGAATTTAATTCTGCAGCAGGCAGTTGCCGTTACAGTCTGCTCATGTGGTTCATAGGCTGGAAGTATGTCTTTATGCTGTCTGGTGCAAATGGGTGTGCATTTCTGAAAAATGAAAGTCTCTTTCCAGTTGTACATGTTTACTCAGACTCTGCAGAGAAACCCAAGAGAAGTGTGCCACAGGGTTGGATTCAGCAGAGGGTAAGCCAGATGTTTGGGGCACTGGAGCATCTCTCTTACAAGGACAGGCTGAGGGAGCTGAGCCTGCTCAGTCTTGAGAAGAGTCTACTGAGAAGGGACTTCATCAATGTCTACAAGTCTGAAAGGAGGGTGCCAAGAGGATGTTTCTAGGCTCTTAGTGGTGCCAAGCAGCAGGACAAGAGGCAATGGGCAGAGAATGATGCACAGAAAGTTCCCCTGAATATGAGGAAGAAGTTTTTCACTGTGCAGGTAACTGAGCACTAGAACATACTGCCAAGAGAGGGTGTGCAGTCTCCCTCACTGCAGATTCTCAAGAACTGTCTGGATGCAATTCTGTGGAATGTGCTCCAGGATGACCCTGCTTGAGCAGGCAGGCTGGACCAGATGACACACTGGTGCCTTCCAACGTTACTCATTCTGTGATTCTGTGATTCTATGATTCCAGTGTCCTGGCCAACTCTGGTGACACTTTGGATTGGTTTGCGGCTCACAAAGAGTGCTGACTTTACAGTTCTACGAAGTGAAATGTTTGCTGTACCAGGTGTGGGGATAGGAAGTGAAAGGAGTTTTTCTCTGAGAAGACAGAAGTTTAGATCAATGCCTATACACACTTCTTCAGTTATGACTTGAGTTTTTTGTTTGCTTGTTTGTTTGTTTGTTTGTTTGTTTTTGTAACGTCAATATCTCTTTTCTCAGAACTTTATCAGTTTCTTTTGTCACAAGCTGTCTTGGGTTATGGAACCAAAAATGTGTATTCTATTTCATCTGTTGAAAGCAGCTGGGGAGATGTTTTTCTTTCTCTTGTAACTCTGGGGGGAGAGGGGCAGATGCCTTCTAATAATGGGTCAACTGTTAAAACTGGGTGGGGCAGTGTTTCTTATCTCTTTCACCACCCGTCCTCCCTCCAGGGGTATATCTTCTGCTGATGGGCCATTAAGGCTCACCAATGACAGGACACATTCCATCATCCCATTGTGAGATGTTCCACCCAGTGATGGAGAGCAGCCAACCATTCCTACCTGGATAAAACTGAGACATACGAACACAAGGTATCTGGTTCCACTGGATTCCTGGAGGAAGACTGGACCCTTCTCACTGGACCCTTTTCTCTCAGGATCATCTCTGCTCCAACAGAACCACATCTGCCACTCCAGGAGGACTTTCTTTGGGACTGCTTCCAACACCCTGACCAACAGGGTGTCAGGTTGTATCTCTGACTCTGTTTGCTTGTTTGGTTGGGTGGTTTTGTTTTCTACTACATTTGTATTGTTAATATTCCTAGTAAAGAACTGTTATTCCTATTCCCAAATCTTTGCTTGAAAGCCCTAAATTGCAAAATTATAATAATTTGGCGGGGATGAGGGGTTTACATTCTCCATTCCAAGGGAAATTTCAGCTTTCCCTGGCAGATATCTGTCTTTCCAAACCAAGACACAAGCTAGTGTGCCTTCCTGGCCTCATAACCACAGCAAGATAGCCTTGCATTACACCGGTAGTTTTATTTTTACTTTGCTTATTACTTAATTCAGTAATCACACCTTCTTTGACACTATAAGATCAAATAAAATAGTCTACAGAATAATAGTAGTAGTAGTAGTAATAACAATAATAATAAGTGCAAAAAATAAGAGGGAACTTAGTGGCATAGTCTTGGATGCTTATCCAAAATAACCTATCATTCCAATGGCTTCTATATTAGCATGCAAAGAAAATATTATGTAATAACTTTGTTATAATCTTAGTATGGTATTAGCATTCCTCTTTTATTTAACAGAGAATTAAATTAATTAATTCTCAATTAAACAGAGAGGTTTTTTTAAAAAAAATTGGATTTTGCAGGAAAATTGAACACTGCCACTTCCTACAGTTGTTGCATGCCACCTGAAAAATGCCAAGCTGACTCACTCCATTGTCTTACTAGCAATTAAAAAATAACTTGTAGAAAATCTCTATTTGGTACCTGAAGAGTTAATCAAACCTCAGCTGATGTAAGGGACTTCTTCCCTGCACGTCCTCAGAGACAGTTGTAATTAATTTGATCTTCTCCAGTCATTAACTCACATTCATAGCGAGCTCTCCACACACTGCTCTATTAATTCACTGGAGATCAGTTCTCAGGATTCATTTAGTTAAGCAGCACTGCTGGATTACATTTTAAAACCCTTTAAACTGGTTGTAATTGATGTCTGTTTATAGAAGCTTACTTTAATGGAGTCAACGTGAGATGAAAATCTACCATACTAGTCTAAGATAGTGCCTTGCTGTTAAAGCACATCTCCAGAGGCATCCAGTTAAATAAGAGACACTGCAAAATAAAATAAATTCCTCCTTAATCACCAACCTAGTCTTGGCATTTTAAAAATAGTTTTTGGTCCTCCTGACTGCTTATGCCCTGGAAACAAATTTAAAGTAGATTTCACTATGCAATAACATATATATTTGTTAGGTATTAGGACTTGATCCTGAACTCAGTCAACAAATCTCCTGTTGGCTTCAATATAAAGTCAACAAGGGTGAATTTAAAGAGCAATGTTTTCCTCCATTAAAATCTCAATGCAGCCAGCACACTGGCTGTACTTCTCATTGTCAAATGGCAACATACTTGTGAGAAGCTATTCCCAAAATACTGGAGCAGCTAGATATGGACTGCATTTTTTAATTGCTGTTCATCAATTAAAGCATCAGTCAGATGATGATGTTACTGCTGCTTAAATTGCATGACTTTAATGTCTGTCTTCTGCATACAAACATTTATAACAATGGCACTTAAAATACAGAGTCTGGTCAAAAATATACAGCTTGGAGTCGCCTCTGAAGCCATGTAAGAGGAAGGAGTGCTATTTATTATATTTCCAGCAGAAGACTGGAAATTCAACCAATCCTCTGCAGGCCATTAACTTTATGCATTCTGCTTCCACAATTGGACTGTCTCATACTTGGTCATTTTGAAGCAAAGACAGAGGAGCTTGGGTCTGTCCTATCTATTTGGCTAGACACAAACTGTGTAACATAAGACAAAATACCTCAGGTAATGTTTTCTGAAGCAGCTCATTGACCACAGAGTCCCTGTTTATGGGAAAATAATTTGAGACTACACAGACTTGACTTTCTCTCTAAGCACTTGGAATTTTAGCTGAAATGAAGAGCAATTTCAGATGTTCACTTTCTCTGAACATGAAACCCAAGGTCTCTTAGTTTGCCATTCAAAAACCACAAGCATCACAAACTAATATTCATACAGAACATAAAACAGGGCTTTGTGTTGGTCTCTGTGACCACAGAAGAAAGATAAACCTATTATTAAGTTATCTACTATTATATCTACTGTTATCTACTGTTCATTTGTAACTTCTTCACAGGGCTGTTGTGAGGCTAAATTAATAGCTTCTAAAATTTGCAAGATCTTGGGCAAAAGATGTTATTTAAATGCAAAATCACACCACTGCATGCCATGGGGAAGAGATTCCTATCTTGCAGCACCCTTTTCTAGAATAATGTGTATCAGACCTCCCTGTGTTGTGCACAAAATACAAAGAAAAATGAGTTTTACTAGGTTACTGTAGAAATGATGGTCTTAATATTTACAAGGCCAGTTTCTCTTTTGTTTTACAGGCAGCAGTTGCTCTGCAGGTAAACAGTACAGGAAACAACTCTCAAGATGATAAAATTTTCCAGGCTATTTTATCTACTAAATATTGTGAGTATAGGGGACAGATCATATATACCTCTTCTACACAAATGGTAAAGCAGTGGAAAATAATGGATACACCTTTTTTTCTTTTTCTTTTTTTTTCCTCAAGCCCTAGTTGCAGCAACATATTTACTCAGCCTTCCTTAGGTCCACTCAATCACTCATACTTAAAGTATGGCTTGAGTGCATAGGGACAGCATGTGCTTTCACAAGATGAGACAAATTGCAACAATCATCTTTAATGTGATCTCATACCACATGAGCTGAACAATACTAAAGGAAGCCAATGACAAACTTGACTGTTTGCTGCCAAATAAAAGTGGGGTGGTAATGGAGGTCGGTGATTTTCTTGGTGATGGTGTTCTTGTCTGGAGTGAAAAGGAACTGGGGTGCTGCTCACAGCAAATGCAGTGTGTAATTTTGTTAAGTATATGTTATTCACAGCAGCTTATAATGCACAAAAAAAGCCCTCAAGAAAGCTGTTTGATTCTCCAAGACAGGAAAGAATCTACAAGAAAGACACAAGCAAGAAGTTGCAAAATATAAGAAGGACATCACTTGCATGTTATGTATTTACCTTTTTTACTTTGTAAGATATGCCACCATATCTAACATTTATATCAGGAACTTGATCACAATCAATATTTTCACCCACTGACATTAAATGGAAATTCTTCAAAAGGTCAAACAGGCATCTGAACAGTTGCTTAATGATAATTTTCTCTGCTTATTGAATTTGGTGTAATTACTCACTGCACTCTACTGGCAACACTGGAGATCACACAACTTCTGTCCCGTTCACTTAGGTCCTTACTGCAATCAGCAGGCTTCTCTTCCACTGGTGTGGAATTATTTTAAGGATGCATGAATATTTTGAGTATCAAAACCAATTTGCATTCCAAAAAGAGAGACAGTTTTAGTAGTCCCAGTTTCCCTCAGGTCAGGTGATTGGTGCTGTGTCCCCATACTTGTTCCCTGTGCTCAATTCCCCTGTACTGTGAGCAATGCCAATACAATTCCCTCACAGCTACACCATGGAACCAGGGCAAGCTGCTGGAAAATCCAAGCCTCTGTGAGGAAGGAACTTTCAAGGGCAGCAAATGGCACATGGACCTTAGCCCATCTTGCAGCAGGACCACTGGGGGAGCATTGATATCTTCTGTTTATGAAGAACTCCAAGAGCTCCACATTCACCTGGCCATTGGTCAGCTCCCACGTTCACAAACAGTTGCTGTAAGGCCTCACCAAAGAACACTCTGAGACTGAAGTTTTTCAAAACCTTTCAGGCCCTTTTTAAATAATACATTGCTGAATTCTGTTACTACATACATGCTCCTCTCAAAGGACTCTTAATGGAAGCATTGTAGGTAACACACATCCATGTTCAAGATCAAAAGTATATTTCTCCACATAGATCAGCGCTACCCAAGTGTGTCCAGTTTGCACCTGTACTGGAAATTTGTTCCTAAATTCTGAGAGCCCTGAATGTTTGGTCTGGCACCATTAAGCATACTGACTAAGTGAAATCCCTGCTTGTCATCCTCAGGACACTTGTAAGAACATAGATAAACTGCTAACTTCAGTGAATTAATCTGCATTTATTTAGGGAATC
This sequence comes from Phylloscopus trochilus trochilus, assembly GCA_016584745.2. Taxonomy (NCBI): domain Eukaryota; kingdom Metazoa; phylum Chordata; class Aves; order Passeriformes; family Phylloscopidae; genus Phylloscopus; species Phylloscopus trochilus. Next base: position 52,794,996 of record WQNJ02000546.1, on the reverse strand, counting down.
TTTTGGGATTGAATCCTATTGTATCATACTCCCATTCTATTTCTGTACCTATATTTGTGCTGAATAGTTTATATCCAAATTTACTCACAGACCTTATGTTTGTGTGAAATAAGGTTACATTTTTTTGCATGAGAGTGAAAGCCACTGATTCCTAATATAAAATGTACTGCTTCTTCCCAATGTGACAGGTTTGTGATACAATGCAAACTCCATTTATAACTATAGAGGGGCCATCACATCACTGAAATAAGCAAAAAATATCTTTACTTTTTATTTCAGAGAACAAGAGGAGTTACGGACTGCAAGAGAATTTCCCTTTTCAGAAGATGTAACACAGTGTTATACTGAAGTGAATATATCTTTTACATTTCAAATCTGAAAAGCGGTGGCATTTACTGCCCACAAGCCAGAGACCTCAGTGAGTAATATCAAACAGTTCTGTCTCCATCAATCCATGCTCTTCTCAACATCCTGCTCAAAGCTGCTTGTGGGTGAACATCAGAGTTTGATAAAGTGATTACTAGATAACAGTATCAAATAACTATGATGATTAAAAAAGTTACAGGAGTCTTGAAGCACTTTATGTGAGGAATGAGTTTCTCCTTCAACACAATGAAAATATATAAAACAAATTGAGGTTTGAACAGTCTGTTAGAATTAGGTCAAGAAGAAATAGGTTTGTATTTTCTGAATAGCTACAAATACTACAAACTACTTTCCTATGAATAATGATATTACTCTAAGTGGAACAACTGTTTTTCAGTCCCTTTCTTTGGTATGTTGTTTCGTGATGCATGTGAAATCCATAGCAAGGTTGTTACACCTGTTCCTGTAGTTTCCTGCACACCTGGGCTATTTTATGACAATAAAGATTTCTTCTTCGTCTTCAGTACAGACACACAAACCACCTAGAAAACAATTTACAGCTGTTCATGACTTTTACATCCAAAGTGTCAAAATCTTTTAAACATAATACGAGCTCAGGGTCTCCTTGTAATCCTAAAGCTGAGATGAAAGAATTAACAGTCCGTCAGAGTGCTACTGATTCAGATAATGTGGGAATTCAGAGTGGCCTAGGATACGAAGTACTTCCAGCAGCTGAAGCGACCACTAAATAAATTGTTGGTGGTTCTTATTATGTACAATTCATAAATGGAAGGCAAAATATCTCCTATAGTATAAACATGATTATTCTGAAGAGAGGAAGTACTTGGAATGAAGTCACACAACAGAGATCTCAGGCCATCAAAGAAATCATAAATATTTGATGGCTAGTCCCTCTCCAATTATCTCTTGATGCCATTCATATCCAGGCTGGCTAAGATCTTTCAGTCAGCTTCCTCTCCAAAATAGACTAAAGATTGGGAATCCTCTACCAGGAGCGGCTTGTTCTTTCCATCGCCTCTCTGCTGAATTTAGCAATTTGTAGTTCTCTCATGCTTGTTTCAAGTTTAAGCAACTTCTTCACTTTCAGGTTCTGTATAACTGTGTCCTCAAGGCAATTCACATCTTAATTCTTGTCACTCTGTGGCACATTATGTCCCTTTAATCCTTCTGCTCCCTAACTTTCTACATCCTCTCCCCAACAAGTCATCTGTTGTTCAAGCCTCAGTTACCTCAACTTCATCCCAGTCCATTCCTCAGATCCATGTTCTTGGACTCAAGCATCAACCTATTCCTGAAACAATAATGCATTATTTCTGAACAACAGCCAGTACCATCACCCAAGCTATTACTCCTGTCTGCCTTCAACACAGTAAGTCCTACAGGGCATGGACTCCCTTTATATTTATGTCTTGTACAGCTCCAGGCACACCGTAAGCATTTAATGCATAAAATAAATAACAAAAGACATGCAGCTCTGCTGGAGACAAGAGGGAGCATTGAAGAAGCTAATCAAACTTGTGCTGTGTGAGGTGGGGTTTCAACTTACAAAACACACACAAAAGATAACTGGAGCAGGGAAGAGGACACATGTAGCTCTTTATATTGACCCAGCAAATATTCTGGCATGTCTTTGATTGAAAGACCTGAAATAACCCGTGTGAGCACGAAGGCGCTAACCATATATACACAACAGGCATTTTGTTACTCATCTGAATGGCTCAATTTCCAGATGCATGAGAAAACTCTTTAGGTTTCAGAGTATTTTTTAAAGACTTCAGAGAAGTTTACCATTCAACAGTTATTCATCATTCAATGGTTAACTTCCATGGCCTTTATCTAAATGCAGCTTCTCACCGTGTAACCTCAGCTATGTGTCATCCAAAGCTATAGGTGTGTCTGTTAGTCTGATTACTGTAAGCACAAAGGTTTTCCTCATTAGGCATTGTAGGCTGTGGTAATTTTTCCCTTTTTACAGCTAGGAACTTTCAGACTTGTAAGGTTTACAGATGTAAACCAAACTTTTCAGCTCTTCAACAATTTTTTAACCACTTTCCTACATCTTTGCCAATGAAATAATTTCTGATGATGTCTATCAGAAGTGGGAAACTCTTTTTGTAAGGATCCTAGTAGTGCTACTAACAGTGATGCAAATTCCCTACTTCTGTCTGCATGTAGAAATTATTTCACTCATTAGTTTTAAGGCAGTAAAAATGGTTTACATTAATTTAGCAGTTCCATATTATAAGCTTTTAGTTCATGTTTCACCATTCAGTATGACATATGCTCAGCCTTGATCTTGGGCAATATTAATCATTTCAACAATAATGTTGCACTATGCAAACTTAAATTCTTCAACACAAATGTGAAACTGTGGTTTTGTTCTTAGGTGTTCTGCTGTGGGTTTTTTGGGTGGGGGATGTTTGTTTGTGTGTCTGTTTTACTGTTAGAGTGCTAATATGCATTAGCAACTCCATTTTTGTGCAGACAGAGGAAGACAGTGCTTATTGTGCTGACAGCAAGCCAACCCAGTCCTCCCCAGCCATGTATGACCTGGCTTGGGGAGGTGACTTAACACACAGAGCCTGTTGTTCACCAGGACATTACAGAGCAGCAGTCACTGCATCGTTTTGGTCTCACTAATAAAAATGCACCTTTTCCAGCAAGACATCAAAACCACACCCATCCCATTGACCTGTTCTTTCTGTTGACTAACGTTCATCAAACTACCAGAGATTTATTTTCCATGAAAAAAGTGCTGGTTCAAAAAAAATTAGTTCTTATGCTTCAGTTGTTTACAGCATTGACTTTTATTATTTTATCTATGATAACATCTGATGGATAATTAGGATAATTTAGGCCTACAGTAAGAAGCCTCAGGCTCTCAAGTTTTCCCAAAGACATCAATTATTATGTCTTAAAATCCAAACAAACAAACAAACAAAAAACAAAACAAAACAAAACAAAAAAATCCCCAAAACCAAGCAAAACCAAGCCCCAACAAAATCTTTCTGTTTATTCATGTATGCATCTTTTTTCCCACAAAATTACCAGGAAATAAGAGATGTGCTTTATTAATCAAAAAGTCCTTAGATGCATATTGACACCTTTCCCATTTGAATGATGTGGCTCAGCATTTTTTATTATTATTATTATTTATACATCATCATATGTGAACCTGGTGCTTTACAAAGACCTAGAATGACAAGAGCCTGCCCTGAGGTGCTTGGAGACTAAATTAGAAGTACACATATTTATATCACTATTTCTGATTCAAAGTTGCCTCTTTAAGATGTGGCACTAACCTGAGTCCCTCTGGATATTCATGCAAGGAATAAACTTTGTGTGGATGGGAGTCAGGAGTCAGGGTCTTTGTTTCACAGGAGCCTAAATTTTGTTGTATGGCATTGGACCTATTTAACATGCCATACAGTCTCCAGCCATGGCTCTTGCCAGACTTTTGCAATGTTTAAGGGCACTGTTAGAGTGATCCTTCCCTCAGCGCATCATCCCAGGATTCAGAAATCAGCAGTCAAGTGACTTCCTCAGCCTGAGGTCACATGTAAACCATTGAATTTAATTATTATAAAATAACACTAAATTAATTTATATAGTCCTGTTTTGAGCTCATTTATACTTTTTGCTTCCAAACTCCCCTGCAAGTTCCACAATTAAATTATGCACTACGAGAAAAAGTATATTCTTTTGCTTGTTTTGAACCTATTCTCTAACAATTTCAAGGGGCAGTCCATGTCACTTGTTTCGTTGCTCTGTGAAATTCATGACTTACAAGCTTCAACATCCTACTCTTTGCTCTTTTAAAAGCAAAAACCTTCTCTGTTATATTTGCCCTAGTCTAAAGCCTGACATTCACTTGTGAACATCTTGGTCACATTTCTCTGGGTCTTTCCAGTTCTGTTACATTTTGTATCTGCATTAGTAACCAAAACTGGAGAAACCTAGCATGTGAGCAAGCTGCATATATGAAAAGTAACAACATGATGCTTTTTCTTTTGCTCTCTCCATTCCTTTTCCTTGATAACATTTTAATGGTCATTCCTAACAGATTGATTCTGATATCCCATCTCACTGCAAAACTCATCTTGGCCATAGCAAATCTTCTTTTCTACTTATTTGACTTTTACATACCCTGGGATGTGGTGAGATGAAGGACTACTTGAGCTGTTGAGGTAATTTTGGGTGTCTTTGCTACTACCGTAAGAAGCATCTCCAGAAATGTTATGAACAGTCAAACAGGGCTCTTACTCAGGGTTGAAGTCTACAAATCTCTTTCCTGAGATTTATTCTTGCTCCTCACATGATAGTGGCTTGAAGATTGAGAACTGAAGGAGCAAAATAGGGAAAAAATAAACAGCATTGTGTTTGCTGATGGTGTGCTCTTGCCTACTTTTTTTTTTTCTCTTAGTGCTACATAATATGCAGCATAATATGATTTCTTTCTCCTCTTTTTTTTTTTTTTTTTTTTTTTTTTTTTTTTTTTTTTACCAACAAAGCAACAGATTCAGAACCAAACATCCAAACATGACCTATTCTTCAGTACAAATTACTGTCTTAATCTGATGAACAGAATCTTTATTTTCACACACAAAAATCAGGGATTGCAGTAAATTCCTTCAAAGTCTACTTTTAAAATATTAAGTTCTGTCATGCTTACTAAAGTTATGTAGTTTTTTTGTCCACAAAATACTTCATTAATAGCAAAATACTTCATTAATAGCAATGAATTAAGAAAGTAAGAGTTGTACAAAATAGGTAGCTACGCAATAAACAAACTCTGAGTCTTTAAGTTGAAAAGTGTATCTATTAACAATTAGATCATTCTTCCTGAGAATATTCTCGATTTTCAAACTTGAATTAAAAAGAATCAAACACCCACCTTTTTGAGAACAAAGTTGTAAGAAATGTTTAGCAAGCCCACATACACACATTCAATTATTTTAATCTTCAGTCATAAGTCAATACTTGCAGCACTTAATCATTTTTGATTCCCTTCCTTGAACTCCCTTCAATTTATCAATGCCTTTTTAAATAGATTCTGTAAGACCTAGTGGAGTATTTTTTTATGAAAAAATGAGTGGTCATTAGCAATGTGTTCAAGTGAAAAATAAATGTCAAAGATTAGACATACTTTTGAATAAAGAGTAACTACTATTTCATGTTGATGAAAATCATCTTTCCCCTCTTCCTGAAAACCAAATAGATCTTTCATTAAAACTGCATTCACTGGACTTCTTGAGGCACTCATATGTGTGTGAGATTGGGCTTTTTTCCATGTATATGACCAGAGGTATTTTAATCAGATGACCAGATTTCAATTATGTTACAACTCTGCTGAAGAGTCAAAAAGAACAGTATCAACAGGCTTTTGGATTGTGTACAATTTTCTGCATTATTTATAGGCTGGCTGGTGCAAAATTAAGTGTGAGAAATTAACAGATTGGAAAGAGTCAAGAAAATTACTGTTGTACATGCTGGTCTATGCACATTAAAGCAGTTCTGTACCATTCATTCTCTGCTTAGGGATATCTTGCTATTTCAGTGTGTAAAACAATGACTTTTTCCTTTCCAAGAAGACACATTGAACAAAACTAACTCATGGAAACTGCTGTGAAGCAGCAGGTGGCTGAGGTAAGCAGAAGCAGGAGACAAAAATCAGTATCAGCAATAAGTACAGACACCTCTGCACAGTTGCCCAAAGTGACACTGATGAAAACCAAGCCTTAGTTAAGATCTGTGAAGGCAGCTCACTACCATTGTTGAGGAGACACCAACTCATGGTGGTACAGGACCCTATACAACAACACCCAATTCCTTGAAAAGTCAGGCTCCAGTGGTGAAATTAAGCTTATGGGATGACTATTCTTTTGGGCTTTCAAGCACTCAGAGGGATGTATCTGTAAATACATACATAGTTTACTTGTATAGTTCTCCCTGTTGCTTACTTAGAATAAAAAAATAACCCATTGAAAGAAGTACCAGTGGTCCAGATTAGAGCACAGAATTTGGACCTCAAATTATCCTCTCAGTTTAAGGAAAGTATACATCTATGACCACAGATGTTTTAGATGAACTTGCAAATATCACAGATTGGTGACCTAAATTTGACACATTTGGAACCAGTGGCTTTCATTCCAGCATCTTTGTTTTCCTTATCCAAAGACCTCTGAGACTTTTGGGAAGAAAATCTTTTGCATGAAAGGAACAGCTATCTTTGTACTCCGTAAACATATTCCTAATATGTTGAGACTTGAGGCCAGATTCACCCATCTAAATAAATCTCTGCACCTCAATTCATCTTATACACTATTGGTAGCTAGTGGAAAATGATAGGCATTTCTTACAAATGACTCACACCTCAGTCAGCTTATGCCATTCTGCATGTTCCACTCTGTGTGTACTAAGTCCAAATAGCATTGGCACTTAGGGGAATCATGTTCCCAAAGCACACTTCTCAGGCAAGTTAATTGGGAAGAACTGAGGTGTTTGTATCCTGTAAACTCACTTGGAAATTCCACCTCTCTTTCAATAGACAATGCAAGGCTGCTACACTTTTCAGCCCAGGAACTGGCTGCAGTGATGCCAGCTTTGGGCTTATGAGCCTTTCTGGAGGAGATGTCTCCAGGTATCCTGAGTCAAGGTTTTACTAGAGACTAAATGGGATGTTCTCCTCCAGTTTTAGATCTGGCATTTCCCTGTCCTGAGAACTCCTAACAAATGAGAAAAGCACCTCAGTCAGGTATTCGCTTTCATGAGGTGAGAAGATGAATTTTAAACCTGGCACAAGGGAAAGAGGCTTTATGTGAGCATATAACTACTCACCCAGATATTGCTAAAGCCACCCATCCTTCCTGGAAAAGACTTATTTCTTTGAAGGTAGACTATGCTGATCTGAAATTGGACATGTCTATATTACTTCCTGCAATACTGCATAGCCTTTCTGAGGGGCATAAATTCCTTTTTTATGACTACAACGATGCAAAGCAATTTTAAATGCCCGGAGGAGAGAACTAGAAAAGACGAATGAAAAGGAATTGAATGATTCATTAGAGTCAGAAGAAGATCTGATGACGAATTCTATAATTCTAGACTTTTAATTTAATTGTATCTCTCTCTTCACTTTCACTTTTCACCCTCTTTACTTTCATGGAGCTTCATAAAAATTATAATTCTAAAGAGGTCCTTATCTTACAGCACCTAGTAAGAAATATAACACTGTTTATTCTGTTTTGACAGTACTTTTGAGTTTTGAGGTTGGTGATTTATTACACTTCTCAGGTGCTAGCTATACCTGTATACCTGGAATGTCCCAACTCCTGTTTCAGTAAAATTATGCCTTTGACATAAATTCCTGACTATTTGTGAACTTTATAACATTTTCTGTGGCTAGGAGATGAGTGCTATGACCTCCCTGCTTATTTGCTCAGGTATTGGCTAAAATCTCTCATTCACATTGCTCCAAGGCACAGTAGTGTTGCTGAAATCAATGGAGCTGTTCAGGTTTTACACTCTTGAGCACAATCTTGCCTATCTCTGTATTCTTGAGAATATTGTTATGGTTATCAAACTATGAAATTCATCATATATAAATTAATCTATAGATTTTTCTTTATATTAAACATCTGCATATGAGGCTTTCAGTTGTTACAAAGAACCAATTTATACGAGATGAGGTTCTACCCTCCGAATTACAAATCTGATTTAATTTCTCTTTGATTCAATAGGCTTTGATTCGGTCTTACAGCATTCCTCTAGCCTAACTTTTCTGAAACCTGTTCCCTCTACTCTTGTTTCAAAGATTTGGTTGATTTCTGTGCTCACCACTGTTCTAAGGATCACTTTTAAACTAGCTACTCAAACAGAAGCAACCAAATGCTAAAAGAGACTTTCTTAGCATTGGACGAAATAAATTAATGAATTAGGTATCCTAATTTTGTGTTCATGAACTGCAAACAGTTGAGCAGAAGTACAAATTATTCACATATTCGAACATTATATGCATAAATCCCGAAGTACTCTGCCATATCTGCCACCATTTCTGTGGAGCAAGATGGGAAAGGTCTTTCTTCAGAGACATGAAGAGCAGTATAAAGGTGCACCTTGACTTGAACCACTTTCTTAAAAGTGATTTTTGGTGCTCCATGCTGTGTTTCTAAAACACATAACAACGTCTTCTCATTGCCATCTCACTCCTATGTATTTTTCTTTCATTTCCCAAGCAGTTTTTCTTCTCATACAGAGTATTTTCCTGACATAATTTATTACTGAAAATAATTTGATTTTTTTTTCCACAGCTCCTTATATCACTTATATTTTCAGTGAACCCAACCACTTGTTACTTTTCAGCAGGACAATTTTACACTGTAATTTTACAAGTAGTATGGCCAAGATTTAATTTCAAAGAATCATGTCCTTTGAGGGCTGCAGTCTACTTCCACTACATCAAAACGAAAAGTTTATAAAAATTATTAATGCCCAGAAACACATGGCACAAATAAAGTTCCTGTAAATTCATTAAATTAATTAGTAATTTCATATCAGGTAGGAGGAAAAAAAAAGGAAGAAATAGTTACAATACTTCAACAATGACATTTTGTTTCTGAAACAGTTCAACAACAGGCTTGAGGTTTTTTGGCTATTCTAATGTCAGTCATTGGCATGTAATTCTCTGTCCTCCCATTACTGTATTTAAGTAATTCAGAAAACCATTGACTTGACAATTTTACCCCAGACCCTTTAAACATGTTTTCTCAGCATGACTCAATAGAAATGTCTCTGTCCTTAATATTAGGTACTTATGGAAGTGTATGCATCATTAAGAGTGTGTGAGGACATCTATACAAAGAGACATAACTCTCTAAGTACTGGTATAGGAATAGGTATAGCTATAAATATTACTAAATCATTCAAATATTTGTGTGAAATGAACCTAGGAAGTAGCTCTTATATTTATCTATTTTAGCTAGTGATTAATATTACAAATTTAAAAATTTGCACAAAATTTATTTGCAGTTTTTTACTATTTCACAACAGAGAATTATTATTACAAATGTCTGTAGTGAAGCCCATGTATGCCAGTGTCATGCTCATTGCCATTCTAGAAAAAAAACTAATTTCAAAGAAAAAAAATTGCTTTTATACTCTAATTCCTTTGATTAAAAACAAACAAACAAACCAAAAGCCCAAACCAAAACACAACCCAGGACAAAAGTGCATCCTTCCCTCTTATTGTAAGATACGTTCAACTTGAAATAAAATTTCACAACTCTAACTATGAGAAAAATATAGGACTTACACAGTCACTGTATTCAGATCAATGTGTTCTTATACCCTCAGGAGAGGAGACAGGCAAATTTGGGTGAGGAAGAAGAAAACAAATCTAAAATTCTCCCTTGACCAGGGAGGTCAGAGTTCTTTTATCCCCAGCAGAGCATTTTCAAATGAAAAAAATGTGAGTCTCTTCTCTTAATGCACTGAACACTAATCTGTCTGTACAACAGACTAGCTCCTTCCATATAAATGTCAAACATTTATTTTTATCCTGCATAAATAGAAACAGAAGCAGTGCTTCTAACATCTGTCATTGCTGGCATA